>OX941091.1:7123594-10109427 GCA_954870635.1 Arctium minus | reverse complement strand
CTATCGCGAGTCACAATCGCGAGAAACTAGGCACCCGCGGTACAAACCCCGCGAGAGTGCCCTGCGATAGTGACAATGTCACTATCGTGTGTCACAATCGCGACGACCCCCTTAACTCTCGGTAAATCTCCCGCAAGAGTGATCGGCGATAGTGACAATGTCACTATCGCGTGGCACTCTCGCGCCAGTCTCCCCATAACCCAAAAATGCAGTCTGAAACGATTACGAGCACGAGGTTAAACGATTAAGATGGTAAATCAGTTTATATAACATTTCAATATAGTAATGATCATCATACATATATACAAGGCTCATATTCTCAAATAATCATAATATAATAAAATAAGAGGAAAATTACTTACCTTATAAATTTCCGGGTGTTACAATAGACATGGTTTTTATTTGCATAGGGAGATATGTGTTGTGTGTTGTTGGCTCAAAGAGAATTAGTGTGGTGACATGCATTATAAAATTGGGCCTATCAGCGACGGATAAGTCTGCCGCTAATCCATTGTTGATCTGTCTCTGATAGTCTGTGGACCAAAAATTCGTGGGTGATGCTATCAGCGGCGGATTAGCGACAATTATTATCAGCGACAGATCATAGACGGATCCTTGATGACTTATTACATGTATGCAAGTGTGTACTATCTATAGGGCTTGATAAGACCACTAAGACCCATTATAGATCAATAACACCCACTAAGATCCATTATAACCCAATAAGACACTTTATAACTATCCACAAGGGTTGTGGCGTACTGGTTAAAGCCCTGGGGGATGTGATGGAATATCCCATCTGCCCAGGGTTCAAATCCAGGCGTACACAACAATTGTGGCCACTGAGGTTTAATCAGAGTTGATGTCTTACAGTCATTTATTTGTCAAAGGATTAGTCTAGGCATAGGCTATGACACCTTTAAAAAAAAAGACACTTTATAACTTATTAAGGTTCAATAACACCAATGGTGACTTATTTCATATTTGTATTTGGTTACTAAACAACACACACACAATATTTATACATTCACATATACACATGCATATATACATACAGAGTCGGGTTCAAATGAGAACAATACCTATTTAAAAGAACACGAGAATTAACAAAATCATTAGTGATTTTACGTTAACACACGAAAAAAGGACTTTGGCCGCGGCTTCAGGTCCGCGTGGCTTTTTTGCGCGTTAATGTAAAATCACCAATGATTTTGTTAGTTCTTGTGTTCTTTTAAATAGTTATTGTTCTCGTTTGATCCTCCTTCTATACATATATACAACATATATATACATCATATACAGTTACCAAACAACACGTACACATTATCTATACATAACATTATGTTCATTTTTTTTATAAATTTATCACTAATATGTTAATGAATATAAAAACATGCAAAATATCATTTATATTACAATAAAATAAAATATATTACATAACAAAAAGTATAATTTCAACATAAATAATGAGAGCATGTATAATCATATTCTCGAAGATGAATTCATGTTTATATTTGTCAACTTGATGATATAGACAATAATGTTTATTTTACTATAACTATGCCTCAAATCTGTCATAAAATACTTACTAAATACAAAATCATCTCCAAAATATTACATACATATACGTAATAAGTCAACGAATTATTGTTTACTATCAGATTTGGTTGACGAGATGTTGGATCCCAGATCTAATCTCGTAACAATGATATAAACAATAAGAGTAATGACAGCGGAAGCAATACAGTTTAATATCAAAGGAGATTCAAATATCACAGTTCATAAAGCAGATAAAGATAAACCAGATCTAATCTCGTAACAATGATATAAACAATAAGAGTAATGACAGCGGAAGCAATACAGTTTAATATCAAAGGAGATTCAAATATCACAGTTCATAAAGCAGATAAAGATAAACAAGATATTCTTAGAATAAAATATTCAACTTATATTATCAGATATATATCTTCTTAAGCACACTTGAACAATAAGGTGATGGTCCTATTTATAGGACCATAAAGTAAGCAGTGTACTTGCATGACAAAAAGAGCATGCTGAACAGTGACCTACTCTAGAAAGTAAATCTTATCACTAAGTGACGTGTCATCTGTTCTTCTGTTCATTAGAAAACTTGTGCATTCAGAGAGAATGTCTTCAGAGCTCTGACGTTGTCTTCAGAGCCTCTGATGAAGCTATCTCTGATGTAAGTTGCAATCTCTGATAAGTACTTCAGAGGCAGGTTTGTCCTCTGGTCTTCGTCCTCTGATGTCTTATGAGTTGCAATCTGATAAGTACTTCAGAGGCAGGTTTGTCCTCTGAAGTCTTCGTCCTCTGAAGTCCTCTGAAATAGGACGGTTATTTTCAACACTTTAACAGATGATTTGGAGCTAACAATCTCCCCCTAAGTGTCGAAAATAAAAGATACAAAAATAACAGAGAATTGAATTTTAAACTAGAAAGCATAGAGGAGAAAATCATCCTCTTAAGTATTACTCCTTAAACATTTGGAAGTTTAATACAAAGTAATATCAAAAAAATAAAGAAACAGACTACAATTTGTCACTTGAACAGATTCTATGGAATTTCATGATCAGAGCTCTGAAGTTGATCATCGAGTCAATCTCTAAGTCAAGCTTTGCCAGTAAATCTGCTCTGTGCCTTTCTTCTTTTGCATGGATCAATTTCTTTATACCTCTCAAGGTTTCATCAGAATACTTCGACACTTCTGAAGCTAGAAAGATCTTCTTTTCTTGATTTACTCTGAAGACGAAACCCAGAGGTTCTGCAACGATTGATCCAGTCTTCTGTTCTTTAAGTTTGTCAAATGACTCCACAGGTTCAGTTACCTCCAGCTTCTCTTCCCCTAGGTTCAGAGCTATTTGAAAGTCACGTTTTGCTCGGTGTTTGACATAGGCCTCCATTGCCCGTCGGACTTCAACCATGCCCATCCTGATTTCCCTTCTTCCATGATCATACCTGGCAGAGCAATAGGCATATAGATGTGGTAAATCATATGGATTTAGATTTACGAGATCATTGTCATTGAACTCGTAAATCTTCTGATCAGATCGAGTTACCACATAATTCCTATAGATAATCTTGTTGTAAGCAAAGGTCTTTTCTGAGATTTTGTTGATTTTGATGATTGGATCATCAGAGAGGACCTGTGCTCTTGGTTTGGTTTTATCTCTGATAAATCTTCGCTCATAGTCTGGCATGTCCTCTCTGATTCTTGGATTCAGAGGAATGACTAGTGTGTCTGCCATGTTGAACTCACAGTAGATGTATCTGAAGTGGTCTTCTATGGAAGCTTCGGGATTTGATTCGAGGAATGTGGGAGGTTTATTGAACACTTTTGTTGGAAGACCGATGCTTGTTTTCTGAACAGGATTCTCTGAAGGAGCCTGTTCATCAACAACCATGGTTTCTGGTTCCTTCGTCTGTGGAGGATCTTCTTTTGAGGGTTCAGAGATGTAGCCATCTATCTCTGGTGATTCCCTTAGCTCTGACGTTGTTGAAGTATGATGTGGTTGAGCATTCTTGAAGACATATTCTTCGACATTAACTACTTCAACTTCTTCTTCAATCTCTTTTCCAGAATCTGTTTTTTCTTCTTTTTCAGATTCTGATTCGTAAGCATCTCTCATCACATAAGTTGATCTTTCTGGTGATGAGAATGCATCTTCTGATGTTGAGAAGTCTACGAGCTGTTCATCTTCTTCTTCGTCCAGAGCTCCAATAGTTTCTTGAGATGCAGCTGTGATTTGTTCAGCTGTGATTGGAACTATTGGAGCACCTGAAGTAGATGGTGCTAGAAAGATGACAGGTACTGGCGACTTTAGAGTGGCCTGAATATCTTCAGCAGAGGTGGAGGTTGAACGTCTCTCTGTTCCTCTCTCCTTGTGTTGGTTTAATTCAGAGGGAGTGGACTCCTTTTGTGTTTCAACAGGTTTTGGAGTAGGAGTCTTCTCCCCCTTATGAAGATCGGATGACCCCTGAGGTTGGTCATCTTCGTCATCAGAATCTTCATACCTAGCCCTCTTCCGCGCTTCCTCAGAGCATGCGACCTCTGGTTCCTTTCTCTTCAATACTCCCTCTGAAGATTTGACATTCTTCAGAAGGTCTTCAATCTTCTTGTTCTGCTGAGTGGTCTTGGAGACGAACTTGCTGGATATAGTCATTACATTGCTGGTGATCTTCTTGGAGAAGTTGGTCAGGTCAGCCTTTGTAATAAACTCTGTTGTAGCAGGAGCAGCAGTAGAGGTAGGGATCTTTGCAAGTACCTCTGCCAAAGAACGCAAGACTTCCTCTTTGAATTGAGAAAAGTCTGCATTTGTTGGAGTGGGGGCAGAGGTAGGTAGAATCGCCTGGAGGAGCTCTGTTTTCGAGTTCTGAATTTCCCTGGACAATACGGAGTCATTTTTTATGACCAAGCTTTCCAGAGCATCCAGTTTTTCGTTCTGATTGAGAACCGTCGTGCGCAGCTCAGAGACCTCTGAAGTGAGCTTTTCAACTTCAGAGTTAGAGGCAGAGGCCTCTGAGGTCTTCTCCATTTGAAGTTTTATCTCCTTCAGAGATTCTCTGATTTCATCACCAAAGATTTTGAACTCTTCTTTGGTAACGTAATCAGAGGGGGTAACCTTAGGATCAACACATGATTCTAAGTTTCCCTCGAGTTCAGAGGGGCCTTCTTTCGGAGGTGGTTTGATGTTTTCTCCGGAAGGACTTCCCATTAATCCTTGGGGACCCTTTTTCAAGGATTTCCCTATAATGGTTCCGATTGGTCTCTGATCATCAGAGTCAGAATCTGATGATGAGAACCGAATGTGTTTGGAAACCTTGCTGTCCAGGCTAAGGATTCCTTGTGCAAGAAGGTCGTGCCATTCTTTTTCTGACAGGCAATGCTTACGTTCTAAGGGACGGTCCAACTTAGTTTGAGCCACAAAGGCATCATGTGTAGGTAGAGGTGACATACTCTGGGGTGATTGAGTATTTTTATCTTGGTCTAAGTCCTTTTGGGAGGACTTAGCCGTATCAGAGGTTTCCCCTCTGGTGCATGCTTCAGAGGCAGAAACAGATGCCTCTGAGCGGTTAGGATGGGTAGGGTTCGAGGTGTGCACCTCTGTTTCAATGTCCATTGATGCTGGACCACCTTGGACAGTAAATTTGGTTGCATTGGGATTTGGGCTTTGGATTCTCTCATTTGTGTCGTCAAGGACATCTTTTTCTACCTCACCGCCCTCAGATTCTAAGTTTAGAAACTCACCCTCTGGAATTCTCTCTTTCTCACTTTCCTCTGCTCTGACAGAGATATTCTCTTCGTCAGAGGGAGGGTTCTCATGTTCTCTCTTCCTCACCCTCTCAGAGCCACCCTCTGGTTGCGCTCTGTTAATGTTTTGAGCAGTATCAGAGATATCACTCTCTGATTCAGGCTCAGGATCAGAACCTAAGTGTGTTGGGGATCCCATCATTGGTTCTGATGATTGGGCAACACGACTAAGTAGGAGATGGGTAGGAGAGTCAGTAGGAATTACCTCAATCATGGTGTGTGGGAATCGTCGGTCATGTGGATAAGGAGGAACCTCTGTTGCTTTGAATGAGTTCATCATAAACAGAGGTGTCATTGGGCCCTCCTCAGTGATGGAGAATTTCTCCATTGCTCGTTGAATGACCACAGAGATGAATCGAGGAAACAGTACCGATATTGGTTGTTTTCCTTTGGCCAAGTCCTTGTTCTTCTTGTCCACCGCCGTCAGCATCTCACAGAAGAGAATGTGAGCCATATTGATGATTCTGTTGAAAAAGAGAGCATACATTATGGCTATTATCGCTGGATGAGTCTGATCCTAACTTCCAATCTTGCAGGTTATTGTTCGGTTGAGAACACTAAACATAAAGTTCCATTTGGGAGGCAGGTACTGACGTCTGAATTGACTTAGGCGTGTTATTTCTTTGTTGTAGCCCAAGTGGTGGAGGAACTGAAGAAGGACTTCTTGACTTGGTAGTTTCTCAAAAGCATATATTTGAAGATCAGTTGTCGTGAGGAGGTTGAATCGACGAGTCAGGGTTTGTGGGGTTATTCTTATTGTCAGGCTTTGTTCTCCTAGGTCAATGTGCCCAACCAGTCCTTTCTTTTCATCGTCGTATTCACTTGAATACCACCATTGTTGGACAAAGCGAAGGGGAATATCTGAGGCATGTTTGGTTAGAACATCATTGAGTTCGCAGTTGGTAAAAAAGTCGAGGATTGGGCGAAACTGTTCATCGTATTTTGATGGGGTGACGTCCAGAAAGTAGTTGTTTCCTTTGACTAGAACATCGAACTGTACCATATTCAAGCTTGGAGCAAGTTTGCTTGAGTTATCTGAAGTTTGGGAATGAGCCGCCATTGTTGCAGGTTGATTAAGATGAAAGCTTAGAGAGATTTGGGATTTTGGATTGTGAGAGCGTAAAGGATAATAAAAAAAGGGAAACAGGGTTTTTATAGACAAAGGGTAGAGGGAGAGGTTATGGAAACGGCGAATGAGAGTCCTAATGTCAGAAAGGACGTTCCATCATCCCCTAATTAATAGGTGACACGTTTAGGTATGTAGGGGAGAGCCGCTTTGTGTCAGAAAACCGCCAGTTAGGTTTAAAAAGAAACGAATGGTTATCCAAAAAGATTTATTATTTAATCGAATTTCCTGGAATATTCGTTTAATGAGAAAAGATCAGAAGCTCTGATATAAATATCAGAGACAAGATCAGAGGCTCTGATATAAATATCAGAGACAAGATCAGAGGCTGATATAAATATCAGACAAGATCAGAGGCTCTGATATAAATATCAGAGACAAGATCAGAGGCTCTGATATAAATATCAGAGACAAGATCAGAGGCTCTGATATAAATATCAGAGACAAGATCAGAGGCTGATATAAATATCAGACAAGATCAGAGGCTCTGATATAAATATCAGAGACAAGATCAGAGGCTCTGATATAAATATCAGAGACAAGATCAGAGGCTCTGATATAAATATCAGAGACAAGATCAGAGGCTCTGATATAAATATCAGAGACAAGATCAGAGGCTCTGATATAAATATCAGAGACAAGATCAGAGGCTCTGATATAAATATCAGAGACAAGATCAGAGGCTCTGATATAAATATCAGACAAGATCAGAGGCTCTGATATAAATATCAGACAAGATCAGAGGCTCTGATATAAATATCAGAGACAAGATCAGAGGCTCTGATATAAATATCAGAGACAAGATCAGAGGCTCTGATATAAATATCAGAGACTTTTCTTCCCCTTGAAAAGCTGAAAGGGTCTTTGTCTCCCCCTTGACCAAAGAAAGAAGTCTTTGATGTTCTCCCCCTTGACACATGCTTGGAGAAAACAAGTGATTTTTACCATTGGTGAAAAAGTCCAGAGGCTCTGATTGAAAGGATCAGAGATTCTGAAGTTTTCTTGTGTTGACATATGCTACTTGGTTCAGAGTCTCTGATAATTGATCAGAGACTGAGTTTACCAATTTTTTTGTTAGGTAGACATATTCAACATTCCCAACTTGCTAACTAAAAAATTGAACCTTCGTTCATCTAAAGCTTTTGTGAAAATATCAGCAAGTTGTAGTTCAGTTGGTACAAAATACATCTCTATTGTTCCCTTTTCAACATGATCTTTTAGAAAGTGGTACCTTACATCGATGTGCTTGGTTTTGGAGTGTTGTACTGGATTGGCAGAGATGGCTATGGCACTTTTTGAATCACAGAGAATTGGAATTCTTTCAATTTGTTGGCCATAATCACTGAGCTGAGTTTTCATCCATATTACTTGTGAGCAGCAACTAGCAGCAGCAACATATTCTGCCTCTGCTGTTGAAGTTGAAACACAGTTTTGCTTCTTGGATGACCAACTTACCAGCTTATTGCCCAATAACTGACAGCATCCTGAGGTACTTTTTCTGTCAAGCTTACATCCGGCATGATCTGCATCAGTGTAAGCTGTTAGATCAAAACTAGAAAGTTTTGGATACCATAGGCCTAATGAGTGTGACCCTCTGAGGTATCTGAAAATTCTCTTGACAGCAGATAAATGAGATTCTTTTGGATTTGCTTGATATCTTACACAAAGACATGTTGCAAACATTATGTCAGGCCTACTTGCAGTTAAGTATAATAGTGAACCTATCATACCTCTGTAGGTTTTTTATATCCACAGATTCTCCTGAAGGATCAGAGTCAAGTTTGACTCCGGTGGATAGAGGAGTTCTCATCGAAGTTGAATCATTGAGTTTGTATTTTTGCAAAATTTCAGAGACATACTTAGATTGACTTATGAATGTACCTTCTGAAGTTTGTTTTACTTGTAATCCCAGAAAGAAAGTTAATTCTCCCATGAGGCTCATCTCAAATTCACTCTTCATCAACTCTGAGAACTTGTCACAATACTTTTGATTTGTAGAGCCAAATATAATGTCATCAACATAAATTTGTACTAAAAGCATCTCATTCTTGTACCTTTTGATGAATAAGGTAGTATCAATTGTGCCTTTTTCAAATCCATTTTGAGTTAGAAAGGTGGACAGAGTTTCATACCAGGCTCTTGGAGCTTGTTTAAGTCCATACAGAGCTTTATCCAAATAATAAACATGATTAGGATACTCTGTACTTTCAAATCCAGGTGGTTGCTGGACATAAACTTCTTCATTTAATTTACCATGAAGAAAGGCAGATTTAACATCCATTTGATAAACTTTGAATCCTCTGTGTGCAGCATAGGCCAAGAAGATTCTGATTGCTTCTAGCCTAGCTACAGGTGCAAAGGTTTCATCATAATCAATGCCTTCTTCCTGGCAATATCCTTTTGCAACCAATCTGGCTTTGTTTCTGATTATTATTCCATCCTCATCCTTTTTGTTTCTGAAAACCCATTTCGTTCCAATTGCAAATTTTCCTTTGGGAAGGGAACTAGGGTCCAGACTTTGTTTTTTACAAACTCTTGAAGTTCATCCTGCATTGCAAAAATCCAATGAGGATCTTCAAGAGCTTCTTTTACCTTCTTTGGTTCAATAATGCTCAAAAAGTTTACATAGAAGCATTCATTGATGGTGGCAGATCTTGTTTTAACTCCTTCGGATGAGGATCCAATTATTTGATCAATTGGATGATCTTTTGTCCATCTTGTAATTGGAGCATAAATTTGGGGTGGAGTTTGAGCTTCAGAGTCTCTGACAGTTGGTGACACCTCTGTTGTATTGTTCAGAGGCTCTGTTGGTGATGCCTCTGTTGTACTGTTCAGAGGCTCTGAGTTTTGTTCCGGAGATGCAGATTTTTGTTCATCATTTGGTTCTGGAGTTGCTTCAGATACTTCTTGATCATCTTCTGATTCACTTTGCTGATCTGCATTTGGTGAAACAGAAGGTGTTGGTTCAGAGGGCCCTGAAAGGGTTGTACCTGTTTCTTGAGGTTCTTCTGAATTCTCTCTCTATCTATCTCTGAAGATAACTTCAGAGATATCTTCATCATCAAAGAAATCTTCAAATATTTTGTTTAATTCAGATTCCCTTGATGATTCAAAGATTGGTGATGAACTTTCTTGTTGTTCAGAGCTTTTATTGTCGTCAAAAGTGATATTGATGCTCTCTTGTATAGTTCTTGTTCTAAGATTGAACACTCTAAAAGCTTTTGAGGCTAATGAATATCCAATGAATTTGCCCTCATCAGCTTTCTTGTCAAACTTTCCAAGATATTCTCTATCTTTCAGAATATAACACCTGCATCCAAAAACATGAAAATATTTAATATTAGGTTTCCTATTGTTAATGAGTTCATAGGATGTTTTCTGAAATCTCTTGACAATTGTAGCTCTATTCTGAGTGAAGCAGGCTGTTGCTACTGCTTCTGCCCAAAAATTTGTTGAAAGATCAGATTCAGCAAGCATTGTTCTGGCAGCTTCAACAAGTGTTCTGTTTTTCCTTTCAACTACTCCATTTTGTTGAGGAGTTCTTGCTGCAGAGAAGTTAGGGGTAATGCCTTCTTCTGATAGATAAGAATTGATTTTGGCATTTCTGAACTCTGTTCCATTATCACTTCTTAGTTTCTGAACTTTGCTGCTGAATAGAACCTGTAATCTTTTTAACAACCTTATTAATATGTCAGGTACATCAGATTTAGCTCTAATGAATTCTATCCATGTGTATCTGGAAAATTCATCAATCAGAACCAGAATGTATTTCTTACCTGCTAGACTCTGTACAGAGATAGGACCACAGAGGTCCACATGAAGCATGTGCAGAGGTCTAGGACAGTTGTTTTCACTTTTGGTTTTATGGGAAGATCTTTTCATTTTTCCCATCTCACAAGCAGAACAAAGATGATCTTTGTTAAACTTTAGAGATGGTAATCCCTTAACCAAATTAAGTTTAACTAACTTATCAAGTGAGGAAAAGTTTAGATGTGAAAACTTTTTATGCCAGAGCCAGATTTCCTCACTATTCAGAGATACAAGACAAAGTTTCTCTGAATCAGTGTTTGTGATTTTGGTAAAGTTCATTCTGTAGAGGTTACCTTTTCTGTCTGCTCTTAGCATTTCTTGACCTGATTTTGAGTGAAGAAGTGAACAATATTTTCTTTGAAATTTCACATCAAAACCATGATCACAAAGTTGACTTATGCTTATCAGATTGTGTTTTAATCCATCCACATAAGCAACCTTTGATACTGAAACATTTCCTCTTGATAACTCACCATATCCTTTAATCTGTCCTTGCTTGTTGTCTCCAAAAGTAACTGCTCCTCCAGATTTTGCTTTAAATGAGGATAGCAGTTCTTTATCTCCAGTCATATGCCTTGAACATCCAGAATCTAGGTACCATATTGGCATTGACTGTTTCTGCAAGACAGATTATTGTTTCTTAGGTACCCACCTCATTATGGGTCCTTTTGTGTTAGACTTTGGTGGATTTGAATGACTTTTTGGCATCTCATCTTTTGATGTCTTGCCTTTACGTGTCTTCTTTTGAGATTTTGTCTCTGAGATATTTTTCAGAGATTGATTCAAAAGGCAGTGTGATCCTTTAAAATGATTCTTCAGTTTCATCAGGAGATAAATGCAGTTACAGTTAATAGAACAAGAAGAAGTAGGAGCAAAGTTTTTCTTTTTATTAAAAGCATTTGTTACATTTTGACTTTTTTTGAAACTAGCACTAGGAATATTACATTTATCCCTAACTACTTCTTTTCTTTTTGCTTGAAAGACAGTCTTCTTTTCAAGTTGCTTTTTCTTGTTCAAAAACATCTTCTTTTCTTTGCTGCTTACTGCATAGACAGGATCAATATGATTAGTTTTTGTCCACTTGCCCTTTTGTTTAGGAGAGAATTTTATTGTTTTATAGGTGTTAGAGCCAGAAGTGTTTGTTTTATTCTTTGCCTTTTCTTGCAACTCTTTTTCAAGTTCCAGAGATGTTTTTGCTTGTAAACACATATTTGCAAAATCAGGACTTATTGGTATTCTGGTTTTGGTTTTCAATACTGAAATTGGAACATTCAAAATACCAGAGCCAACAGTTTCTATCTTTTTGTGAATTACATTCCCTGGTTTACAAAAAATCTGTTCATCAATCTCTAAATCAGATTCTGAATCAGAGTCAAGAAAGTCTCTCTTAGATTTGATAGAGATATCTACCTCTATTGGTTTTTTAATTTCTTTTGATCTAGAGACTTTGATGATCCGTTTCATGCTTTCTTTTCTTTTTAAGTCCTCCATGACATTTTCTTTCCATATCCTTTGAACATCATCTTCAAACGTGGTTCTGATGTTTTCATCTGACTTTGGTGAATACAGAGGAGCATTTGGATTAAGTGAACTCTGAGATTCATTTTCAGAAGTACTTGTATCAGAGGTACTTGGTTCAAATGTCTCTGATTCACTTGAGATGAAGGCATCAAATCTGAAAATTTCTTTGGGATCATAGCTTTGAGGTTTTGTAAAGAGTACTTCTGAAGTTTCTTCTTTTACCTGTAACACAGACTCTTGAATGTCTTTTACTTCAGAGTACGTAGTATTTTTGAAATTCAAAGCTCTTGCTTTTGATCCCTCTGATGTTTTCATTCTTTTGAAATTATTCAGAGATGGACTTTCAAATCTTTGGACCTTTCCCATACAGAAAGTGGAAGAAAGTGAAGTTTTCTCCAATCCATTGAATGAATTCAACTCATTGAATCCTAGTCCTTGAGAGTCCATTTGTGATTTTATTTTGTCAAAGACACTTTGTGCATTAACATAGCTTTTGATTTGAAGATTTTTTCTATCTAGAGATTGATGTAAGATTTCTCTTTCCTTTTGAAAAAAATTGGTTAAGGCAATAGAATTGAGCCTTTCATACTCAGATTTCTTTACTTCTTCTTCTTTTCCTTTTAAAACTTTCTCTATTTCTCTTATTTCTTCTGAAAATGATTTTTCTTTTTGCTTGAAGGTTTCTTCAAGTTTAGTTTTTTTCAAGAAAAATATCTTTCTTTTCTGATTCCAGAAGATTCTTTTCTCTTTTGTAAAAGATGAGCTCTTTTGTTGCTTGCTCTATTTTCTGTTTTTCTTCAACAAATTTTTGCTCTAAATCCTGAAGTTCATTAATTAGTTTAAAAGCATCTATTTCAGGATCACTGTCAGAGGTGTAAAGAGAGTTTACCTTTTCAGAGTTGTCTTCGGATGCTTCATCAGTTTGATTTCCATCTGAAAAAGCCATACCACAGAGATTGGTAGGCTCTTCCTCACCATCACTTGTTGAGTCAGATAGCCAGTCTTCCATTTCTGCTACAAGAACTCTTTCTTTTACATTGTATTTGTATTTGTTCTTGTAGTAATCTTGATCTTTGACAAGTTTTCCTCTGCAGTTTGCAGAGAAGTGGCCTGGTTTTCCACATCTGAAGCATCTTCCATCATTTTGATTTGTTGGAAGAGTGGCAGTACTTGTCCCTGGCTTCTGTTCTTGAGGTTTGAAGTATCTCTGTGGTTGTGGATACCTTGGTTGGAATGGTTGTTGTGGTCTTGTTTGTTGTGTTGCATCATCATGATTGAAGTTTGCACCCTTTTTATCACTATATGGAGTGAATCTGGGTTCTTGTTGAAATCTTCTTTCCGGATTTCTTTCTTCATTCTCTCTCTTTCCTTCAAATACCTTCTTACCAAATTTCTTGTTAAATTGATGAGTGATTAATGCAAGAGATTTGGCAAAGGCATTGATATCTTCATCTGAGTCTGAATCTGAATGAGTTTCTTCTGCCATCAAGACCTTTTTGGATCTTCTTTTTGTTTCCAAACATTTTTGTGACTCTTCACAGTTGTTTTCTTTTGATATTTGTTTTGAAACAAGCGCAAGGGGTCCACCCAAAGAGGTTTTTGATTTTTGCTTCATAACTTCTTTTTCATGTGCAACAAGAGTACCATAAATGTCAGTTAATGACCATGACTCAAGATCTTGATTAGCCTGTATAGACATGGACAGTTGTGACCATTCTTCATTCAAGCTTTTCAAAAAAAGAACATTGTTTTCCTCTTTTGTTCTCATTACTCCAAACTTTCTGCATTTGTTTATTAGAATGTTGAATCTTGAGTAAGTTTGGTGTAATGTTTTTCTGGTAGAGCATGAAAATCATGATATTCATTGATGCATAGATTTCTTCTATTTTTCTGGGTTTGTAGGCCACCTTCAAGTTGATTTAACAACTGATCCCATATCTCTTTTGCAGTTTTACAAGAATCAAGTTCTTGAAAGATATCATTGGGAATGGCCATTATGAGTAATCTAACAGCTTTTGAGTCATTATCCATCATATTATTTTCTTCATCAGTGAAGTTTGTGGTTTTCTTTTCATAATATGCAGGTATTTCGGCAGTATCTGCTGTTGCAGGAACTCTTGGCACCAACACCATTGGAATGTGAGGTCCAATGTTCACAGATCTGAAAAGATCCCTGTCCATACCTTCTAGGAAATTTACCATCCTTATTTTCCATTGGGGATATTCATCCCTTAAAAGTGTAGGAGGTTTTGTTAATGACCCAGCTGTATAAATGGCACTTATGCTTGAGTTTGCCATTTGTAAAAATGAAGATTTGAAGAACTGATGTTTTTTTTTTTTGTGAACTGAGATTTACTATCAAATCTAGAGCATATGATATTCTTTAATAAACTGGGTTTATATGAACATGCACAGATAATGAAAGTTTAGAATCAATGAGATGTAAATCTATCCGAGTATGCAGATATGATCTTTCTTTGTTTAGAAACAAAGGAAGCTCTGATACCAATTGTTGGATCCCAGATCTAATCTCGTAACAATGATATAAACAATAAGAGTAATGACAGCGGAAGCAATACAGTTTAATATCAAAGGAGATTCAAATATCACAGTTCATAAAGCAGATAAAGATAAACAAGATATTCTTAGAATAAAATATTCAACTTATATTATCAGATATATATCTTCTTAAGCACACTTGAACAATAAGGTGATGGTCCTATTTATAGGACCATAAAGTAAGCAGTGTACTTGCATGACAAAAAGAGCATGCTGAACAGTGACCTACTCTAGAAAGTAAATCTTATCACTAAGTGACGTGTCATCTGTTCTTCTGTTCATTAGAAAACTTGTGCATTCAGAGAGAATGTCTTCAGAGCTCTGACGTTGTCTTCAGAGCCTCTGATGAAGCTATCTCTGATGTAAGTTGCAATCTCTGATAAGTACTTCAGAGGCAGGTTTGTCCTCTGGTCTTCGTCCTCTGATGTCTTCTGAGTTGCAATCTGATAAGTACTTCAGAGGCAGGTTTGTCCTCTGAAGTCTTCGTCCTCTGAAGTCCTCTGAAATAGGACGGTTATTTTCAACACTTTAACAGATGATTTGGAGCTAACACGAGATTTGATGAAGATCTGGAGAAGAAGAAAATGACGATTAATGTTGTAACACCCCGAATTTTCGTTGTATAAATTCCATCGTTAAGACTCCTAGTCTTCCTTATTTTAATCATAGTTATCTTGCGTTTACCCAATTTGTGCGTATCGCGTGTGTTAGCCAAGTTCGTGTGTTAAGTCTTGATTTTGGAAATGAGAAACAGTGGATTACGCGAGTTACCTCGCGACTTGCAAGCCGCGGCACAAGTCGCGTAACCCACTGATCGAATTCCATTTCAGAAGTACGGGCAACGTATGCCGCGACTTAAGGTCGCGGCATAACCCGCGAGATCCCCTGAATGCTCTAATACCGGTTTCTCCCCCTTTTTCTCATTTAATTCTTATATATCTACTCAATATCTCTCTCAAAATCAATCTCTCACCCAATATTGAGTTCTAGGGTTTCACCAACCCAAATCTACCTTATTTATTGCTAGTAGTTGGGTAAATCAACTATGGATTCGAAGTTGAGCATTTAATCACCATCTCCATTGTTATCTTCTCCAAAGGATCAAAATCTAGGGTTTTGGGTTTTCTTTAAAAACCCACTTGGTGAGTTCATATATCTTTTCTTTAAACTTTATACACATCAAAACTATATTTTGAACCTATTATCATCTCCTTGTTTACATTATGTGGTTTACAAGATTTTAACCTAAAAATGGGGTTTTAGGAGATTTTAGGGTTCTTGCTATATTTTGCTAAAAGGAAGGGTTTCATTTGATTTCTAGTAAAATAAAGTACTACTTGCACATTTTTGGTGAGGTACTTGAAAGAATGCATATAATCTCATTTTATGATTTTCATTCTTATCAGCAGTTAAACTTGGAAATGCATTTTGGAAATAAATGTTATTGGGAACTATATGTTTAACTATAGTTGGTCACAAATGAAATTGTGACAAGTCTAGACTATTACTAGTGGATCCCTAGGTATTGAGTCGGCTTATATTTTGGGGTGTGTTTCCCCTTTGTAGCTAGTGGATACATTTAATCCTCGAAGGCCCTTTGGTACGGTTATGTGGGACCGGTTACTAGCCATGGGTCATAATGTAGTCCTAGTGAACGAGTATGACTTGGTTTCCTCGGGTGCCCTCCCCCACATCTTAGTACGGACCGACGTTTTTCGTGGCCATGGATTCCAAGTATTTAGCTCATAACTCGGATTGTGGCTTACTCGGTGTTTCGCTACAATCCTTGGTAAATCGGGTATCCCCTGTCATCGCAAGATGATTTTTGTTAGAGCACATATTTATTGGATTCAAGATCATAAAGATTAAAGATGAAAGTTCAAGAGGTCAAAGGCTGAAAGTCAACTCTCAGTGAAAGTCAAAGTCATTGTGTAATAAAAGTCAAAGTCAACTCATTGTATTTGTTTGTTTCTTTGTAATTGTCTTGGGTATAAATACCTTTGAAGTCTTTGAAAGATTTAAGTTGTAAGTTGTAAGGAAGTAGTAGTAAGTCATTTTTGAGAATCAGATTGTGAGAGAGCTGATTAGAGAAGAAGTCATTAGAATATATTTCTAGTGAGAGAGTAGTGAGAGAAAGTTTGTAATTCTTGAGATTTGAATATCAATGACATATGACTACGATTCTTGATATTGTTTCTGTTTACGATTCGAACTTGATAGATTTGGGAATAACAATTGGAATCAGAGCAAATCCAAATTGAAATCATTTCAAGAAAAGTTTATCCGACACTGTGTTCTTGAGTCTTGAATCCGTTTTTGAGTTTAAGTCAATTTTTCATGTTGTAATTGGTTTGTTAGTGATCGATAAGTGTACTAGAATGAGTTTGCATAGGTAATTTCACGAATTGCACTGTATTTTTTCACAAATTTCTGAATTTTGTTCAGTTTTTGAGTCATGAAGTCGAACACTGTTTCATAGATCAAATCTGTATGTTTAATGTTTTTCTTTGAAATTTTTGTATTGTAATGGGTTCAATATATGAAGTAGAGGAAATCTGCAAAGTTTCAGATCATTTGATGGAGTTTTGAATCAAATTCAGAGTGAAAATCAAGTTTTTGGTTCGAATATCTGAAGAACACGCAAGAAAACCTCAAGAACACGCAAGATCCATCAAACGCGCAAGTTCATCAGAAGAACGCGCAAGCTGAAAAATTTGATTTTTGGACAAAACGCGCAAAGTGTGGTTTGCGAGTTTTAGAAACACGCAGATCGAAGCCTGCGAGTTTGCTCTTCAATCTGCGAGTTTGGTTCAATCTGCGAGTTTTAAAGTTTTGCGAGTTTGAAAAATTGGAAATTTTTTCTAAGTGTTGAAACACGCAACCTTTGCGAGTTTGTCTTGCGAGTTCTATAAAACGCACAAGTAGACCTTAGCGAGTTCTCAAAACGCGCAAGACTAAGCTTGCGAGTTTCTTCGAAACAGTGATCTGCGAGTTTGTTAAAAAGCGCAAGAAGGCATCTGCGAGTTCAAGAAAAGCGCAAGCCTCTATCTGCGAGTTTCTTTATGAACAGTTACCTGCGAGTTTAGGCATCTGCGAGTTTCAGAGATTATTTCTTTTGGTCTGCGAGTTTGCCAAAACACGCAAACCTTTGCTTGCGAGTTATACAAACACGCAAGCTTAAGTCTGCGAGTTTCTTTTTGAATAGTGTTTTGCGAGTTTCTGTACTTAGTCAGTTTTTTTTTCTTTGTGATTTCATTTGGACTAACGATCATTTCAAGTTCTCTTTGTTGAATTAAGATGACTTCTCAAGGAAAAATGTCATCAAAGGAAGAGATTGCTAAACTTAAAGCAGAGCTTATTCATCTTGAAGGACGATTTGCACGAAGATGTAAAAAGTTGGAAGAGTTACATATGGACGTTGCTGCATATAAATGTCATATGGAATACTATAAGCAGAAACATGATGATCAAGTTGACATTTATAATACTCTTAACGAGTGGATGCATGCCCATATAGCTTTTCTAAAGAAGACAACAGGTTCAAGTCAATATTCAGAATTTTTTGCCAGATATAAGGAACATATTTAACAACTTGAAAATGAAGTTATTCAAGTCTTGAAAGTTGATAAATGGTTGGAAGCTGAGAATTTAAAGTATGAGAATTCTGAATTACTGCAAAAGATCTCTGATTTGGAAATTCAGATAATCCAGATCCAGCAAGCAGATTCTATTGACAATTATGAGATGAAGATTAAAAATTTAGAGGATGCTAATGCTGAGCTTCAAAAGAAAATATCTGAATTGGAACAAAAGGTAGTCAAAGACAAAGATCTGTTTGAAATTGAAAAGAAATCATTTGCAAAGAAATTTTCAGATTTTTCAAGAAAATGTGCTGATGAGAAGAAAACAGTTGAGCTTAAATGCATTAAGCTTTCTCAACAAGTTTCTGATTTTGAGAAAGTGATCATTATTGAAAGAGAAAAGTTTGCAAAGGATAAAAAGGAAATTGAACAGAAGAACGTTGGATTTTTTAAAGAAATATCTGATGGAAGAAAGAGTGTCGAGAAGGACTTTGAGGAAGAAAGGAATATTTTTGAGGAAGAGATAAAGAAGCTGACTGACAAGTTATCTGAACTATTATAAAGTGTGCTTAAAGAGCAGAAAACGAAGTCTGAATTCAAGAAGAAGATTGACCTGCTCATTGAAGAAAGAGACAGTTTATCTTCAAAGATAAACGAGCTTGAAAAGATTGTTTCAAAGGTGGTGGTGACTGAGCACACGACTCAGAGTCACAAATCCACACACCTAGAAATAATTCAGCTGACTTCAAAAAGACAGCCTCAAGCTCACATTTGAAAACTGTTTCTTCAAGAAGGTTAGTTAATTTATATGATCAGATTCGTAGAACTAACATTTTTTTTGATGAAAATGTAGATGGTTCAGATACATACAGAAGAAGGAGAAGAAGGGAATATATTGAAGACAAGCTGGTATTGAGAGTAAAACCAGTTAAAGGTGAGAAGAATGATGAGAAGAAGAAAGAAACGAAAGGAAAGAAGCAAGAGAAGACAAGTAACAAATCATGTGTACATGCATCAACAGCCAAGAAGAACAAAGTGCTAAAAGGTAAACCTGATCTCGCTTACTCGAGAGATCAAATGATCAGGTTATCTAAAAAGAGGTATTGTTGTTACTGTAATACATATGATTTTGTTCATAAATCTAGTGATCATTTCTGGTATGGTTCTTATTCAGTTACTCCCATTCGAACTGCAACTAACACACATGGACCCAAATACCAGTGGGTACCAAAACCGAAAGCTGATTCTGTGTTGCAGGCACCTATTGTCAAGGGGGAGTAAAGAGAACAAAGGCTTCTAAGTAAATCAGCTTAGGACCTGCACTTCAACGAAGTTTGACTTCTAAACACAACAGTTTAGGACTCGTACTTCAATGATGAAAAAGAGATGCTACTCCCGGGCTGATAAGAGATTGTACTCAGATACTCCAATGAGGAAATCAACCTTCAAGGGGGAGTACATAAGTTTTTGTGGAAATATGTATTCGGAAGATATGACGAATTACACTTCAGGAGGAGTTGTAGATCTCTATCATGTGCCTTTTACTGACAAATTTCAGATGCATATTTTCAGGGGGAGTACGGATATGATTTCTGATTACTTCGAATCAGAACTCGTACTTTCAAAGTTTTACTGCTTTATGTCTTTTAATTTCTGTGAATAAAGTTGCTTTGACATGACTTTGAGACTTGTGCAGAATGAGAGAAGCTTACAAGATCATATCTTTATGACTTTAAGTCTGACTTCATGAGATTTAAGACTACATAGAAAGGTTAAATTTCTTATCTTAATCTCATATATGGTTGAAAGAAGGACAACTTTCAATCATAGAAAACATGTTCTTAAATGTTCAAACCACTTCCCGATTCTTAAACAGATTTCATGACTTGGAAGTGTGATTTTTAAATGTTTTTCAAGAATTACTTGTGCTTACATGTTTACAAACCGTGTGTTTCCAAAGATAAATACTTGTGTATTGTCTTTTCTTTATACTGTCAAGTATTCACACACACCGGTTTGCTTATTGTTCAAAAAGTTCTTACCATGTCTCAAAATTGAAACATATTTTTCGATGGTAAGACATCCCGCTTGCACTTCAATGAATTTTGAGCGATATTTCATTTCTGAACGTCATTTCAAGAATGTCTATATTTTGGTTCGTATAGACAATATCCATTATTCTTGACCATAAGCTTTGATTGGTATATCATTTCATTTCTGATCATTTTCATACAATGTTAGATTTTTCAAACAAGTCTTTTGCATTCATATTCATTCATTCAATGTACTTGTTTTGAAATACTTCAATGTTTAAAAATGCTCATATCTTCATGATTATATTCTGAGCATACGAACATCTGACTTGTATTTGTGCTTTAACTGTTCAAGTTAAACCATTTTTGAGCAACATATGTTTTATAGGAAATATGGGTTTCTTGTGCTAGGACTTAAATGAAAATTCTATGGATTCACGTTAACCAGTGTTTCCTACCCAAGAAGTTAATCCATAGTGATTGAGTGTGAGGAGTCTAAAACAAATGAGTGTGGGTTGTGCGTTGAGGTAAAATGTAAATGAGAGTTTGGTTAGATGTGAGCTTAATGATTAAAAGAAAGAGGGTGTGAGATCAGAGTAAAAGAATATCAAACTCTGCACCAACTACTTTCGGAGCCGGGCAACCACATTACTAATGTTTCACAATTCTTCGTGAACATTATTGAAATAGGCAAATAGCCCATGCCAACTCTTGCTTAAACCCCACAAACCACTCATTTTCTTCTCAAAAAGAAAATGTTTCATATTTTTTCTGGGGACGCAACACATAATCTATCTGATTTTCATTTGAAAAATCTGGATATTGAAAAAGAAGGAAGTCTGCCCCACATTCGCACTTCAATCATGCACATTGAGTCTGTGTTTATCTACTCTTGTCTTAGTGGTTTACAAAATGTTGAGCCTTTATAAAAGCAATAATCAAGTGCTTAATTCTTTCTACACTTGAACGAACACACAAGGAATTTGTTTTCTTGTCATAACATTCATAGAAATTTCCTTTGTGGTGTTTCGATGATTGGATGGAAGCCCTGGGGGAGTGAACATAACAAAAGCTCCTTTCCAATTTGTATTCGTTACACACAGTAACTTAGTGTTACTGACAGGCATGTTAATTGATTCATTTGTTGATTCAGGTGTTACATTCTAGTTTGTCTGGATTTGAAAAGATCTAGATGAATATCTTGTTCGAATTGGCAATGAATCAGAGGCTCTTGTAAGATCAGTGGTCAGATTGGATAAAGACATTTCTTGAAAGAGGTTTTGATGATATTGATGCTCTAATCATCAAAAAGGGGGAGAAGATAAAGTGTGAAGAAATGTCCTTTACAAGTTTTGTTTCAAGAGATGTTTGAAAATGAATGTTTAACTCAGAAATGAGAAGAGTTCATTGTTAGAACACAGTCTTATTGGATTCAAGATCATCCAATCCGAAGATCGCAATCCGAAGCTAAAAGCTGACAAGTCACTCTCAACAATAGTCTAGGGTCATTTGTAATAAGTTGTCAAAGTTAGTTTTAATATCTTAGGGTATCTTTTAATTAGATGCTTATTAGATATTAGATTTAGGATATTTAGTTTAAGTTTTAGATATTATAGTTTGTTAAGATATTATGTTTGAGATATATAAGGTTATGAGATATTTAATATCTCATAACTTCAAATATCTCAAAACATCAGATATCGATCACCAAGAACACACATAGAGAAAGTGAGCTTCAATTCAAAGAATCAACCTTGTAATCATCGTTTGTTATCGAATCAGGTTGGTTTATCATCTATATGTTTGTTGTTTGATTATCTGGTAACGATCACGGACTCACAATTGGTATCAGAGCCCATACCAGATCAAAATCAAATTATTAAAGTCTCTGTGTTCTTCATTTTTCATACACACTGTGCTATCAATCCAAAACTCCAATTTGTGGTTGTTTTCGAAATCAAAGTGTTGTAAGTTGTTGTAGTTGGTAAGTCGATCAATCTGTCAAAGTTTGGGGCTATAATTCGAATTCTAGGCAGTTCAATTTAGGAGTTACAGGGCCGTAAATCGGAGAAGAAACGATACCGGTCGAAGGTTCCATACCGGTCGACCGATATCAATACCCAGGTACCGGTCGCTGCACTATCGGTCGAAGGGAATCACATGACACTCAGCTTCGGTATCGGTCGAAGAAATTCAACGTATCGGTCTCTCTCATTACATCATACCCGGTCGGTTAAGTTTTACAACTTACCGGTCGAATATCAAAGACTAAGTCCCGATCGATAGCATTCTATCGGTCCTAGCAAGGTCACACTCAAATAGTTTAAGCATTCTATCGGTCCAACTTCTAACTATTCATCTCCATACCGGTCGAAGGCACTCTCCCGGTCAAACTCTATACTGGTCTCAAAGGCACCGGTCCACTGTTCACATATCGGTCACTATTCCCGGTCACAAGCATTGTACCGGTCGAGAAAATACATAGTACCAGTCTCAATACCGGTCCAAGCATTTATTCGGTCGTGGAATCTCAATACCGGGCAACTATTCATCATCCGGTCGACCCACAAAATATATCTCAATATCGGTCGGAAAGCATAACATTTTACCGGTCGAGCATAATACCGGTCGTTACATCTTACCGTCAAGCAGGATCCCGGTCGAACATCTCTCCGGTCACAACATTTTACCGGTCAACTCCTCACTTTGCGCTATACACGTCTCACGCAAACTTTAGTTTGCGCGACCTTCGTCTAGCGCAAATCTCATCTTGCGCGACCCACTACAAGCGCAAACTCTATTTCTCGCCAACCTTCACTCGCGCAAATCTCAGTTCGCACCACTCAAGTCTAGCGCAAACCTCCAGTTCGTGCGACCCGACTCTCGCCCAAAGTCCAATTTTGCGCCAGTACCTGACTTGGTCATTTCTGAATTGTTTTCAATCTGTATTCATTTTATCTGAACTAACAAATTCGAATCAGGTTTTTATTTCACATTATCGAATCAGAATGACTTCCAGAGAAGCACTCGCTATCGGAACCTACTCAAAACCACTAGTACTCTTCAGGGGAGAGTATGAACAGTGGAAGGATCGGTTCATGGACTTTATTGAAAGACATGAGTTGGGTGAATTCATCAGGAAATCGATAGAAGAAGGGGTTATGAAACCAGTTATGACGACTCGTATGGTTGGAACTGTGCCGACACAGTATGAACTTAAGTATCATGAGCTCGATGATGATAACCTAAAGAGAGCAAAAGGTGATAGATTAGCAAAGTCATACATTCTACAAGGAATTCCAAACGAAATCTACGTAAAGATTGACAGCTATAAAGCATCGGGCCAAGAGATGTGGGATCAACTAGAAAAGATGATGCTAGGTTCAAAGGTTGGGAACCAGCTCAAGATATCCAACTGCCTAAACAATTATGAAGAATTCAAAGGCAGAGTTGGAGAGTCACTAGAAGGAACATACGACAGGTTTGTGACCTTGCTAAATGAGTTCAGCAAGAACAAGGTCAACAAATCACAAATCGAGCTGAATGTCAAATTCCTCAGCATCCTACAGCCTGAATGGAAGAGGTTTACCAGGCAAATGAAGCAGATCAAGGATCTAAACGAGATTCCACTTCATGAGGTGTATGAAACCCTCAAACAAAATGAAGAAGAAGTGGATGAAATACTGGATGAAAAGAGGCAGACTGGGAAGACAAGTGCTGACTCAATTGCTCTTGTTGTGAAAAAGAAGAGGAACAAGATGATTGTGTCTGAACCAGAAGAGATTGAAGCTGAAGCGAACTCTGACTCGGATGACTGTGAACAACTGAAACAGGCAATGCTTATGCTGACAAAGGCTTTTCAGAAGAAGTTCTACAAGAAGTCAAGTTCTAACAGTCAGAGATATTCTTCTGGACCAGGCAACTATGTTCATAAGGAGAGGGTTGAAGGAAAGAGAATAGAGGAAAGGAAGCCGGAAGAGAGAAGACATCAAGCTGAAGGATCTAGTCAGTCAGAACCCAAAGTTAGAAACTCAGACTATTACAAAAACAAAATGCTTCTGGCCAAGCAACAAGAGGCTGGAAAGGCATTAATGGCAGAAGATGAGTACTGGCTTGATCATTCAGACCAGGAAGATGACGATGAAGAGAATGACGAGAAAGCAAACATGTGCTTAATGGGCAACATCGAAGCAGAAGCTGAAGCTGACTCCGATGACGATGACAACGACGAGGTATGTGATTTGACTCAATCTAATTTTATAAATCAAATGCATGCCATGATGTCAAAACTTGAAGAATTAGAGTCAAAACTTAAGCACGAAAAGTGTGTCATTCTTGAACAAAACCAATCTATACAGAAACTTAGCAATGCTATTGCTGAGAAGAAAGTATTGGTTGAGACCTTACACAAAAACATTGACACCAGTGCCAAAGAACAGACTATAATTCTTCAAGAAGTCACTGAAACAAAAACTAAATTGAGAAAGAGTGAGTTTGATTTCATTGAGCTTACTAAAATGTATTCTTCATGTTCCAAAGAAAACATTTCTTTACTTGCTAAATTAAAAAGTTTGGAAGAGAAGTTATACAAATTGGGTCAAACTGAACAAACCATTCATCTGAACAAACCCAAAGAGGAAATAGAGAAATGGGGACTTGTTATCCCAGTTTAATCTAGTTGATAATTAAACACACAAACACATATAGATCAAGAGATAATAAGATCAGAATAACATACCAATCCCTTGAATAAACAATGAAACCCTTGTGTGTTCTTGATACCCTTGAATACAGAGAATACGGCTACTTTAATCTCTAAACAATAATTATCACAGGTTCTAACCCTAAAACTAAACTAATTAACACTTTAAATACTTAGGCTTTTAAGGCCTAATGGGCTTGGGCCCAATAGTAACTAAACTATCAATCTATTACAATTTAAACCCCAAACTTTAACTATCAAGCAAATACAGTTTAGACCCTTTAATCTTGAATACAATTATTTGATCCAACAATCTCCCCCTTTGGATTCAAGATTAATTTTTTTTTGACAATAATCTTCAGGTCTTCACTTTTCTTCTCATATGACGTTGATAGCTTCAAAACTTGAAATTCTTCAGCAGTCTTCAGATTATATTCTCCCCCTTAATATATTCTCCCCCTTTTTGATGAGTGGTGAGAAGCATCATCATCAAAACTTGTAAAAACAATCTCCCCCTTTATGGAAAGATCTCCCCCTTTGTCTTTATAGACTTCAATTTAGCACTGTCTTCATGTATCGAGCCTTGTGTGGAAATAAGAGCAGTCTCTCCAAATGGAAAGAGTGATTATTTCAATCTTTAAAATAGAAAGTAGTAACCATTTGAATTTTTTCAAATTCAAACAGTTAATAGGTGTAACCCTGAATCAACAAATGACTCAGTTAGAATGCCTATCAATGACACAAAGTCACTGAGTAACACAAAGTTACTATATAAGGAGTTGGTTTGATGTTGGCTCCCCAGGTCTTCCATTCAATCATCGAATAACACATGGTTATCTATGAACGTTCTGATAGAAAACAAATTTCTGTGTGCTCGTGCATGTGTATGAAAGAATTAAGCACAGATGATTGCTTTTCAATATAGGCTCAAAGTATGTAAACTTGTTGAGACAACAACAAATTATACAAAGACTCAATGTGCATGAGAAAGGGTTCGAAGGTGGGGCAACTTTCCTTCTTTTTCAATATTAGTGTCTTCCAAATGAAGAACCAATAGCGTATGTGCTGCTTCCCCAGAAATGTGAAACATTCTCTTTTTGAGAAAAGAATGAGTAGCTGGTGGGGTTGTATGAAAGAGATGGCATGGGCTAGTTGCCTATTTCAATGATTGTCACCAAAGAATGTGAACCAATCAGATTATGTGGCTGCTCGGCTCAGAAAGTGGTTTGGTGCAAAGTCTAATATTCTTTTACTCTGTTCACTTACCCTCTTTATTTTAATGCTCACTTCTAACCAATCTCTCTTTTCCATTTTACCTCTTCACACACCATCACTCAATTCTTTTGACCCTTCTCCCCTCAATCACTCAGGGAATACTTCTTGGGTAGAAAACACTGGTTATCGTGAATCCATGGAAGTTCTGTTAAGCTCACACACTGAATCCCATGTATTTTCCTAAAAGAACATACTGTTCAACAAGCTTTTGTACATGAAAGCACAAATAAGCACATAATTACATGAAGAATAAAAAATTGGAGAAGTCAAAACAGTTATGTTTGACGATGCAATTCTCCCCCTCAAACTAAAAAGAGTTTGACAATTAAGCTCTACGGAGTTTTTTCAATTAAGCTTTTTGACATTTAAGCTCCCCCTCAACTGAAGATTTTTTTTTAAACAGAGAACAAAAAATAAAGCACAGAAGTGCGGGTTCTAATCCGAAGTGATTAGAAGCCATAGTCACTTGAACAGACCTGCATAGAAAAGAAATCATGGTAATCATTTGTAAAAATGATTCCTCGATTGTTAGTAACAGGTGAAGAATAAAACACAAGATCAAGACTTAGAATACCCCCCCTAGAATCATGAGTAAGGTCTAAGACATGTTCAACATACCAAGTTTGCTGATTAGAAAATGGAATCGCTTTTCATCCAATGGCTTGGTGAAAAGATCAGCTAACTGGAAGTCAGTTTGAACAAAATGCATTTCAATATCACCTTTTTCTACATGATCCTTGATGAAGTGATAGCGTACATCGATATGCTTGGTCTTCGAATGCTGTACCGGGTTAGCAGTTATGGATATTGCGCTCTTGGAATCACAATAAATAGGAACACGCTTGTAGTTGTATCCAAAGTCCCTTAACTGTGTCATCATCCAGAGGACTTGTGAACAGCAGCTAGCAACAGCTACATATTCAGCCTCGGCAGTGGATGTTTAAACACAGTTTTGTTTCTTTGAAGTCCAACTTACAAGTTTGTCACCTATAAATTGACATAACCCAGAGGTGCTCTTCCGGTCTAGCTTACAACCTGCATGATCAACATCTGTAAAGGCAGTTAGTTCAAAACGAGAATCCTTTGGATACCAAAGGCCTAGATTATGAGAACCTTTGAGATATCTAAGGATTTGCTTAACAACAGTTAAGTGCGACTCTTTAGGATTGGACTGATATCTCGCACAAAAATATGTGGCAAACATTATATATGGGCGACTGGCAGTCAGATAAAGTAAAGAACCAATCATGCTACGATACACCTTTTGATCAACAGGTTTCTCGGAGGGATCTGCGTCTAAGAGCGTACCAGTAGCCATTGGTGTTTTCATGACAGAGCTATCTGACATATTGAACTTTTGCAAAATATCTTTTATGTATTTATCTTGATTAATAAATATGCCGTCAGGTAATTGCTTTACTTATAGACCAAGAAAGAAATTCAATTCACCCATCATCGACATTTCAAACTTTGTTTCCATTATTTTTGAAAAGTTTTTGCAAAATTTCTGATTTGTCGACCCAAATATTATGTCGTCAACATAAATCTGAATGAGAATCAAGTCCTCACCTTGCCTTTTCAGAAATAAGGTAGTATCAACTGTACCTTTCTTGAAACCAGAAGCTAGAAGAAATTTAGTGAGAGTTTCATACCAGGCTCGCGGTGCTTGTTTAAGACCATAAAGTGCTTTATCTAAAACATAGACATGATTAGGGTGATGAGGATCAACGAAACCTTCAGGTTGAGCCACGTAGACCTCCTCATGCAGAATGTCGTTCAGGAAAGCCGACTTTACATCCATTTGATAGACTGTAAAGTTTTTGTACGCTGCATAGGCTAGGAAGATTCTGATGGCTTCGATCCTTGCAACCGGGGCGAATGTTTCGTCATAGTCAATGCCCTCTTGTTGACAGTACCCTTTTGCGACCAACCGAGCTTTGTTTCTCACGACTACTCCAGCTTCGTCTTTCTTGTTTCTGAAAACCCACTTTGTTCCAATAACTGATTTACCTTTAGGTAGTGGGATCAAGAGCCATACCTTGTTCCTTTCGAATTGTAGAAGCTCTTCTTGCATAGCAGAAATCCAGAAGGAATCACGTAGAGCTTCAGACGCTTTCATCGGTTCTAAGGAACTAAGGAAGCTTGAAAACATGCAGAAGTTAGCTGTTGCAGATCTTGTTGTGACACCAGTTTGAACGTCAGCTATCACATTGTCCAGGGGATGATCCTTTGTCCAACGATGTGTACTTGGTAAGGATTCGACTGTTTGCTGCGTATTTGACGCATCGTTTTCATCATGCACGGCAGGTTGCTCCATTGATGTACTCGGAACATCTTGTACTGGTGTTTCTGATACTGAAGCTTATGGGCTAGCAGTTGAAGTACTCGTGACTTCGTTTCCAGAAGAATTATCTGTAGAGACAGATTCAGCATTAGTAGAGTCAGAAACTAACGGTGTAGTTGTACCTGATGGAGATGAAGTTTCAGCGACTTCTTCGGAAGGTCCAGACATGTCTTCAGAAATGGTAGGGACCTCCGAGCTTGTTATTGATGTAGATATGCCTTTATCAAAATATGCACAAATATCATCAAAGGCATCAATAAACAATAAATCTAACTCAGATGAAGTAGAGTTAGAGTTAGAAGAGTTGGATCCTTTAGAAGCTGGTTCTATTTTGGATTGAATAGAAGATTTGTCCTTAATTACGAGTTCTGAACTGTTGTGTCCAGAAGTCCTTGTAGAATTCTCATCAAAGGAGACATTCATGCTCTCAACAACCGTCTTGGTTCGAATAATGTAAATTCGATAAGCTTTAGATGTCATAGAGTATCCAACGAGATATCCTTCATCCGCTTTCTTATCAAATTTTGATAATCCTTGACGCTCTTTAAGAATGTAACACCTGCAACCAAAAACACGAAGGAACTTGATGTTAGGTGTACGATTGTTGATTAACTCATATGCTGTTTTATTAAAGCGCTTGACCACGATGGTACGGTTCTGTGTAAAACATGCTGTAGCGACTGCCTCGGCCCAAAGGTACATAGGTAGATCTGAATAAGCAAGCATAGTACGAGTTGCTTCAACAAGAGTGCGGTTCTTCCGTTCAACAATGCCATTTTGCTGTAGAGAGTAGGCTGCGGAGAAATTGTGTGAAATCCCCACAGAAGTAAGATAACTCTTCAGGGTGTCATTCTTGAACTCCGTGCCATTATCACTGTGAATAGTTCTGACTGGCAGTTGAAGACGTACTTGAATGCGCTTGATGAAAGCGATAATCAACTCTGGCGCATCTGACTTGTTGCGAAGAAACTCGAGCCATGTATACCTTGAGTAGTCATCTATCATTACCAACACATATTTCTTCCCGTTGATAGATGTTGTGCGCATTGGGCCACAAAGGTCCATATGAAGAAGTTCCAGTGCAGATGAGGTCGATGATTCAGTTTTGGACTTAAAGGAGCTTCGCTTCATTTTGCCTAACTCACATGCGGGACATAGTGAGTCTTTTTCGAACCTCATTTCTGGTAGACCTTTGACCAGACCTTGTCTCTGTAGCTTCGCTATAGACCTGAAATTTTGATGAGACAAGCGTCGATGCCACGTCCACGATTGTGCTTTAGAAGCTTTGGTTAGTAGACATACTGGACGTGTGGCAGACAGTGTAGGAAAATCTACATAGTATAGATTTCCATGGCGCTTAGCTTTGAAGACTTCGTAACCATCGGGATCCTCTAGATAGCAATGAGTAGTTGTGAAGCGGACTTGATATTTCATGTCACAGAAGTGACTGGTACTAAACAGATTGTGATCAAGTCCTTCAACATATAGCACTTTTTGAATCTTCACAACACCATTATCGAGCATTCCATATCCTCTGACGTGTCCTTCTGCTTCAGAATTGGCAAATCTAACTGCTCCGGCAGGCTCCTCCACATAGTTATGCAAGAGGTGCTTGAATCCTGTCATGTGGCGTGAACATCCGGAATCTATTACCCACAATCGACAGGCCTGCAAAAGAGACAATTAGTTTTGCTTAGGCACCCATATCAGGAAGGGTCCTTCGCGGTTAGCATCAAGCAACTCAGGAATATCAGTTGGTTTAACTTTCACTCTCCATTTATAACGGGGTTTTGGAACCCATTTCCAAACCATCTTAACATTTAGTTCCTGAAAGTGCTTTTTAGACTTAGGATTGGCAACCTTAGCTCGATACACTTTGGGTTGTGCGGAAGAATTAGAATTAGAATTAGACTTAAGGTTCAGTTTAGCTTTTCTCTTACTCAGTTTGGACTTTGGAGGGGAGTAGTATTTGAATGAGTTATCCCAGCAGTGTTTGCAGTATAGATTCTTTCGAGCAAAATTCATAAACTTAGATTTATCGGAACAAACCTTACATTCATGTTCATCAAAAGAATTACTTTTCAAAATAACACTGTCTGAAGTACAACTATTTGAAGCAAAAGTTTCACTAGATAACTTATCATTCTTATTCAAACTACTATCTTTATTCTTCTTACTCCTCCTAACTCCAATTCCTTTTATATCTGAAACAGAAACAGGAACCTTGTTAGTCTCTAACTTAGAAGGTGGTTCTTTTCTAGTGCTATTTGAAGTCTCACCCTTTTCAAAAATACTCGGTGGATATTCAGGACAATCAGAGTAAACAACTGAAGGTTTTGCAGGAGCATCAAATTCTGGATTGGTTCTTACCTTCCAGCTTGGATCATTGAACATCTGTTTATCATTTGAAGCATTTTTAAACAAAGTAATTTTCAAATCATTGATCTCAGTGCAAAGCTCTTGATTTACTTTTAAATATTTTTCAAGTTTATGTTTGAGATCAAAGTTTTCATCTTAACCTCATCAAGATACTGTTGCAACATATCAATTTGCTTCATCAATGCAGATGGATGATCATTCACAGAATTTGACTCCTTTAAATCAGAAACAGGATCAGAGTCTGAAGCATTCATCATTTCAGAAAATATCTCTTCAGTCATGGACTCAATAAACTCCATTTTTTCATTTTGAGAGCAAGATCCATTCGTGATAGCATTTTCTTCTTCAACCTCTTCAACAAGTAAAGGTTTAGAAGCAATGGGATTTGAGACTGATGGCATAGTAGATGGATCAACATCCGATTCATACTCATCATATTTGCATGCAGTCGCAGATAGAACTGTGTTGGTGCTTGCTGATTCTTTGGAAGGTGTGGTAAATAGTGATTCAAACTCAGTAAATTCGATTTTTCGAGTCTCATAGCTTTTATTCAAATCACTATATTTAAAACCAACTGATTTAAAAAGATTTTTAGAATCAGTGTCACCAGACTTGTTCTCTCCCATTTCTTCTCGACCTTTGGTCTCAGTAAAAGGTTTAGGAGTACTTGCTTCAACAAAAGTTGCACGAATGTCAGGAATGGGTCTTATTGCAGAGCCAAATTTATCAAAATTATATAGGTGCTCTGGTGCCTTTTTCAAAACTTCGTTAGTAGGCACACCCAAACCTGGTTTTAGTTTATAAAACCTTTCATCCTGGAGTTTATTGGTCAACAGATTTAATGTCTGCTCAGTCTGACCTCGTTTCATATTAATGTCCTCCAATTGCTTGATTTTGGTGAAAGTTTCATTTCTTTCTTTATAGCAAACTTCAAATTTGATTTGAAACTCACCCTTTTCAGCATTAAGATTCACAAGATCCGTTTCTAAACCAGATATTTTTCTTTGTAAAGAATCTTTTTCAGCTTTTAAATCATCTTTTTCTTTTTCTTTTTCTTCCACAACAACTTTTAATAAAACATTTTCATCACGAAAACTTAAGACAAATTGATGTGCAGAGCTAAGTTTACCTTTCAGTAAAGCAAATTCATCTTTCATACCATGTATTTGGGCCATTAAAGATTCAATAAGTTCAGAATTATCACTTACCTCAGAGTTTGCATCTTCGGATTGTGCCTCAGAATCTTCATCGTCACCATCCAGCTTTGCCATATAAGATACTTGGGTGAAGTGTGCTTGCTCCTCGTCATCGGAACTTTGGTACAGCCAGTTTTCTTCTTCAGCCATTAGCACTTTTCCTTCTTCAGCTTTCTTGGCAATGAGTGACTTTCTTGCGTAATACTCTGAGTTCTTCACTTTCTTGAACTTGCAATCTCTTGAGAAGTGCCCAAATTTGCCACAGTTGTAGCATCTTCCTGGTTCATCCTTTCGTTCTTCTCTCTTCTCCTCTCTCTTTCCTTCTCTTCTATCTTCCTTCCTGTCTTCTCGTCCTTCCTCTCTCCTTCCATGCCTCGGCTTGTATCGCATCTCAGACTTCTCTTTCTTGTATCCATCATACTTTGGCTTTGAGTAGAATATCTTCTTGCCAAAGCTCTTCTTGAATCGTCGCGTAATTAAAGCCAAGTCCTCAGAGAACATCTGAATATCTGGATCTGAATCAATTTCCAGTTCTTCATCGCTTGAAGCAGAGTCAGAGTCAGTAACTTCGGTAACTAGAGCTTTAGACACCTTTTTCTTTGACCTTGCAGAGGATACAGAACCTTTGTCGACTATGAGAGCCACGGAGTCCTTCAGATTATTAGACTCGTTATTAATAGATCTCACCTCATCCTCATGTTGAGCAAGAGTAGAGAAGATATCAGTGACATTTTCTTGAGCCATATTCTTGGACATCTGGAGGTTGATGGCAAAGTTCTTCCACTCTGGATTCAGATTCTTGATGAACTTGTAATTTATCTCAGAAGCAGATTTAGAGATATTGTTCCTCCGCAAGTCATTGAGAATGATGTTATATCTGTTGTAGGTATCTAGTAGCAACTCTCCTTATTTTGCATGAAATCCCTCGTATGCATTTATGCACATATTCTGCTTAGCTTGGATGGAGGCTTCACTTCCTTCAAACTGTCTTGCTAGTTCATCCCAGATTGCTTTAGCAGAGCTCTGACTGTCTACACGATTGTAGATGTTGTTTGGAATAGCCATAGTCAGATAAATTAGAGCCTCTTCCTCAATCTTGTACTGTGCTTTCTGCTTTTCAGTAAAGAATTGATAAGGTTTAGGAACCTGTCTGTTAGGGATTTCTGGAGAGGTATCTGTTGCAGCTTGACCCTTTACTGTAATCGTTGGATTTTCTGGACCATTAATGATAGCTGCCATGAAGTCTCTGTTCTTGTGATTCAGAAACTGGATCATTCTGGTCTTCCATTGCTGATACTCATTAGCCATGAGGACAGGAGGTTTGGACTGAGAGCCCATTGAGAGAAGCTGATTCGACATCTTAGCTGTACAGTTAGTAATCAAACTTTTCTGTATCAAGACAACCAACTAGATGAGATCGTTAGAATCAAAATAAAAACTATACTAAAAAACTTTCAGAAAAATAAATTTCCAAAAATAATTAAATGCAGTCCTCTCAATCAGTATAAAGCTTCAAATAATACTGATAAATTGAACTTTGAAAATAAAAAAAAAACTGGCGCAAAGTGAATAGTGAATAGTACTTGCATGAACAGTGATTTGCGCGAACAGTGGGTGGCGCAAAGTGAGGTTCGCGTGGGCCTTGGGTCGTGCAAAGTGCGATTTGCGTGAGTTTTGGGTCGCGAAAAGTGAGGTTTGCGCGACAAGGTCGTGGCGCAAAGTGTAGTTCTCGCGATAAGGTACTGGCGCAAAGTAGTGTTTGACCGGTAACTTGTCTCGACCGGTATGATGTTCGACCGGTATGATGCACAACCGGGAAGGATTTTCGACCGGGAAAGTGTATGACTGGTAAGAATCTGTGTGTGTACCGGACGACCGGGGTGGTGTGAGGACCGGTATCGAGTTCGACCGGTATTGGTCTTGACCGGAAAAGAATCGACTGATAGTGATGTTCGACCGATAAACTGTATGACCGATAAAACTATTCGACCGGTATTCAATTGGACCGATAAAATATATTCAGGTCGACCGATAAATTGTTCGACCGGTATGTTCTTGGTTCCAGCCCAGATTGACGATAATGAACCCAGAAAATTAACCCAGAAACACTTCAAGAACTCAAATTCAGTGCAATAAATCAGTCTTTTGTATCCCAAAACACATATCAATCACAACCCAATCAACAACAAAGATTAAAATCAACTTTCATGCATTCAATTTTGACAGCACAGTGGTCGCTTGTTCTTGATGAGGTCGAACCCAGAAAACCAAAAATTCACAAATTCAATCACTTGATGCTTTCTAATGCAATTAATCTATCAGATCATGTTCACTAGCATAAATCGCATCTATTCATATCGATTTTAAGCATAAAAGCATGTTAATTCAAGAAATCGATTTTCACCCGAATAACAGTCGATGAACAGTAAATTCGATGAATAGTAAAATCGCAAAACACAGATTTAATCCTAAAAACTTGATTCTTTAGGCTCTGATACCACTTGTTATCCCAGTTTAATCTAGTTGATAATTAAACACACAAACACATATAGATCAAGAGATAATAAGATCAGAATAACATACCAATCCCTTGAATAAACAATGAAACCCTTGTGTGTTCTTGATACCCTTGAATACAGAGAATACGGCTACTTTAATCTCTAAACAATAATTATCACAGGTTCTAACCCTAAAACTAAACTAATTAACACTTTAAATACTTAGGCTTTTAAGGCCTAATGGGCTTGGGCCCAATAGTAACTAAACTATCAATCTATTACAATTTAAACCCCAAACTTTAACTATCAAGCAAATACAGTTTAGACCCTTTAATCTTGAATACAATTATTTGATCCAACAGGACTCAGGTATGAGAATCCTCATTACCTTAAAAACGGTATATCTGAAGTGCCTGCACTTTATGATTTTACGATGCCCTGAACTTAAAGTTTTCTGGACTGGACTGTCTGAAGAGGATGAAGCCAAAGAAACGGAAAAACGAAAGAAATCATCTAAAGTTCACCTTCCATTTTATTATGCGAAGCTGAATAATAGTTATAATGATGATCCAATATATCAAAAGAAATCTCTTTCAAATGATTTTTTTCAAAGTTATTTTGTCAAAGAAATGGAGGCGAAACCTATTAAAGGTAAACTATATGTCCCTCCTCTCGTTTTGGAAAGTAAAATCTCTGAACTCGAGAACTCTTTAACAGATTAAAGACTTTTGATTGAGATTGAACAAAAGGTTTTTTCAACTGTGCTTAAAAATGTTGGTATTTCTAAGGCTTTAAAATCTAAAGATAGTTTTGGTCTAACAAATGAAGGGTTTGATTTCCTAAACTCTGACGGTGGTTTGGATGAATGTTTGGATCAATTTGACTTTAATGAGAAACTTCCTAACCATTCATCTTTTATTGTGAAATCATTGGGAAAAACCAGTATGTCTGTAAAAAGTGCAAAATCAACGAAAGTTGATAAATCAGTTTCTGTGAACTCTAAGAATGCTAAAGGCAAGAATAAATCTCAGCATTCACAGAAACCGATCACTACTGGTATCCCAAAGAAGATGCATTCAGTTGTTTCTCGTAGATCTAACTCACAAGTTACAAATGTTTCAGATCTGAGCAAGCAAAAGCCAGAAGTTAAATCTCAATGGCAACCAAAACGGAAGAATGACAAGACCGATAAATCTTTTTGTACTGTTAATTGTAATAAGACTTCGCCTAGTAAAGTTGTTTTAATTGTTGATGTTGGTATTTGGAAACCAAAACTAGTTGTTTCTCGCAAACAATATTATATGAAGCAATTATTTCAGTTATCTTTATCTGCTAGAAAGTCTTCTTTTTATGATAAACATGTGTCTACTTCTTGTCAAGATTCTGAGGTTTGGTTTGGAAATTATCATGTGCACTCATATCATTCTAATGCATCAAATGAATTTCAAATGAAAAGCGAACCCAAATTTAAATGGGTACCAAAATCTTGTGCTAACACAGTTGGACCCAAATATCAGTGGGTACCAAAAGCTAAATCTGTGTTGCAGGCACCCAAAGTTTAAGAGGGAGCATAGAAAATAGGCTTTTGAACAAATCAGTTCAAGACCCGCGCTTCAATGTTCAAAAGTGTTTATTCCAATTTTTGTTTATGGCTATCTAAATCTTGTGTTTCGTTATTTCTCTTATGCAGGAACGTCATATGTGGTACTTGGATAGCGGGTGTTCCAAGCATATGACAGGGCAGAAAGAGATGTTGTCTAATTATACAGATAAATATTGCGGGACAGTTAGATTTGGGAACGACCAGTTTTCACCAATACTGGGTTATGGTGATATGGTACACGACAAGGTCACGATCAAGAAGGTGAGCTATGTTGAAGGCTTAAGACACAATCTGTTCAGTATCGTCCAGTTCTGTGACAAAGGCTTAGAGGTCAATTTCAAAGCCAAGAGGTGTTCTGTTCGCACTGAAGAAGGCGATGAACTCTTGGTCAGCACTCGAAAGACCGACCTCTACACAATCAATTTATCAAGCGTCCAGACTGACAAGGAAGTGTGTCTACTATCTAAAGCATCGATGCAACAAAGCTGGTTATGGAATCGACGACTCTCTCACCTCAACTTTCGGTACATTAACAAACTGGTCAGTGGAAAGTTAGTGAAAGGACTTCCAGAGCTCAAGTACGAAAAAGAACACTTATGTGCAGCGTGTGAAAAAGGAAAGATGAAGATAGCTCCACATAAACCAAAGCCTGAACCGAGTACAAGCTCTCCGTTAGAGTTGTTGCATATGGATCTCTGTGGTCCGATGCGAACGCAAAGTCTAGGCGGAAAGAAGTACATTCTAGTTATCGTGGACGACTATTCACGATACACTTGGGTCAAGTTTCTACGTTCAAAAGATGATACACCAGTTGTTCTCATCACATTCCTGAAGACGACCCAGGTGAATCTGCAGAAACCGGTCAAGCTTCTTATAACAGACAACGGCACAGAGTTCAAGAACAAAACAGTTCAAGAATATCTCGAATCTGTCGGGAGTTCACATCAATACTCTACTGCTCGTACGCCTCAACAAAATGGAGTGGTCGAAAGAAGAAATCGTACGCTAGTCGAGGTTGCTCATACTATGCTAAGTCAATCAGACTTACCTCTATTTTTGTGGGCTGAAGCTATATCGATTGCGTGTTACACACAGAATCGATCCATGATACACCGCAGATTCAAGAAGACTCCTTATGCGTTAATCAACAACCGAACACCGACAATCAAATATTTCCATATATTTGGGTGTAAGTGTTTTGTTCTAAACGATAGAGAGAGTCTGAACAAGTTCAGTGCCAAGGCGGATGTAGATCCCAGTGCAGTGCAAATCAGAATAACAGCAATCAAAGATGAACAGATTATGGGCCACAACAACTAGTCATATGATTGATATTACTTCAAAGGGTTTAGGTTTACGGAGAGAATTTCTGATAAGAGTTTGTAAACCTAATGACTAGAAAACTGAATAATGAACTTCTAACCTTTCTAAACTGTTCAACCTGTTCGACCCTAATTATGAACTAATAAAGCCTTTAAATACTTAGGCACGCAGGCCTGATGGGCTTATGGGCTTGGGCCCATCTAATTAATTAACTATTAAAGAATTACAATATAAACCCTTATAAATACTTTATTCCACTTTCACCACATAGGACTTTTAGTCTTAACAATCTCCCCCTAAAGTTGAATAAAGTATTTATCTTCTTGAATACTTCATGCCTTGATCTTCTTTCCCTCTTAAATCTTTGAAGAACTTTGGTGTTGCTTGACTTCATGTCTTTCCACGCTCCCCCTTGAATAAAGTTCTTGGTCTTCATAGTTTCAACTTTGTAACCAGATTCAATGTACAGTAGCCTCGACTGAACGTACTATCAAGCAGCTTTCAGCTGTAAAAACTCAATCACATCGAATCAGCACACAATAAAGATAATGTGAGAGTTACTTGACATTCCACGATGCATCTTCAGTTTAAAACAAAGAATCTGTCTTTGAACCGCGAGTTGAATAGGCTTTCAGCTTAAGAACTTGTTTCAATCAGTTCGTAGGAGGAATAATGAAGAAACTTGTAGCAGACACCACATGATACGGGAAAGAATCAATACAAACTTTGAAAACTTCACTGTCTTCAGACAAACAAATTTAGCATAGCATTAAACTCATATCTTCATCTCTTTGATCTTTAGACCGTCTTCAGAAAAACAAACTTTCTTTCTTCAAAAACTTTGAAATTGAACTTTGAAAACTTCTCCCCCTTTTTGATGATTGTGAGCATCATGATCATCAAAACTTCTTCAATTTCAACGCATTCTTTGATCTCCCCTTTATGATAATATGATATTCTTCGTCCTTTGATCTGAGTATCCGTCAATTCATGAAATGTATATATCCGAATCTTTTCAAATTCAGACATAATGGACAATGTAACCCTGATTCAACAGATGAAACAGTTAGTATGCCTGTAAGTAGCACAGAGCCACTTTGTACAACGGATGTACATTGGAAAGGAGTTTTTGTGATGTTCACTCCCCCAGAGCTTCCATTCAATCATCGAAAAACCACAAAGGAATTTTCTATGAATGTTATGACAAGAAAACTCATTCCTTGTGTGTACGTGCAAGTGTAGAATGATTGAAGCTACTTATCTTTCTCAGGCTCAAAATTGTGTAAACTGTTGAGACAGCAACAGATATTACACGGACTCAATGTGCATGAAAGAGGTGCGAAGGTGGGGCAACTTTCCTTCTTTTTCAATATCTAAATCTTCCAAATGAAGAGTAGATAGCAGATATGTTGCGTCCCCAAAGAAAATGAAACATTTCTTTGTTAAGAAAGAAATGAGTGGCTGGTGGGGTTATGGCAAGAGTTGGCATGGGCTCACTGCCTGTTTCAATGATTGTCACCATAGAATGTGAACCAATCAGAATATGTGGCTGCCCGGCTCAGAAAGTGTTTGGTGCATAGTTTTCGTATTCTTTTAACTCTGTCCTCACACCCTCTTTCGTTTTGACATTAAAGCTCATTTCTAACCAAACTCTCTTTTTCATTTTTCCGCTCAGCACAATGAGAAAAACTCAACCGGATGAGTTATCTCCCCCACTCTTTGATTTAAGACCCCTCACCCCTCAATCACTCAAGGATAACTTCCGGGGTAGGAAACACTGGTTAACGTGAATCCATGGAAGTTCTGTTTAAGCTCACTCATGAATCCCATGTAAGTCCTAAAAAGAATGGTTGCTTAACAGTTTAACTTGAACATTTAAGCTCAAATAAGATAACACTGTCAAAAAAAATATTCTCAGGAGATTTGAGCAATTGGTCTTTGAAAAACTGACAATGTACCAATCAGATCAACTAAACCGGTTAGGGTATCAAAGAAGTGGATATTTTGTTTATATGAACAAATATAAACAATTTTGCAATGAAAGCAGAAGATTAGAAATTATGATTGATGCTCAACAACATTGAATTTCAAACGGGGGTATTACCATCGGAAAATTGGTTCGTTATGAGACATGGTAATAACAATGTCAAATAAGTACTGACCCGGTGTGTGTGAATACTTGACAGTATATAGACAAGATAATACACAAGTATTGATCTTTAGAAACACACGGTCAGTTAAACATTAACGCTCAAAATTTGAAAAACATTTAAAATCACACTTCTAAATTCATGAAATCTTTTTGAGAATAGAGAAGTGGTTTGAACATTTAAGAAAATGTTTTTCATGTTCGAAAGTTGTTCTTCTTTCAAACAATCAGAAATCTAGATCAGGAGATATTTACCTTTAAGCTCCCCCTCAAATCATGATATAATGATTTAGGTCTTTTAAGCTCCCCCTGGATATTTGCAAAATATCCAGGTCTGAACGTTGAAGAACGGGTCCTGATCTGTCATGTGATCAGAAGCCATAATTCGTTGAAGTCCGAGTTCTAAGCTGATTTACTTAGAAGCCATTGTTCTTCTACTCCCCCTTGACAGTAGGTGCCTGCAACACAGAATCAGTTTTCGGTTTTGGTACCCACTGGTATTTGGGTCCTCGAATGTTAGTTGCAGTTCTTGTAGGGGATATAGAATAAGAACCATACCAGTAATGATCCCTGGATTTGTGAATGTGATCATGTGTACGACAATAAGAACAATGGTATTTCTTACCTGACAACCTGAGTAATTGATCTCTCGAGTAGATATGATCAGGTTTACCTTTACTCGCTTTGTTCTTCTTGGCATTAGACGCATGTACACATGATTCCCTTTCTTTCAGCTCATCTTCAACTGGTTTCTTCTTCCAGACCAGTTCCTCTTCTTTGTATCTCCTTCTTCTTTGATGTGTACCTGAACCATCTATATTGCTATCATAGAAAAGGTTAGCTTTACGAATCTGATCAAAAGATTTAACTGACCTTTGTGAAGAGACCGATTTCTGATTTGATCTTGATGCAGTCTGTTTAATCACTTTAAATGTTGAAGCGAAGTTGTCTCTTTCTTGAACAAGCAGGTCAATCTTCTTCGTGAACTCAGACTTCGTTTTCTGCTCTTTTAGAGCCTTCTCAGATAGTTCAGATAACTTGGCAGTAAGCTTTTTGATCTCAGTCTCAAACAAGCTTCTTTCTTCTTCAAATCCCTTCTCAGCATTGTTTCTTTGGCCAGATATTTCTTTGAAGACACCGACATTCTTTTGTTCAATGGCCTTCTTCTCTTTGGCAAACTTCTCTCTTTCTAGAATGATTACTTTCTGAAAATCAGAAACTTGCTGAGAAAGTTTTATGCATTTCAGCTCAACTTCTTTCTTCTCATCATCACATTTTCTCGAGAATTCTGAGAACTTCTTTGCGAAAGATTTCTCTTTAGTCTCAAAATCAGATTAGTGTTTAGCAAGCAGTTGCTCCAAATCAGATAAACGCTTTTGAAGATCTGCATTTGCATCTTTCAGTTCAGAAATCTTTTCCTCAGAACTTTCAACAGAGACTGTTTGCTGAGTTTTAGCTTCCAAAATAGAGATCTTTCCTTTTAGCTCAGAGTTCTCAGCTTCCAATTCTCTTCCTGTTAATAAACCCTTTGTCCCTAACACCAACCATTCAGTACAATCCCACCGCTCTTTTCCTGTCATATTGTTAGAATTTATTTGACCAATAATTTCACTGAAAATGTCACTAATAAATTCATTAGAGATACTACTTTTCATATAATTTCGAGCTACATTGTTAGCTCTCTCTCTTTCCTCCTTTTCCACAGGTGAAGCTTCTGTAGGAATCTGGGATTGCATCTCCCCTTCAGTCAAAGATAATCTGATGTAGGGACCCACCTCATGTTCGTCCACATAGTTCAAAAAATGAACTTTCCACTCTTCATATTCTCTTTTGGACTGCAGCCTTGGTAGGTACATCATTTTGATCGTTTCGAATATAATGTATTCGCTCCGGTTTTGAAGAGAGATGAAACTTGAAAGTGCAGGGACCAAAAGTGACAAAATGTGAAACTTGAAAGTTTAGGGTCACAAATGACACGCTGAATCCGTGAAGTACGGGGGCTAAAATAAATGCACTGCAAAATGATCGTGAGACAAAAAAATTTGACCCTTTTGTACTTTTTTTTTTATTTTTAAAACCGGTCGAGCAAGGGTATCGGTCAAAGCAAATGACCGGAATATGCAAGATACCGGTCGAAGGTAAGACCGGAGTAAGCAAGTACCCGGTCGAATGGCAAGACCGGAGTAGCAAGTACCCGGTCGAAGATCGAAGGCCGAAATAGCCGAGTATCGGTCGAATGGTAGACCGGAAACCACTAAGGTCCGGTCGATGCACCTACCTGGTCGAAGGGAAAGACCGGGGAATGCTAAGGTCCGGTCGAATCTTATTATCTTTAAAGGCAAATCCGGTCGAACCAAAGGACCGGAATAGACAAAGTATCGGTCAAAGGACAACGACCGGTAATCAGGGTACCGATCGAATCAGTGATTCGGTCGAACAAAGGACCGATATCAACAATACACCGGTCAAATGAAAGACCGATAATATCAAAGCACCGGTCGAATACTATCGGTCGAGTAAACTATCGCTCAATCACTATCGGTCGATAACAGATAACCAGATAAGGACCGATAAAAAAAACAGATAAGGACCGATAAACACGAAGAACAGATCGATGAACTCGAAGAACAATCAACCCAGAAAACAATCGATCGAACAACAGATTAACACAGAAAAACCAAGAAATCGATTTTCAAAGGCATATATAGACCGATACTTAACCCAGATACCAAAAATTCAATAGACCGAAAAAAAATTAAACACAAAGGAACCGATAATCTCAATCAACCAAGATATTCGATCGATAAACTGATTTTTCAAAAACACAGTAGACCGATAAAATTCATAAACATATAATCAATTAAAACACCTAAAAGCGATTAACACAAATAATTGATTATAGGGTTTTAGACAAACCTTTTTTTTTCTGGATCAAACCTTTAGTCTCTTTGCTCTGATACCAATTGTAGATCCCAGTGCAGTGCAAATCAGAATAACAACAATCAAAGATGAACAGATTATGGGCCACAGCAACTAGTCATATGATTGATATTACTTCAAAGGGTTTAGGTTTACAGAGAGAATTTCTGATAAGAGTTTGTAAACCTAATGACTAGAAAACTGAATAATGAACTTCTAACCTTTCTAAACTGTTCAACCTGTTCGACCCTAATTATGAACTAATAAAGCCTTTAAATACTTAGGCACGCAGGCCTGATGGCCTTATGGGCTTGGGCCCATCTAATTAATTAACTATTAAAGAATTACAATATAAACCCTTATAAATACTTTATTCCACTTTCACCACATAGGACTTTTAGTCCTAACAGCGGACGAAGGCATCTTCATTGGTTATTCCTCTACATCAACTGCATACTGTGTATACTTAAAGAAGTCAAAGACAGTTGTCGAAACCGTCAACGTCACATTTGATGAAGACATGCCTTCTGAGCACGTTTGTTCAAAACCCGTAATAACCGGAGTACTAGCTTCTAGGAAAATCAGTCCAGAACCTGCATCTCAAGCGAACAAATCAGATGAAGCATCAACGTCTACTAATCATTTATCTGATGAATTTCTTGGATCTAATGTAAAGAAATCTGTTGTGGTTGACAGGATGGAAGACTCAATGACTACTCATCCAACCATTTCAGATATTGATAATGAATATGTCTCACCGATTCAACAAGAAATCCAGGTTCAAATGCCACCTCCGACAGTTGAAGATGTGATCAATAACGAATCTACAGAAGTCGCTGAATCAGTAGGTTGTTCTATACGGACTGATCTACACCCTATCCAAGTTGTACCTACTGAGCCTTCTGTACCATCTACTTCAACTGAACCCCCCATTCCTTTTTATATTGATCTATCTACATATAATTCACTCCCTCACGAACAAAAATGGACCAAAGAGCACCCGAGAAGCCAAGTCATTGGTGATCCATCAAAACCGGTGCAAACTAGGTCAGCTTCCATGAATATGGGTATGCATGAATCCTTTCTGAGCAAGATCGAGCCATCTCGCGTATCCGAGGCTCTAGCCGATTCAGACTGGGTGAATGCAATGCAAAAAGAGCTGAATCAGTTCGAAGCACTTCAAGTATGGAGACTCGTACCCAAACCTCAAGGTAAAACCATCATTGGTACGAAATGGATTTTCAAGATTAAGAAAGATGAAGATGGTACTGTTATCAGAAATAAAGCACGACTTGTTGCCAAGGGATACATGCAAGAGGAAGGAATCGACTACGACGAGACATATGATCCTGTGGCGCGATTAGAGGCAATTCGAATGTTTTTAGCCTACGCAGCTCACAAGAACTTCACGGTCTTTCAAATGGACGTGAAGATAACATTTCTGTATGGAGTTCTCAAAGAAGAAGTCTACGTCTCACAGCCAGAAGGTTTTGTCAACCAAGAGAAACCAAATCATGTGTACATTCTCGACAAAGCTCTTTATGGACTGAAGCAAGCTCCTCGCGCCTGGTATGAGGTATTATCTACATTTTTGGTCAAGTATGGTTTTACACAAGGTACAGTAGATACCACTTTATTCCTGAAAAAGGACAAAGTCGATATCATTCTAATTCAAATATATGTGGATGATATTATCTTTGGCTCTACAAATCCAAAATACTGTAAGAATTTTTCAAACCTTATGGTGTCAAGATTTCAGATGAATATGATGGGAGAGATGAATTTCTTTCTCAGATTACAAGTCAAACAATTTTCAACTGGGATTTTTATCAATCAATCAAAATACATTATGGATATTCTTCGGAAGTTCAAAATGGAAAATTCTAAACCGATTGGTACCCCAATGGCACCAGGTACTAAAATTAGCACCGATCATTCGGGAAAGGCTGTTGATGCTAGGACTTACAGAGGGATGATAGGTTCTTTAATGTATCTCACTTCAAGTAGGCCAGATATAATGTTTTCAACATGTTTATGTGCAAGATATCAGGCTAATCCTAAAGAATCCCATGTGTCTGCCGTTAAGCGCATTTTTAGGTATCTAAAGAGCACTGCAGATCTTGGTCTGTGGTATCCTAAAGATACTAGTTTTGAACTAACAACATATACAGACACAGATCATGTTGGTTGCATGTTAGACAGGAAGAGAATGTCTGGTCATGTACAGTTCATCGGTGATAAACTCGTCAGTTGGGCATCGAAGAAACAATTATGTGTCTCAACTTCAACGGCTGAAGCAGAATATGTAGCAGCTGCTAGCTGCTGTTCTCAGGTCTTGTGGATGAGAACTCAACTGCGAGACTATGGTTTTCACTTTAACCATATCCCAATATACTGTGACTCAAAGAGCGCAATCGCGATAACTGCTAATCTTGTTCAGCATACAAAGACCAAATACATCGATGTGAGGTATCATTTTATAAAAGATCATGTCGAAAAAGGAACAATTGAACTTACTTTGTAAAAACTGATTATCAGCTTGCAGATTTGTTTACCAAACCCTTAGACGAAAAGAGATTCAATTTTCTTGCCTCTAAGCTTGGTATGCTAAATCTTAAGACCTAATCGGTGGTTACCTATTAAAGTTTCTTATTGTAAATTTTTCATCATTTTCTTCATTTTCCGCACGATATCTGCACATTAACAATATGTTCATGATCAAAGGGGGAGTATGAGAAGAGATTGACAGATGGTCAATATTATTTTGAGGGGGAACTCATAAATTATGCATTTACCTTTTATGTCAATTTTTTTTGTAATGCATGATTTTAGGGGGAGCTCGTCAAATCAAAGGAGTATGGATATGACTTCTGATTATTTCTGATCAGAACTCGTACTTTCATAGTTTTACTACTTTTTGTCTTTTCAATTTAAGTGAATAAATTTTGCTTTGACTAAGACATAAGACTTTTGCAGTTTTTGAGAGATGCTTACAAGATCATATCTTTATGACTTTTAAGCTTAGCTTCATGAGATGTACGATTGCACTCAAAAGGTATCATTCGTTATCTTCATCTCAAATATGGTTGAACAGTGGACAACTTTCAATCATAGAAAACATTGTTTTTAAATGTTCAAACCACTTCCCGAATCTTAAACCGATTTCATGAATTGGAAGTGTGACTTTAAATGTTTTCAAGATCTACATTGTGCTTTAACTGAAATAGTTAAACCATTTTGAGCATCATATGCATCATAGGAAAACATGATTTCATTGTGCTAGGACTTAACACAACTTCTATGGAATCACCTTAACCAGTGATTTCTACCCACGAAGTTAATCCATAGTGATTGAGTGTGAGAAGTCAAAAGAAATGAGTGTGTCAAACAGAGAAAGAAAGTTTGGTTAGAGTGAGCTTAATGTTTAAAAGAAAGAGGGTGTGAGAACAGAGTTAAAAGAATATCACAAATCTGACCAACTTTTTCTGAGTCGGGCAGCCACAATTCTAATGTTTCACAATTCTTTGGTGATCATTATTGAAACAGGCAACTAGCCCATGCCAACTCTTGATCAAACCTCACCAACTACTCATTTTCTACTCAAATAGAAAGTGTTTCACATTTTCAAAGGGGAAGCATCACATTTGCTATCTGATTTTCATTTGGAAAATCTGGATATTGAAAAGAAGTAAGTCTGGCCCACCTTCGCACTTCAATCATGCACATTGAGTCTGTGTCTAACTTACTGTTGTCTCAGTGGTTTACACAATTTTGAGCCTTATAAGCAATCATCAAGTGCTAAATTCTTTCTAACACTTGCACGAACATACAAGGAATCCGTTTCTTTGTCATAACGTTTATAGAAATTACCTTTGTGGTGTTTCGATGATTGAATGGAAGACCTGGGGGAGTGAACATCACAAAGATCCTTTCCAATGTGTATTCGTTACACACAGTGACCTAGTGTTACTGACAGGCATGTTAACTGATTCATTAGTTGATTCTGGTGTTACACGATTATTTTGTCTGGATTTGCAAAGATCTGGATGAATATCTTTTGAATTGATGGATCAGAGGCTCCTGATGGTATACATTTCTTGATATATGTTTTGATGAAGTCGTTGCACTTTTCATCAAAAAGGGGGAGAAGAGCCTACCAAGAAATGTGAAAGATCAAAGGTTTAGAGAATTCTTCCAAGATAGAGAAGAGAAGAGCTAATCAAGAAAAGATTCTTCAAAGTATTCTAAAGACATACTGATCTGAGAGAAATTTTCTTTGAAGATACTTTGCTAAAGCATTCTGAGCTAAACCTGGAGATTATTTCAAATTGAAGAGAAAGAAGGAGATTGCATCTTCTGAGCTTAAAGAGAAGATTAAATTGCTAAATCATTTTAATAATGATCTTGATCCAAAGGGGGAGATTGTTATAACACAGTCTTATTGGATTCAAGACCATCCAATCCGAAGATCGCAATCCGAAGCTAAAAGCTGACAAGTCACTCTCAACAATAGTCTAGGGTCATTTGTAATAAGTTGTCAAAGTTACTTTTAATATCTTAGGGTATCTTTTAATTAGATGCTTATTATATATTAGATTTAGGATATTTAGTTTAAGTTTTAGATATTATATTTTGTTAAGATATTATGTTTAAGATATATAAGGTTATGAGATATTTATTATCTCATAACTTCAAATATCTCAAAACATCATATATCGATCACCAAGAACACACAGAGAGAAAGTGAGCTTCAGCTCATATTAATAGGGGAAGCATGTGAGTTGATTAAGAAAATCATTTTTGTATCAAAGGGGAGATTACAAGAGAAGATAAAGGTTGATCAAAGGGGGAGTTTATTCAAAATGAGCTTAAAGAGAGAAGATCGCATTGCTAAATCTTTTAGTAATGATCTTGATCCAAAGGGGGAGAATGTTAGAGCACAGATTTGTTGGATTCAAGATCATAAAGATGAAAGATGAAAGTTCAAGAGGTCAAAGGCTGAAAGTCAACTCTCAGTGAAAGTCAAAGGCTGAAAGTCAACTCATTGTATTTGTTTGTTTCTTTGTAATTGTCTTGGGTATTAATACCTTTGAAGTCTTTGTAAGATTTCAGTTGTAAGTTGTAAGGAAGTAGTAGTAAGTCATTTGTGAGAATCAGATTGTGAGAGAGCTGATTAGAGAAGAAGTCATTAGAATATATTTCTAGTGAGAGAGTAGTGAGAGAAAGTTTGTAATTCTTGAGATTTGAATATCAATGACATATGACTACGATTCTTGATATTGTTTCTGTTTACGATTAGAACTTGATAGATTTGGGAATAACAATTTTTTAGACCTAAAGGTCCTTATGTGGAAAATAGTTCAATTGTAAACTCAACTTTCTTGAAAAGATTTCCTTTCGTTACATTATTCTAAACTTCTTTAAATTATAAACTGTATGTTCTCACTAGGCTTTAAGCCTAACATTTTTTCTCAAATGATGTGTATTATGAAGGTGGCTCTTAGCTACATTAGCGCTCAAATTCCTTCATCCAGGTTCCCTTAGCGGTGGGTTGCCAAAGATTTGAGCGACGAGCGTGGGCTTGAGGCATTTTTGAGATGATTAGTATTTGGCGTTGGACATTTAATTAAGTCCCTTCTTTTTGTGATATTGGGTTGAAAACCGATGTAATCTAGATAGTTTATGTTTAGATTAGTTTGTCGTTGAATTCCATATTCGTTCACAGGTTTTTGTAAATGCTTTATACATTTACCCTTTTGGGTGGTTTATTCCAAATACAAACGTCATATTGCCAAATTTTCAAATTTTAATTTACTCTAAATTTTAGGGTGTTACAAGTTGATATCAGAGCTCTACTTTAAGTGAACTAGGCATGAATGTAAGATGTCTAGACTTAGACTGAGTATGTTAAGCAATGATTTGTGAGCTTGGGTAGAACTTCTAAGATGGGTTGGTCTTAGAGTCGACGGAAATTATGTTTATCAAGCGTTGTGGCGATGGTAACGAGAACCCTTGTGTATTATATGTTCATAATCTCACTTAGCTAATGCTATTATGAGGATGTTTTAAGTGAGTGTGCTTAAAGTGTTGTTACTATGACAACTGGTAATGTGGTAGTACGTTTTCCTTCGTGTTTTATTCTACGTCTCTCTTACTCTTTCTCGTGCTTGTGTGGCAGCCATTACTCCACTATGGTGAACACTCGTAGTCGGCCGTTAGGCGACGAAGACCTTCGTGATGTTAGTTCGCCCGAGCGAAACCCGGTGGTTAGAGCGCGCGCCGACTGTCGTTCCTCCTGGTATGCCGCCGATATTCACTGGGGAAGTGGAGCAAGTGCCTAGAGTGGAATTGGCATCCACGAACCCGGTTATTCAAGAGGCAAACCCTCAAGCTGACATGATGGCCAACGTCATGTAAATGGTGACGTCGGCTATGGAGAAGCAGCAAGAGGCGTTTCTAAAGATGATAGAGGACCGTGATGCGAGCCTCAGAAGGCACGAGGCAGTGGAGGAGAATGTGTTAGTTGGTTCTGGAGGCACCGGGAACAGAATCAGAACTGAAGAGCACAGGGTTGTTGGTGCTCCGAGAAGTGGGAAAAGTTGCTCCCATAAATCTTTTATGGGTTATAGACCACCAGAGTTCTCTGGTTCTGAAGACTCGGTTGCGTACGTAAAATGGATACAAGCGGTCGAACAGGATTTCGGCTCATCTAAGTGTGGGGACGACCAGAAAGTGAGGTTTAGTTCTCAGTTACACAGAGATACGACACTCTCATGGTGGAATGTCACCCAGTCCACCCTCTCTTCTACTGTTTTGGCTAAACTAACTTGGGCCGAGTTCAAGAAGAACCTATTGGAGGAGTACTGCAGCGAGAGAGCCATGGATCGAATCGAAGCTGAGTTTCGGTCGCTAGAGAAAGGAAACTTGATGGTGAGGGAGTATACCCGCCAATTTATGGAGAAATTGGGTTTGGTGGGGCACGTGGCCCCAACGGAGAAAGAGAAGATCAAGGCCTACCTTAAGGGCCTGCCGGTGGACATGATGTCCATGGTCCGCAACTCGAAGGCTTCTAATCTTCGCGATACGATTGAGCAAGCCCAGTTTATGGAAGAGGTTTACGCGAAGGGTAAATCGGAGAAAGCAGTGGTGGTTGGAGACAAGAGGAAATGGGAGAAAAATCCCGTACCTCCCAAGAGAACACGACCTTTTGTTAGAAACCGAAGCTTCAACAGTTATCAAGAAGCTAGATGGTGTCGGAGGTGCCATAGCAAGCACCATGGCAACTGTAACCCCACTCCTCAACCTTGCAACAAGTGTGGGAAGTCTGATCACACCACCAAAGATTGCCTGATCAGAGGGCTTATCTGCTTCGAGTGCAAGGCACCGGGGCATATGAAGAGAGATTGCACGAAGCTCAAACCGGGTAGTGCGCCGGAGAAGAGAGAGAACCCATCTAGGGTTCCGGGTCGAGCTTTTCAGATGACGACCGATGAGGCCAAGGCATCCGCCGATGTGGTATCAGGTACGTTTCTTCTAAACTCCGTACCTACTCGTGTACTGTTTGATTCGGGTGCCAGTTTCTCTTTTATATTTGAGTCATTTCGTCAAAAGCTTGTTATGCCCACTAATAGTCTAGAGAATGCGTTATTGGTAGAAATAGCGAATGGTAGTCAAGTTCTAATCCGCGATGTTCTGAAGAAGTGTGCTCTAGGAATCGAAGGGAGAGAATTCCCGATCGATTTGATGCCGATGATTATTGGAGGTTTTGATGTGGTGGCCGACATGGATTGGTTAGCGAACAATCATGCCGAGATCGTATGTTCCAAGAAATTGATCCAACTTCCGAATCCCAGTGGTGAAGTTGTCATGATCTATGGAGAGAAAAGGAAAGGTGATGTAGCAATTATCACCATGGCTAAAGCATGTAAATGCTTGGTGAAAGGATGCTCGTCCTACCTAGCCTACGTAGTTGACGCAAAGCTAGAGAAGTCAAAGATTGAAGATGTGAAGATAGTGCGGGAGTTTCCCGATGTCTTTCCGGACGACTTGCTCGGGTTACCACTCGATCGTCAAGTGGAGTTTCGTATTGATCTCGTGTTGGGAGCGACTCCTATTGCTAGAGCCCCTTACAGGTTGGTGCCATCGGAGATGCAAGAGATGATGGCTCAACTCTAAGAGCTTTTGGAGAAGGGTTTCATAAGACCAAGCTCGTCGCCTTGGGGAGCTCCGATCTTGTTTGTCGAGAAGAAGGATGGCACTATGAGAATGCGCATCGATTACCGTGAGTTGAACAAGGCAACGGTGAAGAACTAGTACCTGCTTCCAAGGATAGACGACTTGTTTGATCAACTCCAAGGAGCGAGGTGTTTCTCTAAGATCGACTTACATTCGGTTACCATCAAGTGAAGGTGAGGGGAGAGGACGTCTCGAAGACGGCCTTTAGAACGTGTTACGGTCATTACGAATTCTTTGTAATGCCGTTTGGCCTAACGAACGCACCGACGGTATTTATGGATTTGATGAATAGGTGTGTCGACCATTCCTCGACAAGTCCATCATCGTATTCATTGATGACATACTCGTATACTCCAAGAGCGAGTTGGAACACGAACAACATCTTCGTGAAGTTCTAGAAGTGTTGAGAAAAGAGAGATTGTACGCCAAATTTTCCAAGTGTGATTTTTGGCTTGAAGAGGTGCAGTTCTTGGGTCACGTTGTCACTCGAGACGGAGTGAAAGTGGACCCATCCAAAATTGAAGCCATGATGAATTGGGAGCCTCCCAATAGTCCGTCCGAAATCCGAAGTTTGTTGGGTTTGGCGGGATATTACTGGAGATTTATTCAAGACTTTTCAAAAATCACTTCTTCCTTGACGGCGTTGACTCAGAAGAATGTGAAGTTTGTTTGGACCGAAGCGCAAGAGAAGGCGTTCCGGACTTTACAAAAGAAGTTGTGTGAAGCTCCAATCTTGTCGCTACCCGAAGGGTCGGAAGACTTCGTGGTCTATAGCGATGCTTCGAAAATGGGATTAGGATGCGTGTTGATGTAAAAAGGCAAGGTGATCCCCTACGCCTCTAGGCAGCTCAAAATTCACGAGAAGAATTATCATACCCACAATTTGGAGTTAGCGGCGGTGGTGTTCGCCTTGAAGCTATGGCGACATTACCTCTATGGCACGAAATGTACACTCTACACGAATCATAAGAGCCTAAAATATGTCTTTGATCAAAAGGAGTTAAACATGAGGCAAAGGAGGTCTCGAGTTGTTCAAGGATTACGATTGTGAGTTACTTTACCATCCCGGTAAGGCGAACGTAGTGGCCGATGCGTTAAGTCGGAAGGACTATAGAGGAAGTATTCGGGCTACCCTTTCGAGAATCGAGTTAGTGTCTAGTCTAGTTGAGAAGATCAAGACATCTCAAGTGGAAGCCTTATTGGAAGAAAATCTCAAAGATGAAGTCATGACAAAGCAACGTTTGCTCTTAACGGAAGATAGTCGTGGGGTAAAACTGTTCAACGGTCGTGTGTGGGTGCCCAAAGTTGGGGGTAATCGTGAATTACTTCTTGAGGATGCCCACAAATCCAATTATTCCATTCATCCGGGGAGTACAAAGATGTACCGGGACTTGAAGTTATATTATTGGTGGCCGGTAATGAATCTTGATGTGGCGTGTTACGTGGAGCGTTGTGTGACGTGTTTACAAGTGAAGGCCGAACATCAACGACCGTATGGGAGTCTTCAGTTCTTAGATATTCCCGAGTGGAAGTGGGAACATAATACCATGGACTTCGTGACGAAGTTTCCTAAAACTCTTCGAGGCCACGATACCATTTGGGTAATAGTCGATCGGTTGACTAAGAGCGCTCACTTTTTAGCTATACGCGAGACCTTACTGATGGACAAGTTAGCAAAACTCTACATTGATGAGGTGGTCTCGAGGCATGGAGTACCCTTGTTGATTGTGTCAGATCGTGATAGTCGGTTCACTTCGAATTTTTGGGATGGTTTTCAGAAGGAGCTTGGTACACGAGTAAAGTTGAGTACGACTTACCATCCGCAAACCGCCGGTCAAAGCGAAAGAACGATCCAAATGCTTGAAGACATGCTAAGGTCTTGTGTCATCGATTTTGGGGGTAGTTGGTACTCTCACCTACCTTTGGTGGAGTTTGCCTACAAAAATAGCTACCACTCGAGTATCAGAATGGCGCCATTTGAGGCGTTGTACGGGCGGAAGTGCCGAACTCCCGTGTGTTGGCTAGAGGCGGGAGAAAAGCAATTCGCCGGACCCGAAATTGTGCAAGAGATGGCTGATAAAGTTAAAGGCATTCGGGAACGGTTGAAATTAGCGGCTCAAGATCGGCAGAAGAGCTATGCCGATAAGAAGAGACGATCGATGGAGTTTCATGTGGGTGGCCGTGTGATGCTTAAGGTATCGCCATGGAAGGGAATTATCAGGTTCGGAAAACGTGGGAAGTTGAGTCCCCGTTTCCTTGGACCTTTCAAAGTACTTAAACTGGTGGGTTTGCAAGCCTATCAATTGGAACTTCCTCCGGAGATAAACGGAATCCACAACACGTTCCATATCTGTTACCTTCGGAAGTGTTTGGCGGAAGAAGAAAGCGTCATTCCTCTTTTTGAGATAAGAGTGGACGAGGGTAATCGATGTGTAGAGGAACCCGACGCTATCCTAGAAAGGAAGTCTAAGAAATTGCGTCACAAGGAGGTCACTATGGTCAAGGTGCGAAGATATCCTCATCTTTTCGAGTAGTTAGGATTTCGGGGACGAAATCATTCCCAAGTTGGGGAGGATTGTAACACCCTGAATTTTCGTTGTATAAATTCCATCGTTAAGACTCCTAGTCTTCCTTATTTTAATCATAGTTATCTTGCGTTTACCCAATTTGTGCGTATCGCGTGTGTTAACCAAGTTCGTGTGTTAAGTCTTGATTTTGGAAATGAAAAACAATGGATTACGCGAGTTACCTCGCGACTTGCAAGCCGCGACACAAGTCGCGTAACCCACTGACCGAATTCCATTTCAGAAGCACGGGCGACTTATGCCGCGACTTAAGGCCGCGGCATAACCCGCGAGATCCCCTGAATGCTCTAATACGGGTTTCTCCCCCTTTTTCTCATTTAATTCTTATCTATCTACTCAATCTCTCTCTCAAAATCTATCACTCACTCAATATTGAGTTCTAGGGTTTCACCAACCCAAATCTACCTTATTTATTGCTAGTAGTTGGGTAAATCAACTAAGGATTTGAAGTTGAGCATTTAATCACCATCTTCATTGTCATCTTCTCCAAAGGATCAAAATCTAGGGTTTTGAGTTTTCTTCAAAAACCCACTTGGTGAGTTCATATCTCTTTTCTTTAAACTTTATACACATCAAAACTATATTTTGAACCTATTATCATCTCCTTGTTTACATTATGTGGTTTACAAGATTTTAACCTAAAAATGAGGTTTTGGAAGATTTTAGGGTTCTTGCTATATTTTGCTAAAAGGAAGGGTTTCATTTGATTTCTAGTAAAATAAAGTACTATTTGCACATTTTTGGTGAGGTACTTGAAAGAATGCATATAATCTCATTTTATGATTTTCATTCTTATCAGCAGTTAAACTTGGAAATGCATTTTGGAAATAAATATTATTGGGAACTATATGTTTAACTATAGTTGGTCACAAATGAAATTGTGACAAGTCTAGACTATTACTAGTGGATCCCTAGGTATTGAGTCGGCTTATATTTTGGGATGTTTTTCCCCTTTATAGCTAGTGGATACATTTGATTCTCGGAGGCCCTTTGGTACGGTTATGTGGGACCGGTTACTAGCCATGGATCATAATGTAGTCCTAGTGAACGAGTATGACTTGGTTTCCTCGGGTGCCCTCCCCCACATCTTAGTACGGACCGGCATTGTTCGTGGCCATGGATTCCAAGTATTTAGCTCATAACTCGGACTGTGGCTTACTCGGTGTTTTGCTACAATCCTTGGTAAATCGGGTATCCCCTGTCATCGCAAGATGAATTTTTAGACCGAAAGGTCCTTATGTGGCAAATAGTTCAATTGTAAACTCAACTTTCTTGAAAAGATTTCCTTTCGTTACATTATTCTAAACTTCTTTAAATTATAAACTGTATGTTCTCACTAGGCTTTAAGCCTAACACTTTTTTCTCAAATGATGTGTATAACAGGTTCCTTTAGCGGTGGGTTGCCAAAGGTTTGAGCGACGAGCGTGAGCTTGAGGCATTTTTGAGATGATTAGTATTTGGCGTTGGGCATTTAATTAAGTTATTTCTTTTGGTGATATTGGGTTGACAGCCGATGTAATCTAGATAGTTTATGTTTAGATTATTCCGCCGTTCAAAAAAATAAAGTTTATGTTTAGATTAGTTTGTTGTTGATTTCCATATCTGTTCACAGGTTTTGTAAATGCTTTATACATTTACCCTTTTGGGTGGTTTATTACAAATACAAACGTCATATTGCCAAATTTTTAAATTTTAATTTACTCTAAATTTTAGGGTGTTACAAATGTAATGTTTTCACAATATTTTGATTTAATGTTTAACATTTAATAATAGTTATTTGTTTAAAACTAATGTTTTAATAGTTATTAAATGTTGTGTTTAATATAACTTTTGGTTTTTGTATTAATAAATTAATCAGATTAAAATTATACGAAAGTGTAAAAAAATTAATTTTCTAATGCATAATTATAAACATTTATTTATTGAATCAAAACTTTATATTCCTCCTTCCTATGTGGGACACTTTCCAAACCCACTTTATTTTTCATTAAGTTCATTCCAAATATTCAACTTTGAGCATCGATATATCATTTACGCACACTCCATTTTGAACACATGATATATCTTTTCGAAGCTCTCATGTTTTAATTATGTATAAAACATATATATATATATATATATATATATATATATATATATATGTATTTAAATGTGTCCAAAGTTAATTAGTAAAAAACATATATTTTACTAACTTTTTTCAACACCAAACACTTTTAATATAACTCTTTTTTATTACCATATAAGTTGATAAGCACTGTTAAAGATAAGCATACGTTGTTTTAAATAAACAATCCTAAACACCCGGCCCTAAACAATAACTTTATGTTTTGAGAAACAATATAATTATCATTAATTTTTTACATCTTAAAAAAACCTTGAGAAAAGTTGTCATCATCATAAACTTCCTATAAATTGGGACTCATCCGTCAAAGATGCAAAGCTATTCACCTCATCTTCAAGACTTCAAGTAATAATTAAATGGCATCAAAAACCTACGAAGAGTTAGCAACAACTGGGATAGTCTTCTTGACCCCTTGAACCCAGACCTACGTACTCTTATTCTCACCTATATGGCGATCTTTGTTCAGCAACTGAACGGGCACTGAATAACGACGAGGGATGCAAGTATGCCGGCTACAGCCGCTACAACAAGAGCTCATTCTTCCAAGAAGTCATGCTCCCTTGGGCTGAATACAAGTACACCATCACTTCTTTCATCTACACCACCGCTCATGTCGACTATCCACTTTCATTTCTCGTCCATCAAATGTCTCGCGAAACAACGAATTTGAATCAAACTGGATGAGGTTTGTAGCAGTTTCCAACGATGAGTTCAGTAAGTCCATCGACTATCTTGAAATATATATATATATGCGTGGTGAAGCGTGGGACGGTCTGAACGTACGAGTGGATCAACGACGTCAAATACGTCGTGCCGACTACACCTGGCCCACTAATCCCTTTAAATACCACAAGTACCAAATCCACAATAAACATATCATAGAAAACCTACTAAAAAGATATATCAAAAAACATGGACTAAATCCACAATTTACTTGAATTGTAGATTGGGTCTTATGTTTTCTTTATATAATCATTATATATCATTATTTTAAGTATTATTATATTTTTATTATTATCATTATGTTATTATATTTTTATTTTTTTTTACTTTTCAAAATAAACATTATAATATTATTAATCAAATTTGGTTTTGTTTTTTCTATTATTTTTATTAAAAAATTAAACTCCCTTAAAAATACACTTAATAAAATTAAACCTTTTAAATTTAACATTAAATTTTCGTCTCCAACAACAATATAGTTTAATCTACCGTTGATTTTTGTTTAAAAAAAATCTACCATTGATTTTATAAAAAAAAATATGACATTATATTTTGGAATTTAAATGATTAAAATTATAAAATTTGATTGTAAATTAAATATGATGTTTCCATAGTTAATGTTCTTCATTTATAATTTTTTTCCCAAACATAAAAATGTTGTACATATTGTTTATAAAATTTAATAAAGCAAGAGCTAAATTTATTATATTTGGTTTACCTTTTATTTGATTAACTTTTATAAACAAATGTATAACTTTTTTTATGTTTGGGAATAACAAATAATTTTTCAATAAAAAACATTAACTATCTTATTCAATTTATGGTCAAATTATAATTTTAATCATCATTTAAATTATAAAAACAAGACGGTAATTGATAAATATTAAGATTAATCATGATTAAAAACCAATGTTTTAAAAACCAGTTTTTTGGTTGACCCGGTGTGGTGACCGGGTCACGGTTCAACCGTGGTTGACTCGGTTTCAAGAAATTCTATGTATTTTTCATTTTCTTACATACATATATATATATAACCAAGAATTTGATGTACACAAATTAAAACATTAAAAATACACATAACAACAAGTTTTACATCAATCCAAAAACATAAAAAACACACATATATGCATAAGTTTTTCATCAATCCAAATACATCAAAACGAAACATAATGTTCAAACCAAATAATGGATCTTGAGACATTGGAATGTTAAATGCATCAAGCTCACGATCGCTTAGTAATTGAAATTCACTCTCAACTTCATGGTCATCAACAACATGATCACTTTCTACAATATCAAATAAAAAAAATATTAATGTCACGTAAAAAACTAATAATAAACTAATAACACCAAATTAATATATATAGATTTAATTGAAATTGATTTTTTAACCGGGTCAACCCGGGTTTTTATCGGTTCAATAAGACCGGTTCAACCGGTTCTATCAAAAAACCGATGGTTCGATCCGGGCCGTAATTTCCCAAAAAACCGGTCGTAATTGACCCGATCTCTTCACCGGTTCCCGGTTCAACCGGTTGAACCGGCCTGCTCAACCCGGGTTTTAAAACATTGTTAAAAACACAAGATTAATTAAAATTAACTTGGTAAAAGATGGAAAGGTAAATAATAACTTAATTGAAAGAAAAATAGAAAAATTGAGATAAAAAATAATGAAAAGAGAGAAAAAAAAAATTCTAAAATAAATATGTAAAAGAAAAAAAAATAATTAATGAAAGAACATTCAATTAAATTTAGAGAGAGAATATTACTTTAAGGTAATTAATAATTAAGGAAAGAGAATATATTTAAATTGGGGGAGAGGTTTTAAAATTTAGAAAGAGAATATTAGTTCAACGGGTTAAAAGGTTTTAAAATTAATTAATTAGTTATCTAGAAGCGTACTCGAGCAATGCAGCGAGATAAATCACGATTTTAATGTTTCATTTTATTTTTTTGTTTTTTTGTCGATTTACAGTACGATTTTGGATGGTTTTGAGAAAGTGATAATGTTTTTTTTATAAATTTGTTTAATTTAAGCTTAATAATATAATGTTTTTTTTATATAAAAAATTAAGTATTTTGTTATAATTTAATGATTATTTTATATATTTTAATGACATCTAGAAAAAATAACCAATTACATATTTAATAATATTATTAAAACAAATTTATAGTAATATAATATATTAATTAATAGTGATACATGGAAAAATCTGCATAAAAGGAAGACCCTGCACATATCAAATTGGTGGGTGTTAGAAGTCTACAGTAGTAATATATATCTTGTACTTTGATACTTGTAAATTAAGAGATTTTTAAAATATTGCAAAAAATTATAGTACATTATGCCTAATAATTTGTATTTAAGAGTTTTTTATTCTTGCTTTATAATATAGTATAGATATATATTTAATTAGGTAGCAAATTACTATCTCATGGGTAAGGATATATAGGAAAGGTTAGGAATTACAATATCCGTAAATATAAAAATAAACGGCATATCCTTCGCTAAGTATTCTTTTCAGAAACCTCACAAGAACCAAATTTGCATCTTAACTATAAAACGTTGATACAATTAACTTGAAATACCATACACCAAACATTATTACAACCCATACTTAACATACTTACTGTATGGGTTTACAGAATCACACTGACTTCTTCGATCACAAATCAAAGAAGCCATTTATTTTACCACAATTATTAACACAATCATCAAACACACCACAGAATACGGTTACTTGCGTGCGTGGTAGATCATCATCATCAAACTTCGTATATTACAGAAGCGGGAGGCGATAGATCATGATCAGCCCGATCAAGAGGTGATAAAACCCACTCCCCACTTTCATTAAGCACCATTCCTTTGTTCTTCTCAGCCCACCATGACTGAGGTATCTGATACTTCTCCTTCAAAAGATCAGCCGACATGTTCACCAAAGCCAAACTCCTCCTCTTCTCTGCTGATTTCCAATCAAACTCTCGATCCTTCCCATCATAACCAGCCACAGTATGCAACATACCCTCCAAATTATGAAAATCAAAAGCATGAAGGATATCCAACCCACCTTTCTCTTTAAAATAAGGTGTCTTTTTGCTATCAATCAGTATATCAACCCCAACATCAACATACAACAACACATCTTTTGGTATAGTCACCAAATTAAATTTATCATCAACCCATTCCATTACCTTGCTTGGCCATTTAGGGACGATATCATTAATATTCTTTATGCTTATTATTTTGAGGTTTGGTAGTTCCTCCATTTTTTCTTTGAAAGCCTGGTTACCCACTTGTGGTGAAGCAAAAACAAACGCTGATACCTTGATATCAGGGTTTGCAACATTTGCAGCAAGGTCAAAAGCAGATATAGTTGCTAGACTTGCACCAAGACTGTGTCCAACGCATGTTATGCTTATTTTTTCATCTTTATATTTGACTAGTAACTCTTTGACTCGTGCCAAGAGCTGTGTTCTAGCACTTGTTTTCACCAAATCGGAATTAGGGTTAGCGGTGTTGTAAATTATAAGCCATCCTTCCATGATTTTTGGTTGGTTTATTGCTGAACCAATTAAGCTTGCAATACTCTTACCATTTGTAGCAGGGAGGATTGGATCAGCTGGGACCGGGCCAGCGTCTTTGATGTCGTTTATCCACTCGTAAGTTCGGACGGTCCCACGCCATACCACGCATATTTCGCGGCGGCCGATGGACTTGCTGTACTCGTCATTGGAAACCGCTACGTACCCCATCCAGTTCGATTCGAATTCGCTGTTTTCACGAGACTTGTCATGGATGAGAAAAGCGAGCGGGAAGTCGACACGAGCGGTGGTGTAGATGAAAGAAGTGACGTTGTACTTGGATTCAGCCGAAGGGAGCATGACTCCTTTGAAGAAGGAGCTCTTGCCGTACTGGCTGTAGCCGGCGTACTTGGAGCCTTCATTGTTATTCAGTGCCCGTTCAGCAGCTGAAGCAAGATCGCCATAGCTGAAAATAAGAGTACGTAGGTCTGGGTGCAAGGGGTCAAGAAGACCATCCCAGTTGTTGCTTCCATGCAACTCTTCGTAGGTTTTTGAAGCCATTTAGAAGGGGGGTTTGAAGATGAGGTGAATAGCTGCTCTTTTTGTTTTCTTTGTATTAGCTAGCTGGTGTGCCTACATATTGAAGAATGAGTCCCAATTTATAGCAAGTTCATGATAGTGACATTTTTCGCATGCAAAACATGAAGGGATTTTTGAAGATGTAAAAAATTTATAATGATTAATTGGTTCTCGAAACTTAAGTTTTATTTTAATATTGGGGAGGAAAAGGAATAAATGATTACGTGGGTAAAAATCATTTATAGTTTTTATGCGAATTGCTTTAAAATAAAATAACATTACGTTTATTTGTTTTCTTTTTTATTTCTGGAAAACCAAGTTTTAGAACTTATTGTTTTAGAAAATCAAAATAAAAACAACTTTGTTTTTTCCTATTTTAAGAAGATAGATTTGATCACAAAATCTGAGATTCTGAAATTGGTTTTTCAAAATAAAAGTTATAAAATTACTTCACCAGTACATACATACATACATACATATATATATATATATATGAAAGCAAAAATTGTTCCCATTTTACTTAGGAGGGACAATGACAAGGCGACAAATGAAAAACCACAGTGGGTAACGCGGGGAGGGGGTTGATGAAGCTATGCAATATATGTCATCAATGCATGAACATAATTTAGTATAGTTTTTTTAAATGTCTAACACTAATATTAGTTTATATGACTTAGATTTATATAGTCTCATATTTGTAGGTTGAAGGTTTTGAGATCCAGGTTAAAGAGATGAGACGTCGGAAAGACAAAAGGATGGAGGCAAGTAGGAAAGAGATGGAAGAGATGCGGACATTGGTCGTTAAGTTCACGAAGTCTCAATTTCAATCTTCGTCGAGTGATCGAGGGTTTGATTAGGTTGCTGGACATGGTGTGTAACAAAGAATTACTTTTAATTTGTATTGTAATTTGAATTTGTAACAAGAATAATGCATAGTTTTAACTTTGAATGATAATATTTGCGTTTAGTTTTAAATTTAAATTGTCGTCTACAACTTTTATAACTTTTTAGTTTACAAGAAAAATATATAACAAAGACATTTTTTTAGGAACTGGACAATTACTGGCAGATCAGTGAGTGAAATTTCCACCGGTAATAATTCCAAAATTTTAAAAGAAAAATAATAAAATGTACCCATTAGTGATCAGTGACGGATTACCAACAACCTTATCCACGGTTGAAATTTCCCCCCATTATTTTATTATTTTATTAACCGAATAATTTAATAATTTAATAATTTAATTAATAATTTTCATCGGCAGATTACCAAGGGGCTAATTAGTCGGTGATATAATCCACAAGTAGATTTCCACCCGTTGAAAAAAGTCGTGGTGGAATTAACAACGACAGATTTCCGCCGGTGATACGTCGATAAAAGTAATCACCGGCCAAGATGTTTGTGACAGTAGATGTCCACAGATAATCTGCCGCTGACCGATCGATTTTAGCAATGATTTCTATCGGTGAAGGCCCCTATTTTAAAATACACTTGAATTTTAGGTTTAAACCTCAATTAAAGGGCATATGCTAGTTATATTATAAATATCTATCATCATTTTGTCACTTTTAAACTTATTATAGTTAAACGACTATCAATAATTCGATCTATAAACATTATCTCATAATTATATTACATAAATATATTACTCACTTATAAACCACTTATAAACTAGTTGTTTACCTGTATAATACAACACTACGTAAAAATTGTATATTAGAAGTATAAATTCTTTAAAACTGTTCATTATAAGAAGTTCAAACATCACCACAGAAGATATAAAACGCCCACATATTTGATCATTAATGTGGAACATGTTTTATTAGGGATTGGGGAGATGATAGTACCTAGGGCTATAAACAGATCGAATTAACATGAATGAGACTAGCTTATTCGTGTTCGTTCATTTAAATTAACTGAACAAACGAACTAACACGAATGGTAAATGACCGAAATTTTTGGTGTTCATGTTCATTAAGAAAATGTGTTTGTTCGTGAATATTCATGTTTGTTCGCTAAGATGCCAAACGAACATAAATGGACAAAAATGAACATAGACGAACGAATACAAATGAATAAAAAACAACCACTATTACTCATCGTTTCGTTTATAAAAAATAACATAATAAAATGAAAAACCGGGTAAATTTAGGAGAGATAAAAAAGGAATTCCAAATATTTAATTTAATTGATGATTTTACTTATTATTTTCATAATATATAAATATATTTATAAATATAAACAAAAGTAAACGAACATAAACAAGTGTAAATAAACATAAATGAACGAAGATTCACGAGTAAAAGAACGAACGAGACTATTGTGCATGTTCGTTCATTTAACTAAAGAAACAAAAATAGGTATTCATTTATTAAATAAACCAACATAAATAAACTTTCTGTCTAACGGTTCAACAAACGATTCGATGAACGTTCTGTTCGTTTACATCCCTAATAGTACCAAGGGGAAATTACAATTTGGTTCTTGTGTTATCACACTTTTTACCCACTCCAATCTCAAATTCAAAATAAATGTAAGGATGAGACTTGTAGTTTACATTTTCGCACACCCTCAGTCCCTCCATCTAACAAAATCCATTAATCAGTTAACTCAAAGGTGGTGGAATTTCCCCTTCTCCTCTTTCAATTCTTTTTTTTTTTTTTGGTAAAGGAGTATCTCAGACTACTTTGGGCCCAGACTAATCTCCTGGAAAACAGGCCTATGGCCCGCGGGCATTCATCCCGTGGCCACAATGCTGCGAGTGGGGCTCGAACCCGGGCAACCGCTATGAAGTCCCCACACTCTTTCAATTCTTTGGAAACGACTTTGGACGGCATCGATACTTCCCGAATTTATAAGGTGCATCGAAAGGGTACGTGTTGAGGCCATCCTTATGATCACGTGATTTTCCTTATGGCTTTTTCGTAACAAATTCTTTTTCGATAAGTTTAAGCGTAGATTGAGTGATCTATTTGATTTCATCGTAAACAATTTCTTTAGATGGATGATTTATAGGTGTAAAGGGAGTCGTAAAAACTTTGTTGAGTGGAGCTCGTCTCTTTTTTTCTGCCTCGGATCGTTGTAATCTCTTGTTGTTGCTAGCCTTTGGCTAGCTAGTTTCTTTTCTTTTATAAGATTTGTCGCTTCCAAAGAAAATAAAAGGAAAAAAAAAAGTGAACTCAAAGGGGCATTTTAGTTATTATCATTGTTTTGACTTTTTTATTTTCTTTAATTATTCTTTGTATATATCTTCATCGTATCTAACCATGAACAACATGAAGTCTAAATCAAAAACCTAAATTAGATCTAATCAAAAACTTAAATTAAACCTAAATCAAACCCCCCAAATACATTTATACACACGGGATACAAACACAGAGTGACAAAGCTCCCTAAAATGACACCAATGGCATCTTCACGGTTGAGACAAGCAAAACGAAACTTCAAACAAATCTCAACCCAAGTCACCATTTGAAATAATTTCAGAAAGTAATTAACATAGGTAGCTTATATGATCATCAAAAGATCATGTTTGATTCAAATCATAAATCACAAGAACCAAAACCCCATTTGCAGAAACCTTCATGCATCATGCAAACATAATCATAATCATAATCACCCTATTGTTGCTGTTTCTGTTCCACTCACACCCAAACTATAGAACCTGGTTTGGAGAAAAGCATGAAGAGGGGGGGGGGGGGGGGGGGGGGTTTTAACCCAAAAATAGCCATTTCAAACCTAGGTTTCAAATGATACATCTGGTTATATATATGGAGGGTTGAGCATCATCTTCTTGGGCGACGATGGAGATGCATGCCAAAGACTGACGGTGGTGGCATGAGGAAGACTGGCCGATGGAGACCATCTGAGTCGGAGGCCGGAGTGAGAGCCGTCGATGGTGGGCAGAGGAAGATTTTTGGTGCATAAATATGAATCCATAGGGGTGCAGGAGTGCAAGGGGAGAATGAAAAAGATTAATGCTCTTGTTTAGTCTTTTTATTTAAGGACTGATCATCGATCTAAGATTTTTTTATTTAGATTTAGAGTTCTTGACTTAAGTTTTAAGATTTGTTTATGTTTTTAAGGGTTAAATAAAAAGATTGTGGTTTAATTTATGCTTTTATTTAGGTTTTTGGTTTATATTTTGATTTAGGATTAGTAGGTTAAGTTTTAGGGTTTGTTTATGTTCATGTTCTTTAGAGAAGATGAATCTTCATAATACGAAAAAGATAAAACAATAATAAATGACCAAAATGCCTCTTTAAGTTAATTGGGTTAACGGATTTTGTTAGATAAAGACACTAATGTAAATCACGAGTCTCATCCTCGTAATTATTTTAATTTTGGTACTAGAGTAAGTGTGAACAATATAGGCCAAATTAATAATTTAGTCTACTACCAAAGATTAGATTTGTAAAACTCATCAAAAGAACAAAGTAAAGTGAATATACTCATGTAAGTAAAGTAAATTGCTTCCATCAATTTTTTTAAATCATTGTTATATTGATTGAAGAAAAATAATATTTATTAAAGTAAATAAAATTTAAAACAAACTTCATTGCATTTTTCATTCATTTTGTTCTAATATTTATTATTTTTCTTTTTTAAATGAATATAAAAATCATATCTAATTTCAACAACAATTTAAGATATATTTCCCAAATTATTTCCATAGCTTCCATGAAGTCAAAAGATATTTTACACGAATATAGGTTCGTTAGTTTTAGAAAATATCATGACATTTGTCCTTTGAATCATCAATTTTATAAACATACTTTCACAAGCATTCACGTATACTCTCTCTCAAAATACAATAGTTACAAGTACTTTTTTCATCGCTTTCTTATATTCGCTTAACTTCAGTACCCCCAGTTATCGTTTCATCTTCCTCTTCGATATCGAGTTGCATTCGTTTGCATCTTCTGATTAATTATATGGTCAAATATGGTGATGAGTAACCATATAGTTTTGAAGGAAAAAAGAAGAATATCTTGGGATGGTTAACCAATTGGAATGAGATCTAGATGATTCAGAGAATAATGCGGGGATTTTGATCATCCTACAATAGGTTACGATTTCCATTCCGTGAATGCTTCTTTTCAAAATTTCAACCGCATTTGTTTACACTTTTGAGTTTATTTTCATTCGAATTCATGACATCGCCCATTTTAATTCATGGATAAAACTGGTGGGGTGAAGAGGATCGGTTCACAAGGTTTCTAACTTTTTAACATGTTTGTATTTGATTCATTCTCTCTCTCTCACTCACACTCTCTCTCTCTCTCTCTCTCCCTATATATATATATATATATATATAAAAAAGGGTAGGCATGGCAACGGGGCAAGGATGGGGCTGGGAATGCAATCCCCGGCCCCGGTACCCGGCAGGTACGGGGAATTGAATCCCCGCCCCGGTTTTTGTTGGGCCTATCCCCGATCAATCACTGGTTCAACAAAAAGTTGTTTATAATTAGTTGAAAAATATCATATATTATTTTAATCCATATTAAAAAATATTATTTTTATTTTTATTGATATATATATATATACGGGGACGGGCGAGTTGGGGAATACATTACCCGACCCGGTTTTCAACATCTCAGGGATCCACGACCCTGACCCCGGTATCCGGTTTTACGTGGAATCCCTGGCCCCGAACGTGGCGGGTGAACCGGGTTTTCCCCAACGGGGCGGGGAAAATCACCATGCCTATATAAGGGTAGGTTCAATTGAAAACCATATTTTCATTGTAAACGTGATGATCAATCTTGGTCATTGATCAAAATTTAGAAAATTAATCAATGATTAAAACATAAAATGTTTAACAGAGAAGTGATTAGGGTAAAAATGGAAGTTTGAATCAACAACTACCTGATTTGACTTTTTATTTTATTTATTAATTAAAATTTTTTACCTCCCTTAATCTTTAAACTAAATTATCTTAAAAATAACTAATATTTTAATCAAACAAATTACATCAAAAAATCGAGCATTTCATTCTATTCGACATGACATCCATCTTCATATAGTTTTTTTAACCGTTTTTTTTTTCGTGAAACGATATATCTATAAAATATTCATCATAATATTTATGCACGTTCATATGTTTACAACAACTCTTTAGTATTCATATATTAGTATTATATTTATCGTGAATATATAACTTAGTATAACATTCATCATGAATAGTGATGTATTTTAACGTATTTTCAACAAATCTTCAGTATTCATACATCAGTATGACATTCATCATTAATATGCATTTTCATTATAACATTCGTCATGAATGTACGTTTTCTTTATAACATTCATCATGAATATATATATATATATATATATATATGTTCACGTGTATACAATACTCTTTAGTATTCATAGATCAATATGATATTTATCATTAATATATATATTTTTACTATAACATGTATCATGAATATACATACTACTCGACATTAGTTTTTATATATGTTCACGTGTATACAACAACTTTTCAACATTCATATATGAATATTTTCATACATCGGTTCGTCATGAATATACATTTTCACTGTAACGTTCATTATGAATATACATACTATTTATCATAAATATACATACTATTCATCATGAATATTTATGTATGATCACGTGTATAAATCACTCTCTAGTTTTTATATTAGTATGATGTTTATCATAAATATTAATTTTCACCATAATATTTTCATGCATATACATATTATTCATCATGAATATACTACAGTTTCAACTATACATACTTTATTTTTTTCTTTCTTTTTCTTATTGGGTTCTCGGTTGAACTGGATGAGTTCCCGATTCGTCTCGATAGATTTCCTGATCCATTTCGATAAAAGTTAAAAGTGGTAGGTTATGGTTTTACACAAACAAACACTCAATAAATTAATCAATAAGTTTTCAATCGGTTTCGATGAAAAATGAATGTGTTATGTTATGATTTTAACACACCACCACACACCAAGTAAGTGGATGTGTTCTTGATTAGTCTCGATTGGTGTCGATCGGTCCCGATGGGTTGTCGATCGATCTTGATGTGTTCTTGATTGGTCTGGATGAGTTCCCAATCCGTTTTGATAATAGCTTAAAGTGGTAGCCTATGGTTTTACACACACAAACAAATAATAAATCAATTGATAGTTTCTCGATGGAAAATGAAGGTGGTAGTTATGGTTTAACACACATAAACACACACCAAGTCAATAAATGGATTCTCGACCTTTCTCGATAGGTTCTCAATGGGTTCCCGATCGGTCTCAATAGGTTCTCACTCGGTATCGATGGGTTCTCTATTGGTCTCATGGGTACTGTTGGGTTACAGTGATGAAAACGTGGTACCTTACGACATTGAAGAAGGTAATGTCGAGTTACGGACTTACGATGTCGAACTATTGTACACATTTGAACATACATAAATATTTATAATAAATATAACACATAGATATAACATTTCAAATAAAAACGGTTAAAAAAAGAAGAAGAAACTATATCGAGAGGAATGTAATATCTAAGAGCATGAAATTCCCGTTTTTTTGATGTAATTTGTTTGATTAAAATATTAATAATTTTTGAGATAATTTATTTTAAACTTTAAGGGGGTAAAATTTTTAATTGAAAAGGAAAATAAAAAGTCAAATAAGGTAGGTTTGTGATTGAAATTAACTTTCTTTTTTTATCTTAATCATCTTAATTAATAATTTTAATTAAAAACTCTATTTAATGTGAGTTGTTGGATCAATAGAGATGGAGGACCGAGATTAGTTTTCACATTTATGATGAAAATGAAGTTTGCAATTGAACTTTATATATATATATATATATATATATATATATATATATATATTCAAATATTTATAAACTTATGTGAATTCAAAATCCCAAACAATCAAGCTATTCTCAAACAAGATTTACAATCAAGAACTAGAGAGAGAGTAGAGAGAGAAAGTAGATCTTGAATAACCACACGTCTTAAAATGTTTACAATGAGACTCTTACCACAATTACAAAGCCTAAACCTATTTATACCACAAATCTATTACAAGACTTAAAGACTAAGTAAACTAATACAACTTTGACTACTTTGATTTTGACAATTTTGACTTTCCTATTAAATCTTGGATACAATATTTTGACTTAACAATATCCCCCTTTGTATTCAAGATTTAACAAAAAAAATTGACACTTGTCTTCAGCACTTGATTCTTCAACTTTTGTCTCTGACAACTTTGAACTTTGAAACTTTAACAATCTTCAGTCTTTCAGCCTTTGAAGAATCTTGAAAAGTCTTTAATACTTTGTAGCTTTAAAAGTCAACATGATTTGAACACGAATTTGAAAAACTTGAAACTTTTGAAATTTCTTTTGAACTATTTGGAACTTCTTTGAAAACTTTGTCTTTGAACTTTGATACGGCTTTGAGAAATTATATCTTCATCTCTTGTTATCTCTGTACCGTCTTTGGAAAAACAAACTTTCACGAATCTTGATTTATCTTTGAATCATCTTCAAAACTTTTCACCAATCTTGAAAAACTTGAACTTTCTGAAATTTCTCCACAAATCTTTTCACAAAACCTTCTTTCTTTATAACTTTGAAATTGAATCTTTGTAAAATTCTCCCCCTTTTTGATGATTGTGAGCATCATGATCATCAAAACTTTTACAATTTCAGCACTTTCTTTGATTTCCCCCTTTGTAAGGACTAACAATCTCCCCTTTATGATAAGTTGACATTCTCCGCCCTTTGATCTGATTATTCGTCAAGTCATGAAATGTATATATCCGAATCTTTTCAAATTCAGACATAATGAACAATGTAACCCTGAATCAACAAATGAAACAGTTAGCATGCATGTAAGTAACACAGAGCCACTTTGTACAATGGATGTACATTGGAAAGGAGCTTTTGTGATGTTCACTTCCCTAGGGCTTCCATTCAATCATCGAAAAACCACAACGGAATTTTCTATGAATGTTATGACAAGAAAACTTATTCCTTGTGTGTTCGTGCAAGTGTAGAATGATTGAAGCTACTTAAGCTTTTTCAGGCTCAAATTGTGTAAACTGTTGAGACAACAACAGATTGTACACGGACTCAATGTGCATGAAAGAGGTGCGAAGGTAGGGCAACTTTCCTTCTTTTTCAATATCTAAATCTTCCGAGTGAAGATCAGATAGCATATTTGCTGCGTCCCCAAAGAAAATGAAACATTTCTTTTTCGAGAAAGAAACGAGTGGCTGGTGGGGTTAATGCAAGAGTTCGCATGGGCTCACTGCCTTTTTCAATGATGGTCACCAAAGAATGTGAACCAATCAGTAGATGTGGCTGCCCGGCTCAAAAAGTGGTTGGTACAGAGTTATGATATTCTTTTAACTCTATTCTAACACCCTCTTTCTTTTTATCTTTTAAGCTCACTTCTAACCAAACTCTCATTTCCATTTTACCGCTCCACACAGTGAGAAAAACTCAAACAGATGAGTTATCTCCCCCACTCTTTGATTTTGACCCCTCACCCCTCAATCACTCTAGGATAACTTCATGGGTAGGAAACACTGGCTAGCGTGAATCCATTGAAGTTCTGTTTAAGCTCACACACGAATCCCATGTAAGTCCTATAAAGAATAGTAGCTCAACAGTTTAACTTGAACATTTAAGCACAAATAAGATAACACTGTCAAAAAGTATGCTCATGAGATTTGAGCAATTGAACTTTGAAGATCTCTCAAAACAAGAATATTGAATGAATGAAATGAAATCAAGAGAATTGTTTTGAGAATCTGACAATGTATCAATCAGATCAAATGAAATGGATAGGGTATCAAAGAATTGGATATTTTGTTTATATGAACAAATATAAACAATTTTGCAATGAAAGCACAAATTTAGAAATGATGATTGAAGCTCAACAACATTTGAAAGCAAACGGGGGTATTACCATCGAAAAATTGGGTCGTTATGAGACATGGTAATAACAAATTCAAATGAAGTACTGAACCTGTGTGTATGAATACTTTACAGTATATGGATAAGATAATACACAAGTATTGATCTTTAGAAACACACAGTCAGTTAAACATGAAAGCTCAAAATTGAAAAACATTTAAAGTCACACTTCCAAATTCATGAAATCTTTTGAGAATCAGAAGTGGTTTGAACATTTAAGAAACCGTTTTTCATGCTTGAAAGTTGTTCTTATTTCAAACAATCAGAGATCTGGATCAGAAGATATTTACCTTTTAGGCTCCCCCTCAAATCATGATAGAAAGATATAGTTCAATGAAGCTCCCCCTGGATATTAGCAAAATATCCTTATCTGAACTTTGAAGAACGGGTCCTGATCTGTTGTAATCAGAAGACATCACCTTTACTCCCCCTTAAATTATGCATCTGAAATATGTCAGTTAAAACACAAAATAGAGATCAATACAACTCCCTTTTGAATTGTAGACCGTCATATCGTAAGTATATTGTCAATGAAAAAGCACAAGATAGAGATCAATACAACTCCCTTGTGAATTGTAGATCGTCATATCTTATCGAATGCAAAATAAGAATGTACTCCCCCTTGAAGGTTGATTTCCTCATTTGAGTATTGGAGTACAATCTCATGGCATGAGTAAGGTCTTTTGATCACTGAAGTACGAGTCCTAAACTGTTGTGTTTAGAAGTCAAACTTCGTTGAAGTACGGAATCTAAGCTGATGTACTTAGAAGCCATAGTCTTGACATTTAAGTCCGGGTTTTGAACTGTTTTGTTCAAAAGCCTTGGTTCTCTTACTCCCCCTTGACTTGAGGTGCCTGCAACACAGAATCAGTTTTCGACTTTGGTACCCACTGGTATTTGGGTCCTGATGTGTTAGTTGCAGTTCTTTTGGGGGTAATCGAGTAAGAACCATACCAGAAATGATCATTCGTTTTGTGAACATGATCATGTGTACGACAATAAGAACAATACTTTTCTTACCTGATAACCTGATTAATTGATCTCTCGAGTAGATATGATCAGGTTGACCTTTACGAGCATTGTTCTTCTTGGCTTTGTGTGAATGGACACATGATTTCTTTCCTGTCAGCTCATTTTTCTTCTCATCTTCAACTGGTTTCTTCTTCCAGACCAGTTCCTCTTCTTTATATCTTCTTCTTCTTTGATGTGTACTTGAACCATCTATATTTCTATCATAGAAACGGTTAGTACTACGAATCTGATCAGAAGATTTAACTGACCTTTTTGAAGTAACAGTTGTCTGATTTGAACTTGATGCTGTCTTTTCAAGCTCTTTAATCTTTGAAGCAAAGTTGTCTCTTTCTTTGATGAGAAGGTCAATCTTCGTCTCGCATTCAGACTTCGTTTTCTTCTCTTTCAGCACACTTTCAGATAGTTCAGATAGCTTCTCAGTAAGGTTTTTGATTTCAGACTCAAACATACTTCGTTCTTCTTCAAATCCCTTCTCAACATCCTTTCTTTGGCCGGATATTTCTTTGAAGAATCCCACATTCTTTTGTTCAATGGCCTTCTTCTCTTTGGCAAACTTCTCTCTTTCAAGAATGATTACTTTCTCAAAGTCAGATACTTGTTGAGAAAGCTTTATACATTTCAGCTCAACTTCTTTCTTCTTATCAGCACATTTTCTTGAAAAATCTGAGAACTTCTTTGCAAAAGATTTCTTTTTAATCTCAAAATCAAATTTATTTTTAGCAAGTTGTTGCTCTAAATCAGATATTATCTTTTGAAGATCAACATTTGAACTTTCCAAATCCTTAACTTTATGATCATTGCTATTAACAAAGACTGTTTGCTGAATCTTAGCTTCCAACTCAGAAATCTTTCCTTTTAGCTCAGACACAACCTTTGGCCCTAACATCGTCCATTCAAGATAGTCCCATATCTCCTTATTGTCGACTTGTATAAATATTTTCCTGTCAACTGATAGGTATTTATGTGACCATTAATATCATAACGAATACTATTCAACAAAAAATTTCGAGCCATATTATCAGCACTCTTTCTTTTCTCCCGATCCTCAGTACAATCTTCTGTTGGAGTTTGAGGTTTCATCTCTCCTTCAGACAATGATAATCTGATATAGCAACTCATCTCATGTTTATCTACAAAGTTGAAAAACTAAACTTTCCACTGCTCGTATCTTCCTTTGAGTAATATTGGTGAACTCATCCTGATTTAAAAAAATTTGACAAAAAAATCGTTAGTTGAAATGAGTTCAAAAAGAAAATTCAGACAATCTAACTGAAAGTACAGTATTTCCTCTCTCATAAAATATTGAATGAGAAATCAGCTTGATACAAATGATCGTTCCCAAACAATTCAGAAATTTTGACTGAAAGTCAAAATCAGATCAGCACAAAAAATAAAATCTGGAGAATTATCTATTTCTGGAATTCTCAAAACACTGGAACTTGTAGATCAAGTGAATTCAAAAACACTTTGCCGACCAAATGGATCAGAACGAGCAATTCACATAGACAAGCTACTTTGAAATTTCAGGTTTGCGCTAGAAACTCTTGGAGAAAAATCCTCCTTTTGCGCTAGTAACACTTGGAGAAAAACTTTCTTTTGCGCTAGTGACTATTAGCGCAAACCTTGATGTTGTGCTACCTACGATTCACGCAAAGATTGTGAATGTGTTGGCGCAAATCAAACCTGCAGCCACACAATTAAATGCAACCACCGCCCCACTAATCTTAAACCTCCAATCACAAAATGCAAACTTTGAACATGGATGAGAATTTGAAGCATGTGGCGCACAGTATGAGGTTTGCGCCAGTGGTGAATAGCGCAAAACTTTTTATGTTGATGGCGCAAATCACATTAACTTGATGTAATCCTGCAAATCAATTTGAACAAACCAACGAATTGAAACTAAGCTTCCACCGACCCACTATTAGTAAGCATCCAATCACAAGTTAAGCTTTCACCACCACCGATTGTTTAAAAAAAAAATTCATCGCAGGCCATTATCAAGTTTGAAACTTTGCGCTAGAAACATATTAGATTTGCGCCAACTTTCAAAATTCATCACCCACTTTCAAAATTTCATTCTTTGAATTTTATAATCCATAATCACCGACCCATTAGTACTGAAAGCCAATCAAATTCTTTCTCTCAAATGAATACCACTGATTGATATTAACTTGAAATTGGCGAAGAGAAAGAAAAGATGAACTGGCACAAATCCAGTTATGAACTGGCGCAAAATTTGTAAACCAGATCTAGTTCACCAATCTGATCCAAATCTCTTCAAACCTGCAAATTGATTCTCAAAAACGTATAAGTACCATCGAAAATCAATACTAAACACATATCTAATATCAATTTCAGATTAAAAACAACAAATCACAAATATTTGATTCAACCAGTGTTCGAACTCATTTTTCAAGAAAAATTCAAAAATTCAAAAATTGACATCAATTTAGTTCGAATTTCGAGATGTAATCAATACAAGAAACAATCCAAAACACAAATCGTATCCAATCATTCCATTTTCTTGCATCAAAAGCGATTTTTCAAAAAAAAATCGGATGAACAGTAAAATTTGTGTTCTTGAGAATTTTCAGAAAATCAACCTTTTTGATCCAAAAATCCAGAAAATCGATCTATATTTTGTTGTGAAATCTTTTCTGAAATTGTTTGGTATAGCTTTGATACCAATTGTGAATTCAAAATCCCAAACAATCAAGCTATTCTCAAACAAGATTTACAATCAAGAACTAGAGATAGAGTAGAGAGAGAAAGTAGATCTTGAATAACCACACGTCTTAAAATGTTTACAATGAGACTCTTACCACAATTACAAAGCCTAAACCTATTTATACCACAAACCTATTACAAGACTTAAACACTAAGTAAACTAATACAACTTTGACTACTTTGACTACTTTGACTTTGACAATGTTGACTTTACAATTTTGACTTTCCTATTAAATTTTAGATACAATATTTTGACTTAACAACTTATACTTATGTGTACACACTACTTTTAATGTATATTCACGTGTACACATCACTTGTAATATATATTAGCTTGTACCCACAATTTGTAATGTTAATTCTAGGTAAAACATGTGATACTTGTCTGGAACTACCTTCATGATAAACCTCAAACAAATACATGTGTGTGCCCACCAATATCTAACAGAACATATGTATATAATGTATATTTACATGTGAATATAACTCAACGACATATTGTCACATTGTAATATATATTCATATGAATATACTCATGGTTACGTATGAATTTATATTACTAAGAGTCATGTAACGTATACACATAGGAATATATTATGGTCAGTCATGTAGAGTTGGGGTCATGAGAGAACATTTTTTTGTGAGAACAATAAAATATTAAACTTTCGGATAAATGTATCTAACTGCTCACAATATATATATATATATATATATATATATATATATAGGGGTCCAAACGAGAACACTCTTGTTTTACAAAATGCGAGAACATTTCCGGGCCTCCAAATTATTTAACCCATAACAAAAATTAATATAAATTACAATAAATCATTAAGGGTACTAATTTAATTATGTATCTATTCACAATATATTGTTATTTTAATGAATTATCTTTTATCCCTTAAATATTGCTAGTATCTACGAAGACTTATGTCAATGCCTCTATTGTCGATAATGTTGTGATAATGATGTGATCTTACTGAATTGTCTTTACACCAACGGTCAACGCAAGTGTGTGCGGACGACGTGACCCATGACCTTAGATTGCGGCCAAAGTCTCGTGAATCACATGTGATTTTGCACGTGATCTTAATGTAAAATCACATATGATTCGACCGTTTTAATTCTTATTCTCTTATTTGTTACTTTCTCGTATGAACCTGATTCTCTCCCCCTCATATATATATATATATATATATATATATATATATATATATATATATATATATATATATATATATATATAAAAGGCCATTCATGGAAGAACTAACATTTTGTGAAAACCATATGATCCAAATTCAACAAAAAATAATTTAAAGGGAAAAAATGTTTCTTTTGGTTATTTTAGGCATGACAACCGTCTCATTTAAAGGGGTGAGAGTTTAAAAGGGTGTGTGTATATGTGTATATATATATAGAGAGAGGGGTTTACGGGAAAACTTTAAAAAAAATGAAAAACTGAGATCCTGATAGTCGTTCATCTGGACGGTATGCACATATGTATACAAGTAATTGAAGTTGTTTTTTTGGTTTGTATGCACGTGTACATGTGACAAATTACTAGTATGCACATGTGCATATCGTCCAGATGAACGGTTGCTAAGGTGTTTCTAGGCATGGGAATGAGACTTGCCCCATTGGGGAACCCGGTGTACTCGCCCCGACGGGGACGGGAAGTCCCCGCAAAACCGGGGATCGGGAAGGGGATCCCCGAAAGCTAAAAACCGGGGATGGGAACGGGAACGAGAACGGGTAACGTGATCCCCGCCCCGCCCCGTCCCGTCCCCGTATATTAAATATATTATATAATTATTACTAAATATTATGTATATTTATCACTAAATATATTGTATTTTTATTTTTAAATATATTATTTATAAAGATTTAGATGTAGTATTTTTTAGATTTAGAAATGATATTTTAATCTTCATTGTTACATTTTTTTTACTTATCTTACTTTTTTAGATAAAAACCATGGAGAGCCAAAAGCGTTTGTTCAAACAGTTACATATGATTTTGTGATTTTGTTCACATGAATACTTGATAGTTCGTAAAAACAAATTTTGGAAATATGTGAGATTTAGACATGGACCATCTTCGATCGAGTATATATAGTGCTCAACACATTTAATTTAAAATATATCACATAAATGGGGAAAAAATCCCAGATTACCCGTTGGGAATCCCCGTTCCCCATTGGGGACGGGGATGGGGATGAAAACTGGGATCAGGGACAGGGACGGGGATTAGGGTCTCTGCTCCATTCCCATGCCTAGGTGTTAACCAATTTTTCATTTTTTTTGCGTTTTCCCCTGAACCTGACCATATATATATATATATATATATATATATATATATATATATATATATATATATATATATATATATATATATATATATATAGGGGTGGGTTTAATTGGAAACCATATCACATTAGAAACTTTGGAAACCATCTAGATACCATATATAGCATCAATAATACCATATTAAATAATATCGTAATAATAATAATTACCATATATATTACGAAATTAGATAAAAGACTAAAATACCCTTATCAATTAAAAAAATAAAAGAAATAAATTCATTGATTGGTCAAAAATTGGTTTCCAAAGTTTCCAATGTAATGTTGGTTTCCAATTGATCCCTCCTCTCTCTCTCTCTCTCTCTCTCTCTCTCTCTCTATATATATATATATATATATATATAGTGGAGATTCAAACAAGAACACATTCATTTTACAAAATGCATTGTGTAATTAATAGAAATACCTATTTTCAGCGTTTGAATTCATCTCTTAGCTATTTCACTTCTCAAAATATTAAAAAAAGCAGTTATTGAAGATGGTCTGGAAGTGTATAGAGTAAATCTGTAAATTAGATAAAGGTCCACAAGTGGCACTTCCACCACTTGCGGAAGTTTTGGGAATAGTTTACAGATTTGTTCCCTACACTTGCGGACCATGTTTAGAATTTTTTTTGTTTTATTTTACATTTTGACCCATTCGCAAATTGAGGAGGTGCCACTTGCGGAGACGGTGACATTATTGAAATATTGGGAGAGAAACGACTAAAAGATGAATCCAAAGCTTGAAAATTGCTATTTTAATTAATTTTCCCTTATTAATTTCGACATGGTTTAATAAATTGTTTATTGATAAATCAAATTACAATTTACAAGTTTGTTGCGGAATAAGATTAAGTAATACCTAATCTAAACAAACTTAAGAAACACACAGATTGTTGCACAAGAATTTAGAGAATAGAGATTGAGAGAATATAGAAAGCAAGGGTTTCTATATGAATAGAAGGATAGAAGGCAACACTCAGATAGAGTATTGATCTTCCTATTTATACCATATGCATTAAATGCATGGCAGAGTACTTTACACGTGTCCTTCGATGGTTGGTTACATGCGTCTGACTTTTGGAGACATGCTTTTGGCTGTATGGTGAACAGTGTAGATATCAGAGTTGTTGTATGATCTGTCGCAGAGGTATGTCTCTTCTGACATTTGTACTGTGTGTGCAAAGATAAGACAAAAGAGACTTGAGATATAAGCTAAGTGATATTCAATCGCTAAATATCTCTTCCTTCACAGAGATAGAAGGAAGTTCAGTGATCGTTGAAGCTTTTCCTTAGGTTTCTTCGCGTGTATGTAGACTTATCTTAGTTTCACTGATATCCACATCAGATCATGAGTAGACTTGTTCTTTGTTCAGCAACTTTGTCTTCGATTCAATGATGAACATCTTTGTCGCGAAACTTGTCTTCAGGGATTTCGTCTAACAGTTATAAGAGAGATTATCAGCGATACTAAACACACTCAGTATTTGATCGCTGATGATGAAACACTTATACATACAAATGTTAAACGTAGTTTTCACTAAGTATAACAGCAGGTCATTATCAAATCACTGAGAGGGTTTGGATTAACATTTTTTCCAAAAAAATAAATTAATTAAAAACATCTTTACATAAAAAAAATTATGTGTAAAGATTCACTTTCTACTTATAATTTTAGAAAAAATTTACACTTTGCATCCTTATAAAGTTATAATTAGTTATTTAATTTATTTTATATCAATTACTTTTTCATTTACATTTTTATTTTATTAACACACATAATTGTATATTAACTAAAATATATAAAAAATAGTTTCTTTTTTTACAAATTACACCATTATAATTGTTTCGTCAGTACGTTCAAAATGAACTCAATATTGTTTTTGAACTTAATCTTATATTTTTCAATACCATAAATACGTATGAATTATTTTTAATACTTATTCTTTATACCTTTATAGTTACAGATTAATCTTATATTATTAAATAAATAACCTTAAAGGATAGGAAATATAAATATTAAATATAATTCGTACGTATTTATGATATTTAATGATATAATATTATTAAATCCAAAAAATTCAATATTAGGCTCATTTTAAACGTATTGACGAGACAATTATAATAGTGTAATTTGTAAAAAAAAACGTATTTTTTAGATGTATTTTAGTTAATACACGATTATGTGTGTTAATATAATAAATGGTTAAAATGAAAAAAAAAAAGTAAAGATATAAAGTGCTTAAAAATATGTGTAAACTTTGACTATTATAGAAGAAACTTTGAAAAGTGTTTAAAAATGAATTGTGTTGATGAGATTGGTTATTTTAGTTAATTTTCTCATTTTTTATTTGTAGGGGGATAAAGTAGGTGACATCTTTTTTATTTTTTATTTTTCAATTTGTAGTTTTTTACATATTATGTAGGTTGCAAATTACATTTTTAAGTAATAAGGATATATTTAACAGATTTCCAAAAGTCTAAGGATTTATTTAGAGCGTTTTGAAATGTCTAAGGACGTATTTGTTCTAAACACTAAATTCCATTGGGTTTTTTGGACTTTTCACACATATATATGCATCTTCAAATAGATTTTTACGAAAGTTTTCAATTGACTCATATATGAACATTTCATTCTTACTTTGTCACAATATTTAGTTTTCTTATTTGAAGTGCCCATATATATATATGTATATATATATATATATATAGAGAGAGAGAGAGAGAAGGGGGGGGGGGGATTTTGTTGCACCCTAACAAACCCATCATAACCATTGATCTCTAATTAATTTTTCTATTTTAATTATGTATAAACTTGTCACTACCATGTTTATCCCATTTTTTCCTATTTTCTTGTTTGATTTGCAACTTCGTTTTTAATCTATACCATTGGATGAAATTTAGGAAGGCTAGGATTGTGTCAGGATCGAAACTCAACAAGAATTTAACACAAACTCAGAAACAATGTTAAAAAAGTTGCGGAAAAACACTTTAACAGAAAATCAATGGAACAGTATATAGAACTCAAATCACAAGTTATATTAATTCAACTTGATGATTATACACAAAACCTCAATCTGTTTAACAGGCTAAACAGACGTTCTATACTTCTCTATAGAAATGATCTAAACTATTCTTGAGGTTAATTCTCTCTAAACAAAACGTATGAATAATTTTTTCTATCAAAGACTTCTATACTATATATACAAGACTGAGTACAAGATAATTATCAAAATAAAATTGATCTTCAGCATCAATACCATAATTATCTTCAACCATATCTCCAACTCATCTTTATCTTCAAGTCTTCAGTATCTTTAGACGCAGCACTAACCTTTTCTTCTTTTAGCAGTATTAATCTTTGAGCAGTATAAACATCCTCAGCAGTATTAATCCTTGAGCAGTATTAACCATGCTTGCAGTAGTAATCTTCAACAGTACTAACTACTAGCAGTACTAACTCTCCAATCAGTACTAACTATTCAAGTAGCAGCACTAACTTTTCAAGCAGTATTAATTCTACTAGCAGTATTAAAATTACAAGCAGTAGTAATACCTTTCAACTAGCAGTAGTATCCATCCTTAGCATATTCTGAGCCAACAATCTCCCCCTAACTTAACTTTTTTGGATGAGAAGTTAAGTTCTTCAACTTAGAGTCTTCATGATGCTTTCAACACTTTAGCTTAGTTCCCCAAATTAGGATCCAGACCCAGACTTTGATTAATGATCCTGCTAATCACAATCCTTGCCATTTCAGAACCTTGAGGACAGATTAGTTTGGCTTTCAGCATCCCCTGTAGCTTGGCTAGGCTATGGTCATATATCTTATCCACCATGTAATATTCATGGAAGCTTTTGTCAATGGTTAAGATATACACCCCACACCTTTCTATGAGCATCCAGTTGTCCACAGACTTGAAAACATCCTTGATTACGTGCTTGACAAGGTCTAGACTGAACATCATGCATAGATACTCCATTGCTAGTTTCTTGATGTCCATCCCTGATGTCTTCAGCACATCCCCATACAGAGTCATTCCTACTTTGAACATTTCTTCCAAGTCTGAACTTGAACAACTTCTGACTATCTTGCCCCAAGTAGAATAAACTTCAAAGTGATCACCCATCCTCTTGATTCTGAAATACTCTTTTCCTTGATCTTCTAGAATATCCCAGTGGATGATTTCAGGGGCTTGAACTAAAATGGGATCTGCTTTTACTAGTTCATCATCTGTTACAGTCATGTAAAGACCAAACTGCACATCAGATTGACTTGGTTGTTGCGCACTTTGACTTGATTGCTCTGTATGACCTGTAACAGATGGTTCTGCCTCTTTTTCTGCTCCTTCAACCCTTGACTTTTTGGACTGTTTCTTGGAAGCTATAGTTTTCATTCTCTTGGCAGATTTGACTTCCACAGCAACAGGTTCTTCCTTCTTTTCTTCAGCCTTTTCTTTTGAAGGGGTGGTTTCCTCACTCTCAGGGAAGGGTTGTTGAATATTGAGATCATGTCTCTCTTTCATTTGTCTTTCAAACTCAACCCTTTGAGTGAAGTCCCCTTGAAGCTTTGCCATTTCCTTTTTATATAGCTCTTCAACTCTGCTGTATGACATGCTAGCAAACATCTCTTCTTTTACACCAATTGAGCCTTTCAGAAAGTTCATCATTTTTCTCCTTTCTTGATTGGCCAAATAGGTCTTAGAAGGTTGTCTTTTCTGAGTCTTTGCTGGCAGTCTGTGCTAGAATGCTTTCACTGTATTTTTCTTGGCCTCAGCTGCAGCTTTCAAGCTCTTTTGATATTCCTCATTCAGCTTAGTTGACAGATCTAGAGCAACCTGCCTATCTTTGACTTTTTGAGTCTCTTCTTCTTGTTCTAGCTCAGCCTGCAGCTTCTTTCCCAATTCCTCATCAATCTCTATCTGTTTTAGCTTCTTGGGAGGTTGTAAAGATTCATCCACTTTTGCCTTGCCTTTTCTTTTCATTTCTGCCTCACTGATTTCTTTTCTTTTCTGCTCAAGACCTCCTTCTTTAATTTCCACTCCCTTGGCCTTTTGAGTGGCTTTGGGAGTGTCTGTTTTGGCCTTTAGAAGAGTTTCTGCTATTTCTATCTCTTCAACAGATAGCCCTATTACTGCTGCTGGCTCTGATACTGCTGCTAGCCCAATTTGTGTTGCTTGCTTGAAAGTTTTTGCTACTGGACCTGTTTCATTACCCTGCTCCCCCTCAACTGTAGACTTCATCCCATCAGGACTTTGCTTGTCAGATCCAGCTCTTGACTCCCCCTTATTATCCCCCTTTTTGGAAGCATCATGAAGGATGTTCCTCTTTTTCAGTATGAACTTGGTTCTTTTATTCTTTTGCACTTGCTTTAGAACCAATTTCTTGAGGTTGCTGATCTGTACCTGTTGGTAGAGGATTATCTGTTGCATCTCCTCTATGAGTTTGCCCTGAGAAAGGACATCCTCATTTATATTTGCCAACGTTTCCATCAATTCATCATAGGTATATCTATCCTCACCACCTTTAGTTGTGTTTACCACCCTTGGAGGATCACTGGAACGTTTAGTAGGGGTCCTCTGCCTAGCAGAGGCACCTGCTACCCCCTTGGTTTCTTGGCACCGGGGACCTCTAGATGATTGCTCACCCAAAGTTTCCGTAGGGAAGGTCTTAGGAATGTTCACACTGTCCTGCTCTGCACTTTGTGCAAAGTCAGTAGTGTGAGCCTCACTGCCCACATGCTCTACCTGCTCCTTAGTGAGCACCTTCTTGGGGTTGGGAGACACCCCTGTGGTTTCCCTATCGATATTCGCTAATGGAGAATGCTCCATTAAAGGGCTTGAAGGCTGTGGGGGTGAAGGTACAAGAAGGGAAGGAACCTTCTTTACCTTTTTCCTTATATATATTTTGGTGATGGGGGATGTGGGCTTGTCAATAGGAAACTGAGGAGGATTACTAGAAATGAGTGGTGTGGGTAGGTCATCAGTTTGGTTGTCTAATGAGGACTTTGATACTGATGCCTCACCATGGGAATGTGACACACCCATCATTGTAGAGAACAATGGGGTGTCTTGGCCAGAAAAGTCCTTGGAGGGCCTTTTCATATTTGAGAATACCTTCCCTTTTGGAGGTTTTGGTACATACACCTATTGAAAAGAGGGTAGATCCGTCAATTCCTTCAGTATAAGCTCTTATACAAACCTGGGATACATATAAAAGCTTTTGGATTTGGTATCCAGGTTTGACATAAAATCATTGAAAATCATTTGTGAGAAATTGAACTTTCTAGAGGTAGCTAAGCAGACCAAAGCATAATCTAAGGTACTGCTAAACTCACTCCATCCAGTTGTTTTTCGTGAAATGCAATGTTGTAGGGTATGAACAAAAAATCTCCACTGTGGTGATAATCTGTTCTTGAAAAACTTGAATACATCAGTGCGACCTTCATACCCCATGAGACTAAGAGTTTGGAAGAGATCTTCCTTAGGTAAAGAGGTTATACCTGAGGCATCATCTAATCGTAGATGGATGCGAATACACTCCTCTGTGATGGTCAGGGGTTTATCACATACCCTTGTTTTGATGACCTGTTTGCCCTCGTCAGATTGAATAACAGCATTGGCCCAGAACTGTCTTTGATGTTCCACATAGATTGTGGGATTGACAGTTAGAGCGTGTGCAATGTGAGAGGATTTGAGGAAATCCACTATGGCATGGAAACCTTCAGCTTGATTTGGTTTCTGCAACATGGCGAGCTCGTTGTGTTCATCAAAGAATGCTCGTCCTGCCATCGTTCTGGTTAAAGCTAGCGTTCGAATCGTTCCTAGGGTTGACACTGGTAAGCAAGAAATTGAGAGAGAGAAGAAGAAACAATGGAAGTTCAAAGAGCCGTTTGTATTTTGGCGGTCACAAAGGGTATTTATAGGTGGAGGGTTTCAGTTAGAAGCAGTACTAAGTACCCTAGCAGTATTAACTAACTCGCAATATTAACTCATATTAGCAGTAGTAACACATACTGGCAGTACTAACACGGACTAGCAGTATTAACACAGACCAGCAGTAGTAACCCTGATTAGCAGTATTAAATAAGTCAAGCAGTAGTAACTTTGCACTGGCAGTATAAACCACCTAGCAGTAGTAACCATACTTAACCATTTTTTGAAAAATTATCATGAGTAATATAGCGAGCAGTATTAACTGATTTAGAAGTACCTAGTATCCATTTGAAGCAATCTGAAACACTGAAACACACAAGGTTAGAAGCACCATGCACAATACAATATGAGAAAGTAGACAGGAAGGAATCTATACAGGTACATAAGACATAAGACAATAGGCTTATTTAGAGTTTATCATGCCCACACTTGTGACAAAAAATGTGAATCTACCCACATCAAAAGCTTTAGTGAATAGATCAGCAAATTGATTACTTGTATGGACTTTCACAACCTGAATTAGCTTCTTTTCATTACAGTCTCTGATAAAATGATACCTGATTTCTATATGCTTTGTTTTGGAGTGCTTGACTGGATTATTAACAATGCTAATAGCACTGTTGTTGTCTATGAAGATTGGAGTGTGAAGAAAGGTCATACCATAGTCCAGCATTTGATTCTGAATCTAGAGTACTTGAGAACAGCAGCTTGCAGCAGCTATGTACTCTGCTTCTGTTGTAGATGTAGACACTGTGGTTTGTTTCTTGCACTGCCATAATACTAGTCTTGCACCCAAAAACTGACATCCCCCTGAAGTTAACTTTCTATCCAAATTTGCACCACCTAAGTCACTGTCTGAATAAGCAAGTAGGTTAAATGGTGAGTCATGAGGATACCAAAGACCTAATCTAGGTTGGCCTTTGAGATATCTGAATATCCTCTTGACTACTTGAAAGTGTGATTGCTTAGGCCTTACTTGAAATCTTGCACACACACAAACAGGAAACATGATATTTGGTCTTGAAGCAGTGAGATACATGAGGGAGCCAATCATGGATTTGTAGTGATGAACATCCACATCCTCCCCCTCAAAGATCTGCAGTGATCTGTTTGTGTGTCTCCATGGGTATGCTTGCAGGCTTTGAGTCTGAGAAACCAAACTTATTAAGAAGGTCCTGCACATATTTGGATTGACTTATAAATATCCCATCTTTCTTCTGCTTAACTTGTAGCCCTAGGAAGAAGGTAAGTTCACCCATAGAACTCATCTTGAATCTCTTGTGCATCAAATCTTCAAAATCTCTGCACATTTGATCTTTTGTGGATCCAAAGATAATATCATCCACATAGATTTGCACTATTAGGATGTCCTTCTTCTTCCTCTGAATGAACAGAGTCTTGTCTATGATTCCTCTTTGAAACCCATTTTCCAAGAGATAGGTAGACAGAGTGTCATACCATGCCCTTGGTGCTTGATGTAGCCCATAGAGTGCCTTCTTCAATTTGTATACTCTGTCAGGATAATTTGGATTCTCAAATCCTGGAGGCTGACAAACATACACTTCTTCTTCTATTCTTCCATACAGAAAAGCACTCTTTACATCCATCTGGTAGACTTTGAACTTCATGAAAGAAGCATAGGCTAAAAATAGCCTGATTGCCTCTATCCTAGCCACTGGTGCAAATACTTCTTCATAGTCAATACCTTCTTTCTGAGTATAACCTTGTGCCACTAATCTGGCCTTGTTCTTTATTACAATTCCTCTCTCATCTTTCTTGTTCCTGAAGATCCATCTTGTGCCAATTGCTCTGTGTCCTTTTGGAAGATCCACCAGATCCCAAACATCTTGCAGTACAAACTGCAGTAGCTCCTCTTGCATTGCTTCTATCCAGCTTGGATCATTCATTGCATCAAATGCCTTTTTGGGTTTAACCTGTGATAGAAAACAATATAATAAACCTGATTGTAGATCTTTCAATTCCCCTAACTTGCTTTGTTGCCTTGTGATCATTGGAGAATTGATATCACCAATCACTAATTGAGGAGGATGATTCTTCTGGGTTCGTGTAGCATTGACAGCCTCTTCATTAAGATTGACTTCAAGATTGGTGTCATTCCTTTTAGGAGTGCTTCCACCATACACTGAAGAATCATCATATGTGTCATCCTCTTCCAAAACTGGCATCTCAGGACCTTTGATTCCTGAATCTGAGGGTTGATCTTCCTTTTCACCTCTGTCCTCTTCATTCTGATCTGGTTCAGTGTCCTTTGAATCTGAAGTATCTTTCTTATCTTGGTCACAGAATTCAACAGGATCAGCAGTAGGTGTTGGGAACAACACAAACTCTTGTCTTTGTACTTGTACCTGTTCTGTCCCTGTTCCTACATTATTCTCATTACTGAAACCCAAAGAATTAGTCAGTGAATCAATGTCAAATAGCCAATCAGGACCTGAACCAAGTTGATTTGGTGTGTTCTCATTGCATCTGACATTGTCACTTTCCTCAATAATCCTAGAAGAGGTGTTAAACACTCTGTAGGCCTTACTTTGAGATGAATATCCAACAAGAAACCCATCCTCAGCTTTGCTATCAAACTTGCCTAGGTGAGTTTTGGTATTGAGAATTGTGCAAGGACACCCAAATGGTTTGAAAAATCCAATAAAAGGTTTCTTCTTTTTAAAAAGCTCATAAGGTGTCTTGTCTTGGGATTTTACTACTAGAACTCTATTTTGAACATAGCATGCAGTATTAACTGCTTCTGCCCAAAAAGTGATTGGAAGTTTTGAATCTGCCAACAGAGATCTAGCAGCTTCTATCAGAGTCCTATTTCTCCTTTCAGCAACACCATTCTATTGAGGAGTCCTAGGAGCATTGTATTGTTTCTCAATGCCTTTTTCCTCACAAAAGCTGTTTAGGTCATTATTTTTAAATTCAGTTCCATTATCAGACCTAATGACTTTAACTCTTAGATTTGTTTGGTTTTCAACTCTAAGAACAAAGGATTTGATCAGTCCACTTGTCTCATCCTTTGTCCTCAAAAAATAGACCCAAGTGAATCTAGATAAATCATCAACAATAACTAAGCAGTAGGATTTCTTACCAATACTCATCACATTAGTAGGGCCAAACAGATCCATATGCAGTAAATTAAGAGGTGAAGAGATTGTATTTATCTCTTTGGACTTATGAGAAGTTTTGTGCTGCTTGCCTTTAAGACATGCAACACAATGATCATCACATGAAAATACCTTTTGGGGCAAACCTCTTACAAGGTTGTTTTTCACAAGTTTGTTCATTGTTTTAAAGTTCATGTGACACATCCTTCTGTGCCAAATAGATGATTCATCTACTGAAGCTTTTGAAAATAAACAATTTAGAGATGAATCAGAAACTACACTCTCCAAGTCTAAGCAATAAACATTGTCCTTCCTAGGAGTTCTAAGTAGTATCATACTGTCATCAACTACCTTGAACCCTGGAGCAAGGATAATACATTCAGTATCAGTGAATAATATGCTATGTTTCTTATCACAGACCTGTGATACACTTAACAGGTTGTATCTTAATTGCTCAACATAGTATACATCCTCAAATATCATCTTACCTTTTGACACATTACCTTTTCAACTTATCTTACCACCTGCTGGATTATCACCAAAAGCAACATGTCCTCCATCAATTCTTTTGAAGTTTTGAAGGCAGGCCATGTTACTTGTCATGTGCCTGGAATAACCACTATCAACATGCCAAATGCTCCTTCCCTTGAGCTATTGGTTGCCCTGCACATTTAATAAAGCAGTTAGTTTTTAATAGGAACCCAAGCCAAAGTGGTCTTGGGTTTCCCATTCTCATCAACATATTTATATTCAGATTGGATGAGATTATCACACTGAGAAATCTTATTGCTTGAATACTTTGTCACAATAATGGGTCTGTTACTGGAAGCAGTACTAACTTGATTGGCAGTACTAACTTTGTTAGCAGTACTAACATCATTAGCAGTACTAATTGGGTTAGCAGTACTAATTTTATTAGCAGTACTAATTGCTCAGTAGTATTGCTTGCAGCAACATTATTTCTGTCAGCAGTACTATTAGAAGTAGCAGTACTAACATATTTCTTTACTTTTGGAACCCAAACCTGGACGATGTTGTTTGCTGTCTTTTTCTTTAAGTTACTCCTTGGCTTATTTGGAGTATTTTTCTTAGAATTAGCAAACTTATTCTGAGCATGAGATTTTATAGGTGCCCTTCTCACATTCTCAGCCATATTATTTCTTATTTCTTCCTATAACCAACGGGATTTTGTACATTTCTTTGAAAACTGATCCTTTGGTTAATAGGATTGAAATAACAGTGCTTGGCTAGATGATTTAACTTGCCACAGATAAAACAAGACTTTGGTCTGTTAATTTTTTTCAGATCAATTCCTTGTTTTAAAGCCCACTGATTATTTCTATTTCTTTGATTTCCCTTTGTTTTATCATGTTGTTGGGGCTGATTCTGTTTACAACTACAGGGATTAACAACAGTGGTTTGCATGTAATGAACTCCCTGTGCCTTTCCCTTTCCTCTCTTAGGGGTCTCAACTTTTTCATTCTTAACAGTCTCTTCTCCAGACTTTACTTTCTCACTCTTGACAAAAGGTTTACCCCCTATTTCATTTGTCAGTATGTGGTTTTCTAAGGGGAATAACTTTGTGGTCTTTCTCCTTCTTACTCTCAGAGTCCTCTTCTTCAGAATCTCCCTCAACCACTACTTTGTCTAAAGGATCTACTTCAGTGGCTTCTTCAGGTAATTCCTTCTTGTCCTGTCTTTCTAAGAGATCAGAGGTAGGACGAATATAGTTATTGTTGTATGGTGGAGGGGTGGTGTTGTTGCCTATTCCTCTTCTAAGTTTGTCATGGACTTGAGTTTTTAAAAGTCAGTCCATTGCTTTAGAAGCATTGGAATAATTCTCAATGTCCAGCTTTGCTTTCTAAAACTCACTCCTTATCTTCTCACATTCCTCTTCAGACTTTTTAAGCTTAACCTCTAACTAATTTTTCTCCCACTTCCAGTAGTTTGTATCATAGGAATGTTGAAGTTCATTAGCCTGGTAAGACTTAATTTGTTCTTCAAACCTCTCAACAATCAGAACATACTCTCTTCTATCTTTCTCTAACCTTTTAAGGTCATCACACATACTCTGATTGTGATCCTTGTACTTTTTAACAGTTTCAATACAGGTTTTAGAGCAAAGATTAGAAGTTACCTCTGTGGGAATATCAGTACTTGCTGACTCCTGAAACTTTAGCCATTAACGCTTGATTCTGAACTGCTTCTTCTGCTTGGTCACTCCAATCAAATCCCATTCCTTCTTGGGAAACATGAGCTTAAGAAGATTTCCTACTGTTGAAGCTAGTGGACTGTGATGGTTGATGGTTGCTAGTATGCTGTTGAGGAATTCCACTTCTGCATTCTCTTGCAAAGTGCCCCAGCTTGTGACACTTGTAACATTCAACCTTGGATTTATCAAATCCAATCCCATCTTCTCTTTTCTGAGCAAAGTTGTTCCTTCCAGTACTTTTGATGAATCTTTTTACCCTCATAGTCAGCATAGCCATCTACCACTTGATATCCATCTCTTCCAGATCATCAGCATTTATCTGTTCTAAGTCATCATTAATTAGAGTGGAATTAGCATGACTGGCTAGAAAAGCTTCTAAGACTGAGTCATTGGATCCATCTTGCTTTGATCCATGGGCAGCACTAACTGATTCTGTATTAGCAGCAACATTGTATGAGTATCCAGAGGGCCTTTTCTTTGCTTCTACCTCTGCTTCAAACACCCTAAGGTCATTATAGAGGTCATCCAATTCCTTGTCCTCCAATTGGTCATTCTGTCTGAAGGAGACAGTGTACATAGTCCATTCATCACCAAGAGATCTTAGAAATTTTCTGTTAACATCATCTTGATCTATCTGGACACCAACAGTAGCCAATTCACCAATTAGCTTATTAAATCTATCAAAAGTTTGAGTCATGGACTCGTTCTTTGTAGACATAAAGTTTTCATACTGTTGCTTTAGCATGGCCTTCTGATTTCTCTTGGTACTTTTGGTACCAGAAAATATTTTCTCCAGAGAATTCCAAAGAATTTGTGCATCAGAACAGTTGCAGAATTGATGTTGGTACTCATTAGGTATAGCCAAAAGCAGAGTGCTCAAGGCTTTCATCTCTGTCTGCCTTAACTTTCTCTCTCCATCTGTCTTTGGTGGAGGTCTCTTTCCTTCTGCATCCATCTTTCCTCCATCAGTAGGACCATTCTCAATGATGTCCCACATTGAGAAGTCTGTGAGAAGAATGTACTGCTTGATTCTGATCTTCCACATGTCAAACTCATTGGGTTTGAGCATGGGAACCTTTGATAGCAAAACACTATCGCTTGAACTGTCCATGATTAAAGGTTTCTAAATTTTCTTGCTCTGATACCACTTGTCAGGATCGAAACTCAACAAGAATTTAACACAAACTCAGAAACAATGTTAAAAAAGTTGCGGAAAAACACTTTAACAGAAAATCAATGGAACAGTATATAGAACTCAAATCACAAGTTATATTAATTCAACTTGATGATTATACACAAAACCTCAATCTGTTTAACAGGCTAAACAGACGTTCTATACTTCTCTATAGAAATGATCTAAACTATTCTTGAGGTTAATTCTCTCTAAACAAAACGTATGAATAATTTTTTCTATCAAAGACTTCTATACTATATATACAAGACTGAGTACAAGATAATTATCAAAATAAAATTGATCTTCAGCATCAATACCATAATTATCTTCAACCATATCTCCAACTCATCTTTATCTTCAAGCCTTCAGTATCTTTAGAAGCAGCACTAACCTTTTCTTCTTTTAGCAGTATTAATCTTTGAGCAGTATAAACATCCTCAGCAGTATTAATCCTTGAGCAGTATTAACCATGCTTGCAGTAGTAATCTTCAACAGTACTAACTACTAGCAGTACTAACTCTCCAAGCAGTACTAACTATTCAAGTAGCAACACTAACTTTTCAAGCAGTATTAATTCTACTAGCAGTATTAAAATTACAAGCAGTAGTAATACCTTTCAACTAGCAGTAGTATCCATCCTTAGCATATTCTGACCCAACATATTGGTTTGTAAGGAGTGCAACAAATGCAAGGTTTGCATTTGAATGGAATTCAGGTTCGCATGGTTTTTTCGTACGTTAATGTAAAATCATATATGATTTTGTTGGTTCTCGTATTCTTTTAAATAAGTATGGTTCTCGTTCGATCATTTATATATATATATATATATATATATATATATATATAATTATTTTGGGGATTCATCTCATTTTGGAAAATCGATTTTTTGATTTTAGTGTTTTTATTTATCTTTTTATATCACAAATTATTGTAATAAATATGCACAAATTTGTAGCATATGTTCATTGATGTTTTCGAGTGTTCACGTTTTTTTTCTAAAGATGTCATGTTACATTTAAGAATCGAAATGACTAAAATGCCCTCATTGGAGGGTACATAAGAGCACTTAACAAGAGGAAATTAATGTCCATGACTCATAAGGAGGGAAGAAAACTATAATAAATACAAACATGAAGGAATTAATTGTAATAAATGAAGTCAATGAATGAAAACTGGAGTTTTAACAAAACCATAGTGACGAAAACTATAATTAACTCTAATTTCCCGTCATATATATGGTTTTTCGTATATTTAGAAAGATATTATTCTACCTCGAACAAAAGCATAAGGGGGCGTTTGTTTCGCAGAATGATTTCTGAAGAAATGGAATCTGTCTAAGAAATTGGAATCTGGAAAGAATTGGAATGGAATATTATCAGGTTTGACCAAGTGTTTGGTTGGCAAGAATGGAATATAATCAGTCAACTGAATTGGAATCTGTCAGTTTGGTTTCCAAAGGAATTGGAATGAAATTCTGAAAAATGACAAAAATGCCCTTTCTTTTATTTTTATTTTTTTAAATTCCGAGAGAGAGAGAGGAGAGAGAGATTGTGAGAGAGGGAGCGGGTAGAGAGAGAGGAAAGAGATAAAGATAGGAGAGAGATAGAGATGAGGGAGAGGAGAGGGGATAGAGAGGGAGAGGAGAGAGAGGAGAGAGAGAGGAGAGAGAGAGGAGAGAGAGAGAGGAGAGAGGAGAGAGAGAAGAGAGGAGAGAGAAGAGAGGAGAGAGAGAAGATAGAGAGAGAGGAGAGAGAGAGAGGAGAGAGAGAGAGGGGTTTTAAAAGCGGCTAAGGTTTTTAGAAAAGATAAGGAGGGTATTTGTGTCATTTTGAGAAAATCTGATGGAATGGAATTTAATTCCATCCATTTTAAGTAGGAATGACCAAATCCATGAATAAAGGAATTCATGGAATTCAATTCCATTCCATTGGTAACCAAACAGCAGGATGGAATTTGGTCAATAAAAATTTACCATTCCAATTCCATCAAATTCCGATGGAATCCAGCGAACCAAACGCCCCCTAAGTTTTTCAAGAATGGTGTTGGTTTTCACTTTTCACCGTGCAATCCATCTATAACAAAAAGAAAAAAGAAATCCTTGAGCTACATGTTTTATTTTGGCTTTATGCCATTTCATACTACAAAACAGAGGGTTATCACCGAAGGTTGAATCCGTCGGAAACAGACCCTCGGAAAGTAAGTGGTTGGCGATCAAATTTCCGACGGATCACCGACGTCTTGTTTTTCCGACGGATCACCGATGGCCAGGGTTATTACCGACGGATTACTGACGGCCTTATATTATCGACGGATCATTTCTGACGGATTTCCTACGGTATTTAATAAATTAAACTTAAATTAAAAAACATTTACCGACGGATTATCCGTCGGTAATCCGTCGATAATTTAATTTTTTGTAAAAAAATAATTAAAAAATCATAAATGCCAGTTTAGAACCTGTACAAAACCTGCCCATTTTTCATTTAATATCTAAAAATTAAAAATAAAATGTAATACAACCAACTATCCTACATCGGGGGAGGGGGGTTAGGGGTGAGCACGGATCGGGTCGGGTAGCGTCGGGGAGGAAAACAGAAAACCCTATCGGGTTTCGGGTACCGAATCAAGGCCCCGAATATTGTAGGAGGATAATTCGGGTTTCGATTGTCGGACCTAATCAGGTTTCGGGGGAAATCGGGTCGGATCGGGTATATCCATTTTTTATACGTTTTCTAAATTCTAACTGTTCCATAGTTGGATTTATGTAGAACAATAAAAGCTCATTCAAATTCAGTTGTTGGGCCTCCTATTTCTCTTGGGTCATTACTTGATTCCAATTCCATTTTCCAAAAAATTAATCCTATATATTATATTAGTTAATATTAGTGTGATGTGTGCAACAAATCAAAAGGAGATGGAACTTCCAAACCAAAGAAATGCAACAGGATTAGGAGTGTGTGGCTGTGACCTGTTGTGTAGAAAAAAAAATCCAATAATCCACTATGCTAGTGTGTTTTTTTTAGTTTTTAGGAAAAGTAATTAAAAAGTGACATTTATATTTGTTTTTCATGAATTCGGGTTTCGGGTCGGATCGGGTGAAGAATATTAAGGCCCTACCCGAACCTATATACCCGACATAAATTTTGGACTTCGGATATCGGTTACAATCGGGTGGTTAGGATCGGATTATTCGGGGTTTTTTTGGGTATGGTCGGGTTTTGCTCACCCCTAAGGGGGGTGATCTTGAAACTTCTTCATGAAGGCTTCAAACGCGTTAAGTTGCTCATGCATCCGCATCCTCTCTGTTGTCTCTCTCTCTAGCCTCCGTCTTAGCTCATATATCTGAAATTCAACATTTGACAGACATATAACAATGTTAGACGACATTTAACAAACATATAACAATGTTTAACAACAATTGACAAGCGTACCTCCTCATCGCGATGGTCGCGTGAGCTCCCGCTCCTACTGGCACCTGAATCACCGTCATAGCATAATAGGGATCCTGACTGGTCTCCCAACCAAACAGACGACCTTTACGCCGTCCTCCGACACTGCGCTCCAACAACTCGGCATCATTGGGAGGTACAGTGCCGGGATCTAAGTCTGGGTACTCCTCCTCCCTAATCCGTCGGTAGTTACCCTACATTTTACCAAATTAGACATTGTCAACTAACCTATAGAAAATTTGGCAGCATTTCAACTGTAATTTGAACATATATATCAATGGCTTGCTTTTATCAAAACAATCCTATCGTCGACCCAACAATGGCAGTCCAAACTAAGTTTGCTAAATTTCTATCTATCTTATAAAACAAACAAAAATCTAAACATACATAATTGAACTTACCGCCATATCAGCCGTCTTTGGGTAAATGTAGATCGGAGGATCTGTGGGCGGACCAGTCGCACCCAGAACAAGCTTCCTGTTGGTGCAGTGTGTAGCCTCCCAAACCTCCCCGCCAGTAGGCTCACGGCCCCATGCATCTCTCTACAATAGACAACTTAAATTGTTAGTAGCTAACAAAATCATGTATATATATATATTCATCAACTATATGCATTTAGTCTAGTGAATGATAAATTACCAAGCGAGCCGATGCATAGCGGTACTAATAGATCCGTACGTATGTCTAGATGTCATCCCCTCATACTCGGTGGCCCGATTGGCCGTATTGGCCCGAGATATACGCCTGAACGCATCGGTGTTCCATACCTGTTAAAAACAAGACATAAATCAATAAAAATCCTAGTACAACCAGATACAAGTATTCAAAACAAAACAAACCTGATCAATCATTTGGACCCAAATAAGATGCAAAACCAAGACTGTTGAGATGGATCCTTTTATTACAAGAATTTGATCTAGAAATTTTGGACAGGAAAGGAACAGAGAATCAAGTTGTTGATCACCTATCAAGACTTGAAAAACATGATGACAACTTAGAACCTGTGGATATTACTGAAACTTTTCCTGATGAAAAGCTTTTAGTGCTGCAACATGTCTCTGAGCCATGTTTTGCTGACATAGCTAATTACTTAGCTACTGGAATCTTACCACATGGACTCTCTGGACCTCAACTAAAGAAATATTTGAATGATTGTAAGTCTTACTTATGGGATGATTCATTCTTGTTCATGATTGGAGGAGATCAAGTGCTTAGAAGATGCATACCTGAGTCTGAAGTATCAGCTGTGCTGCAACACTGCCATTCTGCAACATATGGAGGTCACTTTGGAAAACAGAGGACAACTGCTAAGGTATTGCAATCAAGATTCTTTTGGCCCACTCTATTTCAAGATTCCCACAACTTTGTAAAAAGGTGCAATGAGTGTCAAAGAATAGGCTCAATTTCCCAAAGGAATGAGATGCCTCTAAATGACATTTTAGAAGTAGAGTTGTTTGATGTATGGGAAATTGACTTTATGGGACCATTTCCCTTGTCAAACAATTGCCAATACATCATTGTGGTTGTTGATTATGTAAGTAAATGGGTTGAGGCTCAAGCATGTCACACCAATGATGCCAAAACTGTTATCAAATTCCTTCACAAACAGATTTTTACCAGATTCGGTACCCCCCCCCCCCCCCCCGTGCTCTAATAAACGATGAGGGTACCCATTTTGTTAATAATCTACTACAAGGAGTTTTGGGAAAATATAACATAAATCATAGAGTGGCTACAACCTATCACCCTCAAACCAATGGTTTGGCAGAAGTGTCAAACGGAGAAATTAAAAGCAAAATTATAGAAAAGGTAGTTAAGCCACATAGGAGAGATTGGGCAACTAAACTTGATGATGCATTGTGGGCTTACAGGACTGCTTTCAAGACTCCCATTGAGATGTCTCCATATCGCTTGGTATTTGGTAAAGCATGTCACCTTCCTCTAGAGCTTGAACATAAAGCATATTGGGCCATTAAACAGCTAAATATGGACTTACATGTTGTTGGACAAGCCAGAAAATTCCAACTCTGTGAAATGGAAGAGCATAGGAACCAATCCTATGAAAATGCTAAGCTATACAAAGAGAAAACTAAAAGAGGCATGATAAACATATCCTTCCAAGAGAGTTTGCAAAAGGACAAAAAGTACTCTTGTTCAATTCTAGGTTAAAGCTCTTCCCTAGAAAGCTTAAATCTAGATGAACTGGTACCTTTGTTATTGATAGAGTTTACAAATATGGTGCCATTGATCAGATCAACCCTGAAAATGAAGAAACTTTCAAAGTGAATGGGCAGCGTGTTAAGGCATTTTACAATGCTGTAACATGCCCTGAACAACCTTCTAAGGTTGGCCCATCTCCAATTGATCATTAAGAACCATGATCTTAGACTTTTAATAGTCCACTTACCTTGTAAATATGTTTTATCTTTGTTTCTTTTATTTTGAGCAGGTATTTTTATGTGTTTGCAAGTTTTGCCCTTTCAGATTCCAAGAACAGTGTTGCAGTGTGATGTGTGATGTTGTAGCATGTGCAGAACAGTGTAAATGGGAAGCAATGGTTATGCTATAGCATAACATTTCGGTCGGCTGATGCAAATGCCACGTCAGGCGGTTGTACATCAAGTACATCTACTTTTCCTGACAAATGCTTTTTCAGCTATGTTTTAGACATATCATTAGAGAAATAGGTATCTTTTGTTTTTATTTCCTTTTAATTTTTCTCTAAAAACTTTTGGAAACTCAAAGGATATCTCTCTCTCATGATAACCGTTTGCATACGGTTTCTAAGCCCAAGAAAATTTTCAAAACCGTACCCTTTTTCCCTTTCACTAACTGTCTCTACACACTTCATCTTCAACATCCCATCCATTTGTACTTCCAAATTTCTAACCTTGAACCTTCCTTTACAAGTTACTTTGTTTTTAAAATATGATTCCATGGAAAGAACCAAGCAAGTCGCTCGAAGGAGAACAAACCCACATCCTCAAATCGACGAAAATCCTGAAATTCAAACAACCCCTGTTCAAGAACCATTTGTTCAAAACACTGCTGAAGCACCCTCTGTTCCAGAAACCATAACACCCTCTGTTCCAGACACCATCGACCCAAAACCCACTGAAACCATAAAGACCCCATCAGTGCAGTACCGAAGGAGAAGCAATTGACACAATGGGACAAAGCAAGGAGACCCTTTCATTGATGCCTATGTTTCCCCAAAGGATTCAACCAAACAAACCAAGGTTGTCGCATCCTCTGAAGAAACCACTGCTGCTTCACCACCAAAATCGGTAAGCCCTAATAACACCATTGAATCCCCACCCCATCACCTTCCCACTTCTACTACTAATCCAACATCACTCACCCCAAAAAACACCCTTTTGAATCAATCTGCCCCTGTTCCTAAAAGACCCCTGTTGTCTATGTACATCCCCATTCCTTTAAATGTGGAAAACCAACTTCCTCCAAGGGAACCTGCAATCCATCAAGTCTTAATGGATGCTATTGATGTTACCAATGTTTTGGAGCAAAATGATTCTATTTTGCAGGTCTCACACGTTGTTGTGGAAGAACAAGGGGAGACAAATGATGAACTAATGGAGGATGATGTAGCTGATGAAAGCATGGAAGAGGCTGCTACAGCCTCTGATGCCTAACTTGTGGACAAAGGGAAGCAAGTGATGGAGATGGCAAGCATTTCTGGAACAGACAAGGCTGTTGATGATCACTCACCATCAAAAGAAACTCATGAAGTTGGTGGAGATGTTGATTAGAGCAACACTCCAAGTTTTGAAGACCCCATGGACATCTTTAGTTGCAAAGAAGCATTGGAGAAGTACCTCACTTTTGCTCTAAAGATTACCTACCCTGAAAAAGGTTTCACAAGGAGAACTCTTGCCAATTTTCCACTCATCCACAACACTGTCAAAGAACTCAAATGGAAGAAGCTGTGTGTTGTGCCTAAACCAGTCAACCTTGACTGGATTAAGGAGTTCTACACATAGGTGGCTGTCACTAGTGGAGATAAGGTAAAAGTCAGAGGTACTAAGGTATGCTTTTCTGCTGATGAGATCAATAAAATCTATGGTCTTAAGTCCCCAACTCATTCCGAGTATGCTAGGATAGTGAATGAGGGAACTAAGAAAGAATTTGAGGAAATATTATCTGTTGTAGCAAAGCCTGGAGTTCCTTGGAACCAGTCTTCAAGATCAAGGCACAGGACCTTCTTTGCACAAGGTCTGAATCCTGAAACCAATATTTGGTTTCATTTCTTGAGACATACCATTGCCCCCACCTCTCATGACTCCACTTTGAGTCTTGAGATAATGACTATGTTATACTGCATCCACACCAAACAACCTTTCAATATTGGTGCCATCATTCAACAATCCATTAAGAGTTTTGCTGATAGGACTATTGGTCCCATGTTTGTCCCTGCCGTTATTCACTCTTTGATGACCAAAGCCAAAGTCAAAAGGCTACCCACAGATTAGATGTTCACTGATAAGACCACTGTGGAGGCCAAAACCATCAACAGGATATTGACCAACTCTGAGAAGAATGCCAAGAGGAAAGCCATAGTGGATGTTGCTGCTGCAGCAGGACAGAATGAACAGATGAAGGCCATTCAACAGATGTTCAAGGACATCTGTGATCAAAACAAGAACCTGTTGGAGAAGATGGAAGAACAGAAGAAGGATCTTGGTAACGAGATCAAGAGAGAGAGAGAGAGAGAGAAGCTGTAGAAAAGGTTTGAGAAGGTTTGAAACAAGGTTGATCAAGAAGATCAAGAAGTTGGAAGAAAAGTTTGATGCACCTACTCCTTCGGAGTAGGCAAGGTCCACCCTATCCCTGCTTTTATTTTTTGTTTGTTTGTTTTCTTTATCTTATTTGTTGTATTTTAGGAAGTCTGTGCATGTGTCATTTATTTTTGTTCATGGAATTGCATTGCACATAGATCACCATGTCATGAGCTTGAGTAGTTGTTTTGTTTTAGCTATTAACCTGTGTTTATAGCTAGAATAATTTAGAATTGTTGATAGTCTTGGTGCATTCTGGATCATGTCAGAGTTAACACTTAGACTTCACACATTTGGATCACACTTGATGCACTTTGAAAGATGATGTAGGCCATCAATTCTCCAAACAGATTGGGCAAAACCCAAATACACATTCCCTTGTCCCCTTTGAGTTTACCATGTGACATGTCCAACAACGAGGACATTGTTGATTTTAGGTTTGGGGGAGGGAAGTTAGATATCTAGACAACATACACATAGCAGATGTGTTGTAGCACTATAAAACAGGCTACATGCATGCAAAAAGAGCAAAGCTCACAAATTTTTTTCCTTAGATATAGAAATGTGCACAAAGCAGAGGTGTTGTAGGACAGTAAAACAGGCTACATGCATGCAAGAAGAGCAAAGCTCACATAGGATACAAAAGTCACTACATTAGGCCATTAAAACAAATGTGGCAGTAGTAGAAAAAATGAAAAGATGTGTGTTGTAGAACTGTAAAACAGGCTGCAACATACATGCAAAAGGCAAGTGTTTGTGAGAAAAGAGACAAAAGAGGAAAAACCCCACTTAAGTCCTATTAATCTCAAAGTCAAAAAGCGTGTGACCAAAACAAGGGGAGGATAAAGGTTAGGATGTGACATGATCATAGGAGGACTAGGATGAGTCCCATTTTGAATTATGAAGATCTATGAATAACATGATCATAAGTAGTTGTCAATGCAATCAATCTTTCTCATGTATGATCTATGCAATTTCTGTGAATCTTTCAAATTTGAGTCTTTTTGTTGTCGTTGCTTGGGGACAAGCAACAGTTTAAGTTTGGGGGTGTGATGTGTGTGCAAATTGTATTGTTGTAGCATCACATTTCCAGCTATTTTATTTGATTTTACAATTCAAAGCCCATAATATTGAGTCTTTTAGTTCTTATTTTCCTTTTTTATTTGTTTAGTATGATCCAATGGGCCTGGTGGCCCAATCTGACGCTTTTTGGGCCTGATTTCGTGTTTAGCCCACGTTTTTGCAGAATAACCATGTTGTAGCATAATTGTGCTGAAGAAAGGAGAAGAAGAAGAAGAAAAGGATTGCTACAGCAGTATGCCGACTGCTGATGGATTTTAGAGATATTTTGAAGATGAAAAATTCTTTTGAAGATTACTTGTTTTCCAAGCTTTGTCAAGCTGGAAAATAGAAGATCTCTGGAAGACATTAGTTACTTTGGCCCCAAGGATTAATAGTATTTAGGCATGTGTTTAATCTAGGCAAGTACACTTTAATATTTTTTTATGGTTGTAACCTCCTTTTGCAAGTCACTTCCTCCCCTATTTAAGGAAGCTTTTGCTTGAGGTTTTAAAAAAACACACAACCATTATCTGCTCTTAGCCTACTACTTGTTTTGAAAATTAAAGTTAGTTTGTAATCACCGAATTGTTGTGAAATTAATTGCAAATTGTTCTAAGTATTTTGTTACTTAAAGCTTTCCAAGTTCTTAGTTACTTTAGCAACAAGTCTTCTACAATTCGTCTTACTCAAGCTTTTGATCAAGTTAAATTGAGTGTGGATGCGAAGTTGTTTGATACACTTGTTGTTCTTGTTTACTAATTACTTTCCTTGTTACTAAAAATCTCTCTAGTTCTTAGTTTCTTTGGCACCAAGTTTCCCAATACTTCTCCTATTCAAGCTTTTGATCAAGTTAAATTGAATGTGGATGTGAAATATTGAGCTCTTGTGTGTTTTTAGTCATTAAGCTCTTGTTTGATTTCTTGAAATATGTAACACCCCAAAAATGGGATAACAAAAATTTCCGGGAAATGGAAATGTGGTATATAAAATGTCATAGCATGAGCCTCCCAAAAATGGGGAAATATATAGAACCTGTTTAATTACAGTTTTTAATTTACGGAAGATAAACAACAACCATCTAATCTAATTTCTACACAAAAATAAGATTACAAAAAGGGTGTCGCCTATAATTCCCATATAGCCTTCACAAAAAGTGCGCCCAATTGCACTATCCCCAAGGTCTCACCAAGTCCGCCTAAACCTTCTTAGGAATGGCACCATTAGAACCTGAGATACACATAAACACCAAGCAATTGTTAGTCCAAAAATCCTAGTGAGGTTGAATGACAAATAAATACATATATGACAAATTATATAATTCCATAAACTTTCACAACCAAGATTGGAATCAATGGGGGAGACCCATAATACCAATCAAATCACACCCAAGAGACAAGATACCATAGTGTCCACTTCTACGAGTGTCGCCACAAGGCCCGGCACACCCGAGGATACAACATAGGCATTGCCTCTAGTGGCGGAGGTCTAGGCACATACCATCGCGGTGGCGCCCAAGACTATGTCCTCCTAGTGTCCATTTGACTTGGTTCATCCACACAATTCATTTGTGACCATGTAGCATACTAGCCCACACCAAGTGTATTCACACCATGGATTATCATATGAGATATCAATTCATCATCAACTAGGCGTGTGGCGTATAAAGACTTATTCATTATGACCATTTATGCATATATCCATTAAAGGATTTACTTATAAAGTGGAATATCTCCCTAACACTTAAATAACAATATCATAGAGATGTGTAAGCATAGATACCATTTATTAGTTCATCCATACTACCAATATAAACTCACCTCTTACCTTCAATATTAGACATTCATAGACCAAAACAATATTGGGTCCAATAAAATGTGAAGAAACCCTAGTTTCATCAAATAGTGGAAGACAACATTTGAACAAGTATATATGTATATCTCATTTAAGAAAATAGGTTTAGAACACTCACTAACTAGGTTTTATATAAAAACCCTAGAAAAGTTGGTGGAAAGGTAAGGAGATGAGTTCTTGAGACCCCGAAGCTTGAATGGTAGTTCTTTAATGCACCCTAGTTGTGTCTTGATGTGAATATATGATACCCAACAACTTCTAGAGCATTAATGGAGAAGAGAGGGATGAAAGGGGGGTGAAAATCGCCTTTAAAATGCTCCCAACCGGAACCCTGATCAATTTGTGTGAAAAGTGTCAATTGAAAATGAGCTGGAGTGAGTTTTTATACTCACAGTGCATGGGTGCGACTTTGCCCAGGGCATTGTCGCTGGTGGCTACCCACCCTCTACCTACTCTCGACGACTATGCCATGCGACTTTGCCCTTGGGCATTGTCGCTAGGCAAGGTCGATGCCCCCTTACCAGGGGCTGATTCCTAACCGATACTCGCCCAAAACTTCCCTAAATGAACCCTTAACTTCGAGGCAACATTAATAAACAAATTTTAGTCATATACTTGCAAGTAGGTAAAGGAATAGCATAATACTTACCTTAAATAACTAGTTGTTTTCCGGGCGTTACAAAATATATTCTTGGTGACTTGTTTTTCATTTAGTGTTTTTGCACTTTTGTTAAATATTGCTCTCATTGAGTATTTTGTTAAAATGTTTTTCTAAAAAAATGCAAGACAACCAAGCGATGATAAGCCAATCCCTTAGCTTGGGTGTGAGGGGAAGTTAAGGTCTAAAAATGATTATAGAGTGAATATTGCTCATGAATTGATGTTTACACCAATCTTTCATTCAAGTTTATATTGAACATACATCTTCATGACAAGTGGCCACTTTCTAAAAGTGATAAAGTGTGATGGACTTGAGACCCCGAGCCATTAGACACACCCCACTTGAATGACATGGAAGTAAACTTTTCTTTAAAAGATACTAAAAATGGATATCTATTCCTTTACCATGCACCCTAAAGGGAGATGACCGGTCGTTTGGCCCATATCACAAGCGTGACACTTGAGATATGTGGAGCAGTGCTTGTCAAAACCTTGACCCAAGTGACTCTTAGGTGATGGTCGGATGTTAATACTTATTTTCTAAGCTACTAGATCTATGTTGCAACATCACCCTTTTGACTTGAAATATGCTATAGCGCACATTCACTTTCCCTGATTGTTGGAACCCTCAACTGAATTTCACACCCTTGCATTGTCTCACCCCAGTTTACAACTTTCAGTTATTGCTTTCATTTACAGCTTTCATTTACAAGCTTTCATTTACTGCTTTCATTTACAACTTTCATTTACATTTTTCCATTTACTACTTTCATTTACATTTACTGCAAACAAATCTCTCAAAAACATTTTTCTTCCAAATTCATCCTCTGAAGTTGACTTTTTCTACTCTAACTCTATAAGATTTCTAACATCCTTCCCTGTGGAATACGATACTTGGTTCTTACCATTTTATTACTTGTGAACAACGATAGTGTCTAGAGGTGTATACTTGCACCACTATTCATTGTTTTTTGTCTGTCTGATTTATGTCCATTCACTTCGGACCATAGTAGTTGGCTATCAAATAAGTAGAAGGCTTAGAAAACTATTAGTCTTAGTTTAAAACACATCTTTCCATATCCCTAAATCCCATGATTAGGTCAAATTTTACAAAACCTAATATGTAGTTAAGAGTCATGGATGAGTATTATAATATATAAACCCTAGTAAATATATATAAAGCATGGGAAGAAAACTCACCTTGAAAGAGTTATGAGAACCCTAGATAATGGATGTAGAAGAGAAAGAGTTGGGGGGTGAGCTTGAAGCTTGAATCTCTAGAAGCTCTCAATAAATGCAAGTAAATCCTACACCAACCAACATAATCATCGTAATGAGATTTCTACCATAGATAATGAATGAGGAGAGAGACTTACCCTTGTTTCTTCTCCCAAAATAGGCTCTAAGCAAAGCAAGAATGAGAAAGGAGTGAAAAAAGGTTGATTCTCGGCGATTATGGTCATTCTCGCTTGGCACTGTCGCCCAAGCTAAGATCCTACCCACATTAGTTTTTCTGGTATATAAGCTTAGATCCTAGCCGAGGGCTTCTAATGAGAATGTATCTACCAGGTGTTCAAACAGATACTATGCAATTGACATTTGACATGGTCCATCCATAAAATGTTTTTCACTCCTATTACCTTATACATCAATTGTGAGTGGCTCAACACAATGATCCAGTCTTCATATCAGTGAAACATCTCTTAACCAGTCCAAGCATATGCTAACACCTTAATTATTTGCATTCCCTACACTAATGACTACACTACACTGATGGTGATACCAAGTCATGAACTACACATCTAAAATAACACCATTTTCCCACAACTAAAATAGCATAATGCAATTAAAATATCAAAGCCAAAATGTCAAGTTCATATATAAAATAACACCATCTAACTATCGATTAACGTTACACTGATGACTACACTACATCTGACTATCGGTTTACAGATAGAGATAGATGGATGATAAACTTACACACACACACACACACAGATGGATATAGTGGTCGGCGGCGATGGTGGCGTTCGAGTAGGGGTGAGGAGATGCGATGGTCGTCGGAGAAATCGAGAGGAGAGGGTCAAGCGAGAGGGAAATCGGCGGCGAGGTCACCGTGAAGTCAGTGGCCGATGGCGATGGTGGCGTTCGAGCAGGGTGTATGGTCGCCGGAGAAATCGAGATGAGGGAATCAAGAGGAGGGTGAATTCTTGAAATGGAAATTAGGGCTTTATGCACGCTTTTTTTAGAAAATTCAGTAAGATCACCGACGGATTTCCGACTGAAATTCCGTCGGTAATTACCGAGGGAATTTAACCGTCGGTGATTAACGACGGATATCAATTTTTTAACATTAAAATAATTACTTTTAAATTATTAATAATTATTACATTATACTTTTTTAAAATTATTAATAATTATTAAATTATATTATTTTTAAAATTATTAATATTAATAAATAAATTATTATATATTATTTAATATTAAAATTATTAAATAAATTATTAATTTATCAAATTATATTTATGTAACGCTCGTATTTTTCCTAGTAAGGTAAGTCACATTTATTATATCTGGAGTGATCTAATAATCATAATTATCAGTTTATCGTTTATACTTGAACCATGATTTGTAACGCCCCCATTCTTCGCCAAAAAGGAAGGAAGTGGTAAACAGTGCTTCGCGTGGATGGTCGCGCGTGTAGAGTAGCGCCACGAGACGTGCAAGGCTCTGTTTTCCCACGACTCCAGAGGCCGACGCGCCTACCCGCGCGACTACAACCGCGTCGGCGCTTGCGTGCGGCCCCTGCGCTAATAAAAGGGGAAAATCAGCCATTTTCTTCATTTATTCTCCCATCTACCCTCCTTCAAAACTCTCTCTTCTCCATTACTTCTTGAAATCGACCATTGGAGCATTCAAGGCATCACCCTCCTCATTTATTGCAAGAAATCAAGTCTCTTCCACCAAGGATCCCAACCAAGATTTCCAAATCTCAAGAGCACCTTCCTTCTCCACCATTTTCTAGGGTTTGGTCATTTTCTAGGTTTTGGAACAAAAACCTAGATAGTGAGTTCTTAAACTTTGTCAAACTAGATACACACCATATTATGTTCTTTATTATTATCATTTTATCTTTACATAATAATTATCTTAAATGCTATGTGGTGTTCTTTTGTGCTTGGGTTTAAGAACCCATGTTCTACATGGAGGAGGTTGTCTTACATAGTTACTTGGGATCTCTAGATCAACTATAATGGTGGAATCATTCTCACATTGATTATTTTGAGATATTGGTGGAAGATTTTGACCTAACCTTGGGTAAATGAATTATTGGGTGAACTATTACTTGTTTGTATCATAAGTGAAAATTATGGGTATGTTGAAAAGAGGAAATACATATAGATCATACGTGGAGATATACATGATGTGTGTGACCGATATTCTAAATGTTCTACCCATGGTTGGTATTGTGAACACTCTTGTGAACTAAGTGCCTCGAGGCCTACTAACGTTATTGTTGGACGAACCAAGTCAGTAGACACTAGGAGGATATAGTCTTGGGTGCCACCATGATGGTATGCACCTAGACCTCCGCCATTCGGGTTAATGCCATGGTTGTAGTCCTCGGATGTGTCGGGCCTTTTAGATGTCGCTCATGGCAGTTGACATCAAGGTGTATCGACTCTTTGGATGGAACTTGATTGGTGCTATGGGTCTCCCCCATTGACTCCACATATGGAAACTTACCCGATAATTGTCACGTGCATGTTTCTCTTAATATATGATTACTACTTGTTCAAACTCGCTAGGATTTTTGGCCTAACACTTGTTTGGTGTCAGTGTGTATCTCAGGTTCTAGCGGGGCCGATCTTGAGAAGATCTAGTCGGGGTGTGAGTGAGCTTGGGGAAGGATCTTTTTTTGGTACACCATGACATAGAAGACTGTATTTTTGGAAGTCATTGGGTGACACCCGTATTGTAATCTTATTTCATGTGAAACTAGATTAGTAGGTTGTCGTTTCCAATACTTCGAATTGTAACTTGTTTAAACAAGTGAATTCATTTCCCCATTTTTATATACCATATTTTCTATCTTTCGGAAATTTTTTATTGTCCCCTTTTTTTAGGGTGCTACAACTTAAATTTTTTATTGTCCCCTTTTTTAGGGTGTTACATAAACATGATATACATATACAATACATCTATACACATACGTATATAGATACATACATACATACATACATACATAGACATGATATAGACGTTGTTTTATACATATATGTATACAATACATCTATAGGCATACATACATACATGATATAGACGTATGTGCTATATACAAACAAGCAATACATATGTATACAATACATCTATAGACATACATACATACACACATACATAGACATGATATAAACATATGTGTTATATACATACAAGCAATACATATGTATACAAGACATGATCTATAGACATACATACATACATATACACACATACATAGACATATGTGCTATATACATACAATTAGCAATACATATGAATACAATACATGATCTATATATAGACATATACATAAACACATACATGATATAGACATATACACACACTTATACAAATACAAACACTTATATGCATACGACATACACATATATACATGATATACATATATATATATGTACTATATACATACAAGCAATACATACATATATAGAGGGAGGATCAAACGAGAACAATAACTATTTAAAAGAACACGAGAACTAACAAAATCATTAGTGATTTTACATTAATGCGCAAAAAAGCCACGTGGACCAGAAACTGTGGCCAAAGTCCATTTTTCGTGTGTTAATGTAAAATCACTAATGATTTTGTTAGTTCTCGTATTCTTTTAAATAGTTATTGTTTTCTGTGAACTAAAGATCTTAAGATTCTAGAGAGAGAAAGCTAGAGAGATAAAGTGAATGAGGAGCCAAAAGAAGTATTGTATTTTCAGATATGCAAAAGTAATCACCTGTCCTTAAAAACAACTAAGACAAAGGTTTATATACCCTCAAAGTAAAATAAATACAAAGGTTACAACTAAAAATGATCTAACAATCTCCCCCTTTGTAACCTTTGGCACCGAGCTCTAAAATCAAGAAAATCTTCTGATATCCACTTGAGCTTCAAGGCGACGTAAAGCATTTCGAAAGTTGATTCGATCTTGAATTACATCAATTGCCTTTTCCAATCTCAGTAACTCCTTGTTTCCTTCCTTTTGTGGATAAAAATTGAATCTCTGCCTGTTTGCCACATTCTGCTTTTCATAATTCAACTTCTGAATTAGATGCATCTTGATAAGCTTCAAAGTTCCATCAGAATACTTGCAGACTTCTTCAAATCTCATAAAACAATGACGACCCTTCAAGTTTCTGTACACCACACCATACGGTTCATCAACAACAGTATATAATAAGAAACTTTTAATGTTGTCAAGCTTCTGTTTTGGCTTGTGCAAGTTGACCGTAGGTTGATGATTTTCGACACCCAACTGAAAGTCAAATAAGCTATAGAAGCGAATTGTTCTGATAATATGTCTTCTGACAGTGTTGAAGGCTCTATTCATATCATCTGATCGTTCATTGAGAGAGCTGAAGAAATTGAATAGAAACTCAATATCATCCACATGAACTTCATTAAAATCTGCTTCTGTGAAGGTATAGTCTTTGCAGTCTCTTCGTTGAACAGTAAAATTAGAAACCCAAATGTTGAAAATGTTGAACATGGAAACACATTTAACTTGTACAATCCCCTTCTCAGAATATACTGTTTCTTTCCCTTGTCTCAAATACCTCATAGCCATCAAATAGTTCTGTTTAACAAGATCAGACTCTTTTTCAATGCCCAAGAAAAACTCAAAACTCAAAATAGTCTTGTGTTTCACAAAAATACTTCGGTGAGTATCTTCAAGGTATACATTACGAAACACCTGTCTCATATCTCTAGCCTCAAACCTTTGTCTTCTATGCTCCCTTGAAATAGGAATTCCTGAAGATCTAAGATTTTCTGGAATAAAATCAGGAGCCATATAATTAGGATCAACTGACTTATCAGATTTACTTGTTGGAGCACGAGGAATCTTGGTAGGTGGAATCACGACTGGAATAGACACATTAGAAACAATTGCTGGAGGCTCAGAGACAACTGATGTAGAAGATATAAGAGTTGTAGAGACAAACAGAGGATTTGAAACTGCTTCAGACTGAATCTGAGAAGAAACATCTTGTGGAGAATTCTGTTCATCTTGAAAAGGAAATCTAACTTCTTGAGATGAAAGATCTGCATACAATACATCAGCATCACTATCATCATCATCTTCTTCTTCTTCTTCTTTAACTTTCCAAAAGCTTTCAAACTTGGCATCAATTTCATTTTCAGAATCCACATCAATAATATTTTCGTAAGATGCTCTGAAATTCTCAAACGCTTCAGCCTCAGTCATATTCACAGATTTTGGTATAACAGAAGAAACTGGCTCAGAATCTGGATCAACATAAAGTACCAGCTGTAAATTGTTTTCTGTAGAAATGTCAGTCTCTGGAAGATTTACTTTGCTTAACATGTCTTCAAACATAGACTGCATTTCTGTTTCTGCTTCTTTAGGCTTTTCTTTATCAGCAGAGCATGTTTCACTTGGAGCAGTTTCTGCTTTATTTTCTTTAGAAAGATCAGCTGCAGACTTATCCAAGCGTCTCTTTTTCTCCCCCTCATGATCAGGTTGAGAATCATCATGATCATGTGAACGCTTGTTAGATGGTCCAGCTTCAGCACGACACGAGACATTTGGAACCTGCAAGTGTTGAGCAATGGCAAAAACAGTGGATTGCAATTGACCCAAACCTAACTGTACCTCATCTCTAAATTTCTCAAAGTCTGATCGTAAAGCAGAGAGAGAATCTTCAGTTGTAGGTGGTCGAAATGATGGCTGAAAAGATCTGAGAAGAGACAAAAGATCGATCGACTGTTGATTTGCTGGAGCCATAGATGCAAGTCGAGCTCTTAAGTGCTCAGCTACTTCCTGAACAGAAAGATCATCAATACGAGGACCTGCAGGAGTAGAAGAAGAAGATGCACCCGCAAAAGTTGATAACATAGTAGCACATGAAGCCATTTGAGCAGAAGAAAATAGAAGACCCGATGACATAGTAGAAGACGAAAAAATCGGTGCAGATAGTGAAGGTGCAGAACCCAGAACTGCTGAATGAGAAAGATGAAGTTCTATGGGTTTGCCGGTCAACAACTGTGGAGGGATAATAGAAGGATCAATATTTGACAGATTTCCTTGCAGAAATGCCTCCATCCTGGCTAATTGAGTATCCCTTTCTGCATCCATGGAAGCCTTTGTTGTCCGAAGAAGATTATGAACAATGTCTAATTTTGAAGAAGAGTGCAAACCAGAAGAAGTGAACCCCATAGTGAATGCTGAATCAGTTGTAGATACAACAACAGTAGAAGATTCATGAGCAGCAGAAAATTTCTTCAGTGAAAGATCAAGCTCGTCTACAGCAAGATGGCCAACAATTGGATTTATTGGAACAGACTCATCATCAGAACCTTCTTGATTGGAATGAAAATCAACAAACTCTTGATTATTATCATCAGCATGTAATTCCTCAAGTTCATCTTCAATGACAAAGTGAATATCTGAACCTGATTCAGGGATTGCCTGAACCAAACGAGAACCAACAGGGATTTCCTGTTGTTGTTTCTGAATTTGCTCTGCAACTTCTTGAATTTCATCAACATGTTCCTCTGCATCTTGGTCTTGATCTTGTTGTTGTAAATGAGCAACTTGAACATCTGCATCAGCATTCTCTGCCTGTGGAATCTCGTAATCATGATCTAGCATGTATTCGACCACAGCTTCATTTGTCAAATCTGCATAATTCACTATAAGAATTGCTGGAATGGGCATCCATTGATCTTCATTCGTAAACGTATGCTTTTGAATCTGGAAGTATTTACACTGATAATCGGCAATGCGAGGCCACTGTGTATGAGCAGGAAAATTATTTGTGCTATCCATAATGCTCCGAACAAAGATCTTTAAAAATCGCAAAAACGGCACAAACTTTCTCCTATTGTTTGTTGCTTTAGCATATACAACTTCTGAAAGACCAGTCCAGATGGCCAAAGTATAATCAATATGAAGATCGTGAATAACACAGTAGAATAGCTTCAGAATCGGCATGCTTGTGCTATCTGTACCAGTAGCCTTTGAAGTTAAGCACCGATTGAATATAGAGAAAAAATCATACCAGAGAGGTGGAAGCTTAGCCTTGTGAAACTGAGTCACTTTCCTGAGTTCACCATTATAACCAAGTGCAATAATGCCATCAAGAACAGTTTGATCAGAAGGAAACGGATCATAAACAACTTTGCCTGGTCTGGAATCAGGACCTGGAAATTGTAGAAGCACACGTAACCTTCTGAAAGTAAGCCGAGATTCAAACTGATCTACACTTATCAGGAAATGTGGAGGATTTACTTTATCATTCTTTGTAATATAGTGCCAGGCTTGCTGCACATATACCTCAGGAACATCAACTGTTTTTGTCAACGCATAAGCAAGGGGATGTCCTCTTAAAATTTCTTTCACCACACCACGTATGTTCAGATGTCCAAAATCAACATAATGATTATTGCCCTTGTAAGGAAGGAAGTGAGAATGATGCAGAAAATCATCCGGAACAAGTCCTTGAGCAGATTGATCAGCTGTTGTTGAAGGCTGAGAAGGCATAGGACGAAGCCTAGAAATCTGTTCTTGATCATTAAGATGATCCAAGAGATCATTCTCATCTTGTTGTACTTGAACATCAGCCATTAAGTCTGAAAAATAAGCATAGTTAAAAAGTTAGGACATAATCAATCTGAAAGAACCAAGTGAGGTTTTCGGTTGAAGAACAAACCGAAAAGGGTAAAATTCGGTTGAAACAAGAACCGAAAAGCAAAGTTCTCGGTTGCACCAAGAACCGAGAAGAAAGGTTCTCGGTTATAACATAGACCGAGAAATGATCTTATCGGGTATGAGATGGACCGAGAAGCAAAGATGACAAAATTATATAGTGAAATAAGGTTGAAGTACTCGGTTGGTGAGAGAACCGAGAAGTGAAGTTCTCGGTTGATGAGGGGAACCGAGAAGTAAAGTTCTCGGTTGATGAGGGGACCGAGAAGTAAAGTTCTCGGTAGATGAAAGAACCGAGAAGTGAAGTTCTCGGTTATGAGTGAACCGAGAAGTGAAATACTCGATCCAGATTATAATCGAAAGAACTCCCTTTGCTCCCCCTACAAAAATGAATTCATAAAACCTTTCAATCGAAGCATAAGAGTAGAAAAACATACCTGTAATGCGGAATTTGTTGAAAAAAACAAAAAAATCGACTTAAAATCTAGAAAACCAGTCGATTCAAATACTCCCCTTGAACTTCACCACCACCGAAATGAGAAAAACGATTTGTAGAAGAATCGGCGAACCACGAAACACACAAGTGAAATCAAAAAGAGTCGAAGACAATCTGAACTTTGAAAAAAAAAAAAAATCTGAAAGTCAAAGAAACCGAATGGAAGAGAAAAAAAATGAAGAAGAAGATGAATAGTGACCTTGGGAAAAGTGAAATTTGAAAATCATTTAAAGAACCGGGTTTTTCAAAAAAAAATTTAAAATATTGAGAAAAGAAAATCATTTCATATTACATCAACATTTTTAGAAAATAAATTTAAACAAGATTTTGTAATTACTGAGTATTTTAAAGAATAAAAAATAATTGACAAATAAAATTTTACCTAATAAAATTTTCATAAAATAAACCATCTAATGAAATCCTATGCATGCTTTTGGAACTATAGACATGAATTATTGCATAAAGAGTGTATATTAGTTCGAAAACAAAGATTTTCATCCTTCTAATAGGTGGACAAACATGAGAAAAAATGACCAGTCTTAAGAAAAAAATATTTCACTATATAAGAGTAAAAACAGCTGTTACTCACACTAAAAAAAAAATAGAACTTTCATAGATTTAAAGGTTTATCACATCTTAGCAGTTTCACCAAGTATCATGAGATGTTGTGCACATTGGCATCTTTTTGTACAGTGTGCACATTGGCATCTTTTTGTACAGTGTGCACATTGGCATCTTTTTAACCAGAGAGTCTAGTAAACCTAGAAAACATCGTAAACATAACTTTCTATCTGATCCTATAGTAGGTTTTCTGATCAGTCACTCCCAGACCATAGCCTTAGGGGACTAGGTGACAAGCACCCCTCGGAACTTACTTACCCAGATCAGAAAGGCTATATCGATATTCCCTAAGCCCATTCATATCAGTAGAACATGACTTTCTAACTGGTTTTATAGCAGAATTTCTGATCGACCGCTCCCAAACCGTAGCTTTAGGGGGTCAGATGTCAAGCACCCCGCGGATCTTACTCTTCCAAACCAGAAAGGTCACAGATATGAACTATCAAACTAAATGATTTCTGTATTACAAAATATGAATTATTTTATCATCTCAATCACTAGGATCAACTAACTAATTAGTTTAGCCTATATCTCCATAATCATCCATAAAATTTGTAAAATAGGATTTCAAAGCCTTGATGACTATTATATATTGACCTACATATCTTAAAACACATATCAAAATTTTCATGAAGTGGACCATTCAAGATCAGAAATTTTGAAATTTGAACAAATAACACTCATTTATAAACAATAAACTTGTAAATATTTCCTAGGCATGCACAAGCAATCAAAAAATAGAAAATTTATAAAAAATTCTATTCTGTTAAACAAAATTTGTTAATCATTTTGAATCTTTAAATTAAGCATTCCAATTTTCGTCAGAAGAAAATTAAAGCGTTTTTCATCCAATGCTTTAGTAAAGATATCAGCTAATTGATACTCAGTAGGTACAAAATAAAGTTCAATCGTACCTTCTTCGACGTGATGCTTTATAAAGTGATATCTCATATCAATATGCTTTGTTTTAGTGTGCTGAACCGGGTTTACAGAAATAGCAATGGCAGATTTGCTATCACAATAGATTGGAATTTTGTTATAATTCATCCCATAGTCCCGCAGCTGGGTTTTCATCCATAACACTTGAGCACAGCAGCTTGCAGCGGCCACATATTCTGCTTCAGCAGTACTAATTGACACACAGTTCTGTTTCTTTGATAACCAGCTAATCAAACGATCTCCCAAAAACTGGATATGCCCGGAAGTGCTTTTGCGATCAAGCTGATTTCCTCCGTAATCTGCATCTGAAAAAGCTGTTAATGAATAATCAGAAGATTTAGGATACCACAAACCTAGATATGATGTTCCTTTGATGTAACGGAAGATCCGTTTTACAGCTAACAGATGAGATTCCTTTGGATTCGCCTGAAATCGTGCAAGTAAGCATGTTGAAAACATGATGTCCGGTCTACTGGCAGTTAAATACATTAGAGATCCTATCATGGCTCTGTAAGTCTTGATGTCAACAGTTTTTCCATCTGGGTCCAAGCCTATCTTTGCACCATGAGCCATTGGAGTTCCAATGCTTGTAGATTTATCCAAATTGAACTTCTTCAGAATGTCAAAGACATATTTGGCTTGATTGATAAAAATCCCATCTGAAAGTTGCTGAACATTGAGTCCGAGAAAGAATTTAATCTCTCCCATCATACTCATCTGAAATCTAGAAGTCATGAGATCGGAAAACCAAGTACAAAGTGAAGGATTAGTAGCGCCGAAAATAATGTCATCAACATAAATTTGAACTAAGCAAATATCAGAATCTGTTCTAAAAACAAACAGAGTAGTATCGATTAAACCTTTTGTGAAACCTGAGCTTAGCAGAAATGCAGACAATTCGTCATACCACGCTCTTGGAGCTTGTCTCAAGCCATACAATGCTTTGTCGAGGATGTAAACATGATCTGGATGATCTTTGTCCATAAAGCCTTCTGGTTGAGAGACATAGACCTCTTCTTTTAGACGACCATTAAGAAACGCTGTCTTTACATCCATCTGATAAACTTTAAAGTTCTGATAAGCAGCAAAAGCAAGAAACATTCGAATAGCTTCAAGACGTGCAACGGGAGCAAATGTCTCATCATAGTCTATCCCTTCTTGTTGACGATAGCCTTTTGCAACAAGTCGTGCTTTGTTTCTGACAACAATACCCTCTGAATCTTTCTTGTTTTTAAAGATCCACTTCGTTTCGATAATGCTCTTTCCTCGTGGTTTTGGAACAAGACGCCATACCTTTAATACCTTGAACTGATTCAGTTCTTCTTGCATTGCAATAATCCAGTCTGGGTCGGCCAATGCTTCAGAAACTTTTGTAGGTTCAAGCTTGCTTAGAAAACAAGTGAACAAACATTCATTTGAAGAAGCAACTTTTGACCTAGTTGATACCGAAGAAGCAGGATCACCAATGATTTGATGAAGAGGATGCTCCTTTGTCCATTTTGTCATATGAGGTAGAGGAATTATTTCATCTTGAACACTTTGAATATCATGAGATGAAATTATGAGAGGTTCTGAATCAGAAGAGATAATCTGAGTAGTAATTGTTGGAGGAGGGACTACTTCAACTGATTCAGATAACGTAACATCTGGAAATGTTGTTTGAGAGTCATCAGAAATAGCTGGAGCATCTTCAGATTGAACTGGTGGAGAAAAATTCAGCTCTATAACAATGGATGGTTCCAGTTGAGATGTAGTTTCAACTGCTGATGTAGGAAGATCAATCACAGGAACATCTGGAATTGCATCATCAGAATTTTGTGTAGCAGCGGAAGAACTAGAAGAAGCAATTCCAGGTTCCTGTAATACAACAGTAGAAACATTAGAAGAATTAGTTTTAGGTACATCATCATAAAAATTTTCAAATAATAAATCAAGATCAGTAAGAATAATAGATGAAGTATTAGATGAAAAATCTTGATTATCAGAAATCTTCACTGGTTCTGATCTTAGTTGATCAGAAGCATTCTTAATAACACCGGGTTCTGATCCAGGCTGGTCAGAAGCCAAACCAGCAGCTTCATCAAATCTGACATTGACACTTTCGATGACTTTGCGCAAAGAAGTAAGATATACTCGATAAGAAACTGAAGAAATTGAATAACCAAGAAAACTTGCTTCATCAGCCTTTGGTGCAAACTTGTTGAGGTTATATCGATCGTTCAGAACATAACATTTTGACCCAAACGCTTTGAAGTATTTGATATTGGGCTTGATTCCATTCATCAATTCGTATGGAGTCTTATTGAATCTGCGATGAAGAATCGAACGGTTCTGAGTATAACATGCAGTAGAGATAGCCTCGGCCCAAAGAGAGATAGGAAGTTCAGAGTAAGCAAGCATGGAACGAGCAGCTTCTACAAGCGTACGATTGCGGCGTTCAACAACTCCGTTCTGTTGTGGTGTACGTGCGGCAGAAAACTGTTGTTGGATGCCATGATCATTATAAAAAGCTTGTAAAATGCTGTTCTTGAATTCTGTACCATTGTCTGATCGGACAATCTTGACTGGTTTTTGCTTGTTAGTCTGAGTAGACTTGATGAGAGTGATGAGTATCTCCGGGGTTTCGTCTTTGGATTTCAGAAAACGAACCCAAGTGTATCTTGAATAATCATCAACAACGACCAATACATAGCGTTTCTTACCAATACTCTTTGTCTTCATTGGACCACACAAGTCTACATGAAGGATTTCTAGAATATCCTTTGTGAAAAAATCGGGCTTTGGCTTGTGTGCAACTTTCTTCATTTTGCCTTTCTCACAATCTCGGCAAAGTTTGTCTGTTTGAAATCGAAGAGTCGGAAGACCACGAACTGAGTCGTTTTTAGCAAGACGATCAATGTACTTGAAATTGAGATGAGCTAGCCGTCTATGCCACAACCAGCTTTCTTGAACTGAAGCCTTTGAAAGAAGACAAGTCTTGGAAGGAAACTTGGCTGTTGAAAAGTCAAATCTTTGCACGAATCAAGAACAAAACATGTTCTACACTGAATTCCGAAGTAATTGAATCCAAATTCACTGAAAATCGTTCATAATGTCAACATAGATCTAGAAAAATGACCAGAAAACCGATTTAAAAAAATTTCTAACGAATTTAAAATTCGATTGATCTGATAACATGAAATTAGAACTCTACTCTCAAATCTCTCAAAATCTAACCTGCTCTGATACCAATTGTGAACTAAAGATCTTAAGATTCTAGAGAGAGAAAGCTAGAGAGATAAAGTGAATGAGGAGCCAAAAGAAGTATTGTATTTTCAGATATGCAAAAGTAATCACCTGTCCTTAAAAACAACTAAGACAAAGGTTTATATACCCTCAAAGTAAAATAAATACAAAGGTTACAACTAAAAATGATCTAACATTTTCGTTTGAACCCGACTCTACATATATATATATATACTATATATACATATACATATGTACATACACATATAGATATGTACATGATATACACACACACACACACTAATATGCATACCCCACATACATACATCAAATGATCCTGGGAAAAAATAAATAAATTATTTTCTGAAATTGTATTCCCAATCACATTCAAACAATCAATCTCTAAACAAGATGTAACAATGTTAATTCTAGAGAGAGAGTAGAGAGAGAAACGTAATCATATGTATATTGCAATTAAGAACCACACTTACAACCAAGTACAAACCAAGGTATTTATACCAAGGACTAAAACTACATGCTGAACACCTAAGTAAACTCATATTGACTTAGACATTGTTTGACTTATCTTGACTTGACTTTTCCTAATTAAATCTTGGATACAATAATACACTAACAATCTCCACCTTTGTATTCAAGATTTAATAAAAATTTGACATTAGTCTTCAGCGCTTGATTTTTCAACTTTTGTCTTTGACATCTTTAAAACTTTGAAGCTCTAGCAATCTTCAGTCTTTAAGTCTTTAAAGAATCTTGAAAAGTCATTTGCACTTTGTATCTTCGGAATGTCAACAAGTCTTGAACAAATCTTTGAAACTCTTTAAAAACATTTGAAACTTCGAGCTTTGAAACAACTTTGAGGAATCTCTGATCTTGTACCTTCATCTCTTGTGATCTCTGATCAGTCTTCAGAAAAACAAACTTTCTCAAATCATCTTCAGAATCTGTTTCTGAAACATAGTAAGCATCTGAATTGTCTTGAACTTTCAGAATTATCTCTTCAGGATTATCTTCACCATTTGTCTTTGAAATTGATCTCTGTAGATTTCTCCCCCTTTTTGATGATTGTGAGCTTCATGATCATCAAAACTTTCTCAATTTCAGCACTTTCTTTGAATCTCCCCCTTTTACAAACATTCTCCCCTTTTGAGATACATTTAACATTCTCTGCACTTTGATCTGAATAGCTGAATCATGAACTGTATATACCCGAATCTTTTCAAATCCAGATATAATGAACGTTGTAACCCTGATTCAACAAATGAAACAGTTAGGAGTGCCTGTCAGTAACACGGAGTTACTGTGTACAACGAATGTACAATTTAAGGAGCTGGCTTGATGATGACTCCCCAGGACTTCCATTCAATCACTGAAAAATACAAGGTTTATCTATGAATGTTCTGACAGAAAAACAAATTTTCTGTATGCTCGTGCTTGTGTATGAAATAATTTAGCACAATGATTGTGTTTCATAAGGCTCAAATTGTGTAAACTGTTGAGATAGCAACAAGTATTACACGGACTCAATGTGCATGAAAGAGGTGCGAAGGTGGGGCAACTTTCTTTCTTTTTCAATATCTAAATCTTCCGAGTGAAGATCAGATAGCAGATATGCTGCGTCCCCAAAGAAAATGAAACATTTCTTTGTTAAGAAAGAAACGAGTGGCTGGTGGGGTAATTGCAAAAGTTGGCATGGGCTCACTGCCTATTTCAATGATGGTCACCAAAGAATGTGAACCAATCAGTTTTTTTGTGGCTGCCCAGCTCAGAAAGTGGTTGGTTTAGAGTTTTGATATTCTTTTAACTCTGTTCTCACACCCTCTTTCTTTTTAACATTAAAGTTTACTTCTAACCAAACTCTCTTTTACATTTTATCGCTCCACACAATGAGAAAAACTCACCCGGATGAGTTATCTCCCCCACTATTTGATTTATGACCCCTCACCCCTCAATCACTCAAGGATAACTTCCTGGGTAGGAAATACTGGTTTACGTGAATCCATGGAAGTTCTTATAAGCTCACACATGAATCCCATGTAAGTCCTATAAAGAATGGTTGTTCAACAGTTTAACTGAACAGTTAAGCACAAAGTATGAAAAACATTGTCAAAATGTATGCTCATTAAAAATATGAATGAAATTTGAGCATTTGAACAATGAAGATCTCTCAAAACAAGAATATTGAATGAATGAAATGAAATCAAGAGAATTGTTTTGAGAATATGACAATGTATCAATCAGATCAAATGAAATGGTTAGGGTATCAAAGAATTGGATATTTTGTTTATATGAACAAATATAAACAATTTTAGCAATGAAAGCACAAATATTGAAATGATGAATGATGCTCAACAACGTTTGAAAGCAAACGGGAGTATTACCATCGAAAAATTTGTTCATTATGAGACATGGTAATAACAAAATCAAATGAAGTACTGAACCGATGTGTGTGAATACTTTACAGTATATAGACAAGATAATACACAAGTATTGATCTTTGGAAACACACGGTCAGTTAAACATTAAAGCTCAATAATGAAAAACATTTAAAAAAAATCACACTTCTTCATTCATGAAATCTTTTGAGAACCAGAAGTGGTTTGAACATTTCAAAAAACGTTTTTCATGTTCGAAAGTTGTTCTTCTTTCAAACAATCAGAGATCTAGATCAGAAGATATTTACCTTTAAGCTCTCCCTCAAATCATTATATCATGATTTCTTTTCTTTTAAGCTTCCCCTGGATATTTGCACAATATCCATATCTTTAAACATTAAAGAACGGGTCCTGATCTGTCATATGATCAGAAGCCACAATCCTTTACATTAAAGTTCGGGTTCTAAACTGAAGTATTTAGAAGCCATTGTCTTTGACATTGAAGTCCGAGTTCTAAGTTGTAGTACTTAGAAGTCAAACATCTTGCTCCCCCTAAACCTGTGGTACCTGCGAAGCAGATTTAACAGGTTTTGGTACCCACTGGTATTTGGGTCCTGGTATGCTAGATTTAAGAATCCATTTCTCATTAGATGTATATCTTTTAAAACCAGAATTCTGAGAAGTTATTCTATAAGAATCGTACCAGTTGTGAGCAGATTATTTTTGAACGAAGTCATTCTCTCCACAGTAAGAACAGGAGATCTTCCTTTGAGCAATCCTGATCAAATGATTAGTCGAGAAATATATACCAGAATTACCAAAAGATTTACCTTTATGCACACTGTTCTTTTTGGCAATTGTTGTGGATTTGGATGATCTTGCATTCTTCTTCTCATCATCTGAAGAACTCTTCACTCTCCAGACCATCTGATTTTTCTTAGAATTCTTTCCAAGAGTTTTAACATAGAAGCTCGCTGAACCATCAACAAATTTATCATAAAATAGATTAGATGGTCTGATCTGATTTGAGTTGACAATATTTGGTTTTACACTTTTGTTTTTGAAAACATTTTTATTATGAATTGAACTTGAAGCAGTTTTAAAAGAACAGACTGATTCTGTTGAATTATCAACAGGTGATTGACTAATCACATCAGCTGTTACTTTATCTGACAATTCAATGTTTGCAGCTTCTAAGTCATTTATCTTTTTAGTTAAAATGTTTCTTTCATCTGAAAGTGTGTCAAACTTTATTTTCAAATCAGATCTTGCCTTCTGTTCTTTAAGAATATCTGATGATAGAACAGAGATCTTGGACATGAACTTGGATATTTCAGTTTCAAAATATGAACGTTCTTGCTAAAAATCTTTTTGTAAGTTCTTGGATTTATCAGAAATTTCATTGAAGATCCCAACATTTCTCTTTTTAGAATTTTTCTTTTCAAATTCAAAAGACTTTTTCTTTTCTTTGAAAAATTGTCTTTCCTTTTCTAATAAGTCTTGTAAAATTGAGATCTGTTTGGGAAATTCAGTGTTTTTATCTTCAAGAACTTTTCTTTCCTTAGCAAATGTGTCTCTTTCAGTAATTAGAATCTTTTCAAAATCAGACACTTGTTTGGAAAGTTTAATGCATCTCAACTCAAGATCCTTTTTCTCTTGCAAAGTTTTCTTAGAAAGTTCAGACATCTGTTGAGTAGAAGATGTCTTCACACATGATTTTTCTTTTTCTGCTTGGAGACTTGTTTTCAATTCAGCATTCTTATTTTCCAGAGCAGATATCTGATCTTCAAAAGCCTTAAACTTCTGTTGAAGCTTAACTGACTCATCTTTCAGCTCAGATGATTTCTGTTCAGACTTCTTCATTTGGCTTTGAAGATTCACTTTAACTTTGTCTTCTTTGATGTTTTTCATCAAGTCAGCATCTTTTACTTTCAATGTATATACATTTTCTTCAGAAGCCATATACTTTTGTTGAAGCTTAACTGATTTATCTTGTAGCTCTGATGATCTTTGTTCATTCTCTTCAATTGGCTTAGAAGACTTTCAACATAAGACTCCTTCATCTTGATTACTTCTTCAAGAGACTTAATAGTATTATCTTTTATTCCCATCATTTTCTCTCTATCTTTAATCTCTTTCTCTTTCTCACTGATGATACCTGCAAAATCAAATTTAGCATTATCAGTACATTTTGCACAAACAGGAGTTTTATCAGAATTTGACAAATTTGACTTCAACTCCTGAATCTGCTTTAAAAGCACTGAATTCTGATTTTTCAGTTTCTCTCTTTCAGCTTCTATAACAGGTATCTCAGGCATGTACAATATAGCATAATCTCTAGCTGATAGTACAGTATTCCCTCTCTCATCTGTCTTTGGCATCTTGAAAGAAAAAGTTAGCTTAAAAAAATGATCGTCAAAAATCAGAAAATTATGACCACTAACAAAATATGTCCCCCTCCGCAGACTTAGCACGGGGGGGGGGGGGGGGTCAAGGGGCAACGCCCTTGCGGTGGTATGGGGGCAGCGCCCCTAGAGAAAATTTTTATGACATATTTTTCTCTAGAAAGAAATGTTTGAATAAAATGATCGTTCCCAAACCAATTCAGAAAAGTTGACTGAAAGTCAAACTTGGATCACCACTTGAAAAAAAAATTCAACTCTGAAACTCGCAGATCAAGTAAACTCGCTAAGTACTAAAACTCGCTAGTCACTATTCACTGAGAAATGCGCTAGACGTTATGTGCGCGTTTGAAAAACTCGCAGGCCACTGTGTGCGCGTTTCGAGAACTCGCTAATCAATAAACTCGCACGATGATGAAACTCGCAAACACCTGTTCACCACAGAACTCGCAAGCCTTGCTTAGCGCGTTTCTGAAACTCGCTTGCCTCTGTTAGCGCGTTTTTGATAAACTCGCAAGCCTTACTTAGCGCGTTTCTGAAACTCGCTAGTCTCTGTTAACGCGTTTCTTGCCTTAGAAATTTTTGACACTTCTTAGAACTCGCAGGCTTTGCTTGCGCGTTCTTCACATGAACCTTGCGCGTTCTACGGATGAACTTGCGCGTTTTGTGAATCTAGCGCGTTCTTGGGTTTTCTTGCACGTTCTTCACCCGTTCGATCAAAAATCAAGTAAATCTTGATTTCTGATTCTAAAAATCTCACAAATAGTCCACGATTCAATACTAAACATGATTACAACACTGAATTTACAACAGAAATCGAAAATTACAGTGATTTAATCAAATTACAGTGTACGACTTTCAACTTTTCACAATACCAACATTTTGATCAAATTGATCAATCTAAAATCGAAACTGGCCTATGTGATCTGAACGAAAATTGATCCTATGTATAAAACGTACACAATCAAATCAATTTCTTGATTTAATTGTGCAAAAACATGAAAAACTAAGATCAAACAGTGATTTTCAGTCCGCCAAAATATTTAAAAAAAATCTTCAAATCTGATCTGAATCTGCTTAATCTGATCCTTCTGAATTTGTTTGGTTTGCTCTGATACCAAATGAAATTGTATTCCCAATCACATTCAAGCAATCAATCTCTAAACAAGATGTAACAATGTTAATTCTAGAGAGAGAGTAGAGAGAGAAACGTAATCATATGTATATTGCAATTAAGAACCACACTTACAACCAAGTACAAACCAAGGTATTTATACCAAGGACTAAAATTGCATGCTTAACACATAAGTAAACTCATATTGACTTAGACGTTGTTTGACTTATCTTGACTTGACTTTTCCTAATTAAATCTTGGATATAATAATACACTAACATTTTCCGACGGATTACCGACGGATTTCCTAATTGTCGTCGGAAATCCGTCGGTAATTTGCGACGGATTACCGACGAAATATTGGGAAAAAAATAAATTATTAAGTTTACCGACGGAATACAATATTTAAAAAAAATCAAAAATAAAATAATTTAATGTCCGTCGGTGATCCGTCGAAAATGCTTTTATTTACCGACGGATTACCGACGGATAGTGTATCCGTCGCAAATATCTTATTTCCGTCGTTGTTCCGTCAGAAATTACCGACGGATAAAGACCGTCGGTAAAATTTGGTCGGTATTAAACATTTTTCTAGTAGATATCTTGGTCTATCAAACTTAAGTACATTATAACATATGAATGAAATTATACGTAAATGTGACATGACATCTTGAAACGTCAATCTCGCTCCTCATCTTCCTTGGTTGTGGTGGAAATTTAAAGAGAATATTTTTACACCCCTTATCAAAGTCTTGTTCAAATACGACACTCTCATCAATTTATTTTTATTTAATATTGTGTTTTTGTAATTTATATTCATTCTACCTTTATAGTATTTATTCTCATTCTATCACTTATTTATATCTATCTATATCTATACTATATTATAAAGCACGGATAAAAAATTTTCTTAAATACAAATTATTAGGCATAAGGTACCATCATTTTATGCAAGATTTTAAAAATCTCTTAATTTACAAGTATCAAAGTACAAGATACATATTACTACTGCAGACTTCTAACACCCACCAATTTGGTATGTACAAGGCCTTCCTTTTATCCAGACATTTCCACATATCACTATTAATTAATATATTATATTACTGTAAATTTGTTTTAATTATATTATTAAATATGTAATTGGTTATTTTTTTATTTAAGATAATCATTGAATTATAACAAAATACTTAATTTTTTTAATATAAAAAACATTATATTATTAAGTCTAAATTAAACAAATTTATAAAAAAAACATTATCACTTTCTTAAAACCATCCAAAATCGTACTGTAAATCGACAAAAAAAATAAAATGAAACATTAAAATCGTGATGTATCTCGCTGCATTGCGCGAGTACGCTTCTAGTACTATATTATAAAGCACGGATAAAAAACTCTTAAATACAAATTATTAGGCACAAGGTACCATCATTTTATACAAAATTTTAAAAATCTCTTAATTTACAAGTATCAAAACACAAGATACATATTACTACTGTAGACTTCTAACACCCACCAATTTGGTATGTGCAGGGTCTTCCTTTTATGCATATTTTTCCATGTATCACTATTAATTAATATATTATATTACTATAATTTTGTTTTAATTATATTATTAAATATGTAATTGATTATTTTTTCTAGATGTCATTAAAATATATAAGATAATCATTGAATTCTAATAAAATACTTAATTTTTTTATATAAAAAACATTATATTATTAAGCCTAAATTAAACAAATTTATAAACAAAAACATTATCACTTTCTTAAAACCATCCAAAATCGTATTGTAAATCGACAAAAAAATAAAATAAAACAATAAAATCGTGATGTTTGCGCGAGTACGCTTCTAGTTAATTATTATTGCTTTATGTTCCAAGTCTTAATTGTCTATATTTTTATTTGTATTTTTTAAATTAAAATTACTATTAAATAAATAAAAAAATATATATGATATGTATGTTATTTAAGATTTTATGTTTATTAACTTCTAGTCATTTATATTTTTACTTTTTTATTTATTAACTTTGAAATCATTTTGTTATTATTTTGATTAAGTTAGAAACTAAAAATCAAATTATTTGTTTTAAACATTCAAAATAACATATGTTATTATATATTTAATCACTTACATAAATGTTGAGTATAGATGGTTGTTTATAATTAACATTCAAAATAAGAATAGTACATAAATCAATGTTTCAAAGTTATTTATTCTAATTAATATTTTTCCTTGTGCAATTAGACCGTAAATAAATTGATGACATTTTAAATTTATTCATTCTAATATACAGAGTAACCTATAAAATTGCACAGTATTGAAAACTTTTTTTTAGCATACGTATCAATTATTTGTTTTAAACTTGCAATTGAAAACTTTTTTCAGCACATGTATCACATTATTTTTCTTAAATTTCAACTTGCCGTCGGTAAATTCGTCAGTGACCCGCCGGTGTATATGACCATCGGTGATCCTTCCTTGATACATTCACCCACGACTTATTCTCAGATCACCTTTCACCGACAAATCACCCGTTACAACACTAAATAAAAGACCAATTTTGGCGGATTTTTTCGACTTGTTTTTGCTAGTTTGTTCTATTAATTTTCAATTAACTTGCTAGACTTGATCTTGTAATTTTCTATTTTGTAGGGCGAAATCCTAAAGAAAAAAAGCACCTATGAAATCATGTCTCGTGAAGATTTGGACTTATCCAAACCAATGAAACTAGATTTAAACTTAGAAAACTTAGGTGTGTTGCATTACAGTTGGCTAAATTTTATATTTCTTATGACTATTTGTGTCACCTCTTTTTAAAGGTTGTGGATTTTTATTGTGGATTTTTACGGTCGAAAACTTGTGGATTTTTATTGAGTTATGCTTGTCTATTCAAAGACTTGTGTGATTTATTTTATTTTGTTCATCTAACATGCATAATATATATATATATATATATATATATGTGTGTGTATGTGTGTGTACTTTGTATACAAAAATTCAAATAAAATGTATAGCAATTTTCAATTTTTTAAATAAAAAATCAGAATTGCCGACGGATCAGGGGCGGATAAATTCGTCGGTATTTTTTTTTTAAATTCACTTAAAACTAATTATTTAAATGATTAAATTACCGGCAGATTATTCCGTCGGAAGTTGTTTAATTATTTTTTTAAATAAATTTATTATAATTTAGAAATTAAAAACTGGCGAAATTTTCGGTAGATTATCCGTCGAAAATTTTATTTATGTTTTTAATTTTATTTTCAGAATTTTTTTAAAAATATATTTAATTTTACCGCTGAAAAACCCGACATAAAATAATTAATTTTAATTAAGTTAATCATTAAATTAAGAAAATCAATTATTTTCAAAAAAAATCCGGTGGAAAAATGTTGCCTGATATTAATCGGAAAGCCCAGATCCATCGGTAATATATTATACCGGAATTTTTTCCTGGTGACCGTTTTTCCGGCGCCCAAATCCACCGGAAATTCCGTTGAACACTTTAATTTTCGGCGGATTTTGTCGTCGGAAAAACTGTTCTATTTTTTAGTGTTACCGACAGGAAAATCTTTTGGTGATTCCCTGTTTTTTTGTACATGTAGTGTATTGTCAAGTTTGTTGTTTTAATTTTTAGTTTAAAGTTTGGTATTCTTTTATATACCTCTTATGTTTTTAAAAAGATTTGAACATGGGTCTCTTCTATGTAGAGACAAAAAACAAACCAACAAATCTATATTGATATTGTAAAAATTTTCTTTAGATAATTTTTATAGTTAAATTATACCATGACTTAAAAAAAATCTTGAATCCGCCTCTACACACTATTAGCAATATGATACAATGGGCAAATATAAAGTAATTTTCCATTAGATTTTAGTTATGTTTTGCTGCTAAAAATGGTACATGAGACGCATGGGTACAAGAGATACATGGGTATTAAGAGCATCCACATTAATTTTCTTCATGGACCCCTTCATAAATACTATCCGTATAAATTTATGGATTTAAAAACGACCCCCATAAATACTGTCCTATAGATAGAAGGATTTAATTAGAAACCACGTGAAAAATACCATTTCATTTTTTTGGAATCCAAAAGTAGATTTATATTATTCTTCTTATCGGAGGTCCCTCAAGTTAACATCATTAATAAGACCCGTTAAATAAAGGCACATGCCTCATATGAGGATAATGGGAAATAAATGTATTTTCCTAGAGGTTTTAATTATGTTCTGCTACTAAAAATGGGATGTGAGACACATGGGTATATAGCATCCACATGCATTTTCTTCGTAGGCCGCTCAATAAATACCATATTCGTGTTGATTGATGGATTTGAAACCATATGAAACATCTCATTTCATCTTTATTGGAATACCGTATCAATTATTTATGTCTTATTAGTATATATTATAAGTCTTTTATCCTTTTCAAGGACTCTTTTAAAAAGTAATTTAATTTTCACATATTCTCATAATCTACTTCAAACAATCCATTCTTTTGTCATGTAAGTGTCCTTCCATTAATGTTTTGCTTTTGTAATCAAATGAATTTAAATCTTTTGAATATATATTGATTATCGGGCATCGATTTATAAATTGATAACATAACTGAACAACGAAAAAAAAAACTTTTGAAAGATTTATACACTAAAAGTAATTAAAGAATGGAAAAGGTTGTTATGCCATAAGAAAGTTTTTTTTTTCACTTGAGAGATCCTTTGATCCCCGTCTTGTTAAGCCTAAGAGGCACGAGCTACATCTTGCATACTATCTTGTCCAAACACAGTTGTCTGAGTGTCCCACCCTCGATTCCAGATCCAAGAGTCAACTTCCTGTATAGGCATTTAGTATATGATCTTTTAGAAAATGGATTTATATTCGTTGAACAACTAATTATTGGCCACAAAGAGTCATCGATCTATGAATATCATCATAATTCAGGTTTTGTTTCTCCCTAAGATGAGAAAAAAAAGATATTGTTGATATGATCAAACATATGACCAATATTATGATCTATTTGGTCCATAATTTATTATTTTTTCCTGAGTCAATTTATGTTAATTATTAATTCGTTTTGTTTGACATGTTAAACCCATACTCTATGGCTATGGATGATTGGGCCATTTGTACCGAGAAAATGTAAAACACTTGAATGATCTTGATAGCAAGAATTAGTAATTCTAATATAAATATAATTCAAAGAGTCAAAACAAAAAAAAATGACTATTAATTAAAAACTGACCAATACACAAGATATCCTTGGTTTTTTTCTTTTCTTTTCGTAACAAGTCTGAAAATGTATGCATACGTAAACAATATGGGAACCAACTAAATATGCTTATGCCAACACCTTAGAAATGAATTGTGTAAGTGACCTTAACTAATTACAACTACAAACATGAAACTAGTAAAAGAAGAGGCAAAGAATTTACAATCAAGTAGGAGTGATTTGAACCACAAACGATTTCGTCGTCTTGATCACAACAGAAGTAGGTGGCAATGACAAGATTCCACAGACTCTCTCTCTCTCTCTCTCTATGTGGCACTATTAATGACGATATTAGCAGGCGTGACAACAATGATGAAGACGTTGACTCAATAATTAAATCTTCACAAAATAATTTTTAGAGACAAAAAAAAATTTATGTTTTTAATATTGGTTTCAACAAGATATTTATATTGGCAATGACAATAATAACACCTAGTTGCTTCAATTTCTTGTTTTTATAGATTCAATTTTTATTTCAGTTTTTTTGTTTATTCTTTCTTCAATGTTGTTCTCTCTTTTTTTCCCACAACTTTGCTTACTTTTAATTTATTTTACAATTTTTTTTGAACGGCAAGTTAACACACACACCCGTTCCCGGGGTATCCGGGCTCCCACTAAGGATGCCACCCGACTAATCCCCGTCGACCACGACCCGACCCATTTAAGGGTACCACCAAGTGGCAGGCCCATGATCTGGATATCGCCACATGCTCTCCACGGGGTTCGAACCCTGGTAGTCAGGGATACCATCCACTGACCCCCTAAAAATGTTACCTTACCACTGGACTAGACATGTTTTGATATTTTATTTTACAAATTGATACAAAGATTAGTGAAATATATATGTAAAAAGGATGTTGATTTGCATGAATTTTTTTTTTAATTTATAATTGACTTAAGTCAGATTATTTATTGAACTTAACTTATATTAATAATTAATAGAAGGTGGATTCTACTCTAGTTTAGTTCTTTAACACGTAAACGAAAGAAAAAATATTTTTGTTTAACGAAGGAAGAATTAAAAAATCAAAGAGACTCAAATACATAATATAATGGGAGAAAAAAAATAGTGAATTAGAAAATACAAAATTTGAAGTCATATGAAACATGTGCTTTTTTTAGGTAAATAATAATCGAGTAAATTGCACCGTTGGTCCTTGTAGCTTGCTCATAATAACTTGTCATTGTAATTATTTTGAAATATAGACGACATCCAGAGTTTAAGTAAACCACAAAGATGTAACAACCCAATTCTCACGACAAGATACAGAACCAACTTTATTAAATAATAAAGCCAACGACCTAATATCGCATCCAAAAATAATTACAAGGTTTGCGGAAAGACAACCTAGTACACAACTGAGAATACACTGACAATAATCTACAATGGAGGTCCTCTAGTTAAGCTCTAGCTCGCATTTTCTCTAAAAAAAATTAACCGCTCCTTCTACTGTCACTCTTTACCTGAAAAGGGTTTTAGATTTGAAAAGAGCGAGGGTTAGACCGAAAGGTCTAGTGAGTCCCCTCTTACAACGGTTTTTAACTCATCAAACAAACAATCAAGGATTTATCATAAAATAAACCATTTCAGCTTCAAGGAAAAACCTTTAACTTTCAGCAACTTCTTCGCTCACACTACCGCCACCCTAAGGTGACAGCGTGTCTGTGACTCACACTGCCTTTGTTGGGACACACCCCCGCGGTATGAGAACAGGCGGGCCACAACCCCCCCCCCCCCGGCGACTTTGAGCCTACTTGCTTAGGACTATGTATGCATACATTTCCACTTTGTCAACAATAAGAAAAATCATCTTTAACATTTAAATAAACTCGCAAGTACATACTAAAGCAACATCATTTCAAAGCTTGCATATAATTTTCATAATACTCATGCCATCATATATAAATCAATGTTTAAAATAAAACTTTCGCATACTTTCGTTAGCAGAAGGATTTAGTTCAGAAAAACTCACCTGGCGTCCTTAGCTCGAAACTCACGTCTACTTCTATAATTCGGTCCGAAACCTATAAATGAAACATTGACCGATGAACTCCCAATTCAAACTATTTAATAGCGACCTAAACCCAAACCCCACAATATCTATCTCCTATACGCAAATGGCCTACCAAACCTTCTACTTGAAACAATATACCAACTCCTTCACATATTAAAATGGTCTGATTTCCAATAATTAAGTCGGCCCAATCTTTTAGCTTAAATCAAAAAGAAAGGAACTGGGCCTCGGCCCATCTGTTGACGCCGGGGACCGGACTGCGTGGTCGCCCGGGGTGTGATGCCTCGACCGGGGTCCTCTCCCCCCCCCCTAATTCCATCGACCGGGGTCTCCCCCCAGCCCTTCGACCGGGGTCTCCCCCATTCATTCGACCGACCGGTGTGACCAACTTGACCGGAGTCGCCCAGCACCGCAGTGCCGCCCAGGTCCTTCGATTCCCCAACTCTAAATTCTAAACGATGGCGATTAAACACAAGCCTCAACTTAGACGATAAAGGATACTAAACTCCCCACAACCGACCGAGGTCTACTCGACCCAGGTCTCTGCGACCGGACTCTGCATTCGCCCGGGGCGATATTGGGTTTTCGAACACCCAAAGTACACAGGCAACGATATTTAAACTAATTCCCACAGTTGACATTCTTTAATCAAATACTCGACTTAGTCAATCCTTGACTCACCCAAAATTAACACATTCATGATTTACATTAATTGATTCGATTAGCAAATGCTTAGAACATTAACCTCTACACCTCTAACCCAGCTTTCAATTTATCAGACTCCAACACAAATAAAGACGAAGCATCACTATAAATCTTAAGAGAAGAAAATGGATTCAGAAATGATACCTTATGAGAACTTTCTAATCGAATCCGCAATGCTTCTCTTCAAATCGCCAATATGCGTCTTCTTCCAATCCTCTCTAGCCGCCACAATCAGATCAATAATCAAAACCCTAGGCTAGACCCCTTTTAATGAGCATTTTCATTTAACCCCTTCAATATTGGATTTTGACCGATTTCCACCCCAAACTTAAAATTATTAACTTTGGATCTGGCTATTACAAAAGATCAACAATATAATTTACTATAATATCTTGAGTGGAAATTAATTCGGATCTTGACGTTTGTTACTTATAAAGAAAATCGTCCATAATCTAATTTTTTACAATTTTTTTTTTACGGTCTATTTCCTCTTTTTAATGACCATTATTATTTTTTTGTTAAATCCAGTTAACTATAAGATATTTTGATTATTTTGTGAATTTTTAATTTTTAATTATTAATTAAAAACCATATTATATTATATCTATATACACGAACTTCACGACGACTCATCCCCCATTTGTAATTTCTCAAACACTCCAACTTTAATTCTTGTTCTTTATAAAGAACTGTAATTATTATGCGCTTAATTCGTTCATCCATTATTTACAAATATTTTCAAACGATTCCATACGCTCCTCATTTTACTAAAGCAAAAGTATGATCATTAAATTTCAATATAACTTACATTGATTAAAATAATATTTTAAAACCAATATTATAAGTTATAACTACATTTCTTCAGATATTTACGTATAACTTCACATGAGAATTTGAACATGATACAAATTGTTATCATTTGAACCAGGGAAGGAGCCAAGGTTAATGGTAAGGGGAACACCAAAAATCAATAAATAAAATAAATGATGGTAGGATTTTCGTCGGTTATCCGATGGAAATTATCGACGGACTTTTGTCGTCGGTAATACCCTGTTTTCTAGTAGACACATTCATATACACATATTATATATATATATATATATATATATATATATATATATATGTAATAACCGGGCTTAAAGCAAGTATTATAAATTTAGGGCAGGAAAGTAAAAAGATAAAAAGGGAGGGGTCTAGACTGGAAAGTTTGGAAAAAGGAGTTTTTAACCCTTGGGGTAATAGGGTTAGAGGGTATATGTGGCGGCTGAAAAGGTGGAGCTGAGTTCTTGGCGATTGTGAAGGAATCGAAGAAGAAAGAATTCTTCAAGAAGTTCAAGGTGTAGATTGATTCCGGTTGAAGGTTCGGCCAGATTATAAAGGTAGACGTAGAGCTTAAAGCAAATGGCGACAGGTGAGTTTTTCTAAACTAAACCTCTTTGGTAACAAAAATATGTGAAGTTTAATTTTTAAACTTTGATTTATTTATGATGACATGATATCTATGAAATGTTTTCAAGTGTGTTATAAATTGTTGTTGTTTAAATGTATGCATACATTCTATATGGAGATTTTGACCTAAGTCGGGGAGTGTGGCCCGACTACTCGTGCCGGGGAGTGTGACCCGTTTATGCCGTTGGGGGTGTGTCCCAACATTAAGGCAGTGCGAGTTAGACACATCGTCTTTGACAGTCGTGTGGTCAGTAGCGTGCTTATCCTTGTGTGTTTATAAATTTGTTGATTTAATTCTGGAAAGCTATTTTGTTGCTTAATTGTTTGAGGGGACTCACTGGACTTTCGGTCTAACCCTCGCTATTTCAAAACTAAAAATCTTTTCAGGCAAGCGTGTATTAGAGAAAGCGGATAAGGGCAAAGAGATGATGTTGCGGGAAAAGTTAGAAGACTGTGATCTTAGATATTCTTTATTATTATCTCAGTTGTGTAGGTCGACTTTGACAACCTTGAATTGTAAATTGTAAGCTTGGGGTCGCGTTGGCATGAAATTTTATTTTTATTATTGAGATTTAAGTTGCTATCTAGTTGCTTATGGTTGGGTTGTTACAATTGGTATTAAAGCCATAGTTTAAGGGATTTAGGTGACCGGATGGGCCTAAACTTAAACTGTGGGGTAGATGAACACAACTGAGATATAGGAAGCCTTTAAGAAAGACCTTGATCATTGTGAGGTGTGATAACAATAATGAGTACCCTCATGTAAGGTAAATTCAGAATCGCATCTGGCCAATGCCATTATGAATTTACAGTTGCATAGGCATACTCAATTACTATTGTTGAGTGTGGTTCAGGGTAGAGAGTTTTATCGATAGATTGATAGTTTTAGTCTAGCGTGTGGTGGAAGTTCGTTTTTGGAAGTAAGGTTATACCGTTTAGGATGTGTATCGTGCGGGATGAAGATATTTCATTGAAAAAGGACCTCTTGAGTCCATAAGGAAGAGAATGATGTTAGGAGGTGGACTTTTGCTCCAAGGGAATCTTCGGATCGGTAGAGTGATGTGTTGATTAGTGAGAAGCAGGAGAGTGTTAATCCAAGAATCGAAGGATAGAAATGAGGCTTCTAAAGCTGTAGTTAATTGAAGGGTGGTTGAGAGACGATATCAGTGTTGACTGATAATATGTAGTGAGGAACAGATGGTAATGAGTTACAGCTTGATTTGTGAATCAATAGTCACGGTGGTGACTAGTTGCTGGACTTCCAAGGTTGTTAGAAGGCGATGGTGCCGTAGATTGTGGCACAGTAAAGGACTCCGACTGGTTGGTCGGAAGCAAGGAGTCTGAGATAAATTATAGTTAATGTAAACAGTTGACCTTGTTAGAGTGAATAACCTTCAATGTCATCGAGTCCCATGCATTGAGTGTCAAACAAATTGTTGGAGTTTTTCATATCATTCATATCAGACGTTTTGGCGAGTGTGTGTCTTACGAAGTAGTTGTTTTGAAAACGTGTCGACGCACGCGGATATGTGTTTGAATTGAAAAGACAAGTTTTTGACTCTGGGTGATAAATTTCGATTTTTGATCTGGAAAAAAAAGTATATATCTCTTTATAAATGAGTCGACCTTTGGTTATGAAAATCAAAACAACATTTGATCGCATGAATTTAGAAGTGAGTTTGGTATAAACATGTGTTGTCATATCAACAAGGGTGAGAGTTGTTGGCACGCTCAGTGTAAGCAATTTTGTAGTATTTTATAAATTGTGTGTGTAGAGTTCATCGGAAATACTTTCAAATGTGCCAACTCCAATATTGGGGTATGGTGAAGAGAAATTGTTGTGGAGTTGAGGTAAAACGATTCTTGAAATCGTTGCACAGGGCTAAGTCGGTGATGGGTCGTGTCCAATCAAGTTGCGTCATAATGTAGTACCTTCTAAATTTTCAAACGTGTCAAAAGTTTAAATGTTTGTGTGTCATGCATGAAGGCTATGAACTCTCTAGGTCGTAGGGAAGGGTTGCAATTAAGGGTGATGAAAGTTTTGAGAATGGAAGTGTGTCGCTCGATCAGAAGGTAGAAGGTACTTGATATTGGTATTCATCTAAGTAAGGGTGGTGAATAACAGATGTGGTTAATTGAGGCACTGACCTATGATGTTAAGGATGATGGTACTTTAGGAGCTTACCGTTTGTTCTGAGACTTGAGATGTGAATGTCGGCAAATGGTTGTGTCAGGAGTGGAATGGATGTCGTAAAGATATATTTTTAGCAGTTAACGGTTGCAGTGGAAGAGGTAGATTTCTTTGGGGATCCTTGTTGGTTGGAGACATAGTGGAAGTATCTCCACGCCGGCTGTTGCCGTGGAAGTCAGAAACCACTCTCGTGGTGAGCGGCGGTATGCTGGAATTAAAGAAGTAGTTATGGTTAGTTTTGAGGAGTTTCGTGAGGAAGCGAAGAGCTATCCAGAAAAGGTGTATACCTAATGCGATGTTGGACAACATTGTGGGGATCTTTCAAAAAAAAATGGAAGATCTTTAGTTCGGTCAGGTGGTTCTTTACCGATGAGGTTTTTATGGTTATGTTGGAGAGAAGTTTATATATATAGCACAACTGGGAGGGGTTGTGCTTTGAGCATTTAAGTCTTCGAGGTAGTATGCTTAATCCTTCAGGCTACTGGAGTTTGATGTCAGCAGGTTGTGTTGAGCCGATAAGGAGCGATATTTTGTTGGGGGATTTGAGGATTATAGTTTTGCGATTTATTCAAGTTCGGAAAAGACAAGGTCGTGAAATGCCTTGAAGTCCAATTTTAATATTATGACCAGTGAGAAAATTGCGGTATCGGTATGCGTGTCAAGTGGTCGTGGAGATTTGCAGTTGTTCTGGGATGAGGTAGTAGAGTGGTGGTTGCAACCATGAGTTGGTGATGCCTTTATGGCATATCTGGGAGTGTAAATCATTAAAGTGGTAAGGAGTTTCCGGGAGGATGTGTAGAAGACTGGTGTCATTGTTATCGGATGAGCGTCTTTGTCTGAAGATCTATGGGGAATGATTTGCAAGTAGTGTGTATGTGTTTGGGATGTGTGAATATTTGATTATTGGAGTATTGCTGAGTTAAGAATAATTTGCAAATGATGGTTGGCGGCTATCAAAAAGAGGAACTGTGTGTTCTGGTTTCGGCAAGTTTTGGGGCGGGATTATCTTACATCCCTAGAAGGATTGTTGAAAGTGTCGAACTGCTTAGCTCAGGGGTTTTGTAGTAGATAGGAAATCAGTGGGTATGTTGAGGTATTTCTTCAGGGTGAAAGGATTTTAGCAGATTGGGTAATCCTGTTTGGAGAGCGTAGATTGTGTAGCGATTTCGAGTAGTGGGCAATGCTTTGGAAGAGTGGGGTTGATTATCTCGCGTAAGAATTGTGGAAAGTCGGTTGACCAAGCAAAGTAAAGTAAATGGGATTGGACATTTGGGAATCAAGAAGGAATAGAGTAATCAATGATGGGCGAGCAGTGTATCTTGCAGCGAGAAGAGAGTGAAGATATCAGGTGGAGGTACGTTTTCAGATGTTGTTGTTAGCTAGTTTATAAATCCCTAGCGTGGGTATGAGTAAGAGAATATGGCGTTCGGTTCGGGGTGAGTGTGATTAATCAAAATCGTGCAGCTGACCAAGGTTCACACTACTAATCAGTGAGTCGGTCGTTAGAAGTGGGTTTGAAATCCTCAAGTAGGAAGATAGAGGTGTTGGAATATAGTACTCGGAGCGAAGGACTATAGTGTCAGTTTTAACAATGCGTGAAAAGGGGATCCCAAGCGAATCCGTTGTCCGTGTTAAACTATTTGGAAAAGTTGTATGAGCCTGGTCACTCCGGATCGAGCGGGTAAAGTTGGGTTATATTGCGTTTTTGGTTGGGTGTTTGGGGATGCAATGAGAAATAGAGGTTTGCGTGGCATTATTTGGAACTGGTGGTTTACGAGGGTTTTGGAATTTTGGAAGTTTCTACCAATATGTAAGAAGTTGAAGTGATGACATCGGAGCGAGGTATATTAGCGTGTGATTTTGGATAATGTTGAGGAGTTGAGATCAATGTGGGTCGAAAAAGAAGGTGCTTCTGCGTTGGACTTATGATGTACTAAGAGTGGTTGCTTGCAATGGCAAGTTGAATGATGAAGAAACTCGTGACTGGGAGACACATTCATATACACATATTATATATATATATATGTAATAACCGGGCTTAAAGCAAGTATTATAAATTTAGCGCAGGAAAGTAAAAAGATAAAAAGGGAGGGGTCTAGAGTGGAAAGTTTGGAAAAAGGAGTTTTTAACCCTTGGGGTAATAGGGTTAGAGGGTATATGTGGCGGCTGAAAAGGTGGAGCTGAGTTCTTGGCGATTGTGAAGGAATCGAAGAAGAAAGAATTCTTCAAGAAGTTCAAGGTGTAGATTGATTCCGGTTGAAGGTTCGGCCAGATTATAAAGGTAGACGTAGAGCTTAAAGCAAAGGGCGACATGTGAGTTTTTCTGAACTAAACCTCTTTGGTAACAAAAACATGTGAAGTTTAATTTTTAAACTTTGATTTATTTATAATGACATGATATCTATGAAATGTTTTCAAGTGTGTTATAAATCGTTGTTGTTTAAATGTATGCATACATTCTATGTGGAGATTTTGACCTAAGTCGGGGAGTGTGACCCGTTTATGCCGTTGGGGGTGTGTCCCAACATTATGGCAGCGCGAGTTAGACACATCGTCTTTGACGGTCATATGGTCAGTAGCGTGCTTATCCATGTGTGTTTATAAATTTGTTGATTTAATTCTGGAAAGCTATTTTGTTGCTTAATTGTTTGAGGGGACTCACTGGACCTTCGGTCTAACCCTCGCTATTTCAAAACTAAAAATCTTTTCAGGCAAGCGTGTATTAGAGAAAGCGGATAAGGGCAAAGAGATGATGTTGCGGGAAAAGTTAGAAGACTGTGATCTTAGATATTCTCTATTATTATCTCAGTTGTGTAGGTCGACTTTGACAACCTTGAATTGTAAATTGTAAGCTTGGGGCCGCGTTGACATGAAATTTTATTTTTATTATTGAGATTTAAGTTGCTATCTAGTTGCTTATGGTTGGGTTGTTACAATATATATATAGAGGGAGGATCTTGCGAGAATGCTATCTATTTAAAATAATAAGAGAATAATTATAGGCCAATCATTTTAATAAATAATACCTTAAATAATTAATTCTATAAATAAATAAATAAATAAGAGTATAAAAGTAATTTAGTTATATAAAAGTTATTTTAGGTATTTATTTAATATTCTATTTCTATCATATTTATGAATTTAATATTATTTCATTTTTTTATTTAATAATTTTTTTTATATTTAGTTCATTTAAAATAAGTGTATTTAATTTTCATTTAGAGAATTCATTTTTTATTTAAAGCAATGTTTTAAAAATTTACAATTTTCATCAAAATCACATGTGATTTACAATGAATTAATTTTTTTTCCAAATGTTTTCCTAATCATATTGTGATTTAAAATTTGAAAAACAATATATATATGGGTGGTTTGTTTTATAACCCTGTAAAAAGTTACAACTCTGTGCAACCCTCATCTAAACCATTCATTTAGCTCATTCATTAGATACTGGATTGATTATTGGATTGCATCAATGATTACTGGTTTCATGCAATAATCTTACCTACAATGCATAAAATTTCATTAAATGCATACACTAACATGGAATGCATATTATTTCATTAAAGTACCACCTTTATCCAATACATCGCATGAACTGTTGTGTGCATCGATATCTTTTGCAGAAATTCGGCAAAATCATGTAAATTTATTTAGAGAATCAATAAGAATCCAAATCCAATGGACGGTTTAGATGAAGGTTGCACGAGTTGTTACCTTTTACTGGGTTGTAAAATAACCATGGCCTTGTAAAATAATTGTGGCATATATATATATATAGGGGCCTAATCAAATGAGAACTATATACTTTGTGATAACTGTGAGATCCAACGTGAGCCACCCATTTAATATAATTAATATTGTATTTAAAATAAAAGAAAAGAAAAGGATAATTTGGTAAATTGACAATTTGGATTTTTTAATAAATCAATTACTTATTTTACTCCTTCCAATTATACTATATGGTTACCTAATATAATTAATTTTAATATATCCTAATTTATAATTTTGAAATACCTTATAGTTGGAAAATCTTGTGGTATCACAGTGTGATTCATTGTTGGTTTGTGTCTTACAGTTAGAAAATATTTTGGTATCACTGTGTGATTCATTGTTGGTTGCGTTTTACGTTTACAAAATCTTTTTGTATCACAATGTGATTCATTATTTGTTTGTGTCTTACGGTTAGAAAATCTTTTGGTATCACTAGTGTGATTCATTGTTGGTTGCGCCTTATGGTTACAAAATCTTTTGGTATCACAGTGTGATTCATTGTTTGTTTGTGCCTTACAGTTAGAAAATCTTTTGGTATCACAGTGTGATTCATTGATTATTTATGTCTTATGGTTAAAAACTATTGGGTATCACAATAGTGTATCACGTTGTATTTTGTCGGAATTAGGTTCAAAGGACAGAAGAGAGAGGATAGAGGAAAATTTCAAAATACCTAACATGCCCTTCAATTAAAATTTTAAATCAAAATTACCATATTTATAAATTTCCTAAATTATTCTTTGATTTGTGGTTGAGAATGGATCTCACAGTTACCACAAACAAATGAGTTCTCCCTTGAATGGCTCCCTATATATATATATATAGACTTAAGTTCGCGTGAGACCAAACAGTTTCCGTGAGACCGGTGAGACAAAACTTTAAAGTATGAAACTTCACACCAAAAAACTGTGAATGTAAAAAAAATCGAACTTTTCATAGGGAAAACACCGTAAATGTTACGTTCACGGTGTTTTTCACTTTGAATGTTCGTTTTTTTTTACCTTCACAGCGTCTTCACTGTGAAAGTTCGGATATACCTTCACAGTCTTTTAGTTGTGAAGGTTTGATTTTTTTTTTAACTTGGTTTAGGTTTTTTTACCTTCATAGTGTGATTACATTATGAAGGTTCGAATGTTTTTTACCTTCACAGTGTTTCGGTGTGAAGTTTTATGTTTTAAGGCTTGGTCTCACGCGGTCTCACGGAAACAGTTTGGTCTCACGTGAACCTGACCCTATATATATATATATATAGATAGAGAGAGAGAGAGAGAGGGGTGTTCAAATGCATCCCCTATACATGGTGCAACCCCATGCAACCCCTCTACCCACCACTCATTTTATTTTCATTTTTTTAATTAAAAAATGTGAAAATAAAATGAGTGGGGGATAGAGGGGTTGCATGGGTTACACCATGTAAAATGTTGTATAATAACCTACCCCTATGGTTCAAATGCAACCCATTTACATGGTGCAACCCCATGCAACCCCTCTATCCACCACATATTTTATGTAATTAAAAAAAAAGGAAAAAAGGTAAAAGTAAAATGTGTGGTGGATAAAAGGGTTGCATGGGTTGCACCATGTAGAGGGGTTGCATAATAACCTACCAATATATATATATATATATATATATATATATATATATATATATATATATATATATATATATATATATATATATATATATATATATATATATATATATATATATAACCTCAAGAATGTGAAATCCCCTTGTTACCGAGTTTTAAAATAAAGATGAAGCTTGAGTTGAAGAGCTTGAAAGATCTTGCTATCATGTGCTTATTTCATAGTAATGCACACCCAAATTATGTAACAACACTACTAAGTACTAATAAGGTACTATACTTAGCATTCTTCAAAAGTAATTTAGAATAATATAATAAATTTATAATAATTTACATTTTTTCACATATGGTCATATGCAAATGAATGTTCATTACACATTCACCGATGTTCAAAAACATGGTGATATATAACATAATACTGATATGACTAAGGTGGTGTTTGGTTCACAGATTCTGAAGGAATCTGATGGAATTGGAATGTTGAATTCCATTGACCAAATTCTATTCATTTGTTTGGTTCATTCTTTTTCACAGAAGGAATCTCAAAATTCCATCAAATTCCACAAATGAGGGAATTTAACATTCCTTAGCAACTACAAGGTATTTTGATGGAATGAAATTTTTATTTCTCATAATACCACATATGCCCTCAACCCAATATAACCTAATCACCGCTGACCACTGTCGATCTTAACCACCGCCGTTCTGAACCATTGCCGATCTAAACCAACGTCGAGCACCGCCAACCACCGACTACCGTCGTTCTGAACCACCACCGACCACAATTGACCACCGACGACCATTGCCGATCTGAACCACCGTCGGTCTGAACCACTGCCGACAACCGACCACCGTCGTTCTGAACCACCGCCGATCCGAACCACCACCGACAGCGCCGATCTGAACCACCGTGACCACCGCCGTTCTAAACCACTGCCCACCGCCGATCTGAACCACCGTTGACCACCACCAACCACCACCGATCTAAACCACTGCCAACCACATCCGATTTGAACCATAGTTCTAAACCACCACTAACGACAACCAATCTGAACCACCGTTACAAATAAAGTATTTTTAATGGCTATTTTATTAAAGCATGTTTTGTTTATAAAAACTAAAATTATCAAAAAAAGGTATTTTGGTCATTTATCAACATTTTATTCCAATTCCAAAGCTACATTATGTGAACCAGATAGACAGTTTCCAATTCCTTTAATAAATTCCATTCCAATTATGTCAACCAAACAGGTGGTCAAACCTGACAACATTCTATTCCAATTCCTTCAAAGTCAAATTCCTTTGACATATTTCATTCCATCCAAAAATATTCTGCGAACCAAACGCCACCTAAATGTTCCTGTTCACCGACGTTCATTGCCAAAAGATTGTTCACTACACATTGACACATGTTTAGAAACATGTGGACTTGTAAGAAAACTCTTAGTCAGTTAACAGTTGTAGTTTTCACACATACTCATATAACATGAATATCATCAATCCAATAACCAACAACAAATATTAGATGCATACATATTGGTCAATTTCAGTTCACGAAGTTAGCACTTTTTGAAAACTACAATAGAAGATTCACATCTGTTCACTGTTCATATGGTGATTATAAAGGTTAACATCCGGAAGTTCATATACATATTGACGTTCACTACACAAGAATGATTTGTATACAACTAAATGTTAACATACAAATGAATGTTCACACATGGTCATTCAATCATAAAATTTCCTATTTAAATTAAAACCATTCTTAGAAAACTTGTGCATTGATAACACAATGACTTCTTCATTAGGTTATCACATATTACCTGTAATCAGAGATGAAAAATTTTCAACATCACCTCTATCGACATCGTTCATAAGCCCGAAATTTATAATGTCGTTCGACGATATTGTGTTGATTAATGTTATGATCATGATGATTTTAGAATGAAAATGTATATGGACTAAGGGGTTGTTTGTTTAGCTCTTAATGTAACCATTAAGAGCTTATCTCTTAATCGGTAAGAGGTAGAGGTTGTTTGGCAAAAAAAAATTGTCCTCTTAATGGTTACAATCACCTCTTAACCATTTTGTGTCTAGGGTTCCCCTCAACCATTCAGAAGCTTGTTATTTCCATTGCTACCCTTTTAAAAAAAATACCTTCTCCCACGAGCGCCTCCTCCCTTCTCCCACGATTCCACGAACGCCTCCTCCTTCTCCCTTCTCTTCGGCGCCGCGCCCCCTGCTCTCGTCGGCGCTGCTTCCACTGCTCGTCAGCGTTCAACTCCCTTCTCCCTTCTCGGCTGCAGGTACATCGCGTCCTCTCGTTTTTTTTCTTCTTTTCTTCTTTCTTCCACAGCTGCAGGTACCATCATCGACCCCTTTGTTGTTGAATTTTTTTTTCTTCTTTTCTTCTTTCTTCCAAAGATTTTTGTTGAATACATCTCGATTTTTTGCTTTTGAATTTTTTGTTGTTGAATACATCTCCATCAGTAGGTAACAAAAAATCTGAATTTTTTTTGTTGAATACATCTCGATTTTTTGCTGTTGAATTTTTTGATTTTTCGATTTTTTGCTATTCTTTGCTGATTTGATACATTAGTAATGGATCTAGTAATGGATACATCTTGTTGATTTTTTTGCTTTGATAGTAATGGATCTTGTTGAATGGATCTTGTTGATTTTTTTGCTTTGCTAGTAATGGATACATCTTGTTATTTTTTTGCTTTGCTAGTAATGGATCTTGTTGTTGAATGGATCTTGTTGATTTTTTGCTTTGCTAGTAATGAATGTTGAATGGATCTTGTTGATTTTTTTGCTTTGCTAGTAATGGATCTTGTTGAGTGGATCTTGTTGATTTTTTTGCTTTGCTAGTAACGAATGTTGAATGGATCTTGTTGATTTTTTTGCTTTGCTAGTAATAGATCTTGTTGAATAGATACTTTATGCCATAATTTCTTTGTAGATAGTAATGGATAAATAGTAATGGATAGTTCATAGTTGTGTTTCTTTGTTTGGATTAGGTATGGAAGTAGTCGGTGAATCCTCGCACCAAAAGAAACGTAGAATTACATGGAAAAAGGATGGGTTGGTCCATACATTCCTTGAAGCGTGTTTACATGAGACAATAAAAAATGGACGAGAAGGTAGTAGTCTTAAGCCACAGTCGTGGAAGAATGTTGGAGAAGAACTAAAAAAGAAACATAACATTGACGTCGACCAACGACAAATGAAAAATCACTACGATTATCTTAAGGGGAAATATGCAGCTTGGTCTAAACTGAAAAACAAAACGGGCAATCTCTACGATCCAACAACCAACACGTTCAATCTATCCGAGGAAGAATGGAAGATAGAAATTTCGGTCACTTTCTTTCTTATCTTTTATATAATTATTCTTTTATAATATATTTATTTATATGGATATAATTCTTTTAAAACAGCAAAGTAAATACATGGAACCATTGAGGAGTACGGGACTGCTTTACCCAGAACTTTGTGTCCAACTATTTGATGGGGTTGCTAGTGTGGGGCTTGAGAGTTATGGAACCGCATCGGCAATTCCTGATCCTTACGACTCTGATCCCAATGTGAATGAAGATGTTGAAGTTATGCCTGACACACAAGAAACCGGAGGCCCAACTTCAACTCAAGAGTGTTCTTCTCGCCCTCCAACCCAAAGCAAAAAACGGAAAGCTAAAAAAACATGTAATTCAAACAAAACCCAAGTTGAAGAAACTATTATGAAGGTTATGAATGTCATGATAGAAAAACATGGAGCACCAACTACAAACGATGATCTTGATGATTGCTTGAAGAAGTTGACGGAACTTGGATGGGGTACACCGTTGCATGACGTAACACTATTTGTTTTAGGTGAAAGTGCGGACTATAGGAAAATGTGGATGCGTTTAGAGCCGGAGAAATGTGAGGGTTGGATTAGACTTATGACACGTAAGTATGGATTGCTTTAGTTATTGGGTTTAGATTAAACTTGTCTTTTGGATTAAACTTGTCTTTTGGGTTTGGATTGTCTTTTGGATTAAACTTGTTATTCGTAAGATGTATCTTTTGGATGAAACTTGTTATTGGTAATATTTGTGATTTGTTTTGGATTAAACTTGGTATTGTGTTGTTTTTGTGTTTAATATATGATTGGCTCATGATAGATATTGTATGTTATTTTCAAGGTAATACATGGACTTTGAGGAAGATCTTTTGTTAGTTTTGATCATCTATTGGTGGTGGAAATACAAATTTTCACCAACAATAGAACGAATACGAGACAACACTTCTGCCTTAACTGGACATGCGTATACACTAGAATTGTTAGGCGGATTGAATACCCAATGTGTTGAATTGATGCGGCTTTCTCGTGATGCATATATACTACTGTGCAACCATTATAAACAAAAAAATTGGTTGCAAGACAGTAGAAATGTCACCGTCGAGGAGAAGATGGCTATTTTCTTGACGATTATTGGTCATAATGAACGCTTTAGAATGGTTAAACGTAGATTTCAACATTCCACGGAGACTATTCATAGATATTTCCGTGAGGTGTTACGAGCAATGATGAAATTTGCAAAAGAAGTTATACGACCAACACATTTCGAGGAAAACCCGAATACATCAGAACATCAAAGAAATCTCAGACAAATATTTCCTGTAAGTTTTCTATTATTTTTTTGTAAAACCAAAACATACAATTGTGTCTAATGAGTTGTATTTTATAATAAAGGGGGCAAGTGGTGCGTTAGATGGAACGCTCATACATGCAATCGTGCCTGCTGATCAGCAAGCTCGTTATAGAGGTAGAGGAAGAGGTGAATGTTATCAAAATGTTTTAGGTATTTGTGATTTTAATATGCTTTTTACGTACGTTTGGGTTGGATGGGAGGGTATTGCACATGATGCTCGAGTGTTGAGAGAAGTTGCATTTAGTCCAACATCCGACTTTCCATTTCCTCCACGAGGTATGTACACTTTTTACTTATTTTTTAATATTTATCGTTTCTTATACATTTTATATAAATATTATCTTTGTGGTAAATATTGTAGATAAATATTATCTTTGTGATGTTGCTTATGCCAAAACGCATGGTTTTATGACTCCATACCGCAATACGAGGTATTGGCTTTCTGATTTTCGACGACAACGTGCCTTGACAAGAGAAGAAAGGTTCAACCATGCTCATGCGCAACTCAGAAATGTTATCGAGCGCGCCTACGGTGTCTTGAAGGCAAGGTTTCCAATTTTAAAGCAAATGGCTCCCTATCCGTTTCGAATACAAAGAAACGTTGTAATTGCTTGTTTTGCGGTTCACAATTTTATAAGATGCAATATCCACGATCAACTATTCATGGATTATGACAATGACTCCACGTTTATTGCCGAGGGACAAGAAGAAATTGAGGGAGGTGATGAAGATGACATGGATGGAAGACCTTTTGGTACTCAAAACAATGAGTACATGGCTAATTTACGTAATCAGATTGCGAATCAATTAATGTTAAATGCATAAATTTAAGAATTGTTTGAAAACTATTATGTTGTAATTTGATAGTTATGTTTTATTTATTCTAGAACTTGAAAAATTAATGTTATGCTTGTTTGGATTAATATGAAATGCTTTTTTGAACTAATAATATTGATTATGTAGTTATATTTGTAAAATAATTGTTTTATTCAGATATCTGCCAAACAGCTATCTGCCATTCAGAACTAAATCATTCAGAGGGTTAAAATGGTAATTTATTGTCATTCAGACTGTCCATTCAGAGCAGTTACCAAACAGCCATATTTCATTATGCACTAAATCATACAGAGCCTCTCAACCATTCTGACCTCTTAACTATTCTGCACTCAACCATTCAGCAACTACCAAATAGCCCCTAAAATTTGAAAACACCCGACTAGCTAAAATCATGGCTCATCTAGTTTCTATAACTCCTAATTAAATAGGTCAAATATTGTCAAATTTTAGAATTTTCCTTCATACTCTTATGCATTAATTACACATGCAAGCAACAACAATAATATAGATGAATTCCTATTGGTCAATTTGAGTTCATAAAGTTAACAACATTTTCATGATTAACAAAAGATCCACACTCTACATATATATATATATATATATATATTTATATATATATATATATATATATATATTCATTGGATAAAAAGATGTTATGAATTTTCGAAAAATGTTCAGTTAGATAGTTGTTATATTGTTGAAATTTTAAAAAATGATTTTTTTTTCATTTTATTTCTAAATTGTAGGAAAGTTACGAGAAAAAAATGTTCGAGAAGTATCCAGACCCGGAGACCTGAACTATCGAAGATAAGGACATGTAGAAGTAGGTTCAGCCTCGGAAGAAAGGTCCCAGGTATGGCTTTAGCACGTCATTTGATCAAGATTCTACGATGACATGTACTTCATCCACTTCTAACATTGAGCGATCTCATGCATCTGTTTCACAACCAGAGGTATGTTTATGGTTTATTTGAAGATCATATTGCTATATATATTTCACTAACAACTTACTCATTATGTGTATATTTCATAATTGTTTGTAACTGCATTACAACAAGCACTCGAGTCTGAGAGACAGGCAAGGAAAGAGCTGGAGAGGACCATAAAAGAACTCGTGGCCAAGGATGTCGAGCACGATGAGAGGACCATAATTAGGAGAAAACAACGCAATCGTTGCAGGCAACATTGAACACTCATCCGTACTATTAGAAAAATGGGCATCAACGACCAATAATTTGCTACGGACCGATCCGTCACTAATTTGTGACGGATCAACGACAAAACTGATTTTTTTAATATTTACTCACATTTTTTGTGACGAATGTATGATTCGTCGCTAATCCGTAGCAAAATGTACATATTTGCTACAGATTAACGATGGAGAAAGAAAACACTTATTTTTTAAATAATAAAAAAGTTAAACTTAAAGATTTGTAGCAAATCCGTCGCTAAATAATTAAAAGAAATATATTTGCCACGACTTTGCTACGGATCTAATTATATTTAATATTAAAAAAAACTTGATAACATCCGTAGCTAATTTGAGACAAATATTATAGATTTGCCACGACTTTGCTGCAGTCTTAGTTTTTAAAAAATTAAAACAATTTTTCATAAAATCCGTAGCAAATCCAAGACAAATATATATAGAATTGCCACATAATTGCTACAAGCTTGGTAATACATATAGATTTGCCACGGATTCTGAGTAACTGAGTCCAATACGACCCATCAAAACCTATCGTAAACCTAATGAAGTTCTTTAAGAGTCACTTAAGCCCATCAATGGCCCAATATAATTCATTAACATCCACTAAAGCTCATTAAGGCCCAATATAGTTCATTAACAACAAATTATCCATTATGACCCATCAAGGCATAATACAACTCCTTACAACCCATTATAGCCAATCAAGACCCAATACAATTTATTAATATGCGTTGAAAGCCATGTAGACCAAATACAGTTCATTAACAACTATTAAGTCCAATACGACCCATCAAGGCCCATTAAAGTTCATTAAGAACCACTAAATCCCATGAAATTGAGTATAGTTTATTTAGAGTCATTGTCCAATACGACCCATCAAAACCCATTACAGTTCATTAAGAGCCACTAAAGTCTACCAAGACCTAATCAAGTTGATTAAGAATCACTGAAGCCGATAAAGGCCCAATAAGGTTTACTAACAACATTGAGTCAAATATGATTCGTCAAAGCCATTATAGTTCACTAAGATAACTGAAGTCCACCATTGCCCAATCAAGTTCATTAAGAGCCACTAAAGCCCATTAAGGTACAATTCAGTTCATTAACACCCACTAAAGCACATTAAGCTTAGATATGATCCAAGTACAGTCAATTACTAGCCACTATAGCCCAGAAGGTCCAATACAATACATTAAGAGCCATTAAATTCCATTAAGGCCCAATACAGTTCATTAACAACAGTGAGTCAATTACATCATATCATGGCCCAATACAATTCGTTACCACCCACGACAACCAATAAATGCCCAAAACAATGTGTTATAGCAACTGAAAGCCATGTAGGCCAAATACAGTTCATTGACTCTAATACAAACCATCGAACCCTCATTATAGTTAATTAAGAGACACTAAAGTTGATCGAGACATAATCTAGTTCATTAAGGCTGCGTTTGGTACATGGGACAAAACTCACTGTCCCACGTTTGGTGTGACATGGGACAGAACAGAAATTCACTGTCCCACGTTTGGCGCGACATGGGACAGGAACAAAGACTGGACTGGGTGGGACAAGATGAGACAAAAAAACGGTATTTTCTTGTTCCACCAAAATAGGTGGAACAACATGGGACAAAAGTGAGACAGAAACTAAAAATCACTGATCTACCGCCATTTGATATATAATCCTAATATGGTATTAGTCTTAAGGGTCACCACTACCCATCGCCGCCACAACCACCATCGACGGCCACCGCCAACCACGGTCGGCTACCTTTACCTATTCCTCCACCATAACAACCTCCTCCACCCCCTCCACAACCGTCGGCCATCACTACCACCACTACCATCGTCGACCACCTCCACTAACACCGATCACCATCACCCATGGCCGCCACCACCATCGACGGTCACTGGTAGCTACCACCAACCATCATTGACCACTTCCTAAACTTTATTCTTTAAAGATCATTTTTTTCAATTTCCCTCCTAAACTTTATTTTTTCCCTCCTAAGGGGTGTTTGGGATTGCTTATTTGAGATGCTTATTAACTTATTGCGTTTTCAAACAGCAAATAAGTTGTTTTGAGTGTTTGGTTTGAAAACTGCTTATGACTTCTCCACTCCGCTAATAAGCAGTTTTTGATAAGTCATTCTCAACTGACTTATTTGAAACTCCTTATTAACTTATTTAACCAAATTACATATTTGCCCCTTCTTCCTATAAGTTAATAAGCACTTTACAAATAATCATAAGTTAATAAGCACTTTTGCAAATAAGCATAAGTTGTTTTAAATAAGCAATCCCAAACACCCCCTAAAATTTATTCACTCATATTTTCTCTACATGGGTTTTTGAATATGCAACCCTAATCTAATCTGACGGCGCCATTTGTTGGGTTTTGAATAGTTTCTCCATCTTCTTCATTGCTTCTCTAACGCTATGTTCAGGTTCAATATTTCTCTCTAATCGATGTATGATTTCACTTTCGAGTTCTATTATCGATTACTACTCTGATTTATCTCTCCATTTCTTGATTTTTGATTTATCGATTCGATTGTTTGGTGTTTGCCTTGTTCGTGTTGTATGCTTTTGGGTAATGAATGACTAATCGATTTACGATTTCACCCTCGATTTCTACTATCGATTACTTCTCTGATTTATCTCTCCATTTCTCGATTTCTAGTTTTGCGATTTATGTTGTTTAGTGTTTGGCTTGTTCATGCTTTTGGTTTGGTTTCTGTTGGTTTATTGATTTCTTCTTAAGAACACGACCAAACATTATGGCAGTGATTGGAAACTATACCAAGCAGTAGATGTTCTTAAATGGATTACTTTAGATTCTGAATTTGGGAAAATAAAGGTGGCTCAAGATTGATAATCATATCAACAGTAAGTGGATTAGATGGTTGCTAATTTGTGTTTGAAGTATATGGGATCTGATGGTTATTGGATCTTGGCCTCTGTTTTGTTATAAGCATATCCTGTTTCTTAAATGGGGGATGCTTCCTACAATATCTTGGTAATGGTGCTCTAAGTATATGGTGTGCAGAGGTTAATGTTAATTCCACAAATATCAAAGACTTGGTTTGGATAATGTTAAGATTTCTTTGTTGTTTCAGTTTGATTGAACATTGGATGTTATTTTTAGCTTTTTATTTATTCAAAGTTTCATGTTCAGTTTGTTGGAGATCTTTATTATTTCTTTATTTAAATCTTAGTTTGCATACATTCTTTGCTCATTTTCACCAAAATATAATATTTCTACCAATCATATTGAAAACTTAAACATATTCCCAATTTAGGTTGGGTGATTGATCAATCTGACTCCTAACATAAGCATGTTTATAGGTGTAGTGGAATATTATGAGCTTATAATATGAAGAACATACATTTTAGTGGAAATATTTGTTGTGCATGCAGGTGTATTTTCTCTGAAGAATCTAATGCAAGTGAGTAGCTGAAAAACCAGTTACAAGTCGTTAGTTAATGCACTTCAGTTTTTACTTGAATTTGTTTGAGCAAAACTTTGGCCTTTTATGTTCGTTATAGCAACTTTAAAAGAAAAAGACCATTTACTAAACACTTAACTTGGTGAATGTTTACCTGTTATGTTACCTTACCGGTTCAATTATCTTACCGAATGAACATAAGAAGGACCGAGAATCTTACCCTGTAAGAGGGAAGGCAAGGATCGAGAGTCTTATGGGCCGTTTACTAAATACTTATCCGGGTAAGCGCATATCGGTATCACTTACCTTACGGTCATTACATATTAAGCATGGAAACTGCCTAGAATCTTACCCGGTAAGAGCCATAACAATGATCGAGAGTCTTACCCGGTAAGTGAGGGAAATGACTCTTACCCGGTAAGTGCTTACCGGGTTTAGGACGCTTACCAACAATCAATTTGATGGTCAGGAATATTATACGATAAGATAAGTGACAATAATATCCTTGCCGGTAAGCGCTTACCCGGTAAGCATTTTGGTAAACAATCCCTTAGTTTGTAAGTGAGGGTCGTAAGTGAGGGTGATGACTCTTACCCGGTAAGTGCTTATCGGGTTATAAATGCTTATTCTCAATACATTTTGGTGGCAAGGAATTAGCACTGAAGTAGGATGCGTGTATGGATGGCTGTAAGTGTATATAAATATGTTTTAAATGTGACTATTTCAGAAATATATGGTTGGTTGTTTTGATTTTGGCAACAATATTTCATGCTCATATGCAACACATTATGTCTAAACTGTTGTTTATAGGTGCAGCTGCTTTGTTGTGTTTATTCATGCAGATTGGTATCTTCTATGGTCACATCTCCCTAACAAGGTTTGTTTGAGAAACTACTTAATATTATATTGTTGTCATAGATGGGATGGGGTAGGTAACTCCGCCCATGTCAATACATGACATGTCGGTTTCAAGTCCGGATAAAGGGGGAGGGTCGACCCTAACTACCTATCTCGTTTCTCTTATTCGTTGTTGTTAGTACAAAGTTAATAAGAGGTTATTTGTATTTTAATATGGATTCATATAATGGTATTTTGGATCTTGGTCGATTCATATATTTGTGATTTATTTGAAGATTGTCTTGTTATATATGTTTCACTAATAAGTTACTTATGTGTACATTTAATAATTATAGGTAACCGCATTACAAGAAGCCCTCGAGTCTGAGAGAAAAGCAAGGGAAAAGCTCAAGCGTACCACAAATGAACTCATGGCCAAGGATGTGGAGAGCAAGCAAAGGGCCATATATCTAGAGAAGACCACACAATCGCTGCAGGCAACATTAGAATCTCTTGTTCGTAAATTTGGTCTAAATGCCCTTCCTCCTACCTCTTAGATCCTTTATATGTTGTGGACAAACCATTTTTTGGTCTTTTATATGTTGAGAAAACTATTTTTTGGTCTCTTTTGTATGTTGAGGACAATCTAATTTTTGGATAGATACAAAACTGAATTGTAATGAATTTAGGTTCCCATTATTTTATTAAATATTTTGTAATGCATATACGGGGAACTACATTTTATATAGGAAAATAGTACATTTTTTATTTATTAGAAAAATACATAATCAACGACGAATTAGCTACGGATTGGAAAATCAAATCCCTCGATAATCCCTAGTTAATCTGTAATTAATCTATAACTGATAGTCTCTAGCTAATCTGTAGAAAATGCGCTCCATAACTAATTCGTAGAAATTACATTCCGTAGCTAATCCGTAACTAATACGGTTCCTAGCAAAGTCATAGCAAATTTGTTTCCTAGCTAATCCGTAGCAAATACGTTTCCTAGCTAATCTGTAGCAATCTATTCCCTAGCTAATCCGTAGCTTATTCATGGTTTTTAGGTGGACTTTTACTTGAAAAGAAGAAAAAAATATAAATCACCATTTTGCTACGGGTGTGCTACAGGCTTGTTCGTCGCTAATATTAAAGTTCCGTCGCAAAATCCGTAACAAAATGTTTTTGCCACCAGCTGATTAGCGGAACTTGTTTGCTACAGATTTGCTAGGGATTTGGCTTTTAGCTACGGATTTGCTACGGATTTGCTACGGATTTGTCCGTCACTTTTGCCTCTGTTTCTTATTGTAAATTAGGTCCAAATGCCCTTCCCCTACCCCTTAGGTCCTTTATATGTTGAGGACAAACTATTTTTTGGATATATACAAAACTGAATTGTAATGATTTAGGTTCCTCGTGTTTTGTTAAATATTTTGTAAAGCATATACAAGAAACTGCATTTTATATAGGAAAATAACATTTAAAAAAAATTAAATACAAATACAACGACAGATTAGCTACGGCTTGGAAAATCAAATTCTTCGGTAATCCTTAACTAATCTATAGCTATAAATTTCGTAATTAATATGTCGCTAATACGTTTACTAGCTAATTTGTAGGTAATTATGACCCTAACTAATCTAAATTTACCGATACATTCCCTAACTAATTCATAGCAAATTCGTTCCCTAGTTAATTCGTAGCAAATTCATACTTTAGCTAATTTGTAGCTTATTCATCGTTTTTTGGTAGATTTTTATTTGAAAAGAGGAAAACGATAAAATATATAAATGCTATGGATGTGCTACATGATTTTCATCGCTAATATTAAAGTCTCGTCGCTAAATTTATAGCAAAATATTTTTTCGACCAACTAATGAGCTACGACATTTTTGTGACGAATTTGCTAGGGAATTGACTTTTAACTATAGATTTGCAATGGTTTTTCCGTTCTTGTTATCTTTGTTTCTTGTTGTGGTACGCCTACACACATATATATGTATGTGTGTGTGCATACATATAAAAGATACATACCTACCTAACCCTATAAGTATAAAAAAAAACATGAAAAAGACATAGAAAACAAATCGGTGATCAGTAGGTGATCACCAACGACTTTTTTTTAAAACCTTTATTTTCAATTTTCTTTTCCAGGAATTGAAGTTGATAATTATATATTTAGGCTTTGTTTGGCAAACTAGCTTATAAGCTAGCTTGTAGCTGATAAACTATGTTTTCAAAACGAATAAGCTAGCTTATGGTCATCCAAACATGTACACTAGCTGATAAGTTAGCTTATAAGCTAGCTGAAGCTAGTTTTTTTTTTGCCAAACATAGCCTCAAGTTAAATGTTGCTTGGTTATATGAAAGGACAAATAAATTAGAAACACAACTGTCAATAAACTGTCGTAAATTTAAATATTCCCAACAAAGGTTGCTAAGCATATGTCTTACAACAATTCATACCCCCTCCTATCATCTACTTCCCCTCACACATAATACTATCCCGATCAACTCCAATTATTTTTAAAATTTAAATTACACTTTATACCACTATAATTAATCATTTAATTTATTTTACATCTCTTACTTTTTCATTTCCAATTAACATACATAATCGTATATTAACTAAAATACATTAAAAATATGTTTTTTCTTACAAATTACACTATTATAAAACCTTCAAAGTGAGCCAATATTGAATATTTTTTATTTATCGTATTATCTATACTATATTATAAAAACGACATAAAAAACTCTTAATTACAACATATTAAGCACAAGATACAACTAATTAAAGCCAATTACTTAATTTACAATTTCTTAATGCTTTGGTACAACCTTTCCAAGCACAGTATCTCACATAATCATCTATTTGTGGAATGGATACTCATTTATTAATATAATTACTTAATTTACAATTTCTTAATGCTTTGGTACAACTTTTCCAAGCACAATATCTCACATAATCATCTATTTGTGGAATGAATACTCATTTATTAATATAAATATTTGTTTTTTTGGTGGAGGATTTTATAAAGGGAATTTAATTAAAATGCCCTTTATTGAAAAATCAGTACCCAATATGCCCCCAATCTTGTTATTTTTGCCAAAATACCCCCTAGGTCCGCGTTTTTCACTGTTACACGCGGACCTGGTACGCGTTTTGTCCGCGTTCACTATTACACGCGTACTTGGGCCGCGTTTTGGCCGCGTTTCGAGAGTTACACGCGGACATGGTACGCGTTTGGCTTCGATGCGCGTTTGGTCCGCGTTTGGTCCGCGTTTAGCCCGCGTTTGGTCCGCGTTTGGTCCGCGTTTTCCACTGTGAAACGCGTATCTGGGCCGCGTTTTTTACTGTGGAACGCGTACTTGGGGGCCGGCCCATAGCATTGTTTAGGGTTTAGAGATCAACGGTGTGGATTGTTTCATTTGTTAGGGTTTGGCTCCTATAAATAAGTGAGGTCCCCCACCCATAACCCCACCACCATCACTCTCAAAGGCATCCCATCTATTTCACTCTCTCAAATATATCGTGTATTACACATGCTCGGATCTCGGCTCGGTTGGTTAGCATTTATAAAAGTCGGATATGGGTCGACCACTTTCTTCGGTAAGTTTTCTTTAACCGCGTTTTAATTTTATATTTATTTTAGTGATTATGTGTTAATTTTAGAGTGTTGCGTTTATGTTGATAATATGTTAGAGGTTGCGTTAATTTTAGTTTTACATATTACGTTGATTTTAGAGATTGCGTTTTTTTTAGGATTGCGCTAATTTCATAAAATAATTGTAGAGATTGCGTTAATCTTAGAGATTGCGTTTTTTTTTTGTATAAAAAAAGTGTAGAGATTGGGCTTGTTTTAGGGATTGCGCTCATTTTATAAAATAATTGTAGAGATTGCGTTTTTTTTTTTGTATAAAAAAACTGTAGAGATTGGGCTTGTTTTAAGGATTGCGCTAATTTCATAAAATAATTGTAGAGATTGCGTTAATCTTAGAGATTGCGTTTTTTTTTTGTATAAAAAAGTGTAGAGATTGGGCTTGTTTTAGGGATTGCGCTAATTTCATAAAATAATTGTAGAGATTGCGTTTTTTTTTTGTATAAAAAAACTGTAGAGATTGGGCTTGTTTTAGGGATTGCGCTACTTTCATAAAATAATTGTAGAGATTGCGTTAATCTTAGAGATTGCGTTTTTTTTTTGTATAAAAAAAGTGTAGAGATTGGGCTTGTTTTAGGGATTGCGCTCATTTTATAAAATAATTGTAGAGATTGCGTTAATTTTAGAGATTGCGTTTTTTTTTTTTTGTATAAAAAAACTGTAGAGATTGGGCTTGTTTTAGGGATTGCGCTAATTTCATAAAATAATTGTAGAAATTGCGTTAATCTTAGAGATTGCGTTTATTTTTTTGTATAAAAAAGTGTAGAGATTGGGCTTGTTTTAGGGATTGCGCTAATTTTATAAAATAATTGTAGAGATTGCGTTTTTTTTTTTTTTTGTATAAAAAAACTGTAGAGATTGGGCTTGTTTTAGGGATTGCGCTACTTTCATAAAATAATTGTAGAGATTGCGTTAATCTTAGAGATTGCGTTTTTTTTTGTATAAAAAAAGTGTAGAGATTGGGCTTGTTTTAGGGATTGCGCTCATTTTATAAAATAATTGTAGAGATTGCGTTTTTTTTTTTTTGTATAAAAAAACTGTAGAGATTGGGCTTGTTTTAGGGATTGCGCTACTTTCATAAAATAATTGTAGAGATTGCGTTAATCTTAGAGATTGCGTTTTTTTTTTTTTGTATAAAAAAAGTGTAGAGATTGGGCTTGTTTTAGGGATTGCGCTCATTTTATAAAATAATTGTAGAGATTGCGTTTTTTTTTTTTTGTATAAAAAAACTGTAGAGATTGGGTTTGTTTTAGGGATTGCGCTAATTTCATAAAATAATTGTAGAGATTGCGTTTTTTTTTTTGTATAAAAAAACTGTAGAGATTGGGCTTGTTTTAGGGATTGCGCTACTTTCATAAAATAATTGTAGAGATTGCGTTAATCTTAGAGATTGCGTTTTTTTTTTTGTATAAAAAAAGTGTAGAGATTGGGCTAGTTATAAGTTAGGTGCGTTGACAACATCCTTGCATTACTATGTAGGACGATTTTGATAACGTCGATCTTTCGTTCAAATGCCGCATCTCCATGGTAAAGGAAATTAGAGATGCTTTTGAAGCGTGTCCACCTGAACGGGCACAACGTTTACACGAAATGTTTAGCCGCACATCTTTCGGGCCATGGCTCGAGCTTACCAATATTGTACAGGACCCCCTTCTAGTACACATGTTTTTACAGATGGAGGTCGAGGTTGCGAGACCACAGCCGGAGGAATTGTATTTTCACGTGTGTGGGACTCGCATGCACTTTGGTCGTCGTGAGTTCTGTATTGTAACAGGACTCCTTTTCGGACAAATACCCGACCTTCCTACCTTGACAGATGAGTCCTTCGTTAGTAGGGTTTGGCCCGGCCTTGCACCAGGTATCTTGACGTTGAGAACCGTCCTCGAGACGATGAGAACTGGTCTGGGTGCGATATCCGATGAGGATGCTGTGCGTGTTTGCTTGGTGGTGATGGCGGATTTGATGTTCATGGGTCGTGATCCAAGGCTGCCGGTTTCCTCTACTGTACTTATCGTTGTCGATGACTTTGAGAGGTTTAACCGCTATCCGTGGGGTAGATACATCTGGAGTCACTCATACAAAGGACTCCACGGTGCCATCGCCAGACGCAAGCAGAAGAACCAGCACAACAACAAGATGACGTTGAACGGGTTTGCACACGCCCTAAAGGTTAGATAAGTACAATAACATAAATATCAATTCATTAACTAATTTTGCTAATTTTGGATTTATTCTAACGTACTTGTTCAATTTATGTAATTCCAGATATGGATCTTGGAGATGTTTCCTGCCTGCCGGCAAAATTTCACCAAGCGCTCCGACAGGTTGATTAGGGGAACCAAATGGGATCGAGATGCTGTCCTTAGTAAGTCTGCATGCATTGGGATCTTCAACTCAGCTTTGAGCGTACGCCCTCTTACTATATTTTTAATTGTAGTAATTAAAAAACTATTTGTGATTTATATGTCTTATAATTTTTTAGGTTGTTAATGCGCCATATGCGGAACTGAGGCCTACTCAGGATGAGCAGCAGTCGAGTTGGTATCAACGGAGCGTCGCCTTTTTTGAAAGTTCGGCGGGCAGGCGACCGACAAAGAGGTCCCGACGTAGAGGTCCTGATCCCGATGACAATGATGACGATGATGACGATGATGACGATGATGATGAAGATGACGATGATGGCACGCGACGTCAGGCTCCCCCTAGCTCTAGCTATCAAGCTCCCCCTAGCTCTAGCTATCAGGCTCCTCCTAGCCCCACCTATCAAGCTCCCCCTAGCCCCACCCATCATAGGATGCCTGATATAGACCCATACCAAGATAAGTGGGAGTACATGACCTCCATGGACAGACGCGTAAGAGACCTCGAGGCCCTCGATATGGCCAGACGCATAAGAGAGCTCGAGGCCCTCACCGCACACCTTCGCCACACTCACGTTAGTGTTTAACTTAATTTGGGGATATTACGCCCAATACTTTAATATTGGTTTGTGTATTGATATTACGTTCCATGATTGTATTAGGTGTCAACGAACATGGCGCCCACTTACACGTCGCCTGGGCAAATGCATGGGTACACGGGTGCGGCATATGCGACCACATCATCCCAGCGAAATGTAGGTTATTTTTTTATTACGTTTGAAAGTAATTATTAAGAGTGCTCATTATAATCCATGTCACCAGGTTGGGATGACAAGTACGACGCCAGCCTACACGTCGTCGGGGTACACACAGGCGGCAACCGGAGGAAACTACCCTTTCTCGACCCCATCATTCCAGCAAAATGTAAGTTACGACGAGTGCTCATTGTTGTTCTTTTTTTGTTATTACGTTTGAAGATTCTTATAATGACCTACGTCACCAGTTTGGGATGCAGGCGGGGGACTATTACAGACCCCAGATGATGGAGTCGGGGCCGGGGCTGTCCGTCCTAAGCGGGTTGGTGGAAGATTTTTTGGGAACTTCCATCCCTTATTCGATGGGGTCGGAGTCGGGGGTTGACACCACCCAGGCGCGGGTGAGTACTCCGATGGCTGATGATATCATCGATCACCACTTTGAGGATGCTGACATGCCCATACATGAGCCAGATCAGGCAGCACATGATAGGGCGAGACGGGTCGCTGTTGTGGGGCCAGCCCTTTGTTCCCCATATGTCCAACAAGCTTCGACCACAACAGTACCTAAGAAAAAAACCAAGGCAAAGGGCAAGGGAAAGGTTGGGGGAGACACTACGATGACTGACGCGGGGCAATCGGTGTTTGTTTCGGCGGCACAGATCAGGGAATTATGTATCAGTGATCAGCTCCCCCACCTGATGTGTCCATTTTACGGCGACCTTCAAATGAATGCCGGTTTTTTCATGCTACTGTTGGGTGTAGGTGGTAGTGGGTATTTCGAGGATCTGGTTAGTATTTAAATATAGTCATATAAACAACTACATTTCTAATGACAGGTCTAACAATCTATGTTTTGTGTATAGCAAATCGACGCTTGGGTTAGAATGATCCAAGAATCCCGCTCTCCACATGCCAGATGGACGGTCATGGACTCCAACTTCTTTGAGTGGCTTACAAGGCCGGGCCAAGGATACAGGTCTGTGTTTGAAACATGCAATGGACTGGGCCATAGAACTCATCCAGCTTGGATAGACATCGACGAGGTATGGAAATCGATTTACATAATTTTTGTTCAACTTGTTTGTTACTAACTATTATTGTGTTATTGTAAAATCTCAGGTATACATCCCCATATGCGTCGTGGACAAACATTGGGTGCTCGGTGTTCTGTACCTCCGTGAAATGAGGCTGGTCTTATTTGACAGTTTACGAGCAAGAAGGTACACTTTGCCCTTGGAAGAACGCCTTGGGATCTTCAAAAAACAATTGCCGAAGTTGTTAAAAAAGATACACGACACGCCGGATCGTATCAAGGCCAGCAAGAAATTAGAGGTTATCTATGATCCTGATGCACCTCAACAGACAGGGGGCCTTGGGGATTGCGGTGTGTGGGTGTGTCGTAACATATCCAAGTTTATTGAAGGTCTGCACCCAACAGTTGCACCAGATGCAACTGAGCATGTGGCAAGGGAATGGCGTAATTACATGGCGGAGACCCTTTTCTCGTTGGCTGTCCAAATAAACGATTAGGTTGGGGATACTTTTTATGTTACTTGTGAGTTGTGATGGGCCTCTTGAAATAACAAATATGATTCTTTTTTTTAAAGTCATTTTAAATATTAAAACCCTTTTTTACTTAGATAACTAATTTGGATCGGATGTTTTATTTTATATAAAAATAGAATTCGTTAACTCCCAAGATCACAAATTGATATGAAAAGGGTAGTACATGAAAAAGTTCTTTTGGTAAATAAAAAACAAAATATTATTTAAACTTACCAATTATTAATGACAAACTGGTAGGGTTCGAAAACAACCGGTACAAGTTCATCTAAACAAATATTGAAACGACGTCATTAAATGAAGTGAGTAGGTAACATTGTCGGTCATTGAAATGTCAAACTATGGCTACACGACACTTGGTTTTTCTGGAATCCCCAACGACTTCTTATATGCTCGGGTGATACAATTTTGGAAGTGTTAAGCTCAACTTTCTTGCTGTACACTTCAATGACGGTATAATTTTGTAGTATAAAAATATAAACGCATCAAACCACAAAATACATTGGACGATTTTATTAATGAAACAAAACCATAGAAAGTAAAAGTAAAAAACCGACAACTCTTTAGTGTTGTGAATTTCACAGTTACTATAACACGGGTATTTATAGTAACAAGGAACAATTGTTAAAAAAAAATGAATCGTTTCAGTATTTGCAGAGGAATCATTTCAGTATTTGCAGAGGAATCATTTCAGGCTTTGCAGAAGAATCATTTTAGTTTTTGCAGAAGAATCGTTTGACCATGGTTACAAACCTATCTCCGCATATGGTAACAAAACGCGGGGTTAGTCCGCGTTTTAGTGGTGTAACGCGGGGTTAGTCCGCGTTTTAGTGGTGTAACGCGGGGTTAGTCCGCGTTTTAGTAACAAAACGCGGGGTTAGTCCGCGTTTTAGTGGTGTAACGCGGGGTTAGTCCGCGTTTCAGGCTTTGCAGGGGAATCGTTTGACCATGGCACAAAAAACAAATCATTTCAGGCTTTGCAGAGGAATCGTTTGACCATGCCTTTGAAACTATCATGAACCGATCTTCGCATGGACTATAAGTAGATGCTCCGGTGAAGTAGTATTTCACAACTTCATATCTATCCTTTCTACCCTCACTTTCATTTACAAATATTATCTACATTCTATACATTATCTAAATTTTCATTACTTGATGGCTGGAGGTTCACGCGGTAGGGGGAAAAGGTCAGCGAATGGGGCTGGCACTTCACGCTCCGTGGACATCGACCAATTAAATGATGGAGCTTCAAAGATTGACTGGAATGCACCAGATACAACGGAGGATTGGGCGCAGTTTGGGTTAACTGCTTACGATGAACCGATAACGCCTCAGGAGTGGGAGCAGTTTAACAATGCCCAAGCCGCATACTACGCTGCTCATGGAGGAATGCCCCCTCCTACGTATCAATCCAACCAGGGGCCAGGTCTACCAATGTCTCAGGTATTGCCTACCAGATTGAAAAGGTCCTGTGATGAGGCAAATGAAGAGATACGAAATACAGGCAGGACGTGGCTACAAAACATGGAACTTCAGAAGGACAAAGAAGCAACTATTGCGGAGCAGAAGGAGCTCCTGGAGAATATGAAGCGCGATGTCAGAGAGAAACAAAAGGAGATTAGAAAGTTAGAAGATGAACTGGTAGACATAAAAGAAAACTACACCGTCATGGAGGATCATATGAAGGCAAAGGCTGGCTGGGTTACGAAGTGCCGGGAAATCTACCCGTAGTAGGTTTCTCAAAGGGTGGTTGTTGTATGGATGCACTTTAACGTTTAACCTAAGTTTTATTTTATGCATTAATTTTTACTTTATCGATGCTTGAATGTTGTACGGATGCACCATTTCGTTTTCTTTAATTTCAATAAAACGATGCTTTTATGTTTTATCTTTTATTTACACATAATATAATTTCACAATCACGATAAGGTAGATAAAATCAACAATTAACATAATAACAATATCACTTAGCATAGAAGATGAGGTGGTTACAATCAAGGGAAGTCAATGTTAAGGTCAATGCTATCATGCCTTAAAGTTCCATGTGGTTCTAGGTCCGATAACCCTTGAGAGCGAAATCTTTGGCTAGTAGAAGCTCTCCTGGGCACGGTTGAAGGGGCAGGAGTTGGACATTCACCACGAGTATGTCCTACTGCTCCACACCTAGTACACGTTCTCTGTATCGGATCCTCACCACGAGATGGACGTCGATCGTTCTTTCTTGGTCTCCCCGCACGTCTCTTGGTTATTAACGGTGGATAGCATGGCGGAAGGGGGACGTGTGGCAAAACCCATGATTGAGGGGGTCCAACAGGATAGATCAACTGATGATATGTTGACCGGTAAGTACTGGACGTGTAGTAAGATATAGCCAGATCTCTGCAATCTCTACGATTCATTGACCTTGCAGCAGCGATGGCATGACCGCACGGTAAACCAGAATATTGCCATTGGTTACATTCACAAACACCGTTGACCATATCGACAGTCGCGTGATAACGGATATCCCGAACGTTGAACTTACCATGTCCAATCTGACTTACCCTCCATGTCGTAGACTTTCCCGACCTTCTGCTAATTATCTCCTCCGCCATTGGTGTGAGATGATTACGCATTTCATCTACAAATATGTGTTAATTGTGTTACGATTTATACGGAAGAAGAAAAATGAAACAAACATATAAGTTAAAGATTTTAGAGTTTATCAACCTCCCTTTCGTCGTCGAAGTTGGTACCACTCTTGTTGAAAATCTCGGAAGTACTCTATAAGGCCGACAATGGGTAACCTGCGTGCAAAACGGGACAGTGCATTCACCGACTCTACACTATTAGAGGTCATTATGTTATACCGTTGTGCAGGGAAATGGGCCCTTGACCACCTCTCTTTACCAGCCTCGTCCATAACTTGTGCTCCACGAGGTACTTCATATCGTAGTGCATTCATGTAGGTCTCGAACTCCCTAATAGTATATGCTTTGCACGCCTTCCAATACGTGGTCTTGTTTGTTGTGATACGTTTGTCCGCGCTTTTCACGTTCATCTCCAAATGTCGACAACATAGGGCATGAGGGGTGGAGGGGTACACGGCAGAAATTGCCGCGCTTATGGAAGGAGCCCTGTCGGACATAAACACCAACCCTTCCGGGGCTCCGATACATTCCCGCAACATGTTCAGAAACCAACCCCACTCCTCCCCCGTCTCGGACTTTCCTACTCCGAAAGCCAAGGGCACAATGTTGTTATTTCCGTCCATGGCAACCGCCAAGAACATCATACCCAGGTAATGCCCCTTTAAATGGGCAGCGTCTATTACAAGGACAGGACGCAGATTTGTCAAAAACGTCCGGATCTGCAATAAACGTACGTGGTTATTATTTGTAAATGTTAAAATTCATAATATGTAAAGCTACGACGATTTAATATACTTACCGCACATCCAAGTGCAGCGAAACACAATTCGAAACGTCCGTTTGAATCTGTCCTTATTCTGGTGCGTGTACCCGGATTCTTCAGCTCCAAGTTATATAAATACGCAGGGAGTCGTTCGTATGACTCCTCGGGTGTGCCTCTCACCATTAGTAGTGCCTTGCATCGCGCACGCCATCCTTGGTGGTAACCAATGTTGATCCCGTACTGTTGATTTATATCGTTGACGATGTCCTTCGGCCGAAATGACCTGCTAGCGTCAAGAAACTTGTCTTTCAGTATGTGGCCCAAAGTCCTTTTGTTGGCCTGCCGGTGACTGGCATTTAGTTGTGTCCTCGAACATGTATGTACGTCGTTCAGCTTTCTAACGACAAACAACCCTCCTTTAGGGCCCACGGACTTCGCGGACATACTCCATTCACAATTTTGTTGGTCACAGACAGCCTTGTATCTGCGTTTGTCGTATTTCTTCGCTCTAAACACGAAACCCTCTCGCAAGAACTTCATTCCCAACTGTACGGTCATTTCCTCCTTCGTATGAAATATTTGACCTTCATGTATAGTTGTACTACGATTGTAAGGTGCGGGTTGGTAGGCTGGTATATGGGTCTCCGGGTTAGGAAGGGAAGGGGGCATATCAAAATAATCGTTTAACGCACCAAATGATTTATTGCTAGGGGTATATGTTTCTTCGTCCTCGTCATTATCGGTATCTGATTTGTCCAGATCAGATATACCAGTTGTGAAAACATGTGTTTCGTCATCAGCAACTCCAACAAACCGTCTTTTTGGTTCTTCTGCTTCTTCTTCTTCTTCTTCTTCTAGTTGCGTCTCCGGAACAACTTCGGGATAAGATTCGTTAGGACGATATGCATGATCAGAATAAAGTGTGGTGTCGTAGGATGCCTGAAATTGAGAGTCAGGCTCCAGTTGACTACCACCGACATGGATTTCGTCATCATCTTCGTCATCACCTTCGTCATCATCTTCGTCATCGCCCATCAATGGTGCGACATACACAAAAAGTTGTGGAGGTATTTCTGAATCGGCTGCAAGTAGCATAAAACCAAGGATTTCGTCATCGTTGGTTATCTCCATCAGTGAGCCATCTGCACGTCTGAACACCAACTTGCAAGCAGCAGAATCTCCGATTCCACACTTTCCCACGACGTAATCGATAAACGTCTTATACGAAACCATTATTGGAATATATACACCACGCTTTGTGTAGCCAATATAATCCCACCCATTGTTGTTTTGCACCCATTGACCATCGAAACATAATAAGACTCTAGTTTTTTGAACAGATGAACTCATTTTTTCAGTAGTATGAAAAATGAAGCAATTCAAGTGGATGTGATGAACGATTTTGCATCTAATCTTACTAATCTTTATAGGAAAAATTGAATGGAGAAAATGAATGTGAACCACATATTCAATGACAATGGTACACTTATTGTATGAGAATCAGACTAAAATGTGGAAAAAAACAGTTAAATCATTCAAAAAAATACGTCACAAACAGTTGACCACACATGAAATCATAGGCCTGAAACCCTAATTTTCCAAACCTAATACGCTTTACACTATCAAACGCGGACCTAACCCTCGTTTTTTAACAAAAAACGCGGCCCCAACCCACGTGTAACAGTGAAAAACGCGGCCCAAACACTCGTCCCCGTGCATTGAAGCCAAACGCGGACCAGGTCCGCGTGTAACAGTGAAAAACGCGGACAAAACGCGGCCTGAGTCCGCGTGTAATAGTGAACGCGGACAAAACGCGGACCAGGTCCGCGTGTAACAGTGAAAAACGCGGACAAAACGCGGCCCGAGTCCGCGTGTAATAGTGAACGCGGACCAGGTCCGCGTGTAACAGTGAAAAACGCGGACCTAGGGGGTATTTTGGCAAAAATAACAAGATTGGGGGCATATTGGGTACTGATTTTTCAATAAAGGGCATTTTAATTAAATTCCCTTTTATAAAATAGATTTTATATTAGCATAATCTATTTTAAATGTAGATTTTACATTTAAATCTATATTAATGAGATGTAATATAAAATCTTTTTTCTTCTGTATTTTTTTATATTACATCTCATAATGATTTTTCCATATTTTATTTTATAAAATCTTTTTACATAATAAGATGTAATATAAACTATTTTTTCTTCCGTATTTTTTTTTTGCTAATATAAAATCTACACGTATTTTATATTAGCATAATATAAAATCTACACGTATTTTTTTGCTAATATAAAATCTACACGTATTTTTTTTTCACGATCATTAAAATAAGAAAAAAGAAGGTTGATATGAAATAAAAATAAAAAATAACAAGATACACTAATAAATTATCGTATTCTTTAAAATAAAAATATTCCGCAATACTTTCCAAATTAACCAAGTGTAAAGAAAATAAAATAGAAACGATGTAGATATAAAAATATTCTTCCATATTTTTAATATATTTACATTTAAATGTAAAATCGAAAATGAAAATAAAAGATTTTAAAATATTCTCTACATTCACTATAAATATATATAGCTTCTCTATCTATCATCCGAGTACAAGAAGAAGACGAACGGTCGGGTGTCAATGGCGGAACCTGCAACTGAACAAAAGGTATTCCACTATATTTTTGTTTTTTTGAAAAACTACTTTTTTATATTTTATTTTATTTACTGAGGATTTGTTTATATTTTTCAAAACACACAATCATATTTTTCGAAGTAGGGGAATAAGATATATATACATATCTTTATTTTTATCGACTAATACTATGAGGTCTTGAAGTCAATAGTCAGATAAGTTTTCAAGTGGTATTTAGTGAATTTGAACTATACCATTTGAGTTGCCGGTTACAAAAGATAGAAATCATTTATTTTCTTTGTCATATTTGATGTGGGTTGAATATTGTTAATTAATCTACAGATTTATACGTTCAAAGTGATTGTCAAGTGTTGTCGAGGAGGTTTCAGAAAAATTGCAAAATCTGTAAAAACGTATGTTCATATTTATAATTATTTCAATAATAGTGATATGTTGTGAGACATGTCGTTTGAGTTTTAAATAATATAATACAAAACTATTACCAATATTATTGCACAAACTCATAACAACAAACGATTAAGAATATATGCAAGTTAACCACTTATGAAAATACATTCGTTTTTCACATTGTATTTCATTAACAGTTAACAGAGAAATTACGTTTCATTTTAACTCGGTTCAATATTCCAACAAAAAATTTATCCTCTCGTGCAATGCACGGGCCCAACACTAGTGATATATAATAAATACTAAAAATTTATTTTTAAAACTTTATCATTATACTGTTATAGTTATTAAATTAATTAATTTGTTTTATATTTTTTACTTTTCAATTATCATTTTACACATTTACCCTTTATCTTATTAACATACATGATCATATATTAACAAAAATACATCAAAAATACGTTTTTCTTTTACAAATTACATCATTATAATCATCTCGTCAATATCTGCAAAAATTGGTCTAGTGCTGAATATTTTGGGATTTAATCATATCATTACGTAAATTTTTTAGCGACTTATTTTTATTCTTACACTTTATATCATTATAGTCATTTATTTATTTTATTTTATATCCTTACTTTTTAAGTTTTAATTTTACACTTTTATCATATTATCATATATTAACTAAAATACATTAAGAATACCTTTTTTTATGAATTGAACAACTATAAGCATTTCGTTAATACCTTCAAAATGAGTTTAATATTGAATATTTTTGGATTTAAATATATTATTAAATGAAAAATCCAGAAGTACCCAACGAACTTTCTCATTTTAAATGTGAGTATTGCAATCGGGATGTTAATGACAACCATAATTAGGAAAAAGCGATGTTAATAGAAAAGTAGTTAATGACCGCAATTACTCCACAATGCAAACATTTGAGATTTCATGCAACTCCATTAAGTACCATGTATCAATATCAATTAAACATGTACAAAGGATATTTAGATCGTAATTGTACTCGTGAATATATTAATATAAATGATTGATAACATTACAAATATTTTTTACATTTTTTTATTTTATCAAATAATGAATGATGCTTTTTATAAATAAATACTTTAATAAAGTAATAATTATAAAGTTAATTTTTATTTGTTATAATGCTAAAAAAACATATTAAACTTATAGTGTTAAATATGTATTTTCTTTAATACTTAGATGTTATTTAGGGTTGTTTGTTTTAAAAAAAAAAACTTTTAATGGTTTTTAAGTCTGAATTGGTTAGACATTTTTACATTCAGACTGTTTGTTTTTTTGTCAGTTTTCAAAACCTCTTAACTCTTAAATACATTTGAAATAAGAAGTGGTGATCTAACTTCTTAAAACCTCTTATCGCTGCCTCATTTCATATGTTCTCATTTCTCTCAAGACGCCTCCATACGTTACAAAAATAAATAGTCTTATTGATTCAGATTTCAGACTTCAGTACCATCTCTTATTAATCAGAAGTTAAATAAGATTTCAACTTCAAACCTTTTAAAAAACAAACGCCACCTTTAATGTGATTGAGGTATAAAATAAAAGATATAAAAAAATAAGGTAAATAACAAAGAGATATCAAAAGGGTTTTAAAAAATATATCAATAAAGTATAAGGGTTAAAATCAAAATTATGAAAAGGGTCAAAAGTGAAAATTTAATTGAAATGATTTGAGTGTTTTCTTTTTTATAAAAATAAACCTATTAAAATTTATAGAAATACATATTTATTTATATCGAGAAAATATGATTAATTTAATTATGTATTTATTTTACAATAAAAATTGAAAAAAAATTAATTTTAAGCATGTACAATAAAAATTGGCTATCAAGAATTTGTAAAAACTGTACAAATTTATGTATAATAAAAAATAAAAAAAAGTTAATTTAAAAATATTAAAATAAAAAAGTAAAAATTGGGTTATTAAGAAATCTATAAAAATTGTATAAAAATATACCAAATTTAAGACATTAATTTAAATATAAAAAATATAATTACATTAAATATGTATTTATTTTATTTTATTTTATATTATTTATTTATTAATTATATTTAAATATGATTACTTTAAATATATTAATAAATAAAACTAATTAAATACAAAACTTTTATAAAGTTATATAAAGTTAAAATTGATTAAATACGAAAAATCTTTGAAAAAGCAGGTCATGCAGTTACGACCTATGATGAAAAAACTTCACCAAAAACCTCAAATGAATAACATATCCATTATGTGATAACCTTAAAAAGGATGTTTTTACCTTTTGAAAAACCTCCCAAAAAAATTTCAAAGACAACTTAGTGGATGCTCTAAGAACATCTACATTGTTGGGTTTTTCAACTAAAGTTTTTCACAGTTTTTTCGTTCCATATCATTACCAACTCAACATAAAAATCGTATAAAGATATGTACAATAATTTTTTTTTTAAAAAGTGAACTTCAAATTGTGTACAATAATAAATAAAAATCGGGTTATTTAGAAATCCGTAAAAGTTATATAAAAATATGTAAAATTTGAGTTATTAAATATAATAAAAATACAATTATTTTAATTATGTATTTATTTTACATTATTTATTTATTAATTTTATTTAAATACCATTACTTTAGTTATATTAAAAATAAAATTGTTTAAATACGACACTTTAAAAAAATTTATAAAGTTAAAACTGATTAAATACGGAATACTCTAAAAATGCATGTCGTAGAGTTAAAGACCTGACCTTGCAGGGTGTTGTTATCACTACCCCCTCCTCACTTACAAAACCCCCATACCTCCCCTTATCTCATTCACATACCCCCTCCTACCTCACTCATATACCCCCTATAGAAGGGGGTATGAATATAATTCACCTTGCAAAAAACCTCATGAAAACCTCCTCTGAAAAATTCACCACTGTGTTCAAAAACTTCACTTCAATGTTTTCCACTTTTTGCAAAACTGCTTTAAAAGCTCGCACTAAAATCCATCGTAGATCCTTTAAAATGAAGATTTTGATGATTTTTGTTTCAATAGATTTCTCAAAACTTTTTTGTTCAAAATGAAGAATGTATGAGAGACAGAATAAAAAATCTCTAAATTTAGAGATTTCTCAAAAAATAATTATTTGTGAGAGAGAAATGATTGATATTCTTTCTACTAACGCAATTGTTTGAAATTAAATGTGTAGAAGAGATAAATAATATTTTATAAGTTGTATTAAATATTTTAATAGTATAATTAGTTGTGTAATCTCCAGAATAAATAATCTCTTGGAAATTAATGTAATTTTTTATAGATTTTGACTTTTTACTTGTCTATGTTTTAAAATATGTTAATTGGTGATGCTCTAATATTTTGGCGAGATAACGGTACGTTGACTTAAACCTCATACTTTTAACTCTGGCAAAGATGGAAGACTAGGGTTTCATTAAAGATACATAGCTATATATAAAACTAAATGGAAGAACCTAATATTATACAACATAGATATAAGTTTACAAGATATGATAGACGAAAATATTTGCTCTATTCAAACGGATAAAGAGATTGTTTCCATAAATACTATCAACTTACAAAATATATATAATAAAACAAAAAATATTAAACTAAAAAATGAGACATATCACATATATATATATAGATAGATGGTCACAAACACAATAAACTTAGAAATATCATACAATCAACATTATTACAATCCATAATTAACATACTTATTGTATGGGTTTACAGAATCACAGTGACATCTTTGATCACAAATCAAAGAAATCATTTATTTAATTACCACAATTATTATTATTATCATCAAACTTCCTACGGAATACGGTTACGTATACGTGCGTCGTAGATCATCGATCATCATCAAGCTTCGTATATTACAGAAGTAGTAGGCGATAAATCATGATCATCCAGATCAAGAAATGTTAAAACCCACTCTCCATTTTCATTAAGCACCATTCCTTTGTTCTTCTCAGACCACCATGACTGAGGTATCAAATACTTATCTTTCAAAAGATCACCCCACATGTTCACTGAACCCAACCCCCTTCTCTTCTCCAATAATTTCCAATTAAACTCCCGATCCTTCCCATCATAACCAGCCACAGTATGCAACATACCCTCCAAGTTATGAAAATCTGCAACATGTAAAATATCCAACCCACTTTTCTCTTTCAAAAATGGCGACCTTTTAGTATCAATCAGTAACTCAACCCCAACATCCACATACACCAACACATCTTTTGGTATAGGTACCAAAGTAGTTTTGTCATCAATCCATTGCGTTACCTTGCTTGGCCATTTAGGGACGATATCATTAATATTCTTTACGCTCATTACATTGAGATTGGGTAGTTCCTCCATCTTTGCTTTGAAAGCCTGGTTACCCACTTGTGGAGAAGCAAAAACAAACGCTGATACCTTAATATCAGGCGTTGCAACATTGGCAGCAAGGTCAAAAGCAGATATAGTTGCTAAACTTGCACCAAGACTGTGTCCAGTGCAAGTTATGCTTATTTTTTCATCTTTGTATTTGACTAGTAATTCCTTGATTTGTGCCAAGAGCTGTGTTCTAGCACTTGTTTTCACCAATTTGGAATTAGGGTTTTCGGTGTTGTAAATTATAAGCCATCCTTCCATGATTTTTGGTTGGTTTATTGCTGAACCAATTAAGCCAGTAATACTCTTACCGTTATTTGCAGGAGGTAGAAGTGGGTCAGCTGGCGCGGGCGTTGCATAAACGATGTCGTTGATCCACTCGAAATTCCGGACGGTTCCACGCCACACCACACATATTTCGCGGCGGCCGATGGACTTACTGTACTCGTCGTTAGAGACCGCTACGTACCCCATCCAGTTCGATTCGAACTCGCTGTTTTCGCGAGACAAGTTGTGGATGAGAAAAGGAAGGGGGAAGTCGACATGAGCGGTGGTGTAGAGGAAAGAAGTGACGGTGTATTTAGATTCAGCCCAAGGGAGCATGACGCCATTGAAGAAAATGCTCTTGCCATACTGGCTGTAGCCGGCGTACTTGGAGCCCTCGTTGTTGTTCAGTGCTCGTCCAGCAGCTGATGCGAGATCGCCATAGCTGAGAATAAGGGTACGTAGGTCTGGGTTCATGGGGTCAAGAAGACCATCCCAGTTGTTGCTCCCATGCAACTCTTCGTAGGTTTTTGAGGCCATTTAGAAGGGGGGGATTGATTGAAGGTGAGGTGAATATAGCTGCTTGTTTTGATTTTTAATTAGCTAGCTGGTGTGCTTACATCTTGGAGGATGAGTCGCAATTTATAGCAAGTTCTTGATGAAAACATACCTTTCACATGCAAAAGCATAAAGTTTTTTTATTTTTTATTTTTTATTTTTTAGTACGATGTAAGAAAATTATAATGATTGGTTTTCAAAACAATGAAATTACATTTTAATACAAAGAAAAGGGAATAAATAATCATCCTTTTTTTTTAAATAAAAGCAATTTCACATCCGCTTATTTTTTTAATGGGAACCAATTTTTGAGTATTTTTTATTTTAAAAAACCAATTTTTTAAATATTTTTATTAAAAAAAAACAGTTTTTAAAGCTTCTTTTTTTGAATAGCTAATTTGGAATACTTAGTTTTGAAAGGACAAAATAAAAACACCCTTGCTTTTATTTCTGTTTTTGGTATCTGGATTAATTTGGTTACCGAAATTCGTATATGACAAGAGTATTTAATCTAAAGATGGTTTTTAAAAGTTGTTTTACGATTGATATGAATGAAAGCAAAATTATTTTCATTTTAGACAAGAGGAACATGACAAAGAGGACAGTAGCTAAACAATCATAGAAGGGGTGATAGTTGGGTGCAAACAAGGACGAGGTTGGTGAAGTTTTACAATATATATCATCAATGCACAAGTAAAAATTTGAAATAAATTTTAATTAAATTTGTAAGTATGACAAATTGACAATAAATTATCAATATATATCTATCTTCACTTAAGCCAAGATTTAATGTAAATCAACGTAATTGCATAATTATGTGTTCTTTTTCAAACTAATCATAATTAAACTTTGGTTCATATTTAGATTACATAAATATGTAAATATTAAATTATAAACTAGTTGTATACTTGAATAATGCAACAACTAACAAGTAAAATTAAAAGAATTCGTAGACCAAGATTAGAAGATAACTTTTAAAACTATGTCGTAATCAAAAAGTTCAAACGTTATGTTCACTATCGAAAAAATAATCACTGCAGAATAATTTTTTGGGAGGCTGAAGACATGATAATATCAAAGATCAGACATATTTTTCAATTTGTAATACCCATCAAAAGAAACAAATAAGCAAAATAAATATATTTACGTAATATAAATTCCTAAGTTCCAAGTGTTATGATTAAATATATATTGTAATGTAGTTGTGGTTTCTAGCCCTCGCAAACCCTTTTTGTGTGGTAATATAGTTATGGTTTCTTGCTGTCAAAATATATATATATATATATATATATTTTTTTTTTTTTGCAATATAATAATATTTTTCATTGCAAGATATATATGCATAAAAAAACCCAAGGGATTTACAAACAAAAATAAATCCATGTAAGTGCGTAGCTTTGCTAGGTCAATAGTGTACAATACAAACCTTCTACATTCATTTAATATCCAAACCTAGTTACATCCATTAGAGAACATGATAGAAAAAACTGGAACATTAGTCAAACCTGCAGGCCTCCAACCAAGGGACTCCTTAGATAAAACCTATTTTGTTTCTTGAGCAAATGATGAAAACAAAACACATCATATTAATTAATGCAAGATAAAAAAAACCTGAAAATGTAGACAATAGTTAAAGTTTAATATAACTAATCACGGATCTATAACATATACATAAATCCCCAAATGTTTTTACACAATCGGTGCTTCAACCATCTAAAAGGCTCGCAATCCTCCATACAATCTTCTATAGCAGTAACTCCATGAGGAATCTTCGCTAATAATATCCTTTGTGTGCCAACATGTTAATTTATACAAAGACTTATTGTAATTCTACTTAAGAATCAATAAAAAGGTTAAGGGAAATAGTCTAAACTATGATAACGTGTCTGTCAATTTGTAAAAAGAACATTAATTGAAGTACTTGCATAGTACCAAATGCATAAAGAAAGGTACCACGTGTATGAACCAACATCACTTCGAAGATACAAACTTGGGCTCAAATCAAGCGATAAACAGTAAAACGAATAATCAAACACTACGCTTTGATTAATATTAGAGAAATTCGGTTTCATAAAACTCTAACAATTGTGCTATCTAGACCCATAACCGGTTACACATATATATATGAGAAGAAAACATGATTCATATTCTATCACCTAAACACATAATAAGGAAACATTCCATATATCATGAGACTTTCCATATATCGAGTATCTTTCCATATATCGAGTATCTTGGACTGCTCTCCAAAACATCATTGGGTCGACCCGCGGCTTAAAGCCCATGGCCGAACAACCAATTCGCCAACAATCACCCCCTGAATGGTTGAGACGGCAACTCGCACACATCGAGCAACGATCTCATTTCTCCGAACCTTACTCGCGCTAAGGCCTTCGTTAGGGGATCCGCCACTTGTTCAATCCCCGCCATATGTTCGACTTCAACATGCTCGTTTTCCACATGCTCTCGAATGAAGTGGAAACGAGTGTGAATGTGTTTGCTCCTCCCGTGAAATACCGGATTTTTAGACAACGCGATTGCTGACTTGTTGTCTATACGAATCAACACCTTTTGCTTCTCTAATCCGGTCACCTCTGCGAGCAACTCCCTTAGCCAAACTGCTTGACATGCTGCTGAGGTAGTTGCCATGAATTCGGCTTCACAGGAAGATAAAGCCACGGTATCTTGCTTATGAGAGCACCACGTGATGGGGGATTTTCCAAGGAAGAAAATATGACCAGTAGTACTCCGCCCATCATCAGTGTCTACATTATGACTACTGTCACTATAGCCAAGAAGTTTCAACTCGTCGCATCTCTCGTATCTAATTCCAAGTGAAATTGTACCACGAAGGTAACGAAGAATTTGCTTGATTGCGCGCGCATGAGATTCTCTCGGGCTTTGCATGTAACGACTTACTACCCTGACTGAGTAAGATAGGTCCGGACGGGTGTGAAGGAGGTAGCCCAAGCACCCTACTACCTTCCGATAATGAGTAGCTTCAACTTCTGGTTCATCCTCGACTTTCGATAATTTTAGTCCCGGTTCCATTGGACATTGAGTAGCATTACAATCTTTCATGCCCGCCTCTTTCAAGATCTTCATAGCATACCTCTCTTGCTTTATAGATACACAATCCCTTTATTGAGAAACTTCAATGCCCAAGTAATAAGTCAACAGGCCAAGGTCCGACATTTCAAACTTTGAAGACATCATGCTTTTGAATTGGTTTGTTATTTCATGACACGTTCCTGTTACGAATAAATCATCCACATACACGGCCACAATGATATATTCGCCTCTCGAAACCTTTTTATAAACTGCCGTTTCTTGCAAGCATCATTTAAAACCCATTCCTCGCAAGATGCCATCAAGTTTTATATTCCACGCCCTTGGTGCTTGTCGTAAGCCATACAAAGCTTTTGCTAACTTGTAAACTTTTCCTTCCTCTCCCGTTTTTTCGAAACCCTCGGGTTGACTTACGTACACTTCTTCTTTCAATTCTCCGTGTAAGAAGGCCGTCTTCACATCTAAGTGGTAAATCTTCCATCCTTTCCCGGCCGCGAGAGCAATTAATAAACGTATTGTCTCGAGTCGAGCTACCGGCGCGAAGACTTCATCAAAGTCAATGCCGTGTTCTTGTACATAGCCTTTTGCTACGAGCCGCGCTTTGTACCTTGAAATAGATCCGTCCGCATTTCTTTTGATTTTATATAACCACTTTAATCCGATTGGTTTGGCGTTCTCGGGTAGAGGCACTAGCTTCCAAGTTTTGTTCTTTTCGATTGACTCGATCTCGCTTGTCATCGCCTTACGCCATTCGGGTTTCACAAAGGCTTCTTTGAAATTCCTCGGTTCCTCGTCAAGTGTTAAGAAGAGTTCATTAACATTCAGCTCATAATCATTTAGTCTTTGTGGCAGCATAGTAGTACGAGTTGAGCGACGTACCGGGACAGGCATAACATTGCTGTCATAGTCAGATTCTTTTCGTTCGGGGTTGTTTTCGTGATCTGGACTGCTGATCGAGTGAGTTGGGCTGTTTGCGGGCTGACTTGGGCTGTTGGTCGCATGAGTTGGGCTATTTGCGGGCTGATTTTGCCCAGCGACTACCGATCCTGTTTCATCGTTGTACGGCTGATTAGTTTCGGTTGCGTGTGTGTCGCCCCATATAACCGTGAAGTTGCCTGGTTCCCTTTCACCTAGGTTTGAATTTTCGGGCATGTTTTTCCACTTCCAACCTTTCTTTTCATCACAAATAACATGGGCACTTATGATGATTTTATTTTCACGCGGATCAAAAAGACGGAAACCTCCTGAACCGGGTTCCTTGCCGAGATACACCAATGGTTTAGACCTGTCATCTAGTTTCTTCAAATGCTTCGAGACTATTCTTTCATAGGCAACGCAACCAAATACTTTTAAGTCTTCAAGGTCTGGTTTTTTTTCATAGAATTTTTCATATGGCGTAACTCCTACCAATTCTCGCGTAGGGGTTCGATTTATAATGAAAGTTGCATGTCGATTCGCTTCACCCCAAACGTGATTTGGTACACTTCTTGCTTTCATGAGGCACCGCGTCATCTCAAGTAGAGTCCGGTTTCTTCGTTCGACAATTCCATTTTGTTGAGGTGCATAAGGAGCCGTCAACATACGTGAAATCCCTTCTTCGTCACAAAAACGGTTCAATTCGTGTGACGTGAATTCTCCACCTCTATCCGTGTGGAATGTCTTGATCTCTTTGCCGGTTCGTTTTTCAATTACTGTTTTGAATCTTTTAATAACTCCGGATGCGTCGCTTTTGTGCTTCAAGAGAAAAGACCACATGTATCTAGAGCAATCGTCAATAAGTACTAAAATATAAATGTTACCAGCTTGCGAGGGGGGATCCACTGGTCCGCAAATGTCTCCGTGTACCATCTCGAGAATACACGGTGCTCTGTATGTTGCTTTCTTTGGAAACGAGCGCTTTGTTTGTTTTCCAACCATGCAAGATTCACAAAGTTGGTCTTGATGTTGGATTGCTGGTACTCCTTTAGCTAGCTTGTGCATCAAGTTTACCGCGCCAAAGTTGATGTGACCAAGCCGTGTGTGCCATAACCATGCTTCGTCATTGATTTTGGCTTGCAAACAATGTGGTTTTCCAATTTTTAATTGGATATTATAGAGACGGTTTTCACTTCTCGGGACTTTCATGAGCAATCTTCCATCTCTATCTCGCATGGTTAAGAAGTCCCCTTGCATACGGATGTCACAACCGGATATTGTAGACTGTCCGAGGCTGATTACATTACTCCTGAGGGATGGGATATAGTAAATATCTTTTATTAATTTTTGATCGCCGTTTTTTCCTTCGAACAAAATTGATCCCTTTCCTTTTATACCAACGTATGACCCGTCTCCGAATCTTACCCTTCCAGTTATGCGTTCATTTAATTCTGAGAAGTATGAGTAATTACCGGTCATATGATTACTGGCACCATTATCCAAGTACCAGACTCCGTCTTCATCGGTATTGGGCTCGACCTTAGGAGGGATGTATTTGGCTTCGTTCAAGAACACCGTTTCTTGAATTACATTCATCATGAAGAACGTTCCTTCCTCACGATTCGCACCTCCCTCTTGCGTCTCATTAAGGTTTGCCTTATGGTATCGGTTTCGTTCTGGGCATCTCGAAACAAAGTGTCCGTACTTGTCACAACGGTAACACTTGATATTCGAGAGGTCACGTTGCTCATGTTGTTTACCCTTTTGCTTTTGATCTTCACGGTTTTTCGAGGAGTCACGTTGACCATGGTTTTGGGTGTTACCCCGACCACGGCCTTGACCACGACCACGACCTCGAGAGTACGAGCCACGTCCTCTACCCCTGTTTGAGTCATGATTTCTGTTGGAATACTCAGCCCTAGAATAAAGCAATTTTCCTTGAGTCTCGTTTGCTTTATCTTCTTCTTTGATCCTTTCTTCATAAGCTTTCAATCTACCAACCACATCCTCAAACCCAATCGTTTTAAGGTCTAGAATTTGTTCGAGAGCCACCACGATATGGACAAATTGCCTGGGAAGACTTGTGAGAAATTTCTTTACCAGCTTGTGTTCTGACATGACCTCTCCAAGCGTGGCTGATTTCGAAGCAATACCCGACAGCCTTGCTGCATAATCGTCTATGGTACTGTTCTCTGTCATCTTCATGCTTTCGAATTCAGCAGTTAAGGTCTGGAGTCTCGCCTCCTTCACGCGATTGGCCCCTAGATTACGTGTCTTAATTGCATCCCACATCTCTTTCGCAGTCTTCAGATTTCCGATTTGTAGAATTACATCCTCCGGTATGGACTAGAACAAGAGCCCTTTCACGATATTGTTTTTCTAGGCATCATCTGAGCCTGGATCGACCACCTCCCAGACACCGTGAATACCGAGGAGTACCTCCATACGCATCCTCCATATAGTATAGTTTGTTGACGTTAATATTGGGAATTGGAACGTCAACGGATTTGAATCCTTTGCTGTTGGTTGCGCGTTTGTACCTCCTGTCATCTGAGACTTTTGCTTGGCTCGCGAATAGGTTTGAAACTGAGATTTATCCAGCCCTTATATCACAGCTGGGGTTTCTGTTTTCGGTTCGTGTTGAACTCGCGTAGACTGATCAATGGTTTCCCAGATCACGTCTACCAGCATTCAACTAGTAATGAGACAATCAACAGCCCAGGGGCTGTTTCCAACTCATTGTTGTGAACCGAGAGGAGAAACAGTCTGAAACAACACACGATTTGAACCTCGATGCAACCAGGTCACACGACTCAGCTCTTAATCGCAGGATGTGATCTGTTCTGTTTCTGATACGCCTCTGATTTCAGATCTTTCTTTTAGTCGCAGGATCTTCTTCTTCGGGCTCTGATACTAATTCGAGCGATAAATAGTAATACGAATAATCAAACACTACGCTTTGATTAATATTAGAGAAATTTGGTTTCACAAAACTCTAACAATTGTGCTATCTAGACCCATAACCGGTTACACATATATATATATATATGAGAAGAAAACATGATACTTATTCTATCACCAAAACACATAATAAGGAAACATTCCATATATCATGAGACTTTCCATATATCGAGTATCTTGGACTGCTCTCCAAAACATCGTTGGGTCGACCTGCGGCTTAAAGCCCATGGCCGAACAACCAATTCACCAACATCAAATGGTAATTATAAGACAACTACGTTAATTTTTTTTTTCAATTCTCATTTCTTCCTTTTCGAGATGCACCAACACAAACACTCTTTTTTGATTTTTTTTCCTTACTAACTAGTGTTCTGTCACCATACATTATGTGAACATCAAAATTCATGTTAAGAACAAGGTAACATTTATAATCGTTGATTATTTTTCATAAATAAGTTTTATGTTTGTATAAATGGATTATTATGCAAGTGCACATATAATACTACGTATAAATTTAGATTTTTTTTCAAAAATTACACAAACACTTGATGATTGTTGGTACATTCTCGTTATATCACTTCATATATATCTCTATCATCATCATCTGTTTATGCAAGTAAATAAAGATAGATTTTCATAAATATGAAATTTTCGTATAAATACACTATTATGCAAATTCACATGCAATTTTTTGTATAACGAATTTAGGAATAGGTTTTTTTGCAAAAGAAAAAAGGTAGACTAATTAAAGGTTTGTTTAGCCAACAACTAACACTTTTAATTTCCAAAGGTATCTCTCCTCACTAAATATATATCCACTTTTATTCATCAATCTTTCATCTCTTCGTTAATTAATGTGGGATAACTAAACATCAAAAGCCAAAAAAACTTTTAAATACTTCATTCCCATTATGACTTCATACATCTACTATCATCTTCCTTTTTATACAAATATATATAAATTCTAATACTCACACTTCTATAAATTAGAATTTATTATTTAAAGTTTTGACAAAGAAATTGAAGATTTAATTGGTATGCCAGACCTCTATCCTGTCCATCCAAGTCCTTTCTTTACTATTTATCCAAAGAATCGGATTAGTATGCTCTGTGATTGCCGCCTTGCGGATCGTTCACATCAGAAAACCATTCTAAAGATAAAAAGTTAAAGAGTAACCAGGTATTTTGTCCTAGGCATTCCTTAAGTTTTATCTTGTTGAGTAGAGCCAGTAAGACGACGTTGAGTGAAGTCGCAGCCAACCTCTATAACACAAGACCAAAAGTTGTGTAGTGCCTTTAGAACAAATACCAACTTCAAACCCCATCATAAACCCAGATTCCAGTCTGTCACGATCTTCCTCTAGCTTTAGACAATCCTCTGCCTCAAAAATAGATCAATTATATGAGATTTCTTATGTACCTGATTGCTTTAAAATCCCTATTACCAGTATGCCCCTAGTTAACCCTTATATTGTATTCTCTAAACTAATACTTCATTTTCAAAAAAGGTCAAAAAAATAATAGGATCTACCTCTAATCAACACATAAAAGAGTTTGTTCAAGCCTCTAAATTTGACTCTCACCAACTCCCAGCCACCAGTTCAGAACATATGGTCACACTATCTCTTCCACCAGACCTTGCTAGACACTGTATAGCCCAAGGATATACTCATATCCACTTTGGTGCTATCAGATTAGCCCTCACCTTCCATGGTCGAAAAGGTCTCCCTGCATTTTCCCAATTAGCCCTAGTTGACGCAAGGTTCATAGAGTACCAACATGCTTGCATCGAAACGACACAAACCACTTTGAACGCTGGAACTATTTTTGTTACCTTTTATCCCAACTTTAATATGCCCTTTAATGACCCCTCACTCCACACAACGCTCAAAGCCCAGATCCAAATTGGGGGTACTCCCCAAGTGAACACGTTCCAGGCAACATTCCACTACCAAATGGCGTATAGAGTCTAGAATCACTCTCTTGATATCATGGTGCCAGATCAGGAACATGTCGGAGATGCACTTCTCATTAATGTTGACTCCTACGCAACACCAACATGCACGTATGTTCCCAGATAGTTGTCCAGAGAAGAGTTATTAAAACTCCTCCCGGAAAAATGGGTGACAAAGTTATGAGCAGATCCACCAAACCCCCGTCCAGACAACTACCGCACCAGACTTCATCCGCCATGAAAACGGACTTGTCGATGTCAATTTTTCATCTCAACAAAAAACGAACATCTTCCCAACCATCCATATAGTTCAGCCAGTTCAAACTCCAACCCCAGCCAAACAGGTTGAGCATTGCTGGTATGATGTCTGCAATTGCGAAGACTGTCTCGATGAGGCATACCGGGTTGAATATAACGACAACACCCAAGCAAAGAAGAAGAATAGATCACAACAAAAGCTAAAGGAAAGATATGAATCAGGAGATCCTGCCGTAGGACTCCTTGGTGAACCATCGGGCAAGTTTGACTACTATGTCCTTTACAAAGATTCACCAATATCAACCCTTAATCCATGTCATGATCTACCCCCTTTGGCACCTCCAAGGCTCCTCCAAGGAGAATGTTGTGTTATTACCCCCGCAGCCACATCATCCGAATACCAGGTTGAGTTCCCACCGCTAAGCTCGTTTGAAGACACAGCCCAAAGAACTAAGCACGAGTGGAAGATTAAAAACCCTACAGCCATAGGTCCCACGAGGATACCTGCCCAAATCAGTCCTGCTGAAGCTACTCTCAATTGGCAAAGTCAGAACGTTGTCGCCCAAAACAAAGTGCTCCAGACTCTCGTTACACAACAAACGCGGTCTTTACAAACACAAGAGAATATCATCAATGTAGACCAGGGCGTTTTGGAGAATAGGTTCAAAGATTTTGACCATTGCTTTTTGGAATGCTGAAGGGGCATTTTTTAATCCAAATGGCATAACGTTCCACTGGTAATGATGATCCGGAATGCAAAAAGCAGTCTTCGGCCGATCGTCAGGATGTATGCCTAATTGCCATAATCCAGCTTTAAGATCGAATTTTGATAAGACCTTTGCATTTGCTAGAGACTGGAATAATGACCTTTTCTGAGACAGGGGAAATTTATCATCATCCAAAAAATGATTAAGTGGCTGATAATTTATGACTAGCCTCAGCTTGCCTCTGACTTGTTTGTTTCTCTTATTGACATAAAACGCTTCACATGCCCATGGTGAAACCGTGGGTTCAATAATGCCTTGTTGAACAAGTTATGAACATTCTTGGACCGCAAGCTGGTAATGGTCAGGGTTCATTCCTGGATGGCTTGCCCTTGTCAGGTTGACGTCCTCGTTTTGTTTGAATGGTAAGGTAACAAAAAACGAAGGATTTAACCATAAAGGGTTTTTTCTTTTTGTAAGAAACTCTGTACGACTAGAAGCACATGATGTTTGGATAATTTGTTGTTTAAGGGCTTCTATACTAAGTGTAGATGCCATATAGAGTTTAGGTACGGAACTCCAGAGGTTTAGATAACTTTTGTATCGGAGACCTTGTACAGCAAACCTTATGTTTGACAGGGTATGAAGAATATCGAATCCGATGAGGAGATATTTACCGTGGGAACTCGATCCTAAGAACATGTGTCTTATCACACATTTTGGAAATATCCGGACATGTATTGGAACACTGATCTTATCAATAACAAACGTATCACCACTAGCGGCTAGAAACTGCTGATGATGTGGTTTCCAGTAACTGCTAGGGAGAATTTTTGGGTTTAGTATTGAGATTGATGATCCTGTGTCAAAGAAGGCTATGACCGAAATGGGTTTAGCATATGTTGACGTGAGCAGGTGGACTTTGGCTAAGGGTGCGGGTTACGACCTTTGTAGTGGTAAAACAGGCGGGAAAGAGGAGTGGAGAGGAAGTGGAAGGGGGCTTGTCATAAACACTTCAATATCAGAGTGTTCATTCGAGTGGTCTGGTTCAGATTCCTCATCTGATGATGAATCATAGTAGGCTATGGTGCATATCGTTTGATCATCTGGTTCGTCGTCAAGGGAATACAGGGACTCTAAATCAGAAATATCAATCGGTTCAATCTGATTGAGACTCTGAATCAATGTTTGAGACTTTCTTTTGTCTTTGTAATCCCTCGCAAAATGAATCTTCTTGTTGCATACATAGCATCTGTCAGAAGTGCGTCCTCGGTGCGTTTTCTTCCTGATGAACTTCCATTTCTTCCGTGGGAAACCTTTGGTGGTCTTTCTTTTGGAAGAGCTAAGGAACTTCTTGAAATGGGACTTTTTCTTCGTACGAGAGCAGTCACAGGAAGATTTATCTTTGCATTTGATCTGGAGGTATTTGTTATCATAGGCTGAACCAAAATGTTTGCCAGTTTTTTCAAGTTCGTCCATAAACTTCCTAGAATTACAAAACATGGCAAGTGCATTGAGGACCATTTGATAGAGGGCACCAAGTGTGGTATTAGCAATTGAGACGTTTTTTGACTCCAATGATCTGAAGACTTCGCTTGCAAGAGATTATGGGAAAGAATTCAGAAAAACTTGCTTGAGGTTAACGTCGTCAATACCCTGCAGGCAATAAAATCTTTTCGACATGCGATTGTAGTGTTTTTCAAGGTCCTTCTTTTGGAATGAACAACATCTTATTTTTAAGAACTCTTTCCTTGCATGAGCTATGTGTTCAACCGGATTGCCAATGAATTCAGCATATATTGTGTGCAGGAAATCTTCGAGAGATTATGCTTGCTGGATTTGTAAGTGTCGACACTCTCTGAGGCTCATATACCAATCTCTGAGACGACCTTGAGTTCTAGTTAAAAACCTTTTAATCACCATATCCATGTCGTAGTATTGGAGCTCAGCCGAGCACCATGTTAGCATCTCTATGCTTCTGTCTCTCTATTGTAAAGGGGGGATATCATCAAAAGTGAATTTTTGGCCAGAATCTGACTTTGAAACTTTGGTTCTTCTTTGTGGTGCAGGTTCAAAGATTTCGTCTTCTGCCACATACTCGTCATCAAAATAGTTGCGAGCTGTAGAGGATTCTGGGTCTGCCATGAACAGGTGTTCAAAAGCTTCAGAGAGGTCACTTTCTGTATGGTCTGGGGTTGTTGTAACTACGGGTACAACAAAGGTCGAACTAGTGGATATCTCCTTTTGAGTTAGGTTTTGTAAGAATAATGAGATTGGATTTACGTCTTCGATTGAAAGGACGTTTGGTGGTTTTGAGGAGGCTGTGGCAGAGGTGTCATCAAAAAGAACTTGTGTTTCACTAGAGGAAACCATTGGGGGGTTTTCAGGCTTTAGGGAGATCCATAAAGCTTTGGCTCTTCTCTTTTCTTGCTTTTTGGACCATAAAGAGAGTGATGGGGATTTTTGTGGGAAAGGTGTGAGTGGGAGTGGTTGTGGATCAAAGGATGTTCCGCATAAAGGGGTAGAGGATGACGTCCACGAATCATCAATTTGATTTATTACTCTTTGTTGCTTAAATCTTCAATTTCTTGCCTATAATTAATTAACACTATATTTATTTAAGAACATGATTACATTACATCTTTCCTCTCTTTTCGCAACCTTCCAAAAAAGTACATGAAATTGGCCAATCACTATATGTTTCACGAGATGATATATAATTGTTTCTATTGGCAACATATATGGAAAAGAAACTGCTTCCTACTTTGCTTTAAGGTGTAAATATTTTAGGTCATAACTCCATAACTTCAACTAAAAAAGGCAAAAAGTAGCTTCCCTTCATAAATCATAGTGGCAATATAGTATTATAAACATAAACCACTTACGTACAAAGCTTCAAAATAAATATATGTTTCCGTTAAAACTAAAATGAAACCATTTCCATATATAGTTGTTGATGATCTTAGTGTCATTAATCATTTATTTGGTGTAGTAGTGATTTAATCGAGATCGATTAAGGTGATGAGGCAAACATATGTTAGTTAGGTGGTACGGAGTGCACACTCACAAATGTTGCCCCTCTCACCTTAGATTGCCCATAAAACGGGTCGGGGGGGTTAAAATGAGTCGTGCCCCTCGCGGGATCTAAGGGCAGCGCCCCTAGCGGAGTTCCAAGGGGCAAAGCCCCTTGGCAGTGGTCTAGACATGATTTGAGGACTTAAAAATTTTATAAGTCGTAACATGAAATTATGCATCCAGAGCTCTGGACGTCAGGGTTGTTCCAATCTTTTTGAAGGCCCTGTTACAACTGTATGAGAACTATAGATTAACTGAACAATTATTAAATAAATTAATCTGTTATATTAAAAGGTATACAACTTTTCATCGTCGTCATATATTATATTAAAGGTCTTACAACTTAAAACAAGAAAAATGTGTTAAAATGACAAAGTAACATATGAAATTCTTCATCTTTGAGAAACTTCTTTTGTAGATACAACATTTACAAGAATAGTCAACAAAACTCTGTAAGTTATGGAAGCAACCTACATGTTTTAAATATTCTAAAATATCAATAAGTCTCATCTTTTGATTGGGTAAAAAGTCTTGAAGTAAATTAGTTCAACATATAGGTCATTCCCATCAACATCAGATAGTACAAACATATTTTAAACATGAATTATCCAAAGAAAACAACTTATCATAAGTAAATACACACCCAAACACATTCTCATATTATTGGTATTGTTCAAATCTCCTATGTAATAAAGCAATTGCATGATTAACAATACATAAAAATAGGTAAAAGAAGCATAGCTACACTGCTTTAAAAAAGAATCCAAAATCCTTAATCTGGAATCAAATACACAATGTGGATACAAAGGAATAGCCTGGGGAATCAGTCATAACCGTGATGTGGAAAACAATAGAACTAATTTTATCTAAACAAACATAGAAAATTCACAAATCAATTTTTATATTATTGTCATCTAATAACAAACTTAATTCCTATGGCTTCAAATTTTCAAGTAAACCAGTAGCAGTAGACTATTTTCCTTCACACAAATCAAACATATTGTGTTTGGGGGGCTAGGGAACCAAAGTAGCAATGGAAATCGAAATCAGTTAATAAAGAATTACAAAATACACACTTAATCATGGAAGGCATATGTGATTACGAACAATAGTTTTATTGCAAAATAAACAAATTAAAACATCAAAATCAAATAAAGAAAACCAAATCAAATCAGTTAATTACTTGATCATATTCACTGGTGGGTTTCAAATAATTTAAGAAACTTACATAAACAAATTCGATGTCGCATGTCTATCAGACTCTGAAATAGATGAACTGGGTCTCAATATCTGAACTAGTGAACACAGAATACAACCTCGAAGTAGAGATCGATGAAGAGTGAATAATTGAAGATTTGACCGTCAATCGTGGACGGATGGATTGCAGACTTATGATTTTTAAATAATATGTTGAATAGTCGATGTTGCCTTTGGAAAAAAGAAGTGTAAGAATCGAGGAGTTCGATCGATGTTCGATAACGATGAAGATAATGACGACCGTAGACCTCAGATTTTATGTTTAAGGGGATGAGATTTTGTCCTCTGTATTAGGCTGGGCGTTACAAAAAGTGAGAAATACAATATGTATCTATGTAGACTACTCACTGCACAACCAAATTTAGGCCCCAAAAATATGGGGGGCCTGTTCAATGGAACACAATTGCACAGGCCCATGCACGGCCCTGCTAGACGTGCTAAATTCCATCTTTAGAGACTTAGAAATGTCTCTAAGTCCTAAAGTTAGAAGTAATGCATCCAGAGCTCTGGTTGGTCTTCAGCTATCTCTGGACGTGTGACCAGAGATGACTAAGTCCTATCTATGGACGTGTATGTCCAGAGATCTGGACTTGTATGTTGAGAACTCATATTCGGTTGTAAGTACCCTCGATCTTATCCATTAACGGTTATAACCGTTAACCGCTAGTAATTGTTGATCTCTCATTTAAATCTGTAAAACAAGAATCTAGGTACATATATCTCGATTTTCACAGCCTTTGAAAAGAGACATTAACTCAAGAATTATCACAATACGAAATTCGTAAACCGAAAATCCATAGGATTGAATTATTGTATTTGAAAAATGTTTTTCCATACACGATTGTTGAGATTCCATTCTTTTTATCATCACCACATCCCACATCCCAGTCCCTAACAATAGCTTCTATCAAGTGAAAATGAATATTTTACATAAATATAGGTTCATAAGTTCATTAGTTTTGAAAAATATCATGGCATCTGTCCATGAATTGTTATTGTATAAACAGACACACATACACACAACATATAATATACATATAGAGAGGGATAGAGAGAGAGACATTAGTTCACCAAAAAAACCCTCGTCATCGATTCTGATCAAAATAAATAAATAGGTGAGTGGCAATTTCGTAGATTAATTGAAAATGTGTGGAATGTTGTTATATAACACTAGCTAGTGATAGGCGGGTTTACACCCCCCTAATCTAACCGCAAGTGTACGGGTCGAATCAAGTAATATGTACTTGGAAGTACGAGTATCGAACCAAGGGAACTAGGAACTGAGTATCACAATGACTATATTCACTATTAACTGAACGATCAAATTGATGAATTGTTGATGATTAAATAAAACTAAATAATGAAAATAAACTCTAGAGTAAAAGCAAGAACAAAGTTGGAAACTTTTTCGGGAAGAAAGCAGTTGAGGGTTGGAATTCCAATGGTTTTCACAAAGAACACTCCACTTATGACTGTTATCAGACTAATCCAATTAAATGAATACACAATCACCAAAATAACTGTTATTCTCTCTCGAGCAACAACAGAGTTATCTCTAAAAAGATAAGTTTCATCTCTCGATTTCAACCTATGAGTTCAGAAATTCATTAAGAACAAGATTGTAAAACAGGTACTAAGGTTTACTTGGTATATCTCTACCCAATTTCTCACCTTAGGCATACAAATCCAATTCAAGTTATAAGCTAGTTCTCTCGAATCTAATCCATAACAAATAAATCAATTTGTAAGTTGATCAGGCTCACAAAAGCATTAAGACTAAATTCATATGCTTCATTAATTAGAAAAACTGATAAAAGTCACAAGATTTCGTATTCATATGCTTAAAAACCAAAGTTCATCCAACCCCCAACATCTAAAGATTAGTTCATGTTGGGGGTGTTAAAACTCAAAGCAATAGAAAGAAAAATCATAGAAAACATGGCCTCTTGAACAAAAGATCTACGAATGAACAAACTCCCTTTTGTTGAATCGTAATACCCACGAACAATGCTTTGATCTTCGTTAATCTTGTGTTCCCGGCTGATTTCCCCGCGTTAATTTGATGTTTTCTCCTTGTAAAAATCACCCCAAAGTCGCCCTAGCTTCTCTCCCGTCGCCAATTTTGAGAATAGAATGAAAAGTGAAACATAAACCCTAAGAAATAAGGCTAAAAATGAAATCAGCATGTCATCGCTACTTTCACCGCTAGTTAACTAGCGGTGCAAGTAGCATTGGGCTCTGTTTCATAAAATGTGTACTGGTGCTAGTTGTACCGAGACTTAAGTCTCGGTCAAAGTCTCGATGAGCAATTTTTCTGAAAATCCAGGTTGATGCTAGTTACACCGAGACTTGACTATCGGTAAAAGTCTCGGTGAACACTTTTTCTCCAAAATTGCACTTTAATGCATTTTTCCGAGCCTTGATCCCATATTTGACTTGCACGATCTTTGCTTTGCCATAAACTTATCGGGTGCACTATTCTCGTCTATAATTAGCTTCTTTTGGACCCATTTTCTTAATTTATTCCCGAAAGATAGATACCTGAAAAACTCACGAATAAATGTGAAAAAACGCTTCGTTTGTTTGGAGAAACAAGCATAATTACTCGACACGTGGCTCTAAAATAACGTCGAAATTGGTGTTATCAGCTAGACATAAGTTTAATTGAAAAAGACCAAATATATAAGAAATCCGGCTATTTTTTGAAACTTCTTATTTTCATATATACAATCATCCATTTATCTATAACCTAATTAATATTATGCATACTTTTTTAGGATTTCATTCTTCCTTTCCAACTTCTTCCTCCACCTTCCAAGACAAAAATTACCAAACATCCCGACAATGCCAAAGCACCCAAATCCTAAACATTACTACCAGAGGTAACGTATCTAATTAAAATACGAATTTTTATTATTTATACTTTTACACCCATTTGACATATAATTTTGGGGTTTTTTTATAACCAAAATTTTAAATTACAAACCATCACTTGTAATATATATATATATAGAGGGAGAGGACGATCAAATGAAAATTCTAACTATTTAAAAGAATAAGCGAATAATTCTAGACCAATCATTTTATTAAATAATACTTTAAATAATTAATTTTAAAAATAAATAAATAAGGGTATAAAAGTAATTTAGTTATATAAAAGTTATTTTAGGTATTTATTTAAAATTCTACTTTTACTATAATTGTAAGTTTAATATGATTTAATTTTTTATTAAATAAAACTTTTTATTTAATTCATTTAAAATAAACATATTTAATTTTCATCTAAATAATTCTTTTTTTATTTAAAGTAATATTTTAAAAATTACAATTTTCATAAAAATCACATATGATTCATAATAAATTAATTTTTTTTCAAATTTTTTTCCTAATCATATATGATTTAAAAGTTTGAAAAACAATAATTCAAATTAAACATTGAAAATAAAAAATAATGAAAACATAATAATATGTGATGTGTAGCAAAACAAATTAAAATTAATGTATAATATCACATGTATTACAAAACGTAGTTCATAATTTTTCATTAAAATCACATGTGATTCACAATTAATTAAATTTTTTTCAAAATGTTTTCCTAGTCATATGTGATTTAAAATTAGAAAAACAATGATTCAAATTAAACATTGAAAAATAATAATAAAAACAAAATCATATGTGATCTGTAGCAAAACACAATTAAAATTAATGTATAAGATGTACTTCAAAACATAATTCATAATTTACATCAAAATCACATGTGATTCACAATGAATTAATTTTTTTTTCAAAATGTTTCATAATCATATATGATTTAAAACTTGAAAAAAAATAATTCAAATTAAACATTGAAAATAAAAATGAAAACAAAATCATATATGATCTGTAGCACAACACATTTAAAATGTATAAGGTCATATAATGATATATAAAAGAAAATTAGTGCGTCTTTTTTGGGAAAAAAAATGTCGATTAATTGTGAATATCACATCTATTTTTTGAGAAAAAATGTAAAAAAATCTTAAATAAACTAATTCAATAAAAATAAATATTTAAAATGAAAAACTAAATCACATTTATTTTAATGTTGTAAAAAATTATAAAAAAATTCATTCAGAAATACCTTAATTAAATTTGTTATATAATCTATATAAAAATAAATGAGTTTCCATATATAATATGTATACAACAAATGACACATATGTCTTTTAGTCGATTTTTAAGAAAGTTTTATTTAAGGTATTATTTAAAAAAATGATTGACCCATAATTATTCTCTTATTCTTTTAAATAAGTATCATTCTCGTTTGAACCCGACTCTCTCTATATATATATATATTCTAATGTGAATATACTTGTATATATCATCACGTGTAAACACCATTTGTAATATATATCCATGTGTACACATTATTTATAATATATATTCACATGTAAACATCAATTGTAATGGAAATTTTAGTAAGACACGTGATACTTGTCTAGACTACTTTCATGATTAATCAAATACATGTACATACAAGTGTTTGAAAGTCCATGTCAATCAAATGAGCACATATGTAATGTATGTTCATATTTGAATATATTTGTGAATATTATTCATAGTCATGTGTAATATAATCATAGTTATACATTTAATGTATATATCACCAACATTTAAATATTTTCACGGTTATTCATGTGATGTAGAATTAAATATGAATATGCACATACTCTATACAAGAAAAGTGAGCTTTAACAACGCGTCTTTAGCGATGATATGTTTCAGTCATAAGATATAACGACGACATGTCATCTCTATAAATAGTTTATGACGATAAATGGACTTTTAACAACAACAAATGTCGTTGCTAGAACCTGTGTTTCTTGTGGTATATGTATATATACTTGTATATACCCTAAAATCCAATAATAACTTGGGAGGTGCACTGAGTGAGATTAGGCCCTTGTTAATTAGACTAGTTGTATGGGTTTGTGTTTCGTGCCAGGTATATCAAAGGTAACTTTGAAGCCTCTGAGAGTGCATAGAAACACTAATTGTACACCCGTGCATCAGGTTGTAAACTTTTATTATGAACTAAGAATGTAAAATTAATACACAAACATCCTCCTTAAAACCATATTCTTAGGTGAAGAAACATTATTTTTAAATGTCCAAATGATTGAGATTTTGAAGACTATGTTAAAAAATTGGAGAAAAATATTTATATCGGGATCAAATTAAAGAAAAATAAAATACTTTTTTATGTAATTTGTTTGTTAAATAGTTAATTAGATTTAGGTTAATTTAGATATAAGAATTTAAGCCTAATTTTACGTTTCATATATTAAATTAATCCATACTCTGTTATTTAATTACCCTTTTAATTACAAAATGTCACCTCTAAGATTTATCATTGATTAAATTGAATGGACCATGACTTGGAAGATTAGTGTGGATCAAAATCATAGGAGTTCCACTCCACGGGTGGAAAAGAGAAATCTTTACGGCAATTGCGGGTAAATGGGGAAAAGTATTAAAAACAATAGGTTGTGATTTGGAAGAGACCAATAATCTAGCGTGGGGGAAGGTTTTGGTATGTACTCATATTTTATCGATGATAAACAGTCTAAAGTGCATAAAAATAGGGGACTTTTACTATCGAATTATGATCATAGAAGAGGAATCCAGTTTAATGGATGAAATCGAATGGGAAAGGGAGGAGGGTATTTGGTCATGTAGCGGAGGGGAGGAAGATGGGTTATCTTGTCCGTCTCAATGGTCGGAAGAAGGTAGGATGTCAGATGAAGAATGGGGAGTAGAAGAAACGTGGATAGGTGATACAGGCGAAGGAGAAGGCACGGTGGGTTGCAAGAACAAGGAAGATACAGAAGATGTCATCGGCGGTATTGGTCGGAAAATTGTTGTTGACGGTGAGAAGGGTGGGGGAATGGTGGAAGTCGAAAGGACAACAGAAAGATTAGGGGAGGAGTTTTCAAGGCATAATTATGTTGGGGAGACTCCCAAAAAATCGGGTGAGGCGGCTGATTCATTTAGGAAGGAGGACTTAGAAATAAATAGAAATATTAATTATCCCAAGGAGGTACTTCAGACTGGGTCAAACGAATCTTTGGGTGGGTTTGGAGAAAAAATAGGTGGGAGTGAAAATTCGGCCCAAATGGGGGCTTGTGGTGGTAGGCTGGAGGAAGAAACATTGGGTCTTTCAGCAGATTTAGAAGGGCCCAAGAATCAGGTAAATCTAAATGGCAAGATCAGCCCACGTGGTACTAAGGACGCTTCATCAAGACAAGTTGGAGATAATAGGTGTAACAACCCCTTAAAATAAAGCATAAATGAATAAATGAGATTAATTCCCAGCATTTGGGTCCCCATTACAGAAGTCTGAAAATATAACAGTGCAAAAGTTCCAACATTCCAAAATCTAGTACAATCGAGAACGCTAAAAGTTAATAAGATAAAATATCAACTATGCCGCTTCTATGGTCCGAGCTCCTGATCCAAACATCTCTAACACTTTTCCTTTCCCTTCGATGAACCTGCTGCATTTCTACTACCTGGAAATGGGTTGCAAGGAAGAAGAAAAAAAAAATAGAAAAGCGACGGGGGTTAGACCTAAGGTCTAGTGAATTTCCAAACTCGCCCATGCAATAATAACAATTAACAGTTTAAATTTATAAAGTGAAAGAATAGCTCAGAAAGTTAAATCTCAACGTAACGTTTACACACTAAAGCCTTCTGCCATAACCAGGACTGAACGTCCCCGGGGCCCCCAGTAGATCCCCATACGCCCCCCCCATGTCGATGTCGTTTTTCGCGCGTAGGGAAATGAATTTCCTCACACAAACAAACCATCCCCGATGGTTAATAATTGATGGTCTCGGCCATACAAAATCTCTTCCTTCTGCTTAAGAGATTGGGTTAACCATTGAGAAATACTTAGGACCGATACAATTATATTATGAATGAAACAAGAAACATTTTAGAACACGTAATCTAACAACATAAATAATTCTTGATAAAACCACTTCCAGTTTAGCAACGGGTTAAATAAAACAGGAGTAAGGAACTCACCTTGTGATAAGCTTGTCACACACACCGAGATCCTAATCCCGGCAATTTAACTCCTACAGACAGATTCCATATAAACCAGTTGAATGATTTGGTATTTAAAAATATAACTTCTATATGCTACTGGATCCACAGTAGATACCGGTCAAAGCATTACCGGTCGAAGGGTACCGGTCAAAGCATTACCGGTCGAAGTAACAGACCCTCAAACTTTTCCCAGAACAGAAATTCGACCCATCTAAATCCTAATACTAGTCCAGACATCAATTAACAAATGATTTAATCATCGATTAATCAATTGATCGACCATTTACAAGGGATTTGAAAATCCCTAACCACATCTATCGACCGAAGGGAGAAGAGGATAAAACTCACACAGCTACCACTTCCAAATCAAATCAGTAAAGAGAAAACAGGACACAGGTTTCGATGCTTACCTTATGATGTTAATTTCTTCAAAACTTTCTCTCCGAGAGCTTCGTTCACGTCTTCGATTCGATTTCCTCCCTTTATTTCTCTCAGTCGACTCTCACTCTCAAAACACACACACCCACCGCATCAACGCTCTTCTAGGGATAGAAATGGGTATTGAGATAGGGTTTTAGGCCTTTATTGGCCCATTAACACATTTGCTCACAAGCCCAACCCAACTTTATTTAAACTTTGGAATTTTCTATATTACTACCCGACTTTTCCAACATAGACGGGTGTTACAAATCTCCCTCCCTTAAAAGGATTCCGTCCCGGAATCTTCCTTGGCAAACAAGTGCGGATGCTTAGACCTCATTTCAGACTCTAATTCCCACGTAGCTTCTCGCCCTTTGTGAAACTTCCACTGAACTTTCACTAAGGTAATCTCTTTCGTCCTTAATCGCTTAACCTTACGATCTATGATAGACTCGGGTTCTTCGATGAAATTTAGCTTCTCATCCACCCGAACATCTCGCAGCGGTATTGCCTTATCCACATCTACGAGACACTTTCTCAAGTTAGCGACATGGAAAGTGTTGTGTATACCCTTCAATTCTTCGGGTAAATCCAACTTATACGCCACAAGACCTACTCGTTCAGTAATTTTAAACGGCCCAATAAATCGGGGACTCAACTTCCCTTTCTTCCCAAACCGGATTACACCTTTCCACGGTGATACCTTCAACATTACATTATCACCGACCTGAAACTCTATATCTTTCCGGCGTTTGTCTGCGTAACTCTTTTGTCTGTCACGTGCCACCTTCAGTCTCTCGCGTACTTGAACAATTTTATCTGCGGTAACCTGTACTAATTCTGGCCCAGCCATCTGCCTTTCTCCAACCTCGTTCCAACACAGAGGAGTTCGACACTTCCTACCATAAAGTACCTCATAAGGAGTTGCCTTGATACTTGAGTGATAAATTTTATTGTAAGAAAATTCGATCAGTGGTAAGTGGTTTTCCCACGAACCTTGAAAGTCCAAGACACAAGCCCTCAGCATATCTTCTAGGGTCTGGATTGTTCGCTCGCTCTGACCGTCGGTTTGCGGATGATAAGCTGTGCTCATTTTGATTTTCGACCCCATTTCTCGCTGAAAGCTTTTCCATAAAGCTGAAGTGAATCGGCTGTCCCGGTCGGATACGATTGATAACGGCACCCCGTGACGTACCATGATCTCGTCGATATACAATTTAGCAAGTCTCTCCATCGAGTAGTCCTCCTTGATGGGCAAAAAGTGTGCTGATTTCGTAAGCCGGTCCACGATGACCCATATCGCATCATACCCCTTCGGAGTCCTGGGTAGTTTAGTCACAAAATCCATCGTAATCTGATCCCATTTACAGACAGGGATGTCTAACGGTTGAAGTTTCCCGTACGGTCGTTGATGCTCCACCTTTACTTGCAAACAAGTCAAACATCTTTCCACGAAATGTGCTATATCCTTCTTCAAATCCGACCACCAGTAATCTAATTTTAAATCTCCGTACATCTTGTTCGTCCCTGGATGAATCGAATATTTTGATTTATGAGCTTCCGCTAGGATAACCTTCCTCAAATCTCCTTGCCTCGGAATCCAGATCCTTCCATTGTAGCACTTTAATCCCCGGCTGTCCTCTCTTAACAATTCCATCTGACCCATCACTCTTTCAGTCTTAAGATTTTCGGGTTTCACGGCGTCCGCCTGGTATCTCTTGATCTCCTCTAGAAGAGTTGATGTCACTTCCGCTCTGGTGACTATCATCATCAATTTTTCGCTCCTTTCCTTGCGACTCAAAGCGTCAGCGACTACATTGGCTTTTCCTGGATGGTATTCGATCTTACAATCGTAATCTGTTAGCAGTTCCATCCATCTTCGTTGACGCATGTTCACCTCTTTCTGATCAAACAAATGACAAAGACTTTTATGGTCTGTGAAGATTTTGCAATGAGTCCCGTACAGGTAGTGCCTCCAGATCTTCAGCGCAAAAACCACAGCGGCCAATTCCAAGTCATGAGTAGGATATCTCGATTCGTGATCTTTCAACTAACGTGATGCATAAGCGATTACCTTTCCCCTCTGCATTAGAACACATCCCAAGCCCAGTCTAGACGCATCGCTATATACCACAAAGTCGTCGGTACCATCCGGCAGAGTCAAAATCGAAGCGCTACTTAACATATCTTTGAGTTTCTGGAAAGCTTCCTTCTGAACTTCCATCCAGACGAAATTTGCATTCTTTTTCGTCAGAGAAGTCAGCGGTGTAGCTATTTGGGAGAAATCTCTAATAAACTTTCGGTAGTACCCCGCTAGACCCAAGAAACTTCGAACTTCGGAGGGTGTCTTCGGAGCTTCCCAATTGCTAATTGCTTCCACTTTCGTCGGATCTACTTTGATTCCATCTCGGGACACGACGTGTCCTAGAAACTGTACCTCCCGCAACCAAAATTCACATTTCGAAAATTTTGCATAAAGTCGCTCTCTCCTTAATAATTCTAAAACTGTTCGCAGGTGCTCTTCGTGGTCCTTTTCGGTCTTCGAATATACCAAGATATCGTCAATAAACACGATCACAAACTTGTCTAGGTAAGGTTGACACACCCGATTCATCATATCCATGAAAGTTGCAGGGGCGTTAGTCAACCCGAAGGGCATTACGAGGAACTCAAAATGTCCATACCTGGTACGAAAGGCGGTTTTCGGGATATCCTTCTCCTTCACTTTGAGCTGATGATAACCAGACCTTAAATCGACTTTGGAGAAGAAACTGGCTCCCTGAAGCTGATCGAATAAGTCGTCTATCCTCGGAATCGGATACTTATTCTTGATCGTCAACTTATTGAGTTCTCGGTAATCTATACACATTCGCATAGATCCGTCCTTCTTTTTCACAAAAAGAACTGGCGCTCCCCACGGGGATGTGCTAGGCCTTATAAACCCTTTCTCTAGCAATTCTTGCAATTGCGACATCATTTCTTTCATTTCCGAGGGTGCTAACCTATATGGTGCACGCGCTATCGGTGCGGCACCGGGAATCAAATCAATACGAAATTCGACCTGACGATCAGGGGGTAAATCTATCAAGTCCTCCGGAAATACATCCGAGTATTCATTTACTACTCGAACCTCCTCTAACTTCCTCTTCTCCTTCTTAGCGTCTAACACGTATGCTAAGAACCCTTTACAGCCCTTCCTCAAACTCTTGCTTGCTTTGATCATGGAAATCAAACATGAGTTTCTTTCCCGCCTATCCCCATAGATCACTACTACACCCTTTCCCGGTAGTACCATACGAATCATCTTTTTCTTACAGATTATACTGGCCTCATTCCTAGCCAACCAGTCCATACCAAGGACTACATCAAACTCTCTCATCGACATAGGGTATAGTACCACCGGTACCAAACTCCCTTCGATATCAATCACACATTCTTCAAACACCTCCCTAACCAACACTCGATTAGTGTCAGCGGTTTCTACCCCGAACTCTCGCCCTAACCTTTTAGGTTTTAACCCCAAGCATTGAGCAAACGTGGGAGATATAAAAGAGCAAGTCGCTCCTGAGTCAAACAATACTCTAGCACACGTATAGTTTATCAGAAACGTACCTGCCACTACATCCGGCACTTCCTTCGCCTCTGCCGTTGTCATGTTAAAGGCTCTCCCTTTAGGTCGAGCCGACTCCCACTTCTTTTCTTCCTTCCTGCCTCCCCCACGTTCTCCGGTTTGATATGCTCCACCCCGCCTTACCTGCGGGCATTCGGACCGAAGATGATCTGGTGATCCACACTGATAGCAATTTTTCTTATTCGGGCAATCCCTAGACAAGTGCCCCGGCAAACCACACTGAAAACAAGATCTTTCCCCCGAGGCACAGTCCCCTCGGTGCACTTTGTGACATTTCCGACAAGGCTTCTCCCCAAAACCTCTTCCAAATCTTTGCTCTGGTTTGAAATTTTTACCCTTTCTTGCATCCGTACCCGGTCCATCCCACTTCCTTTTATCGCCTACTCTATCAGATTGTTGACGATTCTTTTCCTTTTCAGTCATCTCAGCCGCATGCACAGCCGCCTGAAAGGTGGCGGGATCCCTGGCGGAAACCCACCCACGCAAGTTACTCTTCAGTCCAAAAATGAATCGTTCCACCCTACTCTCCTCGTTTGGCAAATAGGCTCCCGCAAAACGTGACTTCTCAATGAACTTGTTGGTGTACTCCCTAACTGACATAACTCCTTGCTCCAACCCTAAAAATTATTCCTGTAACTTTTTCACTGCCGCCATAGGGCTAAATTGCGCCTTAAACTTACCCACGAAAGTTTCCCAAGTCATTCCCTCAGCGGCGGTTACTCCTGATCCCCCTGTTTCGGCATCCCACCACAAGGTGGCTTCAGACCTCAGCATGGATAAAGCGTATGTTACCTTATCCTCTTCCGCATACTTGCTGGTGGCAAACACCAGCTCCATCTCTTTTATCCATTTCATTACCAAGACCGGATCACACTCCCCCTTGTATGTAGGAGGTTTGCAGGCTGCGAACTCCTTGTAACTGCATCCCTTCGCCACTGCTTTGGTTGACGTCTCGACTGTTGATACGTAATTACCTCCCACTTCGGTTACCGGCGGGCTTGTCAGCTCAGTCATCTCCTTGCTTTCGCTCTTATCTTTACTTTCAGAAGCTGATTTCTCTTGATGAGCCAACAAGGTTTGCAGAGTTTCCTGAAGTTTCCCCATTTCGGAAGCAAACGCCTCGTGGGTCACAAAAGCCTGATTTCGGCCCCGACCACGGGCCCTTGCAGTCCCACGTCCTCTCACGGTCGTTGAGCTCTCTTGATGAGATATCTCCTCATCCCGAATAACCTCGGCGCTTCTTGCTCTACGAGTGGTTCGAAAGTTCACTCCCCCCCGACCTCTTACATCGGTTCCCTCTACGTGGGTCGTAGCCCTATGAATCGTCCCTGCTGGACCACGCCCACGACCGCGACCTCGACCCCGAATGATCGACCTTCCCGCGCGGCCTCTCATCAACTCAGCTCTAGCCCCGCCTATCTCCTCTTCCCTTTCTCTCATCGTAACCCTACTTCGTAAAACTCGGTCTGCCATGACGACAACTGAAATGACAACAAAGTAACCTTAGTCTTTACAATCCTATATGTAACCAGATTTATAGATACATACATGTACCTGTAAATTTGCAATTACATTGGCCAGTTGTAATTTCAAATTTACCTTACACGTTAGTTCCTATTTCCCGTTACACAAGTTCTTACGCGGCAATTCCTAAGGCATCCTATTTCTCGATTGTGTCCCATCCCTAGTTTAAGTTTAGGTCCGACAAGGCCACCTAATTCGCTTAAACTAAGGCTCTGATACCAATTTGTAACAACCCCTTAAAATAAAGCATAAATGAATAAATGAGATTAATTCCCAGCATTTGGGTCCCCATTACAGAAGTCTGGAAATATAACAGTGCAAAAGTTCCAACATTCCAAAATCTAGTACAATCGAGAACGCTAAAAGTTAATAAGATAAAATATTAACTATGCCGCTTCTATGGTCCGAGCTCCTGATCCAAACATCTCTAACACTTTTCCTTTCCCTTCGATGAACCTGCTGCATTTCTACTACCTGGAAATGGGTTGCAAGGAAGAAGAAAAAAAAATAGATAAGCGACGGGGGTTAGATCTAAGGTCTAGTGAATTTCCAAACTCACCCATGCAATAATAACAATTAACAGTTTAAATTTATAAAGTGAAAGAATAGCTCAGAAAGCTAAATCTCAACGTAACGTTTACACACTAAAGCCTTCTGTCATAACCAGGACTGAACGTCCCCGGGGCCCCCAGTAGATCCCCATACGGCCCCCCATGTCGATGTCGTTTTTCGCGCATAGGGAAATGAATTTCCTCACACAAACAAACCATCCCCGATGGTTAATAATTGATGGTCTCGGCCATACAAAATTCCTTCCTTCTGCTTAAGAGATTGGGTTAACCATTGAGAAATACTTAGGACCGATACAATTATATTATGAATGAAACAAGAAACATTTTAGTACACGTAATCCAACAACATAAATAATTCTTGATAAAACCACTTCCAGTTTAGCAACGGGTTAAATAAAACAGGAGTAAGGAACTCACCTTGTGATAAGCTTGTCACACACACCCAGATCCTAATCCCGGCAATTTAACTCCTACAGACAGATTCCATATAAACCAGTTGAATGATTTGGTATTTAAAAATATAACTTCTATATGCTACTGGATCCACAGTAGATACCGGTCAAAGCATTACCGGTCGAAGGGTACCGGTCAAAGCATTATCGGTCGAAGGGTACCGGTCAAAGCATTACCGGTCGAAGGGTACCGGTCAAAGCATTACCGGTCGAAGTAACAGACCCTCAAACTTTTCCCAGAACAGAAATTCGACCCATCTAAATCCTAATACTAGTCCAGACATCAATTAACAAATGATTTAATCATCGATTAATCAATTGATCGACCATTTACAAGGGATTTGAAAATCCCTAACCACATATATCGACCGAAGGGAGAAGAGGATAAAACTCACACAGCTACCACTTCCAAATCAAATCAGTAAAGAGAAAACAGGACACAGGTTTCGATGCTTACCTTATGATGTTAATTTCTTCAAAACTTTCTCTCCGAGACCTTCGTTCACGTCTTCGATTCGATTTCCTCCCTTTCTTTCTCTCGGTCGACTCTCATTCTCAAAACACACACACCTGCCGCATCAACGCTCTTCCAGGGATAGAAATGGGTATTGAGATAGGGTTTTAGGCCTTTATTGGCCCATTAACACATTTGCTCACAAGCCCAACCCAACTTTATTTAAACTTTGGAATTTTCTATATTACTACCCGACTTTTCCAACATAGACGGGTGTTACAATAGGTCTGATCAGCGATCGGAAGAAAATTCAAAAAAACAGAAGGATCTCGGGGAGAAATCGAAAGGGAAAAGGTTTAATTCGTCCAGTTTTGGGCGAGGTAAGGTAAGTTTTCACATGTTAAAACAGTTGGCTAGACAAAATAATAAGAAGATAGGCCAAAGGAGAGGGCCAAGATCTGGTACAGGAGAGAAATCGTTGAAGAAGAAAGCAGGACAGGAGACTGCGGCAGCGCCTGCACTTGTATCGGTATCGAACGAATTGAATAGCAAAGAGGAATCAGAAGGTGTGGAGCAATTCGGGCAAGCGATTGGAGTGGTCTGGAAAAATGGGAGTGAAGCCTCAAAGTCAGATGGAGCTTTCAAATCGGGTAAGTGTCGATTTTATGAAAATTTAGAATGAATTGTCTATCAGTGAATATGAGGGGATTAGGATCGTTTGGGAAAAAATGTTGGATAAAAGAAATTTGTAAAACAGTAAAACCAAGCCTATTGGGAATCCAAGAAACGAAAATTAAAAATTGGGATCAAGTTCAAATTAGAGGGATTTGGGGAGGAGATGATGTAGACTTTGCCAAGGTTGACGCAAACGGTAATTCGGGAGAAATTGTTACGATGTGGGATAAGTAGATGTTCGATTGTAGGTACGTTATTGAAGATTCGTCTTTCTTGGTGGTGGTAGGCTCTTGGGTGGGAGAAGAAGGTAAGGTGGGATTTATAAATGTATACGGTCCGAATGAACTTAAAGATAGAATGGAATTATGGGGTAGATTGGAAAAAATTGTAGAAAGGGATGAGGTGAAGTGGTGTTTATTCGGAGATTTTAACGAGGTCTGGGGGTCCCATGAGAGGCTAAATTCTAACACGAACTTCAGGGGGTAAAAGAATTTAATGACTTAATTAATAGAAGTAATTTGATTGAAATTCCGATGTTTGGAAGAAAGTTTACGAGGATAAGCGACGACGGGTTGAAATTCAAAAAATTAGATCGTTTCCTTGTGACGAGTGATTTTGGGGGCGTATGGAGCAATTTGGGGGTAAAAGTTTTGGAGAGAAGGTGGTCTGATCATGCCCCTATCATGCTTTACGAAGACAAAAATAATTTTGGACCGAAACCATTCAAATTCTTTAACTCGTGGCTAAAAGAGGAAGGGCTAGAAGAGTTAGTGAGAGTTACATGGGGAATAAATATTTCTTCGAATCGACTGGTTTGCGTGTTTAAGGATAAGCTAAAGAAAGTTAAAGAGGCTATTAGAATATGGGGAAAAGCAAAGTTTGGGGGCTTAGAAAAAGAGATGGGGGATTGGAAAGAGGACGTGTCGAAGTGTGAAATAGAGGCGGAACAATTAGGTTGGGAAGAAGCAAAAAGAGAAAGATGGTTGCATGCTCGGAAAAAGTAGTTAGAATTGGAAGAAAAGAAATGTGGTATGGCGAGGCAAAGAGCAAAAGTTAAGTGGATATCGGAAGGGGACGAAAATTCCAAACTTTTTCATACGGCGATCAAATATAGAGAGAGGAAGAACTCGATTAGAGGATTGTATACAAATTCGGGGTGGACGGATGAGCCGGGTAAAATCAAGGAATATGTGTTTGAATTTTTCAAAGATAAAATCATGTCATCAAGTTCGGGGGGGTCCTTCTCTTCAGGCTAGAAAATTTAAAAAATTGTCAAAAGAAGACTTCGACTCTTTGGAACGCTCGTTCGAAGAAGAGGAAGTCTTGGAAGCGATCAAAAGTTGCGGAAATAATAAAGCGTCGGGGCCGGATGGTTTCACTTTCGGTTTTATAAAAAGATTTTGGGATACGGTTAAGGTAGACCTCATGGGGGCGTTAAGATGGTTTGGAGATAAAGGAGTGATTAGTCGGGGATGTAACTCTTCCTTTCTTACTTTAATTCCCAAAGTTGCAAACCCGACTAACTTAGGAGAATTCAGGCCAATTAGCCTAATTGGTATTTTTTATAAGATAATAGCAAAGGTTTTAGCGGAAAGAATAAAGACCGTGATGACTAAGGTAATTAGTGATACCCAAAGCGCTTTCGTGAAAGGTCGATCCATCCTTGACGGAATTGTAACATCCTTATTTTTATCCTAATGGAGGAAAAGTATTGAACTGGGTGAATTGGTAAATGAAGAACCAAATATGAAGTATGGATATAGTGCCATGTAGTCGTGACATCTGTCACAATAGCAAAAATGGTACTGGAAGCGTGGTAGTCCCAGTTATAGTGTCATGCAGTTGTGACATGGGTCACAATGGCACCGGCATTACCGAGTGTTTGGTCGTCCCAACGAATGTGCCATGAAATTATGACAATGGCATGATAACTTGAATAATGACATCAAATGTTCTAAGAGAGGGTCGATAAATGGTTGGGAAAAGTTCGAGGAACGGTCGGGAAAGCCGTCGAGAAAACGGGCAAAGAACGGTCGAGAAAACGGGAAAAAATGGCTCTCGGTACCTTTTGGCGAAAGTGACAGCTAAAGTGACACTGTCACTTTCGCCTGGCACTTTAGCATGGAAAAATTGGCCCACGGTACCTTCTTGGCGTAAGTGACAGCTAAAGTGACACTGTCACTTTCGCTTGGCACTCTCGCGGTCGGGGTGCAGTGCTTAAATTCAGCCCTAACTTCATTTGGTCATATCTTTCTCATTTCAACTCCGTTTTTGGTGATTCAAATTGCTATGGTTTCGTATTTGAGAACTTTTCAAGTATAGATTGTTAGTTTTGGGAAGATCCAAGAGTATATGGTGGTGGAGTGGAAGCAAAGATCATGAGTTCATCATCATCACCTCCATCTTCAAGAAATTTTGGGTTTTCTAGGTTTTCACCAAAACCTAAGTGGTGAGTTGATCCTCCTAGTTTTTAAACTTTATTATGAGTCATAAATTATATATTGATGACTTCCTAGTGTTTATGTTTCTCAAATTTCGGTTTGGAGGATTTTGAGAAAAGTTAGGTCAAATTAGGGTTTTGGCCAAAATGGAGATTTTGATACAAGATGCTTGGGGAACGATTCTATATGGTTGAATATGAATATTTATGGTTGGAAATTTATGGATTTAGGTTTTTGGAAGTTTTTGGCTCGAAGATCCAAGTTTCTTCAAAGGAGCTCAAGTGGGGTAAAAATCTAGATTTAGCCTAAATCTAGCAAGGTGAGTTCAAGTTGATTTGTGAAAACGGTGTACATGCCAAAATGTTTATTTTAAAATGTCTCGTGTTTTACCTGAAATTGTTAACTGCTGATAAGTTTTGTATCTTTTGAAGTAAAAATATATTTTACTTGTTATTGTCAAAGTGTGAGTATTTTAATAAGTTTTCATATTTGGTAAACTTGGGTTGTATTGATCTCAATAAATGCTCATATACAGGTTTTGAATATTTCAACAAGTAAATAGCATGACTTATGTATTCTTGGTGATCTTGTACAAATAAAGTCCATTTTATGATTTATGCATTTTCGGTGGTTTTTGTACAAATGAAGTCTAATTCATGATGTTCGACATTTTGGTGTATTTGAGTTTATAAACCATTTTGGAAAATCCTTGGTTCCAATATGTGACGAGTTTTGGGTTAATCACATCTTTGGGTTATGTGTATGTATACGTCGTTTAAAGGCACTTCATTATTTGGGGGTCCATTGTTTATTGGTCGAATGGATTTTAAGCATTTTAGCTCGGCGTTGACTTAAAAGAATCTTGAGGACATTTGTCCAGTTTTAATGGCTCGATGTAGAGTCCAAACTATAATTTACATACTAATGCACTTTATTGCATATTTATGATAATTACATGCTCGAGTGCGTTGGTCATTCATGGGTAGTCATGTAATGTTAGACTGTGTTGCATTGGATCCATAGGCACGTAAGTCATTCTTATTTGATGGTCAATTGGGTGGTACAGGGTTGGACTCCGGGACTCATGTTTTACGACCGGAACTTTACAAGTAGGCACTAGGAGGGCTGAGTCCGGTTGAGCTATTATGACTATGGGTAGTCCTCTGATGGGCGTTTGGGACCTTCGCCATGTGGGTCAATGCCTTCGTTGTATCCCCCGTGTGCCGAGCCTTTGGCGGTAATCCCGGTGATATTCACTAAGGTCAGTTGTCTTTTTGGGTGGAACTTGTCAAGAAGTCGTAGGGACACTTGGGCGTTTATGGCGTGAGGTGTCATACGATTAACGTTGTATGAGTGGCATACTTTTGTGTTTCCTCCACTCTCAACGGATACGGGTATCCACCGTTGTCGGCCCGTAGTATTTTGGATATTTAATTGTCCATGCTTTAATATTTGGATTTCATTCTATTTTATGGTCGCGTGAGTATTAATTTGAGTTACATGTTTTCGATGACGTACCATATCTTTATGGATTGTTTTCCGTTATTTAAGGGTCGAGTATTATGCCCTACCTGTGTTTGGGTGTTTTGGGATATGAAGTGTTATCCACGTCTTCACAAATTGGGTGTCGAAATTATAATCCCGTTTTGGGTGAGTTATAAGTTGCATCGTTTTATAAAGAATGTTTGTTTGGAGCATTGTATTTAAAGATGCATTCGTTTCCATTCTAAAGTAAACCATTTTGAAAGATCATGATTCGAACTGAATTCCTTTCTTTTAAATGTTAAAGATATATTCATTCATGCTAAAACTCTTGAGCTCACTAGGCGTAAAACCTAACCTTTTTATTTGTCGGCATGTGTATCAGGTTCCAGTCGGGGGTTTAGATTCTAGCAGCTCTATGAAGAGTTGAGCCTTAGCTTTACACAAGAGTAAGTAGTTGGTGAAGTATTCCGCAAGTTGGAGATAGTAACTATTATTGGGTTTTAGTTGCATCCGTTCTCATCATAGGTTGTATGTATAGAATGAATGTGTATATTGAGGTTAAATCTTAAATTGTGTTTGTAGATGAAGAAATTATCGATGTATTTAGAAAATTTTAATTAAGTTTCTATTTTCAGAATTGAGCGAGGTGATTGAATTTATGCGAAAGAAGAAAAAAAAGGGACGGTTTTTAAGGTAGATTTCGAAAAAGCATATGATAGTGTGGAGTGGGATTTCTTGTTCGATAGTATGCAAAAAATGGGATTTGGAGATAAATGGATTATGTGGATAAAGGCTTGTCTCAATTCCGCTTCAATGTCAATCCTAGTCAATGGTAGTCCAACAAAAGAATTCAAACTGAGCAAAGGCTTGCAGCAAGGTGATCCTTTAGCCCCGTTCCTCTTCCTCATTGTGGTCGAAAGTTTACACTTGTTAATGGAAGAAGCGGTAAATAAATGTTTATTTGAAAGCATCAAAGTGGGGGACAATAACATCTCAATCTCGCATCTTCAATACGCGGACGATGCCATTTTTTTTGGTAAGTGGAGCCTTATCAACCTTAAAAACCTCCTTAAAATCTTTAAATGTTTCCACTTGATGTCGGGGTTAAAAATCAATGTTAGCAAAAGTAAAATTTATGGTTTGAGTGTTTCGGAAGAAGAATTTCAAAGTTGGGCAAGATGTGTAGGATGCGGCACGGGCAAGTTTCTGGTTACATATTTGGGTCTTCCGGTAGGAGTCTCAATGAGAAGGGTGGCTCATAGATAAAGTAAAAAAAGGCTAGCTTCATGGAAATACAAAGTACTCTCGTTTGGGGGTCGGTTGACGTTGGTTAAGTCGGTATTGGGAAGTCTTCCCTTGTATTTCTTCTCCTTGTATCGAGCCCCGAGTGGAGTGATAAAAGAGCTAGAAAGAATGAGATGTAGATTCTTTTGGGGGGGTGGAGAGAGTGAAAAGAAAGGTATAGTGTGGGTAAGGTGGGAAAATTCGATGCGGAGCTTCAAAAATGGGGGTATAAATATAGGTAGCTTGAAATCGGCCAATTGGGCTCTTTTGGGAAAATGGTGATGGCGTTTTCGAGTCGAAAAAAGGCATTTTGGGTAAATATCATTGAAAGTATATACGGGGTTGGGGGGTTGTTTGATAACGATATTATTGGTGTTGGTGCAGGTACGGTTTGGAGCAATATAGCTCGAATCGGTGCAAAAGTGGACAACATGGGAGTTCCATTCTCAAGCTCGTTTCGGAAGAAAGTTGGAGACGGAAAGAATACAAGCTTTTGGAAAGAGTTATGGACGGGATCAAGGACACTAAAAGAAGAGTTCGGAAGAATCTACCGTCTGGAAATGGATAAAGACGCAAAGGTCGCGGATAAAGGAACATGGTCGGAAGAGTCATGGAGGTGGGAATGGAAATGGAGAAGACCACCAAGGGGAAGGGAAATCGGCGAGCTAGAAAATCTCATCCGAAGACTAGAAGACAACCATCCAATAAGAGGTCGAGAAGATAAAATGGATTGGTCATTAAATGAGTCAAAAAGCTTCACGGTTAAAAAATTAAAAGAGTCTATGGAAGAGGGAGGATCGAATCTCAACGATATAGGGGTACCGACAAAATGGTTGAAAATCATCCCAAAAAAGATATGTGTTTTTATTTGGAGAGTTACGAGGGGAAGAATCCCATGTCGTTCGGTTTTAGATAGAATGGGGATAAAGTTGCATACGATATTGTGCCTGTGGTGAATCAGTCTAAACGATTGATCATGCTTTAGTATCTTGCCCAGAGGTAAAACATTTTTGAACTTTAATTGGAAGATGGTGGAACAAAAATATGGAAGCGGTGACATCGATTAGAGAAATTCTCCAAGACGGAGCGATTTCGGTTAATAATAATTCGACCGAATCACTTTGGAATGGGGTGATTTGGGCAGCCTTGTATCTTATCTGGGAGCACAGAAATAGGGTAGTTTTTAGAGACGATAAAAGGAAAATTGTGGATCAATTGTACGAGATACAATTGATCATATTGGAGTGGATAAAAAGTCGCAACAACAAGATTTCGGTCGACGGATCAAGGTGGTTCACGGCTTCAGATACTCTACTATAATCTGGCACGAGGGAGCTGGAAAGGAGTACGAAAGCGAGCAGTGAAGTCAGGTAGCAGTCGTTGAAGGGGTTTGAGAGTTTGTCTCTCGCAAACTTGACCCGACATGCTTTGATGTCGTTATTGGGTGTCGTATAAATCACCCCTATTGGTATTGTGTATTGATTTCCTTGATAGAATCAAGGTTTTTTCTCAGATATGCTTCGTGACCTGCACCTGCAGGAAGGGTGATTGGTGGTGGTCATGGCAATTTGGTTGTAAGTTGACTATATTTTGTGGTTATATAAAGTTTGCCTTTCAAAAAAAAGGACCATGACTTGTTCTCTTATTCTCTTTTTTTCGGCTTCTCTCTGTAACTCATCTTTATCTCTCTTCTCTCTCTCTCTCTCTCCATATATATATATATATATATGTGGTTGGATTATTTTGTTAACCAAATTTTTTTTATTACTTTGTGAACCAATCCTCACCATTGATGATAAGATTGGATGAATGAAATTTAATCTAAAAAATAGCCATTTAAGTAGTTTTAAATTGGTAACCGATTCAATGAACCATTGTGACAAAGGGTAATTTGGGGAAAAATTCCTCAAACTTTTTTTTTTTGGAAAAGGTGTCCTAGGCTATGCCTAGAGTAATTCCTTGGCAAATTTTTGACTACAAGACATCAACCTTGATTAAAACTCAGTGGTCACAATTGTTGTGTACGTCTGGATTCGAACCCTGGGTAGATGAGATATTTCACCACATCCCCCAAGGCCTTAACCAGTACGCCACAACCCTTGTGGTTAAATTCCTCAAACCTCTCAAACATTAAAAAAAATGACCCATTAATTACTCTAAATCATATCGGCTAAGAATGTTCGTCCATGTTCACTGCCATATGTTCAACACAAGGAATGTTTTTTTCTGTAATAAGGAACTGTGAATCTATTAGTATGATTATTTGTTCACAGATGTTCACTGCCATATGATCAACCCAAGGTATTTTATTCTTATGATTTTTGGTTCATAAATGTTCACTGCCATATCTTCATTGTGTGCATATTTTATTCTTATGATTTTTTGTTCATACATGTTCACTGCTATGTGATCAACACAAGGTATTTTTTTTTTTGTAACAAGGAATTGTGAACGTGTTAGAGCATTTTTTTTGTTCATAAAGGTGCATTGCCATATATTCAACCTAATGTATGCATTAGACTATGATCTTGACAAGATCTTGAAGATCATATATCACTTCCAAAACCACAAACCCAGGTTCATACCGTTTCAATGAACATCCATGATCCAAACAAAAAACTCGATTTTTAGCTACTTTCTCATTCATTACTTCACCAAACTTCTCCAAAACACATCCTCTCCCCTCTCTCTCTTCATTGAAGTCAACCTAGAGGCATTGATTGCTTCATGTTCACTTCACTTCAAGGTTTTTCCATCATTATCAAGCAAGGGTTTTGAAGCTAGGATTAAGGGTTCCTCATCTCATCATCTTATCCAAGGTTCTAGGTTATTGGAGATCTCTAGGTTTTCATACAAACTTAGTATAGTGAGTTCACTTTTACAACCCTTGTTCATCATATACATGTTTAAATATTCTCTATTTGTTTCCTCAAGGCTTTTATAATATTTTCTCCTCATTTGAGCATTTTGGAAAATTAGTTGAAAACTAGGTTTTTAATGATTTTGGGTATTATGATGAAAGGGTTATGGAACTTGATTTTACATACAAAAATATGATTTCCTTTCATTTGGATAAACTTTTGGAAATGTATGGGTGATGGCCAAATTTTCATTATGATGACAATTTGTGACTTTCACTTATTTAATGGTTTACTTGTACAAATGTTTGGCTATGTTGGTATATTTTGGAGTGTCAAATGTAGAGCTAAAGTGCAATGGATCCATAGGCACAATAGTCGACCTTTCATGAAATGGGATACTTACTCCCACGTTTTGGCTAGACACAGGGATTATATCACTGGGGGACTGGAACTATAGACTGTGGGTGGTTGAACTCGATGACCAATGTTACATTAATAGAAAGTTTACAACATTGTAATGTGACTTACTTCTGTATGGTAAATCGGGACTCCGTCGTCATTATATGGATTCTCATGTCACTCCAAGGATAAAATATGTTTGAAATATGTGTTATGACCTTATTTAACTATGCTTTGAAGTTTTATGTTCTATGGCATTATTTTACAAATTTTTAGACACACTAGTCGTTAAGCCTAACACTTTCTCTCAAATAACATGTATATCAGGTTCGCTTAGCGGAGGGGCTTCTAAGGCTTGCGTGGAGCGTTCAATTTCCATCTTAGGAATTTTTGGGATTGATGGATTTTGATAATAGGCGTTGCTTGAAGATAGTGTTCTTTTGGTGATGGTAGCAACACATGTCTTTAATCTAAACTTAGGGCCTGTTTATTTGCTTCTGAACACCTCTTACCGGATAAGAGATTCTTACCATGGTAAGAGGTGGATTGTTTACCAAAAAAAAAAAAGTATCCTCTTACCAGAAATTGGTGCTGACCGAGCTCTTTCTCTGGTAAGAAGCTGATGGGCTCCTTACCACAGTCAGAGGCAATCATCCGATTTTACCCTTCAACACAAAAAAGAACTGAAATTTTGAGGAAAAGTATGAAAAACTTAAATAAATAAAAAATCTTGTTCTGAATTCCAAAGAAATTACGACTGCAACTTACTGATAATTGTTTCTTTACCAAAGCTTGATGTTTTATAATTATCAATAAAAAATCTTTACGACTGCAAATTATTGGTTGCTACCAATTTTTTATAAGCTTGATGTTTGAAGATGGTCATGGCAGAAATATGCAGCAGACATGAAATTGATCATCTTGTTGAAATGGTAAGATGATAGAGACTCCAAGAAAACTGATTCATCATCCCCTCCATTTGCCTTATTGCATCTTCTCTTTGTGTCTCCATGTCCATTTTTTCAATACAAACCCTAGAAAAAAGGTTTGGGGTTTTGATGGTTTCAATAAAAAATACAAAAAGCCTACACATCAAGGTCCTTGTGTCGTGTCTCTCTCTAACTTTTTCTTCATTTTTTCTCTTTAATTCTCGATACCCGTGTTTGTTTTTCTCTCCTAGTAAATCTATTTTTAACAACAAGAGGATGAAACAAATTTAATTCAATAATTAGTATATTTGATCAAAAATAAGAATACTAATAATCTTGTAATTAAGTGGATATATATTATAACAGACAATAAAAGAATAATATACAAAAACATATTTTGTAAAATATTATTTTTAAACAAAGGGGTATAATCGTCATTTTCAATTGGTCAGCACTTAATACAAAATGTTAAGTAAACAATAATTTTTAGTGAACACTTATCTGAATCAGATCTCTTGTCCTAATCAGAGTTCTTACCCCGGTCAGCGCTTACCCTAAATTTTTGGTAAACAGCCCCTTAGATTAGCTGAGATTAGTAGGTTGTTATTTATCATTTGTATTTATTAATTGTAAACGCTTTACAATTTCCCCATCTTAGGTGATGTTATTTATTTCGATGTTGTTTATTCGATTAAATTCAGGTTTAAATTGACCTCTATTTTTAAGGGTGTTTCACTATCTATCTATCTCGCTATATCTTTCTATCTATCTACCTATATATATATATATATATATATATATATATATGTAACACCCGTAATTTTCGGTAAGTAATTGTCACACGGACGTTTCTATGACTTGTAAACAGTGGGTTTTTGTTGGAAAATGTTTTGTTTAAAGTCCCTTGGAGTATCGGGAGTATTGGCAGTGAAAAAGTCAAGTTTCGGGGCTCCGGAGAGGTTCCGCGACAATGCCCGCGACTATGACAAGTCACAGTCGCACTGTCATAATCGCATGGAGTGTACCACGAGCTGGTACACACCATCGACTATGACCAGTGACATTGCCCAGGGCAATGTCGCATGGTCAATGTCGCACCTGGGCACCAGGGTGCTGTTAAATGCGAATTCTCAGCTTTCTTTCCCATTCTCTTCTCCAAAACTTCCCCATTCTCTCTCAAATCGCTTCTTCTTCATTACCCACAAACCCTAACTCATTTTAAGGCTATTTCCATGGATTTCAAGGTGTTTCTTCACCATCAAGCTTGTGATCTCAACCTCATGTGCTAGTTCATGTGTTCGTCCACCATTTCTTGAAGGTTTCTAAGTTTTATAGGTTTTCGTCAAACCTAAGTGGTTTATGGAAGTTTTGGCCTTGATGATTCAAGTTGCTTCAAAGGAGCTCTAAGTGGGGTAAAATCTAGATTTAGCCTAAATCTAGCAAGGTGAGTTCAAGTTGATTTGTGAAAACGGTGTACATGCCAAAATGTTTATTTTAAAGTGTTATGTGTCTTACATGAAATTGTTAACTGCTGATAAGTTTTGTTATTTTGAAAGTGTTTAACTTTATAAACTTATATAGCACACATTTTGGGATTTTTGGACATTTTGATAAATGTGTCATAAATGAAGGTGTCTTGATGATTTATTGCATAAATAGATATTGGATCAAAATTGCACTTTAGTGGTTGTTGGGTTTTATGCATTATTCACGAAATGGAATGTTTGAAAATACGAATGTGTGAGTCCCTTGGTTTTGGTCGTTCCCGATCTTGGGAACAATTTGGAAATTGTAAACCTTCTGGTTTTAGGCTGAAGGCCAATTGTAATCTAAGAGTCAAAGATTTTGGGAAAAGATGTATTTTGGTTTGTGTAACCTTACTGACTCGCGTATTTTAGTCAATCGTTCATTATGCCTTCTTGGGGCTTGGATTACCCTCAGATGAGTCTTTGGAACAGTTGTTCAATCTTGGTAGCTCGTTAAGGAGCCTTGGTCGTATGGTGTACTTAGTTGCACCTTATTTGGGAATTACATGTTTTGAGTGCGCTGTCATTCCTTTGAGTCATGTAACGTTTTGACCGTAATGCAATGGATCCATAGGCATAAAAGTCGGTTTTATTGTATGACTAAAGACTCGGTTTGAGTTGATGTCCGATATGACTAAAGACTCGGTTTAAGTTGATGTCCGATATGACTAAAGACTCGGTTTGAGTTGATGTCCGATATGACTAAAAACTCGGTTTGAGTTGATGTATATTACGACTAAAGACCTGTATAGGGTTGAAGTCAATGGTTGTTTATCCTCGGAGATACGCTTATAACATAGATATGTGGCTTAACTTTGTGTACCCGCCACATTCAATGGAATCGGGTCTACCCCGTCACCGAAAGGTGTTGTTTTGGGTACTGAGTCTTGTATCCATGTTTTCGGTGACATATTGTATATGGGATTTATTAACCATGATTTATGGGTTGAGTGTTATGCCCCACTCGTGTTTTGGGTATTTTGGGATGTGAAGTGTTATTCACGATTTCACAATTTGGGAGTCGATTTATAAAGAATGTTTGTATTGGACCGTTGTCTTTAAAGGTGCATAGTGTGGGAAAATGAGTCGTTTCTATTTCTAAAGTAAATTAGTTTGAGATATCTTGATTTGAACAGATTTCCTTTCTTTTAAGAATATATTTATTCATATTAAAACTCTTGAACTCACTAGGCGTTAGCCTAACCTTTTAATTTGTCGGCATGTGCATCAGGTTCCGTTTTGGGTTAGTGTTCGCGTCACTATGAAGAAATGAGTGTTTACTATGAGCTCGAGAAGCGTTTTGCTTGGTGAAGTCTTCCGCATTGTTTTTGGGAAGAGCAACTTACATTTGGGTTAAGTAACACCCGACTTCGATTTAGTCCTTGTATATAAGACTGTAAAGTTATGATTGTTGTGGTTAATTATAGAATTTTTAAATTGAGGTATTTGGAGATTGATGCATAAGTGGAGTTTTGTCCTTTAATTGATATTATTTCGAGATATTTTTAATTAGTTGTTCTTACCAAATTTGAGGGTGTTACAAGTTGGTATCAGAGCTTAAGTTTAAGAGAATTAGGTGTTGATTTTTGGATGCCTAGACTCAAACTAGCGTTCTTACCTTAAAATGATTTTAGTTTTGAAAATCGAGGGTTAGACCACAAGGTCTAGTGAATCCCCCTCGATTACAGTTATAAACAATGCATGAAAATAACAATTATACTATCGTAAAAAGCCAACAAAATAACACGACGTCATACATGGGAATTGCACGGTGGTCATTAACCGATAATCCCCAACTGCCGTCAACCACGATCGAGGTCTAAGCAGACTCCCCTTTCACCTCTGCGGCCCAAGCAGACTCCCCATCCCCACGTATGCAGAAAACGAATTTCACGCTTACGGGGTTTAGAGTTCACTTCCGAGGGATCGTGACAATCCCAAGGTATATTATCCACTATGCGTCCCAAATCCACATTAGCATATCCAGCGTGATAACAAAGCATAAATATTTAGAAATAAAAATCATAATACGCTAGATCAATGTCCACAAGTACTTCATGTCATGCAAATAGTTGTGAAATGTTGAATAACAACACGTTTATACATAAAACCATACTCAGTGTTTGAAAAAGGTTATCAATCCATTACCGTAAAAAAGATTTAAAAGGGACTCACCTCTTGATGGAAACCCGACACACACACCGAAGTTAGCTTCAGAAACGGATAGATCACTTACAATTTCGTAAAACATGAAAGGTCAAACCCCCAGCTAGACTTTTCTATAAAACTGAACAAATCTTCCCTGGAACCCCCTGCATACCCAACACCCTCACTAAGTGGGTTCTTCTGACTTACCGGGCCTTAAACCAGTTTCCAACTAATACTGGGTTTGATCCCGGTTCCAGTCCTACTGGGTTTCACCCCGGTCCCGGTCCCATACCGGTTTCCCTCCCGGTTCCAGTCCTACCGTATTTCACCTCGGTCCCAGTACATATCGGGTTCCCTCCTGTTGTGCAATTCGGGAGTTAGCCCAAGGCACTCCCGATTCCAAGCTATCCCCGGGAGCCTTTGACATCTGGGTTCTCGACTTCACGGGTGGGACGTGGTCCAGTTTAGGGCTAACCCCGTTCACTCCCCTTCGACCCTACGAGAGAATCGCTAAGGGTCTCCCTCTTCTTTAGTGTAATCGAACACTAGTACGGGATACAATTTCATCATGAGGAAACAAGCTACTAAATCAATCGATTTCCATTTCTACCATAACATCAAATATCCTTCTCAATCAGGTGTAACCACAGACTACCATCGACAATGAAATCCCAAACCCTTAACTAGAGAGAAGATTAAAATAAGATTACCTCTTAAGATGCAAATGTCCAATTCCTTTGATTTCTTCTTCACCTTCCTCAATATTGCTAAAAATCCCACTTAGCTTCCTTGCTCACTCCTTCCCTCATATGGCGCCTACAAAACTTTAGAATGAGGGTTTAGGGTTTTAGGGGCTGTTTGGGATTGCTTATTTTAAGTGTTTTTTAGCTTATTGCGGTATGACACCGGAGATAAGCACTTTTTAGTATTTGGATGGAGAAAAATTAAAAGAGCTTATAGCGATGTCAATCCGCTAAAAACGAGTTTTTGATAAGTCATTTGGTTTTAACTTATCAACTTATTTAAAAAGTGTTTATGACCTTTTTAGTTATTTTATATGTATAAACAATCTCAAACACCCTTAAATAACAACTTAATAACTTATTACGTTTTAGTATCATAACAAGCTAATCCAAACACTTTTTAGAAAACTCCGATTTGATACCGCATAAGTTGATAATCACTTTTCAAAATAAGCATAAGTTATTTTAAATATGTAATCCCAAACACCCCCTTAATTTCACCCTTTTTATATAACTTGCACATTCTGCCCACAAAGTCCCTAAGTTCCCTTTCTTCTCACTTTGACCACCAATTTACACAAGGACAAGAGAATTGGGGAAACCATCGTTATAGAACAGGCTTTGTTTTGGTTTGTATCCCTCCCCATAATTATGTCTACCAACCTCCCAATAAATAGCATCATACTCCCTTTACGTGCAAGCGCATTTTAAGGGGAATTGATTGTAAACATACCCCCTCCTATGGGGAGTATGTGAGTGAGGTAGGAAGGGGTATGTGAGTGATTGTGAGTGAGGAGGGGGTAGGAATAGCAATGCCCTTATTTAAGGGTGTTGCTTTCCCTACCCCTAATAACCCCATACCCCCTCCTACAAGCTATGTCCCCTCACATGGTGGACAACAAATCACAAAATTGTAAATTTTTTATTTATAGTTACAGTTTATACACTTATAATTATTTAATTAGTTTACTTTATACCTTTTAGTTTTCTAATTTTCATTTTACATCATCACCATATTAATACATATAATCGTATATTAACTAAAACTACGTTAAAAAAATACGTTTTAATTTTAACAAGTTATACCATTACAATCGTCTCTTCGATACCTTCAAAATGACCTCAATATTGAATATTTTTGGATTTAATTATTTTATTATATATTAAAAAATACGTTTTAAAATACGTTAAAGAAATCGATATATATATATATAATGAAAACAAAATCATATTTGAACTGTAACAAAACACAATTAAAATTAATGTATAATATCACATGTACTGCAAAACGTAATTCATAATTTTCATCAAATCATATGTGATATCACATGTCGATTATTTTGGGATATCACCAGTCGATTAATGAAAACAGAATCATTCGATATATATATATATATATATATATATATGTATATATATATATGTATATATATATATATGTATATATATATATAGGGGAGCGATCATTAGCAAACCTCCCTTATAGTGCAAACTTTGCAACCCAATTTCAACCAATCAATGAATTTCCTTTGTTTTTTGCTTAATTTTAGTTATAAGGGTAAGTTTGTCTTTTTATATTTAATCCGTTTATATATGGTAATTATCTTGTTAAGTTATTTTTGGATATGTTTCAATATTAATAAATTATTTATGATATTCAATTTTTTTATTAACAAATATCCAAATTCAATAAATGAGACGTATGTATGTTTTTTATTATAATGTTTTTATTATATGTTTCAATACAATTTTTTTTTTATCAAATTTAGCATAAAAGTAATTTGAATGTATGTTTTTTATTATCAAATTTAGCATAAAAGTAATTTGAATGTATGTTTTTTATTATAATGTATGTTTCACGATTTGTTTTAATGAAACTGTTTTAATGTTTCTTAGTTTTTGTAATTTTCGGTTAATCGTATATTCGTTACGATTCATCGTATATTCATTACAGTTCATTGTATATTCATTACGGGCATCGTATATTCATTACGGTTCATCATATATTCATTATAGTTCATGATATATTCATTACGGGTCATCGTATTCATTATGGATCATCGTATATTCATTACGGTTCACTATTGATGAAATAAATGACACGTATCATGATCGATTGATGAAATATTTGTAAGTTTTTTTTTGTGAACAAAAAAATATTTTTAAGTTGTTTTCTAAACTTGGTTAACCAATTTAGAAAAATATTTGAGACATTTCCTTAATAATTGCCATTTGATTTGGTTTCCTAATTTGAATATGGAATTGTAATGGACCATTATGCCCTTGTATCCTATTTTCATTAATTTATTATATTAAATTAATTAATTTATTAACATAAATAATTCAAATGAATCTTAACCCTTGATTGATGATATCTACGGTTTCTAGATTGGTTGCAAAGTTTGCATCATAAAGGTGGTTTGCAAATGAAACCACCTATATATATATATATGGATCAATTGAAAACCAGTATTACATTGGAAACATTGGAAACCGAAATCAACCAATCATTGAATTTTTTTTTAATTTTTTTTTTAATTGATAAGGTTATTTTAGTCTTTTACATAATTTCATAATATATATGGTAATTGTTATTATTATTATATTAATAATTGTTTATTTTTAATTTATTTTATATATGGTAATGTTAGTCATTTATTAATGTAAAAATGAGATATTTAATTTAGGAAAACAAAGTTTAATCATACGGATCCTATATTTTTGATTTTGATGAATCATTGATTGATTAAAATATTAATATAAAAATAAATATTTAGTTTTTCAAGTATTCATATGAAATTACCTGCAGGCACAAAATATTAATATATTGAAACATAATGGATTTGATATAGTGAAACAAAATATTAATATAGTGAAACCTGATGAAACAGATTTGATATAGTGAAACATAATGGAAAGGTAATGAAACAAAATATTAATATAGTGAAACCCGATATAGTGAAACAAAATATTAATATAGTGAAACAAAATATTAATATAATGAAACCTGATGAAACATATTTGATATAGTGAAACATATTTGATATAATGAAACAAATGAAAAGGTAATGAAACAATAATGGTAATGAAACTTAATTGGGTTTTTACATACTGCATATTGATGAACGGGTAATAAAAAGGTAGTCTTGATATATTATTATTATCTTTTATTAATAAATTAATTAATTTATTACCATATTTCATCTTTGTTGCCAAATTTGAAACATAAAAGAAAAAGACACATTTACCCTTTTGACATATTATTATTATCTTTTATTAATAAATTAATTAATTTATTACCATATATAATTCAAATGAATCTTAACCATTGATTAAAAAGATGAATGGTTGAAATTTGGTTTTCCAAAGTTTTCAATGAAATTTGGTTTCTAATTGAAACCACCCATATATATATATATATATATATATATATATATATATATATATATATATATATGATTTGAAATAAAGTAAAGTTATTGATTTGAAATAAAATAAAGTAATCGATTTGAAATAAAATAAAAATAATTCGATATATATATATCGAACGAATGAATCAAAGTAAGAAATCAATTTTTCATCTGCAACTTTGTCTTCTCTCCCTCTTCGTCTCTCTTTCTCTCTCTCTATATATATATATCAAAGTTGCAGATGACAAACATGGGAGAAGATTTGACACCAACATCAGAATTTGTCACCAACCAGGTACAATATTATGATAACTAACATTTATGTTAATTTTAACTTACGGGTTCAAGTGAAGGTTATAACAAAATATAATAATTTCAAGTGTTCGAATCTCGAGAAGAAATAACTGACTGGGTGCGTAATGTGGGACGTTCGGTTGGTGTCGTTGTTGTTACCAAAAGATCAAAAACTAAGACAAATGGAGATGTTTATAAAATCGTGTTTATGTGTGAACATAGTGGGGTTTACAAATGTGACAAAATTTCCAGTCGTCATACTGGAACAAAAAAAAACGCAATATAGTTATTATGTTTATTATCTTTATGTTAAAAACTTACGTTCGATGTGATGTGTTTTCTCTTTTTTCCAAAAAAAATCGATTAACCAAAGTACAATGTATGACATATAATAATATAATTAAATCAAAAAATATTCAATATTGGACTTATTTCGAAGGTATCGACGAGACGATTATAATTGTGTAACTTGTTAAAATTAAAAATTATTTTTTAACGTATTTTAGTTAATATACAATTATATTTGTTAATATAATAAAAATGAAAAATGAAAAATATAAAACTAAAAGGTATAAAGTAAATCAATCAAAAGAGTGTAGGGACCAAAAATGTAATTATGAATGGAAAGAATTTCCCTTATTTAATAGTTATTTTATGAAACAAATTCTTAAAATAGTGAGATTTTTACATTTGTTTTAAACCATATTTTTTTAATTAAAAAGAAAAGAAAAAACATAGGATTTACACAAATGCATAAACCCTATTTGCATAATCAAATATTTTAATTTTTAAATTACACTTTTTATTTTTATAATTATTTATTTAATTTATTTTATATCTCTTAAGTTTTTATTTTTTATTTTATATTTTTATCATATTAACATATATAAATCGTATATCTATAATATATTATCTATACTATATTATAAAATATGGATAAAAAATTCTTAGATACAAATTATTAGGCACAAGGTACCATCATTTTATGCAAGATTTAAAAAATCTCTTAATTTACAAGTATCAAAGCACAAGATACATATTACTACTGCAGGCTTCTAACACCCACCAACTTCGTATGTGTATGATCTTCCTTTTATGTAAATATTTTCATGTATCACTATTAATTAATATATTATATTACTATAATTTTGTTTTAATTATATTATTAAATATGTAATTGGTTATTTTTTCTAGATGTCATTAAAATATATAAGATAATCATTGAATTCTAACAAAATACTTGATTTTTTATATAAAAAACATTATATTATTAAGCCTAAATTAAATAAATTTATAAAAAAAAACATTATCACTTTTTCAAAACCATCCAAAATCGTACTGTAAATCGACAAAAAAATAAAATGAAACATTAAAATCGTGATGTATCTCGCTGCATTGCACGAATATATACTATATTATAAAATACGGATAAAAAAACTCTTAAAAACAACTGTTAAAACTTAATGTACCGCTATTTAATACTAATTACTTAAAACTTAAATAAAGAATGAAAACTTAAAATCTTTTTCTATTTAATCTTTATCTCTAACAAGTTTAACTTTTCTAAAATCACTCGTTACTTCAACTACCCTAAAATCAATCCCTGCATAATTAAATATATGATAAAAATCAAATTTAAAATATAAAAAATTTAAAATATAATTAAAAAAATCTAACATGATATTTAATGTTTATTTTATATAAAAAACATTATATTATTAAGCTTAAATTAAACAAATTTATTAAAAAAAGCATTATCACTTTCTCAAAACTATCCAATTTCGTACTGTAAATCGACAAAAAATAAAATCATAATTTATCTCGCTGCATTGCATGAACACGCTTCTAATGTATTATAAAGCACGGATAAAAAAACTCTTAAATATAATTGTTAAAGTCTAATGTACCGCTATTTAATGTTAATTACTTAAAATATCTTAAAAACAACCATTAAAGCTTTATGTACTACATTTAATGTTATTTATTAACTTTCAATCATTATCTCTAACTATTTTAATTCCTCTAAAATCACTCCTCTATCCCCTAAAATCACTCCCCTGCATAATTAAATACAGGATAAAAATCAAATTTTAAATATAAAATATCTAAAATATAATTAAGAAATCTAACAGAATATTTAATGTTTATTTAAAAAAACATTATATTATTAAATCTAAAATAAATCACATTATTATTAAATTATCGAACAAACTTTTAAAAACAAAATTTTATGCATTAAGTACCGTTTATTGATACATATTATTTAAAATTCAAGATTACAAGTAATGATGCATGAGTACAAATTTTAAAGCTATATATTTGAATTCATAACTAACTAATAAGCATATTCAAAACAATATAAATATCTCAATCTAAATATAAAAAATTTATAATATATAAGATAGTCATTGAATTCTAACAAAATACTTAATGTATCTCGCTAAATTAAACAAATTTATAAAAAAAAATCATTATCACTCCTTTAAAACCATCCAAAATCGTACCGAAAATCGACAAAAAATAAAATGAAAAATTAAAATTATGATGTACCTCGCTGCATTGCGCGAGTACGCTTCTAATCAACTAAAATACATTAAAAAGACGTTTCTTTTTTTACAAAGTATATCATTATAATCATCTCGTCAATACCTTCAAGACGAACTCAATATCGAATATTTAATTTAATCATATTATTAAATGTCATAAATGCGTACAACTTATTTTTAATACTTACATTTTTATACCCTTATAGTTACAAATTATATAAATAACTAGAAAGGTATAAAATATAAGCACTAAAAATAATTCATACGTATTTACAATATTTAATAATATGATTAAATCCAAAAATATATTTTATATAGAACTTATTTTGAATGTATTGACGGGACGATTATAATGATATAATTTATAAAGTTAATATACGATTATGTATGTTAATATGATAAAAGTGTAAATTAAAAAAATAGAAAATAAGCGATATAATAAATTTAAAAAAACTAATTATAAAAGTATATAATGTAATTAAATAATTAGCTTTAGGCAAGTCGTTATAAAGTATAAACCATTTGCATAAAATCCAATTATTTTGGAAATTTACTTCAGTAATGACTATAAAATAAATTAAGTTGGATAAATTAAATATTTCAATCACTTTCTCGTACTTAAATCATTTTATACGTGAATGTGATGCGACATCTTCAAAACACTAAACCTTCTCCATATCTTCTCTGTTTGTGGTGGAAAAATTGATTGGGGTTTTATCACTCTAATCAAGCAATCCAATAGTCTCCTTCAACAATGGTAACCCTTCATCAATCTTGGCAAAGTGGTTACAAATCAAAGAGGTTAGCTCACTTGGATAGGTAACATCTTGAGGGGTGTGGGGTGAAAGTCACACTACCCGGGTTCGATTCCCACGAGCGACACTTTCCTGAGATATCCAGACTCTGGGTCTGGTCCTTCGAGGCTGGGTCCAGGACCGGTTCGGGTGGGTCCAGTCTATATATGGGACCCTCTACCCTGTCGGTCGGGATCAGCCAAAGGCTGGACCGGGTCACAGCGGATTAGTAGGATTGCCCGTAATGGAGGCCCGATACTGCTGGAACGAGTGTGTGCGTTAACTTGTCGTTCAAAAAAAAAAGTGGTTACAATATAAGTGGGAACTCATATTGTTGTAATATAGGGCACATGATGATTATAAAGGTGATTAGTTAATTAAGCGAGCAACAACAGAATCATTTATACTCATCGAACCCATGTTTGAAACATTATTCATCTTACAAATCTAGATTTTTTTTTTTACTTTGAATCAACTGAAGAAGAAAATCTTAACTTTGATTGTTTAAGCATTAATATTTTGTGACTTAATATGGGAAACAATTTGAGAAGATTACAAAATCATCTTCAAGCTTGAACTACCAATGACGGGTTTTTTTTATATTCCAGATCTGTAACATCATGGACTGTGCCCTGCCTTAGAGATGGGGCACATAGGTCAGTGTTTGTGGTGCCTAATTAAGAGTAGAGGAAGAAGGAAATACTCTCGTGATAACCGCTAAAACATAATGATCAAACCACTTGGGTTGTGGCGCACTGGTAAAGCCTTTGGGGGATGTATACCCAGGGTTCAAATCCAGGCGCTGCCAAAGCTCTTGTGGCCATGGAGGTTCACCTGCGATGACTCCAGGCCATTCGTGATCGCCCGGGGATTAGTCGGTGCGCGTAAACTGGCCCGGAAACCCACGGTTACCAAAAAAAAAACATAATGATCATTAAGAGAAGAGAGAAAACCAAAACAAACCATACCTAAAAGGTCTTGTGTAGTGACTAAAACTAAAAAACATGTGACAAGCTCTTTTTCATGATTTCAAATTTTAACGTTTTCTTTTGTTTTTAAATCATATATTTCCTTCTCCCTTTATTAATTAAAAATATTTCATTTCTTCATCTGTTAAAGAACGAATTGGAGTTAAATCCATGTTCGGTTTGACTGAATGTTATTAATAAATTGATTTATTTAAACATACAATAGATTAATATTTTTTTTGCAAATCACAGTTCTTCTAAAAAATTTCAACAACTTATACATCAATCTATAAAAGAATTAAATAGAAAGAAAAAAAAAGTTGAGAAACAAAAGGAGCAGAAACAATTTATAAGAATAAACAAAAAAATTGTATTTGTCAAAAACTAGAAACTAAATCAGTTAGGGGCTGTTTGGCAGTTGCTGAATGGTTTAGTGTAGAATGATTAAGTGGTTTGAATGATTAAGAGGTTTTTATGATATAGTGTAAAATGAAATATGGTTGTTTGCTAATTGTTCATAATGAAATCAGGGTTCTTAATGGTTAAGGGAGGGTTAGGATACAAAATCATTAAGAGGATTTTTGAATCATTAAGAGGCAACCCTTTTTTTTACCAAACAAGATTTATCTCTTAGCGATTCAGAGGTTGCCTCTTAATGGAACCATTAAGAGGTAAACAAACAACCCCTTAGAATGATGTAATTATTTTCATGATGAATATGAAATCTAGTTGAAACCAACATTAGAAACTAGATTTAGATTTTCATTCATCGTTTTTGGCCTATTCAAAACAAGATTTGTTGTGAAGATTTGATTGTGTCTTCAACGTTACAAAAATTTATTGTGTCTTTGTTGCCTCTTCTATAATTGTTTTGGTTGGCTCCCATATCGTAAATCTGTTGCCTCATGTTGTTTCATTATGTATATTTTTCAAACTTTATACGAAAAGAAATCAATCGTCGAAATTATTAACTCATGTTATCGTCACCATGGCGCACGTAGCATAGTTCATTAGTTGATTATGAGAAAATATACTTTCATAAACAAATAGGGCTCCTTCTAGGCATTGACCTCTCAAGTCAGCCACCTAACGACTGTTACATATTTGTTTTGATTATCACATGATGCTAGCTTGTGAGGTGGAACGGTGTTGTCCGGCTCGGAGATTATCACATATTTGTTTTGGTTATCACATCATGCTAGCTTTTGAGGTGGAACGGTGTTGGCCGACTTGGGGATTATCATATATTTGTTTTGATTATCACATCATGCTATTAAGGTCATTCATGTGTTTTTGCATTTTTATATGGATGGCCCGATCAACACCATGGCGAAAGAGTATAGGTTTGAATGGGTCAAATAAAACAAATAATTGGCTTACTTTCTTGGTCCCAAAATAAATTTTCACATTGAAAATGGCATTTTTATATGTATGTTTGAAATTTGGAATTATTACACATTTTTTTGACTAAATGACAATTTTACTCTTAACAATAGAGTATGTAATTAGTTTATCCATCTCATAATTAAGTGTAGAATTGGAAAGTATGCATTAACATTTGAAACTAGACGTTTATTTTGATGCAAAGTAAATTTGATATAGAAACTTATTTTGAGATATATAGACGTTTTCAAAGTACGTAATATTTTATTATGGATCAAATGGAGCCTAAATCTAATGTTCATGTATTTTTTTTTTGAATGGCGGAATTTTATAAAACTAGCAAGAAGCTAGAAAAATAAATAGTTACATCGAAGTAATGGCAGGGGACGGATTACTAAGCCAACCAACCCAATTAATAGACAATGTAACAACCCAACTCTCACGACAAGAGACAGAACCCCTTTTTATAAAATAATAAAGCCAAACGGCCCAATACAACATCCAGAATACAAGGTTTGCGGAAAGACAACCTAATACACAACTGATAATGCACTGCCAAGACTCTATAATGGAGGTCCTCTAATTCAGCTCCAGCTCGCAACTTCTCTTAAATACTTATTCGCTTCTTCTTACGTCACTCTTTACCTGAAAAGGGTTTTAGATTTGAAAAGAGCGAGGGTTAGACCGAAAGGTCTAGTGAGTCCCCTCTTAATAACACTTTAAAATCCAATAATCATGAATAAACATTTGATAAATAGCTCAATTTAACTTTATCAAAACTTCACACTTTCATCAAACACTTTGGCTCACACTACCGTCACCCGCATGTAACGGTGTGTCTGGCTCACACTGCCTTATTTGGGACACACCCCCCAATGGCATAAACGGAACACACCCCCCGGTATGAGCACAGGCGGAACACACCCCCCGACTTTGAGCACAAAGCAAATAAATCAATGTATGCATACATTTCCACTGATAAATAACAAAAACACATATCATAGGCATTTTAACAATTCTCACATATCAAATAAGCATTCGAAAGAAAGAATCTTATTTAAACTTGCATACAAAACAATTGTCTTTAATCATTACAATTTAGTTTAAAGAAAAAATCACCTGGCGTCCTTAGCTCGAAACTTGCGTCTACTTCTACCATTCGATCCAAGACCTATAAAGGGAAAACATCGACCGGTGAACACTCGATTCTTTCTATTCCAGCAAAGTTGATCGAAACCCTCATAACCTAAATGCCACTTTTTCACTAAAGTACTTAACTTGCTAAAATCCCAACTTAAATCAAGATACCTTAAATTTTAACTTAAGTCACACAATAATAACTTGGGTTGGTCAACCACCCAAGTCAAGCCTAACACAGAAAGGAGCCCAACGAATAAAGGAAATACATATAATTAATCATGGGCTTCGGCCTAATCTCAAACCGGGGACCGGGGCCTAAAGGATGACCGGTGTGCCTTGGCGACCGGGGCCATAAGGCCACCGGTGTCGCACCCTCCCTCGACCGGAGTGGAGAAAATCGACCTGGCAATCCTTTGATCGGTGTGGAATTTTAGCGACCGGTCCCAAGCAATCCGATGACCGGATTATCGAACAAAACCCCATAAACGATATGAAGAACTCACGTTTTCCAGATTAATTCCCAAAATAAGACATAATCCAAACCATAACCCAAAATCACTTGGAAACTCCAATTTACAAAAACCCCAATAACATTTAAGCATTTTCCATAGTCATTTCAAACCAAACCAAAATTCATAACAGGTCTGCAACTAAACTAAACAACTAAGATGCTTGGGTTAAAATGCTAAGCCCTCAATAAAATAAAGAGTAAGATTAACCTTTGAATACTGCTCAGTACCAAGAACTCGGTCCTTTGCTCTGCTCCGATCGATTGCCTCCTGACTTCTTCAAACCTTCTCTCTCTCGTTCTTTCTCCAAGAATGCCAGCCGTCACACACATACAAAACACACACAACCCTGATACCTTTAGGGTTAAAACCCTCTTTTACCAATTTTCCACTCTAGACCCCTTCCCTTAAGATCTTTTTACTTCTTACCCCCAAACTTTTAAATCCTTTGATTTTTAACCCGGTTATTACAGACAAATTGTTATTTCTATGATTTACCCAAAAATAAACACGAGTTATAATGTTCTCAAAAAGCATCGCCTTCTTTGGCTTCGAATTGCCAAAGAGAATATCATTCCGAAGCACCCATATAGACCATAAAGTGGTAAGCGTAACGGTCTCAAAACACAAGAACACCTCCCTCTTCAACTGAATAGAGTCGATCCCTAATGTTCATGTATTTGATCTTTTCTAGGGATATTTCTTTTCATATTTATCTTATAACACCATTTTTAAATGATATATAAACTTCTCAAAAGTTAACTTTTGTTTTTGTTTAGTTAAGTCAATAACTTATAAATCTTCTCTTTATAAAATCCATTCCCCAAAATCCAAATACATTTAGGAGGGGTGTTGGTTTGTAGCATGTTTTTGAAAAGAATAAAATCTGTAAATTATAGTGGAATTTGGAAGGATTTTACTTATTTGATCAATTGTTTGATTGAGAAAGAATGAAATTCAACATAGTTGCATTCATTTAAATTTTTTGTTTAGTTTATAGAATGTAGCTTCAAATTTGAAATGTAAGTATTTAAAAATAAAAAAACTTCCCTTTTTGTTATTAAATAATAATTTATTATTAAAATATATTTAATTATAATAATAGCAATAGAAATATTGTTATTATTAAAACTATACATATATATACACATAATATTGTTATTTATTATACAATATTATTATTACTAGTATTTATACTATATTATAAAACTTTTATAAAAAACTTTTAAAAACAACCTTTTAATTAAGCATAAGGGACTGTTAATTTATGCACAAAATCTTGAAAACTCTTAATTACACAATATAATGCATAATGTACAAGTGAAAAATACATACACTTTATAATTTTTGCACGTTTCACTTTTTAGACATTTATAATTTTAAGGTTTCCTTTTCAAGTTCCCAATATAAATTCAAATTTCAATTTGTAAAACTCATAGGGCTTTTTATTTTCTATTTAGAATAAAATTTCACGTTTTGCTCGTCCGATACATTGCACGGACACACTGCTAGTTACTACTAATAATAATAATCATAATAATTGTATTCAATAAAGAAAAATGATGAAATGATCATTTCTTTTAGGTGATGAGATTTTTTGAATCTTGTAAAATTAAATTCCTTCAATTTGCTAACAGAAATAGAGCAATAGAATTTTATCAAAAGAATTTATTATTTTAATTACCCTAAATTTTATCTGATTTTAGACCAGCTAAACATATTATCTGAAATTTGGTCCATGTGGTTTGTCAAAAATAATACTTTTCATCCCTGTAGTTTTGAAATTATAAAATGGCTATGTGGTTTACAAAAAAACATCATGATTTGGTCATTTCCTCTAATGATGTTAAAAAAAATGTTAAATTAGAGACATTTTATTTCTTTTATCATTTTTTTTGTCCTTTACCCAATCAACATCGATTTTATTATTTTGGTCCCTGTTGTTTTTGAGCGAGTAAAAGACAAAAATCAATAAAAAGAAAAAAAAAAGAAAAAAAGGCCCCTCGTTTAACGAAAAAAATAACGACAGTTATTAGGAATGACTAAATCCAGACGTTTTTTTAAAACCATGATGGCCATCTTAATAACATTGAAACTACAGGAAAGGAAAATGTTATTTTTGACAAACCACATGAACAATGATGGATCCATGATTTTTTTCCTAGTGAGGGCACCTTTAAAGTAGATTAAAGGCCCGCAAAGTCATCCGATATGTTTTTAGCCTAATTCCACATTTTCGAGAGATTTTTAAAGTTTTTTTGTTGATTTCAAGGAATTTGTAAGTTTTTTTGTCGATTTCGAAAAACGTTTTCATTTTTTTGGTTGATTTTGATAGTTTTTTTTTTTTTTTTGGATTTCAAAGTATTTTTTTTAGTTGATGGTATCCGAGACAAAAAATTACTGGAGAAAACTAATGATAGAAAGTTAAAAAACATTGATTTTAACCTAAGAAAAAATCATTTTTTTATTTTATAATGGGGGCCTATCCCCCATTAATAACCAACTGCATCCGCCGTGTACATGAATCAAATTTGTAGTTCTCTCTAAATTATGAACCGGTACGTACATTTCACGTGGTTACTAAATCCATCACATTTATGTAATGATTAACGAAGAACTTAAAATTGTGGATGTTCTTCATACCCATGTGTACTGTTTCACATCCCTACTTTAGTGCCCACATAAAATTAAAAACCTAATAGATATTTTTTTTATTTTTCTCCAAATTTCCAATCATATTTTTGTATCAAATTACATATACACAGATTAGAAGAAAGAGTTCAAGTTTGAATATATATATATATATATATATATATATATATATGAAACATCCTACAAAATATTTATAAAATTCTCTAATGTGAATTGAACACCTTCATCACAATTACATGGTGGTAATTTTTTCTTCTTCGTAATTATGTTCTTTTCATTTGGTTTATTGTTATAAATGTTTGCTGATATACTTTCATTTGATCAAATGAGGACTGCATTGATAGATTCGTCAACCAGGTATCTATTAATAGCATTCATATTCTTCGACACACTCATTTGTTGTTGTTGTAAAAACGATTACTTAATTTTCTCCTAGTAGATTATTTGTCATCTTCTTTGGTGGTGAATCTCTTTTGGTAACCTATACTATACATATAGTTAAAAAGAAATATAAACATAAACTCAACAAATATTATATAAAATTGTACACATTATTAATATATATATATAATACATAAACAATATAAACGAACATTAATGAATATAAATGAACGAACGTAAATGAACGAACAAGACCATTATTCATGTTTGTTCATTTAACTAAACGAACAAAAAAATGTTTTCATGTTCGTTCATTTAATAGATAAATGAACGTAAACAAACTTTCCACCGAACGATTCATGAATAGTTCGTTAGACTTTCGGTTCGTTTACATTCCTACCTAAATGTACTTGGATTATGGGGAATGGATTTATAAAGAGAAGATTTATAAATTATTGATGTAACTGAACAAAAACAAAAGTTAACTTTTGATAGGTTTATACATCGTTAAAAAATGGCAAGATTACTACGTAAAGAGAGTGATAAAAGGAGAATTCGGGAGTTAATAAGATTATTAGGTTTCATTGTCAATCAATCAAGTTTTATCAATTAATAAAGTTAATATTTTAGAGAGTTTTCTCTTGAATTTTGAGTTTTACGTTTTGTAATTCTCGTTATCAAAAGGATTTAGACGTTTGTCGATCCGTTCCGCACTTTCCCCGCTGCGTCAGTTGGTATCAGAGCAGGATTCGTCTGTATTTTCACTAACAAAAACAAAAGTTAACTTTGGATAGTTATACATCGTTAAAAAAATGGTAAGATAAATATGAAAAGAGAGATATCGCTAGAAAAGATCAAACACATGAACATTAGGCTCCATTTGATTCATAATGAAATATTACGTCAAAATAAGTGATTATATTTCAATTTTACTTTGTATCAAAGTCAAAGTTTAGTTTCAAAAACGTTAGTACATATTTTTTAATTAGATGGAAAAATGAATTACTTTCTCTATTATGATGGATAAAAGTATCATTTACTTAAAAAATAGTTGTAATAATTACACATTCTAAAAGTACGTGTCATTTTCACCGTGAAAATTTATTTTGAGCCCGATCCAGCCATTTTTTTGTCTTATTCGACCCATCCATATAAAAAATGCAAAAGACCAGAATGACCTTAATAGCATGAGTTTTTGCATAAAAGATTTGTAATTGATAATTCCTAAGCCGATCAACACCGTCCCACCACAAAAAAGCATCATGTGATAATCAAAACAATAGGTGGCTGACTTCAAAGGACATTGCCTAGAAGGAGCCCTAACTTGTTTATGCAAGTATATCACTTCAGAATCAAATAATGAACTATGTTACGTGCATGCGCACCCTTGTGGCGATAACATGAATTAATAATTTTGATGATTGATTCTTTTTATATAAAGTTCGAAAAGTTATACATACTACACAACATGGGACAACAAATTCACAATATGGGAACCAACCAAAACAATTATACAAGAGGCAATGAAGACCCAATCTCCCTTTTGTGACTAGGGGTGTACAAAAAAACGTCAAATCATTCAACATGTTTAACCCAACTCGCTAACAACCTAACTAAACCCAAACCGCTAGCTAAACCGTCAAATCATCAATTCGCCAAACTGCTAAACCGCCAATTAAGAGAGTTGAAATTAGGTTAGCCTAGCTCAACTCAACTCAACTCAACCCAACCCGTCAACTCGCCAATAATATATAACTTCGATAAAATTATATATATATATATATATATATATATATATATATATATATATATATATATAATATACTAGTATATTATATATATATAGTCTCAATCAAATGCAAACCTTGAAAATGCCACAAACCATGCAAACCAATATCAATCGTGCATCTAGTCTAACGAATATTTGTTTTCATAAATATATCGATTGTTTTCTAATATAAAGTTTTGGTCATTATTAATGAATTTAATTATCTTCATAAATATTTAAATCATGATAAATAAACTTTCATCATTTCCAGAAATATTGGTTTGCAGGTTTGTAATATTTAGAAGGTATGCATTTGATTTGTCGTCTATATACATATATATATATATACACGTATATTATGACATTAATATATAAAATCATTAATTAGATTAAATTTTTAGAATTCCTTCTTTATTTCTCCTAAAATTACCCGGTTTTTCATTTTGTTATGTTTTTTCTGGAAGCGGCAATTCTTATAAAAGGATAGTCGGAAGCTATCAACAAGGCAAAATTACATGAATGTGAGACAAGAAAAGGGAGATGCACTCCACTCGACAAAGTTTTTTTGACTCCTCTTACACCTATAGATTACCCATCGAAAAGAGTTTTCGATGATAAAGTCGAACAAGACACTAAGTCTAGGCACACACCTATCAAAGAGAAATTTGTTGCGAAATACGGAGAAACATGTGGCCATGAGAATTGCCTCAACACCCATTTGAATTGCCTTCGAACAAGGGAAGTATCAATACCTTCCAAAGCCGATCCCGTAGAGTTGAAGGAAGAGAACGGAAAGTTCCACCATGTTTTTATCCTTGCACTTATATATTTCATTTTGTTATGTTATTTTTAGATACGAATCATGATTAATGGTGGTTGTTTTTGTTCATTTGTATTCATTCGTTTATGTTCATTTATGTTTGTTCGTTTACGTTCGTTTACGTTCGTTTAATATCTTAATGAACGAACATAAATGAACACGAACAAACATATTTTTTTCACGAGCATACATGAACACAAAAATTTCCATTCGGTACCGTTTGTGCTCGTTTGTTTATTCGATATTAAGCTAAATGAACGAATATAAACAAGTTTCCATACATGTACGTTCGATTTGTTTACAGTCTTATATTTGGGAGGAGGTGTTGATTCATAGCATGTTTTTGTATAAGAACAAAATCTATAAAAGATAGTGGAATTTGAAAGGATTTTAATAATTTGATCACACATTTGATTAGTAAAGAATAATATTCAACTCAGTTGGGTTCATCTGAACTTTTTTTTTTATTTACATATTGTAGCTTGAAATTTGAAAAGTAAGTAATTAGAAATGAAAAACTTACCTTTTTATTACTTAAATAATCATTTATTTATTAAAATAGATATAGTTATAATAATAACAATAGAAATATTGTTATTATCACTACTATACATATATACTAGAAGCGTACTCGTGTAATACAACGAGATACATTACGATTTTAACGTTTTATTTTATTTTTTTGTCGATTTACAGTACGGTTTTGGATGGTTTTAAGAAAGTGATAATGTTTTTTTTTATAAGTTTGTTTAATTTAGGCTTAATAATATAATGTTTTTTATATAAAAAAATTAAGTATTTTGTTAGAATTCAATGATTTATCTTATATATTTTAATGACATCTAGAAAAAATAACCAATTACATATTTAATAATATAATTAAAACAAAATTATAGTAATATAATATATTAATTAATAGTGATACATGAAAAAATCTGCATAAAAGAAGGTCCTGCACATACCAAATTGATGGGTGTTAGAAGTCTGCAATAGTAATATGTATCTTGTGTTTTGATACTTGTAAATTAAAATATTTTTAAAATCTTGCATAAAACGATGGTACCTTATACCTAATAGTTTGTATTTATGAATTTTTTATCTGTATTTTATAATATAGTATAGATATACATAATATTATTTTTATTATTAAATAATAATATTATTATTATTACTAGTAGTAGTAGTAGTAATTAAATTCAATAACAAAAAATGATGAAATGATCATTTCTTTTAGGTGATAATTTTTTTTGAATCTTATAAAATTAAATTCCTTCAAATTGCTAACCAAAACAGACCAATAAAACTGTATCAAACGAATTGTTATTTTAATTACATATCGGATTCAAAAGAACTAAATATATATTTAAAAGATTAATTTCATTTTAATATAGAAAAATAATTAAAAAAAAATAGTTCTATTAAAAAAAGAATAGAGCATTTTAAAAAATAGAGTAAACCATAAATTTGGTCCTTATGGTATATCGAAAATAAAACTTTTTTCGAAATTATAAGATGGATATTGTTGGTTTACAAAAACATTCGGATTTGATGCCTTACTCTAATGGCAGTTAAAAAGATTTGTTAAAGTAGAGACATTTTTGTTCTTTTACCGATTTTTTTGTCCTTTACTTAATTAACATCGATTTTATGCTTTTGGTTCCTATTGTTGTTTTTGATTGGTGAAAGACAAAAAAACTGAAAAAAGACAAAAATGTATCTTATTTTAACGGAAAATTTTAACAATCATTAGTAGGAGGGATTAAATACAAACGTTTTTGCAAACCACGATGACCATTTTGTAATTTCGAAACTATAGAGACAAAGGCATTGTTTGGCAAAAAAAAAAAAGCTAGCTTAGCTTTTAGCTTTTAGCTTTTTTTCTGGTACATGTTTGGATGACCATAAACTAGCTTATAAGTTGACTTATTGAAAAGTTACTCGTAGTAACGTTTTAAAAAACTAGTTTATCAGCTACCAGCTAGCTTATCAGTTAGTTTGTCAAACATAGCCAAAATTTGTTATTTCTAACAAACCATGAGAACCGGATTTGTAGTTTACTCTAATAAATATGAACCAGTACATTTTGCATGAGGCTAGCATTTATGGAGCGATTGATTGTCCGAAGAATTGAAATTGTCATTCTTCTTCTTATCATCTTTCACATCCCTATTTTAGTGCCCACATAAAATTAAAAACTTAAAAAGAAGTTTGAGTAAATTACAGATTTGGTCCCTAAGGTATCTTTAAAATTATGGATTTATCCCTTAACTTTATTTATTACATAAGAAACATCCAGGTATGCAGATTCTTATGGATTTGGTCCTTCACACTAAAGGCCATCCACTATCCGTTAACTATGAGGGTAAATTCGTCTTTATAACATTTTTTTGTTATTTTACCATTTTTCAAACCATAAATACAAAATCTGTAATTTACTCTAAATTAGTTATCTTTGTATTTTATGTATTTATATTTCAAATATCTATATTATTTATATTTTATACTTTATATATAAACTATATGATATTTATATTTGTATTTTATATATTTATATTTAATAAATAATGTATATATATTTTATAAATCATATATTTATAATAAACAAGACACTATAATCAAACTATTATCAATTTCTTTTACTAAATATGCCAAATCCTTAAAAACATCAATTAATACCCATTGTAATTGACAATTTAAATAGTTATAAAATGTTATCAATTTCTTTTCATCTTGTGATTCATCGTGCCACCAAACACTATCAACCACCACAACCAAACACCATCAACCATTATCACAACCAAATCTTAAGATCATCAACACAACAAATCAATCATAAATACAAACCAAATCAAACACAAATTTCATAACAAATCAAACCAAGTCAAGAACAATCAAAACCAAAATTCGAGGGAAAAAAAGATATGCAAGTAAAGATTCTAAGCAGATGTTTGCAAATTTGTAAGCTTTGTCCATGGCTTTCTTCATAAAATTGTCCTCATCAAGAATCATTTGAAGCAAAAAGAAATCAAGATCGTCAGCCATGGATTTGAACTCCTCCAAATCCACGGTTTCAGCTTTGAGTCGAGAATCATCTCATCCACGGTTCCATTGGATCGACAACAAAAGATGAATCTTTTGGAAAAAATTTAGTAAAACATGGGTTTTTACTAACTTTGGACACATTTAAATACATGTATATGTATTATATATATATATATATATATATATCTAACTCTTCATGGGTTTGTGTTCTCCTTTATGAGAGCTTCGAAACGATATATTATGTGTCCAAAACGGAATATGTGTGAATGAGATATCGATGCTCAAAGTTGGGTGTTTGGAATGAATTTGGTGGAAACCAAGTGGGTATGGGATTGTGTCCCACATAGGAAGGAGGAGTAAAAAGTTTGTGGTTTATAATCATGAATGTGGGAGGAGCTTACAAGCTCTTAGTTTGGTTTTACTCCAACACCTACCCGCGCGCAGGGGGGTGCTGATTGAGACTTTCGTAGGCTAAAATCGGCGAACTTGTGCATGGACACGACCTGCGAACACGAATGCAACTCCGAAATCTTGTGCTCGCGTAAGCTTAGTTTTTGTGAAAATTTTGTTTTGATCAAGTGGCCCGGGCTGGTTGTGTCGCGGGCTAACTCGCATGGCAACCCGCGCCGTGCACTGGAATATGGATGAGAAACAGCGCCCCGGGCGTGTTTTGCCGCAGGGTTACCCGCGCCGCACACTGGTGATGATTCCATGTGTAACTCCTGTTGATACTCATTGATATGAAAATTAATATGGTTAATGATCAAATAATTATTTTAATTACTGATTAATTACATATTAATTTGTCGATTTCAATCTCGAGTATAAAAGGGGAGTCCAGGTTCATTCCACATAACACCGAATATCGAAAACACATATCTCTCTGAAAGCTACTGCATACACAGATTCCCGGCAACTTTTCAGGCTAGTGGTTATCTCCGGAAGTACTACTGCTTTGGTTGTTGTACCATGGGAACAGACGGCGAATCTGTTTAAGGGAATCGTGTCTTACACGAGCCTCAGCGTCGTTTGAATCTTATATTGTTTATTCGTTTATATTTACCATCTGTTGATTCCGTCAATTTCCTTATATTCGAATTGTTATTAATCATTCGTTGATTTTGTAGTTTATTACATCTGTTGTAATATTATATGTATTAAAAATACATCGAAATACCAACAGAATCGGCAAGGAGATTTCTGGATTCGATTTCACAAGATCGAAGATTTATGGGTTCCATTTCACAGATCTGGTGGTGGTTGAGGGACGCAATCTGGTGGTGGTTTGAAACTGGGTTCGATTTCATAGATCTAGGTTCAATTTCTAGGTTTGGTTTTACAAATGGTGAGACGACAATTTTTCAATGGAGTAGGTCGATGGAGATAGGTTATAGGGAGAAGGAATGGGAGAGATAAGTGCAACAAAGATAGGTTTACAGAAACCACAAGGGTTGTGGCGTACTGGTTAAGGCCTTGGGGGATGTGGTGGAATATCCCATATGCCTAGGGTTCGAATCCAGACGTACACAACAATTGTGGCCATTGATGTTCAATCAGGGTTGATGTCTTACAGTCATAATTTGCCAAGGGATTAGTCTAGGCATAGCCTAGGACACCCTTCCCAAAAAAAGATAGGTTTACAGAGTGGTAGAAGGAGATAAGTGTCGGAGTCAGAGTCGTGGGGTGCCGATAAGAGGTGGTCAGTGGGCTTACGGATGTTGTGAGAGAGAAAGAGGAAGGGTCCAAGCAAGTAGGGACGAAGATATTATACTAAATCTATAAGAATCTACATACCTGGAGGTTTCTTATGTAATAAATAAAGTTAAGGGACCAAATCCAAAAGAATTGACATACCTTAGGGACCAAATCCGTAATTTACTCTAGTACTTTTTATTTTTCTCCAAGTTTCCAATCATATTTTAGTATCAAATTACAGATATTAGATTAGAAGAAAAAAATTCAAGTTTGAATATATGTGAAACATCTTATAAAAAAAATTCACTAATGTGAATTGAACACCTGGATCTCAATGATATGGTCGTAGTTTTTCTTCTTCATAATTATGTACTTCCAGTTTTGGTCCATCATCATAAACGTTTGTTGATATACTTTCATTTGATCCTAATTAGGATGTAAGTATTTCTTTAACTCAAAGACCTATTATCAAAGGTGATGGACTTAATTATATGAAAGAGGGTGGGGAAAGGCCCCCAATCAAAGGTCAATTTTTTAAGCAACCTGGATATATATATATATATATATATATATATATATATATATATATATATATATAAAGGTACTCTTATATCCTTAGTTTCCCCAGTCACTTGCGATGGTTCCTCCTAGTGGCCCAGCCCGTTTTGACAACCCCCCCTAACTCCCTTGCTTGACCCTCGTTCCCCCCGTACATCGATCTCCAGCGTTGATGTTCGAGTTCTACATCTTATGATCTACTGCTCTAAGCCTCTAACTCTTGGCTCTTTTCACTTCGGCTTCTAACGCTTAGTGCTCAGATTTCTGGTTGTTATATGTATTATGTTCTAATGGCTTTGGATTGGTGTTTTCTGATTTTCATATTACTTTGATTTGGGCTTGTTTATAGGTTTTTAAATTAAAGTTTTTTTTATTTCTATATTTTTTGTTGATCCAAACTCTCTCAGTGATTTGATAACGACCCTCTTTTATACTTAGTGAAAATTACGTTATTATATGTATTAGTGTTTTATCATCAGCGATCAGACTGAGTCTGTTCAGTTATCGCTGATGACCTTTCTGTAAACATTAATATATATGTGTTTCACTTTCAGCGATCAAACTGAGTCTGTTCAGTCATCACTGATCGTTTCCTATGTAACACAGTTAACGTAATCCCTGAAGACAAGTCTCGCGTCAACATAGTTCATAGCTGAATCGAAGACGAAGCCACTGAACAATAGATAAGTCTACTAGTGACCTGATGCGGATATCAGCGAAGATCAGACATCTACTTACGCGAAGAAGCCTGAGGAAAAGCTTCAGCGATAGCTGAACTTCTTTATCTCTGGAATAAGAGATACTCAGCGATCAACGATCACAAAGCTTATGCCTCAAGTTTTCTTTTGTCTTACCTTGCACAACCAGTACGATGTGTCAGAACGGACACGTCTCTGCCACAAATCGTACACCAACTCTGTCAACTACACTGTTCATAAAGCGGCCAAAAGCATGTCTCCAAAAGTGAGACTACCAAAGCCAATCTATGAATGCCACGTGTAAAGTACCCTGCCATGCATTTAATGCATAGGGTATAAATAGGAAGCTCACCCCTTCATCTGAAGGTGTGCTCAATCCTTGAACTCCAAAATAGAAACCCTTGTTTTCTATCTTTCTAAAAATCCCCCATTCTCTGAATTTCTTGTGCAACCATCTTAGTGTTTCTTAAGTTTGTTTAGATTGAGTCTGTCTTAATCTTATTCCGCAACAAACTTGTAAATTGTATTTTGATTTATCAATAAACAATTTATTAAACTTTAATTTCTGTGTTTGTATTCAACCCCCCCCCTTCTACAAACTTGTTAAGCACCTTCGGGACCAACAAGTGGTATCAGAGCAGTTTGTTTAATCTAATAAACAAGATCTTGCTGTATACTCTTCCTTGCTATTCTAAAAATGGCACTAAACACAAACACAAACTACTATGATAATGGTTCACTTTCTAAACCTCCTCGATTTAGCAGAGATAACTTTTCTCTATGGAAAAATCGAATGATGCTATTTCTTGAAGGTGCGGATCCTACTATACCTGAATATATAGAAAACGGACCCTATGAACCTGTTAGAATTATAGCTGCGGTTCCCGCTACTGCCACCACTGAAGCTGTCCCTGAACGATATGTCGTTAAGGAAATAAGACAGTGGAGTGATGAAGATAAAAAGAAGGTAGGCATAGATGCAAGAGCAAAGACCATTATATCAATGGCTCTGCCTGATGAAGTTTTCCATTCCATCATGCATCTAAAAACTTCTAAAGAAATGTGGGAAACCATATGTGTTCAATATGAGGGCACCACTGAAATCCAAGAGACCCGAAAGATTAACTTGGTAAGACAGTATGAAAGTTTTATCGCTGGTAAGAATGAATCTCTTTCTGACATTCATCAGCGGTTTAACTGCCTGATCATTGACCTAAGAACTGTTGGAAGGACCTATTCTAATTCTGAGGTCCTAACAAAATTCTTGGAAAGTCTTCCTGAAAGCTGGGACAGTTATTCAATATGTCTTAAGCTGACAAAAGACTTACATACTCTCTCTCTTAGCACTCTGTATGGAATATTGCTCAACTATGAGCAATCTAATCTCCTGAAGAAGAATCTTGTAAAAGATTCTAAAGACTCCAAAAGCACTGCTGTTGCTTTAGTCTCATCAGAGATAATTCCATCCCAGCGATCTACTCTCACCATCACTGAGTTAGATTCTGAATCTGAGGATTTATCAGACCCTGATCTTTCAGAGTTTAATGAGTCCTTAGCACTCTTGACAAACTCTTTTAAGAGATTTGCAAGAAAGAGTAACTTCCGAAGAAGTAAACCTCTCTCTCTTACTGAAAAGCCAAAATCAACTCCGGTTGATAAGGCTACAGCCACTTGCTATAACTGCGAAAAAATTGGACATTTTGCTAGTGAGTGCAGGTCTAAAAAGGTCTTCAAACCTTCTACCTCAAGAAGATCCAGTGATGACAAATACCATAAGCTGAAGAACAAATATCAAAAGCTGAAAAGCTATCAGCAAAAAGGTAAAGGTCTCATCGCTGAAGAACATGACTGGGCAGAATCAGAAGAATCATCTTCTGATGAAGAAGAAGTCGCTAATCTTTGCCTCATGGCTGAGATTAAAGAAGAAGTAGAAGAACCATCTGAACCTTCTATGAGCTACATATCATCTCAGGTATCTATCTCAACAAATCCCTCTCTGCCTGAAGCTGAGAGAAGTCGCGCTGTTGATGTGCTGACGATTGACCTTTATAATGCTCTAAATGACAAAACTCAAGCTGAAAATAAAAATGTTTATTTAACACAAGAGCTAGAGAAATGTCATGAAAAGATCAGTGAACTAAATCTTTTAGAAGAAAAGCTAAAAGATCAAGTCATTATAAATGAAATCATCAGCATTGAACGCGAACAAGCCATCGCTGCTCTAAAAGCAGAAAAGGCTCATGTTGAAAAATGGTGCAAATCATCAACAAAGATCTCTGAGATAATAAATGCTCAAACTCCTGAAAGTGATAAAACTGGTCTTGGTTTTTGGACACCACAGGATGATCCTAAAGAAGAAAGTTCCTCGCTTAAGTTTGGAACTTTTGTCACATCTTTCTTTGACACTTCTTATAAACAATTCTATCCCTGTTCTTCTAATCCCATCCCTGAGGAGATATCTGCAAGATCTAAGCCTGCAGATAAAGGAAAGTCTACTCTCCCTCAGAAGGCTTCCAAGAAAACCAAACTGAAAGTTCCCTCCAAACCTTCAGTGGATAAACCTTCTAGCTCAGTGACAGAAATCTTTGATATTTGTCCTCCAAAGCTAAAGGTTGATCTAAAGCCCGTGAAATCTGAAGAAATAAAAATTCCTCCCAGATCTCGTGCTAAAGGCATTCTTGGAGCTGGACCTGCTCATCTTAAGTTTTCAAAACCTTTTGGTTATAAAACCACCATCAGATATAGAAAATGTTATCACTGTGGATTCACTGACCATATTGCGAGCAAGTGTCCAAATACCACCGAAGCTGATAAAACAGCCAAAGTGAAGAAAAATGCCTCTAAGGCAAATAAAGTCACCAAAGTGAAAAATACCACTAAGGTTAAGAAATTAACCAAAGTGAAGATTACCACTGAAGCTGAATCTTAATCAGCGGTGAAGACTGCTGAATCTTCCTTATCCACTAACTCTGAAGGACCCATTGAAAAGTGGGTACCAAACAAAGCTTAATCTTCCTTATGTATGCAGGGATCAAAGGGCATCTGGTATCTCGATAGCGGATGTTCTCGTCATATGACTGGACAAAGAAACCTGCTCACTGAATACAAGGAAGAGAAAGGCCCCTCTGTTACCTTTGGTGGAAATGGAAAAGGATTTACCCGTGGGTTTGGTGTCCTCAGCAATGGGACAACTACCTTTCGAAGAGTCGCTTATGTAGATGGACTGAAGCACAATCTTCTAAGCATCAGTCAGCTATGTGACAAAGACTACGAAGTTCGCTTTTCTAAGAAAGCATGTTCAGTGGTAGATGAAAAAGGAAAACTTGCTCTCAGTGGTTATAGAAGAGAAAATGTCTATGTAATAGATATGGATTCTGCTATTACTGAAAACTTATGTTTTCTCTCTAAGGCCTCTTCTGATGTCAACTGGCTATGGCATAAAAGGCTCTCTCATCTAAATTTCAAAACCCTGAATTCTCTCTCATCTAAGGAACTGGTTTCTGGTCTTCCTCAACACTCGTATGCTAAAGAATCTCTCTGCTCAGCATGTGAAAAAGGAAAACAAACAAAAGCTAGTTTCAAGTCGAAACAATTTTCCTCAGTGACAAGTCCTCTTCAGCTCTTGCATATGGATCTATTTGGCCCTGTCAATATCCAATCAATAGCTGGAAAGAAATATACGCTTGTCATTGTAGATGAATATTCTCGCTACACCTGGGTTATCTTTCTTCGCTGCAAGAGTGATACTCCAGAAGAACTAATATCTTTTGTCAAAAAGATGGAAGTGCTGAATAATCTTACTGTTCGATCAATAAGAAGTGATCATGGAACTGAATTCAAAAATAGTTCCCTGAACAATTTCTTTGAGAACAAGGGAATCTCTCATAACTTCTCCTCAGTAAGAACACCTCAGCAAAATGGAGTCGCTGAAAGAAGAAACAGAACGATCATAGAAGCTGCTAGATCAATGCTCAGCGATTCTCACCTCCCTACTCAATTTTGGGCAGAAGCTGTAAACACTGCATGTTTTACTCAAAACAGATCGCTGATAATAAAGCGATTTGGGAAGACAGCTTATGAACTCTTTCTTGGAAGGAAGCCTTCTATCAGCTTTCTTCATATCTTTGGTTGTCAGTGCTTTATCTTAAACAACAAAGATCAACTTGGAAAGTTCGACCCAAAAGCCGATGATGGAATATTTTTAGGATATTCCTCCATCTCCAAAGCCTACAGAGTTTTCAACAAAAGAAGACAAACCGTAGAAGAAACCATTCATGTCACGTTTGATGAAACGCGCTCAGCGAACTCTAAACCAATCGCTGACAATGAAGAACTGAATACTTGGATGATCTCTCACTATAGAGAAACTGAACCTTTCTCAAACCATCAGCACACTGAAACTCCAATTGCTGATGAAGAACCAAGTATCATACCTCCCAACGCTGAATCCACCTCATGGGTTTCAGCTGAACCTCTAAACACATTACCTCCATCAAATCTGCCTTCATCTGAAAACCTCTCTAGTGAACCTACTCAACAGTTAATTGCTGATGAACCTCAAACATCCTCATCAGTAAACATTCCAATTGTTGATCCAACCTCTGAGTTAAGCAATCATGCTCCTGCTCAGCGATGGACAAGAGATCACCCAATAGATCAAATTCTCGGTGATCCAGTTGCAGGTATTCAGACACGACGAAGCTCAGGTAATATCTGTCTCTTTGTAAACTTTCTCTCCTTAATAGAACCAAAGAAGACTGATGATGCCCTCAGAGATCCAAACTGGGTCAGCGCTATGCAAGAAGAGCTGACTGAATTTTCTCGAAACAAAGTTTGGAATCTCGTTCCTAGACCATCTGATAAAACTGTAATAGGCACCAAATGGGTGTTTAGAAACAAGTTAGATGAACATGGAACTGTAACCCGCAACAAGGCTCGACTTGTTGCTCAGGGATACAGACAAGAGGAAGGCATAGACTATGATGAAACCTTTGCCCCTGTGGCCAGGCTCGAAGCAATTCGACTATTCTTAGCTTATGCAGTCTATAAAGACTTCATCGTTTATCAAATGGACGTAAAATCAGCTTTTCTGAATGGAAAGCTGAATGAAGAAGTTTATGTAGAACAACCACCAGGGTTCTATGACCCTAAGCATCCAAATTATGTTTATAAATTGGATAAGGCTCTCTATGGTCTAAAACAAGAACCTCGTGCTTGGTATGACACTCTCTCATCTTTTCTTATCTCTGAAAATTTTGAACGTGGCAAGATTGATAATACGTTATTTTTCAGGAAGATAAAAGGTCATATAATTCTTGTACAAATATATGTCGATGACATAATATTTGGTTCTACTAACCCATCTCTTTGTACTCGCTTTGCTGAAAGAATGAAGAAAGAATATAAAATGAGTATGATGGGTGAGCTGACATATTTTCTTGGTCTTCAGATTAAACAATCTGACAAAGGTACTTTTATCTGCCAAGGTAAGTATGTTAAAGATATGCTAAAGAAGTTCGAACTCACACAAACTTCAGCGATGAAAACTCCTATGGCACCACCGCTGATACTTAACAAGGATCCATCTGGAAAACCTGTTAATGTCACTGCCTATAGAGGAATGATAGGCTCATTGCTGTATCTTACAGCAAGCCGACCTGACATCATGTACTCTACTTGTTTATGTCCACGCTATCAATCTGAACCCAAGGAATCCCATCTGATCGCTGTAAAGCGAATTTTCAGATATCTGAAAGGAACTCCTAACCTCGGTCTTTGGTATCCCAAAGACTCAGGGTTCGATCTAACTGGTTATTCTGATAGTGATTTTGCAGGCTGTAAACTTGACAGAAAAAGTACCACTGGTGGATGTCAACTCTTGGGAGGAAAGCTGGTAAGCTGGACAAGCAAGAAGCAAAATTATGTGTCCACTTCCACAGCTGAAGCTGAATACGTAGCCGCTGGAAGCTGTTGTTCTCAAATCTTATGGATGAGAAATCAACTATTAGATTATGACCTTCAGCTGTCAAAGATTCCTATCTATTGCGACAACACTAGTGCTATCGCAATAGCAAATAATCCAGTGCTACATTCAAAAACAAAACACATAGAGATCAGATATCACTTTATCAGAGATCATGTGATGAATGGTGATATTGAACTTCACTTTATCCCTACTGACTTTCAACTTGCTGATATATTCACCAAACCTCTTGATGAGACAAGGTTCAACTTTCTCATCAGTGAGCTTGGAATGCTGAACCTCGAAGAATAATTCTTCAGCGTTCATGTATTATGTTAGTAATCAAAAGTTCCTCTCTCATCATTCTCTCTGATAAACATTCTGACTCTCAGGTATGTTTTCTCCTTTCCCTCAAAGATGTTTTTTCAATATAAACTTTAATCACCGAACTTTCTTCAAATGATTAAAAGCTTTTTGAAAAATACATTAATCACTGATATTTCTAGTCAGTGATCCTTTAAAAGGAAAAACTATCCCTATCTTTTCTAAAAGGGATACTTTTAAAAAGGAAAATCTATCGCTGACTTTTCTTCAGTGATCATTTCAAAACGGACAAATGTACAGTCTCTCTCTTCTATGACGTCATTTGAACCGACAATCCACGACATGCCTTTTCTGACACGTTCGTCTGTTGCCCTTCTATCCAATCAACTTCGTGGAACGTGTCAATGTCATGATGATTTTTTTTCTTTTCCCGCTTCATTCTCTCTCTTCTCTCTTCGTATAAAAGGAATTCTTTTCTCCTTTATACGGTTTACGCTTTTAAAACTTTCAAAGCAAGAAGCATTCTCTCAAGAACACTCAAGCAAGTAAACCCAGAATATTGAATCTGCAACTCTTTTTCTTCAAGATACACAGGTTTATTTCATATTTATATGCTTTGTTCGTATGCTTTTTATTCTTTTTAAAATCCTACTCGCTCTCTATGGATTTTATAAAACGTTTTTTAAAACTAAAGATCATTCTTTCTGATTTTATGTTTTTAAATAAAAAACCTTTTGGTTTTAAAGTGTTCTTCCTTCTTTCTACCCAGAACACTATTTTTCTCCTAAAAATAACTTGATAGTTTTCCAGTTTCCCTTCTTCTATGGAAACTGGTAATCATATTATTTTTAATCTAAATCATTTCTTCTATTATGCCTCTTTCCATAACAGAAATGACACAGTCTTCAATCGTTGCTTCCAAGCATGTACGATTCGCTCTCACTGAAGTTGAGATTACTAAATGTAATCATTTGGCCAGACTAGACTTCAAAGCTGACAAATACCCACATCTGGTGGAAGCTGCTGATTTCCTCAAGCAGTCATGCATAGCTTACGCGATCACTGTGGATCCTAAGCCCTCCAAGACTCTACTTCAGCAGTTCTGGTTCACTGCTGATGCAACTGAACTTACCAACAGGAAAGGCGAACGAGTCCCTGCTATCTCGTTCAGCACGGAATTAGGGCCAGGGAGCATGACCGCTCTTAGCCTCAGGAAATCTTTAAGATTCCCTGACAAACCAAAGAGTGGGTTCGACGCACTCCCCACTGATGATGAGCTGATATCATTCCTGGACGCAATGGGCTATTGTTGGGAAAACAAACCAAGATCTTATATTCCCAACAAGAAGCTCACCAAGATCCTAAAAGCTCAGATGCCATCACAACTGAACTTTATCTTCTCGCACATAATTCAGTGCATGAGTGGGAAGAGTGGTTCGCTGGATCAAGCCAGCAAAACACAACTGCAGATGGCCTACTCCGTTATCGCTGGTCAAAACTTTGACTACGCCACAGCCATCTTTGAAGATCTGAGGTCGAGATTAGAGAAGCCTGAACGAGATCCCAAGATCTCATACGTACGTTTCATATGTACGTATATCAAGTTCCTCTATCCCAACACCTATCCCACCAAAGATGATGGCAGCTTTGCCAGGGTAGGTCAACGATCACTGGAGGTCAAGCCACTCGCCGACGAGGTAAGTATCTCTCTCCTTCGCTCTCGTCTCTCTCTCCATTCTTCTTCATCTTCAGCGACCACGCAGACGGTTCCTTCGCCTGCTATCCCTGTCGCTACCACTACTTCTAAACGACCATCAGCTGGTCCGATTGGTCCTTCCAAAAAGGCCAAAAAGACTAAGGAAAGTACACCCTCTAGTACTATACCTGAGGGAGCTTCTCAACAAGCTACCTTAGATGCTTTTGTGGGTCTTTCCTCCACAACTTCAGAAGTCACTCATACTGCCGTGTCAGCGATCTCACTCGCTGTCACATCATCAGTAACCCCACCTACTATCTCATTCACTGAGATTAACCCCATCCCTACTTCTATCCCCAAAACTCTTCCCTTCTCTCCTCACTTGGTCTCTGAACCCGCCACCTCTTCTTTCCCTATAGGACCTGAGCATCAAACTTTTGAGGAATCTATGCAGTTCTACAAAATGTTTGATACGTCAGGTACACCTATAATCCTAAACACTTCTCTCCCCCCCTCTCCAAATAAGCCCATATCTGAACTAACATTATTTTCAGGTCCTAGCTTGGCGTCTGTTGACACGCATGTCAACAGTCTAGGAGAAAAGGTGGACGCACTCACCAACACCATAAATGAAACCACCAGCGCCGTAAATCAGGCTGGTGAGGAGCTGAAGAAGTTAACGGCCACTTGCTCATCTAAAGCTGAGAACTCTCAACTTTCAGCTGTTGAAGAACAAGTCGTCCAACTCAGAGAGTCCTCTCGACTCTTTCAAGGGCGATTTGAGTCTCTTACCGCTGAAGTTCAGGGTCTCTCTTCAAAGGTTGACCTCTGCACGTCCCTTCTTCAGCAAATTCTACAGAAAGTGAATGCACCAGCTCCAACGCTGCCTCCCTCCTTCACTGAAGATGATCGTACCAACCTCAACATCGCTGTGGAATTCATTCATGATGCCACATACGACATCCCTGCGGTTGAAGACCGGATTAAGCGTCTGGAGGCTGACGTTCAAGTGCTAAAAGCTTCAACAGCTACTCCAGCAGCTGAACAATCCCCTACCGCTGATAATGACAAAGTGGGGGAGAAAACTGAAGAAACTTCTATTGCTGCTGCTGGGGAAGCTAAGACTCCAAAAGAACCTCCCTCTCAATCTGAGGGGGAGAAGGCAAAAGAATCATCAATTCACTCCATTCTCTTTGAAGAGGATGAGGAAGAAGACGATGAAGAGGAAGATGATCTAGATCTTGATGATCAAGAAAAGGATCATCCCTCCGATGACGACGACGACGATGAAGACCAATCTCTGTGGTTCTCTAAGCCGAACGTCGTATCAGGGACAACTTCGCAAGAGGTTGTCAAAACAGGGGTGAGAGGTGATACATCTTCAAGTGTTCCTTCGCAAAGCAAAGACAAGCAACCGATCGCTGAAGAATGCTTGAGGACTGGATCACAATCTGAGGGGGAGCATCCTTCTCAGGTATGTCTTTCAATTGTACCACTCTTCTACTCTTTCCAAACCCCTATTCCTTTCTAGCCTTTATCTCTCTCGTTCTAAAAATACACTTATCCCTTCTTTCTTTCTTTTTCTAACCAGACAGTTCTCACCCCTGCTTAAGGGTTCTGAACTACAAATAATTCCAGCTGCTATAGCTGAAGAAATAATCCCAATCTCTATCTCTGAGATTGATGAAGAAGAAGAAGAAGAAGAAGAAGATTCCCTGGTCCATCCAGGAAGGCCCTCTCGACCATCTCATTGGTCAGAGGAAGTGGTAAAGAAAAGAGTTGAAATGATCGCTCAACTAGAAAGTCAACGGCTGAAAATCCCTCTTCAAACATCCACAGAGCTCGACTTCCTCACTGACGCTGAAAGAGAAGAATCTGCCAAAGCTGAGAAGCTGATCGCTGAATGCAAACGAGATGCCCAACTCGCTTTAAAGATTCAATCCTCTCAAGTTAAGGACAAAAAGCTGAAAAGCAAACCTGTGGAAGTTCAAGCAGCACTACTGAAAGAAATTGAAGAGGAACGCTTCAAAGAAAAAGAGATCAACGATAAGTCTATCGAATGGTGCAAACAAAAGATGGATTATCGTTCTGATCTTCTTCCAATATCAGCCGTGACTATCTCTGGTCGCAAGAAGAAAGATCAACTCTCAGTGACCATGGAGATTACCAGAGAGGATGGAACCCAAAAAGCAATGTACGTATCAAAACTTGAGAGCTTCGGATTTACGGAATGGTTAGAGTTCTGGGATGCGCTGAAGAAATCCAAATCTACATACAGAGGCTACGTTGAAGGACTTCTTGAAGCCCTCATAAATAGAGTCGTTTCTGTACTAAAGCTGCCATCTCCTCTTCCTCCCAAATCTTTGAAACTCAAGAGAAAAATTGGGTCCTCCTCCTCTGAAGATGTCGCCATCATCAGGAATGAAACTTCTATCAAATTTTCAAGAGATGCACTGTTTGGTCCTCCTCCTGATCTTTCAGTTCTGGACTTATCTCTGCCTCCTGGTGGTCCTTTCCAAGCTGGTCAAGTAATCAACAATCCTTATGGAATATTCTTCAGAGATGATGATGAGGAACTCAGATTTCAAAGAATCTCTGAGATTCCTATCTGTCCTCTGAATCATCTCAAGGATCTCTTATGCTTATGGTGTGACTTCTTCCCTGCTGCTGAAGAAATTAAAGAAATTATCAGTAAAGAATCTTTGGAACGAAGACAGAAAGGAGAAGAAATACCTGAGTATATGATCAATCCTCCCAAATCTTCTTTTAATAGCTGATAGATTAGTTTTCTTCTCTGTAATCTGTTAGTTATACTTACAGTAGTTAGTTACTTGTAATGTTTTTCATATCTTGTAATTCCATCCCTGAATTAAATGAAAATAGCAGTGATGTACTTAACCTTATCAGTACTGTAAAAGATCCCTCAAAATAGTAATTGGGACATGCATTCTATGAGTCCTTTTTATTCCTATATTTTGAATCAAAGTAATTTTCTTTTGTTACTTTGTCATTATCAAATAGGGGGAGATTGTTGATCCAAACTCTCTCAGTGATTTGATAACGACCCTCTTTTATACTTAGTGAAAATTACGTTATTATATGTATTAGTGTTTTATCATCAGCGATCAGACTGAGTCTGTTCAGTTATCGCTGATGACCTTTCTGTAAACATTAATATATATGTGTTTCACTTTCAGCGATCAAACTGAGTCTGTTCAGTCATCACTGATCGTTTCCTATGTAACACAGTTAACGTAATCCCTGAAGACAAGTCTCGCGTCAACATAGTTCATAGCTGAATCGAAGACGAAGCCACTGAACAATAGATAAGTCTACTAGTGACCTGATGCGGATATCAGCGAAGATCAGACATCTACTTACGCGAAGAAGCCTGAGGAAAAGCTTCAGCGATAGCTGAACTTCTTTATCTCTGGAATAAGAGATACTCAGCGATCAACAATCACAAAGCTTATGCCTCAAGTTTTCTTTTGTCTTACCTTGCACAACCAGTACGATGTGTCAGAACGGACACGTCTCTGCCACAAATCGTACACCAACTCTGTCAACTACACTGTTCATAAAGCGGCCAAAAGCATGTCTCCAAAAGTGAGACTACCAAAGCCAATCTATGAATGCCACGTGTAAAGTACCCTGCCATGCATTTAATGCATAGGGTATAAATAGGAAGCTCACCCCTTCATCTGAAGGTGTGCTCAATCCTTGAACTCCAAAATAGAAACCCTTGTTTTCTATCTTTCTAAAAATCCCCCATTCTCTGAATTTCTTGTGCAACCATCTTAGTGTTTCTTAAGTTTGTTTAGATTGAGTCTGTCTTAATCTTATTCCGCAACAAACTTGTAAATTGTATTTTGATTTATCAATAAACAATTTATTAAACTTTAATTTCTGTGTTTGTATTCAACCCCCCCCCCCCCCTTCTACAAACTTGTTAAGCACCTTCGGGACCAACATTTTTCAACTTATATTTGTTGGTTTGTTTTGATTTCTATATTTTTCAATTTATATTTGTTGATTTTTGCCACTTGGGGTTTATTTTTTAAATTAATTCACCTAATGTTAATTTTTCTATATGCTCAAACCAATTCATTTAGAAGAAAATTATATAAAATAATAGTATAATTTGCTATTTGGTTAATGGAACCGTTTAACCAACAAAACAAATAACTAGAAAACTTTTTGGTTTGGGTGAATTATTCGATTTCAGATTTTTTTATGCCCCTAGGGTCCCCACCTGAGTTTGTGGATCTCCCACCGCTTATTATTGTGGGAAAAAGCAAAATCCAACCTCCAAAATGAAAAAAAACGCCCAAAAACAAGATCGAGTCCAATAGAGAAATAGCGAAAGCAATGAGAAATAGAAGTAAAATTCAAATAAAAAACTTGATGCTCAAAAAGAAAGGATTCTCACAAACAAAAAAGTTGAATGAAACTTTATTTACAGTTTTGGATACTATCTCCGATCTTGAGTGTGTGAATATATGATGAACAAAAAGACAAGTCTTAATATCGGGCATCTCAGCATCAAGGAGTTTAATATCGAAGCCTAAAATCTCAATATCACGGCAAAAGAATCTCAAGACCTTTCACAAATTTGAACCAATGTCATGAATATCTTGACGACCAGGAAACAATTTTCCAAACCCTTCGGGGGCGTTTGGTTCGCCGGATTCCGCCGGAATCTGATGGAATTGGAATGGTCAATTCCATTGACCAAATTCCATCATGATGTTTGGTTATCCATGGAATGGAATTGAATTCCATGAATTCCTTCAAATGTGGATTTGATCATTCATTTACAAAAGTGATGGAATTCAATTCCATTCCATCCAATATTTTGAAAATGACAAAAATACCCTCTTAACAAAATTAAAACTCATCAGATGTGGATTTGGTCTCCTCTCTCTCTCCTCTCCTCTCTCCTCTCTCTCTCCTCTCTCTTCTCTCTCTCCTCTCTCTCCCCTCTCTCTCATCTCTCCTCTTTCTCTCTCTCTCTCTCCTCTCTCTCCTCTCTCTCCTCTCTCTCTCCCCTCTCTCCCCTCTCCTCTCTCTCCTCTCTCTTCTCTTTCTCCTCTCTCTCCCCTCTCTCTCCTCTCTCTCTCCTCTCTCTCCTCTCTATCTCTCTCCCCTCTCTCTCTCCTTCTCTCTCCCCTCTCCCTCCTCTCTATCCCTCTCCTATCTTTATCTCTCTCCTCTCTCCCCTCTCTCTCTCCTCTCCCTCTCCCTCCCTCTCTCACAATCTCTCTCTCCTCTCTCTCTCTCTCTCTCCCCCTCTCTCCTCTCTCTCTCTCGGCATTTAAAAAAATAAAAATAAAAAAAATGGTATTTTTGTCATTTTTCAGAATTCAATTTTAATTCCTTTGCAAACCAAACAGACAGATTCCAATTCATTTGACTGATTACATTCCATTTCTGCCAACCAAACAATTGGTCAAACCTGATAACATTTCATTCCAATTCCTTCCAGATTCCAATTCCTTATACATATTTCATTCCTTCAGAAATCATTCTGCGAACCAAACGCCCCCTTAGACTACCATCATCCACAATACAAATCAATCCAATCTTTATTAAAAAAATAATTTCTCTCTCTTTCACCTACCCAATCTCTAATTCAATCAAATATCATATTTTTTAACATTTATCAGTGATTCAATTCAATCTCAAAATATTTTTTAAAAAATATTAATTTTTAATATTTTATGATATCTATCATTTTTTTCTTTATTGTTGTTACATATAAAAAATAGATTTTTTAAACTATTTGATACTTTAAAACATAATCTTAATTTAAAAAAATTATAATTGAAGATAGTATTGAAATAGAGAGAAATATTGGTTTGATGAAAATATGTCAATATTGGTCTCTATTTGTAGAGAATTGAAAAATATGAATTTTAATATATTTTTTATTTTTTAATTTTTTTGTTAAACTCATCTTTTTAATCTAATAAGATTTATGAAAAAGAAAATTAAAGTTAACCAATGAAATATTAACATGTGTAAAGCGGTTTCATTAAAATTTAAATACATGAGATTGCAAACTGAGATCGAATGGTGAGCAGGATTGGATTGGTTTGTTGTTGGAGATAGTCTTAAGTTTTTGTCTTCATGTATGTTTAAGTTTTATGTTTATTGTATTTCAGTTTACTTTTTTAATGTATGTTTAAGCTTGTTACATGTTAGTTATATATTTGCGGGATGTGTTGTTAATATTTTTTAGGATGAACTACAATTTTGATTTATGTGATTTATAAAAAAATTTATGAACATTGTCTCTAAACTTTAATAAGTAAGAAGTGGTTATTACCGTTGTTTTTGCTTTGAAAAAGGTCCTATAACTTACTCTGTTAGAATTTGTTCGTTAAGTAAGGACATTTTCGTTCTTTCACCTTTTTTGCTTATTTAGTTGGTAATTGGTATGCATAAGAAATCTCGCTTGTGTTTTAAAATTACGGATTTAAACAAAAATATTCAGCCGTTCGTTCTTAGTATAATATTTCCATCAAACTTCTATAACAACAATGATCTTTAAATATCAAAATCAGATACATTAATACAAATATCGAGGAGCGTCAAATAAGAAGATTAAATATGATAAGAAGTTGTGAAAACAAATTTCATATCTGAATCATTGAAAATTTTTATTTGAAGATACACATGTAAACATATATAAATAATCAACGTAAGTTAACATATAAATCTTAAAATCGATTTTTCGATTATTCACATATAAACTTTTCTTTCACAATTTCTTACTATATCTAAATTATTAATTACTATATTTCGTTGTCGACTAACTGAATTGCATGTGCATTCAATTGTGCTCATTAAATTGGTTGAAATTCAAAACGTGTTAAATGATGCATTCAAGCAAAGCTATAGTCTTTAACATAAGTAATTTTTGTATTTTAAATTCTTGATATGTATTATGACATTTGAGCGTATAGTTGTTACATCCTTTGGGGTATAAACGGTACGAGAACTCATGTTTTACTTGAAATCGATTAGGTTAAAGCTTGGCCTAACACTTGAATCGAGTAAACTCAACTTGACATGCTAACGAATCGAGTCGAGTTACCCAATACTTGACTCGAAAATATCGTGAGATACTCGATATCTTATGTGAAATTAGTTTTATAATATAATTGTAAAATATAACATAAAAATTTATTAATAAAAAGAAAAATGTCATATATTTTTAGATATTTAAACAAACTTGATCAAATTTTTAATTATTAAAATTAGTCAATTATTTTTTATTAAAATCATAATTAAAAAGATTTGAAAAAAAAAACTATAAAAGTGCTGATGAAGTTGTACACATTGGAAAAGATATAGTAAAGGAAGGGTGAAGAGGATAACAACTTTAAGTTTTATAATTTATAAAGAGAATACCTTAAAATTTCATAAGAGCATCTCCAACAACTATCTTAAAATTTTATAAAATCGAGTAAAAAACATAAAATCTTCAAAAAAAATTTGCATCAAACTCCAATAGTTATTCTATTTTAATAACTATAGTATTAATTATCTTATTAAAATATTCAATTTATTTAATTATATTATTAAAATATTCAATATATGGAAAGTTAAGAGAAGAAAAATTTGCTTTTTGTGGTTAATAATTAGTTTTGGGGAGAAATTATCTATTTAGAGATTTTTACAACTATCTCCATTTTTCTCAATTTTAGTATAGAGGATAGCATAGCCGTTGGAGCAACAAAAATGCTAAAATCCCACTTTTTTCCATTTTAGCATAGTTGTTGGAGATGCACTAAAAAGTTCAACGAGTGAGCTTGGTTCGAGCCTGATTCGAGTTCGAGTTTGAGTTGGAGATTGGTTCAAGCTTCAAACGAGTACGAGCTCGAGTTCGAGTTTAGAAAATTGTCATCGAGTTTGAGCTTGGGAAATGGCTATCAAGTTCGAGTATACACGAGCTCAACTCGCATCATTTACACCCTTAGTTATATGAAGAGAAATGAATCGGGTTTTTTATTTGTCTAGTGTTTAGTACAACTACGACAAAAGTCAAACACATAGTATGTATTTGTTATGTTGGGTGAACTGTAAAAATAACAAAAAAAAAATATTAAAGTAACTTGATTATCCCGAAAATGATACTTATGGGCTGTTTGGCAGTTGCTGAATAGTTTAGTGCAGAATGATTAAGTAGTCTGAATGATTAAGAGGTTTTTATGATATAGTTTTTTTTTTGTACGGCAACTTGGTTTTTATGATATAGTGTAAAATGAAATATGGTTGTTTGCTAATTGTTCATAATGAAATCAGGACTCTTAATGGTTAAGGGAGGGTCATGATACAAAATCATTAAGAGGCTTTTGGAACCATTAAGAGGCAACCCTTTCTTTTGTCAAACAAGATTTACCTCTTAACGATTCAGAGGTTGCCTCTTAATGGAACCATTAAGAGGTAAACAAACAACCTCTTAATGTTTTTTTTATATAATATTACACTATAAATGGCATAAATCAGCTCACTATTTATATAATTTTAGTTATAAATATTCGAGTAAATTATACTTTTGGTTTTGTGTTTGCTTCTCGTTATCAAGTTCCGTCCTTATTTTGAAATAATTACACTTATAATCATTATGCTTGCCCCTTTGTTTTGGATTTGATCCATCTCACTACCATTTGCTTTGGATTTAGTCATATTGTTAACTCTATTGAAAAATTTTAGTTAAGTTAAAGGCATTTTGGATTTTTTACTCTTTTTTATATTTACTCTTTTTTTGTTTTATTCGATTGTTTTTCTTTTTCATATTGTTTAAAATAAATTTCAATTTACACATGTTTAAAGCATGCAAGCAACAATTATTGATCTACACCAAACCCTTTTCTTCTACCCCTTGACACCTTTATATTGCGACAAACTCCTCAACCTAGCCTCACCCCCTCCGATCATCTTGTCCGACAAACCCTAATCTGAACCAAAATTCTGGGGAGAAAAAACTCAGATCCAAAATAAATAAATAAAACCATGATTCCAAAATAAACCTTGATTCCAAAACAAACCCGGATCCAACATGAAAAACTCAAATCCTAAATCAAAAATCCTAAATCGGAACTTAAACTAAAATCTTAATTTTAAACTAAAACAAAATCCTAAATCCAACCATGATTCCAAAATACCAAGATTCCACAACTCTATTACCATATCAAAGTTGATGCGGTGATAGCCCATTAGATGTCGTCTCAAATTTGAAGATAAGGTACCAAGAGAAAGAAGAGATGACATCAGTGTAATGCAGAAGGAGAAAGTGGATGATGTCATAATTGTTAAAGCTGACGTGGAGGTCGGAGAAACAGAGAAGCTACTGTCGTTGGTCTTTGTCGTTCTTGTTGTAGATGATGTTAGATTTGAGAAATGTGATGGTCTTGCTCGATCTCTTGGTCTCTTTGGTTGCTACCACGCAGAGGGTGAGGGTTCACCGGTAAGGGAAATTGGATGGAACCACAAGGCTTGTGGTGTAGCGGTAATCACCTAGGGAGTTCATAGCGCTCAACCCGGGTTCGATTTCCTGCATTCGCAACTTTGTGGCCACTGGATATAACCTCAGGGCTGCATGCTTTAGCAGTCGGTTTTATTGTCAAGGGATTAGTCTGGGCCAAAGGCCCAGGACACCCTTTCGACAAAAAAAGGGGTGGGGAGGGGGGGGGGGGGGGGGAAGGGTCACGTAGAATGGAAGAGAAAGGGACAAAAACATACTATATATTAATATATATATATATATATACTATATAATATAATTGTCTAAATTTTGGTAGAAAAATTAAAAATGATAAATAAAAAATTGTCCTTGAGTTAAACTTTTTTTTAAGAGAGTTATTCTCAGGGATCAAAAGTGTAGGGACAAGATTTGATAGTGAATGGCAACCACAAAACCAAAATATAATTTATTCTAAATATTTATACATAATATTTATACGGTGTTTAATAATAAGTATTCTTACAAAATGCATATGTGTTGGTCCATCTTTGGTCTTCATAAGATTCACGCAAAAAAAAAAAAAGAGTAAACTACAAGTTGGCCTTATGCTTTGTTGATTTTCAATGTTTTCATCCCTAGTAGTTTGTTTATTCCAAATTTATCAACCTAGTTTATCATTTTGCTTAATTTAGAGAGAGAGAAATCAAGGGGGTGGTTTCAATTTTAATGATAGGGAAGGAAAAGAACAACAAATCCAGGTATAGGGGCGGTTTCAATTTTTTGTCTTTTTTTATGTACTTAGTTGATATGTTTTGATTTCGTCTTCTCCGAGTTGTTATGTTCCCCTTCGTGACAACCACTTGTCTTTCAACACCATCGTCTCTATTCTCTTATGTACTTGGCAACAATAGTAACCACCATGAACTACTATTTTCATCCTTGAACCACCCACATGAACCAATTAGGGGGGATAAAATGACAAGGTTAGGATGATAGTAAGGAGGTCGATGAAGATCGGGGGTGCTCAGAAGATGGTCAGCGAAGATGGGGGGCTTTGGGTCGTCGAAGGTGCTGAAATGTTTTGTCGTTGTAGTTGGTATCTTGTGTGTGTATGTATATATGTATACTGATTTTTTTAAAGAAAATAAAAAAGACTAAAATACCCCTTACAAAACTGTTAATGATGTTAGAGGGAGGGACCAAATCCAAGCAAAATTACAAACCATGATGACAAAACTGGAATAAACATATTGTAAGAAAGGAAACCAAGAAAAGCGACAAACCATTGAGACTAAAATTGTAATTTACTCTAATAATGATAATGAGAGTGAATTACTGATTTGGTCCTTACATTTTGATGAAATTATGCAATTGGTCCCTAAACTTCATTTATTACAGAAAAAATCCTCAAAGTTTGCATTTTGTTTTAAATTTAGTCACTCATTCTAATGTCTACCCATCTCCTCCATTAAGTTCAAGGGCAAACTTCACATTTTACATTTTCCTATTATTTTAATATTTAAAAAAAAACTAAGAAAAACTCTATCTATTTTCAACATGTCTTCCAAAGGTAGTTTCTTATTTGTAAATCACACATCACTTTCTACAATTTGAGTAATGGAAACATAGGGTTCTCCGAATCTTCTTAGTATTCTTGCTTGCTCATCTTATTCGGTACTTTTGTAGTTTGGCTGACTTGGTCCTAGAACTAAGACCACAAACTATCTTGAGAACATAACTCTATAACAATAAGCTAGTTTTTTGAAAAGCTATTTCTATTAGTGTTTTAATAAGCTTTGAGGGCTTTTTCCACTTTTCAAGTACATGCATTATATTTTCGCGGTTAATTTTTTAACATGTCTCTTTATATAAATATACATTATCATTTTATTTTATCAGTTAATTTACCAAACATGATTATAGCTTAATTAATTTACTGAATAAGTAGTCAAAGTGGTACATATCACATGGTGACTAAATCATCACTCCATAGATAATAGTATTTATTATGGAGTGGACCATGAAGAAGATCGTGAAAGCCTTCAATACCCATGTGTTTCACATCCGAATTTTATTGCCGACAACTAAATACCAAGGGAAAATTGCATTAAAATGGAACCAACTTTTACTTTTTTCCTATTTTGGGGAACCAACTTTTAAAATCATTATTTGAGGGTCTGAATCAAACTTTTTGTTTATTAAAGGGTTTGGTTTACCTGTCAACAAGTTAATTAAACTCTTTAATAAACAAAAAGTTTGATTCAAACTCCAAAATAATGATTTTAAAAGTTGGTTTCCTAATATAGGAAAAAGGTAAAAGTTTGTTCCATTTTGATGCAATTTTCCCAAATACCAAACACAAATTTGTTTTTATTTTTGTTCAAGTTTATAAATGAAATTATCTATCAAAAAATGATTAGTATATTAACCAAATAATAGTCAATTTTCTCAAATTAATTTTCTATTTTTATATTCTCCTAAATTGACTTTTATATTAATTAAATAGGGAAAAATATAATAATTACACCATTCCAAAATTGTATGTCATTTTCATTATGTCCACGAGTTAATTGATCTCGAGTTCGAGCTTTTAAATTGAGTAACTCAATAGTATAAAATAAGCATCAAGATCAAGCAGTATTATAAAAAAATATTCAAACTCTCGATCCTTATATTATTTTATCGAGACGAGATCAAACAACCTGACACTGAAATCTTTATAGCATCCTTAAAACTCCCAAATAATATTTCAGTTCTTTTAAAGAAAAAATTATGAGTTTAATGGTAACATGAATGATTCTTATAAATTTGATTTCATTTGGATAAAAATAATGTAATTAATTATATGGTTATGAAAGTATAAATATGTGATCGATAAATATAATTATTCAATTGTTTAAATTGAAAAATAGAGGTAAGTTTAATTTTGGTCCTTCAGGTTTAATGAAAATTTTGAAAGTGAGGTCTAAATTTTGATAAGTCCTAAAAATCATTTTAATGGTTTGCATTTTGTTCTAAAAATAGTCCTTAGTCACTAACTCTATTAAATGCTATTGTTGAACATTTAAATCAACTTGATGAGGACTACAACCAGCATTTGCAAAGGTGTGTTTAATACGTGGTATAAAACGAGACAGGATCGAACAAAACTTATTGTCTCAGGTATATGTTGCAACGTTAGATTGAAACATGACATGACTTAGTGGACAAGACTGTAAAATAGGTGAAACAAAAATCAAGATGAGACAATATAGATAAATTAATAAACCACTCACATTAGATCAAAAACTTAAAACTTTACACAATTTTTTCACCCTCCTACCTCACTCTCGTCCTTACCGTCCAGTCCCCTTTCACATACTAAACGCCCATTTCAACAATCTAATCACAAGTATCTAACATATTCATACCTAATTCTTCCACGAAATAAAACACCATAAATATTTAATTTATAAAGAAATTTCAAGATTATCATTTATACCAAAATATTTAAAAGAAGTAAAATATCGCATGACTTAAATTGAGTGATGAAGGGTTGTATAAGAGGTTGTTCAGCAGGATCACGTGGTCTCTAGAATTTTGTAAATATTTTTGTATTTATTAATTCTAATTCCCATGTGATGAAAAAAATTAAAAAGTTTCTAGAGGAAAATGATCTTGTTTAATCATTATACATTGTTAACATAAAAAAAAATAGAATAATTAATTAAGAAACTTGATTTGGAAAGTCCATTTATTCCTGATTTCCAAAGAAAGGAAAAGAAAATTGATCCATCTATAGTCTTCTATTGGTTGGATTAATGTTTGTTTTAAAGGTTGTTTGATTGCATTTAAATAATGTAATTTAGAGCTTACCTTTGATTCGGTCAAAGGTTAATCTCGTCTAGTGAAAAACTAAAAACACTACAAAAAAGGACCCTATCAGTGACGGAAAATTTCGTCGCTAATCTAGTTTCGTCGCTAATCCGTCGCCTAATATGTGGTGGGTAATGCTTATCAGCGACAGATTAGCGACGGAAATCAGGGAAGGATTTAGCGACGGCCACTATTTAGCAACGGATCAGCGACGAAAAGTATTAGCGACAGAATAGCGACATAAATTATTAGTGACGGATTTAGCGACGGCAACTTTTAGCGACGGATTTCCATCACTAATTCCGTTGATAAGTGTCATTTTTATACACTTTTATGTCGAATCTATCCTAAAATTTGTGGTGGTTGGATGCTTAAAATACCCCTTTTGGTTTAGGTTTTATTATATGTGATTAAAAGATATATACATATATATATGTATATATGTCTATATAATTTCTAAATTATGTTTTGTGTGTGTGTGCTAAAAAAAAAGCAAAAAAATAAAATATTTTTTTTCTTGTGGTTGGGCGTGAAGTCCAGCAAACAAAAGAAAAATAAAATTATTATTAACTCTAGTCTTTGTGGTTTCTTTTGTGTTGCAGGTCAAAAGCCCAAGTGAAAAAATAGGAAGTCACCAGCCCACCACATCAAAAGCCCAAATCAGAAAAGGAAGCAACGTCCAGGTCTCTTTCTCGTACGCCTCTTTCGATTCAATCGGTCACGAACGCGACTTACAGCAGCAGAAACTCGCGACCAAACCCGCGTCGGGCACTGTGTTCGACTCCAATCTTACACGGGCGAGTTTCCAAGCGGGTTTAACCCGCCCCGTAAGTCGCGAGGGTCCGAAATCAGTGGCCACGTTCGTTTTTTTTTTTTTAGCGGTTTTCACTTGGAGGTATAAAGGGGGAACACGGGAAGAAATCGAAAAAAAAAGGAAGGGAGCAACAAGAGGTCGATTTTGGAGAGATTTCATCATTGCAAGTTCTTCAATTTGGTAAATTAGGTTAACTTTTCTTCCCAATTTCTTAGTTTAGTTTGAAATTAGCCATGTGTGGCTAATCCCTTTTTAGAATTCGACTTTGGATTTGTTAACTTTTGCAATTTCTATTTCATGAAGTTGTTTGAGATGATGTAATTCAAGCTTACTTTGATTATTCATTCAATTTCTATGTTTAAGGTTTATAAAGTTAGTTTTTATACTTTCTGATCAATTGTGTAGGAACTGATTATGGTCAAATTGGTTTTTTAAATCCGTAATTGTTTAGAAAACGATTGTTGGTGATAAACAACAAAGTGGGTTTTGTCAAAGATTCTTACATTTTGTTGTGAAATTGGATGAAACGGAAGAATTGAATTAACCGAGCTTATGTGTTAATTTATCCGGATCCAAGTTCCATTAGTTTTTCATGCTAATATCAATTAAGTCTTCAAGAGCTTGTTTGAGACTAATTGCATATTAAGTTTTGATTGGAGAGCTTATTCCTCTCAAATGTTATGTAAGTTGGAATTTGTTGTTAGAGCTTTTTAACAATTAGAACCGGATTAATCAAAGTAGGTGTGATAGCTATTTACATCGTCAATTATAACGTTTCATGATTAGAATTGCATTTGTTATCCAAAGTTGAGTTCATTTTTGCTTATATTGTTTTTAAACTTATTTTTAATTTCCGTATGTTAATTTCTTGCACAAATCCACCCCCCCCTTTTTCGTATTTTTAATTGTTCGTTCTTGTACTTGAATTATTGGATATAATAAGTTAAAACCGAGTCTATAACACCCCGATTTTTCGAAAGGTATCATTCTGAGTTAATACAGAAACCGATATATCAAGGAAAAATAAGATATTTAATTTTGGACTTGAATCCTGGATTTTATAGTTTAGATGGATGAAGGATTCAATTACGAGTCCAACGGTTCTTTTCGGAGCGAAAACGGAGCTATAACGAAGAAGTTACAGCCAAAACAGTATCGAGAAGAAAATCAGCGAAAGCGGGCGACTTATGCCGCAACCTAAGTCGCGAAATCCACTGTTCCAGCTTAAATCGCGATTTTCAGCCCCAAACTTCATTTCTTCATATCTTTCTCATCCTAGCTCTGATTTGGGTGATTCAAAGTGCCACGGTTTCGTTTTTTAGAGCTCTTCAAGGATCTAGCAAGAGATTGGAGGTCTATTGGAATATACAATAGTATTTTGTGGTGGTAAGCTCCTCATCTTTCCCATTTCATCTTCTTCACCAAGTTTTCTAGGGTTTCACCCACCCTTTGTGCTTCCTTTCATAGATTGGAGATTTGTGGCCATTTTGGTGAACTAGAAGTGTTTTGGTTGGTGGATTCAAGCTTGGGTTAAGTTAATCTTCTATTCTCTTAAGTTATGGGAGTTAGGGTTTCGGTTTTAGTTGAGGTATTCATGCACATGGTTTGGGAAACGATTCTTTGTGGTTGATTATGTTTATGTATGGTTGAATATGTATGGATTTAGGTTTTTGAAGTTTTGTCTTGAGAATCCAAGTGTTCTTCAAAGGAGCTCTAGTTGGGGGAAAGATCTAGATTTAGCCTAAATCTAACAAGGTGAGTTCAAGTTGATTTGTGAAAACGTTGTACATGCCAAAATATCTATTTTAAAGTGTTTTATGTGTTTTACATGAAATTATCAAATGTTGGGTTATTTGCTAATCTTTGATTATTTGAATTATCTAACTTTACAAACCTTGTATAACACCCACATTTGGGGATTTTTGGGCATTTGATATATGTGTCACAAATGAATGGGTTTTGAGGTCTTATTGCATGAATGGATCTTTGGTCAAAGAAATACACTTTTAAATGTATGTCGGGTTTTATGCATTATCATGAAATGGAGTGTTTTATAAAGTATTACTTGCACTTTTATGTGAGGTACTTGAAAGAATGCTTATAGTCTCATTTTACGATTTTCATTCTTATCAGTAGTCAAGTTTGGAAAATGCATGTCATTTGTGTTATGAGGCATTTTGGAAATATAAGGGTATAAGTCATTTGGAAAATTGATTGCCTCAACTAATGTGGAGTTTTGTAATTATTACACTTTTAGTCGCGGTGTTTACATATCCGTTGGTCGAGTGCGTTTTATTGTATTTTATTTCATTTACCAATGGGTCAATGGGTTGCTAAGCCTGCGGCTTGGTATTTTTATTTGATTTGGGGTCTTTGGAAAATTGTCCAGTTTTGGTAGCTCGACTTTGAGCCTTGTTGGCAATTTTGGATGAAGCTCGTTAGGTATCGGGTGAGATGTAAGTCCTACGAGCTGCACGTTAGGTATCGGGTGAGATGTAAGTCCTACATGTTGCACGTTAAGATACCGGGTGAGGTATAAGTCCTTCGTGCTCAAGTATTACGATATTGGATGAGGGGCTCGACATAGGAACCCGATGGGGTTGAACTCGAGTTTCCGTGGGTGTACGTTTAAAGCTACTGAGCCTGACATCCCTTGCGTGTACTTTTGTTTATATGACTAGTCATAACAACATAAAATGGGCTTACTTTGTGGACCGTCACATTTTATGGAATCGGGAATCCCCCGTCACCGAAAGGTGTTGTTTTTGGGTATTGAGTTTTATTATCCAAGTTTTCGGTGACATTTTGTATATTTAGGTTTTACCCTTGATTTATTGGTTGAGTATTATGCCCCACCCGTGTTTTGGGTGTTTTGAGATATAAGGTTTAACCGTATCTTCTTAAATGGATATTTCAATTTATATTTACGTTTTGCATGAGTTTTGGATTAAGGCTAATTTATGAATGGGCGGCTTACATTGGTGTCATTATCTTCGAAGTAGTTGGTTTTGGAAAATGTCTAAATTGGTGTTCTTTGTCTAAATTGCATATTATTGGAAAATGAGTCGTTTTCTCTTGTAAGACGTATCATATTGAAGGGCTATAACTTTAACCGCATTCTTTCTCTTTTAAACGATTATTTTATATATGTTGAAAAACTCTTGAGCTCGCTAGGCGTTAAGCCTAACCTTTTTATTTGTCGGCATGTGCATCAGGTTTCAAGGTTGGGAGTTGGTCCTAGCAATCCTATGAAGAGTTGAGCCTTAGCTTTATGCAAATGTAAGTAGTTGGTGAAGTCTTCCGCAACGTTGGAGATAGTAACTATTATGGGGTTTTAGTAGCACCCGTCCTTATCATAGACTTTTGTATAGAATGAATGGTTGTATTGAGGTTAAGTCATAATTTGTGGTTGAAGATGATTTATTTATTGATGTATTTAGTAAATTTTTAATAAGTTGCTATTTCCATATTTAAGGGTGTTACAGAGTCTCTGTGGATTCGACCCGACTTACCGCTATTACAATTCTGGTTGTAATTAGTCGATAGTTAGAATTATTATTTGGTGGACTCGGCATCCGTCAAATTTTTGGCACCGTTGCCGAGGACTCGGTATTTCTAACGGTTTATGCCAAGATCTTCACGTACAAGTACACCCATTCCAATAAATTCTGAAATCGAACGGACCGCCAAAAGACTAAGGAAACAAGTTAAACTTTGGAAGAAGTTAGGCGAAGGACCTTCGTCACCAGGGGTAAATATCTGGAAAGATATTAACCTGTCAAGCGATTCGGACGAAGAGAAAGAAGAAAACCCAAAAATATAAGTCGAGGAGCCTAAGACGGAATCTGAAGAACAAGAGGAGAAAGAGTCGAAGGTCAACAGGGGTGATGCGGAGCAGACGCTACGTCAACTAGCGACCCAAGATGTTGCTCTGACTCCCATTTGTATTAGGTATCCAACAGGTAATCAAAATTTCGTTCTTAATACTGGCTTGGTCCATCTCTTACCCACATATCACGGGTTAGAGAATGAGGATCCCAATAAGCACTTGAAGCAATTTCACATAGTTTGCCTTAGCATGAAACCAAGTGAGGTTACGGAGGACCTTATAAAGTTAAAGGCATTCCCTTTTTCCTTAAAGGACCGTGCTACGGATTGGTTGTACTCGTTACCCCCCGATTCGGTAACGACATGGAACCAAATGGCGAGGCTATTTTTAGACAAATTCTTTCCCGCCTCCCGAGCCGCTAACCTCCGTAGAGAGATCTGTAGTATTAAGCAAAGAGATGTTGAAACTCTCCACGAGTATTGGGAGAGATTCAAACATCTTTGTATGAGTTGTCCACAACATGGAATCTTGGAACAATTGCTTTTGCAATATTTCTATGAGGGTCTTCTCCCGATGGATAGAAAGATGGTCGACACCGCAAGTGGCGGTTCCATGTTTAACAAGACCCCGACCGAGGTTTGAGCTCTAATCACTACTATGGCCGAAAACTCCCAACACTTTAGTGTGAGGAGTGACATGAGGAGAGAGCCACAAAGAGCCAATGAGGTAAATGTAGCGAGCATTGAGAGTCGTTTATTTGATCTTACTAACTTGGTTAAACAACTTGTAGTTAGCAAAGAACAGGTGAATGCTTGTGGGATACGTTTAGCAACAAGCCATCCAACCGATGCGTGCCCACAACTTCAAGAAGATGTGTTGGTGACGGCCGAAGATGTGAACGCCATAGGAGGTTTTCAAGGTCAGCCACAGCAGCAACAAAGGTATTTCAACAACTTTGGCAACCAAAGACCTCCTCAATTTCAGAATTTTGTGCAAAGGCCGCCACAACAGCAGTTTCAGCAAAGATCACCCTTCAATCCAAATCAAGCTACTTCTAGTGGCTCAGGTATGTCTCTTGAAGACATTGTTAAAAACTTAGCCACTAACACTCTTCAATTCCAACAGAAAACGGAAGCAAGTATTCAAAATTTGGGAGCTCAAATGACACAACTTGCTACTTCCGTGAGTCGATTGGAATCTCAAGGAAAGTTGCCTTCCCAAACGGAAACGAACCGAAGAAAAATGTGAGTGCAATTGTCTTGAGGAGTGGAAAAGAGCTTGAAGAACCAAAGTTGACGAAGAGTAGAGAAGTGGAGAAAGAGAAGGAGGTGAGTCCAAAACCGGTTCAAGGTGAGAAACAATCGGAATCTTCAGTTGATGTAAGTGAAAAAGCAAAGGTAATTCCACCACCCTTTCCTACACGTTTTCAATTATCTAGCAAGGCTAGAGAAGAAAAATAGATTTTAGAAACTTTTAGGAAGGTTGAGGTGAATATCCCTCTTTTAGATGCAATCAAACAAGTCCCTCATTACGCTAAGTTTTTGAAAGAATTGTGTGCTAATAAAAGAAAACTTAAGGGTAACGAGACGGTCAATATGAGTGAAAATGTGTCGGTCGTGCTTCAAAAGAAACTACCCCCAAAGTGCAAAGATCCCGGTGTTTTCACCATTCCTTGCAAATTGGGGAATGTCACGGTTAATAGGGCTAGACTTGATTTGGGTGCATCTATCAATATGATGCCATATTCTATCTTTAAGACTTTAAATGTAGGCCCCTTACAAGAAATCGGGGTGGTCATTCAATTGGCCGATAGATCCGTAGTACACCCAAAAGGTGTATTAGAGGACTTATTGGTTCAAGTGAATGAGCTTGTTTTCCCCGCTGATTTTTATGTTATCGATATGGAGGAGGATTCCCATCCGAAATCCACATCCATTTTGCTAGGGAGGCCATTTTTGAAAACATCAAAAACAAAGATAGATGTTCATAATGGCACCCTTTCTATGGAATTCGATGGTAATACCATTCATTTTAATATCTATGAAGCCATGCGTTTTCCAAGTGATGTATCCTCTCTTTGTGCCATTGACATTATTGAACCTATTTCTCAAGAGTTGTTTGAACTAACCCATTTTGATGTTTTAGACATAACCTTGAATAGATCTTTAGATGAAGCCGGAGTGACTAAACTCATAAAAAGGATTGAGCTCGGACCCGAGTTTCACGAGCTAGTAGCTTCTATGGATCACAAGAAGACTGTAAGGTATGATATTGCTCAAATTTCTTTACCACCATCTAACAAAAAGCTACTTCCTTCTGTTTTACAGGCTCCAGAACTAGAGCTAAAGAAACTTTCCGATCATCTCAAGTATGCCTACCTAGGAGAAGGAGAGACGCTACCGGTGATCATTTCAAGTAGCCTAGACACATCCGAGGAAAAGAAGCTTATATCTGTGCTCAAACGATACAAGGAAGCCGTGGGATGGACGATAGCCGACATCAAAGGTTTGAGTCCATCAACTTGTATGCATAAGATATTGATGGAGGATGATTTCAAGCCATTTCGTGAGGCTCAAAGGCGTTTGAATCCGCCTATGATGGAGGTTGTGAAGAAAGAGATCCAAAAGTTACTTGATGCGGACATGATCTTTGCTATTTCTGATAGCAAATGGGTGAGCCTGGTGTAAGTTGTTCCGAAGAAGGCCGGAGTGACGGTAGTGGAGAATGCTGAGGGAGTGATGGTTCCAACGAGAGTACAAAGTGGTTGGAGGGTATGCATTGATTACCGACGGTTGAACGCTTCAACCCGAAAGGATCACTTCCCTCTACCTTTTATCGATCAGATGCTCGAGAGACTGGCAGGTAAGTCCCATTATTGTTGTTTAGATGGTTTTTTTGGTTTTCATCAAATTCCAGTTGCACCGGAAGATCAAGAGAAAACCACATTTACATGTCCTTTCGGCACTTTTGCTTATCTCCGAATGCCCTTTGGCCTATGCAATGCACCGACTACTTTTCAGCGGTGTATGATGAGTATTTTCTCTGAATTTGTTGAAAACATCATTGAAGTTTTCATGGACGATTTTACCGTCTATGGAAACTCCTTTGATGAATGTTTAGAAAATCTTACTAAAATCCTTCAAAGATGCATAGAGACCAACTTGGTTTTAAATTACGAAAAGTGTCATTTTATGGTAAACCAAGGGCTAATTTTAGGACATATTATTTCTAGCAAGGGGATCGAAGTAGATAGAGCTAAAATAGATGTGATTAAAAGCTTACCCTACCCCACTTCGGTGAGGGAAGTCCGGTCATTTTTGGGTCATGCAGGTTTCTATAGGCGCTTCATCAAGGATTTCTCACGCATTACCCGACCGATGTGCATTCTACTTCAAAAGGATGTGGAGTTCGATGAGAAGTGCAAGGAAGCTTTTGATAAGCTCAAGGAGATGCTCACATCCGCCCCAATCATGAAACCACCAAATTGGGAACTTCCCTTTGAGATTATGTGTGATGCAAGCAACTATGCTATTGGAGCGGTACTCGGGCAAAGGGTTGGAAGGAACCCACTCGATAGCGCGTAAGCAAACTACTCCACCACGGAGAAAGAATTGCTTGCAGTTGTCTTTGCTTTGGAAAAAATTCGTCAATATCTCTTGGGTACTAAAGTCATTGTTTTTACAGATCATGCGGCATTGCGGTATTTGATGACAAAGAAGGATGCTAAGCCAAGGCTCATCCGATGGATTTTGTTGCTCCAAGCGTTCAACTTGGAGATTAGAGACAAGAGTGGAGCACAAAATCTAGTGGCGGATCACTTGAGACGAATAGTTTCCAATGAAGAGCCGCTACCACTAGAGGATAAGTTCCCGGATGAGCATCTTTTTGAAGTGAAGACCGCGGTTCCTTGGTACGCCGACATAGTCAACTACCTAGTCACCGGGACCACACCCGAAGGAGCTACCGAGATCGAAGAGGGACAAGATAAATAGTGACTCCAAGTACTACATGTGGGATGATCCGTATTTGTGGAAGCAAGGATCCGATCAAATCATCCGGCGATGTGTAAGTGACGATGAGGTAACTTCTATTCTAGAATTTTGTCATTCTTATGCATGTGGTGGCCACTTTGGCCCAACAAGGACAACACGTAAGGTTCTCGAGAGTGGTCTCTTTTGGCCACATATTCATCGAGACGCATACATGTTTTGTAAAGCTTGTCCTCGTTGCCAACACACCGGAAATATTAGTCGTAGGGATCAAATGCCTTTGACTCCCATTCATGCTTGTGAGATTTTTGATATTTGGGGCATTGATTTCATGGGCCCTTTTCCATGTTCTTTTGGGTTTTATTACATCTTACTTGCTGTCGATTACGTCTCTAAATAGGTAGAGGCGAAAGCGACAAGGACTGACAGTGTTAAAGATGTTTCAGATTTTGTGAAGGATAATATTTTCTGCAGATTTGGAGTTCCGAAGGTGGTTATAAGCGATAGGGGCACCCATTTTGTGAATGGAATGATGGCGGCTTTGTTCAAAAAGTATGGTGTAAAGCACCGTATATCTACCACCTACCATCCACAAACAAATGGGCAAGCAGAAGTGTCAAATCGGGAGATAAAGCAAATTTTGGAAAAAACGGTCAACCCGAGTAGGAAAGATTGGAGCTTGAGGCTTAACGATGCATTATGGGCCTACCGGACCGCCTACAAATCCCCGATAGGTATGTCCCCTTTTCGTTTAGTTTACGGGAAATCTTGTCATCTTCCCGTTGAGTTGGAACATAAGGCCTTTTGGGCCGTGAAAAATGTCAACTTAGACATTGATAAAGCCAGTACTCACCGAAAACTCCAACTCCAAGAATTGGAAGAGATACGCAATGATGCATACGAGAGTAGTTACTCATATAAAGAAAAGACCAAAGCTTTTCATGACAAAATGTCTTCCCGTAAGACGTTCGTTTTAGGTCAAAAGGTCTTACTTTTTCACTCTCGTCTCAAATTGTTTCCCGGTAAACTTAGGTCCCGATGGGTGGGACCATTTGTTGTTACTAATGTGTTTGGTAATGGTGCAATAGAGATAAAAAGTGAGAAAACAGGAAAAGTGTTCAAGGTTAACGGCCATCGTCTAAAGCCGTTTTATGAAGGTTTCAAACCTCTCGATGTCGAAGTTTTCGAGATGGGGGTGCCGGAAGGAGGAGCACCTTAGACCATGAAAGTGTCTAGCCAAAGACGATAAAGAAAGGCGCTGCATGGGAGGCAACCCATGAATTTCCCTTTATTTGTTTTTATCGTTTTTCCATTTTTGCTTTAGTTTTGCTAGTTTCTCCTCTTTCAATCTTGCGTTTCCCTTGGTTATTTTCAGGTTTCACCCCGGAATTTGGAGCTAAATGGACGCATCTACATTCACGGACTCATACATTAGAGGACTATTCACCAAATCAGGGGAGTTTACTGTTTCCCCTCGTTCTTTAATTGCTTTGAATGTCCTTTGCATTATTTGAATACATTGAGGACAATGTATGGTCTAAGTGTGGGGTGGTCTGCATGATTTGGGTAGATAAATGTTTTTAGGGTGTTTTTAGGGGTAATTTTTTGCAAAATTATGTGCTTAAATGTGGATTTTTGTCCGTTTTAACAATGTGTTAGCATGTTTTTATGGCTTAAATTGTTGATGATGATGAGTTCGGATGCATGTATAGCATGATTGAGTTTGATTGATAGCACTTAAAGTCGACTAGTGATAGTATACCGGTTAAAGTTAGACCCTTGCTAATCTCTTGAACAACTTGAACATCGTGAGACTTTGAGCCTACTAGACTAAACATTTTGATATTAGTCTCAATTTCATTTCTTGTGTGAATATATCATGCCTAGTCACGTATTTCTAGAACTTGACTTGTCTCTCCTTAAAACTACATGATATTTACATGCTAATAAATAGGACAAAGGCCATCGTTTGCTCATTTTTTTTGTTTTAACCAATTAGCCTTAAGCCTACCCTTATGTCATTATTACCATTTTGTACACCACTTTGAGCCTTAGCCTATTTTCTTTGTCACCCACATCATAAGACAATCCAAACACGACTCACCCGACCAATCACCAATGGAGTTTTTCGGTGAATTCCCTATATGCTCGGAAGTGAACTTATGTGTTGGAAAAGAAAAAAAACAAAAACAAAAAAACAAAAAGAAAGAAAAAAGAATCTTTGAGGAAAAAAATGTGTTGTCTAAAAAAAAGAAGTAAATAAATGAATAAGACGACGGAAAATGATGATATGGTTGATTATAAGTATTTTATCTTTATGCCTTATCGAAAAAAAAAAGAGGGAGTTATGCTTCAAAAATATAAATATAGAAATCCCTTTGTGAAAAGAAAGTTTCGTGCTTGAATAATCGTTTTCTCCGTTGGTGTGAGGTCCTTAGCCACATTTCCCAAATATATCCCCACCTTACCCAAAGCCTTGGTTTACATTACAACCCTTACAAAGTCCTTTTGATTTATATGCATGTTTTATATCCAAGTAGTGGAGAGTGAGAGTCCTTTCAAGCATATGGTAAATACATTCTAGCGTAGCGACGATTTGAGCGATACACTTTTGAACCAAGAGTGAAAAAGAGTGATTGTTTTAATTTCCTAGTCGTGAGAGTTCTCGTGATTAGCTTGTGTCTACTTGATTGTGTGTACTCACTTTTTGGTACTAAGTTGCAAATCTCAAGCTCATGGTATGTTATATATGTTGTTTTTCTCATTTGATTCATTTTTATCACTATGTGCTAACTTAATCCATTGCCGGGACGGACAATGATCCAAGTGTGGGGTGATTTGATAAGTGTCATTTTTATACACTTTTTATGTCGAATCTATCCTAAAATTTGTGGTGGTTGGATGCTTAAAATACCCCTTTTGGTTTAGGTTTTATATTTTATTATTTGTGATTAAAAGATATATATATATATATATATATATATATATATATATATATATATATATATATATATATATACTAGGCATATACCCGCGCGATGCAGCGGAATATGAGTAAAGAATGAACAATTAATGTTACTTTCTTATAGACATGTCATCAACAATAAACCATGACCTAAGAATCACAACTTATGAAACACTAAACCCTAAACCCATAAAGATATTCAATAATTAGTTTATATTACAATTATTGACGAAAAAATTATAATGATATAATTTATAATAAGAATGAAATGTATTTTATGATTATGTATTTTTAATGCGCTAACGGTGGAAAAAAAATAAAACGTATGGATAGAAAACAAATTAATTCATTAATATTCATGATATTTAATAGTACGGTTAAATTAAAAAACATTCAATATTGGACTCGTTTTAAAGGTATTGACGAGATGATTATTATGGTATAATTTGTAGAAAAATGGACGTATTTTTTTCATTGCTTTTTTGTTCATATACGATTATTTGTGTTAATATGATAATGGTGTAAAATGAAAAATGAAAAACAAGGGATATAAAGTAAATTAAATAAGTAAGTGTAAGATGATAAATGTAACATTGTAAGTGTGGTAAATGTTATTGTACAAAAGATTGTACAATAACCGTTTTAGAATTTTGATCTATACTATTATATAGACATATACTCGCACACGATGTGGCGTGAAAAATCATGCAATCGAAGAAACAATTGGCAAAGGTATGTATCCGCTCGCAAAACATCTTGAAATCAAAATGACAACAACGTTTTCATTTTAAGTTTGTATTTTTCGTTCTTATCGATACTTTAGTCTATGAATCATAGACTAAATACATTAGTTTTCATTTCGTTCTTCGTTTGGTGCACTTATATGTGAATCATAGACTAAAATATCGATAAGGACGAAGAAATACAAACTTAAAATGAAACGTTGTTGTCATTTTGATTTCGAGATGTTTCGCGAGCGGATACATACATTTGTCAATTTTTCCTTCGACTTCACGATTTTTCGCGTCACATCGTGCGCGGGTATATGCCTAGTTTATAATAATAATGAAATGTATTTTTAATATATTTTAGTTGATCTACGATTATGTATTTTTAATATGCTAAAGGTGGAAAAAAAATAAAACGTGTGGATATAAAATAAATTAGTTCATAAATATTCATGATATTTAATAGTACGGTTACATTAAAAAAAATATTCAATATTGGACTCGTTTTTAAGATATTGACGAGACGATTATAATAGTATAATTTGTAAAAAAAGAAACATGTTTTTTCATTGCATTTTGTTCATATACCATTATTTGTGTTAATATAACACACGTGTAAAATTAAAAATGAAAAAGTAAGGGATATAAAGTAAATTAAATAACTAATTGTAAAAATGTTAAATGTAACATTGAATTTTGAAAATAATCGTTTACAATTTTAATATAATAGTATAGATATAGATAGTATATATATAATGTTACATATTTATGCTACCAATAAAAATATTCAATAATTAGTTTATATTAAAATTATTGACCAAAAAATTATAATATTAGAATTTATAATACTAATGAAACATACTATTAATATATTCTAGTGGATCTACAATTATGTAATTTTAATATACTAACGGTGAAAAAAATAAAACGTATAGATAGAAAACAAATTAATTCACAGATATTCAAAGTTTTTAATAGTATGGTTAAATTAAAAAAATATTCAATATTGGGCTCGTTTTGAAGGTATTGACGAGACGATTATAATGGTATAATTTGTAAAAAAAGAAACGTATTTTTTCATTATATTTTTTTCATATACGATTATTTGTGTTAACATGATAAGAGTGTAAAATAAAAAATGAAAAAACAAGGGATATAAAGTAAATTAAATAATTAATTATAAGGGTGATAAATGTAAGGTTTAATTTTAATGGATTTCAAATTCCCTCTCACATCACATCACATCACATCTTATTTTATTTTTAATTCATAGTTACAGTTTTTGTCCCTGAACTATTTTGATAGATTTATTTTTTACCTTTTAGTTTTACATTTTACATTTTACATTTTCATTATATTAACACATATAAGCATATATTAACTAAAATACGTTAAAAAATAATTTTTAATTTTAAAAGTTACACCATTATAATCGTCTCGTTGATACCTTCGAAATGAGCCCAATGTTGAATATTTTTTGATTTAATTATATTATTATATGTCATATATTATACCTTGGTTAATCGATTTTTTTTAAAAGAGAAAATGCATTACATCGAACGTAAGTTTTAACATCAAGATAATAAACATAATAAATATATTACGTATTTTTTTATTCCAACATATTCCAACTTTGATAATTCATTTAAATCAACATATTCACAAGTACGATTACGCTCTATATATTCTTCATTCACATATAATCTACGTTTGTATGGGATAATCCACGGCATTGCATCTGGAAGTGCATGACGTGTCCAATGGTGTATGAGTGTGGGCATTGGGTAATCTTCTTTTAATACTCAGTTAGTTCACCCATTAACTCTATACGGATAGTGTCTCATGCATCTTCATGACCACCAAAACAAGTAGATATGACTCGAAATTCACAATTTCCATCGCCTAATTCATTTTGTACTTGTGCGGTGTATGGATGAAATAAACTCGGGATTTGATCAAGATATGGAGGGGGTTGTCGTTGGAAGTAGGAGTTATGTCTCGCTGATTCTTTATGACCAAAATCTTTGGAGTTGATAAATGTTGGCGCGTTAGAATAACTGTGTCTACGAGGATCTTCAATAATATTTTTATTTATTTCAAATCAATTACTTTACTTTGTTTCAAATAATATATTATATATATGTCGAATTATTCTGTTTTCATTGATCGACAGGTGATATCCCAAAATAATCGAAATTTGTGATATCCACAATTAATCACATGTGATATCCACAAAATACAACGTAATTATATATGTTAATGTGATATGTTAAAACGTATTTTTTAACATATTTTTAACATATAATAAAATAAAAAAATATTCAATATTGGACTCATTTCGAAGGTATCGAAGAAACGACTATAATGGTATAACTTGTTAAAATTAAATATTATTTTTTTAACGTATTTTAGTTAATATATGCTTATATGTGTTAATATAATGAAAATTTAAAATGTAAAATATAAAACGTTTAAGCCCTTTAATATAATAGTATAGATTATATTATATAAAATTCTTTAATCATTCGTCACCGTCAAAATCTATAGGTAAAAAAATAAATTTTAAAAAACTTAATTATTTATAACCGTTATATTCTGCTTAACGTATAAAATTACGTCAAAAATATTGGCGTTTTCTTTGTATGATTTCCCTTCTAACTTCTACAACAATAATTATTATCACCCACATAGTGTGAATAACTATTATCGTCGTAGATTTTTCCGCTTAGTTTTCATTTTATTTTGAGTAAGTTACAGATATAAATCATATAATCCATGTGGTTAATTATTTTAAAATTATAGATTGGGTTTCTTTTTCTTTTTATGGATTGGGATTTGGGAACCTATGGTTTTATTTTCGTTATGAATTGGGACCCAACACCAACTCTATTAAATTTTGCTCCATTAAATCAGGGTTATTTTCGTCTTTTATAGATTTTTTCGCTTAGTTTTCATTTTATTTTGAGTAAATTCCAGATATAAATCATATAATCCATGTGGTTAATTATATTAAAATTATGGATTGGGTTTCTTATTTATTTTTTTATGGATCTGGGAACCTATGGTTTTATTTTGGTTATGAATTGGGGCCTAATTACACCAACTCTATTAAATTTGTTCCATTAAATAAGGGTTATTTTCGTCTTTTATATATATATATATATATATATATATATATATATATATTTTGTTATACAACTTTGACTGCATCATGTACAACTATATAAGGCATTTAATAATTAAGAGAAAAACATAACCATAAAACACATTCCCCGTTTCCGGCCACTCTCCGGTCATCTTCTTTGACGACTCCAGTCATCTTATCCAGCCACACTCATAAAATAGGGGTATTATATTATAATCTTTCCTTAAAGACAGGCATACACGTTCAGGATTAAAATACAAAACTGGTAAGATACACATTTTGTATTTTAATACTCTAGTATCATAATGCGCATGTGTTTTGTATTTTATACAGGTATAATACTAGAGTCTTGATAAAATTTCATGAAAGCCTTTCTTTTAAAAAATACATCACTTTTGTTATCTAATTTCTTTAAATTGATGGACACAAACATGTATTGTACCAAACTATCGGTCCATCTTTGCAGTGGCGGAACACGGGCCTTGTAACCCAGGGGCCGAAACAAAACTCTATTATATAAGAAAAAGTTATTTTACTTTCTAATTTATATTATTTTCTATTTTGCTAATTAATATTTAATATACATAGACCCTAATATAAAATCAATTATAATTAAAACGGGCTTAGTTTTATCTGCAATCCACTATATATGTAGGGGTCGTTTACTAAACAATTACTGGGTTGAGAATGAGTAAGAACTCCAATATGTAATATAAGTCATGTATAAAACATTTGTTAGTTGTACATGTTGTTTATTGAAGATGGACCAAGATAGGGTCTCGACATATTCAAGGATGGATCATTGAGTTATACATGGATCAAGCACATATTGGTTCGAGTGTAATACCTATTAAAACTTAGTCTTAAATATGCAATGACTGTAAATGCTCAATCAAATAGGAGTTGTTGAGATGTCACTAAAAGAGTCACAAACACTCAAGCAACCAAACATATCATATTTATCTAGCCACACTTTATCTAATCATTTGGGGAAAGCCACAAACATGTCGTTGCAATCGACACCAATGCTCGAATGCAGAATTCGACTTCAACATTGTTAGAATAATTCATCATTACTCATTTGAATTAAAAAAAAAAAACATAAAATAGTTCATACATCATGTCATTAGAATGAAATAAATCCCAAAAACTATATATTGTGTTAGTACTATCAAATGACAAGGAGCCAAAAGCGAAGAGGGGCGCTCACCATTTTTGGCTCCTTCCCGGCCCAGATGTTCGCTTCTGACGACTAGCGAACTCAATGGAATGAGTTATAGCGATCTTGCTATCCTGAAAATCGAAGACCAGTCGAGATCAATAATGTCGACTAATCCAAAATTAGCTTACCCCTATGTTTTTTCTTCAAAGCCTTAAAAAAGACCAAGAAGAATCGATAATCCAAGATTGGGCCTAATATTTTTCTTGAAAAACTCAATAATAAAAATGAATTGGGCCAGGCCCAGTTTGAATCCAAGTCTAATATGGATTTGAGAATTGAGAGCCAGCCCAATTTTGACTTGATTTTAAATTTAAAAAAAAAAGCTAGAAAATTTTGGTGAGCCTAGTTAAGACCCGACCCAATATAAATCCACCACGTTTTCTCGAGTTCCGTTTTATGAAGGAAAAAAAAAGAAAGGAAAGTATGTGGAAAAGAAAATATCTCGTGATCTCGAGTTTTTTTAGAAGACAAATGATAAAAATAATGATGATTTTCTTTCCAAAATTTTTCTTCCAAATATGGGAGAAAAAGGATGGAAAAAAATAATAATTAAAAATAATTTTAATAAATTACATATTTATCTATTAATTATAGTTCGCTTTAAAATAAATAAAGGTATATTTGTAAAAATGAAACATGGAAATTGATTTTCTTTCTTTCGATTTCCTTCCTATTCATTCATTCACTCTTAAGAACACAAATAAGAAAAGTTTTTTTCCAAAATTTGAGAATACAACATCAAAATCTAAATTGTAATAGCAAACTAAGGGGGCGTTTGGTTCATTATAAAGGAATGAAAATGAAAATGTGAATGCAGGAGAATGGGAATAGGAATGGGTATTGCATTGATGTTGTTTGGTTAAATCAATATAATTAATAAAAAAAATGTTTTATATAATATTTTTAATACAAATATGTGACATCCAACATGAAAATAAAAAATATTTTACATTCAACATCGACAAATGAAAGAATGCATGAGAAAAGATGACTAAACGGGAATAAAATTTTCATTCCCCCCAATTTGGTCAGGAATGGAAATTAATGGGTTTGGGGTAATGAATCGATTATATTATATCAAAACAAACAAGATTTTTCATTATCATTCTCATTCCTTACCCTTCAATACCTCCAACCAAACACCCCCTAAACAAAACACTAAATCTATATACTAAAATGCAAATCATAGTTGCTGAAAGCATCAACTGAGTTTTCTTAAGAAGTTTAAATATTTTATATACAACAGATATTGATGCACACCCCTCATTTTATTTTATTTTTTGGTGAGGTTTGAAGTTTTGACTTCCTGAGAGGCTGAGCTTTACTAGTAATCTAGGTATCACCACTAAGTCAATGACCCTTTGGTAGCATTAGCCGAGTTCTAGGATTTTTCATTACAAATCATTGAATTAGGATTATATTGAATTTTTTTAGCTTCGATTATTGATGTTTGGGATTGTCTTATGGGTTGATTGGTGGGATTTTCGTTTTATATTAGTAGCCAAATGGTTGTCGTAGGCCTCCAACATTGTGCGATGGCGACAATGCCAAGAGAAGATTCATAACCATACAAGTTTTGTAGTGAAATCTTATTTCGTGCCGCATTGTGACTAAAAGAGAGAAAACTTTAAGAGTTCGATATTATGGGCATGTGGTCTTGGATTTTGCGAACATTTTATTTATACAGTTTGGAATTAAACTAAATGCTCTTACAATTGCTCAAATCGCATGCATATGTCTTTACTAAATCTCGGGGAATAAACCGATGTATGCGAGTCACTATGGAAAGTTTTATTTCATGACATTTCATGGTTAATTGCAGAAATTTTGGGGTTCAATTTTGTGAATTTCCCTTATGTAGTTTTGTATGAAAGATTTATGGTATTTCGGATAGAACTTTTGCCCAGAACATATTTCAGTTATTGATTTTACTGATAGGAGTTTTTCCGCAATGCATGAAATGAATTTTCAGTTTGCATGTCGTAGTAATTTCGATTTTGGGCAAGAACGTTTTATCGGTGCGGCCTAAATTTGAAACGTGAATAAAAATATATATACATATATATTTATTTATTTATTTTCGTTCCTATTGTGTTGTTACATTTGGGAAATGATCGGACGTATATAGGTCTTGTTGGAAATTTTATCTTCCAACTTTTTGTGTTAAATTAAAAGATTTTAAAGTTAAAGTTGTGAAATCCTCTTTTGTGAGTTGTACAAACTTTTATTGCTCATGTTATAAGACGGAAAGTTATTTTCATATGCATAGCATAAATTGAGGCATACTAAGACCCTGGTAGTTCGTTTGAAAATTTTGTTACGCATCTTTCGTTATCGTTTTACTAGCGTAAGTACTGCTCAAATGAGTTTTGAAAATGGTTTTATATGTGTGGCATTGGTGATCAATTTTGAAACCTATCGAATGCACGATAGTGTATTTTCACCGCACATTTAATTGTTATAAAACATATGTATTTGAGAGTTTTATAAATCTCAAATTGGCATAGTAGTGTGAAAAACCTTGAACTCATTGGGCTATACGTGTAAGCCCCTTCGTGTTAGAAGTCGATATTAAGGAATAAAAGAATCCTCGGAGTTTGAGGCGTTAGGCATGTGCTTTCTCCCAGTTAGTTAAGTAACGACCTTTATGTTTCGTTAAACCTACGGACTAAAATCGTGTTAGGTTGTTTGGGTATGGTTGGTTTTGGAATTGTGGGAACTTGGTATGACGGCATGCTATGTGTCGGTGGTGTGCTATATTGTTGGGTATTCGTGAATAATGATGATGTTATGGTTGGCTGGTAAGGATGTTGGATTTGGGTGACTATTTCCAAGAGTAGGTGTCAACTTTGAATCGACATTGCTAATCGGGAATGAAATATTCGGTAGTATACCTACGTTTGCATAATGGTCATTCCAAGGATAGGTGTCGACACTCTGTTTTGAGGACAATAATTGTTGGTGTGCTCCAATGTATTTCCGTTAGATCTGGTGCGTCTGTAGGACGAGTAGTAAACTTAAGGAATTTAGACGTTGATAATTAAGAATCAGTCGTTGGTATTTTGATAATTGTCAGGACTTTCGCTGATTTGGAAATAGATGCTTGAGTGCATGGTGGGAGTTTAGTGGTAATGTTTATTGGAGACATTTTGTGAGAATGTCGAGGTAGACTTTAAGTACAAATCGATTATCGATGAGACCTTGATGCGTCATGTTTAGAGGTATCTAAGGGAAATGTTTGCCTTGGGGTATTTTGGTGGAAATGACTAAATAAGGTTGTAAGTTACTCTTGAGGTAATATGAGCAACATAAGGTTGGGAGGCAACCGAGATTTAATGTTAAGAATGTGATTAAGACAGAACTTAACATTTATCCCGCTTTGGGTGAGTTATATGGAAAGTTGAGGTTGATTTGACGATGGTTCGTTATAAGGAACGCAGCGACAACCTCAACCATGAAGTAATCGGGTTCGTATATGAGGTAAGGTTTAATGAAGGTATTCCTTTTGGACAGGGAATCATTTGACCTCGCCAAGGGCGATATTGGGTGATTGGTTGGTGCTAGATTTCGAGGACGAAATCTCTTTTAAGGTTGGGAGAATTGTAACACCCCGAATTTTGAAAGGTATCATTTCAAGTTTATACCGAAACTGATATATTAAGGAAAAATAATATATTTGATTTTAGACTTGAATCCTAAATTTTATAGTCTTGATGGATAAAGGATTCAATTACGAGTCCAACGGTTCTTTCCGGAGCAAAAACGGAGCTATAACGAAAAAGTTATGGCCAAAACAGTATCGAGAAGAAAATCAGGGGAAGCGGGCGACTTATGCCGCGACCTAAGGTCGCGAGACAAGTCGCGAAATCCACTGGATCGAGCTTAAATCGCGATTTTCAGCCCCAAACTTCATTCCTTCATATCTCCTTCATCCTAGCTCCGATTTGGGTGATTCAAGTTGCCACGGTTTCGTTTTTGAGAGATTTTCAAGGATCTAGAAAGAGATTGGAAGTCTATTGAAGTATACTAGAGTATTTTGTGGTGGTAATCTTCTCATCTCTCCCTATTCATCTTCTCCACCAAAGTTTTCTAGGGTTTCATCCACTGTTTGTTCTCCCTTTCATAGATTGAAGGGTTGTAATCATTTTGGTGATTAGAGATGTTTTGATCGGTGGATTCAAGTTTGGATTAAGGTAATCTTCTATTCTCTTCATTTATGGAAGTTAGGATTTCGGTATCAATTGAGGTATTCATGTATAAGGTTGGGAAAAGATTCTTTGTGGTTGATTATGTATATTTATGGTTGGAACCTTGTGGATCTAGGTTTTGGAAGATTTGGTCTGAAGAATCAAGTTCCTCAAGTTCTAAGTGGGTAAAATCTAGATTTAGTCTAAATCTAGCAAGGTAAGTTTACTAAACTTTTGTTAAAACTGGATACACATCATATTTGCTTATTTGTTGTTATTATCACATATTTGCTCAAAATGTTCATCTTTACGGGTTTAAGTATTTGATGGTGTTTTCATGAGATTATATGAGAAATATGTTTTAACAAGTATCATCCCATGATTTACTTTATTTTGTGAAAGTATTTGGGGTCTTCATTATGTACACCCACAATGGGTATTTTGGGTTATCTTTTATGAGTATTTGTCATGATTTGCTCTATTGGTCGAATATTTGGAACTTGCTCCATGAATGTACATTGTTGGCATTTTGGCATGATATGGATTATATGTGGTATAGCAGATGATAAATTCTACTTGGAATGCCTTCTTGGAGATTTAATTATTGAACATTGAATATGTTGGAATTTGAGTCTCACATTGGACTTATGTGAGGATGGTAGCATAGTACCCATGGTTGGTATCGAAATGCATTGGTAGATATATATATACCTAAAGACCTCCTATATAAATTATGTTGGACGAACCAAGGCAAGTTCACTAGGAGGATGTAGTCTCGGGGCGCCACTGTGATGGTATGTGCCCAGTAGACCTCTGCCACTCGGAAAGTTTCCTGTACGGTCTGATCTCCGGGTGGGCCGGGCCTTTGGGGTGTTCCTTGTTAAGGGCATCAAGGTGCATAGACTCTTTGGAGTGGAATTGATTGGTGTTATAGGTCTCCCCCGTTGACTCCATACATGTTGAAAACTGGTTAACTGCTGATAAGAATTGTATATGTTCTACCATGCTATTTATTGTTCAACTCACTAGGCTTTTTGGCCTAACACTTGTTTGGTGTCGATGTGTATCTCAGGTTTTAGCGGCACCGGTTCTAAGCGGGCATATTGCTTGGGTGAGAGATTTGGGAATATTACATTTGGACTTACTTTTGGTAGGAGAACCTTTGGGTTTATAAATGACACCCTTAATTATAATCTCTTTTCTGGTTATAGAAATTAGATTAGTTGGTTGTTATTTATTATCCATTTATTTACGATTGTATTTAAACAGGTTTGTATATTTTTCCCCATTTTTGGGAGGCTCTTGCTTTGGCAATTTTAAATACCGCATGTCCGTTTTTCGGACTTTTGTTATCCCTATTTTTAGGGTGTTACTTCTTTCCTCTGTATGTTTTTCATTAAGAAATCCAATACATAAATATTTTCTCTCTCTCTCTACATTGCAACTCTAATATGGTATCAGAGCATTGAGCTCTCGCTGTGTTCTTGTTTTTCTTTTAGGTCTTCAATTTTTCTTCAATCCCTGAATTCAAATTGTTCTTGGATTCATTTTTAATCGTCTTCATCCTTTGATTCTTGAGATCTCTGTTTGTTCTTTCTTCTTCTTGATTTGTGTTCTTTGTGTTCCAGATCTAATAATTTTCCTTGTGTTCATCAATGGCACAAAATCAAGCGAATACTGTTCCTGTAGTTTCTTCTCCATCTGATACAGATCCATTCTTCCTACATCATTATGATAACACTGGTTTAATCTTGGTTTCTCAGCCTCTAAATAGTGAAAATTATTCATCATAGAGTAGATCTATGATAATAGCCTTATCTGTGAAGAACAAGATTGGATTCATAGATGGATCTTTGGTCAAACCTGATGGCACGAATCAAACGAAACTAAATGCTTGGATTCGTAATAATCACATAATTATCTCATGGATTCTTAATACTCTGTCCAAGGAAATTTCTCCGAGTGTCATGTATCGAGACACCGCTAAGGAAATGTGGGACGAGTTGAAGGAGCGGTTCTCTCAAGGAAGGGGTCCGAGGATCTATGAAATTCGAAGAGAAATAGTTAGTCTTGCACAAGATCAGGATTCTGTGAGTGTTTATTTCACTAAATTGAAGGGGTTATCTGAAGAACTTGCAAATTACAGGCCTCAATGTACCTGTTCGAAGTGTGATTGTGGTGGCTTGAAGGATATTGAAGCATATCTTCAAAACGAACAGAAGATGAATTTCTTGATGGGACTGAATGACTCCTTTTCTCAAATTCGTGGACAAATTCTGTTGATGGAACCTATGCCTCCTATTAACAAAATTTTCTCTCTGATTTCACAGGAAGAGAAACAGAGATCTGTCTATTCTGTTGGGAAAAATATTCCATCTGTGGCATTTCATGTTAATTCTAACAAAGGAGGACAACATAACAAGTTTGGTGCAAATAAACAAAGACCTTATTGTACTCACTGCAAAGTACAAGGTCATACCATGGAGAAATGTTATAAACTTCATGGTTATCCTCCTGGATACAAGTCAAACAGTAAATCCGCTCCATGCAGTGCCGTGAGTAATCTTGTTCAAGAAATGTCGCCTGCTGAATGTGAAAGACTTATGGCAATTCTTTCAAATCGCATAACTGATGTGAATGCAGTCACAGATCTCAACAAGCAAGACTTACAAAGTCAAGGTACACATCATGTTTTATCTATTAATACGCCTAATCTTCCTCCTACTATATGGATTCTTGATTCAGGGGCGACCAAACATATTTGTTGTGATCATAGCTTATTTCTTGCTATTCATCATATTCAAAATTCCAACGTCAAGCTTCCAAACAGTCATATTATACCGGTTTCTGGTATTGGCAATGTGAAATTAAATAACACTTTGTTGCTTGAAGATGTGTTATTTGTTCCACAGTTTCATCTAAATTCAATGTTCTAAAAAACTCGCCACACAGCCGCCATGGCGCGCCATGGCACCAAGGTTTGTGTCTCACGCCACGTTAAGCCTGTGGCAGGCCATAGCCTAATGCACAATTTCATAATGCAATATTTGAGTTTTCTTTACTTTTTTAATATATACCATAATTTAACTTGTTTATTACTATTGACTCATTGAGTAACACTACAAAACATATGTTTTTATATATAATGATATATATGAATTAGAAAAATGACGCCATAAGTCACGCCTTGAAAACGCCATGGCTTCGCCGTGGCTCCTAAGGCTTGAGGCTTGACCTCGCCGCCACGCCACGCCTCACGCCATTTAGAACCTTGTCTAAATTTGATTTCAGTAAGACAGTTAACGTCTGCTGGAAAATACTGTGTGAAATTTCATCAAAGGAATGCTATTGTCCAGGATGTGAGAACAAGGAAGATGATTGGCATTGTTGATGTGGTGCAAGACTTATATGTGTTGAAGATAGAAGATCCTTGTAGATTGAATGTGGTTGTGAATCTGACTTCTGTTGAAACGTGGCATAGAAGACTTGGTCATCCTTCTAGTGAAGTAATAGATGTTTTACATTCTGTATTACATACTAATAAGCTTTCTTTGGCTAACAATAATGATCCATGTATGGTTTGTCCGTTAGCCAAACAAAAACGGCTACCATTTGTATCTTTGAATAATATGTCAAAGGAGGCGTTTGATCTTATCCATTGTGATGTATGGGGACCGTTTCATACTCATAGCCACCAAGGTCACAATTTTTTTTTAACAATCGTTGACGACTATAGTCGTTTTACATGGATCTATATGCTTAAACATAAATCTGAAGTCACAGTTCTTATTCCTCAGTTCTATACCATGATTGAAACCCAGTTTGGTAAAGGAATACGAAGTGTCCGTTCAGATAATGCAAAGGAGTTCGATCTTAGTCGATTTTTTGCTGATAAAGGAGTGATTTCTCAAAAATCATGTGTTGAAAGGCCTGAGCAAAATTCGGTGGTGGAAAGGAAACATCAACACCTTTTAAATGTTTCTCGGGCACTATATTTCCAGTCAAAACTTCCTTTATCATACTGGTCTGAGTGCGTTCAAACTGCAACATTTCTTATCAACCGCATTCCTTCAAAGGTGCTCAAGAACAAGACACCTTATGAGCTGATGTACGGGAAAGTTCCGGACTATTCGATGATTCGTGTGTTTGGGTGCCTAAGTTTTGCATCCACATTACCATCCGGTAGACACAAGTTCTCACCAAGAGCTGTTCCATGTGCTTTAATTGGATTCCCGTCACACATGAAAGCATATAAACTTTTGGATCTTCAATCTAAAAGGTGCTTTTATTCAAGAGATGTGACTTTCCACGAAAGAGTTTTCCCGTTTGATAAACATTTGGATATTCCTTTACATAATCCTTTCAAAAATGTCGTCCTTCCAATAGCCTCTCGTGATGATGATGGTCTTTGCAGCGACAGCGATGTTTCTCCAAATGCAACAGTATCGAGTGAATCTGCAGAAATGATTAATGATGTGCCTGTTCCGGTCAGAAGGTCATCACGACAGCATAAACCACCGTCTTACCTTCGAGATTTTCATTGTAATAGTGTTTCTGATAAAATCTCCACACATCGATATGCTTTAGCCAATGTTCTTTCGTATGAACAATTGTCATCATCCTTTAAGGAATTTACAGCCACAGTATCCTCCAATACAGAACCAAGATCTTATTCAGAAGCTGTCAAACAAAAAGAATGGATTTTAGCCATGGAACAAGAATTACAAGCTATGAAAGATAATAATACCTGGACCGTTGTTCCTTTGCCACCGGGAAAGAATGTTGTAGGCTGTCGCTGGGTGTATAAGGTAAAACTAAAGGCTGATGGTACAATTGAGAGGCATAAGGCACGATTAGTTTCCAAAGGGTTTACTCAACAAGAAGGGGTCGATTATATGGAGACGTATAGTCCTGTCGCAAAATCAGCCACCATCAAAACTATGCTTGCCTTAGCAGCAATTCGGGATTGGAAATTAGTTCAATTAGACGTAAATAATGCGTTTTTACATGGGGACTTGGATGAGGAGGTGTATATGAAAATTCCTCAAGGATTGCCAATCAAGGGAGCGACCAATATGGTTTGCAAACTACATAAATCGATTTATGGTTTAAAGCAGTCCTCAAGGCAATGGTATGCCAAATTCTCTACTTTTTTTTATGAGTATTGGTTTCATTCAATCAAAGGCAGATTATTCATTGTTCTATAAGGGATCAGGAAGTACGTACGTTGCTATTCTCGTGTATGTAGACGATATAATACTTGCTGGACCTTCTCAGATTTTGATCGATGAAGTCAAAATCCAATTAAGTAACAGGTTCAAATTGAAGGATCTTGGAGATTTGAAGTACTTCTTGGGGTTAGAAATTGCTCGATCCAAGAAGGGCATATTTGTGTCTCAACGACACTATGCTTTACAGTTACTTGAAGACACGGGGTTATTGGCTGCAAAACCTGCAAATACTCCGATGGTTTCTTCCTTGTATCATTCTGCCGATAATGGAGAATTACTGGATGATCCCTCTAAATACAGAAGGTTAGTTGGTCGCTTGTTGTATTTAACCTTCACCAGGCCAGATATTATGTTCACAGTTCATAAACTTTCTCAATTCATGGCGTCACCAACATTGGTTCATTGGCAGGCGACAATTCACCTGTTGAAATATGTTAAAAATCAGCCTGGGCAAGGCATTTTCTTATCTGCCAATTCTTCTACACAAATACGTGCTTTCTGTGATTCAGATTATGGAATGTGCCTTGACACCCGAAGATCAACTACTGGTTTTTGTGTTTTTGTGGGGGATTCGTTAGTTTCATGGAAATCAAAAAGACAGTTTGTGGTTTCTCGCTCATCAACTGAAGCCGAGTATCGAGTTATGGCCATCACGACTACAGAATTGGTTTGGATGCGTCGATTATTAAAGGATTTTGGTGTCATAATCACAGATCCCACTTTATTATTCTGTGATAACAAATCAGCTCTCGATTTAGCCTCAAATCCTACGTTTCATGAAAGAACCAAACACATAGAGATTGACTGTCACTATGTGCGAGAAAAGGCTCTGGACAAAACGATTAAGCTTCTTCCCATTCGAAGTCATCTTCAACTTGCAGATTTGTTTACGAAGGCCTTACCGATGTGTAAGATGAAGTCTTTAATGTCCAAGATGGCCTTGCATAACATCTATTGTGCACGTCCATCTTGAGGGGGGCATATTAGTTCAGGGGTATATTCGTCTTTATTCATTGTTGCTAGAAGCTCTTAGTCGGTGTATATATATTCTTTCCTCTGTATGTTTTTGATTAAGAAATCCAATACAGAAATATTTTCTCTCTCTATATATTGCAACTCTAATACAAGGGTTGTGGCGTATTGGTTAAGACCCTAGGGGATGTGGTGGAATATTTCATCTGCCCAAGGTTCGAATCCAGACGTACACAACAATTGTGGCCACTGAGGTTTAATCAGGATTGATGTCTTACAGTCAAAATTTGCCAAGGGATTAGTCTAGCTATAGCTTAAGACACCCTTCCCAAAAAAAAAAAGAATTGTGTTTTCGAAACCTTTTCTTTGAATGAAAAGAAAAAAAAATGGAAGAAAAATAAAAGATCATGTGTTAGACCTTTTTAAGAGTCCTCCTCATTAATAGGAGTTGAATACCGTGGTTTTGGCAAGGACAGTTGACGAGGTGGATAGAACAAAAAGAAGAGAAACTCATTATCGATTTGTTAACTGTTATTCTTTAATTATAACATGTACACGATGGGGTTTATTTTTTGTCTCAAAATAATTAATGCCATTTATTATTGTAAAACAAAAATAAAAACGTCTATAAATTTCAACTTAAAAATTGGACTTTTCGTACGACACCAAGGACAAAAGAAAAAAGAAAAAAAATAATTAAAAAACAAAACACCTCATCAAATGAAGATCCTTTCTTATCCTTTTTCCATTGTCCACTAATTATTCGCCAGGTGTCACCATCTCTAGCCATATCCCCTCCAATATTCTTAAAAGTGGATAAAACTATAGATAGTCATTCAGTTAGGCCCATTAAAGGCCCACAAATAAAAATTAAAATTCTAAACTATGGCTATGTTTGGAAAAAAAAAACTAAATTTTTTTTCTGGTACATGTTTGAATGACCATAAGGTAGCTTATTGAAAAACTACTCATAATAGCGTTTTAAAAAGCTAGCTTATCAGCTACCAGCTAGCTTATAAGCTACTTTGTCAAACAATGCCTATATCATCTAGAAAGTGCTCTGTTCAGATGATGTGCCAACAACGCTGGAGCGCTCAGATGTGGCAAATGGCCTTCCACGTTCATCATCTCCACCGTGTTCCGCCCTCCAAGGTGTTCTTTCAAGTACATCGCCACCGATGTTGGTACGGACACGTCTTTTGCCGTTTGGATTATGCAGCACGGAACCTTCACTAGACCTAATACTCCTCTCAAATCGATGTTGAAAACTGTTCGAGATACGAAGAGTGAAATGTCCGGCCTCACGTTGAATAACGTCCGGCTGAATTCGCGTACGGCTGCTGGTACATCGGCGCCGACGGCGAGCGGAGCGAATCCGTTCACCCAGGCCTCGTAGTTCGCCTCCATTGCTAGGAAAACTTTCTCGATCTCGCCTTCTTCGAAGCCGCCGTGGTAGTCTTTATCGTTTAAGAACCTGAAATTAGGTCACGGATCAGATTATATAATCTATATTCAAGCAATAATCAACATCTAAGGGGGTGTTTTGGATTGCTTATTTGAGATGTTTTTTTAGCTTATTGGTACCGGAGATAAGCACTTTTGAGTGTTTGGATATGGAAAAATTAAAATGGCTTATAGCAGTGCCAAACCGCTGAAAAGCACTTTTTGATAAGTCATTTGGTTTTAAGACTATGTTTGACAAACTAGCTGACAAACTAGCTGATGAAAAAGTCACGTTTGACAAAAACTAACTTATAAGCATTTAAATTATGAAAAAGGACATTAATTATTTATTTATAATTAAAAGTTAATATATAATTATGAATATTAATGAGGGACATAATTGGAATAATCACAAAAAGCTCCTCATAAACTACTCCAAGTAGCTTATAAAAAACTAGCTTATAAGCTATAAGCTAGCTTATAAGCCAAACATGTACCCAACAAATAAACTAGCTTATAAGCTAGCTTATTTTTGCCAAACAATGCTAACTTATCAACTTATTTGAAAAGTGTTTATGACTTTTTTGATTTTTTTTATTTGTATAAGCAATCTCAAACACCTTTAAATAACAATTTATTAGCTTATTACGTTTTGGTACCACAATAAGTTAATCCAAACACTTTTTTAAAAAATCCGGTTTGACACCGCATAAGTTATTAGTTAATAAGCACTTTTTAAAATAAGCAATCCCAAACACCCCCTCAGTTTGGAAGATGTAAGCAAATTAGATGTCAATAAATCAAAGCAATTGACACTGAAATTAGGTCATATATCAGATTATATAATTTACATTCGCGCAATAATCGACATCAAAGTTTGGAGATGTAAGCAAATTAGATTTCAATCAATCAAAGCAATCGACACTTGCAGGAATTCACGGCACTTCATTAGAATATTTGTTCTGTTCATTGAAAGGAACAATTATTCCAAAATTGAAACCGAACAAATTCGTTTCTAGATCATCATTCGTCACAATTCACCAAAAAATTAATTCAAAACCGAACAACATTCACATAAACCGTATCGATAACAAGATTTATCATAATTTATCATACCTTGGAGAAGCACCGATAAGGATGAGTTTGGAGAAGAGCTCGGGACGACGAATGGCAGCAAGGATTCCGATCATTGACGAAAGCGAGTGACCGACATAGAAACATCGATCGACGCCGAGAGAGTCAAGGATTTGGAGGAGGTCATCGACGTAGGCGTCAAGAGAGTTGTAGCGTCGGAAATCGAAGTAGTCAGGGTTGACGCTGCCGGCGCAAACGAGGTCGTATAGGATGACTTTGTAGTGAGATCGGAAGTACGGAAGAATGCGACTCCAAACCGACTGGTCGGTGCCTAATCCGTGCGCCAGAACGAGGAATTTCTTGCCGGAGCCGACGACTCTGACGTTGAGTGCGTCCAGAAGTGTTGGGCCCATTTTTTTGGTTAGAGAGAGAAAGAGAGATTAAGTATTTTGGTTTGGTTTGATGCGATATGAAAACATTATCCGGTTAATTTTGCGATGGAGAAGTGATGTCGTTTTGGGATATTTATAGCGACCAAAGTGAAGTATCATCCATTTCTTAAGTGGGACGCACCAAACGATTTTTCCTTTGTTCACGCGCAAAACAAATGCTTCCAATATTTTAAATGTTATCTTAAAAGTTATCTTCTATAATCACAAAATTTTATATTTTGTGTATATGGTTGGGTTCTTGTGAAAAAGTTAAGGTTAACATGAGAATCGTAAAAAGTGGTTATCAACCGTTAGATTAGAAATAGATGCACATTAGAATGAGATCGATGGGGACGACTATAAGCACTTGGATCTGAGGCTGCAACACTGCAGTTAACAGCCTACTTGTGGAGATCGATGGGGACGGCTATGTTTGCTTCAACGCTGCGTTTTGAGTTGGTCGTTGTGGCTGTTTTGTGCTGCGATTGGTTTCAGTTTGTCTCAGTTTGGTTCTCGCAAACCCGGGTTCCTTTATGTCCATTCTGTGGCTACTTGTTTTATTCCCTTTTGTTGATTTGGTGCTCAGACTCTTTTGTGTCCGGGTTGTTTGAACATTTTGTTGGGTTGGTTATAAAATTTTCTTCTGCCGTTCAAAAAAAAACATTGGGATGAGATGCACCGAGATGTACCGGATCAATTTCTTTCTAAGGCGTGATTAATGGGTGGGTATGAGATTAAAAGTGATCAACAGTTCATATTCATTTATTACATTTCTCAGGTTAACCTCAACTTCTCACACGATCATTCGCCTTGTGTATATATATTGTTAAATAGGGTTTTAAATACAAGGTGAATGATCGTGTAAGAAGTTGAGTTAATATGAGAAGTGGATCTGAAACCTTGATCATTTTTAATTTCAAACACACCCATGAATCGTGCTTCACAAGGGAATTGATTTGATGTATCTTATCTCGGTACATCTCATTTTAATGTACATCCAACGATTGATAACAATTTTCACGTTTCTCATGTTAACTCAACTTCTCACCGGAACTCAACCCCAAATACAAACCATATAAAGTTTATATTCTGAAACAATTGAGATATTTATGGAAGATGATTATGGTTCGTTCATTATGATTAAGATATTTATAGAGATGGTAAAGTTATGGTCAATTCTTTATATTAGGAAACAATCGAGATATTTATAAAACCAAATAAGGTTGTATAGACTAGGGGTGCTCACGGGTCAGGTTGATCAGGTTAAAGACATTTGAACAACCCAATATAATGCTTGAGATTTAAAAAATCTCAACCGAACTCAACCCAAACCAAAGTGCAACCCAACTCAACCAAAACCATACGGGTTGGTCGGGTTGATACTTTAGTACAGCAAAATATTCTTCTAACTTGTTTTCTCTACTCTATTCATAATTTCTTTTACATCATTAACCATTTGTACAACTTATCCATACTTCTTAAATCTTAAGTATATCACATTCAATTAATTTTCTCAATTTGCACACACGCACACACACACACACACACATATATATATATATATATATATAGGGTTAGATTCATTTGTTAACCATATTTTTTGTGTTAACTTTATGAACCAATCCAAACCCTTGATCTTGGAAATCAACGGTTGAGATTGAATATTTTTTTAAAAGCCTTATTAAATGTACAATTGAAGAAAAATGGGGAATGAAACATAGTGATAAGGGTATTTTGGGAAAAAATCAATGAAATTTAATATGACTTTATTATCTCTCAATTAATGTTTCTTTCAATTGAATCGTAAGCCCCGATTGAATTTCTTTTAAAAATTGTAATTTTGAACAAATAATGAGGTGCCCTTATGTTTGTATTTTAGTGTTCACATACGTTTATCTGAGGTATGTTATGTCAACATACGCTAGAATACATCATAATGTACAAGTTGATTCTAAGGATTCATTAGTGTTCATGTTCATTCTTTGAAAAAAAAATACGGTGCACACTAATGAACACATTCTTCTGAAAAAACTATGGTGCACACTATGGTTCATTAGAGTTCATTATTTTGAAAAAACTATGGTGCACACTAATGAATACATTCTTTTGAAAAAAACTATTGTGCACATTATGGTTCATATTCAAATGAAAAAATATGAACATTATTTCGTTTAAAAGTTGAAATTTTGACCAAAAATGCGGTTTCTTATGATTTTATATTATAGTTCACATAGTTTCGTCTGAGTGGTGTAAACTGTAAATGGACAATCATACCTGGATTTGCATAAATCATCATACTTAATCGGTGGACAAAAAACTTGAATTGATACAAGTAGCCACTAGACTTCTGTGATGTTCATACAATTTTAGCAATTGATTATAGAAAATATTTTGTTATCAAAGAATTAGCTAGAATTGTGGAATTTCAAATTTTGTAACTCCCACATAGTTATAATAAATATTGTATATATTTAGATTTACCTTTCTACCTTTTGTCATTAATGATTAAAGGAATAAAAACAACATATCAATGTGCAATTTCATTTGTTGGAGTGGTTCACAAAGTTAACAAGAAAATGTTGGTTAACAAATGAAACTCCCTCTCTCTCTATATATATAGAGTGAATTGTGGATTTGGTCCCCGTGCTTTATTACTTTCTTTGACTACGGTTCTTATAGTATGTTTATTGTGGATTTGTTCCCTGTGGTATTCAATTTATCTTGGTCATGGTTCCTCTGACTAACGCATCCGTTAATTTCATTAAATCAATGACCATTTTAGTCATTTTGCCTAATATGTGTCTTTTTATGATAAGAAAAATAAAAAAGATATTTTTAACACACACACACACACACACATATATATATATATATATATATATATCAAAATAAATAAAATAGGATGTTATTGTATGACTTGATTCTTTAAATTTTAAAAAAAATTAATTATATTAAATATGATTTAATTTTATTATTTTATGTCATAGTGGGAAAAGTTATGATTTTATTGTTTTAATGTAATTAAATTTTAATTTAAACAAACTAGATCATAAAGTTATATCTTATTTTATTTAAAGCGAATAAAATAAGATATGTTTTTATGAGTTGATTTATTAAATTAAAACTTTAATTATGTTAAAGGCGATACAATTTTTTTGTTTTTTACTATCATTGCAACAAACAAGCTTATTATCGATATTTTGACACCAAAATCATTGAAAATCATTGAGAAATGAACTCTAGTTTTATCATCTTAAAATTAGAGGTTCCAATTTTCATATTGTTTTTCAATAAAAAAAACTCAAAACAAACCGTTTAGATTTTAACGAAATAAAATATTTAAGTTACAAATATTTTAACTCACGACCACAAGGCAAAACATAGAGCATGATATGTCAGGTAATACCAACATGAAAACATGTTAGCATTTAGAAAATAGCGAAGATCAGCTACAACATCCATCAATAGAAAGATACGGCATTGTCTTATCCACTACTAGAAAAATCACTATCACCGACGGATGTTTCCGACGGATTTTCCGTCGGAAAAATTTCCGACGGATTTCCGGCGGATTTCAAAAAAGTCAACATCACCTTAAATCCGTCGTAAATCCGCCACAAATCCGTCACTGAAATTTTACGGAAAATAAATACTTATATTCTCTTTAATATTTATGGCGGATTTGTGGCGGATTTGTGACGGATAAAATATCCGTCACAAAATCCGTCACAAATCCGTCACAAATATTTGTTTAATTGAAATTAAAATACTTAATTAAATCAATTAGTAACTAAACAAGTAAATTAGAAAAAAATTAAATTAATTCTAATTAATTTCCGACGGATTTCCGACAGAAATAATTTAATTTAAAATTAAATTAAATTCCGTCGGAAATTAATTCGATTTTTAAATTTTTTTTTTGGTTTAAAACATTTTCTTACATTAAATGGTTAAGATATAAAAAAATTTAAAAAAATGGAATTAATTTCCGACGGAAATAATTTAATTTAAAATTAAATTAATTTCCGTCGGAAATCCGTCGGAAATTAATTCAATTTTTAATTTTTTTTTATTTTAAAACATTTTCTTACATTAAATGGTTAAGATATAAATTTTTTTAAAAAATAGAATTAATTTCCGACGGATTTCCGACGGTCGGAAAGTAATATAAAAAATTCAAAATTAATTTAAATTAATTTAAAATTTAAAATTATATCAAATCTAAAAATATATTAAAATTAAAAATTATATTATATTAAAATTTAGAATCATGATTAAATTCAAAATTTAATAAAATTATATTTTAGAAACCAATTCTTAAATTATAAATATCAAAAATTTAATAAGAACTTATTAAAATTAAATAAGAACTTATTTAATATAATAGTAACAATATAAAATAATTTTTAACTTTAATATAATTTTAGATTTGATATAATTTTGAATTTTAAATTAATTTAATTTAATTTTGAATTTTTTATATTAATTTTCGACGGATTTCCGACGGAAATTAATTTAATTTAAAATTAAATTAATTTCCGTCGGAAATCCGTCGGAAATTAATTTCTGTCGGAAATCCGTCGGAAATTAATATAAAAAATTCAAAATTAAATTAAATTAATTTATGATATAAAATTGTATTCAAATTAAAAATTATTTTATATTGTTAATATTATATTAAAATTTAGAATCATAATTAAATTCAAAATTTAATAAAATTAAATACAATGAAACCAATTCTTAAATTATAAATATCTAAACTTAAATAAGAACTTATTAAATTAATTTCCGTCGGAAATCCGTCGAAAATTAATATAAAAAATTCAAAATTAATTTAAAATTCAAAATTATATCAAATCTAAAATTATATTAAAGTTAAAAATTATTTTATATTGTTACTATTATATTAAATTTTAGAATCATAATTAAATTCAAATATTAATAAAATTAAATTTTAGAAACCATTTTTTAAATTATAAATATCTAAAATTAAATAAGAACTTTCTAAATTAATTTCCGACGGATTTCCGACGAAAATTAATTTAATTTTAAATTAAATAAATTTTCGTCGGAAATCCGTCGGAAATTAATATAAAAAATTCAAAATTAGGTTAAATTAATTTATGATTTTAAAATTATATTCAAATTAAAAATTATATTATATTGTTAATATTATATTAAACTTTAGAATCATAATTAAATTCAAAATTTAATAAAATTAAATTTTAGAAACCAATTCTTAAATTATAAATATCTAAACTTAAATAAGAACTTATTAAATTAATTTCCAACGGAAATTGTTTTAATTTAAAATTAAATTAATTTCCGTTGGAAATCTGTCGGAAATTAATATAAAAAATTCGAAATTAATTTAAATTAATTTAAAATTCAAAATTATATCAAATCTAAAATTATATGAAAGTTAAAAATTATTTTATATTGTTACTATTATATTAAATTTTAGAATCATAATTAAATTCAAATATTAATAAAATTAAATTTTAGAAACCATTTTTTAAATTATAAATATCTAAAATTAAATAAGAACTTTCTAAATTAATTTCCGACGGATTTCCGACGAAAATTAATTTAATTTTAAATTAAATTATTGTCCGTCGGAAATCCGTCGGAAATTAATATAAAAAATTCAAAATTAAGTTAAATTAATTTATGATTTTAAAATTATATTCAAATTAAAAATTGTATTATATTGTTAATATTATATTAAACTTTAGAATCATAATTAAATTCAAAATTTAATAAAATTAAATTTTAGAAACCAATTCTTAAATTATAAATATCTAAACTTAAATAAGAACTTATTAAATTAATTTTCAACGGAAATTGTTTTAATTTAAAATTAAATTAATTTCCGTTGGAAATCCGTCGAAAATTAATATAAAAAATTCGAAATTAATTTAAATTAATTTAAAATTCAAAATTATATCAAATCTAAAATTATATTAAAGTTAAAAATTATTTTATATTGTTACTATTATATTAAATTTTAGAATCATAACTAAATTCAAATATTAATAAAATTAAATTTTAGAAACCATTTTTTAAATTATAAATATCTAAAATTAAATAAGAACTTTCTAAATTAATTTCCGACGGATTTCCGACGAAAATTAATTTAATTTTAAATTAAATTAATGTCCGTCGGAAATCCGTCAAAAATTAATATAAAAAATTCATAATTAAGTTAAATTAATTTATGATTTTAAAATTATATTCAAATTAAAAATTATATTATATTGTTAATATTATATTAAACATTAGAATCATAATTAAATTCAAATTTTAATAAAATTAAATTTTAGAAACCGATTCTTAAATTATAAATATCTAAACTTAAATAAGAACTTATTAAATTAATTTCCGACGGATTTCCGACGGAAATTGTTTTAATTTAAAATTAAATTAATTTCCGTCGGAAATCCGTCGGAAATTAATATAAAAAATTCGAAATTGATTTAAATTAATTCAAAATTCAAAATTATATCAAATCTAAAGTTATATTAAAGTTAAAAATTATATCATATTGTTACTATTATATTAAATTTTAGAATTATAATTAAATTCAAATATTAATAAAATTAAATTTTAGAAACCATTTTTTAAGTCATCACTAGTGTTATTGGGCATTAATAAGTCATAAAATGTCATATTGGGCTATAATGGTGGTTGAGTGGTTTATATCAGGGTATACTAGTTCTTAGTTGTCTAATTGACCTTAATACACAACACATGCATCTATGCAGTTGATACATGCACACAAACACGTAATAAGTCACCACTAGTGTTATTAGGCATTAATAACTCATGAAATGTCATATTAGGCTATAATGGTGGTTAAGTGATTCATATCGGTGTATAATGGTTCTTAGTTGTCTAATTGACCCTAATACACAACACATGCATCTATGCAGCTGATACCTGCACACAAGCACGTAATAAGTCACCACTGGTGTTATTAGGCATTAATAAGTCATAAAATGTCATATTGGGCTAATGGTGGTTGAGCGGTTCATATCAGGGTATAATGGTTCTTAGTTGTCTAATTGACCCTAATACATGTACAACACAAGCATATATGCAGTTGATACCTGCACACAAGCACGTAATAAGTCACCACTGGTGTTATTGGGCATTAATAAGTCATAAGATGTCATATTGGGCTGTAATGGTGGTTGAGTGGTTCATATCAGGGTATACTAGTTCTTAGTTGTCTAATTGACCTTAATACACAACACATGCATCTATGTAGTTGATACATGCACACAAGAACGTAATAAGTCACCACTAGTGTTATTGGGCATTAATAACTCATGAAATGTCATATTAGGCTATAATGGTGGTTAAGTGATTCATATCGGTGTATAATGGTTCTTAGTTGTCTAATTGACCCTAATACACAACACATGCATCTATGCAGCTGATACCTGCACACAAGCACGTAATAAGTCACCACTGGTGTTATTATGCATTAATAAGTCATAAAATGTCATATTGGGCTAATGGTGGTTGAGCGGTTCATATCGGGGTATAATGGTTCTTAGTTGTCTAATTGACCCTAATACATGTACAACACAAGCATATATGCAGTTGATACCTGCACACAAGCACGTAATAAGTCACCATTGGTGTTATTGGGCATTAATAAGTCATAACATGTCATATTGGGCTATAATGGTGGTTGAGTGGTTCATATCAGGGTATACTAGTTCTTAGTTGTCTAATTGATCTTAATACACAACACATGCATCTATGCAGTTGATACATGCACACAAGAACGTAATAAGTCACCACTAGTGTTATTGGGCATTAATAACTCATGAAATGTCATATTAGGCTACAATGGTGGTTAAGTGATTCATATCGATGTATAATGGTTCTTAGTTGTCTAATTGACCCTAATACACAACACATGCATCTATGGGCTTTTATTGGGATTTGATGGTTCTATTGGGCTTTGATGACTCTATTGGGCTTAAATCGATTCAACTGAGTTTTATTAGGTTATATTGGGCTTAAATCGATTCAATTGGACTTAAATCGGTTATATTGGGCTTAAATCGGTTTAGTTGGGCTTTTAATAAGTCAATGACAAGCATAATGAGTTTTTATGGGTTCTATTGGGATTGATGGGTTATATTGATCTTAGGTCGGTTCAATTGGGCTTAAATCGGTTCTGTTGGGCTTAAACTGATTCAACTGGGCTTAAATCGGTTCACTTGGGTTTAATAGGTTATATTGGGCCTTAATAAGTCAACAATGCTCGTAATGTGCTTTATTGGGCTTTGATGGTTCTATTGGGCTTAAATCGATTCAATTGGGTTTTAATCGGTTATATTGGGCCTTAACAAGTCAACAATGCTCGTAATGGGCTTTGATGGTCTTTATTTGTCTTTGATTGTTCTATTGGGCTTAAATCAGTTCTATTGGATATATTGGTCTTAATAAGTCACCAACAATCACAATTGGCTTTGATAGGTTCAGTTGGGCTTAAATCGGTTGTATTGCTCTTTGATGGGCTATATTGCATGTGAATCGGTTAATTGAAAAACTAACGATGATAATTCCAAAAGCAGGGTCCCAAAAATATTAGAACACTAAACATTTCAAAAAAATCGATTATTTGAAAACCTTTTCTATTAATAAGAGTTAATTTTTAAAAATTAAATTATTTTCCGTCGGAAATCCGTCGAAATATAATTCATTTTTTTCAAAAAAACATTTCTTATTTGAAAACTTTTTTAAAACTTTTAAATTGTTTTTAAAAATAAAAAAAAAAGATGAAAATGATTTTGAGCGGGTTCTCAAAAACACTTATCCCGCTCAACTATTTTCTTTCCCCCAAAAACAACCTGATCGAATTTTTTCCCAAAAAAAACCCTAAGACTACGCCCTCTCCTCAGTGCTCCCTCCCCTCTCCCGCTATGTCTCCTCCGGTGCTCCCTCCCGCTGTGTCTCCTCCGGTGCTCCCTCCCACGCGGCGACCTCCCCTCTCCCCTGTCGTCTCCTCGGCGACCTCCCACCGGCGACATCCCACGCTGCTCCCTCCCCTCTCCCCTGTCGTCTCCTCGACGACCTCCCACCGAAATCCCACCGGCGACCTCCCACAGGTAGCCTACTGCTTTTTTTCCTTTGTTTTTCCATATCGAAATCCCTCCCCTCTCCCCTGTCATGATTTGGTTTTTTTTCCTTTGTTTTCTATATCGAAATTGAAACCCTTCTTTGTTTTCTATAACCGATTTTTAGATTTGTATTTGTTTCTCCGACTCTGTGGGTTTGGTATATATGTGGCAACCTGATTTTTAGATTTGTATTTGTATTTGTTTCAGCCATTGCTTTATCTTTTATAGGATGTAGTACAGGCTATTTTTTTCATAACACATTTTCTGGGTTGTGTTTATTTTGGAGATATAAGGGAGTGATATATAGTAGCTGTCAGTCACTGGAGTGCAGTTATTTGGCTTTCTGTTATAGTGTTTATTTTCATTGGAGTCAGTCACTGGAGTGCAGTTATAGTGTTTATTTTCAAAATGGAATTGGAGGAATTGGAGTCGGGAAATGGCCGTGGCATCACCAATCCCGAACAACCTCCGTTGCAAAGACATCGACTTGGGGTAAACGGCACTGAGTAAGTGTCATATTAATTAATTGATCAAATTAATTGTTTTAGGGTATCGATACTAACTCAAGTCAATATATGTATATATAGTTTCAACGATACGCATGCCACTCGTCGTATGAGCCAGATCAATCGATCATTTATTAGTCATCCCTGGTGTTCCTGGTGTTCTTAGTCTGGGTTGCCATTTTTTGGGCAAACGTTAGGATTGTTTAAGTTAAAATGTTAGTGTTATATCTAGTTTGGGTTGCCATTTTTTGGGGCATACATCTTATTGTTTAGCGGCTATATCTATCTTTGGTTTCATTGTTTGCGGAAATTAATATTGTTTTAGTTTAAATGTTGGTATATATATCTCCATTTTAGTCCGGGTTACCATTTGTTGGGCAAACGTTAGGATTGTTTTATTTGAAAATGTCCCAATTACAGCCGTTATGCTGTTGAAATTAATTTGTGTCTTAAACCACAGGGTAAATATAATGCCAATCTCACCCAAAAATACGGCGAGGATGCCGCTTCGCATCCCATAATAGATGAAGAATTGTAGCAACAGGCGTTCGGGGGAAGCAAGAAAGGTCGAACATACGGCTTTGGGAACACCAGGGATCCAAATTTGGTCTTGATCGGGGAGTCCTCAAGTGGATATTCTAGTGGTGCATCTTCTTCTGATGCTCGGGTGTGTACCTCTTTTTCCTTTGATGTTTATTTACTTCGTATATACTTCTTATTATAAACTCTAATGTGTTTTTTTTTTTGTAGATTCAAGCATTAGATGCCCGACTTCTCGAATCAGAAGAGGCCCGCAACAAAGAGATGGAGGAGATGCGCCAAAGAGACGAGGTCCGTAGGAAGGAGCATCAGGAAATGATGGAGATGGTGACCAAGTTAACCCAGAGTCAGTTTACTCAATCGCATTTTCCGCCTCCCCCACCTCCAGAGTCTTGATGGTTGAGTATTATGACCTATTTTGTATTTAAATTAATGTACATGAACTTGCTTTAGTGAACAATTGGGACAATTTGTATTTTTAGTGTCTTTTATAATCGATGACAGCTTTAATTTATTTTAATATTTTATTTACAGTTTTTTTGCATTTATAGGATTTTAAAATTTTAAAATCGTTTTTTTTAATTATTTTTTTTTAAAATATACAGTTAATTTCCGACGGATTTCCGGCGGATAATTTAAATAAATATTTTAAATAATAATTTTAAAAAACAATTTAAAAAAAAACAAATTTCCGACGGATAATTTAAATAAATATTTTAAATAATAATTTTAAAAAACAATTTAAAAAACAAAAACAAATTTCCGACGGATTTCCGGCGGAATTACCGACGGATTTCCGATGGATTTTCCGTCGGAAATTTCTTTTTCTTTTTTAAAAATGTTTCTTTATATATTTTTTAATAAATAAACGGTTAAAAATAAAATAATTAATAAATTTTTATCCGTCGGAAATCCGTCGGAAACTAATTAATCAGATTAAGAATTTGTTAATTAATCTGACTTTTTTAAAAAAATTGAAAATTAATTTCTGACGGATTTCCGACGGAAAAATCCGTCGGAAATGATAAATCCGTCGGAAAATCCATTTTCTGGCGGGGCATTTTTTGACAGTGTAATCCGCCAGAAATCCGCCGGTAATTTGATTTTCCGACGGATTTCCGACGGATTTTGCCGTCGGAAATGGTCTTTTTTCTAGTAGCGATCATTATTCGGTACTCCTTCCGTCCCAAAATAAATGTTCATAATAAAAAAGGCACACGCTTTTAGAAATGTGTAATTATTAGTTTATTACACTTGTTATTTTATTGTGGGTTAAAATATTCGTAACTTAAATATTTTATTTCTTTAAAATATAAACAGTTGATTTTTAATTTTTGATTGAAAAACAATATGAAAATTGGAACCTCTAATTTTAAGATGATAAAATTAGAGTTCATTTCTCAGGTTTTCAATGATTTTGGTGTCAAAATATCGATAATAAGTTTGTTTGTTGTGATGATAGTAAAAGAACAATAAAATTATATCGCCTTTAACATAATTAAAGTTTTAATTTAATAAATCAAATCATAAAAACATATCTTATTTTATTCGTTCTAAATAAAATAAGATATAATTTTATGATCTAGTTTGTTTAAATTAAAATTTTAATTACATTAAAACAATAAAACCATATTTTTTCCACCATTACAATAAAATAATAAAATTAAATCATATTTAATATAATTATTTTTTTTAATTTAAAGAATCAAGTCATACAATAACATCATATTTTATTTTGATATCTATATATATATATATATATATATATATATATATATATATATATATATGTATGTGTGTGTTAAAAATATATTTTTTATTTTTTTATCATAATAAGACACAAATTAGGCAAAATGACTAAAATGGTTCCTGATTTAATAGAGTTAACGGATGCGTTAGTCAGAGGGACCATGACCAAGATAAATTGAATACCACAGGGACCAAATCCACAATAAACATACTATAGGGACCGTAGTCAAAGAAAGTAACAAAACATGAGGACCAAATCCACAATTGACTCTCTCTCTCTCTCTCTCTCTATATATATATATATATATATATATATATATATATGTGTGTAGGGTGATTTTCTTTTGCAACGCAAACAATTTGTATAAACTATGCAAACCAATCTTAGTCGTTCATCAAGTCTAATGAATATATGATTTTATTATGTTTCCTAATTTAAAATCATGATTATAATGAATAAACTTAACATTTTCCATATATATCACAATCATTATTATTGAATCATAATCATTATCCATAAATATATCTATTGTTTCCTAATATAGTGGTTTGCATAGTTTGTACAAATTGTTTGGGTTGCAAAAGAAACGCATCCTATATATGTATGTATATAAATGTGTGTGTGTGTGTGTTCAAAGTTATTGAACATATATACAAAGGAATTATATATAGATGGAGAATAGATTGAAAATATACATATATGAAGAGGGTACGTGATGTTATAATTGTCCAATGTAAATATTAATAGAGACTTAACAATCATATTAAATCTAATAAATAAAAGGATATAAGGTTCATCGGGTTGAGTTGAGTTCAAATAAAATTAACTCAATACCTATGGTTTGAAGATTTCACAACTCCATTAGACATCGAGTTGCTTCGGGTTAAGTTATTTCGCGTTGGGTTGGGTTGATCTGGTTGGTCGGGTTTTTGAACACCCCTAGTATGGACGGTTAATATTGGTTTGTTTTTGAAACTCGCTTTATATTTTCAAACGATATTTAAATAGACGGAGGTTCAAACGAGAACACATCCATTTTGCGAAACTGAGAAAACATCCTTATCACATGTGATAATACATGTGCGGTGGTGTGCGAACGACTTGGCGCGCGACCTATGTCGCCCTAAAGGTCGCCAACATCTCTGAGTTAGTATCACGTATGACGGATTATAGTATCACATACAAAACACCCTTATCACTTATGATAATACATGTAAGGAGGCCTAGTAATGTGCGGATGACTTGGCCTGCAACCTAGGTTGCACCAAAGGTCGCCCATGTCTTTGATTTAGTTTCACATATGAATCATATATAATGAACTATAATAGTATTACATGTGCTTAAATATAGTAAATGTTTTCATTTAAACACTTCTCTATTTAAATGTTTATAGTTCAATTAATGATTTATAGCTTGAAACCTTTTATTTTGTAAAATATACTCAAGAAACAAGTTTGACACTTATCTATGTTCTAAAATTATGTTTCTGAAAATTGAAATTGAAAGACAATATGTTTCTATGCAAGTTAACGCATGGATCTCACAAAATTTACAGTTCTCAAATGATTAAGCCTATATATATATAGAGAGAGAGAACTTCTTTTGTAAACCCGTTTAATTTTGTGAACTATGTAAACCAATATAGACCATCCATTATTTTGATCGACGGTTGAAAATTTTCTGTAGAGAAAGGGAGGGAAATGGTAGTTTTGGAATATGTTTTAAATAATTTAAATTTTAAATTAATAACTAATTTGAATTTATTTAATTTTGGTTATATTATCTTCTTAATTTTCTCAACTTCCCTCTCTCTCTCCCCCCTCTCTCTCTCTCTCTCTATATATATATATATATATATAGAGAGAGAGAGAGAGAGAGAGGGGTTCAGGTGAAAACCTTTAAAAAAGGAAAAATGGAAAAACACTCTGGTGATCCTTTATTCGGATGGTATACACTTGTGCATACAAGTAAATTATGTTGTTTTTTGGGTTTATATGCACGTGTGCATGTTACAAATTATTTGTATGCATAAGTGCATATCGTCCAGATGAAAGGTTACCAGGGTGTTCTTTAGTTTTCCATTTTTTTGAGGTTTATCATCCAATTTATATATATATATAGTCCAATTATTTTGTAAACCCACTTTATTATGTGAACTTGTAAACCAAGGGTATTTAGGTCATTTTTCCCAAATTCATAATTTTACGAATAATTCATATCTTTAGGAACATCCACATTCTTAAATTTTCTCACTTATCTCCATCTCTCTCTCATGATCCATCATCACCATCCAGTTCCCAGCGACATTCTCCGACTCCGGTAACCTCCCTCCAATTCCGGTGAATTTCATAAACTGTTTTTTCGAAATTTTCAAGTTTTTTAACTTTCATAAACTATTTTTTTCGAAATTTTCACGTTTCATAATCTGATTATTCATATGAGAAAAATATATGAAACTTAAAAATCTGATTATTCATATGATATAAAATAAATGAAATTTCGAAAATACATGATTATTTCGAAATTTTCTGATTATTCATATGAGAGAAAATATATGAAACTTCAAAATCCAACAAACATATTATGAAACCGTTTATGAAATTTGAAAATTTCGAAAAAACCGTTTATGAAATTTGAAAATTTCGAAAAAAACGTTTATGAAACTTAAAAAACTTGAAAATTTCGAAAAAACAGTTTATGAAACTTAAAAACTTACAAATTTTGAAAAAACGATTTATAAACTTAAAAAACTTGAAACTTTTGAAAAAACGGTTTATAAAACTCGCCGGAATTGGGGGAGGTCGCCGGAGTGGGAGGAGGATGCCGGAATTGGATGAAGATGATGGATCATGAGAGGAAATCGTAGGAATTCGGGGGGTAGGAGGTCGCCGGAATTTTATAAGTGAGAGGGAAGGAGATATGGAGATAATTGAGAAAATTAAGGAGATAATATAACCAAAATTAGATAAATTCAAATTAGTTATTAATTCAAAATTTAAAATATTTAAAACATATTTCCAAACTACTCTTTCCCTCCCTTTCTCTATTTTTTTAATAAATTTAAATCCGGAAATTTCTCTCTCTCTCTCTCTCTCTATATATATATATATATATATATTATATTATGACAGTAATGTGTAAAATCGATTATTAAATTAAGTTTTTTAGAATTCTATTTTTCTATCCCTTCTAAATTTACCCGATTTTACATTTTGTTATGTTATCTTAGAGGAACGAAACAATGAGTACTGGTGGCTATTTTTTGTTCGTCTGTGTCCGTTCGTTTATGTTTATTTAAGTTCGTTTGTTGACATTCGTTTGTTTACGTTCGTTTAGCATCTTAATGAACGAACACAAACAAACACATTTTTTTAACGAATGAACATGAGCAAAAAAAATTCATTCGTTTACCGTTCGTGTTCATTCGTTTGTTCGGTAAGTTAAACGAACGAACACAAACAAGACTCCGTTCATGTTCGTTCGATTAGTTTATAGCCCTATTTATACATACAACTTTATAGATATAGGCAACTTAATTCATATAAATTTAAAAAAAAAAACAATCTCCTAACAAATAAACAAACATATCTTATGATCAATAATTAAATCAATGACTATTTGATGGATAAATGTAAAGCAAAACATTTTTTTTTGTAATACATTGAATCCAAAAAAGTTGGTTTCCAAAGAGGTGTCTAAGGAGGACTTTCTGTATTTTCTAAGATAATTGATTACAATCATGGTTGGGTTTTTGTCTGTATATATAAAGATTTTGTAAAAAATTTAAGTGGATGAGTTTATAATATCATATTTCAATAAGGGTTCTAAAAGGCTAGTCGTAAGAGCTGTCGTGGTGTGTTGTTATTCTAAGCTTATATCTGACATCATATTAAGTATATGGCATGTCATGGTCTAATGTTCAGTTTTATAATGTGATATTTGATTTTTCTTACTCTTTAAGTATCTTAATATAATTTAAATACTAGAAGCGTACTCGCGCAATGCAGCGAGATACATCACGATTTTAATGTTTCATTTTATTTTTTTGTCGATTTACAGTACGGATTTGAATTGTTTTAAGAAAAGTGATAATGTTTTTTTTATAAATTCGTTTAATTTAGGCTTAATAATATAATGTTTTTTTTATAAAAAAATTAAGTATTTTGTTAGAATTTAGTGATTTATCTTATATATTTTAATGACATCTAGAAAAAAATAACCAATTACATATTTAATAATATAATTAAAACAAAATTATAGTAATATAATATATTAATTAATAGTGATACATAGAAATGTCTGCATAAAAGGAAGACCCTGCACATACCAAATTGGTGGGTGTTAGAAGCTTGCAGTAGTAATATGTATCTTGTGTTTTGATACTTGTAAATTAAGAGATTTTTAAAATCTTGCATAAAATGATGGTACCTTGTGCCTAATAATTTGTATTTAAGATTTTTTATCCGTACTTTATAATATAGTATAGATAATATTATTGACTCATTGAGTAATAGTAGAACACACATGTTTATAGTAAAGTAAATTATGTTTTTCGACCTTATGGTTTGTTAAAAATTGCGAATTTCGTCTCTATGGTTTTGAAAGACAAATTCTATCCATACTACAATCCCCTTTTAAAATTGCAGTTTTCATCCATGTAGTTTGCAATTCATTGTTATTTTCCTCTATGAGCCTACCTCCTACCTTTAAGTATGAGGGACGAAAAAAGAAATGAATTATAAACCACAAGAAGAAAAATATCAAGAATTTTTAATCATAAGGACGAAAACAACAATGAATTGTAAACCATAAGGATGAAACTGGTAACTTCAAAAGTCCAAGGACGAAAATAACAATTTTCAGCAACATACATGGACGAAAAACATAATTTACCCTTGTACATAATACGACATATGGTAACAACCTCAAATCCAAAATAACATAAAATAACCAATGCCAACCCGGCAAGCACAAATTACGAATAAAGGTTTAATAATTCAGACCCATATCATAAGTCACAACGGAAATAAAACAATAATGCTGACATTTATTACAAATAGTAACTCAAGTCTAAGACAATTATATATCTAGGAGATAAGGCCCTACTTCCTGCCTCAAGCTAACACCTTCCCTTTACCCTTGTTAGAGCTCCCAACATGGTACTTTCTTGAAAATAGTTTTCAGTTTACAAAAGTGAAGGTTAGATCAAATGTCTAGTGAATTTCCTTTACACGAAAGTTCACACCATAAAATAATCATTTAAGATATGCTTGAAATCGCCAACTAAACCCATAGAGTAAATATGCAAACTAACACATGTTGCAATGGTTGATCATACTTATGGTCACGCACACCTGCGACCAAATCAATGGGCTCACACGTGCTCTTAGTATGTCACAAAAAACAAATTCATGTGCTCTTATTTGGGTACACACCTCTCGTTGATCAAGACTCCACAACACACACACTTCCACTCTAAAACTCACACTTGAGATAACCAATTCAATAATACGTGGAATGTAAATAATGAATTCATGGCAAATAATAATTTCAACATGAATGACAAATAACGCTTTACCAAAATAGTAGGAGGAAACTCACCTCGGATCCAAGCCTAAGCCTAATTCACACACCCTTAGGCTAGGATTTCACCAACCGAACACCTGAATTAAAGTTACCAAAAGATGAGTTAATACCTCAAATTTAATCTTAAGTGGACCACTAGTAACCCCCTTAAGACAAGGACCCAAAATACAGCCCCAAAACGACCCCTAAATGAAACTTGAAAATTGGGAAACAGTGGGTTACGCAACATGGCATGCGACCTAGGACGTGGGAATACCTGCGGGAACCATTGTTCCCTTGCATAGCACCTGCATCGACTTTGCACTCCATGGGTCTCAAACTAAGCTTCAATCTCATAGCTCAAGCATCAAAACTTGCAATAAATCAATATGGAACCGTCCTCCAACGGATTTTAACCCAAACCCAACATTACAATCGATTTAGAGTTTCATCTTGACAACCCCTAACCAATTTCCTAGAGCTTTTGATTTGTTTTCACCCAATCCCCATGGAAATTGATTATAAGATGAAGATCAAATCAACAAAAACGATTTCCTCAATGCATTCACATACATGGAATCATTTCATCTAATCAATGTAATCCATCAATCATCTAAAAACTCTAACCCCCAAAATGAGACCCAACCAAGGAAGAAATAACATTAGAGAATGAAGTTCTTACCAGAAATGAATCTCCACACCTTGATATTCTTCAGCCTTCAAGAGATTTCTCCTATCCACCTCTTCTCTCCTAAGGAATCACACACACACACACAGACTATGGATTTCTTTAAGGGACTGTTTGTTAACAGCTTATTCAGTCAGCTATACATGACTGTTTGGTAGTGGCTTAATTAATGATATAGAAAATGACTTATTCAGTAAGTTTCTAGTGGGGAGCTTTATGCAGAAAACCAAGTTTTTTTTTCCAAACCTGTCTCTCCCAATTAAAACAACATGCTCATTCTATCTATGAAAAACCTCTCACAAACAAAAACCTTCCCGATCCATAGAGACAGATTAATCCACACAGACAACTTTATCCATACAGGACTTGATAGAAAACCAACCAAACAGCCTCTAATTCGATCAAAATGAGAGAGGTGAGGAGGCCCAAATCTCTTAACCTAATATTTACACTCTACACCCTACAAAATAAGGTCACATTTCCACATCACCTTCAACTTCATTTTAATACATAAAAGTTGAACTTAGGTTATTAAACATATGATATAAAGATCTGCCGCCATAAGTCACTCATTGAACACCTCGCCTTATTTAAAACCTATGAAAAATATTTGTTTTAAAAATGTTAAGTTCCATTATTAATACTTATTTTATTATGATTTTAAATATAAGCGAATGTATCATTTGTCATATATAAGTATTATATACTTTAAAAAGAAAACCAAACCGCTATTTTACCTAACAAAACTTTGTAAAAAGCACAATTATGGTGATTAATGATAAAAGTTTTTCTATCTTATTATTTTATTATACCACTTTTCCACTTTAAAAGAGTTTATTTTTTTTCGTAGAATCCACAACGCATATAGCAAAATCTTAAATACATTGGTAAAATGGATGAAACTCTAAGAATTGTGTCTTTAATAAATAAGCATCATATTTTTATTTGTTTAAGAAAATACAATTTATAGGTAATATAAAATCGAAAAACTTATCGAAATAAATAAATGAAACCAACGTATTGTAAATGAACAATTATTAAGAATTCTGAACTAAAATCTTACAAAGAAACATTTATACTATTTTAGTACAAAACACGTAATTTTGATAAGAAGGAAATTGATATTTCCATTCATTCGTAGATGAAGATAAGTGGATGATGTCCACACATGCCACGCTGAAAAAGGCTACACCATTTATATCGTTTCTAAATATATCCATACCCTACCTACCCTATCCACTAGTAACAAATAACCATCGTGTTTGACGTTTAATTAGCTAAGATTACGAGATTTAACTCGATTAGCAGACATATTCAATCGGATCAAATTTAATTTTTATTTATAACAGATTGACCTGATTTACAATACAAATAAGTATTATTTATGACTAGAAGCGTACTCGCGCAATGCAGCGGGATACATCACGATTTTAATGTTTCATTTTATTTTTTTGTCGATTTACAGTATAATATAATGTTTTTTATATAAAAAAATTAAGTATTTTGTTAGAATTCAATGATTATCTTTTATATTTTAATGACATCTAGAAAAAATAACCAATCACATATTTAATAATATAATTAAAACAAAATTATAGTAATATAATATATTAATTAATAGTGATAAATGGAAATGTCTGCATAAAAGGAAGGCCCTGCACATACCAAATTGGTGGGTGTTAGAAGTCTGCAGTAGTAATATGTATCTTGTGCTTTGATACTTGTAAATTAAGAGATTTTTAAAATCTTGCATAAAATGATGGTACATTGTGCCTAATAATTTGTATCTAAGAGTTTTTTATCCGTGCTTTATAATACTAGTGTTGGACCCGTGCATTGCACGGGAGGATAAATTTTTTGTTGGAATATTGAACCGAGTTAAAATGAAACGTAATTTCTCTGTTAACAGTTAATGAAATACAATGTGAAAAACGAATGTATTTTCATAAGTGGATAACTTGCATATATTCTTAATCGTTTGTTGTTATGAGTTTGTGCAATAATATTGGTAATAATTTTGTATTATATTATTTAAAACTCAAACGACATGTCTCACAACATATTTATCTGACTATTGACTTCAAGACCTCATAGTATTAATCGATAAAAATAAAGATATGTATATATATCTTATTCCCCTACTTCGATTTTACAAAAATATAGTGGAATACCTTTTGTTCAGTTGCAGGTTCCGCCATTGACACCCGACCGTTCGTCTTCTTCTTGTACTCAGATGATACATAGAGAAACTATATATATTTATAGTGAATGTAGAGAATATTTTAAAATCTTTTATTTTCATTTTCGATTTTACATTTAAATGTAAATATATTAAAAATATGGAAGAATATTTTTATATCTACATTGTTTCTATTTTATTTTCTTTACACTTGGTTATTTTGGAAAGTATTGCAGAATATTTTTATTTTAAAGAATACGATAATTTATTAGTGTATCTCGTTATTTTTTATTTTTAATTCATATCAATCTTCTTTTTTCTTCTTTTAATGCTCGTGAAAAAAATACGTATAGATTTTATATTATCAAAAAAAATACGTGTAGATTTTATATTATGCTAATACGTGTAGATTTTATATTACATTTGGTTAATTTGGAAAGTATTGCGGAATATTTTTATTTTAAAGAGTTTATATTACATCTCATTATGTAAAAAGATTTTATAAAATAAAATATGGAAAAAGATTTTATAAAATAAAATATGGAAAAATCATTATGAGATGTAATATAAAAAAATCCGGAAGAAAAAAGATTTTATATTACATCTCATTAATATAGATTTAAATGTAAAATCTACATTTAAAATAGATTATGCTAATATAAAATCTATTTTATAAAATCCTCCACCAAAAAAACAAATAGTTATATTAATAAATGAGTATTCATTTCACAAATAGATGATTATGTGAGATATTGTGCTTGGAAAGGTTGTACTAAAGCATTAAAAAATTGTAAATTAAGTAATTGGCTTTAATTAGTTGTAACTTGTGCTTAAAATGTTATAATTAAGAGTTTTTTATACCATTTTTATAATATAGTATAGATATTATAGATAGATAGATAGATAATATAGCTTAAAATAATTTATTTATAGTACATTGTGCTACACTTGCTTGTACAAACTAACCCACGTCTTGGGGTATTAGTTGTTCGTAATTACAGGTTTTAAATCCTCACTTTTAGCCGTCGTATTGTCGAAATTTTAAGTTTTATTTTACCTCAAATTTTAGAGTGTTACACATACAACAACAAAGCAAACCAAGGAAGACGGCAGCTGAGGTCTCGAAAGCAGTAATGAGAGAGGTAAATCGAGACGGTAGCCGAGGAAATTGGGCTTTAGGTTTTGTGTGTGTCTATATTTACACACACCATATCCCTGATTTTGAGTTACGAATTGTGTATGTATTGTTAGTTTGTGCATCTTTCGGTTCAAGAGGAAATTATGCATAAGGCACTTGAATTTGCTCTTTCAATGTGTGATACTATTGAGTCTTGTCATGTGTGGATTTATTGTGGATCCAGGCTATAAAGAATGGTATATGAGGTTATATAAACTTTTTTCCTCTTTTTAGTCCATGATTGTTGTTGGTAAGAAATTAGCCGTTATTAACAAATACTAACAATTATTACATATAGTAAAAGTTATTTAATTAGTGGTATGAAATAGATGTTGCAGCTATATGGCTTGCACAATATCAATATTAATAGAAAATAATGTGCTGCAAGCTTATCATGTTCTCTTTGTTTGATGAGCAATGTAAATAACAATAACAAATGTACATCTACTTGGTTTTGTGAATTTTGCAGTTTAAACAAACTTAAAGACACTATTTATCTATATTAAAGTTTATACGCTCATATGGTTTTGTGGCACTTCACTTTCGTAGATACACAGATAAATAACTTTCATTTTATCCAACAAGAAAGTTCTTCCGGTGAGAACATTTTTACATGTTTTTTTTTCTTAAAAACCGCCTATTATAGGTAGCCGCTTAGGAATTGTGAACTAACCTTTTTACAAAGTTTTTTTAAAGAACCGTATAAAAAATCGTATTTTTTTTAGCAACACTTCCTATATAACCGTGTATAAAATCGTACTTTTAGCAACGATTCCTATTTAACAGTGTATAAAACCGTACCTTTAGCAAGGTTCCTAAATAATCGTGTAAAAACGCCTCGATTATGGATCTTTTGTAAACGGTATATTTATAAACCGTGTATAATGGTGTACGTATGAAAGTTATATCTCTAGTAGTGTTTCCCAGTATGTCTCTTAGCAAAAGATTGAAACTTGAACAATTATCATTTAAAAGAATCACTAGATGTGTACTCGCGCAATGCAGCGAGATACATCACGGTTTTAATGTTTCATTTTATTTTTTTGTCGATTTACAGTACGATTTTGGATGATTTTGAAAAAATGATAATGTTTTTTTTATAAATTTGTTTAACTTAGGCTTAATAATATAATGTTTTTTATATAAAAAAATTAAGTATTTTGTTAGAATTCAATGATTATCTTATATATTTTAATGACATCTATAAAAAATAACCAATTACATATTTAATAATATAATTAAAACAAATTTATAGTAATATAATATATTAATTAATAGTGATATATGAAAAAGTCTGCATAAAAGGAAGGTCCTGCACATACCAAATCGATGGGTGTTAGAAGTCTGCAGTAGTAATATGTATCTTGTGCTTTGATACTTGTAAATTAAGAGATTTTTAAAATCTTGCATAAAATGATGATACATTGTGTCTAATAATTTGTATTTAAGAGTTTTTTATTCGTGCTTTATAATATAGTATAGATAGATAGATAATATAGCTTAAAATAATTTATTTATAAGACGATAAGTTATCTTGATAATTGAAAAATAAAGGGGAAAAGATATGATTGGAGTGTAAAAAGATGGAAAAAAAGGTGTGTAGATAGAGACGCGGAAACAAGAGGACGAGGGACCATGATTGAAGATGATGTGCGGTTATAAGGCATCAGGTTCTGGATCACATACTTCCAATGAACCCGGCCCCCACCAAATTATTGCTTTCAATTCTACTTCTATAAAATGTGTATTTATTTTGACAATTATATCCATCGTTTAACATAAAATATCAACAACAGTTATAATATATAGAGAGAGAGACGAATGTCCTAATGCTTAATACATTGTTTTAGACAGAAATACCAAACAATTGTTTAAAATATTGTTCCAAACATCAACAACACAATTTAATGAGTTTAAAAACTACAAACGACGCATCACATATCTGGCGGTGGTGGTGCTTGGGACTTACTGGGACGTCTTACCAATTCACACATCTCATCGTATTGGGCAGCACGTCTCGCTTCTTCCACCTGACGTGTCTCTTCCTCCGCCTGACTCATTTGACTCCCGTCAGAAATCTGCCGGAAATAACCGCCGAATTTGCCTCTTTGTCTAGTAGTGATTTCATCCTAATGTGCATACAATGGTTGAGATCACTTTTTACCCTTTCTCACTATAACTTTCATTTTCATAGGAACTCAACCCACAAATATAATATATATATATATATATATATATATATGTGAGGGAGAGAGAGAGAGAGAGGATAAATGAAAGTGTGACATGTTTCCCTACTTGTTTTCATTCATCATGAATGACGAATGTTTACATCATTCATAGATGAAAATCTCGTGAATGTCTAGGATACGTGACACACTTTCATTTATCCCCCTGTTCACAATGGAAATTACGTTTGCAATTGAGTCTGCCTTTATATAGTGACCGATCCAAAAACTTAGGTGACTGGGCACACACGTAAAGGTGTTAAAAGATTTCGAAATGGAATAACTCAAACGGACCAAAAAGGTTCAGTTAACCAGATAAAGATAGTTTATTTGGTTCGAATTTCGGTTATTTTTTTACCATTTCAGTTATACCAGATAACAAAATTCGAATGACTCATGAAGGACCAGATGGCTAAAAGGGATAAACCATTAAACTAAAATTTGTAATAAAATCACATGTTATTTAGTAACAAACGTGGTAAAAGAAGCAAAGCCCTTTTCATAAGATCTACTAAATTCATCGACTTGTTCCAAATAATTAAAATGGCTCACGATTTTTTAAATCGACGGATTTTCCATAATATTTATACGTAATCCAACAAAATTAATAACACAGTAACAACATTAATAAAGAGTGTTAGGGTTTACGCGACTTTGGTCGCGACCTGAGGTCGCGGGCCAGGTCTCCTACATACCCTTGTGTTGACTATTAGTGTAAAATCATATGTGATTCCACACGTGATTTAGCCGTTTTTGTATTCCCTTATTTAGTTTTTGTTTTCGTTTGAACCCCTCTCTATATAGTATTAGGCTTCATCAATACACAAATATACATATGTACTAATGCATTGACATACATGGATGTGCATACATTCACAACAAATATACACAAGAATTAGTTCGATCACTTTTAAAATATTTTGAAAAGATTACAATTTTTGTTTTTTAATTTTGAATTTTCAGTATGTAAATTATATTTCAGCTAGTAGACTTCAGAAACCAAACCAAACTAAATGAACTTTGTATATCTCATTTGAAAGTAGGTACAGAAAGGGTATGATGAACGAAAACCTTACCTCAAACACTATGATCAAGAAGTTGTTTTCATGAATACCTTTGATTTGAACATGAAACAAAGGTGTTTGCGTACAAGCATGTAATAAGATAAGTATTATAACAGGTAATCAATAAATATAACAAGTATAATAAGATTCAATAGTGTGTGCACAAGTAGGAACTACTATAAATAACAACTTAAACATGTAGGTATCACCAGTTAAAAAGAAAAAAAAAGTCTAGTTCTATAAGGCACACCTATCTTATATCCCACACACAGGGTCGGTCATGGGGTTTCTCTATTTTCTAATGCCTTGTGTGGAAATGCCAAATAAATGTCCTTATGCTGATTTTTTTTAAAGCAAATAAAACATGTGATTTTCTAAAAGGTTTGTAACCTGGTCAAGCTAGGTGACTCATTCCCAAGCTATAAGAATCATAACAGTCAAACAAGAAGGGATGATGAACAAGAAGAATCGGCTTGGTTGTTCACTTGTTTGATGATCTTATTTACGTTGCCTTTCTTTAATTAGATTACCAACTTAGTTGATGCCCTAGGCAGCTTGGGCTTGAGCATGTTGTTTATAAAAGCTAACATCGCATACAAAGTTGATGTCGCTTAGGCTTATAATACCCTGTGTGGTTGCGTAGGATGCATGTGGTAGTGTCGGCCCTGCCCACACATAAAAGAGTAAATTACGTATGCAATTATTTTTAAAAGAGTAAATTATGTTTTTAGTCCCTGTGGTTTGTTAAAAATTTCAGATTTCGTTTCTCTGGTTTTGAAATTTCGTTTTTCTTTTTTATGGTTTGAAATTCATTTCTATTTTTGTCCTGAGGCCAAAACACTACTTTTAAGTATGAAAGACTAAAAGAAAAATGAATTGTAAACCATAAGAATGAAAAAAATAATAAAATTTAAATCATAAGGACAAAAAGTTAATGAATTATAAACCATAAGAATGAAAATCGTAATTTCAAAACCATCAGGACGAAAATAGAAACTTTTAATAAACCACAGGGACTAAAAACGTAATTGTCTTTTTAAATTAATATTTGTTGCTATGTTTGGAGATACATTTTCAAAGAAATAATCAACTTTAATAAATAGATGATTATTTGATTAAAACTAGAAATCATTAATTAATTTTATATTTACCCAAAAAAAACATTTTACTTATATATGTAAACTCATCCATCATAATAATTACATAAAAATCAAAATAAGAATTACAACCTCTTAATGATCGCAGGGACTGGTAGAAGTTGGATGCTAACAGTGAGTTCTCGATGAAAAAATTGAGGACTGTTATAGAGTGCAAGTATCTACCTCCTAACGAGTCCTCCTTGGCAACATGTTGGAACTATTTGGCACCACGGAAGGTAAACATTTTTGTGTGGCGGGTTTTCAAAGACGACATTCCAGTAAGGTGCAATTTGGACAGAAAAGGAATTGATCTGGAGTCCGTATTATGTCGGTGTTGTGGAGAAGAACAAGAGACTATTGATCATTGTCTGACAAAGTGTAGAATAGCCTCGAAAGTGTGGTCCTATTTTTTTCAGTGGTGGAAGTTTGATGGCATTATCGGAAATTCGGCAAGGGAGGTTTTAAATCATCCGAATGGATCTTTGGATTCAGAGCGGTTGAAATTCGTTTTCCAAGCTTCACTTTGGTCTGCGGCTTACATGATGTGGGAACATCGTAATCAAGTGGTTTTTCGGGGTAAATCTTCACCTGCAAATCATCTATTTGCAGGTATTCAATCAAGATCCTTCGACTGGATTTCGAGAAGAATTCGTAATGGTTGCCTCTCGCACAGACAATGGCTCTCGGCGCCTTTCTTGGAGTCTTCCATTGTGATGTGAGTTTCTTGTTTTGCGGGTGTTTTAGTTCTGGTCTCGGGTGACTATGGGTGCTGATTCTTTCTTTTGTTCTTGTTCGGTGGTTTGTTCGTTTTAGTCTTTTTGTTTCTGGTTGGTTATGCGGCTTGCAAAAATTCTTCCCTTGTACCTATTTTTGAGTTTTTAATTGATTTGCCTTAAAAAAAAAAAAGTACTTTTGATTTTTTTAGATTATTTATAATAAGGAAAACCAGAATTTTAAAAAAAAGTAATATTTATGGGTTACCCTTTCAAAGTAATTAATGCATAATTAATAATCAAACCAAGATAATCAAAAATAATTAGAGCATCTCCAACAACTATAATTTTAGTATAAAAAGTTAAAATCTCTAAAAGAAATTACATCAAAGTCCAACAACTACTCTATTTTAGCAGTTCTATCATCAATCATATTAATAAAATATTATTTCTTTCTCATAAACACACAATTTCAATGTCTTCTATTGATGAAAAAAAATTAAATATTATTTCTCTCTCTTTAATATGGAGTTTTAGATATTTCTCCAAACTTGGAGATTTTTACTTTTTCTCTCTTTTTTTTCTCTATTTTAGCATATGATATAGCATAGTTGTTGGAGCAAAAAAATTGTTAAAATCTCACTTTTTTCTATTTTAGCATAGTTGTTGAAGATGCTCTTAAGTATTTATAAAAGAATGCAAAAATAAAAAGAAGGAAAACCGTAAATTCTCATTAATCATAAACTTTTTAAATAAAGATTGATTTACAATAAAAATAAAATATTTATTATGATAAATCTTAAAAACTATTCTTTTAATATTTTCAACTGCATTTATATTATCCTAAAAAATCTACTTTTTGACGAACTCGTTACTTTTTATTTTCTAAATCAAATTCTTTTAATATTCAAAAATAAAATAAAAATCATTTTTATCAAATATTTCATAATTACTCCTCCTGAGCAAAAGGACGTGTACGATTTGTTACCAGAGGGAAATTGTCGGTATTCCCCAACAAGTGCAAAAGTTCCACATGACCAAAAAAAGTCAAAAAAAGGCAAATTTCCATTATCTTAATCCTATTTATATTTTTTATTATTTTTTCGATAATATCAGGAGCCAACTTTACAATACAAAATAGAATCTAACCTCTTCTTTTAAGAAATATATACAAGGGTCGTTTTTCAAGCAACGTTTGAAATTTATGAGTGAGATTGTTATTAATAAATTATAAGAATAATTAAAAAAATATAAGTAAATTTATTATATTTAACAATATTTATTGAATTTTGAAAAGTCAAACAAAAATAATTCAAAGTCAATTTCTTGATTTGCATCTTCAATTTTAATTTCTATAGTTTTCTATCGAATCCCGATCAATGAACCTACAGTTCAATTTGATCATTTTGGTATAAGAACGCAACATATTTAGGCATTTTGGTTTTCTTCTTTTATATATGTTGTATAAAGATTTTCATTTGCTTGATTAATGATTCCATTGTGAAGGCGAAGAAGATAGAGTATAATAGATGAGGCAGTGGAGTTGACATGGTGTACCGTATAACCGAGCATTAATCACATAAAATCAAATATTTCGAAAAAAGAACAAAGAATTGAATAGTCCTAGACATAGACGGAAAAACATCCACAGGAACAGGTACCCGTCTATAAGATGGATTTCTCGCCTTGATAGATAAGAGAACATGTTGTACCCGCCTGTGATGGGATGAGGATTTCCGACCTTGGTAGGTAAGTGAGTGGAGACGTGGGTTGATTCCAATATCTGAAAGTGAGTTCAGGGGGTCAGAAATGATACTATCTGCCACAATCAGACTTCGATATATGTATAATACTATCTTTTATAATATTAAGTAAACACTTAAATGTCAAGAGTACAACATTTATAAAACATAAAAAACTTAAATCACAAATGTATTAAGAGTTCCGATTTATTAAATTTTTTTGACTAAAAGCATTTTCTGTAGAGGTGGAGCAATAAAAGATGTAATAGGCCCCATTCTTATAAAATTAAACCCAAGGAGTTGGTTTCAAAACCTCATGTACACTTTAAATATTTGATTCTCTTATTTCTTGACATTTTTATTATCGATTATAGATAGATGAATTAAATCTTTTGATGGTGTGGTTTTAAAAAAAATCAAAGCAATTTTAACATTTTTTTAAAAGAAGAATTGTATTAATTTTTCATTTCTAGCGTTTATTTTATAGGCACGGGTACTATGCGTATATATTCGTTTTTTGTTGTCAGCTTTACATTTCTATCAAAACTCCTAATATCCTCGAAAATATCTTCCAAAAACATCCATTTTCCCATTTTGACCTTGATTGCAACAAGTAAATGAAGGTTGTTCAATGCTACATCATCCATTTGTTTTAACATTGTTAACTTTTTAGAACCGATAACATCTTAACAACTCCGAATACGATTCATAGCTTCACAAACAAGAAAGATTTAAACTATTTACGAAGAATGGGAATATAGGAAAACAAGCGGATACGATGTTGTAACAACCCTTTAAATGAGAAATTTATAAATGAAACAGTCGCCGAACAGGTTCCCCATATTCGACAGAGATTCCTTCCTTCAATCTTGTTTGGGATTAGACTAGATAGGGACGAGGAAGGGTTAGGGTCAGAAACAAGGAGTGGAGTGGGGTAGGGTGGGGTTGGGGATGCATTACTTGCCTCGTTTTTATTCCATTTTCTAGATAGGGAAACATTTAAAAAATCAAGAATTTTCAATTCACCAACCGATTTTGGAATATTTGGTTTGTGTTATTAGCAACAAAACGCTTAGTAGAAGTTATATGGGATTTAACTCTAAGGACTAAAAGAAATAAAACATAAAGATGAAAACTAAGGGGGAGGCTAATGGCATCTTATACTTTGCTAATGACAACCTTATAAATAATTTTCTCCTCACACACATCAACATCAACATCTGTTTTTTACATTCCCAATACATGAATTGACCTGATTTTGACATTAATAATGTAATAACCGAGCTTAAAGTGAGAGAATTATAAATCTGGGGTTAAAATTTAGAAAGGTCTTAGTGAAAGGGGTCTAGAGTGAAATTTGGAGAGAAAGGATTTTAACCCTAAAGGCTTTGGTATTAGGGTGTGGCGGATGATATTTTAAAGAGCTCTTGGGGCGAATTCGGAAAGAGAGACCGAGAAAGAAGGGATGAGCATCAAGTTTTGGATCGAATTGCTTGAAGGTAAACTTCCTTGCGATTAAAACTCTTTATTTTGTAAAGGATTTAATCATAGTGGTTGTGTGGGGTGTTTGTATTTAATCTGATGTTGAAGTTTTTTGGGCTTGAGAATTGGATGTCATTATAGAAATTTATACGTGGGAAATGGATTGTTATTTTAAAATCGAGCTTTACGTCTGATTTTGTGTTATTGGGTTTGAATGGTTTTTGATTATTAGGGTTATCTGCGATTCGTTTTATCTGTAATGGGGTTCTGAGGTTTCGTTCGAAATCTGTCCTGAGTGACTCCGGTCACCGGATTTCGTTGGCACCGGTCGAGAATGTCACCGGTCGAATGAGAATGTACCGGTCGAATGAAGATGACACCGGTCGGTTTGGGGGGTCAAGACCTCGGTCGAGTCATCACACCGGTGCACACCGGTGCACACCGGTCGGCCGCATGGCACCGGTCATGGCACTGGTCGACACTGTTGAAGGGACTCCGGTCAAGATTAACACCGGGCGGCCTTGGCAGGCCCCGATCCTCATTTTGTTGCACAGTGGGCCGAAGCCCATTTTGTTAAAGATTTAGTTTGTTGGAGTTTGGCTTAGTTTGGTAGACCCGTTTTATTTATTTTATATATATAGAGTTCATGTGTTTTTCTCAAGTAGGATTAGGTGGGTTGCATTTGATTAGAGGTTAGATTACTTTCAGACTCCGGAGTCAAAGTCAATCGTTTATAAGTTAGAAGGTTTAGAAGTTTTATCGATCAATGTTTCCTTTATAGGTTTCGGACCGAATTATAGAAGTAGACGCGAGTTTCGAGCTAAGGATGCCAGGTGAGTTTTTCTGAACTAAATCCTTCTGCTAACGAAAGCATGTGAAAGTTTTATTTTTAAACTTTGATTTATACATGATGGCATGAGTATTATGAAAATTATATGCAAGCTTTGAAATGATGTTGCTTAATACTTACTTGCGAGTTTTATCTAAATGTTAAAGACACTTTCTTATTGTTGACAAAGTGGAAATGTATGCATACATAGTCCTAAGCGTGTAGGCTCAAAGTCGGGGGTGTGGCCCGCCTGTGCTCATACCGGGGGGTGTGTTCCGTTTATGCCGTTGGGGGGTGTGTCCCAACAAAGGCAGTGTGAGTCACAGACACACCGTCACCTTAGGGTGGCGGTAGTGTGAGCGAAGAAGTTGCTGAAAGTAAAGATTGTTTTCCTTGAAGCTGAAAATGGTTTATTTTATAATAAATCCTTGACTGTTTGTTTGATGAGTTGAAAAATGTTATAAGAGGGGACTCACTAGACCTTTCGGTCTAACCCTCGCTCTTTTCAAATCTAAAACCCTTTTCAGGTAAAGAGTGGTTGTAGAAGGAGCGGTTACGTCTTAAGAGAAGATGTGAGCTGGAGCTGATTTAGAGGACCTCCATTGTATATTATTGTCAGTGTATTCTCAGTTGTGTACTAGGTTGTCCTTACGCAAAATCTCGGATTTTGGGTGTTGTTTTGTGTTGATTGGCTTTGTTATTACTAAGGTTGCATATGTCTCTTGTAGAGAGAGTTGGGTTGTCACAAATAAGGGTGTCATTAGCATTGTCCGAAAACTAACATTTTTGGTCCTTATGGTTGTCACTCATTATTAAGTTTGATCTCTCTTTTAAACTAATTACAATTTTGGTCATTGTGATTGTCATTTTGTTTTACTTTTGGTCCCTCTGACTAACTGTGGTTAAAAAGATTGATTAACTTTTTTGTCTTTTTCCTTTTTTTGTTTTATTAGATTCTTAAAGTCAATTACAATTTTCGTTTCTCTGGTTTGTATTTTTTTGTTGTTGTCTTTCCTATAATTTCATTTTATACTTCTTATTATATTAATTAATGATAATTTTAATCAAAAATACATTAAAAATATGTATTTTATTTTGTAAGTTACACTTTTAATTAAGTTTTGTCTATACCTTTACAATGAGTTTAAGTTATATTTTTAAATTTATATGCAATTTATCCAATATATATCTCAAATCCGTTTACGCTAATTTAAGAAAACATTTTCTATTTGACGTTGGGTTCAGAAAATGTATCGTTTTTCTTATTTATGTATGATGGAAATCAAAATTTATCGATATCTATTAATAAAAATGTATCGTCTCAGATATTTCATTTAAATAAATGTGTATCAAATAAAAAACTTTATAATATAATTAATAAATTTTTTCAGAGTATCAACTTAAATTTATCGTAATGAAAAATAAATAACCAATTAACAACCACACATTTTCATATACTTACGTTAGTGTTGGGTTTAATGCAATTTGTAACCTTTACACCAATGTTTTAAAACCCAGTTTTTTAGTTGACCCAGTATGGTGACCGGGTCACGGTTCAACCAGTTCAACGTAAATAGAAAATGTTTTTTTATTAGTGTAGATTGATTTACACACACACACACATACACATATATATCGGATAAATTGCATAAAAGTTTAAAAATATTTAATACTTAAACTCATTTGAAAGTCATAATTTACAAAATAAAAAATACATATTTCTAATGTGTTTTTAGTTAAAATTATCATTAGTTAATTATGATAATAAGGAGTATAAAATGAAAAATAAAAAATAAAATGATGTGCATACAAAAGTGGAAAAGGACAAACTATAGGGACTAAAACCGTAACTTACTCTATGATCTAATAAAACATAATAGAAAAAACACAAAAAAGGTAACTAACATTTTTAACTAAAGTTAGTCAGAATGACCAAAACTGAAATAAAATGACAATCAAAATGACTAATATTGTAATTAGTTTAAAAGAGGGACCAAACTTGATAATGAGCGATAACCACAAGAACCAAAAATATAATTTACTCCAATAAATATAAAACTTTGTTCGTGCTTATTGCAACTTCAAAAATATTTGAATAAATTACGTTTTTAGTCCCTGTGGTTTGTTAAAAGTTTCATATTTTGTCCATGTGATTTCGAAATTTCGTTTTTCATCTTTTAAAATTCATTTCTATTTTCGTCCCTGAGGCCAAAATACTACTTTTAAGTATGAAAAACTAAAATATAAATGAATTGTAAACCATAGGGATGAAAAAGTAATAAAATGTTAAATCATAAGTACGAAAAAATTAATGAATTATAAACCATATGGATGAAAATCATAATTTTAAAACCATAAGAACGAAAATAGAAATTTTTAACAAATCATAAGGACTAAAAACATAATTTACCCAAAATATTTAAAATTTAATATTTAATTAAAAGTAAAAAACAGCTAAATTATTTTACAATCAATTCTAAAAATTTAGTTTCTTACCTACATGTTCCATTTTGATTTTGCCTCAAAAAAAGTCTTCAATTCAAGATATTAATCAATTTTGCCAATTACTATAAATAAAAGGACTAAATATGCCAAATCATTATAGATTAGGGACCGCATATAAAACCTTACACAAATCAAAATCCGAAATTTCTACCTGAACTCCAACTGCTCTGTACAGTTTCTTTTTCTTCGTCATCGTCTTTCGTTGTTCTTGAATCTTGATTTCCAAAAGTAAGATGCATTTATCATCTCCGCCACCAGTGTTTAATTTCACATGATTTCTTAGTTCACAATGAAACCATTCTCTGTGGTTTGTCGAAACAATTATCTGTATTGCACCTCAAGTGTTCGATGAAATGCCTCTGTCAGCTTTAACTTGTATTTAAGCGGTCCAGGAGATTCTTGAACAGAGGCACTGACTAAAGGGAAACCCCAATTGTGCACTTATAGTTAAGTGTGTATTTGGTGATTGTTGATATCTAGACTTGCTACTACAACATAATCTGTCTCTAATAGCACTCAACTAAAAGTTACCATAATCTAGAAAATCTGCTTATTGATCTTTATTTCTTTCATTTTCTTTAGAATAATGTAACTGACATTGACCAGTTTAGCTTTTGTGATAAGTTCATTTAATGATGATATTAGTTAGAACTTTTTTGAATTGTTGGTTTACTTGGTGATAGTTTCAATAGTTACAAGCCCATCATCCATTCTTGTTTTTGTTTGTGGAAGTTCTAGCTTAACTTTTTGTTTGATATGGTCAAATTTATACTTGTTGATTTGAGTTAGTTTCATCCAAATATCAGTTGTTAGTCTTCTCTTATTTGAGTCTCGTATATATACCCTTGGCTTCCGGTGAGGTTAAGGTGAGGTTAACGTGAGAAGCGCAAGAAGTGGTTATCAACCGTTGGATGAGAAATGGATGCACATTAGGATGAGATGCACGGAGATGCACCGGATCAATTCCCTTCTAAAGGGCAATTCATGGGAGAGCATTTGATTAGAAGTGATCAACGGTTCAAATCCACGTCTCACGCTTCTCTTGTTAACCTCAACTTCTCACACAATCCTTCACCTATATATATATATATATATGTATATGTATGTATGGACGAAGAATCGTGTGAGAAGTTGAGTTAACGGTGAGAAGCGTGAGAAGTGGATATGAACCATTGATCTCTTTTAATCTCAAGATCTCCCATGAAATGCGGCTTAGAAGGGAATTGATCTAGTGCATCTCATCCTATTGTGTGTCCATTTCTCATCCAAGGTCGATAATCACTTCTCACGCTTCTCACCATTAACTCAACGTCTCACCAGAACCCAACCCTGTATGTATGTATGTATTTTATTCTTTTATTTCCATTTGAAGACCTCTTAAGGACATGGAAACTAGCCTTGGGAGTTTACTAAAAATTCTACCCCCAGTAGACTTTTGTTGTGTATACGGTTCAAATCTCCATCCTAATAATAATGACAAGGTTATTTTTCTATCTGTTCTTATAGTTAAGTTTGAAGTTTGATTGAAGTTTTCTTTAAGTTGGGTTTGCTTCATAATTCTAGATGACTCTTTATTTATGTTGCTTTTGGCATTCTGAGGTATGCGTTGTCTTGCACATGTTACTATCAATCCTGCAACATTAGCTCAATTACAAGAACATAGGTCCAGTATTTAACAGATGCCATCCTTCTTTTGTTCTCCCTTAAAACAAGAATTTGAAAATGAACTTGGATCACTACTCTTCATGAATGATGCCTCTGTTGAAAAACTTAAATCAGATAAGTTTTTTATTGGTGCTGTGCAATTCACCAAGCACAATGTACAAGTGCTTGATGCATAGATGTGTGGTTTATTAATAACCACATATTTTGGAAGACATTGGTTTGCTTTCTTTGTTTTGTCTCATTAGAAGACTTTGTTATGCATGGGAAATGAAGTACCTGATACCCTTGGAAATATACATACATAGAAGCTACAAGTCAACTCCTACTTCTCCTTTGTCTTATTCCCATCTTCCCCATATAAATATGCATGTATGCTACCTAGAAAAATCATCCCAAACACCACCTTTTGAAGAAGACTTTCATTTGTCTTCTATTCTTCTCTTGCCTAGAACTTTATATATATATATATATATATATATATATATATATATATATATATATATATATATATATATTAGTGAGAAGGATTTGGTAGCTGATTTGTTGATCCAAGGATCTCGTAAACACGTTGTAATTTCTCCCGGTTGGTAATATAAAGATCTCTCTCTCCCTATGGATGTACACTATCACACTGATAGTGGAACCACGTTAAATATTGTTGTCTCGATTTATTTGCTGTTTCGTTATATTTTATCGTATATTCGATAACTGTTATATTTACGTTTGTGGATCGGTATGAATCAATAGACCAAAATATACAATATTTAGATCTCGTTATTCCGCATTTGTTGTAACGGGTCAGTTGCACGTGATTTATTGTTATCATTTTGGGACCGTAAATCACTTGAAATACGATTTGTAACTGCCACCGACCCTTACAGCCTCTTGGTGGAGGAAAATTGGTTGTCCCTCTTACTTTTTTTCTTCTCTATCCTTTTCCACAAGCTTTTCCCTCCTTCTCTTTCTCATTTTACTACAGATTTTACTTACTATATACATGGATTTGGTTGTTTTTTTACATCACTAAAGTATCAGATCAAATTGGTGTTGGTGTACACTTTAACCCTTTTGTTTCATGGAACAATAAGATAGATTTCTGTTATGGGTCAAGTTTTAGTTATTTCTCATTTTACAGTTTTATTTCTGGTTCATAAGTATGTGCACTTATAGCTACTGACACTTGCATGTCGATCATTTCTTTTATTTACCAATATGATTTCATATTGTGCCTTCAACCTACTCCAACTCTGAAAAAACATGGCAAATGTACAAGTATGGGGTTGTTCATATGGATGACTTAGTTCAAGACATGTGAACCAAATATGGGATTTGAAAATGAACCAAACACCAACCGAACGCGTGGTCAAATTCCATTTCATTTCCTTCAAAGTCAAATTTCTTCAATGGATTCCAATTCCATCAAATTCCATTCTGCGAACCAAATGCCCCTAATATATACCTATACCCAGACGGACCAGTTTCACAGAAGTCATCCAGATGAGAGGACAAGAATGGGGCTCAAACTCTTGATAATCAAGATCTATTCAGGAACTTTTGTATCAACACAGCAAAGTTGGGACAAAAAGATCTGTTTAATCTTAACCCAAAACATTCTATATTGGACAAGAGGAATTGTTAATTTTCGTTGGTTATAGCCTTATGACCATGCCTGTGACGTGTCTAGTTGGCTTGCAGTATTTAACGACTCCGTTGTGAAAAGCCAAGGCCAATGTCCATGTTTCTGTTTTTATTTTGCAACAATATAAGGCCACAAGTATCTGGCGCATATATCTTTAAATCTTCAAACCATATTTTTCTAAAGTACATGAGTCATATGATTGAAAACTTGACATTAACCCCTTTCTCATTATGAAGTTATTTGCAATGAGCATTCAACATTGTTTTGGTGTTCATATCTTACTTGTTGCCTTTTGTTCCTTCAACAAGTAGGAAAGCCTATGGAGCTTCCAACTTGGTGTATTTAGTCTATTATTCTGGTCTTTATGCATTATTGAATTGATCTTGGTATTTCAGCACCTCTGAATGGTTTTCTGATTGTCATGCTCGTCTACTATGACACTCCATAATCATGTTCTACTATGATCTTACCATTTAAACTATTATTACTTTGATTACTTTTTTCGTTTTCCTTATTTCAGATGCGTATAATCGTGGACAAATGGAAATAGAAAATGTCAACTAGTTAATTTGAAGGCTGCCTCCTCTGTTGCCCTTCTGCTTTTGCCATCAAGTTTTACAGAGGTTTGCTTTGTTTCTCATTATTAAGTTAGCTAAAATTATGTTAAACACATCTTCATATTCATCCTTATGCAGAGGGAACTTTATGCAAAAATATGTAGTCTCTCATATAGGGGTGATTTGTGCATGCTTTTCGCAGAAGATAACAATAAGGTAAGAGTTTGATAGTCGGCCCCTTAGTTTCCTTCTTTGATTATATGCTTCTTGTTGTACATATGACATATAAATTGACGGATATCTGTCAAAAGTCAAAACCAATGTGGATTTGCCTGGGGTTGTATACTTTGTCTTGTATACTTGTTAGTAGGATGATACAATTTCTAATAAAAGCAAAATGGGGAATGGGAAGGTCTTGTGCTCCCTTGTTCACATGAAAATCACCACGTTTGAATAGACTTGGAGCATCTTCAACATATTCTCTATAATTTCTCTCAGATAGATAACCAGAAACTAAATTCTCCAAAATAATCACATTCAACTCCAACAGATTCTTTATTTTTGAGATTTCATCATTAATTATATTATTAAAATATTCTATAATTAAATTCAGCCAAATACACTTTTAAAAATAAATACATATAAAATAATATTAATTCAATCTCATTGGTGGGATTGTGGGAATGAATAAAAAAAATCATCTTTCTCCTCACTTCAAGTAAAAAAATTCTCTAAACTTGAAGTTTTTTCATGTTTTTAAAAAACAATATAGAGAATCTGATGAAGCAAAATAAAGAACAAAATTTTCATTTTCTTTATTTTAGAGAATCTGTGTTGATAGTTAACCTAAACTTGTGGGTTAAATATAATCAAGTCAGTATATATATATATATATATATATATATATATATATATTTATAGGTAGTTATTTTAGTGAAAGGGTGTGACCATTCATAAAGATGTATGATGATTAGTGAAAGGGTGGGACAATTCATGAAGAGGTATGATGCTTAGTGAAAGGGTGTGACCATTCATGAAGAGATATGATGCTTCATGAAACAACACAACCTTTACCGAACCATTGCGATGGTTCGATGGCACCTTTTCAGTGTTTATAAATAGGGTCAATGTATTGTAAATTATATGAACAAAATTGCAAGTATCAATAAAATTAGCAAGTGTATTCATACTATTACCTGTGATTTGTTCATCATAGCAAGATTATTTCCAACAATTTGGTATCAGAGCACGTTAATCGATCCAGGGAAGAACAAGTGCAAGGGGCGATCGATTGGAAAGCGGATACCAAACCACCACCGCCATACTTGGAAAAGAACCAGACAACCACACCATCGGCAAAGTTAAAAAAAATAAAAAATAAAAAAAAAACGAATCCTTAGGTTCATAGCAAGTTCCGAACCTTAAGATTCAAATAGCAAGTTTCGAGCCTTTTCTTAGGTTCAAATAGCAAGTAGAACCCTTGATTCAAACCAGCAAGAAATTAGAATCATTGGGTTTAATATCAGCAAGAAAGGATCAATTATTTTGATCAAAGCAAGTAAGAACCTGATTAGCAAGTGGGTCAGGAGGCACGAACTGATTAGCAAGTAGGTCAGATACGTGCAGCAAGAGCCAGATTAGCAAGTGGGTCTGGAAACACAATATTGATTAGCAAGTTGATCAATATTGAGCAAGTTTAGCAAGAAAAACTGGTTAGCAAGTTGGCCAGTAGTAAGTAAGGTTTTTTTTTATCTTTCGATCAAACACAAGAGCAAGAAAACCAGAAACCATCTCGGTTCTGATTTGTAAGAAGTAAGCAAGGTAAAAGCAAGCAAGCAAGCATGAGAGGAAAATGATGAAGACAAACTTCTGATGGCAAGTTCAAACAACCAAAGCCATGGTAAAGGGCGAGGTAAAAATTTCAACAACGAAGCCAAGGAAAGCAAGAAATGGAAGAATAGTCCAAATACATGTGGAAGAAGTACGATTCAAGGAACTAAAGACAAGAGCACTTTCAGATGTTATGAATGTGGTGACTTCGGTCACTTTGCGAGGGAATGTTCGAAGTGGAAACACAATAAAGACAAGCAAGAAGAGTCTTATCTCATTAATGATGACGAAGGACCAACGCTGCTGTGAAGAGCAAGATAAAAGCAAGTTAAAGACCTACCTTAAACCAAAGTTTAGTTTAAGGGGGAGTGTTGATAGTTAACCTAAACTTGTGGGTTAAATATAATCAAGTCAGTATATATATATATATATATATATATATATATATATATATATATATATTTATAGGTAGTTATTTTAGTGAAAGGGTGTGACCATTCATAAAGATGTATGATGATTAGTGAAAGGGTGGGACAATTCATGAAGAGGTATGATGCTTAGTGAAAGGGTGTGACCATTCATGAAGAGGTATGATGCTTCATGAAACAACACAACCTTTACCGAATCATTGCGATGGTTCGATGGCACCTTTTCAGTGTTTATAAATAGGGTCAATGTATTGTGAATTATATGAACAAAATTGCAAGTATCAATAAAATTAGCAAGTGTATTCATACTATTACCTGTGATTTGTTCATCATAGCAAGATTATTTCCAACAATCTGTAGATGATCTTATAGTTTAAGGAAATGGTTTGACTATTTGGGAAATATCTAAAATACCTTTCAAGAAAGAAAATAGAGGAATCTTGTCGACCCAAATTAATAACATCAATTTATTTGTAATGATAATAATAACCAAACTAATTACTTTTTTACATGATTAGTTTAGTAGTTTATCCATTTTGTCCCATCTTCCTGGTTTTTGTTCCACCTATTTTGGTGGGACAATATGTCCTATCTCAGTTTAATTATGGCATAGGACAATAAGTTTTTGTTCTGTCATATCCCGTCTTGTCCATTGGAAACAAACACACCCAATGACCATAAATTTATCATACATTTACTTTACTAACACAAAAATCTTCCATTATTACCTGAAGAACAAGTTTTAGGAAATTTACCATACACCAACACAACTAGTGATGGAACTTGTTTGTAATGTATGACCATTACAACTCTTTAAACATCACTGGTATTTGATCGGTTCCGCTGGAACCGACCAACCGACCTCCGTCCCGGCACCTGATCTATATCACTCGATACCGATTTTCTCCCTTCAGACCGATCCTTAAGCTCACGCCGCCTCGAACCCATCGCCGGATTCCGACCATTACCCGAGAAAATCTCCCCTAGCAACCCCTCAATCGATTCAGGAGACGAGTACGATTTCACTGCTAAAACACTCGAAAAAGCATCCAAAAAGTCTGAATAGGCCGGCACAATAAGCTTAACAGTTGCCTCTTTTATCTGCTCTCGCAAATCGGCTTCAACGATGCTGTACCGACTCGTATGCCTCTGAGCAATCTCTTCAAACCCCTTCAGAAACGCCTCGATCTTACCCTTTGCACCTGTCTCGATTCCTTCGTCGTTAGTTCCTTCTTTGTCAAGTAACCTCACCAACCCGCCCCACGCTTGCTTCTCGTACAAGTAAGCCGCTTCTTCGGCCACAACCTTGTAGTTCTTTCTCATGTAATGCTCACCCAATAGTTTCCCGAGCTCGGTATTTCGAGTCCTCATGTAGATATACCAGTAAGTGTTCATAGTAAACACATGGTAAAGAACTTTATCCTTATAGACTGACCTTTTCGACTCGATATTTCGTTGTAACGCTTCCATTACGTTCGAAATCGCCTCTTTTAGCAAGTTCTCGGGGGGTTTCGATAGAGTTCCGGCCTTCCACATCTGTTCGGTTCTGAGTACCTGAGCCATCGGTTCACTATAGTTATCGGTGGTTAGGTACTTGAGGTAGTTAATGGCGTAACGGACCAATTTCGGTACCGATCCATCCTGTGGAGGAGGTAAACCATCTTGGTTACCTTCGATTTGAAGTCCGAATTCCCAGTAGACTTTAGTCGAAGCGTGAACGAGAAGCTTTTCCAACTCCCGAAACCGAGAGCAGATATCGGCTCCGGCCTCCCCTTCGAAAATCTCGGAGAACTCTGTTTTGAGTTGTTCCAAAGAATCAAACATGTCCAAGAGCTTGAAGAGCTTTTGGGGTTCTTTGTTACTTCTGGCAACTCCTTCACCGAACCGGAAGAATACCGCCATGATTTTATCGGCGACCTTCACGAAGCATTCTTGCCAGATCACGCCGTCCATGATGTTTCCGAGTACTCGGTTGCATAGGCTCTTCTCGGATACGAAAACCGTTTTAACCGCTAGCTCAAAGTGCTTGATCCACAGGCTTATGGAAGTCTCTAAGCTTTCCCATTCCATCTGGTCGATTTCTTCGGGATTGTAAGTCCGTAGGTAATCCGGGTTCAATCTCATTAGCGCTTTCGCTGCTCGCTTATACCTCACCTGTCGATGAAATAACTTATGAAATACGTCAACTTTCGTAGTGAAAAAGACGGTTTCCGTGCTCGAAAGCATATGGAAAAGACAAGCTTGATTGTCCATAGCATTAGGCACTACAACAGAATCGGCTTTATAGGATGCCAAAGATTTCTAGGGGGTGTTTGACAGTTGTTGAATGGTTTGGTGCAGGATGATTAAGTGATCAGAATGATTAAGAGGCTCTTATGATATAACGCAAAATGAAATATGACTGTCTGGTAGTTGTTCAGAATGAAATTAGGGTGCTGAATGGTTAAGGGAGGCCCAAGATACAAAATCATTCAGAGGGTTTTAGAACCGTTAAGAGGCAAACTATTTTTTTTTTCCAAAATTCACCTCTTAGTGATTCAGAGGTTGCGTCTTAATAGAACTATTAAGAGTAAACAAACAGCCCAATGTCCTAATAGATTACTTGTTAGGACATCAAAAACGTAGTAACACGTTTGTATAGGACGTACAACTGTTTGGTCCAGTAAACTTACACCGATTCTGTAGTAGTGAAGATTTACCTTGATAAAGATGTCGATACATATATCCAGGCAATCGTTAGCCGTAAGCGTCTCCGAAATCCGTCTAAGAGCTTCAACCTCCATCTCCGTCCCCAAATCCGCCACCTCGACCGCCACTCCACCGTCATCATCACCGCCGTCCTCCACCTCGACCCCGATGTTATGGTGCCTCAACTGCTGCAGAATCCCCTCAAACTCATCTTGCAAATTCAATAAAGCCTCATCAAGCAACCCGTCGAATTTCATCGAATCAACCTCCGTTTCATATAGCATCTTTAATGTAACCAAAGTCTCCCGTAACCGATGAGTCCGAAACTGATCCGTGGCCTTAGTCCTACTCAAAAACTCCACCACCTCCTGCAACCGCTGAATCGCCGGCCCACCCTCTTGGCTAATCAAATCGATCGCGATATTCAACTTATCCACGCAATCGACATACTTGATCAGTAGCCTGAGCCTCCGGGTCTCAGATTTCTGGACCGAAAGTTTGGTCGAAATGTCGACAAGTTTCCGTTGCAGAGACTCCGATATCTTGAACCCGTCAATGAGGACGAGAGCCGGCGAAACCGCACGGTTGATCCGCGTTTCGAGCGCTTTCGAGGCGATCGAGAGCGAATGAAGTGGAGCTAACCTTCTTGAGGCCACATTTAGAGTTTCTTGTAGACCATTGAAGTTGGTATCTAGTTTTTTAAGATTTGTTTGCAAATTTGTAGATGAATTGAGAAGGGTTTTGAGATCAGAGCATGCTGATTCGAGTTTGGTGAGCATTGGGTAGTCGTCTTCCATGGTGGTTGGGGGTGGTGGTGGACGGTGGTGATTGGGGGGTTATAAGAGAAGGTGAGGGTGGCAAAAGATTATAAGACGAGGAGAAGTAAACAAAGACTAAATCTCGATGTAAACTAAGGAACAAATGGCATTAGAAAATTGGGTTTGGACAAAAAATTTCAGCCGGGTGTGTTTCTTGCTTTTGATTCTTTCGTATTCGTTTTAATTATATATTTAAATAAAATATTTTATGACTATGATCTGTTTAACTTAATGGGTCGAGCTTTATAATACCAATTTTCAGCTTGGTTCATTTGAAAGCTTGATTAAAATTTTCGAGTTGAGAAGAGTTGAACATGCAGTTTTTTAAACCAAACATGTTCCTATGTTCATAAATCATACAGTTAAAATATAAAAAATATCAAGCTCGTGCCCACGAAACGAGTTAATCAATCTCGAGTTCAAGTCATAAAGCTTGAATTTTAGGCATAATGTATAACTCAAATTTCTTAAACAAGTCCAAGCCCTACTTTGGAAAAGCCATTTGAGTTTGATCCCAATATTAGTTTTTCAAGTCGAACTCAAATAACTTATTACTCGACTCAACTCAGCTCGTAAACTGCAGATCCTACTAAGCCCAAAATTAGTTTTAAACTTATAGGTCCTACTCGGCCCCGTAAGGCTTGATAGGTGAAAAAAAAATAGCATGCCTTGTTAAAAAAGTGTATCCATGACAAAATATTCGTCTTATATGTAAAAGAGGGAAATTAATTATTCACTTAATTATTAAGGGTAAAATAATTGAACAACATAATAATTATACATCTTTAAAACTATACGTCATGGACATAAAGGAGTATTAAATAAAACAAATTGTGTTATAAAAGCTTAAATTCTTTATTTCATATATTGTGTTGCTTAAATTATTTTATAGTTAATTATTTTAATGTTGTTTAAGACAAAAAGTAATAAAAGGCAAAAATAAAGGTCTGTGACTGGTCCAAGACTAGTTGGAATCAATGTTTTAAAACCTGGTTTTTTGGTTGACCCGGTGTGGTGATTGGGTCACGAGTCAACCAAATACATTAAAAAAAACACACATAACTGATGTTAACATAAGTTTTTTATCAGTCCAAATACATCAACCGGTTCAATCAGTTTTTTGATAAAACCGGACGGTTCACTCCGGGCCATAACTTGCCATAAACCCGGTTGCAATTGACCCGCCCTCTTCCCCGGGTCTCGGTTCAACCGGCCGGGTCGACCCGGTTTTTAAAACATTGGTTGGGATTATCGGGACCAAAAGTGGTTCACTCTTTTGATAGAAAAGGTCAAAAATGGGTCTTCGCCAAGCTCAAATCAGTCTCGGTCCCTAGATGTAGCTGGTCTCAATAGGAGTGTTCTGAAAAACCGTTGGACTACTTAAACCGGTCGAACCAAGTCAAGCTGGACCGTTTTTGGCATTTTGAACGATCTGACAATACGATCTGGTCTGAAAAATAGTCAAACCGCTCGGCCCGGTCCGGTCTATGGTTTGAACGTTTTTTGAGCGGTTTGAACCAAACCAACCGTCAAAATACATATATATTAATTATATCTAATTAACATGTTATAGGCTCACTTTTAGGACCTAACTAAAAAGTTTGTCAAAGACATTAAGTTTTTAGTATTCAATTTTCAATTATCTGCATTTCTTAAATAAGCAAAATTCTTAAATCCGTCAAAAACTCAAAAATCCTAAATTCTAAATTGTCATTCAACTTGCTCAATTTTGTCTAAACTCCCAACTATTGTTTGTAGACTTCTTCAACTTATTTTCAACTTGCTCAATCTTTCTTTTTTTATTTTTTATTTTGGAGATAAATGTTTTTACTTTATAATTAAGTATAATATTTTTTTTGAATAATGTTATACCGGTAAAATTTTCATTTTGGACATAGACGTTATGCGTTTTTTTAAAACCGCCTAAACCGGTCAGATCAGACCGCCTTTTTATGGTTCGATTTGACCGGTTTGATCACTTATTGTCAAACCGTTCGGTTTGGAAAACTTTCTAAACCGCCATTGCGGTTTGGTTTGTGGTTTAGGAGGTTAAACTGCCTAAAACGGATCACGAACACCCCTATGTCTCAATCAGTAACAAGCTAGGTTGGACCATGTCGGGCCGTGAATTTGCTGAAAAGTGTAATGGGCCCAAATTGTTAGACCGTAAACTGTCCTTACCGCCCAATTGATCTCTAACCGGTCCCTAGCCGAGCTGGTCTCGAGCTGGATTGGGCCGGGTTTGATCATCTCTACTTTTGACCCATGATATTCGGTTTAATGGGCCTTGCAGCCTTCTTTTAGATCTGGGCCCATCTGGGATGGAGTTAGACTTTACAAACCTCCATTTTCTTAGGGTTTTTTCTTGAACACATCCCTAATCTCTATATATATCCAATTTAATATATCAATATTTACAAGTTAGGGGTTGTTTACTAAACACTTACCTGGTCAGCGTTTATCAGTAAAATTTGACACTATCATTTACTTATCGGATAAGATTTTAATCCACTAAAACGACATCATATGCAACTATTTGCCCGGTAAGCACTAACCGTGGTAAGAGTCGCCGTTCTCACTTACCAGATAAGACTGTTGGCCCTTGTCTCGCTCTTACCGGGTAAGATTTTTGGTCTTTACCAAATTTATCCGGTAAGATAATGAGACTTGGATAAGCACGTACTTACCTAGATAAGCGTTTGCAAGGACGAAGCCACATAAGCACCAGAAGGTGCATGTGCTCCCCTATAAATTTTTTAATTTTAATTTTTCATATAGACATCAAAGCGGTGAAAAAATTAATGTCTTTATTTGTGTATTTCTTCTAATGTTAAAGTTATTAATATTATTTTTGGAATTCTAAAAAAATTGAAACTAAAATTAAAAAAAAAAAAAAAAAAAAAAAAGATAAACGTGTGTCATTTTCCAACACTGTGACCTTGAATTTTCAAACCAAATCCGAAATCAAAATCGAAAATGCGATTATACCTTTATTAGTATATATAAAATACAAAATATATTATTAATTCTTTTTTTCTCCTTAATCTTTTAACATAATACATGTCAACACTGCAATAAATGAGAAGACATTTCCAACTACAAACATTGTGAAGAATACATTTTGCAATAGAATAGGAAATCAATGGATAAATGATTGTTGGGATTGGGCAATAAGTTAATTACTGTCAACCCCAATCGGTCTCACACAAAGTCCGCCTCCAAAGACACTAATGTGTGGGGGCATATTTTTTCTCACTCAACAGCTGAGGCTAGCAATTGTATTTGGGGAACCGCCCTTTTGTCAACTGAGTTAGACGTGGAAGATTATTGTTGGGTTATAGGAAATAATGTTTTTGCCGAGGTTGATAGTAAAAATAGTAAAATGTACCAAAAATGAAGCTTGGTGTTCCACTCTTATAAAATATATGGGTACTTACATATATATTTTTAATATATCATTTCACTAATTTAATTTATTTGTGTTTTTCGTTCTTAGAAAAGTAATATTTATATTTGATCATTTTTAGAAAATTAATATTTTAATTTGATCATTTTTAATTATTTATGCTTGGTGCTCCTCCTAATTCTATATATATCTTGGCTCCACCCTGAGTGTTTGGTAAGCGGCCCCTAATTAAGTTTTCATATCCAAATTAGAACAAATTTTTTATTTGTCCACCTGAACCTGCCCACCCCGCCCAATACACACCCCTAATTTCAAGAGTAATGTTTATTGAATTAAAATTTATTTGATTCATTTAACAAATTATGATGAACTCAGATACCAGATTGTTCCATTTGGTATAGATTCTACTACCATAGCCAACAAATTCCTTAAATAACATTCACATCACCACAATTTGGTTGTTTCTAGATGTTTTTCAAAATACCATCTTTCCATAATTGTAATTTAAAAAAAAATATATTAATCATAACATTACAGGATAATAAAAATTGAGATATGCAATTAGCAAAACACAGTATTGATCTTGTATATAGACGTATAGTTATATCTTTAATTACTTAATATTTGAAAGTTCTAACGTTTATATAACACGCATATACTGTATTTTCATTCATAAAAAAGAAAAGAAATTTTGGGTGAGAGAAAGAGAATACTAATGACTAAAAGAATTATCAAATATGTGGTAACAAAGGGCCTTCCGATCCTTTGAGAACTTTCTAATTTATGAGATTCAATTTAAACCATAAAAAAATAGATGAAAAATAAAATCCAATTTTAATTAAAAATCTCTCATCTCTCTTCGTCTCCTATTTATCCTCTAGTCGTATCTCCTATTTTCTCTCTTCTTTCTCCACAAAATACAGTACACATACATACAAGATGATTACATTATGAACACTTTTTGTAAACACTATTATAGTTTGTAAACGCGCTTTACATCTACGAAATCTGGTACAATTTATAAACACCGACTAAAATAATAAAACCAAATTTAAACTTACCGCTTATGAACACCTTGTAAACACCAACTTGTGTGCATATTTAATTGTGTATATGTGTATGTTAATATGGAGATAGGAGAGTGGAGAGAGAAAGAAATATGTATGAAATTTCTTAAAAAATTGCATTAATTTTTATTTAATAAATAACAATAGTTATCTTCTTAATTATTTCATTATAATAACATTAATTATCTTAAAAATAATGGTTTATAATGAATCTCAAGGATCTCACAAATTTTATAGTTCTCAAATGATTAAGTCGATCATACAAAATTCAACATATATATGTACCAAACAAAAATGTATTACACAAACAAAAATGCTACAATAAAAACAACCGTTGTCATGTAGACTGAAAAACCAGTTTATCAGGTAAAATGTATACAAAAATAGAAAAAAAATAAACGTTCATTATGTTAATTGAAAAAAAAATCATTATTACATTAAATACAAACCAAGTCAAATTCTAATATGTTTCGATTGATTAATTTACTTGAAAATATGTTGATTTTGGTTATATTTTACATTTAACGAACCAATTGGGTTTTTCTATGTAAAAATGAGGGTTAAATGGGTTGACAAATCGGCCGAATTGTATTGCTTACAACCTTATAAGTTAAATGATTATATTACAAAATACATTATTATTTTAATACATAATGTTCTTGTAATAATATTTAGTACATTAATTATTTTACAAAATTTCAAACTATCGTACACAAAAAGTCGACTGCACGAACTTGTCTTGACGTGCATATTTTAACCTATTGTCCAAACTTCATGACTCACTTATTTTAATTGCCATCTCTAAAATCGATCTTTTTCAAACCCTAATTATTATAATCAAGTTGTGATATAGAGAGAATGGCGACGGAAATCGAAGAGCAAATCGTAAATCGAAAACATATTCAAAAGCCTTTTGTTAATTAATTTCCTTATTCCATTACAATTCTAAGTCCTTTTGTTTTTTATTAGTTTTAGTTAATTAAATAATTATATTAGCTAGTAATTTAGGATTATTTAGTTTCCTTTTATTAGTTATTTAAATAGCTTCCTAGTTAGTTTATAATTAGGATAGTTCTAATTTCCATATTTATTTCTTAGTTAGTTTAGCTATAAATAGGGTAGCTAGGTTTCATTGTTAATCAATTCAATCAAGTTTCAATCAATAAAGCTTAGCTTTTTAGAGAGTTTTCTCTTAATTTTGAGTTTTACGCATCGTAGTTCTCAACCGTTAAAGGGTTTAGACGCTTGTCGATCCTTCCGCAAACCTATGCTGCGTCAGTTGGTATCAGAGCAGGATTCGCCTGTCTTTTCACTAACCATGGCAGATCAACAACCCGCTACCAAAGCAGATTTAGCCGAGATGAACACGGCCTTTACCGCGGCACTCGCTGATCTGACGGCGGCTGTTAACAGGCTTCAACCCGACTTCACCAACAACAATCGCCGGAGAAGGGACAGGCTTGAAGAACCAATTATGAGGCCACACAATGGCAATCGTAACCGGGTCAATGTTTTGAGTTCCGAATCCGAAGAGGAGAAGGAGGAAGAAGAACTGGTCAACTTCAGAAGGAATGAGCACGATTATCGGATGAAAGCAGACATCCCGTTCTTCTACGGAACTATGGGAGTTGAAGAGTTCCTAGACTGGCAGATCGAAGTCGATCGATTCTTCGACATAATGGAAGTACCTGAGCATAAACAGATAAAGATGGTTGCTTTTCGTCTTAAAAGCACCGCCGCAGTATGGTGGGACAAGCTAGTGGTCCAACGACAACGACAACGAAGAGGTCCGATTCGATCATGGCGTCGGATGAAACAATTGATGATAGAACGGTTTCTACCCGAAGATTACGAACAAATCCTTTACAAGATGTATCTCGGTTGTAACCAAAGTCCAAGATCCGTAACCGACTACACCACCGAGTTCTTACGGTTAACCGATCGTAATGAAATCGGAGAATCCGAAGGCCAAAAAGTAGCCCGGTACATCAGTGGCTTGAAGACCTCGATCCAAGACAAGATCAGACTCCAAAACGTGTGGACCGTAACCGAAGCCTCGAGTTTGGCCTTAAAAGCTGAATTAATGGAGAAGTCCGCTCGCACCTCCAATTCTTATCGTCGATTTCAAGGGTCCAACGAGAACTCAAGCACCGCCGTTGATAAAGGAAAGAGCTCCACGCAAGACACTAACCTTCCTCACAAAGTTAATACCGGCAATCCTAGTGGTGGACCGCAAGGAAAGCCTACGCCTTCCAAGACCCCCAATCCGTATGCTAAGTCGATGAGTTCAAAGTGTTACCGATGCGGCCAACCGGGACATCGATCCAATGAGTGCACTAACCGGAGAACGACAGCATTAATAGACGGGGAGGAAAGCGGCGAAGACGACACATATGAGGGGTTCCAATTTGCTGAAGAAGAGTCTGAAGAGAAGATCAATATCGTGCTCCAACGAGTTCTCTTCTCGTCGAAGGAAGAAGGCCAAAGGAAGAACCTTTTCCGATCTCATTGCTCCGTTAATAAAAAGGTATGTAACCTCATCATTGACAACAGGAGTTGTGAAAATCTAGTATCTCGAAAGTTGGTAGAGCATCTTAATCTACCTACTCAACCTCATGAGGCTCCCTATTCTCTCGGATGGGTTAAGAAAGGCCCGCAAGTTAGGGTCACACAAACTTGTCGGGTACCCATATCAATCGGAAAGTATTACCAAGAAGATGTTACATGTGACGTTCTCGATATGGATGCATGCCATATCCTATTGGGCCGACCTTGGCAATTTGACAACGATGTCACTTATAAAGGGCGAGACAATGTCATGTTGTTCTGTTGGGGCGACCGAAAGATCGCTATGGCACCCGTTAGTAGCTTCGAAAAGACCCCCGACAAGAAAAGCGACAACTTTCTCATCATGACTAATAGCGAGCAAGAGATGGAAGAAGATGCGAAGAAAGTTGAAGTCTTTTGCCCTATCGTCGTCAAAGGACTAATGAGTGCAGAAAAAGTCGAGGCTGAAATTCCGAAAGAAGTGAACGAGATGCTAGAAGATTTCAAAGAATTAGTTGCGGATGATTTGCCTCCCGAATTACCACCCATGAGGGACATTCAGCACCAAATCGATTTGATTCCGGGAGCTAGTCTACCGAACTTACCTCATTATCGGATGAGTCCCAAAGAGAACGAGATTCTAAGAGAGCAAGTTGAAGACTTGCTAAAGAAGGGCTTTATACGAGAAAGCATGAGCCCGTGTGCCGTACCCGTACTCCTAGTGCCGAAAAAGAATAATCAATGGAGGATGTACATTGATAGTAGGGCCATCAACAAAATCACTATCAAGTACCGGTTCCCCATTCCACGATTGGAAGATATGCTTGATGAATTGTCCGGCTCCACCATATTCTCCAAGATTGATCTTAGAAGCGGCTATCATCAAATTCGTATTCGACCGGGAGATGAATGGAAGACCGCATTCAAAACACCGTTCGGACTCTACGAATGGTTGGTTATGTCTTTCGGCACATCTAACGCACCAAGCACCTTCATGAGGACTATGAATCAGGTATTACGCCCTTTCATTGGAACTTTTGTAGTCGTTTACTTTGACGATATCCTCATCTATAGCCGAGGAAGGGCTGATCACCTCAATCATCTCCGACAAGTCTTAACGGCACTACAAGAAAATAAGCTCTATGTCAATTTGAAAAAGTGCACTTTCTGCACCGACAAGCTTTTATTTCTTGGTTTCATCGTCGGAGAAAACGGTATTGAAGTAGATGAAGAAAAGGTAAAAGCCATTCGAGAGTGGCCAACGCCCAAGACGGTCACCGATGTCCGTAGCTTTCATGGCCTAGCAACCTTTTATCGGAGGTTTGTCCGGAATTTTAGTACCGTCACCGCCCCGATCACGGAATGTCTAAAAAAAGGCAAGTTTCAGTGGGGTCCTGAGCAAGACGAAAGTTTTTCCTTAATCAAAGAGAAACTTAGTACCGCGCCCGTTCTAGCATTACCCGATTTCGAGAAAGTTTTTTAAGTTGAATGTGACGCGAGTGGCATTGGAATCGGTGCTGTCCTAAGTCAAGAAAAAAGACCGGTTGCTTATTTTAGCGAAAAACTTAGCGAAGCCCGACAAAAGTGGAGCACATACGACCAAGAATTCTATGCGGTGGTTCGAGCTTTACGGCAATGGGAGCACTATTTGGTTCAAAAGGAGTTCGTTTTGTTTACCGATCATCAAGCCTTAAAATTTATCAACAGTCAGAAAACGATTAACAAGATGCACGCTCGTTGGGTAAGTTTTATGCAAAAATTTCCTTTTGTCATCAAACATAAATCCGGCAATCTCAACAAAGTGGCCGATGCCCTTAGCCGACGGGCCAATTTGCTCATCACTTTATCACACGAAATTGTTGGTTTTGAGGCGTTAAAAGAACTTTATAGTGAAGATGGTGACTTCAAAGATATGTGGGAAAAGTGCGATAGCGGCACCCCTAGCGGCGATTTCTATATCCAAGACGGTTACCTTTTTAAGGGCAACCAACTATGCATTCCCGACTCTTCATTACGGGAAAAATTGATTCGAGACATGCACGGGGGAGGATTAAGCGGTCACCTCGGATGGGATAAAACCGTTGCTAGCTTGGAGGAACGATATTATTGGCCACATTTAAAGAGGGATGCAAGTTCGATTGTTAGAAAATGCTATACTTGCCAAACCGCAAAAGGACGGTCTCAAAACACCGGCCTCTACACCCCTCTCCCGATTCCCGAAGACATTTGGCAAGACCTCTCGATGGACTTCATGTTGGGTCTTCCCCGTACTCAAAGGGGGGTGGACTCTATTTTTGTCGTGGTTGACCGTTTCTCAAAAATGAGCCACTTTATCGTTTGCAAGAAAACCGCCGATGCAAGTAACATCGCAAGACTGTTTTTCAAAGAAGTAGTACGTTTACATGGTGTTCCGAAAACGATCACTTCCGATCGAGACACAAAGTTTCTTAGCCACTTTTGGATCACACTGTGGCGAATGTTCGGAACGACCCTCAATAAAAGTAGCACCGCTCACCCCCAAACCGACGGCCAAACGGAAGTTACTAATCGGACTTTGGGAAAAAAGATTAATATAAAAAGATTCCAATATTTAGGTCTTGTTTGATAAATAAATAAAAAATAGTTTTTGCATTTTCATATTGAAAAAAGATTAATATAAAAAATAATACTTAGTTACTTACAATATTTAGCGAATATTTATATTTAAAAAAAAAGCCACTTTTACAAAATTTTGGTTAATGAAACAGAAAACAATTACGATAGAATTAACTAGGGGCGGAGGTGTGTGGTTGTCGAGAATTGTACTTTATTATAAATAACAAAGATATATATATATATATATATATATATATATATATATATATATATATATATATATATATATTGTTGTTTTTCACATTAATCTTTCGAAAAAGCATTTTTTGGTCTGAAAGTATCTTAAGGATTGTGGTGTATTCGTTCAGTGAAAAAAAAATCCGACCAACGCTTTTATCGAATATTCTATGACAATTGGGCCATATCTTGGTAGGGAAACGCCAATGGTATGTTCCATTGGTACAAGCAACCGGTGTTTGCTTGTATTCGATGCCTTTTGCCGATATCAATCTACAAGCCTAAGCCTTGTTTACCAGAAAACATAGCTTGATGCCTTCAATTATGTGATTTGATCTCATCTTCCTTGATTACTTATAATTTTATGTCATGTTTTATTATATTTTGATTTATTTGTTTTGCGTAAATTTGGAAAACAATTATAGACATTTATATGCATAGTCGGCCTTCTTTTAAGAACATGTTGATTTGTGAGATCGATCCGTGAGATCCAATTTAAACCAAAAAAATATTCCTTGAAAAAAATTTACTATAAATTAAAACCTCTTCCCCCCTCTCTCTCTCTCTCTCTCATATTTTCTCTCACCACTCTCTATAACATACAAATACACACATTAATTGCATATAAACTCGAGGTGCACATATTGTGAATATTTTTCTTAGAAATAGTATTATTGTGAACACAATCTAATATAAGAGATCCGGATAGTTTGTGAACACAAACTAAATCAATAAAACTAATTCTAAACATACCACTTGTGAGCATAATGTGAATCTTGTGTTCACCTTCGTAAAAATTTTATTAATATTGTATTCCCAATGTGTTCACCTTGTATCTATGATGAGTAGGTTAATAGAGATATAAGAGAGAGAAGAGCTTAGAAAAGAGAGAGAGAGAGATAAATATGGAATCTCCTAAAAAATATATACATTAGCTTTTATTTAATAAAAATAATGATAATTATCTTATTAATCAATAACATTAATTATCTTAAATTAGTGGTTTAGAATGAATTTTACGGATCTCACATATTTTAGGGTTCTAAAAAATACGAACGTTTTAGCGACTTCTCTAAAATTATTTGTATTTCTCTTTAATATGTATAAGTTACCAAAAACAACTCGTCAATAACGAGCAATGAAACTCATAAGAGGATATTATTGGAAAGTTATATGTAATACCTAAATATTTGATGAACCTGTATATATTCTTTTTGAATGATGAATCGTACTTCAAAGAAAAATTTCCTTATTTTTATTATGTTTTCCATAATGTTTTTACTTTGTTTAAACGCAACCCGACCAACCCGAACGGGTTGGGTTGTTGAAATGCCTTCAACCCGATAAATCAATCCGTGAGCACCCCTAGTTAGAAATGGATGCAATTTTTCTTAGACAATTAGAAACTACTATATTATTAAAAAAAATATAACATAGCTCTTGAAGATGTCGTAAAAAGAAGGATTACACTCTTGTAGATAACATGGTTGGATAAAAGAAAACTATTCGTAAATTAATGCATTAGTTAGGTATTCTCGATCAATCAAATCAAAGGGTGATATGATTGGATGTGACGATGTTCTTGAAGGTCAATTAATGTCAAATATCTTGACCTTTTTTTTCTTCAATTTTGACAATAAAAACTAAAAGGATAGAAGAATCAACTAGATAAATTATCTTCACACATATATATTTATATAACCATATCAATTACATTATTTTTATTTTATTTCAGTCAAATTAATTAACACAAAATTATTATAAGTAATCAAATTGTTTCCACAATTCCTAGCTACCTCAAAACTTGTAAGAAATTAATGATTTTAAATCTATTTTGTGCCACGTCTATTATGTATGTGTTTGTTCTTATCGAATTCATTTAAAAATAGGAGCAAAGAGTTGGTCGGTCCATTTAATTGTGCTTACTTCAATATCTAAATAACAAACACATACACACATATGTAAAATATAATATGCATACATATATACTATAATATACAAAAAGTGCATACACACACACATATATATATAAGATTTCTTTGTATGTATACATATAATTAATATCAAACACACACAAATGTGTGTATATATATATATACATATGTGTAAGATATTTTATTTAATATATTTCCAAATGAATTCGATAAGAACAAAGCATACATATGACCATGTATTCAGCACACTCTTGTTTAAATTTAATTAAAACTGCCCTAATTTAACATTTTTTTTTTTTTTTATTTTCATTTCGCTGGAAGATTTTGAAAATAAGAGCGCACATAGTTTGGTAAACAAAATTAATGCTACCAACAAACTCTCACTATTTATAAAATCACAAAACAAAGACATTTAATTCTATTAACTATACGTTTAGTAATTTACATTTACGAAAATTCTCGAAAGATCGATCCTGCATACAAACCCGACTCGACATCTTCGGATCGATATAACAACATAAACACGTAACTAACGATAAAAATAACATGTACACAACGAAGATCGTCAAACCAACTGAAATTGCAAGAAATTAAAAGAAAGAAAAAAAAGTGTAATTAATTAATTAAGTTAATTAATTACTTCAAAAACTCATAAGTTTCTTCATCTTACGCTTTTGTTGAACATTTATAGGTCCACTAAGAAAGGGTTTTGGTGAAGCGACATTAACCCTATTAATCTCGCTTGTTTTTTCATTCTTGATCATCTTCTTTGGCTTCGATATCGTGTTCTCTAACGTCCCATCGATCGTAGGAATCAAGTACCACGCGATCGAAGTGCAAATAATCGCCAAAGATCTCCCGAAAAATGTCAAGAAAACCAAAACCAAAACCACAAACAAAGGTAGATTATAAGCAGGCATCCACCATTCTTCCAACTTCCTTCTCATATTCCATTTCAATTGATCAACCCTAATTTTCTTAGCAAGTTGATCAATCGATTGTTTCGGTTTCACATCTTGTTGATCAACCCTAATTCCATTTGTGACCACAACTCCAGGAGGTTCTGAATTCTGATCATGATGATTGAAGCTGGTTGAAGATTGCAACTTCTTTGGAATTGAAACACAAAGATTACTTTTGTTTTCTTTGAAGTTGTGTTGCTTACGATCGTGCACGAGCTTTCTTGGATCACGTAACTTGACGATGATGGGTTTGACATCGTTCGAATTCGAGTACACAAAGCGAACAAAGGAGATGTATTGTGAACCCTTTTGTGTGAAGATCTGTTGCTTCTTGCCATCAAGATCAGCCAAGAGAGCTTCGAACTTTTCGAGTCCGCGATTCGAGTAAGGGTTCTTGTTGTTGTCTGCTTTGTTTCTTCTGCAACAAAACCTGTGTCTTTTTGTTTTTCTTGAACAAGGCGATGGCGACGGCCAAAGGACGTCGAAATCGTCTTCTTGATCTTGGTTGAAGGAGCCACAAATGAAGGCCATGAAAGATCTTGTTTTGAGGGGTTTTCTTGATTTCAAGATTTGGGGTGTTTTCTTGCATGTGGTTTTGTTGAAGTTTAAACTTGGCATGACTTTTAATGGTGGTTTTTTAAGACTTTTGAGAAAGAAAAAGAAGGTCAAGAGAGTTGAGATAAGAAGGGTTTGATGGAATAGTAAAAGGGTAAAATAGGAAATTTAGGTAGTTTGAAGAAGCTTCTACATGAGTGTAAGACTTTTGGGGTAAACCCTAAACAAATTAATCGTGTATGTCACTTATATATGTAACGACCGGTTTGTGGATTAGGTGAGATCCGGCCGGATATAACAAGATCGAATCGGATTGAACAAATATGGACTGAACAAATATGGATCGAACAAATAATTTATTATAGAAAATAAAGTTATATTTTATAGTAATATATATATATATATATAGGCCGATAATCAAATTAAAACCAAAAATATGTTACAAACCCTTGAGAACCGATATAAAAATATTTTTTTACATGATTTTTTTTTCATCAAAACATATGATTTAAGATATTGTTTCATATATGTTTTTGTTCACCTTGTGAAAAGATTACACGTGAAAAATAAAATTTGATTCACCTAGTGAAATGAAAAATACAGGTAAAAACTATTCATGTGATGAAACAAATACATGTAAAACTATCATATTATGAAACAAATATATGGGAAGAAATATATTAAATCCAAGTATTTGGTGAAAATATATCATGTGAAAAAATATTTTTATATTGGTTCTCACATGTTTATAACATATTTGTGGTTTTCATTTGATTTAGCCCCTATATATATATGCACACACATAATATATATATATATATATATATATATATATATATATATATATATGAGGGAGAATCATGCGAGAAACAAACTAATTTGCAAGAAGACGAGAAGGAATATAGGTCATATAATTTATTAATTAAAAAATATCATAAAGAAAAAATTGAAAATAATTTTAGAAAATAGGATACTTATCATTTGAATCGGATAAATTTTAAAAGTTCTCATTATATCTTTTAGATTTATTTATTTTTTAATTTCAATTAATTCGTAATCTTTTTATTAAGTTTTATATAAAAAAAATTCTAGATACATTTTTAATAAAAAAAATTCACAATTTTGATCAAATATCACATGTGATATCACTATGTGAATTTTTCTACATATCACATATCATATTATCACATGTGATAATTGTAGATATTTTTATTTAATCATATGTGATTATGTATATTCATATTTATAGATTTTTTTTGTGATATAACTAATATCACATGTGATTATGTTTCACTAGTTATATTGAAACGTATATTATCATAGGTGATATGTACAAAAATTCACACATTGAATCACATGTGATACATAATAAATCATGTGTTAAACGTAGTTAATCACATATGATTCAAAAATGTGAATCCAAAAAATAGAGAATAAATGGTGGAAAAAATAATGAATTGATTGTGGATATCACATGTGATATTTAGTGAAAATTATGATTTTTTTTTATCAAAAGTGAATCTAAAAAAAATTATATCAAATTTGATAAAAAAATATGAATTTATTAAAATTAAAAATAAACAAATTTAAAAGATATAATGAGATTTTTAAAAATTTATCCAATTCTGATTGGGAAAAGTTCAAAAAAACCCAACGGACTTTAGGGTTTGGAGTGATTAAGTTCTTGGACAATTTTTTCGAACAAATAAATCATTGGACATTTCAAAACCCGTTAAATAAATCCTTAGACTTTTGATAACCTGTTGAATACATCTTTATTACTTAAAAAATGTAACTTGCAACATACATAACAGGTAAAACTACAAATTAAAAAAGAAATGTCACATACTTTATCCACCTACAAACTAAAAATAAGAAAATTAACTGAAATAAGTCAATCTCATCAACCAAGTTCATTTTTTAACTACTTTTCAAAGTTTTTTTTCTTCTAAAATAGTTAAAGTTTGCACATAATTTTTTTTTTCTGTGTAAGGATTGTTTTTTCCAAAAAATAAAATAAAAAACATCATTACATAGAAAATTTTATGTATAAATATTCACTTTGCTTATAGTTTTAGAAAAAAAAATACACTTTCCATCCTTATAAAGCTATAATTAGTTATTTGATTTATTTTATGTGCATTACTTTTTCATTTTACATTTTTATTATGTTAACACATAATCGCATATTAACTAAAATATATAAAAAAAAATGGTTTATTCTTTTACAAATTATATCATTATAATCGTTTGGTCAATACGTTCAAAATGAACTCAATATTGTTTTTGAATTTAATCTTATATTATTCAATATCATAAATACGTATGAACTATTTTTAATACTTATAGTTATAGATTTATGTTATATTATTAAATAAATAACCCTAAAAGGATAAAAAGTGTAAATATTAAATATAATTCATACGTATTTATGATATTTAATAATATGAGATTAAATTCAAAAAATTCAATATTAAGCTCATTTTAAACGCATTGACGAGACAATTATAGTCGTGTAATATGAAAAAAGAACATATTCTTTTTAATGTATTTTAATTAATATACGATTATGTGTGTTAATATAATAAAGGGTTAACTTGAAATTAAAAAAGTAGAAGATATAAAGTAAATTAAATAACAAATTATAAAGATGTTTACTATTTTTTTTTTTTGCCAAAAACAATTCTTAAGGAAAAAAAAAATTATGCATAAACTTAGACTATTTTGAAAAGAGATTTTGAAAAGTGTTTAAAAAATGAATTTGGTTGATAAGATTGACTATTTTAGTTAATTTTTCCATTTTTTAATCTGTAGGGAGATAAAGTAGGTGACATCTTTTTTTTTTTTTAATTTGTAGTTTTATCTGTTATGTAGGTTGCAAGTTATATTTTTAAGCAATAAGGATGTATTTAACAGGTTTAGAAAAATCCAATGATTTATTTAGTGTGTTTTGAAATGTCTAAGGACTTATTTGTTCCAAAAAATTGTCCAATGATTTAATCACTTTAAACACTAAAGTCCATTGGGTTTTTTTGGACTTTTCTCATTCTAATTGTGGATATCACATGTGATATTTGATGAAAATTATGTTTTTTTTTTATCAAAAGTGAATCTAAAAAAATTATATCAAATTTGATAAAAAAAATGAATTTATTAAAATTAAAAATAAACAAATTTAAAAGATATAATGAGGTTTTTAAGAATTTATCCAATTCAAAATGGTAATTATCCTAATTTCTAAAATTGTTTTTAATTAATGGATTATGTGGCTCATATTCATTCTCGTCTTCTCGTAAATTGACTGTCTTCTCATTTGAACATGCCCCTAATATATATTATAGTTTATATAAATAGAAATATAAATAAATAATATATATATATATATAAATACTTAATATAATAGGGAAAGTTTCAAATACAAACCATATATACAAACAATACAAATCAATTGATTGAGATATTTATGAAAATGATGAGGGTTTTTTATTTTGATCTGGATATTTAGGGAAGATAATTAGAGTTAATTATTTATGATCAACACTTTATATCAGGAAACAATCGAAATATTTATGAAACCCTATATTCATTAATTAGAGTAGATGTACGGTTGAGATTGATTGATATGGTTTATATAAATTAATTATTTTGTATTTGGAACTCCCACTACATATATGTATATGTAGTAGTTTTAGAATTTGTTATGTTATGTTATGAGGTTAAAATAGTAATTTTTTGTGTTTGTCCAATGTATTTTTTATGTGGAACATAAAAAAACTCCGTTTTTGCCTATGAGATTGGGTTTTTGTCTCACTTTGTCCCACATCATTCTTGCCCCATATGTAATGCTAAACATGAGACTATTTTTTTTTGTCTCGTCCTGTCCTATATAGTCTGCACACTAAACAGGGATGGACCTACTATAAGGGCCAAGCGGAGTCTCGTGTAATCGCTCAATTGATATTTACAGGAGAAAAAAATATAGGCGTTTGAAAGGTACACCTACTTGATTTTGAAAGGTCATTTCAAATATTTTGAAACAAAACTTATAATAGAAATTAAACATGGGTGAGATGGTGGATTAGCATGGTCACGAGTTTTGTAACACCCGAAATTTTCGACATTTATGTTGCATTGGTATTCAGCTTGTTATTGTAACCTTAAATATACCTTTTTATCAAGTTCATCGTTGAATATGATATGGGGTGGATTTTATGCTAAGTCCTAAGAAAGAGGCAATTGGGAGCCAAAACAATGGATAATGTGGGTTAGCATGCGGGTTTAGCCATGCAACAACTCGCATTAGGGTCTGTTTACTCATGAACTTGGGTGCGGACGACTTTTGGCGCACGTTTAGTTGCGGCCAAAGTCACATTTGTGCCCATACCAGCTTTAAAATCGATTTTGACCTAGGGCTTCTCATTATCTTCACCATGTTCATTCTCTCCTTTATGGTAGCGATTTTGAGGATACTTGGAGGCAAGATTGAAGTATCTTACCATGGTGTGGAGGCTTAGAAGAGTTTCATTGTGGAGATTTTGGTTGAAAGGGCTCATTCTTGGAGAGGTAACTTTGTGGTACTTTTAGATCTTTAATTGGGATTTTGTTTGGGGGTTGGAAGTTTGTATTTACGTTTGGCGTCTCTTTGTTTCAAGGAATGATCTTGAGATGTTTCTAGAGTTGGTTGCTTGTTGATATCAAGTCTTCATCTTTTGGAAGCTAGAGATGGGTTTTGGAAGCTAGGTTTAACCTAACCTAACAAGGTGAGTTTCAAATTATTTTGTGAAAACTATGTATATGTCAAAATGTAAATGTATTCCTTGTGATTTTATCAAATGTTAGATTATTTGGTATGCGAACATCCTTGGTACATTTGATTTCATAAAACCTAGAAAATGGTTATATTTGGGTTTTGAGACATTTGCGAATACATATCACTAGAGGGTGATATTTTGAAGGTTAGTTTAAATAAATAAGAGTTCGGGAATATATTCCCATTTTGAAAAACAAAATTGCATAATATGAAGTAAATGTATTTATATTGACTTATTTTGACTTTTATGGAGTAATCAAGTAAGTTGGAGGCTTTGTTGGTTTGAAATTAGTTCATATGTGTTTTGCTACTTTGTTCCACAAAAATGGTTTAACGGTGATATTTGAACATGTTTTGCTTACATTGCATATTTATTTAAGATTACATGTTTTTGAGTGTGTTGAGCATTAAAATTGAGTCATGTAATTTGGAGTTGTATTACAATTGATCCATAGGAATATGAGTCGGTCGTAATTGGAGTTGTTTGATCTTATTGATCCTTGTTGGTATATGTGTGCTAAATAATATGGTATTCATGGTAACGGGCGTTTATGCACATGGTGTTATGTATATAAGATATGAATATCTATTGAGTTACTTAGCATGTTCAAGTAGTACATTATGAGTTTTGTATACTTGTTGATACTAACCTAATGTTGAAGGGCTTGTGGTTAGCTAGAGGGCAAATGGAGTGAGTTTCTAGCGATAGGAAACTTTATAGAGTAAGCACTAAGAATATTGAGTCTTGAGGTGCTACCCAGAGGAATAGACACTAAGGCCATGAGCCTCGAGGTGCTATCTGCCTATCTGGAGGGGTAGGCACTAAGCACATAAGTCTTAAGGTGAAACTCGGACGAGTAGGCACTAAGGTCAATTGAATTTTGAGGTGCTACTTGATAACGTTGATCTATGGCTTACTTTATGTTTCACCATAGTTGATGGAAACGGGTTTCCCCTTTCATTGAAATGTGTTATTTTGGGTATTGTGGTTACCCATGTACTCGGTGTTGTTTTGGCTATGGAGTGTTAGCCATGAGTTGCCATTTTGGATATCAAGTCTTATCCATATTTTGGTGTTTTGGATAATGAAGTTTTATCCATGTTTTAATATATGAATATTAAGGTATTTACGTTTTGAGTGAGTATTGGTTTTGGTTCCATATTAGAGTGATTGTTTTATATATGAGTTTTCATCAAGATAATGGTGTATTTTGGGAAAGATGTCGAGTTTATATTAAATACATTTCATTTGGAAAATAATTGGGAATAAAAAATCTTGAGCTTGTTAGACTTTAAGCCTACACTTTTTTCTTGTCGACATCTGCACCACGTCCTGGTGGGGGCGGTACTAGCAACAGTTGAGATGTGTTGAGAGGTAGTAGGGGTACGAGAAGAACTTAGCTCTTTGGTACGTCTTCTGTACCTTGGAAATAGCAACTCCTATGTAGGTTTTAGTATCAACTATTCTTAACCTAAATCTTGTATAAGATTTTGTTTCGAAAGTTGTTGACTATAACCCTTATATATGATGTAGAAGTATTCATTGTTGTCCTTTGTAGAGAAAATTATGATGTTTATCAAAAGATTTAAATTAGTTGTTCTTTTCCAAAATTGGGGTGTTACAAGTTTTAATCTTATCTTTAGTGGAAATGTATCTTTTTATCTTTTAAATTTCGGCTTCAGGGATGACCCATGCATTAATCAATTGAGACTCCATATTGCTATTATTAAAAATATTAATAGAAAAAATATAGCTATAAGGATCGAATCCACAACCTTAAGTACAATTATAGACACAACTACCATTATACAAACACAATTTTTTGTTAGTTTTTCTCTCATTTTAATTTTATTACTTTTCTTCATGTTTTATTTCCTTCTCAATGTCAATTCATCTTAAAAAAACGTTGTTTTAATCTCATTTTTAAGGCAACATGTATTTATTTTAAAGATCAAGGGTTGTATTTTATTTTTCAAATTGACACAATTGACTTTTTCCTGGATCAACTTGCATTGACTTCTCCTTAGTCGAACCGTGAATTTATGGACTCTTGATTCTCCTTAAAGGTGCATCACTTCAAAGAAATTCATGGATTCGTCCCTGACACCAAACACACCCTTACATAAATTAGTTGATGTGGTTGGTTAAGAAAAAGTAAAGACATTGGGGGCACAACGAAACTTTATTAGCTTTGGTGTAAAACTAAATCGAATGGTGGTTCAAATTGACTACTTCTAGATCATAAATAAATTTCTCCTAGAAAACATATATATATATATATATATATATATATATATATATATATATATATATATATATATATATATATATATATATATATATATAAAGAGAGAGAGAGGTGGTTTCATTTGCAAACCATATTTATTTTACAAACTTTGCAACTCATCTACATACCATAGATTTTATCAATCAACAGTCAAGATCTAAATTGTGTTATTTTAGGTAACAAAAATTAAAAACTATTTTATTAAATTCATAAAATTGTATTAGAAGGGCAAAAGGGGAAAATACATCATGAAAGCCTACTATTGGAAAGAATTAAATCATGCTATTTTAGGGAGGTTATCAAAACCATGAAGAATATTTTATAATAATGAGAAGATTTTTTTAATATATTATAAATTTACTAATATATTACTGAAACAATAGTAAAACATAATTAAACTTTATTTCATTATTGACATGATGAAATAGTAGAGAAACCATAGTGAAGCTCTAGTGAAACTTTATTGTAACTATAGTGAAACCTTATTAAAATCATAGTGAAATATAGTGAAACAATTTCACCCCCATACAAAGCTCTAAAACATATTTCATCATCTAGATGAAATTTTATTGCAACCATAATGAAACCTTATTAAAACCATGATAAACATAATGAAACCTTATTTAAAACAAAATGAAACCGTAATTAATAGAAAAAAAAATTGTTTAGAAATAATTAAAAAATAAAATCGTAATTAAAATAAAAGAATAAAACCGTATAATTAGGTAGAAAAAAAGTTAAAAAAACTAAAATTTAATTTTCATGCTGATTTTGATAAAGTTAAAAATAAAATATATACTTCCATAAACATAACCGTCTATAATTATAGATAAATTCAAAAATAAAATATTTCCATAAATATAACCTTGTAATGTGGATTGTCAATTATTATATATACCCTCCAAATTGAAATTATATAAAAATTAAATGAAAAAATCTGATTGGTTAATTTTAGTTTGTAGAGTTTGTAAAATAAATGTGATTTGCAAAAGATCGCTCCCATATATATATATAGGGGTTGTTTAATTTGCAACCCTTAAAAAGGTTGCAACCCTTGCAACCCACATCTTAACCGTCAGATTCATGATCGGCGGTTACAATAGATATGAGGCCCAATACTTTTAATTAAAAAAAATAAAAATAAAAATAAAATAACCGTCGATCATGGATCCAACGGTTAAGATGTGGGTTGTAAAGGTTGCAACCTTTTTAAGGGTTGCAAAATATCCTTCCAATATATATATATATATATATATGTACTATAAAGTAAGAAAATTTGTATTAAAATGGTACACTTTGTTTCTCACTATAACAATATATTCGGAATTTTGGATTTATATATATAACGTCAATAATGTCTAAGTATTAATAAATCGTTTTTATATGACTTTAATTTATTGGATCAAACAATAAGTGTTCTATCTAAAACTGTTGTCATAAGTTGATAGGATGTTTTGGATGTCTTAAAAAAGTTTTTTAGAACATTTTTAAAATAAAATGACGTATTATCTATTTTATATAACACTTTTGAGAAGTGTCCTATGAACATATTTTTATTGAACACTTGTTTTTATAGAACATTTTTTTTTCAAATAATATCCTATGAAATAGCTAATAAGAAACGTTGTATCTTCAAAATGTCCAATATAAACTTGTTAAATGCCCAAACGCGTCCTATGAACTTATTGCAACACTTTTAGATAACATAACTTTATTGTGTGGTTCTATAAACTGAAGTCTATAAAGCAGTCTATTATGACACTTAAATATTTTTTATGTTCTATAAACCCAATTTTATTAGTCTTTTATATACTAATAAATTAAGAATAACGACCTAACGTTAATTAAGTTATGATTATGGCTTGACATTATAGTCGGGTGTATAAGTTTCACCTAACATTACACATATGACAAATGATGAAAATGGTCGTTTTATATACCATCTATGAACAGTTACCTAAGTAAACAGTTATGTATGTATTTACACAAATCCACCAGCGAAGATGAAGACGTGAATTTGTTTTGTTTTGAGCGACGATATCATGTGTGTGTGTGTATATATATATGGGATGTTCGCGGTACGGTTTGGAGCTAAATTAACCGCAAACTGCACCGCATATGAGGTTTGAGCATTTTCTCAAACCGCATAAACCTCAAACCGCATGAAACCGCACCGCAAAACCCCTATCGCACTTTATGCCTACAATCCAAAATTATAGATTTAAAAATACATTATAAAATTAACAATAAAGTGATCGTAATACAAAAAAATAAAGAGTTTTAATACAACCGATTCCCAAATACATATTGCATAATTAAAAATAGACTAAAAAAAAAAAACCTTCAAACTTTTTTCTTTCATCTTGATCCTTAAGGCCCAACTCCCAATTGGCCAGTTGTTTATTCAGGTCCAAAAATATTATATAAAGTTATAAATAACTCAATACTAAATTATTCTATACATATGTTACATACAAAAATAAAAGATATACAAAATATGTGATGCGGTGTGGTTTGAACCGCGGTTTGATAACTCAGAACCGTACCGCATAGTGCGGTTTGGTAAAAATGCAAACCGCAAATCACACCGCGAAAGTTTTAAACCACGTTTTGCGGTACGGTGTGGTGTGGTGCGGTGCGGTGTGGGTTGTTTTGAAGAACACCCCTATTATAAATACATATTAGAGTAAGTTACATTTTTGGTCCCTATAATTAACATATTTATTTATTTATTAAAGAAAAATCAAATGAAAGTGAAAAAAACTCAAATACCCCAGATTTAACGAATTTTTCTAACGGCCGTTAAAGGAAGGGACCAAATCCGGTCGTTTTTACATACCACAATGACGAAATTGTAATTTTGAAACTACAGTGACAAAAAGTGTTACTTTTGAGAAACCATAGGGACCACATTTGTAGTTTACTCTATATTTAACAACCAAGACACTTTTTTTTGTTAACTATGGGTGTTCCGGACCATTTTATGCGCACCTCGATTAGTTTCAGAGACCCTGGAGAACAGTAAGGAAAATCCCCAGTAATTTTACAGGACTTGAACCGTTGACCTTTAAGGAAGATCCTCAAAAACCCAAGCCCTTGTTGTGGATTGATTTGCACCAAATATTATTATTTCTATTCAATCACAAAGTCATTCGTGAATTGTGTGTGATTGAGACACATGTGAACATCCAAACCGAGATCATATTTATTATTATTTCATAATAATACCTTATAATGTCTTTAACATTTTCTCTTTTTGTGTTGTATTTAATTTTGATACTTATATTTTGCAATTCGAAATTTGTATTTATATATGTATCAAGAATTTATAAAGTAAAAGAAAATGTTAGTATTGATACATGGTAAAGAAATATGAATGATAAGAACAAATATCAACTTACGTAACATACACTTGATATCAATTTGTTTTTTTATTTTCTGTTAATTTTTCAACATCAGTCAGTTCGCAACTCCACTTAATTTTATCTGACTTGATGTAATAATTAAAATTTTATAATATTTTTTATTAAACAATATTATATTATATTATATTATATCCTAAAGAAAAGCAGATGGTATTATACCAATAAAATATTGAGTTTAGTGATGTGTCAATTAATTGAACCACTCTTTATAAAAATCAATATTTTCAATATGACAAATGACTTCCTCCAATTCAAATTTATAAGTAAATACAAATATGTAAAGACATCCTATGATTGATTAAATAAAACATAATCTAAAACTACGATAACTTGAATTGCATAATGCGTCGAATATAAACTTGATAAGTTTTTTATTTTAATAGATAAAAAATTTACACGAAATCATTTTTAAATTATAGCGTTTAAATAGAAAAATTAAAGGGTTGTTTAGTTCAGACTGTTTATTATGAATTTTCATTAGTTTAACCTTGAATGAAAATTTAGGCGTTTAAGAAAATGAGACCATTATCTATACTATATTATAAAAGAGACATAAAAAAACTTTTAATTACAACATTTTAAGCACAAAATACAACTAATTAAAGTCAATTATTTAATTTACAATTTCATAATACATTGGTACAACTTATCCAGGCAGAGTATCTCACACCATCATCTATTTGTGTAATGGATACTCATTTATTAATATAAATATTTGTTTTTTATATTTAATGGACGATTTGATCAATATTATCTACTATTATCAATATTTATTTTTTATATTTATTGGACGATTTGATCAATATTACTATTATCAATATTTATTAAGCACCTTATTTTTATTTTTTATTAAAGTATGTTATCTTTTTAATTTTAAATATAAAATATCTTAAATATAATTATCTTTTAAATTAAACATTTTTTGACCCGTAACAAAAAAATTTATTATTATTTTTTATAAAAAACATAATTAAACTAAACTAAAATATATTTTTGTTTTAAATCTAGGTTTCTCAAAATCGTAAAATAAAATAAAAAAAAGACTAACAAAAAATATGAATAATGATTGAGGGTTCGAGTTCTAGATTTCAGAAACTCGCTGCATTGCGAGGGTACATTTCTAGTATTATATAAAAACAAACATTTTTTTTTATTTTTATTCTCATTAATTATTGTATAATATCTTTAACAAAACACCCCCTAACTCAATTTTAAATTGAACTAACTGAATCAAATATAACACGCGCTAATTATTTTAAATTTTAAATTATAACAATCATATTTACAATATATCTAAATAGAGCACGAATCATTTTACAAACTCAACTATTAGTATAAAACATAGAAACATGAATATATGGTTTAATGAATATCTCGGTTGTTTCTAATATAAAGTGTTGATCATAATAAATGAATTTTAATGATCTTACATAGAGAAATAATATTTTAATAATATATAAAATTGAAAAAACCGCTTATAATCTTATTTTTTGAGATTTTGAATTTAGTTCTTCATTTTAGATAAATTTTGGAGAACCTGGTCAAAATACTATAAATATTACTCCATTCATCTCAAATTAAGTATCCACATTACTATTTTAATTTCTCCTAAAATAAGTATTCGCTTTCAAAATTAAGTTTTCAATTTACCATTCTACCCTTAATTAATTCTGAAATTTGGAAAGTTCATCTCTCTCTTATCAAAAGTAAACATCTTATTTGATTATCTAACAATTATAATAATTAAACATTTTTAAAACTCTAAATTACATTTATTGAGGATTTGACCCAAAACTAGAGAGGAGGTCATGGACCCCATAAATCAAGTGCCCACATCAAACTGCAGTTTACCATTGGATTCAACTCATTCTTTTTTCTATTCTTCCCTCAATTATTGCGATTTAAATTCGATCTAATTGACTCGATTGATTCATAACTTTTGGTCAACCCAACGACAACGATCTTTTTTTCATTCGGTATTGAAAAGAGAAACCACTGCCCAATAATGTTTTATTTTACAAAAGTATTGTTACAAATGGCTAATACTTTCTCGACACTAACAAACCTGAACTCTATTTTAATTGGTGTGTAAGGTTTCCTACCCGGTATTAGTTACGTTCTAGATTGTTTCAACGATGATTTTGTAATAACTTAAATGATAAGGTGTTCTAAGTTTGAATCTATAGTCTTTAATTAGTTTTTATTGCTGGTCACATCAATGATCTTCTGTAGAACGAACTTTGTCTAGTTTGAACATATGTAACGAAAACTTGAACCTCATAAAAACTATATAACGTGTATTAACATATATATATATATAACGAACTTTGATTTTGGATTTCATAACAATAATTACAATCGTTTCTTTTATGATTGTGGTTTGTTAGTTCTTCAATTGTTTTTTTTTTTGAATGGTGTCCTAAGCTATGCCTAGACTAATCTCTTGGTAAGACATCAGCCTTGATTAAACCTCAGTGACCACAATTGTTATGTGAACCTGGATTCGAACCCTGAACAGATGAGATATTCCACCACATCACCAAGAGTCTTAACCAGTACGCCAACCCTTGTGGTTTAGTTCTTCAATTGTTGTTGCTCTCCTTCATTTGAAGATGAATGAAGAAGAAAATCAAAATGCACTAATTGTTGTTGCTCTTCTTCTAGAAAGGAGAGAAGAAGGAAGGGTAAAATAATGGATTTTCGACCACATTCTTCGTAGGACCCTTCTATCTCTTCCTTTTCTTAGCTCACGTTATGGAAGAAAGGAATCGAGAAGAAGGTATCAGCAACAACTGGTTTTATTACGAGACAGCTAATAATGTTCATATCAATCTGTTATGCGCCTCGATCTGCATCTAGCACTAGGTAGAGCTCATACAATAACTGACCTAGCTCTACCATATCTTTTGCTTCATTTCTTCTACAATACTCACACACACTTCTTTGGTTATGGATCTACTACCATTAATTCAATGCGTAATCTCAGCATTCAATGTGTATTCCTGAATAATCTCATTTTTTTCAATTATTCAACCATTTCATTTTCACCAAAATGCCCTCAGTGCAGGACACTTAACGGATGTTTTTAACGACCGTTAGAAAAGACCAAATCCACAAGAAAATGAAACATTAGCGAATGAGGACATAGATTTAATTAAATTTCTATTTAAAGTTATATACAAGTACCTCGTATAACCATGAGCGTTTTATGGAACGTACCATTGTGAGTGTAACGTTCCATAGTCTAAAGCAGCAAGCTGACCCAATAACCTGCAAATCAACTAAAAACTATGATGGAAGTTATCAGTAGCCCACAACTTTAAGCTTATAAGGAGCTCACATATCTACTTTTTTATCCACGTGAGACTGGTGGTTGTTACCAATAGTCATTGCATGAACATAATCTATCTTTAAAATGATGAAACCGATTCGAATCCCTTACGATGATTTCCCGTCCAACGAGCTCACTCGCAAATTTCATGAAGTTATGGCAATCAACACATATTCGAATGTTCTTAACAATCCGAATAGCACCAAAAGATTTCGACTCACCATGCTTTATCGCGAAAACAAACGCAAGCTTCTCGCTATGATGATTTAGTTCCCGATCCTTGTCTTCGTCCTCTACGTCACGCATCGCCAAACTGGTTTCCGCCACGTAACCTAACCCTTTTAGTTCCGTCACGAACTCCTCTAGATCGGCAAATATGACTTCTCTCTGCGGATGACGAACCCCACCTGCAGCAAACTCGTGCACCCGGTTCCCGATTTCGGTCCAACTCAAACCCGGGTCCTTCTTCACACCGAACCCGTTCATTTGGTTCCGTATATCTACAGATTCACCGAAAGTACCCGCTGAGCAGTGTATGTTCGACATTAGTACATACCCGAGCGAATTCTTCGGGTCCAGATCCTGCAATTTCGTAGCGGCTAACTCTGCGAGCTTGGTTTCACCGTGTTTCCGACACGCTGCGAGCATCGAACTCCATATTACGGAATCGGGTTCCATCGGCATTTCGTTTATGAGCTTTCGAGCATCGAGAATCCGGCCCGATCTCCCTAAAATGTCGACCATACAAGCGTAGTGATTGAGTTGATGAACGATCCCGTAGGTTTTAGACATGGTTTCGAAGATCTCGGTCCCTTCTTCGACCATACCAGCGTGGCTGCACGCCGATAGGACGGCGACAAAGGTTGTAGCATCCGGGGCTACATTCATTTGCGCAAAACATTTCAACGCGTCTCTCGGTTGACCATGCAACCCGTAAATCTTTATGATTGAGTTCCAAGAAACTATGTCCTTGTTAAGTATTGCATCGAAAACTTTTTTGGATTCGATAAGCGAACCGGATCTTCCGTAGGCATGAATCAATGTGTTTGCAAGCACGGTGTCGTTCTGAAAACCGTGTTTGAGGATTTGGGAATGGACGGCCAACGTGGGTCGATTCGTCACGATGCCTGCACAAGCTTTCAAGACGATTGAATACGTATGACGGTCTGGACTCAAACCCTCTCGACATAATTCAGAGAAGATACGAAGCGACTCTTCGGGGACCCGTTCGGCAAATATCGTTATGAACGCAGTCCACGAAACAATATCTCCCCGTCCCCGTGTCTCGAGGAAAAGACTATAAAGATCGGAAACTTCTACACCAAGATCAGCATACGCCTTTATCAATGCGGTTATCACTTCAATTTCCGAGATAAACCATGTTTTAATGGCGAGGCAATGTACCTGCGAACAAAACATGAGACATTCGGCAATCGAGTAACGACCATCGTCTCTAACCATCGATAACGACGAAAAGATGCTAAGAAGGGTTGCACGGTCGAAACCGACGCTGCAATCACGCCGCATCATCGAGAACAGATTCACAGCTTCTTTCCACTTCCCTCTCGTCTGAAAAGCCGAAATCATCGAATTCCACGTCACAAGATTCCGAAACTTCAAGAATTTGAAAACCATCCAACCTTCAAACGTGTCATCTTTACAAACAACTTTATCATCATTCTTCGAATACATCGTAATCAATGCATTTGCCACGTAAGTGTAAGCATCAAAACAGGTTTTCATCGCATGCCCGTGTACCTGTTTGCCGAACTCGCGATCACAAGACTTTAACACACTTGCGTACGCGAACTCATTCGGGCGAAAATCTGCTAACATCTCAGAAAACATACCACAACTCTCTTCACATTTACCATATTGTGCATAACCTGAAATAAGAGCAGTCCAAGACACGATATTTCTCTCACGCATTTCGTCGAACAGTTTATGTGCATACTTTAAAGAACCACATTTCGCATACATGTTGATCAGATGATTGGTTACGTATAGATTTATGTCATTTGGGTTATGGTTTTTGAGCATGTGGTGGTGTAGATCTTGGCCTTGTGAGAGGCGGCCATGGCGGGCACAGGCGTGGAGGAGATCGGCGTATGTTTGTTGGGTGTGAGAGAAGTTTGAAGTGTAGAAAAGAGTGAGAGCTTCATCGAGATGACCCTTTGTTAAGCAAAGCTTCAAGTTTTCATGGAAGTTAAGGTATGGAGGAGAGAAGCGGAGGTGGCGGAGGTGGAACATTGCAGTCAGGTCATGGTGTATTCCGGCGAGAACAGCGGTTAACGGAATCTTGAAACAGAATTTCCGAAAACATTGATTTTGGAAAGTACGTTTTTCGTCCATTTAAAATTACGGATTTGGTCGCTGTGGTTTCTAAATTTAGGTTTTCGTCCCTATAGTTTGCAACTCATTTTTAACTCATTTTTATTTTCGTCTCAGAGACTAATTATTAAGCACAAGGTACCAGAATTTTATGTAAGATTTTACAAATCTCTTAATTTACAAGTATCAAATCACAAGATACATATTACTATTGCAGGCTTCTAACACTCACTAATTTAGTATGTCCAGGACCTTTCTTTTATGCAGACATTTCCATGTATCACTATTAATTAATATATTATATTACTATAAATTTGTTTTAATTATATTATTAAATATATAATTGGTTATTTTTTCTAGATGTCATTAAAATATATAAGATAATCATATAATTCTAACAAAATATTTTTTTATATATAAAAAAACATTATATTATTAAGTCTAAATTAAACAAATTTATAAAAAAAAGCATTATCACTTTCTCAAAAAATCGTATTGTAAATCGACAAAAAAACAGAAAATAAAATGAAACATTAAAATCGTGATATATATCAATGCATTGCACGAATACGCTTCTAGTAAACTATAGAGACGAAAAAAGTAATCAAGTTTAAACTATAAGAATGAAAATAATAATGAAGTATGAACCATGGGGATGACAATCTTAATTTCAAAATCATAGAAATGAAAATAGAAATTTTCAACAAACCATAGAGACGAAAAACGTAGATGGATTAATTATATTTTAGAAGATTGTTATTTTATTTGAAAATTATTATTTTATAAACGAAAAACTTAGAAAAATTCAATAAATTTTCTTATTTTAAATGGACATCAGACTACGAGGGGGGAGCGATGACATTGGGCTTTTCAGGCTTAAATCATGTAGAGATTGAGAATGGTAAAACTATAAGTTTTTTATACTTTAAAGTATACCTAACCAGTTACATATGTAACAGCCGGATATAAATTTTAATAAAGAAAAGTTGGGGGTTTAGTTGGAAAAAGAGTTATTTACAAGGGGGTAAGAGGTAACTTGGTTTTAAAAGGGTTTCTACCCTAAAATCTCTCATTTCTTTGTATCTGGCGGCTGAAACGGGATTGGGAAAGGGAGAGTCCTGGAAAGCACCGACCGATAGAGGGAGAGCAAAGGAGTCGAGGCCGAATTTCTTCAAGTTTTGAAAGGTAAATTGCTAATCCTCATCTCTTTATTAGTAAGGGTTTAAAGTTTATTTTCTGAAGCTTTTAATGGAGGTTGAATTGATTGAGGTTCTATGGTTGGGAGTCCCTGGGTTAAGTCTTGAAATGGAAAACATTCAGAACTGGGTAGGGATGGAAGTAAAGAATGGATTTATTAATGATTTAATGTTACCATCGATTAATGTATGAAACGATGTTGCTGTAAGGGATTGTTGGGAGTTTTTCATTTTCGTTCTGGGTAAAGGAGTCACCGGTCGAAGGACCGAGGGGGAGACCCCGGTCGCCCGATATGGGGGACTCCGGTCGATCTCTATACCGGTCTTAATTGTATACCGGTCGATTGGTGATATTAAATTGTTATCGGTCGAGAGTGGTTATCGGTCAGGTTAGGCGGTACCGGTCGAAAGGGGGAAGGTCGAGATTCCGGTCGCAGACTCTCACCGGTGCACACCGGTCGATGATGTTAGAAAGGCTGGTCGCAGTTCCTTTGTCCTGGTCGGAGGGACCTTCCCGGTCGATAATTGTGTAAGGTGGGCCGAAGCCCACATGTTTTTATTTTATCTGTGGGCTGTGAGTGGTTGATTTAATATGGACATGTTAGTGGAATTCAAGTATACTCTTTAGTTGTAATTCATTAAGCCCCCTTAATTAGTTAAGGTTTTGGGTTTATCGTCTCGGGTTAAAATTAGAGAGTTAAGTTCGGTCATAGAGTATGTGATGTTGGGATAAAGGGTTAAAGTCAACTTTCGCTAAAATAGATTGTATTAGAAATTTACCGGATGATGTCCTGTTTTATAGGTTCGGTTCGGGTTTTAAGGTAGACGTAAAGCGTAAAGCAAAGGACGTCAGGTGAGTTTTTTCTAAACTAAAATCTTTTGATAATGAAAGCATGTGAAGTTTATTTCAAGCTTTGATTTATTTATGATGGCATGATTTTATTAAATCATTCAAGTATGTTATAAATTGTTGTTGTTAAATGTATGCATACATTATTTGTGGGTTACGTGACCTAAGTCGGGGAGTGTGGCCCGCCTACTCGTGCCGGGGAGTGTGACCCGTTTATGTCGTTGGGGGCGTGTCCCAACATTAAGGCAGCGCGAGTTAGACACATCGTCTTTGACGGTCGTGTGGTCCGTAACGTGTTTTATTTATGTGAAGGTGTTAATTGTGGTTTTAAATTCTGGAAAGTATTTTGTTGATTATCTTTTGAGAGGGATCTCACTAGACCTATGGTCTAACCCTCGCTCTTTCAAAACTAAAAATCTTTTCAGGCCGTCGTGAGTTAGACAGGACTGCTAAGGGCAAGGAGAAGGCTTAGCGGGGCGGCTAGAAGACCTTTGCTTAATTATTATTATTGATCTCAGTTGTGTATAGGTTGTTTACAGCAAACCGTGAATTTTTCTATTGTAAGCTTGGGACCGTTATGGCATGGGTTATTATTGAACATCGAGATCTTTTATTTTAAGAGTTGATCCACGTATTTATTTATTTTGGTTGGGATGTTACAACATATAACTTTTTTTTTGTTAAAATGATGTAAGTAATTAATTATACAATTTTAATTGTTTTTTTATAAAAAAAACATGTTCACAATTTTATTTATTTCAATAAATTCAGAGACTTTAATCATTTAAAATGAAAAAGTTCATTAAATTTCTCTAGAATTTTCCTTTTATAAAAAATTTCCTTTTATAAAAAATTTGTTCAATATTAGAAAATTGAATTGAATTTTTTTATAAAAAATTGTTCAAAATATTAGTTCTAATTTTGAAATTAGAACTATGATGTGTTGTTATTCATGTTTCCTTATTATATTTCTCTTGATTTCATTTTATGGTTTTATATTGTCTTGAGAGTGCGAGAAAGTTTTTAGTTGGTTATTATTCTGATGCATTAATAGGTCTCAACGTTTATCTTCATATCTTGTATATGTACAAATACATTTGGTTATCATTTAGTTTTCTTAAGTTCAAACATGAAGTTTTAAGAAGTTGTACATATACAGTAATGTAAACTTAAATTTTACAAGGTTTTACAAACATGAATTAAATGTTAAAATATAACTAAATAGAATATATACATAATTGAAACTTTGAAAACCCAGTTAAAATTAGTAATATAACCAACGAAATTAAAATTAAAATACACATTAATTTTGTTAAATGAATATTTGTAACCTCTTCCTAATTAATTATTATTTTGTAATTCTCAATCAACCACTCTAGCAAAAAAAAACATTTTATAAAATTTCATTTCTACCCTTAGACATTTAATGATGATATTGAAACCAACCAAGGTTGAACATGAATTTCTATTAGTCAATAGTGGTTCATAAAGCTCGTACAATTTAGAAGGTTAACAAAGTAACATCCCCCTCTCTCTCTCTCTACATATATATATCAAATTAAAGATAATAAAATACTCATTTTTTGATATAATTTGTTTAAGTTAAAAATCAGTTACATTCAATTAAGATTAAAAAAATTCTATAAAGTTTATCAATTGGTTATCGGTTAATTTTAAAAGGTATGTACGTAAAAACTATATAAATAATAAATAATACTTAATAATTTATCCGTTAATTCTTTTTGAATGATCAAGTCCCTAAACTAATGATAATGAAAAAAAAAGCTTAAACAGTTTTAACAGAAGAACGAAGATCTTGAGCCGAGCTTGTGCTTTTATCGGCAAAACATACTAAATTTTAGTCCCGAATAGAGGCACCATGGAAGAAACTTATTCCTTCTTTCCTTATTGTATTTATTCATCATGAATGGTAACCAAAAGATCGTATACGGAGCAGCTTTTAAAGATCTTCCATCTTTTCCTCGTCTGTCTTCAATCCCGAACCTTCATCCACTTTGAAACATCAACCTTTACGTCAATGTCATACATCGGGAAAAAAAATCTCCAATTTGTTCTTCGTAAAATCCCGTATTGTAAAAGGAAAATGAATAAAACCAATATACGTTTATTTCATTTGTATTTTTCCGAAAGAAAGATAAGTTGATAAAAGAGCTATTTTAATTGATGGCACATTGATAAATATAATATAACTATCATATGATGAAATTAAAGACATTTTAAAAGGAAACATTTTAAAAGGAAACATCGATCTATAGGCCCGTTAACCTATCGCTCCTTGGACCGGTCACAACCGATCCTTTCGTAATCGGTAACTAAATGTAACCGTTGGACCAGTCCCTTAACCTGTTTTTTAGGACTAGTCCCCCTAACTGGTCTGTTTTTTATATAAATTAACTAAATTTTTTTAATTATATATTAACTAGAATATAGTTATTGAGTGGAAGTGTTGAACCTCTAGATTTAGAAAGAAAAGAGACCTTAAGGAAAAAGGAGAGGTTCCAACATAATATACAAGAGAAATCAGCTGATGTGAGACTCCAACACGCCCCCTCCAACGGATGCTAGATGGACACAAATTATCCAGGTGTCAGAATGTCGAGCCCCTAGAGTGGCAGACCTTGACTCTAATACCATGAGATAATATGTGAAAGCCTCATATCACTCTTTAAAAGTGCTCTCAAGAAGAAAGGGAATGTTCCAACATATATACAGAAGAAATGGTCTAAGTCTAGCTGACGTGTAACTTCAATAGTTATAATTATTATAAATTGAATATTTTTTTAATAATATTATTATTAATAAATGTGTTAAAAACATAAGTTATTTACTCCATTCAATTAATATTTTATATATTTGCTTATAAATACAAAAAAACAAGAAAACAAAGAAACTCACAATCTTCTAAAACTCGTACAAATTGTTTACAACGTAAATATCAACTTATAAATACATTAAATTCATAAATTGTTAAAAAAAATCAACAATTAAGAATGTAAAATTGCTTACAACTCCTAAAACTTAAGAAAGCGGCAGAAGAACAAAGATTCCTACCAGTACCCATGACCGATCCTCCTAAAAAATTTACATAATTGATCCAGTCCGACCAATTTGATCCCCTTAACCGATCCCAGATGTGATCTACCAATACCACTAAACCAAAAACCACTTGGTTGTATATTTAATGCTATATCCACCATTTTTATGTCAAAATCAGGTCAGATGAATATGCACCGAGAATGTAAAATGTTAGTCTTGATGTGGACGTGTGTGAAAGGAATTAGTAGGTAGAGGTGCATTTAGCCAACCCCATTCAGTATTTCATTAATGAATTGTTGGTATTATAGTCGCTACAATAGTCTATCTCCCGTAGTCCATAGTCCTATTCCTTTTTTAGAAATAAAACAACTAGAAATAGAAAAAAATGATACCATCTATGTGAACCATTGAAACCTCAATGTTTAATGATGAATACTTAAGACAGAAGTACCACAAGCATCCTCCCCTTAGAATCTATGCATAAAGAGATGGGTCAGGGGTTGTTTACCATCTAATTACCGCCTCTTATTGGGTAAGAGGCGCTTACCCGGTCACAGAATGTTTACCAAATGCCTCTTACCGGTCCATGATACGGACCTGGTAAGCTAAGGGAAGGACTCTTACTCGTTTTAGTGCCAACACAGATCGCACTCTTACCTGGTTAGCGCTTAACCAATTTGTTTTAGTAAACTTGGCAATAAAGAGATGAACTATAAGGATAACTCTACAAATGATAGATTGGCTGAGTATTAGATTCAAGTTAAAAATTAACCCAAAAAGATGCTAAACAAGTGAAGGTCACATGTCACTAGGTACATATAATAGCCATCCATCCACTACAGTACATTAAGCTAACATGAAAGCTACACTAGTAATACACATGCTAAAAGATGGGTTTTGGTCAATAACATATCCCTATTGTAAACTCTTGCTGACAACAACATTAAGGGGGTTGTTTGTTTTTTTTAAAAATCTCTAAATGGCTCTTAAGTCTAAATCGTTCAGACATTTTTACACATCACCTCTTATTAATCATAACTAAATTAAGACTTCAGACTTTAGACCTCTTAAAAAACAAACGACACCTAAGATGGGTATTATTGCTAATTTACTCCTCTTGTCCCAAAATAAATGTTCACTTTTAAAAGGAAGTACCTAATTTCAATTATACCCTAAATTTTATGAGATGGAGAGATTCATTACTCGGGGAAATCACATAAATGACCAAAATACATAAAGGAATCAACAAAATAACCACATTTGTAGGTATTTACAAAAATGGATGGTACTTTTGATAAAGCATTTAGCCAATTTGGCAACTGTTTTGCCATAAATGGGTTCCACATGTCATAAAAAGTGAAGAAAATCACGTGCATTTAGCCAAAATCTCATATTTTTGCCAATTTCAAAGGATGTTGGTGAAATGCATGATTTCCTTCACTTTATATGACACATTGGACCCATTCATAACAAAAACAGATTTTCGCCAAATTGGCTAAATGTTTTAGCGAAAATACAGTCTATTTTCGAAAATACCTAAAAAAATGGTTATTTTGGTCATTTAAATGATTCTCCCTTCATTACTCCCTCAATTATTAATAGTAAAATTGTCATTAGTTAATTAGAAAATGTGATTACTACATATTTCTACAATTGTGTGCCTTTTTCATTTTGGACATTTATTTTGGGACGGATGGAGTATTTAACAAGGAGCATAATGTTTTGGGCTGCTCATATCATATCGGCTTGACCTAGAGTGGGTAGTCCCAAAACCTCTTCGATGGTCATGAATGTTGTGGTCCACATGTGATCTATTTACATTAGAATATTGTGCTGCACCAAGCGAAACTGACATTTGGATAAACAAGAAGGTTGTCATGAACGGTAAATTAGGACATCAGGAAAAAAAATGACTAAAAAGATCAGTCGGATGGATGAGTTCCAAAATGAGAACCAAAACACAGTAGAAAGAAATCAAGGGATAAGATACTTTACCTTGTGCATATCGTGGCAAAGGGCTCACAGAAACATCTTCATAGAGCCTTGGTTTAAAAGGAGAATTAGATGTGAACATAGATGGTGCTTGCAAGTTTGGAGTGGCCTTGTCTTGTCCAGAGAGCTGTCCAAGTTCATATATCACCATATTTAAATTACAGAGTAGATTATAGAGTATATAACAGGCACTAAAAACTACTCCTGAGTCCACATTTTATTTTAGTTTGCTCCTAAATAAGTGTATACTTTCCAGTTTTACCCTTAATTATGAGATGGGGAAATTTATTACTCCCTCTACCGTTAATTAAGGGTACAATTGTCATTCAGTTAATTAAAAAAATGTGATATTAACATATTTAAAATTGTATGTCTTGTCCATTGTGGACATTAGCAGCATCACTAAAAGTACTAAATGAAACTGAATCAATCAGTTCCAACTTTCTAGATAAGATTGCATTCAAGATTCAACATATGAATGTGGCACATAAAAGCTGTATAAAATTCATTGAGCTCAAGGAGGGAAGTTATATTACTCCAAATCTCAATGTACGGTTGTAAAGGGTCACAAGGCCAGTAAAAAGCCTCACAGCATAATCTGCAATCTCCTCTGTTTCATATTCTGCAAATGCAAAACCTTTTGATCTATCAGTTTCCTTATCTCGAGGAATGTGCAAATCGACCACCCGGCCTGCTTGAATAAGGATATCATATAAAATTCTATCGCTTACCCGCTCATCCAAATTACCTGTATTAAAAAGATTAAAAAATCAGTTACTGCCACATGAATAACAGAATAACAAGATGCCAGCTAAATAACAAACATCGTGTAACCAAAAGTATAAAAGTAGAGGGAACAGTCACTAAACTTCAGAGTGGAATATTAGTCACAGAAAGAGAACCAGAGTCTAGTAATGTTGTAGAACAAGAATTCAGGAAGAAAGTAAGTATTCATTCAAGGATGAAGCATACATAAAATAAAGCTTAGCCGAATACATATGATCTTCTAGTTAAACTTTACAAGTGTATGCTACAATTTGGTCATTCAAACTAATGTATATATCATCTGAGTGATGCAAATTGCAATACCCACAAACTTATTGATTAGATTTGAATTACAAAATGAATATTTTACTTGAAACTTCTTGATAATACCACTACTGGAGGGTAATCATAAACAAGAGAACGATAAAATAAGATAGAAATACATCTGTCAGCCAAGTAAGAAACAAGAAGGTAGCCATGATGAGCAATTATGAACAGATACACTAGATCAAACATATTGGTCCTCGTCACTTAAAAACCGAGTCTCATTTCAAGATGTTGGTAACCATGATTACGACAAGAATTAGTTTTCTACCCCAAAATGGACTGTTGGTTGATGATCCTACAGTAATGAGCAAATGTAATGTATTTGTGTTTTACTTGAGATAAGTCAAGAAGAAAACTTGATCAATTCACGTCAGCTGTTGATGCACATATGCAACAATTGTCCAAACAGCTAACACAATTGGGGTTTGTTGAAACTTGTGTAGTCGTTTAGGATGGAAATACTCGATCTAAGATTATGACAGTAGTTCACTGATGTAAATATTTATTTCGCCTTACTATAAGCCTATGTAACGTCAAACGAGACTCTTGTAAGCAATGTGGCTAGAAGATAACCATGATATTAGTACTTGATGTAAAAGCTAGCTCCTACCTCATTATCTATGGGTACATTTGAGACAAACTATGGGTTTGAATACACATACTTACTTGGTGTCAATTACTCCAAAATATCTACTGGCTGTGTGTATATGTATGTGTACACACAGTTCATTCATATAGGGCTTAAAGAACCTCCCTTGATAAGATGAAGAAGTATAAATAAATAATCCAAAATCATTATTTTAGCTAGCATGTTGCGACTCTCAAATTAGAAACCTAAACCCTATAGTTGTCTGGCTCTGAGAAGAAGAAAAAGTACAAGATATCTAATTATCTGTTGGGGTTTTGAGCACCACAAAGGTCCCAAAAAACAAGATAAAGTAATAAACTTGAATCAATGACAATCAAATATGTGATGCCAACCAACAACGAATGCGGATAACAAATAGGATCGAAATCACAAAGATCTATCAACCAAAGAACTTTGAAAAACACACAAAACACAGAGATTTACGTGGTTCCACCGGTATGGTGATGTATGTCCACATGGAAGAGGATGAACTTTTATTGATGAAGAACACCCAAACACCAAAGAGAAAATTACAAACCGAACACTTACTTGTGTTGAGACGTGTTGGTTAAGGTCCTAGAGGATCTGGTGGAATATCCCATCTGCCCAGGGTTCGAATCCAGGCATACACAACAATTGTGGCCACTGAGGTTTAATCAGGGCTAATGTCTTACGGTCATAATTTTCCAATCGATTAGTCTAGGTATAGCCTAGGACACCCTCCCACCCCCCCAAAAAAAAAAAATTCTCTACTCAAACTAAGGCTTCTAGGCTCTCAAATTCATTCTCTATATATCATGATGGAGCTCAAGAGGTTTATTTATACTAATCCATAGGTGGAATCCCAATTTGATCCCAATACTAAAAGTTGGGAAATGATCTTTATCATTGCGCGCAGCCATGACGAATTGTAAAGTACGGCCGTGCCTAAAAACCCAAACCCAAAAGTTTATCTTTCACGAAATAATACTACGCCTACCTGCGCTTGATCATAAAGTACAGCCGTGTCAAAACACTCATAACTTTCTGTTTGCAAAATAACATTACGCACGCCCGTGCGTCAAAACAACCAAAACTTCTTATCACAATTTTCAACAATATCATATGCATCATACATCAATCAACAAAAACTTCTTATCACAATTTTCAACAATATCATATGCATCATACATCAATCAACAAAAACAACAAGTAGCCATGCTCGTCTAACTATAAATTTCCCCTGATTCAAAAAATAAAAGAATACGATCAAAACCTCAACGATAAACCAAAATTAACGTAAAATTCGAGTCCATCATATACCTACTCCCAATCTAAAGATCAATTAACCAAAATCAATTGCAATAAAAAGGAAAAATAACAAAGGAACAAACTGATAAACCTAAAAATCACAATTCGTTGGTACTGATATTTACAAACCAGAACTAGATGCATTCAAATTGCTCGATTAATGATTCAAAAGGTATTAATTGTCTACGGTAGTCGAAAAGTTACCAATATATACAGTGCAGCTAGGATCGGAGGACATGATTGACGGCGAGAAAAGGTTGTTGCCGGCGAAGAGAGAAAAACGGAGACGATATTTTGGCGGTGGCGGAAGAAGGTAGAGAATATTTTAATAGTATTTTTTTTTTTGAAGAAAAAAAAATAGTATTTTAATAGTATTTTTTAGAGAATATTTTTTTAATAATATTTTAATAGTATTAAACTGTGTTTCAAATTATACGTTTTATATTTTTTCCAACGCATGACAAGTAGTTAAGAAAAGCGATATAATCTTAAATATGGTATGGATAATTAATAATCCATAAAATTGCTATATTATAAAATATTCGGGTTTTATTTTGTAGATACCTTTTTATCTTTTAAAAAGAGAGAATTACAGTTTTGGTCTCTAAGGTTTCATACTTTCTTTGAAAGTGGGAAATATACTTCAGTATCTTAAATAGTAGTCCCTGAGGTTTGGTATTTGCTCTGAAAGGAGAACCTCCTTACTAACCCCGTTAAAAAACTCAGTTAGTGGGAGGGGTATTTTGGTCAGATCACTTTTTCCACTTAAATCACATAAACGACTTCCTTTTTCTTTTCTTTTCTTCTTTTTTCTTCTTATTTCTTCTTCTTCCCTGGTTCATCACTACCAATGATCTAATTAACTCATACTTATATATATATATATATACATATATATATAGACTTAAGTTCACGTGAGACCAAACAGTTTCCGTGAGACCGGTGAGACCAACCTTTAAAGTATGAAACTTCACACCAAAAAACTGTGAATGTAAAAACATCGAACTTTTCATAGGGAAAACACCGTAAATGTTACGTTCACGGTGTTTTTCGCTGTGAATGTTCGTTTTTTTTACCTTCACAGCGTCTTCACTGTGAAGGTTTGGATATACCTTCACAGTCTTTTATCTGTGAAGGTTTGATTTTTTTTAACTTGGTTTAGGTTTTTTACCTTCATAGTGTGATTACATTATGAAGGTTCGAATGTTTTTTACTTTCACAGTGTTTCGGTGTGAAGTTTCATGTTTTAAGGCTTGGTCTCACGCGGTCTCACGGAAACAGTTTGGTCTCACGTGAACCTGACCCTATATATATATATATATATATATATATATATATATATATATGTATGTATATCAACTCTAAACATTAAACAGGGTGAACTTTGTTGAGAACCAATCATGGTTAACCACTGATCAATTTACACCAAATGGGTTAAGCAAATATAGTGTGTATATATATAGTATATATATATAGAGGCACCTTCAAATACAAACTTTTTAATGGTGCAAACCATGCAAACCACTTATCTACCACATATTTTGTTTTTACCTTTTTAATAAAAAAATGGGAAGGATATTTTGCAACCCTTAAAAAGGTTGCAACCCTTGCAACCCACATCTTAACCGTTGGATTCATGATCGACGGTTATTTTATTTTTATTTTTCTTTTTTTTTAATTAAAAATATTGGACCCCATATCTATTGTAACCGCCGATCATGAATCCGACGGTTAAGATGTGGGTTGTAAGGTTTGCAACCTTTTTAAGACATGGATGAATTGACGATGTCGATTTGCACCACAACGACGATCTTCGACCCTTAACCCATCACCATCGTGACCCACCATCTTCGACATCCATCTCTAGCCATTAACTCGTCACCACCGTTACTCCGGCAACCGTGTAATGGTGTTGCTCGTATTAATCAATCATGAAGAAATCTCCTGAGTAAACACATGAAAAAACCTTACAAGGTTGATTACATAATCAACGGTGATACTTCCATTTAAAGTACGTTTGTTTTAGCAAAGTTGGAAAATAATTCTTGAAACTAATTGATTAAATAGATGCTCGAAAAAATCAACATAACTTCGGAAAGCATGACCAATAATTGAACAAATGGTGCAAACCCAGAATGAAGCATAATGTAGATTCAAACCCAGAAACAAATATTTAAACCAACACAACTATCTGGCCATTAACTATCTGGCCCAATATTTAAAAATTGTGAAGGGGGTTTCACCAGGAAAAATGGTGGAGGGTTTAGCCAACGATCCTTCATCGTCCCTGTGGTATCGTCCCTCCGTTTTTCACATGTATAAGTCGATGGGGAGGTGGGTGATAATGGTGGAAGGTGCCAAGGTGGGTTACGGAGGAGTCGGGACGATGAAGTCTAAGTCGATGAGGAGGTTTGGTCGGACGTATGCCGGGGGTGGTCTGGTCGATGTTTGGTCGGACATATGTCTGGCTTCTTTCAATTGCTCATAGGGACGAGGGTGGTGCCGGAAAAAAAGGAGGGGAGGGTGTCGTCGGTCTTCCTGTGGTTTAGTGTATATATATACTAGAAATGTACCCTCACAATGCAGTGGGTTTCTGAAATCTAAAACTCGAACCCTCGATCATTATTCATATTTTTTGTTAGTCTTTTTTATTTTATTTTACGATTTTGAGAAACCTAACAAAAATATATTTTAGTTTAGTTTAATTATGGTTTTTTATAAAAAATAATAATAAATTTTTTTGTTACGGGTCAAAAAATGTTTAATTTAAATGATAACTATATTTAAGATATTTTATATTTAAAATTAAAAAGATAACATACTTCAATAAAAAATAAAAATAAGATGTTTTATCTCGAATTTTCTTATATTTATCGGTTAGTTATATCAATAGTTAAAAATTTTAGATATTATAAAAATAAATGCTTATCTGCAGTTAGTTACACGAATTCAAACATTGAGCTTTTATAAGTTGTACTTATGTTTAATCAATTTGTACTTTTGGATTTTAAGTAATATGCATTAATAAGTAGTACCTAATGCATAAAAAATAGTTTTTAAGAGTTTAGCTTAAATGCTTTATAATATAGTATAGATATATTAGTTAAAATTCAAAATTACACGTTAATAAAACATAATTATAACTTATTAAAGTCCCATATTTTTATGTGTATAACTAACTGCAAATAAACATATTAAATACAGGATAAACACTATGAGATAAACTACCTATTTTATTTTTTATTAAAATATATTATCAATAATTTGAAATATAATAACATAACAAAATAACTTATCATTATCTTTATAAACAGATCATAACTAAAAGTAAAATAAATTACATCTTTATAATAAAATATAAGTTGTACTAAAGCATTATGAAATTGTAAATTAAGTAATTGGCTTTAATGAATTGTATTTTGTGCTTAAAATGTTGTAATTAAGAGTTTTTTATGTCTCTTTTATAATATAGTATATATATATATATATATAATTATTTACATAACAGGTCCCTAAATCTTTATGGTTTTTATAAAACTAAGAAAAAATATAACAAATGTGCAAAATAAGGGATAATAAGAGAGAAAGTGTGATGTGACCAAAATACCCCTGCCAATAACATTGATTTTTAACGGGGTTAGTGAGGAGATCCTTCTTTCAGAGCAAAATCCCAAACCTCAGGGACCACTATTTGAGATATTGAAGTATAGGTTCCACTTTTAAAGAAAATACGAAACCTTAGGGACCAAAACTGTAATTCACTCTTTTAAAAATATGTAAGGGTTGTTTGGCAGTTGTTGAATGATTTGGTGCAGATGATTAAGAGGCTCTTATGATATAGTGTAAAATGAAATATTGTTTGTTTGATAATTATTCATAATGAAATCAGGGTTTTCAATGGTTAAGAGAGGCTCAAGATACCAAATCATTCAGAGAGTTGGAACCATTAAGAGGCAAACTTTTCTTTTGCCAAACAAAATTCACCTCTTAACTATTCAGATGTTGTTTCTTAATAGAACCATTAAGAGATAAACAAATAGTCCTTAGTGAAATGCTTCAAAAAAAAATATTTAAGTGATATAATACGTAGATTCAAAGAAAAAGGTGATACATTACGTATAAATTAATTATGTACATAAAATCATTTAATTTTTATAATATTTTTTTTTTGCTCTTTTTATAAATAATAAATATGAAAGGTTTAAGGATTTATGAAAATTTGTATGGTCTTTTTATATGAATTATTAATAAACTATAAATGTACCCTCGTAATGCAGCGGATTTCTGAAATATAGAACTCGAACCATCGATCATTATTCATACTTTTTGTTAGTCTTTTTTGAGTTTATTTTACGATTTTGAGAAACTTAGATTTAAAACAAAAATATATTTTAGTTTACTTTAATTATGGTTTTTTATAAAAATAATAATAAAGTATTTTGTTACGGGTCAAAAAATGTTTAATTTAAATGATAACTATATTTAAGATATTTTATATTTAAAATTAAAAATATAACATATTTCAATAAAAAATAAAAATAAGGTGTTTTATCTCGAATTTTCTTATATTTATCGGTTAGTTATATCAATAGTTAAAAAATTTAGATATTTTAGAAAAAAAAATAAGTGTTTATCTGCAGTTAGTTACACGAATTCAAATATTGAACTTTTATAATCTGTACTTATGTTTAATCAATTTGTACTTTTGGATTTTAAGTAATATGCATTAATAAGTGGTACCTAATGCATAAAAATTAGTTTTTAAGAGTTTACCTTAAATGCTTTAAAATATAGTATAGATATATTAGTTTAAATTCAAAATTACAAGTTAATGAAACATAATTATAACTTATTAAAGTCTCATGTTTTTATTTGTATAACTAACTGTAAATAAACATATTAAATACAGGATAAACACTATGAGATAAACTACCTGTTTTATTTTTTATTAAAATATATTATCAATAATTTTAAATATAATAACATTTATATTTATCGGTTAGTTATATCAATAGTTAAAAGTTTTAGATATTTTAGAAAATAAAAATAAGTGTTTATCTGTAGTTAGTTACACGAATTCAAAAATTGAGCTTTTATAAGTTGTACCAAAGCATTATGAAATTGTAAATTAAGTAATTGACTTTAATTAGTTGTATTTTGTGCTTAAAATGTTGTAATTAAAAGTTTTTTTATGTCTCTTTTATAATATAGTATAGATTAAGTTTTGGAAACTAACATAAATATTTTTATTTGAAAAAAATATAATTTATCTTAAATATATATATAATATATATTTGAGGTATATGCGTTTCAATTTATAGTTTGAGGGATAAGGTCATGCAGTAGTAAAAAGACAATCTAAAATCTAACTTATCTTAATTATAATTACGGTTTTAATTAAAAAATATATTTGTTTATAGTTAATTCCCGATTAACTTTTAGAATTTAGGGTTAATTTGTGAATTTAGGACTAGGGGTGAGTAAGGAGTCCTAAATCCCGATATCGTCCTATGTATTTAGATACGGTAATCGGTTCCATGTTTTTCCTATAATTGGTAATCGGTTTGGTACTGATGAGGTACTAGTACCGAAATGTCGTTAATATTACCGGTACCGTACCGATCTAATCGGTACGGTATTTCGGTATCGAGTTTTCCACATTTTCGGTATCGGGAATTTTCGGTATGGTACCGATTCGGTACGGTAATGGTCCCATGCTCACCCCTATTTAGGACTAACTATGTATGTTAATTTGTTTATATTTAGAGTTAACTTTGTACTTTAACGTTTATTTGTTTATATTTAAGATTAATATGTTCTAACTCGATACAATCATGTAGAATTACAAAGTGAAAAATTGAAAATTCACCAACGGTCAATTAGTTTTGAAGTTTTAAAAAAAATTGAAAAAAAAAATCTATTGTATCAATTTTTAATGACTTAAATATTTACTTTATATTTAATCGACCTAAGATAACCAAAAACAGAGTTTGTAAATTTTATAAATTTTTTTATATCACGATAATTATTTTATGATGCTACTAAAAAAATTCTGAATCAACCACTTTACACACGTCCAAAATCCAAACTCTACAAGAAGTTTTATATAACTAATAATTATATAATTATGATTATCCAAATACCATCTTATTTTTAATGAAACTCATGGTTTATAATCATGATCGTTCTTTAGCATGTTAAATGTGTGATTTTGAACATGACCTCCAAAATTTTGGGGCCCTATTTTATGTTGTTTAGGGTCTTTAATCAACGAATGTAAAACTATAGCATACCTTAATGCCTCACTAATTTGTATCATAAGACAAGAATAATACGCTGCAACATCGCCTCAGTAATTGTATATATGTATCTTTGTTATCTCACTTTGCATTGTAATCAAAAGATTTAGGTGTAACAGGTCTACCAAAAAGATTCGATCGTCCCTGTTTATAATATTTTTGACAAATAAAATAATTAATTGATCCTTGAAATCACAAATGTTATTATTATTATTAAAAAACCATTTTAATAAACAAAATTAAAATGAATCGATTTATGTTAGTATGTGCATTAGTACTATAAAATTATAAATACACATATTAGAAATGTATTTTACATCAAATTTTATTTTAAACCCCTTGAATTTATACTTTCTTGTTTTTTCTAAAATGATAAAATCTAGGACCAGTTAATATTTTGCATAAAAAGACAAAAACACATCATATAAAATGAATGAAAACTAGAATATTGTTGTAAGATTATGTGTCATCATCAAAAGGAAGTGATTGATATAATATTTTCCTAGTATTAGAAATTACCATAATGAATGTTTCATTTTATTTGTAAACTCCTCCCTATTTAAAGGGCTTATTATTAATAAGAATTACAGAATTTTCTCTCTGTCTTATTGTTATTCTCTCCATATTGTTGTTCTATTTGTTTTTTCCCTTTAATACGTTATCAGCACGATGCTCGTCTGTGCTACTGTTTCATCAAATGAATTACAAGAATGACAAAGCCAGAAACAAACTTGAATCATGCTTTGAAGGATGAATGGAAAAAAAATCCATGTGACGAGGTAAAAAGTCTTTCTGTATTCTTGAGTTTTTCATCTTTATCATATGCATGATTTTCTTTTGAATTTGCTTAAATATATGAGGATGAACGGGGCATGACCTTAAGTATGTGTATGAACCTAAACCATATAATTGTGTATAATTTTGAACTCGTGATATACTTACTCTATGGGTTAGATACTTGTGTTCCTTCAGTTCTCATTATAAGAGGTTAAAAAAATAAATAATAATAATAACCAGTATTGCTATGTTAACTTGTATCTTATGCAATAAGGATTGTACATCTTTATATGTAATTATATATATATATATATATATATATATATATATATATATAAAATTGATATAATTTATATCATGACTGATTAACATATTTAGATGTAATTGATATTGAAAAAAAAAGATATTTGATTCATTTATCTTTTCTTATTAATTTATATCATGACTGATTAACATATTTAGATGTGATCCAATTATTTTAATTTTGGATACTATTGATTTTAATTGTTAATGTTAATTTATTGGTTCAATGTTTATTATAGGCGTATATTTATGACATTTACATATTAAACTTGTTAATTTTTTTTAATGGAATATGTTTATAAAATGTATTGGATTATACTTAAGGCAATTATTATGCACATTTTGAAGGGTCGATGTGTGAGAAAAAAAAACTATTAAATTTAATTCAATATGTTTTAGGTCTTATAAAATTATTATAACTGCTTGCCTAGTTTATAAAGCACGTATGTTGTTTTTCTAATGTAATATATATATATATATATATATATATATATATATATATTGTCATATATTGCCATATATGTTTTGTTACTAAATATTGGAGTATAATTATAAGCGTATCATAGTCAGAATAAATTCCTAATAATGACGATTGTATTGCTTATTTCCAAAAACATTATTCTTATATTAGTTATAAATCATCCCCATGTTATAAATTTTTTTTGGAAGTTACACTTCCAATCTCCGTATATCCAAAAATGTTAGTAAGATATTAAACATTTGAATTTGACTTTATGTCAAAACCAATATTTATTTGGCTCATAACAAAATATCCCAAAATACCATTAAGGTATTAAAACATTGAAATTGGCTTCATATGCTAAACTCATATCAATTTTTGGCCTCATGCCAAATGCTCTATAATTAACAATGTTATATTTAAATTAAATAAACCACAAAATATCGACTGGATTTTGTCAAATGGGTGTAAACAGCCCTAAGGTTTGTAGGGACTTAAGAAATCCATGTGATTCCCCTACTACCTGGAAATCCAATAGATTGAGTGATTTCTTTTTCACAAATTGAAATATTGATGAAGTATTATCAACAAAATATAAACATACAAAAATCCAATATTGTTATGATAATGAAATTTCATAACCATATCCATTTTCTTATAAAAAAGAAAATCATATATTATCCTTTATATATGTAAATGGCTCATCATAAAATCAATGAAGTAAACTCAAAAGAATCTGAGTATCATAAATGAGTATATAAACCTCATTCTAAAAAGGTACAAGAAAATACCTAAAGTTCATCAACTCTCCAATTGACTTTAAAACCAACCTCTTGAAAAAGTACAAACAAATACCCTCATGTTTTGAAACGACATATAAATCCTAAGTTTCATAGGAATACATTTACTAGAAACCCCCAAAGAAATGTGGGATGTCCCGAAAAGGATAATCGGGAGTACTCATGAATATGTACTTCCCGAACTAATCGTACAGTGGAATGAAACTCACCTACTCGATTACAAAAAGGTAACTGATTTCAACAAAGAAATGTTATATCCAAAACGCGTATCAATCTCTGTGGCAAGAAACTCACAGAAGATGACATGACTCTTAACATTATTTCCACCTTTCATATATCAAAAATATTAATGAACTAATATAAGTTGGAAAGTAACCTTTAGACAAACTCATCAACCTACTGCAAGTGGTTGAGAGACATAACAAGATTTTTTGGAATAATAACACCACATATGTCGAGATAAAGAAAATTCTCGAGATCAATAATGAAAGTATTAAATGTGGAAACAACTCCAAAGAACGGACAGTTAAAAACAATTTCACACATGTGACATTTATCCACTATGTGGACGAAACCCTAGAACGGGGTCAGGGTCTTGGTAAGAGTCGGGAATAATTTTTCAACATCTGGAGTAGAGATACAACTACTGCCCCATGTGATAATGGACAATCAAATAAGAAATGCACTAAAGAATTCTCTTGTCAAAAAGGAAACACGTTGAAAATGAACTATAACATATTAATTTAATATTTAATATTGATTAAGCATATGTTTATTTGAAATTAATTTTAAGCATCAAAATTAATTTCTTTGCTAAAGTAAAATCGAATATGTAACTATTATAGATGTAAAAAAATACATCTAAATAAATAACAAAACTATTAATATTCTCCGTTCCATGTAGGAATGTATCGAGGAGAACTTGAGTTTTTGTAGAATATTCCACAATCTAAAATGATAGACAAATACATATTACTTAGACGATGGACTGTCACTTTCTTGTTGGTACAAGATTAATAGGAACCTTGTAAGATATTCGTATCAAATGGAAATGAAAATGAGCATGTATACATAAGTTATAATGAATATGAAAGTAAACATATCATGGAAACTAATGTGTCAAACTAGTAGATTATTGGGTCATCGAAACATATTTTGTCACCAATAAAGAACTTTGGGGGAAATGACACATATATGTTTCGACATGACCATGTGGGACACCATGGTTATGACATAGTGATCCTTGTATTGCAAAATACACATAGACACATTCTCTTTCGAGTGAAAGGCGGAATGAGACAAATTGCAACTGTTGACTTCTACAGCATAAGAAACGACATTGTCATCATAATATGCCCTCTCGAATACCTAAAACTTTTGTATATACCCTAATCCTTGGCCAAGACAAAAATGAGATCATCCTAAAACTAAGGGACATAATACAAAAATATTCCATTGTTACAACGAATACAAGGTGATATTTATGGACATAAACATCCAGAATGCAGGCCATTAAAGTACTTTATGGTTCTGGTTTCGACACGATGAACGCATGTCGTATTATTGTCCACATGAAACACTGCACTCCTAGCACTAGCTATACGTTTAAGGTCTCACCACCCTGATTATCTCATCAAGTCTACATGACTTGGAATGCTGGAGAATTTACATCATAAGGATTTGATGTTAATTTCATATGTATTAGGATCAATGTAGAGTTTCCTATACCCCAAGTGTATATATAAAATGGTCTCATAGAAGTTGTTATCAAAAGAATATGATGACATATTGGGTATTAGTAATGCGCACCAATTTACCCACATCTACCTGGGGTTATGTAATTATTATATGCAGTTTTTTTTTCCTTTTCATTTTTAGACCCACTTCTTGCTAACTAGCCTCATGCGTACCAGTTGGTAACTGGATATAAGTCTGATAGTTTACATTTACGCATGTTTGGTTATGTAGTATATGTGCCAATTGCGCCCCCACAGTGCATCAAAATGGGTCCTTAAAGACGACTTAGTATTTGTTGGATATGAATCCCCAATAATTATCCGCTAATCAGAATATTTGACTAGTGATCTCATTACCGCTAGATTTGCGGGTTGTCACTTTCATGAGACAGTCTTCCCGTCGTTAGGGGGAGATAGGAAAAAGGATTTTCCATGAGAACGACAGGAAGTGTCATTGAATATTCCCACTCTGTCTCATTTTGATCCCCAAAACTTCACAACGTAATGTTGAAGTCAAACGAATCAGACTCGATACCTGATACGTTTAATGTTATTCCAGAAGTGACAAAATCACATATAAGAGATGCAAATATACTCGCAAGGTTAAAGTCCCCAAACAAGGGCACAACGTCGCTGGAAAGTGCGTTGCAATCACACATGGTGGATGTGTGGTTGAGGTCGTAGCTCCCAAACGGAAATGGGGGAAGCTACTTGGTTCGATAGATACTCATCTAAAGGAAGAGAAGAGTAAGGCACAACTATTTGTCATCAATACATAAACCTCTCACGAGATTGTCTCTGATTAAACTATGTCTATGAATCATTACTGGAGGACGCTCCAAAGTTAATATTGATTCCAGAGATTAAAGAAATTTCAAATGAATTATGAGAGTACATATGAGTTGATGGACAGATCATACATACTCATTGATGATATATTTCGCATATATTGTTGCTTATGAGATGATAGAGCACATTGACATCGAACCATGCTCAGTTGAAAAATATCAACAAAGAGCAAATTGGCCTAAATAAGCAATCCAGGAGAATCATATTATTTGACAAATGAACAGGTATTTGGTTTGGTAGTGCTAGCCCACCAAGTGTAAAGCCTGTAAGACATAGATAAATAATTTGTCGTAAAACGTAATGAGAATAATCAAGTCATAATGTATGAGACTCTCCTTTGACGCAAGGTTTCTCACAACGCCCTGGATTGACCACGAGAAGACTTACTCTCCCGTGATAAACGTTATAACGTTATGCTAATTAATTAGCCTAGTAGTTTCCGAAGGACTAGAAATGCAGCTCATGGATGTGGTTAATACATATCTCTATAGGGATCTATATTTAGAGATATAAAAGTGTTTGATGACATTACATTACCAAAATCAAGTAACTCTACACCACGAAGTGCGTTTGCAATAAAATTGAAACGTTCACTTTATAGATTAAAACAATCTATGCGGATGTGGTATAACCCCCTAAGTGAACACTTGATTGGGAAAGGAGACATAAGAACTATGAATTGTGCCCTTGCGTATTTATGTAGAAAAACAAGTTCTAGATTTTCAAAGTAGCTTTATATGTCGATGTTATGAACATAATAGGCACTCTTGATGAAATAAGAGTAACCACAAGCAACTTGAAATCTAAATCTGAGATAAAAATCTTGGGAAAACTTGGGTTTGTCTAGCTATTTGAGCCAGGACACCGAGTTTGTGAAATATTAATTCACCAATCGCATATGTCTAGAAAATAATCAGACAATTTAATATGGACAAAGCGCATCCGGTTAGCACTCCCATGATTGGTCAAAATGTTGGATATAAGGAATTGTCCATTTCGTCTAAAGGATGGTGACGAAAAAAAAGTGTTGGGATTTGGAATTCCCTATCTAAGTACAATATGCGCATTATTGTATTTAGCACAATACACTTGACTGTATATTCTATTTCTCAGTGAACTTGTTAGCTAGATTTAGCTCAGCGCCAACGCAGCGTCATTTGGAATGATATCAAGTAAATCTTTTAGAACCATTGACATGGGCTTATACTTTCCCTATAGAAAGAAAAATGGGATTGATAATGGAACTTCAATACCTTAGAATGTAAGCAGTAAAAGTACTAACTCTTATAGAAAACACTAAACAATGTCTTGGTATGTGTTTGTTGATATTAGATATATGTATTACTCATAGAAAGGTTGTTCTCAAACTGGATAAGGAATCTCCAAAGTGAACACCCAGATTGCTTGAAAGTAAGCTAAGCAAACCCTTGTAACTACCTCCTTGAACTATTCCAAGAATATTACTCTCCATGAGATAATTAAAGAATGTATATTATTAAGGACTATCATTACATATATTAGAGGAGCTAGTAATTTTGGGTTCAATCAGTATTCTACTTGCATATATGGAAATAATGCATCATGTATAGAAGAAATGAACATAAGATACATCAAGGGTGATAACACAAAGCATATTCTGCTTAAGTTTTTATACAATCAGAATAAAAGACTCTCCTTTAGATTCAAGTGAATCAAGTAAGGTGTGAAAAGAATGTGACATATTTTACCAAGTCATTACCTAAAACCATATATTGGAAAACATGTAGAAAATAAATGGAAATGTTTTCCAAACTCCCTTGATTAATGCACGAATCAGGGGGAGTAGTAGACAAAAGGGGGAGTCTACTATATTTGTGATATTGGTATGTTGTGCTCTTTCCTTCAACCAATGTTTTATTTTTCCCATTGGGTTTTCTTCCTTGGTGTAAGGTTTTAGTGAGACAACTGTTTATATACCATCATGCTTTCCTAACTCTCATGATTAATGTACTAATCTAAGAGAAAACTAGACTGAAGAAAAAGTTTATATATTGCAAAGAAACTGGTGCGCTGTACTCTTTCCTTCGTCATATTTTTTTATCCCACTGGGTTTTTATTTTGGCGTAAGGTTTTAACGAGGCAACAATTGTGCACATCACTCCTTTGACTCGGCACAAGGGGGAGTGTTGTAAGATTATATGTCATCATCAAAAGGAAGTGATTGATATAATATTTTCCTAGTATTAGAAATTACCATAATGAATGTTTCATTTTCTTTGTAAACTTCTCCCTATTTAAAGAGCTTATTATTAATGAGAATTACAGACTTTTCTCTCTGTCTTATTGTTATTCTTTCCATATTGTTGTTCTATTTGTTTTTTCCCTTTAACAAATATATCATTTTTCATGCATAAAATAGAAGGTTGACCTAAAGTTTATCGTTATTATACCAGACAAGCCCAGTAAATCCCATATCAAATCAGTTCTAATAAAACAGTCAGATGTATGCAAACATTTCCTTTTATATCAAAAAAAACAGAGAGATTGCTTTTTTGAAAAAAGTGCATGCAACAAACATGAATCATGGGTAAAGTTATATATATATATATATATATATATATATATATATATATATATATATATATGTGATGCAACTAAAAAAATTCATGTATAGCATAAAAGATCCTAGCAGGGTCAGATATTCAAAAACATTAGCAACTCCAAGAATAATAATACATTATAATTGGACAACTTGTGTCTTCATTTCCTGGCTGTTTTATCGAGAACTTCGATGTATTTCTTCGGTATCCCATATTGTTCGACAAGATATCTAGCAAGAACATCGATCACCCCGCCTTGAACCAGGACCTCGTGTCCCTTCTTCCCTGGTTATAACAAACCACGAACCACAATTAGCACACTGAATTTCTTTTATAGACAAACAAAACTCAAAAACACCTGTGCCACCATCGACTGTTGTTCATCCTACCCTCAGACCCTAACCTGGATTCGTTTGATTTGAGTTATACTGCGTTGTTGGGAAGTCATGACGAATTAAACAGCCCAAATGGTTGCAGTTTATGATAAACAGTTTATCTTGATAGGAATCTTGCAGATGCCATAATAATCTAAGGGGGCGTTTGGTTCACAGAATGTTTTTCGATGGAATGGAATCTGGAATTTGACTTTGAAGAAATTGGAATGTTATGTTGTCAGGTTTGACCACCTGTTTGGTTGACAGAATTGAAATGGAATCTGTTAAATGAATTGGAATTTTTCTGTTTGGTTCACAGATTGTAGCTTCGGAATTGGAATGGAATTTTGGTAAATGACCAAAATACCCTTTTTGATTATTTTATTTTTTTAAACAAAAATTACTTTAATGAAATAGTCATTAAATAGTTTAATTTTTAACTAAAATTGCTTTGATTATTTTAGCACACGAATGATGAGAGAGAGAGAGAGAGAGAGTTGGTGTCTGCTGATAATCAATATCAGTAGGGTTTAGTTTGGGGTAAAGGGTAACTTTGAAATTATCAAAACATGATATTCCATCCCATTGAAATTCTTGGGTTTTATGATGGAATGTTCAAATCCTATATCTATGGAATTTATTGGAATTCAAAGATTCCATCCATTGAAAAGCTTGAACCAAACAAGGGAATGGAATCTGGTCAAAGGAATTCAACATTCCAATTCCACCAGATAATTCAACATTCCAATTCCACCAGATTCCATCACATTCTGAGAACCAAACGCCCCCTAAGGGTGTGTTCGGTACAAGGGACATGGCGGAACAGGACATAACGAAAACTATTTGTCTAATGTTTGGTGCAACATTTAAACCGGGACAGGCCAACACCAAATGGGACAAAAATGCATTTTTTTTTTGTCCCACCAAAATAGGTGGAACAAAAATCAGGGAGATAGGGTCAAGATTGGTAAATTACTTAACTACCCATATCAAATTAATACCCTAAAACCTTGCACAATTCTTTCACCCACATGCCTCGCTCTCGCCCTCGCCCGTCCACTCTTGTCCAGTCCCGTCTACATACCAATCACACTCCAAGAGAACACAAATGGTCCAATTTCAGGTGCACCCGCATACTTAAAACTTTGTCAAGTCGATTAATCTAACAACCCAATCCCGATTGGCAAAAGCTAACAAAGATAGAAAGCCCTGTATGTGAAACTATTATGTGGCGCTCGGTTCTTAGAATGTTTTTTAAGGAATGGAAACTGTCACATTGGAATAAATGAAGCTCGTTAAGATATGTGAATGGCGACATACCTGGCAATTCCGTTACGGATGTACTACAAGCAAACTTCTTCTGCAGTTCCGATGCCAATGGCTCAGCATCGATCAGAAAAGATTCCATCCCTGAAAGCTTCGTCACTTTCTTGTTCCCTTGCCTCCGTTCAGTCATTATTTGCAACGGTTTCAAACCACCTTTTCGCACAACCGATTCTTTTCCTCTCGTCACTTGGTGATGCGCTTGCATCCTATTTATAAATGTTGGCGCTAAATCCTTCTTATGTATTTCAGAAGGATACGTGGATCCTTTCTTGATAGCGCCCTTAAATAATGCATCGCACAAAATCGCATCTAAAACCACAATCGACTTATTTGTTGGTCTCACCAGGTTTTCTTTTTCGACATAAGCAAACACAACTTCGCTGGCTTCCGATGCGCTATAAAGTTGACGCGTATCGGCTCCCACCGAAGTGAAAATGGGATTTACGTGCACACTTGGTTTGTAAATCTCCACAACCTCCATTCGGTTGATATCTACTTCCTTAGCGAGATCGACGGTTTGCTCGTTTTTCTCCACTTGTGGCTTTTCGGGCTTAAAAGATGTGTAACCCGGATGCTTGCGATTAACAGCCAAGACCATAACTTCTTTTTTATGCTTATCTTCTTTTGATGAAATCTGCCCGTCACATAAACACGACATGAGACAATGGCAACATACTCCATAACGAAAAAGACACAGTTTTAAAAATGTGTAACTATTACACTTTTTCATTTAACTAAATATGACAATTATACCCTTCAGTAATAGAGGAGTAATGGATTCCTCCATCTCATAATTAAGGGTAGAAATGGAAGCTTTTGAAAATGGTCACCTATTCTGAGACAAACTAAGGGACTATTTGGTTGGTTTTCCATTAAGACCTGTATAGATAAAGATGTTTGTGTCCGTATAGATTGGGAAGGTTTTTGTTTGGGAGGGTTTTATCATAGATGGAAGGAGCGTGTTTTTTAATTGGGAGGGGTAGGTTTTGAAAAAAAAAACTAGCTTTCTGCATAAAGCTCCCCCTCTAGAAGTTTACTGAACAAGTCACTTTCTATGTCATTAAGGCACTACCAAAGAGTTATATATAGCTGACCGAATAAGCTGTGAGTCCCATAAGCTCATTAAGTTGCTAATAAACATGTCCTAAAATAGAAATTTGGACAGTTATTTAGGGATGACGGAAGTAACTTTGAAAACTAAAAAAGAAAGCTGCAAACCAGAAGTTGAGGTTGTGCTTAGATCAGGATTCTTACTAAACCATTTTTAGGGTGTGAGCTCAACCCAAGTGACAATATCAATCGAGTCCCTCAAAGACTTCAAATATCTCTTGATATCTTAATTTAGACCCCACTTTTCAAATTATAAATTTTAGATTATGAATATGTAAAGGCATTCAGCTTTCTCACTTGATTGACGGGATTTAAATTTTGAAAAAAAACATGTCATACTAGAAGTCCAGCGACATTGATGCATGTATGTATGTGTGTATACGTGTATATGTGTCTATAAATATATGTGAGCACAACTATAATATATAGAGACTCAGATTAAGGGCTAAACTACAAAAAATTGAAAAATGAGAAACACCCTAGTAACCATTCATTTGTCCTCTATGCATATGTGCATAAAAGTAATTGCAAATATTTCCTGGTTTCTGGGCACGTGCTTATTCTATGCACATGTGCATTCTGGACAAATGAATGGTTATTGGGGTGTTCCTCCATTTTCGATTTTTTTGTGGTTTTCCCTTAAAACCCAACCCTATATATATACACACTACACACACAACTATACCTATAGAACAACATTGTACAGCGAACCTTGAAAGGAAACGCACAAAAAATGTGTTCTTCAAATTTCCTGCAACTTATAGACATTCCATGATACTATATCAATTATTACCAGCACAAACTCAACATCCCATGATATCATTCCAAATATATATATATATATATATAGGCAAAGGATCGTGTGAGAAGTTGAGGTTAAGGTGAGAAGTGGATCTGAACCATTGATCACTTTTAATCTCATGCCCTCCCATGAATTGCACCTTAGAAGGGAATTGATCGGGTACATCTTCGGTGCATCTTATCTCGGTGCATCTCATCCTAATGTGCGTCCATTTCTCATCCAACGGTTGATAACCACTTCTCACGCTTCTCACGTTAACTTCAACTTCTTGTAGTCTGATTTGTTTTGTTTTTTTTTCGGCGTGCATCTCAGGACTTGTTTCAGGTGGTTGAGCTAGCAAACATTTTGGTTATTATAAGGCTAGCAGGTAAGATCGTTGGATGATGCAAGATTTGGGAATTTTGGATAACTAATCTAGTTTGGTGAAGGTAATGGTGGGTGAAAATATATGTAGTATCATATGTTTTAAATAGCCACCTATAAAAAAAATAGTTAGTAATGTGGCTTTTGTTTAGTTAGTAAAGTGGCTTTTGTATAGTCTTTACTTTTGCAAAATAAAGAAAAATGTTTACAGGTTGTAAAATTTTTTTTTGGCAAATCATGACTTTACGAATGGGTCATGCCGAATTTTTGCCAGAAATTTTGATATAAGTTAGGATGTTTAACCCAACCCTATATGTGTGTGTGTTATATATCCCAAGTTACATTGAAAATGGCAGCTAGAACGCAGAAAACAGAAAAAGTAACGAGAGATTACCAGTCCTTCAGAAGACTTGGATTGTAACCACTTAGACAACTTTTTGTGCGATGACTTCTTAATATCCAGCACAGTGCCAGGTGGCCTACAAGGTAATATATGATTTGCCCTACACCAACACAAGAATCAAGCAATAAAATTAAATAAATATGTTGGCATAAAAACAAGGGCTAAATGCATCAATAATCATCATACTTTCACCTCTTTGCACCATAATCATGTTATAAATTAAAACTTGTGGCAAAAGATCTTTACTTTCAAAATACCACACGAACTACCAAAATCACATATTTTGGATTATGTGCAAGGTGCAGGAATATATTTTTGCACATACGGAACAAGATTCTTGTATGATGTCTGAAATTTCAAGTTCTATTTTCAAAAAAAAATGTTCAAAATAGCCAATCAGGCCTCCTCTTTTCAGTTTATGACCATCTTTTCAAGAAATTGACTGAAATAGCCGGACATCACGCAAGTAGTGTAACACCCGGATTTCTAAGATATCTGATTTTCCGAATAACTTATATGTCTAAATAAGAACCTCAGTCTTGGATTTGATGCCCCTTTCATTTTACATTTAAAATGTCGAATTACGGGTTATCTTTTGTGATCAGAAATACAGTTCGGGACAAAAATCGAGTTGCGGAACCACCTGGGCGATAGTGCCCGCGAGAGTGACAAGGTGTCGCAATCGCGAGGGCACTGTCCCGTGAGAGAGATAGAACTCTCGGTATATTCTCGGCGATAGTGCCATTGGTCACTATCGCTAGTCACATTCGCTGAGAATGTACCGTGAGGTCAAGGGCGCGGGCGATTGTGCCGGCGATTGTGCCGGCGAAAGTGACAAGTGTCACAATCGTCGGGCACTATCGCTGAGAGTGCGGTCGGGTATAAAAATCTTAAGTCGCGATTTTAACTCATTTTATCAGATTTCTAGGGTTGAGAGACGTTTTACTCAGTTGTGTTTGGTAAGTATTCATCCCCAAAACCTCTCCCTTCATTTATGATGCTTCATAGTCATTAATGGTGATCCTTGATACTTCTAGGAAGTGGTATTAGGAAACTCTCAAGTGGTCTAGCATGACAACTCTCGTCTCCTCCATTTTTAGGGTTTGGTTTTCTCTTTGAAAATTACCAAGGTGAATTTCTCTCTATTTTCACAAACTTTATACATGTCAACTATGATTTCAAACTTATGAACATCTCCACTTTGCCTTCTCTTGATTTGGGTGAGTTTCACCAAAAGAAACTAATTTTGGAGATTTCTTAGGGTTCAGATGGATGATTATGATTTTGGAAATTGAGAACTTGTATATTGAAATATTTGAGAATTTATACATGGAAAATATGGTTTCCTTTGGTTGTATGTTTAAATGCTTGAAAACAAAATTAGGGTTTTGGAATGTGATGAGATTATTGAATGAGAATTTGGGAAATTAGATTTGAAGTGTGGAAATACTATTCAAAAGCACTAACTTGGAACCTCTTGGAAATTATGTGAAATAACATATGGAATCTTGCTTTGTTAGCATATTTGTTGACATATTAACTGTTGGAGCATTTGGTTGGACTTAGTGACATTATATGGAATATTTGGATGCATTTGGGCGTCATGACCCCATAATCTAATTGTATCATTTTGTCCGATGATGGGACATTAGTTTTCCACATCGAGGCATGTTTAGGCATCGGATAGGGTGTAAGTCCTACGTGCTAGTATGCGATATTGAGTGAGGATCTCAACGTAAGGGCCCTATGTAGTTGAAGTTGACTTTCCGTGGGTGTACGTTTAAAGCTACCGAGCCTAACATCCCGTGCGTATGCTTTCTTATGTGTGATTGGTTTTACTAACTTGTCAAGTGGCTTACTCTTGTATTCCGTCACTTGTGTTAGTAAGCGGGTCTCCCCCGTTAACCCAAGAGGTACTTGTTTTATGGTGAAGGTTTACAATTGTTGTTATTATGGTTTCACGTTCCTTACCCCGCTCATAATTGATTATTTCTAAATATAAATGTTTGATCTCACTAGGCTTTAGCCTAACACTTTTTCTTGAAATGACGTGTATAACAGGTCATTCTAGCGGTGGGACTCCCCGGGCTTGAGTAAAGAGAGATTGAAGGATAGTAACATTTTTGGAGGATATAGAGGCGCACACTCAACATAGTCTTGGTATATTTTGGGAAGAGAAGTGGCAACACCCGATTTTAATCTAGATTTAATTGTGTCTAGATTAGTAGGTTGTTGAATTAAACTTTGATTGATCCTTTGGGTTGTATTCGTCTTACTTTGTTCCCCGTTTCGGGATGACATATTTTGGTTGATATGGCACTATTGAATTGTTCAGGTTTTCTCCATTTATAGCCGTCATATTGCCGAATTTTCGATTTTTAAATTCCCCTAGAATTTAGGGTGTTAGCGCTTACGCAACTTTCTTAACCCACTGTTTTCCAATAAAATAATCAGAAAAATTAGACATTAAGCAAGTTGCATAAGTGCTAATTGCGTAATGTCTACGTGGTTTGTCTATGAACATACCACCTACGCTGTTGGAAACATATGTGCAATGGCTTACAAATTTAAATTTCATTCTTACCATAATGTACTTCCAGCAATAGGAAGATCTTTATCCTTAAGGGTAGTATAAAACGCTTGCAGAAGACATTTGTCCAAAAGTGCATCTATATCCTCAACCGAAAGAGTATTTTGATCCTCAACAATGCCCTTATCACTTTGAACATTTTCCGTCACCGTCAGATCACCAAGATCAGTTGTTACTTGTTGGGCAATATTCAGGTTTTCCTGCATTTTTGAAGATGAATCAGGATAGCTAGCATCTGGGCCATCCATACCCGCCTCTAATTCTCCGTTATCTCCATCACTGTTATGGTTTGCGGCATCAGCATGTGACAAGTCACATTGCTGAGTAGACGGATCCTCGAACACTACATCTTCCAGAAATCCAGCATTGGGCACATATCGACCTTCAGCTGATTCCCTAAAAAGAAAGATTTATAAAACATATAATTATCACACAAATCCACTACACAATTGAAATGTCAATGGGTTCCGGTGCTATATTTACCAAAGTGCATCACGATAGTGATGGTTTATCTTTAAAGCCTTTCCACGGAGACCAGCTTTTAGAGCCTCGGAGCTGCTCATGCAGGTAGATCCAACCTATCAAGAGGAAAAAAGAAAATACCCTTTACATATTTGAACATTTACCGATATACATCTTTTGAAAAGTTTGATAAAAGAAAGATGGATAGTCTAGAAAGCTCACCGCGATTGGAGCTGGATTACCAGGCACTTTAACAACCCATGGCTCCCCAGATAAAAACTCAGGCAGACCCTCTGAATCTATACTGATGCCAGGAAACATCAAATCAGCCCCTCCAATCACATACCGTGAAACCTCACCTCCTTTCAGAATGAAAGCAGGTAGAAGATGAGGAACTTTCCATAGTGCAAAGACTGCAATTTTCAGATCAACAACTTTAGAAACGGCCCACCATATATCCCAAGTTAATGAAAGAACTCAATCTTCAAAGAAAATGAAAGAAAACTGACAGTCTCTTCCATCCGTTAACATGTTCAATTGACGTGAGTAATCAATACAAAACGCAAAAAACTAGAAAGATGTCCACCTTTAAGAAACTTCCAGTACCAATCTAAAAAAGATCATAAATCATGTATCTCCATAAAGTTTTGGGCTCGTCCAAACTTAGTGACCGGAAACAATTTCCAAAACAAAACCAGTCATCTCCTATTCTCCTAGCAGAATGCCATCTACATGAAGATCATGCATGATGTTTTTGCCAATTAGATATATGGAAAACACCAAATAATCACTGGCATTTGTTTGAGGACCATCAAGAATATCTAAACCTAACTCCCTGATGCTGGTTGTGACCGTATATAGAGATGGTCGAAGACGTTTCTCAGCAACAAATCCTAGTGCTCGTTCAATATATGACCAATGGCAGTGATGAATAATTGCAAGCACAACAAAAGTACAGATTATTGTCATCTTTGCCATAAGAGAGAATGTATCAAACCTTGAAATACCCTTCGTCATAAAATGACCTTCAGGTGATGACTAAAGCCATCTGGAAAGAAGTTAATACTAAAGACCGAATTGCAACCGACGGAACACTTTTTAAAAGGAAGAAACTCCAAAACTCAATTGTCATTTTTTTCACGATACGTGCATCTCTTCGTGCTTAGCTACATACCATCACGGATAGCTGACGTGTTTTGGTCACATTTCCAAGAAGGGAATGACCATATATCTCAGAGATTAAAGAACAATAGTCATCGGATATGGCAATGAATGAAAGTATGACTGCCTTCTGCATAGCAGTCAGGATCAAAGTGATAACCAAAAAGAGGACACCAGAAAGGTAAGGCCGAGTATCTGGCCAAATCCAGCCAAGTATATGGTTGGTTTTCTGGCTTATCTCATGTTGGATCTGAGCATTTGGAGTGAAAAATCCCAAATATCATGATCCTGAGTCGAAATCTTGGGAGAACTAATGGTACCAAATTAGTGTTATCGAATATAAAGTTAGAAGGCAAGACAATAAAGTGAATCTTATGACTTTTTTAAGAGACTGGTGCTAGAATTTGAAGATATGGCAAGACGAAGGCAAGAAGATGTGATTATAGGAAGTAGGAACTACAACGAGTGAAAAAACTTGCATCAGAAGAAGATAAGTATTTATGAGAGTCGAATTGTGGCACCTATAATATTTAGGGACACGACAATAACATGAAAGGAAGGGAATAGAAGAAAAGGGGAATGTCATAATCTAGTTAAGGGAACTTTTTTTACAAGTTTATTAACAGATATAAGGATTTCTCATAGATACAGGCATACCAAAGATACAATAAAAGTAGATTTTCAGAAATTTAATAAACCATCAACTGGCCTAGCAAGTGATATGAAAGAGATGTAAAAATAATAAAAGTATTTATATTGAAGTCATATGATCAGAAATATTATAATCAATCATCCAAGATGGAAGCCATGCAAAAAAGATAGATACAAGATATACATGAGTGCATCAGTCGAGCACTGGGAGTAGATTGTACATTGTTGTAAAATCAAACGCTGGAGTGAGAAAGCTCATTTTACGGAACTACACTCCGAAGGATGACATAAAAGCAGTATTCAAGAAAGCTACTTGAACACAACAACAAAGCATAACCTGAGAGTCTGAACCCTCACTGAAATGGTTAAAGCAACCCCACTTTGTTTGTACTAGTTATTGCAGTAGTCACATTGAAATTCTCTTTACCAATTGATCGTTTGCTTTTAATACCATTTGATTATTTCTCATGGTTTTAGATAAAATGTCATAAGAATGATCTAAAAATAAACTGATCAAGAAGATATAAGTGAATAAAGAAGCCTAGAATCCGAACACCTATATTGGTCAAGACAAAAGTTAGACTTGAAAATAAATCAAGCTCGAGAAGCAGAAGATTGACCATAGATGTTTACGAAACTAGCAATACAGATGGGGAAAAAAGGCCTCCGAAAAAGGTAATGAAATCACACAAGACCAAAGTCACCTAAAGATGATCGCACATGATTCGATAGGGTCGTGGTTGTCATCAATGGCTAGCCTATTGTCCAAGATGAAAGCAAGCACGTATAAGATAGCAACAACTCAAGCCAACAAATATTTTAGATAGATCACAGCGACTAGCACCAAAATAATCGTTATGAGCATATAAATGGCAAGGCTACTGGCTACAACCAATAAACAAAGAAGATGGCATGCAACTGATAACAGTCGAGCTACTCAAAAGGGCTAGGGTTTAAGACTTTAGAAGGTCGCCAAAGTCTAAACTCAACATCATGTAGATATTTATGGTAGAAATTATGTTTATATATTACCGTGTAAATGAAGTTTGACTCATGGACCGAAGAATAGAATATTATAATAAAAACCACACTAAGGAAAACCTAGTGAACGCATAACAAGAACCAATACAAGTAACTTCATAAATTGTCATATACTTGAAATAGAAGCTATTGTAGGTCCAATGCATGAAACTAAATATTTGTGTTGATACAGAAAATTATTGTTCTTTTTACATGATTATATATGTGTTGTGCAAATGAGAAAAGCAACCCAAATGGTATATTATACAAATAAAAAAAGACCCCCATGGCATTTTGACCAAGAATTATTTCGGATTCATAAAATCGCACTTCCAATGCCATAAGAACACCATTCTGAAATCCTGTTGGAAATTTTAAATCACAATTTCAAAAAATTGTTGTAGTTGTATACCTGTTGGAAATATGCTCGTGCCTCTGCTATCAACATCAAAGAACATTGGTAATCCACCTTCCAAACTGTAAATAAGAACACGATTTGGGTGCTTCGAAACAGTTATCTCTACCTACAATAAAACCATAACATAGTTACATGCAAGTATGCAACTTCCATCTAAAAACTAATATTCTGCGACCAATATAAAAAATGGGCATGTAAGTTAACAACTGCATATGACATCTTCCATAGCAACCATGCATAAGCGTAAACAACAAGCACCTAAAAGCAAATTAACCTTTTATTAGAAGTCCGACAAGAGAATTATTCTAGTAACAATTAACATCAAATTAACCTTTTATTAGATGCCCAACAAGAGAATTATTCTATTAACTATTAACATCAAGAACTGGCACAAGTTACATTCCTTGAAAATCAAACAGAGGCTAGATGTTTCCAGGGGAGGACCTAAAAGGGGTCCCGTGCACCCACTCAACCGATTTTCACAAGCGAGGCGCACACGCTAAACTTTAAGAGGTGCTCCGGGACACAAAAAAATACAAGAGAAGTCAACCAAAAAACCGAAAAAGTGCCCCAAAATCAACCAAAAAACTTAAAAAAAATCCCTCGAAACAATGGAATTCGGCTTAAAAGACATCGAGCGACTTTGCGGGCCTTTGATCCACCTTAAAAGTGCACCCGCACTGCAACAACCCTGGGTCAGCTGCAGGTTGTTTTGTCATGATATACAACATTGGAAACAATGCCCCATTGGCCCTTGATATTTCCTCTTTAGTTCAATCATATATCTCAATAGTTTATCGACTTTGTCTCTTTCAAGGGAATGCCAACATTTATTAATGAAGAATATCCATGTCCATTAGTGGTAACATGTCAAAAACAGTAGGAAAGTACGTTACAAAAGATAGAAGCCACAAAGATGGCGCAAAATTAAAGAATTATTTATATTCCACGCTTGGGTAGCAGTAGCACACTTCGTTTCCACCTATAGTTTAAAGAAAGAATCATAAATACAAGTTACGTAAAACCCTACGAAACAATTTTACTTATAACGGATCATAAACAGTTTATAGTACTCAGATGTAACTCTGCCTTCTCTCTTTTCCACATAAATCATTCTCATCCATCCATTTACACACAAAGCTTATTTCTATTACAACTTACACAATTAACATTAGTTCAGTTTCCCCTAATTGATTTCACCCAAATTGAAGCAAATATCGTGTCAAAAACATGTTGATTCGTGATTGTCTATGATCATTGCAACCCATTACTAATTTAAAGTTAATCTTACAGCCAAACCAATAAAATCACCCAGTATTTCACTCAATTAAAGGGGAAACCGACTCAATACATACAATTAGAACCCTAATAAGACTTTTAAGCAAACTAAACCCAAATAAAACATCAAAAACCACATCATCACCAACTCACCATTCACCATAACACAATCAACAAATACGAACTTGTTATCAACCAAAAAAACAATAAACAAAAACAAACCTCTTTCACTTATATCATACGAACAGATACGAAATGTAAAAACGAAACAAACCTTAGGTGGAATTAAGGTGTCGAGGTCGGAATCGGAAGCATTCGGAAAGCGTTCTTTAATTGTTCGCTTCAATTTCTTACGGTCTGCACCTGATAATCGCTGCTGCGATTTTGCTTCCACCGATTTCTTGAACATTTCTTAAAATTGAAAACCTTTGTTTACTGCGAGTGTGTCAGCATATACAAAGGAAGAAAACGCAGGGCATGAAATGGCGAAGCTTGTTGAATCGCTTCATCGCTTTCGAGATGATTTTGTTGATTTTACTCCAACCCCCCAAAGGTTGGATGAATTGTCATTATAAGTCCCCATATTCCTTTTTTTTACAAATTGACACCCGGTATTTGAAAATTATGACATTATGGTACAATCATATTAATCAAATTCTCTCAAGATTTCTTGAAGTGATCGTCCCGTGCTTTTTCAGGCTTCGATTCAGGTCTTTCAAACCCGCTTTCGATAAGCAAAAAGAGGTTTGGATTTTTTATGGCTCGGTTTTTAGGGTTGAGAACGGGCTCGGTCGAGCTTTTTTAAGTCAGGCTTAATCGGGCTTTTTTTCAGGTTTTTCGATGTCGGGCCTAGGTTCGGGACTGCTATCAATATTTCTGTCTGATTGGGCTTTGAGGTAAGGCCTTGGCCCAGCTTCAGGCTTGAGCTTTTTTATGCGTACCTAATTGTGGCAATGTTCAAGTATCGAGATCAAATGAGCAATCAATTTTGTTGCATCGTATTCTCGTCTATTTCTTAAACTATATCATTTTGACTACGAAAATATTAGAAAATCATAAACAAAATCAACGTTTCCTAGCACTATATATTTGAATATTAATACTTTAATGGATGATAGTTAATTTTATAGCACATCTAAACACGTTATAAATGGAATTTATAACTCTTAGAAACTTCAAAGGGTTTTCATTAAACAGGGTGTTCGGGGTCCGGTTTGGACAGTTTAACCCCCCCAAACCATAAATGGCGGTTTAGAAAATTTTCGAACCGAGCGGTTTGGTAGCAAGTGACCAAACCGGTCAAACCGGACCACAAAAAGGCGGTCTGGTCCGACCGGTTTACGCGGTTTGGGTATCTTTTGGTCTTTAAACTAAAAAAACATAAACTCTGTATCCAAAATAAAATTTCTACTAATATAACATTATTAAAAAATAGTATATCGAATTATAAAATAACGTTTATATATTAAATTAAAAAAACGTTTAGCATGTTGAAAAAAAATTAAACAAATCCACCAACAACGGTTGAATTTTGGACAAATATTGAGAAAGTCGAAGGACGATTTGCATTTTAGATTTGAATTTTTAACGGATTTTAAAACTTTGTCAATTAAGATAAGACAATCAATTGAAAAAATGAAAACTAAAAACATATTTTTTTAACGAACTTTTTTTAATTGAGCCATAAAAGTTGAGCATACAACATGAAAACTAAATATAATTAATACGTGCGTATTTTTGGCGGTCAGTTCAGTCCAGACCGCTCAAAGAAAGGATCAAACCGCAGATCAGATCGGACTGAGCGGTTTGGCTATTTTTCAGACCGGACCGAACCGCCAGACCGCTCAAACCACAAAAAACGGTCTGGTTTAACTTGGTTCGACCAGTTTGAGCGGTCCAATGGTTTTTTTGAACACCCCTATTAAACTAGCACTTTCTAGCTTAGATAAGTGGGAAAATAGCACATTTTTCATGGGTTTTAAAGAAGTAGCACCCAATTTTGTCAATCAATTCCACCAAATTGTCATATTTTTCTGCCAACCACTCAGACTCTGACACGTGTATCCGGCAAATTTCTCCAGAATTGGTAATTTTTGAATTTTTGGAATGTGGCCTATTTGACTTTTTTTGCTAATTGGGTGCACCAGCTAACAAAAAATGGATTCCGCCAATTGACAAAATTGGGTGTTATTTCTTTAAAACCACGAAAAATGTGTTTTTTTCAGTGTTCTTGTTACAAGGTACTAGTTTGGTGGAAAACCAATTTTAAAACTACATAAATACATAAAAATTGAATTAGTGAGCAAACAGGTCAAAACAATTTTTTTTATATAATATGATTTCAACCGTAGATAGGTCTTCTTCACCCTAAAATACAACTTCTATTATTCTAAAGCAAATGTACACAATATATATTGTTCGGTAGAATAAACACAAATCTTTTCTCTACCTCAAAAAGTAGAGAAACTTTTTTCGAAAAGATGGACTTGCAAAGATTTTTTGAAAGGTCTTGGCGGACACCAAAACATCCCTCAAAAGAATAAGGGTGTGTTTGGTGCGTATAATACATGAGACAGAACGGGACAAAAAAATAGTCTCATGTTTGGCATGACATGAGACAAGAATGAGGTGACATAAACAAAGGTTACTTCGTATTTCTTGGTTGTTCAAAACCTTATAGATTAGTTGAAATACACACAAGTTGACATAAACACACACAATTAACAAAAAAAAAATAACAAAACAAGCACTACCATTACAAAGAAACAAAAAATAGATATGCATTACATTAACTTCTTTATAACTTAACCACAAGCATTCTGGTTAAGACCCTGGGGGATGTGGTGGAATATCCCATCTACCCATGGTTCAAATCCATATGTACACAATAATTGTGGCCACTGAGGTTTAATCAGAGTTAATGTGTTACGGTTATAATTTGTCAAGATATTAGTTTAGGCATAGCTTAGGACACCCTTAAAAAAACTTATTTATAACCCGGAGGCAAAACCTAACAATTCAAATTTCGGTCTCTTTTTATATTAAAGAGTGAATTGCAAATTTGGTCCCTGTGGTTTGTTGTTTTTCTCACATTTTGTCCCTACAAAATTTTTATTGCAAGAAAATCCTTGTGGTATGCAAAAGTGATTTTCTTGCAATAAAAATTTTGTAGGGACCAAATGTGAGAAAAACAACAAACCATAGGGACCAAATTTGCAATTCACTCTAAATTAAATCATGAAGAGATAATCATAATGTCTAAATCAATAATATCAACAAAGAAGAACAAAACAACAGAACGCCAATAAACCTTCTTTTAAGTCAAAGTTATTTCATTTCATTAAAAACATATAAGCATTACAGGGTTATTTTTCATATTTGGCTATCCATAAGTTTTTTTTTAAACTATAGGTGTCTAGAACAACTTGTATATATCTCGAATAATCCCAAGGACCCTGAATAACAACAAAAATCTCCAGTAATTTTAGGGGGCATTTGGTTCGTAAAATGATTTCTGAATGAATGAAATCTGTCAAAGAAATTGGAATCTGAAACTCTGGAAGGAATTAAAATGAAATGTTATCAGGTTTGACTAAGTGTTTGGTTGATAGGAATGGAATGTAATCAGTCAAATGAATTGGAATCTGTCTGTTTGGTTTGCACAAAAATTGAAATAGAATTCTGAAAAATGACAAAAATACCCTTTGTTTGATTTATATTTTAATTTTTTTAATTATAAAATCAATATCTAATGAGAAAAAAATATGTAATTTACCCTTTATAAAAACATATATAAAATACCCTTTAATAATTTACCATTTATATTTTTCCACTTTCTTATTTATATAAAATCTTTTATTACATTTAAAATAAATCATCATCATCACCGGTCATCATCTTCATACAACCTGCTCCACAACCATCAACACATAACCAGGTTCGAAGTTCATAATGCAGAAATCGAAGTTGAAATCAGAAATCGAGGTTGAAATCGAAAATCAGATGCAGAAATCGAAGTTCAAATCAGAAGTCATGCGTGCAACAGATTAGAATGGAGAAGATGTAGAAATCGAAATCGAGAAGGGGAAGAAGTCGTGCCGCCATACGCCACCCAGTCGTGAACCATGAAATTGAAATCGATAACCATGGGGAAGAAGTGGTGCAACAGATTAGAATTGAGAAGAAAGAAGCGGTTAGGGTTTTTTAATTGTTAGGAGGGTATTTATGTCATTTTCAGAATATTGAATGGTCATTTTTAAGAAGGAATGACCAAATCCACATTTGAAGGAATTTATGGAATTCAATTCCATTCCATGGGTAACCAAACAGCATGATGGAATTTGGTTAACAGAATTGACCATTCCAATTTCATCAGATTTCACGGAATCTGGCGAACCAAAAGCCCCCTTGGTAAATTTCAAGTATGTAGGGTTTGAATGTAAGATGTACACAAGTGTTTCTCCAACCCAGGCGAACCTAGGAATTTTTTCATGTGGTAGTCTCATTTGATTATAAAAAACAAAGTTATGCATATTTTTTACAAAATAATCATCGGTTGGTTAATTCCTTATTTTCTGTATGTGAGGTCCTATGTAGGAATTTTTTTATCTCAAATATTTTTTTCGAAACATATTAAAAGCTAAAAACTAAGAAAACGATACATATGAGATTCAAACCCGCGCCTAAAAGGGGAAAAAGACCATGCAAACCAACTCTAAAAAAAATTACACTACGATGGAGGAACGAAAAGGTGGCTTGTCCACCGTACGCACCATAGTGGGTCCGCCCCTTCTCCAACCCCAACCCCAAGGGTTAGATCGGGTCTTAAATCTCATATGGCAATTCACTAGGAACTATAGACATTACCTTCACTATACCGATGATCATAGAACTTCAAGAAACCTAATCTTTGAAGTAGCAAGTATAGCAGCGGTTTCACATTTACTAGCAACTTTTTTCGAGCGTAGTTAGATGTTTGTATTATACACAAAGATCCACTTCTACTTTGTACTCCTCTCCACAACCACAATTAACCGTGTTCGAAATTCCCTGTGAAACAAAAGAGAATAAGAGATCATGTTAATCACTATTCATTATGAATGCAGCTTACCATTTTGGACCAGACCCTGGTGCACCATGGCTCATCAGCTAGAGTTCAGAAGGGAAGTTTTGTATTTCTTGCATTCCTTGACTCACATTGTCTTTTGGTCACAAAAATTTAAGTTCACAAGTTCCTCCAAAACACCCCCTCAGGCCCTCACAAAGATGTAATCAAGTCTTTGTTCCTTGCCATTTCAGTATAAATAATAAAGCAAAATGAATCAAAATGTAACGAAGTTTGTCTTAGTTTCTATTTAGTGTAACAATTTTTTTTCCTCAATCAATGTAACAAAGTTTCAACTTTTCCTATTTAATGTAGATAAGGTAAAAAAGATCTGTTTTTTTACCCATTTTAACCGTTAACCTGCTGAACTTGTAACATTTGATGACATGGATGTCAAGTTTTTCATCCACTTCATCGTAAATAGGTATCCACATCATCAAATATTATCAGATCAAAAGCGTCCCGGTCAAAACTGGTATAAAATAGAAAATTTGAAACTTTGTTACATTGATTGAAAAAAAATCCGTTACACTAAATAGAAATTAAGCCAAACTTTGTTACATTTTGCCCTAAATAATACCGAACAAAAATGTAAAAAAATTCACTAGCAATAAGCTTTTCAGCCTAATTTTTTTCCAAAATGAAAAAACTGGAGATTTTAGGCAAATTTGTGCTCGAACAAATTCTCCAAAATGGAGAAAGTAGGAGAAAGAATGTGAAATTCTTCAAATTTGGAGAACTCTCAAAAAATGATTACCATGAAAGAAGAATAATTTCACGAAACCTTGATGTTAAGCGTTTAGAAGAGAGAAATTACTATATTTTATTAATTGCATAGAATATTTAAATAATATATAATTAATGTTGTAATCTCCAAAATAAAGAGAATTTTTAGAGAATCTATGCTCCAACCTGCTCAAATTCAATGGCATATTTTACCTTAAAAGTGTCGATTCGGTTTTGCAAAGATTCTTGATACTCGGTTTCTCCACATTTATCAGACATAAGAGCTTGGAGTTCCTCTTCCAGAGTCTCACTGGCCATGTCCCTTAGTTCTGGCTGCACCACCCAACCACCAAAGAATAACAAAATGGCTGATACCAAGGGGTTTCCAATGGATTGTGCTAGTTTCCATTATTTTGATGCAAAAAATGGTGCAAAAAGTAATTTATCTCCAATATATTACTCATAATTTATGAAAATAGCCTCAAGCAAATCTATTATTGTTTCATCAGCAATCGGTTGTTTATATACATGGTACAACAAGGTCTATATTGTAGGCTTTGATGAAGACATAAAGTAAACTTCTAACTATATACAATACGATAATTAAAAAATAACAAAAGATTTGCTTGAGATTATTTTCATAATCTATCGATTACACTATTTTTTACATCAAAATAGAATATATATATATATAGATATAGATTTTCAATAATACCTTTATTACAAATTATGCCACATATTTTATATTTTTAAAGTAACTTCAATCATATTATTATACTACTCTTTTAACCAAATTAAATCATTTAGTTCATAAAATAATTCCGAAATAAATTATCTTATCATCCAAAACAAACATTTCATTAAGTTACCACAACTCAAAACCTTCAAAAATTCAATTTCACATGTTTAACAGATATGTTTAAATCGAACTGAGAAGTGTGATAATCTTGGATACGTCAGTGTATTGTCAAATCCATGTAATAGCCTGTGACATCTCCCCTAATTGTAGTTTGAAGTTCACAAAAGAAGTATAGAGATGCTTTTAAACTCTTCACATAAAACCATTGCAGCATTTTATACTTTAATCACAAATGAATGAGTTAATGTAGACGACAATTACTAAATTACTTGACCTGTAGCAGAAAAATAACCAGCATGTCCTTAATTTGGAAACCAGGCAAACAAGTAGGCAAATGCAAACTAACAAGACAGGAAAGAGCTAAAATGTAGGTTATGATAACTAACCTTAATATTATCCATTCTATGCTTCAGTTCCTCCGATGATTGTTTGTCCTGTACAGAAAAGATTTGTAAACAAGCCGGCACTTTGAGCTTTCAGCTATAGCAGTTAGGCAATTAGAATTTCAGCATCTGAAATATAATGGACAGTTGCTTTTAGGAGCTGTTTACTTTTTTTTTCTTTCCGTCAAGGCCTGTATGGGTTAAGCTGTCTGTCTGGTAAAAATGTATTCTTGTTTCCTTTTTTTTTCCCTGATTCGAAGGTCTGAACATAAATGACCACTTTACCCCTCAGTAGGAATTAAGCACTGTTTAATCTTAACAGTAATGCTAGTGAAAAGTGAACCAAATGGATGTCAACATTTTTGGACTAAGGACTAGAAGGCTAATTTTGTATAAATACAATTGAGCTCATCAAGTTTGGTTTCAAACTCTGCACTTCAAGGAGTCAAATGAGCAAGGTTTGTTCTCAAAGGGGATAAGTTCATGTTGTTACTAGTTATAATGGAATTAAAGATATACAGCCATAAAATTTTGAGAATTTCTCTTCCTGTTAAGCATAAAATAGTTCAGGTGTTAAAAGAGGTTTCAGAATAAGTGTTTGACTTTAAAATGTGGTAATCCCATCAATTATAGACAGAAAGAACAGGAAAATGTCTTTAAGGGAAAAAAAAGGCAAGGTTGAGCACTCATTCTTTTTGTTATATTGACCTAGGAAATTGTATTGGACGAGCATAAGAGAATGTGGTTGAACCCATGTGCAGCTGTTTTACACTGGAAGAAGTTGAAACATGCATCTTCTATCTCTGAGCTTGTGCATGCATCTTTGGCTGCAATACCAAACCAACCCAGATAATACACACACACACACACACACATATATATATATGTATGTATTTACTTTGATACAGCATTCTGTTTCTAATTACAAATACTTGATGCATTTGTTGACATGGAAGGATTAGATTTCAGTGCAAACCTTGTGACACTCTGAAGCAAGCTCAAATCTCATTTGTGTCAGTGTGTCAAACTTAGCTTTAGCAGCATCAACCTTTGCCATTGTATTCTTGTACACTTCATCCTGAAACTCACAAGTACCTAGACTAATATTACAGTCACATTAACCTAAAGGTCATCCAAGGATACATACCAGATTTCCACTTGAGACTAGGGTTTTAGCATCATAATTTCCTGTGACATAAGTTTCAAAGTTGGCATTGTGAGGGAAGGCTCCATACTTTATCTTCTTAACATAATTCAGGTGGTTCTTATTAGCATCAATCACTTGCATGTGCAGGAAAAAAAAGGTCTTCAGCGTATATAATCACTTGTGCCAACACAACATATTATAGGAACTATGAACCTACTGATCACAAGGCCACTTAATTTATCAATCTTATCAATGGGGTAATCCTGTCTAGCCGGCTTAATCTTTTCAAATGTTTTATTCAGCGATTAGTTGCTAATCTTAATGCCAACACGGTGATTAAGTGATTAGGATTTTACAACACTGGTTGGGTAGATGTTACACAGAATGACTGCCAGGACATGTCTTCTTTCAAGGACGTTGAAGTAGGCAATGAACTTATACCTGCAGATTCGATACCCCTGCTGTCAATTTGTATGTTCACCTGTATCATGCTAATTAAACATTAAAAGGAATGTTTCCATCACTAAATACTTGATATAATGCAACAATGATGAAGATTATAGAGACTTCCATAACTGAAAAATATCAGGGATAATAACTCCTCTTGCTATCCACACTCTACATCAATTGTAATGTTTAGTGTCTGCTAAAACAAAGAAGTATGGGCACTATATGATCTACAAATTTACTGTAATCAATTAGTGGCTCAGTTGGAAGTTTGCAACAGAATTGATGGACAAATGAAGCACAACCATGGCACCTTTTAAAGATGTTGGCACTAATCAGTTACTCACTGAAAATCTTCAAAGAAAAACCAAACTTATACGAGGATAGACAATTACTGAAAACAAAGGTGTTAAAGGAAAGCCGGTGCATTTCCTTTAGCTGGTTAACCAAATAAGAATTATATTTCACTTTTATTAGATATAGCATCCCAACAAACTTAACTCTGAAAACCTATTTGCCCACCGAACCGGTTTTTGAGCAAAAAAAACAATATACTTTAATTTACCCCCCTCCTTTACCCCCCTCCGTCCATAAATCCATTTAATCATGTTAAATTTACCTATATGGTATTATCATTACTTCTTCCATCACTTTTTTGCTGATGTGGGATCAGAACCATTGCTTTTCTTGCCACATACAAGTTCTTTTTTCACAAAAACAATACTTCAACAAACTATTACTTCAAAATCTGCTTACCCTCAAACTGGAAAATTAAACAATACGATTTTTTATTATTTTTTTCCTCATTTAGTGTTGGCTATGCAAAATTTTGTCTCTCTTAATTTTGTTATTGGCATACAATTTTCACAGTACTTCAAACAATATTCACTAAATTCAAATGTTAGTTTATTTTTTGATTGAAACATTTAAGCAAATATTTGTACAAGTAAAAAAATTTAAAATACAACTATATATGTGCAATTACTATATTTTACAAGCACTCTGACAGCTTGAAAACGTGCAACAACTAAAATAATAAATAAATTGAACATGCCAAAAGATCATAGAACAGGTATAGATCAGATATTACCAAACCATGCTGTCCAACCATTGAGCTAGGCTTGTATGAACTCAACCAGTCCTATGCAAATTCAGAAAGATTATTACTCGACTGTTGTATGCCACCGGCAAAAACTACATAATGCAAAAAAAGATACCGAACCTGTTGTTCTTTTAATGTGTTATTCATCTCCTCTTCAGTCTTGCCATAGGATGTACTGTTACGTTAAGCAAAGCAAACTCAGCACCATAGATGTCCATTCTATATCCATTTTAAATAGATGTCTTTCACGTTACCGCTTCTCAACAAGTTTGGTTGACAAGTTGACTCTTTCCTGTTGAATAAGCTCCAATGTCTGTATTTTTTGTAGCATCAAAAGATAAGAGAGACAGTAACTATGTTATTCAGCTAAGTTGAAATGCTTTAGAACCATTTCATGCATTTAATATTAAAATAACTTCCGTTCCAATTTAAGTGATTCAAATGTGAGCTGCAATAACTCAAAAATAACATAACGTCTCCAAATTTCTCACAACTATAAAAGGTGATTTTGCAATCTCGAAGTTTAAAAAAGCAGAGAAAGGAATGTGTTGCATTAGCCTAGAGATAAAGGCCACAAGTTTTTGCTAGAAGTACCAGTTCTCACCACATCAAACATGATGTGGCTTGCATGGACAACCAAAGGTCCACTACTTCTCACCTGTCCCAAGCATGGACAACCACCATCTATCTATTTATCTATCTCAAAGGTTCACTAACCGTTCACATACTCATTGTTAAACACTGATGCTTTTCTTAAAGCAAAGCACAGGACAGCCACCATACGTGGGATGCTTAACCGCAGTTTAAAAAGCTTGGACTGGAGCGTATAATCGTTTATTATTTGGTTATGCAAACAGATGCAATATAATTGGTGCTACGTGCTACATTTAGGGTCTTCTTGAAAGAGGCTCAATCTAAAAATCATTGCCCCTGAATTTGTAAATTCTGAGTGATGACGTTCAAGTAACATATGTTCATCAATCAATGTCAAGGCAAAGCATCTTTAAGAGAATTGGTAAATAGATAATCTTTCTGGTAGAAAAACAAATTAATGCTGTTAAGCTATTTCAAGTATGTACTATGTGGTACAAAATACATAAGCATATGTTAAAATTCAATTCCTGCTTTAAGAATTAACCAGCCAAAAAGCCACCTTAGTGAGTTACATGGTCCAGTGAATAGTTTGCCGTGATTTAATTATTAGGAAGTCAACACAGCTAGGATAACATTATCTACCAGGAGATCATTTAACAATAAGGAAAACACACTAAATTTATCTTACCTGGACACCTGGTGCTCTGGCGGTAGTATCCAGTGTTAAAAGATAAACATAGGTTAGGCATGTAAAAGCCTAGCACTACCCATCTACAAAACAAGCCGCTAACTGTATCCCATTGACCCTATAAATACATATGGGGTTTGAAAGGTACCACATCTGGACTGCATAAAGTTCCATACAGTTACAGCGAGAGTTAATAGAGGGCATATGTGATTCAAAGATGCATCATCATGTCAGCATACAATTCTGTATAGTTACAGCAAGAGTTACTTTGACCATCTTTTTTAGAACACAATTTTGTATTTGACAACCGATAGCAAGATATCTTCCCCTCTGATAGGACTCATATACGGACTAGAAGCATTAAGGGTAGGCCATTCAATTACTTATTTCTCTCATCAGATGCACTGCACGAGTTGACTCGAACACATGCTAGGGACCCATCTTTCTAAGCTTGGCAGTGTCTCTTCTATAGAGAGGGCCACTGTGGAACCTTGAGAAACTTTTCGCTCATCCTCTGCAAGTTTAAGACCTTACTTCTGTGACTACTCAAACTTTACAAGTCCTTATCTTGTCAAAGTATCCTTAAAATCTCCCCTATCTTTGGTTTTGGTAGAAATAACCCACCGATTGTTTTATATTCATCCACTACTTCAATAGCAATGGGTCAAAATATCCCTACCTGTGAAAGTGTGGAAGAATCATTTTCCAACAAAGCAAGTTTCCTTTGTCTTTCTAATATTTGGGAACATATGTGTCCCTTGGCCTTCATCATTAGGTCAGAGTCCTCCTTGAGTCGCTTTTTTTCAGATTTAGCTGCACTTTCATTAGAATTAACTGAGAAATATACGAGCAGAAACATACAAATTAAACTTCAAAGCACTATGATGGATATTGTTACTTCAATATAAAAAACAGATCATAATTCAGCAGTGACCCAAACAGGATTTATTCTAAAAATTACTTAAAAAAGCTACGTTCTACAATACGAAGATTTGATATTTATAAAATAAAAATATAACAATAATAAGAATAAGTGAAGACACTGCTATGCTTGTATCCCCTTTAAAAGATCCAATGATGCATAGGGTTCCTCATCGAGTAATCAACTGCATTTGTTATCTGGTTTTGTATTTGATGGAGTTTGAATTCCTGGTCTCTCCTTTGTTTCATTTCCTAGTCTCTACTTCAAGAGAGAAACAGAGGTAACTTTTTCCTGTTTTTAGAAGATGATTTCTTTTGAAGTACTTGGCTTTGTTTACCAAGCTTCTCAATGATTTATATAAATCTTTCTCTATCCTTTTAGCTGATAACAACTCCATCTAACCAGTTAATACCAACTTCTGGTTTTGGATGAGTACGTGTACATATGGTAACTGTTACACTATATGAAGTCCATATGGTTTTCAGGAATGTAAATTTTGAGGTTAGAATACAAGTTTCGAAATGATTTGGTAGGACAAAGAGGAACAAAAAAACATTTCCATTTGGAAAGAAAGGCTTCTTAGGAGTCGTGGAAGTTATAACCACATTACATCTGTCCAATAATAAGTTCAGGAGGGGTAATAACAAAATCATGATAAGAGATTACACAAAAACTACAATTATATCCACGGCAAACGAGTGCACTTATGCAATTGAATATATTTGCAGAAGAAAATATAAATTCACAGACCTAATTCAATCTCTTTCATCAGAATCTGAGTGGTAGTTGTCTGCATTTGCTCTTCGACGGAAGCCTTCGCCGCCTGATCCTCCACATCTTCAATTACATCATCATAATAAAGCAAATTACATAAGACACCACATAATTCCTTACTAATCAACCAACATATAACAATTGAAAAAGATATATATATATATATATATAGAGAGAGAGAGAGAGAGATTCACCGTTCATGTGAGAGCGTAGAGTTTTCATGTACTGTAGGTACTCTTCCATCTCGAGATCTTCGATAACAATAAAAAATCAATATGTAATTTGATTCAGAATCAATATCTGATTCAGCAGTCCAAATCTATTTCATGAATATGACATTACTCGAGTGATCTAGATCTAGGGTTACAAGGAAGGCTGAAGCGAGACAGTGAAGGAATTCGAATCAGCGGGTTTATATACGGTAGAAGCATGGGGCGGTGGTTTTTGATTTGCCTCCAAAAAGTCTTCCTTTTTCGATTCGGGCAAATTGATTTTCAAAAAATATATTTTGGAGTGGTCGGTAATCGTAACGCATGACAAACTAACTGATAAGCTAGCTAGGAACTTGTATAGCAAAAACTAGCTTATGAGTACGTAAAATTATCAAAAAGGACATCTAGAAAAGGGGATGTTAATTGCACCATAACTTTACTAAGTGCACCATCATAATTAATTTTCTACTCACACACATCAACATCAACATCTGCTTTTTACATTCTCAATGCATTAATTACATTCCCAACGCATGAATTGACCTGATTTTGACATAATTTTGGTGTAAATAGCACTCCCCAAAAAATAATCAATTACAATATTTAATAATATAATTAAAACAAATTTATAGTAATATAATATATTAATTAATATAAATAAAATAGTAAATAATATAATATGTTAATTAAAAGAATTTGAAATTTATTATTTTATATATATTATAAATTTTGAATTTTAAACCAAATTTTTAAAAAAATATACATTAACTTATGATTTTAAATAATTGTTACATAATATAGAAAAAATAATTAAATAATAATTATAAAATATAATAATAATTGATAACTAAAATATATTGATCAATAGTAAAAAAATTGATATAATTATCAATAATTATAAATAATTAAAAATTAATATCAATGTATAATTAAAATTTATGTTATAATTTTCAGATAATATTTATTAATATTTATTAATTAATAATAATAAGTTTTAATAATTAATATTTTGTAACACCCGAAAAATCAAGGTAAGTGTCTATTAATCATAAACTTTTCTTGCCTTAGAATCTTAGTTTTGAGATCTTTCATGTTCTAGAATTGGTAATTTAATCTTGTTTATAGTAAACCTTATGAGAAATCGAGACCAAACGATCAGTTGCGAAAGTGTTGGAAAAGTTCGGGCCTCGGGAGTGTGGGGCGACTGTGACTCGCGATAGTGCCCTTGGGCACAGTCGCTTGTCACAATCGTCGGGGTTGTACTGTAGCTCATACGACTCGCGCGATAGTGACATGGGCAATGTCGTCGATCACTATCGCTTGAGGTGTACCGTAGGTGAGTTGAGACCCGCGACCATGCCTCGCGACAATGCCCATGGCAAGGTCGTCGGGCACTGTCGCCGTCGGACACTATGAGTATAAAAAGATCCTTTGACCGAATTTAGGTAATTTCTCTCACTTTGCTTCATTTTGTTCACGATTTGGGAGACTTTTGGGACGATTTTCTTCCCTCTACTTCCTCTCATCATTAAATTCTAGGGTTTGGTTGGTGGAAATTTTTAATAAAAGTTAGTTGGGTAGTTAAGGAGCATTCATTGTGGTTCCTAGCAAAGTTTCAAGCTTAAAGAGTTCAAGCATCCACCTACTTCATTTTCTAGGGTTTGATATAAACCTAGATTGTGAGTTTCCTTCTAACTATTTTAAATGAGATACACCCTTATCATGCTTCTAGCTATTGTTTCATGCTTCTTTAAATATGTCAATCACCTGATAAGTTTGATTTCATTCTATATTTGGTAATTATTGGAGTTTTGGTCATTATTCATTATGTGAGTTTTTATGAGGTTACTTGTTGGCAACATCTGGGACATGTTTATGTGAGAACATGAGATTGATGAATATTGTTGGTGAACTTACATGATTTATGGTTTTGGACCTAAATTGGGATTTGAATTATTTGGGGTCTTATACATGTATTTTACTTAGTGGAATATGTATAATGATGGATATGGTATGTATTGGATGAACCATGAGTAGGCACTAGGAGGATGTAGTCTTAGGGTGCCACCTTGACGGTATGCACCTAGATCCCCGCCATTTGGAGTAATGCCTGGGAGGTAGTCTTCAAATGTGTCGGGCCTTCGGGATGTTGCTCATGCGAGTGAACACCAAGGTACATTGGCTCTTGAGGTGAAACTCATTGGTGTGATGGGTATCCCCATTGATTCCTTTATGGCTCTTGTTGTCTATAATTGATTAAATGATTATGCCATATTATTGTTCAACTCACTAGGCTCGTTTGGCCTAACACTTGATTGGTTTGGTGTGTATCTTAGATTCTAGCGGCACGACCGCCAAGAAGGTTTAGTGACCGTAATTGTAAGCTTGGCGAGCATTTTTGGGACGCCGACTTTAGAAGACGATTGTTTTGGAATTTAGATAACAACTTGATGTAATCTCTTTTCTAGTTAGAAATTAGATTAAAGGGGTTGTTATCCCTCATTTCTTATTTATTACAAATGTAACACCCGTAATTTTCGGTAAGTAAATGTCACCCGGACATTTCTGTGACTTGTAAGCAGTGGGGTTTTGTTGGGAAATGCATTGTTTAAAATCCCTCGGGGAATCGGGAGCTTTAGAACGCGAAAGAGAAGTATGTCGGAGCCCTGCACAACATCGGCGACAGTGCCCAGCGATTGTGACATGTATCACTATCGTTAGGGCAAGGTCGCGGAAGGGTTTGAGTGGCCGCGGTACGTGGGGTGCGAGAGTGCCTCACGACTGTGACAAAGGCACAATCGCCTGTCACAGACTCTCGGCCTGTACCGAGAGGGACTGGGACTTGGCGACATTGCCACCGGGCATAGTCGCCCCCGACGTCTGTGCGTATAAAAAGTGAACTTAACCCATTTTAACCCTATTTTCTGCTATCACTCGTTTTTGGAGGCGATTTTGGGAGACTAGGGATGATTTCCTCTCTTCCTTACCTTCTCCTTCTTCAAATGTTCATCTAAGGTTAGTAGGATCATCTTGTGGGTCTCAAGTATTGTGTTTAGGTTATTTATTGCAAAGTTTTCAAGGGTGAACTCATGATTTGAGTTTCTTCCTCATTCCCCTTAATTTATAGAGTTTCATCAATCTATCTCCCATCTTTTGAAGAACTTGAGTTGATGTCGTGGTAGTGACCCTAAAAGTTTATTGTTGGCGGATGTAAGTGGTGGATAAGGTAATCTCCTCTTTTCTTCATTTATGAAAACTAGGGTTTCGATATAAGTTAAGATCTTTATGCAAATGCTTAGGGAACGGTTCTAAATGGTTAAATGTGAATGTTTATGGTTTGACCCTTGTGAACTTAGGTTTCGGAAGATTTGGCTTGAAGTTCAGATTTCTTCAAGGAAGCTCAAGTTAGGGTAAAATCTAGATTTAGCCTAAATCTAGCAAGGTGAGTTCAAGTTGATTTGTGAAAACGTTGTACATACCAAAATGTTTATTTTAAAGTATTTATGCGTTTAACATGAAATTATCACTTGTGGAGTTACTTGATGGGTTTTGGTTATTTGAGAAGTTTAGTTTTATAAACCTTGTAAAACACCCATATTGGGGATTTTTGGGCATTTTGATAAATGAGTCATAAATAGGCGTGGTTGGTAATTTATTGCATAAATGAGTTTATTTGGTTAAAAGGCATTTTTAGCGTTTGTTTGTGTAAAATGTTTAATTTTGTGTTATGGGACGTTTTGAAAAGATAAGGAGTATAAATCTATTTGGAAAACCTTTTGTCCCGACTTAAACTATGTTGAAGTCCATTCAAGTATTTTGGAGTGTGTGTGTTGGTCCCAAATAACAATAAATAAACAAGAAAAGTATTGTAGAAGGGGGGTTGAATACAATACACACAATTTTTCACTTTTAATTCTTATTGATTTGAAATCAAGAATTACACATAGAAACTTTTGATTGTTACGGAAGAGAACAAATGAATCTGCTCAAACAATCTAACACTAAGAGAAATGAAGAACAATTGTAAAACACTTAGAAAACAATAAGAACTTCGTAGAGAGGAAAAGTCAGGCACTTAGAGAACTTGAAGGTTGTAGAACTGGTGATCTTGCATGTTGAACCATCCTCCATATTTATAGTGCCTCATGCATTAAATGCATGGGACACCTGTTGAGCAAAGGATGGACACAGGTCTTCATCAAGGTACATGATGTACCTTTTGTCTTGACGTGTTTTGGCTTGAAGTGTTGATCTGCAGAGGATGGTGGAGACCTTTCCTTAAAAGAGTGTAAAATACAAAACATACTTTTTCTGATCTTCGGATGAGGTCCACGTCAATGCAAGATATCACAAATATACTTTGTCATACAAGTACAATGTGTAAGAGAGATCTTCGTGCTTTGAAGATTAAGAAATCTTTGGCTCCTGAAGATTGAGAAATCTTCGACTTCCAAAGATTGAGAAATCTTCGGCTTCCGAAGACTGAGAGGTCTTCAGCTCCTGAAGACTGAGAGGTCTTCGACTCCTAAAGACTTGAGATCGGCACCATCCTGGCAAATGGTGTTGATCAAGTAGGCATACTTGGCTTTAGGCTGAGGAGTCTATCTTCAATCCGCTTTGAGAGATATTCTCCTTCTTTGTCTTCTTCGGCTGATCTTCGACTTCACCGAACATTTGTATAGAAACCAAGCTGCTAAAAGAACCTCAAAATATTCTAAGTATGATGATATAAAATGGAAGATCGGGAGGTCATCTTCAAATCTTCAGATGACCCAACAGTGTGATTTCATGGTATGGGTCGAGTACGTTTACTAGGGCTGTAAACAAACCGAACGTTCAGCAAACCGTTCATGAAATGTTTGGCGGGAAGTTCGTCTATGTTCGTTTATTTAATAAATGAATGAACATGAACACATTTTTTTGTTCGTTTAGTTAAATGAACGAACATGAACAATGGTCTCGTTCGTTCATTTATGTTATTTAATGTTCGTTCATTTATGTTCGTTTACGTTCATTTTCGTTAATATTTGTTTATATATATAAATATATTTATATATATGTATTATGACATTAATGTGTCAAAACATTAATTAAATTAATTTTTTAAAATTCCTTTTTATACCTCCTAAGTTTATCTTTTTTTTTTATTTGTTATGTTATTTTTTACGAACGAAATGATGAATAACGGTGATTGTTTTTTATTCATTTGTGTTCGTTTATGTTCGTTCGTTTACGTTCGTATATGTTCATTTATGTTTGTTCGTTTACGTTCATTTATGTTAATTTATGTTCGTTCGTTTACGTTCGTTTAGCTCTTAATGAACGAACATAAACGAACACGAACAAACATATTTTCTTAACGAACGAACATGAACACAAAAAAATTCATTCGTTTACCGTTCATGTTCGTTCGTTTGTTCGGTTAAGTTAAACGAACGAACACGAACAAACCTCCGTTCGTGTTCGTTCGGTTCGTTTACAACCCTGACGTTTACTATTTGAAAAACGTTAATCATTGGTCAAAAAGAAGTTTTGAGTATTTTGGCTCGATGTCGTTCTAAAGGAGTTTTAAGGACACTTGTCCGGTTTTATATGGCTCAATGTAGAGTCCAGTTATGACGTACGTACTAATGCGTTGTGTTGTGTATTGAGGTTGGTTACGGGCTCAAGTGCTCTGGTCATTCATGTGTAGTCCGGTAAGGTTAGACTGTGTTGCATTGGATCCATAGGCACGTAAGTCAGTCTGTTTTGGGATGGTCATGGTCGATTGGGTGCTGCAGAGTTAAACTCCGGTACCCATGTTTTATGACCGGAAACTTTACAAGCGATCGCTAAGAGGGTTGAGTCTGTTAGTGCTACTGGGGGAGTAGGCGCTAGGACCTCCGCCGCTTGAAGTAATGCCTGGGAGGTAGTCTTTAAGTGTGTCGGGCCTTCGGGATGGAGTTCTTCGGAATGATCCATCAAGGTTAACTGACTTGGGGTGACGCTTGTTAAAGGAGTCGTAGGGACACCTGGCTGTGATGTCGGGAGGTGTCATGCGATTAACGTTGCTTGGGTGGTATGCTTTTGTGTTTTTTCCACTCTCAACGGATGTGGGTCTCCCCCGTTGTCGGCTACCAGTATTTCAAATAAAAGAATGTGTTACACCCTGACAATTCTAGAAATAGCAACTGTTTAAAATTTTCTAAATACATCGATAAGGATACATCTTCGATCACAAATTTATTATTTAACCTCGATACACACATTAATCTCTACTTGTTGTCTAAATGAGGACGGGTGCTACTGAAACTCATTAATAGCCCCTATCTCCAAATTGCGGAATACTTCACCAAATACTTACACTTGTAAAAAGCTAAGGTTCAACTCTTCATAGCTGCTAGGACCAAACCCCCAACTGGAACCTGATGCACATGCCGACAAATAAAAAGGTTAGGCTTAACGCCTAGTGAGCTCAAGAGTTTCCAACATATAAAAATTAATCATTTAGAAGTAAGAATGCGGTTAAATTCATAATCTTCCAATTCGATATGTCTTACATATGAAAACGATTCATTTTACAATAAAATGCAATTTATGCAAAGAACACCGATTTAAACGTTTTCCAATACAAACTACTTCAAGGGCGAAGACGCCAATATAAACCGCCCCCTCACAAATTATGTTTAACCCAAAACTCACTCAAAACGTGAATAGAAATTGAACTCCCAACTCATAAAAATGTAGGTAAGGCTTGACTCCCGAAACACCCAAACATGGTGGAACATATTACCTAACTCATAAGATCATGGGTAAAACCCCTACATATAAAATGTCACCGAAAACATGGATACCCAAAAGAACACCTTTCGGTGACGGGGAAGACCCGATTCCATCGAACGTGGCGGCACATAAAGATAAGCCACGTATCTATGTTATAAGCATAACTTCAAGGATATACACCCATTGGCATCGACCCAAACAAGTCTTTAGCCAAGGTAGACATCAACCATATCCAGGTCTTTAGTCGTAGCGGACATCAACTCAAACCGAGTCTTTAGTCATATCGGACATCAACTCAAACCGAGTCTTTAGTCATACCGGACATCAACTCAAACCGAGTCTTTAGTCAGGATAAACAACCATTGGCATCAACCCAAAAAAGTCTTTAGCCAAGGTAGACATCAACCCTATCTAGGTCTTTAGTCGTATACAATAAAACCGACTTTTATGCCTATGGATCCATTGCATTACGGTCAAAACGTTACACGACTCAAAGGAATGACAACGCACTCAAAACATGTAATTCCCAAGTAAGGTGCAACTAGGTACACCATACGACCGAGGCTCCTTGACGAGCTACCAAGATTGGACAATGTTCCAAAGACTCCACCGAGTACAAATCAAGCTCCAAGAGGCTTAATAGACGTTTGGCTAAGACACGAGAGCCAATTATGGTTAAACAAACCCAAATACGCATTTTCCCAAAATATTTGATTCTCAAATTACCATTGGCCTTCGACCCAAAACCCAAAAGGTTTTCCATTTCTAAAATGTTCCCCAAAGCCGGGAATGACCCAAAACCAAAGGACCCATACGTTAGTACTTTTCAAAACATGTCGTTTCATGATTGATGCATAAAACCCGACAAAACACTCAAAAGTGCATTTTTGACCAAATACCTATTTATGCAATAATTCATCAAAGCCCATTCATTTGTGACACATTTATTCAAATTGCCCAAAGATCACAAAGATGCGTGCTATATAATTTTATAAAGTTAAACACTTTCAAGGTAGCCAAACTTATCAGCAGTTAACAATTTCATGTAAGACACATAACACTTTAAAATAAACATTTTGGCATGTACACCGTTTTCACAAATCAACTTGAACTCACCTTGCTAGATTTAGGCTAAATCTAGATTTTACCCCGTTTTGAGCTTTCTTGACGAAACTTGAATCCTCCAAGCCAAAACCTCCAAAAACCTCCAAAAACCTAGATCCAAACATTTTCAACCGTAAATAACCACATCCAACCATATAGAAACATTCCCCAAACATATAACACCAAAATCTCCCCTTACACCCAAAACCCTAATTTTGACCCAAAGCTTCCAAAATCTTACAAATCGACATTGGAGTAATAAAACACTAGAAAATCATCAATGAACCATATACATCACTTAATGTGGTTTAGAATGGAGAAGGCAAACTTACCACATAGGTTTTAAGCAAAACCCTAAAACTTATAAATCTCAATGAATGAGAAGAAACACTTAATCTAGCACGTGATGTTGGGGTTGCAAGCTTGATGATGACGAGACACCTTAGAATCCATGGAAATGACCTTAAAATGGGTTAGGGTTTGCGGGGAATTAAGGAGGAACGATTTGGGAGTGAATGGAGAGGTTTGGATATGAGAGAATGAAGAAAAGGCTGAAAACTCGAACTTAACAGTGCACTGGTCCTCTGGTGTGACATTGACCAGCGACTGTGACACTGTCATAGTCGCCGGCCATTGTCGCGGGACCTTCCCGGAGCCCCGAAACCCGACTTTTTCATTGCCAATACTCCTGATACTCCAAGGGATTTTAAACAATACATTTCCCAACAAAACCCCACTGTTTACAAGTCACAGAGACGTCTGGTGACTATTACTTACCGAAAATTACGGGTGTTACAAGATGTCTTATTTTACTGTCATTGGTTCTTTATGGTCGACAATGAATGAGGGCCTTAATATTGGACCTCCCTCCTCGTATATTAAGGTTTGAATGAATTATGTCAACCCCTTGTTTTGGTAGTTAGAGTCCTTTCGTTTAAGGTCGCGTGAGTATTGGACCTAGTGTCCATGTTTTCGGACGTACGGTATATGTGTTTTGATGATGAATCATGGGTCGAGTATTTTGCCCCACCCGTGTTTGGGTGCTTTGGGATATAACGTTTTATCCGTGTTTCTTAAATGGGAGTCATTTCATATTCATGTTTCGAGTTAGTTTACATTGCATCAATTTTTAAAACATGTTTGAAATGAGGTGTCCATCTTTGAAAGTGCATAACATTGTATAAGAGTTGTTTTCTACGTTTTAAAGTACATCAATTGATAGGTCATGACTTTAAGCGAAGTTCATCATTTTAAAGATATTTATTCATGTAAAACTCTTGAACTCACTAGAAGTTTGCCTAACCTTTTTATTTGTCGGCATGTGTAACAAGTTCGTTTGGGGATTGGTCCTAGTGACACCTTGTAGAGAGAGAGAGATGTGTTAGACGTATGCTCGAGTGTGAGTAGTTTGGTGAAGTCTTTTGCCTTGTCTTGGGAATAGCAACTTGTATTTGGATTTTAGGAACACCCGACCTCTAACTAGTCTTTGTAGAATAATTTATTTACCTTCGTTGATGGTTATACCTAGTTTAATATTTCAAGTATAAACTTGTTGTAAGTGATCTTATCCTTTTTTTAGGCATTATTGAAAATTTTAATTTAGTTGATCTTTCCAGATTTGAGGGTGTTACAACAAACTTGTAATTAACAGGAGTATATTTGTTCCCTTTTTGGGAAAGCTCGTGCTTTGGCATTATTTCATATACCACATTTCCTTTTTCGGAAATTTTTGTTTGTCCCAATTTTTGGGGTGTTACAAGTTGGTATCAGAGCTTTAGTTTAAAAGAACTAGGTGTCGACTCTAGTATACCTAGACTTAAACTGTACGTGCTTATAGTATCACTGTCCATTTGGGTAGAACATTCCTAGGTGGGGAGAGTATTAGGATTACGGAAATACATTGATTGAGAGTTATGACGATGACAACGAAAATTCTTATGTAAAATACGTTCACAATCTTACTTGGCCAGTGTTGTTTTGAATTTATGACTACGTGAGTATGCTTGAATTTGTTATTGTGATGATGAACCTTTATAGTAGCACGCAATGAACCACTAATTCTTATGATGAACCTTTCATGTGTGATAGTTCACAATGGTAAACACAAGGAATCGAACGGTGTTACCCGGGGAGGGTAATGAGGCGAGTGTCACGACTCCGGAGACGTCAAGGAGGGTAAATCCAACGGGTGTTCCGACTATTCCACAAAGTACCACCTTGTTGGAGGGAGTTGTGGATCAAGTTCCCGAAGTGAACTTAGAGACCGAGAATACGATCATCCAAGAAGTGGACCCCCAATCGGTCCTATTGGCTAGCATTATGCAGATGATGAACTCTGCGATGGACAAGCGGGACGAAAAGTTCATGAAGATGCTAGAGGATCGTGATACAAGCAACCGGAGGCATGAAGCGGTAGGAGACAATGCGGCGATTGGATCGGGTGGTACCAATAATGCAATTGGGACGGAAGAGCAAGCAGTAAGAGTAGAAAAGAAGAAGGAAGGGGTTGCTCCTACAAAACTTTCTTATGTAGCCGACCTCCATAATTCTCCGGAACAACCAATACAGTGGCATGTATGAACTGGATACAAGAAGTGGAGATGACGTTTGAGTCAAGTGAATGTGGCGACTCCCAAATAGTCAAATTTGCATTTCAACTGCTTAGACGGGAGGCATTGAGTTGGTGGAACGTCACTCGGACGACACTTACTCGGGAGGTTTTGGCCAAACTCACGTGGCCAACCTTCAAGAAGAAGATAATGGACAAGTACTGCAACGAAAGGGCTCTCGACAAGATAGAAGAGGAGTTCCGAAATCTGAAAAAGGGCAGTCTGTCTATTGCAGACTATTCAAAACAATTCATGAAGAAACTCAGTCTGGTTGAGTATTTGGCTACCGATGAGAGGTCGAAGGTAAAATCTTATTTGAGGGGTTTGTGGGCGGAGATGAAGACGGGTGTAAGGAACGCTCGGGTGAATACCTTGCAATAAGTCATCAAGGAGTCCCAATTGGTGGAGGACGACATCATCCAAGAGAGAGAAGAGAAGGGTCAACAAGGGGAGAAGCGGAAATGGGAAGGGCCAACCGGGCCCGCACGACCATCCAAACCCTTCAACGGGGGGAGGAACATGGAGCCACGACGTGAGGTGAGGTGGTGCCTCAAGTGCAAGAGTAAGCATTTCATACCTTGTAATCCGAAACCTTTCTCTAACTCTACTGAGTGCTTCAAATGTGGACGGAAGGACCACATGAGTAGAGAGTGCCCCTCCCGGGGGTTTTGTTATGAATGTCGGGAGTCGGGACACATCAAGAGGGATTGTCCTAAGTTAGCAAGAGGTCACCAAGGGGTTTCGAGCGGAGTTGCACCGAAGAAATAGATTCCACCGAAGGCGCCAAGTCGGGCCTTCCAAATGACGACGGATGAAGCGAAAGCAACGGCGAATGAAGCGAGAGCAACGGCGGATGTTGTGTCGGGTACGTTTCTAGTGAACTCTCTACCTACCCGTGTCTTGTTTGATTCTGGTGCGAACCGTTCCTTTGTGTCTACCTCTTTTTGCAAGAATTTCACTACTCCTGTTAGCTCGTTGACTGATGCTCTAGTGGTAGAGGTAGACAACGGGGAGCATATGTTAGTCCGGGAATGCTTCGTCGGATGCACCATAGACTTAGGTGGGGAGTCCTTTGTGGTAGACTTGCTACCGGCGGACATCGGGGGATTCGACGTGATTGTAGGAATGGATTGGCTAGCTAAGCATGATGCCGATATATTTTGTTCAAAGAAGATGATTAGAGTACCCTTGCCAAAGGGTGGAGAAGTGATAATCTACGGGAAGAAGAATCGAAAGGCCAACACGATCATCTTGTCAATCAAAGCACGAAAGAGCCTAGCCAAGAGGTGTACTTCATACTTGGCCTACGTGATCGATGCGAAACTAGAGAAGAAGAAGGTGGAAGATGTGGATATAGTGCGCAACTACCCGAATGTCTTTCCGGAAGATCTACCCGGACTATCGTCAGAACGTCAAGTGGAGTTCCACATCGACCTCACTCCGGGTGCCGCTCCAATTGCTTGTGCTTCTTATCGTCTAGCCCCGACGGAGATGCAATAAATGATGACGCAACAACAAGAACTTCTCGATAAGGGATTCATACGACCGAGCTCGTCGCCGTGGGGAGCTCCAGTTTTGTTTGTGAAGAAGAAGGACGGTTCCATGCAGATGTGTATTGACTACCGTGAGGTCAACAAGGTCACTGTGAATAACAAAAATCCACTTCCTCGGATCGACGAACTCTTCGATCAATTGAAAGGAGCGGGATGTTTTTCCAAGATAGACTTGATGTCCGGTTACCATCAAGTACGGGTGAAGGAGAGTGATATTCCGAAGACGGCGTTTCAGACAAGATACGGTCATTATGAGTTTTTAGTCATGCCATTCGGGTTGACTAACGCTCCGACCGTAATCATGGACTTGATGAATCGTGTGTGACGACCTTTCTTGGAAAAATTTGTTATAGTCTTCATCGACGATATTCTGATTTACTCGCGAGACGAGGCCGAGCACAGTCAACATTTGCGGGAGGTTTTGGAGATTCTTCGGAAAGAGAAGTTGTTCGCGAAGTTTTCAATGTGCGAGTTTTGGTTACAAGAAGTTCAATTCTTGGGCCATGTGGTATCCAATGATGGAGTGAAGGTGGATTCGGCGAAGATTGAAGCGATGATGAATTGGGAACCACCGACGAGTCCAACGGAGATAAGAAGCTTTTTGGGATGCCATTAGAAGATGATTATTTTGGAAAAATTTAGATGACAACTTATTGTAATCTCTTTTCTTGTTAGGAATTAGATTAAGAGGTTGTGGTCTCTTATTGCTTTATTATTACAAACATTTATTATAACAGGCGTATATTGTTCCATTTTTGGGAAAGTTCGTGCTTTGGCATCATTTATATACCACATTTCCATTTTCGAAATTTTTTGTTTGTCCCAATTTTTGGGGTGTTACACTCAGTTAAGTCACTTTAAACTAATTAAGGTTTTGATCATTATGGTTGCCACTTTGTTTCGCTTTTGGTCTCTGTGACTAATGGTGTTAACAATATCTGTTATGTAACACCTTAAAAATAGGGATAACAAAAATCCGAAAAACGGACATGTGGTATATAAAATTGCCATAGCAAGAGCCTCCCAAGAATGGGGAAGTATTTAAACCTGTTTAATTACAGTTGTAATTTAACGGAAATAAACAACAACCAACTAATCTAATTCCTATAATAGAAAAGAGATTACAAAAAGGGTGTCGTCTATAAACCCAAACAATGCCTTCACAAAAAGTGCGCCCCAATGCACCTTCCCCAAGCTCCCACCAAGGACCGACTAAACCTGCTTAGAAGCGGCGCCACTAGAACCTGAGACACACATCGACACCAAACAAGTGTTAGGCCAAAAGAGCCTAGTGAGTTTGTATAAGAAACAACATAATAATCAAAGCACAATTATTATCAGCAGTTAACCAAAGTTCATTAAATGTGGAGTTAACGGGGGAGACCCATAGCACCAATCAAGTTCCACCCAAAGAGTCGATATACCTTGATGCCAACTACCATGAGTGACATCCAAAAGGCCCGACATATCCGAGGACTACAACCATGGCATTACCCCGAATGACGGAGGTCTAGGCACATACCATTACGGTGGCACCCAAGACTATATCCTCCTAGTGTCTACCGACTTGGTTCGTCCACATTGATATTAGTAGGTCTCAAGGCATATAATGCACATGAATAATTACAGTACCAACCATGGGTAAAAATAATAGACCATACCTTTCTCACATTGTTTATAGTCTAATACAAGACTAGTATAAATGAATTAGCATCAATATAAACATAACTCTACTTCATGGTGATTCAAATAACATGTCATCCCATTTCCATAGTATGTACTTCATCAAGCGATAATAAGCAACTCATTATGGCAAAATCATCAAGTAATTCAATCAACCCAAAATTAGGCCAAATCACACATATAAGCCATTATTCACGCTTAACTCATACAATATTTAATTTTTTTTCACCAATAGGAAACATTGAAGTTGTTTGTTTAGAGGAAAGAAATAATATTTTATTAATATAATTGATGATAAAATTGCTAAAACGGCTGTTGGAGTTGGTTGTATTCTTTTTTTTTAGATATTTCATTTATAAAAATTATAGCATAACTGTCGTATGGTGTAAGTAAACGCCGAACGAGATCGAAGAACGATTCAAGGAGATAAGATAACATTTTCCTTTTGCATGATAGAAACATAATTCAATGCTGTTAATTTGATTCGATTTCTATCACTTTCCTTCAACCAAATTCTACATTTTTGATGTTTGATTGAAAACTGAGGGGTTTCAATTTGTTTGATCAATAAACAACACGAGTTATTGTATTTCATTCATCATTTCTACGAAGAATTTATCTAATTCGAGCTCGGAATCATATGCGTCGTTTTTTATGTTATAAATGTCGAATGTAGCGAAAAGTGGATCAGGAGCAACGTGTTCCTGGCTTTACAAGAAGGTCGTTGATCCTTTCCTTCAAATCCTTCGCAGGTAAATAACTAATCCTTTTTTTCGTTTTTTTCGTTTTGTTCTCTTTGTTTTTAGTTTCTGTTTTATCTGTTTAGGTGCCAAGTTTATAAATGATTCCCATTTATTACCCAATTTCCATCTAATTCATATAAAAGTATACGTGTTTTGGGGGTCCATTATGAATTAGAAGTTTATAAATAATGATAGGCTTCCAGGAGTATGTATGTGTATGTAGTTGTGGTGATTTGTAGAATTAGCTGAACAGATACATGTGTTTTGGTTCTGAGTTCAGTTGGTCTTTGTTGAAAATAATCTGTTTAGTAATAAGGGATGGCCCTAGGCTGATCAGCTTTGAGAAGGTTGGGGAGGGAACTCTCTGTACAAGGTCTATACTTCACATTCTGCAAAGTGGTTATTTCTGTGAGTCCAACCAATGACCTTTCTGAAGTAACCCTACTGGTTGCTTTAGGGGTCGCTCTCTAAAGTTTGGCAGTAGTAGAAAATTTAGTTTATCTGATTCCACGAAGCTAGACTTGTGTTGCAAGTGATGAGTTTCTATTGACTGGATTGAATTACTGCAATTCTTTTTCATTAGCAGGGTTTTGGCTGATACTGATTTGTTTTTATTGATAATACGACACTTCGGTTTCAGGGGATCAGAGCCTAAGAAGCTGGCATTCTCAGCTGCCCTTGGCATTTCATTAGGACTGTTCCCAATCGTTGGTATGCTTTTGATTTAAATCTTTATTTTATGCTTGAGAAAGAAAACTGCAATTTGACTTTTTTTGTAAGGTATGAAATAATATGTATATAAGGCAAATGAAACTCACACACACTCCCCACTTTTTGTGAGGTTGGAACCCTTAACCTCTAGGAAGGTTCGGTTACCGAATACCGCTAGGTCAAAGGCCCTTTGCAGTTGGTTACAGAAAACTGCAATTCGACTTGTGCGCTCACATAGATCAACTCTACGGGTGTTTAGACGTATTGAGATAAGAATGCTTATTTTACATCTACCGTCAATCACAAAGTTAAGAAAACAGATGTCAATCATCAATCCAAAAGAGATGTGTCAATCATCAATCGTCAATCACATTGTTTATTATGCTGTGTGGTTGTTGCTGAGTTTGATCATCAACTGTAGTACTCCATCATGGTTAAGACTACTGTTGCTAACAATTTGGATATTTTTTTCTTCATGCTTCATGTTCCAGCCTGTTTGCTCATTATACTAGGTACTGATTGCAAGCTTTGTTGGTTCTCATGCTGAAAAGATATAGCCTTTTGAACTGGATAACTTGCTTTCTTAGGAAAAAGAAATTAAGAGGAATTGGTGCATCTGCATTAGAAGGAGCTTGCAATGACTATGGTGCATAAAACATATAGAAAATTAGGATACATCAATTACTTTTCTGCATAGAAACAGAAGTGTTCTTGTAGGTTTAAGCAACAATACTCCATGAATTGAATTGCTATAAGCACCTATATGAGGGTTCATGTGATAAATAGGACAACCAAGAGAAGTATTATAATTATAACATTGGCACATAAAGGAAATCTGGATATCATAATGGGTTTATTAATTGTGTACAGTTCTGAAGATAACATATGTTGGGAATTTCTAATTTATTAAAGGTTACCATAAGAATGAGGATGTGAAAAAGAATTGAAGACAGACAGCAAACAATTAAAACAAGCAAAGCCCTAGACACCCATTAAATTGTGGCACCTCTAACTACAAGAAGAGGTCATGTTATTGTTAGTTCAAGTTGTTGCTCTAAGTTTCTGTTGCTAGTGATTTCTCCATTTTCTATATTCCAGAAAGATTATTTTTAACCTTTAGACAGCCGTGATGCTCGTTGGAATTGGCAGAAACGAAAGCTCAAGTTTGTGTTATGTGGTTTTAGATTTGATGTGAATACACCCCTCTACCACTATATTTGGTACGTTTGGTTTGGTTTGGTTTGGTTTGGTTTGGTTTGCACCCCTTTACCACTATAGCCTTAGTGATATACAACCCTCTCATACCAATGATACCATCGTGTAATGGTCAACTTGGTAGCTTGTTATTTTGTTGAAAATGTTAGCTGACGCTACACACAATCCTTCATAACCTATTACGATGGATCCCTTAGTTGAGTCTTACTCCCCCTTATCAATCTTGTAAGCTAATGAGGCCTATGTATGAGTTCTTTTTTGTCTTATTCAGCATGCACAATAGTAGTTGCTCCAAGAAGTATGGTTTCCTGCTTAGAGAAGACAATGGTCAATTTCAGCTACATATTTTAGGAGTAGGCGAGTAGTAGACTCCAATAATTTGTAAATCTGCATTTCCCAATCCCTCAAGGAATCCTTTTGAGATATGGATAATTTTTAATAGACACATTCCAATTTTTTTGTAATGGTAATATAGGAGGGACAAAAAAGAACTTTATTATTTTGAGATTTATAGAGTAGAAACCCATGGATTGTCAAATAGTGGGCGTGCAATTGGTTAACTATTGTTCATTCAAAGGATCAAACAGTCAATGCGATGTTCTTTTTTTCTAAAATCGGAAAGAAGAAAATAAATTTGGACAATGAAGTAATTATTTGGGGGCAGAGAGAGTATTTAAAATTTAGGTACACATCAAGGAAGTGTTCCCTTAGGTAGCGTTTGGTACACAATCATGGTTGGTCAGGACAAAACAAGAGGGAAGACAAGACCGGACAAGACAAGTTGTGCCCTTGGTGTTTGGGACAAAACTAGACAAATTACCCTAAAAATTGTTTGATGATTTTATACCTCATATAACAGTAAATGACACAAATCAAATGAATATTTAAATAATTTAATTTATACACATTTTTACACAATTTTATATACATAAAAACATACATATATAATAGCACCAAAATTTGAAAGAAGAATTTGATATAATTGATAGTAGTTTGAAAAAACCTGGTTCGTACAAAGGAAAAACTATATTTTGTTTAGTTTGGAAGATACTTATGAACTGGCAGAAACGCGTTAGAGGTTGTTGTAGTGACAATGGTGGTGGGGGTAGAAGCGGTTGGCAACAGTGGAGGAGGTAGTTGTGGCTTATGTGGTGGAGGTGGAGGTGGAGGTGGAGGTGGAGGTGGGTGGTAGTGGTAGTGGTAGCCGGTGGTGGTGGACAACGGTGATTGTGGAGAATGTAAAGATGGTGGACGACGGTGACTGTAGAGGATGTGAAGATGGTGGACAAGAGGCATGGTGGAGGTTGTTGCAACGATAATGGAGGTGGAGGTAGAGGAGGTGGTGGCTGGTGGACGACGATGACTGTGGAGGATGTGAAGATGGTGGACAGTGGTGGCGGTAGCAGCCAACAATGGTAGAGGAGGTAGTTATGGCCGACATGTTGAAGGTAGAGGTGGTGGTGGTGGTGATGGTCATGGTGGAGGTGGCCAACAGTGGTTGTGGGGCTGGTGGATGAGATAGTAGTAGTGGAGGTGGTCGATGGTGGTTGACGGCTGCCAGTTGCCGGTGGTGGTGGTGGTGGCGACAATGAGTTGTGGTAACCAATAAAACAAATACCATATTAGCGTCATATCAAATGAGGGTAGATTAGTAATTTTTTGGTTTCCGTCTCATTCTTGTCCCATCTTGTTCCACCTATTTTGGTGGAACAAAAAAAAGCTTTTTTTGTCCACCTATTTTAGTGGAACCCTGTCCCAGTCCTTGTACCTGTCCCATGTCATCCCAAATGTGGAACAATGAGTTTTTGTCCGGTCCCATGTCGCGCCAAACGTGGAACAACGAGTTTTGTCCTATCCTGCTCTGTCCTGTCTACCAAACATAGCCTTATAGATTGTAATATTGGAGAAGGGGAACCAAGAAAATTGAAGGGCCATTCTGTTCTCATAGTCTTGTGGTTATATAAGCGATTAGTCATGCACCAACTTTAGGGGTAAAATAGAAGTAAATTAAGGTGTTGTTTAATAGAAGGGTAAGGAAAAATTGTTGTTGAGCAGACCAAAACAGTAAGGTGGATGCTTATTATGGTACTGAGGTAGTACTATATTCCTTATGTGCATATGCTATTATTGTGGCTTATTGGTAACTTCTTATCTTGTAACAGGGGTGACAGTGTTTCTCTGTGGACTGGCTATAGCAATGCTTGGACATCTTGTCAATGCTCCAACAGTTATGTTGGCTAATTTTATTGCAACTCCAATAGAGCTGAGGTGAAACGTTTTCAATCTAAGTAGCATTCTTGTGTTTGTCTTTGTTCTCATCTGAAATGGAAAATGGTTCATCATGTTATCGTTGCTCACTTTGAGGATTACACTGCCTTATGTCATTAAAGGTTACACTTACTAGCATTGTGGAGTCCTCTACTTCTTTTACCCATTACTTTCTAATTTTCTTAACTTTTTACACAATCTTTGCTCTCTATATGATGGAATTTATCAGACAGTCAGCCCCTTTTAGTCTGCTAGATTCAGGTAGAGATGTCATTGAGCTTAAAAGACATAAGTGGTTATTGTGGCTTTAGTTATAAGTTACATGAGTGGACGTTAACATGTTTATGTACATTATTCTTTTCTTTCTATTTTTAACCTGTTAATAAGGTTTTGGTGAACCCCCCTCAATATTTACTCATGAGATTACCACGTGATATGTTAGGACATAAGAATTTCCATGTTAGTCATGCAGTAAGAAATACAACAATAAGAGCCTTTTATCAAACTAGTTGGGGTAGGCTAAAAATGAAACCCATTATAATTTTAAAGAGGTGAGACATACTAGAAATTATAAAAGGTGCTTTGAACATGTAGTATCCTTCTACGGACTCTTATCTAGGTCAGCTAGTTTGCTCTACTCTACTCACCGAAATTTCTTTCCACTGCTTTTTCATGTCAATCTTAGCCAATCTCTGCATGACTTATAGAGCTATTCATAGAAATCTCCCCTTCTTACCAAATGATGCATCAAAAAATATTCATTGTATATGATGAAATCGTCTTAAGCCACGCCTTGAGAAACGCCCTGGCCTCGACGTGGCTCCTAAAGTTTGAAGCTTGACCTTGCCGCCATGCTACGTCTCACACCATTTAGAACCTTGCGGCCAACTTGTCATACATGCAGTCAATTTGGGTCTTTCATAGGGGCTACATCTGGTTAAAAATCTCCCAGATGACCAAAGGTTTACACTAGGTGATTCGATCTAGGACTGTGAAAGGGTCCAATGACCCTTTATACAGGAAAGGCATATCCGCCAAAGGATGGCTGGAATAAATCCAGCAAGTGGCAGCAATACAGGAGCAGAAAAATTTACATTACTGCAACATTAAGAGAATAGGGCCACAAAGTGAAGAATTTCTCGAGCTGTCGGTAATTGCATCACAGATCTTGGGAATCATGTCAATTAGAGCGGTATCCCTGATTTCTAGCATTCTGATCTTCTAGAGATTTTCCTATCCTTTCCTTATTTGTTTAGATAGATATGGAAAGGATTCTCCTTCTCTTGTATAAATAGTCTTTCTTCTATGTTTTGTAAATCACCAAGAAATATATGAAAAGCCTTTGATATTCAACTCTGATTAGTTTCTAAATGGTATCAGAGCAGTGTTTATGATCCTCGCCTCTCATGGAAAACCTTCCCTTTAACTTTGGTCATTACCAACCAGGCCAAAAGCCAAACAACTCTGGTTAGCGAGTCCACCAGCTCCACCACTGACCAAAACAGACCCAACAACCCTCCTCCTCAGGTTCAACAAATGGTTGCTCCAGATATCTTTCCCATCACCGGTCACAAGCTAAACAGCCATAATTTCAGCTTATGGTCACATTCCATCCAGATCATTATTGGTGACAAGGGAAAATAAGACTATCTCTCTGGGAAAAGCGTGTCACCCGAAGAAGGAGAGCCCACTTACAAGCAATGGAAAACCGAGAACAATCTCGTAATGTCTTGGCTTCTCAGCTCCATGACGGCCGAAATCGGAGAGCAATTCATCTACTACAAAACCGCCGCTGAAATATGGGAAGCAACAAGAGACACTTTTTCCAACAAAGATAATACCTCTGTTATCTTTGAAATCAAAGGGTTACTTCATGATCTCCGGCAAGGAGACTCCATAGTCACGAGTTATTACACAGCCCTAACTCGTTTCTGGCAACAACTTGATACTCTTGATGAAAATACGTGGGGTTGCCCCACTGATGCAAAGCGATATAGACAGATCCTCGAACTGACAGGATCTACAAGTTCCTTCTCGGTCTAAATCGAGAACTAGATGAAGTTCGAGGAAGAATTCTCAGCACTAAGTCGTTGCCCAACATCCGAGAAGTGTTCTCTGAAGTCCGACGTGAGGAAAGCAAAAGAAAAGTAATGCTCGGAAGCACTACTACCTACCTAGCTGGAGAAGGGGTGCCCTAGTTGCTTGATACCCATCACATAGTGGGAAATTTCAACAAGGCAATTCCCAGAATTCCCAGAAAAAGGCAGGACGACCATGGTGCGACCATTGCAAACAGATAAGTCACACAAAAGAAGTATGTTGGAAAATTCATGGGAAACCACTAGATCGGAAATCGAACTTCTCAGAAAACAATGGTCGTGCAAATCTGGCAACTTCTCAAGGTCATGAACCGTTCAGCAACGAACAAGTAGCAGCCCTCCAGAAAATTCTCCCTGACACGCTACGGGGAACTCAATCCTTTGATCAAACAGAGACTGCAACCGTGGCACAAAGGAATGCAATGCCCACTCATATGGTGTAGAACAAACTTTGGATTGTGGATTCTGGAGCATCAGATCATATGACCGGTAACCGAAACATTTTCTCCACTTTTCAGCCAGAATCAAGTGGTACCACCGGACGAGTAGCAGATGGGTCCAATTCACAAGTCACGGGTATTGGTACAGTTGTTATGTCAAAGGAAATTGTGTTAAGTTCTGTGCTTTATGTTCCATATCTGGAGTACAACCTTCTATCTCTTAGAAAACTCACCCAATATTTGAATTGTCGTGCTAATTTTCTACCTGATATATGTGAATTTCAGGTTTTGAACTTGGAGAAGAAGATTGACAGTGCTAAAGTTCAAGTTCAGGCAGTTCTGTACCTCCTTAATACCAATTTGTCCGCCAACCCCTCCAAACCCAAGCCAACTTTGTTTACGGTTTCTAGCGTAGAAAGTGATGTTATGTTATGGCACCGTAGCCTTAGTCATCCCAATTTTTTGTATTTAAAGAAATTATTCTCTGAATTAATAACAAAGAATCCTAGTTCTCTTAAATGTGAAACATGTCAATTCTCGAAACATATTCGACATTCCTACCCTCCGGTTCCTTATAAAGTTTCTCATCTGTTTCACCTTATTCATAGTGATGTTGGGGGGCCTTCTCGAATAAAAAATATAATCGGTTCACGATGATTTGTCACGTTTATCGATGAACCCACCTGCGTAACCTGGTTATTTTTAATGAAGGAAAAATCCGAAGTTGGGGCTATCTTCCAAAAGTTCCACAAAATGATTCAAAACCAATTTTCCTCAAAAATCTAAATTCTGAAACCGATAATGCCAAAGAGTATTTCCAGTCCGAACTTGGAACATATCTTTCCCAGAGGGGATAGTCCACATCAGTTTCTGCGTAAACACACCTCAACAAAATGGTGTGGCTGAAAGGAAAAATCGGCACCTCTTAGAGGTTACCCGCTCTCTCCTATTAGCTAACCATGTTCCCAAGCACTATTGGGGAGAGGCTGTTATGATGTCAGCATATTTGATCAATCGCATGCTCTCTCGTATCCTTACCTTCCAAACTCCACACCAAACACTCTTATCCACATATCCTCACCTCAGACTCATGTCCCATATTCCCCTAAAAGTGTTTGGGTGTATAGCTTTTGTCCACAATACTCAGCCAAACCGAAGCAAACTTGATCCGCGAGCGTTTAAATGTATATATCTTGGGTACTCTCCTAACCAAAAAGGGTACAAGTGTTACTCTTCGTCCACGAACAAAGTGTACAACACCATGGATGTTACCTTTCTTCGAAGAACAACCATTCTATACCAAAACTGATATTCCGAGGGAGAGTGTGGAAGAATACCGGTTCCTGTCATACTCTGACACCACAAATCAGCTCTCACCAGTCTCAAATCAGCCCTCACCAGTCTCAAGTCAGGCCTATCCTGTCTCAAATCAGCCCTCGACAGGAAAAATTCAACCGAATGATACTGAAACCACAATTCCAAAAGATTACATTGTGTCTACAAGAAGGTCACAGAAACCTACTGTTGAGCCGATGCACTGTCAGACTACCTCTCCAAGGTCACAACCGGCAAATAATGATCATACAGGTAGTAATCCTTCCTTCTCGTATAATACTGACAATTTTGATGACCTGGAAATTCCCATAGCTCTTAGGAAAGGGAAACAAAGTTGTACGATGCACCCAATAGGCAACTTCGTGTCATATGAGAGATTATCACCCAAGTATAGAGATTTCACTACCAACTTGTATGAGATAGAAAATCCCAAGAACATACAATAAGTTGTTTATCAGAAGGAATGGAATGAGGCAGTAAAAGAGGAGGTCAAAGCCCTGAAAACCAATGGCACATGGAAATATATGGAATTACCAAAAGGAAAGAAGAAGGTTGGGTGTAAATGGGTATTCTCCGTAAAATACAATGCCAATGGAAGCATTAGTAGATATAAGGCCAGGTTGGTGGCCAAGGGGTTCACTCAATCATACAGAATTGACTACTCCAAGGCCTTTGCATCGATCGCCAAACTAAACTCTATACTGGTGCTATTGTCAATAGCTGCTAACCTGGACTGGCCTCTACACAGTTGGGCATCAAGAATGCTTTCTTAAATGGAGAACTGAAGGAAGAGGTCTATATGGATGTGCCCCCATGACTGGAATCTGGCGAATCAAGGGAAGGTATGCAAATTGTTAAAATCATTATATGGTCTAAAGCAATCCCCACGGGCTTGGTTTGATAGGCTCACTCAGGTACTAAAGAGACATGGCTTCATTCAAGGGCAAACTGACCACACAATGTTTACCAAACACTCCTCGAACGGTCGAATTGTCGTGATGATCATCTATGTGGACGATATCATCATTACCGGGGACTTTTTCCATGCCCACCTAAAAACAGTTCTTGGAAGAGAGTTTGAAGTCAAAGATCTAGGACAGTTAAAATACTTCCTAGGAATGGAGGTCGCCAGATCAAAGCAAGGAATTGTTGTATCATAGAGAAAATATACGCTTGATCCGAAACCGGACTTTTAGGATGCAAGCCAACAAGTATTCCAATGGAGTGGATAAAGGGAGATACCAACAACTGGTTGGAAAATTAATATATCTCACCCATACAAGATCGGATATTGGATATGCAGTCGGAATGGTCAGCAGGTTCATAAATACTCCAACTAAGCAAAACATGGATGCAGTATTCCAGATCCTACACTATCTCAAAAAAAATCCAGGATACAGACTCTTCTTCAAAAAGACAAATAAGAGAGACCTTCAAATCTTCACTGATGCTGACTGGGGTGGTTCAAGAACCGATGGAAGGTCCACAACAGGTTATTGTACCTTTGTTTGGGGAAATCTAGTAACCTGGAGAAGTAAGAAACAACAAGTGGTTTTCAGGAGCAGCGCAGAGGCAGAATTCAGGGCTATGTGCCATGGGATTTGCGAAGGAATTTGGGTTAAAAGGATGCTCAAGGAACTAAGACTTCTCAACCAGGAACCAATAAGGCTCCAATGCGACAACAAGGCAGCCATAGAAATTGCAAAAAATCCGGTGCATCATGATAGAACGAAACACGTGGAGATAGATCGACACTTTATCAGAGAGAAGGTAGAAACAGGAGCCCTTGAGATTTCCTTCGTGCCATCTAAATTTCAAGTAGCAGATGTCCTTACTAAAGTTTTACCCAAGGGCAAGTTCGAGAAAATGATAAACAAGTTGGATATGATCGACCTCCATACCCAACTTGCGGGGGAGTGAAGAATTTCTGGAGTTGTCGGTAATTGCATCACAGATCTTGGGAATCATGTCAATTAGAGCGGTATCCCTGATTTCTAGTATTCTGATCTTCTAGAGATTTTCCTATCCTTTCCTTATTTGTTTAGATAGATATGGAAATGATTCTCCTTCTCTTGTATAAATAGTCTTTCTTCTGTGTTTTGTAAATCACGAAGAAATATATGAAAAGCCTTTGATATTCAACTCTGATTAGTTTCTAAACAAAGTCCTAACAGGAACAAACTAGCAGTTATGTATTTTCTAGAGACCGAACAGGTCAAAGATCTGATCATATTACTATTATGCAATATTATAATAAGTAATTTTCAATAACAAAAAAATAGATGGATATACTCACGCATAGAACAAATAGACACAATGGGTTAGATATAAAAACACCCACAATTACTCGAAATGGTCATTTAGTACCGGTGTTCTATAATACATCTGCAAACAGGGACCAAATTTGTCGAATCTCATTATTTACTTTTGGACATATCCAAAAGCAAAAGTAAAAGTCTAGAGAACAAAGGTCGCAACCAATAGAGCAGAAGAACAGATTGATGGCAGAGCATAGATTGAATAACAAACATAACACCAAACACAATGGAAGCTGGTGGTAGTACTAGAGATGATGTCTCCCCGCTTATGACCAAGTGACCATCTGTTATAGGTGGTTATTTGCGGGATTGGTCCGGACCAAGTTTTTTTTTGTCAAACGCACCGCCTATTATAGCAAACTCAAGCCTTTTCTTGTGGGCATGAAAAATTGCCCATACCCGCGCTATAAACAGGTTGGGCTTGCCCATGTGCTAACGGGCCTAAAGGTTATTTTACCTTTAGAAATATAACCTATGTAAAATAAAAGATTAACACAAATGTTTATACAGACCCAAATGCTTACAACTAGGGGAGAATTTTGACAACCAAATTAAACATCAATATATGTCATGTAGCAAATTGATGTGAAACATTTCCAACTCCAGCAATTATACAATACGCTTGTAAATATCAACCTAAAGCTGCAGGAGAAGATCAAAGAATCTAAAAAGTATGTGAACCAACAAGAAAAGCCTATAGAAACAAGCGTTGCGATATGGTCATTTTACCAGCAAAAAGGAACCATTGTAGCTTGCCCAATATGAAAACTTCCCCCACCGTCTTTATAAAAAAGTATTAGATATAATATTTAATTAATTATAAAAATATAAATGGGCGGGCGGGTCTGTCCGATATTTTTTTGCATTCCCCATGCCTGCCCATTAATCTTAATGGCCAAGTCTGGGTCCGCCCATTTTTCAAGAATGGTTGTCCAAGCCAACTTTTCTAGCGAGTCGGGAGGGCTGAGTCTAACCGGCCGCCTTGTCCGTCAAACAGCTCTACATCTGTTGAAGCAACTCTCCCCGCAGATCTGATACCAAGGCTCTGTCACCATGAAAGAATTGTGATAGTAATGTTGTATTTTATTGAGAAGGAAAACCCTTGTATATACGGTACATCATGGTAGAATAGAAGGAAATAAGATAAAATTAAACTGAAATGATAATATAAGGTCATCCTTAAATCATGCCTAAATCAACACTGTTAAAGTTTTCCTTGATGAATATGTCTTGGTTTATCTTAATCTAAATTCTGTAGATTTCAATAAGTTCTGTTCTACTTCCAGATTTGCATTAACAGCTTGTCTAGACTCGTCAATCAACAAGATATTATTAAATACCAGTCATATATCACCTTGTATGTCCTTTTTGAGCTCATCAACAACTAAACCAAGAAGATCTGTACTTGATGCTCACCCTTGATCTAATTTGACAGTTACAAGGAGAGCATCTGTGCTGTCACGTGTTAATGCAACACCTTTCATATCTTTAGTCATTTTCACCTGTTAATGCAACGACTTTCATATCTTTAGTCACTTTCACATACAATGTAGGGAGTAGGAACCTTATTCTTTTCAAGAACCCATCATATGGCTTTTCTTGGCACCCTGTTATATGCGATGAAGAATATTTAAAACTTAAACAAGGGGAAAATCTCGTGTATTTGCTCTGATTTTGTATGGTAAATTTATATTATGTTGGTCAACACAGAGGATAAGTGCAATTATTGCTTTCTCCCTAATCCCTAGAGATGGGATATCCTTAATATCAGTTGTTTGGAACATATAAGTCATGTAGCCCTACCACATGGATTCCTAATAACATGGGAGTCGGAAGATAAATTTGGAATATGTCGATGTGTGGCAGGAACTATATTAAGATGTTGACAATGTGTGTGATAACTTTACATCAGACGCCTTTTCTTTTAACTAATAATACTTGAATCCTGATAGCAACTTGATGCTGTGACTATAAAATATCTTACTGAAGCAATTGTTACATTCATATTAACTATGTATGCAACTTGATCTTTTGATTTACATTTGTCTTTTACTGATTTAGTTTGATGGTCGTGTTCTTGCGCTTTGGTGAGTTTCTTACTGGCGGAGCTCATTTTCCTTTGACCTCTAATGCTTTAAAGAAAGTATTGAGAGGAGAAGCTTCAATGGAGATCATTCGAAGCATCCTCCATGCGGTAGGTTGCATCCAACTCTTCGAATATTTGTCTTTCCTTACGAGTGTGTTTGGTACACGGGACAGGACAAAACAAAAACTTGTCGTCCCTCGGACTGAAAAGGACTGAGCTTGACAAAAATGCATTTTCTTTGTCCCACTAAAATAGGTGGACCAAGAATAAGGGATGTGAGACAAGATTGGTAAATTACTAAACTACTCATGTCAAATTAAAACCCTAAAACCTTCCCCAATTCTTTCACCCGCCTACCTCACTCTGGTTCAGTCCAGTCCCCTCCACCTACCAAACGCACCCTACATTTGCTTCACTAGCTAGCCTTCTTACTACCCCACATTTACACATGGGAACTTATGAAAATCTGTAGCTTGTCAATTTCTTGTATGATTTTTATCTTAGCTGTGGTAATGGTCATTTCTCTGTCCCACAAGGATGCCTACATTTTTCCTTTTAGACCATCCCTCAAGAATTGCAATGTTTTCTAATCCTGGGAACAAATTTAAGTCAACTTATCTATCCTTTCATTTTGGTCCACACCCATGGTATAGTTGGTTTGAGTTGGTTCTTTAAGTCATTAATTGACTAAAACATCAAAAAAAAAAACAATAAAACAATAAAATGAGGGGAATTCTCCACACAGCCAACAATTTGTTCTGTTGACAAAATGACCTTACATTTTTTGGCTACTTTTGAGTAGGATTTACTGGTTGGTTTGCTTTGGTTTGGTCCCGTCGTAGATTCAGCAGATCCTGTTATACCTTGAGTTTAGAGGTCAAATAGTCAATTTCGGTAGGCGGGTAGGTAGGGAAGGGTAGTATAAATAAAGCAAGTTGGCTAGGGGTTAGATATTCTGTTTTGTGACCTGATTTTAGCGGGAAACCGTTTGGGAGAGACCATGGCCTCTCGAATGCCATTGGAACCCTTGTACCTTTGAAATACTTACCGATTTCCATTTTTTTGTTCATTCAATAAACTTCATTACTGTCCAGCATTAGCCATTTCTGTCCAGTGTATATCAAATTGGTATCAGAGCAGTCACGATCCAGCAATGGCGACGCGTTGTGTGGCTGACAGAATCGACGATTTGGAGAGTAGAGTGGGATCGATTAAAAAAAAGATGCAGGCGATTTTGTTACAGTTGGAGAAGGTTAGTAAGCAACAAGAGGAAGTGACTAGCAAATTGAATACATCTCGTTCCACGGAGAGAGGAGATGTCTCGGGATCTGGAAAAAACGGGAGGAATAATGGAGGTAATCACGTTCCAAATCCGATTCCAGATACAGATCCAAATTCGATTCTAGATTTGTATCTAAAGTCAAATAGGAGTCTAGATCCGAGTCCAAATCTATATCCGACAATGAATCCAAAATCAGATTCAGACTTAAATCCAAAATTAGATTCGAATTTTGAGTATGGAATGGCTATGGACGAAGTATTTGAAGGAGAACATTCCAATTATGAAGATGATGATGATGATACTGGATCACAGAGAGAATCGGCAACAATTCCTTTGAACAACAAACCAGATGGAAAGATGACAGGTTCGCTACCAGATCCAGAAATGAATCAGAATGCGAAATCAGATCAAAATCAAAATCCAGGTTTGAATTTAAATTTGAACTCACATTCAGATCCAATTTCAGATCGAGATTCGAACTGGATTTCGAATTCAAAGCCGGATACAGAGATTGCTTTATGCTATTTGTTGTGGAAATCATTCAATAGGCCCATGCAGAAGAGAAAAGCGAGGAAGGGAAAGAAGGTATCGAAGCCCGTTCCATCTACCATTGGGCCCAAGCCCGTTTCATCTACCATTGTGCCCAAGCCCGTACCTAACATAAAAGAAAGCATCGTCTCCTTGCTAAACTTCTAGTTGCGACGACTTTGAGAAGAAGTTGGTGGGGCGATGTCCATCGTGAACCACCGCCAACGCTGCCGCCACCACTACCTCCACCACCTCCAACAGTCTTTAATGTAACAGGGTTGCCTTCCCCATTAACATCAGCGTTACCGCAACCACCAGAGGTGATGATTCAATTGAATTCCAAGGCCAAAGATGTGACTGAAGAGGAGACAAATGGCTATAGAAGGTACCGCTCTTTTAGTGGCTCTATAGATAAAGGAAACATGTCTTATGATGACTCAAAGCAAGCTGGTCAAGGGTTAAGTCTGACTAGAACTCCAAAGACGTTCTCTGTAGGTATGTCTCGTAGAAGATATTATGCCTTGGGTGCTAAATTCCCAACAAAAATTCAAAATGAAGGACCTACTATGATGACAATGTTAATGTGGTACTCATCCATCCAACAATTCTTTGCTGGAAATTATCCTCGTGGTCACACAATTCGATTCATAGGTGTCATTCAAAAATTGGTCGATGACATGAAGCTTAATGAGAAGGGATTGTCTACGGTTGCAGTAGGTTGGGGGTATGCCGTAACATTGCAGCCTCTACAATTTCTTTATTTTTTTTTTCTGGGAACAAGGATGATGTTGATAGCCACCCGTCCTCGATATTCAAGTACAAAAGTGCGTTAGTTCCTTTTCTTTTCCTTTCCACCTTGAGGACAAGGTGGATGTTTAGGGGGGCGGTATTGGGTGCTGTTGTAAAGAAGAAGTTCAGATATATTGGCCTTGTTGGGCAGCTGAACATAACAAACGAAGGGAGCATTCAGTATGGGATGGAAAAGATTGACGAGTATGCTCTATTGGGGTGTCCACTGTACCATTCAAAGCAAGGAACGAAATGTTGGGATTTCTTCCAAATGGCAGTTCATAACAATTGGACGAAGATTAGAGACGTGGATGGCAGACTAGCTGAGAATCTTTTGAGTTTGGTGTTGGCATTGAAAATACAAGGTCAAAAGGTGGTTAGCGATTTCAGAGATCGGTATGGAAAGGAAGACGACTGGAAATGGTATGGAAAGGAGGACGATTGGAAACTGCCTTTACCATGGCCACCACCGCTGCCTCTACCATGGCTACCATCGTTGCGGCCTCTGCCGTGGCCACCACCGCTGCTAACATCATCGCTACTGCTACTACCGGCAATGGTTGATATTAGAAGTTGGAATCGTTGGTTTCATTTCTTTCCACCTTGAGGACAAGGTGTGTGTTGAGGGGCGGGTATTGTTATACCCTGAGTTTAGAGGTCAAATAGTCAATTTCGGTAGGCGGGTAGGTAGGGAAGGGTAGTATAAATAAAGCAAGTTGGCTAGGGGTTAGGTATTCTATTTTGTGACCTGATTTTAGCGGGAAACCGTTTGGGAGAGACCATGGCCTCTCGAATGCCATTGGAACCCTTGTACCTTTGAAATACTTACCGATTTCCATTTTTTTGTTCATTCAATAAACTTCATTACTGTCCAGCATTAGCCATTTCTGTCCGGTGTATATCAGATCCAAAGTCTAGCTGTAAGAAAAAGGATTTGGTTCCTCCAATTAGATTAACTTTTTATGTAACTTGACTCCAAAAACGCAATAAAAGCTTGACTTTTTGAAAGTCATTTGCTAGTTGTGTTTGCCTCTTATCTATAGGTTGGCTCGAATGCTTTTCATTTAGGAGTTAGCTAGTTTGGTACCATGTGGGTTGTTATCAAATTTATACCATTCATATTCTATGCATCTATTGTTAGGCCCACACGGGTTTCTAGCTCCTTTGGGGATTAAAGGCCTCTACAGGTCCAGACGTCTTTAGGGTCAACGGTTGAGCTCCGTTTTGTGGCCTATTTGACCCATCACTGTGTAGCTTTTAACTCGACTATTCTATGTGGACCTGATCCTGCTGATTCCATAGTCTATCGTTCATCCTTAAACTTTCAGAGAATCCAAAAAAGCCTCTTCCATTATTTGCTGCTTGCATAGTGGTAGTTTTAGAATCATATCTTTGCAAATGTCATAGGTTGACTTCCTAGAATTTTGTTCTTTACAAACTTTTAGGCTGCGTTTGGTACACGGACATGACAGGATTGGACTTGACGGGCGAGAATGAGGTAGACGTCTGAAATAATTTCGGAAGGTTTTAGCCTTTTAGGGTCTTCATTTGACATGACTAGTTTAGTAATTTACCAATTTTGTCTCATCTCCCGATTTGCGTTCCACCTATTTTGGTAGGACAGAAAAAATGCATTTTTGTCCCATTCATGTCCTGTCCTTGACCAAACGTGGAACAAGAAGTTTTTGTACTGTGCTGTCTTACGTACCAAACGTACATACATAACCTCATTCCTTTCAGATGCATGATTTGATCAACTTTTTGCAGTTGTTGGGGTGGTTGGTTTTGGCACCCATCATCTTGGGGACACTGTACATAATACTCTTACCCTGTTTCGTGATCCTCGTGCATAAGTTCAGTACTGTTTCGAGCCCAAAAGCCTCACCATCCAGCACAGAACTGAGGCTTAGGGTAAGGGATACTTGACCTATAGACATAATCCACCAATGGCTTTTGTCTCTACTTGTATATCAACTTCTGTAGAGGCAACATTTGCCGTATATAAGTATTATATACTTCAAAAAAATATTAGTATGCAGCTTTGCAAGCATTTAGCATTATTAAGATTTGATACTGGTAGTTTATTATTTAGTTATTATAAAGAAAAATGGTAAACCATGTAACCATGTAATACTAACAAGTTGTTCAACTTTCTAACTATGTAATACTAATAAATTAAAATGTTGAATGTTGAAAAGCTTTCATTGGGTTGGAATCATATTGTTGAATGTTAATTCTTTTCTGCAAATAATTATGCAAAAGGGTATGCTATCACTTTTTGGAGCACCCCTCTATTAAACTGGTCTTATGGTAATCATGGAGGAGGTAAATCAGATGTCCTAGAGGTAGGTTTGGTGTTAGGAGTCAAAACACCAGACCTTCCACTTATTCTACAAGGATGTTCACCTCCTTACCCGCTTGGTTAAAGCCGTGGGGACTCTTTTATTAAATAATTAGGCCAAGTGCATCAGGCTAGCAAGTCGATGCCTAGGTGAAGTGACCTTGTTGAGTAGTCGATGCGCAAGAAGTAGCCTTGGTTAAAGCCGTGGGGACCCTTAGTAAGCATGACTAGTACCTATGATGTTACCCTAACAAGCATAGCTGACACACAAGATGTAATGTCACACTCCATTTTTCTAAGACGTGAAAATAACAACTGAAATCATAATATCTTACAATCGTACACGACGAAAGACGATTGAATCTACATTGTACAATTTGAATATTGAAACCGATTACATCGAAATACGGAATTGTACTACAGGGATTGAACTGTAAGCTTAATCCATAAACGTACTAGCTTCAACTAAAAAGGTTATATGTAGCCTCTTGCCTTGTTGGTCCATGCCTTCACAACTCCTTGGATTCATATTAATGTTAAAGGTTGTTTACCAAACACTTACAGAGTAAGCGTTTACCGACTGATAATATTACTTGGTAAGAGGTAAGGTAAGGATCGAAAGTCTTATCCGTTAAGTGAGGGTGGTGATTCTTACCCGGTAAGCTCTTACCGAGTGATAGACGCTTACTAACAATTCATTTTGATGGGTGTTACCCGGTAAGGTAAGTGAAGGTGATGACTCTTACCAATAAGCGTTTGGTAAACAACTCTTTAGTTGATGTCGTGTAAGTTCGTGGTTTTTAAGTTCAAATCCCTTGTTTATAATTTTATTTTAGTAACAATAGCAAAAAAACCACTTGTATGTTATTTTTATACTTTTTTTATAATTAATTTTGATTTTATTATATATTATGCTATTTATTATTTTATTTAGTATCCTGTTTGGAAACTTTTATGCTTTCTTAAACAAACTATTGCATAGTTTTTTTTTTTTTTGAATTTAATGTCAAATATGGGATTTGTATATTTTAGAGTTGATAAGAACATTTTTTTGTTAATTTTTCTAATACCTACATTGAATAGTAAACAAAAAGACTACTACTTTGGTCTTGGTATAGCTTCTAGCAAGGCTTTTTAAATCTTTTTGGCAAGTCAATCTTTTCGGAAACAGACTCTCTACATCTTAAGGTAGATGAAATGCGTACATTTTACTTCTTAGACCTTATTTTAAAAAATCGGTATTGGTTTGATTTGATTTGGTTTTTACCTGTCTCACTATAGATTCATAATGTTATGTTTTTCTTACACAAAATTTTAATTTAAAATCAGCTCTTTGTAGAGAGTGATTAAATTTGATATTTTATTCGGGCAAAGTTACAACTCTAACAGGCCCATCCGAAACTCGCCTTCAAGGACACCAATGCGATGGAATATTTTTTGACTCACTCAACGGTTGAAACTAGCCTTGAGAAGAGGGGGGGGGGGGTATCGAACCGGGACCTAGTATTTGGGCAAAGTCAACCCGCCCTTTACCAGAGGCAAAATTTTGATAATTTATAACAATAGTTTGTCTCATTCGGTTTTTGGTTCTTGGATTATCATTATCCATATTCAAAGTAATTACCCTTCATGGCGTTGAGCATTGTTACTCGTCTTTACGTTGTTTAGAATTTTCAAAACATGAAATTTGAATTACCCATCGATAGAATAATCAAGAAATTTTAGCAGTATCATGCATAAAATCGGAAGTAATAAGTTGTAAAATAAGTAAATAACGTGTATGAAAATGGTTTGCTATATAGTGCCAAACCATTGAGAAATATGATATAATGATACGTAACAAATTTCGATTTTGCTCTATTGTTTAACATAAATCATATTCATTCAATACTTATATGTCCATTAATTAATACATTAAATTTGCATTATCGAATTATACTAATTACTAAGCGATACTTTAGCATCTTTTTATTTTTCTTTGATTGTGTACTGTTATTGTATCATCAAGGAAACCCAATATCGTAACAAACTTGAAATGTATAGTTGATATACCTTGGACGAGTTTTTTTCTAAATGGTATCCGTTTGTTTTTTATAACACTTTCCGATTTTCATCATTTCCTCCTTCATTCATACATATACTTTTTCTATAGTTTTTCATAGTTCACATACACATCCGGTTATCATTCTTTCAATGATTATTGACTTCATAATCATGGTGGTATCTCACAGATAACTGAAAGTACCTAAATCAAGACCGTCATAAGCATCAAAATAGACAATAATTATGGCTTTAACCCTACCATCAACCTCTATGAAATCTTTCTCCCAACTTTTGTGGCTCAAATAATTGGAATTATGATCCATGTTCGTATGTTGGCATTAACCAACAAAATCAACCTTAAAACAGTCATTAGAATTTCCCAACATCCATTACGTTGTGTTTGTGGGGCATTAACCAACCAAATCAACCTTAAAGGCTTAAGAGCATCTCCAACAGCTATGCTAAAATAGAAAAAAAAGTGAGATTTTAGTAATTTTTTGCTCCAATAGCTATGCTATATCATATGCTAAAATAGAGAAAAGAAGAGAAAATGTAAAAATCTCCAAATTTGGAGAAATCTCTAAAACTCTATATTAAAAAGAGAGAAATAATATTTAATTCTTCTCCACCAATAGGAAAAATTAAAGTTATATATGTTATGAGAGAGAAATAATATTTTATTAATATAATTGATGATAAAATTGCTAAAATAGAGTAGTTAGAATTTGATGCAATTTTTTTAAAGATTTGAAGTTTTTATACTTCATTTTAGAAAAATTATAACATAACTATTGAAGATGCTATGAGAAACACATTGAAAGCTAGAAAAGGTAGGTAAACAGATCCAATTAAAGAAATCCTTATAGCATTAATAGAAGAGGCAACAACCGATGAAAACAGAAAGTTTGATCGTAATGCTTCAACCAATGAAAGAAAGAAAGAACCCTATGGGAATTAACCCATGCGGCCCACATGTGGGTCAAATGGCACGTTTATCTGACAAAGGTGGTACATATCGTTTTTTTTGTTTTCTTTAATTCTATTTTAATTCTTCATCCTTGTTCTAAATCAACCTCTATATATATATATAGGTGAATTATTATGCAATATTTTACATGATTCAATCCCTTTATCAATTACACATTTTACTTTTACCTTTTTTCATTGTTTTTAATTACATAAAATGTGTGGTAGATAGAGGAGTTGCAATGGATTGCACCATGTAAATGAGTTGCATTTGAACACCCCTCTCTCTCTCTCTCTCTCTATAACACCCCCCTCTCTCTCTCTTTATATATATATATAGTGGAAGGATATTTTGCAACCCTGAAAAAGGTTGCAACCCTTGCAACCCACATCTTAACCGTTGGATTCATGATCGACGGTTATTTTATTTTTATTTTTCTGTTTTTTTTAATTAAAAATATTGGGCCCCATATCTATTGTAACCGCCGATCATGAATCCGACGGTTAAGATATGAGTTGCAAGATTTGCAACCTTTTTAAGGGTTGCAAATAAAACAACCCCTATATATATATATATATATATATATATATATATATATATATATATATATATGGGTTCAAGGGAAAACCTCAAAAAAATGAGAAACTGAGGAACATACTGATAGTCTTTGATAGGACGATATGTACTTGTGCATACAAGTAAATTATGTTGTTTTTTTGATTTTTTGTACATGTGCAATATTCACTTGTGCATATGCACATGTGAATGTGCAATATTCACTTGTGCATATGCACATGTGAATGTTACAAATTACTCGTATGCACAAGTGCATATCGTTTAGATGAATAGCTACCAAAGTGTTTCTCAGTTTTCCTTTTTTTTTTAGGTTTTCCCCTGAATCTGACTATATATATATATATATATAGGGACAAGTTCAAACGAGAAGCTAAACATTTTGCGAGAATGCGAGAAGGGTTTAATGATATATGATACACAAGCTTAATCATATATGATTAAACACCACCACAAGTCGTTTAATCGTATATGATATCACATTTCTCGCAAAATATTTAATTTCTCGCATGATCCTTCCCCCCCCCCCCCTCTCTCTCTCTCTATATATATATATATAGAGAGAGAGAGAGAGATAGAAGCGATCAAATGCAAACCACCTCTATTTGTACAAACTTACAAACTAATCTCAACCGTTCATCTAGTCTAACGAATATCTAATTTTATTTTGTTTCCTTAATCAATGTCATGATCATAATAAATGAACTTTATCCTCTTTCATATATATCTCAATCGTATTTAATAAATCATTATTATTATCCATAAATATCTCAATTATTTCATAATATAATTAATGGTTTGTATTGTTTGTACAAATGTCTTGGTTTGCACTATAACCATCCCTATATACCATCTAAGAAGTTATTCGACAATATATACGAACTTTACTTTGTATTAGATCTTGTTTGGCCTGTGTGGGCTAATTAACAAATTTTTTTTTTTTTTTTTGACAAGCGGTAGAAAGTTTTCTTTTATTACGTCAACGTGGCAAAAACAAATTAAATCAGCCGACCACAAAAATAAAATAAAATATATCAAGTTTTACAAAAACTGAATTCCGATATGATAATTTTGTGGTTTGATGTTAGGTTTCAATTATCAATCATCAAATATAATAAATCAAATTAAGGTTCGATAAAGTGAAGAAATTATCATGATATATATATATATATATATATATATATATATATATTAACAATAAATGCAAAAAGACAAATTAAGATATTTAATTATGGGGGAAAACATAGTTTCATTAAGATACTTTTAATTAACTTTGTATATATGTTTATATTAAAAATATATATAAAGACTATTAATAATCCACTTTTCTACGAAGACTATATATTCTCATTTTTTTTTTCTTTTATTTATTATTTTATTAATTTCAGAAAATTATGTTAAACATAATAGAATTCAAATAAATTTTAATTAGAAAGAAATAAGACATTTAGCATGTGAAAATGCATCTTTTATTTTCCGTCTCATCAATCAAATATGATACATCATTATTTTATTTTTGTATTATCTTTCTAATGATTGTGTTTTATTTTAATTGGTAGTTAGAGAAAAAAACAAAAGATTTGATGATTTTTATTCCTTTAATTAAGAACAATAATTACAAAATATTAACTTGATGTCTCCTGTCTATGTAATTCGAGCATCCACAATGTGCTTTTTCAAAAAACAAAAACCTCATTTTGAGGTTTTTCACATAGTGAAGAGCTTTTTTACAAGAGGTTTTTCGCGAGGTTTTTTGTCATAGCTCGTAACTGCACGACCTGTTTTTTCATAGCTTTTTCGTATTTAATCAGTTTTAACTTTATAGAGTTTTATAAAAGTTTCGTATTTAATCAGTTTTATTTATTAACCAGTTTTATTTATTAATATATTTAAAGTAATCCTATTTAAATATAATTATTAAATAAATAATAGAGTAAACTACAATTTTCGTCCCTGTGGTTTACCACTTTCTTTGAAAGTGGTCTCTATGCTTCAAAAACTGCAATTATCGGCCCATGGTTTGCAAAACGCTTTGAAAGTAGTCCCTGCGTCTAACGCCGTTTATATGGGAGCCGTTAAGTGCCTCATGTGCCATTCACGTGATGGGCTTTTATGTCTTTTCACGTTTTCCCTATGATTTAAACGATTTCTTCTTAGCTTCACTTAGGTTTTGTAACGTCTATTTTTTCTCTCTTTAACAGCTCCATCTCCATCCTCTCCAATGGTGGTTTATGACTGTGGTGTTCTAGCCACGATAAAGACTTCGTGGACAAACAAAAATCCTGGTCGAAGGTTTTATGGGTGCCCAAGGAAGTATGCTAAATGTGACTTTTTTGCTTGGTACGATGAACAACTCTATAATCGAGCTATGGAGATAATCCCTGGTTTGCTAAGATCAAAGAACAGAGTAGAAGCTTGTCTCAACGAGAAAGAAAAGGAAATCAAGATATTGAAGCTTTTATTGGTTGTCAGTTGGGTGTCGTGAAGGTTGTAATGGTTGTAATGTTTCCATCTATATCAATGAAAAGTTCTTTCTTCCCTAATGTAAACTGTTATAATGATTCTAATGTTGAGTTTCACATTCTGTAATGAAAACAGAGGGCTTCTGATTTAAGTCAAAAACATATGTTTTCATCCACAGACTAACCAAAAAACATAAATGTGATCAATTGGAAAATAGGAAAATTCCATTAACAGACTAACCAAAAATGTGATCAATTGAATAAAATGATACATGAACTGAACCATAAATTTGATCAATTAGACAATGGGGAGTTTTCCTTTAACAGAAACCAAAAATGTGATCAATTGAAGACAAGGATACATTAATTACAGATTACCAATACATTACCAAAAAGATACAAGTTGATCAATTAGCAAGCATCCATGTGATCAATTACAGATTACCAATACATTACCAAAAATATACAAGGCGTTTCCAATACATTACCAAAAGATACATTACCAAAATATACAAATTGTTTCATCCATTACATAAACCTCCAAAATACAAAACAAAGTTCATCCATTACCAAAATACAAAAGAAAGATCAACAAAGTCATCATTTGCATGTCCTTGAGTTATGCCCTTGCTTCTTGCACTTTGCACATGTCACAGTCTTCCCACTCCTACTTAACTTGGTTCCTTCCCCACCTGTTCTAGTGCTCTTTTCATCAAGACCCTTCCTTCTTTTCTTCTTAGGCCTCCCAATCTGTTTATGATAGTTTGGTGCAATAAGTTTTGTTGGACAATCAAACTTACTCCAATAATCTTTACCATTGATGGGTTCAATCTTGAATCTGTACATTTCTTTCCAAGTGTGAAGCCAGAGACTTTCATCAACCCATTTCTCAGGGACATCAACATTTACTCCATTTAAAGCCATGTTCCAGTTTACAGCAACATCATGCTTACAAGGGATGCCAGTCAGTTCCCACCTCCTACATGTACAAATTTGAGTCCTAACATCAACTACCACCTGATCATTCCAAGGACCGCATACCTCAAACCTGTCTCTACCATTCCAAGACACTTTGTAGTGAGTTGCTTCACTCTTGATCTTTTCCAGTGCTTTGGTTGCTGTTGGAGTGAGTGGTCCTTCAGCTTTATCTATAACTTTCAGCACATGCACTATCCTTTTCCTTAATCTTCTGAATCACCTCTGTTTTGCTGCCAAATGTTTGCCCCACATAAAACATGGTGTCTTTGTCATGTGTCTTCTTAATGTGATGTTCATCTCCACTTGAAAATTCATCAGAGTTAAGGACTTCTGCATAATCATCCAATAGCACCTCATTATCCTCAACTGTTTTCTCAACTCCTCCCATACACTCTATATTGTCATCAACAAAGTCATCCATATCAATATCATCCTCCTCTATCTTATTGAAGTCATCAACATAATCCTCATCATCACTGTCATCCTCTTCAGAACTATCACCTAGTATGTCACTGCTCATATCAGGTGTTATGTCATTGCCCATGTTCATCTCAGGTTCTGTGTCATTGCCCATGTTCATCTCAGGTGCTCTGTCATTGCCCTTGTTCATCTCAGGTTGTGAGCAAGCATCCATGACAAACCATGGATCAAGTTCATCAAATATTTCAAATAAGTCATCTTGCTTTCTCTTTCCCTTATCAATTCCTTTTCCTTTGTCAATACCATCTCCCTTGTCAATACCATCTCCCTTGTCATGTTCATCTCCCTCATTAATTCCCTTACCTTTATCAATTCCCTTTCCCTTATCAATTCCCTCCCCCTCAGGTTCATTAAACTCTAAATTAAGATCAAATGGGATATCCACATTATTTCCTTGTTCATACAACATTTCACTCACATCAAGTGGCCTATTTAATTCATCAACACATACTCCATCCGCCTTCTGATTTAAGTCAAAACATATGTTTTCATCCACAACTCTCTCTTTAACCAGATTAGATTCCTCACCTCCCTTGTCATGCCACTCAAGAAACAGTTTTTTCTTGCATCTTCTGTTAACTAGTTTTTTCCTTGATACATATTCATTTCCAGGATCATCCAGTTGCTCTATGACCATTTTTCTAGCATGTGGTGGTGGTTTGTATGTATCAACTAATGTTTTCCAGTGCTCTATAAAGACATCCACAAATTTCACCTTAGGAACATATTTCATCAGTTGTAGCACATCACTATCATTACCTAAAGCTCGTAACCCAAAATCCAAGTCACTTCCTAGAATCATGAAATGGTAATACATTTTTTCCTCTTGTTGGTACCCTAACTCTAACATAATAGCATCAATCTCATGAACTGAAAACTTTTCAGTGTCAATTAGGTCAACAAATGTACTCTTACCATGGATGTATCTTCTACCAGGGAACTTTGAGAAAACACCTCCATGGTTTATCCTCATTGTTATTAGAGTTGGGTAGTGATCTGTAGAAAAAAAACAAAGGATTAGATTCCTCACCTCCTTTGTCATGCCACTCAAAAAACAGGGAAAACAAATCGATCATAAACCTGTAAAAATGGAAATTTTTTTATTTCATTAAAAACAGAGATGACATACCATAAACAAGTTCAGGGTAAAGATCATCATCCAGTTGCTCCTTTCTGATCACCCACGTAGAAGATGACATGAATGTACCAGTCGGATTACCAAGATGAAGTGCAGCTCAAGGGAAATTTCAGTGTTAAAACCTCAAAATGTTGCTTTGGAAGTGTCAATCGTGGTTTGAGTTTACAGGTAATGATGGAGGGTTTCTTGAAAAGAGGAAGAAGAACCAAAAGACGTTTAATTGAGAGGGAAAACGTGAAAAGACATAAAAGCCCATCACGTGAATGGCACATGAGGCACTTAACGACTCCCATATAAACGGCGTTAGACGCAGGGACTACTTTCAAAGCGTTTTGCAAACCATGGGCCGATAATTGCAGTTTTTGAAGCACATGGACCACTTTCAAAGAAAGTGGTAAACCACAGGGACGAAAATTGTAGTTTACTCTAAATAATATAAATAAATACATAATGAAAGTAATTATATTTTATATTTTTAAAATAATATCTCAAATTTGACATATTTATACAATTTTAACAGATTTCTTAATGATCCACTTTTTATTTTCGGTTATACATACTTTTAAATTTAACATTTTTTAATTTTTATTTTACAAACTTTTTATACAAATTTTATATATTTCTTAATAACCTAATTTTTATTAATTTGTATGAATTTTAATGTATTTATTTTTATAAATAAGAATAAAAATGATATAAAGTTAAAAGAGTGGGACCCTAAATAGTTTAAAAAAGTAATGAAAAAGCTTGAGTGAGGTTTTTCACATAGTGGAGGTATATAAAGGTTTTTAAGTTGTTGATGTGACAATAATGTGTAAGAAAAAAACTATGAAAAAGCTCGGTGAAAAACTCGTACACTATGGATGCTCTAATAGCTTTGGCTATTCTTTTAATGAATTGTCATTTCCAAAAATAAAATATTAACTTGTGCCATTGATTGTGGTATATATAAATTTTTCAATTTTCTTAACAGAATTCCATACTTGGTCTCATATATAGATACATATAGAATTCTACAAAATGCCATATTTAATTATTTACTAGAAGTCTATTCGCGCAATGCAGCGAAATACATCACAATTTTAATGTTTCATTTTATTTTTTGTTTTTTTGTTGATTTACAGTACGATATTGGATGATTTTGAGAAAGTGATAATGTTTTTTTTTATAAATTTGTTTAATTCAGACTTAATAATATAATGTTTTTATATAAAAAAATTAAATATTTTGTTAGAATTCAATGATTATCTTATATATTTTAGAGTGAATTGTGGATTTGGTCCCTGTATTTTGATATTATTTGTGATTAGGGTTCCTATAGTATGTTTATTGTGGATTTGGTCCCTGTGGTATTCAATTTGTTTTGGACATGGTTCCTTTGACTAACGTCTCCGTTAAATCAAGGGCTATTTTAGCATTTTTGCATATTCTTGTTAAAAATGAAAACAATATTGTTATCCACACAAATATATATATATATATATATATATATATATATATATGTGTGTGTGTGTGTGTGTGTGTATACAAATATTGTTTTTATTTTTCTTATCATAAAAAGACAAAAATTAGTGAAAATAACTAAAATGGTTCTTGATTTAACGGAGTTAATGGAGGCGTTAGTCAGAGGGACCATAGCCAAGACAAATTGAATACCATAAAGATCAAATCCACAATAAACATACTATAGGGACCTTAGTCAAAGAAAGTATCAAAACACGGGGACCAAATCCACAATTCATGTAACACCCTAAATCTGGAAATAACAACTAATTTAATTTTTTTTTAATTACATCGATAACTGAATCATCTACATCAACAAATAAAGGTTTAACTTCAGTAAACACATTTCCATCCTTATATGCGATATATAAAAGGTACAGATGATACTAAAACCCAATAACAGTTACTATCTCCAACTGCGGAAGACTTCACCAAACTACTCACCCTCATGTAAATCTAGTGCTCATCTCTTCATCGCACCGCTAGAACCAATCCCCAACTGGATCTGATGCACATGCCGACAAATAAAAGGTTAGGCTTAACGCCTAGTGAGCTCAAAAGTTTTCATCATAAACGTATAAATCAATAAACTTAAAGAATGTTACTTAAATCGTGATTTTCAAAATGATGACACGTATCATCTGAAACGACCAAGACGAAATACATTAAATCTGAAAACGATCACTTTTTCAACATTCACCCTCTTCGTGATTAAAATCATAAGACATAAAATCATAAGACACACGTTTCTTCAAATATAAATCCAAAACCCAAAACTCGCGTAATACATAACTGACACTTTAATAAACAAATACTAAAAACGTGGATAAACTGCATTATCCAAAATATTCCAAAACAGGGATAAAGTTCGGTATGAAAAAACCCAAAAACATGGATAACAATCCATACCTAAAATGTCCCCGAAAATATGGATTATAAAACTCCATAACCAAAACAACACATTGCGGTGACGGGGAAGACCCGATCACATAGTGTGTGACGGAACACAAAAGTGGGTCACATTATTATGTAAGAAATCAAAACATGTGGGTTATGCATATAAAAACCCACCGATCTCAACTCCTCTGAGTCTATCGCTCGAAAACATCAAGTCAACCCCTCTAGGTCTATTCTTGAGAGTTCCAAAACGGAGAACTCTAGCACAAGGGAATTACACCTTACTGCCCATGAGACGCTGCTCGACCGTATAGGTCCACACCTTACTCATCATGATGACCCGATGCCTATTTTGTGCCAAGTGGCGAACCTAATGTCTAAAACGGGGACATAGGAACGCCGTGTCTATGGATCCATTGCACTAACTAAACCTTACATGACTCCCACGAATGAACTAACACATTCAAAATATGTAATTCTCAAATATGATGCAGTAAATGCAAATCATAACCAAACGCTCTACAATGAGCTATTAAAACGGACAAGTGTCCTCAAAACCCAACAAAACCAAACCGAGCCATAAGCTCAACAAACCCAAAGACCCAACGTCGAAAATCATAAAGTGAAACCAAATGTAAACAACCCGCATGTATGTAAACCCATACTGCAATTTGTATAAATGACTCCAACGTAGTGTAGATTGGGACAAATCATTTTCCAAGAGAGTTTATAACCTTTATCCTTTCAAAACGTCCCATAACACAAAACCATGCACTTCTCCAAAACACAAAATGAAATACATCTATACTCAAAATCTACTTCCATAAATTAAATCATTAAGATATCAAAATATATGATTTATTTATCAAATGCCCAAAATCCCAAATGTGGTTATTTTACAAGTTTATAAAGTTAGACACTTCAATTAATCAAAATTCATCAATAACTCAACAGTTAATAATATCATGTAAAACATGTAAACACTTTAAAATAGACATTTTGGCATGTACACAATTTTCACAAATCAACTTGAACTCACCTTGCTAGATTTAGGCTAAATCTATGTTTTACCCCAACTGGAGCTTTTCTTAGAGAAACTTGAATCCACAAGCAAAATCTTCCAAAACCTAGATCCACATGTTTTCAACCATAAATATACATATTCCACCATATATAATTGTTCCCCAAATATTTTACACAAGATCCCATCATAAATCCAAAACCCTAATTTCCATAAATAAAGAAAATAGGAAGTTACCTTAACCATAACTTCGATCCACAAACCAAGATACTTCTAGGTCACCTAGATGATCCATAAACCCCCAAACATTTAAGTGATGAAAAGGGTTGGATGAAAACCCTAGAAAATTGATGAAGATGATGAAGAAGATGAAGATGGAGATGGTGGATAAGTGCTCAACTTGAACCCTTTGATGAAGTACCCAACAACTAGCAATAACAGAGGTAGATGAGGGTTAAAGGAACCCTAGGTTCGGTTCTTGGAAGGAGAGGTTGAGAGAGTGTGAATTAAAATGGAATGGTTGAGATAGAAATGAGAAATGAGGCTAAAATCTGAAATTTAATCCAACAGACCCCGACGGCGATCCTGCCACGCAATAGTGACATGTGTCACTCTCGCGGGGAATGTACCGCGAGTTGGTACACCCTCGGCGATTGTGCCACGCGATAGTGACACATGTCACTATCGCGAGTCAATCTCGCGCCAGATGTATTGAGCCTCAAAAAGGTTCAAAACTCGAGATTCTCGCATGGGTCGATTTATGGCTCGAAAGCACAACATTTTCACCCGAACGGAAGACGGAGAGATTACCAACGAAAGGCGAAAACTTACTTTGTGAAAAACCGGGTGTTATAATTCACTCTATATTTTAATGACATCTAGAAAAAATAACAAATTACATATTTAATAATATAATTAAAACAAATTTATAGTAATATAATATATTACTCCTTCCGTCCCAAAATAAATGTCCACAATGAAAATGGCACACAGTTTTAGAAATGTGCAATTATTACACTTTTTAAATAACCAAATGACACTTTTACCCTTGATAATAGAGAGAGAAACTTTCTCCACCTCATATTTAAGGGTAAAATGGGAATTTGGAAACTTACTTTTGAAAGTTGACATTTATTTTGGGACAAACTAAAATAGTAATGTAGACACTTAATTTGGGACGGAGGGAGTAATTAATAGTGATATATGGAAAGATCTACATAAAAGGAAGATCTTGCATATACCAAATTGATGGGTGTTAGAAGCCTGCAGTAGTAATATGTATCTTGTGCTTTGAAACTTGTAAATTAAGAGATTTTTAAAATCTTGCATAAAATGATGGTACCTTGTGCCTAATAACTTGTAAATTAAGAGATTTGGAAGTGATTCATTTAACATTCAAAAATAAAAATCTATTTTTTTTCCTTCTAAAATGGATGCAATAATAAACATATACCTTTTACAAACCCTATAATTTGTATACATTTACAAGCCAGTTTTCAATGTTTATACAACGTTGTTTCATATATGAAATGTCTAAGAATATTTTTTTTCCACACACAAAACAATCATGAATGTTTCACATACGCAACAACACTATATAATTGAATTTCACACGCTAGCACACGAAAATTGGTTTGTAAGTTTATACTATTTATTGGGTTTGTAAATTATTATAAGTCTATATACATATATATATATAGGGGGCCATTCAAGGGAGAACTCAGTTATTTGTGATAACCGTGAGATCCAATGTGAGCCACTCATTTAAGAATAAATTAGGAAATTATTAATTTTGGTAATTTTATTTGAAATTTAAATTTTAGGGCATTTTAGGTATTTAAAAAATATTATCTCTCCTCTCTCCGGGTGTAACATCCAGAATTTCAAGTAAATATAAGGCTTTGTTAATCTTAGGATTATGTGTCTATCAAAATAGAAATTTCGTGCTTAACTGCTATTCCCGTTTATAATGGTTGTTTGGTGTTGTTTGGAAGTTTAGACCAGCCTGTGTTTGGCAGTGAGTTACGCGACTTACACCGCGGGTTGAAGTCGCGGCAAAAGCCGCGTAATACACTGGATTGTGCACATTTGAGGAACCGCGCGACTTACGCCGCGGGTGGAAATCGCGACACAAGCTGCGTAAGTCACTGGAGTTCAATTGGTCGAGCAAGCGGACGACTTATGCCGCGGGTGCAAGTCGCGGGGCGACCTGCAGGTCCCCAAAACCCTTTTTCTCTCGATTCAAAATCACAAAACACACACACACACACACACTGATTTGAGGAGCAATTTTCTAGGGTTTGGAGCCATTTTCTTCCTCTTGCTACTTAGAGCATTTATTGCAAAGTTTTTGGGAGGCTCTTGCTATGGCAAATTTATATACCACATGTCCGTTTTTCGGATTTTTGTTATCCCTATTTTTAGGGTGTTACAAGTTGGTATCAGAGCTTTAGTTTAAGTGAGCTAGGTATTGATTTAGCATATCTAGACTTAAGCTTTAGACTTTATAGTTTCACTGTCCACTTGGGGTAGAAATCCTAGGTGGGGTGAGCGTTAGGATTCACGGAATTACTTTAATTGAAAGTTGTGATGATAGTAACAAGAATTCTTGTGTACGGTTCGTTCATAATTTCACTTAGCTAATGCTATTATGAATGCATTGTTACGTGAGCATACTTGGTTTACTATTATTATGATAATTGATGAAGGTATTAGTACGTACAATGAGTTCAACTCGTTTAGTCTTTCCTCAATCTATTTCTCGTACATGTATGGCAGATTGAAATGGTAAACACTCGAAGTAGGTTACCAAATACACCGGAGGGCCACTTGGAAGTGGAGTCTACAGCTGACCGGCCTCCTGTGGGCGTAGCTACCGAGGGACCTCCCATACCCACAATCTTGGCTGGAGGACCTGAACATATTCCGCGCCGGAACCTCAATGCGTATAATGCCATCATGGAGGAAGTGACCATGGAGACTCGGATTCGGGATAGCATGATGTTGGCCATGAACTCAGCCATGGCCCAACAACAAGAGTTTTTCATGAAGCTTTTAGAAGATCGAGACGCCAGTAACCGACAACCGGAAACAATGGCGGAAAACATTGTTATGGGGTCAGGTGGACCAGTTGTTGTATCTGTTGAGGATACAACGAATAATGTGATTAAGACGAAGACTAAGGGGTGCACCTACAAGACGTTTCTGGGGTGCCACCCTAAAGAGTTTGCGGGTTCAGACAACCCGATTGCTTGTATGTATTGGCTCAAGGAGGTAGAAATGGCCTTTGAGTCCAGTGAGTGTTATCCCCCTCAGCGGGTCAAGTTTGCTTCTCAACTTCTTCAGGGAGAGGCTCTGATTTGGTGGAATCTCACTCGATCCGCCCTCACTCCTGAAGTTCTGGATAAGTTAACTTGGCCGGTGTTCAAAGAGAAGATCATGGATAAATATTGCAGTGAGCGTTCATTGGAGAAGCTGGAGCGGGAGTTCCGAAATCTGAAGAAGGGGACTTTGTCCATTGCCGGATACTCCAAACTCTTTTTAGAGAAACTGAACTTGGTGGGACATCTGGTCCCCGATGAAAAGTCTAAGATTAAGGCATATCAACAAGGTTTACCGGCCGAGATGCGAACGACGGTAAGAAATGCTCGGGGCTCGACCTTGCAAGAGGTCATTGAAGAGTCTTTGCTCATCGAGGATGACATCAATGCGGAAAAGGAAGAAAGAAGACAGGTTGGAGAGAAACGGAAGTGGGAAGGGCCATCTGGGCCCGTTTGTCAATCAAGACCCTTTGTAAGCGGGAGAGCGGGTGATCAACGTCGTGAGGATCGGTGGTGCCACAAGTGCAAGTCAAAGCACTCGGGGCCATGCACTACAAGAACTTACTCCGGTCCAGCGGGGTGTGTCAAGTGTGGTAAGAAGAGCCACACAACTCGAGAGTGCCCCATCCGGGGGTCGGTGTGCTATGAATGCAGAGAACCGGGGCACATGAAGAGGGATTGCCCGAAGCTAGTAGGAGGAAGTGGTGAAAATTCTGTGGGAAGACTTCACCGATTACTTACTTTCGGATCTAGCTAAAGCTCTACTCTTCATAGGGTTGCTAGAACCAACTCCCAACCTTGAAACGTGATGCACATGCCGACAAATAAAAAGGTTAGGCTAAACGCCTAGTGAGCTCAAGAGTTTTCCATATGAATAAAGATGTCTGTGAAAATAGATAATGCAGTTTAATTCATAATTCTTTAAAAGGTATGCTGTGAATATGCAAACGACTCGTTTTCCAATAATGTACATTTTAGACAAAGAACACCAATTTGGACATTTTCCAAATCAAACTACTACAAAAATGATGATATCGATGTAAACCGCCCATTCATAAATTAGCTTTAACCCAAAACTCACTCAAAGCGTAAATATAAATTGGACTATCCATTTATGAAGATACGGTAAAACCTTATATCCCAAAACACCCAAAACACGGGTGGGGCATAATACTCGACCCATAAAATCAAGGGTAAAACCCAATAATACAAAACGTCACCGAAAACTTGGATAATAAAACTCAATACCCAAAAACAACATCTTTCGGTGGCGGGGGATTCCCGATTCCATAAAATGTGACGGTCCACAAAGTAAGCCCATTTTATGTTGTTATGACTAGTCATATAAACAAAAGTACACGCAAGGGATGTCAGGCTCAGTAGCTTTAAACGTACACCCACGGAAACTCGAGTTCAACCCCGTCGGGTTCATATGTCGAGCCCCTCATCTAATATCGTAATACTTGAGCACGAAGGACTTATACCTCAATCCGGTACCTTAACGTGCAACACGAAGGACTTACATCTCAATCCGATACCTAACGTGCTTCATCCAAAATCGTAACACTTGAGCACGAAAGACTTATACCTCAATCCGGTACCTTAACGTGCAGCACGAAGGACTTACATCTCAATCCGATACCTAACGTGCTTCATCCAAAATCGCCAACAAGGCTCGAAGTCGAGCTACCAAAACTGGACAATTGTCCTAAAACCCAATCGAAATAAAATTACCAAGCTGCTGGCTTAGCAGTCCTTTGAACCATTGGTAAAAGAAATAAAAATACAATGAAACGCACTCGACCAACGGATATGCAAACAGCACGACTAAAAGTAAGATTAGTTCAAAACTCAACATTAGTTGAGGCACCCATTTTCCCAAATGAACTTATACTCTTATATTTTCCAAAATGCCTCATAACACAAATGACATGCATTTTCCCAAACTTGACTGCTGATAGGAATGAAAATCATAAAATGAGACTATAAACACTTTTTCAAGTACCTCACATAAAAGTGCAAGTGATACTTTATAAAACACTCCATTTCATGATGATGCATAAAACCCGACAAACATTTAAAAGTGTATTTCTTTGACCAAAGATCCATTCATGCAATAAGACTTCAAAACACATTCATTTGTGACACATATATCAAACGCCCAAAAATCTCCAATGTGGTGTTATACAAAGTTCATAAAGTTAAATACTTCAACTAATCAAAGATTAACAAATAACCCAACATTTGATAATTTCATGTAAGACACATAAACACTTAAAAATAGACATTTTGGCTTGTACAACGTTTTCACAAATCAACTTGAAATCACCTTGCTAGATTTAGGCTAAATCTAGATTTTCCCCCAACTAGAGCTCCTTTGAAGAACACTTGGATTCTCAAGACAAAACTTCCAAAACCTAAATCCATACATATTCAACCATAAGGAAACATTCTCCAAACAATGAAATGCCAAGATCCCAAACAAGATCAAAACCCTAATTTCTCCAAAACCATCAAATCCGAGATTTGAGATATCGAACCTTAAGAAACCACCAATGGAGCATTTATAACTTTATTACCAGAAAACTTACCCTTGAAGACAAAGAGACTTCCGAGAACACCCAATCCAACACTTCAACCCGAGCTCCCAAACACGAACTTGAAGAAGATGAAGACGGAGGTTTTGTGGTTCAAGATTTCAACTAGCTAGGTGATGAAGAAGTATGAGGGTTGAGGAGGAAAACCCTCCAAATAGGTAGAGGTTCGACATTTGAGGTTTGGGAGAGAAGAGGGAAGAAGATTTAGGGTTTTGATTTGAGAGTGATGAGGCAAATGGCTGAAAATCGGTTTTAATCTCGACAGTGCACTTCCGCGGGTTATGCCGCGACCTTAAGTCGCGGCATAAGCCGCCCGTTTCCCCGAATACTCGCATCTAGTGAGTTACGCGACTTGTGCCACGATCCAAAGTCGCGTGCCAAGTTGCGGTAGCCCAAAACTTCGGTTTTCTTGCGTCATTCGTACCAGATTTGATTCCCGATGATTCCAAAGTAAAGCTTGCTTGAATCTCGATACCTTTACGTCCCACGAGTCAACCGACTCCCGAAATAACACCTAGGGAAATCTCCAAATTTACGGGTGTTACAATCCTCCCAACCTTGGAATGATTTCGTCCTCGAAATCCACATTCCCAAAAGACCTCACCCGCAGAAAGATTCATCTTAACCCAATGGCCAACACCACTAACACAACTCTTGCACCGGTACTCCCAACAACTGCCCCTCTTGGGCACGTTATACCAATAATCGAGCGAACACTTAACTTCCCAAAGTAACATTTTACCCACAAGGTTACGGTCGTCTCCCAACCTTGGATGACAATTACCACCCCCAGGTAATTTGTGACTCCAACTTCTCACCGATCAATCTCCTTCGGGTCTACACGATTTCGAATTTAACATCAGAGGTCATAATCATACTTCCAAAAATCCTCAGGTTCTTACCGATCCATTCCTAATATCTATAAAGACATCCTCCCAAGGTGCACCAATACGTCCTACATGTAACCGGTGAACACAGATTCGGCTGTCACTCAACTCCGATCCAACCCCAATCTCACAACATTCCTAAAGTAACATCCTTATCAACACAGGAATGCTTGGGTACATCGATACTCAATCCTCAATACCCAAACTCCTTTCAAAATCCATTTCCGAAAGGTCACTATTTTCCATAATCCAACCGGGTTACGTCCATCCATTCCAAGATCCATTGACCTCAAGAAAACAAGTTGACGCCTAGGACTAAACGGTAACCTCGAAAATGTGGACATCTCGCCCAAAATTCCATTCCAGACGGGTTGTCGCACTAAGGTTGTCGCCTAACAGAGAGCTAAAATTTCAAATCTTACATCTCTAGCAGACAGATCACCAAAATTTCCTTTAATCGCGGAACCCGCTAAGACGGTATACCAACCACATAAGCCATGGTGTCACACCGACGAGCAAACCACCACATCGAAACCCAATCTAATCGCCAAAAATTACCTAAAACTTTAACTCGCATGATCACCGAAACATAAAATCACCCCTAAAATAACCGGGAAGATTTAAGTCTACTATTTCCATTAATACAAACACACACAAATTCGAAAACTGAAACCCAAAATTCAAGACTGACCGCAAGTCAGATCATCCGACGCTTCAAAACCCAAGGACTCCCTTAGTCCCTAATTACAACTGCTCTTACGCCAGAGTTTAAATCTATAGGCCTAATGAGTTCAAGGTTTTCAACCAGTATGCCAATTTGAGTTTATAAAACTTTCGAATACAAAAGTTTCTTAACGATTAGACGTGCGGCAAAAATACACTACCGTCCATGCAATAGGTTTCAAAATTGATTAACCACACAGCGCATATGAAAACATTTCCAAAAACTCGTTTGTTCAATACTTACATTAGTAAAGACAACAATAAAACATGCGAAACAATTTACACCATATAAGAGAAAATAGATTCATGCACCACAACACGTGCAATAAAGGTTTGTACAACTCCAAAAGAGAAATTCACAACTTTAATTTTAAAATCCTTCCTCTTTAACCAAAAGACATTGTGGCCTAAAGTTATCAACAATCCCAAACGCATTAGTTTAATCCTCAAAGCTTGGTAAAATAGTGGGGATACAAATAAAGTTTCAAATCGAGTTTAAAGCTTCAGATCGTACAGATAAACACCTTTGACCAAAAAGTAAATGCAACGACATAAACATTGCTAACCCAATAAATGCATTGCGGAAATTTCTAACGGTAAAAGTAATTGATTGAAATATGAACTATACAAAAGTCCTGTTTGAAATGATGTAAATCTTTTATATATTTACTCATACCAACGTTATAATTAAATCCAAATGCAAATAGTATGCAACGATTGACATTTGTGTAAAGACCAAAGATAAATTGCATGATAAGGGAATTTCCCCAAAACAACATGTGGGATGACACCGATTAGTAAATCTACATTTAGACGCATGCAAAAATGTATGAACACATGCCCCAACCTTATTTACGTAACGCAAAATGACGTACGATGAGACACCCTAAACCCAACTGGATTTTCATTAGACTTACTAACGTGAAAATCAATTGGCGTCAAACTTTCGTTACTCGACAAAAGTGTAAAACGACAATACTTTTAAGATATTAAACTTTTAGGAGTTTCCTCCTTTTACTGAAATGAAAGGTGAATTAGCGCTTTACAAAATTTACATAGGACACGATCGCTAAATAACTCACAAGCTTAAAAGAAGCAAAATTAAAACTCACGCATAAAAAGACATCGTATAAAACAATACTCCATGAAATTTCAACAAAACTCACACAAACTAAAATTCTCAAGAAATTCCGACGCTAAACATGGGATTAACTTTTCCTTTAAAACCATTGACATACGTGGAGGAGATCCAATGTCTAGGTTAAAATCTCATAGTTACTTGCCCAATACCCAAACGACATTAAAACATGGACATTACAATATCCGGAAATAGCGTTAAACATGAGGCGTGAATAAAAGAATTTTGATAACCATTTGCAATCATGTGCAACAAAACAATTTCATGCATACTTAAGCTCACAGTTTAAAATCTGATGAATGCTAAATGCTTTACTAAGACTTTGTAGTGAAAATCACTTTATACTTAGTGAGCATGAAAAACAATTTATGCAAACTCACTTTAGAAATAAATTTAGTGCATGAATTTGGCTGGTACTCGGCATCACAGGGCTACACTCCTCAATTTCCCCAGACCAAAGGTCCTCAACTTCCTCGCAGACTATTGTCATCCGGATACGTGCATATCTTAAGACCAAATCAAGGATATCGTAGATTCATCTCACAATTTCTCCTTGACAACATCGATTCAAAAGCCTAAGGTTCCAATCCAACCAATCACTCTGACTTGAAACTGTCTACCTAATGCAATCACCAAGCTTACCGTCACTCCACGTAACGAATATATTAAAATCCTCAACTCCTCCTAAGGGCTACCCATGTAGAAATTGCTTCACTACTCCAATGGTTATCATGCCAAGGCAGTTCAAGCATACACACGTAACTCGTAGACTCACCATAACACTGGCTAGGTGCTATTATGAACGTACTGTTCATGATCATCCTTGCCACCTTCGGCGTGATTCCCGTTCCTAGTGACCTCATTCACCTCGTACCTGGCCTATGTGGTGGACGCGAAGAAAGAGAAGAAGTCGGTAAAAGATGTGGAAGTGGTGCAAGATTATCCGGACGTCTTTCCGGAAGACTTAACCGGGTTGCCGCCGGAACGACAAGTGGAGTTTCAGATCGACCTCACTCCGGGAGCCGCTCCGATAGCCCGTGCTCCATACCGATTGGCGCCGACGAAAATGAAGGAAATGATGACACAACTTCAAGAGTTGTTGGAAAAGGGTTTTATCCGACCGAGTTCTTCACCTTGGGGAGCACCAGTGTTGTTCGTGAAGAAGAAGGACAGATCTATGTGAATGTGCATTGACTATCGAGAGCTAAACAAAGTCACGGTGAATAATAAGTATCCTCTACCTCGCATCGATGATCTTTTTGATCAACTTCAAGGCGCGAGATGCTTTTCAAAGATTGATCTTCGATCCGGATACCATCAAGTAAGAGTGAAGAAAGAAGATATTCTGAAGACGACTTTCCGAACGAGATACGGTCATTATGAGTTCTTGGTGATGCCTTTCGGCTTAACCAACGCTCCAGCCGTATTTATGGATTTGATGAACCGTGTGTGTCGCCCGTTCTTAGATAAATACGTGATCGTCTTCATCGACGATATTTTAATATATTCAAAGGATGAGTCCGAGCATGGGAAACACTTACGAGAGGTATTAGAAGTTCTACGAAGAGAGAAATTGTTTGCGAAATTCTCAAAGTGCGAATTCTGGCTCCAAGAGGTGCAATTCTTGGGGTACGTGGTATCAAAGGACGGAGTAAAGGTGGACCCGACAAAGATCGAGGCAATGATGAGTTGGGAGCCTCCAACAAGTCCGACAGAGATCCGAAGCTTTTTGGGCTTGGCGGGTTACTACCGGCGTTTCATTCAAGATTTTTCCAAGATAGCTACACCGCTCACTTCTCTTACAAGGAAGAACGTCAAGTTTCTTTGGACCGATGTTCAAGAGCAAGCTTTTCAGACGCTCAAGAGGAAGTTGTGTGAAGCTCCGATCTTGTCCTTACCCGAGGGATCGGAAGACTTTGTTGTGTTTAGCGACGCTTCCAAGATGGGACTTGGTTGTGTCCTAATGCAAAGAGGGAAAGTTATAGCCTACGCGTCGCGACAATTAAAGGATCATGAGAAGAATTATCCGACTCATGACTTGGAGTTGGCGGCGGTAGTTTTTGCGTTAAAGTTGTGGCGACACTACTTGTATGGGACAAAGTGCACTCTTTTCACGGATCACAAGAGCCTCAAGTACATCTTCGATCAAAAGGAACTCAACATGCGGCAAAGGAGATGGCTCGAGCTTTTGAAGGATTACGATTGTGATCTACTCTATCATCCCGGTAAGGCCAATGTGGTGGCGGATGCATTGAGCCGAAGGAGTTATGATGGCGGTGTCAAAATGTCCCTTACAAGGATCGATGTGGTATCGAGTTTATTGGAAAGTATAAAGACGATTCAAGTGGAAGCACTTAAAGAAGAGAACCTCAAAGTCGAAGTCATGTCAAAGCAAATGGAATTGTTAAGGGAAGACGGTCGTGGACTCAAGCTCTTTCAAGGACGGATTTGGGTGCCGAAGTTGAGAGGAAATCGGGAGTTACTTCTTGAAGAAAGACATAAGTCGAAGTATTCTATACAACCCGGTAGCACCAAGATGTATAGAGACTTAAAGTTAAATTATTGGTGGCCGGTGATGAAACTAGATGTGGCTAGTTATGTGGAGAAGTGCGTCACGTGTCTCCAAGTCAAGGCGGAACACCAACGACCGTATGGAAGTTTGCAACCATTGTCCATTCCCGAGTGGAAATGGGACAACATCACTATGGATTTCGTGACGAAGCTACCGAAGACCTTGTGAGGGCACGACACTATTTGGGTAATTGTGGATCGTCTGACCAAGAGTGCGCATTTCCTTGCAATGCGGGAGACTTTGCCAATGGAGAAATTGGCCAAACTTTATATTGATGAGGTGGTATCGAGGCACGGAGTTCCGCAATCTATCGTATCGGATCGGGATAATCGTTTCACCTCAAATTTTTGGGCGAGTCTACAGAAGGAGTTGGGCACTAGACTGAATCTGATCACGGCGTATCATCCTCAAATGGATGGTCAAAGCGAGAGGACGATCCAGACGCTAGAAGATATGTTGAAGTCGTGTGTAATAGATTTCGGGGGAAGCTGGGATTCACATCTACCTTTGGTAGAGTTTGCGTACAACAACAGTTACCATTCTAAACCACAAGGGCTGTGGTGTGGTGGTAAAGGCTTGGGGAGTTCATAGCGCTCAACCCGGGTTCGAGCCCCGCTAGCAGCACTTGTGGCCACTGAGGATAAACTCAGGGCTGCACGCTTTAGCAGTTGGGCCAAAGTCCCTAATTGCCAGGGATTAGTTTGGGCTATAGGCCCAGGATACTCTTTGCAAAAAAAAAACAGTTACCATTCTAGTATCGGAATGGCACCGTTTGAGGCATTGTATGGACAGAAGTGCAGAACCCCGGTTTGTTGGCTAGAAGCGCGCGAGAAGCAATTCGCCGGTCCGGAAATTGTTCAAGAGACAGCCGACATGGTGAAAGAGATTCGTGAGAGGCTAAAGGCGGCGCAAGACCGACAAAAGAGTTATGCGGACAAGAAAAGAAGACCGGTCGAGTTTCAAGTGGGCGACCGTGTCATGCTGAAAGTATCTCCATGGAAGGAGATAATCCGTTTTGGGAAGCGTGGGAAGCTTAGTCCCCGTTTCCTTGGACCTTTTGCCATCTTGGAGAAAGTTGGTTTACAAGCCTACCGGTTGGATTTACCACCGGACATGGATGGAATACATCCTACGTTTCACGTATGTTACCTTCGGAAGTGTCTAGCCGAGGAGGAAAGCGTAATTCCTTTATCGGAAATTCGAGTGGACAACGGAAACCGTTGTGTGGAAGAACCGGAAGCGATTTTGGAAACGAAAGTAAAGAAGTTACGACATAAGGATGTGGTCAAGGTCAAGGTCCAATGGAAACACCATCGGGGTGCTAATGTCACTTGGGAGTCCGAAGAGGATTTGAAGAAGCGTTATCCTCATTTATTTGCATAAAGGCGATTTCGAGGACGAAATCCAATTAGGTGGGGAGGATTGTAACATCCAGATTTTCAGGTAAATATAAGGATTTGTTAATCTTAGGATTCCGTGTCTATCAAAATAGAAATTTCGTGCTTAACTGCTATTCCCGTTTATAATGGTTGTTTGGTGTTGTTTGGAAGTTTAGACCAGCCTGTGTTTGGCAGTGAGTTACGCGACTTACACCGCGGGTTGAAATCGCGGAACAAGCCGCGTAATACACTGGATTGTGCACATTTGAGGAACCGCGCGACTTACGCCGCGGGTGGAAGTCGCGGCATAAGCCGCGTAAGTCAATGGAGTTCAATTGGTCGAGCAAGCGGGCGACTTATGCCGCGGGTGCAAGTCGCGACACAAGTCGCGGGGCGACCTGCAGGTCCACAAAACCCTTTTTCTCTCGGTTCAAAATCACAAAACACACACACACTGATTGGAGGAGCGATTTTCTAGGGTTTGGAGCCATTTTCTTCCTCTTGCTACTTAGAGCATTTATTACAAAGTTTTTGGGAGGCTCTTGCTATGGCAAATTTATATACCACATGTCCGTTTTTCGGATTTTTGTTATCCCTACTTTTAGGGTGTTACACTGGGCTTCGGATACCAACTGTGGTACCAGTGTGATTCCAATCGTCATACTTATTATGATACCCACCGGACGTGATACCGACTGTGATACCCACTCACATGATATCGACTGTGATATCACTGAGATACCGACTATGATACCAATTGAGATACCCACTCACGTGATACAGACTGTGATACCAACTGTGATATCGATTATGATACCGATTGTGATACCTACTGCTATGATACATACTGTGATATCCCTGTGACACCTGGGATCACACCAGTGTGATATCCAAAATGTCAAACCAAAATGTGCTCTTACAGAAACCAAGTACATAACTGTAACACCCTAAAATTTCGGGTAATTTTGAAAATTTAAAATTCGGCAATAACGGTTATAAATAGGGCAAACCACCCAAAATGGGCAAGTGTGAGAATTTACAAAAACCTGCAATAATGTATGGGAAAACGACAACAAACTAATCTAAACTACATCTAGCTAGATTACATTGGTTGTCAATACACACATTCATTCTATACCTACAGTCTATAATAAGGACGGGTACTACTAAAACCCAATATTAGTCACTATCTCCAAACTGCAGAAGACTTCACTAAATACTTACACTTGTGACAAACTAAGCACAACTCTTCGTAGTACTGCTAGAACCAAACCCCCATCTGGAACCTGATGCACATGCCGACAAATAAAAATGTTAGGCTTAACGCCTAGTGACCTCAAGAGTTTTCAACATATATAAATTAATCGTTTAAAAAGAAAGAATGCGGTTAAAATCATAATCTTTCAATTTGATTTGTCTTACATATGAAAACGACTCATTTTCCAATATTATGCATTTTAGACAAAGACCACCAACTTACGTTTTCCATTCCAAACTACTTCAAGGATGAAGATACCAATATAAACCGCCCATTCATAAATTAGATTTAACCTAAAACTCACTCAAAACGTGAATAGAAATTGAACTCTCCATTTATGAAAATACGGTTAAAAATTTATATCCCGAAACACCCAAAACACGAGTGGGGGGCATAATACTCAACCCATAAATCAAGGATAAAACCCAATTATACAAAACGCCACCGAAAACTTGGATAATAAAACTCAATACCACAAAAACAAAGCCTTTCGGTGACGGGGGATACCCGAATTCCATCGAAAGTGACGAGCACACAAAGTTAAGCCACTTATCAATGTTCTCGAACTGCACCTCAGATCATTGACTTTAGTGCACATTACTCGAGCGTCACCTCAAGTCCACAAAGCCTTTAGTGCACACCCCTTAGCGGGCGTCACCTCAAGGATACGGTACCTTTATTGCACACCATGTAGCGGGCGTCACCTCAAGGATACCCGATCTTAGTGCCCATTCGCTCTCTAGTAGAGTTCCAACCTCAAGGTTCTCGTTCGACCTTTAGTGTCTACCCACTAGCATTCAAGGTAGGAGTCTTAACTCCTTACTTGATAACCCATGATGACTAACACTCGTGCACAAGAATTAGACATCCAAACACAAGACCCATGGTCCCGAAGTACAACCCATAAAGGTTCCTTTTCACCAAACAATCGGGACGACACCAATCCCAACACGACATTATATCCCAAAATGAGAATCCCAAGAGTCCTCACCATTAAACACGACTGACTTACATGCCTATGGATCCAATGCATTACAGTCTAAAACACATGACTCCTAAAGGATGACACCCGTACTCTAAACAAGTATTCTCCAAAATAAAGTACAGTAAATGCAACTCACACCCAAGGCTCCACTTTAAGTTATTAAAACCGGATAAATGTCCTCAAGACTCAATTTAGTCAAAACCGAGTCATAGGCCCATCAGTTTACGTAAACACACAACGAAAGCCAATGGAGACATCAAAATACGTTTGACCAACAATTATACAAAAACCATGACCAAAAAGGTAATTAAACCCAAAACTTCTCATTGGTTGAAACAAAATGTTTTCCAAATGAACTCTTTCTCTTCATGTTGCCAAAATGACTCATAATTCAATGATATGCACTTTCCAACGGTTTATAAAATCGTATGCACCAAATAGACACTTATATAAAAATACCTCCATTGATATATTATATCGTCAAGAAATATATCAAAATGGTTTATTTACCAAAATACCCAAAAATCATAAAGATGTGTGTTACATAAGTTTATAAAGTTAAATATATCCAACTAACCCAAAACTTATCAGCAGTTAACAATTTAATGTAAAACACAAACACTTTAAAATAAACATTTTGGCATGTACACTGTTTTCACAAATCAATCTTGAACTCACCTTGCTAGATTTAGGGTAAATCTAGATTTTACCCCAACTTGAGCTTCCTTGAAGAAATCTGAATCCATAAGCAAAACCTTCCAAAAACCTATCATCACAAGTTTCCAATCATGGATATACTTATTCAACCATCTAGAATAGTCCTCCGAACATATTACATCAAAAATTCCATTTTGGGCAAAACCCTAATTTGACCTAATTTCTCCAAAATAATCAAACCCACAATTTGAGGAATACAAACACTGGAGAGTCACCAAAGGAACATTTATAACTAATAGAAAAGATTTAGAAGAGAGGAGAATAACTCACCACCTGGGTTTTGAGAAAAATCCCAAAACCTAGAAATCTCAAGAGGTAAGGAAGAACACTTGATTTAGCCCTTGAGGTTGAAGTTACAACTTTGGTGATGAAGAAACACTTTGGAATCCAAGAAAATGACCACAAAGTAAGTTAGGGTTTGTAATGGGGAGTGGGGAAACGTTTTTGGGAGAGAAAGGTGAAGAGGAAGAAGTGAGAAAATGAGAATAAGGTTGAGAATTCGTACATTTAAGAGCCCCGAGGTCGCGGGCGACCTTGCCAAGCGATAGTGACATTGTCACTATCACGAGGGCACTCTCGCGGAGATTGTACCGCGGGTGGTACTTTCCCGGCGATTGTGCCACGCGATAGTGACACATGTCACTATCGCGAGTCACTCTCGCCCACACATACCGAGCCCAGAAAAAGGTCAAAACTCGAGATTCTCGCATGGGTCGATTTAAGGTTCGAAAGTACAACTTATTTCACCCAAAAAGATAAACGGAAGATGAAGAGATGACTAAAGATGAACGGAAACTTAATAAGCGAAAATTCGGGTGTTACAGTCCTCCCAACCTTAAAAGAGATTTCGTCCTCGAAATATAGATTTTAAATAAAACGCTGCCCGTAGGATAGATTGTCTCTAATCCATATTCTAGAACCACTACCATAATCTTTATACCGATACTCACGACAGTCGCCCCTTGGGCACATTACTCTTATGTCCAAGTGAACCCTTAACTCACTAAAGTATTCTTTACCCATAAGACTACAGTTGTCTCCCAACATTGGGTGACACTTACTATTTCAAGAGTAGTTTGTGACTTCAACTTCTCACCGACCAATTCACTTCGGATCTACACGGTTCTGACCCCAAAGCCAATGTTCGCCATCAAACTCCAAACAATTCTCGGATTCTGAATGACCCATTCTTAATATCGATAAGGCTGACCTTCCAAGGCGCACCAATACGCTCACCAGGTAGCTGGTTAATGCAGATCCGACTATCACGCAACCCGTACTCCCAACTTCAAAACATTATGTCAAAGATATTTACCACATCCGGAAAGTTCGTACACAACGATACTTAATTACCCACATCTAATCTTCCTTTAAATTCCATCACCGAGAGGTCAATGTTTCTCATGATCCAACTGGGATACTTCCAAACATTCCCAAGATTCATTGACTTCACGAAACAAGTCGACGCCTAGAACCAAAAATGGTGACATCAAAAACGTGGACATTCCGCCCAATATTTCATTCCCGAAGTATTGTCGCGTTAAAGTTGACACCTAACAGGGTACTAAGATTCCAAATCTTACATTTCTAACAAACGGACCACCCATCCAACAACTCAAATCCAACCATGCGTAAATAATCATACAAGATCTTATCTGCAGGCTTACCGAAGCATAAAGATCATCTCTTAATTAACTGGGGGACAAAATCTAATATCTCCACTATTCATGCATGACCCGATTCAAAAACTGAAACAAAAAAAAATCAAGGTTGACCACAAGTCGGATCATCCGACGCATCCAAATCCCAAGGGCTCCTCTAGTCCCTTAATTGCAACTCTTTTAGCGATAGGTGTTTTAAATATATAGCCCTAATGAGTTCAAGGTTTTTCAACCAGTATGCCAATTTGAAATTTATAAAACTTTCAAATACACAAGTTTTATAACAATTAATCGTGCGGTAAAATACACTACCATTCATTCGATAGGTTTCAAAATTGATCACCAACTCTACACATATAAAACCATTTCCAAAACTCATTTGATCAGTACTTACGTTAATAAGGATAACAATACAAGATGCGCAACAATTCATGCTAAATGCATGGAAATAATTTTCTGTACACCAACACGTGCAATAAAAGTTCGTACAACTCCTAAAGAGAACTTCACAATTTTAATTTTAAAATTCTTTCTTTTTGACTGCAAGGCATCGCGGCATAAAATTTTCAACAAGTCCCATATGCATCAGTTTATTCCCCAAAACTCGGTAAAACGATGGGAACGTAAATAAATTTCAAATCGAGTTTAAAACTTTGAGCCGCACAAATAAAACACACTTGACCAAAGTAGTAACTACAATGACATGAATATCGATAACTCATTTAATGCATGCAGAAAATTTCTAACGGTAAAATCAGCAACTGAAACGGGTTTTGAGCAAAAGTTATAACTGAAACAACATAAATCTTTTATGCGTTTACTCACACCAACAGTATAATTCAATCCAAATATGAATAGTGTACAATGATTAACACCCTTATAAAACCCAAAGGAAAATCGCATGATATTGAAACTTCTCCAAAGTAACATATGGGGTGACATCTATTAACAAAACCCATAAATTAACGCACACAATAATGCATGTACACATGTTCCAAAGTTTATCTCCGCGACGCAAAAAGTCGTACGATAAGACACCATAAAACCCAACTGAATTTTCATAAAACTCATTAACGTTAAAATCAAGCGTTGTCAAAATTTTAATTTCCCAACATAAAAGCATAAGCCGACAATAAGTCTAAAAATGTTAAAATTTTAAAACCACAACTTACGAATAAGTGACCTTCTTCAACAAAACTTTCATGAGACACGACGCCCAATAAGCTCATAAATTTATATGCAATAAAATTAAAACTCATGTATCTCGAAGAACACTCACGCACCCAAAATGTCGCAAAACAATATTCCATAAAATTCAATGCGACTCGTACAGACTCAAAATTCCCAAGAAAGTTCAGACTCAAAAACATGGGAACAACTCTTCCTTTAAAACCTTAACATACGTGGAGGAGATTCAATGCCAAGGTTAAAAATTCTACAGTTACTTGCCCAATACACCAAATGACATTAAAACACGAGTCTTTATAATATCCAAAAATAGCGTTAAGCACAAAACAGGGACGGAGAGATTTTCAATATAAGTTTGCAATCACATGCAACAAAACGATCCCATGCATGCTTAAGCTCACGGTTTAAAATCTGATGAGTGCTAAATGTTTTACCAAAACTTCATAGTATAACACACTTTATGCTTCGAAAACATGAGAAACAATTGATGCAAACTTATTTTAGAAATAAATTTCGTGCATGAGTTGAGTCGGCACTCAGCATCTTAGGATTGCACTCCTCCATTTTCCGTCATACTATTGTCATCCGGATGCATCAAACACCTTTGAGCCACAACCCCACTAATTTGGTTAACTTACATTTTTTCTCGAAACAGAATTGGTCTGTCAACCTGATAGTTCTAATCCAACCAATAATTCTGACCCAAGATGATCAACTTAATACATTCATCACACTTAACTATCACTCCAAAGTGACATTGCTATAAACACCAACCCTTCCTTAGATCCCTCGCTTAGAAACTTTCTCACTACCCCAACGGTAATCATACCAAGGTAGTTCAAGTATACACATGTAACATGTAGGTTCACCTTAACACTGGTCAGGTGCCATTATGAACGTACCGTGCATGCTTATCCTTGTGACCCTCGACAAGTTTCCCGTTTCTAGCGACTCGATCAACTCCAGAATATCTTATCTTAAGGTTCCTAATGTGCAACTTCGCTTACAATCACTTATAAGAACGCTAGTTTGAGTCTAGGCATCCAAAGATCAATACCTAATTATCTCAAACTTAAGCTCTGATACCAACTTGTAACACCCTCAAATCTGAAAATAGCAACTAATTTAAAATCTTCTAAATACACCAATAAATGATTCATCTACAAATACAATTTAAGATTTAACCTCAATACACACATTCATTCTATACCTACAGTCTATAATAAGGACGGGTACTACTAAAACCCAATATTAGTCACTATCTCCAAACTGCGGAAGACTTCACCAAATACTTACACTTGTGACAAACTAAGCACAACTCTTCGTAGTACTGCTAGAACCAAACCCCCATCTGGAACCTGATGCACATGCCGACAAATAAAAAGGTTAGGCTTAACGCATAGTGAGCTCAAGAGTTTTCAACATATATAAATTAATCATTTATATATTATGATACCCACCGGACGTGATACCGACTGTGATACCCACTCACATGATATCGAATGTGATATCACTGAGATACCGACTATGATACCGATTGAGATACCCACTCACGTGATACAGACTGTGATACCAACTGTGATATCGATTATGATACCGATTGTGATATCCCTGTGACACCTGGGATCACACCAGTGTGATATCCAAAATGTCAAACCAAAATGTGCTCTTACAGAAACCAAGTACATAACTGTAACACCCTAAAATTTCGGGTAATTTTGAAAATTTAAAATTCGGCAATAACGGTTATAAATAGGGCAAACCACCCAAAATGGGCAAGTGTGAGAATTTACAAAAACCTGCAATAATGTATGGGAAAACGACAACAAACTAATCTAAACTACATCTAGCTAGATTACATTGGTTGTCAATACATACATTCATTCTATACCTACAGTCTATAATAAGGACGGGTACTACTAAAACCCAATATTAGTCACTATCTCCAAACTGCGGAAGACTTCACCAAATACTTACACTTGTGACAAACTAAGCACAACTCTTCGTAGTACTGCTAGAACCAAACCCCCATCTGGAACCTGATGCACATGCCGACAAATAAAAAGGTTAGGCTTAACGCCTAGTGAGCTCAAGAGTTTTCAACATATATAAATTAATCGTTTAAAAAGAAAGAATGCGGTTAAAATCATAATCTTTTTATTTGATTTGTCTTACATATGAAAACGACTCATTTTCCAATAATATGCATTTTAGACAAAGAACACTAACTTACGTTTTCCATTCCAAACTACTTCAAGGATGAAGATACCAATATAAACCGCCCATTCATAAATTAGATTTAACCTAAAACTCACTCAAAACGTGAATAGAAATTGAACTCTCCATTTATGAAAATACGGTTAAAAATTTATATCCCGAAACACCCAAAACACGATTGGGGGCATAACACTCAACCCATAAATCAAGGATAAAACCCAATTATACAAAACGCCACCGAAAACTTGGATAATAAAACTCAATACCACAAAAACAACGCCTTTCGGTGACGGGGGATACCCGAATTCCATCGAAAGTGATGAGCACACAAAGTTAAGCCACTTATCAATGTTCTCGAACTGCACCTCAGATCATTGACTTTAGTGCACATTACTCGAGCGTCACCTCAAGTCCACAACGCCTTTAGTGCACACCCCTTAGCGGGCGTCACCTCAAGGATACGGTACCTTTAGTGCACACCACGTAGCGGGCGTCACCTCAAGGATATCCGATCTTAGTGACCATTCGCTCTCTAGTAGAGTTCCAACCTCAAGGTTCTCGTTCGACCTTTAGTGTCTACCCACTAGCATTCAAGGTAGGAGTCTTAACTCCTTACTTGATAACCCATGATGACTAACACTCGTGCACAAGAATTAGACATCCAAACACAAGACCCATGGTCCCGAAGTACAACCCATAAAGGTTCCTTTTCACCAAACAATCGGGACGACACCAATCCCAACACGACATTATATCCCAAAATGAGAATCCCAAGAGTCCTCACCATTAAACACGACTGACTTACATGCCTATGGATCCAATGCATTACAGTCTAAAACACATGACTCCTAAAGGATGACACCTGTACTCTAAACAAGTATTCTCCAAAATAAAGTACAGTAAATGCAACTCACACCCAAGGCTCCACTTTAAGTTATTAAAACCGGACAAATGTCCTCAAGACTCAATTTAGTCAAAATCGAGCCATAGGCCCATCAGTTTACGTAAACACCCAATGAAAGCCAGTAGAGACATCGAAATACGTTTGACCAACAATTATACAAACATCACGACCAAAAAGGTAATTAACCCAAAACTTCTCATTGGTTGAAACAAAATGTTTTCCAAATGAACTCTTTCTCTTCATGTTGCCAAAATGACTCATAATTCAATGATATGCACTTTCCACCGGTTTATAAAATCGTATGCACCAAATAGACACTTATATAAAAATACCTCCATTGATATATTATATCGTCAAGAAATATATCAAAATGGTTTATTTACCAAAATACCCAAAAATCACAAAGATGTGTGTTACATAAGTTTATAAAGTTAAATATTTCCAACTAACCCAAAACTTATCAGCAGTTAACAATTTAATGTAAAACACAAACACTTTAAAATAAACATTTTGGCATGTACACCGTTTTCACAAATCAATCTTGAACTCACCTTGCTAGATTTAGGGTAAATCTAGATTTTACCCCAACTTGAGCTTCCTTGAAGAAATCTGAATCCATAAGCAAAACCTTCCAAAAACCTATCATCACAAGTTTCCAATCATGGATATACTTATTCAACCATCTAAAATAGTCCCCCAAACATATTATGTAACACCCTAAAAATAAGGATAACAAAAATCCGAAAAACGGACATACGGTATATAAAATTGTCATAGCAAGAGCCTCCAAAAATGGAGAAATATATAAACCTGTTTAATTACAGTTGTAATTCAACGGACGATAAATTAACAACCAACTAATCTAATTTCTATAACTAGAAAAGAGATTACAAAAGGGTTGCCATTTATAAACCCAAATGTTCTTCTATCAGAAGTATGTCCAAATGCAAGTATTCCCCAAGCTCTCACCCAAGCAACTATGCCAACTTAGAACCGGACACCCAATCCAACTCTTCAACCCGAGCTCCCAACCGATGAACTTGATGAGGAAGATGAAGATGGGGGTTTTGTGGTTCAAGATCCCAACTAGCTAGATGATGAAGAATCATGGTGTTTGAGGAGGAGAAACCCTCAAAATAGGTTAGGGTTCGACTTTGAGATTTGGGAGAGAAAAGGGGAGAGGATTTAGGGTTTGGGATTGTGAGAAATGAGGATAAATGGTTGAAAATCGGCTTTTAGCTCCACAGTGCGTCACGCGGGTTATGCCGCGACCTTAAGTCGCGGCATAAGTCGCCCGTTTCCCCAGAACTCACTTCTAGTGAGTTACGTGACTTGTGCCGCGACCCCAAGTCGCGCCACAACTCTCGGCAGCCCAATTCTCGGTTTTCTCGCGTCTTCTCACCTGATTCGATCCTCGATGATTCCATAGCAAAACTCATCTGATTTCCCAACACCTTTACGTTCCAAAAGCCAAAAGACTCCCAAACTATCACTAAAGGAAGTCTCCAAATTCCGGGTGTTACAATCCTCCCAACCTTAGAAGAGATTTCGTCCTCGAAATCTGACACCTACTAAACACCCAATACCGCCTTCAACGAGATCAATTGGTTCTCCACCCAACCGGAAGGCCTCCACTATACCTTGTCTTATGCACGACCCGAGTATAACTATATTTCGAATTCCTGCACGCCTTGCCGATGATGGGACGAACATCGAGTCCTTATCGACACTTTACCACCCCCAAGATCTCAGTTGTCTCCCAACCTTAGATGACAACTACCATCTTTAGGGTAGTTTGTGAACTCAACTTATCAACACCCAAGCCACTTCGAATTTGCAAGATTCTGAACCTCAAGCCAAGAATCGTCAACGAACTCTTAAAATCCTTAGTTTTTGACTGACCCAATCATAGCGCTGATAAAGTTGACCTCTCAAGGCGCACCAATGTGTCCTTCAGGTAACTGGTTAGCCCAGATTCGGCTATCGCTCAACTCCGTTCCAATCCCAACCTCACAACATTCTCATAACAAATTCCTTAATACCACGGGGATGTTTACACACATTGGCACCTAAACATCAACACCTAACCTTCTTTTACGTTTCCATCACCGAAAGGTCCTTATTTCTCATAATCCAACCGGAATACTTCCAAACATACCACGATCCAATGACTTCAAGAAAACAAGTCGACGCCTAGGACTAAACAGTGACCTTGAAAACGTGGATGTCTCGCCTCAAATTCCAATCCAGACAGATTGTGGCACCAAGGTTGACTCCTAACAGAAAGCTAGAACTCCAAGTCTTACATTTCTAACAGACCGATCACCAAAATTTCCTTTAATCGCGGAACCCGCTAAAACGGTACACTGTCAACATAACCCATGATGTCACACCGACGAGCAATCCACCAAATTGAACCCAATTTACGCGCAAGTAATCACATAAGATCTTATCCCGCATGTTTACCGAAGTATAAAATCACACCTTAATTAACTGGGAAGGCTTAAATCTACTACCTCCATTAATCAAGCGCGCACAGATTCAAAACTAAAACCCAAAATTGAAGACTGACCGCAAGTCGGATCATCCGACGCTTCAAATCCCAAGGACTCCCTAGTTCCTTAGCTACAACTCCTTTCACGACAGGGGTTTAAATCTATAGGCCTAATGAGTTCAAGGTTTTCAACAAATATGCCAATTTAAACCTTTATGAAACTTCCAAATACATACGCTTTATAACAATTCACCGTACTGTGAAAATGCACTATCGTTCAATCTGATAGGTTTTAAAAACTGGTTACCAACACTACGCATATGAAACCATTTCCAAATCGTTTGATCAATACTTATGTAATTAAAACGGTAACAAACGTGTGTAGCAATATTTACATTATTAATCATGAAAATAAATTCCTACGCCTCGGCGCGCGCAATAAAAGTTTGTACCACTCCAAAAGAGAAATTTACAAATTTTAACTTTAAACTTTTTACTCTTTAACCAAAAGACGTTGCAGCACAAAAGTATCAACAACCCCATATGCAACAGTTTATTTCCCCCAAGGCCAGGTAAAAATGATGGAAGTGAAAATAAGTTTCAAATCGAGTTTAAAACTTTGAGTCATACAGATAAGCACATTTGACCAAATAGAAACCACAGCGACATAAATATTGCTAATTTGTTAAATGCATTGCGGAGATTCCTAGTAGTAAAAGTTAATGATTGAAATATGCTCAGAACAAAAACTTTGCTTGAAACAGTGTAAACCCTTTTATACCACCAGTCATACCAACGCCATAATTTATTCCAAATGCAGAAAGTATGCAACGATTGACATTTGTATAAAGCTCAAAGATAAATTGCATGATAATGAAATTCCCAAAACAACATGTGGGATGACATCGATTAGCAAAATCCATAAATTAACGCACACACTAATGCATGTACACACATCCCAAAATTATCTACGCGACGCAAAAGTCGTACGATAAGACACCATAAACCCAACTGAATTTTTCGTAAAACTCATTAACGTTAAAAATCATGCGATGTCAAAATTTTCATTTCTCAACAAAGAGTATAAGACGACAATAGGTCTGAAATATTAAACTTCTAAGAGTTTCCTCTTTTTAATGCAATGAAAGGTAAAATGACACTTTTCTACAAAATTTATGTTGGACACGCCGCCGAATAAACTCACAAGTTTAGACGAAGCAAAAGTAAAACCCACACACCAAAAAACATCGCAAAGCCATACCCCACGAAATTTAGCAAAAATCATACAAACTAAAATTCTCAAGAATTTCCGACGCCAAACATGGGATTAACTTTTCCTATAAAACCATTGACATACGTGGAGGAGATCCAATGTCTAGGTTAAAATCTAATAGTTACTCGCCCAATACCCAAACGATATTAAAACATGGGCATTACAATATCCGGAAATAGGACGTGAATAAAAGAATTTTGATAACAATTTTGCAATCATGTGCAACAAAACAATTTCATGCATGTTTAAGCTCACAGTTTAAAATCTGATGAGTGCTAAATGTTTTACCAAAACTACAAAGTATCACACACTTTATGCTTCGAATACATGAGAAACAATTGATGCAAACTTATTTTAGAAATAAATTTCGTGCATGAATTTGGTCGACGCTCAGCATCTTAGGACTACACTCCTCCATTTTCCCGACATACTATCGTCATTCGGATGCATCCAACATCTTAGAGCAACAACCCCACTAATTGGTTAACTTACAATCTCTTCTCGAAATAGAATTGGTTCAACAACTTATAGTTCTATTTCAATCAATAATTCTGACCCAAGATGGCCAACTTAATGCATTCATCGCACTTACCTATCATTCCCAAGTGACATTGATATTAACATCAACCTTTCCTTAGATCACTCTCTTAGAAACTTTCTTGCTACCCCAACGGTCAATATGCCAAGGTAGTTCAAGCATACCTATGTAGCACGTAGGTTCACCATAACACTGGCCAGGTCTCATTATGAACGTACCGTACATAGTCATCCTTGCGACCCTCAGCAAGTTTCCCGTTTCTAGCGACTCGATCTATCCTCAAAGTATCGTATCTTAGGGTACCTAATGTGCAACTTCACTTTCAATTACTTATAAAAACTCTAGTTTGAGTCTAGGCATCCAAAAATCAATACCTAATTCTCTCAAACTTAAGCTCTGATACCAACTTGTAACATCCTTACATCTGAAGATAGCAACTTATTAAAACTTTTCTAAATACATCAATAAAATACTTCGAACTACAACATAACTTGAAGATTAACTTCAACGCTCACGTTCATCCTATACATACCCTCTATGAAAAGGACGGGTGCTACTGAACCCAATAACAGTTACTAATTCCAACCTGCGGAAGACTTCACCGAATACTCACTCTTGTATAAAGCTAAGGCTCAATCCTCATTGCACTTGCTAGAACCGAAACCCCAACTGGAACCTGATGCACATGCCGACAAATAAAAAGGTTAGGCTTAACACCTAGTGAGCTCAAGAGTTTTAACATGAATGAATATATATTTAAAAGAAAGGAAATCGGTTTAAAGCAAGATCCTTCGAAATATTATACTTCAAAATGAAAACAACACATTTTCCCATAATATACACTTTTAAAGACCATGCTTCCCAAACATGCATTTCTTATAAAACGATGCAACCCGTAACTCACCCAAAACGGGGTCATAATTCAATACTCAAATGTGCTAAAATGTAAATAATATTTCATAGCCCAAAACACCCAAAACTCGGGTGGAACATAATACTCGACCCTTAAATAACAGAAAACAATCCATATAAATATGATACGCCATTAAAACATGGAACTGAAACTCAATACTCACGCGACCATAAAATGGAATGAAATCCAAGTATCAAAACATGGACAATTAAATATCCAAAATACATAGGGCCGACAACGGGGGATACTCGTATCCGTGGAGAGCGGAGGAACACAAAAGTATGCCACTCAACCATCATTCATCGCATGACACCTAACGACATAAATGCCAAAGTGTCCCTACGAATCCTTGACAAGTTCCACCCAAGAGACGAGATACCTTGATGCCACAACGGACACCCGAAAGGCCCGACACGTCCGAGGACTACAACTGAGGAAATTCCCCTACGGCGGAGATCTAGGCACCCACCCACATGGTGTCGCCCAAGACTACCTCCTCCTAGTGCCTACTTGTCAAGTTGGTCATTAAACATGAGTCCCGGAGTCCAATCCCGTACCACCCAATTGACCATCAAATAAGACTGACACATGTGCCTATGGATCCAATGCAACACAGTCTAAAATTATACGACTATACCTGAATGACAACAGCACTCGAGCCTATAATTATAAATATGCAATAAAATGCATTAAGATGTCAGCCATGAAATGGGACTCTACATCGAGCCATTAAATCCGGACAAATGTCCACAAGACTCTTTTAAGCCAACACCGAGCTAAAATGCTCAAAATCCATTTGACCAATAATCAATGGTCCCCCAAATAATGAAATGTCTTTAAACAACGTTTACGAAGACACATACCTCAAAGACGAGATTAACCCAAAACTCAACGCGTAGTGGGACCAAAGGTTTTCCAAAGGGTTTATAAATGCAAATACACCAAAATGCATATAACATGAAATAGACTCCATTTGTACAAAATCCTCGAAGATGCATAAATCATAAGATAAATCTTACTTGTACAAAATCACCAAGACTACGTAAATCATGCTATTTAGTTGTCGAAATGTTCAAAACCCAATATAAGCATTTTAAGAGGTTAACACAACCCAAGTTTACTAAATATGAAAACTTACCAAAATACTCACTCTTTGACATATAACCAAGTAAAACATATTCTTACTTCAAAATACACAAAACTTATCAGCAGTTAACCATTTTATATAAAACACTTTAAAATAAACATTTTGGCATGTACACCGTTTTCACAAATCAACTTGAACTCACCTTGCAAGATTTAGGCTAAATCTAGATTTAACCCAACGAGCTCTTTTGAAGGACGCTTGAATCCTCAAGCCAAAAACTTCCAAAACCTAGATCCAAACACTCCAAACCATAAATATCCACAATCAACCACGTAGAAACATTTCCCAACATTATATACCAAAATCCCTAAACGAGATCGAAACCCTAGTTTCTCCAAAACTAACAAATCCGGGATCTGATAAACCAAACACTAGGGAAACATCCAAATAACATTTATAACCTTAAATCAAAGAAGCTTACAATTAAAGATGACGAGACTTTCCAAGGACACCCAATCCAACTCTTCAACCCGAGCTCCCAACCGATGAACTTGATGAGGAAGATGAAGATGAGGGTTTTGTGGTTCAAGATCCCAACTAGCTAGACGATGAAGAATCATGGTGTTTAAGGAGGAGAAACCCTCAAAATAGGTTAGGGTTCGACTTTGAGATTTGGGAGAGCAAAGGGGAGAGGATTTAGGGTTTTGGATGGTGAGAAATGAGGATAAATGGCTGAAAATCGGTTTTTAGCTCCACAGTGCGTCACGCGGGTTATGCCGCGACCTTAATTCACGGCATAAGTCGTCCGTTTCCCCAGAACTCACTTACAGTGAGTTACGCGACTTGTGCCGCGACCCCAAGTCACGCCACAACTCGCAGCAGCCCAATTCTCGGTTTTCTCGCGTCTTCTCACCTGATTCGATCCTCGATGATTCCATAGCAAAACGCATCTGATTTCCCAACACCTTTACGTTCCAAAAGCCAAAAGAATCCCGAACTATCACTAAAGGAAGTCTCCAAATTCCGGGTGTTACATTGAACAATAATAAGCATGCATGAACAATTACAATTCTTATCAGCAGTTAACCAAAGTTCAACAAATGTGGAGTCAATAGGGGAGACCCATAGCACCAATCAAGTTCCACCCAAAGAGTCGATATACCTTGATGCCATCTACCAAGAGATATCTGAAAGGCCTGACACATCCGAGGACTACAAATAAGAAAATTCCCCGAATGGCGGAGGTCTAGGCACATACCATCACGGTGGCACCCAAGACTACATCCTCCGAGTGTCTACTGACTTGGTTCATCCAACATAATTTATTGGAGGTCTTGAGGTATATTACAACCAACACATTTCGATACCAACCATGGGTACAATGCTACCATCCTAACACATAAGTCTAATATGATACCCAAATTCCAACATAACCAATGTTTAGATACAATATCGCCAAGTAGGCATTCCAAGTAGAATTTATCATCTACTATGTCACATATACCCCAAATCATGTCAAAATACCAACAATATGTATACATAAGTAAATCCCAAATATTTGACAAATAGAGTAAATCATGGCAAGATACTCATAAGAAATCTCCCAACATATTGTTCATAAAACCACCATCAAGTATTTGAACTCTTAGAGGTAAACATTTTGAGAAATGCTACAATAACCACAAGTAAGAGATTATGATGTGTATCTAACTTTAACAAAGATTTAGTAAACTCACAATCTAGATTTTGAACCAAAACCTAGAAAAGATGAAAACCCTAGAAGTTGGAGGATGAACTTGGAGATGAGAAGTTGCCTTGAAGAAACCCTAGAAACCTTCCTTGGATGATTAATAAATGCTAGAAATCAAGATCCAACCACCAAAAGATGAAATACTTATGAGGGTTAGGGTTTTGGTGAGGAAAGAAACTGATTTGGAGAGCCCTAGAATCGCCAAGGAAGAAGTGACAAGTGGGTGAAATGAATTAAATTCAGCCAAAGTCTCATTTAACTCAAACTGCACGACGGCGATAGTGCCCGGCGATAGTGCCAAGGGCACTATCGCGAGTCACAATCGCGAACACATAGACACCCGCGATACAAATCGCGCGAGTGTGCCTGGCGATAGTGACAGTTGTCACTATCGCGAAACCCCTCCCCACTCTCGGTACATCTTCCGCGAGAGTGACCGGCGATAGTGACAATGTCACTATCGCGTGACACTCTCGCGCCACACCCAGATCAGCCCGAAGACTTAGCCAAAAATGATAATGAGCGCGAGGTTTAGACACTTATAAAGATTATACTAACCAGATAACATCATAGCATTATAATAATGATCATATGCATATAAAGGCTCATATTTCCAAATAAACACAATTAACCTATTAAGGGAATAAATATTTACCTTATAAATTTCCGGGTGTTACATATTACATCAAAATCTCCATTTTGGGCAAAACCCTAATTTGACCTAATTTCTCCAAAATCATCAAACCCACAATTTGAGGAATACAAACACTGGAGAGTCACCAAAGGAACATTTATAACTAATAGAAAAGATTTAGAAGAGAGGAGAATAACTCACCACCTGGGTTTTGAGAAAAATCCCAAAACCTAGAAATCTCAAGAGGTAAGGAAAAACACTTGATTTAGCCCTTAAGGTTGAAGTCACAACTTTGGTGATGAAGAAACGCTTTGGAATCCAAGAAAATGACCACAAAGTAAGTTAGGGTTTGTAATGGGGAGTGGGGAAACGTTTTTGGGAGAGAAAGGTGAAGAGGAAGAAGTGAGAAAATGAGTATAAGGTTGAGAACTCGGACATTTAAGAGCCCTGAGGCCGCGGGCGACCTTGTCAAGCGATAGTGACATTGTCACTATCGCGAGGGCACTCTCGCAGAGATTGTACCGCGAGTGGTACTCTCCCGACGATTGTGCCACGTGATAGTGACACATGTCATTATCGCGAGTCACTCTCGCGCCACACGTATCGAGCCCAGAAAAAGGTCAAAACTCGAGATTCTCGCATGGGTCGATTTAAGGTTCGAAAGTACAACTTATTTCACCCAAAAAGATAAACAGAAGATGAAGAGATGACTAAAGATGAAGGGAAACTTAATAAGCGAAAATTCGGGTGTTACAAGGTAAACAATACTCCCAATATAAAACAATTTTTTTCTTGATCTTGATCTCACGCAACACAAGAATGATAAATCACATACCCAAATTGAAAATCTTGATCATCACGCAACAGTAGAATGCCAAATCACATACCCAAAATTGGAATCACTTTCAACATAAAACAAATTTATTGATCTTAAATTCTTATAACCCTGACGCAGAAGTAAAATTCCGAAACACAAACCGAAAATTGAATTCCAATTTATTAATTGATGATTACAACAAAAGATGAATGAATAAAACTAGAGTATCAAGTTCACCTGGTTCGTTGAGTAAGAGTTGTATCAAAACAAGAAAGTCAAAACCCAAATTAGGGTTTTCGATACGCTCCGATGATAGAAGGGAAAAGGATCTCAAAAACGACAATCGAAGAAAAATCTTCTGAAGTCTGGTCGGAGATGTATACTTACAACGAAAGCTATTCTGCAGCAACAACAACGACGTCGTTTGCTACATATCTCAAAAGGGGCGAAACCGGAACCGGAACCGGAATCGAAATAGATGAAAAGTTACCCAGAAGGTAAAGAAGCCTCCGGCGGCTAAAAAGGTACCAAAAACACAGCCAACGACAACATCTTCTGTCGAACACGCCACCACCGCATCATTTTCCGGTGTCTTCTCCGGCTTAAATATTCGAATCGCAACGATTCTCGGAGTAGTTTTCATGAGACATAATTTGTACGATTTCGAGTCAATAGGACTGTTGACAAAAATATCAGCATTCGGGTACTCTTTTAGAATCTTTTTAACGATCGACGATCTAGTCAGTTCTAATCGTCGAGCCCCATCCACCAAACTAACAACCATCCTATCGTCGATCACAATGGTTGTGGAGCATCCGTCGTCAGAAATGTTTGGACCAAGTAATTAGGCGAACGATTCTGGTTGATGTTGTTGTAGAACAATGATTTGAGGTTGTTTAAATAGTAAAAAAAAGGAAGTAATCACTGAAACCGCCGTCGTCGACGCATGCGGTGGTGGTGATAGAGATAACAGGAGGGTGGATTATTGAAAATGTTTTCTATTGAAGATTGAATTACGGTCGATCGGCGGCTCCTTTTGATAGAGATTTCAAGTGATTAAACTTGAACTCCACAATTTTAGGTAAGGGATTATCATCCATTTGTAAAAAAACCAAATTACCAAAATACCCTTTTATATTTATTGAAAATTTATATTAATTGGTTTAAATGTATGGCTCATATTAGATCTCTCACAGTTACTACAAATTACATAGTTCTCATTTGATTAGATCCCTATATATATATATATATATATATATTTATACACATATATGACTTGAAATGGTGTTGAGTTATTGATACAAGATTAATTAGGCAATTAAGGTGATTAATAAAAGACAATATTAAAGCATTCTCTAAATGAAAATAAAAGGAGTAAGTAGAGGCTCATCTCAATCACCATTGATTGAAGATGAGTCTTGTAATTAAGAAGCATTAATTGCTAGTTACAATCCAAAGTTCAAACCTTAGAGATCATGATTACATATTATAAAGAGTACCAAAGATTCAGTCTCCAAGTAGACTTGAGTTCAAGAGAGAGAAAGAGTAGAGAGAGAGAAGGGAAAAGATGACCTTAGTCCTAACCATGGTTGATGTGTTAGAGATCGTAAACCGAAAGATTGAAAATATCTCTCACGGGTTACTTTCCGATGCATTTTTGAGCTCCGTTTCCATCAACGGAGCTCATGATACCTACCTAAAAAGTCGGTACGAATGAAAAAAAAAGACCTAAATGCACTACAACTATGGCTTAATGTTATTTAGTTACATGGCTAAAACTCACCCGAGTTTAGCCAAAGTAAATTTACAGCGAAATTATGAATAAAAAAGACCATTATCCTTTCTTACCCTAAGAACGAATAACGGGTTTTTGAAAAAGAACGAAAAGAAAACATTTTTTTTCGAAAACTACATGTTGAAAAAAGCGGAACAGTTTTAACAAAAACATGCTAGCCAAGTTTTTAAAAATCTAAGACTAGGGTTCAAGTTAAAAAGACCAAAAACTTGAGCACATTCCAATGCCCATTTGATTAAAAAAAGTACTCTATATGTATATATAACATAAAACAAGACATCTTTTTGAAAACTTTGAAGCATTTACAAACTCTTTTTGGATAGCCATTCCATGGCTATAAAATGAGTTAGATATTTGAATTATATGATGATGTCTTACATACATATAATTTGTTGGCTTTTTTCCAGAAGCCAACAAATTATATGAAATTTTCACCAACTCATGCCACTGTCATATGTTGATGAAATGCACATGCATATGCTTTTGTGGGGTTTTCCTTCTTCTCTTGTGTAGGGCACCCTGCCCTTTTAAGAGAAGATAGAGAAAACACGTCCTCCAAATTTGGATGTAAACCCCTATGGGGGGTTTGTTTCCATGCCTTGGATGACCCTTATTTAAGGGTCATCCATGAAAGAGATTGGGAGAGATTGAGAGAGAGAATGAAAGAGGTAACTTAACCATGGTTGGGCCAAAGGTCTTTTTTGTTTTCAGAATGGAAAAGATTCTGAGAAAGGGAATTGAAGGGGGGAATGAAGTAGGCATGCATGTGGTTTGATGGATATATCAATTCACAGTTTGATCATGATGAATCTCTTAATGATGAGCAGCTGGTGATTGTAGAACCATGTTCATGCCTGTGGCACAGCAAAACAAACTGTCAAGAATGTTAGTATATATATATATACACACATATTTATATAGGTGTAGTTTCATTTGCAAACCATCATAATTTTGTAGACCGTGCATACTCTTAGTTTCATTGGTTAAGTTAATGAAATTGTTTCATATAATTTTTTGCTTGATGAAATTGTTTCATATATTTGTGTTTTTTTATGTAAAACTGAAAAAGTTTAATCAGAATGAGAAAATACATGAAACAATTTCATTTTTACGTAAAAAACACAAATATATAAAACAATTTAATCGAAGTAAACAATTTCATGAACCAATTTTAATTTACTTAACCAATAAAATTGACGGTTTGCAAACCGTCCATTTCATTGGTTAAATTAATGAAATTGTTTAATTTTACTAAACTGTTTCATGTAAAAAAAAATTCTTGATGAAATTGTTTCATATATTTGTGTTTTTTATGTAAAAATGAAATTATTTCATCAGAATGAGAAAATACATGAAACAATTTCATTTTTACGTAAAAGACACAGATATATGAAACAATTTCATCAAATTAAACAATTTCATTAACTAATTTTCATTAACTTAACCAATGAAATCGACGTTTTACAGGATTTGCAAAATTAGGCTGGTTTGCAATTGATCTCTCCCCTATATATTCATATATCTCTCGAAAATGTCGAAAAACGATTAATGAACTCGAATTAAACCTGCAGGTTGCAACGTCGGAGTAGCTGCAAGCGATATCGGGGTTCCATACTGTTGTGGGTAGCCGCCGGAAGAGTTGACGGCGGAATACTGATAGAGGTGGTGCGGGTACACACCGTAGCTCTGACCGGTGGTTGCGTAGTTTCCGTGACCACCCTGATCCGCCATGTTCAGATACGGGTAGAAGGCGGCGGCTGCAGCGGCGGCACCGGCAGCTGTGATCATCCCACCACCAGCTGCACCAACACTTGCTCCATAGAATGGATACTGCCCATTTGTACCTCCATATACATTATAGTAACTCTGAACAAAATAAATCAATATGATCAATTGAAGTTGAATCACATCTCATCATAAATATATATAGGAAGTATCATGCGAGAAGTTAAACATTTTGTGAGATGACGAAAAGTGTGATATCATATATGATTACACGACCTGTGTGGATGTATATGATTAAACGTTTATGTATTGTCAATATAACATGTGATTAAGCTTGTGTATCACACTTCTCGCTTTCTAGCAAAATGTTTAGTTTCTCGTTTGAACATGCCCATATATATAGAGAGAGAGAGATGGGTTCATACAAGAAGAGTATCTATTTAAGAAAACACAAGAATAACCGAGTACATACAAAATCATATATGATTCACGTGACTTTGCGTGCGACATTAGGTTGCCCCTAAAGTCGCTCAAGCCCGTGGAGCTTATTTTTTTCGGGTTAATGTAAAATCACACATGGTTTTGTACATGATTTGTTGTTTTCTTGTTTTCCTTAAATAGTTAGCGTTTTCGTTTGAACCTTCATCATATTATATATATATATATATATATATAAATAGAATTAAGACAATTAAGTACCGTCGGGTAGGTGTAATCCGGAGAATACGGAGAGTATCTAAAGCCAAAGAGATTAAATTAAAAATTAGAGAAATAAACTTAACTTGCAGTAGAAGTAACTAAAACATAAATATACGTAATATATATATATATATATATATATGCATGCATGAACGAATAATTTAAAGAAATTCACATGTGAATAAACAGAAACAACCCAAGATATATGATAAAATACATACACATATATAGTACATGACACATGCCAGTAGAAATAATAAATAGAAAGAAGGACCAAAATTATGTTTAAAGTGTAGATTGAAAGTACTGTAATGTACAGAAGTCATGTGCAGTTTTGCAGGTCAGTTTGACTAAGGTCAGAAAGAAGATGGCAATCATGATGCATATGCATGTGGAAGAAGGTAGAGCACGCCTGAATAATAAGTGAATTTTACAGAAAGAAAGTGAATTTTACAGAACATATATATATATATATATATATATATATATGTTTTTTATTTATTTATTTAATTTGTTTAATGATTTCTTTGTCCATGAGTTGGCAGAGAGAGTGCCCACATGCACCAAACTTGTAATTAATTCAATTTATTTCTGGACAAAAATTTATTGTAATTACCTTTAATGAAACATGAGAGATATATATATGTATACAATGTATGTATGTATATATAGAAAAGAAAGAGATTGAATAATAATATTAAGTAAATAAATAATTAATTACCCATAAAGATTGGTAGCAGGGAAAGGGATGCCTTGATGGATGGCATAATGAGGGAAGGCTGTAGCAGAAGGGAAAGCTGTTGTTCCAATTCCAGCTGCAGCAGGTTGATGATGGTTATGATTGTGATGATGATGATACCCTCCTCCATAACCACCCATAACCCTAATGGTCCTTCCTCCACCTACATTAATCATTTTACACATATAATTTATCATAAATATATATATATATACATGAGAGAGACGTTTAAATGCAACCCCTATAAACTCTCTATCCATCACTCATTTTATGTAATTAGAAAAAAGAAAAATAAAACTTAAAATAAAATGTGTGGTGGATAAAGAAGTTGTAACGGTTACATCATGTAAAGAGTTGCATGATAACCCCCTCTATATATACATACACTATATATATAGGGATGAGTTCAGGGAGAACCCTAAAAAATAAAAGAACCGGGGAAGCAAGAAAAAACATATAAAAAAATATATCAAAATGAATGTCAAAGTTCTTTTATATTTTAGGGTTCTCTCACGATCTCATACCTCTATATATATATAGAGAGAGAGAGTATATATATATATATAGAGAGAGGGAGGTTCAAGTAAAAACCCAAAAAAATGAAAAACATCCTAATAATCATTTATTTGGACAGTAGACACATGTATATACAAGTAATTTAAGTTGTTTTTTGGTTTTTACACATGCATGTTACACATTACTTCCATGTACATGTATTTACCGTCCAAATGAATGATTACGAGGGTGTTCTTCAGTTTTTTACTTTTTTTTATGTTTTTTCCCTAAACCTGGCTATAGATACACATTTACATCTATATATAGATAGATAGAGAGATAGATGCATTATAAAACTAAATTTCGTCAAAATATTCCTTCTTTACAGACTTTATATATGCCAAGATATGTGTATATATTTATATACATACAACTAAATGTATAATTATATATATATAGATAGATAAATAGATACAGATAGATATATGAACATGATGCAAGGAAAGCTTCTGATACAGTACCACCAAGTTGAACAATCAATGACCTGTCACGCTTGCTTTTTTTGTTTTTGCTTTTTGAGAGAAAACACATACATAGATACAGATTATGTATGCATGTTTTGTGGTTGTAATTCAAGCATTACATTTATATATAATACATACATTCTTTTTATAAAAGTGGAAACCCTACCTCACTCAATAATATTCATTGATTCTCTTTTAACCAAAAACCCCCAACTTTTTTTTTCCTTAATCTTGTTTTCCAAAGGATATTCATCCTCCATCTCTACTTCTTTAATCCCATAAAATTAACATTTGATCTCACAACCACTTTTAATTAAAACATTATCCGATCGACTCGTATCGATCAACCGAATCGAATGTGTCATTCGGTACGTTTAATTATACATACAAAATCATATATGTCTATAAACAAATCTTTTAATCATCAAGTGATTCCAAATTAACTAAAGTCGAAAAAAGATTTATAATTTTATACATTAATTATTATTCAAGAATTGAAAGATCAACATGAAATACTACTAATTTATGAAAATAAATTCATAATCTTTAATTTTAATGAAAGAATTTATGCTTACCAAGTTTGTTAGGGGTTGAGGGTTTGGATCTTTGAACACCCAAAGAAGCAAGATTGCAATTGGCCCTCCTACCGTCGATCACCGGAGCCGCATCGACACACGCCCTCATCGCTGCATCGGCTTCCCGGAAAGTTACCTGCATTTTTCGTCGAAATTTTGGTGTCAAATAATCACTTCATTTCTTAGTTCAATTACAATTAATCTCCAAGATTTATAACATTCTTAATATACATTAACAAACATGTCATGTTCATCACGATCTATATATATATATATAGGTTTTTCGGTCTTTTTTTAGGGTTCTCTCCTGATCTCACCCCTCTCTATATATATATATACAAGTTCTTCGATTCTTTCTTTTTTTAGGGTTCTATTTTGATCTCACCCCTATATATATACATATATATATATATATATATGAGTTCTTTGGTTCTTTCTTTTTTCAGGGTTTTCTCCTGATCTCACCCATTATATATATATATATATATATTGGAAGAAAACCTGAAAGAAAAACCGAAAAACCCGTACATATACATATATTATATATGTTATATATATATATATATATATATATATATATATATATATATATATGTATGTAAATATGAAGAAAAAAGAAGGGATTGAAGAAGGGGTGATGAATATGATATCATACAAAGCCATAGCCTTTAGATCTGCCAGTGGTCTTATCAGTGATGACAACAGCTTCCAAGATCTCACCAAACTGTTCAAAGTAAGTTTTCATGGTATCTTTCTGGGTTTCCCATGCCAACCCACCAACAAAAACTTTTGTGTATGTTGTATCTCCAAACTGACCCGCCGTATAACTATTATTAGTCGTCGTCACCGTCGCCGCCGCCGCCGCCGCCGGAGTCATCTTCTTCTTCTTGTTTTTCTTCTGATCTCTTGTTGTTTTTGGTATTGGATCTTGTTAGTATAAGGAAGGTAGCTAGTTAGGGTTTAATGGAGGGAAGAAAACAAGAAAGTGATGGTGTTGATGATCAAGCAGACAATTGGGTCAGAGATCCAGCTATTAAACTGTGCGAAGCAAAAATTAATAAAAATGAAAAAGGGAAACAAAGAGATGGTGGTAGAGAGAGAGAGATGGAGGGAAGGTTGAAGGAAGAAAAGCAAAAGGTGGAAAAGAGGAAAGGGGTTATGAATACTACGGACATCAATTATATACACCATCCCCCACCATCTCTACCACTTTCTAATCCGGCGAATGTATTACACCTCCCTCCTCAAACAGTAGAAACTATATTATATATATATATATATATACATATATATATATATATATATATATATATAGGTGAATGAATAATGATGGTGTGAGAAGTTGGGTTAATGATGAGAAGTGGATCTGAACCGTTGATCTCTTTTCATCTCAAACTCTCCCATGAATTGTGGCTTAGAAGGTAATTAATCTGGTGCATTTTATCTAGGTACATCTCATCCTAATGTGCGTTCATTTTTCATCCAACGGTCGATAACTACTTCTCACCGTTAACTCAACTTTTCGCCAGAATCCAACCCTATATATGTATAGGTGAATGATCGTGTGGGAAGTTGGGTTGACGGTGAGAAGCGTGAGAAGTGGTTATCGACCGTTGGATGAAAAATGGACGCACATTAGGATGAGATGTACCGAGATAACATGCACCAGATCAATTCCCTTCTAAGCCACAATTCATTGGAGGGTTTGAGATTAGAAGAGATCAACGGTTTAGATCCACTTCTCACGCTTCTCACCGTTAAATCAATTTCTCACACGATCATTCAACTATATATATATGTGTGTGTGTGTGTGTCCAAGCGAATGTTCGTGTCAAAAGTTAAGTTAACGGTGAGAAGCGTGAGAAAGGATTTGAATCTTTGATCTCTTTTAATCGAATATCCTTCCATGAATAATTAATTCGGTGCATCTCATCCTAATATGCAATCATGTGCATCCAACCGTTGATAATTAACTATTTCTCACGCTTATCATGTTAACCTCAATTTCTCACAACCAACCCTATATATATATAGAGGGTCATTCTTTTGTTAACCAAGGATTTTGTGTTAACCTTGTTAACTAATCAGCAGGTCCGGCCCTGGGGCTGTGTAGCCCGTGCGGCCGCACAGGGCATCAAAGTCAAATAGGGGCATCGAATTTTTATATATTATTAATATAGGTATAATAATTTGGGTTTGGGCTAAAAAAATTTAAAGCCCATGGTGTATATTTCATATTTGGTAATTGGTAGGTTTGTTTTTTTATGAAAAAAATACGTTTCAGTTTTCAATTGATCGATTCTTCCAATTTTCAAAGTGGCGTTCCACTTCTAGAGAAGATGAAATCGGCGATTGCAATTTAACGGTAATGAAGCCAGTAGGCCGATTGCAATCGGCGACTAGCCGACTATATATACCAATATGCTACCGTCGATCGATTCACAGTAGTCATGATATGTTCTTCACTTCTTCTCAATTTGTTCTTCACTTCTTCTTAATCAGTAAGTCGATTCACAGTAATCACGATCTATTCTTCACTTCTTTCTCAGTCTGTAGTGTGCAATTGTGCTTCTGTGCGATTTCAAATCTCCCACTGTCCCAGGTATGCTTTTTGTTTCTAAACTCTAAATTCATTGTATTTTCAATTTCCAATTTTTGTGTGGTTACTGATAAGTGATAAATGATAATTAAACCCTAGTTTTAGAAACTCTTGTGTGGTTACTGTGATAATCAATTTCATTGTGTTTAAAATTGATAATGGTGAAAATTTGGGAAAAAAACCCTAGTTTTAAGAAGATGAATTTTGTTTACAACTTTGGTTTTGTCATTTTGGTTTACTGATTTTGCCACTGATTTGGCCACTTATTTTGGCTCACTGATTTCGGCTTACTGGTTAGCAATTTTGAGTATTGAAAATAAATTTTTAGCGAATGTCAAATATGAAAAATTGATTGATATTTTTGCTTCAAGAAATGCACGAAGACATCGTTTTAGGTGATGTAGATTTATATTTTGTAATTTGGGGTTTTGGTTTTATGCCCCCCCCCTTTTTGTACTTTTTATTTTAATTAATAAAAATCGGCGTAGGGATGAGCCGCGTAGTTTTACTAGGTTCCAAACCCTTTAAAAAATCGTATATTTTGTCGTTTCATTTACTTAAAACCGCCTAGGAGCATTTTTTTAGCATCTTCGCACAGAGCATCAAAATCCTTAGGAACGACCCTGCTAATCCGGGCCCTTAATCTTGAAAATAAACGGTTGTTAATAAAACAAAGTTTTCAATAAAAAAAAGGAAAACATTTCGGTTCAAAAAGAATGTTCATATACGAATAAGGGTATACATGGTACATAATATGTACCAAGAAAGTTAAATTACAAATATTTTTCCACACATCTCCCTAGTGGTCCAAATTTATCATGAATAATTAATGCGCACATTAGTAAACTATTAATGATAAATAATACATCATTCATAGTCTATCATGAATTGGTTTCATGGTGAATGATACACTATTTATGATAAATAAACCGTGAATATATAATGTGATATGTGCTCCTTTGTCTCCTGGCTCACAATAGATCTCTTAGGTTTTTAATTAAAACCGTCCCTAATATGTGTATAGTATAAGATTTGGGAAAATTAAGTATGATTATGAATAATTAATAATTATGTTTTATTTAGAATTTTTGGTTCAATGCAGGTCCCAGATACTTTAAACAATAAAATATGCAACGTGAAGTTCCAGATTTTAGTTTTCAAAGCCCCAATGAAATACACTTCGTAAGGATTTGATTTGTTTTCCTTGTAGTAGATTATAAATATATTTGTTAAAGTTCACAGAGTGTGAGGGCGTTTGTGGTTTTGGTTCTTTGAATATTAAAAAATTAGTATTTTTATTCCCCTCTTACACCCTATGCATCATCTAATTTGTTCGTTGATTGCTATAATGGAAAACGAACCCTGCTTTAATTTGTTACGAATCATATTTTGAAAATGAACAATATTGTCAATAGGTTCAAACAATTGTAATTGTAACTTTTAAGGCCACAAGAAAACAAGTAGGCGGTGTGTTCGACGACTATAATTAAGGCAATCAAGACTCAATAGGGACCAAAGCTACAATAGAGAGACTAGATTTCGAGATATTTTAGGAACATTGTTACTGGGTCTTCCTAGACTGCCAACTCTCTGCATATATTTAGCAAGCATTATATTTCCATCTGCAAGCATCCATTTCTTATGATCCAACTCGACAGTATTTCGAAGTGACTTACAATTTGTCAAGTTTGTATACGTTGGATCCAACTTAGTTTCCCGACTTAACAATGGCACATCCATTAAAAAGAGGTGGAATGTCCCACAGTCACTTCAACCCTAACGTGTGTCCTCAAATATTCCGAATCTACAATTGCATCTTATGCACCATCACATATAATCAACTGCTAGTCAAGTCATCATTTTTGTTTTTTTCCATTTCATTATTGAAAATACACATACATTTGATCAATAATCAAACATATTTATCAATAACTTAAATATCAATTCAAAAGGAAAAAAAAATTGTATATATAAAATGGGAGTGTAATACACGCGAGTGGGAGTGAGAGTGGTGGAAAGGAATATTGTTGTATTATTGTGTCCCTCAAAAATATAAAATAGGAAGGAGGGAAAAAAAAGGGTCATGTGAATAAGGCAGAGACTTGGGTTATAATTACGAAATTGCCATTGTGTGGGGTCCACAAGAGTATTCATTGTAGAAACGGAACGGGGAAAGGACAAGTGGAAGTGGATTACGTTTTAAACCGCCGGAAACCGTCAACCTAGGATTGTATCCTGCCGCCATGTACGGTCGGCGTGAGCAGCCGCCGTTTGCCTTGTCAGCGACACGTCATTTTCAAATATTAATTATATATATAAATTAAATATTACGTGGAATTTCGCAATCACCATTCCATGTTACCTAAATGGATTAATCACCACCGTCGAAAAATGATAGATCATTTTGATTGTCTTTTTTAATAAAATGTTTGTAACTAGTTGTGTTATTCGGTCGGTTAAATCAGTTTTTGGTTTATCTTTATTAAAATGCCAAAAAATCCTAAATGTGGTATTTTATAAGGTTTAATAAGCCAAATACTTTAAATAACCAAAAGTTACCAAATAACTCAACAGTTGATAATTTCATGTAAAACACATAAATGCTTTAAAATAAACATTTTGGCATGTACAATGTTTTCACAAATCAACTTGAACTCACCTTGCTAGATTTAGACTAAAATCTAGATTTTACCCCACTTAGAGCTTTTCTTGAAGAAACTTGAATCCACAAGCACGATTCTTCCAAAACCTAGATCCACACATTTTCAACCATAAATAATCATATTCAACCCTTTTAGAAAACATTTACATGAACTCTTCATCTTATACCAAAAACCCTAATTTCCCATACTTGAAGAAGGAGAAGATTACCTCAACCAATAGCTTGAATCACCAACCAAAACACTTGTAGATCTCCAAAACGAACCATAAGCTTCCAATCTTCAAATGGTGAAAGGTTTGGACGAAACCCTCAAGAACTTGGTGAAGTAGATGAAGATGAAGGTGGTTCATGATCTCAACTAGATAGATGATGAAGATTCATGTGGTTTAAGGAGGAAAACCCCTAGAAATGGGTTAGGGTTCAATTTTGGGGTTTGGGGTCGGTTTGGAAGAGAAAGAGGGGAAGAGAGTTAGGGTTTGGTTGAGAGAAATAAGGCTTGAGGGCTGAAAATTCGAGTTTTTGACCTGACAGTGCGTTTCGCGGGTTATGTCGCGACCTTAAGTCGCGGCATAAGTCGCCCGCTTTCCCAAAAGTCGCGGGGTTGACTCTAAGCCGCGGCACAAGTCGAGTAAGGCACTGTCCGCCCGGTTTTCCACCTGTTCACTGTTTTGGCCATAACTTCTTCGTTATAGCTCCGATTTTGCTCCGGAAAGAACCGTTGGACTCGTAATTGAATCCCTCATCCATCAAGACTATAAAATCTAGGATTCAAATCCAAAACCTTATATCTTATTTTTCCCTTAAAATTACCGATTTCGGTATTAACTTGAAACGATACCTTTCGAAATCGGGGGTGTTACATAAAAGTATAAGACGACAATAAGTCTAAAATGTCAAATTTCTAAAATCACAACGTAAGCCAAGGTGACCATTTTCAACGAAGCTTTGATGAGACACGACGCCCAATAAACGCGTAAATTTACACGCAAATAAAATTAAAACCCACCCATCTCAAGGTACACTCACGCACTCCAAAACGTCGCAAAACTATACTCATAAAATTAAACACGACTCACACAAACCAAATCCTCCAGAAAATTCCGACTCAAGAACATGGGGACAACTCTTTCTTTAAAACCTTAATATACGTGGAGGAGATCCAATGTCAAGGTTAAAAGTTCTATAGTTACTCGTCTAATACCCAAAATGCCATTAAAATACAGATCTTATAACATCCAAAAATAGAGTTAGACACAAAACGAAGATGAAGAGATTTCCAATAAATAAAATATTTGTAATCACGAACAACAAAACAATTTCGTGCATGTTTAAACTCACGGTTTAAAATTTGATGAATGCTAAACACATTACCAAGATTTCGCAATATAGCTCACTTTATGCTTTGAAAACATGAGAAACAAATAATGCAAACTCATTTTAGAAATAATTGTCGTGCATAGATTTGGCCGGCACTCGATACCTCGAAACCACGTTCCTCAATTTTCCGTCATACCAATATCATCCGGATGTTCAAACATCTTAAGGCAATCACCGACGCTTTCATCGGTTCTCCTTACAATTTCTCCTCGAAATAGAGCCAATTAACACGCCTATGGTTCTAATCCGACCAATAGCTCCGACTCAAATTGGTCAACTTAGTGCATTCAACGCGCTTAACTATCACTCCAAAGTGACATTGCTAGAAACATCAATCATTCCTTAAATTACTCGCTTAGAAACTTTCTCACTACCCCAACGGTCATCATACCAAGGTAGTTCAAGTATACACATGTTGCATGTAGGTTCACCATAACACTGGTCAGGTGTCATTATGAATGTACCGTACATGATCATCCTTGCGACCCTCGACAAGTTTCCCGTTTCTAGCGACTCGATCAACTCCAAAATATCGTATCTTAAGATACCTAATACGCAAATCCACTCAAAATTACTTATACGAACGCTAGTTTGAGTCTAGGCATCCAAAAATCAATACCTAATTCTCTCAAACTTAAGCTCTGATACCAACTTGTAACACCCTCGAAAATGAACAGAGCAACTAAATTAAAATTTCCAAATTATACAACAAAAAGGATATAATATATTTTACAAACATCACTTGAGACACCTCAAAAGAATATTGGATTTAATTTTAACAACTAAAAGGTCAAGTCTCACATAAAGACTAATCAAAGTTGGGTGTTACTAAAAACCCAAAATATTGGTTGCCCTTATCAACGACTAACGCGGAAGACTTCATCAAGCTACTCACCCTTGCACAAACTCTTAGCACTCAACGCCTCACCAAAAAGCTAGAACCTCTTCCCCCATCCGGAATCTGATGCACATGCCGACAAATAAAAAGGTTAGGCTAACGCCTAGTGAGTTCAAGAGTTTACAACATGAAATAAATATATTTGTTAAAGGGAAATAAAGTAGTTTAAATCATAGACTCTCTGACATATTTACTTTAAATAACAAACGATACCATTTTTCAAAAGTACATCTTTAGAACAAAGAACCCAACATGAACCTTCTCTCGTAAAGATCACTTTAATCCCAAACTCAACCAAAACGTGAATAGTAAGCAAAGCTCTTAATTTATAAAAATATGAAATACGAATTTACTTCTCAAAATCCTTCAAACGTGGACGGGGCATAAAACACAACCCATAAATCTTGAGTAAACAATTCCCCAAAAGTAAAACGTCACCGAAAACATGGATAATCAAATGACACAATAAAATACCCAAATAGCACCTTCCGGTGACGGGAGATACCCGATTCCATTGTACGTGGCGGAACACAAAGTTAAACCACATAACTATGTTGTCGAACTACACCTCACATCGTGACCGTATTGCCTGCTCTGCCGAGCTACACCTCCAGTCATGACTATACTTAAAGTCTCCACCACACCGTATCCCTTATTGCCTGCTCTGCCGAGCTACACCTCAAGGATACGCGATCTTATTGCCTGTTCGGTCTCTAGGGAGTTTCATCCTCAGGGTGCCCACTTGACCCTTAGTGCCTACTCCCTATCAGTCAAGATAGGAACCTCAGTTCCGTACTTGATAACACTCGATGTCTAACCCTCGTGCACAAGAATTAGAACATCAAACTCCAAACCCAAGGTCCCGGAGTACAACTCATAAAGGTTCCTCCCCGCAAAACAACCGGGACAACACCAATGCCAACACGACATTATTTCCCAAGGTGAGAATCCCAAGAGTCCTCATCGATACATACAACTGACTTACATGCCTATGGATCCAATGCAACACTGTCTAAAATACATGACTCCAAATGAATGACTCACGCACCCAAAACATGTATTCTCCAAAATAAAATGCAATAAATGTAACTCACACCCCGAAACTCCACTTAGGTTATTAAACCGGACAAAAGTCTCAAAGACCTGACAAAGCCGAAATCCGACATAAAGACCCAACAATTACGTAAATCTTCACTGGGCGCCAATATAAACATCAAAACACGCTTGACCAACAATTTATGAAAATACTACAACTCAAGAGTAAATAACCCAAAACTTCTCGTTGGTTGAAACAAACGTTTTCCAAATGAACTTATTCTCTTCGCGATACCCAAAATGACTCATAGTACCATGATATGCATTTTCCAACAGTTTATAAAATCGTATGCACCAAATGGACAAATATATAAAATGACCTCCATTTATCTCTTACATCATCAAAGAAACATGTTAACATGATTTATTTATCAAAACGCCAAAAAACCTCAAAGATGCGCGTTACATAAGTTTATAAAGTTAAATATACCCAAATAACCAAAACTTATCAGCAGTTAACAATTTAGTGTAAAACACAAACACTTTTAAAATAAGAATTTTGGCATGTACATCGTTTTCACAAATCAACTTGAACTCACCTTGCTAGATTTAGGCTAAATCTAGATTTCACCCAACGAGCTCTTTTGAAGTCCGCTTGAATCCTCAAGCCGAGGACTTCCAAAACCTATATCCAAACATACCAAACCACTTAGAAACATTTTCCAAACATTACTTACTAACATCCTCAACATGATCAAAACCCTAGTTTCCCCAGAACCATAAAATCCGAGATTTGAGAAATCAAACACTAAGAGACCATTAATGGAGCATTTATAACTTTACTACAAGAAAGCTTACCATTATGAGTGATGAGACTTTCTGAGGACACCCTTTCCAACTCTTCAACCCAAACATTGAACTTGATGAGGGGGATGAAGACGGTGGTTTTGTGGTTCAAGATCCCACTAGCTAAATGGTGAAGAATCATATGATTCAAAGGGAAAAATCCTCAAAATGAGTTAGGGTTCGACATTTGGGGTTTGGGAGAGAAGAGGGAAGAAATCTATGGTTTTGGGATTGAGAGAAATGAGGGTAATGGCTGAAAAATCGGCTTTTAGCTTGACAGTGCGTCCCGCGGGTTATGACGCGACCTTAGTCGCTCGTTTCCCCAAAGACTCACTTCCAATGAGTTACGCGACTTGTGTCGCGACCCTAAGTCGCGTAGCAACTCGCGGCAACCCAAAACCCATTTTTATCGCGTCTTTCGCACTTAATTCGATCCTCGATGATTTCATAGCAAAAGTCACTTGATTTCTCGGCATCTTTTCGTCCCAATTGATAAACGACTCCCGAAATATTACTAGAGGAAATCTCCAATTTACGAGTGTTACAGGAAGCATCATCGCGGTGCCAATGTGACGTGGGAGGTTGAGGAGGATATGAAGCGAAGATATCCTCACCTGTTCGAGTAGTTGGGATTTCGGGGACGAAATCATTTCCAAGTTGGGGAGGATTGTAACACCCGTAAATTTCGATAAGAGTCTCGAAGACTCCCTTAACGTTCATATTTAGATCTTTATTTTTTACGAAAGTCTAAAGTTGAAACCCAAGGTGAAATGGGTGCCTTCCGTACGTGAAACGACAAGTTTCGGGGCCCGAGGGAGTGCTGGGCGACATTGACCAGCGACTGTGACACGGTCACTGTCGCGTGTCATAGTCGCACCAAACCAACAGAAGGTAGGGTGGTTGGTGCGACATTGGACAACGGTCATTGTCGCATGGTCATAGTCGCCAATACCCAACGGGTATTTATTTCTCAGCTCCGGTTTTTAGGTCATTTGGCTCTTATTTTGGTTGTTTGAGAACTCGTTTTCTCTGCAGATTTTGGGTAAGGAAGCTCTATAAATCATCTATCTTCTTAAATCTTTTCAACAACCTCATCTAAGATCATTTATGGTGTTTGTCTAGGTGGTTATAAACTCTCATTGTGAAGATTTCTTTCCCTCAAGAGCTAGTGTCATTTCCTTCTCATCTAGAGTTTTGCTAGGGTTTTGATTAAACCCCATTGTGAGTTCATACTCCCTTTTATTAAACTTTATACACATCAAAATGCATTTTTGACTTCTAAGTATCTTCTTGTTTGCATATTCCTTGTTGATGATATTTTGACCTAACTTGGTATTTTGGAGATTTTTAGGGTTTCTTACAATTTTTCAAAATAATGAAACAATCCATGTTTTAGAAACCACATTATGGGTGTTTTCACATTTTGATGAATAAATGTTCAACATACGGTATTTTAGCCAAGTTTATGTTTTAAGCATGTTATGGGTATTTTGGTTGAAAATGTTATTTTGTGAAAAGGAAACAAATGGTTTGATCTTGAGGAAATCCATATTACATCAAAATGGTTTTTACATTTGAAATGTTTACTTGGTAAGGAAACATATTTGGAAAATGAGAAGTTGGCCTTATGATTCATGTTTGGGCTTTATATTTCTTATCAGCAGTTAACCATAGAAAACTGATTTTGGTACTGAATGGTGTTATGAACTATATGTTTGATTATAGTTGGTCACAAATGAACATTGTGACTAGTCTAGACTATTACTAGTGGATCCATAGGTATAGAGTCGACTTATTATCGGGGATAACTCTCGTTTGTAGCTAGTTGAGACATTGGGCCCTAGGATGGCAACTTGGTACGGTTATGTGGGACCGTATACTAGCCGTGGGTCGTAAATGTAAATCCTAGCGAATGAGCATGACTAGGGATCATTGGGTGCCCTCCCCCACATCTTAGTACGAGTCGGCGTGTTCGTGGCATTGATCCTAGTATGGTGAACTCAATAACTTGGAAAGTGACTTACTTTGTGTTCCGCCACAATCCTTGGAAATTCTGGTTTTCCCGTCATCGCAAGATGTAATTTGGACCGCAAGGTCTTTATGTGTTTATCAAATCATTTACAAAGGCAATTGGTGAAAACGGTTTACTTATGTTGTATTTAAATTTCTTACTGAATTATCATATAAACTATATGTTCTCACTAGGCTTTAAGTCTAACATTTTTTCTCAAATGATGTGTATAACAGGTTCCCTTAGCGGCGGGTCGTCAAAGGGTTGAGTGAAAAGCGGGGTCTCTTGAGGGCATTTTTGGATGATAGATATTTTGGAGTCTTGGCGTTTAAAACAATTTATTCATTTTTGGAATTGGGTTGACAACCTATGTAATCTAGATAGAAATGATTTAGATTAGTTTGTTGTCGATTTCCCATGCATCTTATACAGGTTTTGTAAACGCATACACTTATACCCTTTTTGGGTGGTTTGCTCCAAATAAAGATGCCTATTGCCGAATTTTCAATTTTTAAAATTACTTGGATTTTTAGGGTGTTACACATCACCATCGTTGGCTCCTGTCTTCAATCTCTTCTTTTTGATATGTTTTGTTTTCGATTTTTCGTATTTTATGTGTCTATATATACGCACTCTATTTAATTGTTGGAAAGGAGAGAAAATGGAGATACAAAAAGAACGTATCAAAAAGAGGAGGAGATCGATGAGAGGAAACAAAGACAGTGATGGGAAGTGATGGAGAGCGGACCCGATGGGGCAGCGAGGGGTGGCAATATCATTGCGTGCGAGAGGTTTAAATGACAAAAAAATTGGGAATGGTAACTGATTTATGTTTTTTTGTTAAAATTATTGGTTTGTTTATTTAAAAAATAGTCTATTGACTTAATCATTCAAAATGAGAAAGTTTAATAACATAATCATTTAAAATGAAAAAGTTCGTTAATTGGGTTTTTCTTTACTTCCCCATTTACGAATGATTACAGATGTCCACTATTTTTTTTCCAAATCAATTTTTTTTTCAAAAAGAAATCGTTTTGTAAATATTTTATAGGATATTTTTGAAAATTGTCTTCTATATAAAGGTTAATAAGATATACTTTTAAAATATGTTATAAAGAGACTAATAAAACAAATTGTTTTTATGCCTATTCTCCAACTTCATCGATTGATGGTTATTGTTAGATTGCTTAACTTTATCATAACAATTTATTGTAACGACTTTAAATATAATGCACGGTTATTGTTCTTATAAATTTTGAAGTCTTGTTAATTATTTATTAGGACGCTTAGGCGTCCTAAATGACCCATTTTAATTTTGTTGTAGTGATGTAAACATTATTCATATGTCATATCATGTTATTATACAAGAAATTACCCAGCATGCTATAATATAACTCGAGTAAATTACAATTAAATATCGTAGGAGTTGAATCTGTACTGTCACAAACTGTAATTTTTTTTGAACGACAAGTTAATGCACACACACGTTCCAGCGGTATCGGGCCTCCATTACGGGCAATCCCACTAATCCGCTACGACCCGGCCCAACCTATGGTTGAACCCGACCGGCAGGGTAGAGGGTCCCATAGACTAGACCCATCCGAACCGGTCCCGGCCCCGGCCCCGAAAGACCTGACGCAGAGTCTGGATATCTCAAGAAGGTGTCGCTTGTGGGAATCGAACCCGGGTAGTGTGGCTTTCACCCCACACCCCATCAGGATGTTACCTATCCAACTGAGCTAACCCCTTTGATTACCACAAACTGTAATTAGTTAAGTAGAATTTGTTTTGAGGTCAAATTGGTTTAAGTAACTAATGTGGTATCTCTCAGTGAAGATGTTGTGTCAGTAACCAAGGTAATGCAAATTTTGTTGAATAGTAGGTCCAGTCATTTGAAGAACCATTATAAGTTGAAACATAGTGAACTCATAGTAGTGGACTTGGGATCAACATCGTATATGATAGTTTAAATATCTAACATAAATACATAATCATTGTTTATTCTTGTTTGTTTAATGAATGTGTAATTAGTCAATATGTTAACAATAATTTGGAATGGAAGAAGATTCCTGCATATAAAGATATAGCTAGAATATCCAAATGAGAGTGAAACGCAATATAAGTTTATAAAGCATTTTTAATGTTAAAGAAGAATATTTATAAGAATTTATATTTGATATGACATTTTATAATGCTTTTGCAAACGATTTCATGAGGACACATTTGATATCTTGGCTTCGAAAGAAGTCATAACGTCATCAGGTGAGACTTAATGTATGTATTGAATTTGTAACACCCTCAAATTTGGAAATAACAACTAATTTAAAATTTGCAAATATACATCAAATAAGGATAGAATCTATTCTACTAATCATCACTAAAGTCACCTCAATTAGAAATCTAGATTAAACTTCAACGAATAGTAGGTCAAGTCTTGTATAACGACAAATTAAAGTCGGGTGTTACTAAAACCCCATAACAGTTGACATCTCCAAAATGCGGAAGACTTCACCAAACTACTCACTCTTGCACATACATCTAGCACTCATTACTTCACAAAAACGCTATAACCATTTTCCCAACCGAAACCTGATGCACATGCCGACAAATAAAAAGGTTAGGTTAACGCCTAGTGAGTTCAAAAGTTTTGTACATGAACAAATAATTTTGTTAAAATGAAAGACTGCAGTTTAGATCCTAATCTTTCAAAATGATTTTCTTTAAATGTTAGACGACTCATTTTTCAATAATATACACCTTTAAAAACAAACAACCCAACATAAACATTCTTTCGTGAAACAACTTCAACCCCAAACTCACCCAAAACGTGAATATAAATTTAACTCCCAATTTACAAAATGTGGATACAACTTTATTTCCCGAAACATCCATAACACGGGAGGGGCATGATACTCAACCCATAAATCATGAATAAGAATCCATATATATCAAACGTCACCGAAAACATGGATAATAAAATAATGAAATTAAAACCCAAATAACACCTTCCGGTGAACGGGGAGACCCGATTCCGTTGTATGTGGCAGAACACAAAGTTAAGCCACATAGCCACGTTGTCGAACTACACCTCAGATCGTAACTGTATTTCCTGGTCTGCCGAGCTACACCTCCAGTCGAACTTTATTTCAAGTCCCAAAACACCGTATCCCCCATTGCCTGCTCTGTCGAGCTACACCTTAAGAATACGCGATCTTATTGCCTGTTTGTTCTCTAGTGGAGTTTCATCCTCAGGGTACTCATTCGACCCCTAGTGCCTACTCCCTAACATTCAAGATAGGAGCCTCAGCTCCTTGATAACTCATGATGTCTAACCCTCGTGCACAAAAATTAGAACATCAAATCCCAAAACCCATGGTCCCGAAAAACAACCCATAAAGGTTCCTCTCCGCAAAACAACCGGGACAACAACAATGCCAACACGGTATAATTCCCAAGGTGAGAATGTCAAGACTCATCACCCTTAAATATGACTGACTTACATGCATATGGATCCAACGCATTACAATCTAAACACATAACCCCAAATGAATGACACACGCACTCAATGTTTATATTCTCCAAAATAAAGTGCAATAAATGCAACTCACACCAAAGTGTCGCATTAAGCTATTAAAGCCGGAAAAATGTTCTCAAGACTCGATACAGACGAAAACCGAGCTTTCAACCCAAAATCAAATAACCATATGTTAAAATCCACAAAATGCAATAAAATGCAACGACCACGTGTTTGACGACACATACTCCAAAATACATGAATAAATTCCAACATAGTTTAGATTGAGACAAATCATTTTCCAGACAAGTTTATAATCCCATCGACTCTTTCAAAACGTCCCATAACACAAATCAAACATTTCCCATAACACACATTAAAATGCAATCACTCCAAGGATTTACACTCGTATGATAAATCATTAAAATGTCAATATCAAAATTTTACTCCACAAAATACTTGAGTTGCATCTTTTTCCCCAAAACAAAAAGGTTGACAACTTCTGAAATGTTCGCAAGGTGGGAATGACCATACGCCAATGACTTACACATTGGTATTTTTAAAACATTCCACGACACAAAATACACGTAATACCAACAACCATAAAAATGTATTCTTACCAAATATTTTCTATTTATGCAAATAAGTTATTGAAACATTTTCATTTTGATACATTTATCAAAATACCCAAAAATCCCCAAAATGGGTGTTTTACAAGTTTATAAAGTTAGACACTTTAGATAATCAAAACTTATCAAATAACTTAATAGTTAATAATTTCATGTGAAATATATATAAACATTTAAAGATTGACATTTTTGGTATGTACATCGTTTTCACAAATCAACTTGAACCCACCTTGCTAGATTTAGGCTAAATCTAGAATTTCCCCAACTTGAGTTCCTTTGAAGGAATTTGAATCTTCAAGCCAAAACTCACAAAAACCTAGATTCACAATTTTTCAACCATAAATATACATATTCAACCCTTTAGAATTGATCCACAAACATTTTACATCAAAATTCCCAATTTGACCAAAACCCTAGTTTTCAACCTAATTTCTCCAAAATCATCAAACCCGAAATTTGAGAAACCAATCACTAGGAAATCATCAATGGAGCATTTATATCTTATAATAAGGTTTAGAAATGGAGATGATACACTTACCACTTAGGTTTTGGTGAAAACCTAGAAAACCCTAAAATGAAGCTTAAGGTTGATGATGAAGATGGAGGCTATTGACCCTAGCTTCCAATCCTTAACTTGTTGATGGTTCACCTCCATAATACCTAAAGATTTGAGCCAAAGATGACCCAAAATCATCAAATACGTTTTAGGTTAGTTCTAGAGAGAGTTTGGGAAGAAAGGGGAAATGAAAAATGAAGAAATGAGCTGAAAATCGGATTTATCAGCCAACAACCCCCTTTGTGCAACATTGCCAGGCTACAACGCCCTGGTCAATGTCGCTGGTCATTGTCGCCAACTGATCCCATTTTCTGTTCTTGCTGCTACATTGCCAGGCGCGACAATGACACTGTCATAGTCGTCGGGCATTGTAGTCGTGCATGTACCAAAACTCCGAAACTCGACTTTTTCAATGCCAACACTCCCGATACTCTAAGGAACTTTAAATAATGTTTTTCCAACAAAATCCCACCATTTACAAGTTACAAAAACGTCCGGGTGACCTTTACTGGCCGGAAATTACGGATGTTACAGAATTTGCTTGGAAATAATTCAGAGTCGTTTTGAAAATCTTAGATCAATATCAAAGTATTTAAGGAGTTGCATGCATTAATTGAAACTTATTCTTTTTAGAATGTGAAAAACAAGAGCATGACTATGTGTGTAATTGCGGGTTTTATGAAGAACTGTGAAAAGGTAGTTGTCAAGTATTCAATTATAGCAGAAAGTACTGAAGGATATTTCTTAACTATTCTTGCAACAAAAACAATGACATTTCAATCAACATTTAGCATGGGAGGTGGGCGATTTCGATAAGACCTGAGCCATCATTCCTCTAGAGATTTTAGAAGCCTTGGTTACGATTTATAACCTCAAAATAATCACGTTTCTTAATTTTTATTCATAAATCTTTGTTTTTAATAAACTTAGATAAAAAAGAAATTGTTTTAGTTCAAATGAATATGAACTTTATAATCAAGAATGTCGTAAGAAGATTCTTAATACCAACAGTAACACTCTTTATGGTTAAGATAGATTAGGAGAGCCAAAATTTTATGGTACCCTAAATTCGAAGGGATTGTCAACCAAAATTATGACATGCTATTATATCATATGCTTAACACAAATAACTTGCTTTAATTTAGCTCATAAATCAAAGAACAATAAACTACCCTCTGTCAAAATAACTATATCAAACAAACACCCACCTCTATTTCAGGTTGTGTCGAGTTCATGATTAGGAGAAGGTGGACTATGATTGGTAGATGCAAGAAACTAAGGGGTTGTTTGTTTGTTTGTTTGTTTCTATTAAGACATGTAGTATAACCATCTGTCGGTTATGGCATTACCCACTACTCTTTGGCTGACACACTATCACCGATGGATTGGTCCGTCACTGATAGGGTCCGATTTTTTTTTTGGTAAACCGTGGATTCTCGGGCCAGCTTACGCGCATCGACTAATCCCCGGACGACCATGAATGGTCTGGAGTCCTCACAGGGGAACCTCCATGGCCACAAGGGCTTTGCCAACGCCTGAATTTGAACCCTGATTGATAGGGTTCGGTTTAGTAGTGAGATAAACCAATGTTTGTTTATATGGTGAATAAATAGTCGGAATTAAAAAATTACCATCTACCCTTTTGTTGATTGTAGATCACAACATCATTAGTAACTTAAAATTCTTATTAAACATAGAATCGTACAATATTTATTTAAATATCACACAAATATCATAATAATATCCAAATGGTAGAATGAAAAACAATATGGATGAACACACAATTGAATTATAAAAGTCTTTTACATATATTATAAAATAATATGAAATTCAAGTTAATACACATTCTAATAAAATTATTTAATTATTAGTTAAAAATATTTTAAAAAACATAAATAAGATTTAGAATTTAGTATATCATAATAAATGAGTTAGTTATTAATTATTATTATAATTATAATATATGAGAAATATATCACACTAAGAAAATATTACTATAAAAAGTTTTAATCATCCCAATTTTTGTTTTTCAAAAAGACCTTACATTATATACAAACACACAAAAATGGGGAGGGCAACATTGGAAAGAACACAATTAACATTAAATAAAAGGCAATGGTTGTACAAGTTAAGATAAATTGGTAGATTCCTTAATTATTAAGACATGAACAAACAACCAAATATATGCTAAGGGAATAAGCTCGTGGTACATTTAATTCTTAAAAAGCTATAAACAAATAATTCCAAAATTAGAGACTAATACCATATCTTTTCATTGGTACTCTATAAAATAATTTAAAAATGTCCAATACAAATCTAAATACGATATATATAGCAAGTATATTGGAGGAAGTAATATTTATAAAAGCAATTGGTTGAAAAATTGGTGTAGAACAAATGCCTAGCTGGCTGTTTCATTCATGTAGTTGTAACGAGAACGTAAGAAACATGCTTATATACATGTCATCTTTAAATGACTTTAACTTCATAATTGAGTGAATTACCAAGTTCACAACTAGTCAACAAAAAGTTGTCGATGATGACCAAGTGTCATAATGCTCAAAATCCATAGTTTAAATCCCCAAATTAAACAGAAAACAAATTTTTTATGATTTTAGAAATGTTTTTTATTGTTATTTTTTAAATGAAAATCGTATGTGATTTGGAGCTTCCTTGATTCATACATTATTTTACATTGATAATTTCGATATATTATGTATAATTTTTATTTCTAAAGATTTTTCTAAACCAATAAAAAATGTCTGTATTTTGTAAAAGTTGATTGTATTCTTTCAAATCTATTTAAAGGCACATTATTTTCTCTCAAATAGTGTGTTTTGTTATCATTCATTAAAGTGAACTTGTGTGATGCTCGGCGGGAGATGTTACATGGAAGAGAACGAGAATGACAAAATGAATGGTTGCTTGAATACAATGAGACGATTAATTATAAAAATAATGAATAATGATCTACTTTTCATAAATTATGTGGAATGAAACTCATTCTCGCTAAAAAAAAAAAAAAGGAGGTGCTAGGATTTGGTCATTAGGAAGTTACAAGCACCCTTTTAAATTCATAGAATAAATCGTCCTCAATTATATGAACGAATGAACTTGGCCTTAGAAATAAGAGAAATTGTGTCATTTCTCGGTCTTTTTATTCCTAATAAAAAATCTGACTCAAAAACATGTTTTCGTCTTGAGGTGTGAAAAGTTATCAACCTTATATTCTTATTACAATGAAAAGCTACTTCTAAAAATGGTTTCAAGTTTATTCTTTGCTTTTACAAGTCGTTGTTCATCTAAATATATAGAATATAACAGCTGGAATATGATCAAGTATATACGTTAACACCTCTATATCAACCTACCTTAACAAGCATTCTTATTTGTGTTGCATCAAAAGAGTACCTCATATTTCCTAGTTCATATAAGAAGTGAGACTACGGGCTTGTTTGTTAGCAACTTAATGGGTTTAATGGAACTCACAACTTATGTAGTCAATTATATATGAATATTTGGTAGTAACTTAATAATATAGAAAATGACTTATTCAGTAAGTTCTAGGGGGAGTTTTATACAGAAAACCATTTTTGTTTTTCAAACTTGTCACTCCCTTTTAGAAACATGTTAATTTCATCTATGAAAAACCTTTCAAATATATTAATTTCAGACAGATTAATCTATACAGACAACTTTATCCATACAGAGTTCAATGGAAAACCAATCAAACAACACCTAAATATACATACGTGATACATATATTATTTATTTATTAAAAAAACTAATAGACAATTAAATTAAAAAAAATAAAATCTAAATTACATAATCAAATTTAATACATTAAATATTTTTAAATCAAACAAAAAATATTAATTAATTAATCAACCTAACGAAACCTGTTGTAAACCATTAACCATACTTAAAAATGAAGGGTAAATTTATTCATACCCACTTACATCATCATTCCTTCTCACATGAAAAAAAAAAATGGCATCATCATTCCCTCTCACATAAGGGATAGCCTTAACAACACCCAAAATGAATTATCTTTGACCCAAATTCATTCCAATTAGGTTCCATGATTCAATCATCCAAACAACCCGTTTTGCCGACTCTTAACTTTACCAAATAATTTCATTTGAAATTAACAAAAAATGTTTGGTGTTGACCTCAAAAGAAGCCTACTTGGAATTAATCATTTGACTTTCTTTTAATCCTTATCCAATTAAATTCTCAATATCCATCATCGTATTTAATTTTCTTACATATATATATATATAACTTTAAAATATCACATTGTCTACTACTGTTGGTTTTTATTTGTTTAAAATAATAACTAGAAACGTACTCGTGCAATGCAGCGAGATACATCACGATTTTAATGTTTATTTTTATTTTTTGTTTTTTATTGATTTACAGTACGATTTTGGATGGTTTTTATTGAGTGATAATGATTTTTTTATATATAAATTTGTTTAATTTAGGCTTAACAATATAATGTTTTTTATATAAAAAAAATTAAGTAGTTTGTTAAGATTCATTAATTATCTTATATATTTTAAATTTTTTATATTTAAATTGAGATGTTTATCTTGTTTTGATTATGTTTATCATAATTCAAATTTCATAATTTTAGGATTTGGGGATTAGAGATAAAGATTTTGGGGGATAAGAATGAAATTTATTAATTAGGGTTAAAAGCATTTAAAAGTAGTACATATTGTTTCATTAATTGTTTTTTAAAAGATTTTAAGTAGATTAGCATTAAATAATAGTACATAATGCTTAATACATCACGATTTTAATGTTTATTTTTATTTTTTATTGATTTACAGTACGATTTTGGATGATTTTTATTGAGTGATAATGGTTTTTTATATATAAATTTGTTTAATTTAGGCTTAACAATATAATGTTTTTTATATAAAAAAAATTAAGTAGTTTGTTAAAATTCATTAATTATCTTATATATTTTAAATTTTTTATATTTAAATTGAGATGTTTATCCTGTTTTGATTATGTTTATCAGAATTCAAATTTCATAATTTTAGGGTTTGGGGATTAGAGATAAGGATTTTGGGGGATAAGGATGAAATATATTAATTAGGGTTAAAAGCTTTACAGGTAGTACATTAGGCTTTAGTAGTTATTTTTAAGAGATTTTAAGTAGATAGCTTTAAATGATAGTACATAAAGCTTAGTGAGTTGTAATTAAAAGTTTTTTATGCCATCTTTATAATATAGTATAGATTGTTTATTTTGTATTAAAACTTACTATAAAAAATAGATATTATTAACTATACTCAAATAGTTAAGCAAAACTATTGTGTTTTTACATTATTTTTAGGATATCTAGTAACAAATCCTTTTAGATATTGTCCAATATCTCCCATGCATGTTATATGGCATGTTTGATATGATATATCCCTTAATAAAGTAAACATCAAGTTAAATGAATAACAATCTCAACATCAACATATATTAGAAGCGTACTCGCGCAATGCAACGAGATACATCACGATTTTAATGTTTCATTTTATTTTTTTGTCGATTTACAGTACGATTTTTGATGGTTTTGAGAAAATGATAATGTTTTTTTTATAAATTTGTTTAATTTAGGCTTAATAATATAATGTTTTTTATATAAAAAAAATTAAGTATTTTGTTATAATTCAATGATTATCTTATATATTTTAATGACATCTAGAAAAATAACCAATTACATATTTAATAATATAATTAAAACAAAATTATAGTAATATAATATATTAATTAATAGTGATATATGGAAAGGTCTGCATAAAAAGAAGGTCCTGCACATACCAAATTGGTGGGTGTTAGAAGCATGCAGTAGTAATATATATTTTATGTTTTGATACTTGTAAATTTAGATATTTTTAAAATCTTGCATAAAATGATGGTACCTTGTGCCTAATAATTTGTATTTAAGAGTTTTTTATCCGTGCTTTATAATATAGTATAGATAACCAAGTTATGAGAATGTAAGAACATATGAGGTATGCAATCATCGATCATATGTGATAAATTAGTCATTACATGTGATAAATTAGTGATATAAACATGATGGACACGAGTGACCTCGACCATGACCTAGGTCGCAGGTCAAGTCGTTTGTACATTAATTATTTCGTTTTCATACAGTGTCATATGTGAAGATTACATGTTTTTAGGTGTTTTCCCATTTTCATAAAGTAATGTTATTCTCATTTGAACCTCCACTTAAACATAATAAGTGTGTGTAAATATAAATGTAAATATATATATATATATAGAGAGAGAGATAAGTTATGGTAGAAACCCAAAATTGATCAGGAACGAGGGAATCGTCTACTGCATGTCACATGTTCCCCTTTAGAATAAATTTTCATCATGAATATAAAACGTCCTATTAGTCACGAATTACACATTCATCATTAATATCATGCCCATATTCCCGATGAATATGGCACATGCCGCACTGTAGACGGCTCTTAACCAATTTAAGTTTTCTAATAGAACCTTCCCCTCCCCCATATATATACATGTATATATATATATATGTGTGTGTGTGTGTGTGTGTGTGTGTGCGCGCGCGTATAAGGGTTGAGTTCCTATGAGAAGTCGAGTTAACGAGAGAAATATGAGAAGTAGTTATCAACCGATGGATGCATATTAAGATGAGTTGCACTGAGAAAGATGCATCGAGATACACCTTATCAAGCGCGATTCATGGGTGAGCTTGTGATTAAAAGTGATCAAGGGTTCATATTCACTTCTTATACTTCTCATGTTAACTCAACTTTTCACATGATCCTTCGCCTACGTGTATGTATATATATATATATATAGTGTGTGTGTGTGTGTGTGTGAGTGTGTGTGTGAGAGAGAGAGAGAGAGTTGGTTTTCGGTAAGAATAATAGTTATCGTGAAAATAAAAGAAGGGGTCTCTACCTTTTGATCGATCATAATTGAAGATCAATTCAAATTCCCTCTAAGCTAATACACGAACTATCAAGGGACTTAATTTGAATCATTAGATTAACACTAATTAAAAATGATCAAAGATCACTTCTCATTTTAACTTCTATTATCACATGATCTTTATATGCATATAATATATAGGATCAGATTCAAGTGAAAACATTAAAAAAACGGAAAACTGAGGAACAACTTGGTAGCCTTTCATCTGGACGGTATGCACTTGTGCATACAGGTAAATTGTAACATGCGCACATGCATATGCACAAGTGCATAATGCACACATGCATAAAAACCAAAAAACAACTTAATTTACTTATATGCACAAGTACATACCGTCCAAATCAAGGACTACCAGGATGTTCCTAAGTTTTCCATTTATTTGAGGTTTTTCCTTAATAATCCCTCCTAATATAAAGTAAATAACATATATGTATAACAAAAATCCATTTTCATATATGCAAATCATAAAGCTCATATATGCACACCAAAACCCAAACACATATATAGAAATTCTTCTTATCGGCAACCTCAATCTCACAGGAAAATCCACGACACCATACCGGTTAATCATCGACTGTAAAATCACTATCACACCAGCTACTCCTCGGCCTTCCAGCGGAGGTTGTGGTGGTGGCGGTCGTGGTAGTAATATTACATCGAGAAGGAGATTCAACCGTGAAATCTGACGACCGATGAACTTTATTCTTCTCCAGATCCGTCAAATCACGGAACGATCTCCACCGTAATATAGATCTCGCCATCGTCGGTATCCATAGATCTCACCTCGGTGTTCATAGATCTCGCCATCGGTGTTTATAGATCTCGCCATCGGTGTTCAGCTACTCCTCGATGTTCATATATCTCGCCATCATCGCCTCCGGCGAACCCGCCGATGATCTGTGAAGATTTTGTTGATCCGTGAAGAATTTGTTTCGATTTGTGATGATTTTGTTTATCGCCTCCTTCGAAATTGCCACTAGAATATGTTTAAGGAAGTGGTGCCTATTATTTTGGGATTTGATACGTTTGCATTATTATCAACTAATATAAGTTTACCTTTTTACCCTTGTTCATATAGGAACATCAATTTTGAACCGGTTTTTTTCTCTTTTTTTAATTTAAAAATCTAATTTAATCACAACCATTAATTTTCAAGATTAAGGGTCCAGATTAGTTAACAAGGTTAACACGAAAAATAATTGGTTAACAAAAGAATGACCATATATATATATATATATATAATTTATTTATTGAGATAGAGATAGATGGATATAGTAGGAGAAGAATGCACGTTTCACCGGTTTAGAAAGCAAAGCTGTGGATTCTTTTCTAAGTTGTTGTGGTCTGGTAGTAAGTTTGCTAGCTGTCTCCAACTTCTTTGACCAGAAAGCGACTTCCAACTCACACCCCCCACCCCTTATTTTCATTATCACCCCCTTATCTTTATACCCACTTTCAAACAACACCCTTTTCTTATACATTCATACACACACAGTCCTTAGACTTCATCAAATCAAACACACTCTTTCAAATATCTCCACTTATATTAGGTCCTTATGTTCTTACTTTGTATCCAAAAACTTCTTCATTATAATTTAAGACCACTATAAGGTCATACCCATACCAACATTTTTTTTTGGGGGAAGGGTGTTGTAAGTTATGCCTAGACTAATAATCCCTTAGCAAATTATGACTGTAAGGCATCAACCCTGATTAAACCTCAGTGGCCACAATTGTTGTGTACGTCTGGATTCGAACCCTGGACAGATTGGATATTCCACCACATCCCCCAGGGCCTTAACCAGTACACCACAACCCTTGTGGTTAACATCTATATTCATACAGTTTTTATTTTTATAAATCTACACATCTGTTTTATGTGTTTATTTAAATGTATCTTTGGTTTTATCCCAACTAGTTTTATCTGCTATATCAATCTTGGTTCAGTAGTCAAAGGTTCAGAGATTTACCATATATGGTATTCATAGCATGTGAAATCTTTGTGTAAGTTAATGCCAACTCAAAGAAGTAGGTTTGTGGTTTTAATTAAACACTCATTGTAGCATTCAATGTTGTGTTGCAAATTCTAGTTGCATTTTTTATGCCAACAATTACCAACTATGATCAATAATTGATAGTGTTGGTATTGTCAACATTTTATTTCTATTTAGTTATTGTAGTGTCTCTCAATTTACTCAAATGGGTTTTGTCGATCTATATATTTTTACGGTGTAAGTAAATCTTTTGTTGTTTACAAGAAAACATCTTTATTTTACTATAGAAAGGTTTAAGGGAAAACCTCAAAAAAAAAAAAAACTGAGGAACATTTTAGTAGCCTTTAATCTGGACGGTATGTACTTATGCATACAAGTAATTTAGAACATGCACACGTGCATATGCACAAGTGTATAATATGCACTTGTGCATAAAAACCAAAAAACAAATTAATTACTTGTATGCACAAGTACATACCGTTCAGATTAAAGGCTATCAAGATGTTCCTCAATTTTCCGTTTTTTTAAGGTTTTCTCCTGAACCTGACCCTATTTTACTAATACTATAATTGAAAAATCAAACAGGTATTTCGATAACTTCTAAAATAAAAAATCTGATATAAAAGAAGTGGTGTTTTATAGGACTTCTTATGTAATTCAATAGATCTTTCTGGCAACCACTCCCTCCCTCCACCCTCCATCTCCCTGAATATTAAACACACATACATACCATATACATACATACATACACACACATAGAATATACAGAGACGGGTTCAAACGAGAACGATACATATTTACAAGAATAAGAAAACAGTCGAATCACATGTGGTTTTATACTAACATCACGTACGAAATCACTTGTGATTTCGCAACTTTGCCCCGAACGTGAAGATGCGACCAAAGTTGCCTGCACATATTTTTTTCCCCGTTAATGTAAAATCACATGTGATTTTGCACATGATTTGGCTATTTTCGTATTCTCTTAAATAGTTAGTATTCTCGTTTGACTCTCTCTCTCTCTCTCTATAGAGAGAGAGAACCTTGAAAACAATGAATCGGCGAATCACGAAAAAACCAATAAAAATATATCAAAATGGATATCAAATTAAAGATAAATGAAGTGATCGTTTTTTTTTGTGTGTAATTTATTTCGCTTCAATACCTTGTTAGTAAACCGATATGTATTTTTAATAATACATATAATATTACAACGTATGTAATAAACTATAAAATCAACAAAGTGGTTAGTAATAACACGAATTCAAAAGAAACTAGAAGAAATCAACACATGATTAACATAAACGAATAAACCGTGTAAGAATCAATCGATGTCGAGACTCGTGTGTAACACGATTCCCTTAAACAGATTCGCTGTCTGTTCCCAGGGTACAACAGCGTAAGCAGAAGTACTGTCGGATATAACCACTCGCCTGAGAATGTCAGAGAGAATCGTATGCTAGAGAACTTCAGAGAATGTGTGTATTGTTCGGTATGTTGGTATTCAATGTGTTGGTATCGATATGTGTTTCTCGAATGTAACCAGTCCCTTCAATTTATATTGAAAATAGAAACCGCCACACTTAATATTTTAATTAATTGGTAATTAAAATATTAAATTTCTTATTCAATATATTTTAATTGGTAATTAAAATATTAATTGGACTGGATAAAAAATAAAAAATTTAGCAAATACCACACTGCACGAGATTTCGGAGTTGCATTCGTGTCCACAAGTCGCGCCCACGCAGAAGTTCGCCGATTTTAGCCTACAAAAGTCTCAATCGACACCCCCTGCGTGCGGGTAGATATTGGAGTAAAACCAAACAAAGAGCTTATAAGTTCCTCCCACATTCAAGATTATAAACCACAAGGAATTAGTTTCTCCTTCCTATGTGGGACAAGATTCCACAACCACTTGTTTTTTTTTTTTTGCCAATTTCATTCCAAACACTCAACTTTGAGCATCGATATCTCATTCACACATATTCCGTTTTGGACACATAATATATCGTTTTGAAGCTCTCATATAGGAGAAAACAAACTCACGAAGAGTTAGATATATTCAATACATATACATGTATTTAATTGTGTCCAAAGTTAGTAAAAACTCATATTTTTACTAAAATTTTCCAACATACCTGTTATCTTTTCGTTTTAGAAAAATAGGAGAAGATATTTTTATTCTATAAGAAGGTAGTTACGATGGGTTGGGTTCCAGGATGAAGGATCGTGTGAGAAGGTGAGTTACCGTGATAAGCGTGTGAAGTGCATCTGAACGCTTAATAACTTTTGATCTGGTGCATCTTATCCGAATGTGCATCTAACGGTTGACAACCATTTCTCACGCTTCTCATGTTAACTCGACTTCTCACAGAAACCCAACTCTGGGTTCCGATGAGAATGAAAGTTATTAGATTTACATTAAGGATGAGATGCATCGAGATATACCGGATCAATCCCCGTATCAAGTGAGATTCACGGTTGAATTTGAGATTAAAAGTGATCAAAGATGGAGTTCTTTTCTTACTATCTCACATTAAGGGGTTGTTTGTTTTTTTTTAAAAACCTCTTAATGACTCTTAAGTCTGAATCGTTCAGACATTTTTATACATCACCTCTTATTAATCATAACTAAAATAAGACTTCAGACTTTAGACCTCTTAAAAAACATACGACACCTAACTCTTATTTTCACACGATCTCACCCGTATCTATACTATATTATAAAGCAGGGATAAAAAACTCTTAAATACAAATTATTAGGCACAAGGTACCATCATTTTATGCAAGATTTTAAAAATCTCTTAATTTACAAGTATCAAAGCACAAGATACATATTAATACTGCAGGCTTCTAACACCCACCAATTTGGTATGTGCAGGGCATTCCTATTATGCAGACATTTTCATGTATCACTATTAATTAATATATTATATTACTATAAATGTGTTTTAATTATACTATTAAATATGTAATTGATTATTTTTTCTAGATGTCATTAAAATATATAAAATAATAATTGAATTCTAACAAAATACTTAATTTTTTATATAAAAAATATTATATTATTAAGGCTAAATTAAACAAATTTATAAAAAAAAAAACATTACCACTTTCTCAAAATCATCCAAAATTGTACTGTAAATCAACAAAAAAACAAAAACTAAAATGAAACATTAAAATCGTGATGTATCTCGATGTATTGCGCGAGTTCGCTTCTAATATATATATACATATGTATATATTATATATGAACAACACACCCTATTTGATTCCAGACCAGCACATGCACTCTCTCTAGGGTGTTGCAGACCTTGTATGGGCCCCACTGCCAGTTCAATGTTTAAGTCAATTTTGTGATGATATTCATCTAAAATAAGTATCCTATATAACTTTTTTATTTCACATATAATAATTTGGAGTAAATTATACTTTGGTCCATGTGGTTGTCAATCATTAACAACTTTGGTCCCTCTTTGAAATTAATTACACTTTTGATCACTGTGGTTGCCATTTTGTTTCACTTTTGGTCTCTCTGACTAACTTTAATTAAAATTGTTAGTTGACTTAAGGGTATTTTAGTCCATTTACCTTTTCTTTGTTTTTTTATTTTTTTCAATAGAATACTAGTGTTGGGCCCGTGCATTGCACGGGAGGATAAATTTTTTGTCGGAATATTGAACCGAGTTAAAACGAAACGTAATTTCTCTGTTAACAGTTAATGAAATACAATATGAAAAACGAATGTATTTTCATAAGTGGTTAACTTGCATATATTCTTAATCGTTTGTTGTTATGAGTTTGTGCAATAATATTGGTAATAGTTTTGTATTATATTATTTAAAACTCAAACGACATGTCTCACAACATATCACTATTATTGAAATAATTATAAATATGAACATACGTTTTTACAGATTTTGCAATTTTTCTGAAACCTCCTCGACAACACTTGACAATCACTTTGAACGTATAAATCTGTAGATTAATTAAAAACATTCAACCCACATCAAATATGACAAAGAAAATAAATGATTTCTATCTTTTGTAACCGGCAACTCAATTGTTATAGTTCAAATTCACTCAGTACCACTTGAAAATTTATCTGACTATTGATTTCAAGACCTCATAATATTAGTCGATAAAAATAAAGATATGTATATATATCTTATTCCCCTACTTCGAAAAATATGATTGTGGGTTTTGAAAAATATAAATAAATCCTCAGTAAATAAAATAAAATATAAAAAAATAGTTTTTCAAAGAAACAAAAATATAGTAGAATACCTTTTGTTCAGTTGCAGGTTCCGCCATTGACACCCGACCGTTCGTCTTCTTCTTGTACTCGGATGATACATAAAGAAGTTATATATATTTATAGTGAATGTAGATAATATTTTAAAATCTTTTATTTTCATTTTCGATTTTACATTTAAATGTAAATATATTAAAAATATGGAAGAATATTTTTATATCTACATCATTTCTATTTTATTTTCTTTACACTTGGTTAATTTGAAAAGTATTGCGGAATATTTTTATTTTAAAGAATACGATAATTTATTAGTGTATCTCGTTATTTTTTATTTTTAATTCATATCAACCTTCTTTTTTCTTCTTTTAATGCTCGTGAAAAAAAAAATACGTGTAGATTTTATATTAGCAAAAAAAACACGTGTAGATTTTATATTATGTTAATATAAAATACGTGTAGATTTTATAAAATAAAATAGATTTTATATTAAAAAAAAATACGGAAGAAAAAAGAGTTTATATTACATCTCATTATGTAAAAAGATTTTATAAAATAAAATGTGGAAAAATCATTATGAGATGTAATATAAAAAAATACGAAAGAAAAAAGATTTTATATTACATCTCATTAATATAGATTTAAATGTAAAATCTACATTTAAAATAGATTATGCTAATATAAAATCTATTTTATAAAATCCTCCACCAAAAAAACAAATATTTATATTAATAAATGAGTATTTATTCCACAAATAGATGATTATGTGAGATATTGTGCTTGAAAAGGTTTTACCAAAGCATTAAGAAATTGTAAATTAAGTAATTGGCTTTAATTAGTTGTACCTTGTGCTTAAAATATTGTAAGTAAGAGATTTTATGTCGTTTTTATAATATAGTATAGATTATGTAAAAAGATTTTATGAAATAAAATATGGAAAAAAATTTTATAAAATAAAATATGGAAAAATCATTATGAGATATAATATAAAAAAATACGGAAGAAAAAAGATTTTATATTACATCTCATTAATATAGATTTAAATGTAAAATCTACATTTAAAATAGATTATGTTAATATAAAATCTATTTTATAAAATCTCTCACCAAAAAAACAAATATTTATATTAATAAACAATTATCTATTCCACAAATAGATGATTATGTGAGATACTGTGCTTGGAAAGGTTGTATCAAAGCATTAAGAAATTGTAAATTAAGTAATTGACTTTAATTAGTTGTACCTTGTGCTTAAAATGTTGTAATTAAGAGTTTTTTATGTCGTTTTTATAATATAGTATAGATTATGTAAAAAGATTTTATAAAATAAAATAAGGAAAAAGATTTTATAAAATAAAATATGGAAAAATCATTATGAGATGTAATATAAAAAAAATACGGAAGAAAAAAGATTTTATATTACATCTCATTAATATAGATTTAAATGTAAAATCTACATTTAAAATAGATTATGCTAATATAAAATCTATTTTATAAAATCCTCCACTAAAAAAACAAATATTTATATTAATAAACGAGTATCTATTCCACAAATAGATGATTATGTGAGATACTGTGCTTGGAAATGTTGTATCAAAGTATTAAGAAATTGTAAATTAAGCAATTGGCTTTAATTAGTTGTACCTTGTGCTTAAAATGTTGTAATTAAGAGTTTGATGTCGTTTTTATAATATAGTATAAATATAGTAAATTACAATTTTAGTCCTTATGGTTTGTCTTTTTTATTTTTTGTCTTTCCTACATTTTTCATTTTATACCCTTATTATATTAATTAATTAATTATAAATTTAATAACAATACATTAAAAATACATATTTCATTTTGTAAATTACACCATTATAAAAATATTATCGACATCTTTAAAATAAGTTAACTATTGAATAGATTTTTTACGCAATTTATTCGATATATATCTACAAATTCGTTTATACTAATATTTACAAAAAATCTATTTTAAGTTGTGTTAAAAAAATTATCATTTTTTCTTATTTATGTAAGAAAAAAATCAAAATTTATCTATGTCTATTAATAAAATATGTATGTTTCCATATATTTCATTTAATTAAATGTTTTTAAATGTGTATTAAATAAAAAACATTATAATATAATAATTATTATTTTTTTCAAAATATAAACTTAAATTTGTCGTAGGAAAAATAAATAATCAACTAAAAACAACATATTTTCATTCTTATTCATTTTCATGAATCAATATATCAAAAAAATAATGATTTACAAGTTAAAATATGCATAATTCATAATCCTGCATTTCAGATCCAACTAAGCAATAAGGTGGCGTTTGGTACACATACATAATTAGACTTGATTGAACAAGACATAATTAGAAGGAACAGGAGTAGACAGGACAAATGTCTGGCTTGTGAATTGGTTATTTATTTTTCATTCTCATAAATTTAGGTTTAAAGTTTGAAAAAAAATCAAATAATAATTATATTATAATGTTTTTTTATTTGATACACATTTAGTTAAATAAAATATACGAACATGATGCATTTTTTATAATAGACATAGATATTTTTCGATTTTTTTCTTATATGAATAAGAAAAAGGATACATTTTTTAAACACAACTTAAATTGAAAAGATTTTTTTAGATTAGTGTAGACGGATTAGCAGATATATATTGAATACATTTCGTAATTTTTTTAAAATTTTAAATAATTAACGTTTATCATGATATCGACAAAACTTTTTATAATAGTGTAATTTACAAAATGAAATATGTATTTTTAATATATTGTTAAAAATTATCATTAGTTAATTAATTTAATAAGGGTATAAAATGGAAAATGTAGGAAAGACAAAGAAACAAAAAAAAAACAAACCACAAGGACTAAAATTGTAATTTACTATATACTCCAATAAAACAAAAAAAATGAAAAAAGAAAAGAAAAAGGTAAATGTACTAAAATACCCTTACAAAGGGTCTTGATTGACGAACGGGCCCCGGTGGCCCTTCCCACTTCCGTTTCTCACCAACATGCTTCTTCTCATCCCTTTCGGCATTGATGTCATCCTCAACGAGCAAGGATTCCTCGATAACCTCTTGCAGAGTCGAACACTTAGCATTCCTTACCGCCGTTCGCATCTCGGTCGGTAACCCTTGATGATAGGCCTTAATCTTTGACCTTTCATCGGGGACTAGATGTCCCACCAAGTTTAGTTTCTCCAGAAAGAGTTGGGAGTAGCCAACAACTGACAAATTCCCTTTCTTCAGATCTCGGAACTCCCGCTCCAATTTGTCCATCGAACGCTCGCTACAATACTTGTCCATAATCTTTTCCTTGAACACCGGCCAAATTAACTTAGCCATAACTTCAGGAGTGAGGACTGATCGAGTGAGATTCCACCAAATCAAAGCCTCTCCCCAAAGTAATTGAAAAGCAAACTTGACCCGTTAAGAGGGATCACACTCACTTAACTCAAAGGCCATCTCTACCTCTTTGAGCCAGTACATGCAAGCAACCGGGTTGTCTGAACCCGCAAACTCCTTAGGGTGGCACCCCAGAAACGCTTTGTAAGTGCACCCCTTAGTCTTCGTCCAGATCCCCTCAGCGGATGGTTCCTCAACCGTTACCACATTTGGTCCACCCGACCCCCACAATAATGTTTTCAGCCATAGTCTCAGGTTGTCGGTGGCTAGCGTCTCGATCATCTAGGAGTTTCATGAAAAACTCTTGTTGTTGGGTCATGGCCGAAGTCATGGCCAACTGTTGTTGAGCCAAGGCCGCATTCATGGCCAACATCATGTTATCCCGAAGTCGGGTCTCCATGGTAACTTCCTCCATGATGGCGTTACCTGAATTGAGGTTCCGACGCGGAATATGCTCAGGCCCTCCTCCCAAGATTCTGGGTATAGGAATGTCATCGGTGGTTACACCCACGGGAGGTCGTACAGCTGCAGATTCCACCTCTAGTTGACCCTCTGGCATGTCCGGCAACCTACTTCGAGTATTTACCATTAAATCTGCCATGCACGTACGAGAAATAGATTGAGAAAAGACTAAGCGAGTTGAACTTATTGTACGTACTACTACCTTCATCAATTATCATAATAATAGTAAATCAAGTATGCTCACGTAAAAATGCATTCATAATAGCAGTAGCTAAGTGAAATTATGAACGAACCATACACAAGAATTCTTGTCACCATCATCACAATTTTCAATTAAAGTAATTCCGTAATCCTAACGCTCTCCCCACCTAGGATTTCTACCCCAAGTGGACAGTGAAGTCATAAAGTCTAAATCTTAAGTCTAGATATTCTAAACAATACCTAGTTCACTTAAACTAAAGCTCTGATACCAACTTGTATCACCCTAAAAATAGGGATAACAAAAATCCGCAAAACGGACACGAGGTATGCAAAATAGCCATAGCAAGAGCCTCCCAAAAATGGGGAAATGTATAACTACCTGTTTAAATACAACTGTAATTCAACAGACCATAAATAACAACCAACTAATCTAATTTCTACAACTAGAAAAGAGATTACAAAAGGGTTGTCATCTAAGAACCCAATCGGTTCACTTTCAATGGTATAATATGTCCATGTGCAAAATCCCCAAGCTCTCACCCCAAAGCAACTAAGTCTGCTTAGGACCGGCGCCGCTAGGACCTGAGATACACATCGACACCAAACAAGTGTTAGGCCAAAAAGCCTAGTGAGTTGAACAATAATAAGCATGCATGAACAGTTACAATTCTTATCAACAGTTAACTAGTGTTCAATATATGTGGAGTCATTAGGGGAGACCCAAAGCACCAATCAAGTCACACCCAAGAGTCGATATACCTTGATGCCCTTAACAAGGAACACCCCAAAGGCCCGACACACCCGAAGACTATCGCTAAAAAAATTCCCCGAATGGCGGAGGTCTAGGCACATACCATCACAGTGGCGCCCAAGACTACATCCTCCTAGTGTACTGACTTGGTTCGTCCACATAACGCATATAGGAGGTCCTTTAGGTGTATTCCAACCCAACATATTTCAATACCAACTACGGGTACAATATTACCATCCTATCCTCATGCAGTCCAACAAAAGACCCAAATGACACTTATATTCATCATGCATATAAATATGTCATCAAAGTGGTATTCCAACTAAACCATCATAACACACATATATACATACATTTAACATATCAAGGTACCCATATTATATATCCATTGGAAAAGCCCCAAATAATGGTACACATAACATAAAAACATAGCATATCACCAATATCCATATTTCCAACCATTTTCATCAAGAAATCCCAAATACTTGAACACATAGAGAATGAAATAACAAATAGAAGATTATGATGTGTATCTAGTTTTAACAAAGGTTTAGTAAACTCACAATCTAGGTTTTGAACCAAAACCTAGAAAATACGGAGCTCTAAAGATGGAGAAATGCTTTGACTTGATTCTTAAGGATCTTCTCCAATAAATGAACTCCAAGGTAGGTTGAATGCCCAAGGATTGATGTTTAACCACCCAAGGTAGCAATAAATGCTTTGAGGGGAGTAAATGATGGCTTGATGCTCAAACCCTAGAATTCCCCTCTTGAAAAACGATTGTGCGTGGGTGTTTTTGTTTTGAAATTGGCTGAAAAGGGTTTTAGAGACCTGCAGGTGTTCCCGTGGCTTATGCCGCGACTTGCAACCCGCGGCGTAAGTCGCCCGCGTGCCCCAAAGGGTCGACTCCAGTAGCTTACGCGGCTTATGCCGCGACCAGTAACCCGCGCAGAAAGTCGCATAAGTCTCTGTTTGCCATTAGTTAAACTATAGAACCCCACAACATAACCAACAACAACCTTAAGCAAGATAAACATTTTAAGCATACAAGTCCTACATCAATCAATACAAACATAGGATTAACAAGGCCTAATACTCACATAGGTACATTTAATGCATTTAAAGGAATAAATACTTACCTTGAGAATTTCCGGGTGTTACAAGAGAACCCTGGAAAAAAAAAAGAATCGAAGAACCTATCCAAGCTGTTAAATTAAGATGATCAAATGGTTATGACTAAAAGGGTGATTATAACCACATTTTAAAAATAAATAAAAAAACCACACTCTGTTTTTTAAATCAAAAATCAATGAAATATAATAAAAATTGAAGCAAAACAAATTACACCAAAAATCGATCATTTTATTATCTTTCATTTTACATTTATTTTGATATATTTCTTCATCCGTTTTTTATGGTTCTCCAGTTCTTTTTTCTCCAATATTTTTCCATAATATTAACCCCATATATATATATATATATGAGGGAGGATCATGCGAGAAACAAGCTAATTTGCGAGAAGGCGAGAAGGAATGCGGGCCACATAATTTATTAATTAAAAAACCATAAATAAAAAATAAAAAATAGTTTTAGAAATTAGGATAATTATCATTTTAAATTGGATAAATTCTTAAAATTCTCATTATATCTTTTAGATTTATTTATTTTGTAATTTCAACTATTTATTAATTTTTTTTCTAAATTTACTTTTAATAAAAAAAATTCACAATTTTAACCAAATATCACGCGTTATATCATTATATGAATATTTATGCATATCACATATCATATTATTACATGTGATAATTGTATATATTTTAGTTAATCATATGTGATTATGTATACTTCTATTTATAGATCTTTTTGTGATGTAAATATTATCACATGTGATAATTGTATATATTTTTGTTAATCATATGTGATTATGTATACTTCTATTTATAGATCTTTTTGTGATGTAAATATTATCACATGTGATAATTGTATATATTTTTGTTAATCATATGTGATTATGTATTTTTATATTTATAGATCTTTTTGTGATGTAAATATTATCACATATGATAATTGTATATATTTTATTTAATCATATGTGATTATGTATATTTATATTTATAGATCTTTTTGTGATGTAAATATTATCGCATGTGATTATGCGTTATTTATATTCAGACATATATTATCATATGTGATATTTACAAAAATTCACTAGTGTGATCATATGTGATACATAATAATATATCACATGTTAAACAAAGTTAATCACATGTGATTCAAAACGTAAATCTAAAAAATAGAGAAAAAATTGTGAAATAAATAATGAATTAGTTATGGATATCACATGTGATATTTGATGAAAATTATGATTTTATCTAGAAAATAATAATATAAATTTGATAAAAAAAATTAGAGTGAATTGTGGATTTGGTCCCCGTGCTTTGTTACTTTCTTTGACTACGGTCCCTATAGTATGTTTATTGTGGATTTGGTCCCTGTGGTATTCAATTTATCTTGGTTATGTTCCCTCTGACTAACGCATCCGTTAACTCCATTAAATCAAGGATCATTTTAGTCATTTTGCCTAATTTGTGTCTTTTTATGATAAGAAAAATAAAAAATATATTTTTAACACACACACACACACACATATATATATATATATATATATCAAAATAAATAAAATAGGATGTTATTGTATGACTTGATTCTTTAAATTTTAAAAAAAATTAATTATATTAAATATGATTTGATTTTATTATTTTATGTAATTGTGGAAAAAGTTATGGTTTTATTGTTTTAATGTATTTAAAATTTTAATTTAAACAAACTAGATCATAAAATTATATCTTATTTTATTTAGAGCGAATAAAATAAGATATGTTTTTATTATTTGATTTATTAAATTAAAACTTTAATTATGTTAAAGATGATATAATTTTATTGTTCTTTTACTATCATCACAACAAACAAACTTATTATCGATATTTTGACACCAAAATCATTGAAAACCTGAGAAATGAACTCTAATTTTATCATCTTAAAATTAGAGATTCCAATTTTCATATTGTTTTTCAGTCAAAAACTAAAAATCAACTGTTTAGATTTTAACGAAATAAAATATTTAAGTTACAAATATTTTAACCTACAATAAAATTAACAAGTGTAGTAAACTAATAATTACACATTTATAAAACCGTGTGTCTTTTTTATTATGAACATTTATTTTGGGACGGAATGAATATTGAATAATGATAAGATCATGTCGTATCTTTCTATTGATGAATGTTATAGTTGATATTCACTATTTTCTAAATGCTAACATGTTTTCATGTTGGTGTTACTTGACATATGATGCTTTATGTTTTGCCTTGTGCCTGTGAGTTAAAATATTCGTAACTTAAATATTTAATTCGTTAAAATCTAAACGATTTGTTTTGAGTTTTTTTTATTGGAAAACAATATGAAAATTGAAACCTCTAATTTTAAGATGATAAAATTAGAGTTCATTTATCAATGGTTTTCAATGATTTTGATGTCAAAATATCGATAATAAACTTGTTTGTTGCAATAATAGTAAAAGAACAATAAAATTATATCGCCTTTAACATAATTAAAGTTTTAATTTAATAAATCAAATAATAAAAACATATCTTATTTTATTCGCTCTAAATAAAATAAGATATAATTTTATGATCTAGTTTGTTTAAATTAAAATTTTAAATACATTAAAACAATAAAACCATAACTTTTTCCACAATTACATAAAATAATAAAATTAAATCATATTTAATATAATTAATTTTTTTAAAAAATTTAAAGAATCAAGTCATACAATAACATCATATTTTATTTATTTTGATATATATATATATATATATATATATATATATGTGTGTGTGTGTGTGTGTGTGTTAAAAATATATATTTTTTATTTTTCTTATCATAAAAAGACACAAATTAGGCAAAATGACTAAAATGGTCCTTGATTTAATGGAGTTAACGGATACGTTAGTCAGATGGGACATAACCAAGATAGATTGAATACCACAGAGACCAAATCCACAATAAACATACTATAGGGACCGTAGTCAAAGAAAGTAACAAAGCACGGGGACCAAATCCACAATTCACTCAAAAAATTATGAATTTATTAAAATTAAAAAATAAATAAATTTAAAAGATATTATGATATTTTTAAGGATTTATTCAATTCAAATTGTAATTATCCTAATTTTTAAAAATTAATATATTTATGTTATTTTTTAACTAATAAATTATGTGACTCTTATTTCTTCTCGCAAATTGACTATCTTCTCGTTTGAACCTGCCCCATATATATATATATATATATATATATATATATATATATATAAATAAATAAGTTAAACTCAAAATCTCTATATTATACTATACATATTTTATATTTACAAAAAAATGTTAATCATTCTCTTTTGGAAGAAATTCATTTCCTTGATTTTGAAATAAAAATATCTTTTTTTTGGCTTATGTACAACATTTGAAGAATCCCATGTAATAATCTACGTGGCCCACATAATAAAGCACCAAAAAGTGTTTTTATTATTAATTCATTATTTCATATTTTCATATATATTGATCGAAAAATCCCGATGCCCTAAACAAGTTTTAGACATACTATTGGGCTCAATTGAAAGCCCAATAAAGAATAAATGCAGCTCGGATCTTGATGTTTTAGCCCAATGTTAAGTTGATTATTTGGATCCAAATGGATCTCCCGAGGTAAAGATCCGAAATGATTGGTGACTCGAGTGTTCGGCTACGACTTTGATCTTGATCGTCGATAAGTCCTCGAGAAATCATCTAGGCGTATTAGGCATGCATGATAAGATGCAAGAAGACTTGATGTTTTTTGCTGCTGTTTCAACTAAGATACCATTTTGAGAAGGGTTATGATCATGACAGATGTAAATTTATATAAGTGAACTCAGTTTATGTTGCGTATGTGAACAAGTGTGCGGGATTTTTTTGTAGCGATAGACAACATTTAAATTAGAGTAAACTACAATTTTGGTTCCTGTGATATACCACTTCATTTGAAAGTGGTCCATGTGCTTCAATAACTGCTATTATAGTCCCTGAGGTTTGCATTTTGCTTTGAAAATCATCCCTTGTCACTAACTTTGTTAAAAAAAACTCAGTTAAGTGAGGGGTATTTTAAAACCATTATTATGACATTTTCAAATGTGATATTTCAAACATTTAAATTAGTTGTATTAAAATAAATTAAAAAATGTAATAAGAATATATCTAATTCTGTATATAAAATTGAAAACATAAAGATAAAGAAATCAAAACTAATAATTTAAAATAAATTAGGGAAAATAATAAGGGAAAAGTTAAAAAAATAAATAAGGCACATTTTGAACGATTAATTCTCTGAACTACTTTTTTGAATGAAAAAAACCATTAAACTTTTTCACTTTGTATGATTAAGTCAATGAGCTATTTTTTTGAATGAGAAAATCAGTGGACTTTCTCAGTTTTGAATGACTATCACTGAACATTTTTTTTTTCAATAAGATAAAGCATCAAACTTTTATAAATTGGTTACCTACATTCTTTTAACAAAAACTATTTGTAACCGACTTGGAATATTTTATATTAAAAATAAACCTAAATTAATTTTACCGTTTCCAAACCCTACGCCATTAAAACCCCATGCAAACACCAATATCACTCCTCCTCTCTGTTCCTCGTTGCCCTATTGTTTTATTTTTTCCATATCGCCTATCACTTTGTTGGCCCCTGCCATCAATCTCCCTATTTTTGATATGTTTTTATCTTTTGATTATCTCCTTTTGATAGATAAAAAAGACGGATATCGATAGAAGGGGACAACAGTGTGATATGTGATATGGAGAACGGACGACAATGAGGTGACAGAGAGTGGTAAGGGAGAGCGATATCGTTGTTTGTGAGGGGTTTCAATGGCGTAGGGTTCGGAAACGATAAAACTGATTTAAGTTTATATTTTTGTTAAAACATCCGCCGGTTACAATTATTTTTTCTTGTTAAAAGAATGCAAGTAACCAAATTTTAAAAATTTGATGGTTTTTTTTATGGAAAGAAAAAAACGTTCAAATATTTAATCACTCAAAATGCAAAAGTTTAATTACTTTTTCATTCAAAAAAATATTCAATAACTTAGGGGGTGTTTACTTGGGGCTTAATGAGCTTAATGACAAAACCGGCTTATTCGCGCAGACGTTTGGAGTGTTTACTTGGGGGCTTAATGACAAAACCAACTTATTCGCGCAGACATTTCCGACTTATTCACTAAGTAGGGGAAATATGTGTTGTCCCCATTAAGACACATCTTTGACATTTCTACCTTTTAAAAATAAATACATGCCTACCCTCCTACTCAATAATCACGTAATAAAAACCTAGCTGCTCGATTTCACTTTCACTGCTTGTTCGATTTCGATTTCACCTTCACCGCTCGTTCGATTTTACTGCTTCGAGTTCATTGTTGGTTCGATTACACTATTTCAATTCACTACTGGTTCGATTTCAACCCTAGACAATAATTTCCTTTGGTCGATTTCTCCAAAGGTAATGATTTTACTGATTGTTCGATACTTATTTCTTCTCCATATTCGATTGTTGTTCCATATTTGTTTCTTCAGTCGATTGTTGTTCCATGCTTATTTCTTAAGTCGATTGTTGTTCCATACTTGTTTTCTTCAGTCGATTGTTGTTCATTACTTGTTTTTTCAGTCGATTTTTGTTTCATACTTGTTTATTCTCCATAGCTGCTCGACATTTCTACAATGTAGATTTTTGTAACCATGATTTATACAATGTCGATTTTATACTTGTTTCATACTTGCTACTTTTTGTTTGAACTTGGCTACATTGTGTTTGAACTTGGAAGTTTAAGTACTTAATGAATTTTTGTTTGATTTTTGGATTATATCAATGAATTTATGAATATATGGTTTAAAAAATAAACAACAATTTATAAAACAACTTAAAATTCATATTCAGGGGTAAATTGGTCATTTCTGTTATTCAGACTGTTAATTCAAATAAAAAAGTAAACAACAACATCAATTTATATAGACAGACAAATTTATCCGGACAGACACATTTATCCATACAGGACTTAATGCAAAATTTGGTAAAAAGCCCCTTAATCTTTCAGGAAAAGTCCAAAAAACCCCAACAGACTTTACTGTTTGGAATGATTAAGTCCCTAGACAAATTTTTGGAACAAATAAGTCACTGCACTTTTTAAAACTTGTTAAATAAATCCTTAGACTTTCTAAAACCTGTTGGATACATCCTTATGACCGCTAAAACCGGTTAATGTGGTAAAATAATGGAAAAAGTCCGGAAAAACCTAACAGACTTTCATATTTTGAACAATTAACTCCCTAGACATTTTTTGAACAAAAAAAAACTTGCATTTATAAAATGAAACGAATATACCACTTTCGCTACTTTTCCCAAAACATAAAAAGGTTGTAACAAAAGCATAAATAGATGTATACAAAAGTTGGGCATAATTTACCAAAAGTTGAATCAAAATATATCAAAAAGTGAGCCATAAAGTACCAACAGTTGCGCCAAATATAACACAAATTGTGCCTAAATATACCAAAGTTGCGCTAAAATATACCAAAATAACGCCAAAAAATTTATGTTAAGGTTGTGGCATGATTAAATCGCATCATTCATTTTTGGTGGAGATACAACCGTTTGACTTTCTTGTAACCCTTCTTGATGTCCAACAACAACAGTCTCAACTTCATCGTGGTCTTCATTGTTTACAACAGTCTCATTTAATTTCATGTCCATAATCCCAAAGCTTTCCATAATGTTCTGTCAAAGATCCTTCAATTTCAAGAAGTGCCCTAGACTTGGCTCGAATGCAATGACCCTTGCTAACTTTGACCATGAACTTCTTTAAAATATCATCTTGCATATCTTTAATTTTTTATGAATGGCCTTTCAATGAGTTCCCTGACATAATGCTTTGCAATCCAATTTGGTGTCACTAAGGATCCAAAACTATAGTCTCTACTACATATGTGCTTACGATTAATGGTTTTAATCTGAAATGATTTTTTTTCTTGCATCCAAGATGCCCATAATCTAAAAGGACATGTGCGCTCTTTCTGACCTTTTCCACATGTAACAAGTAGCCTCTCTGAATCATTCTTCACATACTCTAGTTGGTAGCCATGTGCTACAACATAGTTTGTCAAACACTCCTTTAGTTGACTAGGATTCTCATACCTCTCACCAAGTATGGGCTTCATCAGTTTCCATGGAATATTAGGATCATGTATCAGATATTGGACACCTTTTTGTATAGCTTGATCTCCAACATCATCATCCTCTTCGTCCACGTCTAACTCAACATTGTTAATCGTCTTTACGGTACAAAGCTTATTTAAAAACCGATCATCAACTATTTTGTTTAAGTTGGTTATATCATCTTCATCTTCAAGGTCCATGGATAAGGAATCTCACATACATTCACTTGAACAATCACTTATATCATAGCTAGGATCATCACTTGCATCATCACTATAATCGGATGTCATCCTGTAAATAACAATAACATGACCTCATCACAATTCACATATACAATTAGAAAACGTAACCATTTTTTGCAAAAATATACAAATATATACATAGACATTGTGTAAAAAAGTTTCAAAAACTTAAAAAAGTTATAAAAAGACTAATGTGTAAAGCCATACAATTATATACATAGACACTGTTTAAGTTTAAACCTTAAACCCATAGACCATTGTAGAGATGAGTAAAAGTGTAAAACCATAACCCCATAGGACATCATCTACTATGCACAGAAAATTCATACCATTAAGCTTCAAATTGTGAGGACTTTCTTCTCAAAATATGTAAAATCTCTCTAAAAATTAAGAAAACTGATTATGAAAATTTTACTGATTTAGAAAATTTGTATGCAAACTGATTCCTCTTTTATAGAAGAATAGATGAATAAAAACAAATTTGAAAATTTTACTGACGTGAAGAATAGATGAATCAATGCCTTCTAGTTTAAGGGAACTCCAAGACATCATATCTTACATTTCAACTAAAAAACTCCACCATCTATGAGACTATATACTTGAACTCTATCACTGTGAGTCTGGGAAGTCTACTATGCACAGCCTCAACACTACTTGCATGGAATATTCAGGCCAAGATGGATAAAACACTCTTATTCATATTTGAGATATGAGAGTTATGGTTTAAGAACCTGCAAGATGAAGATGGTGGGCGACGGGGATGGCGGTGTGCGGCGTCGGGGTTGGTGGTGTGCGGCGGCGACGGGAACAGTGGCCTACGGTGGCGACGGGAACGGTTCTACTATGGCGTGATTGAGGATGGGCCGATGGTTTAGAGAGAAGAACGAAGAGTCGTGTAGATTATAGTTTTAGTTTTTTTTTTAATTTATACTTTTACCTGCTATACAGGTTACAGTTTACCATCTTAGATTAATAAGGATTTATTTGACAAGTTTAAAAAGTCTAAGGATTTATTTAATAGGTTTTAAAAAGTGCAGTGACTTATTTGTTCCAAAAATTTATCCAGGGACTTAATCATTCTAAACAGTAAAGTCCGTTGGGTTTTTTTTGAAATTTTCCCTAATCTTTGATCGTATTCTTTTTCCAAATAAAAACCATACCAAAATAAAATAGAACTTTTATTTTTACCTTCTAAATTGAAATATTTATCTAGGGTTTTAGTGGATCTGCCACTGCGGCTGCTGCATATTTGGGGCTATTCGAGCTCCTCTTCGTTCGCTTCCGACACCAGGTTCGCCTCTTTTGATCTTCCGAACACAAACTGCGCCCAGATCGATTGATCATTTTCGTTACTGTATGATAGATTGTTGATTGTTGATTGTTCTCTAAAACAATGTTGAAAATTGATTTTGTTTAAGTACAGGTACCGGTGAAGATCAAGGGAAAATGGTGGAAAAAACTAAAGGAAGAAAGGAGGAGGTGGTAACTAGGGAATACACTATCAACCTTCACAAGCGCTTGCATGGCTGGTAATCTTCTTTTCAATTTGTATTATGATATACACAGACCAAGGGCTGTTTGATAGTTACTGAATGGTTTGGTGCGTGAAGATTAAGTGCTTAGAATGATTTAAAAGGCACTTATGATATAGTGCAAAATGAAATATAGTTATTTGGTAATTGTCTAGAATGAAATTAGGGAGTTGAATAGTTAGGGAGGTCCAACATACAAAATCATTTAGAGCTGTTTTGTTTGGCAGTCAGTTGCTGACTGGTTTGATGTTGATGCCGGAAGATTAAGTGGTCCAGAATGAATAAGAGGCTCTTATGGTATAGTGCAAAATGAAATATGATTATTTGGTAATTGTTTAGATTGAAATTAGGGAGATGAGGGTACAAAATCATTCCGAGGGTTTTAGAACTAGAACCGTTAAGAGGTAAACTTTTTTTTTTTCCAAAAAGATTCACCTCTTAGCAATTAAGAGGTTGCTTCGTAATAGAACTATTAAGAGGTAAACAAACAGCCCCTAAGATTTCTATATAAATTTGGTGGTGCTTAGGTTTCTCATCGGCTATCTACTTTGAAACGATTGTCGCTTCGGGATTGTTTGAATTTGTTTGTTTGGTTTATGCTTTCAATTAAATGTTTACTTAATTGGATGATATTTAGGTTTTTTGATTTCGAAATGTGTATTAGTTGGTTCAGTCTTATTAGGATTAATGATCAAGCAGGAACTAGATTATATGTTGGTTGTAGGATGATTTTACTATTATATTCTTCAGCTACACATCAAAAGTATGGGTACCATAGTTTGAGTTGGACAGTGATCTCACCATTTTTGGTTCACATTTTTTACTTACATAAGGCTCTTATGCATAGAGGTAGCCAACTTTTATGCTGGTTAGGGGTGTCCACGGTTTGGTTCGGCTCGGTTAGTAAGAAAAATGTGAACCGAACCGTATGAGGCGGGTACCTGGTTACCCGAACCGAAACCGAACCGCGGGATGAACTGAACCTAACTGAACCGAAGTTAGTTAGTTACCTGCGGTTCGATTCACGGTTACCCGAATTTATACGAAAATATTATTTGCAATATAAAAATATTACCAAAATAAAAAATTTAAACCAATCACATGACAAATACATAAAGATAATCCAAGAAAAAGAAATTAAAATAAGTTTTATTGTTTAAAAATATCCACTATTTAGTTGATGACTATTTAAAAACTATATAGTTAATATTAAATATAATATTAGTAATTGTTCTCTATATATATATAGCAGTTTGGATCGGTTACCCGCGGATACCTATAATTTTAAACTTAAACCGACCCGTGAATACCCGGTTTTTCGGTTTTTGGTTTTTTCGGTTTTTTTGGTTTCGGATCAAATGGTTCGGCTCGGTTTTCCGGTTTTTTTGAACACCCCTAAATTACTGGTTTAGAATGACTGTCCGGTCTATGCACATCTCACCCCCAAGCCCCACCTTCGGGTTGGGCATACTTCGCTTGTTTGTTTTGGCCCTTTTTAGCTTGTGCATTGGCTTAAGCAGCCTTGGATTTTCTCAGTTTTCTGCAAGGATGGCATCTTTCTCTCTTGTTCTCCTTTTGCAATCTCTTCATGTTTGATCATAACACAAATCTCCACATTGTCTTCCATCATTTGGTTATGAGGTTTGCTTCTTTTCTGGTGGGAATGGATTATGTTGATTCATTTAAGATAGCTTGATTTTGTTAAGGCTTAGACTATGCTTGGCTAAGTAGCTGAGAAACTAGCTGTTGGTTGAAAAGTTAGCTGATAAGGTTGTTACGTTTGGCAAAACTGGCTGATAAGCTAGTTGACAAATGTAAAATGACCAAATAGAACGTGCTCAAAAATTACTCAATTCTAACGTTACATAATATATTCAAGATAAAAGTAAAGTTTGTTAACTTAAAAAAATTATAATTAAATATTTTATTAATATTAAAAATTTATATTAATCAATAATTAAATACTTAATTAATAATTAAAAAAAATATTTAATTAATAATTAAGTATTTTATGAAAAAATATTAATTAATAATAATTAACAACAATAATAATAATTAGGGGCATAATTGGAAAAAGAGTGGCAAAAAGCTTGTGGAGCTTATTGAAACGCTATTTCAATTTTCAAGTAGCATTTCAATAAGCTAGCTTATGACACCAAAACATGGCCTTAGTCACTATTGTGATTTCAAGCCAGTTGTAGGTTCCCATAACTTTGATATAAATCTCACAGGAAAATGTCCTACCGAAGAGTGATGGTTCATTTAACTCCTGTTGTGATAATACATGAGAATGATTTATTTAATTGACATGTTTTTAATCTGTTTTTCTTCTTACACTCGTGCACAAGCCGTCTTTATAGATACAGCCGTGCTGTTTTACCCTTTTTTTTGTTGGGTATGCGTACATACACCCTACTTTCTACTGGGATCTAAGCAATTAACACGGTCATTTTATGAAATTGTGGTAAGTACTGTGATTTGATATAGTGGTTGTCGCATTGGTAAAGCGGCGGTATAGTGGTATAAAGATTAGGCTCAAATAATAAATACATACATATATATATATATATATATATATAGTGGAAGGATATTTTGCAACCCTGAAAAAGGTTGCAACCCTTGCAACCCACATCTTAACCGTTGGATTCATGATCGGCGGTTATTTTATTTTTATTTTTCTGTTTTTTTTAATTAAAAATATTGGGCCCCATATCTATTGTAACCGCCGATCATGAATCTGACGGTTAAGATGTGGGATGCAAGGTTTGCAACCTTTTTAACGGTTGCAAATAAAACAACCCCTATATATATATATGTATGTGTGCATGTATGTGAAGAAGTAGAGAACTTAATATATCTTATACGCAAATATGTCTTAATACATATAAAGTAAGGTAAAGCAAATCACATCCCACACAAGAAACATGGTAATAAAGGATTTAAAGGTTATGAAAGAGTTAATTGCACTAGCGGTAGATCGCAGTAAACAGCACCGCTAATTGCGGGACCGCTATCATAGACTGCACATTTTCTTTGGCCACCGCTAAACTACAACAATTAACTGCCCAAACTGAAATCTACCCGATTAGTTTGGTTTGGTTTGGTTATCCGACTCTGCTTTTGTATTTGCCCCATAGGGCCAAGAAGCGGGCTGGTGCAATAATCTCCGAACCAACTTAAAGTCATGATGGAAATTATTGGCAGTCCACAACTTTGAACTTATAAGGAACTCACAAATATACTTTTATATCCATGTGAGACGGGTGGTTACTGATGTAAATGCAACAAATTTGTGAAAGATTCTTATGTAGTTTCATTTCATGATATTTTGAACTCCCTAAAAAGACAAGTTAGCTCATATTTTATGGATCTTTCAACAGCACTTTCAAAAAGAAGGCTCCTAAAGCCATTAAGGAGATAAGAAAATTTGCAGAAAAAGCCATGGGGACAACAGATGTGAGAGTGGATGTGAAATTAAACAAGCATATATGGAGCAGGGGAATTAGAAGTGTCCCGAGGAGGGTTCGAGTCCGCATTGCTCGCAAGAGGAATGATGACGAAGATGCCAAGGAAGAACTCTATTCTCTTGTTACCGTTGCAGAGGTCCCGGCTGAAGGACTAAAGGGACTCGGAACCAAGATAATCGATGATGAAGATTGATCGAGGTACCACAAAGAAAACTTCGTATTTTTTCGTTTTACTTGAATGCTTTTATAGCTTTAAGGTGAAATTTTTGTTATTGGTTTTGGCTGTTTCATTTAGTTGGGTGGTTCTATAGCTTTATTATGCTCCAAATCTATCAATATGAAATTTTGCTAAGAGATTGAATTTGGATGTATATGCTTTGTGGATTGCAAAGTGAGGACATGTTTTTTTTGAAGCAAATTATATATACTATCTGATATAGCATTTAATTTAAGGTTGGGTTCCGGTGAGAATGAAAGTCACGTTGAGAAGGGTGAGAAGAGATATCCACCCTTAGATGCACATTAGGATGAGATGCATAGAGATGCACCGGAGCACTTCCTGTATCAAGTGCGATTCATGGGGTAGGTTTGAGATTAAAAGTGTTCAATGGTCCAGATCTCTTCTTACCTTCTCAACTTAACTCTTTTACACACGATTCTTAATTAAAACTAGAGTAAATTACATTTTTATTAAAAGCTCTTAAATTTCAAGAGATCTATGAAGTCAAATGAAATGAACCGAATATATCCCACATAAAGGGAGGGTTTAGAGACGATGTACACATGTTAGATATGTACAAGGCCGGGTGCCTTCTAAGCCCGTTTTCAGTGAGTAAAAACAAGACCTGGGGTAAGGGCCGGGCTTTGAGGTTAAAAACGGGTCCAATTGGGCTTTTTTAGGTGGACTTTTTTGGGCTTAATTAGGCTTTTTGGGGCCAAGCCTGCCCCCACCATTTTGGCTTGATCGGGCTGAGGCCTGGCCTGGGCTTTTTCTTTTCAAGCCGAGGCTCGGGCTCGAGCTCGAGCTTGAGCTTTTTTTGTGCATCTCTAACGCAGATCTTGCTTCTACTCCAAAGGGTAGCGACACTGCTTCTAACATTTATGAAACATTAGGTACAACTTATTAATGCATTAAGAATTGTGATTTATTGAATTTTTGTCAAAAAATGTGTATCGAGTTCTATGTATGTAAAGAGTCTAAACTTTGGTTTTAAAATATTTTAATCAAATGGAATACAAGTATTTGATTCTTTTTTCTTGTTATAAAATGAGTTAAATCTTTGGCGGTGGCTTGATAGAATTTTCATCTTCGGTTTATGATAAAACATGACATCAAGTCGCATTGCATGGATATACAGTTAGTTCAAGTTGATGAGTGTGGTGGTTGTTAATACAAGGTTGCAAATGGAGTATAATACACTAAGGGGCTTTTTACTAATTGTTGGACCTTATTACGAGTAAAAAAGGGTGCTTACCCGGTAAGAGGGGAGGTTGTTTACCATACAGTTTGATCGAACATGTTGATTCGGTAATGAAGGAAATACTCTCTTACTTGGTTAGCATTTATTTAGGGGATGTTTGTTTATTTATTAATAGTTCCATTAAGAGGCAACCTATGAATCGCTAAGAGGTGAATTTTGTTTGACAATATATATATATATATATATATATATATATATATATATAGGGTCATTCATTTGCTAACCAATCTATTAGTGCTAACCATGTTAACCCATTTTCGGCCAATCAGAATGCTTCTAGAGATTAGATAATGATTTTGTTTATTTTAAACTTACAAGGGTAATAAAGGAATTTATATAAAATCGGAATATTCAAATTAAGTAATCATTATCGTCTATTTAATGTGTACCATAATTATAGCAATGTTTGTTATGGTAATGATATACCATATTAAATATAAAAGTTTGAAATTTTAAATTATTCAAGATTATCTTAAATCTTAATATATCATTTACATATATTTTTCATTATATCACAATGAGGCAATGAGCAATATATATGGATTTTATGTTATAAAGAGTTAAATCTAATATTTTTAAAAGTAACTTTAATATTGTTCCAGATTTTATGTTATTAAGCTTGCACATATGCATATGTGCATATATTAAATCATTTTCCGTATTCATATACAAAAGGCTCATAGTGTACGTCAAAACTTATTAACGTGAACAATGCACATATGCACTGAAAGAGCAAATAATCTAATCATTTTGATATGCATATTTAAAATTGTACATATGCACATCAAGACTTATTAGTGTAGACAATGCTCATATGCACAACACAAAAATCATGCACATATGTTTGTTTTGAAAATGTACATTAGGAGTTATTAGTTTAAAAAATGCACATATTCACATAAATAGCAAACACTTTAAACTGTGTGGGCCTCTTTTTTTTTCTTTTTTTTTTGGTTTAAAAACAAGAATTATTAGCTTTAAAAATCCCTACTTTTGCGCCTCTTTTTTTGGTAACGTGTTAATATGATTTTCGAAGGCTATTTGCATTTTTACATTTTTAACCCTATGCTCTTATGCACCGTAATTTACTAGCCTTTTAGTTTAATATTTATAAAATTAAAATTCTAATTAATTGTGAACCATTGATCTAAATAATCAACGGTCCAGATTGGTTAACACGGTTAACACCAATGATGTGGTTAGCAAATGAAGGGGACCTTATATATATATATATATATATATATATATATATATATATATATATATATAGAGAGAGAGAGAGAGAGAGAGAGAGAGAGAGAGAGAGAGAGAGAGAGGTGAGTTATTGTGCAACCTTTTTAATGGTGCAATCCATGCAACTCATCTATCTATCACTCATTTTATTTTCACCCTATATAGAGGGGTGTTCAAATGCAACCCTTTTTAATGATGCAACCCACCTATCTACCACTCATTTTGTTTTCACCTTTTTAATTAAAAAAGGTGAAAATAAAATGAGTGATAGATAGATGAGTTGGATGAGTTGCACAATTAAAAATGTTGCACAATAACTCACCTCTCTCTATATATATGTCTCTTAATGGTTCTAAAATTTTCTGAATTATTTTGTATCTTAGGCTTCCCTTAACCATTCAGTGCCCCAATTTCATCCTGAACAATTAAAAAACAACCATATTTCATTCAGTACTATATCATAATAGTCTCTTAATCATTCTGCACGAAACCATTCAGCAACTGCCGAACAACCCCTTAGGCTGAACCTCTAATCTACTCTTAGCTGATTACTACTTTTACCTAATTTGTGTTGGTGAATGCCCCCTTAGTTTCATATCTGTATGTGATCACATATACACTGTTTTGAACCCTGATTCGACCACCGGAAAGGAGTTGGCGGTCTCGAATGTTAGGGTTATTCGCAAACTTATGAAATTTTCGATTAATATTATTTTCGAATTGATTAAAATAATGGTGTAGGAGTAAATGAGAAATGTGCATGAAAACGTTTAGCTTAATCAATCGAATAGAAAGTCAAAGAAGGATAAATAAATTACAAATATTTTAAGTTTGGGACAGTCGTAGCCCGCATGTGCAACTAATGCTTCTTCTCCTTTCATGGAAAAAAAATCATATGCATTAATATCACACAAATATAATAAATAGTAAACTACAAGTTTGGTCCTTGTGGTTTGTTGAAAATAACACTTTCTCTCCTTGTGGTTTTGAAATTACAAGATGACAATCGTGGTTTGCAAGAACATCTGAATTTGGTCGATTCTCTCTAATGACCGTTAAAAAATCTCGTTAGTTTTTTAACCGATTTCTTTGTCTTTTTATCCAATAAAAAAAACAGGGACCAAAATTATAGTTTACTCTTTTGATTGGGTAGAAGATAAAAAATTGTTGAAAGGACAAAAATGCTCTTATTTAACGGAAATTTTTAACAGTCGTTAGAGCAGGTCAAAATCCGTTTGTTTTTGTAAACCGTGATGGCTATTTTGTAATTTTGAAAACTGTAGGGGTGAAAACTGTTATTTTTGCCAAACCACATGGACCAAATTTGTAGTTTACTTTATAATAAAATAAAATAATTTCCTTAATAAATCTATACTATATTATATTATAAAGCACGGATAAAAAACTCTTAAATACAAATTATTAGGCACAATGTACCATCATTTTATGCAAGATTTTACTACTGCAGGATACTAACATCCACTAATTTGGTATGTGCAAGAAATTCATTTTATACAGAACTTTCCATGTATCACTATTAATTAATATATTATATTATTATAAATTTGTTTTAATTATATTATTAAATATGTAAATGATTATTTTTTTAGATGTCATTAAAATATATAAGATAATCATTGAATTCTATCAAAATACTTATTTTTTTATATAAAAAACATTATATTATTAAGCCTAAATTAAACAAATTTATAAAAAAAAACATTATCACTTTCTCAAAACCATCCAAAATTGTACTGTAAATCGACAAAAAAAAATGAAACATTAAAATCATGATGTATCTCGCTGCATTGTACGAGTACACTTCTAGTAAATAATAATAAGATAAAAGATTTTGATAAATAGTTGAATTAGATAAAAACTTTACCTCTTAATTATTATGCATATTTTATGCTAAATAATTATAAAAGAAGATGTAATTATTTTGTTTTCGGTTGTTTGAAAGTTATATTGTTTTTTTTTTCATTTACTAAATTAGGTTATTTGCAATGATTACCAAGATTCTGAAAGCCTCTTGATTCTATTTATCAAGGTTATTTAAATATCTAATTATTACTAAAAATCTTCTATTAAAATATGTATCAAATCAAATAATATCTATTTATTTTAAGATAAGAAAGAAAATTATTTTGGAACAAAGGAAATACACTAAATATATGTTTGATTTGCCGGATTTGAATTCCATACCAATCTCGCGTTTTGTTTAAAGGCAAGTTCAGAACTGAAATCCCAGGATTTTAATGAAATCATACAAATATTGGAATTACAATTCTTATGGGGTAGTTAGTATTTTACGGGATTTTATATTGCTTATTTATAACTGTGTCCTAAAATATATTAACAAGTACTCGTGTTATAATAACCAATTAATAAAAAGTAGTTTAATTATATTTATAATTTTGTTTTTATAATAATGTAAATCGTTTTGACTCATCTTACCTATTTTTTGAATATGACAACCGACAAAATTCAGAGAATAAAAGAAGGAAAAAAGTGTGTAGATTTTCTCAAGTGTCATTATTTTATTATCAAAAAATGGTATGAATTAAAATACTTGTACATAAATTTATATTAGCACAATTATTTCGGTCTTGAAATAGAAGTTCATTGCACCATATAATTTTTTTTAAGTATATAATATTTATATACAACAAATAATATATAAATAAACTCACACACCCTTCTCACATTTGATGAGGTTTGAACCCCTGACTTCCTAGGAGGCCAGAGGCTCCGATACCACTAAGCCAAAGGCCCTTTGATAATTTTTATTTATTTATAACTCTAATTGTTTTTAAATTTCTATTGGCGGTTTAATTAAGGATATATGTAAACTTCATAGTCAAAACAGGAATGAATAAAGTATGAGGACTGAATTTATCAAAGTTTAAAAAAGAGTTCATGACAACTATCGACTGCAAGGGATAGGGCAGGAAACGCAATCCCCAGCTCCGACTTCGGTTCCACTACCTCATCTCCATCCCTGATTCTGCTCCCCAACACGTAAAAGGAATTGAATCTCCTCCATGTTTTTTGTCGGATCTATCTGTAGTCGGCTAGTGCACCTCCGGTTCAACAAAAAATTGGCTAGTCCAACCCGCCTCGTCCTAAATAGTACAAATCGTGGAGACTAGGGGTGTTCGCGGCGCGGTTTGAGGCAAAACAGTAAACCGCACTGCATATGCGTTTTGAGCATTTTCTCAAACCACAAACCGCACCACATATACCTCAAATCGCATCAAACTGCACCGCAAAATGCGGTGCGGTGTTGTTTATGCTGTTTGTACCTAACACAGTTTATGTAATAACCGGGTATAAGTCATAAGGTTGGAAGTTCGGGGTTTAAATGCTCAAGGCTCATAAATTTAAGGGGGCTAGAGGTAACATTTAATAAAAAGGGGTTTTAACCTAATGACCTCATTTTCTATCCAAAGTGGCGGCTGAGAAGATAAGGAAGAGACCAGGGTGATTTTGGCGATCGAAGCAAGGGAGGGGGCGATTTGGTTGAGGAATTCCAATTCCACTGATTCCTCGTTAAGGTAAACATCCCTCTCATCATTATCCTTAGTGTAGATGATATGGTGTTAGTTTTGGGGTTGGGATTGTTGTTTGAAACTGATGATTTTGTTTTGAATTGGTCGATCTGTTTTATAAAATCAAACTGAGAATGGATTTCCCTTCAATGCGGAATGTATTTAGGTATTGACTTAAGTACGTAGTGTGTGGTTGAGTGGGTTTTGAATTGATCCTTGATCGTTTTTGGTGATGGAATCGGCTATCTGTTCATGTCATGAGGTCTGAGATTTAAGCGACCGAATTAGAGTTGGGGGACCGGAGCTTGACACCGGTCGAGCTTTCACCGCTGGACACCGGTCGATTATGGGCACCGGTCAAGAGAGTGGACACCGGTCGATTATGGGCACCGGTCAAGAGAGTGGACACCGGTCGATCCCAGGCCCCGGTCAAACCAAACCCCGGTCAAGAGAGAGAAGCAAACCCCGATCGAATGGGTTCGGGCGACCCTTGCGCCGGTCACCGAGTGATATTAGGTGGGCCGAAGCCCATGTGTAGTTTGGACTCAATCTATAGATGGAATTCTAGGTATGTGGACCGACCCATTTTACTTTTAAGGCTTTTGCATTCCGTCTTGAGTTGATCTTTTTCTGTTAGCCCAATTTTAGCATTCACCAATAGGCTAACCGTTTGAGATTGTGGGGTGTTAAGGTTAACCCCGTTTGAAATTATAAAGTATAGGGAGTTCATCGGTCGATGCTTTTTTTATAGGTTCCGGGTCGAACCGTAAGGGTAGACGCAGGATTTAAGCTAAGGACGTCAGGTGAGTTTTTCTGAACTAAACCTTTTGTTAACAAAAGCATGTGAAGTTAAAGTTTTAAATTGTGATTTATTTACGATGGCATGTTTATTATGAAATGATTTAAGTGTGTTATAAATCGTTGATGTTTAAATGTATGCATACATTATGTGTGGAAATTGTGACCTAAGTCGGGGAGTGTGGCCCGCCTACTCGTACCAGGGAGTGTAGCCCGTTTCTGCCATTGGGGGTGTGATCAGTAGCGTGATTTATCCTTGTGTGTTTATAAATCTGTTGATTTGGATTTCTGGAAAGTTATTGTGTTGCTTATCTGTTAGAGGGGACTCACTAGACCTTCGGTCTAACCCTCGCTCTTTCAAAACTAAAAATCTTTTCAGGCAGACGTGAATTAGGAAGGGCGGTTAAGGGCAAAGAGAAGATGTAGCGGGAAGAGATAGAAGATTGTCATATTAGATCGTTTTATTTAAATATCTCAGTTGTGTATAGGTTGTCGTTGCAAACCTTGAAGTTATATTGTATGGTTGGCGTCGCTTCGACATGAATTTTATTATTATTATTAAGACTTATTTGTTATCTTGCCGTCTGGGTTGGGTTGTTACAGTTGGTATCAGAGCCATAGTTTAAGAGAATTAGGTGACCGGATGGGCCTAAACTTAAACTCTGGAGTAAGGGAACACAACTGAGATACAAGAAGCTCTTAAGAAAATCTTGATCATCGGGAGTTATGTCAACGGTAGTGAGGACTCTCATGTAAGGTAAATTCAAAATTGCATCTGGCCAATGCCATTATGAATTTACAGGTACATGGGTACACTCATTTACTATCGTTGGGGCGATTGATGGGGGTAGTATAGGTAGTGAGACCTATTATGGAAGTGATAGCGTTGATTTCGGTATGTTTTGTGATCTTGTTTATGTTACTAAGATTAGCATCTTTTAGGGTGTGTTTTGGTCGGGTGTAGATATTTCGGTTGAGGAAGAACCTTCTGGAGGTGAACTGTTCGCTTCGAGTGTGTCTCTTTTATGGTAGCTGCAAGGTCGATCAATGGGGGATCGAGAGAGTATAAAGTCAAGAATTTAATAGGGGAAGTGAGCCTTTTGGAACCTGAAGTTATTTGAAGAGTGGCAATGAAGGATTGGGAATAATAACAATGTTGGTTGTTATTATGGAATAAGGAAAGGATGGTGACGAGCTATTGTTGGTAAAAACCTTTGGGGTCAAAGGGTAGACGTGTGATTTGCGAATCATCAGTCGTGGTGGTACCTGATAGTTGGTCATATAAGGACGTTGGGAAGCGTTGATGCCCAAAGTGGTGGCAAATGTGAAAATTTTGACTGGTTGGTCGAAGATAAGTAGTCAGTGATAATTGTGGTGAGTGCAACGGTTGATCTTGCTAGAGTGAAATAACCTTCATGTAATTTGAGTATCATGCGTTGTGTTTTTGAACAGGTTACAAGAGTCCCTCATGTCGTAATTTGCATATGTATGTGTGTGCACCTTCAGAGTTCTGGTTTTGAGAATGAGTTGACAAACACACAAACGCGTGTTTGAATTAAAGAGACACGTTTATTTTGCATCGTATCAGAGTGGAAACCTATTTCGCTTTTATAAATGAGTTAACCTCAGTTGTGGAAATCATAACAACATTTGATCGCATAATTTTGTAAGTGAAATTGTTACGGACATATGTTGTCATGCCCAGGAAAGTGGGAGTCGTTCGAATCGCTTAATTTAAGCAGTTTTGTTGTATTTTATAAATCGCACGAGTAAAGTTGTTGAAAATATTTTCAGTAGTGTCAACAACAATTTTGGTTGAGTGAGACTTATTTTATCTTGGAATTGAGGTGGACCGATCCTCGAGATCGTTGTGTATGGCGAATTCTTTATACCAGTATAGTATCGTGTATACTCAAGTTTGTTTAATAAAGTATTATTTTCCGAAATTTCAAATGTCAGTCGTTTAAATTTACTGTGTCGTCAAGCATGAAGGCTATGAACTCTCTAAGTCGTAAGGGATGTTGCAATTAGGGCTGAGGGAAGGTTTGAGAGTAGAAGGGTGGCGTTTGAACCGTTGATGGTCGATTCATGACCTTGGTATTCCCTAGGGAGGGATTGTGAATAAGGAAGTGAACGACGGAAGTCTCAGTTTTCGGTGTAGGGCCAGTATTATGGTAATTTATTTTTGGGTTCGGTAACCGGAGAAGAAGTTGCTGGTGAGTGGAAGTTCGAATTGTTTAGATGCTTCTAAAGATATCTGGTTAAGGAGTTAAATCTGTGGCATTCTGATGAAATGGTATCTTCGAGAACAAAAGTCGGGGGTAGCCTTGTGGTTAGATTTGGTATCAAGGAAGTCTGGTTTCTTTGAGGAATGTGGAAGTCCAAGTGGTTATAGTGCGTTTGAAGGAGTAAATGTGTTGTGGTTGTCGTTGAGCTGTCCAAAAGTGGTTGAGACCATTCGGGGGAAGAGCATATCTGTATGACGCCTTACCATATTGTGTGGGCGTTTTGAAAGCGGAAAGTTCTCGGTAGATTAAGTAAATTCCTTTGGGATTCAGAGATTCGACTAGGAATGATGTACTTAGCACAACTGAAGTGGTTGAGTTCGAGCATTGTTGTTTGTGAAGTGGTGCGATTAATCTTATAGACTGCCTGATTTGATTCCTGCCAGACCGCGACAAGGAGCGGGTATGGATGAAAGGTTCTTTTGAGCATGTTTTGTGGTTGTTCAGATTCATGGAAGACATAGTCGTGAAATGGCTTTATTTCAAGTAATAGTGTTAAGATCAACATGAAGAGGACGGTATCGGGTATGGCTGGCGAGTGATCGTGAAGACTTCGACTGTAGTATGGAGTTGCGGTGGGGTGATGATGGTTTGGAGGAGTAGTGCAAGCTTTATGACAAAGCGGTCGGGTATGGCATTGGTAGTAATGAATTTCTTTGAGATAAAGTGGTTTTTGGTGTTGTTGTAGGGGTGTAGTGTGAATGAGAATCTTTGCTCGGGTATCTCTGAGGAGTTCTTTTCAAAAGTGGCAAGTATGTTGCTAATAGGTGAGGGTGTATGGTTGGCATCGTGGTGGCGCTAAGTTGATAATAAGGTTCGGATGATAGTGAGTGGCTACCTAAGGGAAGAACTAGGTGCCATGGGTTGCAGTGTATTATAGAAGGGTTTATCCTTTACCGCTAGAATATTGAGGGCAATGTAAAATGTTCTAGTTCTTGACGTTTTGTAGTTGGTAAGAAGATCTGTGGGGTTGTCGAAGTAGTCCTTGAGTGTGAAGGAATTCTAGCGGATAGGTCAATTATGTTTGGAGAATGAGAATTACGCGACACCTTCAAGCGTTGGGGATGGTTTTGGAAGGGCTTGGTTGAAGAACTCGAACGAGAATCGTGGGTAGCCGTTTGGCTAGGTATATTAATGGAAATGTGTTTTCGGCACATTTGGGATCGTAAGGGAAGTGGCTAAGCTGAGAGTGAGAAGTTTGACAAGAGACACAAAAATGGGGATCTAGGTTTCAGATTTGCCATAGAGAGTTATGAACCTTAATGAGGATTTGAGAAGGGGATTGGGGTGTAAGTTATGGTTCTGGTGTGGAATAAATTGTGATGTTGGACTAAGGTTTGCATCCAGTAGTGAGCCAAATTTTTGGAGACATGTTTGGTGTTTCGAGAAAAAAGTGGAAATAGTGGTGGAATGTAGTGCTCGGAGGGAGTCAGACTTAGTATTACGCGGAAAGGGTTTCAGATGAGCCTGCTTCCAGTGTTAAGCGATTTGGAGTAGTTGTGGTAAGCATGGCCACATCATGTTGAGCGGACGAAGTTTGAAATTATTACAATTATGGTTGGATGGTTGGTGGATGCAAGGAGAAAATGAAGTATGTGTCTTTATATATCTGTCGGTTGGAGCTTGTGTACTATAAAAGCATTGAGTTGTGGAAGCTTTCTTTTCTGTATGCAAGAAATTTGGGGTGATGTATGTATAATGCGTATGAATTGTGCAACACTGTTGAGTTATGACCCTTGTGGTTTGAAAAAGGAGGTGTTCTTGTGGCACTAGGCGTATGTAGTGTTGAGGAAAGATATTTTTTTTACTATGGTAGAGTTCACGATAAAGAAATTCATAGCGGTGGGTGTATGGTGATGCCTAAGGTTGATATGATTGAAGAAATCGGCTAAGTTGTACATTGAGGAGATTGTATTCAGACATGAAGTGTTGTCATCTGTTGGGTCAGGTGGGGATGCTCGTTTCGCGTCATCATTTTGGAAAAGTTTTCAAAGGAGTTGGGTTCACAACTCAAGTTGAGTACAACGTATCACCCTCAGACGGATGGTCAGAGTGAGAGGACAACCCAAACATGGGAAGACATGCTTCGAGCATGTGTTATTGATTTCAAAGGTTCGTGGGAGACTCATCTACCTTTGATAGAATTCTCTTATAACAATAGTTATCATGATAGTATTCGAGACGCTCCGTTCGAAGCGTTGTATGGACGAAAGTGTAGAACACCATTATGTTGGAATGGAGTGGGCGAAAAACAGATAGCAGGACCAGAAATTGTGCAAGCAACTGCCGATAAAGTCAACCAGATTCGAGAAAGGTTAAAGATAACTTAAGATCGTCAGAAGATGTACGCTAATAAGCGAAGGAAGTCAATAGAGTTTCTAGCAGGGGACAAGGTAATGCTAAAGGTCTCACCATGGAAGGGAGTAGTTCGTTTCGGCAAGAAAGGCAAGTTAAGATCAAGGTTTGTTGGATCGTTTACTATCATGGAGCGTGTCGGGGAGGTAGCCTACAAACTGGACCTACCAGTGGAGCTGCGAGGTATTCACCTTACATTTCATGTGTATAATCTGAAGGAGTGTTTAGCAGATAGCGATGTTGTCGTGCCATTGGAGGATATCCAAATAGATGAGAAAATAAGTTATGTGGAAGAACCGATGACTATTCTGGATCACAGGGTAAAGAAATTGAGGAATAAGGAAATTCACTTGGTGAGGGTACAATGGAAATTCTACAAAGGGCAAGAAGCGACTTGGGACTTAGAGTCGGATGTGAGGGCCCAATACCCGGGTTGTTCACCGAGTGAATTCCGGGGATGGAATTCTTTTGAGGGGACGATATTGTAATAACCGGGTATAAGTCATAAAGTTGGAAGTTCGGGGTTTAAATGCTCAAGGCTCATAAATTTAAGGGGGCTAGAGGTAACATTTAATAAAAAAAGGTTTTTAACCTAATGACCTCATTTTCTATCCAAAGTGGCGGCTGAGAAGATAAGGAAGAGACTAGGGTGATTTTGGCGATCGAAGCAAGGGAGGGGGCGATTTGGTTGAGGAATTCCAATTCCACTGATTCCTCGTTAAGGTAAACCTCCCTCTCATCATTATCCTTAGTGTAGATGATATGGTGTTAGTTTTGGGGTTGGGATTGTTGTTTGAAACTGATGATTTTGTTTTGGATTGGTCGATCTGTTTTATAAAATCAAACTGAGAATGGATTTCCCTTCAATGCGAAATGTATTTAGGTATTGACTTAAGTACGTAGTGTGTGGTTGAGTGGGTTTTGAATTGATCCTTGATCGTTTTTGGTGATGGAATCGGCTATCTGTTCATGTCGTGAGGTCTGAGATTTAAGCGACCGAATTAGAGTTGGGGGACCGGAGCTTGACACCGGTCAAGCTTTCACCGCTGGACACGGTCGATTATGGGCACCGGTCAAGAGAGTGGACACCGGTCGATCCCAGGCCCCGGTCAAACCAAACCCCAGTCGAGAGAGAGAAGCAGACCCCGATCAAATGGGTTCGGGCGACCCTTGACCCCGGTCACCGAGTGATATTAGGTGGGCCGAAGCCCATGTGTAGTTTGGACTCAATCTATAGATGGAATTCTAGGTATGTGGACCGACCCATTTTACTTTTAGGGCTTTTGCATTCCGTCTTGAGTTGATCTTTTTCTGTTAGCCCAATTTTAGCATTCACCAATAGGCTAACCGTTTGAGATTGTGGGGTGTTAAGGTTAACCCCGTTTGAAATTATAAAGTATAGGGAGTTCATCGGTCGATGCTTTTTTTATAGGTTCCGGGTCGAACCGTAAGGGTAGACGCAGGATTTAAGCTAAGGACGTCAGGTGAGTTTTTCTGAACTAAACCTTTTGTTAACAAAAGCATGTGAAGTTAAAGTTTTAAACTGTGATTTATTTACGATGACATGTTTATTATGAAATGATTTAAGTGTGTTATAAATCGTTGATGTTTAAATGTATGCATACATTATGTGTGGAAATTGTGACATAAGTCGGGGAGTGTGACCCGCCTACTCGTACCGGGGAGTGTGGCCCGTTTATGCCATTGGGGGTGTGTCCCAAAATTAAGGCAGTGCGAGTTAGACACACTGTCTTCGACGGTAGTGTGATCAGTAGCGTGATTTATCCTTGTGTGTTTATAAATCTGTTGATTTGGATTTCTGGAAAGTTATTTTGTTGCTTATCTGTTAGAGGGGACTCACTAGACCTTCGGTCTAACCCTCGCTCTTTCAAAACTAAAAATCTTTTCAGGCAGACGTGAATTAGGAAGGGCGGTTAAGGGCAAAGAGAAGATGTAGCGGGAAGAGATAGAAGACTGTCATATTAGATCGTTTTATTTAAATATCTCAGTTGTGTATAGGTTGCCGTTGCAAACCTTGAAGTTATATTGTATGGTTGGTGCCGCTTCGGCATGAATTTTATTATTATTATTAAGACTTATTTGTTATCTTGCCGTATGGGTTGGGTTGTTACAGTTTACAGCTACAATTCAATAGTTATAACATTAAAACTTCATTTTAAAATCAACGATAACGTGATCGTAGTCCACAAAATAAAATAGTCAACACGTTTGATTTCTAAGTACATATTACATAAATATTGCAATTATTCTATATATACATATGTGTGTGTAATTTATAAAATTAAAAATATATACATATATATAATGTGCGGTGCGGTTTGAACCGCAAGTTGATAACTCAAAACCGTAAACCGCACCACATTGTGCTGTTTGGTAAAAATTCAAACCGCAAACCGCACCGCAGAAGTTCTAAACCGCGCTTTGCGGTGCAGTTTGACGGTTTAGATGAACACCCCTAGTGGAAACTAGTGTATTTTCCTGCTTTTCACCTATTGATATCTCATTCATCTATTGATATCTCATTCATCAATTATCTCAATTAATTGCCATTTAGAAACACATAACCATACGAAAAGTAATTAATTCACATATGAAACTCTACAAAAAATTGTTGCTTTTTTGTTTCTTATTGTCTTTTACATACGAAAATATTTACCAAAATTTTACATATGGAACATCTCTAAATATTGTCACTTCCTAATTTCTTATTGTTTTTCACTTATGAAACATTACTCAAATTTGACAGATGAACCATATACTTATATTGTTATTTTTGGCTTCATCTATGAATTTTGGTAAAATTTTTGGAATAACCAAAGTTAATGAACTACACAACACTATGAACTTTAAACAACAATCATTGTTTAAATGAGCCTACTATTTTTGGATTGTAAATGACGTAATTATTATATTCCAAAAATAGATGACAGTTTCTTCTAATATTGTCCTTTATTTAGGGGTTGTTTGGTTCAGACAGAGGAATGAAAATGAGAATATTATATAATACCAAACAATTTCTTTTATTTTCAATCTCATTAATTATTGTTTTAATACCTCTAACCAACACCCTTTTATTTCATTTCATTTTTCATCAATTTGTAACTCCCATCCAAATATAACAGTCGATAAAAAAAAGACAACTGAAATATATAGGTTTGTAAAGTTTGTACTATTTAGAGGGTTTGCAAAAGAATTAGTCTATATATATATATATATAACCGAATTAATATATATATATACATATGGGGACAAGGCTGCACCCATTTTTGACATGTCGGCGATCTCATATCCCTAACCCGTTTTTATAAGAATCCCTGGCCCCAAAAGGGGCTGGTGAACTGGGTTCCCTATCGGGTCGGAGCAACTTATCATGCCTAACATGACCGAAAATGGTGGGTTGGTCGTGCTACATGCCAAGATTTATATGTAATTAACAAATGAATTTAATGCATAAAATGCAACAAATTCATAACACAAACATGTTATGAAGCAATAATGCATGTTCGAATTTGGTTGAAAAGACCTGGTTCAATAACAGAGTCGACCAATGAACACCAGGCACAACCTGGTGTGACTACCCTTAGTTGTGGGGCTCACGTCACGAAGACAAAGTGGCCAGAGAACCAAACCATAGATTGCACGCAAAGTCAAGCTCCGCATTGAGGCCTAGTGACTAGCGAGCAAGTGCCTGCCTGTTGGGTCGCTAGCACAAGCCACAATGACCATGCAGAAAGTTGAACGACATTGTAAAATTCAGTCCAAAGTAGTACCAATATGTTATGATTGGTACTCATACGTAGACATATATGATGGCTATGTAGGTTGCAAGCAAACGAACGACAAAGTAAACCGCAGAATATGGATGTTTTTTTTTGGGTAACCGTAGGTTTTCGGGTCAGCTTACGCGCACCGACTAATCCCTAGGCGACCATGAATGGCCTGGAGTCATCGCAGGTGAACCTCCATGGCCACAAGAGCTTTGGCCGCGCCTGGATTTGAACCCTGGGTAGATGGGATCTTCCACTACATCCCCCAAAGACTTTATCAGTGCGCAACAACCCAAATGGTTAGAATATAGATGTTAATTGGCACACACACTAAAAAGAATGCTTCTAAGATTGAACCACCCGATGTTAGTCGAGACATATGTTGTAACAAATTGTGTTGATGATTAGACACGAATTTTACAGTTTGTATAAAAAAAAAGTCACTTCATTTTATTATAAAACTGCTACTAATGAGTAGAGATGTCAGCCTTACCGAAAACGTAAACCATCAAAACTACAAGATAGGGTTTAGACTCATGATTTACCGAATTCACTATAAACTTTATTTGAATAAGGATAAATTAATTCCAATTATGGATTGTTATAACTGTATTTTATCGAATAATTAATTAAATGATTATATAATAATAAATTAAAGAAAATATATTTTCTTTTACAAATCTCGATGAGGAGATTGTTTTTTTTTTATTAATATTTTATGAAATTGCTTAAAAAACAATCAAACACCACAATAATTATTTTGTTTATATTATTTTCTTCTCGGGATCGTTTGTTTCATTTAATAACACATCGTCCAACATGCACCTCGACGCGTCACACTCGCAACTGCTTTCCAAATCCAAATTAACCAATTTTGTTTTTAGGAAAAATTCTAGGAAAACTCAATAAATTTTCTTGTTTTTAATGGGTAAGTATCTGATTTTTTTTTAAATAAAAAGTTATTGAATTTTCTCATTTTAAAATGATTAAGTTCTTGAATATTTTTTGAATGAAATAAATAATCGGACTTTTAAAAACGGTTACATACATCATTTTAACCTAAAAAAACTTTATGTAATCGGCTAGCAAAGCTTTAAAGTTAAGAAACCTACATCAGTTTTACCTTTTCCAAACTCTATGTCATTCAAACCAACGTCCATCGCTCCCCCTCGTAGCTCCACTGTCGTCAACTCTGTCACCACCGTTGGCCTCTGTCATCGATTTCCTCTTTTTGATCTTTTCTTTTTGTTTTTCCATTCTTCCTTCTTTTTTATTTGTATACGTACTCCATAAAATTGGTGCAAAAGTGGGAGAATTGAAAGGGAAAAAAAGATCAAAAAGAGAGAGATCGATGACAGGGACCAACGGCTGCAATGGGCGGTGTGGAGAAGAGATGACAATGGGGTGGTGAAAGGTGGCAAAGGGAGCGATGTGTTAGTGTTGAAAAATTTAGTAAAAATATGTGTTTTTACTAACTTTGGACACATTTAAATACATATATATGTATTATATATAATTAACTCTTAGTGGGTTTGTGTTCTTCTATATGAGAGCTTCGAAACGATATATCATGTGTCAAAAACGAAGTGTCTATGAATGAGATATCGATACTCAAAATTGAGTATTTGGAATGAACTTAGTAAAAAATCAAGTGGGTTTGGGAAGTGTCCCAGATAGGAAGGAGGAGTAAAAAGTTTTACGGTTTATAACCATGAAAGTGTGAGAGACTTACAAGCTCTTTTGATTGGTTTTACTCCAACACCTACCCACGCGGAGGGGGGGTGTCGATTGAAATTTTCGTAAGCTAAATCGCCAAACTTGTGCGTGGGCGCGACCTGCGGACACAAAATCTCGAGCTCCCACAACTTGGTTTTTGCTAATTTTATTTTTGACCCAGTGGCTCACGCGAACCCGCACGGTTACCTGCGCCATGCACCAGAATGTGAACGAAACAGTGGCTCTCGCGGGTTATCCCGCGCCATGCACTGTTTCGATTTCTATAACTCCCAAATCAAACAGTGGCTCTCGTGTTGGGTTGCACTTTTGTTTGGGTTGCGTTGAGTTGAAAATTCTCAAACCGTCAACATTGGGTTGGATTGTTAAAATGTCTTCAACCCGATCAACTCAATCCACGAGCACCCCTACTTCAAAATGAAACATATATATTTTGGTCCAATTCTTATTTTAGGACCATATTTTAAAAACTCTATATAAATTATATGGTCGGAAAAATGATTATTTTTGTGTATAATACTGATACGATGTAGATGAAACTTGAACGTATTTTCAAAAGTATATTTTTATAATACATATTTAGCCGCTTTTGTCGAGTGGGAGCACCTTTAAAGTGGATCAAAGTCGTGCAAAGTTGTCCAATTTGTTTTTAGGAGAATTTCATAGTTTCAATGACGGAATTTTTTTGGTTGATTTTAAAAGAGTTTTTCTGTTTTTACTTTTTTTTCCCCAAAAGATTTTTTTGGGTTTTTGGTTGATTTTGAGGACCTTTTCTGTTTTTGGCTGTTACCCCTTATATTTTATAAACCTCTAATAGGGTTGGGTTCACGTGAGACCAACCTGTTTTCGTGAGACCGGTGAGACCAAAAATTTACACTTGAAACTTCACAGCAAAACACTGTGAAGGTAAAAAAAATTTGAACCTTCACAGTGTTTTGATGTGAAGGTTTTTACCTTCACAACGTTTGCTGTGAAGGTTCAAGTGTAAATTCTTGGTCTCACGGGTCTCACGAAAACATCACGTGATCCCAAGTCTATATATATATATATATATATATATATGTTTTAAGCTATAAAAAGCTTAAATTAAAATATATTATCCAAAATACATATGTTTTTAAGCTATAAAAAATTAAATATATAAGTTTTTTAAAATATTTAATCTAAAATATGAATGAATGGTATATAAAATTATATATATTCATTTACTAGGTTCGACCTCGTGTATTACACGGGGTAATTTAAAAAATTAAATCATGTCAAAAAACTTATCTTATAGTTACAGATATGAATGGTCATCGAAAGTACGATACTACTTTTCCAAGCTTTTTTCCCCTTCAGAGTTGTTTTTTTGCAGTTGGTTACAAAATGTCATTGTTTTAGACAGTTTTCACAAATGATGTTTTACAAAAAATTAATAAAAAATATGAATAAATATTAAGCATTTATAAAACAAAATTTATAATAGAACGTAAATGAAATTATGGAAAAATACATAGTTAAAATTGATATGAAATTGCAAAAAGAAAATCACGACAATTTAGTGATTATTTGTATCAAATCTCATACTAATTTTAACAAATCTCATACTAATCACGACACATTAATTCGTATATATTTATGATGTTTAATAATATAATTAAATCCAAAAGTATTCAATATTTGACTCATTTCGAAGGCATTGACGAAACGATTACAATGATATAATTTGTAAAAAATAAAAATGTTTTTAATGCATTTTAGTTCATATATATTATTTATGTTAATATGATAAGAATCTAAAATGAAAAATAAAAAAGTAAGAGATTAAAAGTAAACTACATACCTAATTATGTAGTAAATATAAGGTATAAATTAAAAAAAATTTATTAAGGAAAAATTTAAGAAGAAATGAATGTGGATGTGCTAAATGAACTTATAATGTAAAATGCGTCTAGATACATGTTTAGGCGGGAAATGAAAAAATGGACTCACCAGAAAACAACACGTGTCAATTTAGTTACTTATTTATTATATGTATAGATTTGTAAACAAAAAAGTGAGGTGCGCGTGGGTTTGGAAATTGCATGGATCATAGAACAAATGAATTAATTAAATAATTTAATTATATATAGGATGATGCATGGCTTAATTGCAAATTACGTTATCTTTAAGCTTCACCGCCGGCGTCGTCACCGGCCGTCAACTTCCAATTCCTCTTCATCATCATTCACATATTAATATTTACTATAAAACCTTTCTTCCCACCAAAATCACACCGATTAATCAATCTTCCATATACATATTTTCATAATATATATATATATATATACACAGAGTGTGAGAGAGAGATTGAATTATATATATAAATTGAGGATGGCGTCATCGAGCGGTGGTGTTCCGCCGGGATTCAGGTTTCATCCGACCGATGAAGAGCTTCTGCATTATTACTTGAAGAAGAAGATTTCGTTTCAGAAATTCGATATGGATGTTATTCGAGAAATCGACTTGAACAAGGTCGAACCATGGGATCTTCAAGGTACCTTAATTACCCTATTAATTTCTTTCTTTAATTTCCTTTCATAATTATATATATGTAGGACCTTAATTTTACATATTTATAGACAAATTAGTATATATACATGCATTCATATATTATACAATAAGTAATTTAACTAATTTTATAAAACTTAATTAGTTAAAGTAGGAGCAAAAATAAATTCATATGAGAAGTAAGAAAAATTGAATGGGAAAAACAAATTTGGATTTCTTTAATTAATACTTAAAGATTTTCTTGGTATAATTTAGAGTTCTTAAATATATATATATATATATATATATATATATATATATATGAATCTTATATTTGAATATTACATTAATGATTATTAAAAAATGGTGATTTCTTTCATGTTTCTTTTTTAAATTAAATGAAAGGAGAAAAAAGCAAAAAGCAAAAGTTTTTGGTTGTTGTTCCTGTATAAAAATAATTATGTATTTTTTTTTTCTTTTATTCAATAATTTTCATTTCAAATAGTTAGAGAATACTAAGTTGTAATTAAATTTAAAAATGTTTTATAATATTAATGTAAAGTTTCAATTTTTAAAAATATGAAGTCAGATGTATACTAAGACCTTGTTCAATCATAATTAATTCCATGAACAAATTGCATATATATATATATATATATATATATATATATATATATATATGCATTCCAAAGAGGTGTCAATCTTTTTTAGGTTGAATTCTTTGCATAAACCACATTTATATTAGGGAATAGGGATGGACATGGTATGATATTATGTGTTTTTATCTTATATCGTATACCAAATAATTATAATTGATATGCAAAATTTTATACACCATATCAATCAACTATATTTGGTACCAACTTTTTTTCAATTGATACATGTTGGTACACTTTTGATCAACATGATAAAAGTTGAAATTACAGATTTATTTATATATATTGATATCTTTACCAACTAGATGCACTAAAACCATTAACCATTCAAATAACATGTTAATATGTGATGTACCACTTATCCATACATGTAAAAACATTCAAATAACCTTCATATAATACAAGGATCCACTAATAGTCTAATAAAATCAGCGATTGAGGAGCGACGATGAACGAGTTACTAAGGTTGTCATGGTTCGGTGATGAATTCAAACATGTATTTCCACTTGTATTAGAATTTAGAAAATAGGAAATAAGATAATTAAAAAAAATCAAAATCAAAATATGTTGTATTGTTGATTAAACTTTAATTATTATATAATTATTAAAATAACTCGGGACAGTACAATATTGTTGTGGTACCACATGACTTTTGATACTGCATGTCTACCATCACATATAGTTCTAACCAAGTTTGGATAGTTGGTATAGTACTATCAACCAATTAAATTGATACGGTTACGAGAATTAGTTGATCTGTTTTGATATAAAATTGACACCCCTAATTAAGTTATACATCCAATGTTGCTATTTGAACTTTTTTTTCTCAATCAATTCAAAGCATTAGAAATATAAAAAGGAATATAATATTTGATGTTGTTTGTGTAATGTAAAATAGAGTTCATTTAAAATCACTTTTATACTTCTGATTTGTAAATGAAGTGAGATTGATATGGTTATATATCACAGAGAGATGTAACATTGGATCGACACCGCAAAACGAGTGGTACTTCTTCAGCCATAAGGACAGAAAGTACCCAACGGGTTCAAGGACGAACAGAGCGACAAATGCTGGTTTTTGGAAGGCAACCGGGAGAGACAAATGTATTCGTAACACCTTTGAGAAGATCGGTATGAGGAAAACCCTTGTTTTCTATCGAGGACGAGCTCCCCATGGCCAAAAGACTGACTGGATCATGCATGAGTATCGACTAGAAGATAACGACGAGCAACATGACCCCCTCAATCCTACCCTCACATCTCCAGTGAGTTAATTTCTCCTGAATATATATTGGAACCTCCATTTTCTTTCTTAATAAATTTTTTGGAGAGTAATTTAATAGGGTTCCACATGCATATTTTTTACATGGTATCGGAGACAAGTTATACCACCAGTAAAACAAAATCAGGTTTATTGGACGTCTAAAATGTCCAAGTGTCATAATAAAATGATTTACGGGACCAAACAAAATAGCGTCATATCTAAAAGTGTTACAATATGTTTATTGGACGGTTTTTTACGTCTTAACAAGTTTTATAGGACAATTTTAAAATAAAATGTCATATTAGTTTTTTTATACGACACTGTTTGAAAAAGTGTCCTATAAACACAATTGTCTTATAAAAAATATGGGTTACAGGACAATTTTCAAAATTGTCTTATAAAATAGCTAATACAATACTTTAATTTAAAAACATTCTAAAAAACTTGTTGAAACGCTCAAAAACGTTCTATAAACCTATTGTAATACTTTTAAATAAGACGTTTATAGTTTGGTCTTATAAACTCATGTATAAAGTATCCTATTAGGGTGCTTAATTAGACATTTAGGCATCCTATAAACTCAATTAATTTTGTTGTAGTGCACTATAGACACTCGACACTTTGGGACAATCCGTGCCCATCTGGCTCTCTTTCGACATTCTAGGGTAATCTGCGTCCGTCTAGCCTCTGTTTGAGGGGCGTATTAGAGTCTCACATTAGCTAGATTTGAACCATTTCTCCTAAATATACGTTGAAACCCCCGTCTCTCTTCAAAAGATCTTTTGGAGAGTAAATTCAAACATAAAATTACACAAAAAAGTTATTTTTTTTGGAAATTTTCCACCCAAAAGAATGATATTTAAAACTATTGTTCTTGATGTTTTCCTACAGGAAGATGGGTGGGTGATTTGCAGGGTGTTCAAGAAGAAGAACCTTTTCAAGGTTGGAGGAACCGAACGGTCAAGAGGTGGCATGGGGTCCGATCAACTCGACCATGGCTCGAACCAACCCGGTTCTTTTTCGCACCCCAATCATCAATATCTACCGTACCATCAAGATCAACCGCACCAACTGCAAACCTTCGTCGATCTAGGGCTCAACCATGGTCAACTTCCTCACCATCACTATCCCCATCTCCAAGCACAAAACTTCATCCCCACCCACAAACCCCTCGGCTACGATTTCTCGAACCTACCATCTGAAGATTCACCAGTGATGGTCAAACAACTGATGACCAACCATGGTGAATGCGACAGTGGAAGCTGCGAGAACCAACAGCTTCCTCCAGTTGCGTACCAAGCTTGTGAGCCTGGTTTGGAGGTGGTAACCTGCGAACCAGCTCAAAGCTTGGCGAATGCAACTGGAAACGAGTGGGGGATGATGGATAGGCTCATGACCTCATCGCATCTTGGTGCATCCCAGGACCAAGATGGCGATTCGACCAAAGGAGTACAGAGGTATGAAAACAATGCAAATGCATCGTCGTCTTCATCACTGCACCAAATGAATCAAATACCGTTGCGCGGAGAGATGGATTTTTGGCGTTATGGAAAGTAGCCAAATAATCTTTGTGGCTTTTATCTAACATGTAAGGAGGTGAACGTTCTTACAGAAAATAACCGAATATACATTTACTTATATTAATTTTCTTAAAAAATGATGAAATGGATTAGAGCTTCAATTGAAGATGTCTCTTAACCATATGATATGATACTACCGATACTTTGATTATTACATTAATTATGTATTCCATTTCTTATAATTAATTTATCTGGAAAAACTATCATTGATCGTATTCCATTATTTATAAGTAACTTTTATTCAAAAAATATATCAAACAATCATTTTTTTTTATTAATATCGGGATTGTTTGATTTTTTTCCCTATTAAACCATATATGTATTTTAGCCGACTATAGTGATTAAACTGTATGAATAAATCAGATAAGTTATTTTTTTTGTAAATAATAAATGATCCGAATAACATAGATTACAATTGTAATTCTTACCCCACATTACCGAAATTTAATTTTAAAACAATTCGCAACAACATCCTATTAAATTGAATAATTAAATATGAATAAGATATTAATAAAACAATAAAAACATTCGACCAAAATAAAACTATGAAAAGGCCATAGGGAAATAGATTTGCATAAATGAAAAGGAAAAAGGGGTATTTTTGGAAAAAGATTGCCGCAACATGTAAAAAGATTAATTGGGTTAGCACCTCTTCAACCCCACAATGAAACATTAAAATAGAGGTCATGTTTATTTCAACCCATTATTAAAATATTGATTTTTTTGTTGTAAATTAAAGGAAACCTCTATCTTTAGAGGTTTTTACTCTTTAATAGCCTCTAAAAAGGAAAATTGGCTGAAATAACCATATTACATAATCAATTGCATCTCTTAGCCATTTCTTGATCCACTTTACCAAAATAAACCTAGGTCCGCAATCTGACCCTAAACGACAAAATTATTTGGCGGCTCTACCCAGATCCGTAATGGGTCGGGTCGGGTAGGTCCGCCATCTGCAATATAGACACGTGGCACACTCTCAGGAACCCAATGCGGACCTGCAAGCGGATGGCGGACCTACATTGGGTTTCTGAGAGTGTGCCACGTGTCTATATTGCGGATGGCGGACCTACCCGACCCGACCCATTGCGGACCTGGGTAGAGCCGCCAAATAATTTTGTCGTTTAGGGTCAGATTGCGGACCTAGGTCTATTTTGGTAAAGTGGGCCGAGAAATGGCTAGGAGGTGCAATTGGTTGTGTAATATGGCTATTTCAGCCAATTTCCCCTCTAAAAAAATATGTGTAGTACCTTTTTATAGCTTTGTGTTTTAATATGTGGTTGGAACTTGACAGAGTTTTGTGTTTTAGTAGGGATGGACCCCTCATTTTAGTGCTTTTTTAGAGGTGTGGGTTGAATATGGTCTTAGCATTAATGCATATTCGAACGCATCTATATAATTTCACGAATTGAGTTTGAAGTACATTATGTTTGTTAGCCAAAATCCAAGGGGGGCCTACTAAGGACCAAAGGAGGGTTCCGTCCCGTGTCTCCCACTCACTTGATTATCGTAAGAAAACAAAAATTTGAGGCGCCTTAAAGGTGTATCACTTAATTTTCTAGGGGTACCTTGAAATATTTTTAAACCAAGTTTGTGACATAAATCTAGAATTAATGGGATGGTTTTAGTTGGTTGGATTACTCCTCCTCTTATAGGAGATCATGGGGTTTGATTCTGACTTGTAGCAAATATTTAATTTTGGTTCATAATTGGAAAACCAATACCCCATAATCTCACTTTTATCTCTTTCAATGCTTACCTTGTGTTCTCTAATCTAGAGAGAAAAGAAATAGATGGAAAATAAAGAAAAGGAAAGGAAAATAATTTTTTTATTTGTGTTCTCGAAAGGAAAAAAAAGGCAAAGAAAGGAAATTAAAGAAAATAGTTTTTCATATTCTTGAACATGAGATAAATGAAAAGAAATTTGTCATTTTTACAAATATACTCTTATAAAAACATGTCATCTTTATAATGAAAGATTGGGTAGTTTTTTAATTTTAATAATTTCAGTAATTTTTTTAAATGGTTTTAATTTCTTTCATTTTCTTTCTTTCTCTTTTTTCCCACATTTGGGAGTAAAGTTTTGGGAGGAAACTTATCATTATTTTCTTTCTGTTTCCTTTTCTTTTTCTTCTTAAAAAAATTTCGAGAACACGAGTTTTTTTTTTACTTTTCTTCTCTTTCCTTTCCTTCGTAAAAAGAGTTTCGAGAACACAGCGTTAATCATTTTCATATGTTCTTGATCGTCAGCTTTCCCCAAAAATATGAGTTTTTCCTCTTGGTTTGGTATTTTATAATTTGTTTTTAGTTATTGATTTGATTATATGTTTTTATTTGAAATCCTAGATGCATATGGAAGCGAAATAAGATGCATAGTTGAATTTTGATTTGCAAAAACATCCTATTTAATATTAGGAGTTCTAGATGTATAAGAAAACGAAATTGAAAACCTATAAAAAGCAGAGGACAATCAAAATCAAATACTAAAAATTGGAGAACTTTATGAAATCAACCAAAAAATATACCATGTAACGGTGAAATTCAGCTAAAAACACACGTGTGGACATAAGATGTAGTTTTGTTTTTGCTCAAAAGGTCAAGATCGATTCAATTTGAAACAAGGCATTATTCCCGAAAACGACACATTTAACTTTCCTTCGGTCAAACCTCGTTGACTTTTCCCTCCGATTAAACCCCACGACTTTACTGACCTTTGATCCACCTTTAAAGTTAAAGTGTACTTGCTCAAAAATATTCTCGAGCCACCGTTGCCAAAGTCACACACCCCTTTAATCGAGACAGAAGGCGAGGTAAAACACTAAATTTTGTCTTTCAAACAATTTATTCAACGTACAAAACAAATAACAATTTTTTTATAATTAACATAGACAACTTAATGCTTAATCCAAAAAAAACATACAAACAACCCCTAATTCTGGTTCGTATCTTGGTGCTAATTCTATACGTAAACATGTTTTTAGTTCAATATCGTAGTAACGTACGTGTCTAAAAATCTCCGAACCCATCAAAGACTACCACAATCGTAATCAATATGACCGCTAGGGTTGCGAAAGAGAAGAACCAATAACACAATACATATAAACTTCTTTAGACGCGAAGAAGCTCCCAATAGCATGCCGGTGAGGTAAGTCTGCAACGACAGTCGAACCACCCTCATTATTCGTTGTTTTACATACTGATTGAACGCTTCTTCAACTCCCTGGACCATAACCTTTTTCTCGGTTTCAACATGGAACGAACCCATTTGAGCCAAGTTTCTAACGAGCACGACTGCATCCTCTAAACCAGCCGAACCACCTTGCCCAAGAAACGGACCCATGACATGCATGGCGTCCCCAGCAACCGTTACGGTTCCTTTACAGAATGTCCCCATTAACAAGTCCCATGGCGCACGATACCTTAAGTGCGAAAAAGATAATGTTTTGGCATCTGTGATTTCGATCATTTCTTGAATTTCTTTGGGATAATCGCTTAGCAAATCGAGGGTTGATCGTCTTATTTCTTCAGGATCTTCCCAATTCCGTTCATCTGTTATTGTAAAGAGAAAAAAAGGAAGGGTTAGAATCCCATATCGGTTACCAGGGACGGATCCAGAAATTTTTTCATACGGTGGCACGACAAAAAATAATTACAAAAAACACGGTTTTTATCGAAGCGTCTTCATTTTTTTTACCGACATTCAATATTACCCGATGTGTTTTTAGCCTATTTCCATAATTTCGAGGGATTTTTAAGTTTTTTTATCGATTTCGAGGGATTTTTTCGGTTTTTTGGTTGATTTCGATAGATTCTTTTGGTTTTTTGGTTGATTTTGAGGTACGGTTGCACTTCTTGAAGTTTCCAAACTAATACGGTAGCATCTTCTAAAACGATACGTTTGCACCTTTCAAGAATCTAAAATATTTTACCCTTCGTCGGAGAAATAATACGGTGGCACGTGCCACCGTATTCAACCTACTAGATCCGTCCCTGTCGGTTACGAGTAATCCAAGCCGCGATGCGGGGAAACTCGGCCAAGGCATGAGAAACCAAGCCGCGTGCGGGGAAACTCGGCCAAGGCACGAGGATTCCAAGCCGCGGTGCGAGGATACTCGGCCAAGGCACAAGGATTCCAAGCCGCGGTGCGGGGAAACCGGTAAACCTCCGTTAAGATTTACTTACACTAGAAAGAAGTGTTGAAGAGTGTTTGACTTTCTTTTTCCAGTTCTGGGTTAATAAATTGGGAGGAGTAATTTTGTACTTTTCCTTTAGAAGAAATAAGGTGTAGTTTGTTTAGTAGTTGGGGTTGTTTGGGTTGGGGGATTCATTCTGTTTTGTCAAATTGTAAAGTGAGCTGTTGCTCTTGGGAGAGAGCAGACCCCTCGAAAGTCTGTAAAACATTTCTAATTCGATTTAATACAATTCGGCTGGATAATTTGGCCGGAGTACAACCTCGACCAAGGCACGAGGCCACCATGCCGCGGTGCGAGGATACTCGGCCAAGGCACGAGGAGTCCATGCCGCGTGCGGGAAAACTCGGCCAAGGCATGAGGATTCCAAGCCGCAGTGCGGGGAAACTCGCCCAAGGCACATGCCACCATGCCGCGGTGCGGGGAACGGGTGACGATCTCGTGATCAAGGCAACGCGTGCGGGGAACGGGCGACGATATGGGGAACGGGGCACGGCGTGCGGGGCTAAGCGTGCTGGGCGGCCCGCATGCAACCAAACCTCAACGTGCCGCGTATTTTTTCGACTAGTCGCGGGCACGGGGGAGCACCAGACCCCATGGTCTCTCCTATATATATACCTTATGGACAAAAAACAAAGTGACAGGAACAAACATTGATTTTTTGAGGAGTCATAATTTTTCATAGGAGGCCGAAACGGGGTCGGTTTTGGACGAAATTTTACGTGATGCCTCGTGAACATAAAAAAACATGATCCCAAAAAAAATTATCGTTTTGGGGTCGCGATTTTACCGGGGATGCCCGGGGGGTGCCGGGACGGCTCCGGGCGGCCGGGGTCACGGTCACTCGACCAAACGGGGTCGGTTTTGGTCGAAACTTTGCGTGATGCCTCGTGAACATAAAAAAACATGATCCAAGAAAGTAACAAATTATTTTATATTTTCATTTAAAAAGTAACAAATTTTAGATTGAAATTTTATAATAAAACAAAATTACAAAAAATATAAAATAAAATATTATATTATTTTTTAAAAGAAAATTAAGGATTTTGATGAAAAGACTGAAATGCTCTTCGCTTTAACAGAGAAAAGACCAGGGACCATTTTTAAAACAAAATGAAAACCACAAGTATTCACGGATAGTATAACCCCAAGCAAGTATCGACGACCATTCTTGAAAAAATGAAGACCCATACTAGACCGTTAAAATTGAAGAAAAAAACGGGTCATGAAAAAAAATCGAGCCATTCGTTAGGCCCATTTATATTTTTATAATTAATTAAACTTTATAGATGATTGAATAATTAATATGTTATTACTATTTTTTTCAAAAAAAAAAATATATGTTACTACTATTTTATTAAAAAAAAAAATTAGAAGCCACCTTGGCTGGCTTAGAGCCGGATTCCCCTACTGACTACCAAACGTCTCTCAAGTATATACTATTCGTGATATATCGTGTTATGAATCTCGATCTTGAAATATTAAATGGTAGAAACTGAAACATTTGCTTGAAGAATCCGGTCCTTTGAGGTTGATGAATCTTTAAAGAGAAAATGTCCATACTCGGTGGTTTGTGAAACTATTTTTGTGAAACTATTTTTCCCTTAAGTTATGTATATTATTATGATTTTTATATTTAAATTGACTTTTTTTATGTATTTAAATGATTTTACATAACTCGTGATATTATATAAGAGCCATTAGTATGTGAGCAAACCCGGCCCATTTATAAGACGGGTTCAAACAAATTATTAAGCCTACGGACTTGAGTTTGCTATATAAAGCCCGTTAGGCAAAAAAGTAGTTTAGACCCGGTCCAAGTCATCACCTCTAATAGGAGGTGGTCTACTTCCGGAACATCTATTCCCAAGACCCGACACTCTGAGACATGTGTCTCTGTTAGAGCGGGCATGTTATTGAGTCCAACATTGGCTAGTCCCGGACCTTTTTATTTCAATATAGGTAGAAACCATCATAGAAACTCTAGGAACGAATGGTTTCAGATATAAAGGAAGAAAAGTGATACGAAATCGACCTCTAGAAACGTATGGTTGTGCACAAAACCAATACACCAAGTGATCGTCAATCGGAAGCCTTCCCAGAAGCTTGTTGTGTTTCCGGATACGTAGAAACTCATGGGCGAACGAATGACCATTCGGGTAGTTCGATAAACCTCTAACTCCACAAAACGGGAACATCTTCGTCGGTTTCAGGTTAAGGAAGTCGGCAACTATCGACTTAACCCCATCGCAACCAATTACAACCTACCAAACACAACCGAAGTTATTCTAACGAAATCAAATCATGCAGCAATTAATGTGCAAAAATGACGTACCAAAATCAATCTAGAAACGCCATTAAAACCGATTCAATTGCAGTTCTCGTAATCATTCGAGTTAATAATACCTTAGCGAAAATGGAGCTTCCATCGATGAACCGAAGGACTGGTTTGGTAGTATTTGGATCCAATTTTATCGATTCAAGTTGGCATCCGAACTTGACGGTGGCCGGAGGAAGTGCATCATAAAGAGTATCAATTAGATCCTTTCTTCTCAAACAACGAGTTTCGCCTCCCCTACGTGAATAAACAAAATCAATCTGTAAAGTTTCTCGAGTAATTTGAAAAACAAACAGATTCGTTTAATCTACGGTGAACTTACATCGGAATTTCTTCGACCTTTCCGTCGGCGAGCGATACGATTCGTTCCCTACATATGATCCAGATGTATTGATCCGTTAGTTCAATAAGCAACAGAACTTTGCACACGATTTTGTCAGATATTATCAAATGTAGACAACGAAATCTGAAGAACACGTACGATTTGGAACTAAATTTGAGTTGAAATTGGAATCCAGAAAGTGTAAATCATGGAAAACGATTTGAGTTTTGGATGTATGTGATAATAGATTTGGACTATTACAACTTTAATTGTCTATATTATAGAGATTTATGAGGTACCTGTGGATCGGGATAGCAGTTTGGCGGAGGATTTCGGCGACGCCAAGCTGGTGCAGAGCTCGCCAACCGTTTTGGCGGATTCCGATTGCAGATCCGGTGGTGTTCCTGAGAGATTCGGATCTTTCCATTACTACGGATTTGATACCTTTTTTGTGAAGAGCGAGGGCCGTCGCTAGTCCAGAAATCCCTGCCCCAATGATCACCACTTCATCGTTGACCTCCATCACCGCTTCTTCAATCTCGTCTTCCTATGGTGGTATCCCCAAATAAATTTCTCACACACACACATATATAGATATTATATATATTATATAGATACAGTGTCTGTCTTTGTCTGCTAGGTCAGTGGTCCGTCAAAGATAAAGACCAACATGCAGATATTTATAGGTAGCATTGGGGTGAGCAAAGGTGGGTACCTCGTCAAAATTTATGGAATTAGTTCCGGAACTAAAATTGCAATAAACAAAACATTGTTACATTCCGAAGCAAATTACATTACAATAGTTAAATTATAGAAGATAAATTATATTATTTTTTTGAGTTAACATACTCGTTCCACAAATGTTTAGTTAGGGGGTGTTTGGGATTGCTTATTTAAAGTTTGATTTGGGTTTGTTCTTGGTGTTCTTGGAGGTTGAAGATGAACATTCAAGAAAAGTAATAAAAAAATGAAAAAATAAATAAAATAGGTAAAATGACCATAATACCCTCATGCTTAACGGAGGAAATAGACGGCCGTTAGCTCGAGGGACCAAATCCAACACAAAATGCATACGTGGAAGGTTTATTTGTCATTTTTGAAGTTTAGGGACCAATTCCATAACAAACGCCAAACGATAGGGACCAAATCTGTAATTTACTCTATTTTAAACTATTAATCTCTCTTTCTCTCTCTCTCTCTCTCTCTCTCTCTCTATATATATATATATATATCTATACTATATTATAAATATGACATAAAAAACTCTTAATTACAACTCACTAAGCTTTATATACTATCATTTAAAAATAACTACTAAAGTCTAATATACTACTTGTAAAGCTTTTAACCCTAATTAATATATTTCATCCTTATCCCCCAAAATCCTTATCTCTAATCCCCAAACCCTAAAATTATGAAATTTGAATTCTGATAAACATAATCAAAACAGAATAAACATCTCAATTTAAATATAAAAAATTTAAAATATATAAGATAATTAATGAATTTTAACAAACTACTTAATTTTTTTTATATAAAAAACATTATATTGTTAAGCCTAAGTTAAACAAATTTATATATAAAAAACCATTATCACTCAATAAAAATCATTCAAAATCGTACTGTAAATCAATAAAAAACAAAAAATAAAAATAAACATTAAAATTGTGATGTATTAAGCATTATGTACTATTATTTAATGCTAATCTACTTAAAATCTCTTAAAAAAGAATTAATTAAGCAATATGTACTACTTTTAAATGCTTTTAACCCTAATTAATAACTTTCATTCTTATCCCCCAAAATCCTTATCTCTAATCCCCAAATTCTAAAATTATGAAATTTCAATTCTGATAAACATAATCAAAACAGGATAAACATCTCAATTTAAATATAAAAAATTTAAAATATATAAGATAATTAATGAATTTTAACAAACTACTTAATTTTTTTTATATAAAAAACATTATATTGTTAAGCCTAAATTAAACAAATTTATATATAAAAAAACCATTATCACTCAATAAAACCATCCAAAATCGTACAATAAATCAATAAAAAACAAAAAATAAAAATAAACATTAAATTCATGATGTATCTCGCTGCATTACGCGAGTACGCTTCTAGTATATATATATATCATTATAAAGTTGAATATTAGATTAATATTTATAAATAAAGCCCAACATTTTTGACCTACAGATATATAGATCAACAAATTATATATTATAACATTTATCAGAACACTGTTCATGATAAATTACATATTTGGTTCTTCAGGTTTTTAGTAAATTACAGATTTGGTCCTTGAGGTTTTATCTCCCTGTTAGATTTAGTCTTATGTTTGTAGAGTTACATATTTGGTCCCTATAGTTTTATTTTCCTCTTGGATTTAGTCCCCATAATTTGTTGATTCCAAAATAGACTTTCGATTTTGCATTTGCGTAACATTTTGGTCATCGAAACTAAAAGTAGTTAGCTCCTGACCGTTAAGTAAATGACATTTCGATCATTTATAACTTTTTCATTTTCTAATTTAAATAAATAAAAGTTATATTATAAAAATTATTTTTATTATATAAGCATAAAATAAAGATCTCTTAACATGCATCGCATCTCAATGACTGTGTCTTCTCCAACCCAAAACCTTCCGTCTTCCCCATCAATCCAAGCACATAGTCGTAGGTGATTCACGCACCAATTTTTTATTTATTAATAAAGTAATTTATCATAATTTATTTAATGTTTAATAATGATGTAAAAGTTGTTTAATTCATATTTTTATTATAATTTAATTTAGGTTTAATAACAATGTAACTTTTTTTAGATTTAATGATGTAATATACCATTTGCCAATTTATTTTCGCTTCCTATCATACACACACATCATCCTCATAGGGCATTTTGTAAATTATAGTGATGTTGCTAACAGACACAAAATGTTTTGTTCTCATAATTGGTCATGCTCAAATTTATGGTTTTAATATTTCTTTCCATCCGCAGCAACGCGCGGGCATTAATCCCACCTCGTATTATAACATTTATCAGAACACTGTTCATGAACAGTGTTCTGATAAATTACATATTTGGTCCTTCAGGTTTTTAGTAAATTACAGATTTGGTCCTTGAGGTTTTATCTCCCTATTAGATTTAGTCCTATGTTTGTAGAGTTACAGATTTGGTCCCTATAGTTTTATTTTCCTCTTGGATTTAGTCCCCATAATTTGTTGATTCCAAAATAGACTTTCGATTTTGCATTTGCGTAACGTTTTGGTCCTCGAAACTAAAAGTTGTTAGCTCCTCACCGTTAAGTAAATGACATTTCGATCATTTATAACTTTTTCATTTTATAATTTAAATAAATAAAAGTTATATTATAAAAATTATTTTTATTATATAAGCATAAAATAAAGATCCCTTAACATGCATCGCATCTCAATGACTGTGTCTTCTCCAACCCAAAACCTTCCGCCTTTCTCATCAATCCAAGCACATAGTCGTAGGTGATTCACGCACCAATTTTTTATTTATTAATAAAGTAATTTATCATAATTTATTTTATGTTTAATAATGATGTAAAATTTGTTTAATTCATATTTTTATTATAATTTAATTTAGGTTTAATAACAATGTAACTTTTTTAGGTTTAATGATGTAATGTACCATTTGCCAATTTATTTTTGCTTTCTATTATACACACACATCATCCTCATAGGGCATTTTGTAAATTATAGTCATGCTGCTAACAGACACAAAATGTTTTGTTCTCATAATTGGTCATGCTCAAATTTATGGTCTTAATATTTCTTTTCATCCGCAGCAACGCACCGTCATTAATCCCACCTCGTTTTACCACATTTTTTAAAATATTTTAGTGGTGGTTCTGAGCCTGAGATAAAGTATCACCATTTTCATGTTTTTAGTGTTAAGTTGGAGATGTCTGAACTTTAAAAATGTTTTTGTAAAATGTATAAAAGTTAAATTTATATTTCTTTTGTTTTATAAATAAATAAAACTTTGATAAATACTTTAATAAAATATTTAATTTAATTATTATTTTAATATCATTTAATAAATTTATTAAAAATATTCGTATTTGGTTATACAAATCTAAACTTTATAACTAATATATATATATATATAATGAATTAGATAGAAATTATATAAACTAATATACCATATATTATTTAATTTTTTACCATCTAATTTGTATTAATTAACATATTATGTTATGAGTGTTGCTAACTCTACCCCCTATAAAACTCATACCCCCTCCTAAGCTCCTATCTCCCTCACAACCTCGACAACAACCTTCCAAAAACTTAGTTTTAATTGATTTTTAATATATAGTTACATTTTATACCCCTATAATTATTTAGTTAGTTTACTTTATACCTTTTACTTTTCTAATTTTTATTTTACACCATCACCATATTAATACATATAATTGTATATTAATTAAAATACGTTAAAAAAAATACGTTTTAATTTTAACAAGTTACACCATTACAATCATCTCTTCGATATCTTCGAAATGAGCAAAATATTGAATATTTTTGGATTTAATTATTTTATTATATGTTAAAAAATACGTTAAGGAAATCGATATATATATATATATATATATATATATATATATATATATATATATATATATATATATATATATATATATTAGAAGCGTACTCGCAAATGCAGCGAAATACGTCACGATTTTAATGTTTCATTTTATATTTTGTTTTTTTGTTACGATTTTGGATGATTTTGAGAAAGTGATAATTTTTTTTAATAAATTTGTTTAATTTATGCTTAATAATATAATGTTTTTTTATATAAAAAAAGTAAGTATTTTGTTGGAATTCAATGATTATCTTATATATTTTAATGACATCTAGAAAAAATAACCAATTACATATTTAATAATATTAGAAGCGTACTCGCACAATGCAGCGAGATACAAATTGGTGGGTGTTAGAAGTCTGCAGTAGTAATATGTATCTTGTGCTTTGATACTTGTAAATTAAGAGATTTTTAAAATCTTGCATAAAATGATGGTACATTGTGCCTGGTAATTTGTATTCAAGAGTTTTTTATCTCATACAAAAGTAGATTAGATGTGTATGAAGAATATATAGAGCGTACTCGTACTCGTGAATATGTTGCTTTAAATGAATAATCAAAGTTGAAATTTGTTGGAATAAAAAAAACGCAATATATTTATTATGTTTATTATCATTATGTTAAAAACTTACGTTCGATGTGGCGCATTTTCTCTTTTTTCAAAAAAAAATCAATTAACCAAGATACAGTATATTACATATAATAATATAATCAAATCAAAAAATATTCAATATTAGGGCTCATTTCGAAGGTATCGACGAGACGATTATAATGGTGTAACTTGTTAAAATTAAAAAGTATTTTTTTAACGTATTTTAGTTAATATACAATTATATGTGTTAATATAATAAAAATGTAAAATGAAAAATATAAAACTATAAGGTATAAAGTAAATCAATCAAAACAGTGCAGGAACCAAAAATGTAATTATGAATTCAAAAACAATAAAATTAATCATGTGAGGGGGAGGGGGAGGGAAATTTTGCAAGGGGTAGGGAAAGAATTTCCCTATGTTATTAATGATTTGTTTGAAATTATTGCGAAGTCGCATGCCCCTTGAGGAGGTACTGTATTACAATAAATATCATCCTCCTTCGAAATTCTTTTCCATTCGTTAAACGCTTTTGTCCTGAAAATTTGTTCATTCTTCAACCCATGGTCGGAACTATGTATTCGTAAGAGGGGTCATGTGTCACTGCTCAACTATCACATATATATTATGGAAAAATTACAACTCTTAGGTGCGTTTGGTATCCAGACAAGATATGACAGAACAGGACATAACAGAACAATTATCCAGCGTTTGGTAAGACAAAGTTAGACATGATAGAACAGATAAAATGACCAATTTACCTCTAATGAGTTGTTTATATCTTCTTTCATATTTTGATTTATTTATGTAATTTATTAAATTATAATAAAATAAATATTTTTTAATAAAATATGTCATTAAAAGTTTTCGCCGAAACGATTAAAATGACACCAAAATAAAAAAAATGTAGTTTCGAATTTTTTTATACCTTTTCTATATTATTTTATTATTAATAATATTTAATAAATTACATAAATTAACCAAAATATAGAAACCATGTAAAAATAATATTTTGAGGACAATAAGTGAAAGTTTAAATAACATAAATACAATTTAAATAATGAATAAATTGTAAAAAATGGAGTCATATTTGATGTTTTAGAAGAAAATTAGGTTTTATTTTGAGGTTATGTTAGTAAAATATAAGTATGTTCCACCTTGTCTAGTGGAACAGTGATCCCTGTTCGGTTCTATTACATCATGTCCAGTGTACCAAACACATCCTTAAAGGTGTTATCAATGTGATTTAATGTGCCACCAGGCCCAAACACATTAACACATGGCATCGTTGCCAGAAATATAAACGACTATAATAGCATATTAAGGCATTGTTTGGTAAAAATAAGCTAGCTTATAAGCTAACTTATTTTCTGGATACATGTTTGGATGACCATAAGCTAGCTTATAAGCTAGTTTTTTGATAAGCTACTTGGAGTAGCTTATGAGAAGCTTTTTGTGATTATTCCAATTATGCCCCTCATTAATATTCATAATTATATATTAACTTTTAATTATAAATAAATAATTAATGTCTTTTTCGGTAATTTAAATGCTTATAAGCTAGTTTTTATCAAACGTGACTTTTTCATCAGCTAGTTTATCAGTCATAAGCTAGCTTATCAGCTAGTTTGCTAAACATAGCCTAAAGCTTAAATTTGAGTTTTGATGGCTTACAAGTTACAACGGTGGAACACAAAAACCTAAACTATAAACCTAAACTTAGTGTGTTGTACTATTGTATTGTATTTTATAACTATAGTTAATCTTTATTTTATTATATATTATGGTAATTATTTTGTGCCATTGTTAAAAAAAATTGGATCCCAAAACCATCTCCGAACCGATCAATGACCACCATATTCATAATGAATATGTCAATTAGGGTTCCGAAAAGAGATGGCCAACACAATAGATATAAGCTTTCTTAAACGCAAAGACAAATCCAAATAGCAGCTCGATGAGTCCCCCATCCTTCGTGTTTGACATATAGATCGAATGTTTCCCCAACTCTTGAACCACAACCATTCGAGCCAAGTTCCAAGCTAGCACAACCGCATCTTTCAACCGTGATGAACCACCTAGTCCTAGGAAGGGACTCATCACAAGTGATGGTGCAAATGTATAGAAAGTAAGGGGCCGTTTAACAAACGCGCTTACCTGGTAAGCTCTTACCAAGTCAGTTACCTTTCCGGATGAACATTACAACTATCGAGAATCTTACCCGGTAAGAACGATGGCAAGGGCCAAAAGTCTTACCCGATAAGTGTGGGCGGCAAGTCTTACCGGGTAAGCACTTACAAGGTATATTGTTGCATACGATGCCGTTTAAATGAACTAGAATCTTACGCGAGAAGGCAAATGAAAGTGTTAATTTTTACCGGTAAGCACTTACCGGGTAAGCATTTGGGTAAACGACCCCTAAGTCAAAGGTCAAGATTCTGAATATCAAACGTTGTCTAGAACTGTTGTTGTAGAAGATGACACCAATTCAGAAGAATACATGGTCTTACGGGCCGTTTACCAAATTCTTACCGAGAAAGCGGTTACTCGATGTCACTTACCTTACCCAGTGAGCACGACAAGGACCAAGAAACTTACCCAGTAAAAAGCATAGCAAGGACAGTGAGTATTACCTGGTAGTAAACGAGAAGACTCTTACCAGGTAAAAGAGCATACCAACAATTCATTTTAATGGCCAAGAATATTACCCGATAAGGTACTCTTTCCGGTAAGTGCTTACCCGTTAAGTATTTGGTAAACAACCCCTTAGTCGCTAATAAACCAAAAGTTATATGTTCAAAAAACCGTTGCCTTACAAGAAAAAATTGGATGGTGTATATATATGCCAAGATCATCTTATTTACATACCAAACATCAAGGAGTTAAATAACTACGATGATAAATCAAACCCAACTAAACGAACCAAGTGAACCCCAGGGTTTGAGAATTTGGTAGAATGTACGTACACCTTACCTCTGCCCCAATTAGTAGAGATGTTTCCGTGAAGATCCCAGCTACCGTCTCCACTTTTCAACCTCTCTATGAGTTGCTTTGATCAGCTTCTTAGTGTTCACGACAACCTCATCGATGAGACCACCAATCTCATCCCTGGTATCAACAAGTCAATTTTGAAAGATTAGAGACATAGTACACAGTTGGTCGAAATCAAGAGTTCAAAACTGTTCTGAAAATATAAACATCAATCCCGAACTAAATTTGAAACAAACAAAATAATGTGCAATGAAGGCATTTAAATACGATGAAGTACTTGGGTTGAAGTCAAGTAGAAAATGATAGAAGAGTCATTGGCACTGCAGTATTTGGGTTAGCAGTAGATTCCAACCTCCGTGGAGGTCAAGAGTTCAAGACACGTTAAAAGTGAGTATTGTATGTGAGTTTTGTCGTATAGAAGGAGGCAACCAATATCAAATTTAGATCACACAACTTTTTTGAAGTATATAGTATTTATATACGGCAAATACTCACACTGCACTCCTTATCTTTAGTGAGGTTCGAACCCTTGACCTCCTGGGAGGCTGGGATCTACCACTAACCTGGATACCACTGAGCCAATGACACTTTGGTGGATCAAACACATTAAATAAACACCCACACACACAACTTACTGAATAGGAAAAGTGGCAGGTCCTCTGAAAGCCCTCGTGAGATTTGAGTGTTGCCGATTCTCGTCATAAGCAATTCCCCTCCCTGCACCATAGCCAAATCCTACACCAACTCCACATCCAGCACCAAATCCAAAACCTATCTGTAGGCCAGGGATTCCAGGACCCAACCCGGCACCTGAAGTAATATTTATCTTAGATAACTCCTAAACAAATTCACAGAAACGTTACTCTTTTCATCCTAAATATTCTCGTTATATCACCTTTCTTTTGCATATACTAAAAGAGATGGACTATGTTTTAGTATGACTGAAATTCATTAAGGGGGCGTTTGGTTTGACGGAATGTTTTTTGAGGGATTTGAATTTTGTGGAAGGATTTGGAATCTTTGGTGTATTTGGAATGGAATTGAATTCCATTCTTTATAAATAATTTATTAAAAAAATTATAAAAATAATTATGTTACCTTTTACTAATTGATTATTACATAACAAATGTTTTTGACATATTTTAAAACATATTATTAAAATCAAATTCTATGAAATCCCGTAAAATACCAACCACCATGTGGGATTTCTAAATCCTATGTTTGTGGGATTTCATTGAAATCCCCCGGGATCTCAATTCCAGACAGCCTATAAATCAAATGCGAGATTGGAATGGAATCCAATTCCAAATCCCACAAACCAAATGGGCCTAAGTTCACATGTTGCAAGCACAAACTAAGTGGAAGTCTCAAACCTCGCAACCACCGGTTCCAAGTAATATCATGTTCTCAAAGAAGTAGAACTTAAGCATAAAACAACTACCCACAAAGAGTAATACAGCTTAGTAGAAGATAATAACCTCGCATCAACAGCAACAATTACTACAGCAAATATTTGAATCAGATTCTACATGAAGAAACCATATATAAAGTTGTGGAAGATTCTCTTATCAATTTGGAAGTTGAAGAACAGTGTTGGGAAAAAATTTGGGTCTCGTTCAGAAATCACAATAAAGTGCCTGGACAAGAATCTGAGATCGCATAGAGCTTGCTTAAACAATATTTTGGACCCTATTTTGCATAGGTTACATGAAATTTGTTTGAGGATTATATCAAAACTGAAAGTATCGATTTAGGCAGAAATTGAAAGCTTATAAACATAGAGATGTTGTAACGTCTTGTACGTTAAAGTCGAGAATGAATGCACCTTTAAAAGGCATCGGTTACTGGATTAACCGAACAGTTGTTGAGATTTACAAAATGGTATGCACTAAAATTCCATATGGTGAAATACCTTCTGAATCCAAGTCTAACCTTCTGAAGTATTTGCCTTCTGAAGCGAAGTCCTTCTGGACCAGCCCTTTTGAACTTAGTTAAGAAGGCGATCTGCGTTTTGAACTAGTTAAGAAGACGGAGTTGCCTTCTGAACTAGTTAAGAAGACGGAGTTGCCTTCTGAACTAGTTAAGAAGACGATTGCCTTATGAACTAGTTAAGAGGATTTGCCTTGTGAACTTTGTTAAGACGGTGATTCGCCTTCTAAACTATTCAGGCTTAGAAATTTCAGAAAGCTTATTGCTTTTGGAACTAGACTCAGACGTAAGCCTTCTGAATTCAGACTTATAATAGGGGCTGTTTGGTTGATTTAATTAAGTCCTGTATGGATAAAGTTGTTTGTGTAGATTAATCTGTCTCAGGAATGTTTTTGTTTGGGAGGGTTTTTTCATACATGAAATTAGCGTGTTTTTTAATTGGAAGGGGAGGTTTGAAAAAACTTGGCTTTCTACATAAAGCTCTCTACATAAACCTCCCCTTAAAAGTCATTTTCTATATCATTAAGCCACTACCAAAAATATCATGTATAGCTAACCGAATAAGCTGCAAGCCACATTAAGCTTATTAAGCTACTAACAGGTAGGCCCTTAGTCTTTTTGAACCAGACTAGGACATAGGCCTTTTGAATCCAGACCTAGCATTTAACATTTCTTGTCAGTAACACTTAGCACAAACTGTTTTTGTTTCAGGACGTTGCCCCTTGCACCCCGCAAAAGAACGCAGCCCTTGACCCCCCCTATATTGCGACATACAACTAAGCATTCTCCACCACCAAACCTATATTATACCTTAACCATCAACCCTTTCAGTCTATTATGAATCCAATTACATAAAATGGCCTATAATTCACTAAAATCCCCAACAAAACAGTGCATTTAACATCAAATCAGCTACCTACTCTCTTCAGGATGAAGCATTTAACCAGAGTAAAATTCCCCTAAATCTATCCTAACCAGTTCCCACCAAACTCAACAAATTTTCGTTTTCTACGTATCCACTAAAAATCAATTACAATTCAGCTGTTTCTTAAGTTGAATTCATAACATAGGGTTTACAGAATCAATTTAATTTTCTAACAACAACAGAATTAAAAAGGTAAATTGTTCCATGAATCAAAAAAATCAAACAAGAACAACATTACCTCCGATCATTCCAACGCCGAAACCGATACCACAACCGGCGCCAACGCCAAAAGCAGGGCCGAGCTTACCGAGTTTGTCCGAGTAGAGCGCTGGTAGCTTCCAGAGTAAACCTTTTTCGTCATCGTTTCTGTTACTCATTTTCCTGTGCGTGAAATTTGGGGGTTTATGATTCGATTTAGCAGAGTTCCTTCTCGATTTATGAAGATGAATTTGTTAATGCAACAGAGGTTTTTGATGGATGTTTTCGTAATGGAATGATAGCGTACGAGAGGAAGACATACGAGATAATGGCAATCCGACCCGACCCGTATTCATAAATTATGAGCTTCGTCCATTTTGTAATGTAATCTATATCTATATTATATGATAAAGCACAGATAAAAAAAACTCTTAAATATAAATTATTAGGCATAAGGTATCATCATTTTATGCAAGATTTTAAAAATCTCTTAATTTACAAGTATCAAAGCACAAGATACATATTACTATTGCAGGCTTCTAACACACACCAATTTGGTATGTACAGGGCCTTCCTTTTATGCAAACCCTTCCATGTATCACTATTAATTAATATATTATATTACTATAAATTTGTTTTAATTATATTATTAAATATGTAATTGGTTATTTTTTTAAATGTCATTAAAATATATAAGATAATCATTGAATTCTAACAAAATACTTAATTTTTTTTATATAAACAACATTATATTATTAAGCCTAAATTAAACAAATTTATAAGAAAAAGCAATATCACTTTCTCAAAACCATCCAAAATCGTACTATAAATCGACAAAAAAACAAAAAATAAAATGAAACATTAAAATCGCGATGTATTTCGCTGCATTGCGCGAGTACGCTTCAAGTAATAACTTAAAAAAGTTGGGTTTTAGAGAGAAGTTAAGTTAACATGAGAAGTATGAGAAGTGATTATCAATCGTTGATGTATATTAAGATGAGGTGCAACGAGATGCACCCGATCAATTCCCTTATGAAGCGCTATTCATTGTTGTGTTTGATATTATAAGTGATCAAGGGTTCAGATACATTTCTCACTCTCTTTATGTTAACTCAACTTCTCACACTATACCTCGCATAAATACTCTTAACAACAAATTATTAAAGTAATCAAAATATTACTCTCTTCTGTCCCAAAATAAAAATGACATATAGTTTTAAGAATGTGTAATTATTACTTTTTTTAAATAATTGAATGACATTTTTATCATTAATAATAGAGAAAAAAAACTTTCTTCATCTCATAATTAAGGCTAAAATGGAAAGTGGAAACTTACTTGAAAGTAGACAATTTTATTATGAGACAAAGTAAAATAGAAATGTGGATATTTAATTTGGGATAGAGGGAGTAATTCTCTTTGTTATCTCCGACGGCCTCACTACAACCAATCTTATTGCTTATGCATTATAATCATTGGTTAAAAAATATGGTTAATTTCGAGTTATTTTGATTTTTGATTAGACAACTTTAGGTTATTTCTAGTCCAAGATTTCTCATCTGATTTGAATTTGTTAAGCTTTAATTTTCGATTATTAGTCAATGACATTATTCGAATTCTTGAAGAAAACTTGAGCTACTATTGGCCATGATCAATGCTTTTCTAGGGTTATATTTTTCAGTTGGGGTTTTATTATTTACTGAAATGATTAAGAGACGTTTGAAGAAAAAATGGGTGTCAAATGGGTGATTTTAGCGATGGCAATTATTATTTTACTTTACCATTTGATAGAGGCAGTAAATTTAGACAGGGATCGCCAAGAACTGCCTCTTGACAGTATAATCATTTTGGAGGAGACAGATGAACGGCGGGCACTGTCATAAGAGGGCAACGACGCAAAGGAGTTTTGGTCTCGTTTTGTTCCTTCATTGACAGGGGACAGCGAAAAGGTTTTAGTTCCTTCGAGAGGGCAAGAGGGCAACGACTGAGCAACACAAGAGGGAAACAAAAAAGGGACGAGAGAGAATGACGTTTGGCTTCATATATTTTTGTTTTTGTTTTTTTTATTTCATTTGATTAATTAACTAATATTTGTTTTCTTAATTATTGATGATATAGTTTTTTTATAATTCGTATAATATTGTTTTAATTATGTAATTTGTCACATCAGATTAAGATAACTAGTTACCTACTAACCAATTAATAAAACATTTAAATACACATAAAGTTTGATTCAGAACTTTAATTTTTGTTTTTCTAAAATAAGAATCAAGCAAAAATCGGTATCATTTTGGATATCACTTTTCCCTTAAAATAAATTATATCAAAAGAATATAAAAACTTATAATATTTAATTTCACACTCATATCAATATGTATTTTTGTTTTTTTTTAACATATCCTTTAAATTAGTAAGTGATGTTCAACCACTATTTATGAATTATATTTTGCACAAACATAAATTTCAAATTTGCCTTTTTAATGAGTAGTGGCATTAATTTTACATCATAGGTTTATAATAAAATTTACATCCCGCTACATCGTATGGATACACACTAGATCTTTGAAATCAATCTACAACTTATTTTTTATCCTTCAAATTTGAATAGTTTAACATTAATAAAGTGGACATTGAAATTTGTTTGAAAAGTTGAAAGTGGTCTGCATTTTGCTCTGAAAATGATCGCAATTCACTAACTTTGTCAAAAATGTTTGTTAAGTGCGGATATTTTTGTCTTTTACCTTTACTAATTTTCTTTTAAGAAGTAAAACATTATATTATATATACAACACACACACATCCAGGGGGCTTCATTTGAGAACTCATAAAATTATGATAACCTTAAGAGCATCCACAGTGTACGACTTTTTCACCAAGGTTTTTCATAGTTTTTTTCTTACACATTATTGTCACATCAACAACTTAAAAACATTTATATACCTCCACTATGTGAAAAACCTCACCCAAATTTTTTCATTACTTTTTTAAACTATTCAGGGTCCCACAATTTTAACTTTATATTATTTTTATTCTTATTTATAAAAATAAATATATTAAAATTCATACAAATACATAAAAGTATGTACAATAAAATTAATAAAAATTAGGTTATTAAGAAATATATAAAAGTTATATAAAAAGTATGTAAAATAAAAATTAAAAAATGTTAAACTTAAAAGTATGTATAACCGAAAATAAAAACTGGGTCATTAAGAAATCTGTTAGAATTGTATAAATATGTCAAATTTGAGATATTATTTTAAATATATAAAAATATAATTACTTTCATTATGTATTTATTTATATTATTTATTTAATAATTATATCTAAATAGGATTACTTTAAATATATTAATAAATAAAACTGGTTAATAAATAAAACTGATTAAATACAATACTTTTATAAAATTATATAAAATTAAAACTGATTAAATACGAAAAACGAACGTAAAAGCAGGTCTTGCAGTTACGACCTATGACGAAAAACCTCACGAAAAACTTCAATTGAAAAACCTCTTCACTATGTGAAAAACCTCAAAAGAAGTTTTTGCTTTTTGAAAAACCTCCCAAAAACCTTCTAACTAACAAACTGTGGGTGCATCATGTGCTATTTCACATGATTTTTTCCATCTACAACTTGGACTTAGTGTATTGATTAATATATTTTTATTTCTCAATGTGAACATTTTTTATGTGTTTGGTGAAACATAAAATATAATTAAAAAGTTTCAAATTGTGAAGTGAATACATATGAAACAAATATATGTTAATCAATATATTAAATTCTAGCATTTGATGGAAAAAAAAATAATGTGAAACAATACGTTAAGATAATAGTTTTCACATTTATCACAAAATAAGGGGTTCTCATTTGATTATGGCCTATACATACACATATATATACACACACATACACACATAAGAAATCACAAGGACCTTCGTCCCCAACTCCCTCCCCTTTATTTGCCTCCATCTCCAACATCCCTCACTACCGATCTCCATCTCCCGCCATCACTCCTACACCACAAGGACCTATCATCGGTTATCCCTTATGTAACCCACCAACCGCTAGTTGACCCACTGCACCTCTTCTCTCCTCAATACGCTCCGATGAACATTCATTACACTTGTGCACGCCTTTTCTTTTCTTTTCCCATCGCACCTCTACTTTGATCTGAAACCCCCCTAATTTTGATGCCACAACTCTTTCCTCCTTCACCATCAATCTGCCATCTTTGTTATCACCATGACCCATCCCCCTGCGACTTCAATACCACCACCACACTTCATCGTTGCCCTCCTCTATCTCCGCTCCTCCCTCCGTCCCCATCTCGCAAAGCAAACCCATCGCCACCATAACCTTTAATCTATTAATGATTATGAAATCATTAGATCTTATTCAAAGAGAAAGATATCAAATATCTAGAGTTTTCTATTTATACTTTATATAGATATTGTACTTTTGAAATTTAAGATTTTCTAAAAGTTAACCTAAATACGTTACCATGTAGACAGATAATATAAAGAATTATCTAATTTTAATTATTTATATCATATAATTTCTTTCAAAATACAAATTTAAACACTCGGTTAATCATGCTTATTTTAAGTGATTAGTTATTTTAAATCCAAAAAGACCCGTTGACTAAGAGGGTTGACTCTACACTTGCACAAAACGACAAAAATGATGCACAAAAAATACAAAAATGTCATGAGAAGTAACAAAATATAAGGCCGCCCGGCGGCAATAAATCGAAATAGAAGACAACTTATTAGAGTTCAAAATGGAGTGTCAATTTTGTCACATTTTTAATAAATCTATACATATAATAAATAAGTAACTAGAAGGACACGTATCGCCTTCTGATGAGCCTATTTTTTCATTTTTCCGCCTAAACATGTATCTGGACGCATTTTACAATATAAGTTCATTTAGAACATCCACATTCATTCTTTCTTAAATCTTTCCTTAATTCAATTTTTTTAATTTATACCTTACATTTACTACCTTATAATTAGATATGTAGTTTACTTTTAATCCTTTATTTTTTTATTTTTCATTTTATATTTTTATCTTATAAACATAAATAATGTATATGAACTAAAATGCATTAAAAACACATTTTTATTTTTTACAAATTACACCATTGTAATCGTTTCGTCAATACTTTCGAAATAAGTCCAATATTGAATATTTTTGGATTTAATTATATTATTAAATATCATAAATATATACGAATTAATGTGTCGTGATTAGTATGAGATTTGATATAAATAATCACTAAATTGTCTTAATTTTCTTTTGGCTATTTCATATCAATTTTTACTTCAAGAGTTTTTTATAAAAACCTCATCCTCTTTAAACTTTTATACAAGAATTTTGATTTTTATCATGAAGTTTTATAAAATAACATTTTAAATTTTATTTTATTGACATTATGATATTTTATTTTTAAAAGATGATGAAAGTATAATTAGCAATAAAACAAAAAATGTTGTATATAAAGAAGTATTTGGTAATTTATGATACGTGATTCTTATTTTATTAATATTTTAACTATGCAGTTTTCTCTAATTTCATTTACGTTATATTATAAATTTTGTTTTATAAATTCTTAATATTTATTCATATTTATTATTAATTTTTTGGAAAACATTCTTTGTGAAAACTGCCTAAAACAAGGACATTTTGTAACTTGCTGCAAAAAAAAAAACTCTGAAGGGGAAAAAACTTGGAAAATAGTATCGTACTTTCGATGATCATTCGTATCTGTAAGATAAGTGACATGATTTTTTTTAATTACCCCGTGTAATACACGGGGACGAATCTAGTAAATAAATAAATCGAGTCAATAAACTCCTGTTCGTACGTCTTTACATATCAATAAGATCAATAGACGAAAGATTATCATCTTGACTTATTTATTTGTTTTGATTTTTATTAGAAAAATATTAGGTGACGGGGTCGAGTGATGAGAGATGAATCGAAGGAGTAAGATTAACGGGATCGTTGATCCTACTGCTTTTGTGATTTTTGTTCTTTCAAATGAATTTTATGGTTGGGGTTTGAGAACCCAATGTATTGTGAGAACCATACAGATCCAATCACGCTCATCCAAAAGATTTGATCAATGACTATTAAACTATATGGCATTTTATAATGTACTTCCTCTGTCCCAATATAAATGTCTACATTGAAAAAGACATGGTTTTAGGAAGTGATTGGCAAAATGACAATTTTACAATATAGAAAGAGAAATTTTCTCCATCTCATAATTAAGGGTAAAATGGGAAAATAGACACTTATTTTAGGACAAACTAAAATAGTAATGTCGACACTTATTTTGGGACAGAGATAGTAGTTTTCCTTTTATAGTGTAAATTGTTGTTTCACAGTGTTAACATCAAGTTTTTGTTTCATAGTATTTATCTTATGTTTCACAATATGAAACATTAAATGTTTGTCGTTTTAAATAAATCATATGACATTTCACACCATGAAACAAAAAAAATGCCATTAATTTATCATGTGAGTTATGGTTGTTTCACATTGTTTCAAATAATCAACCATATGACATTCTCCAAAGTGTAATTGATGTGGAATTCAACTAGGCAAATGATTTTTCTTTTGTGAAATTCCATATTTACTACAAACGAGGTATTTTGTTTTTGAAGTGTTTAATCTTTGTTCATTTTCTGGTAACACCTAGATCGAGTGTATGTATCAAGACAGCTACCAACCATTGGTTGCAGTGATTCATCTACATTTAGAATCCAAAATTTGGTTCCCTTGAGAGTTTCGAAAGCATCATTGCAGTTAAATCCATGATTTAAATCATTTTGAACACCGGTAAAAGTGATAGATAAAAAAATATTGTGTTACAAAAACTACACTTACATGGTTTCACATGTGAAACATAAATTACAATAACATTTGGTTTCACACTGTGACGCAATAACAATTTTGTGTATATTTACAATGTCATTTCACAAAATGAAACAAGGAATTATAATCACATCTCATTTCATAATGTGAAACAATTAAAAGAAATTCAAATAGTCTCTTGTACTGATCAAACCATCAGCTCAGAGGTCTTCGTCAACATGTTACGAAGCTCTGCATGGGGGACCATCCTTTTGTTGCGACATGCTCCTAAGATTTACAGATTCACAGGAGCCTCAACCCCACTTAGTTGACTGATAATGACAAAGGCTTGCGCCACACAATAGTTAGGTTTTATGATATCATTTCATAATGTGAAACAAAAATAACAATAACATGTGTGAATCTTATACAAACCTTCCCCGTTATTTTGGATCTTGCAGTCTTCGATCTCGTTACATTCTGTTACATCAAGATCAATTTCAACTGAATGATGAAATCCATGAATTTTCATAATATATAAGATTTTTATATAATTATACCCCTATATATTATGTACAAATAAAAGTTTGTATAATTTAACCCACTACAACAAAATTAGGTTTATAGACGCTTAAAATGTTTAAGAAACCTAATAGCATACTTTATAGGACTTAAGCTTATAGAATCAAAATATAAAGCGTTATATTTGAAAGTGTTACAATAAGTTAATAAGACATTTTTAGGTGTTTTAACAAGTTCTTTAAGACACTTTTAAAATAAAGTGTCATATAACTATTTTATAGGACATTTTTTAAAAGTGTCCTATAAACCCATATTTTTATAGGACATTTGTGTTAATATGATGATTTTTTTTTTCAAATATTGTCCTATAAAATAACTACCACGACACTTTATTTTGAAAGTGTCTTAAAAAACTTGTTAAAGCGTCTAAAAACATCTTATAAATCTATTGTAACACACTTGGATACGACTTTTTATAGTTTAGTCCTATAAATTTAAATCTTATAAAATATATATGTTATTAGAACACTTAAATAATTTAAGCGTCATATAAACCCAACTTTGTTATAATAATTATATATAATCATATATATTCTAAGTCAATAAACTTAATAACTCAAAATCGACACTAAATTTACCATTTAATTATTTCATGAAATTTAGGTTCACAAGAAACTCTAACCTCACAAATTTCAAATTAACCTCCAGCACAAGATTCCATTGATTACACATCATTTAAACAAAACCCATAAAAAAACACATTTTTATGGTAATATGTAATTTGATATATAATTTAGAGTAAATTACAAATTTCGTCCCTATGGTAATATGAAATTTTGGACTAGGTCCCTCAAATGAAATAATTACAAGTATGGTCATTATGATTTCAGTTTTGTTATGGATTGGATCCCTGCTCTAATTTTGTTAACTTAAGTCCAGTTATGTGAGGGGCCTTTTTGGTCATTTTATATTTACGTATAAAAAAATATTGTGCAATTACGTTTAAACCACCTATACCAGAGTTAGTTCATCGGTCGTCAGACCACCCTTTTCTTCTACGTTTCTCCGATGCCCTCCAGGCCTCCCTCATCCCTCAACTCCGTCCCACTACAACATCCCCTCAATCTTCACCTTCGTCCTTACACTATCGATCACCAGAAAACTCAAACCATGGCCAACACTTAGACACTCCATCTCCATCCTAGCCAATGTCTGCCATTGTTGAGGCTGCATCTCCACACATCCAAGTTCTGAAAACCCCATCAGAAACATCTTGTGGTTTTTATTAAGATTTCAGCGAGTTTCAGAGAGATAAAGAACGGCGATTACGGTTTCGAACCCAGATGATTAATTTATTGGTTTTGTGGAACATTGATGACAACAGTTTCAACGAATCTTTGCGTTTTGAAACCTGTGGGTTTTGAAATCATGACCACAACCAGCCCCACTCATCGTCTCCACCATCAACAATCCGGAGTTGGTTACCTTCATATTCCAGAAATCAAAAAAAGATATTGTCTAACAAGAAGACGAATCACTCTTAGCTTTGTTTCCCATATGTAATAATGGATCTTCAAATATGGAGCTTTGGGGGATAGCCAACCTTCGCCGTTCTTTGGGTTAGGGATTCTCAACCTTCAAATCCAGAGCTAGGTTATGATCTTCAAATTGTTGTTGTGTTTTGTTGGATATATAATAATAATTAATGATAATAATAATAATATAATTGATGTTTCTTTGGATTGGATTGTTAGATGCTAAGGGTTTAATAGGGTTTTGATTTTGAAATGGATTTAGTTGTTTCGATTTTGGTTTTTTGTAGTTGGCTTCTCCTACAAGTATTGAATATCTGGAAATGGAAAAGAATAAGCTAAGTGGGTTTGATTTTGGATGGGACACTTGATGATATTTATATATTGTATAATATATATTATTCTTTTAACAAAAAGAGAAATAAAATTAGACAAAGCCAAATTGACAAAATTGTCCTTAAGGAAAGAAAAGTTAAGAAAATTAGGGTAAGGGACCTAATCCAAAATTGGATGGGACACTTGATGATATTTATATATTGTATAATATATATTATTCTTTTAACAAAAAGAGAAATAAAATTAGACAAAGCCAAATTGACAAAATTGTCCTTAAGGAAAGAAAAGTTAAGAAAATTAGGGTAAGGGACCTAATCCAAAAAAAAGTGGAACCACGGTGACCATATATGTGATTATTTTGTTCGAGGGACCTAATCCAAAATTTCATATAATCATAGGGACAAAATTTGTAATTTACTCTATAATTTAGGACAAATTGTGTTAAAACGACAAATACTTTTATGTCTTCAATATTTTGGGAATATATATATATATATATATATATATATATATATATATATATATATAGGGAGAGATTCATTTGAGAAATGGTAAATATATGAGAAATAGAGAAGTAATCTTAGCCATTCATCTGGTCAACATTTGCGGCTTTGACCGCGAAGCACCGGATAATTCCTTGTGTGGTCTATAGAAGGTAGAGGGGTAATTTCGTAAAATACACGAGATGAGTTCATATATGAATCTGTATGAATCACAAAGATTCATATATGAATCTGTTAATTAGTTCAACTGATTCATATATGAATCTTTGTGATTCATACAGATTCATGTATGAATCACAAAGGTTCATATATGAATCTGTTAGTTAGTTCAACTGATTCATATATGAATCACAAAGGTTCATATATGAATCAGTTAAAAGAGTTCAGTTGTGAATTGCATTGGTTCATATATGAACATATAGTTCATATGTGAATTATATATGTTCATATATGAACACAACCCGTGTGTTTTGTAAAATTTACGAAATTGTCCTTCTATTTTTGGGATAGCCGCAACTTTTGACCGGTCAAAGCCGCAACTTTTGACCGGTCAAAGCCGCAACTTTTGACTAGTCAAATCCGATCTTGACCATATGAATGACTATAATTACTTCTCTATTTCTCATATATTTACCATTTCTCAAATGAACCAAACACTATATATATATATATATAGTTTAATTTGCAACCCATGAAAATCTTACAATCCTTGCAACCCATATCTTAACCGTTGGATTAATGATCGACGGTTACAATACATGTAGGTCCAACATTTCCAATTAAAAAAATCAAAAAAATAAAAACAAAATAACCATTTATCATGAATCCAACGGTTAAGATGTGGGTTGCATGGAGTGTAAGATTTACATGGGTTGTAAATTATTCTTGGCATATATATATATATATATATATATATATATATATATATATATATATATATAGTGGAAGGATATTTTGCAACCCTTAAAAAGGTTGCAACCCTTGTAACCCACATCCTAACCGTTGGATTCATGATCGACGGTTATTTTATTTTTATTTTTCTCTTTTTTTAATTAAAAATATTGGGCCACATATCTTTTATAACCGTCGATCATGAATCCGACGGTTAAGATGTGGGTTGCAAAGTTTGCAACTTTTTTAAGGGTTGCAAATTAAACAAACCCTATATATATATATATATATAGGGTCAGGTTCAGGTGAAAATGTAACACCCGAAAAATTAAGGTAAGTGTTTATAAATTCTAAAATGTTCTCATTACCTTTAAATGTTGGGATTTTGCTTGTGGTTAGAGGATATTTGGTATGTCATATTGTACTTTTATACCTTGAGTTCCTTTTTGTGTTAGCGTATCGAAATCGTCGAAAAAACAACAAGTCTGGGGGTTGGCCGATTGTGACCAACGACTATGACAATTATCATAGTTGCGTGGCAAGGTCGCGGACCGGGGGGTGGTTTCGATACACCCCCGGCGAGAATGCCAAGTGTGAGTGACAGGGGCACAATCGCCCTGTCACAATCGCGGGATGTGTACCGCGGGTCCTTTAAAGGCTGCGACTATGCCCCGCGACAGTGCAATGGGCAATGTCGCCGGGCACTGTTGTCGTCGGGCTCTGAGAGTTTAAAACTCAACTCTTGACCTTTTAGACTCCACTCTTCCACTTCACTCGTTTTGGACCAAATTTGTGAGCTCCTAGGGTGATTTTTCACCCTCTCAACCTCATCCAAGTTTTCTAGGGTTTTGTGTAAAACCCTAGATAGTGAGTTTTCTACTACTATTTTCAAATGAGATACATATCTTGTGTGCTTACTTGTTTAGTATTTCATATGTAAGTAGAAATCTGATCATTTGATAAGTTTGACCTAACTGCTACTTTTGGAGATTGTTGTGAATTTAGTTATGGCACTTCATATGGACCTTGATGATGTTATTATTGATGTTATTTAGACTTGGTTATGTGGTTTTGGTGAGCCATGAGTATTATATTTGAACTTGTACATTTTAGAGTTTTGTACCTAAAATATGCTTGGAAATATATGAGATCTTATACATGTATCTTGTTGATATGGAGATTATGTATAGAGATGCATATCGTACGTATATAGGATGAACCAAGAGTAAGTGCTAGGAGGATGTAGTCTTAGGTGTCACCATGACGGTATGTGTCTAGACCTCCGCCATTTGGAGTAATGTCTGGGAGGTAGTCTTCAAGTGTGACGGGCCTTCGGGATGTTGCTCATGCGAGTGAACATCAAGGTACATTGACTTGAGGTAAAACTCATTGGTGTGATGGGTCTCCCCCATTGATTCCCTTATGGCCTTTAGTGACTAAAATGATATAAATGTTCATATTATGTTTATAAATGATATGCCATGTTTTTGTACAACTCACTAAGCCCGTTTGGCCTAACACTTGTTGGTTTGATGTGCATCCCAGGTTCGAGCGGCGCTACCGCCAAGAAGGTTTAGCCGGTCTCTAGATGCGAGTTTGGGAGCATTTTTGGGATGCCATTTTTAGAAGATGATCACTTTTGGAAGTAGATGACAACTGACTGTAATCTTATTTCTAGTTAGATTTTATATTAGGAGGTTGTCATTTATCATTGTTTATTATTACAAACTTGTAATTAAACAATCATTTATTGTCCCCTTTTTGGATGAGCTTATGCTTTGGCATTAATGTGATTACCACATTTCCGTTTTCCGAAATTTTTTGTTTGTCCCATTTTTGGGGTGTTACAGAAAACCTAAAAAAAACGGAAAACTGAGGAACACCCTGGTAGCCTTTAATCTGGACGGTATGCACTTGTGCATATAAGTAATTAATTTGTTTTTTGGTTTTTATGCACACGTGCATACTATGCACTTGTGCATATGCACGTGTGCATGTTTAAAATTACTTGTACGCACAAGTGCATACCGTCCAGATTAAAGGCTACCAAGGTGTTCCTTAGTTTTTCGTTTTTTTGAGGTTTTCCCTTATATATATATACATATATATATATATACTATTTTTATAAAATATTTGAATTTTTGTTTTTAAAAACTGTTATTTTTCATAAGAATATTATTATTAAAGTATTAAATATAAATCAAGAAGAATAGATCAAGTTTTGAATTTGAATGGTTTTTTAAAACTCATATTACTCTTTCCAAGTAAATGAATCTCGTTTTGAAAATAAATTTACTATATGATTTGAAGTTTTTAACAAATTAAACATGATTATGATTAAATTTTAAATAAAAAATAAATTAAGTATAAACAATCAATTGTGTGGAGAAAACATATCATTACAATAAAATCGGATTTATAAGACGCTAAAAATGTTAAAGTGTTCTAATAGACTACTCTATGAGACTTAAGTATTATGCGTCATATGTAAAAACATTGCAAAAAGTTTATATAATATTTTCAGACATCTTAACAAGTTTTTAGGACTTTTTAAATAAAATGTCCTATTAATTTTTCTATAACATTATTTTAAAAATGCTTTATAAAACATGTATTATATAAAAATATGTGTTCCTAAAAACTTTTAAAAAGTTGTATAAAAAAATTAATACGACACTTTATATTAAAAATGTCTTAAAAACTTAATAAAACGTCAAAACATGTCCTATAAACTTATATATAAGACTTACAATTGATTGGTCATATAAACTTAAGTCATATAAATTTATCTATTGATATTTGAAATTTTTTGATGTTCTATAAACCTAATTTCGTTGTAGTATATAAAATTATAAGATATTATTCACTATTTTTAAAACATTTCTTTTTAAAATATATACAATATTTATTTATAGCAAATTAAACTCATAGTTTTCACAAACACATTTAAAAAAATATACACTTTTTAATTAGGCAACAAAGTATATACATAAACTTTAAAAGTATTTCCCTTAAAATAATAATTGAATTGTATGTAAATATTTTTCCTTTTAATATATTTTGCCCCATAATTTAATTAGCCTTTTCACTTATAATTAAATAAATAATAGATATCTTTATTTTTTATAACCACGTTCATTCATTCATGACACCAATTATTCTTATGACATATTTGATAACCTTTTCACTTAGGGGCGTTTGGTTCGTTATAAGAAATAAGAATGAAAATATAAATGGGAATGCAGAAGAATGAGAATAGAAATAAACATTGCATTGATGTTGTTTGGTTAAACCAATATAATTAATAAAAAATATTTTATATAATATTTTTAATACAAATATATGACATCCAACATGAAAATAAAAAATATTTTACATTCAACATCGACTAATGAAGGAACGCATGAGAAAAAATGACTGAACGGGAATAAAATTTCCATTTCCCCCAATTTGGCCAGGAATGGAAATTAATGGGTTTGGGTAATGTGTCTATTATATTATATCAAACCAAACTACAGTTTTCATTATCATTCACATTTCTTACCCCTCAGTACCCCTAACCAAACACCCCCTTATAATTTACAGTTTAGGGTTGGGTTCCGGAGAAAAGTTGAGTTAATGGTGAGAAACGTGAGAAGTGGTTATCAACCGTTGTATGAGAAATGGACGCACATTAGGATGATATGCACCGAGATGCACCAGATGTAACACCCTCAAATTTGAAAAGAACGATTAATTAAAACTTTCAACAATACCTTAAGGGATAATAAATCTCTTACTGCCAGTCCATAATTGAAATACATTTCTAGGTTGAACCATCAACAAATAATTAAAGTCTTACATAAAGACTAGCTAAAATCGAGTGTTACTATAACCCAATACCAAATCGCTATCTCCAATAATAATGCGGAAGACTTCATCAAGCTAAATTACTTCATCGAGCACACAACTAGCACTAGTGAGTTCAAGAGTTTATATCATGATTATAAAGGAAAACGTAAAATGGAAATATTGTAACTTATAATCACGATCCTTTAAAATGATTCACTTTAAGATAATGGAATAAATCATTTACCAACAATATGCATTTTATAGATGGACGTCTAAACATCAAAACATTCTTTCATGAAATAATGCAATCCAACACTTACTCAAAACAAGAATAATGGTAATGCTCAAATGATGACATTTGAATAAGCTTTATAAAAATAAACAACCAAAATATGAGTAAACTCAAATCTCCAAAATTATAACATAAGGAAATAACCCAAATCTCAAACGTCACTGGAAACGAGGATAAAATCAAATACCTCAAAACAACACCTCACGGTGACGGGGGAATCCCAAATTCCAAGGCTAGTGGCGGAACACAAAAGTAGGTCACATTCCAAGTTATTGAGCTCACCATACTAGGACCCATGGCCACGAGCACGCCGACTCGTACTAAGATGTGAGGGAGGGCCCCCGAGGATCCTAATCATGCTCATTCGCTAGGATTACATTTACGACCCATGCCTAGTAACCGGTCCCACATAACCGTACCAAACGCCCCCGATGATCCAATGTCTCAACTAGCTACAAATGGGAAGTGACTATCCCATAAAAACAGACTCAGAAATTAACTCTCGGATGCAGGTCTGGTCTTGGACTCCACGAGCCCTCACAGTATTATCCTCGAAATCCCAGAGACTAATTCTGATACCCACATATAATTAATAGCCCATTTTTTTTAAATAACACGACCGACTCATATGCCTATGGATCCACTGCATTACAGTCTAAACAGTACATGACTCAAATTGAAAGACTAACGTACTCAAAACATGTAAATCTCAAATTATGCGTATTAACCGCCATCATACTTGGTATTTCACAATCGGGCTATTAAACCGGACCGAAGTCCTAAAGACGCTTTTTCTTTAAAACCAACTTATGAGTTAAACACTCGGAATCCATGGCCACGAACAACACAGGTTCGTACTAAGATGTGAGAGAGGGCCCCCGAGGAAACCAAGTCTTACTCGTTCACTAGGACTACACTATGATCCATAGCTAGTAACCGGTCTCACATAACCGTACCAAACGCCCCCGAGGATCATATGCATCCATAGTTACAAATAACATTTATATCTGAAAATGCATTTCCAAGTTTAACTGCTGATAAGAATGGAAATCATAAAATAAGACTATACGCATTCTTTCAAGTACTTCACCTAAATGTGCAAGTAATACTTCATAAAACATTCCATTTCATGAATGATGCATAAAACCCGACAAACATTTAAAAGTGTATTTCTTTGATCAAAGATCCATTTATGCAATAAAACATCAAAACACATTCATTTGTGTTCCTTTATCAAAATGCCCAAAAATCCCAAAAGTGAGTGTTTTACAAAGTTTATAAAGTTAAATACTTCAAATAATCAAATATTACCAACTAACCCAACGTTTGATAATTTCATGTAAAATACATAAACATTTTAAAATAGACATTTTGGCATGTACAACGTTTTCACAAATCAACTTGAACTCACTTTGCTATATTTAGGCTAAATCTAGATTTTACCCACTTAGAGCTTTCCTTGAAGAACTTGATTCTTCAAACCAAATCTTCCAAAACCTAGATCCACAAGGTTCCAATCATAAATAGACATATTCCACCATAAATAATCATAATCAACCACAAAGAACGTTTCCCAACCTTATACATGAATACCTCAAACGATACTGAAACCTTAACTTCCATAAATGAAGAGAATAGAAGATTACCTTAACCCAAACTTGAATCCACCAACCAAAACACTTCTAGTTCACCAAAATGGTTACAAACCTCCAATATATGAAAGGGAGAACAAAGGATGGATGAAACCCTAGAAAACTTTGGGGAAGAAGATGAATAGGGAGAGATGAGAAGCTTACCACCACAAAATACTCTAGTATACTCCAATAGACTTCCAATATCTTGCTAGATCCTTGAAGAGCTCTCAAAAACGAAACCGTAGCAACTTGAATCATCAAAATCGGAGTTGTGGAGCAAAAGTTATGAAGGAATGAAGTTTTGGGAGAAATGAGGCGGAAATCAGGTTTTTAACTCGAACTGAACTCTCTGCCTGATGCGCATGACCCGTGCGTTTTTGTGAAGGGGAAACGCACGACCCGTGCGCCCCTTCAAGCCGCGAATGTTGCCTGAAACACCGTTTTGGTCATAACTTCTTCGTTATAGCTCCGTTTTCGCTCCGGAAAGAACCGTTGGACTCGTAATTGAATCCTTTATCCATCAAAACTATAAAATCTAGGATTCAAGTCCAAAATCAAATATCTTATTTTTCCTTAATGTATCGGTTTCTGTATAAACTTGAGATGATACCTTTCGAAAATCGGGGTGTTACACCAGATCAATTCTCTTCTAAGCCGCAATTCATGGGAGGGCTTGAGATCGATTAAAAGAGATCAACGGTTCAGATTCACTTCTCACGCTTATCACCATTAACATAACTTCTCACACGATCCCTCGCCTTACAGTTTATTTGATTAGTTATAAATGATTGTTTGATGATGACTTAATGGTATAAAAAGTAGCTTATTCAACAAGTTTTTAAAAGGAGATTTATACAGAAAATCAAGTTTTTTTTTCCAAAGTTGTCTCTCCTAATTAAAAAACATGTTTATTCCATTTACGAAAAAATTCTCTAAACAAAATAATCCTAATTTATACAAACAGATTAATCTATACAAACATCTATATCTATAATGACTTAATGCATGAAAACCCCTTAAATTGCCTCTAGAATAAGTTAGTGATATCAAGCCTTGTCTACATCAACCATAGTTTAAAGTTTAAACTTTGATCCAAAAAGGTTGTGTTCATACATTTTCTTTTTTAATGACTACCAACATTCAAGATTGAAACAAGGTTTTAATCAAATAAATCAAAATTATAAATATTTTGTAATAATATTATAACGAAACATAAGTAAAATTGAATTTGAATTCTGGTAAAGACCTATTTTTCAGAACAATTCAAAATAAATACGTGAATTACTTGTTAAGATCTGCTTAATTATATGCCAAAGTCGCACATGTTCCATTAACATCAATCCTAATCACAATTAGCACATCATATTGCCTTCTCTGTTTTTTTATTTGCCACGAGGAGTATGACACTGTCTCACGTAAATATATACAGATCATATTTTATAAGTCAAGATTATGTGAAAAATTTACATTTTTGAGAAGGTGAGAACAATGAAGACATATTTAATATTATGAATATTACATTATATTGTGTGAAGATTGTAAATTTCTATCACCCTCACTCTGTAGTGGAATGTTTAAATTATATTGTGTGAATGTTACATTATAAAGGTATATTAGCATTTCTTAGGACAAACTTTTACACAAATATAATAGCAGTACCTTAACTTTTTTCACGTCCTCATGAAAAATCATTAGTGTCATCAGAACACAACTCTTTTATCTATCGTATATGCATTGAAATCATATAAAAAATTGATTTTATAAAAGATAAACATGATTTATAATAAAAATTTATGATATATAAAAGCATCTCCAACAGTTATGTTATTTTAGAAATTTTGTAGATTTGAGAAAATTTTGCTCCAACAGCCATGTTAAACTTTCCTCTAAAATATAGAAAAAAAAAAAAACGAGAGACGATTGAGAAATCTCCAAATTTGGAAGATGAGAGAGAAAATATATAGCATACATATTGGTGATGCTCTTTTGGAGAATCTCCAACAGATTCTCCAAAAGTTTTCCAAAATGGAAAATTAAAGTTTGAAATCTCTAAAAAAATGTATTTAACTCCAAGAGATTTTCATTTTGGAAATTACATCATTAATTATATTATTAAAATATTACATATTTTTAATAAAATATTATTTCTCTCTTCTAAACATTTTATTTCAGATTTTCTTATTGGTTGAATATAATAAGATAACCCGGTTATTGAAGATGCTTTAAATAGCAAATTTTATCATATTTTATTCATTACTGATTTACTGTCTTATCAAACATTGAACAATAATCCTGTCCTATAGGGGTGTTCAAAAAAACCGTTGGACCGTTCAAACCGGTCGAAGTCAAACCGCACCGTTTTTGGCGGTTTGAGTGGTCTGGCCGTCCGGTCCGGTCCGGCCCGAAAAATAGTCAAACCGCTCGGTTTGGTTTGATCTGCGGTTTGACCCTTTTTCTGAGTGGTCTGGACCAAACCGACCACCAAAAATACGCATGTTTAATCATATTTAGTTTTCATGTTGTAGACTCAACTTTTGTGGCTCAATTAAAAAAGTTTGTCAAAGAATTATGTCTTTAGTTTTCATTTTCTCAATTGATTGTGTTATCTAAATTGACAAAATGCTAAGATCCGTAAAAAATTCAAATCTAAATCCAAATTGTCTTTCGACTTTCTCAATATTTATCCAAAATTCAATCATTGTTGGTAGACTTGTTTAACTTTTTTTCAACTTGCTCAGTGTTTTTTTTTTAAATTTAATATATAAACGTTCTTTTGTAATTCGATATACTAATTTTTTAATAATGTTATATTGGTAGAAATTTTATTTTGGATATAGAGTTTATGTTTTTTTAGTTTAAAGCCCATAAGAGGCTCAAACCGCCTAAACCGGTCAGACCATACCGTCTTTTTGGTCTGATTTAACCGGTTTGGTTACTTGCTACCAAACCGTTCGGTTTGAAAATTTCATAAACCGCCATTTGTGGTTTGGTTTGTGGTTTGGTTTGTGGTTTGAGGGGTTAAACCGCCCAAACCGAACCGCGAACACCTCTACTGTCCTATTCTATAATTTTGTCTGAATACCAAACACTCCAATGTTGAAATGTTTAGGGGTTATTTGGTTCATGGAATTGGAATGAATTTGAAGGAATTGGAATGACCAATTCCATTGACCAAATTCCAAGTCCATTTTTGTTCACGGAATGAAAGCAATGGAATCCTTCCAATTCCATTGAATTCCACAATTTAAGGAATTCAACATTTCTGGGTTTAAGTGAAGGAATTGAATTCCTACCAACCAAACATGTGGTCAAATTCCATCAAATTTCATTCCAATTCCTTCAAAGTCAAATTACTTCAATGGATTCCAATTCCATCAAATTCCATTCTACAAACCAAACGCTCCCTTAATGTTTGACGACTCTTGAGGTTCACGTAAGATGAATAATCGATTGTTGTTTGATTTTTAAATGAAAGTAAAGAGACAGGAACGGCACCGTTTGGATCTTTGCGGTTGGCCGGCATCTCACCCCACTTCCAACATAGTAATCTTCAAAAAGAATTGTATACAATCTTAACGTGATTAACTTTATTTTAATTAAATAATCATTTAATTATTTTCTTTTAATTTTTGACCTTATTCTAGGGTTTTATGTTATGGTTATTTTTCATCCCCATTTTTCAATTTCAGTTACAGTCTAACAAGTGGTCACAATAATGTGATATAAAGGTTTGTGTGCTTTTTGTATGCAATAAATTATAAAAATCAATTGTCCAGGGTTTGAATCCAGACGTATACAATAATTTTGACCATTGGGGTTTAATCAGGGCTGATGTCCTACAGTCAATAATTTACTAAAAGATTAGTCTAGACATAACCTAAGACACCCTTCCAAAATTTTTTTTTGAAATCAGATCTGTTGTACAACTCGTATGTTTTGAGAGTGTAATTAAAATCACATTCCCTAATTAATCAAGCATATAGACATCTATGTAGGAGGACTTTTCCGGTGCATACCTAAGGGTTGGGTCTCTGCCATTAAACCTTTTTTTTAGACATCTATGTAGTTTGAATTGCGTATGTGAACTTTTATATTTTTTTTTAACTTAATTTATGATTATATTGTGCACCTAATGTATTAACAAATTGTGAACTTGATGTATAAACATACTGGATTAGAGAACCTTTACTCCTAGTAATGTGTTCAAAAGGTGAACCTGATGTGAAGAGAAGATTTGTGAACCTTACGCTGTGTTCTCGAAACTCTTTTTACAAAGGAAAGAGAGGGAAATGGGAGAAAAAAAACTCGTGTTCTTGAAACTTTTTTATGAGAGAAAGGAAAGGAAACGGAATGAAAATAATAATAAGTTTCATCCAAAAACTTTCCTCCCAGATGTGGGAGGAAAAAAATTAAAACTATTTAAAAAAATTAATGAAATTATTAAAATTACAAAACTACTCGATCTTTTATTATAAATAATATATTTTTATAAGAGTATATTTGTAAAAATGACATATTTTATTTTCTTTCTTTCTTGTTCAAGAACATAAAAAACTATTTTCCTTCCCTTTCGTGAACACAGATGAAAAAATTATTTTCATTTCCTTTCTTTCTCCTCTCTTTCTTTTCCATCCATTTATTTTCTTTTATTTTCTCTCCAGATTAGAGAACACAATGTTAGTGTTGTCTGGGTTGGAGAAATGAGGAGACAGAAGAGAGGATAGATGAGAGATCGAGGGAGATAGTTAACAGTAGAGAGAAGATAGAATTATAAAATCCTTAAATAATCCTAACATTTTCTTTTATTTAAATATTAGAGATTTTAACTATATAAAATTGCAAAAAAAAAAAGAACCTTATTTATCAATAACCATTGATTCAATTGATCAATGATTTATGGGTTGTTTGACAGTTGCTGAATGGTTTAGTGCAGAATAATTAAGTGGTCAGAATGATTAAGAGTATTTATGATATAGTGTAAAATGAAATATAGTTGTTTGTTAATTGTAATTAAGGCGCTTAATGGTTAAGGGAGGGTCATGATACAAAATCATTCAGAGGATTTTGGAACCATATTTTTTTTGGTCAAACAAGATTCACCTCTTAACGATTCAGAGGTTGACACTTAATTGAATCATTAAGAGGTAAACAAACAGCCCATTAGATTAATAAGCACGATTCTCACATGAAAGATCCTTTCTCTCTATGTGTGTGTATTATAGAGTTGGTTCAAATGAGAATAATTTTGAGAAAGTAAAAATAAATCTCCAAAGTGTCATATGAGATGATCCAAAAAAGTGTGAATAAAATATGAATACAAAAGTGTTTCTTGAAAACCAAAAGGAAAAAACTCCCTCAAATTTCTTAATAAAGAAAAGGCAAAATAGAAGAAAACAAATTGTATAACAACATAATTTAATTCTCTACTACTTGACATAAATATTATTATATTTTTTTTTCATTCATTTTTAGTCATTCTTAATTTTCTTGTATCTTCTTTTAAACTTATCCCATATGTTACAATTATAATTTTAGAATTTTCAAATATCATTATCTAAAATTGTACGTTAGAGGTCCAAAAGTCTTATTCATTCACCTAAAAATGGATGAACTTAATATTTCATTTTTGAGTATTTAGACCGGTAAAGTTTGAAATTTAGCTAAAAATAAAATGAGTCAAATAAGTTAAAATCATTCAAAACATATTCTAAACCTTTTAAAATATTAAAAAGAACGTTGATTATTATTATTTTTTATAGTATAATTCTTGTAATCATATATTTATGATTATTTAAAAAAATTAAAAATTGTAAAATAACAGCCAGATAAATCCAACCAAAACCATTTTAAACTCATTTTAACATCTTATTCAACTCGTACATTCTGTCACACTCATCAGTTATATCCACATGATAGAGGCTAAAATTCTCAATCATCCAACCTTAGAGGTTTTCTCACATATTTATACCGAATTTTATAAGTTTAAGCTATTAAAATTGTGATTATGAAAATAATTGCTTGATCAAAAAACATATGAGTTTGATAAACATAGAAGACTATATAAAAGGAATTGGATTGAACAAGACCAAAGTTTAGATCCAATTAATTTTTGAAGTGATAGGACCAAATTAATACCATAATATAACATAAAATAAGATATAATTATAAAAATTACGATTTAATCAAATGAATATTTATCTCTTACAATTAGGGGTGTCAATTTTGTACCAATACAAACCAACCAATTGTCATACCAACCGTACCAATTTAATTGGTACCAATATAATTGGTTGGTAATACCGTACCAACTATAAAACTTGGTTGGTACATGGTATTAGAAGTCATGTACCACGTTAATACCGTACCGTACCAACTTATTTGTTTATTAATTAAAGTTTAAGTAATAATAAAACACCTTTTGATTTTAAATTTTAAATTGTCTTGTTTTAAATTTTGCTAAGTTATAATACAGATAGATATATAGAATATGATTGAATTCATTCGTCTAGCCCTAACAATCTTAGTAACGCATCCACACCTCCATTGTCCATCAACGCTCCTCAATGGCCGCTTGTATTAGACTATTAATGAATGCTTGTATTATATGAAGATTATTTGAACGTTTGGATTGATAGAGATAAGTGGTACAACACATATCAAAATGTTATGTAAATGTACGATAGTTTAGTGCATCTAGATGGTAAAGATGTCAATTTAAATAAATTTCATAACTTAAACTTTTACAATATTGGTACAATACTGTACCAACATGTTTTTTTTTGAACGACGGAATTTTATAAAACTAGCAAGAAGCTAGAAAAAGAAACAATTACATAGGGGTAATGACAAGGGGAGGGTTAGTAAGCCAACCAACCCAATTAATAGACAAATTGCTACTTCTATGAGTTACCCAAAAATAAGCACGGGTTATGATGTTCTCAAGAAGCAACGCCTTCCTTGGCTTCGGGTTGCCAAAGAGAATACCATTCCGAAACACCCATATGGACCATAAAGTGGTAAGCATAACGGTCTCAAAACATAAAAAAACCTCCTTCAACTGAATTGAGTCAATCCAAGAGATCCAATCCGAATAAGAATGGAGATTCGGAATATCCATACGCCACCAACGACCAATGAGAACCCACAAGTCTTTAGCGACATGACATGAAAAGAAAAGATGATTGTAATCCTCCACTCCTATATCACAATTAGGACATAAAAGAGACGAAACATCGATGCCTCTTTTATCCAAATTTATCCGAGTAGGGAGCCGATTGAGAAGCAGCCGCCACACGAACACATTAACTTTGATGGGAACAAGTCTATTCCATCTAGTAGGACGAGAATCCACCTCCAAATGACTAGAATCAATTAAACGCCTAACTGAAGCCACTGAAAAATCACCCGACCCTTCTAACAGCCACACCCATCTATCCTTTTGACAGGAGGGCACAAAGGTAGACAAAATTTGTTGTAGTTCACTAAATTGGGTAGCCTCAACCCCACCTCTCGGCGCCCTCCGAAGACACACATCCCAACACCCTAACTCCAAACGAGACTTGACATTCGCCGATTTATTCAATTATAAGGCGTAAACTCTAGGAAATTGAATTTTAAAAGGAGAATCCCCAAGCCAAACATCATCCCAAAAGTTGGTCAAAACACCATCGTCCACCTTTTTCTTACAGAAAGAGAAAAGATCAATACCTTTATCCTTTAGAGCGTTGACCGATTTTATAATTGAAACCCATGTTGAGTTCGAAAATTGCCTAGGCAAGCTCGAACCAATTAGGCCCTTGTTGCCATAGATGGATTTAATAATTTTAACCCAAAGAGCCTCATCCTCCAACCAAAACCGCCAAATCCACTTGAAGAGCAATGCACGGTTAAACGCCATAATGCTACCAATACCAGGTCCTCCGAGTTTGAGACTAACCATAACTTTTTTCCACTTGACCCAAAACATTTTCTTTTCCTCCACATCAGCACCAATAAAGAATCTATTTCAGATAGATTCCAAGCCTTGGTCAACCAATCTTGGGATTTTGTACCAACATGTACCAACCGAAAAAAGTTGGTACCAATTTAATCGGTACCAAGTATAGTTGGTTGGTACTTGGTATAAAATTTTGTGTACCAATTATAATTGGTTGGTACATGGTATATGAAAAAAAAATATGGTACCGTACCATGTTCTACCCTACTTACAATTATTTTTTATAACTTCATCTTTTAGAAATGGTTAATTACATATTTGTTATTGACATTGATGAACACGTCAATCTCTTTTTCATAACATAAATGATCAAAACATTCAAAAATCCATCACCAATTAAACAGAAATATAAAGATTAATATAGACAAATTAACCAAAACATAAAGAATATTACTTAAATATAAATATTAACAAAAACACAAGCAAATTAACCTAAAAGGTTAGCCTCAAATATGAATAATTAAATAAACCCTAAATATATATAAACAAATTGACTCTAGATTTAAATATTAACAGAAATATAATTAAATTAACCCCATATACTTACAGAAATAAATGTTAACCGAAGAATTAGGGGTTGTTTGTTTTTAAAAAAAATCTCGTAATGATTCTTAAATCTGAATCGTTCAGACCTTTTTACACACCACCTCTTATTAATCGTAACTAAATTAAGACTTCAGACTTTAGACCTCTTAAAAAACAAACGACACCTTAGAGTTATGGTATCTCACAACTCAATCTCAAATCGAGCAACGCAAATAATTTGGTTGCACATAACGAAGAAAATGGTTGCATCGTTAAACAACTTTAAAAAATTACACTATGTTGAACTAAGTTAGTGGTATCTTTTGGGATACCACTAAGCTTTATGTGAATAGGATTGTACGGGCGAAAATGAGGTAAGCAAATGAGAGAATTGTAAAAGAGTTTTAAGCTTTTAATTTGACATAAGTAGTTTTGTAGTTTATCAATCTTATCTGTCTCCCTAAGAACTAGACCTGGCAAAAACTGACACGACACGCTAACCCGACACGAACTCGACACGAAATAAACGGGTTTGGGTAATACATTTCAACCTGTTTAAGTAAACGGGTTGACACGACACGACACGAAAATTAAACGGGTAAGGTCAGGGTCAAAATTTTCAACTCGAAAATGACTCGAATAACCCGTTTATATATATATATATATATATATATATATATATTTGTGTATATATATATATATATATATATATATATATACGTTTTCATTTTGATGCTTTGGATTTTTAGTGTTTTAGATTTGATTATAATTTTGAACTATAAATCTTGGATTTCTAATGCTTTCATTTGAATTTTGTATTTGTATTTTTTTGTGAATTTTCGATTTTCGATTTTTAATTTTAATTTTATAAATGTTAAACGGGTCGTGGCGGGTTAGGCGGGTCGGGTTAGGGTTGGGATTTTCCGACCCGTTTATTAAACGGGTCGGGTTAGGGTTAGACACTTTCAACCCGTTTAACTTTGAACCCGACACGACACGACACGTTTGCCAGGTCTACTAAGAACCCTAACTTTTGTACCACCTATTTTTGTTGAGAAAAAAAATGCAAATCTGTCCCACTCAATCCAACACGTCTCATTAATTTTAATGTTGTGTCAAAGACGAAACTATACAAGTTTTTGTTTTGATCACCTTTTGGATCATTTTACCAGAGGCGGATCCACTTAAGTACAAACGGTGGCACTGGCGCCACCGCTTCATGGCTCCGGTGTAACGGAAAAAATACGTTCTTGAAGGTGTTATTTTATCATTTCTTTGAGTACCCTTTATATTTCTTCGATCAAATTACAACAATTAATGACTCAAGTTTCTCTTGCTAGAGTTGGCTTGTGGGGCCTTTTCTTTCTTTAGGTGTGGGTTTGAATCGTGTATGTACCAATTTTAGGGGTTGTTTGTTTTTGTAAAAAAACCTCTTAATGTCTCTTAAGTCTGAATTATTTAGACCTTTTTACACACCACATCTTATTAATCATAACTAAATTAAGACTTCAGACTTTAAATCTCTTAAAAAACAAACGACACCTTATGAGTTTTTTAGCTTTTAATTCCAGAGTTTATTATGTTTATTTGAAAAAGTTTGGTATGAAAACCTATAACAGGACTCAAAACTTAACTTTGGAACCATGCATTTACAAAACAATGAACTAATCAATACACCAACAATGATTTCATAAAACTACCTATAGCTTTACTTTTTATAGTCAAATAATTAATGCCATCACTTGAAATTTTTCCTTGATTGGCCTCCGGTTTTATCGTATCAGTTTCACGACCATTACAGAAGTGGAAAATCAGGAGCGGGCTTTCATGCACACACTCAAATTACTTCGCAAGTAGGATTTTTTTAGGTATGAAAGATCCACCCTTTAGCTAAACTTTGAGGGATCCTCTGGGATATTAGAAAATATAAGGAACATCAACCAAAAATCGAACAAAATACCTCAAATCAACAAAAAATCGAAAAAGTCTTTTGAAATCAACTAAAAAATTCGAACAAGTCACTTGAAATCAACAAAAAAAAACTTAGAAATCCTAAGAAATCAACAAAAAAACTTAAAAAATCCATCAAAACAGTGAAATTCAGCTAATAACACATCAGACAACTTTACCAAACTTTTGATCGATCTAAAAGATACACCTGCTCTATAAAAATCCTAGTTACGTCGATTTGGAAAAAAGATAGGTAGTTGCACGGTGTTCAGATTGAATATTCAGACTTCAATTATGGATATGATTCCCATTCCCACCCTCTTTTACCGTTAAGAACAATTCAGACGTCCAAAAAACATAAAGAGTAAACTACTATTTTCGTCCCTAGGTTTGTTGTTTATAACTATTTTCGTCTCTGATCTTTAAAAATTGTTTTTTTGGTCCTTGTGTTTTGCAACTCCTTTCGCTTTTAGTCCCTGAGAATTAGGGGTGAGCATCGGAACTGGGTACCCGCTCTTGGAACTGGAACCGCTCCGGAACTGTTGGTTCCGGAACCAAAACCGATACGATTGGTTCCGGTTCCTAAAATACGGAACCGATTAAGACTGGTTCTGATTCTCATTTTTTGGAACCGATACCCGCCGGAACCGGTTCCAGAACCGGGTACCCGGTCCCGCTAGGTACCCAGAACCGGAACCGACGGGTACCAGCTGTTTTTTTATAATTATTTTATATGTTTAAAAAAACTATTACCATTTAGGGTTTCTTTCCTTTCACGATTCTCAAATTCACATTACAATTACACACTTTCAATTGTACATGGCTGCTCCTGCCTCCCACATCACGATTATTTGACGTGAAAAATGTAATGAAAGTCGTTTTATTACGGTCAAGGCTCGAGAGTGTCTAATTTGTTTATTTAATAGTTAGTTTTTGTCGGATTAGTTTTCACCATTTGTTGTATTTATTACTTTAAGTTGATATTTTGTTGTTTGTACTAGACTTAAAAATTTAAAATTACCTTTTTATTGTATTAAATGTTAAAATTAAAAAAAAAATTGTAACCGGGTACCCGGAACCGGTTCCGGTTCCAAAAAATAGAGAACCGATGCAAGCGGTTCCGGTTCCTTCATTCCAGGAATCGCCGGTTCCGATTCCATGAAATATAGGCGGGTGCCCGATTATGCTCACCCCTACTGAGAATATTAGTTTTAAGGACGAAAATGGAAAGAAATTGCAAACCACAAGGACTAAAAAAACAACTTTTAAAGTCAGAGACGAAACGGTTATAAACAACAAACCACAAGGACGAAAATCGTAGTTTACTCAAACATAAAAGTACGTAATGTCAAATCTTAATTGATTGAATAAGATGGGGAGGCTAATTGCACCTTTAACTTTGTTAAATGCACCCATATGATTAATTTTCTTCTCACACACATCAACATCAAAATCTGCATTTTACATTTCCAATTCACGAATTGACCTGATTTTAACATAATTTGGGTGCAAATAGCACTCCCCAATAAGTTTTAAGAAATCTGGATCATATTGATTTGACCTCCAAAATATAGAATATTCTATATGAATCCAATTAATAAGTTGAATAAACCATATTTACAACTTCACATCTATCCAAATGAACAGCCATAGCTGTTTGAATTAATACATTATTTAATGGCGGAAAGCTCTGTTTGTCTCCATGCAGACAGTAGCCCAAGTTCTTCATCAACCATTAACAAAATGGCAATGGCCGGCCACGTACGTTAGTTTTTATATAGACACAAATTTTAAATGAGAAACTAAACATTTTGTAAGAACGCGAGAAGTGTGATATCATATATAATACATAAGCTTAATCATATATGATTAAACATCATGTTACATTGACAATAAATAGACGTTTAATCATAAACACACGTGTAATCAATTATGATATCACATTTCTTACCTTCTCTCAAAATGTTTTACTTCTCGCATGATATATATATATAGGAAGGTTCTAACGAGAACACTAACTATTTAACAATAAAACAACAAACAACAACAGATCATGTACAAAATCATATGTGATTTTACATTAAATCGAAAAAAACGGACGCGGACAGCTTTGTGAATCATATTTGATTTTGTACGTGAATCATATATGATTTTATATGTACTCGATTGTTCTCGTGTGTTTTCTTAAATAAATGTTGTTCCCGTATGAACCCACCCCCTCTCTCTGTAGTCTGTATATATATATATATATCTCCCTCTGTTTGTCTTCTCCTTCCAAACTCCATGATTCTTCTTCTTAAACAATTCAGCTTCATCTTCCCATATAAATCCACCTGCAACCCTACTCCAATCACCTGCTACTTTCCAACGTTTATGGGGTCTCCTCTTTTTCATCTAATCACCATCATCATCATCATCTTCTTCACCATGTCTGTAACTTCTTCTAAACTCAATAATTATGAACATCATCAAGAAGAACCAACTCAGTTCTTCACTCGGTGCTTAACTCAGTCTGGTGTTCATAACTTTTCAACTCATTCCAATGCAAACAATGAATCATCCCTTTACTATCATCTTCTTAATTTCTCCATTCAAAATCTTAGATTTTCCGGTAATTCGTCGTTGCCGAAACCAACTGTTATCGTATTCCCGGAAACGAAAGAGCAGTTGGCGAAAACCGTCGTCTGTGCTCGAGGATCGTCGCTGGAAATCAGGGTCCGGTGCGGCGGTCATAGCTACGAGGGGTCGTCGTCGGTGGCCATGGACGGTGGTTCGTTTGTGGTGATCGATATGACGAGACTGGACCACGTCTCGGTGGATGTAGACGCGGGTCGGGCGTGGGTCGAAGCCGGTGCGACCCTCGGTCAGACGTACTCGGCCATTGCCGAGGCTAGCCCGGTCCACGGGTTCTCGGCCGGGTCGTGCCCGACTGTCGGAACCGGTGGTCACATTTCTGGCGGCGGGTTCGGGTTGTTGTCACGGAAATACGGGTTGGCGGCGGATAATGTGGTCGACGCGGTTTTGGTAACCGCGGATGGCGAGTTACGGAACCGCGAGGCGATGGGTGAGGATGTGTTTTGGGCGATACGAGGTGGGGGTGGTGGTGTTTGGGGAATCGTGTACGCTTGGAACGTTCAGTTATCAAGCGTACCGGAAACCGTCACCAGTTTCATCGTGTCCAGGCCGGGCACGATGAAACAGGTGAGTGACCTGGTAGACAAGTGGCAACACGTTGCGCCAAAACTGAACGACGGCTTTTACCTGTCGTCGTTTGTCGGCGCTGGTTTGCCCGAACGGAAGAACAAACCGGCGGGCTTATCCGCCACATTTAAAGGGTTTTATTTAGGACCGAAAAACAAAGCCCTATTCGTCATAAACGAGTCTTTCCCCGAGCTAAAAATCGTAGAAAACGACTGTAAAGAAACGAGTTGGATCGAATCCGTTCTCTTCTTCTCGGGACTCGGGACCGGAAGCACCGTCTCCGATTTAAAAAACCGATACTTGCAAGATAAACTGTACTACAAGGCGAAATCCGACTATATCCGTAACCCGATTCCCCTACTCGGCCTAACCACGGCTCTCGAAATCCTCGAAAAACAACCGAAAGGGTACGTAATTCTCGACCCGTACGGTGGCGCAATGCAAACGATATCTAGCGATTCGATCCCTTTCCCGCACCGGAAAGGAAACCTTTTCACGATTCAGTATCTCGTCGAATGGACGGAGACCGATACCAACAAAAGCAACGAGTATTTAGCGTGGATACGTGGCTTTCATAGCTCGATGACCGCTTACGTGTCGCGGGACCCACGATCCGCGTACGTTAACTACATGGATCTCGATTTGGGATCGATGAATTGGATCAAAACGAGGGTCGATGACAACGCGGTCGAGAAGGGTCGGGAATGGGGGGAGAAATACTTCGGTAAGAATTACGATCGATTGGTGAAGGCGAAAACCGAAATCGATCGGGACAACGTTTTCCGGCATCAACAAAGCATACCTCCGATGTCGATGGAGAACACGAATGAAAGATCAAGCAGAATGAGCGAGTAAGTTAATTAAGGATTGATCATTTTATGAATCAAATTGTTGCTTAATTAATTTGTCTTCTTTTCATGTGTAAATTTGGTGATTAAGTGGACTAATTAACAAAGTTGTAATCAAAATACATTTTCTAGCTAGCTTATGTTTTAAACTAATCATTATACATGTTAAAAAAATATAGAGTAAATTACGTTTTTCGTCCCTGTGGTTTGTTAAAAATTATGGATTTCATCCCCATGGTTTTAAAATTCCGGTTTTCATCCCTATGGTTTGCAATTCATTTATTTTCTTCTCTGAGGTCAAAACACTGCTTTTAACTTTTAAGTATGAAGGACTAAAATAAAAATGAATTGTAAACAAAACAATAAATTTAAATTATAAAGATTGAAAAGGTAATAGATTTTAAACCATAAGGATGAAAATCGTAATTTAAAAACTACAAGAATGATTTTCAACAAACCACTAGGACTAAAAACATAATTTACTCTAAAATATAAATAAGACGTTAAAAGGTATCTGATTTGACGAAAGATCTTTGTTGCATCTCCAACAGTTTTCCTATAATTTTTCTAAAATAGAAAACCAAAAGTGAAAATCTCTAAAATGTATTACATTCAACTCCAACAGATTTTCTATTTTAAAGATTTTAAAACAACTTATATTATTATGATATTATCTAATTTATCATTCAAATACACCTTTTAAAAAAAATTAAAATAAAATGATAAAAATTGAATCTCATTAGTGGGATTGAATAAAATAATCATTTCTCTCACCTACCATCAAGTTTTAGAGAATTATCTAAACTTAGAAAATTTTCAAGTTTTTTCTATTATAGCAAACAAGATAGCAAAGCTGTTGGAGACGTTTAGAGAAGAAAAACAAATTTTTTTTTTCTATTTTATCAAAACTGTTGGAGATGCTCTAAATTATACTAAAGAAGTGCTTGAAAGTGTGTTTTCAAATCAGTTTTAGTTAAATTTGATTATTTTTCTCTAAAATGTCATAATCCATTTTAATGAAACTTACAATATTGATCAATTATATTAAGGTCGTGTTTGTTAATCATAAGCTAGCTTAATTTTTTAGCTTGTTAGTTTTTTTTCCTTGTTTGACTCACTCTAAGTTGGCAAATAAGACTAGAAAGAGCATTTCAATAAGTTACAAGAGCATTTTACTATTATCCTCTTAATTATTATTAATTAATGTATAATTTTGCATAAAATAATTAATTGTTAATTTAATATTATTTGCTAAAATTGTTAATAAAGTATTTAATTATGAATTAATATATTTTCTTAAAATACTTCAAAAAATCTTTAATTGTCAATTCAATATACATAAAGTTCAAATTTTGGTCGCTAACGTTTGTAAATTTTAACAGACATCGTCCTTAAACTTTAAAAACTCGGATTTGGTCCTTTTTATCTAGTGTTCGTCAACTTTTTTTGTTAAGTCCAATTAAACGAGGGATATTTGTTCAATTTAATATCTCATTTTCATCTTAATTATAGAAGTTTAGGGACCATATCGATTGAAAATTGCATACGTTAAGAACCAAAAGTGAACTTTACTCCTTAAAATTATTAATAACTAACAATTAATATATTTTTGAAAACTTATTAATAAGATATTTAATTATTAATTAAGTAATTTTTGAAAAAGTGTTAATTAATTAAAAATTTATGGTTAACAAACTTTACTGTTATTCAATACAACTTTTCTAAAATTCATGTTCGGTTAAAATTTCGCAAAATTCTTTACATTCTCTGACATACGAGGATCATGTCATAAGATGTGAGAAGTTCGTAATAACATTGTAAATATTGAAAGGAAGAAATGTTCATTAAACCTAAATATTTGAAAACTTCATTTTTGTTACTACTTATTTAATAGTGTGATGAAATATATTAGTGATTGTATTAATTATATCGTGTAATGTTAGAACTAGATAATTTTGTAACATATCATTTTGGTCAAATTACATTTTTCAACTACTTTATCAGCTAGTTTTGTCAAAAATAAAAAAAAATTTGTTATCTACTAGTTTTTCATCTAACAGTTAGATTTTCAGCCAACAATTAGTTTGCCAAAATATTGCTAAATCCACCCAAATGTAGATGATTTTAATGGATAATTTTCATTTAATTTGTTATCAATCAAATCAAATATTACACAAGTTATTTTATGTTGAAAATTTCATTGAATTGTTTCATTTAAAAGTTTTTGAGTTTATTTTTAAGATTTGGCGGGGTTTGCTTTGCAGAATGGAGTCAGTCGGAAATGGAATCTGTCAAAACAATAGGAATATGAAAGAATTGAAATGGAACTTAATAAGGTTTGATCATACGTTTGGTTGGCAAGAATTGAAATGAAATTTATGAAGAAGATTGGATTTGGTCGATTTGGTTCTAGATATATAACTTCGTATTTGTAATGAAATAAGGACAAATGACAAAAATACCCCTTTATAACATTTTTCATGCTAGCGTATGCATAAAAGTCAATCACATGATTGTATGTTTGGACATTTTTGTCATGTTATTTATTAATAAAGGTATTGTCTATTAATTATGCATTATTGTTATACTTTGTGTTATATGATGACTACAATAATGACCTTAGAATATGATTCTTAAAAGTTCCTAGTGTAAGTGCTACCTTAGATCATCTCCAACAGCTATATTAAAATAGAAAAAATTGGAATTTTAGCATTTTTGTTGCTTCAACAGCTATGTTATTCTCTATGTTAAATTAGAGAAAAGAGGAGAGAGAATATAAAAATCTCTAAATTTAAAGAAATCTCTAAATAGATAGTTTTCTCCCAAAACTAATCATTACCTCCAAAAAGTAAGTGACAGAATAAACATTGGGTGTGTGATAATGGTATGACTTGCATTATCAAAGATAAGATTGGTCAATTCATTCAAAGTTTTGTTTTTAATTTAATCATCGAAAATTGAGAATGACGTAAAATTCTGGTTAATTAGATCAACCAAATCATACAAAAATCCTAATAATATTACACCCGGAAATAGTCTGTCTCAAAAAACAAAGAGTGAATTGTGGATTTGGTCCCTGTGGTTTAGTGATTTCTTTGATCATGGTCCTCATTCTATATTTATTGTGGATTTGGTTCTTGTGGTATTCAATTTATTTTGGTCATGATCCTTCTAACTAACACTTTCATTAACTTTGTTAAATCAATGACCATTTTAGCCATTTTGCCTATTTTTTGTCCTTTTTTGATAAGAAAAATATAAACAATTTTTTTATACACACATGCACACACACATGTATATAAATAAATAAATATATATATATATATATATATATATAACGATATTAAAATAAATAAAACAAGACATTATTGTATGATTTAATTGTTTAATTTTTTTTAAATTAATTATATTAAATACGATTTAATTTTATTATTTTATTGTAATTGTGGAAAAATATATATAGTTTTATTGTTTTAATGTAATTAAAATTTCAATTTAAACAAATCACATCATAAAACTATATCTTATTTTATTTAAAGTGAATAAAATAAAATATGGTTTTATGATTTGATTTATTGAATTAAAATATTAATTAAGTTAAAAACGATTTAATTATATTGTTCTTTTATTATCATTGCAACAAGCAAGCTTATTGTTGATATTTTAACACAAAAAAAATCATTAAAACCCGTTGAGAAATGAACTTTAATTTTATCATACTAAAAACAATATGAAAATTGATTTTGAGTTTTTGACTGAAAAACAATATGAAAATTGGAGCTTCTAATTTTAAGATGTTAAAATTATAGTTCATTTCTCAACGGTTTTCAATGATTTTTGGTGTTAAAATATCAACAATAAGCTTGTTTGTTGCAATGATAGTAAAAGAACAATATAATTAAATCGTCTCTAACTTAATTAAAAATTTAATTCAATAAATCAAATCATAAAACCATATTTTATTTTATTCAATCTAAATAAATAAGATATAGTTTTATGATCTGATTTGTTTAAATTGAAATTTTAATTACAATAAAACTATATCTTTTTTCACAATTACAATAAAATAATAAAATTAAATCGTATTTAATATAATTAATTTTAAAAAAATTAAACAATTAAATTATACAATAATGTCTTATTTTATTTATTTTAATATTGTTATATATATATATATATATATATATATATATATATATATATATATATATATATATATACATACATGTGTGTATAAAAATATTGTTTATATTTTTTTTATCAAAAAAGGACAAAAAATAGACAAAATGACTAAAATGGTCCTTGATTTAACAAAGTTAATGGAAGTGTTAGTCAGAAGGACCATGACCAAAATAAATTGAATACCACAAGAACCAAATCCACAATAAACATAGAATGAGGACCATGGTCAAAGAAATCACTAAACCACAGGGACCAAATCCACAATTCAAAAAAAAAGTAAAACCAATATACATCACTACAATAAAACTAGGTTTATAGAATGGTGAAAACATTTAAGTGTATAGAACTTCAGTTTATAAAACCAAATAATAAAACTATCTAAAAGTTTATAAAACGTTTTAACAAGGTTTTTTTAGAATATTTTAAAAATAAAATGTCGTATTAGCTATTTTTAGCATACTAATTGAAAATGTGTTTTATGACAAGATGTGTTGTAAAATACCCTTTAAACAAACTTGTTAAAACGTTAAAAAAGCGTTCCGTAAAATTATTATAACACTTTATTCTTTGCTCCTCTAAACTAAACTCCCATAAAATATACTAGTAGAACACTTGTACATTTTTAGCTTCCTATAAACCCAATTTTATCGTAGTGCATGGTTTAGTTCACCAAAAATAACCCGTTTCCCAATACGAAACAAGTGGTCGAACCGAACCTTTGGGTACGAAAATCCTCAAAACCAACCAGAAAATACAACCATCGTAAATCATCAACAAATATGTCAATTCAAATGAAAGAATGCCTACGTAAATCGGCTCAATCTTACAGTGTACGACTTAAAAACGATTTTACATTTCACTTTTCGTCGATATTTTTTTCTTTTTTTCTTGCCTATCTATCAATTTAACCCGACTCGGACGCTATGTTCTACATCGAGATAATTTACACCAGTTCATGGACGGTTTTTTACAATGCCATCAACAAACGAGGCTTTTCTACACTAAATTATACTGTAACTGTAACTATAACTGACGTAATCTTACATGCTCATGGCTTTGGATGAGACATCTTCGTCGCCTTCTAGCAGTTGCCCTTCGGCTTCCTGCAACAAAATGAACAACCATCGTGCGGATGCTTTAGTTTAACAATGAAAACTTTTACCTTAAAATATTGTTTCACATGATTTTTTTTTTCCATCTAAGGTTAGGATTTAAGGTATTGATTAACATATATTTGTTTCACGATTAAGAATTGAAAGAGCAGGGGAGTACAAAAACTTGTCCCACATTTGGTGCGACATTAGACTGTGACAGGACCGGACCTGAGTTGGATAAAAATGCATTTTTTTTGTCCCAACAAAATAGGTGGAACAAAAATCAGGGTACGGGACTGGATTGGTAAATTACTAAACTATCCTTGTCAAATTAAATACTAAAACCTCCCACAATTCTTTTACCTGCCTACACAGTCGGTTGGAAAATGGTTTGAACTACTAAAGGGTCACTCATCCAATAGTATATGGGTTACCGCTAAATCTCAACCTCCCTGGAGGTCGGGTTTTTCAATCTAGGTGTTAAATTCCTCTCAAAATGATTCAGATTTCAAATCGAATTTGATGTGGAATTTAAATCTTGTAAGAATCCCAGATGGTAATTACGACTATCAACAAATAAAGATGTATCAAGTTCATACCATTTGTTGTTTACACTTGATCTTTGCAAGATAATCATCTAATGCACCGTCACCGCGAAGAATTTTTCCACCACATCCGGGTTTATCTACCGAGCCAACCGACTCTTTGTCAATCACCACAGCTTCAACTCGATCGTCTCCCGTCCTGACATCTGGAATCTGAACTCAAAATGAAAAGAAAGAACTTCTTTCACTAACAAAGCTTAAAATTTTCAGACATGAACTGCTTACTGTTTAATAGTCTTGGTTCTTCTTTTCAAATGCTCTCCGTTTCTTTTTATTTTTTGGTCCCAATCTCCTCCCTAATTTTCAAGTTCTTCCAAACTGTTTGAAGTACTCGGTTTTCACAAAAAACATTTTGCAAACACTTCTCTGCAAGCCGGGATCTTCGCGGAAACAATCGCTCTACTTTATAGTGTAGAGGACATGTCCGTACATCCCGCCCCCAGACCCTACGAGTGGACAGGATGGGACAAGACGGTACAAAAACTTGTTATCCCACGCTTGAAGCGACATTAGGCTTGGACAAGACAGGAGGATCTGAGTGGGACAAAGATGTATTTTTTCTGTCCACCAAAATAGGTGGAACAAAAATCAAAGAGATGCGACAAGATTGGTAAATGACTAAACTACCCATGTCAAAATTAGAACCCTATAACCTTCCGGAATTCTTTCACTTGCCTACCTCACTCTCCCTTGTCCAGCTAGTCCCGTCTACGTACCAACAGCATGTGTTTGGCTCGGTTTGGTTTTCCCTCATTTGTCAAATATAAAGTACAATCCAAATAAAAAAATCTTAGGAACCCAAATCAATCTATTTGTAATGATGACGATGAGTAAATAGGTAACTTTTTCACTTAAAAGTTCCCAAAAAAAAGAGGGAAATGTTTCAATTTTCACAGGACGGAGGGAGAATGTTGATATAGCGAGTCGTGTACATAAGCCAACTTACCTCATACATAGAGTCGGTTAGAAGAGTTTCAAGTATGGCTCGTAACCCTCTAGCGCCGGTGTTTTTAACCATAGCTTTTTGAGCAATCAACCTTAGTGCCTTCTCCGAGAAATGTAGTTTCACCTATGGTTGAAGAAACATTTCCATAAGAATCAGCATGCCAAAACGTCAAAACCAATTTAAATGAATTCATTATCGGGGAAAAGAACTGGATGAATCAAATGCTTACATTGTTCATTTGAAACAACTTCTTGTACTGCTTACCAAGAGCGTTCTTCGGTTCCATGAGGACCTGCGTAAAGTAAACGACCATTATTTCAAGTCCTCATGAACATGGAGCATCACAAAAAGAACCAAAATTTACAATGCATTTGGTAGATGGGGGAAGGACACGACATAAGAAAAACACATGTCCTATGTTTGGTGCGACATTAGACTGGGACAGAACATGACTGCATATTTTTTGTCTCACCAACATAGGTGGAACAAACATCAGTGAGATGAAACAAGATTGGTAAATTACTAAACTACCCATGTCAAATTAAAACCCTAAAACCTTCTATAATTCTTTCACCTGCCTACCTCACTCTTTCACCTGCCTACCTCACTCTCGCCTGTCCAGTCTTGTGTGTGTACCAAATGCACCCTTACCGCTCAAAAAGTGCCATTTTTGTCGTAAGTAATGGAAAATCAGACGACAAGTAAGCATCCAATTCTACCCTTAATTACGAGATAAAGAAATTCATTATTCCCTCTATTATTAAGGGTAAAATAAAAGTGTAAATAATTACACACATCTAAAACCGTGTGCATTTTAACATTGTGGACATGTATTTTGTGACGGATGGAGTAAAAGACTGGCTTACGATACCGGCCACTAACCCACTTTGTGGTATATCCACCACTCATATATGGGCAATCAATGATATGTAGAAATCACATTCCCATGGCTACCGAGGGAAGAAAGAAATGGCAAAAAGAAGCCAAGCTTAGTGAAGTAATACAACTAAGAACGAAATTACCTGAACAAGTTGGTCCTCAGTTAGAGCCAATAAACTAAGTAAAATGGGAAAACGACCTATAAACTCGGGAATGAGTCCATAAGCTATAAGATCACTACTTTCAACCTGAAAACGGACGAAAAGAAAACAATCAATAATTATTGGATGATGATACTATACAGAATAGAATGTAACTTTTCTCGAAATTCCAAAAATATCGAAGCTTACAGATTCAAGTAAAGATGATGTCACGGCAGCATTAGTCAGTTTGCCGCTTCTCATATTAGCACGAACAGGTGCTCCAAAACCAATCGAAGAGTCCTGTCGTCTGATATAAACATGAGTTTCAGTTTGAACACGCTTTAACTTCCCACAAGCAATTTATAAGACGGAATCATCTCTCGATAACTCAATTCTGAAATAATATACAAAAGAAACAACGAGTAATCACCTCTCAGATATGGTTTTTTCCAAATCGACAAATGCTCCACCACAGATGAAAAGGATGTCTTTGGTATCGATCTGCAAATGCAACACGTAACTTAACTTAGAACAGTGTGGAGGCCAGGCAAAATTCATCCGAAACATGACACCGACGTCATTTACTTCTTGATCAAACAACAAATACTACAAACCAGCCCCATCTAATCTTGAGGGTCAGCTATGCATTTGGTACGCTGAATAGGACAGAACAAAAACTTGTTGTCTACCGTTTGGTACGACATTAAACAGGGATAGGACATAACTAAGTGGGACAATAATGCATTTTTTTTCCACTAAAATCAGAAAGATAGGACAAGATTAGTAAATTAATAAACTACCCACGTCAGATTAAAACCCTATGGAAAGAAATTAAAAAACAAAGATATGATGACATTAATCCATAGAATACCTGAATGTTTTCACCTCGAGGATGCTTCCTGGCTCCTTTTTCAGGCACATTCACTATCTACAGAGCATATAATATATGTTAAGCATCTGAATTTTATAAGGTGTACCATACTATCGATGCGTAAAATTCCATAAGCTATAGTATAATAACCAAGATGGCCATGGTGAATGCCAATAGTTTGGAAAAAATGGTTGATTCTCCTACCTTCTACAACCTTCGGGTTCCAACTCCCAAGACAAAATGCATTTAAGAAACTAGGTAGAAATATATATCGCTGACTAAAGAGAATTAATCGGAAAAAAACGTGTAATATGGATATCATCATACACCTAATCCCGATGACTGCAGGAAGGTGTCAAATGTAATGAATTTGTCCAAATAATTGTAAAAAAGAAATAACAAAAACATGGTTGAAAAATGTCCTAAATGTATACACGATAATGTATCAACTTTTTATGCAAAATGAAACTAAAATGTAACGGAACCAACACAAGGACATGTTAGAAATCGACAACGAGATCTGCAAGTAAATATTTACTCGATGGCCAATACAGTTGATAAATTAATGAAAAATCATGTACATGACATGACATGAGAGTCAAATAATCCTAATTTCACAAGAATTTAAGAAGTCAAGAAACAACATGATTGATTGCCAATTTGTCGGGGTTATAATCACTTACCGTTCCTTCCAACATCTTAAGTAGAGCTTGCTGAACACCCTCGCCAGAAACATCCCTGCTAATGTTTACGCTCTCAGCCTGTAAAATGATTTAAACGAAAAATTGTCTGAACTTAAAGTATGTGACACCCAACCACATGAAAAGAAAGCTAAGCAAACATATATCAGGTTCAGGAGAAAACTCTAAATAAATGGAAAACCGAAAAACCACGAAAAAACGAATGAAAAAGTATATGAATATGGATATCAAATTAACGAGAAAAATATGATCGTTTATTTGGTGCAATTTATTTCGCTCGAATTTTGTTCATTTTTCGTATTTTTTCGAATAAAAAATAGGGGTGGAGGTTTTTTTAATTTAAAAAATATTGTTGTAACCGTCTGTTTAATCCATCAGATCATCTAATCTAACGGTTGATAATGTGTTTTTTAGTTTTTCATTTATTTGAGGTTTCCCTTGAACCTCCGTCTATAGACATATACATACACACACACACACACACATATATATAGAGGTGGTTTCAATTGGAAACCATATTAGATTGGAAATTTTGAAAACCGTCAATTTCATTGGTTAAATTAATGAAATTGGTTCATAAAGTTGTTTAATATGATCAAGTTGTTTCATATAATTCTTTTGTTAATGAAATTGTTTCATATATTTGTGTTTTTTATGTAGTTTCATCTATTTTTCTCATTCTAATGAAATTGTTTCATGTATTTTCGCAGTCTTTTCGCACCCTGATGAAACTTTTTCATTTTTACATAAAAAACACAAATATATGCAACGATTTCATCAATAAAATAATTATATGAAACACTTTCATCAAATTAAACAATTTCATTAACTTAACCAATGAAATCGAGGGTTTCCACGGTTTTCAAAATTAGAATGGTTTCCATTTGATCGCTCCCCTATATATATATGTATGTATGTATACACTAGAGAGAGATATAGGTAAAGAAACCAGAGAGGAAGGAACCAATGAAGGATGAAACATAATTGAGAAAAGCAATTGAAGATGAAATTAAAAGACCTTCTTGGTTATCTTATCAACTTCATCAATGTAAACCATCCCCTGTTGTGCTGCTTGAACATTGAATTCGGCAACCTTGATACCATATCAAAACTCAGAATATTAATCCCACAAATAAACTCAATATGCAGCAACAGAAATGGATATATACAATAAGAATCAATCATAAACAAAAATAAAAAATATACCGTAAGTAGCTTATGTAATATAGATTCAACATCTTCACCAACATAACCAGCCTGCAGTATATTAAAAATAAACCACTTTAAGAAAAACATTAAACCAACTCATAGGTTTAGAAGGATGCATTAAAACAACACGAGCCCATTTAATTTGATGTTCCTGTGTAATGAACAAGAGTGCACCTTTCATAATACGATATTGAGATCATAAATGAAGCTTGGACAGAAGTAGATTATGTGTCCCATTTATAATACCGGAAACAGAGTTACACATATCGGTTTATTCAATTAATCTCCATAGAAAGCAAGTTAGTATCCAACTTACCTGTGTTAACGTTGTTGCATCTGCAATGACAAAGGGAACGTTAACAAAACGAGCAAGGGTCTTTGCAAGTAATGTCTTCCCTGTTTTAAAGAAGTTGCATCGAAATTGTCAGCAATCAAACAACTGAAGAGAAACTCACAGAAGGGTGCATTTGGTACGCGGGACACAACAATACAGAATCTTCTTGTTTTGGCACGATATTAGACTGAGACAGGATAGGACCTGAGTGGGACAAAATCGCACTTTTTTCTGTCCCACCAACATGGGTGGAACAAAAATCAGGGAGATGGGGCAAGATTTATAAATTACTAAACCACCCATGTCAAATTAAAACCCAAAAACCTTCCGGAATTCTTCACTCGCATACCTCACTCTTGCCCGTCCAATCATGTCCAATCCACGTACCAAACGCACCCAAAGATAAAAAACCTCGTAGTCATACCTGAGCCAGTTGGGCCCATTAGAAGTACATTGCTTTTCTCTAAATCTACATTATCGTCATCATCTTCCAACCTACCTCTTCCTGATTCTACTACTGACCTAGTGTTCAATACAGAATTTCAGGAACGGCACGAATGATTATGCAGGGAGATGTGAAATGACTAACCCTTTCGGCAAAGAAGCATGATATATCCTTTTGTAATGGTTATATACAGCCACAGAAAGCACCTGAAAGTAAAATGGAACACCAATTCAATGAAAATGAACAGACAATAAAAAGATGACTTAAAATTATCTCAAATCAACTCCATGAATCATATTGATATTGGCATTAGTCCCATCAAGATATCTTCTATTACACCAGATATTCCATGTCACTTCTCAAATATTTGAACCCATTAGGTTCGTTCTCTTCTTCTTCCGTCTCTATTTCATAAATCTTTCTTAAAACCCATCATCATTCCTTGATGATCCGTAGAAAAAAGTGGGAAACGAAAAGGTATTTTTAAGGTAAAGCACTCTAATATCTGCAACATTAACACCCCCCCCCCCAAAAAAAAAAAACGCCACCACCACAGAAAAAGGGAAAAGATGCAAATTCACCAAGCAATGTAATGGCTAGTAGAAATGAAGTATTAGAACTAGCAGAGTTAAAAGTTGCAGATTTTGAGAAATCCACATGGACTTAACACCATATTCACATATGCATAGTAAACCAAACCAAAAGAACCCAAATTCTCCTTTTTCGCAACATATCCACATGGACTTAACCCGATATATTCTATACATTTACATGAAAAGGGTTAAAAATGCAACCTTTTTCGCACGATGTTGACCAATGACAAACTTATCAAGTCCCTGGAAAATCTCCTTTGGTGTAGGCAGGTTCTTCCCCAAATTCGACCCGCCCCACCCGCTGTTCTTCTCTCCACCACCACCACCGTTCCCATTTTCACGACCACCAGGACCACCTGCACGAATTACATTGACCCCTGGCGGAAAAGGAGGCCCGGGGGGAGAATGCACAGCGAGTCCATTGCTAGATGGCGGTGGAGGAGGAAGATTTGTCCAATTCTCCGGCGGATCACCACCATAAGACCGCAAAGTATCCCAAAACGCAGCCCTAAACTTGTTCCCATAATCATCTTCACCATTAAGGTTCCTCCTGTACTTACCATTACCATTTTTAAACCTACCGATTTCAACAAACCTACCCTGAAGAGGAGCCATCTTATACGGCCGGAAGTAGAAAGCAGATTTACAGTTAGGACACAAATTCACCGGCTGGTGACCTCCTTTCCTATCAGCATCGGAACCGGAATCTGAAGGTGTTTCCAATTCATCTCCGGCAGCGGCGTCGGAGGAAGGCGGCGGAATGAGGTTGCGGTTATCGGAAAAAACGAGATCCATCTGCTTACAACAACGAGGACAATTAGTTTCAGCCTTAATCCTTCGTATCATCAACGACGTTCTACTTTTATCATCATCACAACCACCACCACCACCACCGCTATGATCCCATTTATATCGAGTTTGCACACCAATCAACGACCTCCGACGAATGTACGGACCAGGAACTCCGGCGTTTAACACCGATCTCAAAACTCCACGCTCCGATGTGTTCGATGAAGAAAACCTCTCTGATGCAGTTCTCGCAACCACAACATCTCGAAACTTCCTGCATCTCCATAACCGAGACATCATACTACAAAATTGATCGTGTTTTCTCGAATTTCTTCACCGGACATGCAATTGAGATTCGATGAATCATCAATTTCTTAAACTAATTGAACCGAGAAACGGTTTCAACGATTGGGATCTTTGTATAGTAAGCGTATATAACTTGATAATCATCTATCTGATCCATAAATTTATCCAAATTAGGATTATATGTGTGCGATTCATACATGAAATCCGAGAATTGAGGCAGAAAAAAGGGATGGCTTAAGAAATCGTGAAGATGGGAACCAACCTGAATTGTGATCTACACTCCTACTGCTTTGTTTCAGTTTCTTCTTTTGTGGTTGCATTTTTGGTCTGCCACAAAATGGTCCCTTTACTATATAATAATTGCAGGTTCTGTCCCTAAGAAAGTTTTTTTTTGTTAAATGATTATTTTGTCACAATTAAGTCCTTTCATCCTAAGTCCTAACTTTTTTTTGTTGATCGTGAGTGTCTAAGTCAGTTTGTTGATACCTCGACTAATTTCAGGGGATTTAGGGAACAGGTAGGAAAACCCATAGTGGTCTTGCAGGACTTGAATTGGTTTGACACAATGCTTCTAAAAGGGCGTTTGGTTTGATATAATGTTTATGAGAGAATTACAGATTTCATGAAAGATTCGAACTTGAAAGGATTTAAAAATTTTGGTATCTTTGGTTTGTAGGATTTAGATTGGAGTTACCTTCCATTCTTTATAGATAATTTATAAAAACAAATTATTAGGCAAAAGATTGATACCGACAACCCTGATCGGCCCCATACCTGACCCTGCCTACTCGGGCATCAGTATGAGGGGGCATTTTGATGCTCACTCAGCTGTTGTGGCTAGCGGGGGGACTGGGCTCGAACCCAGGACCTGTTAGTTATTAGGCAAGTCTCCCCGCCCAATTGCCAACTGAGCTACACGTCATGGGCTATAAAAACAAATTATGAAAAAGTAATTAAATTATCATTTTTATTGATTGATTATTACTAAAAACGAATGTTTTTAACATATTTTAAAATATTACTACTAACAAATCATACGAAATCCCATGAAAATACATCTACCCCACGGGATTTTAATTCAATTCCGGACTTTCCGTTAAACCAAACGTGGGATTGGACTAGGATCCGATTCCAAATCACGCGAAATCCTGCAAACCAAACGTAAGTGAAACCCTATATCCATCAAGTCCGATGTCATACCTACAAGGGTCCAGAGTCGGATCTTTATCCACACATACATATCATGTATCGTCCTGACATACCTCTATGGTACCCCTCTCTCCTCCAAATCACGTCTCGAGGTACGTTATCATAAGCTTTCTTCCTGTTTACAAGTAATTTGTTACATGCACACGTGCATATGTACAAGTGCATAACGCACCCGTGCATAAAACCCAAAAAAACAACTTAATTTACTTGTATGCACAAATGCATACCATCCATATCAAGGAACACCAAGTCTCTATACTTTCCTATATAAGGTGGATTGATGAATAGCCTCCCTTGGCATGAACTCCAATTGCCATTTCACATCCCACCACGGCCTCAACCACAACTACTTAGCTCCTTAAAATAAATCTACAATTTAAAACAAAAATCAAAATTTTTCGTAAAATATTTATAAATGGCAAACACTTGTGCACACTTCTCACTTTTGGTAAGATTTGAACTCTTGACCTCTTAGAAGACTGGGGTGGTCTGCAGGTAACTTGAATACCACTGGACCAATCACCCTTTGGTCATTCGGTCGGTCTATTAGGCATCTTTTGGATAAGAAAGAAGGCACGAAAAAAGAAAATACAAAGACAGGTACATAGAAACTACGTTAAATTAACGTAAAATAGACGTGTTTTTCTATTGTCAATTTACATCAACTAACGTTCGGCACAAACATTCATGTCGTTACGAAGCTGGAGTTTGTGTGTCGAAATCTTTGATGCTTCTTCATGCCCTTGTAATAGCATTAGGCTCAGCAACTATTCACCTCCTTGCAAGCACAGGGCATATACAAGTTACAATATGAGGGCTACTATTTCAGAGGCTTCATACCCTGCACAATTATACCAAAAAAGGGGGGTTTTAAAATATAAAAACATTTACAAAAAGATAAATGAAAATTATATACAGAGATAAATTTTCAATTTCAATTGTGAACAAGGGGATAACCAAGAGCACAAACACGTTTTCCCATTTATCATGAATAATGATCGTGAATTTTTTACTACATTCATGATGAATGATACACCATTCATGATGAATGTCCCGTTGGTCCCCCCGTTCGCAGCGGAATGCGAACCTACCCACATATATATATATATATATATATATATATATATATATATATATATATAGTGGAAGGATATTTTGCAAGCCTTAAAAAGGTTGCAACCCTTGCAACCCACATCTTAACCGTTGGATTTATGATCGACGGTTATTTTATTTTTATTTTTCTGTTTTTTTAATTAAAAATATTGGGCCCCATATCTATTGTAACCGCCGATCATGAATCCGACGGTTAAGATGTGGGTTGCAAGGTTTGCAACCTTTTTAAGGGTTGCAAATAAAACAACCCCTATATATATATATATATATATATATATATATATATATATATATAGGGTCAGGTATATAGGGTCAGGTTCAGGTGAAAACCTCAAAAAAACGAAAAACTGAGGAACACCTTGGTAGTCCTTCATCTGGACGGTATGCACTTGTGCATACAGGTAATTTGTAACATGCATTTGTGCATATGCACAAAATGCACTTGTGCATAGAAACCACAAAACAACATAATTTATCTGTATGCACAAGTGCATACCGTCCAGATGAAGGGCTACCAAAGTGTTCTTCAGTTTTCCGTTTTTTTAAGGTTTTCCCTTGAACCTCCGTCTATATATATATATATAGTGGAAGGATATTTTGCAACCCTGAAAAAAATTGCAACCCTTGCAACCCACATCTTAACCGTTGGATTCATGATCGACGGTTATTTTATTTTTATTTTTTTGTTTTTTTTAATTAAAAATATTGGGCCCCATATCTATTGTAACCGCCGATCATGAATCTGACGGTTAAGATGTGGGTTGCAAGGGTTGCAACCTTTTACTAGGGTTGCAAAATATCCAACCCCTATATATATATATATATATAGAGAGAGAGAGAGAGGTTCATTTAGGGTGCGTTTGGTACGCAGAACAGAGTGGAACGGGTCAGAACAGAACAGACTTGTCCCATGTTTGGCGTGACCATATGTGGGACACGCTAGAACTCAGTGGAACAAGCATGGGACACACTTGTCCCACTCCAACCCCCTGGAACTAAGTAGAACAGCAATATTTTGACTAATATACCTTTGTTAAAAACAAAAATATAAAACACGTCTTCTCATCATCCACGCCTCCAAGCTAGGGGTGTGCAAAACCCGAATAGTCCGAAATCCGAATCCGCATCCGAACCAAAAATAAGGTGTTTTTGCAAAACCTGAATACCCCGAAATCCAATAATCTGAAACCCGACATTTGGGTTTGACCGTTGGCCACCCAACCCGTCCGAAAACCCGAAATAACATAAATCTATATTTTAAATACTATATATATATATATATGTATATTTATTTATCTAATTATTTTTTGAAAATCGTAAATTATAATTTGTTGAAATATTTTCTAAATTTTAAACTTGCTATCGTTTTCATCAATCTTTCAATCGATTGTATTCATCCTAAAAACGATTGAATTTATATATAACTTTTGCATTATATAATACCCGAACCCGACCGACATCAATCCGAAACCCGACCAACCCGAAACAACCTAAAATCTGAAACTTAAAATTTGAGTTTTGATTTCCATATCCAAAATCCAATCGTGATAAATTAGTTTTATGTTTTTGATAATCCATTGCACTATGTATTAGTGATGTAAATTAGTTTTATGTGGTGTAATCTATGATTTTTCATCAGGGGTAAATTTCGTCATTTAACCAATCTAGTCCTGTTTTGTCATGTCTTGCCAAACGCTAGACAACCGTCCTGTTCTGTTCCGTCCTGTCATGTTCCATCTTGTCCAGTCCAGTCCTGTCTGCGTACCAAACGCACCCTTAGGAACCTTAAATATTTTAGAAACTCAGGAACCACCCTTTTTCTGAGTATTCATGATGAATAACATAATAAAATATTTATGATGAATAATATTCATCATGAATACTCACAAAATAAGTGGTTCAAGGATTCCTAAAATATTTAAGGTTCCTAAATGAACCTGCCCCTATATATATAGAAGGGGGGGGGGGGGGAACGAGAACAGTAACTAAATAAGAGATTACGAAAACGGCCAAATCATGTGCAAAATCACATAAGCTTTTACACTAAAGGTCAACGCAAGGGTATGCAGGCAACCTGAGATCGCGACCAAAATCGCGTGAATCACATGTGATTTTACACGTAATTTTAGTGTAAAAACACATGTGAATCGACTGTATTTTATTCTCTTATTTAGTTATTGTTCTCATTGAACCTGACTCTCTCTCTATATATATATATATATATAGGCAGGTTCCGTTTCATTAGAAACCAAGGGACCACCCAAAGCGCGACATGTGGCATATTCATCAGGAATATGGACATGTTACTCATCAGTCATCATGAATGTGTAGATTCATAATGAATAACACTTCCATATTCATCACGAATGTGTTATTTATCATGAATATTCATCCTCATGGTGTGGGCAGTTCCCAGGTTCCTAATGGAACTTCATTCACTCTCTCTCTCTCTCTCTTTGTGTGTGTGTGTGTGTATATATATATATATTTGAGTTGAAGAAAAAGTAGTGCATTTCATCTAAAATATGCAGAATTCAACTTTACACATAGTTGGTTGTTGAAATTGATCATTTGTCTAAAATGTCTCTTGACAAAATAAAGAAACTCAGTTGATCAAAATCAAAGGTATTAGTTTCAGTGATCACTAATGAGCAAACAAAAAGTACATTAGAATTGAAATTTTACAAAAAAAAAAAAAAAAAAAGTTACATTCTTAGGACTACTTAAAAAAGGAACTGTTTTGGAGTGTAGGATGTACACAAACCTATTCTTTACCTTAAATTGTAGAGTGGTTGTTTCATGGATGCCTCAAGCTTGTGAAAAAATATAAGTGAAAAAGCTTTGACATGAAAACGAAGAGGTTGAAACTATAAAAGACGACAATTTTTTAAAAAGAACTTGATTGTAACATTTTGACTCATTAACCATAGCATGTTGTATCAGCATTCCTTGGAAACTTGACCTTTTTGCTTCAATGGGAGTTCTTGATCGTAAAAGATTTCCAAAGTTTTTCATCAGTTTCAACCACCCTGTTTTATATCATATTAACAACTCTTTTTGACCGATCCCAACTAATGAGATATATCATTTTACTTTCTCCATCTAATAATTAATGGTAGAATTGAAAAGTAGGCACTTGCTTATGAAAGTGGACACTTCATTTTGGGACAAACTAAAATAGAAATGTGGACACTTATTTTGGGACTGAGGGAGTACTTGTCCAAATATGGTAACCACATCTTGTGCTTCCTTACCAACACCGTTAATGTTGCATGAAATTTACTTTATAATCTTCTTGTTTAATCAAGAATCTATGGATGCCAATATGCGTCTCCAACCAACTCTGAATTAACACCGCTGTCCAGTCTCATCACTCAACATTCGACAAAAACGTGCACCAGGGCATGCTCTTAGAGAAGTGCTGAAAAACTACGTATAGTGTTGAGTGATGAGAGACAACATTTCCTACGTATAACTAAAGCAAAAAGATGAAGAAAGAAAAGGATAAAGACTAAAAGGCCAAACTTTGGTGTAACCCTATATAGAAAGCATCTCTCTGGTCATTGTATGCTCTTAGAAAATTTCAAATCTAAAGAAACTTGTTTTAAAATTTTGGCATATTCTAAAAGTTTGTTAAGGAAATGGATAACTATGTTGACAAAGATAAAGGAAAGGAAAAGAGAGAAAATGACGAATGGTGCTAGAAAATGTGTCTACCTTAGATGTCCGAAACTCATTAACCGCCTGTCGAAGAGAATCATCAGATAGAATCAGACGAGAAAGAGCTCCAGTGCTTAAGCTGCAATGTCCATCAGACACCATTAGACTAATGAGTGCTTCATATATGAGAGAACATGATCAGAGATGTTAACATCTGAATTCTGAAATGCTTTTAACTTGATCTTCACAAACAAAATAAAACAAAAACAAAAGGCAAAAAGAGTGCCCTCATCAACAACTGACAAAATGGATTTGGGATTTGGGTTCTGAAGATCGTCGTCAAGTAAATAAAGGTAGCGTCGCTGTGTATTGATTCTGTTTACGGGACTTGGAGATTAATCGATTTGGGAACTAAGTTCCAGAAAAATTTCTCTCAAACTTTGTTTTATGTATGAACATTTATTGTGTTTCTCTGTTTTCTCTTCATATTTTCTTTAAAATGGTCTGATTCTCTATTTGATTTCTGGGTATTGGAGATTAATCAATTTGGGAATTCGGTTTGAGATGTAAGTTTAAATGCCCATCTCAATTTTCTGTTTATGATGAATATTAATTGTGTTTTTGTGTTCTCTTCATATTTACTTTGATTTGGTTTAATTCTGTCTTTGCCAAGTTTTTGGGTTTAGGATGGGATTCTCTTACATTTAATCATTGTTCAATCTTCTATGGTGTATCTATGTGATCTATATACAGAATAAAGAGGTTCCCCTCCCCTCCCAACATTTTTTTGTAGTAATCGGCTAATCGCAATCGGCTGTGTTGTATTTAATCAAAATATATTATCAAGGTGTCATGGATGGTAAATTGGTAATTGCATTATTGGATTCAGAGACATAGGAAACTGGATCAAAATTGGAGGTTGTTAACGCATTCGGGTGCAATGAGTTGATCCAAATAGAAGGGTAAAATATTGCGTACATAAAACAAACAATAATTGACCTTTTACCAGATAGGATGATTAATTCAGACATGGCTTAATGAAAGAAAAATAAGCAGCAGCCCAATGATATTATTAAAGATGCCTCGGGAAAATAATATCACATACCCCAATTTCTTTGCAGCATCAGCTACAGAACCCTCTACAGCAAATATTAGATCTAATAAAGCTTGCATTCCCTAAGACGGAACACAAGAAAATGAGTTACACAAGTACAAAAATTTTACATACTTCAATAATTAAAACTCATGAGAAAGTAGAATTTGAAGGAGAAAGTAGACATATATACCAATCTAAACTTTGGGTTATTAGGCCCAATTTGAGATCCACATTCTGATCCTCTTATAGTTGACTTTGCCGGAAGAATTTGAAGAAGCTCAGGAGGAGGTGTGTATGTTTCAAGATCTATAGAGTTCCTGACTAGTCCAAAGAAATAAAAAATAGATATCAATTAACAAATACATAAATATGTAGCATTAAGGATGTCTCAGTTAGGCATGTAACCAAAGAAAAGGTTGTCAAGCAAACAGGTAAAATGCCATACGAATATAAAGGATAGCACTACTCCCTCCCTACCTCTCATTCTCTCAAAGAATGAAGTCCCTGCTCTCATTCGTAGGGTCTCTCCCTCTCTCTCCCTCATTCCCACTCTCTTCTCTGTTATCTAAGTAGATTCAAGCCTTCAACTAAGAGCCTAAGATTGAAGCAACAATTAAGTGAGATAGACCTAAAATTCCGACAGAAATTCATAATGTTCTGGGTTTTAGTTGGATACTATAGACGGTTTATAAAAGAATTTTAAAATGTTGGTACCATTCACATCTTTGTGAAGAAAGCTTAAAGGTTCACATTGACCAAGTAATGTGAAGAAGCTTTCCAGATATTAAACGGAAAAAGTTGGTTAGCACATCAGGGTATCTTCTTGTGTTTCCTATAGGATTGGAACGTGTCTCATATTGATTAATGTGTCCAGATGCAAATGGTTTATGCTTACGCATCATGAAAATTAGAGAATCAAGAAAAGCAATATCACACCAACAGAATTTCTTTTGATTTCATTATTAGCCTACCTCAACTAGTTTTGAATAAAATGTGTGTTGCTTGTTCTTGTTGTTGTTACGTATGAACCTGGAAGACAGCCTCTTTCTTATTGGTATAGTTTCAACCTACTCTCTCTCCATACTATATATACGCATACAAATATATGCATTTGTGTGTGTATGCAAACTGAAGATGGACAATTTTGAAAATCTTCCAATGTCAATCCTAATGCTACAGTTGCTATCGGTTGCTAACCTCAAAAAAATCTGATCCTATAGCAAATCATATCGATTCTCTCTCTCTCTCCCTCTCTCTCTCTCTCTCTCTCTCTCTCAACACAAAGACATATATAAAGTGGGGAGGGTCATCTCTCCAGCAGAAGTGCTGAAGTATTGTTTGTGACTTTGTGAAACCCCATAAGTAAAAGAATTCCATTTTATTTAGCATAGAGTAGATTATGGAAATTCAATGTTACTTCTAAGTTTTAGATTTGGAAGGAAAATTTTAATGTTTGCGATACTAGATCAGACAATAGAGATAAAATTATGCACCTTTAAGAGCTAGCAGACTACGCAATCGAGCTAGGGCAGATGCACGATTTTTGTGCTGCGATCTATCCTCAGATGCCTATGTAAGCAAAAGAAAACAGAAAACCTTAACTGCACGAGAAGCAAAACAGACAGCTACAGATTGACATAACATAACCACTTACTCTAAGAGCCAAAATAATACACCTCCCTTCAAAGAAAAAGCCAAATGAACCAAATCACCAATTCTAAATTTAGAATAGGTATTCTATAAACTTTATTCATATTTTTAATGATCATATTAACCTTTGTTACAATCGCTCAATCTCACTGCTTTTCAAATGGAAACTGATATCCTAAAACAAACTTTCGGGTGTCAAAAAAGGCTAACTGATAACTTCAAATTTGATAAGAATTATTATTAATGATTAATGAAGAATAATATTGAACTATATTAAATTTTACAATAACAAAACTAGGGGAAAATCACACCTATGTCGCTTTTAAATTTGAAAATTACTATAGAATTGGACCCTTTTCTTCTTTGGTGGATGCAGGTAACAGAATTTTATTGCAAATTCCTAACTGTATTGCATCAAAGTGAAGATTTCTAGCCCTCTAGAACGTGTTCAACATCAACATCCATGTCAAATTGGAACCAAAGGTGTACCAAACTTTCGCTATCAATTTCGCAACAAAATTCACAAAAACTCAAAACCGAAAATGAACCAGTTATGACTAACCTGTGCAATAATGCCGGTTGGGAGATGCTTAAGACGAACCGCAGTCTCACGCTTATTACGGTGCTGACCGCCGGGACCGGAGGATTTATAAGTATCCATCTCACATTGACTCATCAATTTCTCATCAGACATCGCCACGAATTCTCTGCCTCCATCACTATTAGAACTCGAAATCGCAGGAATCTTATCGACGCTTGTAGTGTAATGGATCGATGATGTCCGATTAGGCGAAAACGAAGTGGTGTTATCACTCTTGATGATAGCGAAGCGGATTTGAAAACTTCGGAGACGTATCGGAGCGGCCGGCGACGGCGACATCGCCGGCGTCTTTGGCCAGAATTTCACACACGATTTCACTAGGTAGAGAGCCATGTAAAGTGATGGCCGAGGTCCCTGGATTTGAAACGATTGGAGTAAAGCCACTAAACAATGGCAGCCACGACAAGCTTTACAATCTTGTACCCTATGCATAATGATTTGTACATATTGGTTGGTTTTTCGTTAAGGGGTTGTTCGGTTCTATTTCTATTAAGGGGTTGTTTGGTTGGTTTTCTATTAAGTCCAATATGGATAAAGGTGACTCTATGGATTAATCTGTCTGTATAGAGTAAGATAATTTGTTGTTTGTTTGTTGTACTGAATAAACTGTCTGAATGTCATCAATGACTATTTTACCCCCATCTTCTCCAACACAATTTCTGCCATATATATAAAAATCAATGAAGAAAACCAATTTTTACAAGTTTCTGTTTACCAAATCAAATTCTATCAAAATTTCATTTCTACTAAAACAACACAATTTCTGCCATACATACAAAAATCAATGATGAAAACCAATTTTTCATCAAACCCACCAAATTATACATAAAGAGGTTTGATTCCCAACCCTAAAGAGTTTCCATGCCTGGAACTGAAAAAGAAAAAAGAATATGAGGCCACGAGGGAATGCTTGACGAGGGTTGCGTTTTTGAGAGATGGAGAAGAGAGAAGGAAACCTTACAAAACCCATTAAACAAATCTGGAAACCTTACAAAACCCATTAAACAAATCTGGAAACCTCTTTCTAAACCCATTACACAAACCTTACAAAACCATTTGAAGGGAATCTCTGAACAGGGACGATTTTGGTGACCTCTTCATCATAAAATCTTCAACAAGGACGATTTCTAAACCTTATCGAACTGAATTGACACCCTCTGCATCATAACCTCTTCAACAGGGACGATTTTGGTGACCTCTTCAGCAGGACGATCTCAATGGTGCAAAGGAAACGAGGTGATTTCAGCGAGGAAGATGAGGGGTCTGTTCATTTAAGATGAGGAACATGAGTCGATGAAGAGGAGTCGATGAAGAGGATTCAATGGTGCAAAGGGAAGGAGGTAAATGTCGCCGAGAATGAGGAGAAAATGAGGAAGAGGAGTCGATGAAGGTTGGGAGATTTTAGAGAGAAAGGGATTTCAGGTTTTAGGTAAAGATCTGTTCATTTTAGAGAGGGGTAGTATAGGTCATTTTGAGAGTTGAGTAGATACAAGCAATCCAAGATTGCTTAGCGAATAAGCCATGGGCTTACTCGGTAAGCCCCAAACAAACAACAAAATATAGATGTGCGAATAAGATATATAGCCCATTAAGCTTCTTAAGTCATAAACAAACAGGACCTAAGTCTTGTATGGATAAAGTTGTTTATATTGAGAAATATGTTTGTATGCTATTTGATAAGTTACTATTCGGTTGTTATGATGCATAAACAGTGTGGATGATAAAAATGACTATTTTACCCTTTGTGAAGGTTTTTGTTTTGGTGAGTTTTTCATAGATGGAAGAAGCGTGTTATTTAATTTGGAGTGGCAGGTTTAGAAAAAAGTTGGCTTTCTACATGAAGTCACCCCTTAAAAGCTTATTGAATAAGTCAGTTTCTATATAATTAGGCTTATTGAATAAGTCAGTTCCAACAATCATTTTCGTTTAATGAGTAGTTATTGTCGGCATTAATTTATGACTAGGTTTAAAAGGTAATGATTTCTTCTACACATAAGTGGGTAAGCATCAGTTGGATAGCACATCAGTGGGTAGTTTCACCAGCTTATTTTCATCGGTTGCTACACACCTGATGTATCATTTATCAGTGTTTAATCATCTACAAACACTGACCACCGCCAGGAGCGTTGCTCCTAGACCCCTACCATATAGTGTCACCCAACCATCGTGGGTTCTAATTAGATTACACGAATGTACACTCCACACCTTCTAGCCCGTGATACAACTTAACTACCAACCCCGTATCCTCTTATGAATACATTTACATAAAATGAACCGATGATTTCACTAAAATGATCAATGCAACCCACAAAAATGAACATGGATGTTACTTTCAATGTGTAGTTTGTTTTTATTACCTCCCCCCTTTAAGCAATAATTGTTCCAAGTTTTCATAAAGACAACACAAAAAAGGTGAGGATTAGAGGGAACACCCAAAAATTGAGAATGATATCATGTTGTACTTTACTCACATCATGTAGTTGTAATAACCGTGTTAAAAGTAAAAGAATTCAAAGTTTAAGTGAGAAAATGGAAGAGCCTTAATAGAGGGGTCTAAATGGGAAATTTGGGAAAAAAAGAGGTTTTTAACCCTAGAGGTATCAGTGTGGTGGGTGTGCGGCGGCTGTTTGTAGAGAAGAGCAATTTTGGGGCGATTTTGGGAAGAAGAAGAACCGAGTAGAGAATCGTTACTTCAACGAAATTCAAGTTGGGTTTTGTTCGTCACCTCAAGGTAAATCTTCTTGTGATTATACTTTTCAAGTTTAATCTATTGAATCTTGATAGTTGGGTTATGGGGGTGGTGTAGTAATCTGAATTTGGGATTTTTTGGGTTTGAAATAAATGAAAATCGTTATAAGATTATCTAAGTGATTAATGGATTGTTGAAGAAATCAAGTCTCTGCATCTGCTTTCGGGTTGTTGGGATAGATTATTGATTTCCGGGGTTTTCTGCAATTCGTCTTCTGCATTTGGGTTTCTGGTTTACTGTTCGATGATCCGGTCATCGGAATTCGTTGGACCGGTCGATAAATGATGACACCGGTCGACAGAGGTGGGCACCGGTCAATAGGTAAACACCGGTCGACACCGGTGTATGTTTGGCATCAATCGAGTCAAGGGGGGGGGAGACCCCGGTCGGCCTCAAGGGGGAGACCCCGGTCGGCCTAAGGGGGAGACTCCGGTCGTGTACTGATAAGTACTCAATTTTGAGTACTTAAGCCCTTTTCTTTTAGCCTTTTTAGATAGAATTTTTTCATTTTCAAATCCCATTTTGAGTCATTTTCTACCTTATTTTCCATTTGTTGTGTCTTGGAGCTTAAGTTGTGTGATTTACTTGTTTTATTAAGATTGTAGGCTAAATTTGGTTATCTTTTGGAAATCTATTTGGAAACAAGGCATGTTGCAGCATCAGAACAGCATGGAGCTGATGGTTTTTGGAAGGGAAAGTTTGAAGACCGAAACTTGAATCTGATTTTTGGCATGGAACTGATCTGATTGTAACCTCTAAACATTAGTTAATCTGGTTTGTAATATGTTGGTTAATTTGGGACAAGCTTTGGTAGCTCTAGTAGGTTTAGACTAGGTAAGTACAATTAGATTCTCCTTAAATTACAACTTTGCCACTCCCTTTGGTTATAAAATGAGGGTTTAGTTGCTCTTAAGGAGATATCTACTTCTATCATCTCTTATCATCTTAGTTTATGTTCTTTCAAGTCTTTTGCATCTGATCGACGGTAGCTTGGGATTGTTCTTAAGTCACTCTTTAGTTCTTTAATTTCAAGTATTAGTGTTTATGTTCTTCATCTTGTTCTTCATATTTTTAAGATTTCAATATGCTTAAGTGTAATCTTTCATTTTCTGTCTAGCTCACGAACTGGTCATCTTCCAGTCCAGTGTCCTTCTTTAATTTCCAAAATTCATGCAATTGTTCTTATGATCTTCATAGTGTTCTTCATCATCTTTATATAATCTTCATGTTTGAATATGCATGCTGCAGCATTGAAACAACACCCACCTGCACATTTCATTTAGTTGTATTTTCTTTCTCCATCTTGCATCTCTAGCCTTTCCTTTACTCTTTTGTTATAGATTTTAGTAGTTAAAATTTATTGTAGTTATATTCAAGTTTACTTTCTTGTCATTTCCATTTCCTTGTAATTTACATTCTCGTCTTTGCATTTTTTTTTACACATATACATATATTTATATACTTTCAAGTCATTTAAATTTCAAGAGCAATTTCCATTATGTTTATCTTTGTAATTCTTAGTAGTTGTTTTTATTTCCTTATTGTAATGAGTAGCTAATCATCTTAGCTTGGGTGTGAGACAAATGGTGGTTATGTGGATCTAAAAGAAAGTGGGTTTTTTGTGACTTTAACGAAATTTTATTATTCCAACTCAAGTTTTATCAAGATAACAAAACTCTTTGACAAAATGATTATTTTGATAGTGTAATTGTGTCATGGACCTAGAGATAGGCCATTGAATAGCACGTCAATTTAGTGACATAAGAGGTAATATCGAAAGAGTTACTTGCAACGAGAGTTGTTACTTGTGTCATTTAAAATGATCCATTCTTGATAAGTTGTCACTTTTTCAAAAGGTTAAAATGGAATAGACTTAGAGATAAGCTATTTGGAATACATCAACTTGGGAGGTACGGGGGTTATTTCGAAAGAGTAACTTTTAACGAAGAGAATTTGTTTTGCCGTATATTTTGAGAACTCCATTCCCATCATTCCCTTATCTGGAATCTTGCTCAGAGATGAGATGGTTCATAGCTACTGGAACAATGGGATGGTGAGAGTCCGAGAGGAACGTGTCTTGAAATTGATAATGAAACTAGTTATTGTCAAAAGCATGCTGCAGCATTCAAATAACATCATGCTATGACAGTGTTGTAGCATTGACCTGCTGGATTTTGGATTCATATACCATCAAAAGTCTTACACCCTTGCTTCTCGTTTATTCCTGTTCATTTAAATTTGTGTTAATCAACCAATCAAAATATTGCTTCAAATTCGTCATCTGAAATCATATCTTTCATCATACTTTTATCACACTTTTTAGTTCAATCTCTGTGGGACGATATCTGGTATTTTACCACTTTATTACTTGAAAAGGCGACATAGTACCAATTTGTATACTTGCTTTTTGGTATTATTTCTCTCACCCTAAGGTACACAAAAGGGCCTGTCAAGTTTTTGGCGTCGTTGCCGGGGATTGGCAAGTCAAAAGTGTTTTAAAAGATTTGGTTTTTCTACCACCTTTGGGAATTTCAAAAGATTTTTAAAAGTGGTGCATGCCAAGAATACAACGCGGGGAACTTTTTGAGTTAGATCCAGATATTGAGAGAACCTTCCGTCAAAGAAGGAGAATTCAAAGAACTTTTCAAAACATAAATCCTCTCAATATGGAAGGACCTCCCCCGGGCTTTGAAAACATGCATCTTAGACCACCACTTTTGGAAAATCAACCACCGCCTTTGGAAAATCAAATGAGACCACCTTTAATGAATCAAATCAGGCCACCACCAATTTTTGCAAATAATGCACCAATTTTTGTAAATCCTCCACCTCATCAGTTTCAAAATCACCAAAATCATAATGATGAGGAAGATGAGGCCGGATCTGTTGGTAGTGTTGAACCACAAAACATCATTGATCTTGCAAACTCAAAAGATGGAAGAATTATGGACTATGCAATTCCTAATTTTGAACAATTGAATTATGGGATCATTAGGCCACAATTGGAAACTATACATTTTGAACCAAAACCCATCATGTTTCACATGTTGCAAGTCAATGGTCAATTTGCCGGAATGCCATCGGAAGATCCACATTCACATTTAAAATCTTTTATGGAAATCACCGATGTTTTTCTAATCCCGGGAGTATCTGCTGATGCCTTAAGGCTCACTCTATTCCCATTTTCTTTAAGGAATCGGGCAAAAGTTTGGTTCAATTCATTAGCACCAGGTTCAGTACCATCATGGAGTGATATGGCCGAAAAATTTTTGCGAAAATATTTTCCACCCACCCGGAATGCCAAATCCATAAATGAGATTTGCATGTTTAAACAAATGGATGATGAAGCTATTCCGGATGCGTGGGAAAGATTTAAAGAATTGTTGAGAAAATGCCCTCATCATGGCATTCCCTACTGTATTCAACTCGAGACGTTTTACAATGGGTTAGTTCCCAATGCAAAACAGATGCTTGATGCGACTTCAGGAGGGGCTTTTACATCCAATACCTACAATGTCGGGTATGAGATTCTTGAAAAAAATTCAACAAACAATGGACACTGGGCTGATCCAAGGGCCCAAACTCAAAGGAAAACTGCTGGAATGCATGATGTGGATGCATACACTGCATTGACAGCTCAGCTTGCTTCCATGACCAACATGCTTATAAATCTAACTTCTGGTCAAGGAGCACAGCCGACTGTCCCTACACCTGCTTCAGCAGTTCTTTCTGTGCAATGTGTGTGTTGTGGTGGAGAGCATTCTTATGAAAACTGTCCACATAATTCTGAATCTGTGAACTTTGTGCAAAACAGACCTGCTCCCCACTCCAACCATTACAATGCAAGCTGGAAACAACACCCAAACTTCTCTTGGAACAGTCCATGTTTGAATCCACCAGCACCAAAGCATCAAGGGAACTCCAATTTTCAAAATCAAGCAAGTAGTTCTCAAAACCAGTACAAGGGAAATTTTCAAAATAATCATCATCAGAATAATCGTAGTCAAGGTTTTCAAAACAATCAACACACTTAACCACCTTTTCAAAATCAACATCATGCACCTCCACATGATGACTCAAATCTCTCTCTTGAAGCAATGATGAGAGGATTCATGAGTCAGACACAAGCAGCTCTCCGGAGTTTGGAAACACAAGTCGGTCAAATTGCACTTAATCAGAACAACAGAGCCTCAGGCACTTTGCCTAGTAATACAGAATTACCCAAGGCTCCTGGAAAGGAACATGTGAAAGCTGTCACACTTAGGAGTGGTAAAGAATTACCTGAGTCAATGGAAAAGGAATCAACAACCAAAACAGATTCTAAAAAAATATCCAAGTCCATCCCTGATCCAGAGGTTCCTGTAATTCCAATACCAGAAGTTCAAGAAGAAAATCAAGATCCTAAGATCACAAGTTCAAGTCCATCTTTGACTAATCCAAAGACCACAGTTGTGATTTCACCTAAAGAGACCAAGACCAAAAGCATATTGGATCCATCTTGCTCAAAACAATCAAACCAAGCTGTCATCAAACCAGTTCCCCCTTACATTCCTTACCCCCAAAGGTTAAGGAATGAGAAGGAGGAATTGCAATTTAAGAAATTTTTGGATGTTTTCCAAGCATTGCATATCAACATACCTCTTGTTGAAGCAATTGAGCAGATGCCCAGTTATGCCAAGTTTTTAAAAGACATCTTGAGCAAGAAAAAGAAGTTGAATGAATATGAGACTGTTGCCCTCACTGAAGGTTGCAGTGCTCTCTTGACCAACAAAATTCCCCCTAAGCAAAAAGATCCAGGGAGTTTCACTATTCCTTGCTCAATAGGTGGGAAAGAGGTTGGGAAGGCACTATGTGATTTAGGTGCTAGTGTCAACCTTATGCCATTGTCCATTTTCAAAAGCTTAGGCATAGGAGAGGCCAGACCTACCACAGTCACACTCATTCTAGCTGATAAAACCATTGCATATCCCAAGGGTAAGATTGAAGATGTGTTAGTCCAGGTTGACAAGTTCATTTTTCCGTCTGATTTTATCTTAGACTTTGAGGCTGACAAGGATATTCCCATACTTTTGGGAAGACCTTTCTTAGCTACTGGTAGAACTTTGATAGATGTCTAGAAGGGTGAGTTGACCATGAGACTGCAAGACCAAAAAGTCACATTCAATGTCTTCAATTCTTTGAAATACCCTAGTGATCTAGAAGACTGCTCAAGCCTAGGTATCATTGAGGACTTGTGTCATGAGGAGGGAGTCAAACAAGCTTGTAGGATAGAAGAGGAGGATGAGGAAGACCTAACCTTAGAAGATTTAGACAAGGAATATGATGATGATGATGATGATGATGATAAGACCTTGGAGAAAGAGTATGTCCCTTTGGATGCTGCAGCATTTGAGCTGCTGGAAAGTAATGAACAAAAGTCATTTACTCCATCAATAATCTCACCACCTGACCTGGAGTTGAAACAACTCCCATCTCACTTGAAGTATGCCTTTTTAGGAGGAGAAGACAAACTGCCAGTCATTATTTCTGCCACCCTAGAATTGCATCAAGAAAAGAAGTTAGTAGATATGTTGAAGTTGCGCACCAAAGCCATAGGGTGGACTATTGCTGATCTTAAAGGGATTAGTCCCTCTATTTGTCAGCATAAGATCATCTTAGACGACAAGAACTTCACTTCCATAGAGCCACAAATAAGACTGAACCCTGTCATGAAAGAGGTAGTGAAAAAGGAAATTTTGAAATGGTTAGATGCAGGAATTATTTTCCCAATAGCCAGTAGTTCTTGGGTTAGTCCAGTCCAGTGTGTACCCAAGAAGGGAGGGATCACTGTCATTTCCAATGACAAGAATGAACTCATCCCTACCAGAATAGTCTCCGGATGGAGAATTTGCATGGACTACCGTAGGCTGAACAAGGCTACTCAAAAAAACCATTTTCCCTTACCTTTTGTTGATCAAATGTTGGACAGGTTGGCTGGAAAAGAGTACTACTGCTTCTTAGATGGATACTCAGGATACAACCAGATAGCCATAGCACCAGAAGACCAGGAGAAGACTACCTTCACTTGTACTTATGGCACCTTTGCCTTCAGAAGGATGCCTTTTGGACTTTGCAATGCTCCTGCCACTTTTCAGAGATGCATGATGTCCATATTTTCTGACATGCTTGAAAAATCCATTGAAATATTTATGGATGATTTTTCTGTTTATGGTTCATCTTTTGATCAGTGTTTGGATAATTTAAAACAAAGTCTTAAAAGGTGTGAGGAGACTGACCTGGTCCTTAATTGGGAAAAATGTCATTTCATGGTAACAGAAGGGATTGTCCTTGGTCATTTAATTTCTAAAAGAGGAGTTGAGGTAGACAAAGCTAAACTTGAAGTAATTGAAAAACTACCTGAACCAACAACTGTCAAAGGTATCAGGAGCTTTCTTGGCCATGCTGGATTTTATAGACGGTTTATAAAAGACTTTTCAAAAATTTCAAAACCTTTATGTCTATTATTACAGCATGACCAAAAGTTTGATTTCAATGATGAATGTAGAAATGCATTCATCACCTTGAAGAAAGCTCTGGTAACTGCACCAATAGTTGTGGCTCCTGAGTGGGACAAACCTTTTGAGATCATGTGTGACGCCAGTGACTGGGTTGTTGGTGCTGTGTTAGGTCAAAGAAAAGAGAAAATTTTTCATTCCATCCATTATGCAAGCAAAACCCTAAATGAAGCTCAAATTAATTACACAACAACTGAGAAAGAATTATTGGCTGTAGTGTTTGCATTTGAAAATTTTAGATCATATTTGATGGGAGCAAAAGTCATTGTACATACCGACCATGCTGCCATTAAATATTTGATATCAAAGAAAGATGTTAAACCTAGGCTGATAAGATGGGTTTTGTTGTTGCAAGAGTTTGACCTAGAGATTGTTGATAGGAAGGGGACTGAGAACCAAGTGGCTGATCATTTGTCTAGGTTAGAGAAACTTGTTGAAAGTAGGGAAGGTGGAAGCATTACTGAGACTTTCCCTGATGAAAAGATTCTTATGGTGCAAGCACAACTTCCATGGTTTGCTGATATAGCAAATTATTTGGCTTGTGGCATCATACCTTCTGATTATACTCATCACATGCTTAAGAAATTTATCCATGATTGCAAATTTTACTTGTGGGATGACCCTTTTCTGTTTAAACTTGGTACAGATCAATTGTTGAGAAGGTGTATCCCAGAAACTGAAGCTGCAGCAATTCTACAGCATTGCCATCAATCAGCTTATGGAGGACATTTCGGAGGCCAAAGAACAGCAGCTAAAATATTTCAATCAGGATTTTATTGGCCAACTCTCTTTAAAGATTCCCATAATTTTGTTCAAAGATGTAATGAATGCCAGAGAAGTGGTTCCATTTCTCAGAAAAATGAAATGCCTTTGAATGGGATCTTGGAAGTTGAGTTGTTTGATGTTTGGGGAATAGATTTTATGGGACCTTTTCCTCCTTCAAACAATTGTCAATATATCTTAGTTGTTGTTGATTATGTTTCAAAATGGGTAGAGGCAATGGCATGTGTTTCTAATGATGCTAAAACTGTTGTAAAGTTTTTACAAAAACAGATTTTTACAAGGTTTGGTACCCCCCGGGCACTAATTAGTGATGAGGGTACCCACTTTATAAACAATTTGTTAAGTAAAGTTCTTGAAAAATATCATGTGAAACACAGGGTTGCCACTGCATATCACCCACAAACCAATGGTTTGGCTGAGCTCTCAAACAGGGAAATAAAAGGGATTCTTGAAAAAGTTGTTAAACCAAACAGAAAAGACTGGGCTTTCAAACTAGATGATGCTTTATGGGCATACAGAACTGCTTTTAAAACACCTTTGGGTATGTCTCCATACAAGCTAGTCTTTGGAAAGGCCTGTCATCTCCCTTTGGAACTTGAACATAAAGCATATTGGGCTATAAAAGAATTGAACATGAACTTAGATGAGACTGGCAACAAGAGAAAGTTGCAACTCTGTGAGCTAGAAGAACATAGGAACTTGTCCTATGAGAATGCCAAGTTATACAAAGAGAAAACAAAAAAATGGCATGACAATAGGATTAGGCACAGAGAGTTGAAAGCAGGCCAGAAATGTCTTTTGTTCAATTCTAGGCTGAAGTTGTTTCCAGGTAAACTTAAGTCTAGATGGTCAGGCCCATTCCTCATCCACAAAGTATATCCATATGGGGCTGTAGACTTAGTCAATCCGGAGAACAATAGTGTGTTCAAAGTGAATGGCCAGAGAGTAAAGCTATACCATGATGCTGTAGCATCTCCACAACATTGCTCTGTGGAGATGGTCACTCTATGCTAAAAAGCTTAAATCAAAGATGGGAACTATCTCAAAGTTCCACAATCTGTGTAAATAATCTTTGTTTAGTTAGTTTAGCAATTTTCTTTATTAGTCTTGTGTAATTTGTTTGTTAGTGTGCAACCTTAATTTAGGAAAAAGGAGGAAACAAGAGGATGCTATTCCAATGCTACAGCACCAGAGATCTGAGTCTCCAAAAAGAAAAAGGGTATGTCTAGCTGGAAGTTTGGGGATTATATCAGATAAATTTTGTGGGTTTGTTTAAGGAAAGTACACTGGGTGACATCATATTTTTAGCTACTTTTAGACTTTATGTCTAATTTATAGCTCCAATGATGAGGAAACCTCCAAAACATGCCTTTTAGTACTTGTCCTTAAAAATCCAAAGGTCTTTACCCAATTTACACCCACATTACAGCTTGCATCCCCCTAAATTAAATCAGATAAGGACACCATCAAATCACCTTTTGTCTTTTCAATTTCCAGAAAACCCTCTCTTGAAACATAACCGTTTCCTATCTCTCACTTCTCACTCCCTGTTTCTTCCCTCTCAAACCGAAATCCTCTCAAGAACCACCATCTTCTTCCTCTTTCTCTGCGTTCAATCTGTGTCATGGCTAGAGTAAAGAGAACCACGGTTCGAAACCCTGCTAATGAAATACGAAGATGAAGCCCACGAACTAGGGTTGTCGAGCAAAACCCGAACACGAGCGACCCTCAACCTCCAGTGGTTTCAGAAGACAACTCCAGCCCTCCACAAGCTCGTCCATTCCTCCACATTTTTACCCCACAAGTGCTATTCCCTAATACTTCTGATATCGAGGGTGCTCCAATGACCGAAGAGACTCCTGAAATAGCACCAGCACAGGGGAGATTCCAGCAAGTAATCCTTTTGCAGTCATTCTTCATCCCAACTTCATCACCATTGCGGACTCTCAGGTATCTTCCTCTGCTCAAAAATCTATGATCGATGGCCTGATCACCTCATGTTCGGAGGATGAGTCTGGAATGCCTATCTATTCAACAAAAATAAATGTTGGCCATTTTAGAAAGTTTGAGTTTGATTGCTCATTTGGGCCCTTGAACTCTACTGATAAAATAACCACCATTAACCCAATGCCTAGACCAACTGTTGAAGAAGTGGGAGTGACTGTTGAGAGTCTTGACCCTTTTGAGGGATTCCCTGTTAGCAAGAACATTGAGAGCCCTGTTGATAACCATGAAATAGGAAGAAATGAGGAAACCATCATTGAAAATAGGGAGGTGGATAGAGATAAAGGTGAGAACCATGAGGACCCATTTATGGATTTCCCTCAAAATGATATTATGTGGACTGAGGAAGAAGAACCAGTGGTAGTCAAGCCAACTAAGAAGAGAAAAGGATTGGGAAAGGTCTATGCCAGGAAAACCAACAGGGAAGGGACTAGAAAGAGTGAAAGGACCAAGAAAGTGATAACTAAGGGAGAACCATCTGGAACCAAACCCACTGATACCAACTGCTATGCTGCAGCATCATTGCAGCATGAGCAGTATATGAGAAGAAAAGAGAGAAATGAGGAACCTGTTGTGACTCTGTTGCCAAGGCCTACCTCACCTCATAATGGGTTTAGTTCCAAGGCTGCAGCCAAGATGTGGCCTAAATTTCAGACTAAGATTGGTTTCCCTGAGAAGGGAATAGATGAGCACAGTCTAAGGGAATTCCATTTCATCAGGCAGGTAGTTGACCCCCAAGGTCTCAATAAGTTGTGTCGTGTGTATGATTCCTACAACCTCACCCTCATTCGAGAATTCTATTGTGAAATGTCTGTAACTTCAGCCTCAAAGATTCATGTTAGAGGAACCACTGTCCATCTCACTGCCAAAAGAATCAATCAATTCCTAGAACTCAATCCACCCAAGAAAACAGAGTACTATGCACTTGTGCATAAGGCCACTGCCAGTGACCTTGCTGAGGTAGTTACAGTCTTGGGGAAACCTAAAACTAATTGGGAAAGCCATACAAATCTGATGTTAAGGACCTTCAGAGCCTCAAACCTCACAGCTGATTCCAATGTATGGATCAACTTTATAAGGCACACCATCTCACCAACCTCTCATGATACCTTCATTACTGTAGAAAGGATGCTTTTACTCTATTGCCTTGTAACAGGTAAAACCATCAACTTTGGAAGGATCATCATGAGAAGTATAAGGGAGTGCTCTACCAGGTCAAAATCCAGGGGAAAATTCTACTTTCCTGGGATGTTAACCAAGCTGCTGACTGAGATGGGGGTGCCTAGGTATATTGATGATTTAGTGGTAAAGGAACAAAGAGAAAGATTCCAGATAGACATGAAGGCAGTACAAAGGCTGAGGGACAGAAAAGAGAAGGGTGTTGGGGCAAATGAGATGGTAGGAATGATGCAGGAAGTCCTTGCTCAAAATAGCAATCTGATGGACACAATCCTTCAACAAAGGAATGAGTTCATAGAAAGGCTGGAAGATCTCAAGGTAGAGGTACAGTCAATGATTGATGGCATAGAAAGAAGGGACCAAGAGGAGGAGAATGCAGAAGTTAAGAAGCTGAAAAAGTTGGTGAAAAGACAGAAGACTGAAATCAAGAGCCTGAAGGAAAGTCTGATTGCAGAGAGGAGTGCCCACACTGGTGCTGCAACATTAAGCCTCATTGCAGCATCACCAACAGCCCCTGTTGGCCACACACAGCCTACTCAACCTGAGTAGGACAGGTTTAAATCACACCCTTTTTGCTCCATATCTGTTTATTTTTAGTCTGGGATTAGTCTTTTACTTTTTTTTAGGTTTATTTTGTTTGCATTGGATCATGTTTTGATATGATTTGTTGAATTGTATATCCATAATAATTTCATAAGTACACATCTCATTATTAGAAGAAATGCATGCTAGAACTAGCCTAATAGTTACTTGGGACACATTTTGGACCATGTTCTACACATATCACACTCAATGGCATATATCCTTTTCTTGCACCATAGCCACCCAAATATCAAAGACAAAACACTTTTCCTTCCTACAATGAGGACATTGCAGAATTCTTAGTTTGGGGTGGGGGGTGTCTAATATGGCACAAGAAAAGCCATGAAAAGTGGCAGATCAACACCACAAAAGTCCCATAGGGGCTGGTGTATGTATCCAACAGAAAATGCACAAAAATTTGAAAAAAAATTCAAGTGTTGGTACATGTGTGAGAAAAGGCATGAAGAGAAAAGAAAGAGCCAAAAGAGAGAAACCCATACACTCAAAGCCATGAAAGAGGTGTGATGTAGGATGTGTGTCCATAACAAAAAGAATATAAGGCTAGCATATGGTTCATGTCAAAGCACATAGGATGAGATTGTTGGTTACTTTGGATTTATGAAAGGCTATATGATGTAGACTTGGCATGCTCAAACTCATGATATACACCTAATGTATTCCAATGCAAAACTTTCACATTTAATGTCTTTTCTTTTGTTCTTTTTATTGCTTGGGGACAAGCAAAGTTTTTAGTTTGGGGTGGTGATAAGTAGTCAATTTTGAGTACTTAAGCCCTTTTCTTTTAGCCTTTTTAGATAGATTTTTTTTCATTTTCAAATCCCACTTTGAGTCATTTTCTACCTTATTTTCCATTTGTTGTGTCTTGGAGCTTAAGTTGTGTGATTTACTTGTTTTATTAAGATTGTAGGCTAAATTTGGTTATCTTTTGGAAATCTATTTGGAAACAGGGCATGCTGCAGCATCAGAACAGCGTGGAGCTGATGGTTTTTGGAAGGGAAAGTTTGAAGACCGAAACTTGAATCTGATTTTTGACATGGAACTGATCTGATTGTAACCTCTAAACATTAGTTAATCTGGTTTGTAATATGTTGGTTAATTTGGGACAAGCTTTGGTAGCTCTAGTAGGTTTAGACTAGGTAAGTACAATTAGATTCTCCTTAAATTACAACTTTGCCACTCCCTTTGGTTATAAAAAGAGGGTTTAGTTGCTCTTAAGGAGACATCTACTTCTATCATCTCTTATCATCTTAGTTTATGTTCTTTCAAGTCTTTTGCATCTGATCGACGGTAGCTTGGGATTGTTCTTAAGTCACTCTTTAGTTCTTTAATTTCAAGTATTAGTGTTTATGTTCTTCATCTTGTTCTTCATATTTTTAAGATTTCAATATGCTTAAGTGTAATCTTTCATTTTCTGTCTAGCTCACGAACTGGTCATCTTCCAGTCCAGTGTCCTTTAATTTCCAGAATTCATGCAATTGTTCTTATGATCTTCATAGTGTTCTTCATCATCTTTATATAATCTTCATGTTTGAATATGCATGTTGCAGCATTGAAACAGTACCCACCTGCACATTTCATTTAGTTGTATTTTCTTTCTCTATCTTGCATCTCTAGCCTTTCCTTTACTCTTTTGTTATAGATTTTAGTAGTTAAAATTTATTGTAGTTATATTCAAGTTTACTTTCTTGTCATTTCCATTTCCTTGTAATTTACATTCTCGTCTTTGCATTTTTTTTATTTACACATATACATATATTTATATACTTTCAAGTCATTTAAATTTCAAGAGCAATTTCCATTATGTTTATCTTTGTAATTCTTAGTAGTTGTTTTTATTTCCTTATTGTAATGAGTAGCTAATCATCTTAGCTTGGGTGTGAGACAAATGGTGGTTATGTGGATCTAAAAGAAAGTGGGTTTTTTGTGACTTTAACGAAATTTTATTATTCCAACTCAAGTTTTATCAAGATAACAAAACTCTTTGACAAAATGATTATTTTGATAGTGTAATTGTGTCATGGACCTAGAGATAGGCCATTGAATAGCACGTCAATTTAGTGACATAAGAGGTAATATCGAAAGAGTTACTTGCAACGAGAGTTGTTACTTGTGTCATTTAAAATGATCCATTCTTGATAAGTTGTCACTTTTTCAAAAGGTTAAAATGGAATAGACTTAGAGATAAGCTATTTGGAATACATCAACTTGGGAGGTACGGGGGTTATTTCGAAAGAGTAACTTTTAACGAAGAGAATTTGTTTTGCCGTATATTTTGAGAACTCCATTCCCATCATTCCCTTATCTGGAATCTTGCTCAGAGATGAGATGGTTCATAGCTACTGGAACAATGGGATGGTGAGAGTCCGAGAGGAACGTGTCTTGAAATTGATAATGAAACTAGTTATTGTCAAAAGCATGCTGCAGCATTCAAATAGCATCATGCTATGACAGTGCTGTAGCATTGACCTGCTGGATTTTGGATTCATATACCATCAAAAGTCTTACACCCTTGCTTCTCGTTTATTCCTGTTCATTTAAATTTTTGTTAACCAACCAATCAAAATATTGCTTCAAATTCGTCATCTGAAATCATATCTTTCATCATACTTTTATCACACTTTTTAGTTCAATCTCTGTGGGACGATATCTGGTATTTTACCACTTTATTACTTGAAAAGGCGACATAGTACCAATTTGTATACTTGCTTTTTGGTATTATTTCTCTCACCCTAAGGTACACAAAAGGGCCTGTCATGTACACGTCCCAGACGACTACTGATCCGATCCCCGGTTTCTTCAAGTGGGCCGAAGCCCAGCTCCCTATCTCTATTAATTCTAATTTAAGTTGGACCATAATTAGCTGGGTCGACGCCCAGTTCTGAATCCAATTAATTACCTTTTGGAATTAATTATTTTAAGGGGTTAAGTTTTTAGAGAATAGTGAAGTGAGGAATTATGGGTAAAGGTCATTATAAAGTAGATGGAATTGAGAGTTCATCGGTCAATGTTTTCTTTATAGGGTTCGGACAGGACTATAAGGGTAAACGCGAGGTTCGGGCTAAGGACGTCAGGTGAGTTTTCTGAACTAAATCCTTTTGTTAACAAAAGCATGTGAAAGTTTTATTTTAAACTTGATTTATATATGATGACATGAGTATTATGAAAATTATATGCAAGCTTTGAATTGATGTTGCTTCAGTACTTACTTGCGAGTTTAATTAAATGCTAAAGATGTTTTCCTTATAGTTGACAAAGTGGAAATGTATGCATACATGATCCTAAGCGAGAAGGCTCAAAGTCGGGGGGTGTGGCACGCCTGTGCTCATACCGGGGGGTATGTCCCGTTTATGCTATATGGGGGGGTCCCATCTAAGGCAGTGTGAGTCACAGACACGCTGTCACCTTAGGGTGGCGGTAATGTGAGCGGAGAAGTTTACTGAAAGTTAATGTTTTCCTGGAAGCTAAAAATGGTTTATTTGATGATGAATTATTGAATGTTTTGTTGAGTTATAAAGTTGTTGCAAGAGGGGACTCACTAGACCTTTCGGTCTAACCCTCGCTCTTTTCAAATCTAAAACCCTTTTCAGGTATAGAGTGGCACTAGAAGGAGCGGTTATGCTTTAAGAGAAGATGTGCGCTGGAGCTAAAGAGGACCTCCATTGTAGACTTTTGTCTCTGTATTCTCAGTTGTGTACTAGGTTATCTTTCCGCAAATCTCGTATTTTGGGTGTTGTATTGTGCAGTTTGGCATTTTTGTTTAAGATTTAAGTTGCTATCTTGTTGTTTAAGGTTGGGTTGTTACAATTGGTATCAGAGCCATAGTTTAAGGGATTTAGGTGACCGGATGGACCTAAACTTAAACTGTGGGATAGATGAACACAACTGAGATATAGGAAGCCTTTAAGAAAGACCTTGATCATTGTGAGGCGTGATAACAATAGTGAGTACCTTCATGTAAGGTTAGTTCAGAATCGCATCTGGCCAATGCCATTATGAATTTACAGGTGCATGGGCATACTCAATAGCTATTGTTGAGTATGGTTCAGGGTAGACAGTTCTATCCATAGATTGATAGAGTTAGTCTAGCGTGTTGTGGAAGTTCGTCTTTGGTAGTAAGGTTAATACCGTTTAGGATGCATATCGTGCAGGATGTAGATGTTTCGTTGAGAAAGGACCTCCTGGGTCCATATGGAATAGAATGATGGTAGGAGGTGGCTTTTGCCCCAAGGGAGTCTTCGGTCTAGTAGAGTGGTATGTTGGTTAGTGAGAAGCAGGAGAGTGTTAATTCAAGAATCGAATGATAGAGTTGAGGCTTCTAAAGTTGTTGTTAATTGAAGGGTGGTTGAGAGACGATATCAGTGTTGACGGATAACATGTAGAAAGGATTGGATGGAAATGACTTATTACTGGCGGGTTGTTGGGCCAGAATGAGGACGTTTGATTTATGAATCAATAGTCACGGTGGTGACTAGATGTTGAGTTTCCAAGATTGTTAGAGGACGATGGTGCCGGAGTTTGTGGTACAGTGGAGGACTCCTACTGGTTGGTCAGAAGCAAGGAGTCAGGGATAAATTATAGTGAATGTAAACAATTGACCTTGTTAGAGTGAATAGCCTTCAATGTCATCGAGTCCCATGCATTGAGTGTCAAACAAAATTGTTGGAGTTTTTATTATTATCATCCATATCAGACGTTTTGGCGAGTGTGTGTCTTACGAAGTAGTTGTTTGAAAACGTGTCGACGCTTGCGGATATGTGTTTGAATTGAAAAGACAATTTTCTTTGACTTTGGGTGATAAATTTCGATTTTTGGTATGGGGGAAAAATTTTATATATCTCTTTATAAATGAGTTAACGTTTGGTTATGAAAAATCAAAACAACATTTGACCGCATGATTTTATAATTGAGTTTGGTTCAGGCATGTATTGTTATATCAACAAGGGTGAGAGTCGTTTGTCACGCTCAGTGTAAACAATTTTGTAGTATTTTATAAATCGTGTGTGTAAAGTTCAACGGAAATATTTTCAAATGTGTCAACCTCGATATTGGGGTGTGGTGAAGATAAATTGTTGTGAAGTTGAGGTAGAACGATTCCTGAAATTGTTGTGCATGGCTAGTCAGTATTGTGTAGTGTACACTCAAGTTTGTTTCATAATGTAGTCCATTCTAAATTTTCAAAAGTGTCAAAAGAGTAAGTATTGGTGTCATGCATGAAGGCTATGAACTCTCTATGTAACACCCGCAATTTTCGGTAAGTAAATGTCACCCGGACGTCTCTGTGACTTATAAACGGTGGGGTTTTGTTGGGGGAATGCATTGTTTAAAGTCCCTCGGAGTATTGGGAGTTTTGGCATTGAAAAAGTCGGATTTTCGGAGTACGAGGGCACCCGGGCGACTATGCCAGCGATTGTGCTAGAGGGCACAATAGCTTGGCACAATCGCCAAGGCTGAGGGCCCGCGGTACATTCCAGGCGATTGTGTGGCACAATCGCCTGACACTATAGCCTACGTGTACCAGATTGTTAAATGTTGCGATTTCAGCCATTTTTCTCACTTTCTCATTTCTAATCTCTTTCTTTTCTCTCCTAAACTGATCCCTCATCCTTTCCCCACAAACCCTAACCCATTTTGAGGGTTTCCTCCTTAAACCACATGATTTTCATCATTTAGCTAGTTGGAATCAAGAACCCCCAAAATATCTTCATCTCCATCTTCCTCACCAAGCTCTTTGGGGTTTCATCCAACCTTTGCATCATTGAAAATTTGGGAGCTTATGGTTCGTTTTGGTGACTTACATGGGTTTTGGTTGGTGGTTCGGAGTTGTAGTTAAGGTAACTTCTTGTTCTCTTCATTTATGGAAATTAGGGTTTCTACATAAGTTGAGATCTTTATGTATAATATTTGGGGAATGATTTTAAATGGTTAAATATGGATTTTATGGTTGGACCCTTGTGGATCTAGGTTTTGGAAGCTTGATTTGAAGAGTTGGATTGGGTGTCTTCGGAAAGCTTTGGTGGAATTTAGGCTTTTGGAGGCCCATGTTTGTGGATTGAAAACTAGGTTTAACTTAACCTAGCAAGGTGAGTTCAAGATGATTTATGAAAACGGTGTACATGCCAAAATGGTTATTTTTAAAATGTTTATGTTTTACACCAAATTGTTAACTGCTGATAAGTTTGAGTATTTGGTTATATTTATCTTTATAAACTCATGAAACATGCATCTTGGTGATTTTAGGCATATTGACAAATAAAACTTATTGACATGTTTTTTGGACGTATTTTATATAAATGGAGCCCATTTGATGTAAATGTCATTTACATGATTTTGTTCTTACGTCTAGTTGCAAAATGTGCATAACTGTGTCACGAAGTATTTTGGGAAATAAGAGTAAATAGTTTATTTGGGAAAATGGTTTGTCTCAAACAATGTTGAGTTGGTGTTATTTTACACTTTTGGGTTGTTGTGTCTTCGTTAGTCGGTTAAACGTGTTTTTAATGTTTACAAAAGCTTCGTTGGTGATTTACGTAAAGTGTTGGGCCTTTGGCTCGGTTTTGACTAAATGAGTCGCGTGGACACTTGTCCGGATTTATAACCGTCGTGGGTTTTGAGTATGATGGCGCTTAATTTTGTGTCATTGGTGAGTTACATGCTTTGGGTGATTTGGTCTTTCATTTGGAGTCATGTAATGTTATGCAGTGTCGTAATGGATCCATATGCACGTAAGTCTGTCGGTTATGTAAGGCCTGAGGTTTTGGGTTACTTTTAGTGACCGCTCGGGTTTGCTAGCGAGTGGACAACGAGTGGCATGAGCTGTAGAGGGGTAAACTCGTCTAGATTGGATAGGCACCCACGTCTGTAAGTCCTTGAGGTGGAACTCGACGGAGTATGGCCAGAGGCATTAAACGGTCCGAGGATTGTGATGTCGGTGGTGGCATGGGAACTAGGATGTCGGGATGTGTGGTGAAATCCAATAACATTGCGGGTGGCCCCATTCACGTGTTCTCGCCACCCAAGATGGAAACATTTAGATGACATGCAAGGAAGTCGCGTGAACGACCTACTTGCGTGTTACTCTATTCTCAGTGTATACGAATCTCTTCATCGTTGATTCGTGGTATTTTAAAGGGTAATGTTGTATTTGACCAAATTGGGTTTTTAAGTGGTCGACGGTAAATGATGGCTTTAATATGAGGTTCTTCCCAAGTATATTAAGGCTTGAATGGGATGTGTCGTTACCACGTGTCGGTATTTATTTTAGTCCATTTCATGGTCGTGTGAGTTTTGGGTCTAATGTCGTGTTTATGGCAACATTTAATTGTGTAAATTTTCATCTTCGATTTATGGGTTTGGGTATCATGTTCCACCCGTGTTGGGTATTTCTAGTTATAACGTGTTGTCCGCATTTCATAAAAATTGAGGATCTCGCCTTTTAAACAGTTTGGTTGGTTAATGAGTAACTCAGTGTCTCTTTCGTATAAAATGCATGATTATTGATAAACGAGTCGTTTTCATATGTGAAGCATATCATGTTGAAAGATTATTATTTTATTCTGATTCCCCCTTTCCAAATGATTAAATTATCTTTGTTGAAAACTCTTGAGCTCACTAGGCGTTAAGCCTAACCCTTTTTATTTGTCGGTATGTGCATCAGGTTCCAGTTGAGAGTTGGGTTCTAGCAGTTCTATGAAGAGTAAAGCCTTAGCTAGACACAAAAGTAATTAATTGGTGAAGTCTTCCGCGAGATGGAGATAGTGACACTTTTGGGTTTTAGTAGCACCCGTCCTTATTTTTTTACTGTATGTATAGATTGAAGGTGTATAATAAGGTTAAATCTGAATTTATGGTTGTAGATGATTCAATTATCGTTGTATTTATAAATTTTAAATTGGTTGCTATTTCCAGAATTGAGGGTGTTACACTCTAGGTCGTGGGGAAAGGTTGCAATTAGGAATGATGAACGTTCTGAGAGTGGAAGTGTGTCGCTCGATCAGAGGGTAGTAAATATTTGATTTTGGTATTCTTCTAAGTAAGGGTGGTGAATAGCGGATGTGGTTAATGGAGGCATTAACCTATGATGTTAAGGATGATTGTACTATAATGGCTTACCGTTTGCTCCGTGACTTGGAATATGGATGCCAGCAAATGGTTGTGTCTGGAGCGGAAATTGAAGTCGTAAAGATATCTTTGGCAATTAGCTGCTACAATGGGAGGTGTAGGTTTCATTGGGGATCTTTATTGGTTGGAGGCATAGTGGAAGTATCTCAATGCTGACTGTTGTGTGGAAGTCAGAAACCATTTTGTGGCTAATAGCGAGACGTTGAAAATGAAGTGGTGGTTATGGATAGTTTTGAGGAGTCGTGCGAGGAAGCAAAGAGTTATTCAGAAAAGGTGTGTACCTAATGTGATGTTGGACAACCTTGTGTGGATCTTACAAAATGTACGATCGCTAGTTTGGTCAGGTGGTTCTTTATCGTTGAGGTTTTGTCGGTTATGTAGGAGAAAAGTTTATTTAAAGCTCGACTGGGAGGGGTTGCGCTTTGAGCATTTAAGTCTTCGAGGTAGTACGCTTAATCTCTTAGGCTACTAGAGTTTGATTCAAGTAGGTCGCGATGAGCCGACAAAGAGCGTTACCTTGTTGAGGGGTTTGAGGATCATAGTGTTGTGATTTATCCATGTTCGAGAAAGATAAGGTCGTTAAATGCCTTGAAGTCCGATTTCAGTATATGACCAGTGAGAAGAGAACAGTATTTGTAGGTGTGCCAAGTGGTCGTAGAGGCTTGCAGTTGCTCTGGGATGAAGTAGTAGAGTGATGGTTGTAACCATGGGTTAGTGATGCCTTTATGACATATTTGGGGTGCAAGTCATTAAAAGAGTAAGGGTCTCTCTTGAGGATATGTATAAGACTGGTGTTATTGTTATAGGAGGAGCGTCCTTATCTGAAGATCGATGGAGAGTGATTTGTAAGTGGTAAGTAAGTGGTTGGAATGCGCGAATGTTTGGTTAGTTTTCGGGTATTGCTAAGTTGAGAATAATTTTGTCAAGTGATGGTTGGCGGTTATCTAAGATAGGAACTGTGTGTTCTGGTTTTTTTGGCAAATTCTGGGGTGGAATTATCTTATATCCCTAGAATGATGGTTGAAAGTGTCGAACTGCTTAATTCAAGGGGTTGTGTAGTAGATAGGAAATCCGTGGGCATGTGAAGTATTCTTTGGGGGTAAATGGATTCTAGCAGATTGGGCAATCCTGTTTGGCATGCGAGAATTTTTGGCGGCGCTTTCGAATAGTGGGTAATGTTTTAGAAGATATGGGTTGATTATCTCGTGTGAGAATTGTGTATAGTCGGTTGATCAAGCAAGTGGGATAAATGTGAATTGATATATTTGGGAATCATCAAGGAATAGAATAAGCAATGTTGGGTGAGTGGTTTTTCTTGCAGCGAGAAGAAGGTGAAGATATCATGTCGGAAAGGTGGGAAATCTAAGAGTAAGAAGTTTGACAAGTGACACAAAATGTGGAGGTATGTTTTAGATTATGCTGTTAGCAAGTTTATAAATCCCTAGCGTGGGTATGAGAAAGAGAATATGGTGTTCGGTGCAGCGTGAGTGTGTTTAATCAAAATCGTGCAACGGGACAAAAGTTTACACCACTAACCAGTGAGTCGGCCGTTAGAAGTGGGTTTGAAATCTTCAAGGAGGAAGGTAGAGTTGGTGGAATATAGTGCTCGGAACGAAGGACAATAATGTCAGTTTTGGTAATGCGTGAAAAGAGGATTCCAATTGAGGTAGTTGCCCAATGTTAAACTATTTGGAATGGTTTGTATGAGCTTGGCCATTCCGGGTCGAGCGGGTGAGGCTGGGTTTTATTGCGTAGTTGGCCAGGTGATTGGGGATGCAATGAGAAATGGAAGTACGTGTCGCATTATTTGTCCAGTTGGAACTGGTGGATTTCGAAGGCCTTGAATTGTGGAAGTTTCTGTCATTATGTGAGGAGTTGAGGGGACGGCGTTGGGGCGATGTATAATCAGCGTGTAGGAGCTGGAATAGTACCGAGGAGTTGAGGTCAATGTGGTTCGAAAAAGAAAGTGCTGCTACGTTTGACTTATGCCATGTTAAGAGGGGATTGCTTGCAAGGGCAAGTTTCCTGATGAAGAAACTTGTGACTGTGAGTTGTCGGTGATGTTTGCAGTCGACGGTGTGTTATGTTGGCGAATTTGGTGGTTATTTTAGTCAGTGAGGTAAGTTGTCGTGGTGCTGAATACGGTAAAATTCTATTAGTTAAGAAAGTTGTTGTATTCGAGGGGTAAATCTGATGGTTACATGCGGCTATGTATTGATCAGAATGGCTTGAATAATCGAATGGTGCAATTTTGGTTAGATTGAGATTTAAGAGTCATTAGTCTCAAGTGGGAACGAAGGTAAAGTTACTAGTCTCACCTTGGAAGGGTGTGATCTGATTCGGTAAGACTTGGAAGTTAAGACCAGGGTTCTTTGGTCTATTCGTTATCATCGAGCGAGTTGGAGAAGGAGCCTACAAACTAACTCTACCCGAGAATCTGAATGGGAATCATTCCGTTTCTCGTGTCTCAAATCCGAGGAAATGTTTAGCAGAAAGCGATATTGTTATACCTTTAGGGAGTATCCCAAATAAATTAAAAGATAAGTTATGTAGAGGAACCGGTAACTATTCTGGATCGTAAAGTGAAGAAATTGAGGAGCAAAGAAATCCAATTGGTAAAAGTTCAGTGGCAATTCCACAAGGGACAAGAAGCGACTTGGGAGTTAGAGTCGGATATAAGAAACCAATATCCCAGTTTATTCGACGAAGGAATTCCGGGGACGGAATTCTTTTGAGAGGGGGACATTGTAATAACCGTGTTAAAAGTAAAAGAATTCAAAGTTTAAGTGAGAAAATGGAAGAGCCTTAATAGAGGGGTCTAAATGGGAAATTTGGGAAAAAAAAAGGTTTTTAACCCTAGAGGTATCAGTGTGGTGGGTGTGCGGCGGCTGTTTGTAGAGAAGAGCGATTTTGGGAAGAAGAAGAACCGAATAGAGAATCGTTACTTCAACGAAATTCAAGTTGGGTTTTGTTCGTCACCTCAAGGTAAATCTTCTTGTGATTATACTTTTCAAGTTTAATCTATTGAATCTTGATAGTTGGGTTATGGGGGTGGTGTAGTAATATGAATTTGGGATTTTTTGTGTAACATCCTTAAATTTATAAGGTAAGTATTTGTTCCCTAATGCTTTAATTGTGCTTATCTGAAAATGTGAGTTTTTTTATATGCTTATGATCCTGATTATGGGACTAAGATACTAGCGGATTAATATAATAATTGCATGTGTTTAGACCTCGTGCTCATTTTCGAAATTTGCTAAGTTTTCGGGTTGGGATGAGCTTGGCGCGATAGTGACATTGTCACTATCGCCAGGCACAATCGCCAGGATTGTACCGAGAGTGGGAGGAGTCTCGCGATAGTGCCACCGCGATAGTGACATTGTCACTATCGCCAGGCATACTCGCCGAGCTTGTACCGTAGGGGCGGGGAACTCCGCGATTGTGACAAGCGATAGTGCCCATGGCACTATCGCCCGCGTGGTCTAGTTGTTTTAAAAAAAATGCTTTGGCAGTCTTATTTCTCACATTAACACTTTACAAAAACGGGAGAGCTCTTTGATATGCATTGAGAATTCAATGCATAAGAACACCTTTTCTTTCTTTTTAGATAGATCATTTTGTTTAATCCCAACTTTGAGTCCATTTTTCTTATCTTATTTTCCCTTTTCTGTTATATGGAGCTAAGTTTATGATTTTCCTGTCTTTTACTACTTATGGAAGCTAACTTAGGTTTTATGTTGATTTCGTTGCTGCCAGTCAATGCTACAGCATCCCGATCTGCTTGTTGGAAGAGCTATGGACGAATTGTATGAAGATGGCCAACGAAATAAATTCAAATCCAAGCTCTTTTTATAATGAAACCAGATCTGTTGCTGGTTAGATTTTAATTGGGAAAAATGACATCTTTAGCTTTTTGTTGGGAGAAAAGACAATCTAGTTACTTTTTGCTTTATGTACTTTCATTGACTTTGGTTATTGTACTTTTATCTTGTTTGTTAAGTTTTATTATTTACTAGTTTGCCACTCTCTTTTTGTATAAATAGAAGTGGCTAGGAGCTCATTTTGGGGCAAGACCCAATCGGTCCAAAAACCGATTGTTACATTTCCTCTCTCAAATATTTTCATGTTTTAATTAAAGTCTTGAAATTACTTTACTTATTGTTCGTCATCGCTTTCTCGTATTTACTTTCTTTACTATATTACGCTTATCGCATTTACATTCCGTCATTTAATTATTGTCATTTACATTACGCCATTTACATTATGCCTTTAATTTCCGTTCTTTACATTTCTCACACTTTACTTTCCGTAATGAGTAGCTAATTTTATTAGCTTGGGTGTGAGGAAAATGGTGAGTTTTTAAACCAAAAGAAAGTGGACATCGTTTCTCAATAATGATGTTCCACCATTTCATTCTAAGTTTTATAAATCCAAACGCACTTCTTGACGAATTGATCACTTTGAAAGTGGTAAAGTGTAGTGGACTCAGGCATGAGCCACAAGAATACACGTCAATTTGAATGATATGGGAAGTATACTTGGAACAGTTGCTAACAAGGGAACTTGTTATCTATGTTTTTCAAACTGATTGATTCTTGACGGGTTGATCACTAGTCAAAGTGTTAAAGTGTGGTGGACTCAGGAATGAGCCACTTGGAACACGTCAACTTGGATGATATGGGAATCGACTCGGAAGAGTGATTTTTAACAAAGGAATTTGTTTATCCATATACTTTGAAGACACCGTTGGCACTATCACTGGTTCTGATACTGCATAGGAATGTGTCTAGTAGAAGCTAAATACAAGTGTCACGGTGAGAATTCGGAAGGATCACTTTCAAAGTAGATGGTGGAACTAGTTGTTGAAAAACACAATGTTGTAGCATTCCTACAGCATTGGTCCACAGAAACTTGTGTTTAATACTCACCAAAAGTCTTACACCCTTGCTTTCTTTATTTTCTGTTATTTTAATTAATTGTCCGCTCAACCCAAGCAAAGTCTTCAAACTCGCCATCTGAAGTTAGTTTTTCATCTCGAGATCTTGCAACTTAAGATACCTATCCCTGTGGAATACGATACTTGGTTCTTACCATTTTATTACTTGAAAAGACGATATTGGATCCCATTGTATACTTGCTTTGAGATTCAATTATCACATGTTCTAGAGGTGTGCAAACATACCCTATCACTCTTCTTGGAGGCGATTTTTAGGGTTTCATCACCTACCTCATTCAATTCTAGGGTTTTGGGTTGTTGGGAGCATTAAGTGGTCATCAAGCTTCATCCAAGTGTCCCCTTTGAAGTGTTCTTCAAGATTCTCATTTCTCACCTTCAAGTCTCATCTTCTCCAACTTCTAGGGTTTCCATATTTTCTAGGTTTTGGGTTCAAAACCTAGATTGTGAGTTTACTAAACTTTTGTTAAAACTAGATACACATCATAATCTCCTATTTGTTACTTTATCTCTATATGTCCAAATGTTTGGGGATTTCTTCATGAAAATAGTTGGAAGATATATATATATGGGTGATTTGCCATGATTATTGTTATATGTATCATTACTTGGGATTTGTCTCTTAGATATATAATGTGGGTACCTTGATATGTTAAATGTATGCATATATGGGTATTATGATGATTCTAGTTGGAATACCATTTTGGTGACATAGTTATATGCATGATGAATATAAATGTCATTTGGGACTTTTGTTGGACTTCATGAGGATAGGATGGTAACATTGTACCCGTAATCGGTATGGAAATATGTTGGGTTGAAATATACCTAAGGACCTCCTATATGCATTATGTTGGATGAATCAAGGCAAGTTCACTAGGAGGATGTAGTCTTGGGGCACCACCGGAATGGTATGTGCCTAGACCCCCGCCACTCGGAAAGTTTCCTTTACGGTCTGATCTCCGGGTGTGCCGGGCCTTTGGGGTGTTCCTTGTTAAGGGCATCAAGGTGCATTGACTCTTTGGAGTGGAATTGATTGGTACTTTGGGTCTCCCCTAATGACTCCACATATATTCGGACACTGGTTAACTGCTGATAAGAAATTGTGACTGTTCATGCATGCTTATTATTGTCCAACTCACTAGGCTTTTTGGCCTAACACTTGTTTGGTGTCGATGTGTATCTCAGGTTCCAGCGGCGGCGGTCCTAAGCAGGTTTAGTTGCTTTGGGGTGAGAGCTTGGGGAATTGCACATGGACGCATTATACTTTTGGATATAGAACGTTATGGGTTTATAGATAACAACCCTTTTTGTAATCTCTTTTCTAGATGTAGAAATTAGATTAGTTGGTTGTTGTTTATTGTCCGTTAAATTACAATTGTGATTAAACAGGGTATTTATATTTATATATTCCCCATTTTTGGGAGGCTCTTGCTATGGCAATTTCAGTATACCTCATGTCCGTTTTCCGGATTTTTGTTATCCCTATTTTTAGGATGTTACATTTTGGGTTTGAAATAAATGAAAATCGTTATAAGATTATCTAAATGATTAATGGATTGTTGAAGAAATCAAGTCTCTGCATCTGCTTTCGGGTTGTTGGGATAGATTATTGATTTCTGGGGTTTTCTGTAATTCATCTTCTGCATTTGGGTTTCTGGTTTACTGTTCGATGATCCGGTCATCGGAATTCGTTGGACCGGTCGATAAATGATGACACCGGTCGACAGAGGTGGGCACCGGTCAATGGGTAAACACCGGTCAACACCGGTGCATATTTGGCATCGGTCGAGTCAGGGGGGAGACCCCGGTCGGCCTCAAGGGGGAGACCTCGGTCGGCCTCAAGGGGGGAGACCCCGGTCGGCCTAAGGGGGAGACCCCGGTCGTGGACACGCCCCGGGCGACCACTTATCCGGTCCCCGGTTTCTTCAAGTGGGCCGAAGCCCAGCTCCCTATCTCTATTAATTCTAATTTAAGTTGGACCATAATTAGTTGGGCCGACGTCCAGTTCTGAATCCAATTAATTAGCCTTTGGAATTAATTATTTTAAGGCATCTCGTTAGAATTGATTCTAAGGGGTTAAGTTTTTAGAGAATAGTGAAGTGAGGAATTATGGGTAAAGGTCATTATAAAGTAGATGGAATTGAGAGTTCATCGGTCAGTGTTTCCTTTATAGGTTTCGGACAGGACTATAAGGGTAAACGCGAGGTTCAGGCAAAGGACGTCAGGTGAGTTTTCTGAACTAAATCTTTTTGTTAACAAAAGCATGTGAAAGTTTTATTTTAAACTTGATTTATATATGATGACATGAGTATTATGAAAATTATATGCAAGCTTTGAATTGATGTTGCTTCAGTACTTACTTGTGAGTTTAATTAAATGCTAAAGATGTTTTCCTTATTGTTGAAAATGTGGAAATGTATGCATACATGGTCCTAAGCGAGAAGGCTCAAAGTCGGGGGGGGGGGGGGGGGGGGGGGGGGGGGGGGAGGGGGGTGGCTCGCCTGTGCTCACCGGGGGGTGTGGCCCGTTTATGCTATATGGGGGGGGTCCCATCTAAGGCAGTGTGAGTCACAGACACGCTGTCACCTTAGGGTGGCGGTAGTGTGAGCGGAGAAGTTTACTGAAAGTTAATGTTTTCCTGGAAGCTGAAAATGGTTTATTTGATGATGAATTATTGAATGTTTTGTTGAGTTATAAAGTTGTTGCAAGAGGGGACTCACTAGACCTTTCGGTCTAACCCTCGCTCTTTTCAAATCTAAAACCCTTTTCAGGTATAGAGTGACACTAGAATGAGCGGTTATGTTTTAAGAGAAGATGTGCGCTGGAGCTAAATTAGAGGACCTCCATTGTAAACTTTTGTCTCTGTATTCTCAGTTGTGTACTAGGTTATCTTTCCGCAAATCTCGTATTTTGGGTGTTGTATTGTGTCGTTTGACATTTTTATTTAAGATTTAAGTTGCTATCTTGTTGTTTAAGGTTGGGTTGTTACAGTAGTCCCCGCTAATCTGTCCCAACGAAGAGGGGTACAGTTTCCACAACAAGACAAAAAAAACGCGTAAAATTGGAAAAAAGAAAAAAGATGTCTATAGTTACACTTTGCCACACTATGATAACAACAGATGAGATATCAACTCTCTGGCATTACACGTAACAGGTAAGGAGGTGGACATCCTTACATCTTACAGAACAAATACAACAGATCCAGACTAACCCCACAAAAAACAGACTTCAGTAATCACTCGTACATGATTAGTTGTCGAAGCCAAGGGTAGGGCGGCTCGTATGAACTCTTGATGACGTAATATAAACAATCACTCTTCTACGTCTAACGATTGTTGTTTCTCTTTGTCATCGTTGTTCACATTCATCCATCCGAAAATATACTTGGGAGTTTGGTTCTCATTCAAACACATTATGGGTACAGAGCATTGCAAGCGGAACTCGTGACCAAAATGCCAACATTACGTGTATATTTACAGCTTCGTCATCAGGTGCTGCCAGCAACCTTGGCAGCACGCTGCCTCATCATCTCCATAACTGCGGCCCTACGACGGCTATCGGACTGTTGTTGCAGCCTTCTCAAATGTTCGTTTAAATCTCTGTATCAAGAAATGAAACAAATTTACAATGACGGGAAATCCCACATATTGCATCAACAAAACCAAACCAAACCAACAAGCCCAGTACTAACAGGTAAATTAATAATTTCAATTTTAGTTTATTAAATATAAATAAACATACAAAATAATTTTATTAGAAAATAGCGGGCACCCGTCGGTTCCGGTTCTGGATACCCAGCGGGAAAATACATCCAAATAAACATATAAAAAATATATATGATTAATATCCCCACAAACTTTCAAATAAACTTTATATGAAATGATAATACATCCAACTTCATTTGTGGGAATAATAAAAAAACATTTCTCTCTTCAGCATTTAATTTCGGAGAGTTGTCCAAATTTGGAGATTTTTATCCCCTCTCTCCTACTTCCTACATTTTAAAGAAAATTTTGGAAGATTTGTTGGAGCAAAATAATTTTTAAAACTCCAAAATTTCCATTTTCTCCATTTTGGAGGATCCGTTGGAGGTGCTCATAGTTTCCCCATGGCTCGCTTCATCTTTGATTTATGGGTTACTTAACTATTATCCGTTTTGCCTATTTTAAGTTTCGTTATCTTGCAAAAAATAATGTTAATTTAACTAAGAAACGGACGCCTGAACAAAAGTAAACATGCAAGGAAAGAGACAGACGAGCGAACCTGCATCGTGGCACGTGACATTTAGATTCTTTACAAGCTCGAGCATGAAGTTGAAGGAGATACCACATTTTCTTGCAAAGAACACAACCACCAGAAGCACGTACTTTGCAATTAATCCCGTGCCGGAAAAGTCCCTTGACCTTGCGACAGTTTGGATACTGGCAAAGCGGAGATCGACACTGAGATGCATGTACCAGGAGATCAAGCATTTTCCGAAGCTGCAATTTCAAATAACAACCATGTTATTAACTTGTAAACATGTAGAATAATTTTTTTCAGATGATTCTGGCAGGCTATCATTCTTAGACCCTTTTGGATGCATTTGGTAGGCAGACGGGGCAGAACTAGATAGAACTGGACAGGACAGGCAAGAGTCGGAGCATCTTCAACATATTCTCTATAATTTCTCTAGAATAGATAAACAAAAGTTAAAATCTCTAAAAAAAGTTACATTCAACTCCAACAGGTTCTCTATTTTAGAGATTTCAACATTAATTATAATATTAAAATAAGCTATAATTTTATCATCCCAATACATTTAAAAAAAACTTTACATAATAAAATAATAATAACTCAATCTCATTGGTGGGAATGAACAAAAATAATAATTACTCTCTCTTCCAACATCAAGTTTTAGAGAATTCTCTAAACTTGGAGTTTTCTCTTGTTTTCTCTATTTTAAAGAACAATATAGAGAATATGTTGGAGCAAAATAGAGAACAAATCTCAATTTTCTTTATTTTAGAGTATCTGTTGGAGAAGCTCTCGGTTAGGCGGGTGAAGGAATTATGGAAGGTTTTAGGGTTTTAATTTGACATTGGTAGTTTAGTAATTTATCAATTTTGTCCCATTGATTTTTGTTCCACCTATTTTGTTGGGACAAAAATTGCATTTTTATCCCACTCAAGTACTACCTTTTCCCAGTATAATTTTGCGCCAAACATGGGACAAATTTTTGTTCTGTCATGTCCCGCGTACCAAACGCGTATGTAAACATGAAAAATCTGATCTAGAGGCATCTTTGAGGTAGTTGTCGATCAGGGAAAAAACTGAGATTTATCAAGCATACCTGTAAAACACGCAGTTGGCGTGCTTCTTTATTTTGTGCATCACGCTCAGCAATCGATGGATGATTTGTCAACTTATGAGGATGATCAATTCCTCCATCCTTGTAATAACAGGAATTGCACACATCATAGTCGGGGCAAACCTCACAGCGCCAACCTTGCCCAGTTTCTATATCAAGGTGACATCTATTGCATGTCGTCACAAATGCCGGAGCAGTGGGATTGTGAAGATGATACAACACCATCATTGAGGAATGTTTAGCACGACGAAGGGTGTCGTATTGATAATGATTTCCTTGGCAAAGACTCAGAAAAGCCTGTCTGGTATCGAAAAACTCGCTCTCGAGAATATCATCTTTATCTTTGGTATCTGTAGGGATATCATTGATCTCGATCTGTGGAGTTGATCATTTTACAATCTCAATCAGGAACAATATCGAAATAAAACATGCTAAAACCAAACTAAACGAAACCAGTAGAGGCTGTTTGCGTGAGGACTTTCGGCTTGTAAAAAGGTGTTTGAGAAAATGATTTTGTAAAAAAAAGAACGTTCCGGAAGTTTGAGAAAAGTCGGAGCTCAAGGAAGTCATACTTACAGGATATAGTGGATGTTTCTCCCTGTGATTAATAGGATGTCTCTCCCTCTCCTCAAGCTTTTGTTCGATTTCATAACACCTGCAAGATTCATTCACAACCATTAGCATTTGATTTTATAAATAACACTGAAGGGGTATAAATGTACATACGTAAAATGTTAGAAAACACAGATTGGATATGCACTTTTGAAGACATCATGAAGGGTGCAATGCAATGAGAGTTAATACAATAGCTAGGGCTCATCAGGTCAAGGGTTCTTTTTCTTTTCTTTTTTTGGTAACAGTGGGTGTTTGAACGCACCTCAACTAATTCCATGGGGTCCTGAAGGTAACAACCAGGAAAATCCCCAATGGCCCAGAGGATACTCGAACCGGCAACCTATGGGGAGGAGCCCCAAGGCCTTAACCTTTATTTGCCAGTTGAGCAGACCCTCAATTAACTGTTCTCACCCATACACCACATGGATGATCCAAGATTGTCCAACTTAATTGTGCAACTAAAATTGTAAAAGGCATCATCATGTAGAGAAAAATCAAACAAACTTCATAAGTTCGTAGATGCATAGCTCCAAATGTTAATATATATATATATAATCAGGTTCATGTGAGAACCACAAAAAGGTTGAGAACTGGAAAACCCATATATTCATTGATACATATATACTATCAAAATATGTATTCCATCAATAAATTATATTCATCAATACATACTTTTTGATGCATATACTCACTAAAATTCATTAGTGTATATGCATCAATGAATGTACAGGTTCTTCGGTTCTCAATTTTTTTGTGGTTCTCACATGAACCATCCACATATATAGGGGTGTTCAAATGCAACCCCTTTACATGGTGCAACCCCTCTATCCACCACTCATTTTATTTTCACTTTTTTAATTAAAAATGTGAAAATAAAATGAGTGGTGGATAGAGGGGATTGCATGGGTTGCACCATGTAAAAGGTTGCATAATAACCTACCCCCATATATATATATTATATATATATATATATATATATATAGAGAGAGAGAGAGAGAGAGAGAGACAGAGAGAGAAGTTTCCTTAGGAACCCGGGAACCGCCCATGTGCCACGTATCCCACCTAAGGATGTTCATCATGAATAACACATTCACGATGAATATGGAAATGTTATTCATCATGAATCACACATTCATGATAAATGTATTACATATTCATGATGAAAAACACGCCCATATTCCTGATGAATATGCCACGTTTCGCGCTATTGGCGGTTCTTGGGTTCCTAATCAATTTTAGGTTCCATTATATACTCTATATATATAATCAATTTTAGGTTCCTAACGGAACCAGCCCATACATATATATATATATATATATAGTGGAAGGATATTTTGCAACCCTTAAAAAGGTTGCAACCCTTGCAACCCACATCTTAACCGTTGGATTCATGATTGACGGTTATTTTATTTTTATTTTTCTTTATTTTTTAATTAAAAATATTGGGGCCCATATCTATTGTAACCGTCGATCATGAATCCGACGGTTAAGATGTGGGTTGCAAGGTTTGCAACCTTTTTAAGGGTTGCAAATTAAACAACCCCTATATATATGTATATGTATATATATCCTTTAGGTCTCTTTAACCCAGGAAAGAGGCATGTTTGACTTTCACTGTTGTTATTCACTGTTATCTTTAGGACCAAAACGTGTTAATGTTATATATTATCTCATAAAATATTTCAACAATTAGACTCCCCTACAGTTACATGACACCATTCTTGCAAATAGAAGGAACAGGCAAACCTACAACTAGGAAAGAGATCATAGAGTTTACCTATCACAAAGCTGAAAATTCTTGCACTGACTGCAAGTCCAACGCGTTCCAGATACCATTAGAAGACAACAATGAGTGCATGCAGGTTGCAAGTGAACCATAATGAAATCTTCCTTCATAGGGGAAATCGTTTCACCAAGCTGTAAAAAGGTTAGATTTCCACATTAAAACAAAAAAGTGTAAGAAAAAGAATAGGAATAAAAAAAATCAAAAGGTGGTCGGAAATGTGGATGAGGGTTGGGAAGGAGATAAAGATGTTGTAGAAGAGAATTACCTTATGCATCAGTAGAAGATCTTTGGATGCATTCCCAGAAAGATCGGTTTGACCAGAGGCTTTCAGAGCTCTTTTTGTTATCGTCTTCTTAAGTGACCCTTTTTTGTTCTGTTTTCTCCCATCCTCTTCTTGACGAATCTGATAAATTATATCCTCGGCAGCACCTGGCCAATAGTCACCGTCGAAATATGGCAATCGAGCTGCAGTTACCTTAGCTTTACACTCACCAGAGGATAGAAAAAAATGGTCATATAGATTAGTGAGCTCGGCTACAATATTTTCCTTTGAAGCCTTTCTTAACATTGCCAAATACCTGATACGGGACATAATTCAAGCCACAAAAATGCATCAGAAAAAACAGTACTTAATATTTCAAAAAAGAAGTAATGGTCGTCTTACACCCCACTCACCATTCCTTTAGTTTATCAGACTTTGGTGTCTTTTGAATTTCAGGATGGCAATACAAGATATAGTCTTCACCCTTTAATGGAGGGCAGGCCCATATATAGCAACTTGTGAAACCACGTAATTTGCAGTATTCTAGGTAACCTATCTGAAGAAAGAATAAGAACTATTGGTCAATAACATCGACATTGGCATACAAGGACAACCAAAAGAAACTACTAAACAAGATCGAATTTGAAGAAGAATAAAGCGATAAACACTTGCCAGAATTTCATGATAAACAAACGTACGGAGCGCCTCCCCTGTCACAGCTTTAATCTCGGGCCTGAAGTACTTAACGGAATCCAAATAAGAGAGATAAACACGGCGATGATTTGGTTGCTGACATTCTGTTCCAAATTCTTGGACATACATGCCAAACAGACATACTTCTACTCCTTCAATTTTCTGGAACAATAAGACTACCTAAAAGAAGAGATGGTTTAGGAACTGTTTGGTAGAACAACAAGATGATGGTTTAACGTAGACAATTTCAATCTGTTCTGAATACCTTCGATTTATACCCAAATTCCTTGGGATAATTTTCCTCTTGAAAGATTTCTAGAAATCTCTGCTTGACTTCCAATTTTTTATCCACAGATGAGACAACTCTGACAACAAGTGATTCTGCTCCAGGAACCTGATAAAACCCGAAAACGTAAAATTAAATACACCCTTTAAGAACCAAATGGCAGTACACGAATCTAACATGCCCACACTTTCGATCATCGCCATCTACACAAATCTAATTAGTGGAAAGATTAGAAGATCACCTCATCGTAACTTTTCCCATGGAACCTAGCCCTCTCCATTCTTTCCTGCTTCAGTCTCTTAAACAAGCGGTTCTCTATGTGATCACTGAGTATTGTGCGAGGCAAATCTTTCGCACCAAGAACAGCACTCTGCGGTAGAGGAGTTCTTTCTCCTCTTTCCACTTCTTCTATGTAACAATTTGGACAAGTGTACTCTGCTTGCCCTCCATCATTTCTTCGACCGTTAAATAATGCACAGATTTGGTGTTGCCAAGCTTCACATTTGTCACATTGAACCCACTGCAGAAAAACCGAAAGGAGTAAATACTTGCTATAATAATCATGCAAAAACTAATACAGATATACATACCCATTCTTCAGTCTCCTCGTCGTTTTTCTTTTTCTCCATTCTTGCCTTCAAAATATTAGTTCCATCGACATTGATTGTGTCTCCGCGGCCCTCATTGTAGCAAGGAATACAGAAATAATGGCGTGTATCACCGGTCCCAATGGTGTAAAACATTGCATTTCGCTTAATGCGAGCACCACAAGGTGTGCAATAAATAGGTGGCGGTTCAAAAGTGAGCTTTTCGACAGCACATAGCTGACAAGAGTTCTCACTCATCGCGTTCTCCATAGCTTGATTCTTTTCTGCCTTTGCTTTGCTCTGCAAAAAAAAATAGATATCACAAAAGGAAATGAAATTTCAAAACACATAAGCATAAGTGGTTACTCCAAATAAAAATACAGTGCCCATGCATGAAAAGAATACACAACAAAACCACTGTTATCTTCTATTTTTTTCCTCGAAAAATTCTGATGTTCACAGTGATATATATGCCACTTGCAATGCTACAATCAATAGTTTACTACAGAAAGAAAATGTAAATTGTCAGAAAATTGAAGACCTTTTGTAGGTCTCCCATAAGTTTTCCTACTCAAGAAAACAGTTGTTGAAAAAATAAACATACAAGGACAAATTGTTAACCGTCAGTCTAGTACTTTTTCCTAGGTCATTTCCTGATTAGAAAATCTGTTGTGTGATTTCCACCTTACACAATGTTCTGATGCAAAGTTTCAATAGAATTAGCTGTGAAATGCAACAAAATGGTGACATCAGAGTAATCATGTACTGACAAATTCCTTAAGGGTGCGTTTGGTACACTGGACAGGACAGGGATCATAGTTCCACGTTTGGCGGGACTTTTATGTGGCACAGACAGGAACATGGTGGAACAAAGTGGAACAAGCTTGTTCCACCCTCCCCATGGAACAAGGTGGAACAGACTTATTATAACCTCAAAATAAAACCTAATTCTCTTCTAAAACATCAAATATGTTTCTCTTTATATTTTATTCATTTTTTAAATTTTATTTATTGTAATTTATGCTTGACGAAAAATTTCTAATGATATATTTTGTTATAAAAAATACTTATTTTATTATAATTTAATAAATTACATAAATTAATCAAAATATATAAAATATATAAACGGCTCATTAGGGGTAAATTGGTCCTTTTATTTGTTTTGTCTTGTCCAGTTCTGTCTTACCAAACGTTGAACAGTTGTCTTGTCCTGTCTGGATACCAAACCCACCCTAAAGGTTCTAGAAGAAACTCAAGTATATCCTAATTATCTGACCTGGCCAACCCACTGTCTGAGACCAGTGATATGCTCCCGAACCTGCTCTGGCGTAAACAATTCTGTCATAGAGACTCCCTTAATTTTTGGCTTACCGGACTTGGTTCCGGCAGAAGTTTCAGCAGGCTGTGCAGCACTTTCCTGTTTAGCCTGGACCACCTCTTTCTCAGTCTTAACGAACTCCTTACCGAAATCAATGGCCTTATTTGACACAACTGAAACGCTTTCAGACTTTTGGATGCAGGAGTCTTCAATATAATCCTTCTTCACCTCATTTATCTTGGGAAATCCTTGCACAGAACTCGTAGGAACGTTTGTTTTTACTCCAGTGACTTCAGACTTTATCGGAACACAAGTGTCACCAACTTGAGGTTCTTCATCGCGTGCATCCTGAAGAACTTCTAAGGCACTAGTGATGGGAACTTGCATGCTGGAATTTTCATTTTCGGTAGCTAGTGATTGCGATTGCTGCTCAATCTTAATCCGTTTCATAGATGGATGTAAATCTTCTGAAGTTTCAACCACAGAAGGACTAGTCTTCGTAATATATCTGCCAGCAGCATCACTACGATATTCAGAGGATTCTTTGCATGTGCGTGGAAGGCCAGAATTAGAATCTGCTCGAACGCCACCTTTCAGCTGCACAAAACGCTTTACAGGAACACAAACTGGACAACTTGAATCCCTACAATTCTTGTGATGAAGGAGCAAGTGTTTCGTCCCACGGCAACGAGGATATGGACATTGAACGACATCCTTACATGATGTCATATGGTTCCACAGTTTTTGAGCCGTGATGCAATTTGGTTCTGGGCATTTCCCAGGTGGATGAACACATTTACGAGCATGCCGCAGAAACAGCAGCCACCTTTGTTGATTCTTGTACTGCAACTCACGGTTTGATTTAGCAGTTCTACTTATATCCCCAGAGTTTGGTGGGTCTACTGTTCTATTGGCAGCATTTTGATAGATAGTAGATCCTTCTGAAGATAGATTATTCCTCTGAGCTTGATCTTGCCCTGTTATTCTTTGATGAAACTCCTCTTGAACATTAGGATCATAAGATATGTTGTTACCGATTACATGAGATGCTTCTTGAGATCTTGAATTCCATTGACCTTGCAGTACTGCCTCTGGTTGAACTCCTATTGGAGAAGTAAGATCGTTTTGTGAGTCCACAACAAATTGGTGTTGTTGCAGTAGTTGTTGCATCTGCTGGGAAGTTTCTGCCATCGGTAAGCACATATCTTGAGACGTAGATGGGAGTGTTTGTAACTGACTAGCTCTGTTATGGTTTTCTCCAGAGATCTGATGGAAGTTATTGTTCGTCCTGGATGATTGGAACTGATCGGAGACTTGTGGCTGCATAACTTCATTGTGAGACTCCATTCCAGGCTCCGATTTCATTCGACTTCCCGGATCAGATATCAGTTGAGACTGGCCGTACGACAGACGCTGATTCTGCTGACTCTGCTGGTTCTGTTGATGCTGATGCTGAAGAAGTTGTTGCTGGTAATGAAGAGGTTGCTGGGATTGCATAGCGTTATCGCGTGAAGGCTGATACTGGAAATCCAACTTTTCCGATTGATCTAATGAAGGTTTCATGTTCACCGTTTGTTGACTGTTGTGCAAGTTTGACTGATCTATCATCAACGGAGAGCTTGTTTTATGTAACGCCTGCAAGTTTACTGGGTTCATGTTCTGATTATTCATCAATGACGAGCCGGAGGTTGTTGCGCCATAGAAATTCCCGGATCCTAAAGAATCAATGGTACCACTTCCATATCCATCACCTGTAAAGTACAAACACTCTATGATAATATTCACAGATGAATAATATAAAAAAGGTAAAGGAACACATTAAAACATCTACATATTCGTACATAGGGCAGGTTCAGGGGAAAACCGCAAAAAAAAAAAAAAAAAAAAAAAAAAAAAAAAAAAAAAAAAACTGAGGAACACCCTGGTAACTGTTCATCTGGACGGTATGCACATGTGCATACTAGTAGTTCGTAACATGCACACATGCATATCAAATGTGCATAAAGATCAAAAAACAGCTTCGATTTTTATGCACATGTGCTTACCGTCCAAATGAACGGCTATCAGGGTGTTCCTCAGTTTTCCATTTTCTTAGGTTTTCCCCTGAACCTCCCTCTTCGTACATATTGGTGCATATAGGAAGTCATAATACCATGTGACATCTGTCGCTGATGTGGATCAAAATGTTGTGGCAACGGTTTGGGGGAGTTTCCATATTGAGAAGCCGTCAGGTATCCCTCCGAGGTTCCTGAACCGTTCATCATCTGTAAATTGTTATTCATCATCCCTACACCACTGTTTAGCGATCCATTTGGAAACCCGTAAGCTTTCTGATGCAAACTAGACCTGATTCCCCCACCACCCATATGGCTTCCAAGGCTATGCAGGATGCGGCTATTTTGACCACCAACTTGCTGCTTCTGTTGCAGTGGTTGAGACACCGTTGTAGAGTCCACGCCCGAAAGCCCAACAACATTATTAGATGAATCCATATTCATGTAAGACTGGTTACTTGTGCTACTGCCATTATTGTTGTTGTTATTATTATTATTGAATCCAGGAGTAGGTATCATTTGGCTGGCCATTCTCTGTGCACCCATTGATGAAATCAAGCTGTTCCCACCTGAACTTATGGCGAAATTGGACGCTGACTGGAGATATCCATTAGTCAACCCTCCTGCAAAAGTGTGGATCCAGTTATACTTTTGTGAAGATGATGATATAAAAAACTTGCTATAGATTAAGAGATATAAATACCGTCAGCTGAGCTGAACGAACCACTGTGCATCCCACCAGAAGGCCCGGTAGTATTAGGAATGAAGTTTCCAGTGTTGACAGCTGAGACCATGCTATTACCACTGTTTGCCGCAACAAATGAGTGATCCACAGATGATGGAGCAGTTAAGCTTGAATTCCCACTTTGAGACACACCAGGAGTTGGAATCATTGTTCCCATACCAACATTACCTTGCTGCTGATATTGTTGATTTTGATTATTCAAGGGGAGACGTTTGATCAGAATGTGCAAACGGTTTTCCAACGTCTCCAAGTTCATATACTCCTCCTAAAAATATAAAATATAAACAATTCATATGTAGATGTAAAAGACTAAAAGATTCAGAAAAATAACAACCAAGGTGCATAATTTATATTTGGTACAACTTAGACAGCCAATATATTGGTGTTTATGCAAGTGAACTAGAATACGCCACAGCAAGGAAATAGGAACAAACCTTCGAGGTAGCAGTTTTAAACAGGCCTTCCTCTAAGCGTTTAACAATATCCAGCACTTTCTTTGGAGCTATCTCTTGCGTATGTTGCCGCTGCATGAGAAAATCATAGCTGGAGAAAGGAGATCAATTTTGTTGTCAGATCCAAAATCATAAAAAAAACTATCCACGGTGCAAAATAAACTCATGAAGCACGTATCCAAGAATTTGTCAGAACCGTCTATGATAACACTTGCAACTGTAAATCAGATAAAAATAGTGACAACGGTAAAGATGGTATCAGCCACAATCAGCAAAATATCTTGAAGATGCCCATATGCAAGATGATGTAAGATGATCAGATTTATGAGGAGGCAAGATGGATAAGAAAATAAGCAAAATTGCATACCCAAGAGAGGGACATTGAAATTATTTATGGAGCTTGAAGCTCTTATAGGATATTAACCAGGACTAACCTCACTTGATTCAAGACTAGATACCAAGGAAAGCAATACGAACAAACAGAAACAGTTTTTGACGAAAAGATTAGTAACTATTTCAGAAACAAATAACAGAAGAAAAAGAATAGGAAAGAGAAAGGTGTCAGTTGCTAACGGAGAATAGCCAAAAGTGTTGAATTTCCAAGAAAATGTGTATTGTCTTTGCAGCTTAACCAGCAATTCAATTTTGGCTGAAGAACAACTTGTGAGAGAAACATAGATCAAAAATAAATCTATAAAAATCCAGATAGATTGTGCAACTAAGAACTTATTCAAGATCTTCACACTTTCCCTTGTTCGTAAAAAGCAAATTATAAATTACTATGTAAGCTGCTAACGGGAGATATGGAAAAACTTGACTTTTCTGCTTCAAAGTAAAAATCTAGACAACAGGAACTGAAACTAAGCACTCCAAATGCAAAAAAGTGTGAATACGAAATCAAAAAACAAACCTATGCAAAGACCACGATATAAACAGATCAGAAACATAAATCCCAAAATTGAAACATCAAGAGTAATATGAAACCCTAAAATTGTACCATAGTAAATTGAAACCCTAAAATTGTACAATAGTAACTTAAAACCCTAAATTCATAAATAGAATACCATAAACTCATATAAGCCCAAAACTTGAAGCAATTTAAACCCACAAGATCCAAGATTGCGGTACCAAAAACATAAAAATCTAAAACAACACATACCTAAAATCGAAATTTCATAAAACCCAAAAATTGAAACAATCCGAAAGATCGAATAAAGCGATCGAAAAGAACACAAATAAATTTGTACCTCTTGTGAACAACAGTGGAGCAAAAAACTGCAAAGATAGGCTCTATGGAAGAGATGAGGAGCAGGGAGAGATCGAGAGTGATATATACGAGAGTGAGAATTACTATATGTGAACATAGTTAATATATAGCTAAGAGTAAAGTGGAAATTCCTGGAAACTTTTAACAGCTTTGGCTATTGACCAAAATAGGATAAAAAGTAAAACTTGAGTTACCATTTTACAGATTCGCATGGATAGGTGGCCAGCTTGCATAGTTGGTGAAAGGTGAGTTGCCATTTAAATATTTTTCAGTAAAAAAAGTCAAGATTATTCCCAATTACACCATTTTTCTATAAAAATACTAAGTTAGTAATCTCCAAGGCTTCTATAATTAATAGGGCAAAATGCAACAAAGTTTGGTTTAGTTCCTATTTAGTGTAACGAATAACTTTTTCGCAATCGATGCAACACAGTTTCAAATTTTCTTATCCTATACCCATTTTGACAGGTAACTTGTTGATAGCATAATCATTGATGACGTGGATGCCCGTTTACGAAAGGATTGCGACAAACGGGACGATAAACTTGGCATCCACGTCTTCAAATGTTACAAGATCGGCAAGTTACCGGTCAAAATGGATGCAAAATAGGACCTTCGAAAATTTGTTAAATTGATTGAGAAAAAAAATTGTTACACTAAATAGAGAATTCAAACTTTGTTAAATTTTGATGCATTTTGCGCTAATTAAAACTAAAGCAATTACTGTACAACACAAGTATCCCAAATGTGACCAAACCAAACACACTCGTTATGTCCCACTCGAACAAGTATCACGAGGGTCTTAACTTAAAATTCAACTCCTTTCATCAACGTCAATCATTCATAATCATTACATTTTCATTGTTCAATTCATTGTAGGACGATTGATATTCCAAGTAGAATGCAACCATGAGGTAAGTAGGTCTAGTCATACATAGATAGATACACATACAAGTATATCATATTCAATATATATATATATATATATATGAAAAACACATGTAAACAGAACTGCTTGCACGCATGCACCACATCAAGTACAAGGATTTACCCCGGGATCGGGAGCGGCAGACAAATTTATTATACTTCATTCAAGCTTAATGCAAAAGGGATTCAGACAAAGTGGAACTTGTTGAAAAAATAATATATCATTACTTCCTAAAAGTAAATAAGAAAGCCTTCCTAATTGTATGTGTTTTAGTTAGGTAGATAAATCTCCTATTTTTCCACAGATTTTCATGCTCTGTGAAATAGGAAATTAGATGAAGGGATCTCCATGTAAATCTAGTCCTATATATATGGTACACTGCTGAATAATAATATATAAAAAAAAAAACATATAGAAATATTCAAGTCTAAGGTTGTTTCATGATATCAGAGCCAAGGGACTTCTGCGCCCAAAGTTACTTCTGTTTGGCGCTCTGTTTGGTCGGTACACTACTGTTTCTGTGATATTTTTTTCCCTGTGTCCGCTTATAGAAACCTCTCTCTCACACACACACACACTCTCTCTCAATAAAGGTGAACCCAACTTCTGCAGAATCATCTACCATTACTCAATGATCTCCCTTCAGCCTGAAATCAATCCCTCCCTACAGCCTACTCAACATAAACTCAATGAGTTGAATCCACGTGAACCGTTTCAATCTGTCCTCAGTGATTAGAGGAAAAGGGAAAACTGGTTATCTTGCCGGTAGAATTCAAGCTCCTTGTAATGAAGATGATGGTTTTAAGGCTTAGGAAGCCAAGAATTTGATTGTTATGGTGTGGCTGATTAATTCAATGAATCCTAATGTTGGCAGGACCTATTTGTTCCATAGTACAACCCATAAGATTTTGGAAGTAGTTCAAGAAATGTCCTCAGATTTTTAAAACACCTCACAGTATTTCGAGAATCGATCAACTCTTCACAGTAGTAGCCCAGGAGGAAGATCAGTAACTGATTATTACAATGTATTGACTGAGTTATGGTAGAAAAAGGATTTGTTTTATAAAATCAGCTGTCCGTGTCCTCATGATGATGCTCGCTATGCCAAGATGCTTGAAAAGGATAAGATTTTTTATTTCCTTCAAGGACTAAACAAGGACCTAGATGAGGGTTAGGGGCGGATTTCATGGTACTAAACCATTGCCTCCACTTTGAGAACTGTTCGTAGAAGTTCAATGAGAGGAGAGTCGGAAAAGAGTGATGTTGCAACTTGCAAAACCCGGCAAGTGCTGAAACACACAAAGAACAATTTAAATATTAGAAGGACCATTCTGCCCTTGCTGCTCATTTACCAGAAGCATCAATGTCTTCCAAGTTTAGAGATACTAAAATTTGGTGTGACCACGGCAGTAAGCCGGTACCATACAAGGGATAAATTGCTAGAATCTCCATGAAAAGCCCATAAATAGAACTCCTCAAAGGCAGCGCCTCCCAAACTACTTCTGCCCATGTTGCCGAGGCTTCAACAGAAAATGATGTAACCAAAATTTCTTCTACAGAGCCTTCTGATTAATAGGCTTCCATCCGAAGTCATAACTTTTCCAACCCTTATAAAGCGTCAACAGTTTTTCCTCACATTAGAGTCCTAAACTTTCTTCCTCCTCAGTCTTTGGATGCATACCTTTTATTCAGTATACTTGTCCATTGCAGGGAAAACTAGATTCTAGAGTTGTAAAATGTATTTTGTGGGATACTCACCTACACAAAAGGGGTAAAATGTTATTGTCTATCCTCAAAAAGGCTGTTGTTTCCTATGATTTGACCTGCTTTAAGACATAGTTTTTATCCCACTCTCTTCTAGGGGTAATTGTTCCCCTTTCCTATATCCCTGCTTGAGCCTACTTTAACAATCCCAATGTTATATCCAACAAATGAAAAAGAGTCTCTCCTAATAACATATCAACGGGAGTACCATAACCATGCCCATTCTACCCCTCATGTGTATTCGTGATGGACTCAGCCTCCTGCTCCTTGTAAATCATTAACACCAAGAGCAGCTGCTCATTCTCAAGGTATTAGTCCAATCAATCATCTTGATTTACCTATTGCTATCAAAACAGGAGTCAGAATTTGTAATATCCACTGTCTAGATATGTGTCGTAAGACGTTTATCTCTCAGGTGGATAAGAAAGTAATTCCTACAAGTATTCATGAGGAATTGGAATATTGTTGTCATTGAGGAAATTAATTCCCTTGAAGAAAATGAGACATGGGAGGTTGTTCCTGAATGAAGAAAGTTGATTAGATGTAAATGGATATTCTCGATCAAAGTCGGTGCTCATGGAAAAACTTTGAGATATAAAGGCAGATTAGTTGCCCAGAGTTACGCTCAAACTTATGGAATTGACTATGATGAAACATTCGCTCCAGTGGGAAAACGGAACTCTATTCGACTTCTTCTCACTTCTCCAGCAAATTCAGATCGGGGACTACACCAATTGGATGTAGGAAATGTGTTCCAAATGGAAGATTGAAAGAAGATGAGTAAATGAATCTCCCTCCGGATTATAAAAAATGGAGAAACGGCAAACTGTTCAAATTGAAAAAGTCGTTGTATGTGTTAAAACAATCTCCTTAGGCATGGTTCAATCGATTCAATTCAGTACCATGATGAAAAAATTTGGATACATGCAGGAGCAAGTTGATCACAATCTATTTGTGATAAACTCTAGTGATGGTAAAAAACAATTTTGCTATTGATGATATGATTATCACAACGAATGATATTATTAGCACAAAGAATGATATACAAGAGATTAAAAACTTAAAGAAGAAATTGCAACCTAAGTTTATTGTTAAGGATCTTAGAAGGCTACATAATTTTCCAGGCATGGAAGTTGCTAGAAGTAAGCAAGAAATCTTCATTTCTCAACGGTACTACATCCTAAACCTTCTAAAAGAAACAAGAAAACTTGGGTGCAAACCTGTCGGCACTCCCTTGGAAAAGAGTCAGAGAACCAAGGTAAATGAGAATAATCCTCCACTTGATCGTGAGAGATACCAGCAGTTGTAGGGACTAGGGAGGTTAACTTACCTATCCCATACACGTCCAGATATTGCACAAATGTTGGTATTGTGGGTCAGTTCATACACTCACCCACAAAGATACACTTTGAAGCTATTAAACAGATCCTTTGGTCTCTTTAGGAAAAATGACAGAAGAGATATTGAAAGGTATGCAGATGTTGATTAGGGAGGTTCAGCGTATACCAAGTTCACCACCGGATATTATACCAACATTTGAGAGAATTTAGCACATGGAGGAAGTAAGAAACAAATCATGGTGGCTCGTAGCAGTGCAGAAACAGAGTATAGAGCCATCGCTAAGGAATATGTAAGTTGATTTGGATTAGAAGCTACAAGGTGGAGTGGAAGCAGTTGGTTCAATGAAGTCAAACACTGACAGCAAACCTACTATTGTGATAGTTCACAGTCCTATTCAACACGATAGGATGGAGCATGGTCAAATAGAAGAAAATTTAATCAAGAGGTTAGTATGTTAGCCTGAACTAAATGCCAACGAAACAACAAGGATAAGGGTTCACCAAAGCCTTGCTAAGATCATGTTTTCAGTGTAATGTAACCAAGTCGGGATGTAAGGATTAAGATATACCGTCACCAACTTGTGAGGGAGTGTTGGAAAATAAAATAGGATTCTTTACTAAAAGTAAAACGGAATTATTTCCTAATTGTATCTATTTTAGTTAGGTAGGCAATTCTCTTATTTTTGGTAGATTTAATGCTATGTAAAAGTAAAATAGGAAACTAGATCCCGAAGATGAAGTAGTTTCCATGTAAATCTAGTCCTATATATATTGTACATTGTTGGATAATAGTATAGGGTCAGGTTCAAGGGAAAACCTCAAAAAAACAGAAAACTGAGAAACACCCGGGTAGCCTTTGATCTGGAAAGTATGCACTTGTGCATACAAGTAATTTGTAACATGCACTTGTGCATATGCACAAGTGCATAATGCACACGTGCATAAAAACCAAAAAACAACTTAATTTACTTGTATGCACAAGTGCATAACGTCCAGATCAGGGGCTACCAAGGTGTTCCCCAGTTTTCCCTTTTTTTTAGGTTTTCCCTTGAACCTCCCTCTAATAGTATATTAGCCTAACCTTGTTTCAAAATTCTTGAAAACCTCACTATCTATCTATTCTCTACAACAAATGTAGATTGGGAATATATCAAGTAATCATAGTCATACGAAAAAGAAACACCACAATATCAATGGTCACTATTCACTAATACCATATGTACACTAGGTGACCCGAATTATGTAAGGACCAAAAAACTGTATGTGAGCCTAATATCATTTAACATCATCAAAAGGCATTAAGCCACATGCCACGTCAATCAAGCACAACCATGCAGCATGCAATTATGTAAAAATGATAATGTATGCCTAAACAGTTCATGCATTCATATGCAGAACAGGTCCCCCAAAAAGGTATGAACCCACGCATACCATGCAAGGCATGTCGGCATGTCTGCATGTCATACACACATACTCCTGTAGCAAATTCCTATTTATACCAATAACTGAACATATAAAAACATGTAGAGGAAGACTTACATCCTCTCTTGTATGAATCGCCGTGCCTTCACAAAACCAGGCTCCATATTGAGTGTACGCTGACCTCCAGAATTTTGCATCATGTTCTGCTGACGTGGTATGGCAGGCAACGATGTCCCACCCTGATTGGGCACCTGCCCAGAGAACTGTCCTGCCATATGCGTCGGTAAATTCATCTTTATCCTGTTGGCTTCAATATATGATATACTTCATAGCACAACGTTACAATTCCAAACACTTGATCAATATCACACGCTGGTTCCTGATGCCTAATCATTTACTGAAGCTGTACGCATAATTGCATATTCAGCTTCGTTTTTCTTGAGAAGAAACAGAATGCTATCAGCAATTGAAAAACTTGACTGCCTGTGCAACAACAATGAAATTTTGTTTGAATAAATATGGACCAATTAAAGGGAGCAACTGAAAAGACATTAAGAGGGCATACACCAAAAAGATAAGTTTTGCTTTATCATCAGATTCAAGTTCGAAGGCCATCTTCTCCACATCTTTTAGCATAGTTATTTTTTTGAGATAGATCATTTAGTATGACCATATGACGTAGCTGAGATCCTACATGTCAAATGTTCAGCATTGCAGGTACCTTAAGTCACATGCCCTCCACTCTCTAATAAATTGCCTGCTATTATAAACTGATGCTTTACTCTTTCATTTCTAATGTTATTCATGTAAAAAAATGGCAATAATAAAAATAAAAAATCCAAAAGTATATAAGTTCACATAAATTTAATGTCATCATGGAAATAGGTAAATTTTAGCTTGAATTCCTCACTAAGATGAATGTTGCAGTTGATATGGAGAATTCAAAAATGGAACCTGTTGCCACGGTTACAGGAAAGGGAGTACCGTATTTTCAGTTCATTCTACCAGCAGACACAATTATTTGTCATCTTTTACCGGAACGCTTATGAGGTAAGCACGACCAATACAAAAACTAGAGCAAGTTTCTTGAGCAAAAATCCAATAAAAGAAAAAATAGGGTCAAAAAGGCTACTGAATTTGTACTAATGTATTAAGACAGTATCTACTCTAATTAAATGTAAACTTCAATTCACAAGTACGACAGAACCGTGTCACAATCAACTCTAATTAATGTCCAGAAAAACATCTCTCTGACATCAATAATGCCAGAAGATAGTACTCTCTACTTTCCAAAAGAGCTACTTTAACCTGAATTTTCCAACAAGTCGCTTTCTGATTTCAAGATCGATAACGATTTTAAACTTTTGCAAATGAATTGATACCTCCCCTGAATTTCAAGCACAAATAGAACAATGTTGGTCTAAATTTGTAGTCATAATTGTATGATGTTGCAGTTGAAAACTAGGATTTGACATTGAAGATTGAAGTGTAGCTCTTTTCTCCAAAATTAAAGTAGTAACCAACTCTAAATCAATCCATGTTCGAATTCCGTTTAATTTTCAACTCTTCAAATCCTACCCAACAACTATTATAACCATCTCCACCCAACCAATTACAACACATCAATAACACTAACACACACACACACACAAAAATCTTACAAAGTTATTGCAAACAAGCAAGTAAACTTATAAATAAAACTCAATATTTGATCCCTAACTACAAGAAATCCTAAAACCCAAGCTCCCAAAACACAAACAAAACATATGACAGCATGGATTAACATTCGTTCATATCCAAAAAATTTAAACTAAAAGAAACAAAAATCATTCACTTCAGAACGACATTAACTAAACCATAGCTCTTAGAAACATTTCATTCCAATTACACAAAACCCTAATCAGAACAGAACACAATCATTCTACAAACCGCGATGATCAAACACAAATTACTTAAAAAGTAATCAATAAACATTGGAAAAGCTGAAAAACCGATCACAGTGCAAGTACCTTAGTTTGTTATCACGATTTGAACTCAAATTCGATCAGCAACTAGAGACGTATTTGGCCACCAACACGACTTGCAGAGTAAAAAAAGAGAGAGAAAAAGGGGAAGAATTTTGTCGGACATGGTTTATAGGAAAGAAAATTTTCACAACCCGATGTTATACGGGTTATCGGATTCAATTATGACCCGAAACAAACAGTTTCCCAATTTGGATACCAAGTTTCTAACAGGGGTTTTAATGAAAACCCACTTGAATCTTTGTTGGTTGCTTAAAAAAGAAAAAACTTTGGATACTGTTGTTCTTCGATTGTACTGTTTTTATGGCCGACGAAAATGACGCAATCTTGTGGATATTGTTGTTGTTTTGGAATTTAATTTAATTGGAATTTGAAGTTATAATAATCAGTTATAAGATTTGGGGAATCTATTTTTACTTAATTGTAACTGTTTAAGGAGTTAAATAAACAAGATTGGTTATGATCGGTGTATTAAATAATCAGGGTTTACAGATAGTTCAAAATCATAACAAATGGTTATTATAATTAGGTCAAAAGTTTACTGTTTTATATGAGTTGTTGTTCAATAAATTAATTAAATTCAACTAAACAGTTAATAATATTAACTAAGTTGAACTAAACAGTTAATAATTTGGTTCAATAAATCAACCAAATTTAACTAAACAGTCAACAATTAGATCAAAAGTTTATGTTTTTTCGTGGTTTGTTAAAAATTGTGATTTGCATCCCTATCGTTTAGAAATTACAGTTTTTATCCTTATGGTTTGTAATTTATTTTTATTTTCGTCCTTATAAATTATAATTTGTTGTTATTTTGGTCCTTGTTTATAATTATGTACTATTTTAGTTCCTTGTAATTAAAGATAGAGTTAGTCTAAGGATGAAAATAACAATAAATTGCAACCTATATAGACGAAAAATCGCTTTTTTTAGACTATAGGGAGAAAAATTGAAATTATCAACAAAATAAAGGGATGAAAATCATAATTTACTCTATAATTTATAAAAAAAGTATTTTTAAATGATAATTTCAATTTATTTATCTGAAATTTTTAATTCGCTTAAATTATATTTATATAACATATTAAATAAATAAATTTTAAAAAATTAACAAAAAATAAATTCAAAAGGTTGTCATAGAGTTGTATATCTGTTCCGTTGGTTGATTTTAAGGTGTATAAACAATCTAATATTCTAATTCAATAATGGGCTTTGAAAATTTTTAACTCATTAAAAATATCAGAAGAATAACCTAACTCATGTGGGTTGGGTTGGTCAGATTGTGCTTTAGTAGTTGCGTTGTAACAGCATACTTAAATAATTATTAGTCAATACTAGGCATATATCCGTGCGATACAGCGGAATGTAAGTAAATAACGAACAATTAATGTTACTTTCTTATAGACATGTCATCAACAATCAACCATGACCTAAGAATCACAATTTATGAAACTCTAAACCCATAAAAGATATTCAATAATTAGTTTATATTACAATTATTGACAAAAAAATTATAATGATATAATTTATAATAAGAATGAAACATATTTTACGATTATGTATTTTTAATGTGCTAACGGTGAAAAAAAATAAAACGTATGGATAAAAAACAAATTAGTTCGTAGATATTCATGATATTTAATAGTACAGTTAAATTAAAAAATATTCAATATTAGGCTCGTTTTGAATGTATTAACGAGACGATTATAATGATATAATTTGTAAAAAAGAACATATTTTTTCGTTGCATTTTTGTTCATATACGATTATTTGTGTTAATATGATAATGGTGTAAAATGAAAAATGAAAAAATAAGGGATATAAAATGAATTAAATAAGTAATTGTAAGGGTGGTAAATGTAACATTATAATGGTGATAAGTGTTATTGTACAAAAGTTTAGGATGATAAGTATTATTGTACAAAAGTTTGTACAATAACCGTATTAGTTTTTTTATATAGTAGTAGAGATATATCTTACATTGGAAACAAAGAAAAAGGCAGACAAGCACCAAGAAAAAATTGAAGTTTCTTGCAAATAGGATTAAAATTAAGGATGGAATTGTGATACAAATATACAATTATAAAAAATGTTAGCAGTGGTCTGTTACGATTCAAAGGCAACGCTAAGAACATATCTAGCGGAAGACGTGTATAACATATAAGATGGGCATTGGGTTATTTAGGTTGCGTTCAAAAAATCATAACCCAATTTCAATTCAATACCAACATGTTTGAAGATTTTATAACTTAATTAAATACTAGAAGCATACTCGCGCAATGCAGCGAGATACATCACGATTTTAATGTTTATTTTTATTTATTTTTTGTTTTTTATTGATTTACAGTACGATTTTGGATAGTTTTATTGAGTGATAATGGTTTTTTTATATATAAATTTGTTTAATTTAGGCTTAACAATATAATGTTTTTTATATATAAAAAAATTAAGTAGTTTGTTAAAATTCATTAATTATCTTATATATTTTAAATTTTTTATATTTAAATTGAGATGTTTATCCTGTTTTGATTATGTTTATCAGAATTCAAATTTCATAATTTTAGGATTTGGGGATTAGAGATAGGGATTTTGGGTGATAAGGATTAAATTTATTAATTAGAGTTAAAAGCATTTAAAAGTAGTAAATATTGCTTCATTAATTGTTTTTTAAGAGATTTTAAGTAGATTAACATTAAATAATAGTACATAATGCTTAATACATCACGATTTTAATGTTTATTTTTATTTTTTGTTTTTTTATTGATTTACAGTACGATTTTAGATGGTTTTTATTGAGTGATAATGGTTTTTTTATATATAAATTTGTTTAATTTAGACTTAACAATATAATGTTTTTTATATAAAAAAAATTAAGTAGTTTGTGTTAAAGGGAAAAACAAATAAAACAACAATATGAAGAGAATAACAATAAGACAGAGAGAAGAAATCTATAATTCTCATTAATCATAACCCCTTTAAATAGGGAGGAGTTTACAAAGAAAATGAAACATTCATTATGGTAATCTAATAATAAGAAAATATTATGTCAATCACTTCCTTTTGATGATGACACATAATCCTTCAACACTCCCCCTTGTGCCGAGTCAAATGAGTGATGGTGCACAATTGTTGCCTCGTTAAAACCTTACGCCAAAATAAAAACCCAGTGGGAAAAAATAAAAGTCTGACGAAGGAAAGAGTACAACGCACCAGCTTCTTTGTAATACATAGACTTTTCCTTCAGTCTAGTTTTCTCTTAGATTCGTACATTAATCGAGAGAGTTAGGAAAACATGATGATATATAAACAGTCGCCTCACTAAAACCTTACACCAAGGAACAAAACCCAATGGGAAAAATAAAACTTTGGTTAAGGAAATAGCACAACATACCAATATCACAATTATAGTAGACTCCCTTTTTTGTCTACTACTCCCCCTGATTCGTGCATTAATCCAGGGAGTTTGGAAAACATTTACGTTTACTTTCTACATGTTACCCAATATATGGATTTAGGTAATGATTTGGTAAAATATGTCATGTTCTCCTGGCATCTTACTTGATTCAATTGAATCTCGATGAGAGTTTTCTTATTGCTGATTGTATAAGACTTAAGCAGAATATGCTTTGTGTTATCACCCTTGATGTATCTTATGTTCATTTCTTCGATACATGATGCATTATTTCCATATATACAAATAGGATATTGGTTGAACCTAAAATTACTAACTCCTCTAATATATGTATGATAGTCCTTAATCATATACATTATCTCATGGAGAGTAACATTATTGGATCAGTTCAAGGAGGTAGTTACAAGGGTTTGCTTAGCTTACTTCCAAGCAATCGGCGTATTCCCAGTGGTAATTCCTTATCCAATTTGAGAACAACCTTTGTATGAGTCAGACAGATACCTAATATCAGCAAAGACATACCAAGAGGTTGTTTGGTGTTTTTTTTTATAAGAGCTAGTACTTTTGTTGCTTACATCCTAAGTAGGTATTGAATTTTCATTTTCATTATCAATCTCATTTTTATTTCTACAGGGAAAGTATAAGCCCATGTTAATGGTTCTAAAAGATTTACTTGATATCATTCCAAATGACGTTGCGTTGGCGCTGAGCTAAATCTAGCTAACAAGTTCACTGAGAAATACAATATACGGTCAAGTGTATTGTGTTAAGTACGATAATGCGCATATTGTACTTATATAGGGAATTCCAGCTCCTAACACTTTTTCGTCACCATCCTCTAGATGAAATGGACAATTCCTTATATCCAACACTTTGACCAATCATGGGAGTGCTAACCGGATGCGCTTTGTCCATATTAAATTGCTTGATTATTTTCTAGACATATGCGATCGGTGAATTAATATTTCACAAACTCGGTGTCCTAGCTCAAATAACTAGACAAACCCAAGTTTTCCCAAGATTTTTATCTCAAATTTAGATTTCAAGTTGCTTGTGGTTTCTCTTATTTCATCAAGAGTGCCTATTATGTTCATAACATCGACATATAAAGCTACTTTGAAAATCTAGAACTTGTTTTTCTACATAAATACGCAAGGGCACAGTTCATAGTTCTTATACATCCTTTCCCAATCAAGTGTTCACTTAGGGGGTTATACCATATCTGCATAGATTGTTTTAATCTATAAAGTGAGCGTTAATATTTTATTGCAAACGCACTTCGTGGTTTAGAGTTACTTTATTTTGGTAATGTAATGTCATCAAGCACTTTTATATCTCTGAATCTAGATCCCCGTAAAGATATGTATTAACCACATCCATGAGTTGCATTTCCTGTCATTCGAAAACTACTAGGCTAATTAATTAGCAGAACGTTATAACGTCCATCATGGGAGAGTAAGTCTTCTCGCGGTCAATCCAGGGCGTTGTGAGAAACCTTGCGCCAAATGAGAGTCTCATACATTATGACTTAATTATTCTCATTACGCTTTACGACAAATGATTTATCTATGTCTTGCAGGCTTTACACTTGGTAGGTTAGCACTACCAAACCAAATACATGTTCATTTGTCAAATAATATGATTCTCCTGGATTGCTTATTTAGGCCAATTTGCTCTTTGTTGATATTTTTCAACTGAGCATGGTTCGATGTCAATGTGCTCTATCACCTCATAAGCAACAATATATGTGAACTATATCATCAATTAGTATGTATGATCTGTCCATCGACTCATATGCACTCTCATAATTAATTTGAGATTTCTTTGATCTTTGGAATCAATATTAACTTCGGAGCGTCCTCCAGTAATGATTCATAGACATAGTTTAATCAGAGACAATCTCATGAGAGGTTTATGTATTGATGACAAATAGTTGTGCCTTACTCTTCTCTTCCTTTAGATGAGTATCTATCGAACCAAGTAGCTTCCCCCATTTCTGTTTGGGAGCTACGACCTCAACCACACCTCCACCATGTGTGATTGCAGCGTACTTTCCAGCGACGTTGTGCCCTTGTTTGGGGACTTTAACCTTGCGAGTATATTTGCAGCTCGTATATGTGATCTTGTCACTTATGGAATAACATTAAACGTATAAGGTATCGAGTATGATTCGTTTGACTTCAACTTTACATTATGAAGTTTCGGGATCAAAATGAGACAGAGTGGGAATATTCAATGACACTTCCTGTCGTTCCTACGGAAAATCCTTTTTCCTATCTCCCCCTAACGACGGGAAGACTGTCTCATCAAAGTGACAATCCGCAAATCTAGCGGTAAAAAAGATCATCCGTCAAGGATTCTAATTAGCGGATAATATTTGGAGATTCATATCCAACAAATATACTTAATCATTTTAAAGACCCATTTTGGTGCGTTGTGGGGGCGCAATTGGCACATATACTGCACAACCAAACATGCGTAAATGTAAAATATCATGCTGATATCTAGTTACCAACTGGTACACATGAGACTGGTTAGCTAGTAATAGGTCTCAAAATGAAGAAGTAAAGTTGCATATAGTATTGCATAACCCTAAACACATGTAAGTAAATCAATACGCATAACTAATGTCTTGGCTACCATCTATATTCTTTTGATGACAACATCTACGAGACCATTTTAGATATACATATGGGGTATAGGAAACTCTATATTGATCCCAATACAAATGCAATAATCATCAAATCCTTATGATGTAAATTCTCCAGCATTCCAAGTCATGTAGACTTGATGAATTAATCATGGTGGTGAGCCCTTAAACGTATAGCTTGTGCTAGGAGTGCAGTATTTCATGTGGACAATAATACGACATGCGTTCATCGTGTCGAAACCAGAACCATAAAGTTTTAATGGCCCGCATTCTGGATGTTTATGTCCATAAATATCACCTTGTATTCGTTGTAACAATGGAATATTTTTGTATTATGTCCTTAGCTTTAGGATGATCTCATTCCTGTCTTGGCTAAGGATTAGGGTATATACAAAAGTTCTAAGTATTCGAGAGGGCATATTATGATGGCAATGTTGTTTCTTATGCTGCAGAAGTCAACAGTTGCAATTTGCCTCGTTTTGCCTATCACTCGAAAGAGAATGTGTATATGTGTATTTTGCAATACACAAATCACTATGTCATAACCATGGTGTCCCACATGGTCATGTCGAAACATATATGTGTCATTTCCCTAAAGTTCTTTATTGGTGACAAAAATGTTTCGATAGCTCAATAATCTACTAGCTAGTTTGACACATATATATGTTTACTTTCAAATTCATTAGAACTTATGTATATATGCTCATTATAATTTCCATTTGATACGAATATCTTTAAAAGGCTCCTATTGATTTTGTACCAACAAGAAAATGGCAGTTCATCGTCTAAGTATTTCGGTTGAATGAATTATAAAATAAGTATTTGTCTATCATTTTAGATTGTGTGAGAGGTAAAAAAAAATCAATTCTCCTCGATACATTCCTACACGGAACGGAGAATATTGAAATTTTTTGCATTTGTTATGATGTATTTCTTTACATCTATAATGGTTACATATTCGATTACTTAGCAGAGAAATTAATTTTAATACTTAAAATTAATTTTCAAAGAAACATATGTTTAATCAATATTAAATATTAAATTAATATGTTATAGTTCATTTTCAACTTGTTCCCTTTTTGATAGAAGCACTTTTTAGTGCATTTTTTATTTGATTGTCCATTATCACCTGGTATAATAGTTGTATCCCTACTCCAGGTGTTGAAAAATCCTTCCTGACTCTTACCAATACCCTGACCCTTTCTAGGGTCTCATCCACATGGTGCATAAATGTATCAAATTGTTTTTAACTCACAATCACTTGGAGTTGTTTCCACCTCTAACGCTTTCATTATTGATATCGAGAATTTTCTTTGTCCCGACATATGTGGCGTTGTTATTTGAAAGAACTTTGCTATGTCTCCCAACCCCTTGCAGTTGGTTGATGAGTTTGTCTAAATGTTACATTCCAACTTATATTGGTTTAATAATATTTATTGATGTATGAAAAGTGAAAATAATGTTATGAATTATGTCATCTTCTATGAGCTCCTTGTCATAGAGATTGAGACACATTTTGGGATACATCATTTCTTTGTTGAAATCAGTTACCTTTTTGTAATCGTATAAACGGGTTTCATTTCGCTGTACGATTAGTTCGAGAAGTACATGTTCATGAATACTCCCGATTATCTCTTTCGGGGCATCCCACTATTCTTTGGGGTTTTTAGTGAAGGTATTCTTATGAAGGTTATGATTTATTTATCGTCTCAAAACATGATGGTATTTGCTTGTACTTTTTCAAGAGGTTGTTTTAGGGTCAATAGGAAGTTAATGGATTTTAGGTATTTTCTTGTACCTTTTCAAAAAGAGGTTTATATACTCATTTATGATACTCAGATTCTTTTGAGTTTACGACTTTGATTTTGGGATAAGTTGATTCAACCATTTACGTATATAAGGGATAATATATGATTTTATTTTTGATAAGACAGTGGATTGTGGTTATAATTATTATTTTATGTATGAAATTTCATTATCATAACCATATTGGATTTTTGTATGCTTTAATTTTATTGATAATACTTCATCAATATTTCAATTTGCAAAAACAAATCACTCAATCTATTGGATTTCCAGGTAGTAGGGGAATTACATGGATTTCTTAAGTCCCTACAAACCTTAGGGCTGTTTACACCCGTTTGACAAAATCCAATCGATATTTTGAGATTTATTTAATTTAAATATAAAATTATTAATTATAGAACATTTGGCATGAGGCCAAAATGACTATGAGTTTGACATATAAAACCAATTTTAATACCTTAATAGTATTTTTGGAGCTTTTGTTAAGATACCAAAATATGGGGGTTGGAAGTGTAACTTCTAAAATTTAATTACAGAATTGAGAATTATGAGTATAAACTCAAGATAAACATTTAAATTTATATATTAAATTTTATAAAGCATTCAATGTCAAAATGAATAAACTACAAAACATTTTAACAATTATATGATCCTCAATCACAAATATGACTACTAAGAATTCAAGAGACTTTAAATATACTTAAATACTAATATAATATTTGAATATTACAATGTAAATAATAGGAACATATTTACATATCCATATATAGTTGGTTTAAAATAGCAACTAGAATATTAAATAACCCATATCATTGAATTAAATAAATTATCATATCTTAAACTAGTTTGTTATAAAACAAGCATATATGATAAAAGTGTATATTTTAGGAATATTTAAGCAAATATATAAAAAAAATTTATTAACTAAAATAAAATAATAATGAATTTATAAATTGACATACATATAGAAGATTTCAAAAGAGATAATAATGGTATTAGAAATCCATAATCAAGTTTATAAGTATTTATTGCCCCATATAATTAAATTAAAAATGGCAAGCCAAGTTAAATAAATTAAATATCATATTCAAATAATAATTAATTAGCATATCTCACAATAATATATTAGTCTAATTTAAAAAATACCATCAAATTGTAGACATAAATAAATACATAACATTATATGATGAAATTGACCATCTAAACATGTTTAAACTAATTGATTAATCATAAATAAATAAAAATAAATTCAAAATTCAAAATTCAAAATCTATCATATACATAAAAGCTATCATTCCGCATTAAAACACAATAAGTTAATATAATAAATATTTAATAAATAAAACCAATTTAATAGGAGGTAAATACAAATCATATTTCAAGTACATACGATGAGCTACATCCGTGAAAATTAATTGAAGAATACAATTTTTTTTAATTGTTTTTTTTACAACAATTCTAAAGTTGCATAGTCCCAAAAAAAAATTATTGATTTCAAATCAAATTAAATAACGATCAATTACTATTATAAAAAAACCATATCACCATTAAAAAAATCGAAGGATTTTGAAAGTAATTGGTTACAACCTTTCAAATTGCCAGAACCATTTTTATGTTTATTAAAATTGATTGAGACCACAAACTAATAAGAATAAGAAAAAAAAAACTGAAGCATATAAGTATGATCATGGCTAAAAGAGTTAATCATGATTAATCATAATTCATAGACAAAAAAATTGTAAGTTTTTGTAGAGATACTTACTTGAATTGCAATATTGGAAAAAACAGACATTCTAATGGTGGTAGATTGCGAATAGAACAACCGTTTAATAGCGGTGGAAACGATTTGAGGGAGCGATAGCGCAAACGAGCTACGTGCTGATAACGTGTTAAAGGGAAAAACAAATAGAACAACAATATGAAGAGAATAACAATAAGACAGAGAGAAGAAATCTATAATTCTCATTAATCATAGCCCCTTTAAATAGGGAGGAGTTTACAAAGAAAATGAAACATTCATTATGGTAATCTAATAATAAGAAAATATTATGTCAATCACTTTCTTTTGATGATGACACATAATCCTTCAACAGTTTGTTAAAATTCATTAATTATCTTATATATTTTAAATTTTTTATATTTAAATTGAGATGTTTATCTTGTTTTGATTATGTTTATCAGAATTCAAATTTCATAATTTTAGGGTTTGGGGATTAGAGATAAGGATTTTTGGGGATAAGGATGAAATATATTAATTAGGGTTAAAAGCTTTACAGGTAGTACATTAGGCTTTAGTAGTTATTTTTAAGTAGATAGCTTTAAATTATAGTACATAAAACTTAGTGAGTTGTAATTAAGAGTTTTTTATGTCATCTTTATAATATAATATAGATAGATTGATTTTAAATTAAATTATTAAAAACTTATCTAAAATCATATCCCTATATCTGCTAAATTAAAAGCAATGACCCTTTTATTTATTTGGATAAAAAAAATTATTTTTTAGCAATAGAAGTCTTGCAACATAACATTAACTTTGAAAATGTTGACAGAAAAATAATAAATAATCAAATAATTGGAAACGATTTTCAATGCCATGTATTTAACTATTTATGAGGTAAGTGTGCTTTATTTATTGTTGGAATATCATTTTTATTATCAAAGTTCTTTTATAAGTGCTTTGTAAAATTGAAAGAAATTTATCATAAGATACTTCACATAAAATAAGTGGATTAATGATACCAAATGTGTTAATACTATGTATCAATGGTTTAAGGAATTAGTGATAGATAAAAGATTTAATATTTCACACTTCGATTATAGAAATTTACACAGTATTATTATTTACAATTTTTAACATGTCGAATATTTGTTTTCGTCCGTGCATATCCTCTCAACCAATAAAAAAAAAATAGACGTTACCTTCTAAGGCATTCATATCACATAGTTAGGTTTGGACTACCTATGAGGGTCTTTTAAACAATACATTAGAAGAGTATCATAACCATGGTTTATACCAATTGTCATCTTATTTATGTTTTATTTATGAAAACTCAAATATTGTAATATCACAATTAGAATAACCATTTGTCAATATCTTCTATGAATTGTGCAAAAATTGACTTATTATAAATATTTTTTTATGATTAGTTTAGTCTAGCAGGTAAGGAGATGGACATCTTTGTAGAGAGATATAGGTTTCGACTCCAAACAACACCAACCAACCATCCATGGACACACAATTTACCCCTATGATGACCGTATGACCTGTACAATGGAGACGCTCCAGAGGGTGGCACCATACCTTTTTTTAACAAAAGATTATAAATTTCTTTTAGTCAAAACATGCATATCAACATAGAGAAATACAAAGCTTATTCGGTGAAATGATGTCTATTACCCGCATAAATCATTTACATAAAAAAAAATAGTGGTGAATCTCATCACAACATTGATACTCCCAAAACAAGTATCTACATTATTATTTTAATTTGTCCAAAAGTGTCCACTTTTAAAGGTAAGACTCTATTTTCCCATTCTACTCTTAATTACGAGATGAGGAAAGATTATCTCTACAATTAGGAGTAAAATTGTTCTTTTATTAATTAAAAAATGTAATAGTTACATATTTTAAAACTGTGCATTTTTTTTTGGGAAGGGTGTCCTAGGCTATGTCTGACTAATCCCTTGGCAAATTATGACTGCAAGACATCAACCCTGATTAAACCTCAGTGGGCACAATTGTTGTCTACGTTTGGATTCGAACATGGGCAGATGAGATATTCCATCACATTGTCCGGGACGGAAGGAGTAGAAGTTAAAGCTTTTGGAACATACCATGAACCAAACCATGATGTCATCAGGCTGGACCGGACCAAACCAAACCGCCGATCCTAAATTGATCCAAACTTTTTTGAAACGGACATGTCTTTCCTTGTACCGGTTTGCCCAGACAAACCAAGCTAGATTTTGTTTAGGACTGGTCCCGTGCTCATCTCTACCACGAACAACATCTAACGTCATCAACCAAGACAATCGCACAAACCAGATACGGAAAGATCAACCAAACAATGATGAAAAAAACGTTTTTACAATAGACCCAAATATCGAACTCTAAATATAGGCAAGTTGTGTACAAGTTTTTTTCGGTCTTGCGATTAATGAGAATACTACAGATGCGTTTTCGTTCTTGTGTATCTCTCTTTCTTTTCGGGCACTATAAGTTGCATATATGTTTTCTTAGTGTACATATTCTAATATCTAATGTCAGAAAATCTGCTATTGTCTCTAAACTCTTCCTAAAGCTTCTGAAATAGGCTTATTGACTTGTTAAGTATATGCACCTGAGGGTTGATTAACAGCGAATAGGATTTTTCAAGTTCGGAAAGTCTAAAATGAAAAAACGGCGACCCAAGCAAGACTGGTAGCTTTGAAGGTCGCCACAGGATTTTAATACGGAAAGTAAGTGCAGATCTATCTTACCATATGAAATGGTCAGTCAACTAATTCTGGGGCTGAGATAGACCTTGCAATCTCTGAAAAAATTTGAGATCATCTCGGCTTTTTCTGACGAAATGTCGGTGTTGTCTAGAATGTTCTTCTTCGATGCCTTAGCTATTGCTTCGATTGATCCTATTGTTTGAATTAGCTGTTGACAGTAAATAGATCACCAGAAAGTGTTCACAGGTGCTAAAGCATATTTCAAAGCACATAGCTAGTTGATAGTTGATATTAATACTTCTATGCTAAATTAAAGCTAAAATGAGTTAAATTACAATGTTTGCCTTAGTAATGATGATTTTTTCCTTGATTAGTGTAACAAACTTTCAATTTATGCCTATTTCGTACCTATATTGACTGGAACCGGTAGATCTTATAATTATTGATGACGTGGATGCCAAGTTGTCAATATCAATTGTAATGGAAAAATATCATATCAAAATCAACCGATTTTAGGTAGGCTGAAAACCGTTTTATCAAGTAAAATTGGTACGAAATAGGAAGAATTGAATGTTTGTTACACTAATTAAGAAAAAATATAATTGTTACACTAAAGTAAATGCATGGTCTCAAAAGTAGTGATATTAATACCGCATTAGCGTCATGACTTTCGAGACACGGGATAGAGGAGACCACTCTGAGAAACATATCCATCCCTTGGACCGACCTCTCCCTCTTAAAGAAAAAAGAAAGCAGATAACAAGATACCTCTGAAAAAGGTTGGAGAGGAAGAGAATGAACAGAATAAAAGCTTACCTCCGCTTTCAATTTGGATACGGCATCCTGCCTCTTGCACACTGTAGAACAGAGTACAATTCTTGTGATAATGTAGCATCTCCAACAGATTCTCCAAAATGGAGATTTTGGAGTTTTTAACCCCTTTTATTTCCTTACAGGTTGCATAAAACTTCTTTCAAAATAGAGAAAGCAGGAGAGAGAGGATAAAAATCTCTAAAATTTGGAGAACCCTCCAAAAATGTTGAAGAGAGCGAAATGGTATTTTTATTGTCCCCGCAGTGAAGTTGAATGTATTATCATTTCACATAAATTTATTTGAAAATGTGTTGGAATATTAAATCTATTGAATATTTTAATAATATAATTAATGTTGAGATCTCCAAAATGGAGAATCTGTTGGAGTTGTAACCTTTTTGGAGATTTTAACTTTTGCTTCTCTATTTTGGAGAAACTATATAGAATCTTGCAAGGTTTTGAGCACGGAATCTTACCACCACGAGCATGTGTTATTCTTACAATCTTCTCGAAGCCCATCTCTAGATCTAGGACTGGAATAAAGGTCGGCCTACCGATATTCATACCATATCTACATCAAACAAGATCACTTTATGTTTCTTATAATTATCTTGACCCAGATTATGTGGAAAATACGAGTGAAGAATGTCACCTAAAATAAGTGTGTACAAAAGAATCATTCTGCTCCTTTGTCGGAAGGGTGATCACCACATAGAGATGTGCAAATTGACTCTTCAGTTTCTCAGCTCTGTATCAACTAACATAAGATAAAGATGAACAAGCAGAAGCAGAAGCTACTTGAAAAACAAAATGTCCAGCTACCTGCTAAAAATAGGCCCAGGATTGTTGCAGTCGTAATTTATCACGAAAATGAAAGCCAGCGATAAACCCCCACAGTTAAAAATGAAATCCTGAAAAAATGAAGATTTAAGGCAAACCGGAAGAAAGAGAGAGAGAGGATAAATTGGTGATGAATCAGGTGATCTTTACAGGTGCAATTGGCACAAAGTTTAACCGGAAGGAATTTGCACTCAGGAAGCAGGATATAAAGTTTATGAAGGATGGATGTTGTTCGTCTCTCCATTTGCAACTCATCATGCAAACACCGCCAACACCTGTATTAATGTAAATCCCACTTTGTTAAAACGTAATGACTAATAAAGGTAAATTGTTGTATACCACTAGTAATTGCTCATCATAGAGTTCCATATATTCTGTAAGTGTTCTGACGGAACAATCTAGTCTAATATCAATAAAAAAAATTATCCACAACCATTTAGCACGTCTTTTGTTTGGGCAGGGAAAATCATTAATCATATCACAGTTACAATCATCGAATACCATGGAATTATATACTAAAAACATTGGGCATATTTCTTTTGTAAAACAGCATGGCTAAATATTAGACAGTAATTAGTAATTATATTAGTATAGGGTCTAGAGTGTAAATGTCTCTATTATATATACCCCCTATGTAATTCAGTTTTTAATATAATACATTAACCCTGATTATCTTGGTATCAGAGCCAAATTACCCTAACCCTACTTCTACAACAGCCGCCGCCACCACAAGGCCACAGAGCAGCCTCCGCCACCACCTCTGTTCTTCCTACTGCCCTTCCTGCGCAAATCCTTCATGGATCAGATTACTCTTCTTACAACTCAAGAAAAGAATGGCCACAATTCCCACAAGTTTGCTTTCACATTATCCCCAACCAATTATGGCCACCGGAAAACGATGGTTCATCCATTCCTGGTTACAAACCAACTTTTCGGATACATTAATGGTTCAATCGTCTGTCCTCCTGCTCTCATACAATCACCAGCGGGAAAAGAAACAGCCGGTTCCACTACAACGAACCCGAGCCACCTAGCCTGGGTAGCGAATGATGCCCATGTTCGTATGCTTCTACTTTCTACAATCTCTGAAGCATCATATCCTCACGTTCAAGGCACCACTTCACGAGACCTATGGCTTTCTCTCGAACATGCCTATGCCCCCCACTCGGCTTCCAGGGAATTCACACTCAAGACGCAACTCTTGAAGCTAGAGATGAAAGGTGATGAATCTGCCTCTGATTATCTGATTCGTGCCAAGACGTATGCTGATGCACTAGCCAACATTGGTGAACCAGTCACAGACAAGGATCTTGTGATGCTCGTGCTTTCTGGACTTCGAGAGGAGTATAATGGCCTCAAATCCACAATTATCGCCCGACATCATCCCACAGTTTTTTCGGAACTGCAAGGTCTTCTTGCTGATCACGATTACATGGTGAGAAAACCAACACCAACGGTGTCTCCGATCCAAGCCTTCACGGCTGCCGCTTCAAACCAACAGCAACAATTGACCTCCTTGTCTCCTGCGACAATTCAGACTCTTCAGAACATGCTCTCACAACTTGGTGTTCAGATACAACCAACAAACAATACCTCTCCTCAAGCATTCTACACCAACAGAAATAAGGGGATCCGCCAACAGACGAGGACGAGGCAACTTCCATCAAAACGGAAGGGGAGGTAATCGTAGTCAATTCTCTTGGGCTTCAAACGAGAATACTGTTTATGGCACATGTAACAGGTGTGGGATAGGTCATCTTCCATCTCAATGCCCTAATCGAGACCCTGCTACGCTAAGAAGACAAGCTCCCTCAACAAACTTTACTAACACTCGCTCACAAGCATCCTCTTCATGGACTCCTGACACTGGTTCCAGTCATCATGTTGCTCCTGACCTTTCCGTGTTCGATACCGCTGAACCCTACTGTGGAGCGGATAATCTCTATGTTGGCAATGGTAAGGGCCTTCCTATCTTTCATGTTGGTTCCTCTACAATTTACTCACCAAACAAATCCTTTTCCCTTACTCAACTTTTACATGTCCCTGACATTAAACGTCATCTTCTTTCTGTTCAAAAATTTTGCCTTGATAATAACGTTTATTTTGAATTTCATGCCAATTTCTTTGTTATCAAGGACACTACTACCCACCGTCTCCTCCTCACGGGTCCAAGTAACGACGGACTCTACTCCATACGCCTTCCTCCCAGACCACCTGACGCTTCCACACCACCCAAGCTCGCCTTTTCTGCTGTTCGTGCTTCCGCTCAAACGTGGCATCGACGACTTGGCCATCCTCACTCGCAACTTTTTCGTTCTATGTTATCTCGTTTTCATTTACCTTTGTCAAACAAATGTATTGAATTTTCTTGTGATTCATGTTTTATTGGAAAATCTTCGAAATTACATTTATTGTCTTCTTCTTATAAAAGTTCGTCTATTCTTGATCTTGTGTTTTGTGATGTTTGGGGCCCTGCTCCTGTTCTCTCCTATGATGGTCATCTCTATTTTTTACTTTGCGTTGACCATTTTTCCGGCTACATATGGCTTTTCCCACTCAAACAAAAATCTGATGTTTTCCAAACCTTTAAACTCTTTGTAGCCATGGCTGAACGCCAATTCCAAACTAAATTAAAATTTGTTCAAACTGACTGGGGAGGCGAATTTCGCAATCTCTCCACCTTCTTCTCGCCCCTTGGCATCATTCATCGCCTTTCCTGCCCCCATACCAGTGAACAGAATGGATTCGTGGAACGCCGCCATCGACATGTTGTCGAAACCGGCCTTACCCTCTTAGCCCAATCTCACGTTCCTAAACGTTTTTGGCACTTTGCCTTCACTACTGTTGCCTACCTTATAAATCGCATGCCTACCCGTAACAAAAATTACTCCTCACCTTTTGAACACCTCTTCCATCGAAAACCAAACCTAACCTTCCTTCGTGTCTTCGGTTGTCGATGTTACCCTCATCTTCATGCCTACAACAAACACAAAATGGACCTTCGTTCCATTCCTTGTGTCTTTCTTGGATACAGTCCTTCTCACCACGGGTACCGGTGATTCGATCCCACGTCCGACAAAATTTACATTGCCCGACATGTTCGTTTTGATGAGTCTTCCTTTCCATACCAACCTATCACAACCGCTCCATCTGCACCGCTACCCGATCCTTATGTGTCATCTTTCCCTACCTCTCTTCCCTTCTCTCCTACACCGTCTACACCCTCCACCTCTTCTCCCATTCGTGCTACCAATCCCGACCCTACTCCTCCTTTCCAAACATATCACCATCGACCAAAACGACCCACTACCACCACCCCTCAACCCGAAACAGACCAGACCCCCAACCCAAACCGAAACTGCCAGCACCCCCTCACCCCCACCCGAGACAGCCCCCACCCCCCCACCACAACCCGAAACAGCCCCACCACAACATTCGGTCCCTTCCACACCTCCTACAAACATCCGTACTCGGCCTCCCAATCTTCGCCCAAACCCAAAACCTCCAAAACTCTTCGACCCTTCTTCTTTTCACACCACCACAACCTACTCCGAAACCGAACCTCCCAACTTTACCATTGCTAACTCCTACCCACAGTGGCGAACAACCATGTCTGATGAGTATTCGGCCTTGGTAAGGAACGGCACATGGTCACTGGTGCCTCGTGTCAAGGGAATCAATGTAGTGGATTGCAAGTGGGTCTACAAAGTAAAAAGAGACCAAACAGGTGTTGTTTCTCGATACAAAGCGAGACTGGTGGCTAAAGGGTTTCGTCAACAACCGGGGGTCGATTATCAGGAAACCTTTAGCCCCGTGGTCAAAGCCACCACTATCCGGGTTGTTCTGTCTCTTGCTGTAGCTCAGAAATGGCCATTGCGCCAACTTGATGTCCAAAATGCGTTTCTTCATGGGGATCTAAAAGAAACAGTCTACCTCCAGCAACCCGAGGGCTTTGTTGATCCAAACAAGCCAGATCACGTGTGTTTATTACACAAGTCACTTTATGGTCTCAAACAGGCCCCCCGAGCATGGTTTCACAGACTATCCACTGCTCTTCAGGCTCTCGGTTTTCATGGGTCTCGCACCGACCCATCACTGTTTATTTATTCATCTCGGGGAATACTAATGTATATGCTCGTCTATGTTGATGACATTGTGTTAACAGGAAACAATCCGGGGGCTATCGAACAAGTGATCGAAAGCTTGAGTCAGTCATTTGCTGTTCAAGACATGGGTGCACTTTCGTATTTTCTGGGTGTGGAAATTGACTACCAACCAGACTCTATCATACTATCTCAAAAGAAGTATATTTTGGACCTTATCTCGAAAGCGGGGTTGTCTGAATCTAAACCGGTTTCCTCTCCGATGCCCACCAGTGCCAATCTGACTCTCGGTGACAGTCCGACCTTCGATAATCCCGTGCGCTACCGTCAGCTTGTCGGCGCTCTTGAGTATGTCACTCTCTCTCGACCCGACATTACGTTTGCTGTCAACAAAGTATGCCAATTTATGCACTCCCCAACCGAAAATCACTGGGTTGCTGTCAAACATATATTGCGCTACCTCCAAGGCACGTCATCCTATGGGCTACGTCTACAACAGCAATCTGATCTGACGGTCCACGCTTACACTGATTCATCTGCTCCACCCCTCACCGCTTTCTCTGATGCGGATTGGGCTGGCTGCCCAGATGACCGTCGATCCACCGGGGGATTTGCCATATATCTTGGTTCCAACCTTGTATCTTGGTCTGCGCGGAAACAACGAACTGTCTCTCGGTCATCTACGGAGTCTGAATATAAAGCTCTTGGATACTGTTGCTGAACTCACCTGGCTTCAAGCCTTACTTCGTGAACTTCAAGTTCCCCTCAAGGCTGCCCCGACTTTATGGTGTGACAATCTCGGTGCCACCTATCTCTCAGCGAATCCAGTGTTCCATGCCCGTACAAAGCACGTTGAAGTTGATTTTCACTTTGTACGTGAAAAAGTCGCCCAAGGACAACTCTCGGTTCAGTTCATCTCCACAGACGATCAGATTGCGGATATCTTCACCAAGCCTCTATCATCTCAGCGATTTCTCTTTCTGAGATCCAAACTAAGGCTCGCTTCACGGCCTTAGTTTGTGGGGGAATATTAGACAGTAATTAGTAATTATATTAGTATAGGGTCTAGAGTGTAAATGTCTCTATTATATATACCCCCTATGTAATTCAGTTTTTAATATAATACATTAACCCTGATTATCTCTAAAGAACATTTGTATTATAGTGTTTTCCCTCTAACTAAACAATGCAATTTCATTTTCAATATCATTGCTTGCAGATCGTGTTTTTATGCCAATAACCAAGGGTGTAAATATTTCTTTTTGAACTTTAGCAGATGACATATCTTGAGGCTCGAGCAACATGGGATATCTCCTGCCAACCAAACAATATGTGTTCACTATCACAAAATCCTTTAGTGTTCTCAATTCGAACTCCTAAGGTCATATAACGATTAAGATTCTACAGTACGGAATTGAAATTTATTCTTTCTATAGCAAGGCATTCATCATCAACGTAATTCTCCTTCTCCACCAAGAAAAATGGAAACGTTAAAAGAAATCATTGGCACCGTTTTGGACATGTCTAGAGTTTTCTTGTTACATTCACAGGTGCCAACAACTTTTTGTGGTCATTGTATTATAAGTTTCTAACAACTACATAGCTTATTTTCAGCAAGCATTCACCAATTATAACAAACAAAACACCCGAGATTTTATAAAATGTCATTCTTAAATATTCTCATCTCGAATGTGTTGTTTACTTATCTTATGTTTCAATCCATCCTTCTGGCAAGCAAGGACAATCAGAAGTGGTTTATGGATTATCTTCAACTAAAACAGGATATATTTTGTATAGTCTTCCTAACAAAATAATTTAAATTAATATGCGTGTCCAATCCGTAAATATTGTCTTTCACCCTGAACCTATTGAAGTTCATAAGTCCACTATCTTTCTAGACACCCTTTGTTACCTAACTTTTACCCATCAATCTTTCTTCATTATGATCTCCAGTTCTCCACATTTCAAATCCAATTGTTCACTTTCTTTCCACCTTGAGTTCCTCTTCCCACTACTTCTTCTCCTTGCTCTTTGCAAAAGGTCCTCCTAATGAAATCATTTGCCTAAGTACCGACACGATATTCATCTTCAAGACTCTCATCCTTCAAATCATCGAGTTTCTCATAGTTCTCTCAAAAACGGAAAAATCAATTTCAATGTTACTTGGATAACTTTCACGGGTGTGGTTGGGGGTAATAGGGGGTGGAGAATGGAAATGGAAATCATTAATGATGTCTGGTTTGATGCAATGGAATGGGTCATTACCAGGGTATGAAGCATTCCTCAAAAAATTTGAAGAAATGAATCTCATTCCCATTTCCATCTCTAAGCATTTCCCATCTCCATACCCTGAAACGAACCAAGCGCCTCCTCAAACCAGTCGATAAGTCTTATTGGACCTTGTCAATAATCTTAGTCTGCACATAGAACCACAAGACTGCGACTTTACACCACCCAAGATGTGAAGTACAGGAATTGGATTAAAGCTATGGATAAGAAATATCTTGCCCCTTGAAGAAAACAAGACATAGGTAATGGCATCTCCTCCCCTTCGCAAGGACGCTGTAAGCTGCAATTAGGTTAAGAAGATCAAGTACAATCTTGATGGTTCTATAGAGAGAGACAAGGAAATGATTTTAGCATACACAAACAAGGGGGGGTATTTTCAAAAAGAAAGTTTCCCTGTAGCAGGAGAGTTTCAAGTACAAGTTTGTTGGTTGTAGTAACTTAAAATTGGGAAGTACATCAACTAAATGTCAATAATGCCTCTTTGCATGGGGACTTGGAAGATGTAGTAAACATACCTATCCCTCAAGACCATATGCATTGACATGATGACTCTAATTTGTTTACAGGTTACACATTGTGTGCGCTCAAAAAAGCCTCGAGGCGGTGGTTATCTCAGATTCTCAGTTACTACTTTTCTAGCACACTTTTGGATATACACAAATCCTATGCAAAATAATATTTATGCAATCTAGTTCATGGTCATATTATTGTCGTATTTATTTATGTGCATGACATTTGTCCACAAACACTTCTATCACTCATATAAAAAGGCATCAGGATGATCAATTGAACATTAAAATTTTGGGTCCCATGTAAGTATTATCATGGAATGGAGATTATGATGTCTCAAGCTGGTCTTCATCTTCATCACGGAAAGCATGCCATGAATTTGGTTCAACTATTGGACTCGGTGAATGTAAGCCCCCTGCGGTTCCAGTGGATCTTACAGTCATTATTGACATGACTACAGCCTGGTTTCACACATACACCTCTCTACAGGTTGCTAGTGGACAGGCTTCTTGCCATAGCAAGAACTACACCTGACTTTCCAAATTGCGTATCAAATGTATTTCTTGTCAAGTCCGACCTTAGTTTGACCATCCACTATGACGGTAATTAGGTTGTGTTTGTACTACTAAAGGACAAGCCAATGTCTATAGATCCTCCACCAAGGGAGATCATTGTACCCCACTACTAGTTGCAAGTTGCATGCCTATGTTTTTTTTGGGAAGGGTGTCCTAGGCTATGCCTAGACTAATCCCTTGGCAAATTATAATTGTAATACATCAGCCCTGAACATCAGTGGCCACAATTGTTGTGTACGCCTGGATTCGAACCCTGAGCAGATGGGATATTCCACCACATCCCCCAGGGCCTTAACCAATACGCCACAACCCTTGTGGTTTTGCATGCCTATGTCCTCCACTCAAAGATGCCTAAACAAATTTCCGTGTAATGTCATAGTTCTAAAGTTATTGTCATTGCCACCAACCAAGTCTGCCATTCTACAACCAAGTATTAGGAATTGATTGCCGTTTAAATGGAAAATGCAAGCAGACCAAGTCAAGAACATCAACTGGCTAACATGTTTCCCGAGGATTTACCAAAAGCAGATATGCATATACATTGCCATATTTGAGCAAGTTGGGGATGCAGAATCCTTTGGCCCCTCCAACTTGTATTGGTGATTTTGTTTTGTTGGGGGTGCTACAAAATGAAGCAAATAGGCATGGTCATGTAAGTGGCACTACTGCTCAGGCATATCTTGTATTCCTTTCTGTCCTTCAAAATTTCATGTGTAACTTGTAAGTGTGTTAAGTTGGGTGTTAGCAGTTACTCTGTATATAAGACCTCATCTTCTTTTTGTAGGTTCAACTCAGACCATCAAATTCGACAAGAAATTCTCCCTCTTGATTACTTTTTTAGCATGTCAATGTGTAATTATAAACTAACTTGGTTATGTATAAATATGAAACTACTCTAGTATTGAAGTAGAAGACAAAACAAACAGCTAGTCAAGTCGCTTATGCATTGTTGCAAACTATCAAAATTCAAGACATTGTCACTTCCATTGATAGATACACGTAAGCAATTAGCCTTTTTTTTTTAAAACTTCAATTATTAACAGGCAACTCACGTGCTGTGAACCAATGAACATCTCTATATTACAACGTTCATACAATACATAACTGCAGTCAGAGATGCATTAAATCATATAAAATATACACATTGCATCATCTTAGAAATGAAACCAAATCTGAAACAATATACGTAGTATTAGAAAAGAAGATCACCTGAATTACTTACGGAATCGTCGTTCTGAGCGCGGATCATCGAGAGATTTCAAATTCCTGTGAAATACGCCAACTCAAAGCTTTCAGAATGAAGATAGATCTTCTGCAGTCTTCAAATTCAATCGGACTATATTCATTTCCCCGTGTTCCGATAAGCTTCTGAATTGTGCGTAGGAAATATGCTTCTAAATTGTGCGTACCTATTGAAGTGAGAAAATAATACGAAACCCGAGCTTCCGAGGAGCACCGCAATGGAAGATTAGGGCAACAGCTTACACTCTGAGTTCCGGTGATGGTGATGGACGAGAAGAAGATCAACGACACCGAACAGCTTTTTTTAAAAATAAAATAAATAATTAAACTTTTGAAATTTGATTAGGAAAAAGAGAAAAGCACGGTAGAAATACAACCGACAAAAAATGACACGACACGCAAATCCGACACGAATTAGACACGAAATAAACGGGTTTGGGTAATACATTTCAACCCGTTTAAGTAAACGGGTTGACACGACACGACACGAAAATTAAACGGGTAAGGTCAGGGTCAAAATTTCCTACTCGAAAATGACCTGAATAACCCGTTTATATATATTATAAATTTTCTTTTTAATGTTTGGATTTTTAATGTTTTAGATTTTGTTAGAACTTTAAAGTTTGAACTATAAAATTTGGATTTATAATACTTTCATTTGAATTTTGGATTTGTACCTTTTTGTAAATTTTCGATTTTTAATTTTTAGTTTTATAAATGTTAAACGGGTTAGGCGGGTCATGTCGGGTTAAGCTGGTCGGGTTAGGGTTGAGATTTTCTGACCCGTTTATTAAACGGGTCGGGTTAGGGTTAGACTAACTTTGAACCCGACACGACACGTTTGTCGGGTCTAGGTAGAAAGACAAAAGTACCCCCTGAGTTAACTGTGTTAACAGACTTTGTTAGACGGAGGTATGGGTGCTCAAAAACCCGATCAACCCTGCCCGACCAACCCGGAAAAAATCAACTCGAGGTAACCCGACATATAATTGATACAAAATTAGGACAACCTGAAGCTATTGGGTTGATATTGGGTTAGGTTCAAAGTAAACCGACTAACCCGATAAACGTTTTAGCGACTTCTATAAAATTATTTATATTTCTCTTTAATATGTATAAGTTACCAAAAACAACTCGACAATAATGAACAATGAAACTCATAAGAGAACATTATTGGAAAGTTATATGTAATACCTAAATATTTTATGAAATCGTATATTATTTTGAATGATGGATCGTATTTCAAAGAAAAAATTTCTTATTTTTATGTTTTGAATATTGTTTTTACTTTGTTTAAACACAACCCGACCAAACCGAATGGGTTGGGTTGGGTTGCACTTTTGTTTGGGTTACATTAGGTTGAAAATTCTAAAACCGCCAACATTGGGTTGGGTTATTGAAACGCTTTCAACCCGATCAACCCAACCCGTGAGCACCCTAGACGGAGGGACCTTCTGCGTGCGCTTTTGCATATCACTTGGACGTCCAGTGTAATAAACACATTTTAAGGACTATATCCAAAATATCAGCAAACCACAGGGACCGAGAATGTAATTTACTCAAAAAACTATGTAAAACCAGCTAGGAATGTTTTTAATTAAAAAAACAGACTTAAATCCGTTTTACCATTCTCAAATTCTAAGTCATTCAAACTGTTTGTCGCTTCATAGTCGTCCGCTCTCTATCATCATCGTTGGCTCATGTCATTGATCTCTTTCTTTTTGATCTTTTTTTTCGGTTATCCATATTGTTTTTTATATATCTATACGTGTTCAATTAAATTGTTGTAAAAGATGGAGATCTGAAAAACAAAACAATAGATTAAAAAAGGGAGATTGATAGCAGAGGCCAACGACAATGGGCAGTATGGGGAACGGACAATTACGGGCCAACGAGGTTTGGCGAGGGGGAGCGATATTATTGTGTGCATGGGATTTGAATGCCGTAAGGTTTGGGAATAGTAAAATTGAGTTAGATTTTTTTACTTTAAAACATTTTTAGCCGGTTATATGTATTTTTTTATTTTTATGTTTTTGTTAAAAAGATATAGGTAACCAATTTCTAAAAGGTTATTTATTCAAAATAAATTTAGATACTTGATTATTCAAGATAAGAAAGTTCAATTGTTTTCTTATTAAAAAAAATAGCTTAGGGACTTGATCATACAAAGTAGGAAAGTTGGTTGGGTTTTTTAAACTTTTTCCTTAACAATTCTTGAATTTAAGAATAATAGAATATAAAACAATTCGTTAACAATGGATCCACAGGTGGGAAGGGAAACTTATGTCGCAAGCGGTGTAGGTTCATGCCAACGGGATGATAATATGTGCTAATGTATTATTTGTCTTATACAAATTTCGGTCTGTTATTCCCAGCGGTTAAATATATTCGAAACAAGATATCCTTATGAAGCAATGGTGGTGGATCTAGATGCTAAAAAATGCAGTTGTATGGGACATATCAAACATTCCTTGTGTGCATTCCATAGCTACCATACACTCTATCTACAAGGATCCATAATATTATGTCAATGAATGGTTTAAAAAATCTCTTACAAGCATCATATAAAACCGTCGAATGAGAGCAACATGTGGATTCCAACACTTTTCACTAGGGGTGTTCATCCAAACCGTACAAACCGCAAAGTGCGGTTTAGAACTTTCACGGTGCGGTTTGCAGTTCACATTTTTACCAAACTGCACTATGCGGTGCGGTTTGCGGTTTTGAGTTATCAAACCGCACCGCACCGCATATTTTGTATATATAATTTAGTATTTAACTATTTATAACTTTATGTAATATTTTTGGACTTGAATAAACAATTGTCAATTGGGAGTTAGGGCTTAAGGATCGAGATGAAATAAAAAGTTAGACTAGTCACGACCACACATCTAATTTAGTTTGAAGTTTCTTTTTCTTAATTATTAGACTATTTTTAATTATACAATATGTATTTGAAATCGGATGTATTGAAACTCTTTATTTTTTTCGACTATGGTTATTTTATCGTTGATTTTATAATGTATTTTTACCTTGTAATTTTTGGATTGTAGGCATAAAGTGCGATAGGGACAAACCGCATAAATCGCACCTCACCGCACCGCATTTTGCAGTGCGGTTTGGTGCGGTTTGCGGTTTATGCGGTGTGGTTTGCGGTTTGGGAAAATGTTCAAACCGCATATGCGGTGCAGTTTACGGTTTGGCCCTAAACCGCACCGCGAACACCCCTACTTTTCACCAAACCAAACTCACCTAAAGAAAAAAGAATGTCTGGCCATCTATCAAGAGGAATAATTTAAAATATGAGAGCCAAGATACACGAGTAACCTAGTCTGGAAAGACAATGACATGTAGAAGTTGTTTGGAAAAGGGGCATATGGAATTTTAGAATAGGAGGAAAGTCTCTCTTTCTTATTGATCAATACGAAATACAAGAACCAAATAAATAGCCAGAGGCTCAACAACCTATCCAATAAACTAGGAAACAGAAAACAAACTTCTATAGCAAGCTAATCTATCCAAAGAAATAGGAAACAATAAAAAACAAAGTCTATCCCAACAGAAAACTTAAACCTGTGAATTATCCAATCAGAATTATTTGATTTCCACACTCCCCCTCAAGTTGGGCTATGAATGTCAATCATACCCATCTTGAACCTTAATGTCTCGAAACTTGGTTTTGGCAGAGCTTTTGTAATGATGTCAGCTATTTGGTGCTTCGAAGGAACATAAGCTAACTCCAGCTCGCCCTCTTCCAGTTTCTCCTTGATGAATGTTTATCCAGCTCCACGTGCTTTATTCTCTCATGATGCACAAGATTTTTTGTAATCTCGATGGTAGTTGTGTTGTCACTACACAACTTTGTGGGACCGACAACAATGATCCCCAATTCTGTCAAGACTCTTTTCAGCCACATTTCGTCATAAATCATGGCACATTGCTCTAAACTCAGCTTCTGCACTACTACTATATACCACAACGTGTTTCTTACTCCTCCAGGTGACCAAATTGCCCCATACGTATGTGCAATATCCGGTGGTGGGTCTTCCATCCATTTTCGAGCTTCCCGAATCTGCATCAGTGAATACTCGTATTTCTCTGGTTTCTGACTTTCCAAAGAATAACCCTTTTTCCTGGGCTTTGGTTGGTTGGTTCATGAATCTACTCACCATACCAACAGCAAAACTTATGTCAGGTCTAGTATGTGTTAGGTAGATTAATTTCCCAACTAATCTTTGGTATCTTCCTTTGTCTGTCAATTCTCCCTCCTTCCTTTGATGACTTCCGTATGGATCCATGGGTGTTAGTGACGGCTTACACCTTAGCATCCCTGTCTCCTTCAATAGATCAATTGTGTACTTTCGTTGGGTGACAAATATTCCCTTGTGAGACCTTTCCACTTCCATCCCCAAAAAATATTTCAGCTTTCCTAGGTCCTTCACTTCGAACTCCTTTGCAAGTACACCTTTGAGACATTCAATTTCTTCTCTGTTATCACCTGCTAGAATAATGTCATCCACATACACAATCATAATAGTCTTCTTTCTGGTTGGAGACGTTTTAATAAACATGGTGTGATCGGTTTGACATTGACGGAACCCATTTTGTTTCACCACTTGTGGTAGGCATTCAAACCATGCTCGTGGTGATTGTTTGAGCCCGTAGAGTTATACTCGTACGGAATTGAGCTTGGCTACGGGTGCAAAATTTCCCCCATACTCGACCCCATATGATTGAGTGAACCCCTTTGCTACTAGTCTCGCTTTGAACCGATTCACAGTTCCATCTGCATTATATTTCACAAAAAAAACGCATTTACACCCCATGATTTTCTTACCCGGGGGCAAAGTGGTGTATTCCCAAGTGTTATTTTTCTCGAGAGCCATGATTTCATCTTCAACTGCAGATTTCCAATTCGAATGTTCTAGGGTTTCTTGTACGCTCACCGGAATTTTTAGGGAGTCCAATGATGCCGCAAAAGCCCTGTGGGTTTGTGACAGATTCTCATGGGTCATAAATTTCCCGATTGGTTGTTCTGTACACGTTATCTTTCCCTTCCCGATGGCTACCGGGACATCAAGATTATCGTGATTTATTTTAGCCGCATTATCACCATCATCACCTGTATATGGATTAGGGCTCATACCTTGGCATGTCTCATGACTAGGATTCTGACTCGAATTGGTCTCATGGCAATGAAGGGTGTTGACCTCTTCTTATGTAACCTTTTTCCGCCTTGAATACACCAAGATTTCTTTCGGATCTCTATCTTGTGGGTTTGAACTTGGTGAGGTAGTATGTGAAAGGGACGGTTTAGACAAGTCATCGGGTGGATTGAATGGAACTGATGTTGGCATAGACCAAATTGGATATTAATGAGATACATTCTCCCCATGAGGATCCGATTTGGAGTAGAAGGGTTGATTCTCAAAGAATGTGACATCCATGGTGTTGTACACCTTTTTAGTGGATGGGGAATAACATTTGTATCCTTTTTGGTTATTTGAGTAACCTAAAAGAATACAATTGATTGATCTAGGATCCAATTTACTGCGGTTTTATGGAGGAATGTGCACATAGGTCGTGCATCCGAATACTCTAATAGGGACATTGGCTAGGAACCTAATATGCGGATATGAGGATCTAAGGGTTTGAATAGGTGTTTCAAAACTTAGTACCCTAGATGGCATGCAGTTTATTAGATAGATTGCCAATAGTATTGCATCTCCCCAAAAAAAGTGATAGCACGTGAGATGACAGAAGGAGTGAGTGAGCCACTTCTAGGAGATGTATGTTTTTCCTTTCGGAGACTCCGTTTTGTGTGGGGTGCCAACACATGAGCTAATATGAAGAATACCATTTTCGGATAGATACTTCCTTAGGTTTGACTCGAAGAACTCAGTTCCATTATCTATTTTTAACACCCGAATCTTTGTGTGAAATTGAGTTTCTATCATTTTGTGGAATGCTTGAAAAATGTGTCTAACCTCAGTTTTTTCTTTCGTAAGAAATATCCAAGTGACTCGAGTATGATCATCAATGAAGGTAATGAACCATCTAGATCCAGATAAGTTCTTTACTTTAGATGGTCCCCATAAATCGCTATGAATCAAATTAAAAGGGTGTGATGTAACACCCACATTTCCGGTATGTCGCTAATTCGATCCTAAACCTTGTTATTAGACCTAGTGAGGGATACAGACATTTCGGGGCTGATTTGGGGTGAAAACGGATTTAGGCATATCTGGGGCGACAATGCCCGCGACTATGACAGAGGTCACTGTCGCGTAGGGCGTACCGAAGGGTGGGGTAGGCCGACGACTATGACAAGCGACAATGACATTGGTTATTGTCGCAGGGCAATCTCGCAATGAGTGTACCGTAGGGTACTGAACCCGAGCGACAATGCCAAGCGACAATGACAATGTCATTGTCGCAAGGGCAAAGTCGCGTACGGGCTCCAGGGCAATAAATACCCACCAGCCCAATTTCTTTCTCATTTTCTGATTTTGGAGCTTCTAGGGTGCGATTCTCAATAAGCATTTTGGGTAAGTCTTGCTTATCCCTTCATTGATCTCTTTTGGAAGTAAGCATTAAATGTGGTGTGATGTTTGAACTAGGTTTACTTGGATCTAAAGAGCTCTAGTGGTTAAGATTCAAGTTCTTTTTCCACACCACCCAAGTCTCCTCAAGCTAGGGTTTTCATTCTATTTGCAAGGTGAGTTCTTCTACCCATTGTTCTTACTTAAACACTAGGGTTTATGTGGTATTATTCTCGTATTTGTCTCTTAACCACATATTTGGGTTTTGTTGTGTTTTGACCTAATCATGGATTTTGGAAATATTAAGGTTATGGCCTAAATAAGGATGATAAGGGATTGTGTTTAAACAAGATTTATGGTCTTCTATGTTTATCAACTTTTGGATAACTAATACTTGTCCCGTGGAATTTTGGTAAAAACCAAAAGTGAAAACTAGGGTTTTGGTGAGATTTAAATAATAAGCTATTCATGGATAATCTGGATTTTTGGTAATGAAGCTTGACGTATTTTGTTAATGGGATCTATTTCTAAGTACTCCACAATTGTGGGGGTCAAGACTTCACATTGGAAATCATGTATAAAAATACGATTTGGGTTTATAAGCTTTACATGCATTACTTGTAATGAGTGTGTTAATATGTTTTGGTTTTGGTCGTAGTGTAATAGATCCATAGGCATTGTGTTCCGACGTCCCGCTTGGGGATGTCCGGTTCACCACATTAGCACGGAATAGGCATCGGGATCCATGGTAAGTAGGGTGTGGGCCTATACGGTCGGGCAGCGTCCCATAGACAGTAAGGTGTAATTCCAACGTGCTTGAGTTCCCCTGTTTTGGAACTCTCAAGAATGGACCTGGAGTGGTTGACTTGATGTTTTCAGGCGATAGACTTGGAGTAGTTGAGCTCGCTATGTGATTTGACTTGTTGGTAATGTTTATCAAACGCTAATGGCTTATTGGATTTGTTTTGGTTTAGCTCATGGCTAGATCGGCTACATGACTACTATCGGGTTATCATTTAAATTTACTTTTCGCTTATTGTACTCACTAGGCTTTAACCTAACACTCGTTCATTGATTGTCATGTATGACAGGTCATTCTAGCGGTGGGACTCGTCGGGATTGAGAGAACGACCTTGGGGTCGAGAGCGGTCTTTTTGATGACATAGTGACCAATACTTGAAGTATAGAGATTATGCCTTTTGGAAGAATAGCGACACCCGGCATTAATCTTGCTTGAACAAGTTAGATTAGTAAGTTGTTGTATTGTATTCTTTAATTGTTCTTGGGTTGTATTAACCATACTTGGTTCCCCGTGTTGGGTTGACGTACATTAGTAGACTGTCATACTCGTACCTTGCAGGTTTTTGGATCTCCCTTTTTGGGTAGGTTGGTTTATACCATTTACAACCGTTATATAGCCAAATTTTTAAGTTTTAATTTCACCCTAAATTTTAGGATGTTATATGCGAGGCCTTATAGGGCTGAATTGGATACTGATTTTTAGTATGTTTAGAGAGGTGGCACACTTCACGTTGAAACGAAATAGAACTTTTATTGAACAACTCAGGAAATAGATTTTTTAAGTACACAAGGTTAAGGTGTCCTAATCTAATATGCCATAAATAAAGAGCAGTCCTCTGTTGGCTTGATTGAAAACACATAGGTTTATTAGGTGAATTAAATGCAGAATCATGTTCCAGTAGAAAGAGGTCTCCACGAGCTCTAGCACTGCCAATTGTCCTCCCCGAGACTGAGTCCTGAAATTCACATACAACATGAGACATTTTAGTGATGCAGTTTTGATCTTTCATAGGTTTGATAATAGACATCAAATTATAAGTCAAGTTAGGAACATAAAGCACAGAGTTAAGAGTGATGTCTTTGGTGATATAAGCCGAACCTATCTCTTTTACATCGGATAGAAAACCATCAGTTGTCCGAACCTTAGCCCCAGTTGCATTTGGTTGGATATTATGGAGTACCCGGATGTCTCCAGTCAAGTGGTATGTGGCCCTAGAGTCCACGATCCACCCACCTATGCTTAATTTTGCATTTAGGATAGTCAGTAAGTGCTCACCTTGTGCCATGGCATCTATACTCTTTTCTCTAATTGCTGAATGAATGGTGGTCTGGAGCATCTTCTGCAATACCTCCATTTGTTCATGACTAAATGAAGAGTTTTCTGTTGTTGCTACATGAACGGATGGTCGGTATGGTTGCTTACCCGGGGGTCTTCCATGTATTTTCCAGCAAATCTCCTTTGTGTGACCGAGAATCTAGCAGTGATCACACCAAGGACGACTACCAGATCGAGGTCATGGGGTTCTTTGGGACTCATTGTTCCGGAAGCTTTGTGGTTTGGTTCCCTTTCTTGCCACCAATGCAGAGCCTTCAGTAGTTGTAGATCCCAACATGACCTTCCTCCGAGTTTCTTCACGACGAACCTCAGAGAAGGCTTCCCTCACACTAGGCAACGACTTGCAACTTAGAATACTCCCACGAACTTCGTCAAGATTCTGGTTTAATCCAAGTAAGAACTTATAAACTCGTTCTTTTTCATGGATTTCCTTGTATTGCTTCTGGTCAAGGGGGCAGTTCCACGAGACATCATCCAACACATCTAACTGTTGCCAATAACGGGCCAACAAGTTGAAGTATTCTGTGACTGTCTTTTCCTCATGTCGTAGATCATGCGGTATTCCCTTCACAAGATAGCTGAGGCGTTATCTTTGTTTGAATAGGTACCGTGGACGGCATTCCAGATTTCTTTTGCTGTCTTGTAGTACATGAAATTCTCACCAGTCTCATTGGTCATGGAGTTCAAGAGTCATGACATCACCATGTTATTTTCAGTCTTCCAGATCATGTACTTTGCATCATTTTATTTCGGTTCAGAGGCTGCGCTGGTTAGTTAGTATTCTTTCCCTTTCCCGCTGACGAAAATCATCACGGAATGAGACCATTGATTGTAGTTTTGACCAGTTAGCTTGTGTCTGGTGATGGGAATTATCCCACTCTCAGAGAGACTGGCTGTGGTGTTTGGCATCACTTGAGATCCTTGGGTTGTACTCGAACCTTCTGTTTCGGTTACCATGGCGGACTTGATGTATTTTGTAATTAATATTAATGACTATGTGAGATGGACCAGAGTTGCTGCTCTGATACCATATGGAATTTAAGAATAGGAGGAAAGTCTCTCTTTCTTATTGATCAATACGAAATACAAGAACCAAATAAATAGCCAGAGGCTCAACAACCTATCCAAGAAACTAGGAAATAGAAAACAAACTTCTACAACAAGCTAATCTATCCAAAGAAATAGGAAACAATAAAAAACAAAATCTATCCTAACAGAAAACTTAAACATGTGAATTATCCAATCAGAATTAATTGATTTCCGCAGGGCACAATGCTAGGACTTGTAAGAATGAGAAGAAAGACCCACCACTTAAACCTGTTAAGCCAAAAGGTAGGCCGAGACTGAACATTCCAAAACTGGCTACAACAAGAAGAAACTCTAAAGGTGGAAGAGGCAATAGAGGTGGAAGGGGGACCTGAAGTGAGAGGATACCAATGTATGCATGTGCGTATACTTCTTATGATCCAATCACCGGAGAAGCAATGATTGTGGTAAGTCATTATTTATTATTCATAATCAGATAACAAAATCTATTTATAGTGAATTATTACTTACACTTTGTATTTATTAAAGACATTATTAGATGTGCTACGGCGAGTATGGCCAAATGAGATATTTCCACATTCAATTTCAAGTTTGGAGGACAAATGTTTGGCCATGAAGTTCAAGACGATTTGGATATTGGTGATGAAGGTGAGGTTGGTGGTGTACATGAGACTGAAATGGTTGATATTGATAAGACTTGTACTTTAGATTAAACATCACTTTGTTATTGCAAATGACATAACTTTTGGTATATTCTTGTTAGTGGGATGAACATATATTTTTGACATTTTTTTGGTATATTTGTGAAGGCATTGCCGTTTTTGTGGTATATTATGTAAAGGGAAAGACATTTTTCTGGTATATTTTGTGAAATGATGAACGTTTTTTTTTTGTATGTTTTGTGAAGGAGTGAGTATAATTTTTGTATGCATCTATTTATGCTTTAAGCATAACTTTTGAATGTTTTAGAATTAGTAATGAAAATGGTATAATTTTTCTCTATTTAATTAGTCATTTTACTTCGTTGCCAGTGAAAAGATTTAAGATTGTATATATTTTTCTGTTCATGATTTTGTTAAAAAAAATCTGATTTATTTGTTCAAAAATTTCAAAAAAAAAAATGGGATTTATTTGTTTAAAAAAAGTTCGAAATTTTATTTGGTAAAAAGTCTGGGAAAAAGTTTAAAATTTTATTTGTTAAAAAAATTCAGGGACTTAATTATTCAAAATCAAATAGTTTGTTGGATTCATTTTAGACTTTTCCCAACTTTTATCACATTCACGTGTTTTACATGTTACAATGATGTATTTAACCAGTTTTAGAAACTTTAAGAGTTTTATCATTTAAAAAAATAATTTAAAGACTTAATCATTTAAAATGAGATAGTTTGTTGAATTTTTGTATACTATTCCTTATATATATACATGTTTTTTTTTTTGCCTATTTTAATCATAACACAAGACTTTTACTCCAATTTTCATACATTCTTTTTTCCATTTTTAACAAAAATGTCATTTTCCGTTATTTTATCTATTACTATTTAAATAATAATGATTTTTTTAAATATTTAAACAACTAAGTATCTGATTATCTGGGCAAAAAGTTGATTATTGACAACCCTAAACGGTTCGTATAGAATCTGCCTCCAAGAACACCAATATGATGAGTATATTTAGGCTCATTCATCAGTTAAGATTAATGGAGGACCTAGGATGAATTAGAACCTGTCTTGTATTTGGACAAACTCGTCTCTACCAGAGACACTAATTAAATGATCATTATAACATCACATATGGTAATCATATCTTGATGCCATATTCTACAAAATATTTTGGTCATGTTTGGCAAAATAGCTCATTAAAATGGGAAAACTGACCAAAGTAGCTAATTTTCCCAATTAAGTTCACTTTTTAGCCAATTTTCAATTGAATTCCCGTTTTTAGTCAGAGTTTACATAATTGTATTACGTATTTTCGATTTTCAGATTTAGAAAAGAGAAAAAAAAATCTTTATGTAAACTTGCTTAAAAATTTAAATTTTTACACAAAGAAATTTATATAAAGAAGGAAAATTAATTGAACTAGCCATCTCTCTCACTCAACCTTTTGAAATAGCCATTTTCTCTCCAAAATTACCAAACTAGCCGACACACTCGTGAAACACCCCTCAATTGCAATCTCTCCCATGGACCCGAATAAGAAGTTACAGTTTTGGTCACTGACTCGTGAAATTGGGCCTCGCAATCGCGAGGTCCACCTTGATCGTGAAAAAAGTTACAGTTTTGGTTCCTGCCTCGTAAAGAGGCTCGTGATCACGAGCCTAGACCATAAAATAATAATAATGACATTGATTTCAATATATTTAATTAGTCATCATTAGATAATAACTAGAAGCGTACTCGCGCAATGCAACGAGATATATCACAATTTTAATGTTTCATTTTATTTTTTTGTCGATTTACAGTACGATTTTGGATGACTTTGAGAAAGTGATAATGTTTTTTTATAAATTTGTTTAATTTAGGCTTAATAATATAATGTTTTTTATATAAAAACAATTAAGTATTTTGTTATAATTCAATTATTATCTTATAAATTTTAATTACATCTAGAAAAAATAACCAATTACATAGTTAATAATATAATTAAAACAAATTTATAGTAATATAATATATTAATTAATAGTGATACATGGAAATGTCTGCATAAAAGGAAGACTCTGCACATACCAAATTGGTGGGTGTTAGAAGTCTGCAGTAGTAATATGTATCTTGTGCTTTGATACTTGTAAATTAAGAGATTTTTAAAATCTTACATAAAATGATGGTACCTTGTGCCTAGTAATTTGTATTTAAGAGTTTTTTATACCTGCTTTATAATATAGTATAGATATAGATTGTAGATGACATTGATTTCAATATATTTAATTAGTCATCATAAAATAATAATGACATTGATTTCTATTTATATTTTACTAGCATCCATAAACAAATTATGTTTTAATTATTAAATAATACTAGAAGTGTACTCGTGCAATGCAGCTAGATACATCACGATTTTAATGTTTCATTTTATTTTCTGTTTTTTGTCGATTTACATTACGATTTTGGATGGTTGTGAGAGAGTGATAATGATTTTTTTATATAAATTTGTTTAATTTAATTTATTTTGGTTTAATAATATAATTTTTTTATAAAATATTTTGTAAGATTTTTTAATTATATTTTAGATTTTTTATATCTAAAATATGTTAGAGAGTTATTTTAGGGGAGTTAAAGTGGGAAATTATTTTAGGGGAGTTAAAATGGTTAGAGATAATAATTGAAAATTAATGAATAACATTAAATGTAGTACATACAGCTTTTATGACTGTTTTTTAAGTAATTAACATTAAATAGCGGTACATTAAGCTTTAAGACTTGTTTTTAAGAGTTTTTTATACCATTTTTATAATATAGTATAGATTCATATTTAATTAGAGGAAGTTAAAATACAAATCAAGAGGCAGGGACCAAAATTGTAATTTTTTTCACTATCACTATCAAGGTGGACCTCGTGATTGCGAGAGCCAGGGACCAAAACTGTAATTTCTTATCCGGGTCATGAGAGAGGTTGTAATTAAGGGGGTGTTTGGGATTGCTTATTTGAAGGACTTTTTAGCTTATTGCGATTTGGCACCGCAGATAAGCTATTTTGAGTGTTTGGATGGAACAAAAAGAAAACAGCTTATAGCGGTGCCAAACCGCTGAAAAGCCATTTTTGATAAGTCATTTTGTTGTAACTTATGACTTATTTCAAAAGTGCTTATGACTTTTTTGGTTCTTTTATATGTATAAGCAATCCCAAACACCTTTAAATAACAACTTATTAGCTTATTACGTTTTGGTACCACAATAAGCTAATCCAAACACTTTTTAAAAAACTCCGATTTGGCACCACATAAGCTGATAAGCACTTTTCCAAATAAATAAGCAATCCCAAACACCCCCTAAGGGGTGTTTCACGAGTGTGTCGGCTAGTTTGATAATTTTGAGGAGAGAGTGAATATTTTAGAAAGTTGAGAGCATCTCCAATAGTTACGCTATAATTTTTCTAAAATAGAGTATAAAAAGTTAAATTAATAAGAGGTGATGTGTAAAAAGATCTGAATGATTCAGACGTAAGAACTATTAAGAGGTTTTAAAAAAAAAAAAACAACCCCTAATTAATTTCCCTATTTACATAAAAAAAATATTTTTTAATCTAAAAATAGACTTTACATAAATACGTAATACATTTTTATAAACTCCGCTTAAAATAAGGATTTTGTTCCGACTATAATCTCTTTCCAGCTTGGAATCTTTGTTTGCCATTTTTGGGTTTTGAGTAATGCATTTGTCTTGATGAAACCAGACAGTCCACACCTATCCGTCTGTACCCAGGGTTTCTGTAAATTATATGTAAATTTGTAAATTATACACATACATCTCATATATCTATATGTTATAGAGAAGATACAGACTCACTGTAACTGTAAATTTGGAGTTGGAAAATGGCGGAAGAGAGAGAGACAGAGGTGATTCATTCATGGTCAGCTCCGAGATCTTTAAGCACAAGCCTAATGTACTCTTTTGCTCAGGTATTTTTGCTGCTTCATTTAATCTAGTTGGTTTTGGAATTTGAATTTCGATTTTGAAAATTTGGGGAGTTATCGAGTATGTCTATGTTCTCTGATGAAATTTGTTCATCTTCTGTTAGAATCTGATTCCATTGCAGTAAACTAGTTGATCTAATGAAAAGTGATGATGCATTTTGAGTTTTAGTATCACTTTCTCTTTTGGATCCCGATTTCCGATCGAGTTGGATGATGTTGACTTCAACGATTGGTGTTAAAATTACTATTGAACTTAGGTTTTCGCTTATTATTTGCAATTAATTGATGATAGTGATTTGAGGAGCTCTGCGAGATTCTTTTGCTGTGATCCATGGTTTTTTTTGTGGTTGAAATTAGACCCGGCAAACGGGTCGTGTCGGGTTCGTGTCGGTTTCAAAGTTAAACGGGTTGAAGGTGTCTAACCCTACCCGACCCGTTTAATAAACGGGTCAGAAAATCTCAACACTAACCCGACCCGTAACCCATTTAACATTTATAAAACTAAAAATTAAAAATCAAAAATTCACAAAAAGGTAAAAATCCAAAATTCAAATGAAAGTATTATAAATTCAAATTTTATAGATCAAACTTTAAAGTTCTAACCAAATCTAGAACATTAAAAATCAAAACATTAAAAAGAAAACTTATAATATATATATATATATAAACGGGTTATTCGGGTCATTTTCGAGTTGGAAACTTTGATCCTGACCTTATCCGTTTAATTTTCGTGTCGTGTCGTGTCAACCCGTTTACTTAAACGGGTTGAAATGTATTACCCAAACCCGTTTATTTCGTGTCGAGTCATTTTTTACCAGGTCTAGTTGAAATGGAAGGGATTTCACCGGAAAGTTGAACTTTCTCTTACCATCGAGTAATTTTATGGAGTCGTTCCTCCGTCCCAAAATAAAGAATAAACATTCACAGTAAAAAAAACATATAGTTTCAAGTTTCAACGATGTGTAATTATTATATATTTTAATCAAATCAATGACAATTTTAGAGAAATTTTATCTCCTTTGTAATTAAGGGTAAAATAGAAAAATAGACAATTACTTTTGAAAGTGGGATGAACATTTATTTTGGGACTTAGGGAGTATATATTATTTGGGTCTAACCTATGATTTTTGCGGAGTGGTCCACCTTTAAGATGGGTCGAAGGGTCATACAGTCCTCCAATGTGTTTTTAGCCAAATAACGTTTTGCTAAAGGATTTTTTTAAGTTTTATGGTTGATTAAAGAGACATTTTTTGGTTAATATCATGGGATTTTCTCTCTCTCTCTCTCTCTTGTATTTTGTAATATCCCTGAAGACCCTCAACATTTAGCTTGCATATCTTTAATTCTTTAAAAAAAAATTATCTGCCCTTCCAAAAGTCTAAATGTGATCAGATTTATTTTTATCGTAAATTGATAATTGCATTTTATCGGAGTAAACTTATTTTGAAAATGAAAACTTGAAAAACATGCTTCACAAAACCAATATTTTGAACTCAAGTCTTTCAACACAAATTTTCATTTTCATTTTCATTTTTATTTTTTCGTAAATATTTAAAGTATATATTTATAAAATTGTTTGATTATATATAAAATTTTATCTCTTGAGTAATAGTAAAATAAAATTATTTTTTCTACGGAATATGTAAATTTTAATTTGTTTCAATGACGTCAACTATTAATTATTTGAATATTTTCTAAAAGATTATAATCATTATGAAATGCTTTAAATATATGTGTGTGGGCGCACGTTTATAGTAGCGTTGGTAAATCAAAAGATACCTTTTTCTTTTTGCTCTCTGAATTTTTTTATTAACTTTTTATGCTAAGCTCCATCCTATCAATATGTTTACACACTTTGTTATGGTTGAGCTTTTTTGCCAGCTCAAGTTGGCATTTGGAGCAATGTACAACTTTCAGTGCATGAAGTACAAGTCATATGATACTACTGCTCACTGTGCTCAGGATGTGTCATTTATGCTCTAGTCTGCCAAATGTATATAACCATAAAATAGAATTCAAATACCAGTAACATAAAATTGTCCAAACCACCATTGACTATTTGACCTTCAAGTAAAATTACTTTGTTGCCCATGAAGACATGTAAGCACTTATTTTGCATGTAAAGTCATTATGTTAATTGTTTTTCTTGGCATGCTAGATAGCTCTTTGTTGTGCTGAACAGATTTCTTTTACGTATATTATTCTTCAGAGGGATGATGCAGAAGTGGTTGATGAACCTCTGTATGCACACTATTTAAGGGTAACAGGGGTTGATAGACCGTATAGAGAAGAACTTCTTTCAGACATGGTAAGTAAATATCACTGTCTTAATTTGAACTCTACATGCCATTTTTCTAATACTATTTATGGTTTTGTAATGCATAGGAGTCCGACGGAAATAAGGTTGTGAACAACACCATTTATGGTCCTGGAGGAAAGAAGTATCGATATTGTAAGGTAATTAATTAATTATACCTTTTCCATACTTATCTGTAATGGCAATGATTTTGTTTCCGTTTTTCTCTCTTTTTATCTAAGGAAAGTTTGTTAGGGCTTCTTTGTATTCCCTCTCTATATAAAGGGATTTCCTTCTTCTTTTTAATCAACGAAATAAAAGAAAAACCTTTGCCATAATAACAAAGTTATTATGGTATCAGAGCAGAAATAAGATCCAAACCCTACCCTAACCATGTCCGGCGGCAACAGCAAAGAAGGAGGAGCCGACGGCAGCAACAACACCCCAAACTATGACTCACCCTTCTACATCCACCCTTCTGACTACCCTCGTCAGATGCACGTTAACGACGTGCTCACAGACGGAAATTATACAGATTGGTCCCAAGAGATGTTAAATTTCTTGTTTGCCAAAAACAAAGTCGGTTTCATTGATGGAACCACCGAAAAGCCAGCAACAAATTCCAAGGATTACATGCCTTAGATGATAAACGATGCCATGATAAAAGGGTGGTTGAACACCGCCATGGAAAAGGAGATCCGAACTAGCGTCAAGTATGCGACGACATCTCGAGAAATCTGGGAAGACTTGAAGGAACGCTTTGGAAAGGAGAGTGAAGGCTTACGAATTAAAGCAATCGCTATCCACCACCAGACAAGAAAGGTTGTCCGTGTCAGCATACTACACCAAACTACGTGGGATATGGGATGAAATCCAGTCTGTCTTGCCTATGTCGACTTGTGAATGCAAAAGGTGTACGTGTGGTATAGGTAAGAAATTCACTGAACTCCAAGATAAAGAAAGATTGTATGAGTTTTTGCTAGGTCTGGACGCTGAATTCGCCACCATAAGAACCCAAATTCTGGCCATGCGACCAACTCCCACGCTTGGAACAACTTATCACTTAGTGGCCGAAGATGAACAGCAGCGAGCCGCTTCTGGATCGAGGCGAATTGCGGCCGACGCCACAGCTTTTCAGGCTTTTCTTCCTGCCAAACGCGATCAAAACCAGTTGTCATCCAAACCCATACGAAAAGAAGGCAAGAAAGAAGTCGGAGGACAGGTGGAACACTGCAATTTTTGTGGGAGAGATGGACATAACAGGGACGGCTGTTTCAAACGGATTGGTTATCCAGAGTGGTGGCCAGGAAAGGGAAAGCAGGCAAAGCCTAAGGCTGCTCTCGTTGAAGGAGAATTAGATCCAACACTCGGTTTAAATGAAGATCAATACAAGCAATTTGCCAGTTTTTTTGAAAAGAAAGACAAGAATCCTCCGGTTGCCAACATGGCAGGTAAAATCAACAAGAAAGGTAAATGGATCGTAGACTCTGGTGCGACCGAGCACATCACTTATGATGATGATTCTTTACTCGAAAAACTACCCACAGAACGTTTTGAAGCACCGGTAACAATTCCCAATGGTGACACCATACCCGTTAAAGGTCGTGGAAACCACACCCTTCCAAATGGTATCACCATAAAGGATGTTTTACATGTGCCCGATTTTGAATGCAATCTTTTATCTGTGAGCAAGATTAGCAATGACTTACAATGTGCTGTCACGTTCTTCCCAAACTTCTTTGTGATGCAGGATTTGAGTTCGAGGGCATTGATTGGAACGGGTGAATGTGTCGAGGGTCTATACAGGATGGGGATGAGGAGACAGGCTTTGTTGACTAGTTCTCGTACTTGGCATAAAAGATTGGGACATACCTCTATTTCTAAACTTTGTCGTTTTGATTTTATCAAGGATGTTTCTGTCAATTCAAACATTGTTTGTGATTCCTGCATTAAAGCTAAATTTACTAGATTACCCTTCCACCTTAGCACCACAAAGACAAATGCTTGTTTTGACCTTATGCATTGCGACATTTGGGGTAAGTATCGGACACCTTCGTTCACACGTGCAAGCTATTTCCTTACCATCGTTGATGATTATAGTCGTGCTGTATGGGTGTTTCTTCTCAAACACAAACATGAGGCCAGTACCTGTTGATTGATTTCCACAAAATGATACAAGTACAATTTGAAAAGAAAATCAAGAGAATAAGATGCGATAATGGGGGAGAGTTCACCTCCAACGACATGCTTGACTTCTACGCTAAAGAAGGGATACTTTTGGAAACCACATGCCCTCATACACCCCAGCAAAACGGTGTTGTGGAAAGAAAACACAGACATCTCCTTGAAACAGCAAGAGCTTTGAAATTCGAGACAAATCTTCCAATCAAGTTATGGGGTGAGTGCCTCTTAACCGCCACTTACATCATAAACCGCCTACCCTCTGATGTGATAGACAACAAAACCCCTTACAAGATCTTATACAACCAAAAACCTGAATATGATTACTTGAGGGTGTTTGGTTGTTTGGCATACTATCGAAGTACAGAGACCAAAGGAGATAAATTTGAAGTAAGGGGGAGACCAGGAGTATTTTTGGGCTACCCACCACGAACAAAAGGCTACAAGATATACGATCCTCAACACAACAAGATAATTGTGTCAAGAGATGTGAAGTTCGTAGAAGACTCGTTTCCCTTTTCTAAAGTCAACGGTTTAGAGAATGAGGAAGAGATTTTTTACCATTCCAAAGGAGTGGGAATTCGAGCTCGGGCCAGCACCACCCGTCGCTGAAAACCTAACCCCACCGAAGAAAACCAAACCAACCCAAGTGAAGACCAAGAACACACTTGGGTCGAAACCGAAACGGCTGCACAACAAGAGCTCACTTGGAGCGCAATTGATCCTGTCCCGACCGGCACAAATCCAAATCACGACCAAGAGCCCATTTGGCATGAAGCGGAAAGTCACCAGCGGCCGAAACGAGACCGATCTACCCCTGCCTACCTCAAAGATTACAACGTGAAGCTTCCCCCATCGCTAGACCTCGAGCATTCATCCTCTTCTTTCGATCAACCCTCAACGGTACATCCTTTAGCTCATTTCGTTTCCTATGATAATTTTACTGATGATCACAAAGCTTTTCTTGCGGCCATTACCTCGAGTAATGAGCCAAATAATTTTTCTCAAGCTATGCAGGATCCCAAATGGGTTGAAGCCATGAAAACCGAAATCCAAGCTCTTGAGAAAAACAATACTTGGATCATGCAAGAATTACCAAAAGGGAAGCATGCCATTGACTCCAAATGGGTTTATAAGATCAAATATAAACCTAATGGAGAAGTGGAAAGATACAAGGCACGTCTAGTCGCAAAGGGCTTCACACAAATGGAAGGGGTGGACTACCATGACACTTTTGCGCCGGTTGCAAAGCTTGTTACAGTTAGAACTCTTCTGGCTGTGGCGGTAAAAAAGGGTATCATATTCATCAATTAGATGTGAATAATGCCTTCCTTCATGGAGACCTTCGTGAAGATGTTTATATGAAGATTCCGCAAGGTTTCGGTATAAAAGATGATGCCCATGTATGCAAATTAAAGAAGTCCCTTTATGGGCTTAAACAAGCCTCAAGAAACTGGTATAAAAAATTTACCACTTCCTTGCAAACCCTTGGTTTCAAACAATCAGGGGCTGACCATTCTCTGTTTCCTTTTGAGACTAAAGATGCTTTCGTTGCTGCTCTTATCTATGTCGATGATGTTATCATTCTTGGTGATAACATGCAAAAGATACAAGAAATTAAAAACTTTCTCGACACAGAGTTTAGCATAAAGGACCTTGGTCCTTTGAAGTTTTTTCTTGGCATTGAAGTTGCTCGAACAAAGGATGGCATGGTCCTAAGCCAACGAAAATACACCTTAGACATTTTGGAAGATGCAGGAATGCTCGGTTGCCGTCCTGTGTCTTTTCCCATGGAGCAGAATTTGAAACTAGACAAACGAGATGGAGAAGCTAAGGTTGATGCCAATCAATACAGACGCCTTGTCGGCAGACTCCTTTACCTTCAGGCCACAAGACCAGACATTACTTATGCCGTAAATGTTCTTAGTCAATTTGTCAGTGACCCACGTGACAGTCATCTTGAAGCAGCCAATCGAGTTATGAGGTACCTCAAGGCTACTCCTGGACAAGGAATCCTTCTTAATAAAGAAGGAGGGGATAATCTCACGGCCTACTGTGATTCTGACTGGTTGATATGCCCTATGACTAGAAGATCTCGAACTGGGTATCTATTATTGTTAGGGGGTTCCCCGATCTCCTAGAAATCCAAGAAACAATCTGTTGTTTCTCGTTCTTCAGCTGAGGCCGAATACAGAGCAATGGCATCTACTGTTAGCGAAGTGTTGTGGATGAGATGGTTGTTACATGAACTTCGCGTGCCTTGTACTGGTCCCACTCAACTTTTCTGTGACAACCAAGCTGCCAGACACATCGCCAACAATCCAGTTTTCCATGAGCGCACAAAACATGTGGAAATGAATTGTTATTTCGTTAGAGAACGTGTTGAATCAAAGGAAATCCTGCCTATGCAAATCGACTCTAAGACCCAAGTTGCTGACATTTTCACCAAGTCTTTAGGGGCTCAAAACTTTCATGATTTTCTGGGCAAGTTGGGCGTTATCAATCTCCACGCTCCAACTTGAGGGGGAGTAATGGCAATGATTTTGTTTCCGTTTTTCTCTCTTTTTATCTAAGGAAAGTTTGTTAGGGCTTCTTTGTATTCCCTCTCTATATAAAGGGATTTCCTTCTTTTTAATCAACGAAATAAAAGAAAAACCTTTGCCATAATAACAAAGTTATTAATCTGTCCTCTTGTAGCTACAACAAGATCCCACATTGAAATCTGGGCATGTTTCATTGCAGACCCCAGATAATTTGCCTACATGAATTATTTTGGTATATCCATCATATTATCCCTTTCTCATATATTTTCCTTTTCCATTATAAATCTTGGTGTTCTTTTCTTTGCTTACATTGTATTTGTGTTGTTGGTTGCCAATATTGTGCGTTATTATTTGTTTGAGACATCACACGCATTTGGTATCCGATATGTTTTTGCATTCATTGTTGGGTTCATTTACACACTTTGATATTATTATGGTGGGACCTGTCTATGTCGATCTGGAGAATACCCCAGCATAGATTGTTTCCGGTATAGGTCATACCGAGTAAAAACTCTTTATCAGGAATTGGTTTTGTTAGTTCTTAATTGATGTTTTGATGCTTATATACTTTTTCTTTCCATCTTAACAAGCTTATGACATTATTTTCGCAGCATATGGCAAAACAACGCATGCCTGGTTTAAGTAATGAGTTGATGAAGAAAGGGAAGCACTTTATATTAATTCGGAACCCCCTTGATATATTGGTACGATTTTTTTTTTGTAGAACTTACTTCCTTTTGTTCCTTAACAAGTGTTTAATTTGACCTTTGAGAGTTGAAATAAATTTTCAACTTTGAAGTGATAAAGATTTTTTCCATTTGTTGATAAAAATATTAAACCAAATCAAACCTTGGGTAAAGGGTTTTTGTTATTGATACTAAAGAGAGAAAATACAAGCCCTATATATAGGGAAAATAATTACACTTAGATACCCTAAGTAATTACACATTAGCCGACAAACAAATCTCACCAGCCGACGCAATCTCCGGCAAACAAATCTCACTTCCTTACCACCATGGCTGCAATCTTAACTCTTACCAATCAAGAAAAGACGACCCACAACTCTCATAAATTTGCCTTTACCCTAAAACCCACGAACTATGGTTATTGGCGAACAATGGTCGAATCTTTCCTTACCTCTCACAATCTTTTTGGCTTTATTGATGGCACTATTCCGTGTCCAGAACCGAAGGTTACAAATGGAACTGCTACTACAAACAATCCAAGCTACCAACCATGGGTCTCCAATGATGCCCACATTCGTATGCTCTGATACCAAATCAAACCTTGGGTAAAGGGTTTTTGTTATTGATACTAAAGAGAGAAAATACAAGCCCTATATATAGGGAAAATAATTACACTTAGATACCCTAAGTAATTACACATTAGCACCCTTAACAATGACTAGTCTAACAAACCATATATAGGTTTACTCTAGAAAGAATTATGTTGATTTATAAACCCTCTGCTATTTAAGATCTTTGATTAGATCCTTGTACCATACATATGTCCAGGATGCAACAACTCTCAATCTGCTATACTTACATGTTGTCTTTAAGTCATATCTACCTCTTGATCACCACTTAAATAGCTCTAGTAACTTAAATTTATACTACTAATACATCGAGCTAGACCTGGCCATGAATCTTAAGAACAGGACCCTACCCTATTCTCGAACCCTCTGCGATCAAGTAATAAATTATTGCAAGGTGATTCTAATATATGATTATAGAATTTCACCTTGGTATGTTTGAAAGGTCATAAATGATTCATATAGCAAACCTAGGATACCCATGATGCAGATTAATATATATGCAAAACAAACAGGAAAAAAAGAAGGCCTATATAAGCAAACCTTTCTATTCCCTATTAGTCCATGTTATGGTAATTCAAAAAAAAAATCTCTTACAGAAGATATGTTACTACATTTCTCCTAAATAGTTAGTACATTCGTCTTACAGGCCTTAACTGTACAAGTTTGCAGCCTGTTATTGAAATTGGTCCATATTTTAAATAATCAACCTATTTTGTAGATGTTAGTCCATATCTGGCCTGTCTGTAGGTGGTAATACTTTGGAGGTCACAGGTTCAAACCCGCTTTTTCCCCTTACCTACGACAAAATAAACATTATGCTTAAAGTTTTGGAGTGTAGTAGTGTACTTGCTGTGAATTGTTTCAATGCTTTGTGTTTGAAAGTATATTATTAATATCTTTCTCTTGTTTGTCACCAGAAATCTTTTCACAAGGTTGTTCCCCCATCCTTCCATGAACTAGGGTTGGCAGACCTGGTTTCTATATACAGCGAACTCTGTGCAGCAGGGAAGAGTCCGCCTATTATTGATGCCGCTGAACTTCAAGAAGACCCTGAGGTTTTGAATTCATCTGTGAACACCCTATGATTTTTTGAAGATGCCTCCTGTTATTTCTTAATTTGTTCTTTTGCAATTCTATTCATCTTTGGACTTTTATATCCAGTATAGTAACTTTTTCAAGCTTCAATTTCTTTTGTGATATTTACGAACATTTTAAGGCAATGGCGTAGCCAATGGGGGGACAAGGTGGTGCCAATCCCCCTAACAATAGTATGAGTCAATTTGTTTATAATATAAACTAATAATTACATAAAAACCCCAAAGTTAGAGGCTCTCACTCTTTTGATGCATTTTAATAATAATAAAACAAGTTATTTGTATTTTGTTTCTTTAGGCACATGATTAAAGTCTAAAATTCTAATGACCTAAACTGTAGTTAACTAATTTAGTTTAATACTTTTGCATTTGAATGAAATTATGTAAATGTAATTACAAATAATGTAAAATTGTAATTTGTTTGAATTTTATTAGTTATTAAGTATGGGTCGGCCTTCGACGTGTAGCTCACTTAGTAAATAGGCGGTACGACTTTGCCCAAATACAAGACAGGTATCTGGTTCAATCTCTGGCTTCTGTGCTAGACTCAACCGGTGAGCGAGCAAAAAAATGCATCCACACATTGGTGTCCTTGGAGGCGGGTTCCGTTTTGGCCAATTGGGTTGTTGGTAATCAACTTTTTATCCAAATAGCTATTAAATATGGATAAGCATTTAACAATTTTTTTAAAACAATTTTGTCAACTATGAAAACACTGATTTCTTTTCATTTATTTAGCCCCCTCTATATTAATTTTCTGATTCCACCCCTGTTTTAAGTTCTCCACTCTGATCTGTGATCAGTTAAAGTTCATCTATTCATTTTTATGCATAATTGTATATCAGCGCTAATCAACAACTAGCTACAGCTATTGGTCAAATAGGTTAACTCATCTACAGTTGTCAGATAGGGTAATGGATAGCCAAGGTTTATTTATACTATCAGATAGGTGGTGCACTCAGAAGTCAGATCGATCATTTGATGACATATGGGGTTGGCTGGAAAATGATCAACAGCCAGATTTTTGCTTTTGATCACTTACCATTTTATGTATGCCCGCCTAGTGTATGTGTCCGTGTAAGTGACTAGGATCTACTTACTAGGGATCTTTGGGAGATTACTACTGCTACACCCACAAGCATCCTGTGCTAATTAAACCCAATAGTTACAAGAAACTATCATTTATTGAATTTTTATACCCTTTTTATATTTCTTACCGTAGAATCGATATCTGCTGGTCTAAAATGATTTCCTCCGAGTTGTCAGCCTTTGGAATTTCTTGGACATGGCCTCTGATATATAGTAGTGCTTGGAGGGGTAGAATGAGGGTAGCAAACTAGGGGTGGGGGCTTGTAGTTAGTTTCAACGGACGGAAAGGAGCTGGTGAGGTAGAGGGTGGGGGTGATCGGGTTAGGGAGCTGGCAGATAGGTTACCGGAGTTCTAAGATAGATTGGGGGTTGTGTAGCTTAGTTTCCTTATGCTAGCCTCTGTTTTTGTGGTGTTGTTTACCTTTAACTAGCCTTACTTCGTCTTTCCACTTTTCGGTTTATCTTTCCTTCTGGTCTCAAGGTCATCTCTTTCGGGTTCTTTTTTCAAATTCTTCTTACTTCATTGGCTGCTCACACTTTTCACAAGTCAGGGTCTTCACGGAAACCGCCGCTCTACTCCTTGGGGCAGAGGTCTGTTTTGCGTACCGCCCACCCTTGGCTGGTATATACTGGGATCGTGTAGTTTGATTAGAGTTGGCTGAACCTTGAACCAAGACTTTAGAATCTTAAATGTGATAAATTTCAGATACTTACACTTCTGAATTCTATGCACGCACAAGTTGAGATAAACAATATATTATCATCTATCTTTGTGTCTTCACTTGTATGTTTACCTTTTCACTTCGTCTGTTGGCAGGCTGCTTTACGTGGTCTTTGTGAAGATCTTGACATCCCGTTTCAGGCTTCAATGCTCAAGTATGTTACATGCTCTACGAGTTAACTGTTACTTTTAAAATACTTCTGTCAAAAGAGCCTCTTTGGTTTTGGATGGTATATGGATGAATATTGTGGTCTCAACTGTAGTTACTGTAATTTGCTCAACACTACTGGTGGAGATAAATACTCTGTTTTACTTGGCATCATCTTACTGAACTGGCATGTTTTATTTTCTTAGAATGCGAAACCTGGTATTTCTCAAAGCCACAGTCCGTAGAATTTCTTTTGTTTTCAGAACCTGTTGTTTTCAATCTATAGATTTCCTGTACATTTTCATATATTCACCAAGATTTTTTCGGGAATTTCATGAAATTCATAACGATTTTGAAGTGGAAAGTAGTTATTAGATTTCATAAGTCAAAGGAGGACCATCTTTGAGGATGGAGGGAATTGAATTAACACTGTAGCATCTTTTAGTTTATGATTTTCATTGTTCTATTAGTTGGAAATCATGTTCTATTTGTGTTAATCCAACCTTCTAAACTTATGTTCATCATCTTTATGCCACTTTTCTATAGAATACAGTGATTGAATGCCTATAAAATTAAATAAATCTTACTTTAAGAGGCATTGCTAACTTGTAGTCAGGGTTGTGACCGAGTGTGTTCCAATGTGACATACGGAACACGGCCCCCAAAATTTTGGGGCCCAATTTTACATGTTTTAGCTTTTGCCAATTATATATGTTTTAACCTTTAGCCCAATTATAATGTTTTACTCTTTTAGCCAACTTGTTCACTCCTGATTCCAGCTTGCAAGAATGATTCTATTTAAGTGAATTTCATATGTTACTTTGTCATTTTAAGACATTTTTTGTTCTTTTAATTTGTAAGACTTTTAATATAATATATGAAATGAACTTTGATATTTTGTTTTATTTATCACTCCTCTGGTCGATTTATAGTCTTAGAACAGGTGTATCAGGGTTTCCATAAAGATGGGAACGGACCTGCTTATGCTAGCTCTTAAGAAGAATCAGTAGTACTGATTTTATTTCCGTTTAAGTCAAAATGTCCATTTAGACATCCAGGGATCTCTCATAAATTCGTCTAGTCTCTATATATTATTACAAGACCTTCTCTCATTCTATCTTTCATGGGGAAGACTATCTACAGAAATCATTCAACCCCCTCTTTACACCTTGTTTCCATCATTACATACTACCAAATGAAGGTGACCTTAGGCATATCTTTTCTTTACCTTTTTGAAGTATCAGGTATACAACATATTGTTCAATGTATGGTTCTTGAATATACCCAGTATGATCTAAATTCAGATTCTTGTTTCTATTGAATTTGACCTCACATGACGAGATTATTTACCTCAAGGTTTGGTGAAAAAATTTGTCCACACATACATTACGAACCCTTTGGCTTAAACTGTATGCGGTGTGAAATATTTCATAAGTTTTGAACAGAAAGGAATAACTGTCATGTATTGTAACTTTATGTTGTGATCCTTTCTTTTTTTCACTTTTGCTAGAATTAGGTAAAAACATGTTGTAGCCCTTCTAATATGTTTCTTATCTACTAAAACCAAAAAGTGATTGGATTATGAAGTTCTGTCTAGAGCTGTAACTCTATTCAATTCTTTTATTTTCATGCAAATATATTTGACTGGCAGTATACAGATTATACAGATAGCCTCTTCAATCTATGTACATTCGAATCATTTGCGCATTCTTTGATAATCGTTATATGTCTTGTCCACATATTTCCAGATGGGAAGCTGGTCCGAAATCTGTTGATGGCATTTGGGCTCCATGGTGGTACAAGAGCGTGCACAAATCTACAGGCTTTGCACAAACAGACAAATATCGTCCAGTATGTAACTCATGCTCCTTATAATTGGTAGAAACACTAACTTTTGTACATGATATTCTGGATGAAATCAATTATACCGACTTAAGAATATAATAAGAAGATTGGCTGCTGAATTTAAGATGTTCTCATGTTTTCTTGTACCATAGAAGTACGACACATGATTGATGTGATTGGGATCTAATTAGAGCACTATATTTCTTGTATAAGGTATGAGGGTAATTTGGTATCTTATAGAGACTTTAGTAATAGTATTTTGCTACATCATTTTTATCTTAGGAAAACCCACTGTAGGGCTTTGTGTATTTATGATTGTTTGTAAAATCAAGGTCTGGCATGAAAAGGTCAACAGATACTTCCCACAAAATGCGTTTCACAACCTTTGATGCATCATTTATTTGGATAGATGAATATATGCACATATGTTCCACGGTATTCTGTTCGTCTCATAGAGGTCTCAACTTTATTTTTTCAGATAGGTGAAGGAGCTGCTCTAGTGACCATGATACTTATTAAACCTTGTTGTATAATGTTTGTTCTCCACTCACAGTCTTACACCAACAGTTTATTCGTTGATGTTTATGGTAAAGGCTTAGTTTTTCTTTGATAAATCTAGCAGATTGCATAAAAAGTTAAGCATACACAATTATGGCAGTATGTTTCAGTATACTATACAACATGCTGATGAAAGAAGTAGGACAGATCCCACTAAAAGATCTCAGTAAGAAAAAGAAGGTATATAGATCAATTTTCTTTAAATTAGACGAATAGCTACCAAAACTATGAGATGGAGACCCGAAGGCCCAGCATATATGTTTATCATCTTCGCCATAAAACCACAAATAGTTGCAGCCAGTGCCTCCTGAAAGATCCACTTAGAATCTGGCTATCATATTTCCCCTAAGTTACTGGTTATCGTAGTCAAAATAACCAACAAGTTACTCTTTCCCAAAAGTTACTCTTTATCATGTAGAACAAGGAAGAGGGGAGAGAAAAATGATGTAGAAATTTGAACAGCAAGCATGAACTTTGTATTATTAGTAGAGATGAGCTTAGAGAAATAGAGAAACAATAAAATATGAAGTGAGGAGAGTAATATGTGCGTTATTTGAGACATATGAACAGACACAGAAGCAGAGAGATAAAGAGAAATATAGCAATGGTTTTGGTGTGATAAAAAAATTAGAGGGATTAAAAGAACAACAATGAGGTATTCACTATTCAGTATGTTTATTCATTGATTCGGATTGGACTGGAGTTGGCATAACTCTAAAAGGAAGTGTGATGATTCCTTTTAATATTTTTACCAAATTATTATGTTTATCTTGGGGACTGCCAAAAATGTGAAATATATGGTGATTTGGAAAAAGAAGACATTAGGAGAGAGATGGAAAGCAAGACAAACCATAGCATCTGTGATCTGTCAGACATCACCCCCACACAATTTTATTGTGATTGTGTTGATCATGCTTGTCATTTCACACATCAGTTTTGCTATGAAGTGGTTTGAATTTCTCCTAATTTTCTTCTTCCCCCTCTCAGCCTTTTCCAGCATTGCTTTATGACTTGCTGGAGCAAAGTTTACCCTTCTATAACATACTGAGAAGTCATGCAAGGCGCAAAAGATTTCCTAAGCTTCCAATGCCTTCTCTTCCTGTTCCTGCTAACGAAAAGCTTCTTGTTTGGGTTGGAGATGAAATTTTACCCCGTGACAGCGCAATGGTACTCCCATAACCGAAGCCTATGCTATGGTTTATGGAACTATCAGATTTTATGTTTAGTGGTCTGTACTGCTTTTATATTCTCATTGTTTCTCTGTGGCGTTTAAGGTTTCAGTATTTGACTCAGTTGTCCAAGGTGGCGATTCAGTATGGGAAGGACTTAGAATCTATAGCGGTAAGGTGTTTAAGCTTGAAGAGCATTTAGACAGGTCAGCAACTGAAAACAGTTTCTTAGGGAAGTGTTCTTTTAGTTGTAAGCGCGATCAGTGAATAGTGATTATGGGTTATGCTGATAACTACTCTGTATGTCAGGTTGTTTGACTCGGCAAAAGCTCTAGCTTTCAACAATGTACCAACTCGTGATGAGGTAGAGATCCTGTTGCCAAGCTTTTCCTGTTCAATGCTAAGCTAATTAAACTGTTCGAACATGTTCAAATTCTTTTAAATGTTTTGTGCTTCTTTTTACTTGCTGCTATTTGTCTCGCTTAACTTATCAATCACTCATGTTTTCTATTTATTTGTCTTAGTTGTTTTGTGTCGTATGCAACTCTTCCAGGTTAAAGAGGCCATATTCAAGACACTGAACGAGAATGGGATGTTTGACAATGCACACATCCGTTTAAGTCTGACGCGTGGCAAGAAGGTTGTGCCTTTACTACCCTATTCTTTCAAAGTAGCCTGAATTAGGGCCTTCACACATGTGTGGCTTTTTGAAATGCGTTTGTCAATATGATGTGAATCTAAGAAAATATTGAGAAGAGTCAAGACAGAGTGTATGCATGAGTGAATAATGCCTTCATAATCTAGGTGAGACTAAACGTGCTTGCAATAAAAGGATAAAATGAATGCCGAGATCTAAAATCTTTTAATCCACTGGTTTTGAGCATCAGGCGAAAGAGAAGGTTTTCTTGTAGTTCATAGGAACCAAATGGATTGATTTGTGCTTTGTGTACATTGTACAGTATCCTACCACATGGCGTCTGGGTTTTTGATGTTGTATAAATAGCAGTTTAGTTCAGTCATTAATGATGAGCTGATACAAGTGTGATGTCACATGCAACAAACCTCTGAAGCTGTATACTTCTCACTTTATTCACAACCTAGTGACGATGTTGAATGACTATAAATTGCTTACTTATATTGGCTGAGGTTAACTTGTGATCATGATTTAATTGAGGTAAATAAATTAAAATGCTAAGTCAGAGCTCCCAATCACTTATCAGATTGATTCTTTAGAAACAATGCTGTAGTTGGAATTTCTGATCTGTTGTACCAGTTAGTTTATTTTTCCTTGTAAAAGTAAATTAACACCTGACTTGCACTTTGGTAGTTAATCTGTTCTTGAGTCTACTTCACATTTACTATTAATTGCATGGATGGAGGATTTCACTTGTATTTAGCTTCCATGAAAAACCTAGGGGTGTAAATAGGTCAGGTTGGGTTGGGTTCGGGTTCAACCCATTTATTAATTGGGTTGAAAATCTCAACCCAATCCAACCTGTTTAATTAAATGGGTTGAGATTTTCAACCCAACCCAACCTGTTGGGTTGATGGGTTGGTAGCGGGTTGACCTGTTTATGACTATATCAACCCAACCTGTTAAATAAATGGGTTGAACCTGGGTTGACCCATTTAAATTTAAAATTGTAAATGAAATAAAAATGCTTAAACTACTTCATTCCACGACAAATACACAACGACAAAGTCAAATAAATTGTTCGAAGTTTAATAAAACACAACCAAAAAGTAAAATAAATAGTTCAAAGTTTCCCACAACCACAAAGTTAAATAAATCATAGTTCCAAAAGGGCCGCCGGCCGCCGTGAAGCGTGAACAGTACAGAGCCGAAGAGGGAGGAGACTCGAGAGGAAATGAGGAAGAAAGTGGCGCCTATTTCCTTTAGTGATTTAGGGTTTCAACTTTAACTTTCAAATTTTAATATTGAAATTATATTATATTTATTAATAACTAAAAAAAATTATTAGGTAATATTATAAATGGGTTAGAAACAGGTTGTAAATGGGTTAGTAACAAGTTGTAAATGGGTTGAAATCAGGTTGTAAATGGGTCGAAATCAGGTTGAAAAATTCAACCCAACCCAAACCCAATGAATAAATGGGTTAGACGGGTTGACTCATTTAACTTAAATGGGTTGAAATTCTCAACCCAACCTGCTACTATTGGGTTGGGTTGGCGGGTTGGGTCACTTTTTGCCACCCCTAGAAAAACCTAAGCTATAATTTTAATATTGTATTCAACTACCATGAAAAAAGTGCATGTCTGATACACCATGATATCAATCTTCCTGCAGGTCACTTCAGGGATGAGCCCAGCTTTCAATCTTTATGGATGCACCTTAATAGGTTAATTCCGTCATTCATCTTCTACTGCTTAGTCTTTCTTTAACCTGAGTTCAGGTCACTGGAAAAACCTCTTTGTAAAGTGCAAAGGAAACTAGAAAAACTTGATTCTCTGGCCCTCACCAAGCTGAGGTGCCTTCGTGCATCGGGGTCCCTCTTTGGTGATAACAACTTGTTTTGATTGGTCATGTTGGTTTTTTTAGTTGGTTCTAGTCTAATTTTCTTATTCAGGTTTTGTGAAGCTAGATTTGGCGAAGTGTCATCTTTTAATCCACAATTCTTTTATATCTTCTTCTGGTTTTTGAAATATCTTTTTGTTAGGTGTCGAGGTCCCCAAGAAAGATGATGATAAAGAATTTTAGTTTAAAGAAACTAAGATTGGGTATGTTAAAAAGTAGTTGAAAACAAAACTATGGATCCATCAGGTAAATTATGCATTTAGTAAATCCTAAAACTCAGATCGGACATGCTACTGTGTTGCTACTTGACAAGCTAAATGCTAATACCAAATATAAGAAACACTTCAGCAAGTCATTTGTCATGATAGCACTACGGGACAGCTTTGACACACTCCTAACACTGCAACTTTCTAATATGCGACATGGAATTCTTAGTGATCGCTTGTACATATTTATGTTTTCTTTATATGTCGTTGCAGAGGGCCTTCTGACAAATGTAGATTTAGATATTAATAAGTACATTGATTCCTGGTGTGTGTTTTTCCTTGTATTTCCCCATTTGCAGTTCTTGCAGAGTGGAAACCACCAGTCTATGACAATACAAAGGGTATTACGTTGGTGACTGCCACCACTCGTCGTAATTCACCAAATGTAAGGCTTAGGATACTGTACTGATTCTCAAACACATTCATGAAACCCTGGGGACCTCAGTTGTGGATAACCCTCTTATACTAATAAACTAATCTCAAAACTGATTGTAATTTTGCATCCCCAAAATGAAATTCCTTAAAAATTGATGCAATGTGCTTTCTTTGATCAGTAACTTCTTGATCATTCATTTCTTTGCCAGAACTTGGATTCCAAGATTCACCACAACAACCTCCTGAACAATATACTTGCAAAGGTAGCTGTCTTTTTTTTTCTTTTCTAATGACATGCATTATAATATGAATGCTCATAAGTCATAGTTGACTTTGTAGACTATTATTTTTTAGGATATGTGGGAAGCCCTTTAAATCTCTCTTGAAAAGATCCCTTATAGAGAGATGGGAGGTTCCTACATATATGCAGGTTTCATGGTCCGTGTCTAGCCGATGTGGGACTCCAACATTATTTATGGGAAGAACCCTATATAAAGCTAGCCCCTTCTGTTTTCTACTCCATCACATTGTTCCCCACGACATATCTTTTGGGTATATGAAATTGATATAGGAATTAGGTATACTAAGTTGTAAGTTTTTTGATTTATGGAGCACTTTAAATGAGCCTGTAAGTTGGTGGGTGTCATGGAATGTCCATTTGTTACACAGTTTTCTCATAAGAACGATTTGTTAGTTTTACATATCTGTAAGTTTATGATAATCTAAACTTATGTGGGCTAGAGCATCCTTCATTTTATCTTTGAACCTGTTGAATAGGTCGAAGTTCAAATGTATTAGTTTATTGATTGCATGACTTTGTTCCTCAAGGTATTGTTAGGTGCTTTGATGGTTGAATTTATAATTAATAATTTCATCATCAACAACCAGTATGATCTTTTCAATGTGTTATATTTTGCTGAAAGGGATATCTTTCTTATTCTGTTTTGCTAGTGGTTGAGATTAACAACTCACTAAGTGATGCAGATAGAAGGAAACAATGCAAATGCCGATGATGCAATCATGCTTGACAAGGATGGTTATGTGTCTGAAACAAATGCTACAAACATTGTAAGCCCATTTTTTGCTCTGTTTTAGCCCCCAAACTTCTCATTTGTTGTCAACTTGACAAAATTTAGGATTGCATAATGCTTTCAGATGATATGCCAACATCAATGGAACGCTGAAAACATTTTTCATCTTTCTCTTGTTACTTTTTGAAATTATAAAACCATATGTTTATTTTCCTTAAACATTTTTCACTTCGGGGGTGTGGGACTTTCTACTGGTTCATTGTCTTGACTGCTGCTATCAAAATCTTAATTCCAAAACGATCTTGTGAATTATTTTGTCTAGCATATGCTTTGCAAATACTCGATTAATTTATTAGTGTATTTCAAAAGTTCAACACTCTTTTTGCAATGCAGTTCTTGGTGAAGAAAGGTAACGTTATGACACCTCATGCTGATTACTGTCTTCCAGGCATCACTCGAGCAACTGTAAGATCTTACGTATTCCACCCACAAATTATGTAAATTTATTTCTACAGAAGATGTGCTATGTCCTACCTCTTCTAATAAATATTATTTCTTTTTTGCTCCCATTTCATGTTTATTTTATGTTAGTCATGCCGCTTGAAGATTTTGCTAACATTGTTCCTATTCACTAAACATGCTACTGATGAAATCTTTTTATAGTTCTAGTCTTCTAATAAGGACCTCTGTTGCAAAATACGGGGACGTGCATAATATGTGGATACTGGTATTCTTCTAAAAGATTGAAGATACAAGGGGATGCTTATGTGTGTATATTTATACAAATTTAAAACTAGACCAGTAAAAGAAGTTATTTCATGATTCATGCCTCATATATGTAAGATAAATATACACTTGTACCAAGTTTTATCATGAGTTAAATCAAGAAAATATATTATTTCCTGTGTATGCTCATATTTTATCTTTCGTAACCATAAAACTTGTGTCTGTGTATCCTGATTCTGGTATCCCTGTAAATTATGGTCAATAATTTGGAATCTAATCAACACCGCATGGAATATGCACCCTGCCACACTCCGAAAAATTGCACCGCTTAAGCACCCTATACGGGGAGTTGACAAGGGGAAGAAACACCCATGGTTCCTAGCATTTCATATTCATCCATATCGTGTATTCACTTGTTGCAGGTCATGGACCTTGTTAAGAAGGAAAACTTGGTTTTGGAAGAGCGCCGTATCAGTCTATCAGAGTTTCATACTGCAGATGAGGTTTACCTTCTTTACTTACACCAAGACTTGTTACCTTTTCTTATACCGTGGTATCTGGCCTTTGGCCCTACTAGTTCCATGAATCTATGTGAAGCCGGGGCATTCACTTATTTGACCTTAAATGAGTTTTTAATTAGGAGCATGAACTTTTATTTTTTTATTTTACTCAATGACCTTCAAACCCCTGCCTCTAGTGTAAAACACCTTTCCCCTATAAATTCGGTAAAAACACTAGAAGTTAGTTTGTAAAAGTGACTTCTATGGAAGGTCAAAGCCCCACTTCACAATCCCGGGTGAGTTTTAGGCCTTCATGTGGACGGGTTATTTAGCTAAATAACCTTGTGACAAGTACTTTTTAAATCCATGACCTTCTGAAAGGTTTCTACTGATAGGTTTCTAGGCATTCTTGTGTATGCAAGTGGTATTTTTCTATTAAGCAGTGGCATTCTCATACATGTCAGAAGGTCATGGGTTTAAAAAAAACTGTTAGAAAGATCCTTTAACCAAAGGACCCGACAATGGACATGGCCCCTAAGTGAATGACAACACTTGGGGGCTGTTTGGTTGGTTTTCCATTAAGTTTTGTATGGATAAAGTTGTCTGTGTGGATTAATCTGTCTGTATAGATTTAGAAGGTTTTAATTTGAGAGAGTTTTTTCATATATGGAAGGAACGTGTTTTTTAATGAGAGACTGGTTTGGAAAAAACTTGGCTTTCTGCATAAAGCTCCCCCTTGAAATCTTACTGAATAAGCCACTTTCTATATCATTAAGTCACTACTAAACAGTCATTTATAGCTGACTGAATAAGCTGTGAGTCTCATTAAGCTCATTAAGCTGCAAACAAACAGGCCCTTGGTTGGATTTGAACCTGAGAACTAACACTTCATGAGGCACCAGATGACCCAGCGCAAAACCCACTAAACCAACCTGTCAGGGTTCCAAAACTTGTAACTTGGTCTTTTTTCACTAATAAGGAGTAGGAAATAAGAATAGCTAAGCAAGGGTTGATGCATTCAGTTCATAAGTTGATGCACTATGACTTGGATGACATTAGCACTGTGAATGATTTTGGCTCATGTGTTTGAGCTCTTTTCTCACTTCTCTTTTTATCTTTCAGAAACTTTAAGAAAATGTACACTCTGAGATTTTCCCAAATTCACTTTTATAATTACTTATAACCTTTTAAAAAGTATGAAAATCTTTTGAACCGTAAGTGCCAAATGATTATCAAAACAAAACCTCTGAATAAGCCATTATCTTTGGCAAATAACATGCCAGTAAGATCAATTTTTTCAGTTTATTGTAATCCCTGAACCTTGTCCACGTAAAAATCCTTTTTTCTTCTTTTTCTACAACTAAAGGCATGCCAGGTGGCCAAGCCTTCACAGACCCATAAGTCTTGCATTTCCTTTTGAAATTTTTAGAACACATATTTTTAAGTGTTTATTGATTGATCCGAACATCAAATGCTCAAATAAATGCATTCATTTCAATGTGTAATAACGATCCAATATTTCATTGCAGGTGTGGACTACTGGAACTATGGGAGAACTCAGCCCGGTATGTTCTTATTTGCAACTCCATATGCTATTTGTATAATTGAGTTTTGAGTTTCTATTACATGAACCATAAGATCAATGATAATTATCATAAACATATATAATACTATTAACCTTGCAAAAGTATCCGGACATTCTGATGTTGGTGTTGTTTGTTGAGACCTATTAGGTTTCTCCCTCCTTGCCTGTAACCTTTACCCATTAGAATTTTATAATCTTTAATTTGAAACTCATATTACTATATATTTTAAGATAAAACAATAACCAACCCATCTCTAGCTTTCTCAAAAGCATAACATAACATCGAGAAAGACAAATAACTGAACAAATTACGAATCATTGATTGAGGGTTCGAGTTCTAGATTTCAGAACCGCGTTGCATTGCACGGGGGTACACTTCTAGTCTTCTAGTAACCTTTAGTGTATGTTTATCGTGAAAGTAATAGTTCCTTCTTGATGGAAGAATGCCTTTAATCATAGGTGAAAGATCAACTGAAATTCCTAATTAGAATCTAGTTAGGTTACCTTTAGATTTAATCTCAACCGTCCATCAAGATGGAAATTACCATAGGAACTCTCTCTTTTAATTAACCATAATTATTTACTATTTAATAGAATATCCATGATGAAACAAGGATTTCTATAATGACCACATTTAAGGAAATATAATTTTCTTACATGGATCCATGGTCTGTGGAGCTTTTAGATGTCTACTTCGACTTATGCTACCTAACCCTCATTTTCAAATATCAAATTTGTATTCAATAAGAATACAAAGATCAAGTATAATCTATTCTTCTTCAACTTTAACTGTGATTCTTTTTGTTTCCACGCTTAAATCATAAACCTTAAGTATAAAAAAAACATTGATATGATGAGTGATCTCACAGCTGCCGGAACCCAACCCCATGCTACAATTCTGTATATGCTTCTTCTTTAATTTTTCGTTAAATAGTTGCTACAATTTGATAACTTATGTCAACTATAACAGGTTTTAAAGATCGACGGACGTGTAGTTGGTGATGGTACAGTTGGACCAGTTACTAAAAGATTACAAAACTCCTTCAAAAAGCTGACTGAAGGGCTTGGAGTGCCGATACCTGCCTATCAACAACCGGCCTGAATCCTGCAGGAGGAAGGAATCTCCATAGTAAGGTAACTTGTTGGGTACCCTTTTAGTTAATAATGATAATAATTTAGAATATATATATATATATATATATATATATATAGAGAGAGAGAGAGAGAGAGAGGGGGAAGTTCAAGGGAAAACCTCAAAAAAATAGAAAACTGAGGAACACCCTGGTAACCATTCATCTGGATATGCACTTGTGCATACAAGTAAATTAAGGTGTTTTTTGGTTTTATGCACTTGTGCATTATATGCACGTGTGCATGTTACAAATTACTTGTATGCACAAGTGCATACCGTCCAAATTACTTGTATCCCGAATCCCATCACTGGGGAGGGTAGTAGTCCCCATGGGTCAGTTTTTCATCTCTAACCACATATCTCATGGGAACTTCATATTGGGAAGTTTTCTGGTTGAATTATCTATTTGTCTATCATCCATCATTACATATTTTATTTTAGTTTTTTACCATAATTATTGTATATGATCTTCGGATGCATTTTTTTTTTTGTCGTCGTTTGTTATTCGTTATCTTTTGTGATAACATGGTTTCCTTTGAGCAGGTAACCAGTCTCAAGTAGTGCAAGAGATGGAGATAAAGCTTGTGGAGTGTGTCAGTTTATAAGTTGATGTTTGTGATCCTTAATAGACCATAGTTAAATCATAGTTTAATGTTTAATTACTAAAATTATTATGAATGTTGCAAGGTTTTATAATTCCAGGTTTAAGACTTTGAATTAGATTAATAAAATATGGTTTTTATCTTGTTTAATCCCATCTTCGAGATTTAATAGCTTTTGTCGCAAAATAAGCTCTTATTTCACGTAGAACCGGTGCTTGCAAATGCGGTCATCCTTAGTTAAAAATTTTGTTTTTTTTATATAACTTGTAAACGCATATGTTTCATATATTATTTTTTTCTTCGTAACCACCCCCTTAGTCCCATATCCAATTCTAAGACACTTTTCTTTTTGAACCTGGTTCGAGTCCTGCAAGCTCACTAAGGATTTTCCTGATTGTTCTCGAGGTGTACACAAACAGTAATTAAATGCAACTTTTGACCGTTTATAGAACACTAAAATAAGAGAGTTGATAAAAACAAGGATTTTAGAGAATCAAAGGTATTTTTTTGTGATAAAAAGGAGATACTAGATAGCATCAATTTGTTATAATAAAACTAAACTTTCAAGTAGGGGTGTAAATGAGACGAGACAATTCGCGAGCTACTCGACATCGACTCGGTCAAAACTCAATATACTAACGAGTCGAGTATAATGACACTCGAGTTCGACTCGCATCATTTACACCCCTACTTCCAAGATTTCTTAAAAAGAAATGTTATATTTTGCATCCAAAAAATGTTGCAATTTCTTAAAGGCATTTTCGTTTTGCAGGTAAAAATACATGCAACCGTTTTTGCAGTACAATGGGTTTAGAAGTGTCTTTCAATTCACAGCCTTGGTTGGGAGTTCAAACATGTTTTTTTGCATTCTTGTTATAGAAGTGATATTCTTCCGTTAAGATGACATTCTCAAACCTATCAAAATGTCGCACATTTAATAAAAACCCGACAGAAATGGCAACCAGAAGAGATGCAAAGAAGGAAAAACGTCGGGTGGATTAAATCATATGACGATTCTACAAAATCCGCATCTGAAAAAGCTTTATGACATCAGATTCAACAATCCCACTAATACAACCCAACATATGAGACCAAGAATTCAATCAAACTTGATCAACGGTGCGCTGCATACATCTGACTACCATCATACTGACCATAACCCGGCTGAGGTTGTGGCTGCGGCTGAGGTTGTGGCTGTGGAGTTACATAACCACCAGCTTGAGGAATAGATTGGTCATAGCCAGGTTGAACCGGAGCCGGTTGAGAATAAGCAGGCTGAACTGCAGGCGGTGCACCATACGCCATTCCTGGACCACTGGCATAGGCTGGATCTGGTGCACCTTGGTAACCGTAACCTGCACTGCTTGGAGCTACTTGTTCACTGTATCCGGGTTGTGTGGAAGGGTACTGACCATAACCAGTGGTGGGTCCTGGCTGAGCATAACCAGGTGCCGCCCCCTGCTGCGGCTGGACACCAGTCTGAGCATATCCAGAAACAGGCTGACCGCCTTGCTGAGGATAACTGCCAGTGGCTGTATACATATCGTTAGTGGTAGGAGCGGTGCCATATTGAGGGTAAGCTTGTGGCACTGAGCCACCAGATGCTGGGTACGGCTGTTGTCGAGGCTGTCCGTAAGGCGGAGCATAGGGACCCTGTTGTGGCATGTTGTACGCTAGCGGCTTACCATACTGATCCTGCTGCCCGTAGCCTGGATGAGCGGTGGTGCCTTGAGGGTAAGTTGATGGCTGAGTCCCTTGTCCTCCATAAGGATGCTGAGCCGGACCCTGGTGATCGTATCTGGTTTCACCATAACCTTGACCGTAACCCTGTGGTGCAGGCTGCGTATAAGGAGCCGGCTGCTGCCCGTAATCTGGACCTTGCGGTTGTCCGTAATTATAATTTACTTGAGAAGGCGGGCCCATGGCAGGGCCAGGAGCATGAGAATGCATGGGGGGTTGTGCAGCCGATGCCCCCATATGGCCGCTATAGTAGTCGTAACCAGTTTGTTCAGGAGGCCCTTGCATGTTCGTTGGCGGTCTTTGCTCCCAACCAAAATTATTTTTCGGTGGCGGTTGTTGTGGTGGATAATTCCCGTAACCCTGTGAAGAGTAGGGTGGATTCTGAGATGGATAGGCTCCTCGTGGCGGATAGTTATACCCAGATGGCTGTGAAGGGTGGTGACCTCTGGGTCCCCAATTAGGACCAGGTCCACGAGGTCGGAAGTTCTGCTGCTGATTATTACCACCTCCTGATGGGGTTGATGACCGTATAGGCTAATTTTATTCAATCAAAAACAGGGAAGAAAAAACAGAAGTCAGTATCACATTATATAAAATCAAACAACAAAAGAACTAAATTCAAAATCAAGGACCAAGAGTCGGCAAAATAAATACAATTGAGATAAATGCTATTTAAAAGAATCGGAAAAAAGGCACAGATCTGGAAGCAGATAAAACCAGTTTAAAAAAATAAACTAGAATAAAAAGCCAATTTGGAGATGACTGGCATATTGCGTTCATACCAAAACACAAAACAGTAACATACGTGCATGTTTAGAGCTTCATAACTCAGTCACCAACTATAAAGTATAAACCTCTCTATATAGACAGCTTAACAAATCTTAAAAACGTAGCCGATGATACACGAAAAAAGAGAGCATAACTAATAAAGAATACAAGTGAACAGATAGATCCGATAACACAATTTTTTTTCAATATAGAACCATACCATAGTATTCCCTATTCAATGCCGGTCACTGGTAGTAGTCATACTTCCAACTAAAATTACATGAAGATCATATATATTATATATATTGTTGAAATCTAACAACATATTTGATGCAATGGTTCTGCAGGAGCGGACTTCAAACAACTAGAAGAACTATATAAAACTTCGAAGATAAGCAAGAGAACGGCAGATATAAGCACAATATCTAAACTTCATCAGATGTTTGGGCAGGAATAAACCCCGGAGCTTAATGTTCTGTTTAAGTAGAGATTCAACCTAACACTCAAGTTCCGAGATGCAACTGTATGAACCATTAACGTAAATACCATCGTGCATACTGCTGAAAAACCAGTCGTCAATTTGAATAGATAACTTGGCAGGGTGTAAGTTATGTTTGGATACCATGGAGGAATTTAGAAGTGTTATAGGGCACACAGTTGATTCAGATGCAGAAACTTGCTCCTTTCCTAATACCACACGCTTCATGTCTAATGAAAGAATCAAATCAGGAGCCATCAAACCATGGATGAATAACAAGGTTGAAACATAATCTTTTATGGAGGCATGATACTTTCTTCCAACACATATCTCATGCATAGAACAAGGTGATGTGGATGAGCACTATGATGACTAGCATAAAATAGTCTTATTACTAATACTAGTATTATGGATCTTTGAGTCTTGAAGCAGTCTTACCAACTATTAACTTCCTTCAAAAGCGAGGGTTAATGCGTGATACCTTTCCTCAGTAGATGAGAGTGAATAGTGGTTGTTTATTGCTACACCAAGAAAGCAATGCTGACCCGGTGTGAGAAGAAAAAGCCAAATCTGCATTTTTAAAGCCAACCAATTCGAAAATGGGCACCTTCAAAATAAATAAATCATCGCAACCCACATCTCATTTTGAAATCAACAAGTGACCATGGCACGATTCATGCATGACGTTGTAAACGCTGATGAGCTTACAAATAATTTTGCTCCACCCTATTGTACGGTTACCTAAGATCCTTTTACACTGAACAGAAGGTGCCACACAATCAACAGAACACATTATATTAACTATAATTAGGCTACTACCGACACTGCTTGATACTCAAGAAGCTAGAAGTCGCTACAGAACCAAAGGCAAAAAACTAAATACAATTTGGTGTCACAGACCCATATATAGCATTGGATGAAAATATAACAAAAAGTGCAGTACCATTACCAATTTACCATCAGCATAACACTGGTAAACCTTGTTAAAAGTATATTTCAGCATACAATGGAGCCTCACCTTAGCAGACTCGACTAAGCCTCCTTAAATTATTTACATGCTAGTAAATGTTATTAATGCATTAGCTAACAACATTAGATGTTCAAACTATCATGATAAACCCGAGTACACAATTCTACCCAGATGTCTTGTAGTAAAACTGGTACATAGAAATGATTTGAACTGCATGGAAGACATACAGTTGCAAAAAGTACTAATAGGTCAACACTAAAAACTACAAATTAAGCTTTAGGGTCTGATAAATAAGTCGACAGTAAGTGAAACCTTGCAATTATAAGAAATAAATTTCCAGGTAGGACTGGGTTCTCAACAATTGGCATGACGAATTTGAATAGAGAACACGAGTGGAAGAGCAAAACCAAAATGATCATTCGTCCTTAACAGAAGTCCAGCTATGAAACTAATATCTTAAGGGAACGACTAATCAAACAATATAGATTGAAGCAAAATTCACGAACACGAGAAAAACATTATTCACGTATACTAAAAGCCTACAATTCAACATAAAGAATTAGTAAATCTAAAAGGAACATCAAAATCTGGAAACGTATTGCTGTCAGTAGCAATTCTTAACTCAGAGATGAAGGATGTGTATGGGAACAAACCTGGTCCATCACTTCCTTGATCATTTCCTTTGCAGTCTCAATCTGTTTCCTATCACCCGTGACCCTCACAGTTCTTTCTTTAGATTGGTCACCCTCAGGAAGATGTTGTGGAATCAACTACATCATGTGCAAACATCAATATACATAATTAATTCCAGTTGCACTTTACTCATAATATTTGGTGTTTTGAGACATTTACAGAAATCAATGTGCCAAATCATCTGATATACTACCTGAATGCGAGCTCCAGATCGTGTCTGCAGATTTTTTATAGTCTCTCCACCTTTGCCGATGATTACACCAACCTATGGTAGAAGAAAAATTGCAAGAGTTACAAATATACAGGGATAATTGACTAAGAGAGCATAGGATAGCCAAATAACCTTATCGTTTGGAACTTGTATTTGAATTTGTTCTCCAATCCCTGAGGAGTGGACACTAAAACCTCTGGCAACCAAAGAAGGGGAACCACCAGCATCAGCCTGCAAGATGACAACTTGACCTCAAAAAACACAGGAGATATAAATTTTAAAACAATGACTATAATTGATAAAGAAAAAGATGGTATGAGACATGAAAGCATAACAAAAATGAAGATAACATTTAATTAAAAAGATCACAAAAGATTGTGGTTGATAAAGAAAGAGGTGGTATGGGACATGAAAGCAAAACAAAAGTAAAGAAACTAAACTTAAAATATCACACCTCTGCTATAACATCTTTTATCAGCCTCTCAGCCTTGTTTATATTCTCTATAGAACCTATTAATTCAACAGGGCGAGTAGCTGAATTTGGATCAGCCTCAGCATCACGTGTGATTTGAATCCTTGCCCCCGAGCTATATTGCAACGTTCGAATAGTGTCTCCAGCCTTGCCAATTAGGACACCAACCTGCACCACACCAAGATCCGTGTAACTCAATTAGAATGCAGAAAAAAAAAGATTAATTTGACTTAAAATAACAGAAAAACGAACAAAAAGCTAAATAAGTTGAATGTTTTTGTTCTTAATTATTTTGTTCTTTAAATAAAAAATAGATGATAAGAAGTTACAGATTCAAACTATTCCCCATCCTCTTTTCCTTTAGATCTCCAAACTTTTATTATCCCATACCTTGATTTGATTATATTACTACTTAAAATATTCAAATATTCAATATTAAATGCTCTACCAGCAAGTGTGCACAAAATAGTGAGCCACAACATATTGAAGAATGGCATCATAATTTCAATGGGGGCTTCAAATGTCGAAAAGAAAAGAAGTGAAGAGTTCTAAAAAAATCCCCTCCATCACCCGCTTCAAGGTACTGTTGATGTTTCACAAGCCTATGTGAAGGGGTTCACAAGCCCAGGCCAAATTCTTATTTAGTGTTTATGTCATGTTGGTTTTAAAGTGATCGGAGTTTCATAATTAATAACCAGATATTCAAGCTGGTTACTCTTTTGTTAAAAGTGGTTTAGTGTTTTATTATTGCCCTCCAAGCATAAATAGAATTTATTTGCATAAAACAGATGAGACCTCAAGATCAGACTCCTAAATTATTGATAGAAGTGCATGAAATGCCTTGCGTTATCTTGAATGGGATGCTAAAAGAATCCAAAATATATGATATTTAACTCACCTTATTACTTGGGACCTCCATTCTACGTGAAGTAGGTTGGTCAGCAGACGTAGGTTGGTCCTTCAAATTAGACACATCCCCTTGTGGAGCAACATCTGAAGGGGGGTCCTGACGTTCTACTCCAGATTCCTGATGATCCACCTTATCTGATTCTTCAGTATTCTCAGCTGATGGCAATTCCATGGCATTTGCATCGGGTTCATTAGTTACAGATTCTTTGTTCACTGCATCCAAGGGTTCAACAGATTTTTCTTGATCCTCCTCTGACTCTGCATTCTTCATCACAGCTGATGGTTCAGTAACGGCTTCCTTTGGTTCTTCTGCCGTTTCCTCTTGATGCCCATTCTCAGTAGCTTCAACTGATCACATGAGAGAAAAACAAGATTACCATGTTGCTCAAATTAAATATCAGACCTCGTTTTTTTTCCAACTGAGCACATAAGTGGGATCACATTCATCTTTGAACCTCTGACAACTAACATTGAAGATGGCTGTTGGCCTGCATATATTTGTGCAGCCACGATAGTAAAAATAAAAGAAAAAAAAACAAGTTAAGTCTGCATAAATTTTGTCTACATCCTGGCTCCTGCCACTTTGATGAGTCTCTTTGAGAATCCTATTGGAGTTCCATTGTTAATTCATTACAAATTGCAAATTCCTTCATCAGCACTCAACCACCAATATTAAAACCATCAAACTTCACTCGCACATAAACCATTCTGTCACTTTCTACTTGCTATCAAACCAATAACTGAAGATAGTTTAGGATGTCAATATCTATATATCCTCTCAGTTAATTGTGCCACTATAGTGGTGGTTTTGTGGTTCGCGTCCATAAGAAAAATAGTGGTGCAAATAGCTTGAAGAAACTGAGGTGTCGGCATGCCACTAATAGCTGCAATAGTTACCGCGATTTGAAGGTAAAATAGCAATGCTAAAGCCAGCGGCTACTTAATGGTGGTTGATTTATTATTTCAGTTGGGCCAATTAGTGTTGGGATCAAAATCGATGGGATTTTTTTCTCTTTTTTCCAAGTCCTAGGCTTTTTTAGGTTATCACCCCTTCTTTTCGTTCTCTCTTTCTCTCTAATTGTCGCATAAGTCCATTCTTTCCATCTCCCTCACCTTATTATCGATATATCTAGGGCGTATATATCAATATGTGTGTTTATTATATGAACCTAATATACATATATGTATATAATTGTATATGAACCTAATTTATATATATACACACACATATATCTGTGTGTGTGTGTATTTATTATATGAACGTAACTGTTTACTTTTATACCACCACTTTACCACGTGATAATCCCTCTATCAAATCATAACAGTAGCAGAATTTTAGCTAAACTATGTCTCATGGCCCATGGGAACACTCGTTGACTCAAAATTCCCACTATTTAATTAATTGTATTTTATCCCAAGTTCCAACTCTATAACAATTGCCATCTAAGAAGAACGTTTTTGTCAAAATCCCCACGATTTTGTGACTTATATTTTTATCCCAGCTCTAGCCATTACCATGCATACCTCTCATGCAAACCACTCAACATGAATAACTAAGCTTAATAACACAAATGACTATGCATGTTAAGACATACTGAAGTCGGTGTAGAAGTAGAAGGTGACGCTTCCTATAAAGAGAAGGATAAGAAAGAACCACGAATGGGGCTTAAAGATTTTCTTGACAAGTTTTTTATTCGTTTGCTTTTTTTTCTGTTTTTCCATCAAGTTAATAATGGTTATACTAAAACTGAATCCCACATTTTTAACTGATATATCAAAAAAGAACTAAAATGGAACATGTGAATGATGTAAACAAAGACACCAGCACATTGGAACAATTTTTTTGAAATACAAATCAAGAGCAATGGTGAATATCCTGTCAAACAAACCACAATGGTAATTGAAGTGATGCTTTCTTTTCATAAAAACACACAATGTGCCGTCACATTGACCCATCCCGAAACTAGTTGTCACGCTTGAACAAAACCACCTGATTTTAAGATTTCCCGGCGTAAGTATTTTTCAAAAGCATAAAATCTATACCAGGCATCACTTCTGATTCTACACACTTAAAAGTCATAACAGGCGTCACACGTATGTCGCTACGAACTCCTTCTCATTACCCTAGAAACCACTATTAACATCAAACCAACAACCACATAAAAACAGAATCATACCAAAACCGTCAGGATTATCATCCAAACGAGGTCGTTTCACGTCAGGATCTTCCGGAGAAACACCGGTAGGAGCAGCATCATCACCGTCACCGTCAGCCACCGTCTGCGAATTGCCATTGGAGTCGGCAGAAACCGGTGGTTGTTCGAAGGGTTCGCTATCCAAATCATCGAGTTTTCGCTTGTGATCGGACGGAGCAGGGCTAGCTGAGCCCATAACCTCTTCGTCCGCCATCGCAGAGTAGATCCGAGTTCCTAGGGTTTCAGTAAGGGTTTGTACGATGGATTGATGGAAGTAGTCTCTTCTTTTTCTCGTCACGAGATGATCCGGAGGCTATTTATACACACGGCCCTTCGGATAAAATGTTGTTTTTCCAATTTGGTCCCTTGGCTAGGGTTCATTAAATACCGGCCCATTTGGATTATAATGCAGGCCCATTTAACTTATTGGATCAGGCCCGTAAAAAGGTAGCTCGGTATCTACGTTTATTTTGTACGACTGATAAATAAAATGATTAATTTATCTGATTAGTTATTTATATTTTTTATCTATATCTATATCATATTATAAAGCACGGATAAAAAACTCTTAAATACAAATTATTAGGCACAAGGTATCATCATTTTATTCAAGATTTTAAAAATCTCTTAATTTACAAGTATTAAAGCACAAGATACATATTACTACTGTAGGCTTAACATCCACCAATTTGGTATGTGCAGGACCTTCCTTTTATGCATATTTTTCCATGTATCACTATTAATTAAATATTAATTGGTTTTTTTTCTAGATGTCATTAAAATATATAAAATAATCATTGAATTCTAACAAAATACTTAATTTATAAGAAAAACATTATCACTTTCTCAAAACCATCCAAAATCGTACTGTAAATCGACAAAAAAATAAAATGAAACATTAAAATCGTGATGTATCTCGCTACATTGCTCGAGTACGCTTCTATTATATTTTGATTAGGGGTGAGCAAAGGCGGGTACCAGCCTAAAATTTCTGGAACCGGAATCGGCGGTTCCTGGAATGAAAGAACTGGAACCGGTTACACCAGTTCTTTATATTTGGGAACCGGAACCGGGTACCCACTATCTAATTTTTAATTTTTTTTATCATTTATATTATAAAATCCAAAGGTAAAAAATAAATACCACAACGTGAAAACTAATAAGATAAAAACTAAAAACTAATAAATACTACAAACGATGTTTACAAAACAAATAAATATTATAAACGGTGCTTACAAAACAAATAAATACTACAAACGGTACTTCTAAAACACTTCACGTCATTAAAATTAGTTGATGCTAATAAATACTACAAACGATACTTCACTAAAAGGTGGTTTATTAAATTTTTATAAATAAATAAAATATATTTTATTAAAAAAAATAGCGGGTACCCGCCGGTTCCGGTTCTGGATACCTAGCAAAACCGGGTACCCGGTCCCGGAACCGGTCTCGACGGGTACATAGCGGGTAACGGTTCTAAAAAAATGAGAACCGGAACCGATCCCGATTGGTTCCATATTTTAGGAACCGGAATCAATCACATCGGTTCCGGTTCCGGAACGGGCAGTTCTGAAGCGGTTCCGGTTCCAAAGGCGGGTACCCGCTTCCGATGTTCACCCCTAATTTTGATTAGTTTATTTAATTTATTAAATGGTAATAAAATAAATATTTTTTTAACAAAATACATCATTATAAAGTTTTCATGAAAACGATTAAAGTGACATTAAAATAAAAATTTTAGAGTAAATTACGTTTTAGTCCCTGTGGTTTGTTAAAATTATAGATTTCATCCTTGTGGGTTCTAAATTTCGATTTTAGTCCCTATGGTTTGCAATTTATTTCTATTTTGGTCCCTAGGTCAAAACACTACTTTTAAGTGTAAGAACTAAAATATAAATTAATTGTAAACCATAGGGATGAATAAAACAATAAAATTCAAATCATAAGGACGAAAAAAGTAAGGAATTATAAACCATATGAATGAAAATCGTAATTTTAAAATCATAAAGACGAAAATAGAAATTTTCAACAAACTACAGGGACCAAAAACGTAATTTACTAGTTTTCAATTTTTGTTTTATATCTTTTTTATATTGTCTTTTTATTATTAATATTTAACAATTACATAAATTAACCAAAATATATAAACCGTGAAAAAATATTTTTAGGATAATAAATGAAAGTTTAGATAATATAAAATACAATAAAGAAAATTTAAAGAAATAAATCAAATGTAAAAAGAAAAACATATTTGATATTTTAGAAGAGAATTGTTTCGTATTATGATGTTATGTTAGTAATATATAAGTATGTTCTACTTTGTTCCATGGGACGGGTTGGAACATTCATGTTCCACTTTGTTTCTGTATTTTCCACATAAAAGTTATAACATCCCAACCAAAATATAAACAAGCGGGTCGATTCTTAAAATAAAATTATCAATGATTGAATAATAATTCATGTCATATCGGTCCCAAACTTACAATAGTTAAATCAAGGTTTGTATTAAACAATATATTCACAACTGAGATAAAATAATAAACTAAATGTTGGTCTTCTATCCGCCCGCTAGACCTTCTCTTTGCCCTTGGCTGCTTTGTCTAAAACACGACGGCCTGAAAAGATTTTTAATTTTGAAATAGCGAGGGTTAGACCATAGGTCTAGTGAGTTCCCTCTAACAGTTAAGCAACAAAATATACTTTCCAGAATTAGAAATAACATTTAATAATGGCACATGAACAAAACACGCTACGGACCACAGGACCGTCAAAGACGATATGTCTAACTCGCGCTGCCTTAATGTTGGGACACGCCCCCCAACGACATAAACGGGCCACACTCCCCGGCGCGAGTAGGCGGGCCACACTCCCCGACTTAGGTCACGTAACCCACAATTAATGTATGCATACATTTAAACAACAACAATTTATAACACACTTGAACAATTTAGTAAAATCATGCCATCATAAATAAATCAAAGTTTAAAAATAAACTTCACATGCTTTAATCATCAAAGGTTTAATTTAGAAAAACTCACCTGAAGTCCGCCGCTAAAAGTTTTCGTCTAGATATGTACCCCGGTTCGAACCTATAACATGAGACATCGCTCGATGAATTAACGGTACCTTCTAATTAAACAAATTAATCCTTAATACCCTCATCCCCAACATCATCTACCCTGGATCGAATATAACGCGCTAAATCTAAATTGGAATAAAATCCTCCAATCCTTAATTAATTAATTTAAACAAAATAAAAGAATGTGGGTCGACTTATGAAAGTCCAGCACCACACTCATTTTAAACCCACAGGACTATGGGCCTTATTTGAATCCACTAACTTCGACCGATACGTTACCTACGATCGGGACTGAACAACAAACGACCGGGGCGATGGGAGGGTTCGACCGGATTCCAACCTTGACCGGTGTTCCTCCCGACCGGTAAAAAGGATCGACCGGCCCCTATCGGGCGACCGGATCTCCCCTCGATCAATCGACCGGGATCTCTCTTATCGGGCGACCGGGGTCTCTCCCCTCGGTCAAACGACCGGAGCCAAATGTTAAGCCTTGACCGGTGTCGACTAATACTGAATCGACCGGGGTCCGATAAATGGAACGAATAAACCCAGAGGTTTAATGTTCACAACTGTAGTTCTCGCCCAAACTTGAAATCGATTGCAAGATAAACCAGATTCAATCATTAATAATAACTTGACTTTACTAAAATTTTCATTAACCATCGCGATAACTTGTATCGGTTTCTCAATCAATCCCAAACTCAGAAAACCAATAACTCAAATTCAATCCATTACTGAAAGTGAATATTTAGGGATAGAGATAACAGATTACAGATGGCTTACCTCAAAGAGAAAACGAAATCCCACTTGAAATCGTGAAACAAATCTTCCTCCTCTCCCGGTCTCGCCAAATCGCCAATAACACCAAAACTTCAAAGCGGTCGCACACCAACACACACTGGAATGCTATACCAAATAGGGTTAAAGACCCTATTTTCCTAACTTTTCACTTTAGCCCCTCACAACAATGCTTTTCTAACTTTTACTCCAAACTTAAATTTCTCTGGTTTTGACCGGGTTATTACAATATCCCCCCATGAAAAGAATTTCGTCCCCGGAATTCCTTTATTAAAATAAACTGGGGTATTGATTCTTCATAATCGACTCTAACTCCCAAGTCGTTTCTTGTCCTTTGTGGAATTGCCAATGAACCTTTACCAAAGAAATTTCCTTATTCCTTAACTTTTTCACTTTACGATCCAAAATCGCTACGGTTCTTCTACAAAGCTTATCCTTTCATCTACTTGGACATCTTCCAACGGTATCACAACGTCACTTCCCGCTAAGCACTTTTTCAGGTTGGATACATGGAAAACAGGATGAAGTCCTCGCAAATCCGCTGGTAGTTCCAACTTGTAAGCTACTTCTCCAATTCGTTTCACAATAGGAAATGGACCAACAAACCTGGGTCTCAACTTCCGTTTCTTACCAAAACGAATAACTCCCTTCTATGGTGAAACTTTTAGCATCATCAAGTCTCCTACTTGAAATTCTATTGGCTTCCTTCGCTTATTTGCGTACATTTTCTGACGATCTTGAGCTATCTTCAATCTTTCTCGGATCTGGCCAACCTTATCGGCAGTCATCTGCATAATTTCCGGTCCTGCCAACTGCTTTTCCCCCACTTCATTCCAACATAGAGGTGTTCTACACTTTCGCCCATACAACGCTTCAAACAGAGCGACTCGAATACTAGCGTGATAACTATTGTTGTAGGAAAACTCTATCATAGGTAAATATGTCTCCCACGAGCCTTTGAAATCGATCACACAAGCTCGGAGCATGTCTTCTAATGTCTGGATGGTTCTTTCACTCTGGCCATCCGTCTGAGGGTGATACGTTGTACTCAACTTAAGTTGCGAATCCAACTCTCTTTGAAGGCTTCTCCAAAACGTCGACGTGAAACGCGCATCTCGATATGACACAATAGAAGACGGTACATACTATCTCATCAATATACAGTTTAGCCAACTTCTCTAGCGGGTAAGTCTCCTTGATCGGTAAAAAGTGAGCCGATTTGGTGAGTCGATCCACTATCACCCAAATAGCATCATGCCCCTTAGGTGATCGTGGTAGTCCCGTCACGAAGTCCATAGTTATATCATCCCACTTCCATACCGGTATTTCCAACGGCTGCAGTTCCCCGTACGGTCTTTGATGCTCCGCTTTCACCTTCAAACACGTTAGACATCTCTCCACGAAATAAGTTATGTCTTTCTTCAAGCATGGCCACCAATAACTCTGCTTCAAGTCCCGATACATCTTATTGGTTCCCGGATGTATCGAGAGCTTCTTCCAATACTCTCTTCCGAAGATCTCCCCGCTTTGGAATCCACACTCTTTGCTCATAACATCTAACCCCATGATTGTCTACGGTTAACAAGTCAACGATTCCCACGATTCTTTCACTTTTCAAATTTTCTCCCGACACTGCTTCCTCTTGATATCTCTTGACTTCTTCCAGGAAGCTTGAAATCGCCTCCATTCGAAACGCCACTACTTTAGATACTGCATTATGTTCTTTTCGACTCAAGGTGTCCGCCACCACATTAGCTTTGCCTGGGTGGTACAAAATTTCACAGTCATAGTCACTCAGCAATTCCATTCACCTTCGCTGCCTCATGTTTAACTCATTTTGATTGAATAAATGTTGAAGGCTCTAATGGTCGGTATAAATTTGACATTTAACTCCATACAAATAATGTCTCCAGATCTTTAATGCGAACACCACGGCTGCCAACTCCAAATCGTGCGTCGGATAATTTCTTTCGTGCTCTTTCAATTGCCGAGACGCGTAAGCGATCACCTTTCCATCTTGCATCAACACGCACCCTAAACCAAACTTTGAGGCATCACTGTAAATTACAAATCCATCTGTACCTTTGGGTAATGACAGGATCGGTGCACTACTCAATCTTTTCTTCAATTCGCTAAACGCATCCTCTTGAGTCTCCTTCCATGCAAACTTAACATTTTTCCTTGTTAGAGCAGTCAATGGCGTGGCTATTCTCGAGAAGTCTTGGATGAACCTTCGATAGTAGCCCGCCAAACCGAGAAAACTTCTTACTTCAGACGAAGTCTTTGGCACCTCCCATTCTTCGATTGCCTTAACCTTCGCTGGATCCACCTTGATTCCGTCTTTCGACACCACATGACCTAAAAACTGCACTTCCCTTAGCCAAAATTCGCATTTCGAGAATTTGGCATATAACTTCTCCCGCTTAAACAACTCCAATACAGCTCGCAAGTGAACTTCATGATCTGTCATGGACTGTGAATAGATCAGTATGTCATCAATGAATACAATGACTCACTTGTCCAAGAAAGGACTGCATACTCTATTCATCAGATCCATGAATGATGTCGGTGCGTTCGTAAGACCAAATGGCATGACTAGGAACTCGAAGTGTCCATACCTCGTGCGAAAGGCAGTCTTGGGTACATCCTCCTCCCTCACCTTCAGCTGATGATAACCCGAACGCAGATCTATCTTCGAGAAGTAACTCTCTCCTTGCAACTGATCAAAGAGACCATCTATCCTAGGAAGCGGATACTTATTCTTGACTAATAACTTGTTGAGCTCTCGGTAGTCTATACAGATTCTCATCGACCCGTCCTTCTTCTTGACGAATAGTACCGGTGCTCCCCACGGCGACGTACTGGGACGGATAAAACCTTTATCCAACAATTCCTTCAATTGAGTCATCATTTCCTTCATTTCGGCCGGAGCCAAGCGATAAGGAGACCTTGCTATTGGTGCCGCTCTCGGCATCAAATCTATCATGAACTCCACTTGCCTATCCGGTGGTAAAGTGGTTAAGTCTTCCGAAAACACCTCCGGGTACTCACACACTATCGGAACATATTCTAATCCCTTCTTCTCTTTCTTAGCGTCTACCACATACGCTAAGAACCCCACACACCCTTTCACTAAGCAACGCTTAGCCTTGATCATCGAGATCAAGCACGACTTTCTATCTCGACGATCCCCATAAACTATAACTTCCTTCTGATCCGACAAAGCTATCCGGATTAGCTTCTTATTACAAACGATATTGGCATCGTTAGACGCTAATCAGTCCATCCCCACAATGACGTCAAATTCCCCCATACCCATTAGATATAACCACAATGGGAAGGTATGACCGTCAATGTCTATACTACACCCATCATATACCTCTCCCACTAAGACTCGACTATCATCAGCTACTTCTACTTCAAACCCTTGACTAAGCTTCTTGGGTTTCACTAGCAGTTTGTGCACGAAATTTGGTGACACAAACGAACGGTTTGCACCCGAATCGAACAACACTTTAGCAAAAATCGAGTCTATGGGAAAAGTACCTGTTACCACATCTGGCGTCTCAACCGCCTCCTCAGATGTCATATTAAAAGCCCTTGCTCTCGCCCGAGTAGGCTCCACCTTCTTCTCGTTCCCTTTATCTCCAAACACCCCAGCAGTTCCCTTCTTCAGCTGAGGGCAATCAGTCCTGATATGATCAGGAGATCCACACTGGTAACACGACCTTGACCCGCGGCAATCACGAGCCATATGCCCCGTTTTCCCACATTTGTAGCACCCTTCTCGCTCCAACATACATTCCCCCTTGTGGACCCTATTACACTTGCTGCACGGTTTGCTCTCAAACTTCGAATTACTCCGATGGTCAGTTTTTGCCGATTTGAACGTCTTGGAATCACAGTTAGGCCCTTCCCATTTCCGTTTGTCTCCGCTTCTCTTGGTGGCCTGACGATTCCTTTCCTTCTCCCGCAACTCAACTGCATTTACTGCTGCCTTGAAATGTTACTGGATCCCTGTTCGAGACAAATTCTCGAATATTACCTCTTAACCCATAGATGTACCATTCCACTCGCCTTTCCTCGTTAGGCACATAAATCTCATCAAATCTGAATTTCTCGATAAACTTGGTTGTATATTCTCGAACTGTCATATCTCTCTGCTCCAGACTTAAAAATTCCTCTTATAACTTCTTAATTGCCACCAGAGGGCAAAACTGTGCCTTAAATCTCTTTAAAAACTTAGTCTAAGGCATTTCTCTAGTTGCTGCCGAACCTTGCCCTCCGGACTCCACGTCCCACCACATCACGGCCTCGTCCTTCAGCATAGACAACGCATACACAACTTTGTCCCCCTCAGAACACTTGTTGGCGTCGAACGCCAATTCCATCCCTTTTATCCATTTCATTGCCAACACCGGATCACATTCTCCCTTGAAAGTAGGGGGTTTACAGGCCACAAATTCAGGGTCGTTCCTAAGGATTTTGATGCCCTGTGCGAAGATGCTAAAAAAATGTCCCTAAGCGCTTTCAAGTAATTAAAACGACAAAATACATGATTTTTTAAGGGTTTGGAACCTAGTCAAGCTAGGCGGCTCATCTCTATGCCGATTTTTGTTAATTTAATCTTAGAAGGGTCCACCTTCACTCCGTCTCGAGTGACAACGTGACCCAAGAACTGAACTTCTTCAAGCCAAAAGTCGCACTTGGAAAACTTAGCATACAACCTTTCTTTCCTCAACACTTATAGGACTTCACGTAGATGTTGCTCATGTTCTAACTCACTCTTGGAGTACACGAGTATGTCGTCAATGAATACAATGACCGACTTGTCAAGGAATGGTCGACACACTCTATTCATTAAATCCATAAACATCGTCGGTGCGTTAGTTAGACCAAACGACATCACAAGGAATTCGTAATGGCCGTAACGCGTTCTAAAAGCCGTATTCGGAATGTCCTCCCCTCTCACCTTCACTTGGTGATATCCCGAGCGCAAATCGATTTTCGAGAAACAACCCGCTCCTTGAAGTTGGTCGAATAAGTCGTCGATCCTCGGGAGCGGATACTTATTCTTCACTGTAGCCTTATTCAGTTCACGGTAATCGATGCACATTCTCATTGTGCCATCCTTCTTCTTGACAAACAAGACCGGAGCTCCCCAAGGCGACGAGCTTGGTTTTATAAATCCTTTCTCTAGGAGTTCTTGGAGTTGAGCCATCATCTCTTGCATCTCCGATGGCGCCAACCGGTAAGGAGCTCGCGCAATTGGAGCCGCCCCCGGTATGAGATCAATCCGGAATTCCACTTGACGATCGGGTGGTAAACCGGGCAAATCGTCCGGAAAAACGTCAGGGAATTCTCGTACCACCTTCACATCCTCGAGCTTCTTCTTCTCGAGTTTTGCGTCTATCACATAAGCTAGGAAGGATGAACATCCTTTCACTAAATACTTTCGCGCTTTAGCCATGGTGATAACCGCAACATCGCCTTTCCTCCTTTCGCCATAAGCTACCACCATGTTACCATCCGATGTAGGGAGTCGGATTAGTTTCTTGGAGCATACGATTTCGGCATGATTGTCCGCCAACCAATCCATGCCAACCACCACATCGAATCCACCAATAACCATTGGCATTAAGTCGATCAAGAATTTCTTCCCTTCAATACTCAGGGTACAATCCTTCAAGACGTCAGGGATTATCACTTGACTACCATTGGCTATTTCGACCACTAAAGCAATCTCTAGACTATTAGTGGGCATGGCAAGTTTTTCGTGAAACGCAACAGATATGAAAGAGAAACTGGCACCCGAATCAAAAAGCACACGAGCAGGTACAGAGTTTAGGAGAAACATACCCGATACCACATCAGCGGATGCCTTGGCCTCTTCGGCCGTCATCTGAAAGGCTCGGCCAGGAACTCTGGGAGGGTTCTATTTCTTCTCTGGGGCGTTCCCTGTCCTCCACCTTGGGCAATCCTTTCGAAAATGCTCAGGCATCTTGCACTCGAAGCAAACAATCCCTTTGATCGGACAGTCTTTAACAAGATGCCCGACTTTACCGCACTTGGAACAAGAAATGGAACTAGAATTACAGTTGCCGTAATGCTTGCTCTTACATCTTTGGCACCATCGTGCCTCCTGTCGGTTGTTGGAATTTCGATTTCCGACAAAAGGTTGATTCCTCCTAGGAGGTGCATAATTGCTTTCCCACTTCCTCTTGTCCCCAACCACAACCGCCTTCTCCGACTTGCTCCTCGCAAAGATCTCTTCCATGAATTGAGCCTCCTCAATCGTCTCGCGAAGATTGGAAGCCTTGGAGTTGTGGACCATGGACAACATGTCCGTCGGTAGGCCATTGAGGTAGGCCTTTATCTTCTCTTTCTCTGTTGGGGCTACGTGCCCCACCAAATCAAGTTTCTCCATAAACTGTCGGGTGTACTCTCTCACCGTCAAGTTCCCCTTTACCAGAGACCGAAACTCCTTTTCGATACGGTCCATAGATCTCTAGCTACATAACTCTTCCATAAGCTTCCTTTTAAACTCGACCCAAGACAACTGAGCCAATACGGTAGGAGAGAGAGTGGATTGAGTAACATTCCACCAGGTGAGCGCCGAGTCCCTCAGCAGTTGGGTACCAAAACGTACTCTCTGATCGTCTCCACATTCCGAGGAGCCAAAAGCTTGCTCAACAGCTCTTATCCACTTCACACATAAAATTGGGTCATCAGAACCAGTGAACTCTGGCGGCCCGCATCCCAGAAAGGATTTGTATGAGCAGCTTCTCCCATTCTTCTGAGCACCCACAACTCTGTGCTCTTCCGTTCGGATACCCGGATCGGTGCCACCAGAACCAACCACGACGTTATCAGCAACCACCTCATTTCTCTTAAGGCTGGCATCGCGATCCTCCAACATCTTCATGAACGCTTCTTGTTGCTTTTCCATTGTCGTCGATACCATCTGCATGATGCTTGCCATCATGTCAGCCTGAGGGTTTGCCTCCTGAACCACTGGGTTTGTGGATGCCAAATCCACCCTCGGCACTTGTCCCACCTCGCCCGTGAATATAGGCGGCATACCCGGAGGAGCGACAATCGCTGTCCGAATCACTGGATTTCGCTCAGGCGAGCTATCTTCACGCAAATCCCCATCGACTAACGGTCGACTACGAGTGTTCACCATTCTAGAGTAATGGTTGCCACACAAGCACGAGAGAAAGAGTAAGAAAAGATTAACATAGTTGAGCACAAAAGAAACGTACTGCTACGTCTACCAAATGTCATAACATTAGCAAACCAAGCACACTCACGTAAAATATCCTCATAATAACATTAGCTAAGTGAGATTATGAACATATAACACATAAGGATTCTTGTTACCATTATCACAACGCTCAATGAACATAACTTCCGTTGACTCTAAGACTAACCCATCTTAGAAGTTCTACCCAACTCACAAATCCTTGCCTAACATACCCAGTCTAAGTCTAGACATCTTACATTCATGCCTAGTTCACTTAAACTAGAGCTCTGATACCAACTTGTAACACCCTAAAAATTCGGGCAATTTTAAAAATTGAAAATTCGGCAATATAACGTTTATAAATAGGGCAATCCACCCAAAAAGGGCAAAACGTGAGCATTTACAAAACCTGCGATAATGTATGGGAAAAAGACAACAAACTAATCTAAACTACCTCTAGCTATATTACATTGGTTGTCAACCCAATACCAAAAATGAATAATTGTTTTAAATGCTAAATGCTTCCAAAATAACTATCTTCCAAAAATGCCCTCAAGAGACCGCGCTCTCCTCTCAACCCCTCGACGACCCGTCGTTAAGGGAACCTGTTATACACATCATTTGAGAAAAAGTGTTAGGCTTAAAGCCTAGTGAGAACATACACTTTATATGAAAGACAACAAAAGATATAGTTGCAATAAAGTCGAAACTGTTTTCATCAACATCCTTGAAAATGGTTTAGTAAGCACATGTTGACCTTCCGGTCCAGACTTCATCTTGTGATGACGGGTATAAGCCTGAATTCCAAGGATTGTGGCGAAACACAAAGTAGGCCACTTTTCGAGTTTTGAGCTCGTCATACTAGGATCAAGGTCGTGAACACGCCGGCTCAAATAAAGATGTGGGGGGATGGCGCCCAATGATCCTAGTCATACTCATTCACTAGGATTTACATTTACGACCCACGGCTAGTAACCGGTCCCACATAACCGTACCAAGTTGCCCTCTAGGGTCCAATGTCTCAACTAGCTACATACGGGAGTTACCCCCAAATAATAAGTCAACTAAATACCTATGGATCCATTTGTAATAGTCTAGACTCGTCACAATACACTTGTGACCAACTATAATCAAACATATAGTTCATATTGCCATGAAGTTCCCAAATCACATTTTGATGGTTAACTGCTGATAAGAATTACAAAGCCCATATATAAAAGACGAGGCTACCATCTCAATTCCCAAAATACTTCTTTACCAAATAAACCTTTCCAAAGTAGAAACCATTTTATTGAAACGTGGACTTCTTCATATTTTAAACCATTTAACTCCATTCCACCAAAAATACCCACAATATGCATAAAACATAAACTTGGTTAAAATGACAAATATTTAACACATACTCAACAAAAGGAGATAACATTCATATGTGTAGCTTCCAATCATGGATTATATCTTGGTTTCACAAAATAGTAAGAAACCCTAAAAATCTCCCAAAATACTAAGTTAGGTCAAATCTCATTAAAGGTGAAAATGTTAAACAAGGAGATGTTTAGAAGTTTAAAATATGCATTTTGATGTGTATAAAGTTAAATAAAAGAGAAGTATGAACTCACAATGGGTATATTCCAAACCCTAGCAATTTCTAGTTGAAGAGAACTAACACTTGAGGACCTCGAGATCTTCACAATGATCACTTGACAACCTAGAAGATAAGTAAATGATCTTAGGACACAACAACTAGGAGTAAATGAAGAGATAGGTGAGGAGGAACTCACCTAGGGCACAAAATCGCCTGAAAAAACGCACCACCCAAGCTCCACACCCAAGGCCCAAGGCCCTATCTTTGACATTTAATATGCGTATTTTATGTCAAAGAGAGCCCACTAAGAACACTATACTCCAAGACCCAAACAATTAAATGATTCATTTAATGCTCAATGATTGGAGTTTATTAAGTGCTCTAATTTTTATTTTGGCTCCTATGTGGGACAAAGTTTCTCCTTTAACCTTTTTACCACTTAGGGGTCACATTCACACAAATACACACATAAATCACAAGTGGGTTATTCTTACCGAAAATTCGGGCGTTACAAAAAATATCAATCAATTTTTCATATTTGACATTCGCTAAAAGTTTACTTTCAAGACTCAAAATTGCTAACCCGTTTAGCCTTTCTTGACTCATGGTAGACTGTAAATACGACTTCAATAACTTTAGCTTTCAAAAGCTTATTTCAGCGGATGCTACCGTGAAAAACAAAAAAAAATTAACAGACTTCTAGACCAAGCAGTTTTGAATATTGTACAGCAAAAACAAAAAAATTTATCCAAAGCTTTTGAATAAACCAACCATTTTCTATCATAAGAATCACCATTATGTAGCTTACGGACATAACGTTCACAAGAAAAATGTCTACCAGCTTCATCTTCGAGAAAATTGATGTTGGTTTCCCTTATAGGACTTTTTTCACTAAGCATATCTTTCATTTTTGAATCCAAGCCATCCCAAACACGTGGATCAAAAATATTCAAATTAACTTCATCATTACAAGCGTTTTCATCGTCTCTAACTTCAATGGCATTTTTAATAATTTCAACAAAATTATCAACTTTAGGCTTAACATTTGCAGGCATAGTTTCAGACAGATTTTCAGAAACATTTGCATTCCTAACAAAATATACATTTAATGATCCATGTAAAGATTGAGCAATTTCTTGTTGTCTTTTCTTTCTTTTTTCTATTTTTTGCACCTGATGGTTGTTATCTAGGAAACATGTTTAATGAGTACAGAAGGATAAAACCTGGATAAAGAGTTGACACTTGAAAATCGCACAAAAATCAATTGTTCCACAAAGACAGAGACACAAAAATCGCACAATCGGTTGAGACTAGAAACTCAGAAAGTCGAAACAGTGAGGATTGAGGTTTGGGAGTTGAGAGTTGGAAGTTCGAACTTACTGTATATATAGTCGACGACTGGCAGAGAACTTACGTTAATCGTCTGCGGTCTGCCTCCCTCCTCTCCCCTGGAATTGGAACGCCATTTGCCCATCTTTGAAAATCGAAATGCTCGTTTGTCTTTCAAACACCAAACATGAGAAATCAGATCAAGGGCAACATATTCTCACTACTTCAGGTCTTACAAGGCCTTGAAAAGTTGGGTTTGGGCTTGTGTTTAACATTTCATGATTGAAGCCCTAAGTCATAAATTATAAAATCCAAAGGCCTAAACTAATAACATATATATATATAACATATGACGAAAATTTGATGCCCCTATGGGTTTTGATGCCCTGTGCGGTTGCACGGGCTGCACGGGCCTAGGGCCGGGCCTGCGCAAATTCTTTGAAGCTACACCCTTTCTCCATTACAGTTTTGGTCGACATTGCAGGTGTTGATTGGGAGTGACTTCCCACCACGGTCACTGGCGAGTCAGAAATTTCATTCACTTCCTTGTCCTCACTCTTTTCCTTGCCTGCTGAAACTTCCTCTGTTCGTTGTGCCAACAAAGCATTCAGAGTTTCTTGCAGCTTTCCCATTTCAGCTGCAAAGGTTTTCTGCGTAACGAAACCTTGATTTCGACCCCCACCACGGTTCCGAGTCTGCCTCCGTCCCCTAACCGAAGACGAACTCTCCTGATGAGAGGTTTCTTGCTCAGGTCTAGGCTCTACACTCTTGGCCCGACGATCAACACGGGTTGTCTTTCCCCCGCGAGTCCCAGCAGTCGGCTCTTTCACTTGAGTGGTCGCTTCCTTAGTCGTTTTCCCTTTAGGTCGACCGCGACCCTTTCCTGATCGGTTCCATATTTTAGGAACCGGCAGTTCCGAAGCGGTTCCGGTTCCAAAGGCGGGTACCCGCTTCCGATGTTCACCCCTAATTTTGATTAATTTATTTAATTTATTAAATGGTAATAAAATAAATATTTTTTAACAAAATACATCATTATAAAGTTTTCATGCAAACGATTAAAGTGACATTAAAATAAAAATTTTAGAGTAAATTACGTTTTAGTCCCTGTGGTTTGTTAAAATTATAGATTTCATCCTTGTGGTTTCTAAATTTCGATTTTAGTCCCTATGGTTTGCAATTTATTTCTATTTTTGTCCCTGGGCCAAAACACTACTTTTAAGTGTAAGAACTAAAACATAAATTAGTTGTAAACCATAGGGATGAATAAAACAATAAAATTCAAATCATAAGGACGATAAAAGTAAGGAATTATAAACCATATGAATAAAAATCGTAATTTTAAATCATAAAGACGAAAATAGAAATTTTCAACAAACTACAGGGACCAAAAACGTAATTTACTAGTTTTCAATTTTTGTTTTATACCTTTTCTATATTGCCTTTTATTATTAATATTTAACAATTACATAAATTAACCAAAATATATAAACCGTGTAAAAAATATTTTTAGGATAATAAATGAAAGTTTAGATAATATAAAATACAACGAAGAAAACTTAAAGAAATAAATCAAATGTAAAAAGAGAAACATATTTGATATTTTAGAAGAGAATTGTTTCTTATTATGATGTTATGTTAGTAATATATAAGTATGTTTTACTTTGTTCCATGGGGTGGGTTAGAACATTCATGTTCCACTTTGTTTCTGTATTTTCCACATAAAAGTTATAACATCTCAACTAAAATATAAACAAGCGGATCGATTTTTAAAATAAAATTCTCAATGATTGAATAATAATCCATGTCATATCGGTCCCAAACTTACAATAGTTAAATCAAGGTTTGTATTAAACAATATATTCACAACTGAGATAAAATAATAAACTAAATGTTGGTCTTCTATCCGCCCGCTAGACCTTCTCTTTGCCCTTGGCTGCTTTGTCTAAAACACGACGGCCTGAAAAGATTTTTAATTTTGAAATAGCGAGGGTTAGACCATAGGTCTAGTGAGTTCCCTCTAACAGTTAAGCAACAAAATATACTTTCCAGAATTAGAAATAACATTTAATAATGGCACATGAACAAAACACGCTACGGACCACACGACCGTCAAAGACGATATGTCTAACTCGCGCTGCCTTAATGTTGGGACACGCCCCCCAACGACATAAACGGACCACACTCCCCGGCGCGAGTAGGCGGGCCACACTCCCCGACTTAGGCCACGTAACCCACAATTAATGTATGCATACATTTAAACAACAACAATTTATAACACACTTGAACAATTTAGTAAAATCATGCCATCATAAATAAATCAAAGTTTAAAAATAAACTTCACATGCTTTAATCATCAAAGGTTTAATTTAGAAAAACTCACCTGAAGTCCGCCGCTAAAAGTTTTCGTCTAGATATGTACCCCGGTTCGAACCTATAACACGAGACATCGCTCGATGAATTAACGGTACCTTCTAATTAAACAAATTAATCCTTAATACCCTCATCCCCAACATCATCTACCCTGGATCGAATATAACGCGCTAAATCTAAATTGGAATAAAATCCTCCAATCCTTAATTAATTAATTTAAACAAAATAAAAGAATGTGGGTCGACTTATGAAAGTCCAGCACCACACTCATTTTAAACCCACAGGACTATGGGCCTTATTTGAATCCATGAGGTCACGACCCACCTAACCCAACTCAAAGACCGGCAAAACCCCGACCGGTACCACTAACTTCGACCGATACGTTACCTACGATCGGGATTGAACAACAAACGACCGGGGCGATGGGAGGGTTCGACCGGATTCCAACCTTGACCGGTGTTCCTCCCGACCGGTAAAGAGGATCGACCGGCCCCTATCGGGCGACCGGATCTCCCCTCAGTTAATCGACCGGGATCTCTCTTATCGGGCGACCGGGGTCTCTCCCCTCGGTCAAACGACCGGAGTCAAATGCTAAGCCTTGACCGGTGTCGACTAATACTGAATCGACCGGGGTCCGATAAATGGAACGAATAAACCCAGAGGTTTAATGTTCACAACTGTAGTTCTCGCCCGAACTTGAAATCGATTGCAAGATAAACCATATTCCATCATTAATAATAACTTGAATTTAATAAAATTTTCGTTAACCATCGCGATAACTTGTATCGGTTTCTCAATCAATCCCAAACTCAGAAAACCAAGAACTCAAATTCAATCCATTACTGAAAGTGAATATTTAGGGATAGAGATAACAGATTACAGATGGCTTACCTCAAAGAGAAAACGAAATCCCACTTTAAATCGTGAAACAAATCTTCCTCCTCTCCCGGTCTTGCCAAATTGCCAAGAACACCAAAACTTCAAAGCGACCGCACACCAACACACACTGGAATGCTATACCAAATAGGGTTAAAGACCCTATTTTCCTAACTTTTCACTTTAGCCCCTCACAACAATGCTTTTCTAACTTTTACTCCAAACTTAAATTTCTTTGGTTTTGACCGGGTTATTACAAAAGTCATGCCAAGCGTGGAACAATGATACACGTTCAGTTTTGTTCTGTAATGTTCAGTGTACCAAATGCACATTTGGAAAGCATACTAAAGATGGTCAAATTGGTACAGGTCGAGACCGATTAGGACTAATTATGCTTTTTACGAAAATTCAAGGCTCGACCCATTTGGGACCAGTTATACATAGGCTCGATTTTTTTATTAAGTTTTTATAAATTACATATAAAGTCTTTGATACTAAATTTCAAAAATTGTAATTATAAGAACATGTATAATTGGGGTATGTGTTGTGTGTACTGTATATGCATGTGTGAGGGGGGTTAATGTAACACCCTGGATTTTTGTTATAATATATCGTTGTAAATTTTGTGTATAACTCGTGTCGTTATCACCATAATTGGTTTATCGTTCGAATTTATGTTGTTCGGTAAAGTTGGAACCTTCCAGTGAGTTTCGCGACTTGCTCGCGACTTGGAGTCGCGGCATAAGTCGCGATGTCCACTGTTGATTATGGGTATACGAGCTTCACGACTTGCATGGGAGTGGTAGTCGCGGCATTAGTCGCGACATCCACTGTTTGGGTTTTGATTTGAGAACACGGGCGAGTTATGCCGCGAGTTGAGGTCGCGGCATAACCCGCAAAAGACCCTGGCCGACTTAAGGGTTTCAGTTTCACAAATATCTCATTCTCTCAATCTCAAAATCTCTAACTCTCTCCTCTGTCCTCTCTCTCTAAATATTTTCTCTCTCTCTCTAGAGTTTGGTAGTTATATTTGGTGTTCGATCCGAGGTTTCGGTATTTTAAGCTTCACCTCTACGTCGTGATCGTTATCTGGTTTTCCGGGTTTTATCCTAAAACCTACTGGTGAGTTCCTACTATCATTTTAAACTTTATACATATCAAAAGTTACCTTTTTGGAACTCCTATATATCTCAATGGCTTCAGATTTAAGTTTTCTACATATTTGATATAACTTGAGTTTTGGGAGATTTTAGGGTTCCCGATCATTATGTTTACTAAAATGATGGATCTTATCTTAATGAAGTAAAATGATGTTTTACTTGTACATTATGCGTATATATGAAAAGAATGTTTAAGAACTCATTTTAATGATTTTCATTCTTACCAGAAGTTGAACTGGTAATGACATTTTGTTTATAAAATGTGTTTATACCATATGTTTATTTATGGTTGGTCACATATGTTGTTGAGACGAGTCTGTACCATTAGTAGTGGATCCCTAGGTTTTGAGTCGACTGTATTGTTGGGATGTCACATTCCCCATTTTGTAGTTATGGATGCATATGATCCTCGGGGGCAACTTGGTACGGTTATGTGAGGCCGGATACTAGCCATGGTTCATAGTGATCCTAGTGAAGGAGTATACATTGGTTTTGCTTGGGGCTAGATCTCACGTTGTAGCACGTACTTATGCGTTCGTATCCTTGGATTCCAATTGTTTAGCTCATAACTTGGATTTTGGCTTACTTTGTGTTATGCCACAATCCTTGGTAAAATGTTTTATCGTTGGTCATTTGATAACATGTTTATAACGAAAAAGCCCGGTTGTGGCAAAGGTTTCAATTGTAAGATTAAACCTCTTTGGAAATATTATCTTATGATACAAATGTTTATATCTTTTGAGTTTTATAAACTGTATGTTCTCACCAGGCTTTAAGTCTGACACTTTTTCTCAAATGATATGTATAGCAGGTTTCCCTTAGCGGTGGAATGCACTGGGTTTTGAGAGACGAGTTGGGTCTCGAGGCATTTTGAGATGACTAAAGTGTTAATAGCTAGGCATTGTTAAATCCCATTCTTTTGATGAATTTTGGATTGTCAACTGGTGTAATCTAGATAGTTATGTTTAGATTAGTTTGTTGATGAATTCTAAATCCGTACAGGTTTTTATAAAGTCTTAAGGACTGATACACTTTTTGAGAAGTTTATAGCAATACAGATGTCATATTGCCTTATTTATGAAGTTTTAAATTACTCTGAATTTTTGGACGTTACAGTTAATGAAGGAAGTTGCAGTTTTTTTGTAGAGCCCTGAAAACTTATTGGAAAGGTCATAAGAGCAATGGTAGGTGGAGGGGGGATGGGACCATCGGAGCAGGGGAAGAAGGCCATCTTTACAGTGGTCGTGGGTAATAGTGGGGTTGTTGTTGAGAATTAATGTTAGTTGTCGAAGACATGTGAAAATGAAGTGGGTTAGGAGAGTTCTTATTGCCGGAAAGCAACGCTGTAACATAAGAACAAATCTAAAAAAAAATTAAACGGGATACCTTTTTTATTATTATTATTCATGTAAGTATTTGTTTTTTTGTTTTATTTTATGTCATATCATTAAAGATAAACACTTAGAAGATCTTATGGGGTAATATATATATATATATTTTTATTTTTCTTTCCTAATTTTCCAATTTTTATTAAATAATAGTTCATTGTATAAATTGTTAAAGTTTGAGTACAAGTTATTTTAGATTTTATAATGAAATAAAAATAAAATAAAAACATAAAATAAATATTTGTATCCCCAACCCCCAAATTAATTATAAGATCATAAATAATAATTAAGTTTATTTAATTTCAAAAAACTATATTATAATTTAAATTGAGATTTATAGCAACCATATAAAGGTAAATATTAATTAATCATAATAAATAAATAAAACAACATAATGAACTTAAATGAGTAAATAACAGTCTCATGAATTAATTAACCAATTTAAAATGTCCAATATAATGAACATTTAAATATTGCTATGAAAGGAAGTCAATTCTTATGAAATATAATTCATATGTTATACAAGATAATTATTCATATTTTGATTAAAAAAAATGAGGGATATATATTTTTTATTGCATGTTTTGTTTTTATTTTAACTTTTATAAAACTTATAATAACTTACATATAAGTTTTAATAATTTGTACAATAATTTACTATTTAATAAAAATTTAAAAAACTAGGAAAAAAAATTAAGGCTATGTTTGGCAAAAAAATCTAGTTTATCAGCTAGTTTTTTTTCCTGATACATGTTTGGATGACTATAAGCTAGCTTATTGAAAAACTACTCATATGACTATGTTTGGCAAAAAAAGCTAGCTTATAAGCTAGTTTATCAGCTAGTTTTTTTTCCTGGTACACGTTTGGATGACCATAAGCTAGCTTATTGAAAAACTACTCATAGTAGCGTTTTGAACAACTAGCTTATCAGCTACCAGCTAACTTATAAGCTAGTTTGCCAAACAATATCATAGTAGCATTTTAAAAAGCTATCTTATCAGCTACTAGCTAGCTTATAAGTTAGTTTGCCAAACAATGCCTAAGAAACCCATATTATCATCAAAACATAATGAATATTTTAACTTTGAGTAAACTACTATTTTCGTCCATGTGGTTTGTAGTTTATAACTATTTTCGTCCCTGATATATGACTAAAGACTTTGCAACTCCTTTCTATTTTAGTCATTGAGAATATTAGTTTCGGAGACGAAAAGGGAAATGAATTGCAAAAAAAAAAAAAGAGTAAACTACGATTTCCGTCCCTGTGGTTTGATGTTTATAACGATTTTCGTCCCTGATCTTTTAAAATTGCTTTTTTAGTCCCTGTGGTTTCTATTTGCTTCCATTTTAGTCGCTCCATCCAATTTTATTAAAATTAAATGTTAATTCATTTAAAAATAGAATAAGTAAATTACATATTTGGTCCTTATGATATATAAGTTTTTAAAATTTTATCTTAGTTTACATTTTTTTACTTTTTCTTTATTTATTGTATTCTATCAAGACATTTATTTTTCTATTAATTATATTGTATATTTTCATAATTATTATAAATTTAATTATAAAAAGAATCAAATAATTTCGTTAAAAATACTGCTAAATGCATGATATTTTTTTCAAACTATTAGGTTTAAATCTTCTAAAATTTATATTTTTTATCTATTGATTTATTAAAGTTTTTTATTTATTTTAAATTACCATCGAAAAAGGTTTAATAAAATTCGATAAAAAAATAGTATTATTTTTATAACAACCGACTGTTTTTTGTTAAATGCAATTTACTCTCACTATTCTAAATTTTCATTTAATCCTTATTTTCTATTAATTAATCAAGTTTGTTTAATATTTAAATAAAACATACACACACGCACACACCATTTTAAATTAGGTTATATATTAAAAACAAAAAATAAAACAATAAAAGGATAATAAGATTTCAATATGGTGTTACAAGAATCATGCAATAAGTCATGACGTGCCACAAAATTAACGTGACGTCAAACACAAGTCTTAAATCTCATGTTATTTAGAACATTGATGTATATATATATATATATATGTGTGTGTGTGTGTGTGTGTGTTTTTGTTTAGTTTAAATATTAAATAAATTTGATTAATTAATAAAAATAAAGTTTAATGAAAATATGAAATAGTGGAAGTAAAGTGAATTTAACAATAAACAACCGGTTGTTATAAAATAAAACTATTTTTTCTCGAATTTTATTAAAAAAAATTCAACGGTAATTTAAAATAAATAAAAACTTTTAATAAATCAACAGATATAAAATATTAATTTTAAGTGATTTAAACTAAAGCTTTGAAAAAATATCATGTATTTATCAGTATTTTTAACGAAATTATTTGATTATTTTTATAATTAAAATGTTATAATAATTACGAAAATATACAATATAATTAATAGAAAAATAAATGTTTTGATGAAATACAATAAATAAATAAAAAGTAAAAAAAATGTAAACTAGTATAAAAATGTAAAACTTTATATACCATACGGACCAAATATGTAAATTGCTTATTCAATTTTTAAATGAACTAGTTGTATACCCGCGCAATGCGGCGGGAGCAACGAATGTAAACGATTTTGAAACTTTGATGGTATACAACATAACTCATCCCACCAAATAAATTTGTTAAAAGAACGACAGTAAAAGAACTAAACCATTTAGGGCAAACTCTTTTGCCAAATCGATGCTTAAGTTAGAAAATACATGAGGTACACAATCATATCTAGAAAAGATATTAGTTCAATACATCGTGCACATAATCTAACAAAAGGAAAAGCAAAAGATAAATTAAAACAACACAATTAAAATCAAATGGAGCACAACTGCACAACACGGAAATAACTGTGAGAATCTGGAGCCAGAACAATGACTTTTGAGAAGTTAACGTACATAGTTCATTTGCAAGCTTCTCCAAAGAGTCCCGAGTGTTTAAATCGTCAATTCTTTGATGTGGCTTGTAAGTTTCTCCCATTATAACCAAACAAACTGAATATAAAAATACTATGATTTCTTATGATGATCCCATAATGATGTATTTTAAATGTTTAAGTCTTCACACCAAACACAAGTTTATCAGTTCCTACCCTCTTTTCAACAATCACGTGCCATCACACTTTCAACAACACTCCATCAAAACTAAAAAAATATGAAAGTCAACTCTTGACTACTGGGAGGAAGAAAGAAAGAACCAAAAAAGAGATAAAAGTTCACATTCTTGTCACTATTGTTGGCATACTGCAGATCCCTAAAAAAGATAAAAAATAGAAAGTTTAATTGTCTAACGAAACAGTTTATACACCCAATTTAGGGGTCGTTTTCCCCAACACTTATCTAGTAAGCACTTACCGGTAAGCGCTCACCAGGTAAAAGTTGTCACCCTCACTTACCGGGTAAGATTCTCATTCTTATCATCGCTCTGTAAGATTTCGGGTCCTTACCATCTGGTATAGTAAATGACCGGGTAAGTGCTTGCCGTGGTAAGCATTTAGTAAACACCCCCTTAGTTCACTCATAGACCTTTAGTATCTAAAGTAATATTGACATATGATTAAAGAGATTAAAGCAAGAAAGGCTTACCTCTTGCAAAGGGATTTGCTCCATAAAGTATTTTTGTACTTATTGGCTCATCATAAACAACTTTGACATCGCATAAAGCTTCACAAAAACCTGGAAGAATGCAATAAAGAAGTGCACGAAATCAAACCCTCAAGGAATTCCACAAAGGGGTTTAAAAGAATCAGACATTATGAGTCACTAATTACAAGGCCAAATTAGTTTCGATTTTCCCCTAGCATCTTATGTTCGGTCTCATTCTCAGATCCAAACTCCATACAACCAAACCCAAATCGAATGAGGTTCGGGTTTAAATGGTTTCAGTAATTCAATTTTCGAGTTAAACGGTTTAATTAACCAAATATGGTGATTTTATTTGACTCGGTTTTCGGTTATCTTTTCAATTAGCATTAGTACAATAAGCATCAAAACCTTCAAGCAAGGGAAAAGATGCATCTATTATGATTATGTTTTGTGACTCTTCAATTTGGTTTTGTAAAAAAGATTTCACTTAGAACAAACTTGCATTGTGTTCTCGAATTTGGTATAAAAATAGAATAAAAAATAAAGGAAAAGAAAGTAAATGTATCATTTTTCATGTTGTGAAAGGACGCTTCAAACGGATTAAATCGGCTCCAAATAAATAGAAATTGAGATTGGTCTGGATATAAGTCAGAGACCAAAAAGTGATATCTAGATTCATGTCCAGAAGGGACATCTTGTTCAACTAAATAATGACGTAGGTTTAAACATGATATTTAGATTCAAGTGAAAAAACCTTTTGTTAGTTTTTTTTATGATGTGTATTAATCTATATTTACAAAAAGATGCATAATTATGAAACACATCAGCATATGAACATGGATAAAGAATCATAAACAATAAGGTGGTCAATGCTTACTTGATGAAGCTTTCAAATGACTGCACATTTTTTCCCGTCTTTGCATCTGAACATGAAAAAAATACCGAATTCAGACAGATCATTGTAGTATCAAGGATGTACACTCCGATCATCAAAAATAAAGGTTCAAACAGAGAATGAGCAGGTCACGCACTTACTCTTCATGTGTGAAGTCTATGAGATTTTTCACTTGGTCTAACAACATTGTATGGTAATTCCTAGACAACCAAATAGACCCATGTTAACTTCCACTCAGAGTCTTATGAATGAATACAAATTGTTTAAGATGGATCATGGTAATTCCTATACAACCAAACAGACCCTTGTTCCCTAGGGTGATTAAATTTTACAACATCCTTAACCTATTAAAAAAGAAGTTGAGTCTGTGGTCGATTTTGGTTAAGCAACAAAAGGTGAGTTTGTTGTCGATTTTGGTTAAGCAACAAAAGGTGAGTTTGTTGTCCATGAGTCAGAAGAAGTTGAACCTGTTGTCAATGAGCCAAAAGAGGTTGAACCCCTTCGTTGAGAAAGGTGTACAGATGTTACATGTATTTGTAGAAATTGTTAAGACAGATGATCAGACACGATTGTAAACTACAATAACAAAAGTGGCTCAAGATTCTTCAATCATCCTTCACTATGACACCAAGTTTCAATTTCAACCATATATTAACTACAATTTAATAGCGTAATGCAAAAATATATACTAAACAATGTAAAAATCGTAAAAATATTACCAAGCCTAATCCAATTGCAGCCACAAACCAATCGGTTGAAAATCCTTACTCAGAGCATGATTACCTCCAACTTCCTACAACATGTAAAGAAATTGCAAAAAAGACCATTGTCAATACCACTTGATAGGTGTGTAGGTATGCAACATCCGGATCAAAGAAAATGTCGATTCACACTTGGTTCCCTTGATAAAAGTTAAAGGAAAATCAAGAAAGGATTCGATCAATCTCAATATCAACAAGGAGTAATATTCCATAAAATCAAGAATCAACAATCCATAAAGTTATAATAGATTTTAAGCCTTAACCCTATAAACAATAAACAACATTGCAGTGAAAGTTTTGGTGAATAAACTCTAAATGAGGAACATATCAAAATGGAGACAGAGAAATCGACAAAAAAAATTAACTGAGATGGAGATGAAAGCAAAAAGTTGTATGATGAAAGAACCCTAACCGTAAATGGATTTAAACCTCGAAAAGTTGAATGAAGACCCAAAACTCTAATTCACAAGGAAATTGCAGAAAGACATATTTAAAAGATGTGATTGAAGAACTAAAAAGAGAGAAGAGAGAACTCACATGCCGTCAAAGGAGGGAGGAATCGGGGCCAAAGATGTCAAGTGGAGGAGGAGCTCGTTGAGGTGGCAACATTAGGACAACTGCGGCTTGCAATTCACCGGAATCCCCTTTCTTGAACATCTGCAGTGGAACTATTTTGTCGAAATCACCCCTGGGATCCATCGTCTTAATCAGAATAAAGGTAATTCTATAAAAACCTAGATAATAAATAGATGATGGTTGTTCATGAAGGAGATGGAGCAAACCCTTACCCTAGAAAGTCATGGACGATTATTGTCTTGTGCAACTACCTCGAATCAGAAGCAAAAAGGGATCACGAAGATGAAACCCTAACCATGGGAGAGGAGAAATGTAGAATACAATCATGAAGATAAACTTAAACCGGATGAATAATCACATCGCATTGGAAGTCGTTCGTCGTTTGGGAGGAGGGAGGAATCGGGGCCAGAGATGTCAAGCGGAGGAGGAGCTCGTTGAGGTGACGGCATTACGACTTACCAGAGATGGAGCGACGGAGAAGATGAAGATGGAACGATGGAGAACCCTAACCGTATATACTGGAAGATGATTGAATCGACAGGATTGGGGAGCTTCAATCGTCATCTGGGATTTGACAAGGTCATCGAATCGGCACGTTGGGTTTGGGGAAGGAGGGAATGCGCAACTCACATGAGAAATAAAACGCATTGATAGCTTGTACATAATGCTTTATCAATTGTACTTAAGATTTTAAGACTTTTAAGACTTCATGCTTTAAAAGGTAGTATTCAATGCATTAACTTTTGTTTTTAAGACTTTGGTGAAATCTGCTTTATAAGGTAGTATAGATTAACAATTAATTTTAAATAAAATTGGATGGAGGGATGAAAATGGAAGTAAATAGAAACCATAGGGACTAAAAAAGCAGTTTTGAAAGACCAAAAACTAAAATCGTTATAAACATGAAACCATAGGGACGAAAATCGTACTTTACTAAAAAAAAAACTTTTAAAATCAGGGACCAAAATGGTTATAAACAACAAACCACAAGGACGAAAATCGTAGTTTACTCTTTAACTTTAGTAGTTTTAAGGACTAAAAGCGAAATGAAATAAAAATCTCAGGGACGAAAATCGTAGTTTACTCTAAATTATGTTTGCCATCAGCTTCTCCGCTCAAGAGTGAAGTCACAGGCTCAGTTGTCACAGCTTTGCATCATCTTTTCTTTAATCGTCTTTAGCTTCTCTCAGATCGCTGATCATTACTTCGTTCTAATCTTCAAATCTCTAGATTCCAGGTTCGTTATTTGACTTATATCTCTTGATCTGTTTAGTATTCTCAATTGCTCTATCTAAAACTAGGGTTTCAACTTTCTATTCGATTGTTCTATAGAGAATAAGGGTTTCTACTGTTCACGTCCCATGTTTTCTTCGTATGAAGTGCCGGATTCCTTAAATTAAGCTTTGTATTTCTTTTTAATCTATAGGATGGAACAAGAGGTGATAGAATCAGAGATGATATTACCTACTCACCTACGTTTTAAAAAGATTCAGATGCACGAGAAGTATCCAAAAGGACAAGCTAGAGGGAGGCACTGGAAACACCTCAAGCAGATCATACAAGCTGAAAATTACCAAAATTATCCCGCTGAAGAACCAAATTGTAAGTTGTTACAACAATACTGCATCATCTTTCTATTTGTAGAACTCTGAGATATTGATATTTTACTTATTGCATCAGTTTATGCATGTTACTTGTTGGTTGTTCTGTTGTGATAATCTGGATTATTACCGTTTGATATATTGTTAGATGATGGGGTAGGTCTGCAAAAAGGTTGCCTTTGAAGAAAATTGGTGAAACAGCTGCAATTATTTTAAATTTATCTTATGAATTGGCACAGATGTTAAGCATTCCAAAATCATATTTACGATGCTGACATAGTAACAGAAGTAATTGCATTATCTCATTTCAAATTGTGATGATATAGAGTTAGGGGTTTGGAATTATGTATGTCAACGAGAATAAACATGAATACACAGTACAATAGATATTAATTGTGCTTGATTTGACAAGGAAACAAACTATATACTTCAAAATAGACACCAGAAGGGGTTTAGTACTGAATGCAGAAAAAATATTATTTCAAACTGAAGTAAGGAACTGAAGTTCTATCAATCTGTCATAGCAAAAGGAATGATTATCTTGTTCGCGAAGGTTGCAACCCACTTAGTACTTCCCTCTGGACTCAAATAGCCTGGATTTGAGTTATGGATGTTGATGATGAGACCCAAGTGAAGGTCAAAGATGGCTCAAAAGGACCACACATGTCATCGACCATTTGTGATGAAATTGGGTCAAGGTCTTAAGTTCTTAACAGTTTAGTTGAGATATGAAGGGTTAGATTTGATCTGAAATGCTATGACACCGATTGGGAATGTCAAAGGATGTTTAAGAAGGTTGGAGACGTGGATTTGATGTGTTTGTGTAAAAATACTCTTCATGAGAGCGTCAACAGGTTTAAGAGAGGATTGGTGAGACTTCAGGTATAGCTACAAGGTCCATTAGGTGTCAGTGTGGCGCTTGTCGGCTCCGATGAATCTTAAGAAACCCCTGGAGGCCTTGATTGCTGAAAAGAAAGGCACACTCAAGATGACAGATGGTCTAGTGACGCTGGTCGAAGTTGTAGGAGGTGGCAGAAGGCTATGACAATGATAATCATAATTTAAGGGGTTGGCAATGACTAAGGAGGCTCCAAAAAAGTTGGTGAGGTCTGTCGTGGTGGGAAAAAGATAGGGTTCAAAGTTCTGTTGAAGAGCCTCATCAAGTGCGTTGAAGTTTGTAGAGGCATAATGTCACCTGTGCTTATGCTCACCATTTTGTGCTCCTTTGCCAGGTATGAACTGCTGGAGGCGATGGAAATTATATATTAGAGCTTCAAAAATGGCTTTTGGCCTAGTGGTATCTGTGCCTTTGGCCTCTCAGGAGGTCAGTGGTTCAAACCTCACTAAAGGTGAAGAGGGTGTGTGATTTTATTTGTTGCATATGTCGTATATTAAGAAAAGTTGTACCAAAAAAACCATTGAGGGGACAATATAGTGACACCTGTACAAGCAGAAGGAATTAATAACAGTTGTTGGTGTCTGGTTGGGTATCAGGAGGCTTCAGGCAATGGCACCCTAGGTAGGCTGTAACATAGCTGTTGGTGGAAGAACAAGGCAGAGTTCAGGAGTAAAAGCTTCTACTAGACCACCACATCAATGGCCAATCCTACCGTTGGTGTAGGCAGCTCCCTTTTCTGATACCATGTGATAGTTTAGGGTTAGGAGTATCGTGCATTATTGAGAACTGGCATGATTTAAAATATAAAAATGTGCAGATTCCGACAATAAGCCCAATCTAACCTAATTCTATCTCCTAACAAGAATGAAGCCGACAAGTGTTGCACGTTTGGATTTATGTTGGTCTAACATAGGCTTAGTGCATCATCAAGGGTTGAAGAAGTTATTACCATTTATAGATGTACAAATTTGTTTCTTATCGTGCTCAATTTATATTCTGACAGTTGATGAGGACATGTTAGATGGGACCAATAACTGGTGTCTAAATGGTAAACTCAATTGCTGTCTTTGCCTAGCAGTATAGATTGAATTCGAGGAAAACTAAAGCATTTATTGAAGCTATACCCAGAACCTATGATTGGTTTTTGTTGTCCTTTGGTAATTGCCTAATTGGTCAATTATCCAGTGGCAGCGATTGGTGTTGTCATTTGGATGTCCAGCCTCATGTACATGGTTCTATAGCTTTTGGTTGGTTGTGAATGCACCTGAGTGGATGATGAGCATGGAGCATGGAACCCAAACCTAGAAACTAGGCTTTACTTCTTCCAACATTGCATTACTGCGAATCAAAGATTTCAAGAATCTACACTTGTCAAGTATCAATCTGAGGCCAGTACTTGTTTCATCTTTTCCCACCACCTAAATTTGCACCTGTTTTTTTGTGTGCCTATTATTGGAGTGACTTAGATATCTGGGAGACACTTATATTGTGAAGTGTAAACAAGAACTCTTGTCAGTGGATTACTAGAGATGGAATTTCCGCTTACAGATCAAAATATCAAATGGCGGTGGCTGCTTGTTTGGTTGATTTGATTTTAGCTGTTTGTTGTGTCATCTTGCTGGATTATCAGAACAAATATGATATGTGGTGTTGGTGACCTGTAGGTGATTTAGGGGTCGTTTACTAAATGCTTACCCGATAAGTGCTTATCGGGTAATTTTCCTCACCGGATGAACATGGCAAGGGCCAAGAATCTTACCCGATAAGAGTAATGATAAGGATGGAGAGTCTTACCCGGTAAGTGAGGGTGACGACTCTTACCCGGGTAAATTGTTGCATATGATACCGGTTTGATGTACCATAATCTTACCTGATAAAATAAATTATAGTGTTGACTTCTACAGGTAAGTGCTTACCGAGTAAGCATTTGGGTAAACAGCCCCTTAGTGAAGGGATTTTGATGTCTTTTTTGACGGAGTTGCATGGCCGTGATGGTGGATTAATGGGTTTGGTTAGTTAGGAAAGCAAAGAATTAAAATAAACCGGCAGTTGAAGTTTTGTAAAATAAGTATATGATACTTGATCATGCACATGACATATCCACATCCAAATTGCATTGTTAGGATATCAAGGGACCAAAAATGGGTAATCATTCTACCGTCAATGTTATACTGTCTAGGGATGAAGTCTGCAGATTGAGCAACGGTTGAGTGATTGAATTTTTGTAATCAAATCTACCATGGATCTCAATTGCAGAAGTTACACCTTAGATTCTCCAACATTGTTGCATTTACGGTCTCTCTATATGTCTAAGCATCTATCTCTCTCTCTCTTCATCTCTCTAGAATGACCAGCACCGATCTTGACCATACAGAAGTGAAAAATACCAGCACGGGAAGTCTAAAGATGTACGGAGAACAGAACACCATCAGTAGAGAAGGAGACCACTACCTGAGAGTACCAAGGCACCTACAAATAAGAACCCCCATTGGCTCCACTTTTTCTTCCCTTTTCTGAAAGGTGGATTTGTACATTATCCTTGCATCTCTTGCTTATAAAAATGGTCTTTAAAAGGGGAATGTGCAAGTCAAATTTGTTCTCTCCATTACAAATGGAGCAGAAAGAGCGTGCTTGCAAAAAGCAGGCAACTTGAAATAATATTATCACTACCTGTTAGTTTATGGGATTGGAACATTTGGTATAATCAAAGGGTTATTGGCCCAGCGATACACGGGTTACCAGTAGAGCTTAGCCTCCCGGGAGTCGAGGGTTCAAACCTTACCAAAGGTCAGGAGTGTGCGTGAATATTTGCTGTATATATACTTAAAGATAACATTTGGTATGAAGGGATCGAAGTTTAGGAACTCATGGCATAGTTATCCTAATCTGAATCAAACCAACCCAAATTTAGATAAATCTGGGCAGTGATTAGCTTCTTGTTTGGAGAAACTCGTGTTGGACACTAGCAGACGGGGGGAAAGCAATTCCTACCACTTAATTTTTTGGGATAAAAACTGTCCTGGACTTTGTTGAATTCACCAACACCCTGAAAAATTCTGAATTCTTTTCATCTTTTGTTTTTGTATATGTGGACATCTTGCAGCTGACCTGATTTCTGGAGAGGAGGTGACCCCCCGCAGGGGGGGGGGGGTGTTCATGGGTCATGGGTCATGGGTCCAATGATATTGTTTCGTTTTCAATCGAAATGAAGGATGCTCGCTTACTAGCAATTTGAAATTGATCTTGTCTATAATGGTGTTGCTAAACATTGGTTGTACTTTGGAGATATAAAACAACATCTCATTGCTTTTCAAACATTTGCCTTTAATAAGGTGTTCATTTTTGTTAAGATTCAACTAAAATCCGTTTCTGCTTGCAACATATATCTGTGGCGTAATCTTCTATACACCTCAATCATCTTGCAGATGTTAATATTGAATCACCACCCTCGATGCACCCTCGCAAGAACATTTGTGATATAACTGGATTTGAGGTACGTAAATCTTGGATATCATATGACTATTTTGTCCACCATTTTGTTTGATTTAGGAGTTGATATTGTGCATTATGGATTTTGTCGATATCTTTTGAGTGTGTTTTTGGCTGGAATTCCGGATTGATTGTATGAGTTTGATTGTAGGCACCTTATAGCGATCCAAGAACCCATCTGCGGTATGCAAACACAGAAGTCTTCAAACTCATCAGATCGCTTCCTAACGAGTATGTGCAAAGATATCTTGCTCTTCGAAATGCAGCAGTCGTTCTCAAATAATCTTCTCTGCTCGTTGAGTTCGTGCCCTTTTTGCGATTATGGAAAACCCTTACTTTGATTGGAACAAGGAGACCGGGAGGTTGGGTTTGTTAGTCTACTTATTCTCATTTCGTCTCAAGATGTAAATGACATTTTTAACCTTTTGAAGAAAACATGTATACGATTACTAAGTACTAACCCGAGACCTGGTGATGGAAATGTTTAATCCTAAAGACTCGAATGGAAATCATTCCAAGTAACCAAGGACGTGAATGGCGTTTGATTTTCGATTTTATTGTCATGCTTTGTTATGTTGGATAATAGTTTGTGCAAGTATATCACACCAGAATCAGGTAGCAAGTTGAATTATAGTTTGCAATCGCCCATCGACGATGCCAAATTGTATATTTTAGGAAGAAAAAGAAAATTTGATTGTAATTATTTTAGATCCGAAAATGTGTTTTGCAAGTACAAATAAATTATTCATAAGATCGCCGATTTTCAATTCGAAGAACGAGAAACAATTGTATAACGTGTACTTTTAACACGATTTATAAGAGTATCTCTAACCGTTGTTGGAGATGCTCTAAGGTACCAAAATCTTCTATTCCTTGAGCTTGAACCAAAAGTTCTAAGGTCTCTGAATAATTGGAATGATCAATTCTGTTGATCAAATTCTATTAAGCTGTTTAATTTGTATATGAAATGGAATTGAATTCCATAGATTCCATATGTGATGACATTAAATTCCATTCCTATCATATTTTTTTTTTCAAAAAGACAAAACTGGCCCAAAAAAACCCTAATCTTATCCGGTAGCATCATTGACCATCAAAATAGATTGCTGGTAAAAGCCTCTTACCCGTGATAGTCATCTCCTTCTCTCTTATTTACCGTGTTAGATTCTCGGTCCTTTGCTATGTCTCTTACCAGCTAAGATTTTCAGTCTTTACCATGCTTACGGGATAAGACGAGTGACATCCAGTAAGCGCTTACCATATGCTTACCTGGTAAGCATTTGATAAACGGCCCCTAACAATCCATCTTTCATGTGTCTAACTCTTAACATATTACTTAAATCATATGTTTCTCATTTTCTTTCACCATCATCAATCCTATATGCCTCCATAGCTTCATCTTCATCATCACACATAATGTAACCAGCTTCTTTCAATTGTTCATTCAATCCATCCAACAACTCATACATCTCAAATGCCTTACTGTTCTTAGTATCACCCACCAAAAACTCTCTAAACCCACCTCCAACATCCACCCAAGCACAACCAGGAACCTTATTCACCCCCAATTCCCTCATCAAAACCCTAACTTTAGCCAGTTTCTGCCAACACCCACAATCAGCATACAAATTTGCCACCAACACATAATAACCCGCGTTTCTCGGCCGCATTTCCAACAGTTTCTCGGCCGCCAATTCCCCGACCTCTTTGTTCCCGTAAATCCGACACCCTCCAACGATAGTCGCCCACATTGCGGGCGTTGGATCGTACGGCATCCTTCTGATTGTTTCTTCTGCTTTCACCAGTAAACCTGCTCTCCCATAAAGATCAACCATACAAGAAAAATGCTCCAATCTCGGAACTAGATTGTATACAGACGACATCTGTTCGAATAAAGTTTGACCTTGGTCAACAAGAGCCGAATGACTACAAGCTGACAGAACCGCAACCATGGTCACATGGTCTGGTTTTATGTTGGATGTAATCATCTTTTCGAATAGTTCGATTGCTGTTTTTCCGTCTCCTTGAATCCCATAACCGGCTATGAGTGAAGTGTAGGTTACTTCATCTTTTTCGGCTAACGAATCAAATAGTTTTCTGGCAATCAAGATTTTCCCGGATCTTGCGTACATGTCGATAAGAGAATTCCATAATAACAAGTAATCTTTGAATCCTTCGTGTTTGATAATGTAACAATGGAACTCTTTACCGTGATGTAGATTTGCAACTCGAGCACAAAGAGGAAGTATGCTAGCTATTGTGACGTAATTTGGCTCGACCCCAGAAAGGAACATTTCGCGAAATAGAAAGGTGGATTCCTCGGAGTGATCCCAATGTGCAAATCCTGATATTATGGAGTTCCAAGTGATCACACTCTTATTTTCGACCAAATGGAATACGATATGAGCGTGGTTAAGATCTTTACACCTTGAATACATTGTGATTAAAGCGTTTTTCACATTATCGTAGGCATGACAACACGTCCGAATAGCCAAACCATGAATCTCTTTCCCGAGCTTTAACGCACCAATGTGGGAACACGCATTCAAACCATTAATCACAGCCACCGGATCCCATTGATCACCAGAGGCTCTAAATCGAGAAAGCAACTTAAGAACTCGTGTATAATTACCTGTTTTCAAGTAACCGGAAGCAACGGTGTTCCAAATTATGATGTTTACTTCTACATTTTCGTTCTGCATACGATCAAAAAGCTCAAAAGCTTCCCTCCACATGCCCTTTGATGCATACCCTGATATTATCGAATTCCAAGAAATCCCATCTCTCACAGGCATTTCGTCGAACAACTTGCGTGCAACATTCAACTCCCCACATTTCCCATACATAAACACCAACGCATTATACACAAACAAATTCCATTCCAAACCCGCATTCACAATCGAATCATGAACCTCCCTCCCAAAACCCAAATCAAATTCCTCACCACAAGCCTTAAGAACAGACGGATAAGTAAAATTATCAGGTATAACCCCTTTCTCCACCATTTTTCGATACATAAACAAACCCTCTTTCCCTAACCCAGCTCTGACATAACCAGATATAAGTACATTCCATGGCAGAGGATGTAAGATGTTTGAAGTTTCAGTAACAAGATATGCATCATTTAAGAGGTTAGAAGCAGAGTAGAATGTGACCAATTTTGGGACTAAAAGACGGGATCTTTGAAACCCGGATGAAAGTATATATGAATGTAATTGTTTACCTTGTGAAATTGCGTTAACTTGTGAACAAGATTCGAGAAGAGAAGCTAGTGATTGCAGTAGGAAATTAGATGAAGAGAGATGGTGGGTTTGTTGTATGATGAATGAGAAAGTGTAGAAGGCTTTTGATAAGTTGTTTTGAGTTGTTGATTGTTTGAGGGAGGTGACAAGGGATGGTAACATGGATGAATGAATTACTGTTTCTGAAAGAATTTCATTTTGAGGGACGAAAGGATGTGGGGGTTTTTCTATCATAAGTAGTGTTTCTAAAAGAATTTCATTTTGGGCATGTTTGTTAGCAGCTTAATAATCTTAATGTGACTCACAACTTATTCGGTCAACTATACATGGTTGTTTGGTAGTGGCTTACTCAGTAAGCTTTTATGGGGGAGCTTTATACAGAAAACCAAGTTTTTTCCAAACTTGACCCTCCCAATTAAAAAACACGCTCATTCCATCTATGAAAAAACCCTCCCAAGCAAAAGTCTTCTCAATCTATACAGACAGATTAATCCACGCAGTCAACTTTATCTATACACGACTTAATGGAAAACCAACCAAACAACCCCTAATGATCAAGTCAAGTTCACCTTTTATTGTATCCATTAAGCAATTCTCTCTTTTAGCCACTGGTTTAAAAGGCTCGTCGCAATAGTCGTCATGGTGTGTCATGCCTCAAGGTTTGTGTCTCACGTCACGTAAAACATGTGACACGTCATGGCCTAATGGGCAGTTTTTGTAATGCAATATTTTATTTTTCTTTATGTTTTTTAATGTCTTGTTTGCTAGTTTTTTAATATATAATCTAATTTAAATAGAACCTTACTTTTAGCCTAATTCGAACTCATCCGTCTTCTATCCTCAGACAAACAACTTAACTCATACAAAGCTTAATCGAAAATTAAAAAAAAAAAACTAAACAACCCCAAAGAATAACGTTGTACCACAAGAAAGACAATGGCAACGGGGGGTGACTCCGGTTTTAGTGTTTTAGTTATATTTGTGTAAAAAAATATATGATATCATCGGTCTCCAAATTATAATTTTCCATGTTGATTGATGAAATCATGATTTATTAATAATGGTTGATATGTTAACAAATTCAAATACAATTTAGCAAAAATGTTGTAGTTAATATATGAAATAACTAAATTAAACCAAACGAACCAGTAACTGGAGGTGGAATAACCTAAACATGTCATCTACCCAAAAGAATTGTGAAAAGTATAAACCAGATGACAATGGTAAAAAGGGAAGATAATATAACATTTAAGAAATTGTGAAAATATAAAATAACATTTTATTCATATGAATCAGATAAACTTTAAATCCTTTTGATCAAAATTTGTAATATTTCTAAGAACAGAATTTAAAGACCTTTTAAACTAACTAACGAGCTTTATCCGCTACACCAACCGTGTCCTCTCTATTACGCACCTATCTTTCACCATTTGATCTCTACATATCTTGCTTGCTACAACGACACCACGAAAGCTCTAAAACGTAAAATCCATCGGTAAAATGCAACAAACGCAAAGTTTCAAAAAAACCCAAAAAAACGGGTAGGTGATTATTAGTGTTCTAAACGACGGGCTTCCTTAATGCCGATAGCATTCTAGGGGATAATAGCAGAATAAATGCCAGAAAGGAACCAAAGAAAATCTTGATAGCGTATCCGATTGGATCACGATCAAATTGTTGAGAGCTGGTATTGGTCGAAAAGGTTGACATCGGTGTAGCAGAAGGTAAGGCTTCGATAACTGAATCGGCCAGGTCGGTGATGAAGGACGTGGTGCAGCCAAGAGCCGGGACACGACCCCAGTTTTCGACACCAGATTTGAGGGCCAACTCCTTGTACTCCATATCTATTTCTTCCAGTGTCTCAATGTGCTCACTCACAAAGCTGACAATTCAAAGTGCAAATATCAGCTTATGTTAACCCACAAAATCAACCTTATTTTAGTTTGTCCCAAAATTACCGTCCGCTTTCAAAAGTAAGTGTCCACTTTCCAATTTTACCCTTAACTATGAACAGGAGAAATTCATTACTCCCTCAATTATTATGGGTATAATTGTTATTTAGTTAATTAAAAAGGTGCAATAATCACATTTTGAAAAATATGTGCCTTTTCATCGAGGACATTTATTTTGGGACTGAGGGAATATATTTGTTATGTTAAATTAGATATACTCTACGGTGTGGATAGGTTATTTAATAGTTGGCAGGTCATGGAACTTTAGGCCATGTTTGGCAACCATAAGCTAGCTTACTTTTTGAGTTTATTGAAAAAGTCCTATTTGTTAGCCATAAGCTAGCTTATTGAAATACTGCTTTTAAGTAGCGTTTCAATAAGCTCCAGGTTTTTTTTTCCACTTTTTCCCGATCATGCCCCTTACATTTATCCAATTTATTTTGCAACATGTCCGTTTAGGTCATTCAACATTGTTATCTACTTGATCAACTAGTTTTTACCAAACATGATTAGTTTATCAGCTAACAACTAGCTTACTGAAAGCCTACTTTAGTAGCGTTTCAATAGGGGGATTTTTTTCCATTTTTTTTCAAATTATCCCCCTAGTATTTTTCCAAATAATTTTTCAACATGCCCGTTTAGGTGATTTAACATGGTCGTCTGGCTTATCCAACTAGTTTTTACCAAACATGACAAGCTTATTAGCCAACAATTAGCTTATCGGCTAATTTGCCAAAAATAGCCTAGGAATACGATGACAGATTGTGTTGGATTAATCGGTTTGGTTTACGGGTTAGCGGGTTACGGTTCGGTAGCTTCCGGGTCGGTAATCTGGTTAATTGGGTTTTATGACTTGGTCTTTAATTGACCAAGTTTAATGGAGAATAAATGGGAATAATGGGTAGCTATTATTTAGGAGTTAATGGGTCTTTTTAGTTTTTAGTTTTTGCTTAAATAGGAGTAAATGTATTTTTCTTTCAATATAGCAATTTGAACGTATGGCAGTAGCAGAAAGTTTTCTGCAATTTTAAAGATTCTCTTCTCTCTTCTTCAAGTTTATTTCCTTTAACTGAGTGTGAGGTTTTTTTTAAGAGTTTTGATTCCAACAATTGGTATCAAAGCCGCGTTCGGTTGAAAGGGGTGTGAGTTTTATCGTGTTTTGAAGCATCTCAACAGCAGCCCCGATTTCTGTTGATCGGGCTTGTTCTTACGTTTGCGAGAGACTAACCGAAGGTGCGTGACAAACGGGCAGAAAGGTTTCAAAGCAGGCGGCTTTGATTCGGTTCGTTTCGCGGGTGACGGAAGACGGTAAAGGTGGTTGTGACCTTGTTTTCTCGATCGGTGGAAGAGTGCTCTCGGAACAAGCTTGACGAAAGAGGTTGGGGCTGTCATAAAAGAGATACAAATGGCGTTGGTACCGGCTAAAGAAGGAGGTTCGATGTCGTACCAAGTTTCGGTCTTGACCGCAACGAACTATCCGGTGTGGGCTGTCAAGATTAAGTCGATTATGGATGCACATGGCATTTGGGAGACGGTCGAACCGAGGGCGTTGGGTGCAGAATCGGATCCAAAGAAGTCAAAACAAGCGCTTGCTTTCTTGTTCCAAGCGATACCAGAAGAAATGGTCTTGCAAATGGCGAGTTACACCGACCCGAAAAAGGTGTGGGATGGTCTAAAAACACGCTATTTGGGAGTGGATCAGGTGAGAACGGCTCGACTTGCAACCTTGAAGAGAGAACTCGAAGGTTTGCGCATGAAGGAGGGGGAAATGGTTGATGACTTCGCGACCAAATTAACCGGTTTAGCGTCAAAGGCAAGAAGTCTTGGGTACGAGCTTGAAGAAGTGGACTTGGTGAAACGGCTACTTGACTCGATGCCTAAATCATTTCTCCAAATCGTGGCTTCAATAGAGCAATGCTTCGATTTGGATACGATGTTATTTGACGAGGCTGTTGGAAGATTGAAGGCGTACAAGGAGCGTTTAAAAGGAAAGGAGGACGTTGAAGGTAGTTTGTTGTTGGTTAGTGACGAAAAGACGCATGCGTGTAAGCATTGTGGCAATGGAGGTTCAAATCGTGAAGGCTTTGGACGTGGCCGAGGAAGAGGCCGTGGGTTCGGGAAAAGTCGGGATGTTAGTAAACGTTTCCAGCGAGATAAAAGTCACGTTGAATGTTACAAATGCGGTGAGCTTGGTCACTACAATAACGAGTGTCCTAAATGGGAGAGGCATGAGGCGAATTTAATCGAAGAGGAATCGGCATTGCTGTGAATGAAGTGTTCGAACAAACCGATTAAGGGGGTGATTGTTGGATTAATCGGTTTGGTTTACGGGTTAGCGGGTTACGGTTCGGTAGCTTCCGGGTCGGTAATCTGGTTAATTGGGTTTTATGACTTGGTCTTTAATTGACCAAGTTTAATGGAGAATAAATGGGAATAATGGGTAGCTATTATTTAGGAGTTAATGGGTCTTTTTAGTTTTTGCTTAAATAGGAGTAAATGTATTTTTCTTTTAATATAGCAATTTGAACGTATGGCAGTAGCAGAAAGTTTTCTGCAATTTTAAAGATTCTCTTCTCTCTTCTTCAAGTTTATTTCCTTTAACTGTGTGTGAGGTTTTTTTTTAAGAGTTTTGATTCCAACAGATTGACGGTTCCGTATCGGATTAAAGAGAGATCATACACAATGGTATTTTCACACTTACCTAACAGGAACTGCAAGAACACTCTTCACACCTTCTTGGCCAAGTTCAACAAGTACTTCGTCAGTGTATGGTTTCAGCCACTGCACGGGCCCAACTCGGCTCTGGTAAGACGAACCAAAGGGTAGAACAAACAACAATGAGCAATAAGAAAAACTTCTAGAAAAGGGGCAAAAAGGTAACTTTAAGATGGAACTGACAGTTCACATAACTATTGACTTGAAATCAAGAATTTTTGGTCAAATGCTTAGACAAAACACCCTCATAAGCATACAACTTTAAATTGCTGACCTGATAAGCCAATCTATGCTTATTTTCAATTCCTCTTGCTTTGAGTTCTTGCATTATCAAGTAGATGCATTCCTCCATCTGATCTTTATATGGATCACCAGCATCCACGACGTAAGTAACTGGCACCCCGTGGGCGCTAAAGAATATCATAACCTACAAAAATACAAATCATACACACTAAGGGGTATTAGGTTGTTTTTCCATTAAGTCCTGTATGGACTAAGCTATATTGTTGTTTACTTGTTGTGCTGACTAATCAGTATGAAACTATGAATGATAGAAACTACCATTTTACCCCTCATAACCCTTTGACCAAATCCAGTTTCTGTGGTTATGTTCTTTATTGGAAATCACACACACAGACCCAAAATAAAATCCATTTATGATACAAACCCTTCTTAATATGATCGATTTTTTTTTTTTTGGGAAGGGTGTCCTAGGCTATGTCTAGACTAATCCCTTGGCAAATTATGACTGTAAAACATCAGCCCTGATTAAACCTCAGTGGCCACAATTGTTGTGTACGCCGAACCCTGAACAAATGGAATATTCCACCACACCCCCCCGGGCCTTAACCAGTACGCCACAACCCTTGTGGTTAATATGATCGCTTCTTAAGTAAGATATACGATGAAAGTTATAAAACTAGGTTTTGAACCTACAACCCCGAAAAATGTCATGCTTCCACTGAGCATGAGAAGATCAAAAGCACTCAACAAAGAAGCTTACCTCTCTAGGTGTATTAAAACTTTGCAACTCCTCCTCAATCAAGTCGGCCATAGACTTGATATAACCATACCGCTGATACCAAGACAGGATAATAGCAACAGGAAGCCTTGACAAAATTTTGTCTTCCCTGCAGATGATTCAAATTTATGTGCTAATCTGCTAAAACCAAATACCTGACAGAAAAGCGATTTGCAACTTCTATGAGTTGAAATCAAGAGTTTACCTAAAGATGTTCTGGAGTGCACGAATACTTGACCCAGTTGTTGAAATAGAAAATTGAGGGTAAAGAGGCAGCACTACAAGTTTTGTGATCCTGTCTCTCTTAATCTGCCACGGGTAAAAAGAAACATCACCATTAACAATCTCAACCGATGCACACTAGATTGAAGCTAGGATACCCTTCAATTTTTCATGCCAATTTTTAAAGAATAAAGGCAAATGAAATTAATAGTTCATTAGAAAATGGGAGGAGGTGCCTTGAAATAAGTGATTAAATGGCATAAATAAGATGACTAAAAATACAGCATGTTACTGCTGATAATTCATATTCATCCAAAGTTGGGAGTTTCAAACTTTGGCAAAGTTGCACCAAGGAAAATTTTGCAGAATAAATACACTAGAGGTCTTAAATTGCAAACCAAATTTCATCAAATTATTTAAAACAGTTGATAAGTTCAACACTGAAACTGACCAGCCACAATCGGTCTTCAATGTTCATACTTCATCCTTATAAGAGTTATGTCAGCTGATTCCTAATAAATGGCTCTTTACATATAGCATAACGACCATGGTTGTATTGACAGCTTATTTTCTTATAGCAATCCCGTCTCAAACAACTAACTTCCACATTCATCATGTGTTTTCTATATACGGGAAAATGGACCACTGCCCATGCTTCATTTAAATGCATTGTTGCAATCATGGGCGGAGCCACCTTAGCACCAGAAGGTGCAGTGGCACCCCCTCACCTTTTTTTTTATGTATTAGCTTTAAGGTCCAATTTTTAAAATGTAATAGACTTGGCCCCTTCTCCCCCTAATAATGTTTCCAATTTTTATGTATCTGTTTTTTTCCTGTCTCTCCGAGTATCGACACTTTCACAAAAACAAAACCAATTTTTATGTTATCGACACTTTCACAAAAACAAAACAAGTGTCTGCTCTATTTGTTTGTATAAATATAGGTATAGTTATGTTGTTTAGGTCACTCTTGTTTTTCAACTATTTTTTGCAACTATTTTTAGGACAACTATTTATTAAGAAACATATATACTAAAAAGGGTTTTTCAACCTTGAAATCATGAATTTTCTTACATTTTTTCTAGGTACCCCCTAGAAAAAATTTTTGGCTCCGCCCCTTGCAAAGTTGCAATCCGGTAAGTCACACATGATGAGAGTTACTGACTAAAATTTAGACCAAAAATCATTGACATAAGGAGAACAAAATATATAAGTTGCCTAGGTGATTCATTCAGATGCTTGTCAGTTTTAGGGATATCGAATATAACTTTATGGAAAGTTCCATATTTTGGAGTTATAGGGAGGATGGGCGGTTTAATAGCGAAAACTGGAATATACTATCACGGGAAGCTTGTAGAAACATCAAAGAACTTTTCATGGTCACCAAATCACCTCGGCTTATATGAATTGGAATTTCGCAAATTACTAAGATTTAAAATTTATGTAATGCCTCTCAACTAAATCACCCATCACAAGAAACAACTTGGTAGTTAAAACTTATGTCACTCACTTGCAACACATAGAATAATTATCTCATGGTTCTACTTGCCTGTTGAGCAGCTTCCTCAGTGAATGGATGCCAGTAACGCATTGCAACGTAGACGTTAGTAGACAATTTCTTTGCTTCGAGTTCTGATTTAAGAGCATCAGCCTACAACAAACAGCTATAATCATAAACATGTACCGAAATTCAGTTTCAAAATCAGATCAAAGTCAAACTAAAGTACAACATAATCAGCAAGCAACATAAGCAAACATCATTATTGCTAAATCTGTAAGAAAGATTGACGGAGAACTTAAGGTTTACATTTCATCTATGAGCCACTCTCTCTGGATGAGTGGGCGCCAGGTTTCACTTACCAGCTGATGAACATCCCAAACAACTGCTGCGGCAACCATTAAGAGCTACATATTGCCACCATCATGGCATTGACTATGATCCAGTCAGCAGTTACCAAATCCATACCAGTGACACCAATAAACAAGAAAGCAAAATAAACCAGAAACCCACTTAAGACGCTACAACAAAGAGTAAAAGCAGATAAAAGACCAGGGGGCATATAGTTCTTAGAAATGCAGAGGGCCTTAGAAGAAAACAAACCAATGGGAACTGTTGAAGAATCTAATTTAAAGATCCAAGTATATATAGAAAAAAAGGGGACAAAAATAAAGGAATAGAATGAGAATACAAAGGGCTCAATGAACCCATTAATGTAGCGAATAAAACATTGAAATGAAATGTTAATGAGGAATTGGATATGAAGTCAGACTTATCTATCAAGAACGGTAAAATTATGAAGGAAGTTAAGTTGTACTTTGGGTTAAAGTTATAATGGGAAAGCGCTGCTTATCTGTAATCCAGAAGAAGCAGACCTTGAGGACTACAAACAAAAAGAAGGAATTACAGTTGACCAATTTTTCATGAAGCCAGTGCTCTGCAAGTTCCAAGTTTCTGGTGTACTTGTATAGGATGCTGAGGCAACCCATGGAGTTCTATCAGATGAAACAGTTAAGAAAACACTGCAATAATGGGTAGGTTACCGTCATGATGACACAACAAACATGGAGCACATGGAGAAAGCTAAAATTCTAAACTACAAGAAATCACGAAGGAAATAAGGTGCTTTACTTGAAGACTGAAGAAAATGAATTGAAGGTCCTGGATACATTTGTTTCATTCTAGCACTCTGACTCTTGTAACGTATTTGTCAGAATATTGTATTAGCATAGTTTGGGTGGCTTTTACTATGGATTAAAGGAGTTCAAAAGTGAGAAACATGTTAGGTACTTAGGTCAATTAGAATCATCTTCCTTCTGTTTGGAACTATTATTCAAACTAATAACATAAGTATACAACTAATCTTCACAAAGAGATTATAAACCAAATATAATACAGAAAACTGAAATATTAACAATAGCAATCATATTCCAGTTCGGCATATCTTACCTGATCATATGTTATCTTTCGCAAAGGAGAACCACCTCCAATGGAGGCATATGCTTCTTTACTTTTCGGTGCCCTTAGTAAAGAAACAAGTTGTGCTAAAGGTCGTTGTAGGAAGCGGAACAACCTTGGTAGACGGATGATATCCTGTGCCAAACACTAAAATGTTAGCATGAAAGAAATGGAAACTAATTAGCATGGGATCTTTTCATACAAAAGAAAGTATTTGTAACAAAACACATACTGGGTCAGCAAATAGGTTATACAAAAAGGGTTGAACATCATGAAGTGTCTCTGGGCCTCCAAGATTCAAAAGCAGTACTCCAACTTTTTCCTCCTCGACATGTGAATGACATTCATTATCACTCAAAGGATCTGTGCATATCCCCACTGAACAAAAGGTTTTTCCAACTAAACCTCTATTCTGAATGGGGCCATCCAATTTTAATTTCTGGATGTTTTTGCTGTTTGAACCAGAGTTCCCAGACGCATCACATTTTATGTATGTGCGGCTGCATAGAGGAACTTGAAATTTCCTATGAAACCACACGCTGCAAGTAAAGGAAGTGGCTGCAAATTTTAGATTAATTCTAATCAACATTCAACATAAGACAATTACAATAACTTCATAATTACTCACTGAATGTTGACACCCAGAGTAAACTAATGGGTGAGTCCTATAAACCTGGATGCTATTTGACATTCAGGAATCACTGAAGAGCACAATGGATTATGACATTTATGATTTTCCCACAACATTGGCATAATAAAAAGCTTAGATAATGAACTGTATGACCTCTAAGAATAGCTAAAACAACAAAGTCAAATAGAATGCCAAGGAAGTCAATGATCCATACTGATGCCTATTTTCTTTGGCCTTTCTTCCGGTCTTCCACCCATCAAATGGTCGATAAGATGCCACATATTCAAGGGAGCTAGAATCCGCATGACCCTTGACCTCATAATTAGTAGATATCTATTGCAAACTTGTATGAATATATGTTTGTACCTCTTGATGTTATGCATTAGTAAATTAAGGAAATTATACCATTACTTCTCTTAAGATAAAAATATTGATGTTGAAACTTACTACAATGTAGTCGGTAATGCACACAAACTCAATATAAAACTACAAGTATATATATCAGTCTCCTTCAACAAGCAAGTACAACGTCTGCAGTATCACTAATCTGAGTATCAAAGCACATTTGAGCCAATTATAGCCAACCCCGACTACTTTCAAAGAACAAATTCATAATTAAACTTCAATATAAGCCTCAATTCTGCTAAAATTGTAATATAAGGAACTACACAGATTTGAAAGCAGAGTAAACCATGTATACAGGTTATATGAGATTCAAAAGCCATGATTTCAATCCATCTCACAGAACCAAATCAGAGTTGAACATTTAAGATAAGCACATCTAACAAAAACAGGATTTATAATCAATGAATACTAGCAAAATATATATACTAGAAAGCATTATACGAGAGTTAAAAGCTACATGTTTCAGCGATTTCACAGAACTCAATCCGAATAAATTTTATCACCGATCCAAATTTAGAAGAAACACCACATTTCATATTTGATCCCGCCAAATTAACAACATAAACCACACAACAGACACACGATTGAACGGCATCTATACATGTATAAACTCATATATTAAAACTTACACCGAATAATTGGGATTGAATTTGGAGGTTGTCGAATTTGAGAGTTTCACGCCGGGAAGAGTACAAGACGCCGTTGCTGCCTTCATGGCAACGAATTATGCTAAAATTTGCGTGTTTATATGTAAACCCTTTAAATTTAGGGAAAAGAGAGTTTTGCGATTTCGTTTGAGGGTGTTTTAGGGTTCTTAAAAGATCATCAAATCAACAAGTGCAATAATTCTAAGAACTAGTAGTAATTATACTACGTGACTGAAAACCGATCACCACGATTATCGAATAAATTGTCGTCAGATTCACAGTTTCTCACAAACTCCTTCGATTGTAATAAAAAAGCATATGACGTGTAGCATCTCCAAGCTTCTCCAAAAAGGATGAAAATGGAGATTTTGGACGTAACGTCCAAAACTTTATTCAAAATAGAGAATGCAAGGGCTTTTAGTTCGCATAATGTTTTTGGATATAATGGACTGTCAAAGGAATTGACTTTGAAGAAATTGGAATGAAATATTGTCAGGTTGTTTGGTTAACAGAATTAGAATGAAATCTGTTAAAGGAATTGTAATTTGTCTGTTTGGTTCACAGATTGTAGCTTCAGAATTGGAATGAAATTTTGGTAAATAACCAAAATACCCCTTTTGACTGTTGTAATCGATTTTTGATAAATGGACTACCAGTAAGCACATTATCAAACATTACCAAATCGACTGTTGTAATCAATTTTCAGAACCCAACAACTTTCAGAAATCGATTTTGATAAATCGACTAACAAATCGATTTGAATGACTGTTGTAATCGATTTTCAGAACCCAATACCTTTCAGAAATCGATTTTGATAAATGGACTACCAAATCGATTTGAATGACTGTTGTAATCGATTTTCAGAACCCAATACCTTTCAGAAATAGATTTTGATAAATCGACTACCAAATCAATTTGAATGACTGTTGTAATCGATTTTCAGAACCCAATACCTTTCTGAAATCGATTTTGATAAATCAACTACCAAATCGATTTGAATGACTGTTGTGAAAGATTTTCAGAACCCAATACCTTTCTGAAATCGATTTTGATAAATCGACTACCAAATCGATTTGAATGACTGTTGTGAAATCGACTACCAAATCGAAATTGATACATTGTGAAATCGGCTACCAAATCGAAATAGATACATTTGAATGACTGTTGTGAAATCGATTACCAAATCGACTGATTTTGATAAATCGACAACTACCAAATCGACTGATTTTGATAAATCGACAACTACCAAATCGAAATAGAGAAATCAAAATGAAGAAGAGATACATTGAGAGAGAGATAACCTGTTGCAATGGAGATGATGATTCGAGTTCGTTTATGCAGAAAACGTCCAGAGGAGAAGTCGATTATGTCTGATGATGTTTATGTCGGCTTTGAATTGTGATAAAAGAAAGAGTAGGGTTTATTTGGAGCAAAGCGTATTTTTGGAATTAAAGAATTATCACATTCCATTCCATTGAAATGCTAGGCTTTTGGGATGGAATGTTAAAATCACTTATCTATGGAACTTAATGGAATTGGGAGATTCCATTCCAATGAAAAGCTTGAACCAAACAAAGGAATGAAATCTGGTCAAAGGAATTCAACATTCCAATTCCACCAGATTCCATCAAATTCTGCGAACCAAACGCCCCCTTAAGAGAGATGATACATTTTTCTCTAAATTTTGAGATATCCTCAAAAATAATTACCAACGGAGAGAAATTGTTTTTTACTTACATTCCATAAACGAGAAACTTTGAAATAAATTGTTTAGGTGAGTGAAATAATATTTTATCAAATATATAGAATATTTTAATAATATAATCAATGATTTATCTATAAAATGGGGAAGCTGTTGGAGATGGTTGTAATTTTTTTTTTGAAGATTTTGACTTTTTGTTCTCCATTTTGGATAAATTTTATCGAAGTTGTTGGAGATGCTCTTATAAAATTCTAGAAAATTTTATTAATTGAATATCAATTAGGTAGTGTTTCATAACAAGTTGTCATAAATGTTGTTTAATGATTTCATATGATGGTCGGTAGCGGTGGAATAGGAGGTGATAATTGAGCTGGAGGCAGTAGTGGTCGGCGGTGGTTAACTAGTGGCGGTGGAGGTAAGTGGCCATGATGGTTGTGGAGAACATGGAGATGGTGGTGGCGAGAGGGGTAGATATATAGAGGTGAGGTGGTAGTTGTGAAGGAGTTAGAGCATCTGCAATAGCTTCTTCAAAAGAAAGAAAATAGAGATTTTGAGTTATAATTTTGCTCCAACAGCTTCCCCAAAATGAAGAAAATAGGAGAGAGAAAGAGTTTTTTTTTCAAAATATGGAGATAACCCTAAAAATGATGTAACACCCATAAATTTCGGTAAGTAAATGTCACCCGGACATTTCTGCGACTTGTAAACAGTGGGGTTTTGTTGGGGAATGCATTGTTTAAAGTCCCTCGGAGTATCGGGAGTATTAGCGTTGAAAAAGTCGAATTTTTGGAGTTCGGGGGCACCCGGGCGACTATGCCAGCGATTGTGCCAGAGGGCACAATAGCCTGGCACAATCGCCAAAGATTGAGCACCCACGGTACATTCCTGGCGATTGTGCCAGTGATTGTGCCATGGCACTATCGCCTGACACAATAGCCTACTGGTACCAGTGGGTTAAATGTTGCGATTTTCACCATTTCTTCTCATTTTCTCATTTCTATCTTCTTCCCTTTTCTCTCCCAAACCCTAAAACCGAACCCTAACCCATTTTGATGGTTTTCCCCCTTGAACCACATGATTCTTCATCATCTAACTAATTGGAACCTTGAACCACAAAACCTCCATCTTCATCTTCCTCATCAAGTTCTTCGGTTGGGAGCTCGGGTTGAAGTGTTGGATTGGGTGTTCTCGGAAAGTCTCGTCATCTTTTATGGTAAGCTTCTTTGATTTAAGGTTATATATGTGCTTTGGGTGTTTCCCTAGTGTTTGGTTTATCAAATCTCGGATTTGTTAGTTTTGGAGAAACTAGGGTTTTGACCTCGTTGTGGGATTTTGGTATATTATGTTGGGGAATGTTTCTATGTGGTTGGTTATGGATATTTATGGTTCGGTATGTATGGATCTAGGTTTTGGAAGTTCTCGACTTGAGGATTCAAGCGACCTTCAAAAGAGCTCGTTGGGTGAAATCTAGATTTAGCCTAAATCTAGCAAGGCGAGTTCAAGTTGATTTGTGAAAACGTTGTACATGCCAAAATGTCTATTTTAAAGTGTTTATGTGTTCTACATGAAATTATCAAATGTTGGGTTAATTGCTAATCTTTGATTATTTGAAGTATTTAACTTTACAAACTTTGTATAATACCCACATTTGGGATTTTTGGGCATTTTGATAAATGTGTCACAAATGAATGTGTTTTGAGGTCTCATTGCATAAATAAATCCTTGGGCAAAGAAATACACTTTTAAATGGTTGTCGGGTCTTATGCACCATTCATGAAATGGAATGCTTTATAAAGTATTACTTGCACTTTTATGTGAGGTATTTGAAAGAATGTTTATAGTCTCATTCCATGATTTTCATTCTTATCAGCAATTAAATTTGGGAAATGCATATTATGTGTTATGGGGCATTTGGAAAATATAAGAGTATAAGTTTATTTGGAAAATGGGTACCTCAACTAATGTCGAGTTTTGAACTAATCTTACTTTTAGTCGTAGTGTTTGCATATCCGTTGGTCGAGTGCGTTTTATCGTATTTTTATTTCATTTATCAATGGGTCAATGGGTTGCTATGCCTGCGGCTTGGTATTTTTATTTGATTTGGGGTCTTTGGACAATTGTCCAGTTTTGGTAGCTCGACTTCGAGCCTTGTTGGGCCTTATGCGTATTATTTGGCTCATTTGATGCATTTGGGAGTCATGACCCCGTATTTGGTTTATTATTGTTCCGACGTTGGGACGATTAGTTTTCCACGTCGAGGCACGTTCGACATCGGATTGGGTTATAAGTCCTTCGTGCTGCACGTTTAGGCTTCGGATTGGGTTATAAGTCCTACGTGCTCAAGTATTACGATATTGGATGAGGAGCTTGACGTAAGGGCCCTTCGGGGTTGAACTTGAGTTTCCGTGGGTGTATGTTTAAAGCTACTGAGTCTGACATCCCTTGCGTGTACTTTTGTTTATATGACTAGTCATAACAACATAAAATGGGCTTACTTTGTGGACCGTCACATTTTATGGAATCGGAAATCCCCCGTCACCGAAAGGTGTTGTTTTTGGGTATTGAGTTTTATTATCCAAGTTTTCGGTGACGTTTTGTATATTTGGGTTTTACCCTTGATTTATGGGTTGAGTATTATGCCCCACCCGTGTTTTGGGTGTTTTGAAATATAAGGTTTAACCGTACCTTCTTAAATGGAGAGTTCAATTTATATTTGCGTTTTGAGTGAGTTTTGGGTTAAAGCTAATTTATGAAAGGGCGGTTTACATTGGTATCATCAATTTGTAGTAGTTTGATTTGGAAAATGTCCAAATTGGTGTTCTCCGTCTAAAATGCATATTAATGGAAAACGAGTCGTTTGCATATTCAAAACATACCTTTTGAAAGATTATGATTTAAACTGCATTATCTATTTTCACAGACATCTTTATTTATGTTGGAAACTCTTGAGCTCACTAGGCGTTAAGCCTAACCTTTTTATTTGTCGGCATGTGCATCAGGTTCCAGATGGGGGTTGGGTTCTAGCAAATACGAAGAGTTGAGCCTTAGCCTTGTGCTAAAGTAAGTAGTTGGTGAAGTATTCCGCAATTTTGGAGATAGTGACTATTATGGGGTTTTAGTAGCACCCGTTCTTATCATAGGCTTTTGTATAGAATGAATGTTTGTATTGAGATTAAATCTTAATTTGTGGTTGTAGATAATTACTTTATTGATGTATTTAGAAAATTTTAAATAAGTTGCTATTTCCAGATTTGAGGGTGTTACAAATGATAAGAGCACCGATAGAAAACTTTGAAAGTAGATATTTAAAGAGAGAAATAATAGATAAATGAAATATTTTAATGTTATAATCAATGTTAGATTCTCCAAAATTGGGAGTTTGTTGAAGATGAATGTAATTTTGTTTTTGATATTTTGACTTTTGGTTCTCCATTTTAGAGAAATTTTAGAAAATTTGTTGGAGATGCTCTTAGAGGTGACGTGGAGTACTAAGTTTTTGTCCAGTCTAATCTCAAATACTGAATGCAACCTTTAGTGGATCATGTTACCCTCCCCGTCCTTGTCTTTGGTTTATAACTTTCGGGGATCCCGTCCCCATCCCCGATCTCATGCCCTGGTCAGGGCAGGTACACCAGGTTCTCAAACAGGGGCGAATCTCATCCTCATGCCTTTTTTTTTGTATCTAGAATATGGGATGATGCTTTGTGGATAAAAATGACGTGTAACAACTTTTTTGAACTTTTGTATCCGTCAATTAAATGGATCCACATCATTTATTTATTGAGGTGAGATATATTAAAAAAAATAACAATGTAGTCAGTAGTTTTACTATGTAAGTGACGAGACAGAAAAAAGACAGACAATTTTTATCAAAGGTTTGTGTGCAACGAGGTAATGGAAGTGTTACGGTCTATAGTCATCACATCACCCATGAACCGTATCATGAACTACCATTTAGAGACTAATTCCTACAAAACATATAGACCGAAAATTGTTAACGACTATATTTCTTTCTAAAATATATTGTAACTCATAAAACTTTTATACTGTATCCGCATAGTTGATAATTATCAAAAAATTAAAAAATCAAATATAATTCTCACTCTGATTTGACATCCATAGTGGCGTTACAACACTCGTATTTTTTGCTTCTTTTTGAGGTTAGGGGATTGTGGTTTCTTCAACAACAACGTCGTGGAAGACAGTAGTGTCTCTGTCTTTTAACGCTCGGGTACCGTTTACCAACGATAATCAGGTAACCCCGTAAGGTTTGGTTGGCTAAGTTTTGGCTTCTTCCCTTGGGTTTGGTATAACTTAGGGGTGTTTAGTTAAAAGTATTAAGCAGTAATCAATGAAAATGAAATTCAAAAAATTTTCATTTTTGATATAGATGTTATTTTTTTTGTTTAAAGCACATAAGAGACTCAAACAACCTAAATCGGTCAGGTCAGACCATCATATTATGGTCCGGTTTGGAAAATATCATACAAACCGCCGTTACAGTTTAATTTATGATTTGAAATGTTAAACCTCCCAAATCGAACCACAAACACCTCTAATTCCATATTAAAATTATCGGAAAATAAAATTCATTCATATATTTCATCCTCTGATGTTTCCATTTTATTTTCATTTTCAACCAAACATCTCCTTAACTTTTAGTAATTCTTTATTGAGTAAATTACATATTTGGTCCCTATGGTTTATTAGTTGTAACAATTTGGGTCCCTAAAATAAAATATCTATGGATTACATCCTCGTGGTTTGCATTTTATAACGTCTTGGGTCCCTAAAACTAACTCCGATAATTTTCTCTCCGTTAAAGTGTCCATGTTCACGACACATGATGGGTATTTTAGTCTTTTAACATTTTATACATTTTCCTATTAAAAATTCTTTTTTTTTGCTTAGACATATGACCCTCTGATTTTGTGAACATCACTTCTCCGGCCAAACTCCAAACTCCAAACCACTTTTTAATGTCATCTTCCTCCAGGTCTCCTTATCCAAATCCAACCACTTCTCCAGCCAAAATGTTGGGGAATTTGTGGGGTTGCAGAAATCGATGGGTAGAGAGGGAGAGGAGTGATCGACTTGGATAGAATGTGAAATCGCGTGAGAGCTCGCTTTCCTTAAGTGTTATTTCGACCCTATTATGCCTGGGTATCACGAAATACACTCGAGGATAATCTCAAATTCACCGTATCGATTCTGGCAGAAATCGACACTATTTAAACACCAAGAGAATGTAACCGATGCCATAATATTAATGATAATAAACATCCATTTAATGGAATTGATTGTTAATTGGTCAATTGGTGTAGGTTACAAAATAAATTGGGAGTTACAAAGAACAAAACGGTGTAAATCGCTATAGAATCATTAGGTTCAATAACATAGAACCTATATGCCTTTGAATGCTCGGCATATTCAACAAAGATGCATTCAATACCTTTTTCACCCAAGGTTTTCCTTTTGGGTTCGGGTAGTCGAACAACCACTCGACAACCCCAAACTCGAATATAATTCAAGTTAGGCCTTTTCTTGAACCAAAGTTCATATGGGGTAATCTTGTTCCTTTTATTGGGAACTCGATTTAATAAATAACAAGCCGTTAACATCGCTTCACCCCAAAATCCATCACTCAATCCCGAGTAGGATAACATAGAGTTCACCATTTATTTGAGAACTCTATTTTTCCGTTCCGCCACACCATTTTGTTGTGGTGTATAAGGCGCCGTAGTTTCATGAATTATTCCTACGGATTGGAAAAACATGGGGTCGTAAAATTCCCCACCACGATCGGTGCGTAAACATTTAATTAAACCGTTCATTTGCAATTCAACTTCCGTTTTATAAATTTTAAATTTATCCAACGCTTATCTTTTGAGTGCAATAAATAAATATAACAAAACCGTGAAACGTCGTCAATAAAAGTAACGTGTAACATCCTAAAATTCAGAGTAATTTAAAACCTCTCAAAATAGGCAATATGACATTTGTATTGATATAAACCTCCCAAAAAGGTATCAGTCCTTAAGACCTTACAAAAAAACCTGCACGGATAAAGGGTTCATCAACAAACTAATCTAAACATAACTATCTAGATTACATCAGTTGACGATCCAAAATTCATCAAAAGAATGGGACTTAACAGATGCCCAACTATCAATACTTAGTCATCTCAAAATGCCTCGAGACCAAGCCCGTCTCTCAAAACCATTGGCAACCCACCGCTAAGGGAAACCTGTTATACATTTCATTTAAGAAAAAGTGTTAGGCTTAAAGCCTAGTGAGAACATACAGTTTATAAATTTCAAAGATATAAACAATTGTATCATAAGATAATATTTCCAATAAGGTTAAATTTTACAAATGAAACCTTTGCCACAACCGGGCCTTTTCGATACAAAACTCGTCATCAAATGACCAACGATAAACATTTTACCAAGTATGGTGGCGTAACACAAAGTAGGCCAAAATACGAGTTATAAGCTAAACACTTGGAATCCATGGACACGAACACAAAAGGTCCATACTACGATGTGAGGTAGGGCCCCCGAGGAAACCAATGTATACTCGTTCACTAGGACCACTATGACCCATGGCTAGTAACCGGTCTCACATAACCGTACCAAATTTCCCCCGAGAATCATATGTATCCATAGCTACAAAATGGGGAATTAGCCATCCCAATAAAATAAGCCGACTCAATACCTAGGGATCCACTAGTAATGGTACAAACTCGTCACAACAACATATGTTACCAACCATAGATAGTCATATGGTATAAAAGCATTTTATAAACAAAACGCCATTTCAAGTTCAACTTCTGGTAAGAATGAAAATCTTTAAAATGAGTTCATAAGCATTCTTTCACATATCCCACATAATGTGCAAGTAAAACATCATTTTACTTCAAGTAAGATAGAATACATCATTTTAGTTAAAAAATGATCGGGAACCCTAAAATCACCAAAACTCAAGTTATATCAAATATGTAGAAAACTTAGATCTGAAGCCATGGAGATATATAGGAGTTCCAAAATGTAACCTTTTGACATGTATAAAGATTTAGAAAAGTAGTAGGAACTCACCCAATAGGTTTATACGAAAACCCGAAAAACCAGATATCGACCCTCTTGATAAGACGAAGCTTTCTACACCGAAACCTCGGATCATACACTAGATATTAACCACCAAACATAGAGAGAGAGAGAGAGACTTGAGAGAGAATAGAGATAGAGAGAAATCTGAGATTTGAGATAAAGAAACCCAAATGAGATATTTGAGGTTGAAACCCTTAAGTCGGTCCAGGGGGTGTCGTGGGTTATGCCGCGACTCCAAGTCGTGGTGGAACTCGCCCGTGTTCTCAAACCCCAAAACCAACAGCGGACATCGCGACTAATGTCGCGACTATAAGTCGCGAGTAACTCGCGAAACTCATTGGAAGTTTCCAGATTCATCGAAATCCATAAACTCGAACGTTATACTAAACGCGGTGTTAACGACAAAAGCTTAACACAAGAATACAACGATATACGTATAATGAAAATCCAGGGTGTTACAATCCTCCCCAACTTGGGAATGATTTCGTCCCCGAAATCCCAACTATACAAAAAGATGAGGATATCTTCGTTTCATATCCTCTTCAGATTCCCACGTCACATTTGCTCCTCGGTGATGCTTCCACTGCACCTTGACCAACGTGACTTATTTGTGACGCAACTTCTTAGACTTTCTTTCTAAGATCGCGTCAGGCTTTTCTATACAACGGTTACCTTCGTCTATTGTCAACTCGGAGAGAGGAATGACGCTTTCCTCTTCCGCCAAACACTTCCGAAGGTAACAAATATGGAACGTGTTGTGGATTCTGCTCAACTCCGGTGGCAGTTCCAATTGGTAGGCTTGGAAACCTACCCGCTTGAGCACTTTGAAAGGTCCAAGGAAACGGGGACTCAACTTCCCACGCTTTTCGAACCGTATAATGCCCTTCCACGACGATACCTTAAGCAACACACGATCGCCCACTTGGAATTCCATCGGTCGCCTCTTGTTATCGGCATAACTCTTCTGCCGATCCTGGGCCGCTTTCAATCTTTCACGAATACACTTGACCTTATCGGCTGTCTCTTGCACGATTTCAGGTCCGGCGAACTGCTTTTCTCCCGCTTCAAGCCAACACACGGGAGTTCGGCACTTTCGCCCGTACAATGCCTCAAAAGGTGCCATTCCAATAATCGAGTGGTAGCTATTGTTGTAAGCAAACTTCACCAAAGGTAAGTGAGAGTCCCAACTACCCCCGAAATCGATGACACAAGACCTCAACATGTCTTCCAACGTTTGGATCGTTCTCTCGCTTTGCCCGTCGGTTTGTGGATGGTAAGCCGTACTCAACTTAACTCGTGTACCAAGCTCTTTCTGAAACCCATCCCAAAAGTTAGAAGAGAACCGACTGTCGCGATCCGATACGATCGACAATGGTATACCGTGCCTCGAGACCACTTCATTGATGTACAGTTTTGCTAGTTTGTCTATCGGTAATGTCTCGCGCATGGCCAAGAAGTGAGCGCTCTTTGTCAATCTATCAACTATCACCTAAATGGTATCATGACCTCGAAGAGTTTTAGGCAACTTTGTCACGAAGTCCATGGTGATATGCTCCCACTTCCACTCGGGAATCTCTAAAGACTGAAGACTCCCATACGGTCGTTGATGTTCGGCCTTAACTTATGAGCACGTAACACAACGCTCCACATAACGCGCCACATCAAGTTTCATTACCGGCCACCAATAATGTAACTTCAAGTCCCTATACATCTTCGTACTTCCCGGATGAATGGAATACTTGGACTTGTGAGCATCTTCAAGCAAAAGATCACGGTTACCCCCGACTTTGGGTACCCACACACGACCGCTAAACAGTTTTACTCCACGGCTATCTTCCGTTAAGAGCAAACGCTGCTTTGTCATGACTTCCTCTTTAAGATTTTCTTCTAACAATGCTTCAACTTGCGACGTCTTTATCTTTTCAACAAGACTAGACACCAACTCGATTCTCGAATGGGTAGCCCGAATACATCCGCTATAGTCCTTCCGACTTAACGCATCGGCTACCATGTTCGCCTTACCAGGATGGTAAAACAACTCACAGTCGTAATCCTTGAGTAACTCGAGCCACCGCCTTTGTCTCATATTCAACTCTTTTTGATCAAAGACATACTTTAGGCTTTTGTGATCCATATAGAGCGTGCATTTGGTGCCATAGAGGTAATGTCGCCAAAGCTTCAGGGCGAACACCACTGCTGCTAACTCCAAATCGTGGGTAGGATAGTTCTTCTCGTGTATCTTAAGCTGCCTCGAGGCGTAAGCGATTACCTTGCCCCGTTGCATCAACACACAACCTAAACCCATCTTTGAAGCATCACTATAGACCACGAAATCTTCTGACCCTTCATGTAACGATAAGATCGGAGCTTCACATAATTTCTTTTGAAGGATTCGGAATGCCTTCTCCTGCGCTTCTGCCCAAACAAACTTCACATTCTTTCGAGTTAAAGCTGTCAAGGACGATGCGATCTTTGAAAAGTCTTGAATGAATCTCCGGTAATAACCCGACAGACCCAAGAAACTTCGGATCTCGGACGAACTCTTAGGAGGCTCCCAATCCATCATGGCTTCGATTTTGGAGGGGTCCACTTTCACTCCGTCTTGAGTGACAACGTGACCCAGAAACTGTACCTCTTCGAGCCAAAAATCACACTTGGAAAACTTGGCATACAATCTTTCTTTTCTCAACACATCGAGAACTTCGCGAAGGTGTTGCTCGTGCTCCAACTCGCTTTTAGAGTACACGAGTATGTCATCAATGAACACGATTACCGACTTATCGAGGAATGGTCGGCACACCTTATTCATCAAGTCCATAAATACCGCTGGTGCGTTCGTCAGGCCAAAAGGCATTACAAGAAACTCGTAATGGCCGTAACGCATTCTAAAGGCTGTCTTCGGAACGTCTTCTTCTCTTACCTTCACTTGGTGATAACCCGAACGTAAGTCAATCTTGGAAAAACACCCGACTCCTTGAAGTTGATCGAACAAGTCGTCTATTCTCAAAAGCGGATATTTGTTCTTCACTGTTGCTTTGTTCAACTCACGATAATCGATGCACATTCTCATCGTGCCATCCTTCTTCTTGAGGAACAGGACCGGAGCTCCCCAAGGTGACGAGATCGGTCTGATGAAACCCTTCTCTAAATTCTCTTGAAGTTGTGCCATCATCTCTTGCATCTCTGATGGCGCTAATCGGTAAGGAGATATAGCAATAAGAGTTGCTCCCGGCACGAGATCAATCTGAAACTCTACTTGACGATCAGGTGGTAATCCAGGCAAGTCGTCAGGAAAGACGTCTGGAAACTCGCGCACAATCCTTACATCAACCAGCTTTGACTTTTCTAACTTGGCGTCAATCACATAGGATAGGAAAGATGAACATCCTTTTACTAAGCATTTGCGTGCCTTTGCCATTGTGATTATTTCCACTTCACCTTTTCTCTTCTCACCATAGATCACAACGACTTCGCCACAAGGATTGGGAAGTCGGATTAACTTCTTAGAACACATGATCTCGGCATGATTATTCGCCAACCAATCCATACCGACTACCACGTCGAAACCTTCGATTAACATCGGTAGTAAATCAATAGAGAATTCTCTCCCTTCGATTCCGAGAGCACACTTCTTCAAAACATCACGGATCAGAACTTGACTACCATCATCTATCTCTACTACTAATGCATCCTCAAGACTAGTAGTGGGCATAACAATCTTTTGGCGGAACAACTCAGATATGAAAGAGAAACTGGCACCCGTATCGAATAAAACACGAGCAGGTACAGAGTTTATAAGAAATGTACCCGATACCACATCAGCGGATGCCTTGGCCTCTTTGGCCGTCATCTGAAAAGCTCGACCCGGAACCCTAGGAGGGTTCTCCTTCTTTACCGCCACGCTACCCGACACAAGCTTCGGGCAATCTCTTCTCAAGTGCCCCGGTGCCTTGCACTCATAGTAGATAAATCCTCAGATCAGACAATCTTTGGCGGTATGATCAGGCTTCCCACACTTATAACAAGTTTGAGAAGTGGTGTTACAGTTACCGTGGTGCTTGGTTCGACACTTGTGGCACCATCTAGCTTCCTGCTGACAGCTGAAGCTTCGGTTTCCGACAAAAGGTCGGGATCTCTTGGAATGAGCAAAATTGCTCTCCCACTTTCTCTTTTCAACAACTGCCACTGCCTTCTCCGGTTTACTCTTCGCGTAAACCTCTTCCATAAACTGCGCCTCCTCAATCGTCTCCCGAAGGTTAGAAGCCTTCGAGTTTCGGACCATAGTCATCATGTCCGACGGTAGACCTTTCAGATAGGTCTTAATCTTTTCTTTCTCAGTGGAGGCCACATGCCCCACTAACCCCAGCTTTTCCATGAATTGACGGGTATACTCCCTCACCGTCAAATTCCCTTTTTCGAGAGCTCGGAATTCTGCCTCAATCCGATCCATAGCTGTCTCATTGTAGTATTCCTCCAACAATTTCACCTTGAACTCGCCCCAAGTCAATTGGGCCAGAACAGTAGGAGAGAGAGTGGACTGGATAATATTCCACCACGTCAGTGCCGTATCCCTGAGCAATTAAGTACCGTACCTCACCCTCTGGTCATCACCACACTCGGATGACCCGAAAGCCTGTTCGACCGCTCGAATCCACTTAATACATGCAACCGGGTCTTCGGAACCAGAAAACTCTGGTGGTCCACAACCCATAAAGGATTTGTAGGAACAACTCTTCCCACCCTTCGATGCGCCAATGACTCTATGCTCCTCTGATCTGACTCCGTTCTCAATGCCCCCAGAGCCACCAACCACGTTCTCCTCTACTGCCTCAGGCCTCTTGTGGATCGGATCTCGGTCCTCTAGCATCTTTAAGAATGCCTCTTGTTGTTTCTCCATGGCCGACGTCACCATTTGCATGACACTGGCCATCATATCAGTTTGAGGATTTGCCAGTCGAATAACGGGGTCGGTGGATGCCAATTCCACTCTTGGCTCTGGCTCCGATCCCCCAGTAAATATAGGTGGCATATTCGGAGGAACGACTGCTGACGTTCGAACCACAGAGTTAAGATCACGCGAACTAACATTGCGTAGATTTCCGTCGCCCGACGGACGACCACGTGTGTTCACCATACCAGAGGATGGTTGCTACACAAGCATGAGAAAGAGTAAGAGACAGGACAACAGAATAACACAAGGAACGTACTACTACGTTACCAATTGTCACAGAAACGGTACTTCAAGCACAATTACTTATAAATATTCTCATAATAACATTAGCTAAGTGAAATTATGAACATACAATACATAAAGGTTCTTGTTACCATCGCTACAACGTTCGATAACTATAATTTCCGTTGACTTTAAGACTAACCCATCTTAGAAGTTCTACCCAAACTCACGAATCAATACTTAGCATACTCAGTCTAAGTCTAGACATCTTACATTCATGCCTAGATCACTTAAACTAGAGCTCTGATACCAACTTGTAACATCCTAAAATTCAGAGTAATTTAAAACCTCTCAAAATAGGCAATATGACATTTGTATTAATATAAACCTCCCAAAAAGGTATCAATCCTTAAGACCTTACAAAAAAACCTGCACGGATAAAGGGTTTATCAACAAACTAATCTAAACATAACTATCTAGATTACATCAGTTGACGATCCAAAATTCATCAAAAGAATGGGACTTAACAGATGCCCAACTATCAATACTTAGTCATCTCAAAATGCCTCGAGACCAAGCCCGTCTCTCAAAACCATTGGCAACCCACCGCTAAGGGAAATCTATTATACATATCATTTGAGAAAAAGTGTTAGGCTTAAAGCCTAGTGAGAACATACAGTTTATAAATTTCAAAGATATAAACAATTGTATCATAAGATAATATTTCCAATAAGGTTAAATTTTACAAATGAAACCTTTGCCACAACCGGGCCTTTTCGATACAAAACTCGTCATCTAATGACCAACGATAAACATTTTACCAAGTATGGTGGCGTAACACAAAGTAGGCCAAAATACGAGTTATGAGCTAAACACTTGGAATCCATGGCTACGAACACAAAAGGTTCGTACTACGATGTGAGGTAGGACCCCCGAGGAAACCAATGTATACTCGTTCACTAGGACCACTATGACCCATGGCTAGTAACCGGTCTCACATAACCGTACCAAATTGCCCCCGAGGATCATATGTATCCATAGCTACAAAATGGGGAATTAGCCATCCCAATAAAATAAGTCGACTAAATACCTAGGGATCCACTAGTAATGGTACAAACTCGTCACAACAACATATGTTACCAACCATAGATAGTCATTTGGTATAAAAATATTTTATAAATAAAACGCCATTTCAAGTTCAACTTCTGGTAAGAATGAAAATCTTTAAAATGAGTTCATAAGCATTCTTTCACATATCCCACATAATGTGCAAGTAAAACATCATTTTACTTCAAGTAAGATAGAATACATCATTTTAGTTAAAAAATGATCGGGAACCCTAAAATCACCAAAACTCAAGTTATATCAAATATGTAGAAAACTTATATCTGAAACCATGGAGATATATAGGAGTTCCAAAATGTAACCTTTTGACATGTATAAAGATTTAGAAAAGTAGTAGGAACTCACCCAATAGGTTTATACGAAAACCCAAAAAACCAGATATCGACCCTCTTGATAAGACGAAGCTTTCTACTCTGAAACCTCGGATCATACACTAGATATTAACCACCAAACTTAGAGAGAGAGAGAGAGAGAGACTTGAGAGAGAATAGAGATAGAGAGAAATCTGAGATTTGAGATAAAGAAACCCAAATGAGATATTTGAGGTTGAAACTCTTAAGTCGGTCCAAGGGGTGTCGCGGGTTATGCCGCGACTCCAAGTCGCGGTGGAACTCGCCCGTGTTCTCAAACCCCAAAACCAACAGCGGACATCGCAACTAATGCCGCGACTATAAGTCGCGAGTAACTCGCGAAACTCACTGGAAGTTTCCAGATTCACCGAAAACCATAAAACTCGAACGTTATACTAAACGTGGTGTTAACGACAAAATCTTAACACAAGAATACAACGATATACGTATAATGAAAATCCAGGGTGTTACATAACGACATACTTTTTATTACCAAAAGACGGAGTTGAATGCAAATCACAAAGATCACTATGAATTAATTCAAGCACCGACGAATCCCTTTTAACATTGGGAAACGGTTGCCTAGTGATCTTCGTCAACATGCAAATTTTACATTTTCCGGTTTTAACGTCAAAAGCCGGAATAAGACCGTCTTTTGACATTTCGACCATTCTTTTAAAATTAACATGACCTAGTCTAGCATGCCATAAACTAGAATCAACAAGAACTTCATTTGCAATATAAATAGAATTCGAAACAAAATTCTTATTATTTAAACTTAACATGAACATGTCATTATTCAAATAACCGAATCCTACAAAAGAGCCACCTTTAGACAAGGTAAACTTTCCGGACTCAAAAACTTGCCTATATCCTAACTTATTCAAGGTACTACCGGAAACCAAATTCTTTCGAATTTGTGGTACAAACAAAACGTCAACAAGTTCAATAATTTTATTAGAGCTAAATTCTAGTCTAACTAAGCCACGTCCAAGAATGGGAGCATTTGACTCGTTCCCCATGTGTAGCACAGATCCGTTTTCAACCGGTTCCAAAGAGGAGAACCAACGTCGATCCTTGCACACATGACTCGATGCACCCGTGTCAATCCACCAAGCATCATTATCATCCTGCACATAAAATGATTCGAATATTAGTGGTACATAATTCAAATTTGAATTAACACCAAAGTCAATAAACTGACCTTGCTGTGGGTGTTGATCGTTGGATCTTTGCCCACCACCACTTGAGCTTGCTCCATTCTTATTCTTGATAACTTGACAATCCCGCTTGAGATGGCCGGTCATCCCACAAGTCCAACCGGTTAATTTAACCTTTTTGTTGGGACCTTTCTTGGCTTCATTGAACTTACGTTTTCCCTTGAAATTGTTGGATCTTCCCTCTTCCACCATGTTCACAGAAGGTGCAAAAACCTCTTTCATCTTAGGTTTCTCAGTCTCTTGCGCCCGAAGAGACTCCTCTATGCGCAAGTGACTACCGAGTTGTACAAGCGACAAATCTTCCTTCTTGTGTTTCAACATATGTTTGAAGTCTTTCCAAGAGGGAGGCAATTTATCAATTATACTCGATACGGAGATGGATTCGTCCATTTTCATATCATGTTGAGCATATTGGCCTAGAATGCGAAGGATCTCATTGTATTGCTCCATCACAGGCCTTGAATCCACCATTTTGTAATTATTAAAATTATTTACGAGGAACTTCTTACTAGAAGCATCCTCCACCATATATTTGGACTCAAGAGAGTCCCACAGCTCTTTAGCGAATTCAACATTTTGATAAATGTCAAAAAGGGAGTCACACATACCGTTCAAAATGTGGCCACGACAGATGTTGTCGTCGTTCTCCCATTTGCCGCGACGCCGGGTCATCTCCAACGTCTCGTCCTCCATCACTTCAGGCATCGGCGTGCTCAATACGTACACGACCTTCAACGTGGTCAATAAGAAGTGCATCTTCTTTTGCCATCGTCGAAATTCGACGCCTTCGAACTTCTCCAGTTTCGTGAATTTGGTCGTCATGTCTCTCACCGATTGATCACTCACCATCTCTCTCATGAAATTAACACTTAAGATTGTTGGGGGATTTGTGGGGTTGCAGAAATCGATGGGTAAAGAGGGAGAGGAGTGATCGACTTGGATAGAATGTGAGATCGTGTGAGAGCTCGCTTTCCTTAAGTGTTATTTCGACCCTATTCTGCCTGGGTATCACGAAATACACTCGAGGATAATCTCAAATTCACCGTATCGATTCTGGCAGAAATCGACACTATTTAAACACCAAGAGAATGTAACCGATGCCATAATATTAATGATAATAAACATTCATTTAATGGAATTGATTGTTAATTGGTCAATTGGTGTAGGTTACAAAATAAATTGGGAGTTACAAAGAACAGATTGGGAGTTACAAAAAGAGATATTGGAGGTTACAAAACCGCACTTGCAACAGTGCGTCACGCGGGTAGCCGGGCGGGTCACCCGCGACACAACCCGCGGGATCCTCTGTCTGTCCCCAAAATCCAGTGCATCACGCGGGTAGCCGCGCAGGGTTAACCCGCGGCACAAACCGCATAATCCACTGTCTCCCACACGAAACAGTGCACCACGCGGGTAGCCGCGCGGGTTAACCCGCGACACAACCCGCGTGAGCCACTGTTTCGTCTCACAAACACCAATTAACTGTCCTAACAATCCCGGGTCATAGTTATCTTACACGAGTGTGCACTCCACACCTCCTAACTCGTGTTATAGCTTAGCTACTAACCCCATTATTATCTTTGTGAATCCAATTACACAAAATGACCGATGATTTCACTAAAATCACCAACACAAAATGCAAAGGGGCACTGATTTTGTGAACACCACTTCTCCAGGTATCCCTCTGATTTTGTGTACACCCTCTGATTTTGTTCTCGATTTGGTCTCGAAGCTGTTGCAACAATGGAGGTGCGAAGGGGAAGGGAGTTCACTGAGAGAAGGGAGAAAAATAACCAGCCCTGTATTCGTCGGTGATGACAAGTGAGGGGGGGTCCTGTATTCGATGGATCTCTGGAAGATAAGTCGTCGGAGGGAGGGGGAACGTGGAAGACGAAGTCTCCAGATGAATGGGGGAGGCGATGGCCGTGGAGATTAACGACAGAGAGTAGGCACCGGGGTTTTTGGAAGGAGACGGTGGTCGGTCGTAATGGCTTGATACTTCACCGGCAAAAACGCAGAAATCAGTTGGGGAGGAAGCGGTGCTCGAGGGAGGAAGTGGTCCTCGGTGGAGGAAATGTGAGAGACTATTGGTTTGCTTCACCGACGAATTTCTACCGATGTTTTCGACATCCAAATACTGCAAACTTCTTGTGGAATGGAGGTATTCGATCAAAGCATCTTGTGCTTCTCGAAGTGATATGGAAGAACCATTGTCTTCGTTGGGGAAACCATTTGATTTTCGATCATTGATTGATTGAACATATGCTTTCTTGCGATAAAATCTAGGGTTTTGGGTAATGTGATTGAAACCAGTACCTCCAATGGTGGTTTTTGATTGGGTGAGATTGTTTTTGGTCAAATTTACGAGCCCATTTGAGAATGGGATGAATTCGAAGCTTTGATAGATTGTTCATGATGAAAAGTTTGGGGATTTGGGTGAAATTTGAGTTTTAAGATGTATAAAAATACTATCTTTGATAGATTGTTCATGATGTAATTGTGGTTTCTGAAGCGGTGCTCCAAGATGGTGGTGGTGTTGTAGAGACGAATAACACCATCGAATCTCTCTGGTTTGCTTTACCGGTGAAGGGATCTGCTTCACCAAATCCATGGTGGTTTTTATTATTTAGAGTAAATTACATGTTTGGTCCCTGTGTTTTTAATAAGAAATAAAATGACTAAAATACCCTTGTATTTAACTTATTTAACAGAAAAAAATTAACGGAGTTACATTTAGGGACCCAACGCGTTATAAAATGCAAATCACGAGAATGCAATCCATAGATATTTCATTTTAGGGACCCAAACTATTACAACCAATAAAATCACAGGGACCAAATATGTAATTTACTCTTCTTTATTTTACCCAGGTTTCTTTTAACTTTTTCAATTTAATAAATATTTTCATTGTTGTCAACGGGACATTGGTTTAATTAATTAATTCCGGTAGCTCGAAGATCCATTAATGGCGTAGGAGACATAAACCCCAAGAACAACCACCAGCACCACCACCGCACCCATGTTCACCACCGCCGCTCTAGTTTCCTCCTTCATCCCTCCCATGGCTAACCCTTTCACCACCCTCTTATAGTACTCCTCCACTTTATTCCTCATCCCTTCTCTTGATTTGGCTCCATCTAACGGTGGTTGATCAAAACCACCACCACAGTCTGCCGCCACCCGTTGTCGCCGGAGAGTTTGATCACTGGCATCTGCTGAGTCTGTAATATGATCTTGTTTTGCTGTTTTCATGGGTTCCTTTGACTTAGCGGCGGTGGGGGCGGCGGTGATCTTCCTAGGTATGGTAATGGTGAGGACTCCGCCATCGAATTTAGCTTGAATTCCGCTCGTTCTACAGGTTTTAGGAACTTCATAGTCTTCCCGAAACCGATTCCATTTGTTTCCGGCAACAAGGCGCTCTCCACGAACTCGAAGCTTGTTCGGATATTCGATCGTAATCTTCATAAACTCCTTCCGGAATCCTACAAAACAAATGTTCGAAATCAATCTATTGATGAAAACTTGCACTACAACAAAATCGGCCATACAGGATGCCAGGACCAAACAATTGTGTGTCGGTATGCAAAAATGTTATAATAAATTTGAATGAACTATAGCTTTTGGACTTCTTAACAATATGTTTTTACGACAATTTTTAAAATAAAACATTCTATTAATAATTTTACATGACTTCAATTGAAAAAATGTGTGTAAAAATAAATGTTTCATAAAAAGATATTTTAGCAAGTCGTTAATGTCATGTAAAAAAGTAATATAATAGAACACTTTATTTCAAAAACGTTGTAAAAAAGATGTTATGATACCATACACGTCATAACATTTTGTTGTATAGACGTACAATTGTTTGGTCTTATATATAAAACTGAAGTCCAATAAAACAGTTTATTAAAATACTTAGAAAGTGAAAAAATAAAAATTACCGGGGAGATAAATAAGAAGACGGTGACAATCATCTTCGTGTTTCCATTCAGAGATCGGTTTGAACCGTTCATAAACACGACCAATGATGGTTCGTTGTGGCCGGTTAGGATTCGCTCCACCTCCCCTCGGTGTCATCGCCATTTTCCTCGTGCGGTAATCGAACCCCGAGCCTCCAAATTCTCCGTTACCGACCAAAAAGCGATAATTTTTTTGAACCGGTCCGACGGGAACGTATAGTATTTGCAAAAAGGGGATTAAAGGTGTGCTTATATGTAGAGATTTGGTGAAAGATTAACTGAAAACGAAGTTAAGTTTGCTTCAAGCGTAGGAGTGTTCATGGAGGTGATGATTGATCTCATGCATGTTACTTGATAAACAAGCCATGGACTCGTACTTTTCTTTTCCCTCAAGAAAACAAATTTCTGGCTTAAATTAAATAATTGGGATTTCATTTATAACTAGAACCGTACTCGTGCAATGCAGCGAGATACATCACGATTTTAATGTTTTATTTTATTTTTTTGTCGATTTACAGTACGATTTTGGATGGTTTTGAGAAAGTGATAATGTTTTTTTTTTATAAATTTGTTTAATTTAGGCTTAATAATATAATGTTTTTATATAAAAAAATTAAGTATTTTGTTAGAATTCAATGATTATCTTATATATTTTAATGACATCTAGAAAAAATAACCAATTACATATTTAATAATATAATTAAAACAAATTTATAATAATATAATATATTAATTAATAGTGATACATGGAAAAGTCTGCATAAAAGGAATGTTGATGCCTTGCACGTACCAAATTGGTGGGTGTTAGAAGCCTCCAGTGGTAATATGTATTTTGTGCTTTGATACTTGTAAATTAAGAGATTTTTAAAATCTTGTATAAAATGATGGTACCTTGTGTCTAATAATTTGTATTTAAGAGTTTTTTATCCATATTTTATAATATAGTATAGATAACATTGTATTTTTGAATTTAAATCTCATATTTATAAACAAAATTTGATTTATTAATAAAATATAGGTTTATTCAAACTTGTTCCATGAGGTTTTCTTTCACTTTGTTTCTGTATGTTCCTCACAAAAGTCATGCTAAACATGAAATAGTGATATATGTTTCGTTTTGTTCTAACATGTTTAGTGTACCTTTTAATCATAAAAATTAAAGAAAATAGTTTAACGACCTAAATAAAGTTAATGATTGTTAAATATTTTACATATATTATCAAAGAGTGAGGTTCAGGGGAAAATCTTAAAAAAATGAAAAACCGAAGAAAACCCTGGTAGCCCTTGATCCGGACGGTATGCACTTGTGCATATAAATAAATTAAGTTGTTTTTTTTTGTTTTTATGCACTTGTGCATATGCACGCGTACATGTTACAAATTATTTATATGCAACAAGTACATACCATCTACATCAAGGGCTATCAGAGTGTTTCTTAGTTTTTCGTTTTTTTTAAGATTTTCCCTTGGATCTGACCCTATTATCAAAAACTAAGTTTTGTAGCATGTTTATTAAAATATTGATTATTTTTAATATTAAAAATAAAAAAATCAAATTTATCAAACGCCACAATAATAAATTTTTTACTTTGAATAATAATAATGTCATCAAGTCTAGCTTTTAAAATGACTAAAAATAATTTAGAACACTTGTTTATGACTTTATGGTGCTTAATTATTGGGTAGTTTAAAAAAATATTGAGAAAAAGAAACAAATAGTGAATCAGCTTATAGCAAAATAGTTAAAAGGAGACGTTTTTATAAATACTGAATCTAGCAGAAATCTTTATAGCAAAAACCGAATGTTTAAACATCTATAGTTCCATCTCATACGAAATTAAGACAAAAACTAAAGCAAACATTCAAATATTGAAACAATGTAAACCTTTTTCTTGCAGATATTCATGCGCTTCTAAGATGTATATAGCTAGTCAGCTTAAAGCTATATAAATGATCATATTTTAATGCAATAAACATGTGCGTACGAAAAAGTTGTTCCTTGAACATTATTGTAACATCCGTGATTTTGGTGGGATCTTAAATTACACCTCTCTGGTTAATCTGTAATTAAAAATCTTACCTGGGATGTGCTTGTGGATATTGGGTTTTAGATCGAGAACACGTTGGGTCGAAAAGTCGGACTTTTAGCCTTCGGCACGCCCTGGGTGACTGTGACAGGAGGTCACTCTTGCGGGGCACTATCGCAACCCTTGTACTGAGAGTCGTATGGCCCAGGCGACTATACCCGCGATTGTGACAGGGTGTCACTATCGTGGGGCATTGTCGCTGATAGTGTATAGCAGGGATGACTCCACGACTATGTCGACGATTGTGAAAAAATGTCACTCTCGTCGGGCACTGTCGCCGACGGGCACCAGGTTTGCATTAAATACATTTCCCAACCCCATTTCTCACTTAGAACCTCAAACCTCTTCCCACTTTCTCTCCCAAACGAGCCTTATACATTTATGGCCGATTTTGGTGGCATTTAAGACTTTAAAGCGTAGATTCTTGTGAGATCTTCATCATCATCTATGATAATGGTTTCATCCCTTGATGCAAAATCAAGATTTCTCCTCCAACCCTAGAGATTTTGGGGTTTATTAGGTTTTGCTCAAAACCTAAGTGGTAAGTTCATCCTCTCTTTTCTAACACTTTAATCAGGTTGTAAATACCCCATTGATGACTCTTTAGTGTTTATATTTCTCAAATTGGGAAGTTAGTTAAATTAGGGTTTTTGATCAAAATGGATATTTTGATATAATATGTTTAGGGAACGATTCTAAATGCTTGGATATGAATATTTATGGTTGGAACTTATGGATCTAGATTTTTGGAAGATTTGACTTGAGGATTCAAATTTCTTCAAAGGAGCTTAAGTTGGGGAAAAATCTAGATTTAGCCTAAATAAAGCAAGACGAGTTCAAGTTGATTTGTGAAAACGTTGTAAATGCCATAAATGTTCATTTTAAAGTATTGAAATGTTTTATTTGGTGTTAACAAATTTGTTGCTTGTTTGATGAAATGTACATTTTGGATACATTTGGTTTTATAAATATTGTAAATGCCACATTTGGGTTTTAGGACATGTTGATAAGGAAATCATATTTATATGTTATTTTGATGATTTATTATATAAATGGAGGTCAGTTGATGTACATGTATTTTTAGTGTATTTGGTTTTATAAACCGTGTGAAAAATGTATATTATTGAGTTATAAAACATTTTGGAATTATAAATGGTATAGTTTCATTTGGAAAACGATTCATCCCAACTCATGATGTTTTGTTTGAGTTATCCATTTATGCGGAACATGTTTTTTGCATAAATGTGGGTCATTTACGTTTTGTTTTATTTTATGACTTTTACAAATGGTCAATTGATTGGTTGAGCTTATGGCTCGGTTTTTGACTCTGTTGACTCTTGGGGGACACTTGTCCAATTTGACAGTTCAATGTAGAACTTTGATTTTGATTTACATTTATTGCATATTATTTGAGAAGTACATGTTTTGAATGCGTTAGTTCATTCATTTGGAGTCATATAACATTTTAGACTGTAATGCATTGGATCCATGGGCATAAAAGTCAGTCAATTGGTTTAATTGGGAGCTCTATCCTTGTTTTGGAACTGGAGATATTTATGGTTAAAGGGGACTCAGTATAGATCGTGGGTGGTTGAACTCGATGACCGTGTAACCTTTAACGAAGGACTCGAGGTATAGATCGTAGATGGTTGAACTCGATGACCGTGTAACCTTTAGCAAAGGACCTGATGTATAGATCGTGGGTGGTTGAACTCGATGTCCTTTCATTATGGCTAGACATGGGGCCTTAATTATTGGGAACTCAAGTTATAGACTGTGAGTGGTTGAATGCGATAACCTTGTGCCCCATGACACTTAAGTTATAGCAAGTGAGTCATTCTTAGACCATTGGGAGCTCGAGGTATAGATCGTGAGTGGTTGAACTCGATAACATTGGTGCTATGATAGAAGCTTCATAACATTATATGTGACTTACTTTATGTTTCGTTACATTATATGGAATCGGGTCTCTCCCGTCACCGAAATGTGTTGTTTTGGGTAATGAGTTTTAGTATCAATGTTTTCAGTGACGTTATATATATCAGAGTTAAGTATTATGCCCCAGCCGTGTTTTGGGTGTTTCGGGATATAAAGTTTTATTTGTGTTTTAATAAATTGGGAGTTTGATTTCTATTCACGTTTTGAGTGAATTATGGGTTGCACCATTTAATGAAGGAATGTTTCGTATTGGGGCGTCCATCTTTAAAAATGTGTGTTATTAGAAAACGAGTCATTTTCATATTTAAAGTAAATCATTTTGAATGACTATAATTTAAATTGCATTATTTCCTTTTAAGGACATTGTTGGTCCCTAATAAGCAAAATAGTTTTGTAGAAGGGGGAGGGTTGAATACAAAACACAAAAATTTCACTTAAATTTTTAATTCTTTTATTGAAAAACAATATCAAGAATTACACTTAGTTAACAAACGATTGTTGTGGAAAATAACAGTAAAACTATTATAACCTTTTTGTAACACCCCAAAATTTCGAGTGTATGCTTAGTACTTTATAAATTCCATTTATGTTCTCTATGTTGAATGTGTTGATTTTGAGCTTTCAAGACCCTATTAGTAATCCTTAATATGCTCTCCTTATCCGTGGAACTATTCTATCGAACCTTGGCATCATATAGTGTCTAATAGTCGGTTGAAAATCTGGATTTTTAGGAATTGGGGGTTGGCACGAGAGTGCCAGTGTCACTCTCGCGAAGGGCACAATCGCGTGGAGTGGATTAGGCTTACGGTACATATGGCGCGAGAGTGCCCAGGGCACAATCGCGAGCGGGGGGGGGGGGGGGGGTACTGTTCATCATTTGGCCGAATTTCTCACTTAAAACACCCATTTCTCATTTTTAAACCAAGACTTCTATTTTACCTCTCAAGACCTGCGATTTTCTCCTACTTCTTCTCCACCCTATTAAATTCTTAACCTACAATCACTCTCCTCATTGATTAACCTTCAACCACCTCAAGCATCTCAACTTATTACAACTCTTTTGACATTAAAGCTCCAAGGAATCTCACTTCAAACCTAGGGTTCCATCATTTTAGGGTTTTTACTCTACAAACCCTAAAGGTGAGTTTTCTACCTATTCTTACATATTAATGCTTATTTTTATATGTTATATGCTCATAATTGTTGATTTGGTGATTTTAACCTAACTGCTGATAAGAATGCATATTATTCTAAAATGGGTTGTGAATGTTGTTATTAATGATGTTAAATGACCATGAAAATATGTTAGTAATTATATTACGATTTCTATATGTAAATGGTGAAATGGGGTCATACGTGATATATATCATGTGGGAACCCAACTCTTGTACACGAGAGTTTGGGTGATGTCGGAACTGTGATGTATGATTTATGGGTGGACACTAAAGGACCGACTCCTTGAGGTGGAACCTTATAATCGAGGGATAGGCACTAAGGCTCGGCTGTCCTTGAGGTGCAGCTCGATGGAGTGGGCACTAAAGGAGGTTTATACACTCGAGGTGACGCTGATAACGGTGGGCATTAAAGTGAGGGCCTGAGGTGTAAACTCCCAACTTGTGTGCTGGTCATGTTCCCAAAAGATATGTGTACAGATTATGCAATTGAATCTCTTATGAACTATACTTGGACGTTCCTCATGGTGCGGTAACTTAAAGCTTTCTACTTTCCGTATTCTAATCTCACCATTTAGATATTTGTTTGGAAACTCACTAGGCTCCCAGCCTAACACTTGATGTGCGTTTATCTTCATGTTCCCCTAGTGGTGTACAACGGGCACCTTGACTTCCGGTTCAAGTTTAGGACCGTTGGAGGATAGGGCTTTTGGGATAGCATTGAGAAGAGCGTTTTGAAGATATAGCAACACCCACGTTAATCTAGTTGTGTCTTATGACCTAGATTGGTTAGGTTGTTGTAATATATGTCTTATTTCCATCGCTACTATATTTGTTGCAAACTACCCCGAACTCTTGGGTTTTAGTTGTTGGTTTACAGGAAAATGGATTTATTGATATTTTAGACGTCATATTGCGAAAATTTTAATTTTTCTGGTCATCAAATTTTAGGGTGTTACAAGTTGGTGTCAGAGCAGTAGTTTAAGTGAACTAGGTATGACCTAAGATATCTAGACTTAAGCAGGGATTGTTAAGTTGAAAGTTGTGAGATGGGGTAGGTCTTAAGTAAAGGGAAGTTGTATAGTTGACAAAATATACACTATTGAGAATTGTGAGAATGGTATTGAGAATCCTTATGTGTAGTATGTTCATAATTTCAATTAGCTACTGCTATTATGAATATATCACTACGTAAGCATGCTTAATTCACTATGATTATAATGCTCAATATTTGTACTAGTACGTTCTTAGAAAAATCTTTGATGTTGGTCTCTCACTATGTTCTTGTGTGCATAGTGTGACAGACTAAATGGTTAACACGCGGAACAGAGCGAGGACTCTGTCGGACGGCAATGAGGCATCCGCATCGTCGGCCGATCAACCGGAAAATGCGGTTACGAGAGAAGTGCAACCCCAAACGAATTTGTTAGGCGGAGGGTCGGAGTACATTCCAAGGACGAATTTGACAACCCCGAACCCCGAGTTGACTGAAAATACTTCTGAGACAAGAATTATGAATAATGTAATGCGGGCCATGAGTGAGGCTATGACTAAGCAGCAGGAATTCTTTTTGAAGCTTTTGGAGGACAGGGATGCTAGTCACCGTAGGAACGAGGCGGTGGCGGAAAATGTGGCGGTGGCGGGTTCCGGGGGGACAGGGAATGGAGTTCAGACTATCGAGTTGGTAGCTAACAACGATGGGCCAAGAGAAACGACTTGTTCCTTCAAGGCATTTCTTGGATGTAACCCTAAGGAGTTCACGGGTGCTGCAAACCCGGTAGCCTATGTAAATTTTCTTCTAGAGCTAGAAATGGCCTTCGAATCCTGTGAATGCGGGGAGGCACAGAAGGTCCGTTTTGCCTTTCAGATGTTCAGAGGTGATGCCCTTACTTGGTGGAATGTTTGTCCGATCCACTGTTGACCCCGCGATCATGGCTCGACTTTCGTGGGGGGATTTCAAGAAAAAGGTAATGGATAAGTACTGTATCGAGAGGGCATTGGATAATATTGAGGATGAGTTCCGGACCTTGACAAAAGGGGATCGAATTGTGGAAGAATACTCTAAGCTATTTGTAGAAAAGTTGAATTTTGTGGGACATCTGGTTCCGGATGAGAGGGCACAAATCAAAGCATATCAAAAAGGGCTACCGGCAGAGATGAGGACCGCTATGAGAAATGCCAAAGTGTCTACCCTTCAACATGCGATTGAAGAGTCGCAATTAGTGGAAGACGACATCATCCAAGACCGAAAGGATAAGGCGCGAGCCGGTGAGAAGAGGAAATTTGAAAATCGCCCAATGCCACCTCAACGCCTACGACCGTTTGTGGGAAACTCTAGAGCGGAACCGCGGCGAGAACCGAATTGGTGCCCGAAATGCAAGAGTAAGCACTTCGGAGCTTGTAACCCTTCTTTTCTTACATGTTACAAGTGCGGCAAGTTGGGTCACACTAGCCAAGTGTGCCCCATCCGGGGTAGAGTGTGTTATGAGTGTAAGGAGGTGGGGCACGTGTGGCTCAATTGTCCTAAGTTGAAAGGAGATCAGAAGGGGTCTAGCTCAGGACCTATAATCAAGAAAGAGGTCGCTCCAAGGCCTCAGGGGAGTGCGTTTTAAATGACGACAGAAGAGGCAAAAGTAACCGCGGACGTGGTATCGGGTACGCTCCTACTCAATTCTCTACCCGCTAGAATACTTTTCGATTCGGGCGCGGACCGTTCTTTTATAGCATCATCTTTTCGTAAGTCCTTGAATATACCTTCTACCACTATTAGCGATGCATTAGTTGTGGAAGTGGCAAATGGGGATCAAATTGTGGTGAGGGAAGTAGTGAAAGGTTGTCGATTAGAAATCAATGGTAAACACTTTTCGGTGGACTTATTTCCCATGACCATTGGGGGCTTTGATGTGGTGATTGGAATGGATTGGTTGGTGGCAAACCAAGCCAAGATCTTTTGTTCCAAGAAACTTATCCGGGTTCCGTTAGAGGATGGAGATTTCATTCTAATCTATAGTGAGAAACGGAAAGAAGAAACGACGATCATCTATTCCATTAAAACACGAAAATGCTTAACGAAGGGGTGTCAATCGTTCTTGGATTATGTAGTGGATTCCAAGGCCGAAAAGAGGAAGGTGGAAAACGTAGAGGTCGTATGTGACTTTCCCGATGTGTTTCCCGAGGACTTGCCGGGATTACCTCCCGACCGTCAAGTAGAATTCCGTATCGACCTTGTCCCGAGCGCGGCGCCAATCGCCTGAGCGCCCTACCGTTTAGCGCCGACAGAAATGCAAGAAATGATGAAACAATTACAAGAGCTTGTGGAGAAAGATTTTGTTCGACCAAGTTCCTCGCCTTGGGTAGCCCCGATTTATTCGTCAAAAAGAAAGACGGTACCATGCGTATGTGCATTGATTACCGTGAGTTGAACAAGGTGGCGATTGTTGATCCAAACTCTCTCAGTGATTTGATAACGACCCTCTTCTATACTTAGTGAAAATTATGTTTTAATATGTATCAGTGTTTCACCATCAGCGATCAGACTGAGTTTGTTCAGTTATCGCTGATGACCTTTCTTGTAAACATTTCATATGTATCAGTGTTTCACTATCAGCGATCAGACTGAGTCTGTTCAGTTATCGCTGGTAGTCTCTGATGTAAACAGTTAACGTAATCCCTGAAGACAAGTCTCGCGTCAATAGATGTTCATAGCTGAATCAAAGACGAAGCCACTGAACAAAGACAAATCTACTAGTGACCTGATGCGGATATCAGTGAAGCAAAGACGACTCTACTTATACGCAAAGGAACATGAGGAAAAGCTTCAGCGATAGCTGAACTTCTTTGTATCTCTGAAGGAAGAGATATTCAGCGATCAAACGATCATGTAGCTTATGCCTCAAGCCTCATTTTGTCTTACCTTACACAACCAGTACGATGTGTCAGAACGGACACGTCTCTGCCATAAATCGTATAACAACTCTGTCAACTACACTGTTCATGATACGGCCAAAAACATGTATCCCAAAGTCAGACTCTCAAAGCCAATCACTAAATGCCACGTGTAAAGTGCCCTGCCATGCATTTAATGCATAAGGTATAAATAGAAAGATTACCTCTCCATCTGAGGGTGTGCTCACCTCTGGTCTTCATCTTTCTACATTATAGAAACCTTTGTTTTCTATACTCTCAATCCCCCATTCTCTATATTCTTGTGCAATCATCTTAGTGTTTTCTTAAGTTTGTTTAGATTGAGTCTGTCTTAATCTTATTCCGCAACAAACTTGTAAATTGTGTTTGAGTTATCAATAAACAATTTATTAAACTTTAATTTCTGTGTTTGTATTCAACCCCCCCCCCTTCTACAAACTTGTTAAACACCTCCGGGACCAACAAGTGGTATCAGAGCAGACTGTTTAATCTGATAAACAATATCTTGCTTTATTCTCTTCCTTGCTATTCTAAAATGGCACTTAATACAAACACAAACTACTATGATAATGGTTCACTTTCTAAACCTCCTCGTTTTAGCAGAGATAACTTATCTCTGTGGAAAAATCGAATGATGTTATTTCTAGAAGGTGCAGATCCCACCATACCTGAATACATAACAAATGGACCCTATGAACCTGTCCAAATCATAGTTGTCGTTCCAGCTACTGCCACCACTCTATTTGTTCCTGAACGCTATGTTATTAAGGAAATTAGACAATGGAGTGATGAAGATAAAAAGCAGGTTGGTATCGATGCAAGGGCAAATACCATTATCTCTATGGCCTTGCCTGATGAAGTTTTCCATTCCATAATGCATCTTAAAACCTCTAAAGAAATGTGGGAAACCATATGTGTTCAATATGAAGGCACCACTGAAATCCAAGAGACTCGAAAGATTAACTTGGTAAGACAGTATGAAAGTTTCATCGCTGGTAAGAATGAATCTCTCTCCGACGTTCATCAGCGGTTTAACTGCTTAATCATTGATCTAAGAACCGTTGGTAGGACCTATTCTAATTCTGAGGTCCTAACAAAATTCTTGGAATGTCTTCCTGAAAATTGGGACAGTTATTCGATATGTCTCAAGCTGACAAAAGACTTAAATTCTCTTTCTCTCAGCACCTTATATGGAATATTGCTCAACCATGAGCAATCAAATCTCTTGAAGAAGAATCTTATAAAAGATTCTAAAGACTCCAAAAGCACTCCTGTTGCTTTAGTCTCTTCAGAAATAATTCCATCTCAGCGATCAACTCTCACTATCACTGAGTTAGATTCTGAAACCGAGGATCTATCAGACACTGATATTTCAGAGTTTGATGAATCCTTAACACTCTTGACAAACTCTTTTAAGAGATTTGCAAGAAAGAGCAATTTCAGAAGAAATAAGCCTCTGTCCCTAACTGACAAGCCAAAATCAACCCCTGTTGATAAGGCTACTGCTACTTGTTTTAACTGCGAAAAGATTGGACACTTTGCAAGTGAGTGCAGGTCAAAGAAAGTCTTCAAACCTTCTACCTCAAGAAGATCCAGAGATGACAAATACCTAAAGCTGAAAGACAAATATCAAAAGTTAAAAGCTACAAGCGAAAAGGTAAAGGTCTCATTGCTGAAGAACATGAATGGGCTGAATCAGAAGAATCAAGTTCTGATGAAGAAGAAGTCGCTAATCTTTGACTCATGGCTGAGATTAAAAAAGAAGTGGAAGAACCAGCTGAAACTTCTATGAGCTATATATCGTCTCAGGTATCTATCTCTACTAATCCCTCTCTACCTGAAGAAGAGAGAAGTCGCGCCGTTGACGTGTTGACGATTGATCTCTACAATGCTCTAAACGGCAAAACTCTAGCTGAGAAAAAAAATTGATTTAACTGAACAACTAGAGAAATGTAATGAAAAGATCAAAGAACTGACTCTTTTAGAGGAAAGTTTGAAAGATCAAGTCATTGTTAATGAAATCATCAGTATTGAACGCGAACAAGCCATCGCTGCTCTAAAAGCAGAAAAGGCTAATGTTGAAGGTTGGTACAGATCTTCAACAAAGATCACTGAGATTATAAGTGTTCAGATTCCTGCCAGTGATAAAACTGGTCTTGGTTTTTGGAAACCACATGATGAAACCAAATAGGACAGTTCCATGCTTAAGTTTGAAACATTTGTCTCTTCCATTCCTGACACTTCAAAGGCTCAATGCTCTTCATCATCTTCTTCTAATCCCATCCCCGAGGAAATATCCAAAGGCTTTAAGTCTGCGGATAAAGGAAAATCCATTCTTCGTCCTCAGAAGGCTTCCAATAAAGCAAAGTTGAAGGTTCCCTCTAAACCTTCAGCGAGTAAATCTTCTAGCTATGTAATGGAAATCTTTGATCTCTGTCCTCCAAAGCTAAAGATTGATCTCAAGCCTAAGAGATCCGAAGGAATCAAGATTCCTCCCATAAAAGCATTCTTGGACCTGGCCCCTCTCATCTTAAATTCTCAAAATCTTCTACATCTGGTCCTAAAACCACATTCAAATATAGAAAATGTTATACTGTGGATTTACTGACCATATTGCAAGCAAATTTCCAACTTCCACTAAAGTTGATAAGTCAGCTAAAGTGAAGATGAATGCCTCCAAGGCTGAGAAGGTCATCAAAGCTGAAAAATTGACCAAGGTGAAGAATATCACCAAGGTTAAGAAATTAACCAAAGTGAAGATTACCACTGAAGCTGAATCTTATCTACTATGAAGATTGCTGAACCTTCCATCGCCACTAACCCCAAAGGACCCATTGAAAAGTGGGTACCAAACAAAGCTTAATCTTCCTTATGTCTGCAGGGATCAAAGGGCATCTCGTATCTCGATAGTGGATGTTCTCGTCATATGACTGGACAAAAAGACCTGTTCACTGAATACAAGGAAGAAAAAGGTCCCTCTGTGACCTTTGGTGGAAATGAAAAAGGATATACCCGAGGGTTTGGTGTCCTCAGCAATGGGACAACTACCTTCAGAAGAGTCGCTTATGTAGATGAACTGAAGCATAACCTTCTAAGCATCAGTCAGCTATGTGATAAAGACTATGAAGTTCGCTTTTCCAAGAAAGCATGTTCAGTGGTAAATGAGAAAGGAAAACTTGCTCTCAGTGGTTATCGAAGAGAAAATGTCTATGTAATAGATATGGACTATACTATCACTAAAAACGTTTGTTTTCTCTCTAAAGCCTCTTCTGATGTCAACTGGCTATGGCACAAAAGGCTCTCTCATCTAAACTTCAAAACCCTGAATTCTCTCTCTACTAAGGAACTGGTTCTGGTCTTCCTCAGCACTCATATGCTAAAGAATCTCTCTGTTCAGCATGTGAAAAAGGAAAACAGACAAAAGCTACTTTCTAGTCTAAACTAGTTTCCTCAGTGACAAGTCCTCTTCAGCTTTTGCATATGGATCTATTTGGCCCTGTTAACCTCCAATCTATAGCTGGAAAGAAATATATGCTTGTCATTGTAGATGAATTTTCTCGCTACACCTGGGTTATCTTTCTTTGCTGCAAGAGTGATACTCCAGAAGAACTAATATCTTTTGTTAAAAAGATGGAAGTGCTAAATAATCTCACTGTACGTTCAATAAGAAGTGATCATGGAACTGAATTCAAAAATAGTTCTTTGAACAATTTCTTTGAGAACAAGGGAATTTCTCATAACTTCTCTTCAGTAAGAACTCCTCAGCAAAACGGAGTCGCTGAAAGAAGAAACAGAACGATCATTGAAGCCGCTAGGTCAATGCTCAACGATTCTCATCTCCCTACTCAATTTTGGGATGAAGCTGTAAATACTACATGTTTTACTCAAAACAGATTGTTGATAGTAAAACGATTCGGAAAGACAGCTTATGAACTTTTTCATGGAAGAAAGCCTTCTATCAATTTTTTTCATATCTTTGGTTGTCAGTGCTTTATTCTAAACAACAAAGATCAACTTGGAAAGTTCGACCCAAAAGATGATGATGGAATATTTCTTGGATATTCCTCCATCTCCAAAGCCTACAGAGTTTCTAACAAGCAAAGACAATCTGTGGAAGAAACAATTCATGTCACTTTTGATGAAACTCACTTAGCGAACTCTAAACCAATTGCTGACAATGAAGACTTAAATGCTTGGATGTTCTCTCATTACAGAGAAACATAACCTTTCTTCTCAAACCATCAGCATTCAAATCCTCCGGATGCTGATGATGATCCAAACATCATACCCCCTAACGCTGAATCCAACTCATGGATCTCAGCAGAGCCTCTAAACACACTTCTTCCATTAGAACCATCTTCATATGAACACTTCTCAGAAAACAATGGTATGTCTGACACTCAACACTTGATAGCTGATGAACCTCAAGCTTCATCATCAGTGAACATTCAAATTGTTGATCCAATCTCCGAAGTAAGCAATTATGCTCCTGCTCAGCGATGGACCAGAGATCACCCTATAGATCAAATTCTTGGTGATCCCGATGCAGGTATTCAAACACGACGAAGTTCAGGTAATACTTGTCTCTTTGTTAACTTTATTTCTTTAATAAAGCCAAAGAAGGCTAATGATGCCCTCAGAGATCCAAACTGGGTCAGCGCTATGCAAGAAGAGCTGACTGAGTTTACTCGTAACAAAGTTTGGAATCTCGTTCCTAGACCATCTGATAAAACTGTTATAGGCACCAAATGGGTGTTTATAAACAAGTTATATGAACATGGAACTGTAACCAGAAACAAGGCTCGACTTGTTGCTCAGGGATACAGACAAGAGTAAGGCATAGACTATGATGAAACCTTTTCCCCTGTGGCTAGGCTCGAAGCAATTCGACTATTCTTAGCTTATGCAGTTTACAAAGACTTCATTGTGTATCAAATGGATGTAAAATCAGCATTCCTAAATGGAAAGTTGAATGAAGAAGTCTATGTAGAACAACCTCCAGTGTTCTATGACCCTAAGTATCCAAATTATGTTTATAAATTGGATAAGGCTCTCTATGGTCTCAAACAAGCCCCTCGTGCTTGGTATGACACTATTTCATCTTTTCTTATCTCTGAAAATTTTGAACGTGGCAAAATTGATAATACTTTATTTTTCATAAAGATAAAAGGTCATATTATTCTTGTACAAATATATGTCGATGACATCATATTTGGTTCTATTAACCCATCGTTGTGTACTCGATTCGCTGAAAGAATGAAGAAAGAATACAAAATGAGTATGATGGGTGAGCTGACATATTTTCTTAGCCTTCAGATCAAACAATCTGACAAAGGTACTTTTATCAGCCAAGGTAAGTATGTTAAATACATGCTGATGAAGTTTGATCTTATACAAACTTCAGCTATGAAAACTCCTATGGCACCTCCCCTGACACTTAACAAAGATCCATCTGGAAAACCTGTTAATGTCACTGCCTATAGAGGAATGATAGGCTCCCTGTTGTATCTTACAGCGAGCCGACCTAACATTACGTACTCTACTTGTTTATGTGCATGCTATCAATCTGAACCCAAGGAATCACATCTGATCGCTGTTAAGCGAATTTTCAGATATCTCAAAGGGACTCCTAATCTAGGTCGTTGGTATCCCAAAGACTCAGGATTCGATCTAACTGGATATTCTTGGAATGGTGATATTGAACTTCACTTTATCCCCACTGACTATCAGTTAGCTGATTTGTTTACCAAACCTCTTGATGAGACAAGGTTCAACTTTCTCATCAGTGAGCTTGGAATGCTGAATCTCGAAGAGTAAATCTTCAGCGTTCATGCATTAAGTCAGTGATTATAATTTCCCATTTATCATTCAATCTCTGATTAAAACTCTTACTCTCAGGTATGCTTTATTACTCTCAATCACTTAATCTTCAGTCAGTAAGACGTTTTAAATAAAACTTTGATCACTGAAGTTTTCTTCAAATGATTAAAAGTTTTTTGAAAAACAAAATATATCACTGAGTTCTCTCTTCAGTGATCCTTCTAAAATAAAAATCAATCTCTGAATTTTCATCAGGGATTCTTTCAAAAGAAAACCTATCTCTGACTTTTCTTCAGAGATAATTTCAAAAAGAACAAATGAAACGTTTTTCTCTCTCCTATGACGTCATTTGAACCGACAATCCACGACATGCCTTTTTCTGACACGTTCGTCCGTTTCCTTTCTATCCAATCAACTTCGTGTGACGTGTCCATGTCATGATGAACATTTGTATTCCCGCCTCTTTCTCTCTCCTACTCTCAAACGTATATAAAGAACGTTTTTTTATTCTTATCTTTTACGCTATCTGGAAATCCTTTTTGAGCAAGAAATTCTCTCAAGCAATTTCAACCATCTGCATCTTCCTCATTCAAGATTACCAGGTTATTTTGATCTTCTTTCTATTTAAATCTTGTTAACAAAACACCATTTTTCTTCATTATGGGTTTTCTATAAGATTTTTATCCCATAAAATCATTTTTTTTATTTTATTCTTTCAAAACCTTTGGGTTTTTTTACTGTTCTTCATCTTTTCATTAAGAACAATATCTGAATCTTCAAATATTTTTGTTTTTATACGTTTCTTTCCTAAAAAAAACTGGTAAAAACTTCTTTATTTTTAGACTCTAATCTTTCCCTTATATTTTCTATTTCTTTCCTTATTCAGCAATGGCACAATCAGCATTTGTTCCCTCCAAGAATGTCAAGTTTGCCATCACTGAATCTGAAGTCCCCAAAAACAACCATCTTGGACGCCTCGACTTCGATGAAATCAAATACCCACACCTGGTGGATGCTGTCCAATTCCTGAAGCAATCCTGCATTGCTTACGCTCTCAATGTTGATCCAAAACCCTCCAAAACTCTACTTCAACAGTGTTGGTTTACAGCTGAAGAAACGACCATCACCAACAAGAAAGGTGAACAGGTCCCTGCCATTTCTTTCTGCACTGACCTTGACAAAAGTATAATGACTGCTTTCAGCTTAAGGAAGGCTCTCAGGTTTCCTGACAAACCTAAGAGTAGCTTCGAAGCTCTACCTACTGACACTGAACTCACCCGGTTTCTGGATGATATGGAGTACTGCTGGGACAACAAGCCCCACTCCACTATCCCCAACAAGAAGCTCACAATCATCAAGAAGGCGAACATGCCTTCTCAGCTGAACTTCATATTTTCTCACGTCATTCAATGCATGAGTGGGAAAAGTGGTTCCCTTGATCAGGCCAGCAAGGTACAACTCCAGATGGCCTACTCGGTCATCGCTGGCAAAAATTTTGACTTTGCCACCACTATCTTTGACGATCTAAGGTCAAAGATAGAGAAGACGGAGAGGGATCCCAAGATCCCATATGTACGGTTTATCTATGCATATCTGAAGTTCCTCTACGACAAAACTTACCCCACTACTCCTGATGGCTCCTTCGCCAAAGTGGGTCAGCGTTCTCTAGAGGTCAAACCGCTAAACAACGAGGTAAGTATTTCTACCCTACCCTCTCGTCTCTCTCTCCATTCTTCTACTTCAGCGGCCACGCAGGAGGTTCATTCTTCTGCTAGCCCTGCCGCTACCTCTGGTTCCAAACGCCCATCAGTTAGTTCCCTTGGTCCTTCTAAAAAGGCCAAAGTAACTAAGGAGACAAACGCCTATAGCTCAAGGCCTGAGGAAGTTTCTCAACAAACTTCCTTGGATGATTTCGTGGTCCTCTCCTCCACGTCCGCACCTATGATCACATCAACCGTGCCAGCGATATCGGTCGCTGCCACAACAACAGTGACTCAACCTGAAATCTCAATTCTTCAATCAACTGAGGTACCTTCCAAACTCCCATCTTCTTCTATCCCCATCTATAATCCCTCTATTTATTTTGTCTCTGACCCTTCTCTTTTGCAGCAACCTCGTGTTGCATTTATAGGACCTGATCCTCATATGCTTGAAAGAGACATGCAATTTTTCAACATGTTTGATCGATCAGATACACCTAAACCCAATACACCTTCCTTATCCCCATCTAAGCCTGTTACTCATACACTAACTTTTCTTTCAGGTCCTAGTTTGGCAACTGTTGACGCAAATGTCAACAGTTTAGGTGAAAAGGTGGTTTCTCTCACCCTTGCTGTCAACGGCACCACCAGCGCAGTCAATACCGCTAGTACTGAACTGAAGACTTTGGCAGCTGCCTACTCAACCAAAGTTGAAGCCTCTCATATCTCTGCTCTTCAAGAAGAGCTTGTCAAAGTAAAGGAGGATACTCAGCGAAAGTTTGACGCTCTATCGTCGAAGGTTGATTCCTGCACAACTCTTCTTCAGCAAGTCCTCGACAAGATGAATGCACCAGCTCCGACTCCATCTCCTTCCTTCACATCGGATGACCGCACTAATCTGAACATAGCTGTTAAATTCATTCATCAGGCTACTTCAGATCTTTCGGTGATTGAAGAACGGCTGGATAGTTTGGAGGCTGAAGTCCGAAAGTTGGCCTCTGCACAACTTTCCTCTCCTACCTAAGATCTCTCCTTAGTTGATAATGCTAAAGAGGGGGATAAAGCAGCTGAAGAAATTAAAGAGGGGGAGACAACAGCTGAAGCTGCTGCTGAGGTTCAACTTGAAGATCCTACCTCTCATGTTGAGGGGGAGAAGGTTGTTGACCAAGCCCCTCCTTCTTTCAAAGACTTTGTCGAAGAAGAAGAAGAGGAGGATGAAGATGAAGAAGATCTTGATCTTGAAGATCAAGAGGAAGAGCAACCTCATTAAGAAGATGATGATGATGACGATGAAGAAGATCAGTCCTTATGGTGCTCTTCTGCAGCCATCACATCTTCAGTGATACCTTCGAAAGAAGTTGTCACAGCAGGGGAGAGTCATGGAACATCCTCAGGAACCCCTTCTTAAAGCAAATCCAAAGGTGATGTTGCTGAGGGAAACCTGAAGACAGTTTCACTATCTGAGGAGAATCCTTCTCAGGTATGCCTCTCACTTGTCCCTGTTTCTTTCTACAAACCCTCTATCTCTTTCTAGCCTTTATCTTCTCTCTTCCCAAAACATACACTAACTCCTTTCTTTCTATTTTCTGTCCAGACAGTTCTCTCCCCTGCTTAAGGGTAAAGAACTTCAAATAATCCCAGCCTCTGTAGCTGATGAACAAATAATCCCAATCTCTGTAAGAGAGATTGATGAAGAAGATGAGGAAGAAGAGTCCCTGCAACATCCAGGAAGGCCCTCTAAACCATCTCACTGGTCAAAGGAAGAAATGAAGAAAAGAACAGAAATGATCTCTCTTCTAGAGAAACAACGACTGAAGATCCCCTCTCAATCAACAGATCTAGAGTTCCTGACTGAAGCTGAAATCGAAGAATCTGTCAGGGCTGAGAAGCTGATAGCTGATTGTCAGAGAGATGCCTCTCTTGCTCTCAAGATTCAGTCCTCTCAAGTCAAAGATAAAAAGCTAAAGAAGAAACCAGTTGAAGTCCAGGCTGCTCTATTAAAAGAGATTGAAGAGGAGCGCTTAAAAGAACAAAGGGTCAGCGATAGCTCAGTCGATTGGTGCAAACATAAACTCGACTATCGCTCTGACCCAATGAAGATCGTTTCAGTTGCTATCTCTGGAAGAAAGAAGAAGGACAAAGTTTCTGTCACTATGGAGATTACCAGAGAGGATGGAAGCTGCAAGGCTATGTTCGTTTCAAAGCTGGAAAGCTTCTGCTACATGGAATGGCTTGAGTTCAAAGATGCGCTGAAGAAATCAAAGTCAATCTACAGAGGCTATGTTGAAGGGATAAATGATGCTCTCATCAACAGAGTCACTGCAATCCTAAAGGTGCCATCTGCTCTTCCTTCTAAGCCAAAGCAATTCAAAAGAAAGCCTGTCTCCTCCTCGTCTGAAAATGTCGCTGTGATCATAAATGAAACCCCCATCAAGTTCTCAAGAGAAACTCTGTTTGGTCCTCCTCCTGATCTTTCAGTTCTCGATCTATCTCTGCCCCCTGGTGGACCATATGTTGCAGGACAAGTACTCAAAGAACCTTTTGGAATCTTCTTAAGAGATGACGAGGAAGAGCTCAGATTTCAAAGAATATCTGAAATTCCTATATGTCCCCTCAGTCATCTCAAGGATCTCTTGTGCTTATGGTGTGACTTCTGTCCCGCTGCTGAATCGATTAAGGCAATCATCTCTCAAGAATCTTCAGATCGAAGGCAAAAAGGAGAAGAAATACCTGAGTATATGATCAATCCTCCCAAGTCTTCTTTAGATAGCTGATAGATTAGTTTCCTATTTCTTTTAATCTATTAGTTAAACTTACAGTAGTTAGTTCCTCACTTGTACTTATAATTTTCATACCTTATAATTATTTTCTTGAATTAGTGAAAATTTCAGTGAAGTACTTAACTCTATCAGTACTGTAAAAGATCCCTCAAAATAGTAATTGGGACGTGTATGTTATGAGTCCTGATTATTCCTTATTTTGAACTATAAAATAATTTTCTTCAGTTACTTTGTCATTATCAAATAGGGGGAGATTGTTGATCCAAACTCTCTCAGTGATTTGATAACGACCCTCTTCTATACTTATTGAAAATTACGTTTTAGTATGTATTAGTGTTTCACCATCAGCGATCAGACTGAGTCTGTTCAGTTATCGCTGATGACCTTTCTTGTAAACATTTCATATGTATTAGTGTTTCACTATCAGCGATCAGACTGAGTCTGTTCAGTTATCGCTGGTAGTCTCTGATGTAAACAGTTAACGTAATCCCTGAAGACAAGTCTCGCGTCAATAGATGTTCATAGCTGAATCAAAGATGAAACCACTGAACAAAGACAAGTCTACTAGTGACCTGATGCAGATATCAGTGAAGCAAAGACGACTCTACTTATACGCAAAGGAACATGAGGAAAAGCTTCAGTGATAGCTGAACTTCTTTGTATCTCTGAAGGAAGAGATATTCAGCGATCAAACGATCACGTAGCTTATGTCTCAAGTCTCCTTTTGTCTTACCTTGCACAACCAGTACGATGTGTCAGAACAAACACGTCTCTGCCATAAATCGTACAACAACTCTGTCAACTACACTGTTCATGATACGACCAAAAGCATGTCTCCCAAAGTCAGACTCTCAAAGCCAATCACTGAACGCCACGTGTAAAGTGCCCTGCCATGCATTTAATGCATAGGGTATAAATAGAAAGATTACCTCTCTATCTGAGGGTGTGCTCACCTCTGGTCTTCATCTTTCTACATTATAGAAACCTTTGTTTTCTATACTCTCAATCCCCCATTCTCTATATTCTTATGCAATCATCTTAATGTTTTCTTAAGTTTGTTTAGATTGAGTCTGTCTTAATCTTATTCCGCAACAAACTTGTAAATTGTGTTTGAGTTATCAATAAACAATTTATTAAACTTTAATTTCTGTGTTTGTATTCAACCCCCCCTCTTACAAACTTTTTAAGCACCTCTGGGACCAACAACGATAAAGAATAAATATCCCCTCCCACGAATCGACGACCTCTTCGACTAGTTGCAAGGAGCGGGATGTTTCTCAAAGATAGACCGTCGGTCGGGTTATCATCAGGTGCGTGTGCGCGAAGAGGATGTAGCGAAGATGGTGTTTAGAACTCGGTATGAGCATTACGAGTTCCTCGTGATGTCGTTTGGATTAACCAATGCGCCCGCGATCTTAATGGATCTGATGAATCGAGTTTGTCACCCCTATTTGGATAAGCTTGTCATTGTATTCATTGATGATATCCTTATCTACTCTAAGAGCAAAGAAGAGCACGAGCATCACTTGTGTGAAATATTGGAAGTGATAAGAAGGGAGAAACTCTACGCTAAATTTTCCAAGTGTGAGTTTTGGCTTTCGGAGGTGCAATTCCTTGGCCACGTGGTGTCGAAGGACGGAGTGGAAGTGGACCCCTCGAAGATCGAGGCTATGATGAATTGGGAACCACCTAAGAGCCCAACCGAAATCCGGAGTTTCTTAGGTCTAGCCGGCTATTACCGGAGATTTATTAAAGACTTCTCCAAAATTGCCTCACCCCTAACCGCGTTGACGAGAAAGAATGTAAAATTCTTATGGACGGAAACTCAAGAGCAAGCTTTCCGAACTTTGCAAACAAAGTTGTGTGAAGCACCAATTCTGTCATTACCAGAAGCAACGAAAGATTTTGTCGTCTACAACGATGCTTACAAAATGGGTTTAGGTTGTGTTTTGATGCAACGAGGGAAGGTCATTGCTTATGCGTCGCGTCAACTCAAAGAGCATGAGAAGAATTATCCGACGCATGATCTTGATATAGCGGTGGTTGTGTTCGCCTTAAAGTTGTGGCGACACTATTTGTACGGGACCAAGTGTACGCCTTACATCGACCACAAAAACCTCAAGTGTGTGTTCGATCAGAAGGAGTTGAATTTGCGCCAGCGGAGGTGGCTAAAACTACTGAAGGATTATGATTGCGAGTTACTTTACCATCCGGGCAAAACGAATGTGGTGGCGGATTCTTTGAGCCGAAAGGAGTATAGTGGGTGCATGCGAGCTTCTATCTCTCGCATTGATGTGGTTTCAAGTCTCCTAGAGAAAATCAAAATGTCGCAAGTTGAGGCGTTGTTGGAAGTGAACCTCAAGGATGAGGTCATGGTAAAACATCATCTCCTCTTGGAAGAGGACAGTCGAGGACTTAAACTGTTTCAAGGACGGGTGTAGGTACCCAAGATAGAAGGATGTCGAGAACTACTCCTAACTGACGCCCACAAGTCTAGGTACTCCATCCATCCGGGAAGCACGAAGATGTACCGAGATTTGAAGTTGAATTACTGGTGGCCGATAATGAAGCTCGACGTGGCAAAATACGTGGAGAAATGTGTGACTTGCTTGCAAGTCAAGGACGAGCATCAACTCCCTTATGGTAGTTTGCAACCACTTGAGATTCCAGAATGGAAGTGGGAGCATATTACCATGGATTTCGTGACCAAGTTTCCCAAAACCTTGCGAGGGCACGACACCATTTGGGTTGTTGTAGATAGATTGACCAAGAGCGCACACTTCTTGGCGATGCGAGAAACACTACCAATGGACAAGTTGGCAAGACTCTATACTAATGAAATCGTCTCGAGGCACGGCGTGCCATTGTCCATAGTATCGGATTGCGATAGCCGTTTTACGTCAAACTTTTGGGATGGATTACAAAAGGAATTGAGCACTAAGATTAAATTAAGTACCGCTTATCATCCACAGACGGATGGTCAAAGTGAAAAAACCATCCAAACCTTGGAGGATATGTTAAGGTCGTGTGTCATCGATTTTAGAGGAAATTGGGACTCTCGCCTCCCGTTAGTGGAATTCGCCTACAACAACAGTTATCATTCCAGCATCGGCATGGCGCCTTTCAAAGCCTTATACGGTCGAAAATGTAGGACACCCGTATGTTGGTTAGAGGCGGGAGAGAAACAGTTTGTTGGGCCGGAAATAGTGCAAGAGACGGTAGATAAGGTGAAGTGTATTAGAGAGCGGTTGAAGGTAACTCAAGAACGTCAGAAAAGCTATGCGGATAAGAAAAGGAGATCAATCGAATTTCAAGTAGGGGACAAGGTGATGTTGAAAGTGTCGTCGTGGAAGGGACTCATTAGATTTGGAAAACGAGGAAATCTTAGCCCCAGATTTCTTGGTCCTTTCTCCATCGTCGAGCGAACAGGACTGCAAGCCTACAAACTCGATTTACCACCAGAGATGGATGAAATTCACCCCACCTTTCATGTTTGTTACTTGCGTAAATGCTTAGCGGGGGAGGAAAGCATCATTCCGTTGTCGGAGATTAGAGTGGACAACAATCGTTGCGTAGAGGAACCCGAAGCCATCCTCGAGAGGAAATCGAAGAGGTTACGACATAAGGAAATGGTCATGGTAAAGGTTCAATGGAAACACCACCAAGGAGCGAACGTGACGTGGGAAGCCGAAGAAGACATGAGAAGACGTTACCCGAGACTCTTTGAATGAAATAGATTTCGTGGGCGAAATCCTTCTATGTAGGGGAGGATTTTAATACCCCGAAATTTCGAGTGTATGCTTAGTACTTTATAAATTCCATTTATGTTCTCTATGTTGAATGTGTTGATGTTGAGCTTTCAAGACCCTATTAGTAATCCTTAATATGCTCTCCTTATCCGTGGAACTATTCTATCGAACCTTGGCATCATATAGTGTCTAATAGTTGGTTGAAAATCTGGATTTTTAGGAATTGGGGGTTGGCGCGAGAGTGCCCGCGAGAGTGCCAGTGTCACTCTTGCGAAGGGCACAATCGTGTGGAGTGGATTAGACTTACGGTACATATGGCGCGAGAGTGCCTCGCGAGAGTGCCCAGGGCACTATCGTGGAGGGCACAATCGCGAGCGGGTGGGGGGGGGGTATTGTTCATCATTTGGCCGAATTTCTCACTTAAAACACCCCTTTCTCATTTTTAAACCAAGACTTCTATTTTACCTCTCAAGACCTGCGATTTTCTCCTATTTCTTCTCCACCCTATTAAATTCTTAACCTACAATCACTCTCCTCATTGATTAACCTTCAACCACCTCAAGCATCTCAACTTATTGCAACTCTTTTGACATTAAAGCTCCAAGGAATCTCACTTCAAACCTAGGGTTCCATCATTTTAGGGTTTTTACTCTACAAACCCTAAAGGTGAGTTTTCTACCTATTCTTACATATTAATGCTTATTTTTATATGCTATATGCTCATAATTGTTGATTTGGTGATTTTAACCTAACTGCTGATAAGAATGCATATTATTCTAAAATGGGTTTGTGAATGTTGTTATTAATGATGTTAAATGACCATGAAAATATGTTAGTAATTATATTACGATTTCTATATGTAAATGGTGAAATGGGGTCATACGTGAAATATATCGTGTGGGAACCCAACTCTTGTGCACGAGAGTTTGGGTGATGTCGGAACTGTGATGTATGATTTATGGGTGGACACTAAAGGACCGACTCCTTGAGGTGAAACCTTATAATCGAGGGATAGGCACTAAGGCTCGGCTGTCCTTGAGGTGCAGCTCGATGGAGTGGGCACTAAAGGAGGTTTATACACTTGAGGTGACGCCGATAACGGTGGGCACTAAAGTGAGAGTCTGAGGTGTAAACTCCCAACTTGTGTGCTGGTTATGTTCCCAAAATATATGTGTACAGATTATGCAATTGAATCTCTTATGAACTATACTTGGACTTTCCTCATGGTGCGGTAACCTAAAGCTTTCTACTTTCCGTATTATAATCTCACCATTTAGATATTTGTTTGGAAACTCACTAGGCTCCCAGCCTAACACTTGATGTGTATTTATCTTCAGGTTCCCCTAGTGGTGTACAGCGGGCACCTTGACTTCCGGTTCAAGTTTAGGACCGTTGGAGGATCGGGCTTTTGGGATAACATTGAGAAGAGCGTTTTGAAGATATAGCAACAACCACGTTAATCTAGTTGTGTCTTATGACCTAGATTGGTTAGGTTGTTGTAATATATGTCTTATTTCCATCGCTACTATATTTGTTGCAAACTACCCCGAACTCTTGGGTTTTAGTTGTTGGTTTACAGGAAAATGGATTTATTGATATTTTAGACGTCATATTGCGAAAATTTTAATTTTTCTGGTTATCAAATTTTAGGGTGTTACACTTTTAACACTTAGAAACTTTTAGAACACAACTTAGTAAACACAAGGATTAAAAAGTTATGAATAGAGAAATAACTATCAAGTTTCTTGAGCGCACTTAGACTTCTTGAGCTGAAAAGTGTGTATTGCATGGAGGAGGTCTTCACCCTTTTATACTACCCAATGCATTGAATGCAAAGGACATCTGTCATATGTTGAGTGGATCTTTAAGATTTCTTCAATAAATTATGAGATATTTGAAATGTCTTATCAGTGTACAAAAGATAACTTTTGTACAATGATAGGACAATATCTCAATAAACTATATCTGATACAAATCTTTTTGAGATCTTTTTGAAGAAAGTCTCTATCAGATCAGAACTTGAGTGAATATCCTCTATGCAATAGAAGGTTACATTCCTTTTGTCAGAAGAATGTTGGAAAAGAGGAAGTATAGTCAAATCATGAGGATTTGCTATAAAGGGTATCACCGAATTAAGGAATAATTCGGCAATGAATTATCTGTCGAAATTTCGGCAGAAGGATGTCGATAGAGAGGAATCGGCAAGGGTGTCTTCTGCCGAACAGAAGAGAAATCGGCAGAGGAGTGATCTGCCGAATATGTTGCATATCTTCGGCAGAGGTAGTTTAGTTCTCGTGAAGTTCATCTTGATCCGCATCAGTAGATTTGCTTCATGTTGAATTCGATTGGCCTTCGATTCACCGATCTTTTAAGCACAACTAAGCTATTACAAAGAACCATAAAATAATCTAAGTATGAAGGTGTACAACATTTTACAGATACATAATTACAAACCGAAAAAGGGGAGGCCATCTTCAAATCCTTGATGACACAAGAAACATATTTATTCATGTTGAAACCTATTGAACTTACTAGGCGTTAGCCTATCTTTTTATTTGTCGACATGTGCATCAGGTTCCGGTTCAGGAATGGTATTAGTGTTCATGTGAAGAGATGATTGTTAGTTATATGCACAAGAGAGAGCAGCTTGGGTGAAACCTTCCGCACTTTTGATATAGCGATTGTCATTGGGTTTTTAGTTACACCCGACTTTAATTAGTCCTTATATAAGACTTTATTTATTTTGTTGACAGTTAAATCTAGAATTGTATTTCAAGTGAGAACTTGTCGTAAGAGATTTTATCCTTCTTTGAGGTATTATTGAAAATTTTAAATTAGTCGTTTTTTCCAAATTTGAGGGTGTTACAATTATGCACATATTGTCATGTTGGGTGCATTTGGTACACTGGACAAAATATAACATAACATGAATCATTGTTCTACGTTTGTCAGAACTTTTATGTGGAACATACAGGAACAGAGTGAAACAAACTAGAACAGACTTGTTCTAGCCCACCCATATTGAACAAAGTGGAACAAACTTATATCTTGTTAATATAATCTCAACATAAAACTTAATTTTCTTCTAAAACATCAAATACACATCCCTTTTTACATTTTATTCGTTATTTCAATTTTATTTATTGTATCATATGTTATTTAAACTTTCACTTATTGTCTTCAAAATATTATTTTTACATGGTTTCTATATTTTGGTTATTTTATGTAATTTATTAAATATTGATAATAATAAAATAATGTAGAAAAGGTATAAAAATTTGGAAACTACATTAACCTTTTATTTTGGTGTCATCTTGAAAAAAAATATTAATGACATCTTTTGTTATAAAAAATAGAGATTTATTTTGTTATAATTAAATATATTATATAAATAAATCAAAATATAAAAAAATATATAAACAACTTATTAGGGGTAAATTGGTCATTTTATTTAATCTGTCATGTCCAATTCTATCTTACCAAATGTTGAACAACTATTCTGTCAACCGTACCTGCTATGAACATTCTTGCAATTATCAATAACTATTCATGGATTGTTCAATAAAACTTCATTTTTTTAGTTTTTTTTTTTCAAACTGAAAATATTGTTTGGAAATTGATAAGAGACGAGCAAAACGACACTCATGAAGAGAGAGAAAACTAAAAAGTATGGATGAAGAGTATTGCTTATTAAAGTTTAAGGTTGAAGTAATGACAAATTGTATGAAAATGTAACATACTTGTTTTGATTATTATTTTGGGTAATATATTTTCAAAACTTTATTTTTAGTACCTAAGTTGTGAAGTTTCAAACATATAAATATAAATATTTGGATAACCATTTTAAGCAATATATGGTTACAATGTTGATATGATATCCAACGAATATCATTTGCTAACTTAAGTTTATTTACTTAACTAGAATTTATATATTGTATATCTATAAAACTGAAATATAGGGAGGGATCCCCATCTTTATACTACATATTTGTAACTTAAAATTGAATACATTCCTATACAAAGTTTAACCAGGTTTTCATACCTAAATATGCAATAATACTAAAACAATAAAATTAAATCGTATTTAATATAATTAATTTTTTAATTTAAACAAAGTAAATAATAAAATAATATCTTGTTTTATTTATTTTGATATCATTATATATATACATACATATTTGTGTGTGTATGTGTGTGTAAAAACATTGCTTTTAGTTAAAAGAATAGGCAAGAGACTAAAATGACCATTGATTTAACGGAGTTAACGAAGAGTTAGTCAAATGTACCATGGACAAGACAAATTGAATATCACGAGGACCAAATTCACAATAAACATACCATAAGGACCTTAGTAAAAAAAATTATCAAAACACATGAACCAAATCCACAATTCACTCAAATAATTATAATAATTAATAATCAGTGGATTAAAGAATTCAAGCTCGAAGACAAAGAGAAGCGGGATTTGCGAATGAACAAGAGATATTGAGGGATTGTCCATACGTAAAATCATAATTATTGATACAAGCTTTTTCCACATAAAAGGGGAATCAACCCTCTCGATACCTTATTGGAGCTTTGTAACTAGTGGTTGGTTGGAGTTAAGAGTGGAACATATAATTGTTTGTAGTCAAATTGAACATATAATTAGACCGGTAATAAGGCCCACCGCATAGGAGGGGGGGGGGACCGAAAAGCTAAGCTTTGCGGAGCAGACCAATCTTCCCGATATCTTACTGACTTTCCCACTCATCTTTTTGAAAAAAAAACTATCATTTTCATGAATAGATAGATCGTTTATTCCAAAACCCCAACCAGAGCGAAAAGCCTTATTGAGTTGTGGCCCTAAATAGCTATGGGGTGGTGTTGATGTTATTACTTAATAATGAATAATGATTAGACATAAAAAGTGGAAAAAACTCTAGGGTCTATTAAAAAGGTTAGTTTATGACCAACTAAATGAATTTGTGCATTAAACAAAACAAAACTAACCAATAAAAGTATTTTCAATGTATATCTTAAAACTTCTTAAAAAAATTAAAAAAATTAAAATATCAAAAATGAAAATTTACGTTAACTTCATGAGCTTTTTTTTGAACGGCAAGTTAACACATGCATACGTTCCCGGGGTATCCGGGCTCCCACTTAAGGGTGCCACCCGACTAATCCCCGTCGACCACGACCCAACCCAATTAAGGGTACCACTATGTGGCAGACCCATGATCATGGATGTCACAGGATGCTCACTACGGGGTTCGAACCACTGGGCTACAACATTAAGTACGTTAATTTCATGAGCTTGCTTTATTTTAAAGATTACAACATTAATTATATTATTAAAATATTAAATTGATCTAATATTTTAATAAAATTTCTAATAAATATTATAAAAAATAATAAAAATACAATTAACTCCATTTGTGAAAACAATAAAAAACAATTTATCTTCTTTAACAATTATTTTTACAGAACGTCCTAAATTTATAGAATTTTAACATTCTTTATCCTACTTTTTTTTCATTTTGATTATTAAGAGCATTTTCAACAACTATGTTTGGATACAAATTTTGGTGTTTAGGAGAGTTTTGTGCTCCACCAGTTATTCTATACTGTATGGTAAATTAAAAAAAATGAAAATCTTTAAATTCAAATAAATCTCTAAATCTCTATATAGGAGAGGAAAGTAAAGGGGTTGTTTGACTCATGGAATTTGAAGAAATTGGAATGACCAATTTCATTAACCAAATTTCAAGCCCATGTTTGGTTCACAAAATGAAAACGATGAAACCCTTCTAATTCCATTGAATTCCATAATTTAAGGAATTCATCATTATTTGACTTAAGTGAATGAATTGAATTCCTACCAACAAACGCGTGGTCAAATTCTAACAAATTATATTTCAATTCCTTCTATGGATTCCAATTTCATCAAATTCCTTTTTGTGAACCAAACTCTCCTTAAAGTTTTTTTCCCACCAATAAAATATATTGAAAATAAATATTTAAGAGAAAGAAATGATATTTCATTAAAGGGAAAATTGCATCTAAATGGAACCAATTTTGCCCTAATTTCTATTTTGGGGAACCAACTTTAAAATTTATCATTTAAGGATCTAGAACAAAGTTTATGTTTATTTAAGGGACTCATTAACCGGTTAAGTAGGTAACCGATCATCTTAATATGATGTGGCAAATCATAAATTATTAAGTATCTAGTGGAAGGATATTTTGCAACCCTTAAAAAGGTTGCAACCCTTGCAACTCACATCTTAACCGTTGGATTTATGAAAAACTGTTATTTTGTTTTTATTTTTTTAATTGAAAATATTGGACCCACATGTATTGTAACCATCGATCATTAATCCAACGGTTAAGAAGTGGGTTGCATGGGTTGTAAGATTTTCATGGGTTGCAAATTAAACTACCCCTAAGTATATATATATCTATATCTATCTATCTATCTATATATATATAAAAGCAAATCCTTGGTGTTGATGACGTGTCCTCTTCATGTTGCAAGATTTGAAATTCTCAGTTTCCTCAATTTTTTTGGGATTTTCCTTTTTTTTTCAATTTTTCCGCCTTCTCATCTCCAACCAGACGCTCCATCTTCTCATCTCTAAGAGCATCTCCAACAGCATCTTCAAAATTTCTAAAAAATTGAGAATTAAAAGTCAAAATCTACATAAAAATTTACATCCATCTCCAACAGATTCTCTATTTTGGAGATGAAATCATTACTTATAATAATAAAATATTATATAAATCTAATAAAATATTATTTATCTCTCATACCCATCTTATTTGAAGAAATCTTATTGGTAGAATATAATAAAAAACAATTTCTTCTCTCATGGTAATCATTTTTGGAGAGTTTGGAGAGTTTGGATCACAAGAATGCCTAAAATCTCCATTTTCTCCATTTTGGAGAATGCTCTAATTTTTCAGGTATCCCCGACGCTCCCTCTTCTCTTCTCCATCAAGTTCGGTACTTCTCTTCTTCTATTTGTCTGTGCTCCTTCTAGGGAAGATGCTTTAGGCTTCCGTTGTCTCCGTGGTGGATATCTGGATCTAAGTCCCCATACAGTTTAGGGAAGGAAACCTTAACGATTTTTGTGATGAATTGAAACCCTAATTTTCCTGGTAAGTTTGTATTTTGTTCATGTTCTTATTTTTTATGAATTGAAACCTAAACGACCTTATTTTCAATTGAATAGAATTAAGACATTTGATAATTTTTTGCAGGCATTGCAGGTTATTCCTTTTTCTATTTCTCAATCTCCATATTTATTTTATCTTCATCTCAAGCTAATGGTTTTCTCTTCTTGGTACTTCCTATCTGCCCTAGGATTTTTACTCATGTTGGGATTTTGACAAGTTTTTGCAGGCATTGTACAAAGCATTCAATTGTGTTCATAGTTTTGGGTCCTGGTTTTCAATTTTGCCACACTAACAAGTTTAAGATAAAAAACTGATATTAGCATGCAAGTTTGGTCTGAATAAATGCCTCAACAGGTTCGGTTTTGTTGCATTTCTGTTAAGAATCAATTCTCCACCCATCCCAAACTGATTTGTTTTTAAATTCACAAATCCTGGTAGTCCTTTTTTACTTGAATTATGTCTTCCATGGTTTTTATAGATCTTTTTCTAGCCCTGGATATTTTTTGCAGATTAGGGGCAAAAATAAACGACTTCTTAGTATGTACAACAACCACAGATAACAGAGGGATTCTCGGGTCTTATGGCAACCATCTATAGAAACCAAGTGAGTGTTTTATCTCAATTTAATTTGTTTTCGTCCGAGATTTATGAGTTATCCAGGGTTATTAGAAACACCAAAATAAAATTCGGAGCTTTTTTACTCTCATATTGGCTAGATTTGTTAGATTTGAGGATATATGTTTACTACATTTCTCCGAAGCCTAATATATCTTATAAGAATAGATTTCCACTTTGGTAATAGGGACGTAGCTCAATTTACGCAATTTTATCGATTTAGTTACGTGTAGGGTTTCTATTGGTGTTAATTTGATTTGAAGTGCTCATCTTTGCTAGCTTATCTACTCTTGTGTTGCTTAGATTTGTTAAATAAGCAGATTTGAATATTTTCAGATCAGTAGGATAAAATGATTGATATGGTTCTTAATCATTGCTCTTGTGTGCATTGATTATTTGTTTAATTTATGTGATGTTGTTGCAGTTGCCCAACGTACGCATCAATCCGTTGTTTATCACATTTACCAATGTCACAATGGAGTCGGATAAGTTCATTTGTGTCCGTGAAACATCACCTCAAAATAGTGTGGTGATTATCGATTTGAGCATGCCTACGCAACCACTTTGGAGGCCAATTACTACCAACTCAGCTCTTGTGAATCATGTTTCCAGGTTATTGGATTTAAAAGGTACTCAAACGATCTTGTGGAAATTGTAACAGTCGACTTTGCATGCATAATGATATTTCTTGACTATTTAGTCAAACATAAAGGTACCCGACCATGATGAAAAACAAAGAGAATTTCATAAACCAAATTTTACATCACAATTTAATGCAAGTGTTGACCAAAATTAATTACCACTAAGATGTTTGGAATCATGACATGAGGCAACTAGGTAGTTTTCACTAAAAAGTTCTTTAAAAGTGAAGTGTTGCATTTAATTCTCGACAATTGAAATCGAAGATTTTGGCTATATTTGTGGGATGGATGGGGTACAATTTATTATGTGATCCATGTTGGACCTTTTGGTATAAATAAGATCACCCTTTCTTCGCATCTCAAATTAGAGCTTCAGAATTTTATCCCTCACTATACTAGCAAAATTATTTCCAGGCTTCGGAGCTTCGGCGCTTCTGGAAAAATTGATGTCCAATTCAGTGTTATATCCTAAGAGCTTCGAGCTCCACATACTTGCACCCTGTTGTGTCAGTCTAAAACGGATCAAGAAGTTGCAGGATTTGAAAACATTCTAATATAAGTCATAGTGTTATTGTTACAAGACTTGGAATAAGCCAGTCTGCTGTCATCTACTTTATTCACTATTTGAAGTCAATAATCAAATATAATTTTACACATAACTTACCAAAAAGTATTAAAACTCATATGAGCATACTAAAACCATTGGGTTTTAAAGTTGTTGACAACATTTGTGAAGGACGACAACGAAAATTTGATAGTTGTGGCAGGAATAGAGGGTTTCTTGGGTTTTACAACAACCCCCACATATAGAATGAGGTAAGTGATTTCTTTCGATTTTTATATGGATTCATAAATATTGGAAATGTTTTATAGCTTGTGTAGTGATTTCAGTAGTATATTTTCTTTGTCTTTTTGTTTCTGAAGTTAAAGTTATATCTTTAACAGTTATTCCAATTTGTATTTTATTCTGGTTCAAGACACTTAATCTGTTTGAATTGGATATTGTCTTTACTCCTTTGAATAACATAAAGATGGTTTCTATTTCTATTTTTAAAGCTTGAATTGTCGATTTTCGTCCCAATTATTGACATTAGGTAGTCTATACAAATTATAGAATTAGAACCACGTTGTCACTTAGAGGCACTATTCCTTGCTTGGACTGTAGGACTTGTATACAAGAACACAAGTCCAAATAATTAGGAAACAAATAGGTTGAAAAAAGAGTAAGAAAACTATTATTTTAATGAATCAGGTTGATATTTAACAACTTTCTTGGAATATTGTCATGATGATTCTTTAGATAAGACTGAGAGAGGATGATAAAACAGGGTGAGCATTACTCCCTCTGTCCCAAAACTAATGTCAACAATTTAAAAGGCACACAGTTTTAGAAGTATGTGATAACTACACTTTTTAATCGACTAAATGCCAATTGTACCCTTAAGGGAAAGGTGAAAAATGCAGTTCTAGGCTCCCGGCCCAAACCAATGGTGTCAACTAAGACAACATGATCAACAACATTTGTACTTATGAATTCAGATTACCTTAAAATATTGTTTTTTTAACCGTGTTCCATCTATAATTGAGAAGTGATAGTCAGCTTAAGTGCAGATATTAAAAAATAAGACCAGATAACGAAAATATACTTACAGTCCAGGCAAACAATGCTTCACATCTTGAAAAATGTCTGAAATTTACTAATTTTCCATAATAATTATAGACGTTGGTACCTTTTATTTTGGTCTCGAAATTACTTTTATTTTATAGTTGCTAAAAGGAGGTTTAGATTGAACTTTTTAATGTTGCATTCTTTTTAGACTGAAATATTACATATTCATTGTGAATGGCTGAGTTTTTTCTCGGTTTCTGAAGCTGGGAGTCTTGGGTTGCCATTGATACCACCGTACTTGATTGACAAGGGAAGTGGCAATGTGGTGGACTTGGGACACAGAGTGAATTATGCAGTACCGGTGCGATTGCATTAGACTCATCGTTTCTTGAACCAAGAGGGATTCTTAATACCATGACAAATGCTTCTTTACAAGTTCAATTGTCATGCTTTAAACAATCTTTGCATTCTATTTGTTGCAACGCTTTAGGTAACTAAGTTATATGCTTCTAAAAGTTTAAGGATGCGGGTTTATCCATGTCTAATCAAGAATCACCAAGAAAATTGAAGTTAATCATAGTTACATCTCCATCTTATCTCCATCAAGTGTGCCAAGTTGTCAAGAAAGAGTTTGGTGGGGCACGTATGTATATTTATTGTATTGTTTCTCAAGGATATATTCCTTTTCGACATGAACATCAAATTTAATGCTTCCTTCCTTTGTTAAGTGAAATTACTTATATCATTTCTAGCATATAATTTTGTTAAAGATTTTTATCATCTTATAATCAACTTACATATCATATGTCCAATTTTTGTTTCTTTTTTAATAACAACTATTGGTCCAAAGTCGCCTTAAGAGTTAAAACAGTGGATTGGTATCGTTGGTCTGTCCAAGTTCTGTTGATAAAAAGTTAAGACAATTGAATTTGTAAATGTAGTTTGGAACCGGTTACACTTAAAGTTAAATGGTTCTATGCGTGATATGAAACATTATGTTTTTGAACCTTGGTAGGTGATATCAACTCCTCAAGAGTCACGCCTGCAAACCAAAATGCTGAAATTTATCGGAGCTACATAAAGGGAGCATTTTGCATGGATCTCATGGGCCAAATACGACAGATATATCATAACTATCGGGAAAAGAAAAAAGAGTTTGTACCTCACAAGGTAAACATCTATAACGCCCATGGTGCTTCTTATAACTATTATGTATCTTCTTTGAGGATAGTCAACAACGTGATTACTGAAGAAAAAATTTATATAAAGCTCCATTGTACGTGTCGTAATAATATCATATTCTTATACACTCTCAAATTACCCAAGACAAAATAAAACACACCTGAAAACAACCAAGTTGGTCATGTGGGTTTTAAGAATTGTTATGAAGGATCTGGTTGTTAAGTATGAGTTTTTGGATTTGGTTTGGTCTTCGTTATGCCGATTTGGTGAAGGAGCTCTGGACCTTGAAGATGCAATGGATAAAACAAACGATCCAAAAGTGATGATGATCTTTCCAATGGGAAAAGTTCTTTTGCATGAGGTTGTTTGTAGATTTTTTTGTATAACCAAACCACAAACTAGCTTTATGAATAACCTACAAATAGGGCAACTAGCTGGTTATATTAACTTATCATATCTAATTTGATTAAGTATAAACTTTTTGCTAACAAATAAGTTATAGTTGGGCCAATTGCCCACATATTTAAACTAATAAGAACACATACTACATTTGATCTTAACCAAAAATCTCTCTCTGTATATGGTATGTTTGTTCCATTGTTCTTCCTACCTTTTTGTAATCACATCGTTACCTCTTCTGCTTACTTGATTCACAGTAGGTCCACATCCCTGTCAACGATTTCAGACAACCGTGGAAGAAACGTCTCACATACCTCTTTGCCCACAGAAAATCCCCGTTTTCCCAAAGAATCTCTTGTGTAAGCCGTTTTCTTTAATATCTTATGTTTAGCTTTATGCATTCTAAAGGTATATTTTGAATATGTCATGCACCCACATAGTGGCAAGTCATTTTTTTTTAACATTCACAATTTTAGGTTGTTTTTCCTATTGAGAAATATCAACTCAGAAAACATTTTGCTTAGTAGGACAACATAATTTATTTCACTTTATCATAAATAAGCATTCACACAAAGTTTAATGTTATGACTAGGTGATGTCCATGAATTTAACCCTTCTTTTGAATATTTAATGTTCAGACACCTGCATCAAGAATTTATTACTTTGCTCAATTTGGAGGTATTTATCTTTACGGTTGGATGATCGTGTTCGTTGAGTGGTGTGGGCTATCCACCTTGGAATGCTTTTTGATGGGAAAAACACGTCACAACGGTAACGATAAGTGCGGAATAAACCTTCGTTGGACAAAACTTTCCCGACTTATATGAACCTTTGAGGATGCAAACAAATAGGGTATACTAAATGCAATGATAATCGACGGAAATAAGCAACAATCAAACACACAAATTTTAGCATGGAAACCTCTCAAGGCGAGAGTAAAACCACGGGACCCTTAGGCCGCTTAAAGTCCACTACCACCAATAAACAATACAAAAGGTCTTCTCTAGATAGAACTAGAGGCACACCACAATCATCATACTCTTGGAACAAATCATCAAGAAGTATGGAATCAAAACCAAAAGAAAAGAGGAAGAAATATCACCCAAAAAAACAGCAGACTGTAGAACATAAAAAGAGTGACCTCCAGATCTCCAAAACCGATCTCCACCGTTCAGAATGTATATAAAGATGTAGTTAAGCTACTGTCAAAAACTCACGACGATCCAACGGTTCAAACTCCTGGAAAAGGCAAAACGGCGCGGCTGCGCTTTGCTGAAAATTGTAGACGGAAATTCTCTCTTTTCTCTCTTTTTGTGTTTTATGGACTTTCACTTTTTCATATCATAAAACCCTAGGATACAAGGCAATAAATAGCTTGTATCGGGCCACTCTTGTTGGGCTATTTTAACTATTCCTCATGGGCCAGAAATAATTAAAACATAAAACCCAACAAATCTCCCCCTTTCTGCCTATGAGGAAGAGTTCGCCATCCCGGCGATCCCACAACATACCTTCAGCTTTTCACTTGCCAAAACCTTTGTCAACATATCAGAACCATTATCATCGGTATGAACTTAGTCAAGTTCAAACATCTTGTCTTCAAGAGCATCTCTAATCCAATGATACCTCACATCGATATGCTTTGTTCTTTTATGAAACATAGAATTCTTAGCAAGGTGAATCGCACTTTGATTATCACAAAAAACCACGTAGCGTTGTTGCATAAAACAGAGCTCTTGCATAAATCGTTTCAGTCATAGTAGTTCTTTGCACGCTTCTGTTGCCGCCATATACTCAGCCTCAGTGGTAGACAAAGCAACACACTTTTGCAACCTTGATTGCCATGACACAGCTCCCCCTGCTAAGGTCATCAGATATCCAGAAGTGGATTTCATGTTGTCCTTATTTCCTGCCATATCAGAATCATTGTACCCAACAAGCATTGGCTCCCCATTTCCAAAAGTTATACCCAATTTGGAAGTACCACGTAGATATCTGAGAATCCACTTAACTGCTTCCCAATGCTTCTTACCTGGGTTCGACAGAAAACGACTAACAACACCTACTGCATAGGCAATATCAGGTCGTGTGCATACCATCGCGTACATTAGACTCCCAACAGCTGATGCATACGGAATTCGATCCATCTCTTCAATCTCCTTCTTTGAAGAGGGACAATCTTTATCAGTTAGCTTAAAGTTGGTAGTTAGAGGTGAACTAACCACTTTAGCTTTATCCATGTTGAATCTGCGAAGCACCTTCTCGATGTATTGCTTCTGTGACATGTGCAACTTCTTAGAAGCTCTATCTCGAGTAATTCGAATGCCAAGAATCTGTTTTGATGGCCCTAAGTCTTTCATAGCAAAAGACTTGCTTAATTCTAACTTCAGCTGGGCCATGTATAACTTTGAACATGTCATCAATCAACATCACCAAACCTTTGGAAGAAAACACAGTGATCTGAAGTAGTCTTTCGGTAGCCTTGCTTACCCATGACTGACTCAAATTTCTTGTACCACTGTCTTGGTGCTTGCTTCAAACCATAAAGACTTTTCTGAAGTCTACACACATAGTCTTCTTTGCCCTTAACCTGAAAACCTTCAGGTTGCTCCATGTAGATTTCCTTATCCAAGTCACCGTGAAGGAAAGCTGTCTTCACATCCATCTGCTCAACCTCAAGATCAAGGCTAGCAGCTAAACCAAGAATCACCCGAATAGAACCCATCTTCACGACTGGAGAGAAAATCTCTTCAAAATCAATACCCTTTATTTGACTGAACCCTTTGACCACCAATCTAGCCTTGTACCTGGGTTGTGAGGTATGATCTTCAGTCTTCACTTTGTAAACCCACATGTTCTTCAAAACTTTCTTGCCTTTAGGCAACTTCACCAACTCAAAGGTATTGTTCTCATGCAAGGAAGTCATCTCGTCTTGCATGGCTTCAACCCACTCTTTCTTGTGATCATCTTCCATGGCTTCTGCATAGCACTCGGGCTCTCCCCCATCAGTGAGTAAGACATACTCATCAGCAGAAAAACGGGTGGAAGGATGACGATCTCTCGTAGACCGCCTAAGTGGGACAAAGGTTGGAATATTCGGTACTGGTAGCTCTGGATGAAAGTCTTCATCTGTCTCTTCATCTGTCTCCAAGTGCTCTGGAGCATCAACATCATCAGTACCATGTTGTTCATCATTCTGAACACCATCTCCATCAAGTGTATCAACATGCTTAAGAGGAACTGGATCTAAATCAGTAAGATCATCATTATGTTGCGGACTCGTATCTTCCTTCCCAACATCTTTCAAAGTTTGATCTTCCATAAAAATAACATCTCGACTTCGAACAAGTTTCTTCTGAACTGGATCATATAATCTGTAACCGAACTCATCTTGGCCATAACCAAGGAATACACATGACTTAGTCTTCACATCAAGCTTTGATCTTTCATCTTTGGGAATGTGCACAAAAGCCTTGCATCCAAAGACCCGTAAGTGACGGTACGAAACATCTTTACCACTCCAAACCCTGTCAGGAACATCAAAAGACAAAGGAACACAAGGAGTTAGATTAATAACATGTGCCGCCGTATTCAAAGCTTCTCCCCAAAAGGATTTTGGCAATCCTGCATGTGACAACAAACATCTGACACGTTCGGCCAATGTTCTGTTCATCCGCTCTGCTAATCCATTCAATTGCGGTGTATTGGGAGGACTCTTTTGATGTCGAATACCATGTTCTCTACAATAAGTATCAAATGGCCCTATGTATTCACCTCCATTATCTGTCCGAATACATTTAAGCTTCCTCCCAGTCTGTCTCTCAACCGAGGCATGAAATTGTTTAAACACATCAAATACTTGATTTTTAGATTTTAAGGTATATACCCATACCTTTCTCGAATGATCATCGATGAATGTGACAAAATAAGAGCAACCACCAAGTGTCCTTGTATTCATAGGACCACAAACATCGGAATGTACCAAATCAAGTATGTTCTCCTTCCTAGAAGGAGGATGGCTCTTAAAAGAAACCCTGTTCTGCTTACCTGCCAGACAATGAGAACACTTCTTTAGATGAACATCATGCACATCAGTTAATACATTTTTCTTCAATAGTATAGACATCCCCTTTTCACTCATCAGACCAAGTCTCTTATGCCACAACTCAGTCATATCATTATTCACCACTGCATTGACCATGTCTTTGGAGATCTTTGGATGGGCCATGTATAACTTTGAACATCTTTTACCTCTTGCCACAATCAAGGAACCACGAGTGAGTTTCCACATTCCGTCACCAAAAAAGTTTTTGTAACCATCATCATCAAGTAAGCCCGTGGAGATCAAATTAAGTCTAATATCTGGAACATGTTTTACATTGTGTAAAACCAACTCCATTCCAGTGTCAAACTTCAAACAAACATCCCCGACGCCGACAACCTTTGATAACCCATTATTACCCATCTTGACGTTCCCAAAGTTACCTGGAGTGTAAGATGAATAAAACTCTCTCTGTGATGTTACATGACACGTAACACCACTATCAACAACCCAACTCGAATCATCATGTGCAAGGTTGACCATATCATGATCACAACAAATAAAGAACTCTTCGGTAGTAGTGTTAACTTCGGCATTGTCATTACCACCATCATCTTTCTTTTGGTTGTTCTTTTGATTGTTGTAATTGGCCTTCTTGTTTTCCCTTTTCAACTGTCTGCAGAACCGTGTTGTGTGCCCTTTTCTACCACAGTGATAGCACTTAAAATCACCAAACTTTCCTTTGGATTTACTGCGATGCTTCCCATTGTTACTCGGACCTCTACTCTGACTTCTCCCCCTGCTTTCTGTGACCAAGACTTCTGAGTGTGAAGAGGAAGCTTGTGACTTTCTTCTCACCTCTTCATTTAGAATACTGCCTTTAGCCAATTCCATGGAAATAACACCATCGGGTGCGGAGTTGGACAATGATGTCCTAAAAGTCTCCCAAGAGTCCGGTAAAGTACCAAGGATCCACAAGCCTTGGATTTCATCTTCAAACTTGATACCCATTCCTGCAAGCTGATTAATAATTCCCTGAAATGCATTCAAGTGATCAGTGATAGGAGTTCCATCATGGTACTTAAGTTGGATCAATTTTTTAATCAAGAATAACTTATTATTCCCAGTCTTTCGAGCATATAACTGCTCAAGCTTGTTCCACAGAGTACGAGCATGAGTCTCCCCACTAATATGGTTCAAAACATTATCATCTACCCATTGCCGAATATACCCACAAACCTGTCTATGCAAAATATTCCATTGTGAATCTGTTATATTCTCAGGTTTGTCGGTTGAAAAAACAGGCAAATAAAAATCCTTCACATAAAGAAGGTCTTCCATCTTTCCTTTCCAAACATGATAATTTGAACCATTTAAACTTATCATCCTACTTGTATTTGCTTCCATCGTTCAATCAAGTCAAACTCAAAAACGATAACCAAAACGCTCTGATACCACTCTGATGGGAAAAACACGTCACAACGGTAACGATAAGTGCGGAATAAACCTTCGTTGGACAAAACTTTCCCGACTTATATGAACCTTTGAGGATGCAAACAAATAGGGTATACTAAATGCAATGATAATCGACGGAAATAAGCAACAATCAAACACACAAATTTTAGCGTGGAAACCTCTCAAGGCGAGAGTAAAACCACGGGACCCTTAGGCCGCTTAAAGTCCACTACCACCAATAAACAATACAAAAGGTCTTCTCTAGATAGAACTAGAGGCAAACCACAATCATCATACTCTTGGAACAAATCATCAAGAAGTATGGAATCAAAACCAAAAGAAAAGAGGAAGAAATATCACCCAGAAAAACAGCAGACTGTCGAACATAAAAAGAGTGACCTCCGGATCTCCAAAACCGATCTCCACCGTTCAGAATGTAGATAAAGATGTCGTGAAGCTACTGTCAAAAAATCACGACGATCCGGCGGTTCAAACTCCTGGAAAAGGCAAAACGGCGCGGCTGCGCTTTGCTGAAAATTGTAGACGGAAATTCTCTCTTTTCTCTCTTTTTGTGTTTTATGGACTTTCACTTTTTCATATCATAAAACCCTAGGATACAAGGCAATAAATAGCTTGTATCGGGCCACTCTTGTTGGGCTATTTTAACTATTCCTCATGGACCAGAAATAATTAAAACATAAAACCCAACACTTTTGTAGCACAATTACCTCCGATAAAAGGAATGCGGTCTGGTGTTCTTGAGAACATGGATGGAAGACTCCTTCGAGAATCAATCAACCATCCAAATTTATGGAGGTTTGACTCATCTTCACTTTTAATTATCAAGAAAATATATACATGATGGAGCAAAAGAACGAACTCTGATAAATTTGCATCTGTTTTTGGTTAAGCAACCTTCACTTTTTCCTTCACCAAGTATCCAAATAGAACTGCAAAATGGTGTGTTTTTGCTTATATATATATATATATATATATATATATATATATATATAGAGAGAGAGAGAGAGAGAGAGAGGTTCAAACGAGAACGCTAACTATTTAAGAAAACAAGAAAACAACAAATTATATACAAAATCATGTGGTTTTACTTTAACCCGAAAAAACGGACGATGTAACACCCTAAAATTTAGCGGAAATAAAAATTCGAAAATCCTGCAATATGACGGCTATAAATTGATAAACCTGAGTATGTAAAACATGTTGTAAACAACCCCAAAGTATCATCCCGATAAAACGGGGAACAAACTATAACCAATACAATGAAACAAATGAAGAATACACTAACAACCTAGTAATCTAACTTAAACAAGAAAGATTAACATCGGGTGTTGCTATTCTTCCAAAAGTATGCCCGCTATTCAAAATGTCGGTCTACACTTCTCCCAAAAAGACCGCTCTTGGCCTCGAAGCCATCCACTCATTCCCGACGAACCCCACCGGAAACATGACCTGTTATACATGTCATTTTAAGAAAAAGTGTTAGGCTAAAGCTTAGTGAGATCAAACATTTGCAATTTAAATAATCAACGTAAAGATGAGGAAAACAATTTTCTTTGTACAATGATAATAATAGAATGATACAATAATGCTCTTTGAAATATAGCAAATACCTCTTGGGTTAACGGGGGAGACCCGCTTACTAACACAAATGACGGAACACAAAAGTAAGTCATTCGATAAGTCAGTAAAGCCAATACACAAATAAAGTACACGCAATGGATGTCAGGCTCAGTGGCTTTAAACATACACCCACGGAAACTCAAGTTCAACCCCGAGGGATTCCTACGTCGAGCTCCTCATCCAATATCGTAATACTTGAGCACGAAGGACTTATACCACATCCGAAGCCTAACGTGCCTCGACGTGGAAAACTAGTCGTCCCACGCTGGAACAATACTAAGCCAAACACGGGGTCATGACTCCCAAATGCATCAAATAAGCCAAGTAATGCTCATAGTGCCCAACAATTATTTCAACAAATGCAATTATGCATAAAGGGCATAAAGGATAATTTTCCCTAAAACCATTTCCATTCCTTCCCGAACAACGTTGGTTAAAACATGAATACCATTATAAGTCATACACTTCAAAACATGATAAATCCCCAAATCCAAACTTATCAGCAGTTAACCACAAGAATATCATTTTAAAACCCATAAATGACACATGAAAATAAACATCCTTTGAAATACATTTTCCCAAGTAGAGGTAGGTTAATAGTGACATCAACAAGTCCACATAATCATATTCCATAAAGTCATCATAAACCCTAAAATCTCCAAAAATTAAACTTGGTACAAAATCCACAAAATCAAGTATATGAAAAGGAGATGTTTAGGCGTTTAAAACCCACATTTGGCATGTATAAAGTTTTATAAAAGTGGATGAACTCACCTTAGTAGTTTTCTTAAAGGAAACCAAACCCTAGAAATGGAAGAGGTGAATAACCACTTGAGAGCTTCCTACCAACACTTCCTAAAAATGTTAAGGATCACCATTAATGACCTAGAATCACCATAAATGATGAAAGAGGTTGTAAGGAAGACATACCTACTGATTTTCGGCTGAGAGAATCGCACACCAAACCCTAAAATCAGATATAATGACTGAAAATCGCGACCTCTTCTTTTTATACCCAGACCACCATTCGCGATTGTGACACGTTGTCACTCTCGCGGACAATGTCGCGCGGAACCAACAGCCCGCGGTACAAATGGGGTGAGAGTGCCCCCGCGATAGTGACCATGTCACAATCGCAGGGCACAATCGCGTGGCCTGTACCGTGAGTCCCAAACCTACGGCGACTATGCCCTCGCGATAGTGACACCCTGTCACTGTCGCGGGCAATGTCGCAAAAACCCTCAAACCTTCCAAAACCTTGTATTTTCAGCCCACGATGCTCAAAACAGATAAAATCGATATTTACAAACAATTCCCAACAATCATAAGGTTTCCAAAATAAGAAAGAATAATACATAGATTCTCATAATCCGGGGTGTTACAGACGCGTGCGACTTTGGGCGCGACCTAAAGTCGTGCACAAAGTCGCGTGAATCATATATGATTTTGTATGTATTCGACTATTCCTGTGTTTTCTTAAATAGATATTGTTATTGTATGAACCCACCTCTCTCTCTCTCTCTCTCTATATATATATATATACAAGTTTTGGAACCGGAGAATAACATCTATGCAATTCTAACAACGGGTAAATGGGAGTCTCTAAATCAAATGAATCATAAAGGAGTTTCTCTCAGGCAGTTCATGGAAGGCTAGCTTTGAAATTTCTCAATTGGGTAATCACCTGCTTTGCAGCAACTCAAGTGCCCTTACTGCTTTTCAACAACTCAAGAACCATAGAAAGAACATCGAAAACCATGACATAAGCCACATCTCACCAGATAATGGATTATTGAGTTGATAGCACTATATTGATGTTATTTTTTTATAAAATCAGTTCTTTGATTATTTTTGGGTTTCTATCAATTGAAGTCAATTATTTGCATAAGATTAGCTCTTTGTTTTTATTTACAACAAGTCTGACTTTGGTCATACATCCTAATAAAATGTTACATCATTTTCATCCAGATTGAAGAGATTTTATTATTTGCATGGTATACCTTTTGAATTACTCATGTTGTTTTGGGTAGTATGTACCCTTTTTGTTTGTTTGTTTGTTTCCATTAGACATATGTTATGTACTTTATTACTGAATATTTATATGTATTTGTTAACTTATGTTTATGTGACTTTTATAAGATGTCCTTATGGGAAAAATGAACATAAAGGGTGCAGCTGTAGCATAACTATTCAGTTTTTACCAAATGCAATTCAAATGACTAATGGAATTGGAAAAGCAAAGTTTTTTTACATTTTTTTGGAATAAATTGTGTGAAGGTAGTGATTAAGGAATACATTCTCTTTGATCATACTGAATTTGGATGGATATAGAAATATTTGTTTTAATCGCCAAGTTAAAATTGTATAAGTATAACCGTATTATTACCCTTATGTGTTATAAGCTACTTTATGTTTTGGTGATATTTATATAAAACATATTGTCTTTCGCTTTAAATCTCTACATTGATTACGCTTTGACTACTTCAAGCTTCATAATTTGATTCAATGATGGATGTATCTAATTCAATTTAAAGCACTCACTGCAAGGTTGTTAATGTGGTGTTTGTTTAATCACCCATAACATCATCTTTAACTATCATTACTTGGATATTGCTTTTATGAATATGTATTGCTTTTAAGTCTTTTGCTCTCAAGAAGTTGACGATAGTAGTGGTGTAGAGCACCCATGGGCATTTTATTAAGTGATATAATAATTGGATTAAAAAGTGTCGTCTTTAAGTTTAAATAATATTAAGACGCTTTAATCCGGAATGGTAACTTTATATAGTTACACAATGGTTAAGACGTTTTGGGGCATTATCGAGTTTTAGACTTGGGTTTTAACTAAAGTTAGTCGAGGTTAACCGTGTTGACTGAGGGTTGACTTACCTCTATCATTTCTCATGTTTCTTGAAATGAATCACAATACTTAATGCTACTTTTTGTCATGGAAACAACTATGTTATATTTCATGCGATGCTCTATACACCCAACGTCATTGACTTTAGAATCGGGTAAACCATACAACAAAAAAAGTTATATTTTCACGACATATCCAACTTCACTATGTAATTTCGATCATAAGATGTCATCACCGCGCAACGTGCGGTTCACACCTAGTCTATATATATTAAAGAAGAAACCACGTCCAGTGACGTGGCCTCTTCTTAGAGCAGAAAACTACTTTATCTTTTTTTCTCCTCTCTCAAGCTTTTCATTTCAATATTTCATGGATGAGGTTTAATGGGGGTTAAGAGAGAAATTGGAAAGTCTATCATTCCAAGAGACGCTTTAATTGTTATCTTGCTTCTTCTTCCCCATTTTCTTTTCTTCACCAGCTTCTATTCCAGAAGGTAGATCAGAGATGTTTAACATTCGAGTAGTCATTTCGATGAGATCCAGAATAAGAAGCAACCATCATCGAGAGGCTTTCGGGTTTTCCGTTCGGTAACTTCAACATCGATGATATCGAAGAAAGAGCTTCAATTGAGAGGTAGATAATCGACATATTCGACTACTTTCACATCTGGTGGTGGTATGGGAAGTGAGGCTAGGCTGCTTGGGACCTGAAGTTGAGGCGGAGGAAACTGTGGCGGCACCGGTCGATTTCATGAGTTGACGTTCACGGCGACATGCAGCGGGTACCCAAGTGTTCTTCACGTGGGTGATGCAATCAAATCCTCTACTCTTGCAGTAAGTCCTGGACCGACTACTCTCACCATTCACCAGTTAATAGCAGATTGCACCAACTACTCTCACCTTTCACCATCACCAGGTAATGCATTGTCTTAACAAATTTATTTTATGTCTTCAATTCCTAGCCTTACATTAAGATTTCTTCTCTGATGCAGAATATTACCACATAGTGCCCAAATCGACAATCATTAAGAGAGTGTATGTGATTCTTTTATCAAAATTACACTATGATGCTGATTTTCAAATACTCTTAGGTTTTTGACAATGGAAATTGTGTTTTCTGGGCTTGATTTCTGCTACTCTTCTAACATATTGATTCGAATAAAGTCATACAATTAGTCTATGTCTCCTCTCTTAAATATAACCAAATGTCACCATGATTATTCTGTTTTTGTGTCACTGCATTAGCTTAATGGGTTAGTGTTGTTGATTTTAGTTATTTAGAGTTGTTAACAGTTATAATGCTAAATGTGTGGAGTTCATTCTTTACTCTGTTTTTTATGTTACTACCTCAGTTTCATGCTTGAATGTTAAACATGGGATTTCTAGATCCAACATTGATATGATTATGGAACCATTACCACATATATGTAATTTAATGTTGCAATTTAATATATGAGTATTTGGTGTTTGATGAAATGCCTGAATGACAACATCATTTTGTTTCATTGTAAGTTTTACAAAAGCGGTGTATGAATTCATGGGAGCAATGTGAATAGGGGTCATAGGAACGGATAGTTAGCAACACCATAGTAGAGTTCTTAGGCGAAGAAGCACAGAGAAGAGAGGTGAAAACGACGATCATTACTGATGCTCCAATAGTTCGGTGGTTTTGTAGGAACAGCAAGATAAGAAATCGGTTAATTGTTGACATAAAATAAGTGGCTCCATAATATAATGAAACTAACCGACTAAACTGCAAAGGAAATGATAGATTGCAACCGTGAGGAGAGTGGGTCACCTTAGCGATTTTTTATCAGAGCTCACCGATAGGGATGACCATTTAAAGCCACCGGGGGTCATTTTATGGAGCTATACGGGTGATGCTCAAAGATGAAGAAACAAATATTACATATTTTGAGATGGGTTGCTAGAAGGATTTGGAAAACCACATGCATAATACGTGTGTGTGTGTGTATATATATATTGATTCAAGATTGAGACTAATAGTATGTCGTCAGTCGTCTTTACCATTTTAAGCATATAAGCCCGCAAATGGTAGTGATCATACGAACAAGCTTGATCATACTTTGTAGGGAGGACATGAGACACTTTGAAGATCACGTCCTGTGTTAAAAATTGTAATGTGAGTTAATTACACGTGAATTTTTAGAATGTGTTGCATTGTTATATAAATATTTGATGCAAGCTTGCTATTGTTTTCTTCGTTATTTTGTATCCTGTTGAAAATGCATAAATATGAGATTTTGAAATGTACATGATCAGGTAATTTGAATATTTTGTGTAGAAATGGTGTTCTACGGCTTGATCATACGAACAAGCAAATGGGTATGTCGTGTTAAAAGAAGCAACTGTAAGAGAGCATGGGTTTGCTGGGTTGCAAGAACTAATTTGTATGAAAAGACAAGTGGGTTCTCCGGTTAAAGGCGTCCAATATAAAATTAATATCTCAAGCGTACAAACACCTCATTTTCGTTTCATTGCTTCAACCCAATTTTGCTAAACTTCTATCTGTTTTGAAATTCAGATTTGAGTTTTGTAATTCAACAAACAATAACAGGAAAAATGTTGGATTAGTTGATATGAAAGCTTTTGGTTGCAATTGTTGAGTGCTTGCAGCTGGGGAGTATGTCTTCTGTGGGTTTGTATTCTTTTGTTAGGCTTTATTCCATAATGCACGTATAAATATGTTTAAGAAATTTACTATTACGACTTCAAGTTGCAATGATCAATTTATAATGTTTAGATAACCTGCTTCTGCATTTAATTGTTTGATTATTTAAAGATTAAAAGGCAGGGGCGGTGATTATGTTTAGTGAAAGAAAACAGACTTGGATATTATGATTTGTGAGTGCTCCAAATAGATAGGTAGCTTGAAAAATATGAGGTTGAAGTAGACCTCATACTACATATAAAGTAGGTCACTGATGTCTGCTGCCATATGTTTTTTGCTCTTACTCTTTTGCTTAAGTTTCTGAAATACATTATCCACAACTACAGTATTGGTTCCCTGTTTCGAAAATAGTTAGAACAACCTTAGGAGTTAGGAATTACAGGAAGTCTTTTTTATTTTTATGTTGTCATCATATAGGTATATTACCTTTGCATATGTGATTAGATTGTTTGTGGAAGCAGCTCTGCCTCTCCGGTATGTATTGTATTTTTGGGTGTGTTTGGTACACGGATAGGATGGGACAGGACTGGTTTGGACTGGCGAGACTGAGGTTGGGGGGGTTGAAAGAATTGTGGAAGACTATAGGGTTTTCATTTAACATGGGTAGTTTAGTAATTTACCAATCTTTCCCTGATCTTTTATTTTAGTGGAACAAAAAAGATGTTTTTTTGTCTCACTCATCCCCATCCTGTCCCAGTCCAATGTTGCACCAAATATGGGACAAAAAGTTTTTGTTCTGTCGTGTCCTGTTTCGTCCTGGATCTCCATACCAAAGGCACCCTTAATGAACAAATGACGAAAATCTTATGCAAATTAATATAGAGTTACCATAATTCCCTCCAACTCCACATCTTGTGTTTGGTTTTAATCCTGTGTTAGGAACATCGAACCACACCATAAGAGAAGTTAAATAGGGAGATACCCCCTAAATATCTGGTGGGATTTTAAGACACTAGGAGAATTAGCAACCTTTTTTGTAGCAAAGAAAAACTAAGAACTCAGGAAATAAAGAAATATGTAGTGGACATTTGTTTTGTTGTTAAATTGATGTAAAAGAAAGCTAATTTGAACCCTATAAAAGGCAGATAACATATATAGAAAGTTAACCCATAAGCATCCTCAATTACTCCTAACCAAGATGCAACGATAATTCTTTATTTTTAGAATAAATCCTCATTAATCATTCAATTGTCTTCTACTTTTAGCTATGCATATTGGTTAGAAGTATGGGTTAAACAAAAGCCACCATAAAATTAGTTCCTTTTACCACTTGAAGGAGGAGATATACAATTTGGAGAAGAGTCGTGGAATGTAGGTACATCTTCCATTGTCATTTTATGAATATGGATGTAAACTTTTCGTTCTAATTGGTCATTGATATATTTTATAAATATCATTATTAAAATGATTTTAATTGAATTTGTCTAATTTTATAACATCAAAATTCATCTTAGAAGATGAATGATTAGAAAACGAACCTAAAACCACAACCCTTTGACATTGACGTGGCACCTTACCTTTTTAATTTTTAGTTTGGGGGAGCCGTGAGAAAGGGAGCAACAAGTTAAATCGTTTCTCACTCTTTTCTTCTTTACCATGGGATATTTTGATTTGTTCCTCACGTCATGAATCATGGTAAGCCTTCTTCTTTTCTCTTTTAAACGTTTTTATAGGTTTTAATGTTTCTTTTTCTCAATGATGGAACCGATGTTTTGTTTTTGGCCGCAACTGTAGGAGCTTTTGCAAAAATCGAACTTTGAATAAAAGTTTCAAGGATTTGAATTTAATTCTTTTTAAAATATTTGCAAAAATTCTTTTATCACCCAGAATCTTTACACTTTGTTCTTCAACTGTTAGAGTTTATTTGAAAATTTTACACAAATTAATCTTATGGGAGTTTAAAGATTTAGTTTTTTCAGTAAATTGAATTGATTTATAGATGTGTTAGAATAAATTCAACTTACAAATATAAGAAATAAATTAATTGGGATTACATATGGGAAATTTTTTTTTTCCCTCATGGCATGCCTTCCTATAGGGGTGAACATGGTACGGTACCATGTTTTTTTTCTCAATACCGTGTACCAACCAATTATAATTGGTACACTAATTTTTATACCATGTACCAACCAACTCCACTTGGTACCAACTTAAATGGTACCAACTTTTTTCGGTTGGTACATGTTGGTACGGTTTTGTACCAACATTTCAAATGTTGAAGTTACAATGGGCTCCAATAGGTTAAAGAATAGATACAGAAAATGCATTAGAGCGTCTCTGAGGATCAATTGCAGATTCGTGTGGTCGTGTACTCATGTAAAGGTGTGGTCGTGTGGTCGTCGAACGGTGGAAGTGCGGATTGTGGAGGTTGGGGGCATGCGTTGAGGAGAGGAGTCGAAGAGTTACTAAGTAATGAGTTAGGGTTGCTATGAGTAGGTATGGAGAAGTTAATGTACTAAACAATAAACGATAAAATGTTAAATTGATAAACTCCTCTAAAAGAAAAAGAATTAATAATTAAATATAATTCACTTAATTGATTTTCTACTTAATAAATAATTATATATATATATAAGTCGGTACGGTACGGTATTACCGTGGTAGGCGATTTTCAATACCACGTACCAACCAAGTTTATGAAGTTGGTACCGTATACCAACCAATTTAATTGGTTGGTACCAATTTAATTGGTACGGTTGGTAATGCACTTGGTTGGTTTATCATGGTACAAATTTGACACCCCTACCTTCCTATTTATGTCTTATACAATTTTTTTATTAGTTTCAGTGTTTTTTCAGCGAAAGAACAAAGGGTTTGTTTCATTTGCAGCAAATTTTAGCTTTGGGGGGATCTGTGAGAAAGCAGCAACATGAGACCGAAACAGGGGGTAAGTGATCGGTTGCAAGCGACATGAGTTTGAGAAGAGCATGAGGGTAGTGATGTTATAAAGAGCTGAAACATAAAGTCCAAATCGGTTGGGATGAGAGATTTGGGCAGAAAGCCAGAAACACACCCATGTGTGCAGGCTGTAGCAAGTAGGTAGTGTTTGAATTAGAACGTCCTTTTTACATCATGTAATTTGTGGGACACTTCCTAATGCAGGAGGGGAAAAAAAGAGTAGCCATAGTTGTGGACTATGCTAAACCACCTTGATGTACTCGGCATTCGAGGGGAATGTGTTAAACCGCCTTATATTTGTAAGTACTAAGTGATAGGGGCTTTGTGAAATCTTCTAAGATGTTAATCGGCCCAAATGGGAAGGCCTTTCCCTTTCGGGTAGGAAAATCATGATCGGGATAGCGGACCAAAAACTATGGAACTTGGGTCGGTCTAAAGATAATTTATTTATTTCAAGTTCGATTTATGTATGCAATATTAAACCTTGCATATTGCCAATTGGTTTTTTCTTTACTTACACATTTTTTGCAACAACTGATTTGTTTTTATGCATTTTTATATAGGTTTTAGGATTGAAACACAAATGAGATGGAGTGCTTCTAGAGTTTTAGGTTGCAAAAAACGCCTTCAATGGCTTCTTAGTGAAATCATGCAAATTCTTCTACCGGTACTTCATGATATGTACTTTGAAGAAGTTATACTGATTCACGTCTTGAAGTTGGTTTTTCCTTCGCATTTGGTTTGCTTTCATTGTTTCACATCTTTTTCAAGCTAAGAGCATCCACAATGTACGAGTTTTTCACCGAGCTTTTTCATAGCTTTTTTCTTACACATTATTGCCACATCAACAACTTAAAAACTTTTATATACCTCCACTATGTGAAAAACCTCACCCAAGCTTTTTCATTACTTTTTTAAACTATTCAGGGTCCCACTTTTTTAACTTTATATCATTTTTATTCTTATTTATAAAAATAAATACATTAAAATTCATACAAATTAATAAAAATTAGGTTATTAAGAAATATATAAAAGTTGTATAAAAAGTTTGTAAAATAAAAATTAAAAAATGTTAAATTTAAAAGTATGTATAACCGAAAATAAAAAGTGGGTCATCAAGAAATCTGTTAAAATTATATAAATATGTCAAATTTGAGATATTATTTTAAAAATATAAAATATAATTACTTTCATTATGTATTTATTTATATTATTTATTTAATAATTATATTTAAATAGGATTACTTTAAATATATTAATAAATAAAGCTGGTTAATAAAGAAAACTGATTAAATACAAAACTTTTATAAAATTCTATAAAGTTAAAACTGATTAAATACGAAAAAGCAGGTCGTGCAGTTACGAGCTATGACGAAAAACCTCAAGTGAAAAAGCTCTCCACTATGTGAAAAACCTCAAAAGGAGGTTTTTGTTTTTTGAAAAAACTCCCAAAAAGCTTTGAAAAAGCACATTGTGGATGCTCTAATAGATAAAGTTGAGAACGAGGGTCTGGTTTTTATCCTTGAGACAAGTTTGGAGGGGATATATATGGCATCCAGTGATATTTTATTTATCAAAAAAAAATATAAAGTGACTTGCTACTACTTTTTTCTCCTGTTCTAACTTCCTGTGTTGATGTGATATATGATATAGGCTGTTGCGGTTACGAGGTGCATCAATCCTGGTGCTTTGGCGGTTTCCGGTTGTTAACGTGCCATTAGTACGAACCTTGAATAAGCGAGCAGGTTCCCTCATATTTTTGCTCACACCGAGCCAACTCTACCACCAAAAATGCGTCGGATGCTTACAATTGATGGCTAAGGTAACATTAATGCCTGAAATTTGCTTCCATCCATGATGTTACAAAATCGTTGCAAATCTAGAAAACTTCATGTGAAGTGCACCAAAACTTCCTTTACGAGCATAGGAACGGTTTAATCTTGACTTTATATTAAAATTTTGGATTTCACGAAATATATAATCATGATGGCAACTTAAAAGATGATAATAGATCATGTGAACCTGGATGGGAAAAATGGAAGGCAATCTGGAAAACCAATTGAAGTCGTCGTTTTTTCTATTAACTTTTTGAGTTGGAGCTTCATCTATTGTAATTTTCCATTCAGTTTGATTTTTTCTTCTTCTTCATGGTATACATTAAAGTATTGCTTATATGCCTCACATCGAACAACCTTTCATGTTCAATGGATACTACATCCGTTAATTTTATTCCATTTTATAATGTTTAATTTTGGAATTTTCGTGTCATGTTTTTTTCCTATTCACTAAACTTCCATATGAAGAAGTTACTTATTATTTTCATTGGATGTTTAGCATCGTCTCAAATATTTAGGTTGTAAACCAAGTTTTATAATTCATTGCATTACATTACATTACATTCATGATGTCAATTAACATATTACAATTCATCTTAATTTAGTTATGTATTCCTAACAAAACAAATTCGTCACCGCGCAACGCGTTGTGTCGGACACTAGTTACATGGAATTTTAGATGCCATCTCATTTCAATGCTATGTAAAAGTAAGTAAAGATTAAAAAAGATAAAAAAGAAAAAAAGAAAAACTTTTCTCCTAAATTAACTCCCAACACCCCTACTGAACAGGTGAACCCTTTCATCTCCCATGTCCTTTCTTATTCATCGGTCTAACCAACCCACCACCGTCCTCCATTTTTTCCGGTGACCCACCACGAACCTTCCTTCATCACTGCAAACAAATTACCATCGTCACTCCACTTTTTTACAAATCTCAAACACCCTCCTCTTCTCCGACACTCCCTCTTCTATGACGACGCCGATCTTGAGTTCATATCTGCAACTACAGTACAAAACCCCAACGTTGGCCATGAGTTCACGACCACAGGTTCGAAACCCCAACACCGGCGTTCTTCTCCTTATCACTGTAAATTGAAACCGAACCCCAAGGTCGATGTTCTTCTCCTTCCCAAATCGCAGTAATTCGAAACCGGAAACCCAACGTTGGTGTTCTTCTCCTCCCTCTATCATTTTAAATCCAAACCAAAACCTTAGCGTCGACGTTCTTCTTTTACCCTATTGCTAATTTTGTGTGATTTTGCTTTCATTATATAACTTCATGGTGGATGGATTATTAATGCAACTCATTTGTTAAATATATAGTTCTTCATTAGTATGTTTGGGTGGGGTGCAAAAGATGCACGGAGAAGAAGAGGGTGCGAGAGTGGTGGCAGGGAGGGGGAACCTACAGTCCATGTCATTGTTTTAGATTTTTTTTTGTTAAATATAAATATGACATGAAATTTTAGTTGGCAAAATATTTTGGCCAAATCATCGTTAGTAGGTGAACAAGTCAAGGAGTCCCTTAAATAAACATAAACTTTGCTCTAGATCCTTAAATGATAAATTTGAAAGTTGGTTCCCTAAAATAGGAATTAGAGCAAAGTTAGTTCCATTTGGGTGCGTTTGGTTTGCAGACTGGGTGGAACAGGACGGGACAAAAATTCACTGTCCCATGTTTAGCGTGACATAGGACAGAACAAAAGTTCATTGTCCTATGTTTGGCGCGACATGGGACAGGGACAATGACTGGACAGGGTGGGACAAGATGGGACAAAAAGGGTATTTTCTTGTTCCACCAAAATAGGTGGAACAACATGGGACAGAAATGAGAAAGAAACTAAAAATCACCGATTTACCGTCATTTGATATATAATCCTAATATGGTATTAGTCTTAAGGGTCACCACTACCCATCGTCGCTACTACCACCATTGGCGGTCACTAGGAGCCACCGCCAACCACCGTCGGCCACCCCTACCTCTATTATATGACATATAAAATTATCAAACAACTTTTAGGGAAACTTTGTATGTATTTATATGTATGAAAATTATGTAAAAAAATTAATAATGTTTTTTAATTAAATTATTTAAAGATATACTTTATTTGTGTTATTTATAACTATTATATGACATATAAAATTATCAAACAACTTTTAAGGAAACTTGTTCAGTCCTGTCCTATCCAGTCTTAGTCGTACCAAACACAAAACAACCATTTGTCTTGTCCAGTCCAGTCATGTCCTAGCCTCTTGTCCTGTCTTGTCATGTCCAGTCCTGTCCAGTCTTGTCTGCGTACCAAACACTACCTTTAGATGCAGTTTTCCCTTCATTAAATGTATTCAATATTTTAATAAATATAGTAAAGAGCAAATTACATTTTTGGTTCTTGTGGTTTTCACTCATTATCAAGTTTGGTTCCCCTTTTAAACTAATTACAACTTTCGTCATTGTGGTTGCCATTTTGTTTCATTTTTTGTCCCTATGACTAACCATAGTTAAAAATGCAAGTTAGCTTTTTGTCTTTTTCCCTTTTTTGTTTTATTAGATCATATAGTAATTACAATTTTAGTCCCTATGCTTTGTCTTTTTTCAATTTTGTGTTTCATATCATTTTATTTTTCATTTTCCATTTTATACCCCTTATTATATTAATGATAATTTTAACTAAAAATACATTAAAAATACGTATTTTATTTTGTAAATTAACTTTTAAAAAAGTTTTGTCGGTACCTTTAAAATGAGTTAAATTTAATTTTTTATGCAATTTATTCAATATATATTTGCAAATCCATCTACACCAATATAAAAAATATACTTTTAAGTTGGATATGAAAAATGTATCATTTTTCTTATTTATATAAGATGAAAATTAAAATTTATCTATGTCTATTAACAAATATATTGTTTCAAATATTTCATTTGATTACATGTTTTTTTAATATGTATGAAATAAAAAAAATTATAATATAATTATTATTTTTTTTTCAAAATTTCAACATATATTTATTGTAATGAAAAATAAATAATCAACTAACAACACATGTTCATTTTTGTTTTATACTAAATGTTTGTTTGCATTTCTTTACTTTTGAAAAAAAAAATTCAGTCTTTTATTACAAAAAAAGTTTAATTATTAAACAATATTTAAATTTAATATAGTTTAAGTATTACACTATTTTTGAAATTAATTACTTAATATAGTTTAATTAAATTATTATAAGACTATATTTTCTATTACTAAAGATTAAGCATAAAAATTAAATTTAACTCGTTTTAAAGGTGCCAACAAAACTTTTTAAAAGTTAATTTACAAAATAAAATACGTATTTTTAAATGTATTTTTAGTTAAAATTATCATTAATATATTAAGGGGTATAAAATGAAAAATGAAAAATAAAATAATAGGAAACACAAAAATGAAAAAAGACAAAAGCATAGGAACTAAATCGTAATTACTATATGATCTAATGAACAAAAAAGGGAAAAAGACAAAAATAGCTAACTTGCATTTTTTAACTATGATTAGTCAGAGGAACCAAAAGTGAAACAAAATGACAATCACAATGATCAAAATTGTAATTAGTTTAAAAGATGAACCAAACTTGATAATGAGTGAAAACCATAAAGACCAAAAACGGGGAATTAATTCTTCGTGTCTTTGTGTTATGTGCAACGTCAACCCATAAAACAATTGGCACATTTTCATCGATTGCCCGATTGCCAAAAAAGTATGGGAGGATGCAAATCTTTGGAATCTCTTTGATTCGATGGCGACCCAGTCCGACGACTTCAAAACCTTCCTTTTTACCATCCTTGAGGAGGTCAACACTACCCTCGGTAATAAGTTGTTAATGTTCCTTTGGAGCATTTCGAACCTTCGGAATGATGCATGGCAAAACAACGCGGTCAAGATGTCGGCTAGAGTGACGAAGCAGGCGTCTAATGTCCTCGATGATTGGCTTTCGGCAAACGACCTGCACAACCAGTCAAGAATTTATGCTCTGCACGATAAATGCGATTTGTGGCATTTGCCACCGGCGGGTTTCCTTAAATGCAATGTTGACGCAACTATCTTCAGCGACACCCATCAAACGGGCTTCAGTGCGGTCCTTTGTAACGATTGTGACTCGTTTATTGCCTGTCGGTCGACGTTCATCAACGACATTCCTTTGGTCAAGGAAAGCGAAGCCATGGCCCTTGCGAATGCGATCAAGTGGGCCCTCGACCTCGGTCTGCAGCGGGTGATCTTTGAATCGGACGCAAAACTTGTTGTTGATGCTATCTCCTCTAATCCTGAGGACCTTTTGGAATTTGGAGAGACCATCTCTCGGTGCCGATCCCTTCTTAACAAAAATGACTCGTTCTCGGTTAGTTTCGCTAGGAGACATGTCAACGGGGCCACTCACGTCCTTGCTAGAAAAGCTCGTGACTTTCCCTGTCATTCTACTTTATTTAACTTGCCTAGTTTTATGATCGATCTTGTAACCTCCTTTTGTAATTCCAACCACTAAGTAATGAAGTCGTTTATTTCAAAAAAAAAAATGAATTGATGGAATAGAGTGACTTTTGTAATTGACCCAAAATAAATATTGATGATGAAAATGAAAAAGACACACATTTTGTAAAACGTGTGATTATTATAACTTTTTAGTTAAAAAAAGACAGTTGTTTTTTAAAATAGACATTAATTTTAAAAGTTAAATATAACTTTTTAAAGATTCTATTTTTCTTTTTTACTTTTTAAGTTTTGACTTGGCTTTGAAAATTTACAATAGGAAAAAAGAAGAGAAAAAAACCCCCTGTTTACAAATTTGTATTTATTGTGGGACCAAACACACGAGTCCACAAAACGAACTACCCTTTGCTCATTCCCAAAGCACACTTCCTGTTTTGCTCTGCTCCTTTTCTCTCGAGATCGAACAACAATGGCGAACAGGTCACACAAGAGCTTCTTCATGCCAATGCTTTGTCGATTCTCCATAAACGACACCGTCAAACCTGCCAAATGCTCCGATTCCTCTTCCGCCACCGTCGCCGATCCATCATCGCCAAAACTCAGCTGCATTGGCCAAATCAAGAAGAGATCCACCAACAACAGCAACAGCAACGATCGCTTCCTCGTCTGCAGGTTATCGGCTTCCACCACTGGTAAATCCTCCGTTCATAGTTACACCAAGCTCCACAGATTCTTCTCCAGCAAAAACCTAATTTCGCCTGCCATTGACACTGCTTCTATCAATAATTCTAGCAGTAAATCTGTTACGAAGAGAAGTAGTAGTTGTAACAGTAGAGGAGGAAAACCGATTAGCGCGAAGAAGTATTACATGACTAGTAGTGGCGATCAGGATACTATGAGAGTTACGGTGGCTGAAGAATTAGATCCGCCGTTCTTCTCCGGCAAAAACCTAATTTCGCCAGCCATTGACACTGCTTCTATCAATAATTGTAGCAGTAAATCTGTTACGAAGAGAAGTAGTAGTTGTAACGATAGAGGAGGAAAACCGATTAGCACGAAGAAATATTTCATGACTAGTAGTGGCGATCAGGATACTATGAGAGTTACGGTGGCTGAAGAATTAGATCCGCCGTTACCGGTGGTGAAAACTCGCCGCCGAGATCCAGAATCGAATGTAAATCTATGGAAGAGACGTGGAATCGAAATGAAAACTCTCCAGATTCAGCCAATTCAATTGCGTACAGATCATAATACTACTAACAATAACAATGCCAGATTTTCACTTCCGACATCAGCATCAACCTTCTGAATCAATCAGATCAGGTAAGTTAAACCAATTCCATTCAAAATTGGATAGGAGATTTCGTTCTGTGAAACTTTTTTAATTAAATTATTAATTAATTTTTTGGTATCTTCCAGGGATCACAACACACTTTTCCTCTGTTTTCACGTGCTCATGTATTCCATGTTTGGAACATAGCTTGTGTTTGTTGTAACTAAAGTTGTTTCTCTCATCTTTCAATTTCTTCGTGTATTACTCAATTTCCTTTACTGGTTAGATTCCAAAGGAATTTGCACGTAAAGCAAAATAAACAATAATTCATTGTCTTGTTATATCTATTTTTCAAAGAGAAAAACATCAATTTCATATCAACTTTACAAGTCATGGATAACATTTTCAATCTATAAATATAACTTGTTGACATTAGAAGAAGAAAGCGATAGAATACGCCAGTGATTATATTTAACATTTATTAATTAAGTAGAGATTTTGGAGATTTATGAATTCTTCTTTAATTTAATAGTTATGGTAAAGATCATGCTAAAATACTTTTAACGAGAGAGATATGTTATTTTAATGGAACGGTGAGATTGAATATGTTATAAAGTTTTATAAAGTTTTTTTAAAAGTGTATATTGGACAGTAAGAGCATCTCCAACAACTTTGCTAAAATATAAAAAAATGTGTTTTTGTTCTTTAAACCTCTCCAACAACTTTGCTATCTTATTTGCTATAATAGAAAAAATTGAAAAATTTTCTAAGTTTAGAGAATTCTCTAAAATTTGATGGTATAGGAGATAAATGATTATTTTATTCAATCCCATCAATGAGATTCAATTTTTATCATTTTATTTTAAGTTTTTTTAAAAAGTGTATTTGGGATGATAAATTAGAGAATATAATACTTTTTAAAGATTTTGACTTTTGGTTCTCTATTTTAGAGAAATTATAGGAAAGCTGTTGGAGATGCTCTAAATATATAAAATATTTTAATAATATAATTAATTTTGAAATTACTAAAATAAAATAATTGTTAAACTTTAGATATAACTCTTTAAAGATTTCGATTTTATAAAAATTATAAAAACATCTTTGACAGATTCTCCAAAATGAAAAAGATAGAATTTTGGGCATGTTTTCGTTCCAACATATTCTTCAAAACCTTTTGCCAAAATAGAGAAAATATGAGACAGTACAAAATTCTCCATCCTCCTTTTTACTACCTATCTCACTCAGATACCCTCTAATCTATATTAGGGTGTATAAATAAAAGGGAATTTAATTAAAATACCATTTTTTGAAAAATCAGTACCCAAAATATCCTAAATCTTGTAATTTTTGCCAAAATACCCCTTAGGTCCGCGTTTTGGGTCAAAACGCGGGTTGGATCCGCGTTTCCACTGTTGAACGCGGACATGGGGTGGAGAACGCGGACATGTGACAAAAAACGCGGACATGGCTCAATTGAATTGTGAAATTTAATATATATTTACACTTTATACCCCTATAATTATTTAGTTAGTTTATTTATACCTTTTACTTTTCTATTTTTCATTTTTCATTTTTATCATATTAACACATAAAATCGTATATTAACTAAAATAAAATAATACGTTTTAATTTTAAAAAGTTACACCATTATAATCGTCTCTTCGAAACCTTCGAAATGAGCCTAATATTGAATATTTTTGGATTTAATTATTTAATTATATATCGTATGTACTACATAAAACGTATGAAACATATGCATATGCTATTTTTCTTTTTACCATAAAACGCAAAACGTATTATATATCACATCTACTACATATTTTTGGACAAAGTATTTATAATTTATGTTATTCTTCTTTTTATCATTTACTAATAACGATATGTTTAGTCCAATGATAGAATATCGTTATTTTTACTAAAATATCGTTATTTTTAATCCAATGGTAGAATATCGTTATTTTTAATAAAATATCGTTATTTTTAGTCCAATGGTATAATATCGTTATTTTTACTAAAATATCGTTATTTTTAGTCCAATGGTATAATATCGTTATTTTTACTAAAATATCGTTATTTTTAGTCCAATGGTATAATATCGTTATTTTTACCATAAAACGTATTTGGACAAATTATTTATAATTTATGTTATTCTTCTTTTTACCATTTTACTAATAACGATATGTTAGTAAAAATAACGATATTCTACCATTGGACTAAAAATATCGTTATTCTACTAAAAATATCGCTATTCTACCATTTTAGTAAAAATAACGATATTATACCATTGGACTAAAAATAACGATATTTGAGTAAAAATAACGATATTCTACCATTTTACTAATAACGATATTTTAGTAAAAATAACGATATTCTACCATTGGACTAAAAATATCGTTATTCTACTAAAAATATCGCTATTCTACCATTTTAGTAAAAATAACGATATTATACCATTGGGCTAAAAATAACGATATTTTAGTAAAAATAACGATATTATACCATTGGACTAAAAATAACGATATTTTAGTAAAAATAACGATATTATACCATTGGACTAAAAATAACGATATTTTACCATTGGACTAAAAATAACGATATTTTAGTAAAAATAACGATATTCTACCATTGGACTAAACATATAGTTATTAGTAAATGGTAAAAAGAAGAATAACATAAATTATAAATACTTTGTCCAAAAATATGTAGTAGATGTGATATATAATACGTTTTGCGTTTTATGGTAAAAAGAAAAATAACATATGCATATGTTTCATACGTTTTATGTAGTACATATGATATATAATTAAATAATTAAATCCAAAAATATTCAATATTGGCTCATTTCGAAGGTTTCGAAGAGACGATTATAATGGTATAACTTGTTAAAATTAAAACGTATTTTTTAATGCATTTTAGTTAATATACGATTATATGTGTTAATATAATAAAAATATAAAATGAAAAATAGAAAAGTAGAAGGTATAAAGTAAACTAACTAAATAATTATAGGGGTATAAACTGTAAATTTATAATAAAACCAACAATTCAATAATGGGTATGTCCACCTTTTTGTGTGGAACGCGGGTTGTGTCCACGTTTTTGTGTGGAACGCGGCTTGTGTCCGCGTTTTTTGGGTTGGACGAGTGGTATGTCCGCGTTTCAAGCAATACGAGGACCCAAATAGTATGTCCGCGTTTTTTCAAAAACGAGGACAAAAAACGCGGACATATGGGGTATTTTGGCAAAAATAACAAGATTTTGGGCATATTGGGTATTGATTTTTCAACTTTGGGCATTTTAATTAAATTCCCTAAATAAAATTCACCTCTTATTTTTGTTAGAGCATCCTCAACAAATTCTTTAAAACAAAAAAAATGAAAAATTTAAGAATTTTTTTTATTCCAATTTTTTTTTTCTAAAAGGCCATTTGAAATAAAGAAAAGATAATAGAAAAAAAATATTATTTTGTCCTTATATTTAACGGAAATAATAGAGTATCGCTAGCATGAGATACCAAATCTAAAGCAAACTGTATAAGTGGAAGGTTATTTTGTAATAAATAAAGATAAAAGAACAAAATGCATTGTGAGCAAGTATCTTAAATCAGGTAAGATTTTTTTTTTCGTGAATTAGCAAGTAAGACTATCGGTCATTGTTATCCCTCTTAACAGATAAGATTATTGATTCTTACCATGCTCAATTAATAAGATAAATAAATAAAATGGTTGGGTTTTAATGAGAAGTTGAGGTTAACGTGAGAAACATGAGAAGAGGTTATCAACCATTGGATGAGAAATGGATGCACATTAGGATCAGATGCACAAAGATAAGATACACCAAAATGCACCATATCAATTTCCTTCTAAATCACAATTCATGAAAGGACATGACATTAAAAATGATCAATGATTCAGATACACTTCTTAGACTTTTCACATTAATCTCACACAATCCTTTATCATAAATGATAATTGTAATCACTTACCCGATGAATATTTATGGGGTGTTTGGGATTGCTTATTTAAAACAACTTATGTTTATTTTGAAAAGTGTTTATCAACTTATGCGGTGTCAAACCGGCATTTTCTAAAAAGTGTTTGAATTAGCTTATTGTGGTACAAAAACGTAATAAGCTAATAAGTTGTTATTTAAAGGTGTTTGGGATTGCTTATACATATAAAATAACAAAAAAAGTCATAAACACTTTTCAAATAAGTTGATAAATTAGAACAAAATGACTTATGAAAAAATGTTTATCTCCGGTTTGGCACTGCTATAAGCACTTTGATTTTTTCTCCATCCAAACACTAGAAAGTGCTTATCTCCGATGTCACACCGCAATAAGCTAAAAAACACCTCAAATAAACAAATCCCAAACACCCTAAACCCCCTACATTCCATATGCAATTTAGGGGGTGTTTGGGATTGCTTATTTATTTGGAAAAGTGCTTATTTGGAAAAGTGCTTATCAGCTTATGTGGTGCCAAATCGGAGTTTTTTAAAAAGTGTTTGGATTAGCTTATTGTGATACCAAAACGTAATAAGCTAATAAGTTGTTATTTAAAGGTGTTTGGGATTGCTTATACATATAAAAGAACCAAAAAAGTCATAAGCACTTTTGAAATAAATCATAAGTTACAACAAAATGACTTATCAAAAATGGCTTTTCAGCGGTTTGGCACCGCTATAAGCTGTTTTCTTTTTGTTCCATCCAAACACTCAAAATAGCTTATCTGCGGTGCCAAATCGCAATAAGCTAAAAAGCCCTTCAAATAATCAATCCCAAACACCCCCTTACTATAAAACGGCATAGAGATAGAAATGCACCTTATTTATCCAGTTTATGTGGCTATGGAGTCTGTACGTATATCAACCAAAATGCACATCATTTCTTCCTTTTTTTGGATAACACACACATTTCATCCATTCAAATTCCCACTTTCCCACTCTCCTCCGTCACCACCGTCCACAACAATCAATCATGGCCACCACGGCCGCCACCAACCTCGCTTCCGGCCTCCTCTCCGCCCCCTACACCTCACACCACCGCCGTAAACCACCCCTTCCATCATTCCACCATCAAAATCCCCAACCTGGAAAGCCAATAATAGCCCTAGCTATCCGAAGAGATGCGACGGTGTGCAAAGCGACGGAGGTTTCATCGTCGGTGGTTTCCGATGATCGAAGGAATTGGGTGCCGGTGGTGCCGGTGTCGGCGCTGCCGAAAGGTGAGAGGAGAGTGATCATACAGGATGGGGAAACGATTCTGCTGTTGTGGTATAAGGATGAGGTGTTTGCGATCGAGAATCGATCGCCTGCTGAAGGTGCTTATAGTGAAGGATTGCTGAATGCTAAGCTCACACAGGTTTTGATTTTTTTGCCCTAATTTTTCCGTAACCGCAGTTTCATATGTGAAATATATTGAAGTTTATGTATGAAGTTCGATGTGGTTACCGTTTTTTGTTGAAGTTTTGGAGGATTGGTTTCGTTTTGGTTGTTAATTATGATGTGTAGAATGTGTTGGAAATAACTGGAATCCCGTTAGATTAGTCTTCAAAAGAACCTGGATAGAGAATGAGGACTTCCAAGGTAATGGAGGACTAGTGGAGAAATGGTCAAAAGTGTTGCGGATGTTGGATTCTAACATGTGCCCTCAAACGGAGGCTTAGGCATTGTTTGGCAAAAAAAAAAAAGCTAGCTTATAAGTTAATTTTTTTTTTTGTACATGTTAGATAACCATAAACTAGTTTATAAGCTAGCTTATTGAAAAGATACTCATAGTAGCTTAGCGTTTTGAAAAGATATCAGCTACCAGCTAGCTTATCAGCTAGTTTGCCAAACATAGCCTTAGATGGGCACATATTGTTGTATAGTGTCGATTTGGTAGACGTTGACTCTAATATCATGTGATAATACGTGGAACTCCATTGGATTACCTTCCAAAAGACCTTTTGAGGATAAAAGAGTGGTTCTAATGAATATTGATGAGAAATGGTATAGCATATCCAACCGCTATGCTAAAATAGAGATTTTAGAGATTTAGGGTATATTTTTGCTCCAACAGCTATGCTGCACCATATGCTAAAATAGAAAAAAGAAGAGAGGGTAGAGATATTTAAATTTGAAGAAATCTCTAAAACTTCATATTTAAGAGATAAATAATATTTAATTATTTGTCAATGTAGGAGACATTGAAATCAAGTATTTAGGAGACAGAAATAATATTTAATTCTTTTTCACTAATAGTAGACATTGAAATCAACTGTTTAGGAGAGAGAAATAATAGTTTATTAAATGTACTAAATATTTTAATAATATACTTAATGGTAGAATTACTAAAATAGAGTAGTTGTTGAAGTTGGACGTAATTTTTTTAGAAATTTTAACTTTTGATACTCCATTTTAGAAAAAATTAAAGCATAGCTGTTGGAGATAGATACGTATTAAAGTGTCGAATTCCTAAAGTGGTAAATTTTTTCTCTGATATCATGTGAAACCCGTTAGATTACTCTCTAAAAGATTTTAGAGTACAGAAGGATGTTTTAGCATATATTGGGGGAGAAATGTTCCAAATTTAGCCAATGTGTGACAATAACATTTCTTGTTTCAAATGTTTCTTAGGCCACCTATTGTGTGTATTATACATTTCAATGTCGAATTTTGTTATGTTTTTCTTGATGGGCACTCCCAATTTAGGTTTTTTTGAACTCGAAGATGATTGTGTGTGCTTAACTCGGTGTTAGTTGGCTCAAACTCACTCACATTATGTGTAGCTATAATTAGATTCTTAATCTTATACATGTTGAATTAACTAAGGGGGCGTTTGGTTTGAAGGAATGTTTTTTAGGATTTGGATTTCCTGGAAGAATTTGGAATATTTTGTGTGTTTGGTTTGTCATATTGGAATGGAATTAAATTCCATTTTTTATAGATAATTTGTAAAAAACCAAGTTATAAATAATTATAGAAATAAATAAATTACCTTTTATTAATTAATTATTACAAAACAATGTTTTCAACGCATTTTAAAATATTATTACAAACAAATCCTATGAAATCCTTTGAAATACCAACCATCGCCATGGGATTTCTAAATCCTATGTTAATGGGATTTCATTGAAATCTTGGATTTTAATTCCATACTTTTCTTTAAACCAAACAAAGGATTGGAATGGGATCCAATTCCAAATCCCATCAAAACTTGCAAACCAAACGGACCCAAAAAGTTCCTATGATCTTTGGGTAAGAATTTGCCATTGGGCTGCAAAGTAAGGCACATGTATTGATTAATGATCATTTGGAGCAAGTTCAGTTCTTACATTTGATAAATGTTAAGATTTATGAGTTTACCAAGAAGTATAGCTAATGAATTAAGAATTGAAGTCTTATTATGCAAGGCCAAAGGGAGCCATAGCAACTATAAAGTTCTGTGCCCCAGGGGCATACAGTTGGTTCCAGGGTAGTATACTTGCACAAATAATCAAGGGTTTGAGTCTGGTAGTCTAGAGGACCACTGTGTACTTGACTTGCTTCTCACGCGATCCTCGTGGAGCAGGGCGACTTTGGTCGGCTCAGAAGTTGCCGTGTGGGATTTACCGGGTTCTCTTGAGTTGGTTTCCTAAAATTAGACGTCTATATGTATACGCCCCTCTTTCTATACGTGGGCATGCGGGGTTGCTTGCATCATTCACATATGCGTTTTGTGCTAATTCCCACGTATGTCATGGTGGACGGTTGGCATCGCTGTACTATAAATCTTAGGCTCGGGTTTGTCTAAGGGACTGTTTGTTTACCTCTTAATGGTTCTATTAAGAGGCAACCTCTGAATCGTTAAGAGGTGAATCCTGTTTGGCAGAAAAAAAGGTTGCCTCTTAATGGTTCCCACGTATGTCATGGTGGACAGTTGGCATCGCTGTACTATAAATCTTAGGCTCGGGTTTGTCTAAGGGACTGTTTGTTTACCTCTTAATGGTTCCATTAAGAGGCAACCTCTGAATCGTTAAGAGGTGAATCCTGTTTGGCAGAAAAAAAGGTTGCCTCTTAATGGTTCCAAAACCCTCTGAATCATTTTGTATCGTGGGTCTCCCTTAACCATTAAGCGCTCTGATTTCATTCTGAACAATTACCAAACAACCATATTTCATATTGCACTATATCATAAGAGTCTCTTAATCATTCTGACCCCTTAATCATTCTGCACCAAACCATTCAACAACTGCTAAACAACCCCTAAATCTCACCCCCAGACCCTACTTTCAAGCGAGATTTATTGAGCTGGTTTGGTTTAGTTATCCATGACTACGGGATACTAGACGCCCATTAGCCGTATTTTTTGGGTACCCTTGGGTATACCGTATATGTTTACCCGATCTTAGATCATTCCATAATTTTTCGTATGACTGATGTTAAGAATGTTGTGCAGGATGGATGTATCATGTGTCCAGCAACTGATAGCACTTTTGATTTACGAAATGGGTCGATCAAGGAATGGTTTCCGAAGAACCCCGTGTTAAGAGTGCTCACACCGGCTCTGAGGAATTTGTTCGTTTATCCCGTGAAAGTTGACAGTGAAAATATCTACATAAGCATGGGAGGATCAGTACCGACTGATGCATCTGCGGAAATCGTGTTTAGTGGAAGAGCTCAACCGGGTATGACCGCTACCGATGTCAACGTGGATGAGGTAACTAACCTAACCGTTTCATTTTCATTCGTGTACCGTGGGGTCGGGAGTGGTTTGTAGCTTGTCACTAGCTTGTATCGCGTCCGATTCGGCAAGAATAGGAAAAAAAACAGTTTACGGTTGGCCGAGCTTAACAATAGTGATTCAAACCCAGTATATTTCACCCGGAGGTAGGGTCGGAGGCAGGATCTACGTAGACCTTATTTCTATCCCAAAGATTGCAAGAAAGGTTTAGTAAAAGGTATAGGAAACAACTAGAATAAATCACACCAATCATCCCCGTGGTTTTAACAAACTCCACCAATGCCCCTCCAGTTTAAGAAATTACACCAGACCCCCCATCCTTTAAATTTGCTTGCATGAATCGTCCTTCCCCTAATGTCCTTAAGGGCGATCGTCATGTTGAAGGACATTTTAGTCATTTTTTCTTTTTTATTAAAAAAACACACAGGAGACTTGTATACAAGCTTTAAAGACTCTTATACTAGTTTTTTTTTTTTTTTGATAAAAAAAGACAATGACCGAAATGCCCCCAACTCATGCTCTTTTTAAAGAACAGAATTATAACAAAAAGAAAGCAATCAACTACGCTAATCCACCACATCCAAGAATTCCTATATGAGATCATGCCCTCCGAAAGTACTAACACCTCCATGTCGGCTCGCGACGCCTTCAACCCCCCTCCCTCCCCGAGGACCATGACGCTCCTCTACCGGTAATAAACTAGCTGAGATTGATTCCCTTTTTACCGTACCAAATAAACCCAGTGCATCCCACTCAAAAGGGTGTTGGATGAGATATACACAGACCTGCCAAAAAGGGTAAAACGACTGTTTCTGTAAATGATGCTTTCTTTCCTTTCGTTTATCGTTACCTTTTTCATTATATTTGTTTTTGGTGTTCAGGTAAGAATGGTGGTTGATGAGGGTTCAGGAGGATTTGGTTTCACAAAGAATAATGAACTGATAAATGGGAAGGCAGCCATAATTGGATTTCTGTTGCTGTTAGATTTTGAACTCTTGACTGGTAAAGGGATCCTCAAGGGTACAGGCTTCTTGGATTTTCTTTATTCTGCTATACGATGAAGTAAGCATCGTTATCATCCACGGATCATGGTCAAAACGCTCTGACAGTTAATCGGTAAGATACATATACATTCTTTGCTTAAAGCTGCGTTCTTCGTTTGTTTTCCGACAGTTTTACGAGATATCAAATGAATCCGGTGATCGTATACATGTTATAAGTTTGTTTAAATTACAATGGCTTTTTTGTTCATTCTGTTTTCTGTGCTTAAGGTAAGTAGGTTGCATCCGTCCAAAGGTCTTCTCGGAAACGATCTCTATTCCTCTGGTAGAAGTACAATAAGCGGCGTAGGATTTACTGGGCTTTGATTATGAAAATAGAGTCCTCATTTTTACAAACCCACTTATTCATACAAACCTATAAGCCGGCTTTTCAATGTCTTGTTTCGTATATGAAACAATATGCATGAAAATACAGGATAAACATAGTGTTGTTTCATATGTGAAACTTTAATTATTGTTTTTTTACCACAAACAAAATAGTTCTTAACGTTTGACATAGGAACAATACCGTATAAACTCTGGATTGGATTTTCACACGTTTCACAGGTGATTCACCACATGAAAACTGGTTTGTGAATTGTGAGTGTGTACAAATTATTAAGACAGATGGACTGACCGGCGAGAATGAGGTAGGCAGTGAAAGAGTTGTGGAAGAAGATTTTAAGGTTTTTAATTCGACACGAGTAATTAGTAATTTATCTACCTTGCACCATCTCACTAGGGACGGACTTAGTGTAGGGAATACGGTGGCACGTGCCACCGTATTATTTCTCCTTCGAAGGGTTAAATTTTTTACGATTATGAAAGGTGGAACCGTATTGTTTTAAAAGGTGTCACCGTATGATATTCAAAAGTTCAAGAAGGTGCAACCGTACCTTGTAATCAACCAAAAACTCAGAAAAACTATTGAAATCAACCCAAAAAACCGAAAAAAGTCCCTCGAAATCGATAAAAAAAACTTACAAATCTATCGAAATCAAATAAAAATCGCTCGAAACGGTGGAATTAGGCCAAAAACACGTCCAACGATATTGAACGTTGATAACACGTCAATAAAAACCGTGCTTATTGTAATTATTTTTTATCTATATTATATAGTGCTACCGTATTAAAAAAATTATGGGTCCGTTCCTGCATCTCCCTCCCTCCCTGATTTTTGCTCTGCCTATGCCCTATTTAGTCCAAACCCAATCCAATTGTCGAGTCAAACGTGGGTCAGCAAATTTTTATTCTGTCATGTCTCGTGTACCAAAAATACCCTAAAGATATGATGCCATCATGCGTATACGACCATTAGCTAGCCATAACTGGTTGAAGCAATGGACGGTATTCTAAAATCCGTAGAAATACCTTATTCAAACCATCCGTAAAATACATCATTAACATACTTGAAATGAACATGTAGGTGTTGATAGAAACGTCCCCTATTCGTTCAATAGCTGAATTCGAGGGGTAGTGTGTCGAGAAGAGGTGTGTGGGACCGTATGAGTGCCTCCGGTGAGGAGTCGTCTTGGTGGGGATGGAGTTTCTAAAACCGATCTTCCCGTGCCAATATAAGAAGTCGTCCTCATACCTTGGTGCGACAAAAGCAAGCGAAACGTCCACGTCAATACGTCCGGTGCAAAAACCCTGTACAAAAGGAACACATCGTACCAACTCGGGAATTTCACGTGCGCATTGCCTTGCACGGCCGCAGACACGATCAACTTCGCAAACTCTTCAACGGGACCACCCGAAGCTTGTACCTTGGGATCATAATAACATTTAAGTATCGGCCAAAACTGTTAAAATTACCCTTTTCATGACATGCAAAGGTGTCCTCCGTAGTTGCAAAAACATCACCTGTGTACTAGCTACTACTTCCCACGTCCCAAAAAAAATGTCCACTAAAAAAGGCTCACAGTTTTAGAAATATATATAATTATCACACATTTTAATAAAATAAATGACAATTATACCCTTAATAGCCCGAGGAAGTAATTAATTTATAATGAAGGGTAGAATTGAAAAATAAACACTTATATCGACAATTTTATTAAATGACACTTTAAATCTTAATTACAGGGAATAATGAATTTCCCCATCTCAAGATTAAGGGTATAATTGGAAAAGAGATACTTATTTTAGAACAAACTAAAATCGAAATATGGACATTTGTTTTGGAACAAAAGTAGTATTTTCGGTGGAAAAGGAAGAATCGTGACAAACTTACTTCCCGTTCTTCCTTCCATTGCATGTCGGCACCTTCTTCTAGCATGAGTTTCCCTCGGGCCATTTCGGCACCGATCCAACCATGTGTAGCAATAGTGATTCCAACGTCACCATTCAATTCTAACCTCAACGTCTCGTAGAAGTTCACGAGAGCAGCTTTCGCAGCCTGGTCAAGCAATCATTAGCATAAAAGTCGATAGCTAACATTCGCTCAAAAAAAAACGTGCAAGAAATAAACGATTAAAAAGGCTGTTTCCGTTGCTCATCTTCCGATCATAAAAGAGAAAACGAAACAACGGGATTGGATACGAATGTACTCACGGAATATATGCTCATCCGAGGGAGAGGTAACCAGTTCTCGACTGCAGCATTAACTACAATCCGGCCATGACTCTGTCGGAGGTAAGGAAGAGCGACATACGTAGGATAGACGTTCCCCCAAAAATTGATATCCTAAAATTTAACGGAAAAAACGTACAAAATTCATCAATCAAGAGCCTACCGTATTCATTGGGATTGCCATAAAGCCCTTCGAGATCGAGTCATACCATCAAAAGCGGGAACACCGATGCATCATTTGCTTCCTCGAAGTAGAACGTATGCCCTAAGCTTGCCGTGTTTACTAGATGATCGACTGCAGAGGATGGAACGAATTTTGAACAATCAAAATCGAAATAAAAATTTGCAACAGTAACACCCACATGGAACATTATGTCCACAAGTATCCACATTTCTATTTCAATTTGTTGTCCAAATCCAAAGGTAAGTGCTTACTTTCCAATTATACCCTTAATTATGAGATGAAAATTCATTACTCCGTCCATTATGAAGGGTAAAAACTGTCATTTAGTTAATTAAAAAAGGATACTAATGACACGTTTCTAAATCTCATTGTAGATGTATATTTTGGGATGGAGGGAGTATTTAGTAATCGATGTTCGTATCATATTCAAAGTGAAAAGTAGTCTGTAGCGATGCGAACAATGAAGGATTAGATTACCTCGGCCAAAAAAACCGATCGTCTCGTTGATGAATCTCCTACAATCCTCTTCTTTGACGACATCGGCAGCCATTACCAAAACGTTAGGTGCACCCAGTCGTTTAGCGTTCTCACTAATCCCGTGCAGTCTGTGCTCTCTACGTGCAACTAATACAAGATTTGCTCTCTTCTTCGCGTATTCATACGCAATTTGCTGACACCATTAAGAAAAAGTATATTTACGAATTGTAGATAACTATGTAATTAAATGCATGCGGGGTTAGATCGGAGAAACTAATAACGTTACAACTTATGATCAGAAAGTTACAGGCTTTTCAAAGTGTCGATGACCCGGCAGCACTCGGGCAACCAACACATCTCGACCTTTTTGGAGGTCGAGGATTCACGTTTCATCAAAAATAAGAAGTGGGTGTAAGTTTTGTCGTACATATTATGTACTTCAAAAAAGAAGTTACGGAACAACAAAAACAACTTGCAAAACACGAGAAAAACGCAAAAACGTGTAATTGGTAATAGAGAAAAATCTTTACACATTGATCTCGCTCTCTACACCATCGTATCAATTATCGCATGGTATTGACAAATTGTGATTTAGGGGCACACAAGATTATCCGATAAACGATGCAATCAAATGGACTATTGACCTCCCTATATAAGCCTAATCGTACCAAGGGTGGATTGGTGAATCTTGTCCCCCGATATGGTTTTGGCGATGGATATTTTCTACCAAATGGTCATTTGCCCAACAGTATCATAGTTACCCATAATTCCTAGCCTCCTAGAAGGTTAATGGTTCACACCCTATGTACAAGTATTTACCATGTGTATATATACAGGGAGGTTCAAATGAAAACCTAAGCACTATGATGAATCGAGGAGGATAGTGCCACTAGGAGTGTCAAATTTGTACCATGATAAACCAATCAATTGCATTACCAACCGTACCAACTAAATTGGTACCAACTAAATTGGTTGGTATACTGTACCAACTTCATAAACTTGGTTGGTACGTGGTATTGAAAGTCGCCTACCACGATAATACCGTAACGTACCGACTTCTATATATATATATATAATTATTTATTAAGTAAAAAATCAATTAAGTGAATTATATTTAATTATTAATCTTTTTCTTTTAGAGAAATTTATCAATTTAATATCTTATCGTTTATTGTTTAGTACATTAACTCCTCCATGCCTCCTCATAACAACCCCAACTCATTACTCAGTAACTCCTCGACTCCTCTCCTCAACGCATACCTCCAACCTATACAATCCGCACTTCCATCGTTCGACAACCACACGACAACACCTTTACACGAGTACACGATCACGCGAATCAGCAATCGATCCTCGAAGACGCTCTAATGCATTTTCTATATCTATTCTTTAACCTATTAGAGCCCATTGTAACTTCAACATTTGAGATGTTGGTACAAAACCGTACCAACCGAAAAAAGTTGGTACCAATTAAGTTGGTACCAAGTAGAGTTGGTTGGTACATGATATAAATATTTGCGTACCAATTATAATTGGTTGGTACACGGTATTGAGAAAAAAAACATGGTACCGTACCATGTTCACCCCTAAGTGCCACATGTCCCTTACACCAAGGGGTTATTCATATTCATCATCATCATGAATGTGTAATATTCATCATGAATGATGTATCAATTAATCATGGATCATAAATGAAGTATTTAATTCATGAATGTTCATGTTCATTATTCATGATAAATGTGGTTAATATTAGACAATCGAAGACATATGTTGTTCTCTCCTTTGTCTTCTAGTTCACAACAGAAAAAAAAAGGTTTACAATTTAACTTTCCTATATATATATATATATATATATATGAAGATCAAACGAGAACAGTAACTATTTAAAAGAAAACGAGAACCAACAAAATCATTAGTGATTTTACTTTAACGTGCAAAAAAGTCACGCGGACCTGAAGCTGCGACCAAAGTCCTTTTTTCGTGTGCTAATGTAAAATCACTAATGATTTTGTTAGTTCTCGTGTTCTTTTAAATAAGTATTGTTCTCGTTTGAACATGGCTAATATCTATACTATATTATAAAAACGACATAAAAAACTCTTAATTACAACATTTTAAGCACAAGGTACAACTAATTAAAGCCAATTACTTAATTTACAATTTCTTAATGCTTTGGTACAACCTTTCCAAGCACAGTATCTCACATAATCATCTATTTGTGGAATGGATATTCGTTTATTAATATAAATATTTGTTTTTTTGGTGGAAGATTTTATAAAATAGATTTTATATTAGCATAATCTATTTTAAATGTAGATTTTACATTTAAATCTATATTAATGAGATGTAATATAAAATCTTTTTTCTTTCGTATTTTTTTATATTACATCTCATAATGATTTTTCCATATTTTATTTTATAAAATCTTTTTCCATATTTTATTTTATAATATCTTTTTCCATAATGAGATGTAATATAAAATCTTTTTTCTTCCGTATTTTTTTATATTACATCTCATTATGATTTTTCCATATTTTATTTTATAAAATCTTTTTACATAATGAGATGTAATATAAACTCTTTTTTCTTTCGTATTTTTTTGCTAATATAAAATCTATTTTAATTTATAAAATCTACACGTATTTTATATTAGCATAATATAAAATCTACACGTATTTTTTTTGCTAATATAAAATCTACACGTATTTTTTTTCACGAGCATTAAAAGAAGAAAAGAGAAGGTTGATATGAATTAAAAATAAAAAAATAACGAGATACACTAATAAATTATCGTATTTTTTAAAATAAAAATATTCCGCAATACTTTCCAAATTAACCAAGTGTAAATAAAATAAACTAGAAACGATGTAGATATAAAAATATTCTTCCATATTTTTAATATATTTACATTTAAATGTAAAATCGAAAATGAAAATAAAAGATTTTAAAATATTTTTTACATTCACTATAAATATATATAACTTCTCTATGTATCATCCGAGTACAAGAAGAAGACGAACGGTCGGGTGTCAATGGCGGAACCTGACACTGAACAAAAGGTATTCCACTATATTTTTGTTTCTTTGAAAAACTATTTTTTTATATTTTATTTTATTTACTGAGGATTTATTTATATTTTTCAAAACCCACAATCATATTTTTCAATATTATTGCACAAACTCATAACAACAAACGATTAAGAATATATATATGTAAGTTAACCACTTATGAAAATACATTCGTTTTTCACATTGTATTTCATTAACTGTTAACAGAGAAATTACGTTTCATATTTACTCGGTTCAATATTTCAACAAAAAATTTATTCTCCCGTGCAATGCACGGGCCCAACACTAGTATATATATAGAGATGAAAGATCGTATGAGAATAGGAGTTTAAAAGGTGACGAGTGCAAGAAAGGTTTTGGACTCTGATCACCATATAATTAGTGTTGATCTAATGGTTCATATTAAGTCTCAAAATAATCCATGAATTAGCTTACAAGGAAATGTTTAGTTTATCCTCAGTTAGGATTGATCAAGGGTTGAGATCTCGCTTACTCTTCTCGTTAAGACTATTATTCTTACCAACTCATATTACATAATTTTATCAACTATATAATTAGTAATTACAAAGCTAGATATCAAGCAATCTCCACAAGGAATTACAAATCCCCCAAATTCACTTTCCAAAATTCAAATGCAATCTGCTTTAATTTCCATCGCAATCACATTAATTTCAATCATAAACTGAATTCTAATCTACACGAACAGTCAATTAACATACCTCACCGATTCCAGAAGAAGCGCCGGTGATTACGACGACTTTATGATCCATATCTTCAGCATACATAGAATAGTAAAGGCGCTCACAAGTATTAATAAAAGTAATCGCCGGCCATGATAAGGCCAGCATCACCAGACTTGCAGGCGGTACAACCCAATTCAGCACTGAATTGATCATATCCATCATCACCATCCTGCACACAAAGATAGATAGATAGATACAGAGATGGTTGGATATATATATATATATATATATATATATATAGATATAGATATAGATATAGATGGAAGCGGCGAGTGAAGACGAAATTCAGGAGAGAAGAGGAGTTGGTGCTACTGGTGGTGGTGGCGGCGAGTTGTTATGCAAATGGGGAAGATGGTCATGTGACGAACACGTGTCTGTTTCTGAGGGTGTCGTGACGGATGTGTATGCTGCATGGTGCCATCGGCACCGCTCCAAAAAAAGGTTAATTATTGCGGTTTCAACCTTAATGTTTTTTTTTTTTGAGAGGGTATCCAGACCACATTGGGCCCGGACTAATCCCTGACAATTTGGGTCGAAACCCGACTGCTAAAACATGCAGCCCGGGGTCGAAGCCCCCGTACCTCCAGGATGCGTCCCCCAGGGTTCGAACATGAGACCGCTACTAGCAAGTCCACATGCGGTTTCAACCTTAATGTTATTGGTAGATTACAGTTTCACCCTTGCTTATCCAAAAATTAAAATTTTTTTTGGGAAGGGTGTCCAAGAATATGTCTAGAATAATCCCTTGACAAATTAAGACTGTAAAACATCATTAAACCTCAGTGGCCACAAAAATTAGCTTGTTTGATTTGATAAAACAAACATATTAAGGTTATGTTTGATAAACTAATTGATAAATTAACTGTTTTTTTTTTTTTTTTGAGAGGGTATCCCAGACCACATTGGACCCAAATTAACTGTTAACTGATAAGTTAATCAAATAAATTATATTTTGTGAAAACTAATTTATAAGCTAGATAAATTTTATAAAATGATAGAAAAGATATTTTAAAAAATTAATTAATTTCAACATTTCATAACGTAATTAAATAAATAACTAATAATATGATATATTAATTAATACAAATAATATTACAATATAGTAAAAGAACATATTAATTAAGAGAATATAAATTGATTATTATATATATTAATGATTTTGGATTTGTTAAAACAAATTTTATAAAATATTTATATTAATTTATGTTTTAGATAATTATCACATATAATATGTTTTAGATAATTATCACATAAATTCTAATGTGAGAAGTTGAGTTAATGGTGAGAAGTGGATCTGAACCATGGATCTCTTTTAATCTCAAGCTCTAAAATGAATTGCGGCTTAGAAGATAATTGATCTAGTACATTTCGGTGCATCTCATCCTAATATGCGTTCATTTCTCATTCAACGGTCGATAACCGCTTCTCACCATTAACTCAACTTATCACCGGAACCCAACCTTTGACAAACAACTCTTAAAACTACTAAACCAAACCAAAATAAACTAAATGTGTCTAGACTTCATGAAAGGATTCAGAATTGAAAAGATTTTAAATATTTAGTGTGTCTAGTTTATAAGACTTGAAATAAAATAAAAGTACATTCTTTATAGATAGTTAAAAAACAAAATATAAATAATTATAAAAATAATTAAATTATATTTATTTAATTAATTAGTACAAAATAAATGTTCTTTAACACATTTTAAAATATACTTTAAAAAACTTATTTTAAAATAGCAGTTCAAACAAATCTTATGAAATTCGGTTACCATTCGTTTGAAAGTAAAAGGACAGGAGTAGGAAAACATTTAGAGTCTAAGGACTAAATATGTAAATTTAACGTTAGTTGAAGTTACGACTTCTTTCCCGCCATTAAACAGGTTATCACAGTTACAATCTGCAAAAGAAAAAATCTTCGGTTGAGCGGATTTCTAGGGTTTCGAATGAACTATTCTTCGATGGCTGTGATTTCGAAACCTAATCCTCCATGTTTTTCTGTAAGTTTTTTCAATTATATTTAGTTTTTAATTTACTTTTTTTTGCTGTTAATTCTCAATATCATAAAGATAACACATAATGGATCAATATCCTATAGTGCAATTGATTATATTTATTAATTTTCCATTTATGGCTATTCAGAAAAATGTTATCATCAAATTAGTTATAAATTTCAGATCCAAAGCAATATCCTTCGAGGGGAAATCTTTTGAACCCCCAAATCGCCTTCTAGGTTACCTCACAGGCACGACCAGAAATCCCTGCATCATAATTTACATACAAATTATTTATATATTTTTGTTTGATTTCATTTGTGTGGATTTGAATAGAAATTTGGATCATTTGGATGCAAGATTTCTGGTCTGGGTTCTGATATCTACCCCTTCGGTTAGGAATCAATTCTCCCGTTTTGTTGATTACATTGCGTTTTAATTGATGTGTTTTCGTACCTGGTAGCACTGATCTGAATAAAATTCATCAAAGTGGTATGTTTTTGATTATTACGCCACAATTTTGAAATTTTGGGTTTAATCTTCAGTTCTCCTTATATATATATATACACGTTCTATATTCGTTGTTGAAAAATATTTAACAAAGACGCGTTTCTTTTGGGGTAAAAAGCTTGGAATTGCAGGTTCTGGGGAAGTGAAATGCTTGAAGAGTCTCTTGCATTTTGTTTTCCCCCAAAAGAGCTGCAATGAACGGTTATTCTCGGTTGATATTTGCTCTATCAAGGCTGTCAAGATACATGAATAATCACTCAGATGAGTAAGAAGTTCATAAGTATAATTGAATTGAGTGGACTGGTGGTTTTTAACACTTGGGTTATTGAAATTTGATTCAATTGAGATAAGCCCTTCTATCTGTATAGAGGGGAGCAAAATGGGAGGGATTTGCTCAAGATTAAGCAGTGGAACGGGAAGAAATGATCGGAGAAAAGAGGGTGGAACGTTGGTTGGAGTACAGGTGGTTGAGCCTTTGAATAAAGAGGGTGTTAAACAAAATATTAAGACTGAGGGCTCTGGTGATACAGCATCCAAACATGGAACCCAGGTAGAGGATGGTAAAAATAAAATCATTGAGAAACAAAAAGATAGAAATAGACGATCAATATCTGAAAGGGTACTCGGTTCAAAAAGGATGCAAAAGATAAAAAGCATAGTAGGTGGTACCCAAGCTGCACAAAAAGCAGCAGGATGGCCGTCGTGGCTAACTTCGGTTGCTTCAGAGGCCATACAAGGATGGGTTCCCCGCAGTGCGGAGTCATATGAAATGCTAAACAAAGTTAGTACTTGTCTCATTGTTATTTAATCTTTCCTCGTTCTTGTTATGCATTCTTTCTGTGTTCAACATCATTTTGTGCTCCAATAAACAATATGAAACCAGTTTCTAGTATGCTCTTTAGTTGGCCAACCTATCAGTAATAAATCAAGCACAGGTTTTAAATAAGTTCAAAAAATGCAATCACATAAACAATATATATCCGATTTTTACCGGTTTATACATAAGCTACTTATGAATTCTCCTTCCATCCCATAGTAGTGCCACCATTGCATTGCTCATTCTGAAAATAGGTAGTAAAGCTAAAAGCATATTGTCCATGCATACTTAAATACAAATCTGATTCAGCTATGGTAAATTTTTTGGGACGTTGACTAATGGAAAGGGTGACAAGGGTGTAATTTACATCTCTCTCAAGTCGTTGCATTAGGTCATGGAATTAGGCTTCATAGCACGATTCTATTTACTTGGGTTATGGCGATGTAGTCATACGGTGCATAGTTAGTATCAAAAGTTGATATATCGTTTATGCATGATATTTTCTCAATGCAGATTGGGCAAGGCACATACAGTAGTGTTTACAAAGCCCGTGATCTGCAAACTGATAAAATCGTTGCCATAAAGAAAGTACGTTTCGTGAATATGGATCCAGAAAGTGTCCGTTTTATGGCCAGGGAGATTTGTATATTGCGCAGATTAGATCACCCAAATGTTATGAAGCTTCAGGCTTTAGTAACTTCAAGGTTTTCAGGCACCTTGTACCTTGTTTTCGATTATATGAAGCATGATCTTGCTGGGCTTTTGACATCACCAAAAGTCAAGAAGTTCACAGAGCCACAGGTTTCTTTTTTCTTTGTTTAAAATTTTAAGATTCTATTGATTCATCTTAAAGTTGATTGATGGCAACCACAAATGCTACTATAAATCATGTTTCTTCAAGAATTGCCTGATAATGTGTTTATGTCTTAGCTTTTGCTGGTTCATAATGATTTCAGTTTTAATGTATTTTGGGTATATGCTTGTAGATTAAATGTTATATGCAACAACTTCTTCGTGGATTGGAGCACTGCCATTCTCGTGGTGTTCTGCACCGAGACCTAAAGGGTTCAAATGTTCTAGTTGATAACCATGGAGTTCTCAAGATCGGAGATTTTGGTCTGGCTGCACGCTTTGAGCCTGGCCAACGTGAACCATTAACTAGTCGTGTTGTAACTTTATGGTATAGAGCTCCCGAGCTTTTATTTGGTTCAACATCATACGGCGTTGGCATTGATATGTGGAGTGCTGGCTGCATCCTTGCAGAACTCTTTACTGGAAGGCCTATCATGCCTGGGAGAACAGAGGTATTTTCTGAATATTTCACTTTTATATCCTATTGTGCCTCTTTATAGATTGAAACATAATGCTTGAAATATTAAACCGCTTTGTGCCTATGAAGCTTTTCAGTTCTTATAGATGGCAACACCATCCTTTCTTCAATCACACACATAATAATACTTGTAGAAACCATAAATCAAATAACAATATTTGCATTTTTTGAAAATTTCCTACATTCATAATCATTGTTGAGATTTTTGCTATAAATATCATGAGATACACAAAAGTAGGTTGGCTCCTTTTATAAGAAAAATTCAGACAGAAAATGCATATCCTAATTGCATACTTCGTGTTTGTGACCGTTTGCTTTGATGTACGGTTTAAATTACTTTATGTATCCTGTATTTATGCTCATCAAATATATCGTTAATGTTAAAATCATTTTCTCTTTTGAAGTTGGAATTTTGTTGCTAATTGTTTAAGTTAAAATGAAATCTTAGGTTGAGCAAATACATAAGATCTTCAAGCTTTGTGGTTCACCTTCAGAAGAATACTGGAGAAAATCAAAGTTACCCCTTGCAACAAGTTTTAAACCTAAGAAACCTTATAAGCGACGCATTGTTGAGACATTCCAACAACACCTGTCTCCTTCTGCTTTGTCTCTTTTAGATGCCCTCCTTGCAATTGAACCAGTTGAGCGTGGCACTGCCACTTCTGCACTCTCGAGTGAGGTATGCTTGAAACTCAGCTCCATTAGTGAAAATTAGCATTTTTATTCGAAGAAATGACAAGTGCCTACGGAGTCTCTTGTTTTATTATGCCTTCTCCGTTTTTTGCTTTTCTTTTTTCTTTCTTTCTTTGTTCTTTCTCTTCCCTTCGTTTTGCTCACACTTTTGCACAAGCTGGAGGTCTTCATGAAAACAACAACCTTATCTTTGGATTAGAGATCAGGTGGCTTACATCTCCCCAAGACCCTGCTCTAGAGCGAGATATACTTTGGGATCGTTTGGTTTGATTTGGAGTCTCTTGTACTAATAACTGAACTTTTATTTTGTCCCAGTTCTTCACAACAAAGCCTCTCCCTTGTGATCCATCCAGCTTACCAGAATATCCTCCAAGCAAAGAGTTTGATGCTAGGTTCCAGGAAGAGGAAGCTAGAAGGTAGAGGAAATGATTCCTTATTAGAACTTTACTAATTAAGGAAAGTTCAAATAAGAACCATAAATATTATGAGAACCTAGGAACCAACAATTTCATGTAGTATTCATGATGCATAACCCTAAATAATCATGTCATTATGAATAATTTTTATCATAAATATCTATCACTACATCATCGTGAATAAAATATGAGTAGTTGGTTCCAAGTTTTCAAAATATTTACGGTTCTTGAACCTGCCCCTTTACTAGTTTGACATAGAAAGACTAAAAGTGTATCTTTCTTATGGGGGGTAACTGTTTTTCATAACCTACTAAAAACACCTTAAAGTTCTGTAGGACTTTGATAATGGCCGAGTCCGTGCTTGTGGCTTCACAACTCAATATTCTGTTGTTGTCTTGAATGTTTTCAGGCAAAAAGCTGAAGCTATGAAAGGACGTGTGCCAGATTCTGTTAGAAACGGTGCCGGGGAATTGAAAACACAAACTAAAGGACAGGTGCCTTTTATTTAGAACTTGAATCTTTTCAGTTTTTGCTTTTGAAATCCATCATCGTCATAATGGCTAACTTATTCATTGCAGGGACAGATTATAGCGAGAAAGTACAATCCTCAAGAGGAGAATGGAATAAGGAAGAATGGATTTGTCTATTATAACTCGATGATCCACCAAAGTGCCGCAGAATATGCAGCGGCTAAAGACCTAAAAGACGATGCAGCTTGTACAAGTCTCAGGATTGGAAATTTACATATCGATCCTTCACTGAAAAGACCAACGACTAACATGCATCCAGCAGTACCAGATTCTACGAAGAATGATAATGTATCTAGCAAAGGCGTTATGGTAAGCTTGCTACCATATTTACTTGTTGTTTCTGCATTTTAGATTATATGAAACCCCTTTGAATCTCTTTTTAAAAGAGCCCTTACGGAGATAGGGAAGGTTATTACAACTATATACAGATTTGATGGTCCGTGTTTAGCCGGTGGGGGACTCCAACCCCCCCCCCCCCCCCCCCCATGTGGAGGCAAAAGAGTGTGTTGAGTCCCTAGATGTGGTAGACTTAGGTCTAATACCATGTCAGAATGTGTAACCCTTTTGAATCTCTCTACAAAGGGCCCTAATGGAGAGGGGAGGTTACTACATATATACAGATTTGATGGTCTGTGTCTAGCCGATGTAGGACTCCAACCCCATCCCCCCCCCCCCCCCCCAACAGAGGCAGAAGAGTGTGTCGAGTCCCTAGATGTGGTAGACTTGTGGCTTAATACCATGTTAGAATATTAGGAACCTCTTTAAAGGAGGAGGAGATTACTACATATATACAGTAATATAGATTTGATGGTCCGTGTCGAGCCAATGTGGGACTTCAACACACCCCCTCATATGGAGGCAAAAGTGTGTGTTGACTGTTGAGTCCCTAGATGTGGTAGACTCCAGGTCTGATACCATGTTAAAATATATAGAACCCCTTAGAATCTCTTTTTACACAGCCTTGATTATAGGGAAGGTTCCTACATATATATAGGCTTGATGGTTCGCGTCTAGTCGATCACGGACTCAACACGGCTGTCTGCTGCCTTGTATGTCGAGTCCTTAGATTTGGTAGACTTTGCGTCACATGTTAGAATACGTGAAACCCATTTGAATCTCTATTTAAAAAAAGACTTATAAAGAGAGAGAAAGTTCCTACATAGTACATATATACAGGTTTGATAGTTTGTGTTTAGCAGATGTGGGATGCAGTCTTGTATGTGAAGAACATTTGACCAAATTATGACTCAATTTTCAGGGCCCGGTACAGAAGCTAAACAGGGTTTATTCTGGACCATTGATTCCTCGAGGCGGAAACACAGAAGACATGCTCAAAGTACACGAAAGACATATTCAAGCAGCAGTTCGGAAAGCACGTGCAGACAAGACCAAAACTAGAGCGATATGATATAACGGGCTGCAGGCAGTCTTTAACATGCCACATCCATGGGAGTTCCGAGATTCTGCTACCTTCGTTAGGAGGGAAAGATCAGTCTCGAGGGTGACCCGATTCTAACCGGGAGTCGAACGATGATCTTCGCGAGTATTATTGTTGGTTACTGCAGTGAAGCATGAGGTGAAATCAAATGAAAATTTTGTGGTTTTCATGGCAGTCACCTGCAGGGTATGTTGTGTCATAGGTGACAGGAGTTGTGCAGGCCAAAACCACAGTTAAAGTAAAGCATACCATTGTAAAAATACAAAACTAAAACTGCATTCAAAATCGAGATTCGGTGGCTTTCCGGTTGACGTAAACGATTACTCGTATAACATGTTAATGGCGATTGGCCCGTTAAGAAAGCAAACAAGTCGTCTTCGGTCCAACTGATATTAAAATATGGTAGTGAAATTCGAGATTCGGTGGTTTTCCAACTGACGTAAACGAGTATTCCTGTTATCGTAACATCATAACGATGTTAGCCTTGTTATACGATAATACTACGTTTGTTTGGTTTGATTTACACGTCTATACAATAATACTTTACCGATGTTATCATCCTTATCGGTTTACTCGCTAAATTCGAGTCATATACACCTATAAACTCGATATCCAATGTGCTAATAGGGACATATACAAAATAGGGCATACGTGTTAAGTATATGCCCCCGTCCATCTTGCGAAATCAAACATACAAGTATCGATGCCGAGAATAACTTTTCATTGAATGGAAACGATCATTGAAATTAAGCAAGGGCGGTTACATAAGCGAAGTTACCAAAATACAAGCAGATGGTAGCTTGGACCCTGCAAGGGGGCGTCATCGCCCCCCCCCCCCCCTTTTTCATCCAATGATCTTGAGTTTTAGTTAACTTACAGGAGTGTGCACTCCACATCTCGTAGCCCATAATATAACTTAACTATCAATCCCATATTCTCTTGTCAATCAAATTACATAAAATGAACCGATGATTTCACTAAAATCACCAACAAAAAGGAGATGGAGTTTCCAAAACTATACATAAAAGCAGAATATTAAGGGTTAAATACACATAAGATGATTATAAGTTATAACTCCATGTAGAGTAGGATTCATATATATATATATAGATAGATAGATATAGATAAGTAGGAGAAACAAAATTCTACTTTGACCATTCTGTACAATTTGAGACTAAATATAAAGATTGATGAGATGGTAACTCACCAACTTTAACCTCAAGTTTCAGTCATTTTATTTCAACTCAAATCACTTCAAACAGTAACTATAGATCTTGCTTCGGCTTGCGGCTGAGCTCCGAGTAACGACCGCCCATAAGCTGCAAAATCTCTTCCCACAGACCCTCGGTTGAAGAATTCTGCATACCACCGAAAATCAAATTCGAACTACAAGCCGCAACATGCCATAAACCGGCATCAATCTCTTCCCGCAGCTGATCAAGTTGCCAGCCAGCATACCCGACGAAAAATCTGAAATCTTGAGGTTTAAGAACCCCCGTTTTCACAAGCGCGGAAGCCTCATCCAAACTGTTTCGAGAACCAAAGCACAAAGTCGGAATGACTTCTTCGAAATCGAGAATGTTTTTCTTCCCTCCAGATCTTAACAGGAATATGCTGGCCTCAAGAGGGCCACCGAAATGCAACAAACAATCAGAAAATGTGGTTGCCAGATGGAGATTTGTGGGTTTCATGTTTTTGATCTTTTTATGGAGGGGGCGGTTTACGATTATGCCAAATGGACCTTCTTGTGGGTGTCGGGTTCCGGATCCGAGTAAGAAGACAACTGATCTTTCAAAGGTTTGAACCCCATCGAGCTTTTCTGTGGCAACAAGGACACAGCCGGTCTCGGGGGAGGTAAGGGGATGCGCCCATTTTGACCCAAGTCGTTTAGACTCTTGGACGACCCCTTCATCTTGTTTGTTAAGCATTAACTGCATAGTATACCCAATAAATTAGTTATATTCCCTTTAGCCATTGCAAAGTGCCTTGAATACTGAAGGAACATATCTGTAAGGGTGCGTTTGGTACACGGGACAGGACGGGAGGACAGTACAAAAACTTGTCTTCTCACGTTTGGCACGACATTAGACTGGGACAGAAAAGGACCTGAATGGGACAAAACTGTATTTTTTCTGTCCCACCAAAATAGGTGGAACGAAAATCAGGGAGATGAGACAAAATTGGTAAATTACTAAACTACCCATGTCAACTTACAGCCCTAAAACTTTCCACAATTCTTTCACCTGCCTACCTCACGCTTGCCCGGATCCAGTTTTGTCTAGTCCGAGGACAAACCAGACCTGAGTGGGAACCAAAATAGGTGGAACAAAAATCAAGGAGATGAGACACGATTGATAATTTACTAAGGCATTGTTTGGCAAAAATAAGCTAGCTTTTTGATAAGCTATTTGGAGTAGCTTATGAGGAGCTTTTTGTGATTATTCCAATTATGCCCCTCATTAATATTCATAATTATATATTAACTTTTAATTATAAATAAATAATTAATGTCCTTTTTGGTAATTTTAATGTTTATAAGCTAGTTTTTGCCAAACGTGACTTTTTCATCAGCTAGTTTGCCAAACATAGCCTAAACTACCCCATGTCAAATTAAAACCCTAAAACCTTCCATGACTTTTTCACCCGCATACCGCACTCTCGCCCGTTCAGTCTCAGGATAGGACAAGACCTAAGGTGGAACAAACATCAGAAAGATGGAACAAGATTGGTAAATTACTAAACTACCCATGTCAAATTAAAACACAAAAAACCTTCCACAATTCTTTCACTCACCTACCTCATTCTCGCCCGTCCAGTCCGGTCGGCATACCAAATGCACCCTAAATACTCCCTATACTCTTGTTGGAGAACCAAATTTGTTACTTTAGCTAAAAAAACTGGAGGTCGATTCAGAAATATCACCTGCTGATTCAGATAGAGAATTGCTCTAAACTCTCTCCAGTCCGTGGCTTTATTCTGAGACTTTGGAGTACCTGTATTGCTAGATTTGTTGCTTTCAGCTGGATTATTTCCATTGTGACCCTCTCCTTCCGGAATTGAATGATCACCATTGCCTGAGTTTATAAGAACACCCACGAAAATCAACGTGTATAAGATAAGATTATCCAAGATCCCTTTATCCAATTAGATGGTAGTTCGGAAAGTCCAAACTTTAAGACATAATGGTACATGAAGATTGAAAAGATAGTGATCTCCTACAACGAAAACGGATCACCTATTTATGACTGCCACAGATTCTACAGAATCTTAAAAGGATATAAGTGGAAAATAACAAAAGAAAAATTATACTCCATCGATCCAAAAGTAAATGCAACCGATTTGGGATGTAGAAATTAATTGGAACATTTTCCTTTTTGGCTAAATTTCAAGCCAAAATTACTTATTTGTCAATTAGTAATCATTGCAAAATAATGACAACACTTACTTTGGTCGACAAGATTCTTAACTGTCATTAAGAGGCGTTTTTTAGATATTTTACCATCACACTTCTGTTAAACCATGTGTAGTCAAATTGCATCTACTTTATGACAGAGGCAGTAACCAAAAACAGATACAAAACAAATAATATTATATGTGTGTATATAATATTATTTGTACCTACTCGTTACTTATTTTGTGCTCCGCTCACCATATGTTACTCTGTATTCCTTTCACCTATTTGCTCACACTTGGGCACAAACCAAGGGTTTTCAAGGAAACAACCGCTTTACCTTTCTGGGATAGAGGTCAGGTTTGCATACATCTCAACCCCCCTCCCCCCCCCCCCCCCCCCCCCCCGCGCGAAAAAAAAGACCCTATCTTGCAGTGGAATTTACTGGGTCAGTTTGGTTCATGTATATATACGGGTATGTGTGTGTGACACTACGTATATGTGTATATGTGTTTGTAAACTCTAGGAGAAACGTTTTTATGCAGCAGGTAAGGTATGATCAAGTTATCACTAGGATTTTGTTGCAGGAAGGTCTGGTTATGAAGCAAAATGTATCTGTTCTATCCTTGATTGGAGATTTATCTATAAAAAAACTAAAGTTTGATGAGGGGGAAGGAGAAGAAGCCCTTGACTTGCGATGCGTAGAGATTTTATTCAATCACATAGTCAAGTTGAACAACTAAAACTTGAACCAATTTTAAATGCAATACTGAAGTTTATTAGAAAAGGCAACCCAAAAGATTTGGGACCACAAGCGGTTACGGCTTTTAGAAAATAGATGAAAAAGACCCAGTGGATTTAAAAAGCTTACTTTTCAGTTAAATCAATTACAATTTTTTTTCTAGAATGCCTAAAGTTTGTTTTACATCTTCATGAAAGTAGTTCATTGTCATAAGATCTTCTTGGCTATTGTTCAAAAGGTTATACATACACACACATATATATATCTATACATTTCTCAAGTTGGGGGTCTTCAAGGTAACAACCTCTCTACACATTGAGGTAAAGGAAAAATCTGCGAACATCTTAACCCTAACCCTACTTCCGAGTGGGATATATCGAGTATTTTGGTTTGGTTCTATATATATATATATATATATATATATATATATATAGGGAGAGGTTCATTTGAGAAATGGTAAATGTATGAGAAATAGAGAAGTGATCCTAGTCATTCATCTGGTCAACATTTGCGGCTTTGACCGTGAAGCACTGGATAATTTCTTGCGTGGTCCATAGAAGATAGAAGGGTAGTTTCGTAAAATACGCGGGACGAGTTCATATATGAACCTGTATGATTCCTTACGTTCATATGTGAATCAGTTAATTAGTTCATATGAGAATCGGTTAATTAGTTCATAAGTGAATCACAAAGGTTCATATATGAATCTGTTAACTATCAAAGAGGTGCTAGCCTAGTGGTAAGGCCCTGGGGGGATAGTGCATGGTATGCCTATCTACCAGGGTTCGAATCCTGGGGGATGCACTTCGGCGATACCCAGACCTTGGGTCGGCCTTCGGGTCCAGGTTTACGGGCATAACAGTCTATGGGTATGCGGGTTCGGTCTTGACCGGACTTAGTAATACCTGGGCGGGTCTAGTCCATTTGGGCTGGGCCGGGTCGTCGCGGATTAGTCGGTGCTGCCCAATTGGATGCCCGGATACCGTGGGTGCGTGTGTGTGTGGGCGTAGCCCAAGTTGCCGTACAAAAAAAAATGAATTTGTTAACTAGTTCAACTGATTCACATATGAACCTACAATTAATTAGTTCATATGAGAATCAGTTAATTAGTTCATATATGAATAACAAAGGTTCATATATGAATCAGTTAAAAGAGTTCATATATGAATTACACTGGTTCACATATGAACTTGTGAATAATACATGTTCATATATGAACTCGTCCCGAGTATTTTGTAAAAATTACGAAACTCTCCTATTTTTGGATTAGCCGTAACTTTTCACCAGTCAAAGTCACAATTCTTGACCAGTCAAAGCCGCAATATTTGACTAGTCAAATCCGATCTTGACCGTATGAATGGCTAGGATTACTTCTCTATTTCTCAAATATTTACCATTTCTCAAATGAAGCTAAGGCTATATATATATATATATATATATATATATATATATATATATATATATAGAGAGAGAGAGAGAGAGAGAGAGAGAGTAGAACCGATCATAGGAAAACATGCAATGTAGCTTGCAAGCATTTTTCTCTACATTGCCGGCCCTGGCCACGTGCAGCTCGTGCCACCGCACAGGGCATCAAAGCCCGAGGGGCGTCAAGCATGGTTTAAAAAAGCGTTCGAGGCGCACGCCTCGAGGCGGTGTAAAAACGCCCCCGAGGCGCCGCCTCTCTGCCCAGATGCGAGGCTTACGCCTTGTTACCATGAGGCGGTAGTGAGGCGTTGAGGCGTCAATGAGGCGTACGCCTCTAAGATTACTAAATTTTCCTGAAAAAGCCACAACCTGAAAAAGCCTATTTACAGCTTACTTTTACAGCCTAGAAAGTTACCACAGGCCACTTTTACAGCCTAACACTTAACTTATTAATAAGAAGACCAAAAGTTGTCTTCTACATATTTTCTCTACGTTTCCAACAAGCAACAACTTCTCCTCTTTCTTTCCCACAGGTCACACTCACAGGTACTGCTCTGTCTTTATTTTTTTTTATTTTTTTTTGAGTTTTTTTTAATAAGTACACAGTGTACTGTACACTGAACATTAAGTGAATATACTGAGTTTTTTTATTACATATTGTTTGTATGTTACTGTTGTACATTGAATATGTTTAAATTAGTAGTATTATTGAATTATGGATTCTATGGTTTGGATATTTTGGTATGGATATATAAAATTATGTCTTTTTCTCAAGTGTTGTGAATTTATGATTTTTTTTGTTTTATTTTTTTGAGGCTTATGCCTCGAGTACCAATTCAAAAAACGCCTCGAGGCTCGTTTCCGTTTTTTTAAACCTTGGCGTCAAGTTGTCATCTATTACTAGTTTTTGGTTTAATAATTTGGGAATTGAACAACTGGGTTTTAACTATAAAAATAGATCAAGGCCTGGTAGTGATAGCTACTGAATGTGCATCGTGAACCAGTGAAAGCCCAACATTTCAACAACTCAAACTGATTTTGATTTAGCATCCTAACGAACAAACATGAACAAACAAGTTTTCTTAACGAACAAATATGATCACAAAAACTTTCATTCTCTTTTACGTTCCTTCGTTTAGCATCTTAACAAACGAACATTAACGAACACATTTTCTTTACGAATGAACAAGAATACAAAAAATTGCATTTGTTTACTGTTCGTTTGTTTGTTCGGTTAAGTTAAACGAACGAACAAGAACACAAAAACTTTCGTTCTTTCACCATTCGTGTTTGTTTACTTGTTCGGTTAAGTTAAACGAACGAACAAGCCTCCTCATGTTCGTTCGGTTCGTTTTGCATATTGAATTTGCAATTAATGCACATGAAATACATGGTTGGAGCACATTGCACAACAATAACAACATATTGTGATATTGCCTCATTGGGCACTTGTCATTTGCAATGCACAATAGCATGGATTACGAATTTTACAATTTATCATTGTTCTTTTGACTTTTTTTTAATTTAAGGTTTGACATTACCACATTAGATTTAAACTTTAGACTTTAAATCCGTAACTTTCTGAGTTTTGGTCTTTGCTTACTATGACATTAACTTCGATTTAATTTACTATTTTAGTTAAAACTAATTATAGTTTTCTTTATCTTTTAATTTTAAGTTCCATATATTGAAGTAAAGGTTCTATTGTGCCAATTTCAATTTGAAAAAGGGAAAACTAAAAAAGAAGGAAGCACGATCTTAATTCAGAGTTTATCCTTTTATCACTCTATATTTTGTAATTTGGGGTTTTGGTTTTTATGTCCCCTGTTTGAATTTTTTTAATTATAAGTAATAAAAATCAATGTGAGGATGAGTCACCTAGCTTAACTAGATTCCAAACCTTTAAAAAACCGTATGTTTCGTCGTTTCATTTGCTTAAAAAAATAGGCATAGGGGCATTTTTTTAGTGTTTTCGCACAGGGATCAAAAACCCTAGGAATGGGCATGTCTACATATTATATATATATATATATGGAAAAAATGGAGAAAATAGAAGTTTAACCCTCCTGGCATCATCACTCATCATCAGTCCCTTTCTGACTATGATTTAATTGAACCTCAAAACCACAGCCCACAAGTGTTGATTGTCACATATGGATGTCAGAGCAACAGATAACAACATGATCTAGTTTCTTTTGGTGCCTTCCAATGCTAGTAACACTTTGTTGGTTTCACCATACTTCTACAATATTTGAACATTATACTCCATAACAAAAAATATATATACAGTGACATGTGACGCCTTACCAACAAACGTGTTGCAAGCAAGGTGCCATAGTCGATTGCAAGCTAAAAGCATACCTGTGACACCCCATGCAAACCAAGCTTCCCCTAAAACAAGGATAGAAGCACCCTTGTTTCCTATACAAGATGATCACATTGTCAATCTGAAGAGTTCAACATTATTATAACTTAATTTAATCATAGCCCAATGATCACATATTGTTTCCTATAGAAGATAACAACCAACACAATTTGTCTCTTGCACTTTGTACTCCTAAATTCTATGGCTTTTCCCAAGATCTATATGCAACCAAGTGTCTCTTTTCATTCCTTCTTTATGATGGAAGTGGGGATATGAATTCTAGTTACACAAGAATGGCTAATATAGATAACAAGTATTCTAACTAGGAAAGGAGAATGATAAATTTATAGCGAACTTAGATGAAAGCAAGACAATAAAAGGAGGTGGGTTACAAAACGTAGTATGCAATCCATATAATATATATAAAAAATACTATTTACTCTCTTAAGAGTTAAGACCACAAAGTAGCAAAAATTGCATTCCATCTCTCGACGGGTACAATCCTACCATGCCCCCATTTAATATAAAAAAATGGCACGCCACCAAAGAATTTGTATAGCATGTAGCATTCCCCTAGAAAACATATATATCTAACCATAAGAAGAGAGCCAATCAAGTACTTCCAAGCAGACATTATAAGAATCTTAGTAGGAAAAAAAACACATTCAATCTTCCTAGCAAATTACTCCGTGTTACAACCAAAAGTAGTATGCAATTACTCTCTTAAGAGCACAAAAAAGCAAAAATTGCATTCCATCTCTAACCATAAACAGAGAGCCAAGCAACAAGGCTTGGAAGCCTCCACACTCACATTTGTTGCACGTGTTAGGGTACAACAAGTTCATGGCTCAAACGAACAGAGGTCTTCTAAACCTAAAATAAGTGAATATTTCATTGTTAAGTACATACAACATATACTAATAATATATTAGTAAATATCATGTAATCATTTGACATCATCAGCATTTTAGAAAATACAGGCTATCTTGTAAAATAGAATAACGAGTGTTGTTCTAGGAATATACAGACATTTATAAACTAAAGGGTGAATCGAGTACTTGTAAAAAAATTTACGGACCACCGGGTTCTAATTGCCAAAGCAAGCAAAGGCAGACAAGAGTAAAATAGAAGGTTGTCTCGTTGTTGCTGTCATTTTGTTTCACTTCTCTCTAAATCAAAGTCCCCTTGATCAAGTAAACCGTAATTACTAATGGTAACGAAAGCCTATCTCTTTCCCCTGTCAATTGGATACAAAAAACAAAATTATAAGTTTTGCTATTTTTAGGTGGCAAACTTATAGATTTAGACACTGCCACCCAAATACAAGATCGCATATTCTATAGTGAAGGAATATAATGATCAAACCTGGGACAGACCAACAAAGCACCCATGGCACACCCACATGCATCTCCAAACAAAAGGGACTTTGATGAAATAGCATGCTAATTAGCCTTCGCAAAAAATAAAGCACACATAAAATAGTCATTGCACACCACCGTGCACTCCAACTATGATCCCTCCCACGACTATCAATTCTAGAACCTAGACTCCCTTAATATGACACTGCCAAACTCATTAAGAATATATGTGGAAGATACATTATTACCGTTGTAAGCCTCAACGAACTAAAATTCATCTTCAAATTATGTCATAGACAATTTTTTCCTTCTGCTATATTCCTAAAATTAAGGTCATAGTTATAAGACCATGTATAGAAACCCATTAATTATTCCTAAAACTTATAGGCAATGTTATCAACCATAAATTAAAATACTAAGGTGGTGTTTGTTTTTTGAAAAACGCCTCTTATTCACCATTATGTCTTACTGGATAAGAGGTTAGACTTACAAGATTGTTTTTTTCCTGTTATAAGAACTTAAAACCTCTTACCGTCCTCTTTTTGGACAAGATGTAAACCCACACCTTATTAGCCTTTTACAATCCTCTTATTTCCCTTAAACAAATAATAAAACCTTTGGAACCCTACAATACAAGAGCTTACTATCCTCTTATTTCCCTAAAACAAATAATAAAAACTTTGGAACCCTAAAATACAAGAGCTTACCATCCTCTTATTTCCTAAAACAAATAATAAAATGACAGAAAGGAGGAAATAAGAGGAAACAAGAGCTTCATTCCTCTATTGGTTTTCTTAGATCTTCAACACCAAGTCTTAATTTCTCGTTTTCCTCCTTTATTTCTTACATCAAGATAAAGGAAAAATGACAGACTCAATCTCTTATCACAACATGCATCATTTAGTCATGGGTATGTGATTGTACTCCTTGGGGAAGGGGTGGCTTGGTTGCTATTATTGCAATATGCTTGTGCATGTTCATTTAGGATATATTTTATCATGTGCACCTCATGCTTGTTATCGTGTTTACACCTACATTCAATATTGTAAAATTCGGTGTCGGATTGTCGGGTGCCCTATTCTAATTTGACATGATACGCTACACTGCATTTGATAAATATATATATACACACGGATTAATCTAAGTTAACTATGGAATCTAAAAACAGAAAACATACTATTTGTAACACATATTTATCTATTTATCTGACATTAATTTTTGGAATTTTGTTTTGCAAAAACATACTTCTAGCTAGACAAGGCTTTATCAAAAACAAATTTAAAAACAGAAATAAGGACTTCCGTTAAATGGATGGTGAACTCTCAGCTTGTGTGTAATAAGTGTTCTTGCAAACTTTAATGGGATGGAGGGAGCATTTTTTCAATAGCACCCAACAGGCCACTTCAAACGTTTTCAGTCTCTCTTTCATGCACAAGCTCCAAAAAAATCTCAAAATTCAGAAGGCTTATGCTCTACTGACACTAAAAAACATGATCTCTTTAATTAGAACCTAGAATGGTAATTGGGGATTGAAGAGATGACAATGTACCTAAGATACCCTATCCCTTCAAAGCTCGGTTGGACGCTAGCGCTTGACTGATAGAAACAGGTTCCGCTGAGTGATGCTGTGAGCCTACCAGACGAGAAAGGGAGCCCAAAAGCTTGATGCACACAGTGATCATTAGGGCTACAGTTTCTTGAAAATACAAACATAAGAGAACGCAAATATAACATAAGTTTGAGTTTGTATCCTTTCTTCAGCCTTTATTTACTTCTCTTCAAGATGACATATTACCCTCTGTTTCAATGACCACCGAGTTTTCATGATTTGGGTCATGAATCCCGCATGGACTAGGCATGTCAACAGGTTAGACCACTAGGTGATGTGTCATGTGAGTATGTGACACATGATCATTTAATCATGATATGATACTATGGATCCCATATTGATTGATGAAGCTATAAATCACAATTGATCCAAGATCCAACTTGATATGGCTTACATGGATGTTTATAATTTACACTTTTGCGCCTGCTGCTAAGCTCGACTAAACCAAACAAACCGAATGTACCCAGAAAATATCACTAGGCTGCTAAGCTTGACTCTGGATCTAATAACAGTCCTTGATCATTTTTCTCCTCTTGCTTGTCTAACAATTATGACATATGCTTACTCATTTAAGTACCGGTTGCAGAGTGGTAATATCTTGTTAAATTATCTGTCTAACAGTGTGTAAACATCATTTTCCTCCTCTTTCTTGTCTAACACTCCTTGATCATTTCTTCACCTAAGTGATAATATCTTGGAGGTCAGGGGACCAAAATCCCCCCTCCCTCTCTGAACAAAATATATATTCCCAATCCATACTAATTAATCAATCCATGGATAACTAAATTCCAGCGGGTCAGTGGATCAACTACGGTTGATTTTTCCTCCACACAAATGGACTTGGGAAGATCAAAGCTCAATCATTTTGGTCTGCAACATCAACAAGTCTACGATGCATAGGCTCACCCAATAAGGATATGTATATCCACTATCTAAAGAATTAGGTGACATTAGGCCACATATTTAAAGTTGATATCAAACATTAGTTGTTTTATTTTATAATCTTCTGCTCTTAATGTGTTCCACATTCGTAACAATTCATCAAACAATCTCACTTAATCAGGCAAACTTTATGTTGAAATTGATGTTTACACCATAGTTGTTAAAAGTGTGCCTGAGGCATGCCTAGGCTCTAAGGCTCAAGGTCCTGGGCTTTTTTAAAGTCGAGGCTAGGCGTATTCACGAGGCTCACTAAGGCCTTGCGCCTTGGCTGAGGCACCTTGTGGGACTAGGCGCGCCTCATAAAGAGTTACTAAATACCTAGTCAAACCCCTCATCTTCTCATCTCCTAACTTCTTAAAAGAAAGAGTTATTAAATAGATAACTTTAGTACCCGGTCATTAAAACTTCAAGCTAGCTTCCTTCTCTATAAATACCCAGACTTTAAAACTTCTCCCTCACGACTCACGCTTTAAACCCCTCCCTTCTGCCTCTATCGATGTACTGTTGGTTGCTGCATTGGAGGCTTGTACTTGTTGCATATATGAGTTGTGTAAACTTTGTGTGTGTATTGATAAGATGCGCCTCGCATTCCTAAGGCATGTGCCTCACGCTTGCGCCTCACGCCTAAGCCCCGGGACCCCTTTGAGCCTAAGTGCGCCTTGAGCCTTTAACAACTTTGGTTTACACACTCCCCATCTTTTGATGAGGTTGCAACCCTTGACCTCTATGAAGGTTGGGTTACGGGGATGCCGCTAAGCCGAAGTCCCTTTGGTGAGATTGATGTTAGGCTTGAAGAAAACTTCAAACCCACCTCCATAATATGGAACTGCATCAACATTAGTCAAAAGCAACAAAAACTAGAAAAAAAATATTTTCAAAAATTACTTTCATAAGCTAAATGTTCAGGTCCTGGATTCACTAATTACAACATATCTCTTAATAATCAGAAATCACATTAATTCAGAAAACAGCTACATTTTCGTAAACCATCGGTAATCCCAAAACATATTTCATATCACAAGCGAGATTCAAACAAAATAAAACAAAACAGGTCAACGATGATACCAAAAAAACCCTAAATTATTGAAGGAAAAAAAACAGAATCGCACCTGCAGGCGATGACGAATCAGAATTATTATTCTGCGAATTCTTCTTTCCCATAGCTCGCACAACAAACGATTTACGGAAAGAAACAGTCCCTCTCGGAACCCTGATCTCGAACGCCTTTCCAACATCGAACGAAACCATCTTTCTCGATTTCCACGAAGCAACAGGCTTATCATACAAGTGATTGTTCTTGGATATATAGGGGCATCGAGCTGCAGTTTTGATGTGTACAGCACACAGATCCATCAAGATTTCACTTGTATTACTAACAATCAGCCTCAAATTGAAACCTAGATAAGTGTTTTTAGTTTGATTTTGAAGAAGGCATGGTAATGTGAGAGGGAGTCGTGATGATAAAAGGTGGAGTAGTAGAGGAATTCAGTGGTAATCAATGCGGATGTTGGAGATGAGAGTAACGAGGATGAAAGGGAAAGGAACGTGATCGAGTGTGTGTGTGTGTGAGAGAGAGAGAGAGAATATACCAAGTTATAAACCGTTTTTTTAAGGAGAAAAAGACTCGAACGATGGGTTTAGACTTTAGACCGGTTGCCGGTGCTCCAGCAGCCGATCCAGGATTTTAGGTGAGTGGTGTACAATCCAAAATTTTAGTTGTATAATATGGTGATATTAAACTTTAGAGTAAACTACGATTTTCGTCCCTGTGGTTTGATGTTTATAACGATTTTCGTCCCTAGTCTTTCAAAACTGTTTTTTTAGTCTTTATGGTTTCTATTTATTTTCATTTTCATCCCTCCATCCAATTTTATTTAAAATTAAATGTTAATTCTTTTAAAAATTGAATAAACAATTTACATATTTGGTCCTTACTTTTTCTTTATTTATTGTATTTCATCAAAACATTTATTTTTTTATTAATTATATTGTATATTTTTGTAATTATTATAACTTTAATTATAAAAATAATCAAATAATTTCGTTAAAAATACTGAAAAATACATGATAGTTTTTTCAAAGCTTTAGATTTAAATCATTTAAAATTAATATTTTATATCTATTGATTTATTAAAACTTTTTATTTATTTTAAATTACCATATAGGAAAAAATTTAATAAAATTTGAGAAAAAAAAATAGTCTTATTTTATGACAACCGGTTGTTTATTGTTAAATTCACTTTACTCCCATTATTCCATATTTTCATTAAACTTTATTTTTATTAATTAATCAAATTTGTTTAATATTTAAAATAAACATACACACACATATATATATATATATATCTATATATATATATATATATACATCAATGTTCTAAATAACATGAGATTTAAGCTTTGTGTTTGACGTCACATTAATTCTGTGGCATGTCATGGCTTATTGCATGATTTTTGTAACACCATATTGAAATCTTCTTATCATTTTATTGTCTTATTTTTTGTTTTTAATATATAACCTAATTTAAAATAGTGTGTGTGTGTATGTTTTATTTAAATACTAAACAAACTTGATTAATTAATAGAAAATAAAGATTAAATGAAATTTTAGAATAGTGGGAATAAATTGCATTTAACAAAAAACAATCGGTTGTTATAAAATAGGGAAATTAATTAAACTAGTCATTTCAGAAAATCGGCTTTATCTCCTAACCAATCTCTCCCTCGATTTATTAAAATAGCCCATAAGTTCGTGAAATGTGTTCGTATATACGAACACATCCTTAAAATTGATAAATTTGACATATGTTCATAATATACGTTCGTATATACGAACATAATTTAAAAACTCATTAAAAACTGATACCTTCGTGAAATGGTTCGTGGAATTCCAATATATTACGAAGATGTGTTCGTGTATTACGAACTCATTTTATTAAAAAATTAAGAAAGTTACAATTAGAGTCCCTCAACTTTGGCCCAATTATCAAATGATTTACAATTTTGGCACATGTTCGTGATATATCACATCTTCGTAATATATTGGAATTCCACGAACCATTTCACGAAGGCATCAGTTTTTAATGAGTTTTTAAATTATGTTCGTATATACGAACGTATATTACGAACATATGTCAAATTTATCAGTTTTAAGGATGTGTTCGTATATACGAACACATTTCACGAACTTATGGGCTATTTTAATAAATTGAGGGAGAGATTGGTTAGGAGATAAAGTCGATTTTCTGAAATGGCTAGTTTAATTAATTTCCCTATAAAATAATACTATTTTTTCTCGAATTTTATTAAACTTTTTTCGATAGTAATTTAAAATAAATAAAAAACTTTAATAAATCAACAGATATAAAACATTAATTTTAAATGATTTAAACCTAGTAGTTTGAAAAAAATATCATGTATTTATCAATATTTTTAACGAAATTATTTGATTCTTTTTATAATTAAAGTTATATTAATTATGAAAATATACAATATAATTAATAGAAAAATAAATGTCTTGATGAAATACAATAAATAAAGAAAAAGTAAAAAAAAATGTAAACTAGGATAAAAATGTAAAAATTTATATACCATAAGGACCAAATATGTAATTTACTTATTCCATTTTTAAATAAATTAACATTTAATTTTAATAAAATTGGATGGAGGGACGAAAATGGAAGCAAATAGAAACTACAGGGATTAAAAAAACAGTTTTGAAAGACCAGGGACGAAAATCGTTATAAACATCAAACCACAGGGATGAAAATCGTATTTTGGTCTAAACTTTATTCAAACATAATTAAAAATTACGAATTTTGACGTATTTTATTTTTATTTAAAAAAAATGAAGTATAAAATCATCTCCAACAATTTTCCTATAAGTTATACTAAAACAAATTATTAGGCATAAGGTACCATCATTTTATTATAAAACACGAATAAAAAACTCTTAAATACAAATTATTAGGCACAAGGTATCATCATTTTATGCAAGATTTTAAAAATCCTTTAATTTACAAGTATCAAAACACAAGATACATATTACTACTGAAAGAACATCCACCAATTTGGTATGTACAGACCATTCTTTTTACGCAAACTTTTTCATGTATCATTATTAATTAATATATTATATTACTATAATTTTGTTTTAATTATATTATTAAATATGTAATTGGTTATTTTTTTTGTATGTCATTAAAATATATAAGATAATCATTGAACTCTAACAAAATAATTAATTTTTTTATATAAAAAAACATTATATTATTAAGCCTAAATTAAACAAATTTATAAAAAAAACATTATACTTTATCAAAACCATCCAAAATCGTACTGTAAATCGACAAAAAAATAAAATAAAACATTAAAATCGTGATGTATCTCGTTGCATTGCACGGATACGCTTTTAGTTTCTCTAAAATAGAGAACCAAAAGTGAAAATCTCTAAAAAATATTACATTCAAATCCAACAGATTTGTTATTTTAGAGATTTTAAAACAACTTATATTATTATAATATTCTCTAATTTATCATCCAATACACTTTAAAAAAACTTAATGTAAAATGATAATAATTGAATCTTATTGGTGGGATTGAATAATATAATAATTTTTCTCTTCTACCATCAAGTTTTATTAAATTCTCTAAACTTATAAAATTTTCAAGTTTTTTCTATTATAACAAACAAGATAGCAAAGCTTTTGGAGAGGTTTAGAGAACAAACACTTGTTTTTTTTTCTATTTTAGCATTGTTGTTGAAGATGATCTAACACGTGATTAATCAAGTTTCAAGAAAAAAAGGGCAATGCTAATGACACCCTTTATTAATGTCAAAATCAGGTTAATTCTTGCATTGGGAATGTAAAAAACATGTTTTAATGTTGATGTGTTTGAGGAGAAAATCATTTATAAGGATGTCATTAGCAAAGTATAGGGTGTCATTAGCCTAAAAAAAAAACCACTAATAAAAAATAAAAACACGACACTTCCCAAAATAGAAGGACCAATCTTGACCAAATACCAACCTTGGATGATTGCATGATCACATCGTGAGTTATAATTTGTTTTTTTTTTATATATATATATTTTTTAATTTCTTTTGATTTTGTCTTTATCTTCAACCAGATTAGTTGAGATCACCTTAAACATAGTCTAACCATGCTTTATGTATAGTCCATTCTCGACTACTTCAAGCTTCATCGTCCTCTCTTCAACAACAAAACAAACCCTAAAACTTCTTCTTCTCAGGTATTACCTTTGCGCTTTTTTCATCATCAATCGCTATTTCGAGTCGGTATATACAAGCTGATGATAATGATTATTATTCATCTAAGCATTCTGTTTAATCTGATTTCAAAACTTTTTTGATAGATTATGCACATTATGGGGGGAAGTGATCCGCGAACCCTAGTTTTGGTTGGAATGACTGGAAATGGAAAAAGTGCAACAGGTAATAGCATCCTTGGAAAGAAGATGTTTAAATCGGAGCGCTGTTTATGTGGAGTAACAAGTAGTTGCGATTTGAAGACTACTGTACTGAAAGATGATCAGATGATTAATGTGATTGATACTCCTGGTATAGTATTCGCATTTACTAACTTAATTAAGCCTCACTGTTAGGGTTTTTCTTTCTTTCTATATTTCATGTTTATAAACGAAAATCAGAGGTTCTGATCACCGGAATGACAAAAAAAAAAAAAAAAAAAACGAAACGAAAGTATGCTTGTGATTTGACAAATCTAACATCGATCTGAAACTAATTTTGTTCGGTGTTCGCGATGCGGTTTGGTGTGCCGTACCGAATATGCGGTTTAAGCATTTTCCTAAACCGCAAACTACATCGCATAAACCTTAAACCGCACTGCATTGAGGTTTATGCGGTTTGTACCTATTGCAATCTGTGCCTATAATCCAATAATTGGAAGATTAAAAATACATTATAAGATCAATCATAAATTGATCATAATAAAAAAATAATAATAATAATAATAAAGATTTTCAATAAATCTTATTCCCAAATACATATTGCACAATTAAAATTAGTCTAAGAAAATAAAAGAAACAAAATTCAAACTAAATTAGACATGTGTAGGCTGTTAGGATTATGATTCTCAAGTGTCTTGTATATGTAATAGGTTTCCAATTGACAATTTCCATATTGGATCAAATTGAACTCCAAAGTCCAAGCATATTATATAAATTATATATATATATATATATATATATTGGAAGGATATTTTGCAACCCTGAAAAAGGTTGCAACCCTTGCAACTCACATCTTAACTGTTGGATTCATGATCGACGGTTATTTTATTTTTATTTTTCTGTTTTTTTTAATTAAAAATATTGGGTCCCATATATATTGTAACCGCCGATCATGAATCCGACGGTTAAGATGTGGGTTGCAATATAAGGGCAGGTTCAAACAAGAAGCTAAACATTTTGCGAGAAGGCGAGAAGTGTTTAATCATATATGATACACAAGCTTAATCGTATATGATTAAATACATGTTATATTGACAATACATAGACGTTTAATTATATATGATTAAACACACTTACAGGCTATGTAATCATATATGACATCACACTTCTTGCCTTCTTCCAAAATGTTTAACTTATCGCATGATCCTTCCCCCTCTCTCTCTATATATATTATATATAAAAAATATGCGGTGGGGTGCAGTTTGAATCATGGTTTGATAACTAAAAACCGCAAACCGCACAATGGAAGTTCTAAACCACATTTTGGGGTGGTTTGACGGTTTGGATGAACACCCCTAACTTTTAGTTGTATATGATTTACGATTAGACTGTGACACACCGATACTTTGGCAGGACTTTTCGATTCTTCTATTGATCTTGAAACTACTGTGAAAGAGATTGTCAGTTGTATCAAGATGGCCATCGACGGTATTCATGCCGTTCTTGTTGTATACTCGGTTTGCAATCGATTTTCTGATAAGGAAAAAGCTGCAATAAGTATCTTGCAGGATTTGTTTGGGAAAAAAATTTGTGATTACATGATAGTTGTTTTCACTGGTGCTGATGAACTTGAGGAAGATGGCAAGACATTGGAAGAGTTTTTATGTAATTGTCCAGAAGCACTGAAGGTGAGATATGCCAGCTAAGTAGTTAGCAATTTAGCATTGCTTGTGCACAAATTGTTGCCTAAAATTGCTTACCATTGCTTCCCTTCATGTCATTTGTTTATTTTAGTTTATTTCTGGTGGTATGATTGTGATATGTCTCAGCTGATCTGTCCAACGGTAAAGGTGTGGGTGTAATTCATATGTGTGAGGTCCTAGGTTCAAGCCTGGGCCGCTCCTCTGCCAATGGGATGCATGTGCTGATTTAGCTCCTCCATGATTAGGGGTGTAAACGAGTCGAGCTTTTAACGAGCTACTCGAGCTCGAGCTCATTTATCTCGAGCTTAATTATTCTCGAGCTCGAGTCGATCTCGAACACAAAATAGAACTCGTTTAACTTATCGAACCGAGCTTTATAATACCAATGTTCGACTCGGCTCGTTTGAAAACTCGATTCAAATTTGAGTCGAGTTGAGCCATTCGAGCATACCCTTTTTCGAGCCAAACATGCTCATATATTTATTAATCATACAATAAAAATATAAAAATTATCAAGCTCGAGCTCAATAACTCAAAAAATATTCAAGATCGAGCCCTACATTGAAAAGTTAATCGAGCTCGAGCCCGAGCCCAGTACTAATTTTTTGAGCCCGGCTCGATTAACCTACTACTCGACTCAGCTCGTTTACACCCCTACCCATGATGACAGTGGGACTGGTGCGGTGGGGGTGCTTCAAAGGGTGTTTTTTCCCCTACATAGAACTTGATCTTGTTTTATGGAACTTGATTTCTGCTGACACCTTTGTTTTTCCAAGTATTTGGCAGCACAAGGAGGAGTTGACATTTTCTTTCTGTCACATATATTTGATATTCCTACTTAAATGTTTTGATTGATATAAAATTCCTTTCATTATTTCAGGAAATTCTTCGTCTGTGTGGCAATCGTTGTGTTCTTTTTGATAACAGGACGAAAGATCAAACTAAGAAAGCCAATCAAGTGCAAAACCTTCTTTCTCTTGTAAACATGGTGTTAGAAAAGAATGGTGGAGAGCCATATACCATTGAAGCCTTTATGGAATTGAAGGTGAAACTTATTGTTCAATTACCAATTTGTTGCAATTTTACGCTTGACCTATAATATGACAAGATATTACGATCCTCGTGGTCACAATGTTTACTTGACAGGAATGGACGAAGCATCCTCATGAACAAACAGAAGAAGACCGGTTGAATCAAATAATTAAAATGGTACGTTTACATGGTTTTCTTGATTTTGATTTGGTTTTGCATAATCTTATGAAGAAGAGTAGCATTTTGTCTATTTTTGCTTATAATAATCCATTCTCTTCTTAAAAACTGTCTTCATTTGAGTGTGAAATGGTTTAAGCATTTTAGTATTTGTTTTGTTATTCACTGTCACATTATGCCTTTTGTTCAACCATCTATATGATCTTTTCTATGCTTTGCATCTTGTTGTCTCTATGTCTTTTTTTTGTTTTTTGTTTTTTTTATCTTTGATAATTTTGTTTCTGCTCTTGAATTGGTGGTTAATATGCTGCTATTGTTAGTTGACTTTTACATTGAAGTTAATTGAATTCACTGATGATTCTTAAATTTGAATGCTTCTGCTTCTTTATACAGTGTTTAGTGTCTGTTGATGTTTTTAATGATGACATATTTCCATTTTGCTTCTTAAACCCTTTACCCGTTATGTTTGAACCTGATAAATAAGGATATGGGTAAGAAAAGTTTATTCATTAATCCACTTACACATTACCTATTTACCCGATATTTTAGTGGTAGATAAACGATTTTTTGTTATCCGTTACCCAATACCCGTTAAGATAGATAGATATATATATACATATTAATATAATTCTTTATCATGTTATCATATACGTCGTAAATTAATGTAATATTTAATTTTCTTGTTATATTCATCGAATAAAAGAGTTCATAATTATTAAATGAAAAACATAACGGGGCCAAGAAAATAAAATACAACCGAAAGAAGTGTTGTCTTTGAATTTTAATATTCTTGTTGTTTAAAATATAACATTATAATTATATTTAGAATAACATTACATTGTTTATTGGAACAATTATTTTCACTTATATATTTGATGTTTAACAATATTATTTGTAGTTCAAAATGAATTTCTTTACCATGTATCCATTGCCCATTTCGTTACCTGCTATCTTAATAGGTAAGGTATGGATATAGATAAGAGTTATACGACATAGATAATTACCAGTTTCGTTATCTGCTATTTTAAATTGATAGGGTAACAGAATAACCCTTATCCTACCCATATCCGACCCGTTGCAGATTGACATGAAGTTCATGAACATGGAGTTGGAGTTTAAAGAACAATTGTTGGAAGAGCAGAATGCAAGAAAGAAAGCAGAGAAGGATATCGATAGGTTGAGGGAAGAGCTGAAGGAAGCCCAGAAGAAATCTTCGGGTGGCTGTGTTATCTTATGATTCCTACACGTTTTGATCGAGTTCTAAACTGTGTTTGGATCTCCAGAGGTAAATGATGAACCGATGATCGTTTTGTGCATACTAGATACAAGGTTTTGTTAGATCTTATGATGCTCTTGTTATGTAGGTTTTGACACAATTGTGGTTAATGGTCGTTTTTTCGTTAATGTTAATATAATCTGACGTTCACACGAGCAAAGGGGAGATGGGCATAGAAAAGTCTTTGTACTCGGTCGAAAACTCCAAAAAACCGTTGTTTAGCGTATGGTAAAACTACAACCGGAAAACTAACTAATTTACTCCTAATGAGTTGTTTAGTGTTCTTTTACCAAATAATCAATCTAAATGGAAGTTAACAAATAATATTTAAAGATATAAAATATCTAACATAAATATTGATTAAAAAACTCACATTCCTAAAACCAAAAGACCTAGACATTTCTTATTTTATATCTTATTCATTAAAAAAATACCTAAAATCACCTTCATAAATATTTTATCCTCTTTAAACTTTCGTTTACTTCTCTTAAATTTTCATTTATTATTTTATATAGTTTCTATATTTTGATAAATTTATGTAATTTATTAAATAATATAATAAAATAAAGATTTTTTAATAACAAAATATGTCATTAGAAAGTTTTCGTCAATACATTAAGTGACATCAAAATATAAAGTTTATGAAATTTTCAATTTTTATTTTATACCTTTTTTATATTATTTTTTTTATTATTAATATTTAATAAATCATATAAATTAACCAAAATATAATAAATGTATAAAAATAGTTTTAAGAACAGTAAAGTGGAAATCTAAAGATAATAAAATACAATAAATGAAATGGATAAAATATAAAGAGATAATTGGTAAAATATAAGCGAGTAAGGTGGTGGAACATGTTTGTTCCTATCGGTTTCACATAAAAGTCATGTCAAAAGTGTACACAGAACCGGTTACGAGCATGGTCCATGCCTACAAACCCAATTCAATTAAAGATTTCAGACCTAGACTAGATAATAACCGGCTCAGAAAAGGTTATGTATGATCGATAGCCCCTTTTGTAAAGAAAAAAATCGTGTCCTTTAACAACCGTTATCCAAATATTTTTTGCAATCAATCCACGTCATGACTAATTCATATCAATCAAGACGCTCGAGGCTAATTCCATTGCATCAAATCAGACACCAGTATTCCCCACCTCCTATTACCCCAAGCAAGCACCCTTATGAGAAATTTAGTGCAAAGGCGAGGCAGTAAGAATGTTGGAAACCGACAAAAATTATTGATGTTATTTGTGTGCCGTAAGGAGTTAGTTCAATGCTAGATTATAAGAAAATGTAACTTACTGGAGTTTCTAAGGTGCCGTTTGTTTTTAAGAGGTCTAAAGTCTGAAATCTTATTTTAGTTATGATTAATAAGAGGTGGTGTGTAAAAAGGTCTGAACGATTCAGACTTAAGAGCCATTAAGAGGTTTTAAAAAAAAACAAACAACCCCTAACTCATGTTGCTCAGCGAAGCTGCCAAAAGTTGACCAAGCATGCTCTGAAGTCTGAATGAACTTCTGCCTTAATTGCTCAAATTTTCCTTCGGTAATTGCTTCTCTAATTAGGTGAAAGAACGCTAAATAATGGTGTCTGTTATGTCTATGTTTAGGAATATCAGTAAAACCAAACCAAACGAGCAAAGTATATCCCATCTGGAGGTAGGATCTAGATGTAACACCCGTAATTTTCGGTCTGCAGAGGTCTCAGGACGTTTTGGATTGGTGAGCAGGAGGAGTGTGTCCGGAAAACATTATCTAGGTCCCTTGGTGTATCGAGAGCTTTCCGGTGCGGAAAAAGGAAGGATTCGGGGTCCTGCACAGTTTGGGCGACAATGCCCGCGACTGTGACATGTGTCACAATCGCGGGGCAAGGTCACGAGCATGGTGGAGGCCACGGTACATCTTCGACGAGAGTGCCCGCGAGAGTGCCAAGGGCACAATCGCGAGCGGCCCCTGACCTCTTTTAAAGCCGCGATTCTTCACCTTCTTCTCATTTTACTTCACACCTCTCATATCATTTCCTCCTAAACCGTTTCCCCTACACCCAATACTAACCCTAATCCATTTTAAGACCATTTCCTTGGATCTTAAGGTGTTCCATCGTCATAAAGTTTGCTACCCCAACCTCAAGTACTAGATCAAGTGTTCTTCATCATCTCATGAGATTTCTAGGTTTTGGGGATTTGCTCAAAATCCAAGTGGTAAGTTATTCTTCTCTCTTCTAGATCTTCTCTCTAAGCTATACATGTTCATTTGATGACTTTCTAGTATTTGTATTCTTCAGATTTTGGGTTTGATGGTTTTGGAGGAATTAGATTAAAATTAGGGTTTTGGTGTTTTGATGGGATCTTGGGGTAATATGTTTGGGGATCAATTATTTATGGTGGAATAAGTATATTTATGGTTGAACTTGTGTATCTAGGTTGGTGGAAGTTTCGACTTTGAAGATTCAAGTTTCTTCAAACGAACTCAAAGTGGGGTAAAAATCTAGATTTAGCCTAAATCTAGCAAGGTGAGTTCAAGTTGATTTGTGAAAACGGTGTACATGTCAAAATGTTTATTTTAAAGCGTTTTACATGAAATTGTTAAATGTTGATAAGTTTTGTTAACTACTGATAAGTTTTGTTAAATGCTGATAAGTCTGGTTAACTGCTGATAAGTTGAGTATTTCAAAGGTGTTTAATTTTATAAACTCATTTAGCACACAACTTTGGGGATTTTTGAGCATTATGATAAATAAATCAGGTATTTTAGTATTTCTATGATTTATTTTATGGAAGTAGATTTTGAGTATAAATGTGTTTTGATTTGTGTTTTAGAGAAATGCATGGTTTTGTGTTATGGGACGTTTTGAAAGAATAAATGTTGTAAACTCACTTGGAAAATGAATTGTCCCAATCTAAACTACGTCGGAATTAATTATATGCTTTGGAGCATGGGTTTATATAAATATGGGTTGTTTATATTTGATTTCATTTTATGAATTTCGATGTTGGGTCTTTGGATTTGTTGAGCTTCTGGCTCGGTTTGGATTTTGTTGGGTTTTGAGGACACTTGTCCGTTTTAATTTCTCGATGTTGAGTGTTTGGTTATGATTTGCATTTACTGCATCTTAGTTGAGCATGTCATGTTTTGAATGCTTTGGCTCATTCGTTTTGAGTCATGTAATGGTTTAGTTAGTGCAATGGATCCATAGGCACGGTGTTCCTCTGTCCCCGTTTGGGAAGTTGGTTCACCATTTGGCACGGAATAGGCATCGGGCTCCATGGTAAGTAGGGTGTGGGCCTATACGGTCGAGCAGCGTCCCATGGACAGTAAGGCGTAATTCCATTGTGTCCGAGTTGCCCGGTTTTGGGGACTCTCAAGAATAGACCTGGAGTGGTTGACTTGACGTTTTCGGGCAATAGACTTGGAGTAGTTGAGCTCGGTGGGTGTTTTATGTGTAACCCACATGTTTTGATTTACTACATAACTATGTGACGTACTTTGTGTTCCGTCACGTACAATGTAATCGGGTATTCCCCGTCACCAATAGGTGTGGTTTTGGTTATGGGGTTTTATAATCCATGTTTTCGGAGACGTTTGAGTATGGGTAATTATCTATGTTTTAAGGTTTCGGTCATTGAAACTCATTCGAGTTATTGGGATGTCTTGGAAGTTTGAGTTATCTATGTTTTCAACGTTTGATCATTATAATATCATTTATGTTTTACGTGCGCTTTGGGTTTTGACTTTATTTAAAGAGGCGTGTGTTTTATGATTTTAATCACGAAAGGGGTGAATGATGAAAAAAGATTGTTTTAAGATTTAATGTATTTCATTTCTATTTGCTTCCAAATTAGTTGTATTGCATTTTGGGAAATCATGATTGTAAATAACATTCTTAAAGTTATCGCTTTATTTATCTCTAACGAAAACTCTTGAACTCACTAGGCGTTAAGCCTAACCTTTTATTTTTCGGCATGTGCATCAGGTTCCAGTTGGGGTTTGGTTCTACCAGTGCTTGAGGAGTTGAGCTATAGACTTACACGAGAGTAAGTAGATTGATGAAGTCTTCCGCAGTTGGAGATAGTGACTATTATTGGGTTTTAGTAGCACCCGTCCTTATTATAAACTGTATGTAGAGAATAAATGTGTTTATTGAGGTTAAATCCTATATTGTGTTTGTAGATAAATTATTCATCGATGTATTTAGAAAATTTTAAATTAGTTGCTATTTCCGAGTTTGAGGGTGTTACACTAGAGGGTGGGATGTATTGTAACACCCGTGATTTTCGGTAAGTAATTGTCACCGGACGTTTCCGTGACTCGTAAACCTTGGGGTTTTGTTGAGAATTGTTTTGTTTAAAGTTCCTAAGGGTTTCGAGAGTGTTGGCATGAAAGAAGTCAAGTTTTGGGACTCGAGGAAGTTTGGGCGACATTGCCCGCGACAGTGACAAGTGTCACTGTCGCCGTGTCACTCTCGCGGGAGAGGTACCGCGGCCCCTAAGAAGCGGGCGACTATGCCCCGCGACTATGCCAAGGGCATAGTCGCCGTGTCAATGTCGCGGACGGGGGCTGAGAGGTTGTTAAGTCTGAATTTCTCACCATTCTTCTCATTTCTCACTTCTATCTTCTTCCCTTTTCTCTCCCAAACTCTAAAATCGAACCCTAACCCATTTTGGAGGCTTTTCTTCTTCATACCACATGATTCTTAATCATTTAGCTAGTTGGGATAATAACCCACAAAACCTTCATCTTTATTTTCCTCATCAAGTTCAACGTACCCCACCAACATCCCCCAGAGCTTCAACCAGTACGCCATAACCTTTGTGGTTATTCTGCTTATTCTTGTTTATAATAATAAATCTATTTCTTAAAAAATATCTTCATCTGAGACTCAAATTGGTTAAGGTCTCCTTCATGCTTTTATTTGTTCTACCCTTTGTTCTAAAAGGCTAATAAAGTAATGTGTACATATATTTATTAGGGGGTTTTGATTGTTAATCCATAATTACATTAGGCATTTGCTTTACCATCTATATGCTCTTTATCTTTGATAATGTTGTTTCTGCTCTTGAACAGAGGTGGACCTAGAAATTTTTGTCAAGTTGAGACACCATTTGACTATAAAAATTGAAGCTTGATTTTTTGTTTCAAAATCATCGTTGATTAGTTGCTCAGTTCTTTGCTTTTTGTATGCGAGGTCTTTTGTTCGAGTTTTTATCCCAAAAAAATTCGGAAACATGCAAACCAAATGGGATTTGAACCCTTTCTTCATGCAAACCAACCCTACAAAGAGAATTTTGTGTTATTATTGTAGTTTTAAGGAATATACGGCGGCATCTTTCACTATTTTAAAAAGTTTTACACTATGATGGAGGAAGAAGCGGTGGCTCATGCCACTGTATGCACTATAGTGGGTCCGCCCCTCGTTAGTGGTTTTATGCTGTGGTGGCCAAATGGGCTCGACCTGATCCGACCCGATTGGTTAACCGGGGACCGATCTGACGCTTGACCGATCCGGCCCGGGACCAACCTTAACCGGTTAAGGGACTGAAATTCATAAATGGCTAAACTTTTGGAGCGATTTGGCGGCCGGCCCGATCCGGCCAATGACCGGTTAAGGGCCCGACCGGGCTCGATCCGATTTTTTTCAAAAAAAGTAGCCGTTTATAGCCGTTAAGTTACCGTTTTTTTCTCATGTTAACCATTTTTTTTGTCTCCTAACCCCCCAAAAACACTATAAATAAGTTGTGTGGTGTATGGGGTTAAATACCAAATTACAAAACGCAAAAAACGTAAACAATTCTCGCTATATTTTGTGATTTTGGCTCATATTCATTTCTCGGAAACTCGCAAGTTATAATATCTCTACTCTCAGTTCTCATCTATTTCAATCTTTCTCGTCCAAATTTATTTTGTAAAGTTTATTAGTTGATGTAATTAATTATATTTTAAAAAATTTATTTAAAAATAATAAAAACTAACCCTTAACCGGTTTTGGGTCCGACCCGTAACCGAACCGGGACCGGTCCTTAACCGGTTATATATAACCTTACCCGGTTAACCCAATTTCCGCCCCAAACCGTGACTGGCCTGGGACCGGTTTGGCCTTAACCGGTTACGTGGGTTACTGTTTGGGCCCGATGACCGATTGGGCCTGGCCCGTAACCGACATTTGGCCATCTCTAGCTGCCACTGTTTGTTTATATGTTCATTGAAGTTAATTGCATATAACTAATTATTCTTAAATTTTAATGCTTCTGTTATAAATAAACATTGGGCAAGTGACATTTTTGGTTCACAGATTGAGCTGAAGTTCATGAATTTGAAGTTGAAGTCTGAACGATATTTGTTGGAAGAGAAGAATGCTCGGTTGATGCATGAAAAAAATGCCGAAACTGCAATAAAGAAAGCAAAGGATGATGTAAATAGGTTGAGGGGAGAGTTGAAGGAAGCCAAGAGGATGGAAGAGAAACTGAAGCAATCTTCGAGTGGCTGTGTTATCTCATATTCTCGCTCGATGAACACATTTTGAACGGATTAAATCTTTTGATGCTTTTATTAAGTGGTATTTGGCACTGTTATTGTTAGCACTGGTTTTCTCGTTAATGTTTATGATTATAATCTGATGTTTTCATGGGTTGTGCAACATTATCATGTCGTTACAATGCATAGCGAATGGGAGATGGGCATAGGAAAGGCTTGTACCTGGTCGAGGAACTCCAATCCAAATGAGTTTAAAATCATCTCGTAACACGATTTCGTGGAACGAGGTTTTGAAAAACAGCGGTTGGAGGAGGAAATCATGTTTTTGTGATCTCATCTTACTTGATTTGTTTCCAAGTGTGGTAGTGCAAAAAATGAAATTTGTGCTAAGAATTGTTGTTTAGAAATTGGATAATGACCTCTTAAGCCAATTAAGGCCAATTCTCTTTGGTTCTAATCCAGGGCCGATTTCCTTAAGCGCAGTGGCGGATCCAAATTGTGTGGTTTTTGGTTTTTTTAGGTTTTTTTGGTTGATTTCAAAAAACTTTTTTGGTTTTTGGTCGATTTCGAGGTACTTTCTTTGGTTTTTTGGTTTGTGTGGCACAGACGGAAAATTATTAGGAATAACTATGGTAGAAAGTGTAAAATTTTGTTTTTAACCTAGATAAACAAAAATTGTTTTTATAATGGGGTCCATCCTCCACCTTTTACATGCTACATACGCTGTTGCTTAAGCAACAATGGACTTCGATAAAACAAAAAAACCAAAATTATTTCTTGTAAGGATCAATTAGAATTGTCTAGATTGGTCCTAGTTTTCAGACGAAGAACCAGTTTTTTTTTTTGATCCATTACGATCGGTCTGTGTATACGGAGTTTGCACTATACATTACATTATTGATTGACCTTTTAAGTTACAATTTTTTAAATGTGATGTCATATCTTAAATCCTCTACTCAAAGTTTATAGAGAAAACCACAAAGTTTGTGACGTACCGGTTAAAACCGTGGGGATGTGGTAGAATATCCCATATATCCAAGGTTCGAATCCAGGCGTCCACAACAACTGTGGCCACTGAGGTTTAATCAAGACTAATGTCTTACAGTCATAATTTGCCAAAGAATTAGTCTAGACGTAGCCTAGGACACCCTTCCAAAAAAAAAGTTTATAGAGAACATTTCATTTGCATACAACAAACAATTTTTCCTCTTTTTAAATGTGCTCCTATTCGGGCTTTTCTTTGCATCAAAAACCACCTCTTCAACTTTCAATGGTTTAGTCGCTCCACGTGAAAAAAGAGACCTCATCTACTTATCGATCTCATCGTGATCTTGTGATCCCTCAATGGAACACAACCGTTATACAAAAACATTTTGCAATCACCCCACATCACGATTATCTCATATCAATCGAAGGTTAGTGACTTCAGTTAAATATATCAATCCAACGATATATAGAGTTCTCTCAAGTGCATTTTTGTCCCTTTACCATCTTCATGTTCTTTCTTTTAATTCTTTTAAAAATCTAACTCTATTAATACAACTTACATTTTCAAACCAAATGAAATCAAAAAGATAACTTCGATCTGAAATACCACGCATCATTGACATTCAGTGTTAGATCGTAAGTAAATCCAACTTACTGGAGTTTCTAACTCATGCAGCTTAGCGAAGCTGCCAAAAGATGATCACGCCTGCTCTCAATGAAGTTCTGCCTTAATTGCTCAAATTTTCCTTCAGTAATTGCTTCTCTAATTAGGCAAAAGAACGCCAAATAGTGGTGTGTGTTATGTCTGCAAGAAGCAAACATGTTTAGCAATATCAGAAAAACCAAACCAAACCAAACGAAACGAGCAAAGTACATGTATATCCCATCTTGAGGTAAGGTATGGGGGTGGGATGTATGCAGACATGTCATCTACCCCGGAGTAGAGCAGCTGTTTTTGTGAAACCCCCTGGCTTGCAAAAAGTGTGTTTAAAAGAAAGTTTGCCAAAAAAGTATGAAGAATTTGAAAAAAATAAGCAGCATCATATGATTTACATTTCAAGAAGAGTCTGAGCCAACATTTCATGGACATTGAGTAGATGATTGATATATGCTTTTGTATGGTTCTGGCATGTGTAGCAGTTGCAGCCATCAACAATTGGTGATGCATCTTTCCTGCACCAATATATAGCAACGACGTTAGAAACAAACGAAATCTATTTTTGCAAGGCTAGAATACATGCTTCATACGTTTTTCAGCTAATGAACATGTAAGAGAAATGAAAACCTTAAACCTAGTGATGCAACGAGCATCCACAAGCAAAAAGGACTAATTCAGTTTCTTTAACTTAAACCCACAAAGGCGGCATTGGAACAATCGTTAAGAGTACTCATTGATGAATCCGGAGTCTAGTTTTTTGAGTCAAGGAAATAACATCATTGTAAAAAGCTAGGGAAAATGATAATGAACAAATAAAAATCATTTAAGTAACTAAAATCCACATGGGAAAACCCTTGGGATGCGTTTGGTAATCAGGACAGGACGGGATCACCGGACAAGGCTGAATAAACTTTTGTCTCATGTTTGGCGTGACACTAGACCACTGTTCTAAAAAACTCGCCGCACAGCCGCCTTGGTGCGCCATGGCACCAAGGCTTGTGTGTCACGCCACGTTAAGCTTATGGCACGCCATGGCCTAATGCGCAGTTATCGTAATGAAATATTTTATTTTTCTTTTCGTTTTTAATGTCTTATTTGCAAGTTTCTAATATATATAACCTAATTTAACTTGCTTATTACTATTTACTCATTGAGTAACACTACAAAACATACGTTTTTATATATAATATTATATATGAATTAGAAATTTGATGCCATAAGTCACGCCTTGAAAACGCCATGGCTTCACCGTGGCTCCTAAGGCTTGAGGATTGGCCTCGCCGCCACGCCACGCCTCATGCCATTTAAAACCTTGCACTAGACTGGGACAAAACTGAGTGGAACAAAAATGCAAAATTTGTGGAACAAAAATAAGAAAGATAGGACAAGATTGGTAAATTACTAAACTACTCATGTCAAATTAAAACTCTAAAACCTTGCACAATTCTTTCACCCACCTACCTCACTCGTGATCCGGTCCGGTCCAGTCCCATCTGCGTCCCAAACGCACCCCAAATCATAGATAAAATAAAGAAATATAGAAGGACCATTACCTATAAACAGTTGCTTTTAGATTTATCTTTGTGTGGTCACTTGCTATAGCACTTAGTTGAGGGTCAGACACATGTTTACATTGTACATCAAGTGGGAAGATAAGTGCAAAGCCCCCAAGTGTTAGATGGTAAATATACCTGCCAAAACCATCATAATAGCTTTCAGTTGACAAAAGACCAGCAAGAGAAACAAAAAGTCAACATAGCTAACAAAATCTACTTACATGGAGTCAAAGAGATCAACGCCTGCAGCAATGCCCTGTAATACCTCCTCTAGATAGATGGAAGAAAGATTCTTTAGTCAAAAAACGAACATGTACCAAGTTATGACCATTATTATCAGTTTGAGTCGAATAAGGACTGCAATACTAGTTTCATGACTCATAAAATGTATTATTGATTCACTTTAACACTTTTATAAGATAAACTGTATGATATGCATATATACTAGACAAAAATAAATAAGGTTCCATTAAGTTATAACATTTCCTTTCGTTCTCCATTCTATGGGTCCTAGCTTTATTCTCCTCACGTCAAGTAAATTGTCTCTGATATCACATCTTCATTTCTTTTGGAACCACCATACAAATGGGATAAACGTTTTGAGGTTGAATCCTCACGTATTTATTTGTCAAATAGAACATTCATCTCAAAAAGACAAGATACAAGAAAGGGAAGAAAAATGTGATCCTATTTGTCTATTAGACATTGAATTCAAAGATGGTTAAATCACTGAAAATAGACCTTGTCTTAAGTTGGATATTTCATGAATCTATGTCCATAACTGCTACAGATAAAGTGTTGGTACTAGCAAGAGAAACAGATTAAAAGATCATATTTATTTTACAACTAGTGACTAGACTTTATTAATTACAATAATATGCTTTTATAAAGCACTTATAGTTTTTGTATAATATTATGGAACTTGAGTGTCATTCACAAAGTCAGGATGGAAGTAAAAGGAAGGTTGTTGATGAATTTGGTTAATTGATGACGAGGAAGAAGTGATGAAAAAGAGGAAGTCAAAGAAGATGCTAATGAAGAATCCAAAGAGAGACGCTTAACTTAGTATATCATATTGCAAGATTCCAAAACTTATTAGTAGCCACATGATGCAAGTATTTTTGTTGTATTAGGTGAAAGTAACAATGAATGACCAACACAAGATGACATTGTCATTATTAATACAGATATATTCTTGTTAGACCACTAGAATCCTTGTGTTTATTAAAGTTAAGTGACTCTCGATTCAATTCTTAAAATTGAAGTTATGCTCCATCCATTTGCTAAAAAAATGGTAGAAAATGACTTTTGAGGTCAAACTAACCATATTAAAATTGATATAAACTCTTCAAATGTTCAAGAATATTTTAAGAACTCTAAATTGGACAAATAGTAAACAGAAAAATATTGGTGTTAAAATTGTAAAAGTACCATCTTATTTTGAATATGGAATGCATTTGGTTGAGATAAGAAGCCAAACATATACCTTTTTTTGCAATGGAAGGAGAAATAAAATGCCTTTGACAAGTATGAGGAAGACCAATGACTGGAACCTAGGTTACAAGCTTAAAATGTGGTAAAATACATACCTGGAAGTCCAAGACCACAGACCTGGCGAGGCTTTTCTTTTGGTAAACAATCCTGAAATAAATTATTTGATCGTTCACAAGTCGCAAAATATTATATATACATATATATCTATATAGGGGTAGGTTATTATGCAACCTTTTACATGGTGCAACCCATGCAACCCAATCCACCACTCATTTTATTTTTTCATTTTTTAATTAAAAAGGTGAAAATAAAATGAGTGGTGGATAGAGGGGTTGCATGGGGTTGCACCATATAAAGGGGTTGCATTTGAACACCCCTCTATATATATATATATATATATATATATATAGAGAGAGAGAGAGAGAGGGAGGTTCAGGGGGGGAAACCCCCTAAAAAAGGAAAAACCGGGGAACATCCTAATAACCATTCATCTTTATGGTATGCACATGTGCAAACAAGTGATTGAAGATGTTTACTGGTTTCTATGCAAGTGTGCATGTTATGCACATGTGTATACACTACAAATGAATGATTATTAGATTGTTCCTTAGTTTTTCATTTTTTTGCAGTTTTCCCTGAACCTAGCCCTATATATATATACACACACACACACACGCACATACGTAGAAACCAAGTAATCAAATGAAACATAAACTTTATCCACCTTCGTAGAATGAAGCAGTGTGACAAACATTTAACCCACTAACATTAGGCATTCATAATCCTTTTTGTAAACTTGCAAGTGTTTCTCATTTACAGTTTACACCCATGTACCTCTAAGGCATAGACTCTAGTGTTTGTGATGACCATCTGAAATTCCAAATAAGCTTTATTCTTGCTTAAGTTGTTAGTACAAGGCGTAGAATGATGAGTTCAGATTTTTACTATTGAATTTATTAGAATTTAAAGGTTCCACTCACTCAAACACATGCATACAATTATAAACTGGGATGCGTAAGTATGTGTTCTTTAGTATGTGCTTGCATGTTTGTGAAGATGAAGTTATATTAGATATGCTAGAGAGGGGGTAGTTAATAAAAATGTGAGATGGAGGTGTTTTGTGAGCGAGAGTGGGCAGATGGAGATTCCAAACTGAAGAAAGCAAAGCCATGACGCATACCAAAAAGTCATTAAGACTTCAAAATTAAGGCAGAACTCCCTAAGCATGTGGTCATGTGGATTTTATTCGTTTCTAGAAGAAAGAATAATCTACATCCCAGCACCCTTGTATCCCCAACCCTTTTTAGTTTTTGAAGCATAGTGCCATTGATTGATGCAAGTCTTTTTCCTTGTGTGTTCGTCGCCCTACCCTAGATTTCACTTCATGGTGTATCATCAATCATGATTCATGCACACGTATCCTTGCAACAAAGATTGAAAAATTAGAAGGATAATTCACTCAATGAAACAAGAGAGCAACGGGGAGTCGCAGGGGAGCAGGACTTGTTGATACTTCTAATATATAATTGCATAGAGGCATAAATGTGGGTGATGATCGGCTTTCAATAATAAAAAGACTATAGTACCGTAACAGCATGCAGAAGAGTAGACCTTTCATCGATGCTATCTCCAAGACCAAAACCGCCAATATAATAACCTGGAATGCCACCTCATATCATAACCTTGAGAGAGGATTAAATCTAATAAATGTTAAAACTTAAGACCATATAACACATCAAATTGATGATGAAAATTGAGGTAGGGGATATAAAAATTACATAAGCTAAAAGAAGATTGGTGCAATATCTGCAAAAAAATAACATAGAGAGAATGGGAGTTATTCAAAAGGTTGTCATTTACGATATGCCGGTATCGTGCCCGACCTGTAACATGTGAGGCTTCTTTTAATTACTATGTTAACCTCCATCATGTAAATTTGTCATGACTCAGCCTTTACTCCTCCAAGAGCTGGGGACGATGGATTCTAAAAATTAGAACTATAAGATTGTTTTCTTTACTAAAATGATGCAAAATTCAATTAGATAATTAGAATTTTTATCTTTAAACATATAATTGATAGTTTCAATTCAATATGATAAGGATTTAGGGTGCTTGTGGTTTTTAAATATTTATTATTTAGTAGGGGACCTTAAGCTGATGTCTAATACATAATCTTCGGTAGTCTGCTTAAAAAGACTTGTGATCCCCAAGTAGTGAGTAAATCATATTTTTGAGCTTCAAATGTTTTTGCCTGTATGAACCAATTTGCAATGGCACTTGTGGTGTTTAGCCTAGTATGCCCTAGGGCTTTTGAGTGGAAGGACTCCTATGTCCTTATCTTCAAATAGTTTTCATCAGTCCTTACAATTATTCATAAATCCTTGTTACTCTTCGAATTATTTCCACATTCCTGAATTTTGGTTCTTGTCCTGCACCAAGAGGTTTTGAGATGGAAGGCATTTGTCCTTGAAACGTAGTTAAATCAATATATGGGTAGTCTGGTGGCATCATAAGGGATGTTCTGCATCATTCAGATTTGCCCAGGAACAATGCAGAGCAACCATTGGTTAGCCTGTGGCACTCCTTCATCTTTATCTAGGAGTGACCTGGTCTTCAATACATGGCTTGCTACATTTGAATTCAAACTTCCACAGATGAGTTCCCATGTGTTAATATTCACTTTCTCACATCCAAATAAAATCTCTAGATTTGGAATGCATAGGACTTTTAAGTTTGCATGTTTTAGTTGACACATGAATTCGTGCAGCTCATAGAGGATTCTCAATCCAAAACAGCATTCATAGAACTAAACTGGCTGTAAACTAGAGACAAGATAAACTTAGATTCTGGAAGCAATAAATAGCACAACATACCAGATACATTTCTCTTTACTACCTCTTGAGCACAATGTTGGCGATCTTCAATGCTGCATCCTCCAACAATGGATCCAAAAAGGGCTCCATCTGTCTACATTTCAGAAATTATTAAAAGGAAAATTGCAAACAATCAAAAGGTGATTATGTTGAAGAAGATTGAGTAAAAAATCGTAATTTAGTTGGATAATTTCCTAATTTGTGTGGATCCCATAAATTGTGGGAATGGATTTGACTTCATTTGGTTAGAATCCCATAAACCATGAGATTAAATTAGGATAGAAGAAGAGGTATCAGTCAACATTGGGAGTGCCCCAAAATGACAGTTTCAAGTATCTAGGTTCCATGATTCAAAAGGAGGGAGAGGGAGAGGACGTAACACATCACATAAAAGCAGTGAGGCTAAAGTAGAGAGCTGCCACATGGATGTTGTGTCCCAAGAAGGTCCCACTAAAACTGAAGGGCAAATTCTATAGGGTAGCCATCCGACTAGCTATGTCATATGGGTTGGAATGTTGGGCGACAAGGAAGGACGTCGAGAGGAAGTTGGAAATTGCAGTAAATGAAGATGCTTAGGTGGACCTGAGGTCAGACCATGTTAGACAACATCAAGAATCCCCAGTACGCAACCTAATTAGTTGTTGATTGAGATAATAGAATATATGTCAAACCAATAGAGGAAAAATAATTGTGAAGTAGTGTTGAGGTCGTCAAAATGACTTGAAAGTCTGTCTTGAATTGTTTGCTTTAGTATTCGTTGGTTATCTGTTTCTCATTGTAGTTTGTCATGATGCTAATATCAAAATAAAATGAATATAACAGGATAACTCAAATATCAATAATGATCTTAATATAAAAGTAGGATGGATGACAATATCCAAATAAAAAGACAAATAAATTTACCGATTTTAGTGAAATGCAATCATCAAGCCATCTAATAGTTCGATCAACAGAAACTTTATTCCTCTTTGCTGAAACTGAAGCAGATACTTCATCAGCTAAACTAACCCATAAGTCTGGCTTCATCGAAGAAATCATTTTCATATACTCCAGAGGTTTCACCTGTGACCAATTGACCATACCAGATTTTATAAGCATATTAGCAAAACATATATGAGGCCAGATATAGAGGAAAATGCATTCAAAGGAAGAGTTAGAGAATTGCCAAGAAACGTCCACATGGAGTCTCAAATGATGCTCCATGCTTGTTACTACTATTGCATTCTGGAAGAGATAGAATAGAATCCCTTGGCAAAGCAACAAATCCATAACCATGCAAACCAAGAAGCTGGTGCACTCCTCCGATATTTGATATTGTCTTCAGATTAGGACCCTCCATGCTGCAAGATAGAAGAAATATTTATTATGTGTTGGAGAATAAGAACATAGAAGCTTCTTATCAAAGGGGAAAGTACAAACAGAACTAGATTGGGACTAAATTGAAGAATTGAACCAAAAGAACAAACAAAGATTATGCCAACACAGGCCCGGCTTGAAACTTGGAGATCTTTGGACCAAAAATACTTTCAAATAAACAAAATGATATCTCTGCTTTATGAATATTTACGTTGATAAGATAACAATTAAGAAGTCACAACATCAGCTCTATCAACCGAGAACATACACCTCTCTACATCACGTTACCAATCAACCATTGCTATTCCATCACATACTCACCATGACTAACACAATAGCTTAGAAACATGGTATCATTAACTGTAAGTGTATGCACCACCCTTCAAAATTTTGACTCACCAATGGACAAGTACCACACATAACTTTGCCTCGGTTGCATGTAAACCCTCCTTCACCCCCGCCCCCTGAAGTGGTGAAGGCCTTCCCACAATCCCACCAAGCAAAGTTCAAACCTCGGTGGAGATAAAAATGTCACATATTGTCACAAAATCCACATGAATTTTGTTGAAAGTGTGATACAAAAACTCTGAGAGCGTAAGTCACTTGGTACACGACTTGCAACTTGCATGAACAAGGGAGGATGCCTCGATACAGTGTTAGTGCTTCGTATGTGACTTGGTGTCGCCTGGGTTGTCCCTTGGCTTGCAGGAAAACTCTCGGTAAATGATGTGTGAGTTGCTGCACGACTTGGCCATGTCACTAGAAAAGTAGAAATACATAACATGCATGTTATTTGAAGGCTAACCAAGCTTGGCCCAAGAACCAGACCCAGATGGAACGGTCCTTCCAGATGGAACGGTCCTTCAAGGACCAAAAACGGACCGGGACCAGTCCTTCGGGGCTAAAACCGCCTCCATTTTTCGAGCCTCAACCGGTTAAGGACCGGTCCAGGAGAAAAAACAGTCAAGGACCGAATTGAGCTCGGCCAATGCCCTTATAGCTAGTTTTTGAAAAAAGGTGACTAACCGTTGCTTCCACAAAAGCAACACAAGAATATAAAAGGAAAAAGAAAATCAGGCAAGATCGGTCCTAGTTTTCAGATCAAGGACCAGTCCTTGTGCATCTCCGTGACCTTGTGCATCTCTTTTGACACATAGCATACTGCATTTGGTTAAAATGAAATACCATAGATTTCCCGCACGACTTGAACTCCCTCAGAAAGTCGCTTACATCCCCCATCTACTCATATAACGTTAATTACTTAATTAGATCAAATTCCATTGATTATCCTAATACTTTTTCATTTTTAGGAAGTTACCATATTATTGAAGATCATTATTGTATCTAGTAAGAACCTCTTGTAATCCTCTCATCTCCTTGTGAACAATACACTATCACACCACTAGTGGAAGTGTGGAACCACATTAAATCTTGTAAAGTCATTGCTTTCAACTTGACTTGATATTTGTTATGTTTGCCATTGTTTGATGACCTGAGTTTGCGTGCTTTACATTAATATGTGAAGCACATTGTCTAGGTCCTATTTTGTTTCCATATTGTTTGTTCGCTTTTGATTTGAACCCGTCTTCAACATTTAGGACACGAACAGGTATCACAAGTGTCAATAACATTTGTTGTTAAACTAATTCAACCTCGCATTCGAAATCACATTCCCTAAAATCGCAATTACATTCATCATACACATCCAAATCCAATTAGGTATAACAATTTAGAAAAAACGAAGAATTACTTACAAGTGCATGGGGCTAAACTGAAGGAGTCGAGAATCCAGAAGGGAGGAAAGGTGATCTGGAGGTATGAAAGCAGGCAGTCCTTTGCGAGTTGTGAGGAGTAGAGCTGGTGTGTCTATCTCTATAACTTTTTCCGGCGGTCCTCCATGACCACAGCTGCTGCTACTAATCAATTGCAGCACACCTACCCTCGCGCGACCGTTTTTGCTCCATGCCTTCACTGCAAACTTCATCCTCCTACTCTCTTCTTCTTGCACTGCTCCGTCGGCGGTGCTTTGTCGCCGTTCCGCCACCGGCATCGATTTTGTAGTGTTTCGCCGCCGCTGCAAGTTTTTGGAATTTTGGCGGACGCTTTTGGATTCCCAAATATTGAACCAGTGGAATATTCAATGTAACTAGACCTCCCAAAACCAACACCTCACGCGACCGACACGAACTCGACATGAAATAAACGGGTTTTGGTAATACATTTTAATCGGTTTAAGTAAATGAATTGTCACGATACGAAAATTAAACGTATAAAGTCAAAATTTTCAACTCAAAAATGACCCGAATAACCCATTTATATATATATACATATATATATACATGGTTCAAGGGAAAACCTCAAATAAATGAAAAAGTAAAAAACACCTTATCGACCGTTAGATTATATGATATGATTAAACAGGCAGTTACAACAATATTTTTTAAATTAAAAAAACCTTCACCCCCTATTTTTTATTCGAAAAAATACGAAAAATGAACAAAATTCGATCGAAATAAATTACACCAAATAAACGATCATATTTTTCTCGTTAATTTGACATCCATATTCATATATTTTTTTCGTTCGTTTTTTCGTGGTTTTTCAGTTTTCCATTTATTTAGAGTTTTCCCTTAAACCTGACCATATATATATATATATATATATATAGAGAGAGAGAGAGAGAGAGAGAGAGAGACGTTCAAATGCAACACGTTTACATGGTGCAACTCTTTGCAACCCCTTTATCCACCACACATTTTATGTAATTAAAAAAAGAAAAAAAGATAAAAGTAAAATGTGTGATAGATAAAGGGGTTACAAATGTTGTATCATGTAAAAGATTGTATAATAACTCACCCCTGTATATATAGGTATATAATATAATATAAGTTTTATTTTTAATCCTTTGGATTTTTAATGTTTTAAATTTGTTTAGAAATTATAAGTTTGAATTATAAAATTTAGATTTCTAATGCTTCTATTTGAATTTTGGATTTGTACTTTTTTGTGAATTTTCAATTTTTAGTTTTTATAAATATTAAACGGGTTAGACGGGTCGGGTTAGGGTTGAGATTTTCTGATCCATTTATTAAACGGGTTGGGTTGTACATTTTCAACCCGTTTAACTTTGAACCCGACACGACACGTTTTCCAGGTCTAAATGTAACGAAAATTATTTTCTATTATTTTTCATATATATACATATTATGCAAAAAAATCACATTAGATTATTATGTACTATATTGAGCAAATTACATGAAAAGGTAATATAGTTTGTCTTAATTACTATTTAAAGTAATGTACTTTTAAAACATCTTTTTAGATACCTAAAATGTGAAGTTTTAAATATTTAAGTATCAGAGTATCTAATTTAAGTATTAACCGGTTGCCATGCTAATGTAGCAAGTGATATAACATCCAACTTAATATTATTTGCTAACGTCGCTAATGGTATGGATTTTTAATCTAATATTAGTTTTTAATTTATCTCCAGTTTTGATATTTCAATTTTATAATTGTATAATTTACAAGTAATTATAATATATAGCTTTTAATAAAATAAATAAATTTAAAACTAAAAAGATCATGTCAGTAATCACGTCAGCAAATAATATTGAGTTGGATGCAACATTACTCCTCACATCAACATGGTAACTGGTTAATGTTTAAATGAGTTACTTAAGTATTTAAATGTTTGAAACTTCACATTTTATGTATCAAAACGAATTTTTAAAAGTATGTTACCCACAATAAAAATTAAGGCAAAATACATTATCTTTTCATACAATTCTCCCTACTACATTTGTTTTTAATGCAAAATTTGTTCAAAAATAAGTATTTTTATTTTAGAACCATGTTTTGGATATACATGTTAAGTAAAAGAACTATTTATTTAACGGTTTATTGTTTTAACTTTTTGTAAATGTGTCTCTAAAAGAATAACTTATTTAAATTGTATGCCATTAAATAAAAAAAAATAGAGAATTTTTATATTCTTCACAATGATGTTAAAATATAAAATGGAATCTAACAAATTATATTATGTAAAGAGATGAAAGTTTAATAGTAACTTTTTTTGTGGTAAACCGAAGATAAACGAGATATCGACATGTTGTCCACATTCATTATAAACAATGAATTGTCAACATTATACATTATTCATGATCTATGAGAAATTAATACAACATTCATGATGAACAATACGTGAATTTATGAGACACGTAGCACGTTCTCGTTTTTTTCTCCAGTTTCCAATGGAACTTAGCAGGAGTGCTCAAAAAAGCAACCAACCAACCTGACCAACACAACCCAACCCCCCCCCAAAAAAAAAAAAAAAACTCAATAAATTTGACACATAGTTGATATAAAGTTAGGTTAAACCCCATATATTGAGTTGGAATTGGGTTAGGGTAATTTCAACCGAACCGAACCCGGACCGGATTCCAAACCAATGAATCTGATGTCTTTTTAATATGATTGTTAAGTTTTTGATTAATATATATATATATATACACACACACATTAGACAATCCGTAAATAGTTATATTCAAAGTTATATTACAATTTCAACGGTAATTTTACTTTCTTATTTGCATGAACTTTCAACTTAATCAATTTGGATTGAAAACACCCCCAGTCATACAAAACTATGAATAATGGTAAAGTTAAAATGTAGTAGTATGGATGTTTAAATGTGTTGCAAATCCTGATATTGCTATTTGAAGTCTTGGTACTCGGTTTTATTGTATTCAACAAATATGATTCTAGTTTTTTTACGTTCATGTAACACCCTAAAAATCAGAGTGAAATAAAACTTCGGAAATATAGGCAATATGACTTCGCACTTGGTATAAAACTCCCAAAAAGGGGTATAGTACTAAACCTTTACAAAACCTGAGAACGGATATGGAAATCAACAACAAACTAATCTAAATACGTCTATCTAGATTACATCGGTTGTCGATCCAAAATCACCAAAAGATGGGACTTAAACAATGTCCAACAACGACTACAAGTCATCTAAAAAATGCCTCTAAGACATGCTCGTCACTCACGACCATGACACCCCACCGCTAAGGGAACCTGTTATACATATCATTTGAGAAAAAGTGTTAGGCTTAAAGTCTAGTGAGAACATACAGTTTATAGATTTCAAGAGATATAAACAATTGTAACATAAGTAAATCTTTTCAAGAATTTTAGTTCACAAAAGAAGATCTTTATCAAGAAAGGACAATCGGTCCAAAAGTTCATCTCGCGATGACGGGGGATACCCGATTTACCAATGGTGGTGACGGAACACAAAAGTAGGTCACGACCAGAGTTGTGAGCTAAATACTTGGAATCCATGGCCACGAACACTTCAGAACGTACTAAGATGTGAGGGAGGGCCCCCGAGGAAACCAAGTTATACTCGTTCACTAGGACTACATTTGATCCATGACTAGTAATCGGTCTCACATAACCGTACCATAAAGGCCCCCGAGGATCAAATGCATCCATAGCTACAAAATGGGGAAAAGACATCCCAATAATATAAGTCGACTCAAAACCTAGGGATCCACTACTAATAGTCTAAACTTGTCACAATAACATGTGTGACTAACCAAAGCTAAACGTATAGCTTCCAAAACATTTATAACCAAAATGCCTTTTTCAAGTTTAACTGCTGATAAGAATGAAACCATAAAATGAGATTTATATACATTCATTCCGGTAAATCACATAAATGTGCAAGTAAATCTCCATTTTACTTTCAATAAGATCAAACCTTTTACATTTCACGAAAATGATTAGGAACCCTAAAATATCCCAAAAACTCAAGTTAGGTCAAAATGTCATAAACTTAGATCCAAAACCATGGAGATATATAGGAGTTCAAAATGTAACCTTTGATATGCATAAAGTTTGTAAAATTATAGTAGGAACTCACCAAGTAGGTTTTTAGAAGAAGACCCAAAAACTTAGACTTGAACACTTGGGGAAGATGAAGATCTTGAAGGATGCTTCAATGAAATCACTTGGAAGAACCTTCTATGACGATTTAATACTCTTATCAACCCAAAATCTAGAAAATATAAGGTAGGAGACGAAAACCCCAAAATCAAGCTTTTGGATACTTGAAGAAGATGAAGATGGAGATGGTGATGAATCTTCCAAACCGAAACCTTGGATGATGTTCTTAACTCTAGCAATGAATGGTGATGATTTAGTGGTTGAAAGAACCTTAGAATAAGTAGGTGAAGAGGGAGGGTTTGGGAGAGAATGCTTGAAATGAATAAGATGATAAATGAATGAGATTTGGGAAAAACTCATTTAACCCCGAATCTGGGCTTCTTCCCCTCACGCATGACCCGTGCGCTTTTAGTGAAGGAGGGCGCACGGGCCCAACAACTTGCTTCTTCTTTCTATTTGGCTAAATACTGATTTGGTCATGACTTCTTCGTTATAGCTCCGATTTCGCTTCGGAAAGAACCGCTGGACTCATAATTGAATCCTTTATCCATCAAGACTATAAAATCTATGATTCAATTCCAAAATAAAATATCTTATTTTTCCTTAATATATCGGTTTCCGCATAAACTTGAACCGAAAATCGGGGTGTTACAGTTCAAAAGAATAAGATTTAACTAATATGGTAATATGTTGTTGTTGAAGGTAAATGTAAAATAATATACAGTCTTCACTTCGATCATTTTATTGTAGTTAATTATCTTGTTCTGATTTTGATTCTTCAACATCACAATAATTACTTTGTAAATACATACCTAAGCATCTTATTATATACCTACATCTGGTTGTTTATTTAATGTCGGTGATTTGAACATATCCATCAACCATTCAACTCGTTCTTTGCCATCCACGACACTTTTGCCTTGTGTACAAACACATTTCATATCATACAAATCAAAGTCAACTTCTGCCACATCCGCAACGCAAATCTCTGACACACACGTCATCAAACTGAACAATCATCATAACTGACCAACGTTGTCTTCTACATGTGTTAGAGGGAAATGGATACTCTCACTAACTTGATCCTCGATCACAAGAAAAATCTTTTGAAACAGTCAATGCTCGTAGCTTTATTTTTCTTACATGCCACCAATAATTTTGTTAATCTTTTAATGTATTGATCACAAGAGTCTTTCATAGATTAAATAAACATATCATGAAATCATAAATCAAGTCATATACTTTTATTAATAAGTAAACTGATTCAAACTTATCAACATATACATTTAAATCGAACAGACACTTTATTTATAGAATATTGACATGATGAAGATTGCTGGTATAGTACCTGTAAGAGTCAAATAAATATATTTTTTTTTGAAAAATACAAATATACCCTAACAATGTTTTACCTATATGATAATTAGAAGGAATTTAAAAAACAAATTTAGAAGTATATAATAAATTAATAATTCAAGGTTCAATAGGAATATTTGTTGAGAAGAAAAGGAAGTCAAACCTAATCATGATTCAAAAGTCAAAACTAACAAGCACCCATGTATACATACATAGAGTATAATAGTCACATCAAACATTAGTAAAATACTTTTTATTTATATTACAAATAATTACAACATTTTTAAATTTTTTGAGAATACACGAAACATGGAAAATATTAATCAATAAAGATAAAATAGAGTATAAAATTGGTTAAAATCGAAATAATCAATCCCAATACTAACTATGATGTATAAAAAGAAATTTGGACTCAGAAATTAAAAAAAAAATTACATATTTTCTTTTTAATCCAAATATTTATTAGGATATGTTCTTTTGTAGCTTTAACACATCAACTTTTTTATAAATACTTGTTATGGGACCAACAATATATATAGGCATTGTTTGGCAAAAAAAACTAACTTATAAGCTAGTTTTTTTTTGTAAATGTTTGAATGACCATAAACTACCTTATAAGCAAGTTTATTAAAAAACTACTCATAGTAGCGTTTTAAAAAACTAATTTATCAGCTACCAGCTAGTTTGCCAAACATAGTCATAGTCTTTGTAAAACATCCTTTAAATATCATCCAAACGAATTTTAGGCTAATCAGATACCAAACATGATTAAATGTGGCAGAATTAGACTGTTGGATAACAAATCAAGGCGGGTTCATGTTCAACTTAATATTTTTTGTACAACTTGAAATGGGTCGGGTTGGGTTATAACCCAGTAGACACTTTTCTTTTTATGCTTTTTAATTTTATAAATAAATTATATATCATGCATAAGCAAGAAAAGATATATACTAAAATAATAATATGTTTCCTTAGATAACTTATAGACAGTTCATCGTCACATGACCATTTTTCTATCTCATATTAACTTTTTAACGTAACACATTTGACTTGTTAGAAATAAAACAAAATGAAACCGACTCATCTTTACTATTAGGAGTCGATTTTGTTAACTCAACATATAATCTTAACATGGTTTATAATATTCCCGATATTCAAAATTAAACGGTACTGAAAACTTGTATCAATCCTTATCTACCAAAAATAACCATTATTGTTTTGTTGGGGATGAAAGGGTGATATAAATAGAAACATTAACTATAATATGAAAATTAAACTTTACTCAAAAGGTACTCACCAACCACATGATATCAAATTCTCCCACCCTATCATACAACTAACTATGCACCTTCCATGATGATTCAAACTAGATACAATAATTGAATCAAATATTTCATATTAAAATAAATTATTAGAGCATCTCCACCAGTTTTGCTAAAATAGAAAAAAAATGTGTTTTTGTTCTCTAAATCTCTCCAACGGCTTTGCTATCTTGTTTGCTATAATAGAAAAAACTTAAAATTTTCTAAGTTTAGAGAATTCTCTAAAACTTGATGGTAGGAGAAAGAAATAATTATTTTATTCAATCCCACCAATGAGATTCAATTTTTATCATTTTATTTTAAGTTTTTTTAAAAAATGTATTGGGATGATAAATTAGAGAATATTATAATAATATAAGTTGTTTTAAAATATCTAAAATAGCAAATCTGTTGGAGTTGAATGTAATACATTTTATAGATTTTCACTTTTGGTTCTTTATTTTAGAGAAATTATAGGAAAGCTGTTGGAGATGCTCTTATAACAAAGACAAATAAATCAATTTGATTTTTAAATAGTGTACTTGTTAAAAGGATTTATAAAAGTTTGTAATTTATTGTAGATTTGTAGGTGAATTTTATTCATACCCTCTTTTATATGGGGTATGTGAGTGATGTAGGAGGTAAGATAGGTGGTATGTGAATGAGGAGGGGGTATGAAAATCAAACTCGATAGAAAAAAAAGATAGATTGAAATCATCAGGTCTAGTAATGGGCCGAGTTCAAAACCGATGATACCCTGTTAATAATTTGTTTATTTTAATGTTGCAAGCATTTTAATATGTTTTAGGTGTCTTTGGACTCATTTCGTCCTTTTTTATAATCATTTGTGTGTACCTCGACTAATTGTTTTTTTTTAATTTTTGTTGGGATGGTTCTGTCTTAGGAATTTGGATCTTGTGGGTTTTGAAGTCTTGTTTTGTAGTTTCGTTTCTTTGTCTCGATGGGCGTTTGGCTCTTGTGTTTTTGTTCAGCTGATAGTGGTTTCGAGTTGGTTTTGCGCCTTGCAGGAGCTTTGGTTGAACCTTTTTTCTGTATTATTTTACACTTTTCTTAATCTATTGTTGGTCTTTAAAAAAAACTAGTCAAGAAAACGAGTCATACATACAACTTTGGTAAAATTAATTTTAGTTAATTGGTTCTATAATGCATATGTTACAAGTAACACTTTATAGGAGCTTTTTGCAACCTCATTTGATGTTTTTCACATAGTGAAGAGTCATAACTGCACAATATGCTTTTTAGGTGTTTTTTGTTGATCAGTTTTACATTTATAAAAATTTATAAAAATTTCGTATTTAATCAATTTTATTTATTAATAAAATTAAAGTAGTCATATTTAAATAAAATATTAAATAAACAATGTAAAATAAAGAAATAATTAAAGTAATTATATTTATATGTATATATTTAAATTAATCTCTCTAATTTGACATATTTTACACAATATTTATAGATTTTTAATAATCCAAATTTTATTTTTTTAGTATACATACTTTTAAATCATTTTTTTTTAGTTTTTATTGGACATATACTTTTATACAATTTTATAGATTTTTTAATAACCGGATTTTTATTTTTTTTATATACTTTTAAATTTAACTTTTTAAAATTTTTATTGTACGTACTTTAATACAATTTTTATAGATTTCTTGGTAACTCAATTTTTATTTTTTGTTGTACATACTTCTAATTAATTTTTTTTAATTATTATTGTATATATTTTTATACAATTCCTACAGATTTATTGATAAACCAATTTTTATACAATTTTATAAATTTTAGGGTTTTTTAGAACAATTTTTGTACACTTTTTACTATAAACAAATAGCAACTTAACTATGCAATATAAATACATAATTAAAGTAATAATATTTTCTGGATATAAATAAAAAAGTATTTGTATAAGTTTTAATTTATTAATTTTTATAAATAAGAATATAAATGATATAAAGTTAAAATGATAGGACCCTCAAAAGTCTAAAAAAGCTTGGTTGAGGTTTTTAAGATAGTATATATATATATATTTTGAGGTTTTTAAGTTGTTGAGTTGATGATAAGGTGTGATTAAAAAAATGTGAAAAACCCAACATTGTGGATAGTCTAAAAGAGCATCTCTATTGGAGGTTCTTATAAGAACTTCTTTTTATATTTTTTGCAACCTCATGTCCAACTTATCAAAATAATAACTCACATAAAAAGTTTACGATGATAGTTTTTATAATAACCTATTATATAGTTCTCCTATATTTTTACAACTTCAATAATTATTATTTATAAATAAATATTAAATTTAAATACCAATTTTTGCTAATAAATTTATTCTCTCACACTTAGGGGTTGTTTGTTTTTCTTAAAAACCTCTTAATAGCTCTTAAGTTTGAATCGTTCAGACCTTTTACACACCACCTCTTATTAATCATAATTAAAATAAGATTTCAGACCTATTAAAAAACAAACGACACCTAATTCCAAGTAAAAACCAATGTTTTTGTACAAGAATCTAAAACAAATGAGTTTCTTATAAAAACTCTTTACAATAATAATTCCTATAAACCAGTTATTCTTTGCTTATAAACCTCGCATTGAATATGCTCGATTTATGTATGGGAAACAAGCACTATATATACACACAAATTATTTTATATATATTCTAAGTTTAAATTTATTTCATGTCCTTCCTTCTAATATATAATTAATTTATATATATCTCACTCTTCCTCCACGTCTCACCCACTTCTCTCCCTCTCCCTCCCTTCAAATAACTCACATTCTCTCTCTATATATCTATACATCTCTCTCTATATATATATATACATATATCTATACATCTCTCTCTATCTCTATCTACAAACATGAAAACTAAACCAAAATCCCCCATTCCCTTCAAACCCATCCTCCTCATCACCTTCTTCCTCCTCTTTATTCTCCTCATAATCTTCCTAACATCATCATCATCTTCTTCATCTTCATCTCCATCTTCACATGCAAATTTACCATCTTGCCCTCCACCACAACCCACCTCTGATGATCAAACATGCAACAAGATCCCGCCGCCGATCGCCGAAACCCTCGTCCACTACGCCACCTCCAACATAACCCCACAACAAACCTACAAAGAAATCTCCGTCAGCCTCCGCGTCCTGACCAAGAAGTCCCCCTGCAACTTCCTGGTCTTCGGGCTGGGCTACGACAGCCCGATGTGGGCCGGCCTCAACCACGGAGGCCGGACCGTGTTCCTGGAAGAGGATAGGTCATGGATCAAGCAGATTCAGGACATGTTCCCCACCCTGGTGTCGTACCATGTGGTGTACGACACCAAGGTGGCACACGCCGCCGATCTCCTGGAGATGGGGCGGCGGGAGGAGTGTCAGGCGGTCGGAGACCCCAGGGCCTCTGGGTGTGAGCTGACACTCAAGGGGGAGTTGCCGGAGGAGATATATGAGGTGGATTGGGATGTGATAATGGTGGATGCTCCGACGGGGTACCACGACGGTGCTCCGGGGCGGATGAAGGCGATCTACACGGCGGGGTTGATGGGGCGGAACAGGGCGGAGGGGGCGACGGAGGTGTTTGTGCATGATGTGGATAGGGTGGTGGAAGATGAGTTTTCGAAGGTGTTTTTGTGTGAAGGGTATATGACTGAGCAAGAAGGGAGGTTGAGACATTTCACCATTCCGAGTCATCGGACTCGGTTGGGTAGACCTTTTTGTCCTACTTAATTTCTACAAGGGTATAATTGTAATTTTACATAGTTGTTACTTTTTAAAATGTCATTATAATATTTTTTATTATTATTTCATGCTATTTTTTTTAATAAGAAAAAGGTTTCTGTGTTTATTTGTTGGGTTATGATAAATGGACTCCTCGCTACGGATTGTTGATAAGCATCTTAAACTCGATAAACACTTACTGGATAAGAGTATTTTCCATCACTTACCGGGTAAGACTTTCGGTGGTTGCTATGTCTCTTACCAGGTAAGATTCTCGATCATTTCCATGCTTAATTGGTTATTAGTAAGCGCTTATACAGTAAGCGTTTAGTAAATGTCCCCTTAATCTCACTTTTTATATTAACGTGCAAATATATGATATATACATATTGGAGTCTTCTAGGTTGAAACACGCCTTCCGCTGATGTTTATATTCATTATTTAGATATATAAATGCCAATGAGAGCAATACAAATGCAAATAATATATTTTATTAGTAGAAAATATATAAAGTCGATAACGTTCTACAACCCAATATGAAAATAATATATACGGTTTATAAACCCAAAAATATATTTTCCGACCGTTGTCATTTAAAAACCAAGACCATCGAGCACCTTTAAACACCACTAGGGCCGTTTATCCAAATGCTTACCCGGTAAGTGCTTACTTGTAAAAATTAACACTTTCACTTATCTTCTCGCGTAAGATTCTAGTTCATTTAACCGGCATCGTATGCAACAATATACCTTGTAAGTGCTTACCCGGTAAGAGTTGTCGCCCACATTTACCGGGTAAGACTTTCGGCCCTTGCCATCGTTCTTACCAGGTAAGATTCTCGGTACTTTTAGGGTGCGTTTGGTACACAGACAGGACATGACAAGATGGAACGGGACGGGACAGAACAGAATAGGACAGAACAGTTGTCCAACGTTTGGCAAAACATGACAGAACTGGACAGAACAAGATTATACTTATTAAATGACGAATTTACCCCTGATGAAAAATCATAGATTACATCACATAAAACTAATTTACATTACTGATACATAGTGCAATGAATTATCAAAAACATACAACTAAATTTATCACGATTGGATTTTGGATATGGAAATCAAAACCCAAATTTTAAGTTTCAGATTTGGATTGGTCGGGTTTCGGATTGATGTCGGTCAGGTTCGGGTATTATATAATGCAAATGTTAGATATGAATTCAATCGTTTTTAGGATGATTACAATCGATTGATAGATTGATGAAATCGATAGCAAGTTTAAAATTTAGAAAATATTTCAACAGACTATAATTTACGATTTTCAAAAGATAATTAGATATATATATATATATATAATATTTAAAATATAGATGTATGTTATTTCGGGTTTTCGGACGGGTCGGTGGCCAACGATCAAACTCAATCCGAGCCTAGATATCCTCCCAAATGTCGGGTTTCGGATTATCGGATTTCAGGGTATTCGGGTTTTGCAAAAACACCTTATTTTCGGTTTGGATTCGGATTTTGGACTATTCGGGTTTAAGGTTTTGGTTTTTAACAAATGGTATATTAGTCAAAATATTGTTGTTCTACTTAGTTCTAGGGGGTTGGAGTAGGACAAGTGTGTCCCATTCTTGTTCCATTTAGTTATAGCGTGTCCCACGTATGGTTATGCCAAACATGGGACAAGTCTGTTCTGTTCTGTCCTGTTCCACCCTGTTCTGCGTACCAAACGCACCCTTAATGTTCATCCGATAAGGTAAGTGACTTGGTTATTTGTTAAACAGCCCCTTAAAAGTTCCAATCGATGTCCTTCATGTTGTAGCCCAGTGGTAAGGTAACATTTTGAGGGGTCAGTGGATGGTATCCCTGACTACCCAGGTTCGAACCCCGTGGTGAGCATCCTGTGACATCCATGATCATGGGTCTGCCACATAGTGGTACCCTTAATTGGGTTGGGTCGTGGTCGACGGGGATTAGTCGGGTGACACCCTTAAGTGGGAGCCCGGATACCCCGGAAACGTATGTGTGTGTTAATTTGCCGTTCAAAAAAAAAGTTCCAATCGAGCATCATTTCACTAGACCGTCGTGCTTAGTCGTCGTTGGTGATTTTGAATTTTGGTTTAGTAATGTTAGTTTAAATTTCAAGTCAACAAGGATCAAAAATAAAAAGAAAAGATTGGAGCCTTTTCTGAGCTACAAAATCTTTTTCTAGAAATTATTTTTTAGCATTTCACGAAATTAATCGAACTACATACAAACTCGTTTATCAAAGGGGGTTAGCTCAGTTGGATAGGTAACATCCTGGGATGTGTGGGGGTGAAAGTCACACTACCCGGGATCGATTCCCACGAGCGACACTTTTCTGAGATATCCAGACTCTGGGTCTGGTCCTTCGGGGCCGGGTCTGGGACCGGTTCGGATGGGTGCAGTCTATGAGACCCTCTACCTTGCCGGTCGGGTTCAGCCAAAAGCTGGGCCGGATCGCAGCAGATTAGTGGGATTACCCGTAATGAAGGTCCGATACCGCTAAAACGTGTGTGTACGTTAACTTGTCGTTTAAAAAAAATACAAACTCGTTTAAAAACAAAGAGGAAAAGAAAAAAATGGGTTGGAACAAAATGAACGGTGGAGAATTGATAACTCAAGGACACTTTGCATGTGCACGTAATCACATCAAGTCACTTCTAACATTCTAACATCATTAAACCAATTACCTTTTATCAATTAAAATTCTCTTTCTTGATAACGGTAATTTTTGGTAAATCGGATCAATATAGCCAATATTTTTTGGACTAAATTCACTTTTTAGTTTTTAGCTTACCTTTTAAATTGAATTTCGATTTTAAGAGTATCCACAGTGTACGAGTTTTTCATCAAGATTTTTCATAGTTTTTTTCTTACACATTATTGCCACCTCAACAACTTAAAAACCTTTATATACCTCCACTATGTGAAAAACCTCACCCAAACTTTTTCATTACTTTTTTCAACTATTCAGGGTCCCACAATTTTAACTTTATATCATTTTTATTCTTATTTATAAAAATAAATATATTAAAATTCATACAAGTACATAAAAGTATGTACAATAAAATTAATAAAAATTAGGTTATTAAGAAATATATAAAAGTTGTATAAAAAGTATGTAAAATAAAAATTAAAAAATGTTAAACTTAAAAGTATGTATAACCGAAAATAAAAATTGGGTCATTAAGAAATATGTTAGAATTGTATAAATATGTCAAATTTGAGATGTTATTTTAAAAATATAAAAATATAATTACTTTCATTATGTATTTATTTAATAATTATATTTAAATAGAATTACTTTAAATATATTAATAAATAAAACTGATTAAATACGAAACTTTTATAAAATTCTATAAAGTTAAAACTGATTAAATACGAAAAAACTACGAAAAAGCAGGCCGTGCAGTTACGAGTTATGACGAAAAACCTAACGAAAAACCTCAATTGAAAAACCTCTCTACTACGTGAAAAACCTCAAAAGAAGGTTTTTGCTTTTTGAAAAACCTCCAAAAAAGCTCTTAAAAAGCTCTCAACGAGCACATTGTGGATGCTCTAACCGGTGTTAATGCGTATGTTTTCAGATTAAAATAAAAAGAAAAATATATCTTTACGTGAATTTGCGTAAGAATCCATATTTGCATAATGACCCCTATTTGTAGAAGATTTTTTTTAAATATGAAAATAAGTTTTTACGTAAATGCACTAAGGGTGCGTTTGGTACGCAGACAGGACATGATAGGGCAAAATAGAACAGAACATTACTGTCCAGCGTTTGGCAAGACATGACAAAACTGGACAAAATAGGACTAGACTGGTTAAATGACGAATTTACCATTGATGAAAAATCATAGATTACATCACATAAAACTAACTTACATCACTAATACATAGTGCAATAGATTATCAAAAACATAAAACTAATTTATCACGATCAGATTTTAGATATGGAAATCAAAACCAAATTTTAATTTTCGGATTTTAGGTTGTTTTCGGATTTTCGGTTGTTTTGGGTAGCTTTTCATAAAGTCTGTCTAAAATAAAACTTGGCTCCAAAAGAGGCTAAAAAACGAAGTTAGATTAAAAAATCGACTATTTTAATCAATTACCCTAATTTTTAACATCAGATCTCCAATTTTTTATTTAGCCACCATTCAAGGTCCAATATCTAATTTTATGTATGACATCAAGAGTTAATAATGGTTTCATCGTTAGTGACCCGATGATCCATTCAATGATTCAATAATCAAATAATTTTTGAAAGACTTGAACTAATGTCGTATGAACAGACTATTTGTTTATCTCTTAATAGTTCATTAAAAGACAATTTCTGAATCACTAAAAGATGAATCTTGTTTGGTAAAAAATATGCCTCTTAATAGTTCTAAAACTCTCTAAATGATTGTGTATCTTGAGCTTCCCTTCCCTTACCCATTCAGTTCCCTAATTTTATTATGAACAATTACCAAACAACCATATTTCATTTTACACTACATCATAAAAACCTCTTAATAATTATGAACGCTTAATCATCTTGCAACAATCCATTCAACAATTGCCAAACAACCCCTAACTTTTAAAGGGTTAGAACTGTTTAACCATTCTCATAAATAATTGTTATTTTCAATTTTCATACAATCACTCGAAACAAGTAATAAAAATATGGTAATATTGCTAAAAGTCAGCCTGTTAAAATATTGGTCAACGAGTAACGAATAAATAGATAAAATAAAATGGTGGATGATTTTTTTCATGATACCCTTATACAATGGCTCGAAACATAACGGATAACAGGTGGCTGCAATAGAAATCACGAAAGAACAACAAACCAAACGAAACAAGTTCATAGACCATAGCAGTCAAGTTTGAAATTTGCTACCGATATGAAACGCAGAATAGAATCTTGTCGACAAAAAGGCCAAAACCTTGAAAGTATATAAAACACAAGATTCAAAAATATCTTGGAATCGGAGGGTATGATGATCCAAGGGTTATCGTTAAGTACGAACTGGAGGAGGACCAGCGGCACCACCTGGGCGGGGTGCTTGACCTGGCTTAGGGAGATCATCCTGAAACAAAAAAAAAATACGTAAATCATTAACCAAACAAACTCAGTATATCCCAAACAAAGATAAGGTCATCTAACATGAAAGCAGAAATTGGCATCCACAATTATTTGGCCATTGCAGTTGGTAGACAAACATTAAAAACCATTGCAATCCTCACCATTTTAAGAATTTTTTACTTTATTTAAAAACTTCTTTAAAATCTTTATCTAAAGTCTAAACTACCACTGCCACTACTATCTCCACCACAACCAATCAACCATCGTCCACAACCACCACCGTCAGCCACCACCGCCACCTCTACTTCCACCAGTAACTACCATATAAAATCATCAAAACAACATTTAAGGGCAACTTGTCTAGCCCATTCCTGCTCGGTCCTAGTTGTGCCAACAAACGTACAACTTGTTATGTCTAGTCCCGTCCAGTATGTGTACCAAACGCTAACATAGGAAACAGACTCCCTTCCTCTTGAGACAGAGGAAGCATCTATATACATCTTACTCCCCACTCCCCAGATCCTAGAGGTGGGATTTACCAGGTTCGTTTGATGTGTTATAAACTCCCTCCCATCAGAGATGTTGCAACTATAACATCCATGTAGTACTGCTAACCACAAGGGTTGTGGCGTACTGGTTAAGGCCCTGGGGGTGTGAATATCCCATTTGTCAAGGGTTCGAATCCAGGCGTGCACAACAATTGTGGCCACTGAGGTTTAATCAGGGCTGATGTCTTACGGTCATAATTTGCCAAGAGATTAGTCTAGGCAAAGCCTAGGATGCCCTTCCCAAAAAAAAATGTAGTACTGCTACCAAATAACCATTAATCCCACTAAAAGATAATCGATTTTGATAGTGAAACCACCAAATGGAACTTTTCGGCAGTCAATTCCTTCAATAAGAAGACTGTACAGACAAATATTCAAATAAAAAGATTTCCTCTAAAATATACACAGAAGAAAGACCATGGTCCATTCACCATCAATGTGTAGTGTTATGTCTAAACCAGATGTACATGCTATTTTCATCTTTTCCAAGATAATAATAATAATAACATACCAAAAAATGTGCTGATAGTGCCATTTTATACACGTCCCTACTGGAAATGTTGCAAGATAGAAGATAGATAGATTTGTCAAGACAACAGTGTAGGCACGAACATATAAGTATATCATCCTAGCATAAATTTTGTAGGTGATAAGACAATAATCATGTCAGAAGTGAATAGATCATGAGGTACACTTTATGCAGAATAAATCAATTTAAAATTTTCAGAAGACATAATACCATAAGCATAATTCTATGGCATCGTATAAGGTAACTCATCCATAAAGGAAACTTTAGCTAGCAGTAAGCTACACTTATGTACAGTCTCATCTAAAACTTTTATCCATTATTTTGAAGTCATTGTTAGATAACCAGAAAGCAACATGTACCACAAAAACAGTAAAGTTCATATCTCACGAGGACAACAGAAAGAACTAAAAGATAGGTATCATACCCTTGGGCGACTGAATCGCTTTGGAGGTTCACGGTTCCTCCTATCAGTCCGAGATCGAACCCTAACGACTTTGGAGTGAATTGCACAAGAAACACAGTACTGCATCTTCACGTACAACTTAGGAAGGGTGTACTCTATAACAATGAAACATACATTAGAGTCATATTGATCAATAATATCTACATCATCTCGATAAATCAATGCCAAAAGTCTTACGGTCAAATGCGCAAGCTTCTTGAACATCCCTGACAGCGGCTTGCTCAACTATGTTCCTCACAAGGAATCTCTTGATAGCCTTGTCCTGATAAAAATAAATAACATTCATAATTGTAAAATCGAATGCTTCAATATTAGTACTCAACCCCATAAAAAAACTACTTCTTGAATGGTTGAACTCATAGAATAGTAGGAATCTAACATTCACTTCTTCATCACAAAAAGATTCCACATTTCGCCTTTGATAGTGAAATGAGTTGCCTTTTAACCTCCCAAAGTAATAAGCAATACAAAATAATTATACCATTCCCTATTTTGATCTGATAATGTTCGAATTTTCATAACCAAAAGCAGACTACTTTTGTGACATTGTGCATATCTAAGTATGCAACCTAAGCAAATGATTCCTCTCAGTAGACTCAATTGAAATTTCGGCAAAAAATTGTTTGCTGTCTACACAACAATGCAAATCTGATCCATTTGGTACATACTCCACGGCTATAACAAGTCTTTATTTTATCTTCCTTTCAAACAATACATATGCATAAACACATACATGATCAGTGATTCATGTAGTAGTTATCACTTAATAAACACAAAACAAACGATCCAATAGAGTTCTCAAACCAAAATTGCGTAGATAATAAAAACACGCACGATAAGAAAATCACACAAATCATTGGTATCCAATTGTAACATTATCCTCCAAAAATTGCAGAAAACAAATTGTATAATCACTGACATACAATGCATTTACAAAAAAACAGAAAATAAATATACACAAAGATCTAATTCTTCTCAATCCGTTCTCCCGATTCAATGAACATTCGGAATATAGCTAAGAGAATACAAAACAAAAGGCAAAAAAAGAAGAAACCTTGGGACAACACTTGCCGCAGTTCGAGCAACGAATGAATTTGACATGACCACGACCATGCTTGTTGCGTCCGCCATTCCTTCGCTTAAAAGTCTACACAGACAAATCCAATTTTCAACGAAATCAGCTCGCCGGAAAGCGGAATAATATTACAACAGATTCAGCAATCACGAAAACTAAATTAAGGCAATCAACTAACCATATTGCCGATAACCTTTTGCGGTTACTACCGTCGATAAACGATTCCGGCGTCTGCTCAATTGCTACCATTTGCAACGTAGAAGAAGGGTTTTATACGGTTGTTACTTTTGGAACCCTAGTTAGCCCATGAGAAAGGATCCATCAACTAAATTGGGCTAGTTAAGTTAGTGGACATCTCCAATGGGCCTTTTATTGGGCCCGAACAATTTTTTGAATTAATCAAACCCCCCTTTTTTTGTAGCCGTGGGTTTTCAGGTCAGCTTATGTGCATCGAATAATCGTTGGATGACCACCAATGACATGGAGTCATCGCTGATGAACCTTCATGACCACAAGGGTTTTGGCAGCGTTTTGATTTGAACCCTGGGTAGATGAGATTTTACACTACATCCCCAAAGACTTTACCAGTGCGCTACAACCCAAGAGATTGAATTAATCAAGCCTATAGATGGCTAAAAATCGGTCCTGGACCGGGTCCAAATCAGTTTCTATCCCAAATAGTGATTTCGTAAGCGGTCCCAACCCAAATACAAAGGCCCGATTAAGCTTAATAAGGCCTGGATATGAGAATGGATCCTGGATACGGGCCAGGCCGGACCCAAAGCGGTTTCCCTTATTTTTTTTAAATTGATTTTTAACTTATAAAAAATATTTTTTGAAAAACGAATCGTCGAGGCTATGAGGATTAATGGCGACCAAAATCCGAAATTGTTGTTCATGTTATTTTCACTATGCTAATAGATCGTATTCTAAAAGCTAATTCATTAACATCAAAATTGGTTCTTGATCGCTTGCTACTTTAGTTAATTATATTATTATAAAGTGTGTAAGTGTAAAATTTTACTTACTACTAGACCCATTGCTAGATGCCCTTTTATCTAAAAAAGTCTTAATATAAGTGTGAAATAAATTTATGAATACATTTGAAAGTTGGAAATTGATCTTGTGCAAAGGTTAAGGTCTTCTTTCGGTTAGACGTAAGGCATGCCGTTTATTAAAACTTCAACTCCGAAGAATGTTTATTGTTGGATTCAAGGAGTTGACACACATAAAACTAGAGTCAAATGCTTAAGATATTTAATTAGTTTTATTTTTATGTAGCATCTAAGTTGTAAGCCTATCCTATATGATTGCTCTCCTATTTTGACTTCCTAATAAAGCCTTATGTAGCACAACTGAGATGACAACGGGTTATCTGCCCTTGCTGATGGAGCGGCAAAAGTTTTGACAACGGGCTATTTGCCATTGCTGATGTGATCTTATCCGATGAAGGATGTTCAATTGAGGAACCATCCGATGGTTCCTTATCATCGGACTAAGAATAATATTTTCTAAGTGTACAGTCAGATGTTATTGGTATTATGTATAAATTCGATGGTTGAGACCAACATAATATATAGAAGGCTTGAGATGAGCCGCATATCTTTATGATCGGTGTAAACTGTAAAGTGGAAGTGCACTGAAGTATGCAACTGAGGCATCCTAAATTTCTAATAGAACCTTGTTCCTAGTTCCTACATGACCTGAAATTAGGCTTAGCTTAGCTGCTCGTATTACTAAAGAGTCAACTTTAACAATTAGAACTTGATTCGGTTTTAAATGTGGTCCTTTTTTGCCTATACATTCATTTTCACAAATAAAGTGCACAAGACAACCAAAAGCAACATCCTTACAATAATGTCTTATATAATTGATAGATCATTTTACTTTTATGAAAATAGTTAATAACATGTTTCTAAACTTTTCTAGGAGTGTCAACTTCCATTATACTCTTTGCACTATTAAGAGGCTTTATCAAACTCTTACCCGATAAGCACTTGTTGGCAAAAGTTATCACCTCACTTACCTTATCGGGTAACATTCTTGGTTATCAAAATGGATTGTGGTATGAATATTTTACCTAATAAGTGCTTAATGGGTTAGAGTATTCCCCCTCACTACCGTGTAAGAATCTCGGTCCTTGCTATGTCTCTTACCGGATAAAATTATATGTTTTTGCTATATTCACTGATAAGGTAAGTGACATCCAATAAGCCTTTACCAGGGAGGAGGAGTTTGGCAAACGACCCATAAGGCAAAAATACCATTAAACATAGGGTTAATTGCCAAATTTTTAACACATGTCATATTGTCAGAAACATGGTCCATGTCGATGGATCAATGTAGTGATACATTACAGTTTTGATACGTCATTTTACAATTTAGCTAAACCATTGTGTTTAATTGAAGTGAAATCAAAATGAAAACATACAGAGAAGGCAAAAAACTACATAAGAGATATTTGCACGAGACTTTTTTCTATTAAGGCTAACAATAAGATAGTCAAATATCTCTTCTATTTCTTATAGGATAATAGTGTATAAGTATGGTTATTAGGCTCGAAGAACATGTTGCAACAAACTCAACATTCAAAAAACAAGAACAAAAACCAATGGACAATTTTGTGCTTCTAAATACCAAAATCAGGCAACAAACTCAAAAAAGAGGTTGAAGCCTTCACCGTTAATGCAAATAAGAAAGTAAAGTTAATGCGGAAATTGTAATATAATTATGAATAAAGATAATTACATTTGGTCTAATGTAGAAAAACTAGACCAAACAATTACATATAGAAAATAGCTAGGAGAGAGTTATGAAGCTAACCCACCCAATCACATTATATATCCATGACAATGTTTTAAATACCGATTTTTTGGTTGACCTGGTGTGGTGACCGGGTCACGGTTCAACCGGATGGTTGACCCGGTTTTAAGAAATTCTATGTATTTTTCATTTTTCTGTATACATATATACATATATATATATATATATATATATATATCTAAAACCAAGAATTTGATGTGGAATCGAGCGTGGACTAATGAAATCGAGCGTGGAGTCGATGATTTGTGAAATTGATTTTTTAACCACATCAACTACCTTACAGTTATACGAAATTGATTTTTTAACCGGGTCAACCCGGGTTTTTACCGGTTCAATAAGACCAGTTCAACCGGTTCTATCAAAAAACTGGCGGTTCGATCCGGGCCATAATTTCCCAAAAAACCTGTCGTAATTGACCCGGTCTCATCACCGGTTCCCGGTTCAACCCGGGTTTTAAAACATTGATTTCGAGGTACATTTTTTGGTTGATGAGGTCCCAGGCGCGAAATCACCGAAAAAACTAATAGTAGAAAGTTTAAAAAAATTGTTTTGACTTTAAAAAAATTGTTTTTTTTCATTTTCTAATGGGGTCCATCCCCCACTAGTTAGAGCATCTCCAATTCAAGATTCTTAGGGGGCGTTTGGTTCGCAAATTCTGATGGAATCTGATGGAATTGAAATGTCCAATTTCTTTGACCAAATTCAATTCCCTTGTTTGGTTCATTCTTTTATATAGAAGGAATGTGTGAATTCCACCTAATTCCACAAATGAAGGATTTGAACATTCCATCCTAAAACCCAAGGATTTCAATGGAATGGAATATTATATTTTGATAATTCCAAATTTACCCTTTACTGCAAACTAAACTCTACTAATATTGATTATCAGCAAACACAAACTATCTCTCTCATCTTTATCTCCCTCTCTCTCCTCTCTCCGCTCTCGCTATCTCTCTTTCCTCCATCTCTCTCCTCTCTCTCTCTTCCCTCTCTCTCCTCTCTCTATCTCTCTCTCTCCTCTATCCCACCTCCACTCTCTCCTCTCTCTCTCTTCCCTCTCTCTTTATCTCTCCTCTCTCTTTCTATTTTAATTCCTCTCTTCCCTCTCTCTATCTCTCTCTCCTCTCTCTCTCCTCCACTCTCTGCTCTCTCTCTCTCTCTTTCTCTTTTCTCTCTCCTCTCTCTTTCTCTCTCATCCACTCCCTCCTCTCTCCTCCAATCTCTCCTCTCTCCTCCAATCTCTCCTCTCTCTCTCTCCTCTCTCTCCCTCTATCCTCCATCTCTCCTCTCTCTCCTCCACTCTCTCCTCTCCCTCTCTCCTCTCCCTCTCTCTCCTCACTCTCTCGGCATCATTCATGTGCTAAAACAATAAAAACAATTTTTGTTAAAAATTAAACTATTTAATGACTATTTTATTAAAGTAATTTTTGTTTAAAAAATTAAAATAATCAAAAAGGGTATTTTGGTCATTTACCAAAATTTCATTCCAATTTCAAAGCTACAATCTGTGAACCAAACAAAAAAATTCCAATTCATTTAACAGATTTCATTCCAATTCTGTCAACCAAAAAGGTGGTCAAACCTGACAACATTCCATTCAAATTCCATCAAAGTCAAATTCCTTTGATAGATTTCATTCCATCCAAAAACATTATGCGAACCAAACGCCCCCTTAGAGCATCTCCACCAGCTTCTCCAAAATGAATAAAATGGAGATTTTAGGCATTTTTGTGCTCCAACAGATTCTCCAAATCTTTCTCCAAAATGGAGAAAGTAGGAGAGAGGGTGTAATTTTCTCCAAATATGGAGAACTCTCCAAAATCTTCAAAAATGATTACTATGAGAGATAAATTATTTTTTTTTTATTATATTCCACCAATAAGATTTCTTCAAATAAGATGAGTATGAGAGATAAATAATTTTTTATTAGATTTATACAATATTTTAATATTATAAGTAATGATTTCATCTCCAAAATGGAGAATCTGTTGGAGATGGATGTAAATTTTTATGTAGATTTTGACTTTTAATTCTCCATTTTGGAGAAATTTTAAAGATGCTGGTGGAGATGCTCTTATAAGTAAAAAGTGCAATGGTTTGTAGAAACTAGGGGTGAGCATCGACACCGAAAATACCGAACCGTACCGGTACCGGTACCGATTATATTTTTCGGTTCGGTACTCGGTACTTGTAATGTCGTTGATTCGGGATTCGGGAAATTCGGGATTCGGGATTCGGGAAATTCGGGATTCGGGATTCGGTACTCGGTACTCGGTACTAATACCGAACCGTCCCGGTAAGACCAAAGGTCATTTTAATTACTTTCGGTACCATGCTCACCTCTATGTAAAATCATCAAGTTATGCATGCTACTATAAAGTGTTAGCTAATTTAGGCTCAAACAACACAAAGAGTCAAGTGACTCAAGTCAGACTCACCATAAAGTTTAGGCTCATCGTGAACCTTGTTCGTGAGCTCCAAGAGGCTTGATTTATATTTAAATGCATTCTCAAATGTGTGGATAATTTAGTTAAACGACCATATTTGAGATTTTAATACGACTTTCTGAAAAAAAGTAATAAGCTTTGAATGTATATGATCTTAAACATCTCATCTATGATGTAAAAGAATATAGTCATGTAAAATTTTAAAAATATACTAATAGGACGTTTGGTTTGATGGAATGATTTTGAGATATTCAGGAAATTCGGGACGAATACCGAATACCCGGTACCGGTACCGGTACCGGTATCGATACCGGTACCGTATATGATTACTCGGTTCGGTATTCGGTACCGCCTTTAGACCACATTCGGGATTCGGGAAAATCGGTACCGGTACCGGTCCGGTACCATGCTCACCCCTAGTAGAAACTAACATTGTGGAGATTTCTTATAAGACCTAAACCCCTCAGTTCTTAAATAATGTGGTGACTCCGCCCCCTGATCACGGATCATATAACACTTGGCATGCATTTTATATTGTCTTAATCTATGCTATTATATTAAAATTCTAACACGGTTCTTGAAAAGCATTTTTCTTGAAAAACGGTTTTTGGAAAGCCACCCCATGTTCTCCCATGTTAATTACATTAAAATTAAATGTTACATTTACCACTCTTACAATTAATTATTTAATTTACTTTATATCCCTTGTTTTTTTATTTTTCATTTTACACCCTTATCATGTTAACACAAATAATCGTACATGAACAAAAATGTAATGAAAAGATACGTTTTTTTTTACAAATTATACCATTATAATCGTCTCGTCAATATTCAAAACGAGCCAAATATTGAATATTTTTTAATTTAACCGTACTAATAAAAATTATGAATATTTATGAATTAGTTTGTTTTCTATCCGTACGTTTTATTATTTTTCTCCGTTAGCATATTAAAAATACATAACTGTAGATCAACTAAAATATATTAAAAATATGTTTCATTATTATTATAAATTATAATATTATTATTTTTTCGTCAATAATTTTAATATAAACTAATTATTGAATATTTTTATGGGTAGCATAAATGTGTAACATTACATATATACTATCTATATCTATACTATTATATTAAAATTGTAAAACGGTTATTTTCAAAATTCAATGTTACATTTAGCATATTTACAATTACTTATTTAATTTATTTTATATTCTTTACTTTTTCATTTTTCATTTTACATATTTGTTATATTAACGCAAATAATGGTATATGAACAAAATGCAATGAAAAAATATGTTTCTTTTTTTTTTACAAATTATACCATTATAATCGTCTCGTCAATATCTTCAAAACGAACTCAATATTGAATATTTTTTAATGTAACCGTATTTTTAAATATCATGAATATATATGAATTGTCCTTCATGTTGTAGCTCAGTGGTAAGGTAACATCCTGGGGGGGTAAGTGGATGGTATCCCTGACTATCTAGGTTCGAACCCTGTGGTGAGCATCCTGTGACATCCATGATCATGGGTCTGCCACATAGTGGTACCCTTAATTGGGTTGGGTCGTGATCGACGGGGATTAGTCGGGTGACACCCTTAAGTGGGAGCCCGAATACCCCGGGAACGTGTGCGTGTGTTAACTTGTCTTTCAAAAAAAAATGAATATATATGAATTAATTTGTTTTCTACCCATACGTTTTATTTTTTTCACCTTTAGCATATTAAAAATACATAATCGCAGATCAATTAAAATATATTAAAAATACATTTCATTATTATTATAAACTAGGCATATACCCGAGCACGATGTGACCCGAAAAATCGTGAAATCGAAGAAACAATTGACAAATATATGTATCCGCTCGCGAAAAATCTCGAAATCAAAATGACAACAACGTTTCATTTTAAGTTTGTATTTCTTCGTCCTTATCGATACTTTAGTCTATGATTCACATATAAGTGCACCAAACGACTTAAGCACCGTGTTTTCATAGACTAAAGTATCGATAAAAACGAAGAATACAAACTTAAAATGAAAACGTTGTTGTCATTTTGATTTCGAGATGTTTCGCGAGCTGATATATATCTTTGTCAATTGTTCCTTCAATTTCACGATTTTTCGCGCTGCATCGTGCGCATATATATGTCTAGTGATACCTTAATTACTCTATGTAGTGTTAAAAAAAAGAATTGTTACCTTCAGTCTTCTGATTTTTCTTTTTCTGTAAACTAGGCATATACCCGTGCGATGCAACGGAATGTGAGTAAATAACAAACAATTAATGTTACTTCCTTATAGACATGTCATCAACAATAAATGTAACACCCGGTTTTTCGTAAGCAAGTCTCTGTCCTTCGTTGGTAATCTCTCCGCCTTCCGCCTATCTTTTTGGGTGGAAAATGTTGTGCTTTCGAACCTTGAGTCGACCCATGCGAGAATCGCGAGTTTTCGGCCATTTTAGGCTTCGGTATAGGTTGCGCGATAGTGACTCGCGATAGTGACAAGTGTCACTATCGCGTGGCACAATCGCCGGAGGACCACAAAACTCGCGGTACAATCCGCGCGATGGTGACATTGTCACTATCGCGTGGCAAGGTCGCGCGCAACGTCTGGTTGTCTAAATGTCCGAATTTTCAACCATTTCCCTCATTTTCATCTTTTATCTTCTTCCCTTTTCTCTCCCAAACCCCAAAACCGAACCCTAACCTATTTTGGGGGTTTTTCCTTCCCAAATCACATGATTCTTCACCATCTAGCTAGTTGGGATCTTGAACCACAAAACCTCCATCTTCATCTTCCTCGTCAAGTTCAACGGTTGGGAGCTCGGGTTGAGGAGTTGGATTGGGTGTTCTCGGAAAGTCTCGTCATCTTAAATGGTAACCTTTCTTGAAATAATGTTATAAATACTCCATTGATGTTCCCCTAGTGTTTGGTTTCTCAAATCTCAGATTTGATGGTTTTGGAGAAATTAGGGTTTTGGTCTCGTTTGGGTTTTTGACTTAATGTTTAGGGGAAATGATTCTAAATGGTTAATTATGGGTATTTTATGGTTTGGAATGTATGGATCTAGGTTTTGGAAGTTTCCGGCTTGAGGATTCAAGCGGCCTTCAAAAGAGCTCGTTGGGTGAAATATAGATTTAACCTAAATCTAGCAAGGTGAGTTCAAGTTGATTTGTGAAAACGGTGTACATGCCAAAATGTTTATTTTAAAGTGTTTTACATGAAATGGTTAACTGCTGATAAGTTTTGTGTATGATGAAGTAAAAGCAGGTTTTACTGGGTTATTTGTCAAAGTGTGAGTATTTTGATAAGTGTTCATATTTGGTAAACTTGGGTTGTGTAACCTCTTAAAATGCTTATATTGGGTTTTGGACATGTCAACAATTAAATAACATGATTTAAGTATTCTTGGTGATTTTGTACAAGAAAGATCTATTTTATGATTTATGCATATTTGACGGTTTTGTACAAATGAAGTCTATTTCATGTTACATGCATTTTGGTGTAATTGTATTCATAAACCCTTTGGAAAACCTTTAGACCCATTATGTGTGAGTTTTGGGTTAATCTCGTCTTTGAAGTATGTGTCTTCGTAAACGTTGTTTAAAGACATTTCATTATTTGGGGGACCGATAATTGTTGGTCAAATGGATTTTGAACAGTTTAGCTCGGTATTGACTTAAAAGAGTCTTGAGGACATTTGTCCGGTTTTAATGGCTCGATGTAGAGTCCAAATTGTGATTTACATCTTAATTCATTTTGTTGCATATTATCGATAGTTACAGACTCGAGTGCGCTAGTAATTCATGAGTAGTCGTGTAACTTTAGACTGTGTTGCATTGGATCCATAGGCACGTAAGTCAGTCTTATTTGATGGTCATTTGGGTGGTACGGGGTTGGACTCCGGGACTCATGGGTTATGACCTTGTCCTTACAAGTAGGCACTAGGAGAGTTGAGTCCGGTTGAGCTATTATGACTATGGGCAGTCCTTTGATGGGCGTTTGGGGCCTTCGCCGTGTGGGGCAATGCCTTCGTTGTATCCCCCGTGTGTCGAGCCTTTGTCGACAATTCCTGGTGGTATTTGCTAAGGTCAATTGTCTCTTGGGTGAAACTTGTCAAGGAGTCGTAGGGACACTTGGGCCTTCGTGTCGTGAAGCGTCATGCGACAACGTTGTTTGAGTGGCATACTTTTGTGTTCCTCCACTCTCGACGGATACGGGTATCCCCCGTTGTCGGTCCGCGGTATTTTGGATATTTAATTGTCCATGCTTTAATACTTGGATTTCATTCCATTTTATGGTTGCGTGAGTATTAAACTTCAGTTCATGTTTTAATGGCGTATAATATTTATATGGATTGCTTTCCGTTATTTAAGGGTCGAGTATTATGTTCCACCCGAGTTTTGGGTGTTTTGGGTTACGATGTAATATTTACATTTTAGCAAATTTGAGTATCGAACTATGACCCCGTATTGGGTGAGTTACGGGTTGCATCGTTTTACAAGAAATGTGTGTTGGGATCATTGTCTTTAAAAGTGCATATTATGGGAAATTGTGTTGTTTCTATTTTGAAGTATAATATTTCGAAAGACCTTGCTTTAAACTGAATCATTTCTTTTAAAGATATATTCATTCATGTTAAAACTCTTGAGCTCACTAGGCGTTAAGACTAACCTTTTATTTGTCGGCATGTGCATCAGGTTCCTCTCGGGGGTTCGGTTCTAGCAGTGCTTTGAAAAGTTGAGCCTTAGCCTTACAAGAGTGAGTAGTCGGCGAAGTCTTCCGCAGGTTGGAGTTAGCAATGATTATTGGGTTTAGTAACACTGTCCTTTTAATAGGTGGTATGTATAGGATAAATGTGTGTATTGAGGTTAATTCTCAAATTGTGTTTGTAGTCAAAGTATTTATTGATGTATTTAGAGAATTTTAAATTAGTTGCTATCTCAGATTCGAGGGTGTTACAATAAACTATGACCTAAAAATCACAACTTATGAAACACTAAACACTAAACCCATAAAGATATTCAATAATTAGTTTATATTACAATTATTGACGAAAAAAATTATAATGATATAATTAATAATAAGAATGAAATGTATTTTACGATTATGTATTTTTAATGTGCTAACGGTGGAAAAAAAATAAAACGTATGGATAGAAAACAAATTAATTCGTAGATATTCATGATATTTAATAGTACGGTTAAATTAAAAAACATTCAATATTGAGCTCGTTTTGAAGACATTGACGAGACGATTATTATGGTATAGTTTGTAGAAAAATGAACGTATTTTTTTCATTGCATTTTTGTTCATATACGATTATTTGTGTTAATATGATAATGGTGTAAAATGAAAAATGAAAAAACAAGGGATATAAAGTAAATTAAATAAGTAACTGTAAGGTGGTAAATGTAACATTGTAAGGGTGGTAAATGTTATTGTACAAAAGATTGTACAATAACCGTTTTAGAATTTTTATCTATACTATTATATAGACATATACCCGCACACGATGCGACGTGAAAAATCGTGCAATCGAAGGAACAATTGGCAAAGATATGTATCCGCTCGTAAAACATCTCGAAATCAAAATGACAACAACGTTTTCATTTTAAGTTTGTATTCTTCGTTCTTATCGATACTTTAATCTATGAACCATAGACTAAATACATTAGTTTTCATTTCGTTTTTCATTTGGTTCACTTATATGTGAATCTGTAACACCCGAAAAATCTAAGGTAAGTATTCCCCTCGTCCCTTGACTCGTGTTAAATTGAGAATCTCTTTGTGTGCTTAATTGGTGTTTTATCAATCTGTTAGGAGTATGTTAATTTGCCTAGTTAGCTTCGCTTTATCGAACCTCAGAAAAGTCAAGTTTTCGGTGTCGAAGGGAGTGGGCGCGATTGTGCCCTGGCACAATCGCCTGGCACTATCGCTGGGATTGTACCGAGGGGTCGGGGTTGGTCGCGATTGTGACTTCACGATAGTGCCCTTGGCACAATCGCCGGGCACTATCGCCTGGGATGTACCGTGAGTTGGTTGAGTGTCGCGATTGTGCCTTCGCGATAGTGCCATGGGCACAATCGCCAGGCACTATTGCCGGCGATGTCTGATGGTTTAAAAACCCAACTTTGACCTTTTTGACCACACTTTCTCACTTCTCTCGTTTTGAGCTGATCGGAAACACTTTAGGGCGATTTTCTCTCCTCTTAAAACCCTTCAACATTTACTCAAACCCTAGTGGTAGTTTGGGATATTTATTGGTGTGTAAGGGAGCTAGAAGATCACTCAAGGGAAGCATTCAAGTCTCATTCAAGTTTCCACCTTCTCACCATTCAAACCAAGTTTTCTAGGGTTTTGTATAAAACCCTAAATAGTGAGTTTTCTTCTAATATTTTCCAATGAGATACATACTTTGCACATTTACTTGCTTAACATCTCATGTTTACATAAAAGTTGATCACCTGATAAGTTTTGACCTAACTGTTACCTTTGAGATTTTGAAGGTATAGCCTTGGTCATTATTGTGGATATTGATGAGATGATGATTCTTGGCATTTGAGATTTATGATATGTAATATGATGAGTCATGGATAATATGGGAATATTTGCATGCTTTAGAGTTTTGTACCTAAACTATGCTTGGGGTTGTTGAAGTCTTATACATGTATCTTATGGGTATGGAGTTATGTATAGAGATGGACATTGTACGTACATAGAATGAACCATGAGTAAGTGCTAGGAGGATGTAGTCTTATGTGCCACTATAATGGTATGCACCTAGACCTCCGCCACTTGGAGTAATGCCTTGGAGGTAGTCTTCAAGTGTGCCGGGCCTTCGGGATGTTGCTCAAGCGAATGAACATCAAGGTACATTGACTTGAGGTAAAACTCATTGGTGTGATGGGTCTCCCCCATGATTGACCCCGTATGGATCTTGGTGGTTGAAGTGTCATATTTGTTCATAACATGCTTTATATATATGTTCACTATATTTTGATGTAACTCACTAGACCCGTTTGGTCTAACACTTGATTGTTGGTATGTATCTCAGGTTCTAGTGGCGCAAGCGCCAAGGAAGCTTAGTCAACCGTTAGTGGCGAGCACGGGAGCATTTTTGGGATGCCATATGTGAAGTTCATTCCTTCGAATATAGTTGACAACCGACCGTAATCTTATGTCTAGAAATATTTAGATTAGGAAGTTGTTATCTATTATTGATTATTTTACAAACTTGTAATTAACAGACATTTATGTTCCCTTTTTGTATGAGCTCATGAATTGACATTTTATGTATACCAATTTCCACTTTCCGGAAATTTTGTTAGCCCTATTTTTGGGGTGTTACAGAATCATAGACTAAAATATCGATAAGGACGAAGAAGTACAAACTTAAAATGAAACGTTGTTGTCATTTTGATTTCAAGATGTTTCGCGAGCGGATACGTAATTTGTCAATTGTTTCTTCGATTTCACGATTTTTCGTGCCACATCGTGCGCGGGTATATGCCTAGTTTATAATAATAATGAAATGTATTTTTAATATATTTTAGTTGATCTACGATTATGTATTTTTAATATGCTAAAGGTGGAAAAAATGTATGGATATAAAACAAACTAATTCACAGATATTCATAGTTTTTAATAGTACGGTTAAATTAAAAAAATATTCAATATTGAGCTCGTTTTGAAGGTATTGACGAAAGGATTATAATGGTATAATTGGTAAAAAAAGAAACGTATTTTTTCATTGCATTTTTTTTCATATACGATTATTTGTGTTAACATGATAATGGTGTAAAATGAAAAATGAAAAAAAAGGATATAAAGTAAATTAAATAATTAATTATAAGGTTGGTAAATGTAACATTTAATTTTAATGGATTTCCAATTCCCTCTCACATCATATCTTATTTTATTTTTAATTCATAGTTACAGTTTTTGTCTCTGAACTTTTTTGATAGATTTACTTTATACCTTTTAGTTTTACATTTTCATTATATTAACACATATAAGCATATATTAACTAAAATACGTTAAAAAAATAATTTTTAATTTTAACAAGTTACACTATTATAATCGTCTCGTTGATAACTTCGAAATGAGTCCAATATTGAATATTTTTTTATTTAATTATATTATTATATGTCATATATTATACCTTGGTTAACCGATTTTTTTTAAAAAGAGAAAAATGCATTACATCGAACGTAAGTTTTAACATCAAGATAATAAACATAATAAATACATTGCGTATTTTTTTATTTCAACAGATTCCAACTTTGATAATTCATTTAAATCAACATATTCACGAGTACGATCAAGTACGCTCTATATATTTTTCATTCACATCTAATCTACGTTTGTATGAGATAATCCACGACATTGCATCTGGAAGTGCATGACGTGTCCAATGGTGTATGAGTGTGGGCATTGGGTAATCTTCTTTTAATACCCAGTTAGTTCACCCATTAACTCTGTACGGATAGTGTCTCATGCATCTTCATGACCACCGAAACAAGTAGATATGACTCGAAATTCACAATTTTCATCGCCTAATACATTTTGTACTTGTGAGATGTATGGATGAAATAAACTCGGGATTTGATCAAGATATGAAGTTGGGGGGGGGGGTTGTCATTGGAAGTAGGAGCTATGTCTCGCTGATTCTTTATGACAAAAATCTTTGGAGTTGATAAATGTTGATGCGTTAGAATAACTGCGTCTACGAGGGTTTTCAATAATATTTTTATTTATTTCAAATCAATTACTTTACTTTATTTCAAATAATATATTATATATATGTTGAATGATTCTGTTTTCATTGATCGACATGTGATATCCCAAAATAATCGAAATTTGTGATATCCACAATTAATCACATGTGATATCCACAAAATACAACGTAATTATATATGTTAATGTGATATGTTAAAACGTATTTTTTAACATATTTTTAACATACAATAAAATAATTAAATAAAAAAATATTTAATATTGGACTCATTTCAAAGGTATCGTAGAGAAGACTATAATGGTGTAACTTGTTAAAATTAAATATTATTTTTTTAACGTATTTTAGTTAATATATGTTTATATGTATTAATATAATAAAAATGTAAAATGTAAAACTAAAAGATATAAAGTAAATCTATCAAAAGAGTTAAGAAACCAAAACTGTAAGTATCTATACTATCTTATAAATCAGATTTCTCAAAAATCTTAAAATCTTAAAGTCTTACACAACCTTTAAAGCCTAGAGTACAACACCTTCAAACACACTTTTTAAAATATGTTAATTTCAATTTCTTACAACCCTCTATTATCAGGCTTTCACTTGGCCCAAGGTGACTTTCCATCTCCCAAGAATAGATCTGCATTTCCAAATTTCAAAATCTCTTAAAAACAATTTTTGTTGCACAATGTACAAGTGTTTTCTGCACAATCTCTTAAAATCTCTTAAATACCACTTCAATAGCTTAAGGTACAACTTCAATACATAAACTTTTTTTACTCCTCATCATAACCCGTGCAACTCATCGCTCATTACCCAAGACGACGATTCAGACTCTTCTCTGCTTCCAAAACGACGCTTCAGAACGATTCTGGTGATCTCAAATATGCAGAGCTCCGGACGATTCAGGCTATTCTTTCGCTCCGCTCGCTACTCTCGCCGAACACACATCAGGTACACAACTTAGGGTTAGCTTTCGATCGATTTGTTTGCTCTGATTCGAGTTTGATTTTTGTTTGCTCTCATTCGATTTTTGATGTTGTCTATACATACCAAATCGATTTGATTTTTTGTTTGCCAGACGATTTCGATTTCGATTTTGATGTTCTGTATACATACCAAACGAGTTTGCATTATGTTTGCTCTCATTCGGTTTTTGATGTTGTGTATACATACCAAATCGATTTTTGGATGATTTTTTTGTAATCGATTCAGACGGTTTTTGATGTTGTGTATACATACCAAATCGATTCAGACGATTTTGATATGTATCGTTAGTTGAAATGATGTTGCTTAGTTCCAGCTTAATCGATTTGTGGATGATTTTTTTTGTAATCGATTTTTGCTTTGGATGATTCAGACTATAATAATTCATTCTTTCTAAATGATGTTGCTTAGTTCCCGCTTAATCTGAAACATCTCCAGGTTTTTAACTCTGTAATTTTATAGTACATTTGAGATTATCTGAAGTTTGAAATTTCATGTTTGAAAGATGTAGTCCGACTATTTTGAGGTAAAGGTTTTTCTTCTTTTTTGGTTGTTTTTCTTCTTTTTGGTTTGTTTGGCTTGAATCTGTCCACTGTCCTTTGTTTATTTTTTGTGCAATAAACAAAGATTGTTTCTTCTTTGTGTTCAATCCTATTTTGAGGTAAAGATTTCGGTTTTGACTCTCGAGTTGATAGAATGGTTTAGCTTTTAGTTGAAATTTGCTTTATTATCATGATATGTTGTTATTCGTTCTTTTGATCTACGAATAAGATCTTGCAACTCATGAAATCAAAGTGGGTTCCTTTCTTTGGGCAAGAATGCGTTTGTGTTCTGAATTCTGGGGAAATATGGTTTTGTTTCTCAGATACCCAACTCGAATTCAAAGTAATCTCTTCTCTGTTGTCTCCTAATCTTTTTAAACTTGTTAAATATATGATGATTTTTGTAAACTTATAAAGGTTTTTGTGGTAGCTTTTAGATATAATCTTTGAAATCAAACCCAAATATTGGAAACAAGTATGCTTATTGATGTAAAGATTTCGGTTTTGACTCTCGAGTTGATAGAATGGTTTAGCTTTTAGTTGAAATTTGCTTTATTATCATGATATGTTGTTATTCGTTCTTTTGATCTACGAATAAGATCTTGCAACTCATGAAATCAAAGTGAGTTCCTTTCTTTGGGCAAGAATGCGTTTGTGTTCTGAATTCTGGGGAAATATGGTTTTGTTTCTCAGATACCCAACTCGAATTCAAAGTAATCTCTTCTCTGTTGTCTCCTAATCTTTTTAAACTTGTTAAATATATGATGATTTTTGTAAACTTATAAAGGTTTTTGTGGTAGCTTTTAGATATAATCTTTGAAATCAAACCCAAATATTGGAAACAAGTATGCTTATTGATGTAAAGATTTCGGTTTTGACTCTCGAGTTGATAGAATGGTTTAGCTTTTAGTTGAAATTTGCTTTATTATCATGATATGTTGTTATTCGTTCTTTTGATCTACGAATAAGATCTTGCAACTCATGAAATCAAAGTGGGTTCCTTTCTTTGGGCAAGAATGCGTTTGTGTTCTGAATTCTGGGGAAATATGGTTTTGTTTCTCAGATACAAGTGGAGCCTTCTTTCTTGTTTTTAAAAGCAAGAATACAAGTGGCTCGATTCTCAAGTTTGATTTTCTTAATTTCAGGTGCAAAAGATTCAGATTTTGACTCCTAACATTGGAGTTGTATATAGGTAAGAATTTAAAGCGAAAATGTAAAAACACTTTTAGTTTAATCTTGAACTGATTTTGCTCCAAATTTTCATCAGCCCCCCAAAATCAATTTCGCTTCGATCGTCGATCACCATCCAGTGTCGTTGATCACCATCCAGCCGACCTGCTCAGGTACGTTTCTTCATTGGTCTTCATTTCACAATTGGTTCGACTTCATAAAAATGGTGTAAAAATCAAGAATTCACAAAAAAAACCAGAAGGATTGGGGCTTTTTGTGTGTTTTATTTTAATATGTTTGAATGTAACAACACTTTTAGTTTAATCTTTTATTTTAATATGTTTGAATGTAACAACACTTTTAGTTTAATCTTTTATTTTAATATGTTTGAATGTAACAACACTTTGAATGTAACAACACTTTTAGCGAAAATGTAACAACACTTTTAGTTTAATCTTGAACTGAGTTTAATCCTATTGGATGATGTTTTTCGAGCTGTTTTTCAAGCCAATGAACAACCCATTAGCTTTTGTTTTTTGACTACAAATTTAACCAAGTTTATAATCAAAACAACACTATAGAAATCAAAGTTAGGTAACTGCCCTTAGATGCCGTTTTTCAGCCAATTAACAGACCCTTAGGTGCTGTTTTTTGAGCCAATTAACAGCCCCTTGAATTCTCTTTTTCGAGCCAATTAACAGCCCCTTAGAAGTTGTTTTTGAGCCAATTAACTACCTATTAGATGATGTTTTTCGAGCTATTTTTGGTTGTTATTTACTATATAATGTATACGTGTGCTTTTCCTATTAGATGAAATTTCCATAAAGCATTTTTGCTAACCTTAAAATTTATAAACTTTTGTATCACTTTTATCTTAACACAACTACATAGATTTTAGAGAAAACGTTTGTAAAAGAAATTGTTTTTTAGGGGATTATTTTTCTATTTAATATATAAGGTTGTTTTATCTAGAAAATGGATTGTGTAACGGCACTAGGTTGATATGTAGAGGTTTCCAGCCGAACGTCATTGATGCAGAAATAGCTGTTGGCCAGCATACTGGTAAGAGGGTATTTTTACCAAGAATTCCTCTATGTCCGTCTGAAGATGACATGTTCCCGTTCAAACTGAAGAGAAAACAGTTTCCCATTCGACTTTGTTTTGCTATGACAATCAATAAAGCTCAAGGGCAAACAATTCCGGTGGTAGGTGTTTATCTACCAGAACCGGTATTCTCGCACGACCAACTTTATGTGGCATTGTCAAGAGGGATATCGCGTGGCACTACAAAGGTATTAGTGAAGCCTACAAAAAAGTTCAATCGGGACGGAGTCTACACATCAAATGTGGTTTATCGAGAAGTTTTGAGTGATGATTGTATATGATTAAAACATGTTTGTAATTTCTATTTTGTTTAAACAAAAAATTTTGACTTATTGGATGAGAAATTGCATTAAGTTTTCATTTTTGGATTTATGATACATTCCGTTGCAAAATTTTAAAAGTTAAATGTATCTTGATAGAATATGTGAACCACCAAGTATTTCAAAGTTGTTTTGCATAAATTTGATATTTAAAATTAAAATGCATCTTGATAGAACTTTAACATCCCGCCGCATTGCGCGGGTATTCAACTAGTATATATCAATAACTACTTTCAAGAACCGTTAGTAGAGATAAGTTTGAAAATTCTATCTGTAACTCAATTCCATTTGAAAATATTCAAAATCTCTATTTTGACGTAAAAATCTTTAATGATTTTGTTCATTTGGGAAGGGAGAGAGAGTTTTGTCAAATCAAGATGCGGAAAACTAAACGTCTTTTTTGTATTGCGACCGCTTGTCTTCACTCCATAGTTTCCGTTTAATTTGTTCTCAGTCTTTTTCAAGCTTCATTCATTCCTATATTCAACACCAAATAAACCAAATCCTAAAAATTTCTTGCTTTCAGGTATCTACTTGGTGCTTCTTGCATCATCAATTCATACAATATTGCTTTCACTTAATTACCCACCAAAAGTTCACAACTTTAATACTCATCTTAATTATATTTGTTTCCTACAAACTAGGGTTTATATATATGCATGTGATTCAAACTGATTTCAAATTTGTTTCTGCAGATAGATATTTCGTTTTGTATATATGATGGCGGGAAGTTCGTTTAAGGACGATAATTGTGATGTTATTTCTCCACGAACTCTTCTTTTGGTTGGAAGGATCGGTAATGGGAAAAGTGCAACAGGAAATAGCATTCTTGGAAAGAATACATTCGAATCGAAGCGAAGTTATTGTGGTGTAACAACTACTTCTAAGTTGGAAACTACTGTGCTAGAAGATGGGCAGACCCTTAATCTGATTGATACTCCTGGTGGTATGGATGAATAACTCAGTTAATTAATTAAATATGTTTAATAAGATTTTTTTATGGAAATTTGTAGTATATAAATGAAAAGGGGATATGTTCAGATATTTCTGCAAAGTTTTATTTTTTTAAGTAATTTAGGTAAAAAAATTATTGTTCTTATATTCTTAGTTCACTCAGTTACTTATGACAGTTGCTCTAGTTTTTCGGTCAGTTTTGACGAAACCCCGCATTTTGACGGTTGTTTCTCATGCATTGATTGTTTTGCTATGGCTAGAATCATGCTACATTACTATCATTAGTTGGTTGTTTTGTTCATTATATCTCAATTTTTTGATCTTTTAGATTTTTAATAAATCAATTCACGTAATGTTAATTTATTTATATATATCTAGAATGAAATTATATAAAATAATTTTATAATTTGATATTCGATTAACCAATATGGTAAAAGAATAATTGAAACCAAACTTACCGTATTTTGTTAACCGAACCATTTACATGCAATCCGCGCAACCCGAAATCGTTTTGGTTTGGGTGAGTTATTTGGTTTTAGATTCTTTTGATACCCTTTCGGGCCTAGTCACCCCAAGTTTCTGGATCCACCACTGTTTCACGTGATGATGAATATGGACACATGCATGACAATCTCTTCGTTGTTCTCGGTATGTAAATGAGGTTCTCAATATAGTTTAGTTTTAGACTTTAATATACGTTGACAATGTGGCAGGATTGTTTGATTCTTCTGTTGATGCTGAGTTTGCTTTGAAGGAGATCATTCATTGCACAAATATGGCGAAGGATGGTGTTCATGCCTTTCTAGTTGTTCTTTCAGTTCGAAGTCGCTTTTCACTAGAGGAACAAGCTGCAATAAATAGCTTGCAGGCTTTGTTCGGAAAGATTTATGATTACATGATCATAGTTTTCACTGGTGGCGATGAACTCGAAGCGGATGATGTAACTTTTGAAGATTTCATATGTGACTCTCCTGAAGCATTAAAGGTGGAGTAGGCCCTTAAATTAGTCAGCATTTGTTGTGTTTATATTTGAATTGTTGCCCCAATTTAAAGTTAATTACTTTGAGTTATTGTTTCAGGAAATCATACGACAGTGCGGGGATCGTTGTGTTCTTTTTGATAACAAGTCGAAAGATGAAAGTAAGAGAGCAAATCAATTGCATAAACTTCTTTTTCTTGTTGACATGGTGGCAAGAAACAATGGTGGAAAGCCATTTACCATTGCTGAATTGAAGGTAAAATTAAACTTACAATTGTTTATCACAATCGTATTGCAATTTTAAAACACTAGTGAGAATTCATCATCTTCACATCATCATTATATATTTTATATATTCCATTACAGGCAGAAAAATTCCAAGTCATGAAGGAGACCAAGCTGAACAAAGATCAGATGCATGACGAGGAGTTTGCAGGACTATTTGAAATGGTAATACGTAGCTATCTAGTTAATGATGGTTAATTTATGCTAAGATTATATTTAAGAAAATAGATAGAAAAGTAGATTTGTGAGCTTCTCTCAAAGTTGTGGGTTATCAATAATTGTCACCATGGTTAGGGGGTTATTGGGTCAGTTTGCTAATAAATAAATATATGTTAATATATAAATTGGTGATCGATCATCCAGGTTGAGCCAAAATTGAAGGAGACAACTTTGGCTCTTGAACGACAATTGGCAGAAGAGCGTGCTGCTGGGGTGATGGTCTTAGAAAAAGCCGTGGCTGATCAAAAGAAATTAGATGATATGAAACGTGATTTGAAAATGCAGATAGAGATGTCAGAACTGAGGCGGGAGAAGCTCCGCATGCGAGCGAGGATTACCACCCCGTGTGTGTTTTTATGATTCAACCATATATAAGAACCCATTTTGAACGTACGTATGCATATTAACATTGTTTCAAAATGTTTTATTTGTATTTCAGTTTCGAGCTACTGATCAACTAGCTTCGATGTTTACGAGTGTTGACAACTTTTGGTATTGGGTTTATATTTTTATGAATGTTTTTACATTGATCAAGAGAGAGATGAATCGAAATGGTAATCCAACTCTTACTTATAATGCCAATCACATATCAAAATTTTTTTTCATACAAGCCGCTCATGTATTAAAAATCCATCCTCAAAAGACAATTAATCGAAAAGTTTGTCATATATTTTTAATATTTAAGTATAAAAACTTCAAAATTAGTACTTCAAATAACAATAATATATACAAAATTAGTAACCGAAAGTAAAAAATTTATTTGCTACATATAGGTTAAGTGATTAAAATGATTGGAAGATTAATTTTGTGGTTTGCTTATGGGTTGTGTTTTGATTAAAAAATTTATTTTTTTTGTTGTGTTAAACAACTCTAACACAACATTTGTACAATTTGAAAATTGTCAACTTTTTAAAAAAAAATTAAAGCATAACATACCCCAACAACCCATGCGGACCAATTAGGAAGTGAGCAGGCTTCTGTAGACCTGCTCACTGGATTACTGCAAGAAAAAAAATTGTTCGTCTGAAACCAAATCTATAACGGAAAGTAAACACGAGTGGATCGTTGGATCACCACTTTATATACAAGAGCTCATAATTTCGAATCTTTGCCAGACCATTTACTTAAACGTTACAATGTTATTTCTCAAAATATATATTAACCGGGAAAAAATATAATTAGAAGGATATAACTTACAATCTCGAGGACAATTATAAGCATTACCACCAATATACCAAGACAACTTTTTGTTATATTTTTCTCTCATTTTGATTTTATTATATATTTTTTTTATGTTATTTTTCTTCCTAGGGTCAATCCATCTTCAAAATTGACACCTTTTATCTCATTTTCATAGGCAACATATATTTATTTTAAGGGTCAAGATCGATTCCACAATTTTATTTTTCTCAAAGTTAGTACGTGTCCACCTTCAAAAATAATTGTGTAATTTTCAACTTTACCTTTAATTTTGATGGAAAAAATTACCACCTCTATTATTAAAGATAAAAAAATTTAACCGAGATAGCTCAATTGATAATAATAAGTCATAGGTCTTTGAAAAAATTCTCCTCGGGTATGAGTTTTCCAATGCCATTCGGGATTTTTTCTGTTTTGCTAGACCTTGGAATTAGTCGAGATAATAAAAGATAAAAAAAAAACTGTTATTTAGTTAATTAAAAATACAATAATTACATCTTTCTAAAAAATAGTGGAATTGCGTGATTTAATTTTGTATAACCGAAGAGTCTTTTCTGTAGTTTACTTGGCGACTGTTTGCCTTCCGTCCCTTGTTTTAAATCATTCCCATTTGTTTCAAGCTTCATCATCCATTGTTGACAAACCCTCAAAATTTCTTGTTCTTAGGTATTACCTTCGTTCTTATAATTCTTCTATAATCAATTGCTGTACATTTCTTTTTATTGCCTACAAAAAAAAAAAAAGATTTGCTACTTCAATGCTCATTATTTATTTTTTAAAAATTAGTATTAATTATTTTTCATCTTTACTAGGTTTACATCACTCAAAGCTACATTAAACTATGATTCTTTCACTGTTAAAAAAATGTTCAAACTGACTTTAAATGTTTTTTTCTTTCTGTTGATAGATTTTGCATTTTGTATAATGGGGGGAAGTGATGCTAGAACCCTTGTTTTGGTTGGGAAAACTGGGAATGGCAAAAGTGCCACAGGTAATAGTATCCTTGGAAAGAAGAGTTTTAAATCCAAACGCAGTTTATCTGGAATTACAAGTACTTCTGAGGTGGAGACCGCAGTTCTGGAAAATGGTCAACTGCTTCATGTGATTGACACTCCTGGTAGGGGATATATATATATATATATATATACATATATAATATTTATAGAGGAAGGTTCAGGGGAAACCTTAAAAAAAATGAAAAAGTGAAGAACCCACTGATGGTTGTTCAGGATGGTATACATATATGCATACATGTAAGTAACTGAAGTTGTTTTGTGGTTTTTATATACATATGCATATGTACATGTGCATCTTACAAATTACTAGCATGCCCATATCAGGTGTTCATCAGTTTTTATTTTTTTGGGGTTACCCATATTTATAATCTAACATCTGTAACTACTTTTCTACTTTTGTTAGTCATATATTATCTTCGATTAGACTTTAACATTGACACTCTGGCAGGTCTTTTTGATTCTTCTGTTGATCCTGGAACTATTGGGAAGGAGATTGTTAGTTGTATCAAGATGGCCATCGACGGTATTCATGCCCTTTTGCTTGTATTCTCAGTTCGCACTCGCTTCTCTGAAGAAGAGAAATCTGCAATAAGTAGCTTGCAGGATTTGTTTGGGGAAAAGATTCGTGATTACATGATAGTTGTTTTTACGGGTGCTGATGAATTAGAGGAAGAAGATGGCAAGAATACCTTGGAAGAGTTCTTATCTGACTGTCCTGAATCGTTGAAGGTATCGTAAACCATTAATTCAAGATGTTTGCATTGCCAGTCCACAAATTGTTGTTTATATATGTTAATTGGATTATATAAATTTGATTTTTGTTTCAGGAAATCCTATGTTTGTGTGGCAACCGTTGTGTTCTTTTTGATAACAAGACGAACGATGAAACTAAGAAAACCGTTCAAGTACAGCAACTTCTTTCTTGTGTAAACATGGTGTTAGGCAAGAATGGTGGAGAGCCATATACCAATGAAATTTTTACTGAATTACAGGTGAAACTTACTGTTTATTAGTTACCAATTAATTTTAGCTTTTCACTTGATCCATAATGGCAATATATTGCAATCTTTTTGGTAACAATGTTCACTTGATAGAAATGGAAGAAGGAACTTGAGGAGAAGAAGAGTGATGAGAAGAAGAGTGATGAGCATTTTACCCGAATATTTGAAATGGTATCTTTATACATACGATTATATTTATTTTTTGTTTATAATAATTCAGTCTCTTCTTAAAAATGTCTACATCTCACTGAGTTACATGTTTCTTAACTTTGATAAAACAAATTTACTCCTGATGTAAAAAATGAGTGCTAGTAGTTAATATGCTGCTACTGTCAATGGGTTTTTTGTACATTGTTTATGTGAATCACTACATCTAAAGTGTACTAATAAACTGATTTATTGGATCAAACATTAAGCATTACAATAAGTTTGTTTTTTAATTGGGACATTTAAAACCAAAATGTCCTATTAACTATTTTATAGTTCACTTTGAAAATTTGTTCTATAAACCCAAATATACTACAAAAAAATGTGTTTATAATAACAAAATAGCTAATATAACTTTTTATTTTAATTTTTTTTCTAAAACCTTGTCAAAACACATAAACGAGTTCTTATAAACTTCTTGTAACACTTCTAGGGAGGATATTTTATTGTTTAGTGCTATGCAGTGAACTTATTAGGACACTTGTACATTGTTAATTAGCATCCTTATTACATGTTTTAAGCTGTTGTAGTGGATGCTAGTGTCACATATTTGAAGTTGTTGATATAAATTATGCTTGGACAAGTGGCTTATTATTGGTTCACAGGTTGAGGTCAAGCTAATGAAGATGAAGTTGAAGTTTGAACGAGATTTGTTCGAAGAGCAGGCTGCTCGGAGGAAGATTGAAGAGGATGCTAAAACGTCAAGAAAGAAAGCGGAGGATGATATCGATAGGATGAAACAAGAGTCGAAGAAGACACTACTAGAAAAATCACTATCACCGACGGACGTTTCCGACGGATTTTCCGTCGGAAAAATTTCCGACGGATTTCCGACGGATTTCCGGCGGATTTCAAAAAAGTCAACAAAAGTCAACATCACCTTAAATCCGTCGGAAATCCGCCACTGAAATTTTACGGAAAATAAATACTTATATTCTCTTTAATATTTGTGGCGGATTTGTGGCGGATTTGTGACGGATAAAATATCCGTCACAAATCCGCCACAAATCCGTCACAAATATTTGTTTAATTGAAATTAAAATACTTAATTAAATAAATTAGTAACTAAACAAGCAAATTAGAAAATAATTTGTTTAATTTTCCGACGGATTTCCGACGGAAAATAATTTAATTTTAATTTAAATTATTTTCCGTCGGAAATCCGTCGGAAAATTTAAAATTTTAAAATTAACTCTTATTTATAGAAATGATTTTTAAAATAGGAATTTTAAAAATTTTAAAATTTTAAAAATTCAAATTATTTTCCGACGGATTTCTGACGGAAAATAATTTAAATTAAAATCAAATTATTTTCCGTCGGAAATCCGTCGGATAATTTAAAATTTTAAAATTAACTCTTATTTATAGAAATGATTTTTAAAATAGGAATTTTAAAAAATTTAAAATTTTAAAAATTCAAATTATTTTCCGACGGATTTCCGACGGAAAATAATTTAAATTAAAATTAAATTATTTTCCGTCGGAAATCCGTCGGAAAATTTAAAATTTTAAAATTAACTCTTATTTATAGAAATGATTTTTAAAATAGGAATTTTAAAAATTTTAAAATTTTAAAAATTCAAATTATTTTCCGACGGAAAATAATTTAAATTAAAATCAAATTATTTTCCGTCGGAAATCCGTCGGAAAATTTAAAATTTTAAAATTAACTCTTATTTATAGAAATGATTTTTAAAATAGGAATTTTAAAAATTTTAAAATTTTTAAAATTCAAATTATTTTCCGACGGATTTCCGACGGAAAATAATTTAAATTAAAATTAAATTATTTTCCGTCGGAAATCCGTCGGAAAATTTAAAATTTTAAAATTAACTCTTATTTATAGAAATGATTTTTAAAATAGGAATTTTAAAAATATTAAAATTTTAAAAATTCAAATTATTTTAAAAATATTACCTTAAATCCGTCGGAAATCCGCCACAAATCCGCCACTGAAATTTTACGGAAAATAAATACTTATATTCTCTTTAATATTTGTGGCGGATTTGTGGCGGATTTGTGACGGATAAAATATCCGTCACAAATCCGTCACAAATATTTGTTTAATTGAAATTAAAATACTTAATTAAATAAATTAGTAACTAAACAAGCAAATTAGAAAATAATTTGTTTAATTTTCCGACGGATTTCCGACGGAAAATAATTTAAATTAAAATTAAATTATTTTCCGTCGGAAATCCGTCGGAAAATTTAAAATTTTAAAATTAACTCTTATTTATAGAAATGATTTTTAAAATAGGAATTTTAAAAATTTTAAAATTTTAAAAATTCAAATTATTTTCCGACGGATTTCTGACGGAAAATAATTTAAATTAAAATCAAATTATTTTCCGTCGGAAATCCGTCGGATAATTTAAAATTTTAAAATTAACTCTTATTTATAGAAATGATTTTTAAAATAGGAATTTTAAAAAATTTAAAATTTGAAAAATTCAAATTATTTTCCGACGGATTTCCGACGGAAAATAATTTAAATTAAAATTAAATTATTTTCCGTCGGAAATCCGTCGGAAAATTTAAAATTTTAAAATTAACTCTTATTTATAGAAATGATTTTTAAAATAGGAATTTTAAAAATTTTAAAATTTTAAAAATTCAAATTATTTTCCGACGGATTTCCGACGGAAAATAATTTAAATTAAAATCAAATTATTTTCCGTCGGAAATCCGTCGGAAAATTTAAAATTTTAAAATTAACTCTTATTTATAGAAATGATTTTTAAAATAGGAATTTTAAAAATTTTAAAATTTTTAAAATTCAAATTATTTTCCGACGGATTTCCGACGGAAAATAATTTAAATTAAAATTAAATTATTTTCCGTCGGAAATCCGTCGGAAAATTTAAAATTTTAAAATTAACTCTTATTTATAGAAATGATTTTTAAAATAGGAATTTTAAAAATATTAAAATTTTAAAAATTCAAATTATTTTAAAAATATTAAAATATTAAAATTATTTTAAAATAGGAATTTTTAAAAATACAAAAATTCTTATTTTAAAACCTTTTCTATGGGTTTAAAAATTCCAAAAAAAAAATCTTATTTTAAAAAGCATTTTTTAGAGTAATGGTTATTTTAAAATTTAATTAAAATTCCAAGTTATTTCTGACGGAAATTAATTTAATGAACTTTGTAGCGGTTTGTAAATTTTTTTTACGTTTTTGTGTATTTATTTTTTCAAAACTCATCTCCATTTATTCTTATTTATATCTAATTGAGCTTTACAGGTTTTTTTTTGTGTCTTAGTGGTTCGTATTGGGCTATGGTGGTTTAGTTTATTATCAAACTGACTGCACACCACACACACCACACACATAATGGTTCTTAGTTGTCTAATTAACATAAATACACGACACATGCATCTATGAAGTCGATACACGTAAATAAGCATATAATAAGTCATTACTTGTGTGTTTGGGCAGTAATAAGTCAATAACGATCATAACAGACTTTGATGGGTTCAATTGGGATTTGACGAGTTATATTCATCTTATATCAGTTTTGTTGGGCTTAAATCGGTTCAATTGGGTTTTACTAGGTTATATTGGGCTTAAATCGATTCAACTGGACTTAAATCGGTTCTAATGGTCTTAAATCATTTCTATTGGGTTTTATTATGTTATATTGGGCCTTGTTAAGTCGATAACAATCATAATGGGCTTAGATGGGTTCAATTGTGATTTGATGGGTTATATTGATCTTAAGCCGGTTCAATTGGGCTTAAATCGAGTATGTTGGGCTTAAACCGGTTCAACTGGGCTTAAATCGATTCAGTTGGGTTTTACTAGGTTATATTGGGCTTAAACCGGTTCAACTGGGCTTAAATCGATTCAGTTGGGTTTTACTAGGTTATATTGGGCTTAAGTCGGTTCAATTGGGTTTTTACTACGTTATATTGGGTCTAATTGACCTTAATACATAACACATGCATCTATGCAGTTGATACATGCACACAAGCACGCAATAAGTCACCACTGGTGTTGGGCTTAAACTGATTCAAATGGGCTTAAATCGGTTCAATTGGGTTTTAATAGGTTATATTGGGCCTTAATAAATCAACAATGCTCGTAATGGGCTTTATTAGGCTTTGATGGTTCTATTGGGCTTAAATCGGTTCAATTGGGTTTTTAATAGGTTATGTTGGGCCTTAATAAGTCAACAATGCTCGTAATGGGCTTTATTGGGCTTTGATGGTTCTATTGGGCTTAAACCGATTCAATTGGATTTTAATCGGTTATATTGGGCCTTAACAAGTCAACAATGCTCGTAATGGGCTTTGATGGCCTTTATTTGGCTTTGATTGTTCTATTGGGCTTAAATAAGTTCAATTGGGTATATTGGTCTTAACAAGTCACCAACAATCACAATTGGCTTTGATGGGTTCAGTTGGACTTAAACTGGTTCAATTGGGCTTAAATCAGTTGTATTGCTCTTTGATGGGCTATATTGCGTGTGAATCGGTTAATTGAAAAACTAACGATGATAATTCCAAAAGCAGGGTCTCAAAAATATTAGAACATTAAACATTTCAAAAAAAATATTATTTGAAAACCTTTTCTATTAATAAGAGTTATTTAAAAAAAAAAAATTAAAGATCAATTATTTTCCGACGGATTTCCGACGGAAAATAATTTAATTTTTTAAATTAAATTATTTTCCGTCGGAAATCCGTCGGAAAATAATTCATTTTTTTTCAAAAAAACATTTATTATTTGAAAACCTTTTAAAAATTGGGCGGGTCTCAAAAGCGTTTATTATTATTTAAAAAATATTATTTGAAAACCTTTATTATTTGAAAACATGTATTATTTGAAAACTTTGAAAACATTTAATAAATTTAAACTGATTCAAATTTATTATTATTTAAAAATGTAATTTTTTTTTAAGAAAATGATTTGGGCGGGTCTCAAAACAACCCAAATCCCAATCCCGCTCCAAAATCCCAAATCCCCCAAAACAACCCTAACACGACCTCCCTCTCCCTCCTCCGGCGCTCCCTCCCCTCTCCCCCTCCGGTGCTCTCGGCGACCTCCCTCCCACGGTGCTCCCTCCCACGGTGCTCCTTCCCCTCTCCCCCTCCGGTGCTCTCGGCGACCTCCCACGCGGCTCCCTCCCACGGTGCTCCCTCCCTTCTCCGAACTCAAGAGCTTCTGAGGTCGTCGATCAACTCAGAACTCAGGAGCTTCAACTAGGTATACAATTTTACGTTTTTAGTGATCTCTGTTTTCTGATTTCTCATTCGGTCTCTGATTTTTTTTTCCTGATTTTTAGCTAGCCTACTGTTTTTTTTATTTCTTTCTATCCATGAACAAAAGTAAACAAAAGAAAACAAGATTTTTAGCTAGCCTACTGTTTTCTGTTTTTTACGTTTTTTAGTGATCTCTGTTATCTGTTTTCTGTTTTTTACGTCTTTCTATCTATTAGTTTTTTAGCTTCTGATGTTTTTTACGTTTTTTATCTATTAGTTATATTGGGCCAGAGTCTGATGGAAAATAAAACAAAGTAGAACAAAGTAGCAAGTCCACCGGAACGCTAGATTGCTGCCAATTTCTCGAAAAACGTTGGAAATTGAGTTGAAACTAAACCACACAAAAAATAAAATAATGGGTTGCAAGTATGACACACGAGAGTCCTCGGATCATAGCTTTATACAAAATGATAATACAATTAACTTTTTTGGTGGAAATAATTACAAGAACCCATTTTTGAACAATTCTTAAGTTTTGGATAATCTGTTGAATCAAAAGAGTAGGTTAAAATCCCCATACAATTTTCATTTTGTTTATTTTTTGGAAGATTGTATTAAAAAAAGGTAATTAAGGGTGACAACGTAAAGGGGTTGATTGTTGTTTTTTTCCTGTTAAGATTAACGTAAAGGGGTTAAATGATATATGGTAAATCGTAATTTTGTTAAATGATATATGGTAAATCATGAGTACGATACATTATGATTGATTATTTGTAGTTGGGTTGCCAATTGTTGGGCAAACATTAGGCTTGATTGTATATGGAAATATTAGTTTTATAGCCGTTATGTCGTCGAATTTTTAAAAAACAATTGCTTGCGTTTTCAAGTCATTCAAAATGTGCAAAAGACTAATCACCATGGTTAAATGATATATGGTAAATCGTAATTTTGTTAAATGATATATGGTAAATCATGAGTACGATACATTATGATTGATTATTTGTAGTTGGGTTGCCAATTGTTGGGCAAACATTAGGCTTGATTGTATATGGAAATATTAGTTTTATAGCCGTTATGTCGTCGAATTTAAAAAAAAAACAATTGCTTGTGTTTTCAAGTCATTCAAAATGTGCAAAAGACTAATCATACTTTCGTCAATTTGTAGATATGTCAACTAATACCGATAGAGGATGGATGTATAAACGTTTAAATAGGGGTGGTCTATTAAATCCAGTTTTTAATGAGGAAATAGGTAGATTTTTGGATTTTGCGTTTGCAAATGAGGAAGGTGATGAAATAAGATGTCCTTGTAAAAAATGCAAGCTTCTCAAATACAAAGGGAGAGAGGAGGTGAATTTAGACTTATTAAGAAAGGGATTCATGCTTTCTTACACTCACTGGTATGCACACGGTGAAATAGCACCCATTCAACAACCGCAACAAACAATAGTGGACGAAGACTATAATGAGTTTGATGGTGTTCAACAAATGGTGATGGATCAAAATGTTCCTGGTACATCCAGTACGTGGGACGAGCAAGATCCAAATCCACATGCACAGAAATTCTATAATATGTTAGAAGCTGCAGACCAACCATTGTGGGAGGGATGTCAGAGATTTTCGAAGTTAGAGGCCGCCGCAAGATTTTTGAATTGGAAGGCAGATTGCAATGTACCAGAGTCGACCTATAATCGTAACATTTCGATGGTTAAAGAAATGCTACCCGACGGTGAACAATTGGTTGGTAGCTTTTACGATACAAAGAAGATGTTGAAGCAACTTGCTCTTCCGAAAGAAAAGATCCATGCTTGCAAAAACCATTGCATGCTATTCTATAAGGATTTTGCTAATGATAACAGTTGTCGAGTGTGCGGGGAGTCTCGTTACAAGACAACTGGCCGGAACAGTAAGGTGCCTAATCTGGTGATGACGTATTTGCCGATTGCACCCAGATTACAACGGTTATATATGTCTAAGAAAACAGCAAAGGAGATGACTTGGCACCATGATCATCAAACTCAGTCGGGAAAGATGGTACATCCGAGTGATGGGGAGGCTTGGAAACATTTTGACAGGAAACATCCTGATTTTGCTCAAGAGATCGGGAATGTTCGTCTTGGATTATGTACGGATGGCTTCAACCCTAATAACTCGAACTCTAATCCGTATTCACTATGGCCTGTCTTTCTTACAAACTACAATCTACCGCCTTGGATGTGCATGAAAGAGTGTTATGTCCACCTGGCTTTGCTTATTCCTGGAAAGAAGAGTCCCGGACAGAATTTGGACGTATTTCTTCGACCCTTGATCGACGAGTTAAGAACGTTATTCTTCGAGGGTATCTATACCTATGATGCTTGTCGTAGGACGAATTTCACAATGAGGGCCATACTGTTGTGGACGGTTAGTGACTTTCCTGCATATGCCATGCTTTCTGGTTGGAGCACGCATGGCAAGTTAGCTTGTCCATATTGCATGGGTTATGTATGTGCGTTCCAGCTACGAAGCGGAGGAAAGTCGTGTTGGTTTGACTGTCACCGCAAGTTTCTCCCAATGAGACACACATTTAGGCGTGACAGGATCCGATTTCGTAAGGGACATACCGAAAAAGCCGATCCACCCCCACTGCCAACCGGGGACCAAATATGGAATCAAGTTTGTAGCCTTTCTACAGTTTATGATGGTGTCCCACATGGGTCAAGGCACTATAGAAAGCCTGTGGGTTTTGGGATAACACACAATTGGGTAAAGCGAAGCATTTTCTGGGAGCTGCCGTATTGGCACACTTTGTTGATACGACATAACCTGGATGTAATGCACATTGAGAAGAATGTGTTTGATAATTTGTTTCACACGATAATGGACACACCAAAATCAAAGGACAACATCAAAGCAAGGAAAGACATAGAGGAATACTGCAATCGACCGGAGTTGCATATCAGAGAGGAACGAAATAAAATCTTCAAACCGAAAGCTTCATACACATTGAACAAAGGGCAAGTAAGAATGGTGTGTGATTGGTTGAAGAAATTGAAATTTCCAGATGGCTATGCTTCCAACATAGGGTCATTAGTAAACCTTGCGGATGGTAGTTTCTATGGCTTCAAGAGTCATGACTGTCACGTGTTTATGCAAAGACTTCTCCCTATTTCCATTAAAGGGATGGTACCAACTCAGATCTGGGATGCTATCACTGAGTTGTGCACATTCTTTCGTGCAATATGCTCAAAGGTGTTACAAGTTGACGACTTGGAACAATTGCAGACAAGTATAATTGAAACTATTTGTAAGTTGGAAAGAGTTTTTCCACCGGGGTTCTTTGATTCCATGGAACACCTTGTGGTACATCTGGCACGTGAGGCATTAGTCGGGGGTCCGGTTCAATACAGATGGATGTATCTCTACGAGAGACGTCTAGGGTCCTTGAAAAGAACAATCAGAAATAGAGCAAGGGTAGAAGGATCGATTGTGGAGGCATATTTGGTTAATGAACTATCTACCTATTGTGCGTTATATTTTGAACCAACGGTAGAGACACGACTAAACCGCGAGCCTCGGAATTTTTCCCCCGCATGTGAGTCTTCCGACCAACGGTTAAGCGTATTTAAAACCCCGTGTCGTCCATTATATGATAAGGCGGGAAGACATTGTCAACTTGAAGATGGAGATATGCACAAGGCTCACACATACATCTTGCTTAATTGTGAAGAAGTCTCTCCTTTCACATACATGTTCACTGATATGGTTAGACGTAACGAGCCTTATATTGATGAAGCGGGTCTCGATGTACGTAGAAATGAACAATTTGCCGGTTGGTTTGAGAGCTACGTAAGTGTATACATATTACAGTGAACATATATGTTATTCCTTCATTTTTATGTTTTTTTATGATTATTTGTCATGTATAGGTTATGTCTTGTACCGACCCCACTATCGATCGTCTGAAAGTGTTGGCAGCTAGACCCCTCCGTTATGTTTGGAGACACCCAGGTTTTTTTGCAAATGGCTACAAGTTTCACACGCAAACTCACAGTACCGGTCGCACCACACATAACAGTGGAGTATGCGTGAGAGGCTCTTGTTACTCCGAGTATGAGTCTGACTACTATGGATTGTTGGATGAAGTTCTAGAGATAGAGTATCATGGGTTTGGACTCAGTCGTTGTGTTGTTCCATTATTCAAATGCACATGGTTTGATACAGTTAGTGGCATCCGAGTTGACCCAAAACATAATCTTGTTGACATCAAACACAGATCAAGACTTCGTTCAGACGACCCGTTTATCCTAGCATCACAAGCTGAACAAGTCTATTATGTACCATATCCATCGAAATCATTAAAAGATTGGTGGTCTGTGGTGAAAACAAAGCCAAGAGGGGTCTACGAGTTAGCGGTCGAAGTATCGTCAAATGAAAATGTGGATGATGAACAATTTTTCCAAGAAAATGATAGAATAACATCCAGAGGTAGAAATGAAGATGTGGATGAACCTATATGTCTTGTCACAGAGGAAGAAGAAATGGAAATTGCCAATGATGATCCCGAAAACTGGCATGTTGACGAGAGTGGTGACGAAGAAGAAGAGTTTGAAGACTCGGATGGTGACGAGAGTGGTGACGAAGAAGAAGAGTTTGAAGGATCAGATGATTAAATATTAGGTTAATTTTAGTCTTATTAAACTTTGCCTAGATGTTTTAAATCTTTATTTGGCAAACATGTTTAATTGTTTATTTGTTACCCTTATGAATTTGGAGACAAAATGTTGTGTTTTTTATTTTTCTAGGTCTTTTAAATCTAACGTTGTTTTGTATACTTGCATCATTGTTCTATACTTTCTAACATTGTTTTGTAGACTTCCAACCATGGCACGCACATGGCGTTATGGAGGTAGGGGGGTAGTTCGAGCAACCGAGGAGAAGACTCTTCTACTCCCGGAGCCTCTAGTAGTGCTTCGGCACCTCAAGATTCGACATCTCTACCTTCAACACCCATCGCTGATGAACTCGAGTCGGGAAATGGTCGTGGCATCACCAATCCCCAACAGCCTCCTTTGCAAAGACATCGACTTGGGGTAAACGCCACCGAGTAAGTGTCATATTAATTAATTGATCAAATTAATTGTTTTAGGGTATCGATACTAACTCAAGTCAATATATGTATATATATAGCTTCGACGATACGCATGCCACTCGCCGTATGAGCGAGATCAATCGATCATTTATTAGGCATCCCTGGTGTTCTTGGTTGGAGATCCCTAGGGTGGTTAGGGCTAAGATGTGGGAACGATTTCAGGTTTGTAGTATGTATTTAATTTGTAATCGTTTTGAAAATAAATATCAACTAACACTTTATGTACAGGCATATTATTGTTGGGATTCGGCGTTAGATAGCGCTATGTTGCAGATTTGGGAGGCCAAATCAATGAAAAATTACAATGACGGCTTGAATTCTGCAAGGACAAATGCAGGCATAAAGGCCGTCAAAGATAGAAGACCCTATGATCCCAAGAACAGGGACCGAGATATGAATTTATTGAAGGACTTCCCTCCCGTATGGCTCGCTAAGGAAATCTGGAGCGAGATGATCGATCGATGGAACACCGAACATTGGAAGAAGGTATCCAAGAAGGCCAGTGTTAACAGAATGACAGAGATTGATGGTGAAATTTCCAAACACACCACCGGGTCGATCACGATCTCTACGCATCGTGCTCGTTTGGTAGGTTCTTAACAACGATTACTTTAGTAGCTTGATTTTTAGTATTTGACAATTAATACATGTTTGTATTTACCTTTGTAGACAAAAGCTAGAAATGGTGTGCCACCGACATGTGGGTTCCTCTTCGATTATACACATAGGAAGAGGTCGAGCACAGAGTCATCTTCTTCGGATGGCGGTTTATCACTAGGGGATTACGTGACTTCAAGGGATAGCCATATTGCGGTAAGTTTATATAATTGTTTACCTTTAATTCCAAATCTTTTTCTAGTAAACGTTGGGATTGTTTAAGTTAAAATGTTATTATATCTATCTATATATATTTGTCTAGTATAAGTGTTGGTATATATATATATCTCCATTTTAGTATGGGTTGCCATTTCTTGGGCAAACGTTAGGATTGTTTAAGTTAAAATGTTAGTGTTATATCTAGTTTGGGTTGCCATTTTTTGGGGCATACATTTTATTGTTTAGAGGCTATATCTGTCTTTGGTTTCATTGTTTGCGGAAAATAATATTGTTTTAGTTTAAATGTTGGTATATATATCTCCATTTTAGTCTGGGTTGCCATTTGTTGGGCAAACGTTAGGATTGTTTTATTTGGAAATGTCCCAATTACAGCCGTTATGCTGTTGAAATTAACTTGTGTCTTAAACCACAGGGTAACTATAATGCCAATCTCACCCAAAAATATGGCGAGGATGCCACTTCCCATCCCATAATAGATGAAGAATTGTGGCAACAGGCGGTCGGGGGAAGCAAGAAAGGCCGAACATACGGCTTTGGGAACACAAGGGATCCGAATTTGGTCTTGACCGGGGTGCCCTCAAGTGGATATTCGAGTAGTGCATCTTCTTCTGATGCTCGGGTATGTACCTCTTTTTCCTTTGATGTTTATTTACTTCGTATATACTTCTTATTATAAACTCTAATGTGGTTTTTTTTTGTAGATTCAAGCATTAGAGGCCCGACTGCTCGAATCAGAAGAGGCCCGCAACAAAGAGATGGAGGAGATGCGTCGAAGAGACGAGGTCCGCAGGAAGGAGCATCAGGAAATGATGGAGATGGTGACCAGGTTAACCCAGAGTCAGTTTACTCAATCGCAGTTTCCGCCTCCCCCACCCCCAGAGTCTTGATGGTTGAGTATTATGACCTATTTTGTATTTAAATTAATGTACATGAACTTGCTTTAGTGAACAATTGGGACAATTTGTATTTTTAGCGTCTTTTATAATCGATGACGGCGTTAATTTATTTTAATATTTTATTTACAGTTTTTTTGCATTTACAGGATTTTAAAATTTTAAAATCGTTTTTTTTAATTTTTTTTAAATATTCAGTTAATTTCCGACGGATTTCCGACGGATTATCCGTCGGTGAAATTAAAGAAATATATTAAAATTATAATTTTAAAAACGTTTCCGACGGATTTCCGACGGATAATTTAAATAAATATTTTTAATAATAATTTTAAAAAACAATTTTAAAAAAGAAAAACAAATTTCCGACGGATTTCCGGCGGACGTACCGACGGATTTCCGGCGGATTTTCCGTCGGAAATTTGTTTTTCTTTTTTAAAAATTTTTCTTTGTATTTTTTTTAATAAATAAACGGTTAAAAATAAAATAATTAATAAAAAATTTATCCGTCGGAAATCCGTCGGAAACTAATTAATCAGATTAAGAGTTTGGTGATTAATCTGACTTTTTTAAAAAAAATGGGAAATTAATTTCTGACGGATTTCCGACGGAAAATCCGTCGGAAATGATAAAATCCGTCGGAAATCCGTCGGAAAATCCATTTTCTGGCGGGGCATTTTTTGACAGCGTAATCCGCCAGAAATCCGCCGGTAATTCGATTTTCCGACGGATTTCCGACGGATTTTGCCGTCGGTAATGGTCTTTTTTCTAGTAGTGAGAGTGAGGAGGATATCAGGAGGATGATAGAGGAGCGTCAAAAAGCTTCGGGCGGTTGTGTTATTATATGATTCAACATGTTGCATTACCTTTTGCAATGAGTAGTAAACCACGATCAAATCTCCTAAGGAAATAATGTACCCATGATTCTTGAATGGATACTAGCTAGGTACAATTAATGCTTAACTTATGATGCATGATATGTAAACGGTTGTGGTTGATCACACTGTTCTTGGTAATCTTTTGTTATTAAATGAGATTTTTGTGTTGTGCAACATGATTGATTGATAACCTTCTGGTGCTAGTTCAACCGGTAAGGTTTGGGTCTTTGGGGATTCTAGGTCACCGGTTTGAGACCTAACCACTCTAAATTTTTCTGTTGTTCTTTAGGGCACTGAGATTAGTCGAGGTATGTGAAAGCTGGTCCGAACATCTACGATTAACAAAAAGAACATGTTTGATTGTTCTAGTTGCCTTGTCACGGATAGGTTGGTTGTTAACAAAGATTTGGTTAGATAGAAATTGGTTGGTCCCTATTTGGGGTGCACAAAATTAAACCAAACAAACAGGTCTAAACTAACCTGGAGCTGTTTGATATCTAATTGAGTTGCTAAAAGGTATTGGGTTGGAATTGGGTTAGAGCTATTTGAACCGAACCCGACCTGATAAAAGAGCATCTAGCAGTTGGGTCTATTAGTAAGTAAAAGTTTACACCTACACACTTTATAATGTATAGTGTTATACACCTGTGCACGTTGCGGCACGATGCGGCGCGAAGCATCTTGATCCCTATTTTCTTATAGCCTCAATGCTGCAAATATGAACGGGGTCAATGAACAAACATGTTCATACGTTTCAACAGTAGCAAATGAAAAATATCGTTTTTAGTAAAATGGTAAAAAGAAGAATAACATAAATTATGAATAACTTGTCCAAAAATATGTAGTATATATGATATATAATACGTTTTATGTTTTATGGTAAAAAGAAGAATAACATATTCATACGTTCCATACGTTCCATACGTTTTATGTAATATATATATGTGTAACTCCCTCAAATTTGTAAAGGGCGACTAACTTAAAATTTCAACAATATCTTACGGTATAATAAAATCTCTTTCTACAAGACCAAAATTGAAATACATTTCTAGGTTAATCCATCATCGAATACTTAAAGTCTTACACAAAGACTAATTAAAGTCGGGTGTTACTAAAACCCAATAACTGTCGCTATCTTCAATATAAATGCGGAAGACTTCATTTAGCTAATCACCTCTTCGGGCACACAACTAACACTCATCTCTTCACAGTGACACTAGAACTAATCCCGAAATGGAACCTGATGCACATGCCGACAAATAAAAAAAAGGTTAGGCTAACACCTAGTGAGTTCAAGAGTTTTTATCATGAATTATAAAGGAAATCGTTAAACGAAAATATTGTAACTTTAAATCATGCTCTTTTACAATGACTTACTTTAAATATGAGAACAACACATTTTCCAATAATGCACATTTTATACATGGACGACTCAATGACAAAACATCATTTTATGAAATAATGCAACCCAACACTTACTCAAAATGCGAATAATAGTAATTGCTCAAATATTAAAATTTGGATAAAGCTTTATAAACCAAACGACTAAAATATGAGTAAACTCAAGTCTCCAAAATTATAGCATAACGGAGATAACCCAAACTCAAAGCGTCACCGAAAATAAGGATAAAACTAAATACCCAAAACAACACCTTTCGGTGATAGGGGAGGCCCGAATTCCATGGCTTGTGGCGGAACACAAAAGTATGCCACTTTCCAAGTTATTGAGCTCACCATACTAGGATCAAGGCCATGAACACGCCGGCTCGTACAAAGATGTGGGGGAGGACACCCAATGATTCCTAGTCATGCTCATTCGCTAGGATTTACATTTATGACCCACGGCTAGTATTCGGTCCCACATAACCGTACCAAGTTGTCACCCTAGGGTCCAAGTCTCAACTAGCTACAAATGAGAAATAACTATCCCATAAAAATAGACTCAGAAATTACATCACGGATGCAGGTCCGGGTATTGGACTCCACGAGCCCTCACCGTATTATCCTCGAAATCCCATGACTAATTCTGGTGTCAACATATAAATAATAGCCCATTTTCTTTAAATAATAAAGACCGACTCATATGCCTATGGATCCACTGTATTACAGTCTAAAACATCACATTACTCCAATTGAATGACCAACACACTCAAAACATGTAACTCTCAAATGACACGTAATAAACGTCATCATTCTAAAAACTCCACAACGGGCTATTAAACCGGACAAATGTCCCCAAGACTCATTTTAGTCAAAATCGAGCCAAGGCTCAACAATTTACTTAAATCTCCAATGAAAGCCAGTGTAAACATTGAAACACGTTTGACCAACGGATATGCAAACAAAATGACTAAAAGTGTGATTAACCCAAACCTCCTCATTGGTTGAAACAAAGCGTATTCCCAAAGGACCCATTCTCTTATTTTTCCAAAATGACTCATAACACAATGATATGCATTTTCCAAACGGTTTATGAAGTCAGTTGCACCAAAAGGACAATTACTTAAAATGACATCCAATAAAGTATTAAATCATCAAAGAAACATATTAAAATGATTTATGTATCAAAATATCCAAAATCCCAAAGATGTGTATTATATAAGTTTATAAAGTTAAACACTTTCAAAATAACCAAACTTATCAGCAATTAACAATTTCATGTGAAATGCAAAATACTTTAAAATAAACATTTTGGCATGTATACCGTGTTCACAAATCAACTTGAACTCACCTTGCTATATTTAGGCTAAATCTAGGTTTTACCCCACTTTGAGCTCCTTTGAAGAAACTTGAATCTTCAAGGTCAAAACCTCCATAAACCTAAATACATGAATTTTCCACCATAAGAATCATATTCAACCTTATAGAATCGATCCCCAAACATTTGTATCAAAAAAAAAATCTCATTTTGGCCAAAACCCCAATTTGACCTAATTTCTCCAAAATCATCAATCCACAATTTGAGGAATACAAACTGTAAGTTCGTGATCGTTACCAGATAATCAAACAACAAACATATAAAGATTACCAACCTGTTTAGATTACAAACGCGGATTACAGAGGTTGATATTGTTTACAGTTTAAGCTCTCTCTCTCTCCGATGATCTTGATGGACCGATATTGATGATTTGAGATATCTGAAGTTGTGAGATAATAAAAATCTCATAACCTTATATATCACAAACATAATATCTAAAACAAAAACTAAATATCTAGATATTAATTAAACTAATATAATATCTAAACTAAGTATCTATTAAACATCTAATTAAAAGATACCCTAAGATATTAAAACTAACTTTGACAAATTATTACAAATGACCCTAGACTATTGTTGAGAGTGACTTGTCAGCTTTTAGCTTCGGATTGCGATCTTCGGATTTGATGATCTTGAATCCAATAAATCTGTGATCTAACAATCTCCCCCTTTGGATCAAGATCATTACTAAAATGATTTAGCAATCTGGTCTTCTCTTTCAGCTCAGAAGATGTAATCTCTTTCTCTCTTCAATTTGTAATATTCTCTAGGTTTAGCTCAAAATGCTTTAGCAAAGTATCTTCAAAGAAAATTTCTCTTATATCAGTATGTCTTTAGAACACTTTGAAGAATCTTTTCTTGATTAGCTCTTCTCTTCTTTATCTTCAGAATAGTTGGAAGAGTTCTCTAAACCTTTGATCTTTCGCATTTCTTGGTAGGCTCTTCTCCCCTTTTTTGATGAAAAGTACAACGACTTCATCAAAACATATAGCAAGAAATGTATTCATCAGGAGCCTCTGATCCATCAATTCAAAAGATATTTATCCAGATCTTTGCAAATCCAGACAAAATAATCATGTAACACCTGAATCAACTAATGAATCAGTTAACATGCCTGTCAGTAACACTAAGTTACTGTGTGTAACAAATATACTTTGGAAAGGAGCTGTTTGATGTTGACTCCCCCAGGGCTTCCATTTAATCATCGAAAACACCACAAAGGTTATTTCTATAAATATTATGACAAAGAAACAAATTCCTTGTGTGTTCGTGCTTGTGATAGAAAGAATTAAGTACTGATGATTGCTTATAGGCTCAAAGTTGTGTAAACCACTGAGACAAGAGTAAGTTAAACACAAACTCAATGTGCATGATTGAAGTGCGAAGGTGGGGCAGACTTCCTTCTTTTCAATATCCAGATTTTCCAAATGAAAATCAGATAGCAAATGTGCTGCTTCCCCTTTGAAAATGTGAAACACTTTCTTGTTGAGAAGAAAATGAGTAGCTGGTGAGGTTTGATCAAGAGTTGGCATGGGCTAGTTGCCTGTTTCAATAATGATCACCAAAGAATTGTGAAACATTAGAATTGTGGCTGCCCGACTCAGAAAAAGTTGGTGCAGAGTTCTGATATTCTTTTAACTCTGTTCTCACACCCTCTTTCTTTTAAACATTTAGCTTACTCTAACCAAACTTTATTTTTCTGTTTAACACACTCATTTCTTTTGACTTCTCACACTCAATCACTATGGATTAACTTCTTGGGTAGAAATCACTGGTTAAGGTGATTCCATAGAAGTTGCGTTAAGTCCTAGCACAAAGAAATCATGTTTTCCTTGAAAGCATGTGATGCTCAAAATGGTTTATCTATTTCAGTTAAAACACAAATAGATCTTGAAAACATTTAAAAGTCACACTTCCAATTCATGAAATCGCTTTAAGATTCGGGAAGTGGTTTGAACATTTAAGAACAATGTTTTCTATGATTGAAAGTTGTCCACTTTTCAACCATATTTGAGATGAAGATAAAGAATTATACCTTAACGTTCAATCTTACATCTCATGAAGCAAAGCTTAAAGTCATAAACATATGAACATGTAAGCGTCTCTCAAAAATCTTCAAAAGTCTTATGTCAAGTCAAAGCAAATTTATTCACTTAAATTGAAAAGACAAAAAGCAGTAAAACTATGAAAGTACGAGTTCTGATTTGAAATAATCAGAAGTCATCACCTTTTTACTCCCCCTGAAATTATGCATTTGAAACTTATCATTGAAAAAGATATGCATTAAAATTTCAGAAAAGTATGCATGTACTCCCCCTTGATGGTTGATTTCCTCATTCGAGTATTGGAGTAAAATCTCTTATCAACACTGGAGTAAGGTCTTTTGATCACTGAAGTACGAGTCCTAAACTGTTGTGTTTAGAAGTCAAAATTCGTTGAAGTACGGGTTCTAAGCGGATATACTTAGAAGCCTTTGGTTCTCCTACTCCCCCTTGACAGTAGGTGCCTGCAACACAGAATCATCAAGTTTCTTTGGTACCCACCGGTATTTGGGTCCATGAATATTAGTTGTAGTTCATATGGGAGTTATGGAATAAGAACCATACCAGTAATGATCAATAGTCTTGTGAACAGGATCATGTGTACGGCAATAAGAACAATAATTTTCCTTACCTGATAACCTTATTAATTGATCTCTCGTGTAGACGTGAGTAGGTTTACCTTTCAGCGCATTGTTCTTCTTGGCATTATGCGTATGTACACATGAGCTTCTACATTTCAGCTCTTCTTTAACTGGTTTCCTGTTCCAGACCAGTACTTCTTCTTTGTAACTTCTTCTCCTCTTTTGTTGTGTACCTGAACCATCTGTATTTCTATCAAAGAAAATGTTAGTATTACGAATCTGATCAAAAGATTTAACTGACCTTTTTGAAGAGACATGTTTAGATGTAGAACTTGCAGCTGACTTGAAAGAGTATTCCGAATCTGCTGAATCATCTCTAGGTAAGTGGACAATTGACTGTGGAGTCGTGTGCTCAGTCACCACCACCATTGAAATAATCTTCTCAAGCTCTTTTATCTTTGAAGAATAACTGTCTCGTTCTTTGACAAGAAGGTCAATCTTCGTCTCAAACTCACACTTCTTTTTCTTCTCTTTTTGTGCAAATTTAGACAATTCAGATAGCGTTGCATTAAGCTTCCTAATTGCAGCTTCAAAGGTGCTTCTCTCTTCTTCAAATCCTTTCTTAGCACCCTTCCTTCCGTCTGATATATATTTTAAGAATCCAGCTGACTTCAGTTCATTTGCCTTCTTCTCATTGGCACTCTTCTTTGAAAGATCTGAGAACTTCTTCTCAAATTCTGAAATTTTCTTTTGAAGCTCAGTGTTCTCAGCTTCAAAAATATTTATCTTATCTTCACAAAGCCCAGAACTCTGTTTCAGAAGTTCTTCATTGACTGCCTTTAATGTACTTACTTCTTTCCTTAGTAAGTTTCTTTCTTTAAGATATCTTTGTGATTTATTGTAGTAACCTGAATAAGCTGAACTGATTTTCTTCATACCTATTTTCAGCTTTGCAATCTGCTCATCAGCACTATCAGAAGAATATTCCATCTTGAATATCTAATATAAAAAGACTTGAATATGATCATTAATCCAGATAAAATTTGATCACACAAGAAATTTGTCCCCCTAGGCAGACTTAGCACGGGGGTCAAGGGGCAACGCCCTTGCGGGGGTATGGGGGCAGCGCCCCTAGAGAAAAAAATATGACAATTAAAGACCCTATTACAGTTTTGAAAAATTCTCAGAAAAAAATTCTAAGAATGGAACAGTGATTGGCGCAAAAAGTGGAGTGCTCGACCGGTATTGACCGGAGGTATGTTCGATCGGACTGTTGCTCGACCGATATTAATGCTCGACCGGTATTGATGCTCGACCGGTAAAATGAATTGACCGGTAATATGTTGACCGATAGAGTGGACCGATAATGTGTAGATCGACCGACCGGTACAAGTAAAATAGAACGTCGACCGGTATGCTCCTAACCTTGACTCACCTTGACCGGTATTAAGAGTATTCGACCGGTAAAAGGTAGTCGACCGGTAATAGGTAGTCGACCGGTATGATGATGAAGTATACGACCGGTACCTTGATGATCACGACCTGTTTAGTGACCGATATTGAATTAAATTTCGACCGGTATAGAACAATTGTGAGTGTGACCGGTATTGGAGCTTGCGACCGGTAGAGTACAGCGACCGGGAAAGTGGTGGACCAGAAGTATTGATTTTCGACCGGATGATCTGTGTAACCGGTATCGACCGGTATCCTTCTTCTTCGATAAAACGTCCTGTAAATACTTAAATCGACTTATCTAGAATTCGAATTATAGCCCCAAACTTTGACAGATTGAACGACTTACCAACTACAACAACTTACAACACTTTGATTTCGAAAACAACCACAAATTGAAGATTTGATTTATAGCACAGTGTTCTTGAAAAACTTAAGAACATAGAGAGTTTGATAATTTGATTTTGAACCTGGTATATAGCTCTGATACCAATTGTGAGTCCGTGATCGTTACCAGATAATCAAACAACAAACATATAAAGATTACCAACCTGTTTAGATTACAAACGCGGATTACAGAGGTTGATATTGTTTACAGTTTAAGCTCTCTCTCTTTGATGATCTTGATGGACCGATATTGATGATTTGAGATATCTGAAGTTGTGAGATAATAAAAATCTCATAACCTTATATATCACAAACATAATATCTAAAACAAAAACTAAATATCTAGATATTAATTAAACTAATATAATATCTAAACTAAATATCTATTAAGCATCTAATTAAAAGATACCCTAAGATATTAAAACTAACTTTGACAACTTATTACAAATGACCCTAGACTATTGTTGAGAGTGACTTGTCAGCTTTTAGCTTCGGATTGCGATCTTCGGATTGGATGATCTTGAATCCAATAAATCTGTGATCTAACACAAACACTAGAGAGTCATCAAAGGAACATTTATAACTTATAGAAAAGATCTAGAAGAGAGGAGAATAACTCACCACTTGGATTTCGAGAAAGTCCCCAAAACCTAGAAATCTCAAGAGATAAGGAATAACACTTAATTTATTTAGCCCTTGAGGTTGAAGTCACAACTTTGGTGATGAAGAAACACTTTGGAATCCAAAAAAATGACCAAAAAGTAAGTTAGGGTTTGTAATGGGGAGTGGGGAAACGTTTTTGGGAGAGAAAGGTGAAGAGGAAGAAGTGAGAAAATGAGAATTGGTTGAGAACTCGGGCATTTAAGAGCCCTGAGACCGCGGGCGACTGTGCCATGCGATAGTGCCAAGGGCACAATCGATGGCACTATCGCCAGATCTGTACCGAGACTCCTCTCTCCCTCGCGACTGTGCCCTCGGCGACAGTGACACTATCACAGTCGTCGGGCATAGTCGCTCCACCTATCCCGAGCCTGAAATCTCGACTTTTATGCGATAAACTCTTGACGTGATTAAAGGGTTCGATAAATAAGACGTTAGAGGTAAAATTCTACGATATCGAATAGGCATTATCCCAAGGATTGACCTTTGCTGACTGGAATTTGCGAGTGTTACAATCCTCCCAACCTTAGAATGATTTCGTCCTCGAAATCTATTCCTCACCCAAGACCAAACATCACTACACTCAGCACTTATTAGATTCCTTCAGTCCCCAAGGACACAACATGACATAAACCACAAGGATGTCATTCTCCCAAAATGACTGCTTCCCTTCTCGAGGGGTTGTCCCTGACCTATTTCATTCTTAAGATAAAACCCATTAACTTCCTGACGAAACTGCCACACTGATTTCTGTGAAGAAACTCACACCATGTATCTACTTTGATACGGTACGCTTATACTAGAGTGAACACCAAATCCTATTGGAGGGATTATTAACTATGAAATATCAGTCGCCTGCCAACCTTAGGCGACACGTACCACTTCAAGGGCGGTTTGTGACTTCAACTGCCACCGACCAGATCGTTCCAGCTCAACCCGATCCTGAATTCCTAATCCAAATTCCACCATTAGCCCAAATCAGTCCCAAAATTACCACATCAAGGAAAATCGTACAGTCCCACACTTAATTACCAACATCTAACTTCCTTTAAGTTCCACCACCGAGAAACTAACATTTCTTGTAATCCAACGGGGACACTTCCAACATTCCAAGGATTACTGACCTCAAAAGGACAAGTCAATTTGCACTGAGTCGATCCTCAAAAGATTTAAAGTTAACACCTAATATGGAAATGAGAACTCCGATCATCCTTTTTACAACTAAACCATAACGTCCTCAATATTCCAAATACCCGTAAAGGTAGTACACCGCCAACACATAACATGCTGCCAATATCAACCTATCAATTCAAAACCAACCACACTCAAACAATCGTACAAGGCTCAAATCAAACATTTACCGAAGAGAAAGATCACCGCTTATATATAGGGGTAACATATAAATCTGATACCTCAATTATCCATACGTGCACAGATCCAAAACTGAAACCCAACATTCAAAGTTGGTCATAAGTCGGATCATCCGACGCTTCAAATCCCAAGGATTCCTCTAGTCCCTAATTACTACTCTTTCCAGATAGGGTTTTATGTAACACCCGGATTTTCGGTATGTTATTTTCCTTTACTTTCTTCCCCATACTATCCTTCTTTTGTTATGAAACCCTTTGTATGTGTATTCTCGACGTAGGGCATTAACCTTATAGGTGCCGACGCTCAGAAATAAATTTCCGGAGACCCGAAGGGTTCGCACGACAGTGCCACGCGATAGTGACAGTGTCACTATCGCTGCGGCATAATCGCTGGAAGGGGTTTGAGGTCGCGGTACGAATGGCGCGATTGTGACCGCGATAGTGACAAGTGTCACTATCGCTGGAATTGTACCGCGGGTGTTCAGTCGCGGGCGATAGTGCCCCTCGATAGTGACAAGTGTCACTCTTGCGGGCAAAGTCGCCGTCGGGGATTTTGAGTATAAAATCGACCTATCTGACCCATTCTCATTTATTTCAAGTGAGGAACATTCTTGGGCGATTTTCAGACGACTTTGGGGTATTCTAGGTGAGTTTATCTCACCTCTCTCTTCATTTATTCCAAGTTAATGCTATCCTAAGGTTATTTACTCCTCATTCTAGGTGGTCAAGTGTTTTGTGAAGATCTCAAAGTTCTCAAGTACTAGATCTCTCCAACTAAAAATTTCTAGGGTTTGGAATAAACCCATTGTGAGTACATACTTCCTTTTATTTAAACTTTATACACATCAAAATGCATTTTTAACTTCTAAATATCTCCTTGTTTACATTTCCATTGTTGATGAGATTTTGACCTAACTTGGTGTTTTGGGAAATCTTAGGGTTTCTTACCATTTTGTAAAATGTAAATATAACCCATGTATTGGAACTAGAAATATGATGGTTGTCACATTTGGTTGAGTAAATGTTCAACTTTTGGCTTTTTAGCCAAGTTTATGTTTTAAACATATTATGGGTATTTTGGTTGAAATTAGTATTTCGGGAAAAGGAAATAAATGGGTTAGAATGAGATAGTTCATGTTTACATTAAAATGGTTTTACATATATTTGGAAATGAGAAAATAACTTATGATTCATGTTTGAGCCTTGTAATTTCTTATCAGCAATTAACCATAAAAATGTGATTTGGGAACGAAATGGTATTATGAACTATATGTTTGATTATAGTTGGTCACAAGTGTCATTGTGACAAGTCTAGACTCTTACAAGTGGATCCATAGGTATAGAGTCGACTTATTATTTGGGGATAACTCCCGTATGTAGCTAGTTGAGACATTGGACCCTAGAGGGCAACTTGGTACGGTTATGTGGGACCGGTTACTAGCCGTGGGTCGTAAATGTAAATCCTAGTGAATGAGCATGACTATGGATCATTGGGTGCCCTCTCCCACATCTTAGTACGACTCGGCGTGTTCATGGCCTTGATCCTAGTATGGTGAGCTCAAAACTTGGAAAGTGACTTACTTTGTGTTTCGCCACGATCCTTGGAATTCGGGTTCTTCCCGTCATCGCAAGATGAAGTCTGGGCCAGAAGGTCACTATGTGCTTATGAAACCATTTACGAAAACATTTTATTTATGTTGCAATTAATTCGTCTTATTATCTTTCATATAAACTGTATGTTCTCACTACGCTTTAAGTTTAACACTTTTTCTCAAATGATGTGTATAACAGGTTCCCTTAGCGGCGGGTCGTCAAGGGGTTGAGAGAAGAGCGTGGTCTCTTGAGGACATTTTTGGATGAAAGATATTTTTGGAAGCTTTAGCATTTAAAACAATATTTTCATTTTGGTATTGGGTTGACAACCTATGTAATCTAGCTAGTTGTGGTTTAGATTAGTTTGTTGTCGTTTTCCTATACTTCCTTACAGGTTTTTGTAAATGCTTACGATTTACCATTTATGGGTGGTTTGCCCTATTTATAAACGTTATATTGCCGAATTTTCAATTTTCAAAATTACCCGAAATTCTAGGGTGTTACATTTTAAACCTGTAGCCCTAGTGAGTTCAAAGTTTTCCAACTAGTATGTCAATCTGAAATTTATAAAACTTTAAAATATACAAGCTTTACAACTATTAATCGTGTGGTAAAATCCACTACCGTTCACTCGAAAGGTGTGCAAAATGGTTACCAACGTCGTACATATGGAACCCTTTCAATATTCGCTTGATCAACACTTGTGTAAATAAAAACAGTAACAAAAAATGCACAACAAAATTTTCAAACAGACTACCATGGTCCTAGCATACATCAATTTATACTATGTATATGAAAATAATTTTATGTATTAAAACAACGTACAACCAAGAGTTTGGACAAACTCCCGAAGAAGAAATCTACGTAATCAAGTTCTAAAATTTTCTTTTAATCACAATATAACATGAAAGAAAATTTGTCAATAAGACCCGCAGGCCTGAGTTTATTTCTGAAAATTTTAACAAGGCAAAACGCGCATGCGATTTGGTTAAACTTAAAACAATTTAAATCGATTTCAACTCTTAAACCGCATAATAAAATGTTCTTTGTCCCCAGAATAGTGGTTGTCATGACATGCATACTGATAACTCATTTAATGCATTGCGCAAACTTATAATAGTACAATCAACGACTGAAGCATGTTCAAGACAAAAGTTCAACACACGACAATATAAATCTTATGTATTAATTAATTTAACTTTTAAGTAACGTGCAACGAGATGTACTTATATAATCTAAGAGAAATCACACAATATTGAAACTTCCAAAAATAACATACGGGATAACACTTACTAACAAAATCTCAAGACGTCCCTCACGGTTGCGAAAAGACATCATGAGACGAAAATGTTAAATAATAACTCATGAGTTAACACACACAACAATTTAGTTATATGCGTTTCTAAAATTTTATCTATGCGATGCAAATTGTAGTAAAATAAAATTCCATATGACTCGACTGAATTTTTCATAAAACTCATCGACGCTAAAACCAAACGATGCCAAAATTTCCATTTCCCAACATAAAAGTATAAGACGACAATATGTCTAAAAATGTTAAAATTCTAAGAGTTTCTCTTTTATCACAAGGTAGAATAAAGTGTCACTTTTCAACAAAATTTACATGAGATGCGACGCCTAATAAACTCGTAAATTTACACGCTTTGAAGTTAAAACTTAAACATTTCAAAGTTCACTCACACGCCGAAAAACGTCACAAAACAATACCCCATAAAATTCAACAAACTCGTACAAACTAAGATTTCCAAGAAACTCAAACGCAAAAACGTGGGAATAACTTCTTCTTTAAAACCTTAACATACATGGAGGAGATCCAATGTCAAGGTTAAAATTTCGCAGTTACTTGCCCAGTACCCCAAATAACATTAAGACACAGGTATTACAATATCCGAAAAGAAGTAGCATATAACACCCAGATTTTAGGTAAGTATCGAGATTTAGTTAAATCGTTCATTTTACCTGTTAAATGAAACTTATGGTATCTTATAAGTTGTTTTCTTTATTTGAGGCCTTAATTGTGTTTTTTTTTTGGTAATTGTCATGCTTGTTTCAAGTCCAAACAGCAGGTCATGGCTGACCGGCGACAATGCCGACGACTATGACACAAGTCATAGTCGCCCGGGCAAAGTCGCCGGGCAATGTCGCCTGTTTTTTACCACTGGCTGTTTTATCTTTGAATCAAACCCTCATTTATCACATTTTCACTTTAGAAAAACGGGAGAACTCCTTTTGGGGCGATTTTTGGGGCATTCAACACTTGTCTCATTTATTGCTAGGGTTTGGTTAATAAACTCATTGATTTGATCATTAAAGCTTCATTCAAAGCTAGTATTTGGGATGTTCTTCAAGATTCTCACTCTTCTCCATCAAAGCATCCATTTGCAACTTCTAGGGTTTCTATTTTCTAGGTTTTAATCCAAAACCTAGATCGTGAGTTTCTAAACATTTGTTAAAACTAGATACACATCATGAACTTCTATTTGTTATTATCTTGCATATTAACTTGGAAAATGCTCATTCTTAATGTTTGGATACTTAGGGTTTCCTATGAAAATATATTTATATGAAACTTGCCATGAGTTAATGGAATACTTATATTTTTGTTATGATGATTCTTACTTGAGTCACTATTTGGTGTTATCACCACTACATGGTTAAAAGTGTGGTCATGCTAGTCTTATTTCGGACCTTATGTTGTTTGAGATAGTAATATTGTACCCATGGTTGGTATTGAGTTATTTTCGGTTATAATGTGCCTTGAGACCTCTTATAATTATGTTGGACGAACCAAGTCAGTAGACACTAGGAGGATGTAGTCTTGGGTGCCATCGTAATGGTATGTGCCTAGACCTCCGCCATTCGGGGTAATGTCATGGTTGTAGTCCTCGGATGTGTCGGGCCTTTCAGATGTCTCTTTTAGTAGTTGGCATCAAGGTATATCGACTTTTACGGCCAGGAACTGATTGCTCATGCGCACATGGCAACCCATGACTTGTACGTAGTTTACAACTAGTGTATTTTCAGAAAATACACTAGTCTCGAAAAACCGCGCATATTCACTGGAAATCATATCAAGTGCATAAAATGAAACAAAGCCCCACAAATTCTGATGTTGGTGTCAAATATTCTCCCATGTTTGTCATCTGCAACTTTGATATATATATATATATATATATATATAGAGAGAGAGAGAGAGAGAGAGAGAGACGAAGAGGGAGAATATATATCGAATTATGAAAACGAATGAATCGTTCGTTCGATATATATCGAATTATTTTTACTTTATTTCAGATCAATAACTTTATTTTATTTCAAATCATATTATATATATATATATGTATATATCGAATGATTCTGTTTTCATTGATCGACATGTGATATCCACAAAATACAACGTAATTATGGATGTTAATGTGATATGTTAAAACGTATTTTTTAACATATAATAAAATAATTAAATCAAAAAATATTCAATATTTGGCTCATTTCGAAGGTATCGAAGAGACGATTATAATGGTGTAACTTGTTAAAATTAAAAATTATTTTTTAATGTATTTTAGTTAATATATGCTTATATGTGTTAATATAAATGAAAATTTAAAATATAAAGTGTAAAACTAAAAGGTATAAAGTAAATCTATCAAAAGAGTTCAGGGACCAAAACTGTAACTATATATATTAAAATTTTGGAAATCTAACTTTTTTGATTTCATGTGAGGAGAATAGCCCGTAGGGGGTATGCATGATTGTAGAGGGGTAGCCTTATCACCACCCCTTGTATTTCATTCCAAGATTATGTATTTTTTTTAATAAAATATTAAAAGCGTACTCGTGCAATGCAGCGAGATACATCACAATTTTAATTTTTTTAATTTTTATCTTATATATTTTAAATTATTTATATTTAAATGAAGATGTTTATCTTGTTTTGATTATATTTATCGGTTAGTTATGAATTCAAACATATAGCTTTAGAAAATTGTACTCATGCATCATAACGTGTAATCTTGAATTTTAAGTAATGTATATCAATAAACAATACTTAATGCATAAAAGTTTGTAAGAGTTTTTTCGATAGTTTAATAATAATGTAATTTATTTTAGGTTTAATAAAATAATGTTTTTTTATAAAATAAACATTAAATATTCTGTTAGATTTTTTTAATTATATTTTAGATTTTTTATATTTAAAATTTGATTTTTATCTTGTATTTAATTATGTAGGGAGTGATTTTAGGGAAGTTGAAGAGAAGAGTGATTTTAGGGGAGATAAAGTTGTTAGAGATAAGAATTAAATAGGAAAAGATTTTAAGTTTTCATTATTTATTTAAGTTTTAAGTAATTAGCATTAAATAGCGGTACAATAAGCTTTAACAATTGTTTTTAAGAGTTTTTTTATCTGTGCTTTATAATATAGTATAGATAGATATGTATCTTATTGCAACAAATCGGAGTTGTAATCGAGAATTCGAGATCCAGATGGGGTATGGGAGAAATTGGTCGGTTATGTTGCCAGAGATGTTGCCAGAGAATGTGTGTATATATAATACAGTTAATTATGTAGCAGGTCCCTAAATTTTTATATTTTACATAATATTAAGGAAAACAAAGAAAGAGTGCAAAAAGAGAACAAAAACATGGTTGGACGAAAATACCCATGCTTTTAACGGAGCTTTTTAACGAAGTTAGTGTCCAGGGACCTCTTTCAAAGTAAAATCCATACCCTGGGGACGTAAACTTGAAATATGAAACCATAGGGACCTCTTTCAAAGAAATCACTATACGTCAGGGACTAAAATTGGAGTTTACTCTAAGTTAAATATTGTATTTTTCAAAACAAATGGGGTACCATTGGTTAGTTTTTTTTTTTTTTTTTTTTTTTTTTTTTTTTTAATTTGAAAATTATAGACAATTTGATAATTTCTAAAAGGGAAAATTACATCAAAATGGAACCAACTTTGTCTTGATTCTTATTTTAAGGAACCAACTTTTAAAATTGTCATTTAAGGGCCTTAAGCAAACTCAAACTTTTAAAATTGTCATTTAAGGGCCTTAAGCAAAAAAAATAATTTTTTTTTTAAAATTACATAAAATTCATGTCATTTATAAAATAAAATCTAGCCTCCTCCAAACCTCCATTCTCCGGCAACCATTTTCCGGCCACCATTCTCCTCCTTTTTCACCTTTCCGACCTAAGATCCTATGTCCTCTAAACTCGTCCATTTATGTTTTTCATCAATTTCTTAATCTTAAGAAATATAAAACCCACAAGGAAGAAAGAATAAAACCCATAAAACCCACAAAAAACCTCAAAGATTTACTAAAAATGCTCTCTTCCCTTTATTAATCTGCAATAATCCCCATTTATAAACCTCAAAACTTCAAAGAAATATCGAATTTTTACATCAAGATAAGTCTTAAGGCCATAGAAGAAGGAATATGAAGGAGAAGAATAGTGTTTGGGTTTAGTTGACGGATAAAAAAGAGATGATGGAAGTCTGAAATTGCAGATATCCATAAAATAACTCGCCGGAGTTGTTGAGCAATGGAGGAGGCGGAGACTTTTGTTAGGGATTGTAGGGTTGTGCTGATTTTATTTTATTTGAATTATTAATATGAATTTTGAGTGTGTTAATTTTTTTATTCAATTAAAACTATGTATGAATAGAATATATTTTTTTGATTATTTATTATGTGGAGTTTTGAGTGTTTAATATAAATATTATGTGACATGTCATAATTATTGATGTCATGTCATTTTTTTATATTTATTATTTTAATTTTAAATATGATATGGAATATTAGTTGGCATTTACTTAGGCCACCTCATCATCAGCAGGTCATCAGGTTAATCAGACCCTTAAATAAATGAAAATTTTGCTTGAGGCTCTTAAATGACAATTTTAAAACTTGGTTCCCTAAAATAGGAATCAAGACAAAGTTGGTTCCATTTTGATGCAATTTTCCCTTTCTAAAATGTGTTATGTTTTACAACGATTATATGAAAAGGCTTAAACGGTTCTTGACGGTTCTTGAAAGTAGTTCTTGATATATAGTTACAGTTTTGGTCCCTTAACTCTTTTGATAGATTTACTTTATACCTTTTAGTTTTACATTTTACATTTTCATTATATTAACACGTATAAGCATATATTAACTAAAATACGTTAAAAAAACAATATTTAATTTTAACAAGTTACACAATTATAGTCGTCTTTTCGATACCTTCGAAATGAGTCCAATATTGAATATTTTTTGATTTAATTATTTAATTATATGTTAAAAAATACGTTTTAACATATCACATTAACATACATAATTACGTTGTATTTTGTGGATATCACATGTGATTAATTGTGAATATCACAAATGTAGATTAATTGTGGATATCACATGTAATTAATTGTGGATATCACAAATTTCGATTATTTTGGGATATCACATGTCGATCAATGAAAACAGAATCATTCGACATATATATATATATAATATTATTTTAAATAAAGTAAAGTAATTGATTTGAAATAAATAAAATATTATTGAAGACCCTCGTAGACACAGTTATTCTAACGCACCAACATTTATCAACTCCAAAGATTTTGGTCATAAAGAATCAGCGAGACATAGCTCCTACTTCCAACGACAACCCCCTCCCCCCAACTCCATATCTTGATCAAATCCCGAGTTTATTTCATACATACATCGCATAAGTACAAAATGTATTAGGTGATGGAAATTGTGGATTTCGAGTTATGTCTACTTGTTTCGGTGGTCATGAAGATGCATGGGACATTATCCGTACAGAGTTAATGGGTGAACTAACTGGGTATTAAAAGGAGATTACCCAATGCTCACACTCATACACCATTGGACACGTCATGCACTTCCTGATGCAATGTCGTGGATTATCCCATACAACGTAGATTATATGTGAATGAATAATATATAGAGCTTACTTGTACTCGTGAATATGTTGATTTAAATGAATTATCAAAGTTGGAATCTGTTGGAATAAAAAAATACGCAATATATTTATTATGTTTATTATCTTGATGTTAAAACTTACGTTCGATGTAATGCATTTTTTTTTAAAATCGATTAACCAAGGTATAATATATGACATATAATAATATAATTAAATAAAAAAATATTCAATATTTGGCTCATTTCGAAGGTATCGACGAAACGATTATAATGGTGTAACTTGTTAAAATTAAAAATTATTTTTTAACGTATTTTAGTTAATATATGCTTATATGTGTTAATATAATGAAAATGTAAAATGTAAAATGTAAAACTAAAAGGTAAAAAGTAAATATATCAAAATAGTTCAGGGACAAAAACTGTAATTATGAATTAAAAATAAAATAAGATGTGATGTGAGAGGGAATTGGAATCCATTAAAATTAAACATTACATTTACCACTCTTATAATTAATTATTTAATTTACTTTATATCCATTGTTTTTTCATTTTTTATTTTACACCCTTATCATTTTAACACAAATAATCGTATATGGAAAAAAATGCAATGAAAAAATACGTTTTTTTTTACAAATTATACCATTATAATCGTCTCGTCAATACCTTCAAAACGAGCATAATATTGAATATTTTTTAATTTAACCATACTATTAAAAACTATTAATATCTGTGAATTAATTTGTTTTATATCCATACGTTTTATTTTTTTTCATAGTTAGCATATTAAAAATACATAATTGTAGATCAACTAAAATATATTAATAGTATGCTTCATTAGTATTATAAATTCTAATATTATAATTTTTTGGTCAATAAAATTAATATAAACTAATTATTGAATATTTTTATTGGTAGCATAAATATGTAACATTATATATATACTATTTATATCTATACTATTATATTAAAATTGTAAACAGTTATTTTCAAAATTCAATGTTACATTTAAAATATTTACAATTGGTTATTTAATTTACTTTATATCCCTTACTTTTTCATTTTTAATTTTACACCTTTGTTATATTAACACAAATAATGGTATATGAACAAAATGCAATGAAAAAATATGTTTCTTTTTTTACAAATTATACCATTATAATCGTCTCGTCAATATCTTAAAAACGAGCCCAATATTGAATATTTTTTTAATGTAACCGTACTATTAAATATAATGAATATTTATGAACTAATTTATTTTATATCCATACGTTTTATTTTTTTTCACCTTTAGCATATTAAAAATATATAATCGTAGATCAACTAAAATATATTAAAAATACATTTCATTATTATTATAAACTAGGCATATACCGCGCACGATGTGAAACGCGAAAAATCGTGAAATCGAAGGAACAATTAACAAAGGTATGTATCCGCTCGCGAAACATCTCGAAATCAAAATGACAACAACGTTTAATTTTAAGTTTGTATTTCTTCGTCCTTATCGATATTTTAATCTATGATTCACATATAAGTGCACCAAACGAAGAACGAAATGAAAACTAATATATTTAGTCTATGATTCATATACTAAAGTATCGATAAGAACGAAGAATATAAACTTAAAATGAAAACGTTGTTGTAATTTTGATTTCAAGATGTTTTGCGAGCGGATACATACCTTTGCCAATTGTTCATTCGATTGCACGATTTTTCACGCCGCATCGTGTACGAGTATATGTCTATATAATAGTATAGATAAAAATTCTAAAACGGTTATTGTACAATCTTTTGTACAATAACATTTATCACCCTTACACTTACTTATTTAATTTACTTTATATCCCTTGTTTTTTCATTTTTCATTTTACACCATTATCATATTAACACAAATAATCGTATATGAACAAAAATGCAATGAAAAAACTACGTTCATTTTTCTACAAATTATATCATAATAATCATCTCGTCAATACCTTCAAAACGAGCTCAATATTGAATGTTTTTTAATTTAACCGTACTATTAAATATCATGAATATCTACGAATTAATTTGTTTTCTATCCATACGTTTTATTTTTTTCCACCGTTAGCACATTAAAAATACATAATCGTAAAATACCTTTCATTCTTATTATAAATTATATCATTATAATTTTTTTCGTCAATAATTGTAATATAAACTAATTATTGAATATCTTTATGGGTTTAGGGTTTAGTGTTTCATAAGTTGTGATTCTTAGGTCATGGTTTATTGTTGATGACATGTCTATAAGAAAGTAGCATTAATTGTTCATTATTTACTCACATTCCGCTGTATCGCGCGGGTATATGTCTAGTGTTTTACAACGATAATTTATTACATGTGAATTTTTTTTCTAAAGATGTATTTTCTTTAACGTCATTCGTTATCATGATGATTAGTGATGGCCAAAAATCGGGCCCGGGCCGAGCGGGGCCGGGCCAAAACGGGCTTCGGGCCCAAATAGTAAACCCAAAAATCGGGCCAATCGGGCTTCGGGCCGGGCCGGGCTTCACCCGAATATGTGTGGCCCGTTTAATGTTGGAAAAAACCGGTTATAGGAAAACCGGGCTGGGCCCAAACCGGGCCGTGATCGGGCTGAGCATTTTTCCCTATTTTTTTCAAAAAAAATAATTTCTTTATATAATAATTAATTACTAAGCTTTAAAAAATAAAAATTGGATTGGATCACTAAAATACACTTTAAAAATGCGTTTTATTTATAATAAATCACTAAAATGCACTTTAAAAATACGTTTTATGTATAATTTTAAGTTACAAACTTACAATACAAGTATTTATAGGGGTTTGGGGAGGTAAAAAATACAAATAAGGTCAAAAAAACGTATATAAACGGTAACATAACGGCTATTTTAAAAAAAATACAAATCGGGCCGGACCGGGCCGTGAACCGGGCTCGGGCCGAGCCGGGCCGGGCCGCCAAATCCTCCAAAAACATGAACGGTTCATGTTTTCGGGCTCCAAACCGGTTTTCCACCGGACCGGGCTTTCAAGCGGGTCGGGGTCGGTTAACCGACCGGGCCGGGTCGGGCCGAGATGGCCATCACTATCTGATGATTAACAAACATGTTTTCCTATTATAATATTAGTAATAATTCGGTAGCATCTTTTATATTATATAGTACTTTACAGTAAAAAATTAACATGCTTTAAAATATGACATATTGCAACATAATGTCATATTAACACATTATTCAAAGAATATACAGCTACACCACCAAAATAATACGGTGACACATATCACGATCCTAAAAATTTTTACCCTACGACAAAGGAATGAAGCGATGGCCCTTGCCACCGTATGCGCCCTAGTTGGTCCCCCTGCTGATAGATCATGTTGTTATTCATCGAAGGTGGTAGCATAGATGCTATAAGCGAAGCAAGAAATTGAAGAATCCAGATCAAAATTAGGTTTCAATAGAGGTGTCTTTTTTTTTAAGTATATAATATTTATATACGGCAAATGCAACAAATAAACTCACACACCCTTCTCACCTTTGGTGAGATTTGAACCCCTGACCTCCTAAGAGGCCAAAGGCTCTGATACCGCTAGACCAAAGTCCCTTTGGTAATACAGGTGTGTCTTTAAGTTTAGGGTTTAGAATTTTTCCATTCAGAAGTGTCAAATCACATACCTTCAAACGATAATGTTGCAAAACTAATTCCAGAAAATAATATTAACAAAAACACCTAGGGAACCATTTACCAAACACTTACCAGGTAACCACTTTGAGTATGGAAAAGACCAATGCAAAAACCGATAATCTTAACGATGAGAGAAGACTCCTACCCAGCAAGAGCTTACTATGTAAAAAACGATACTCAACAATCTATTTTAATGGCTGAGAATGTTACCGCTGAGATACGTGAGAGTGGTTTGTAGGTGAGTGCATACCAGGTAATTTGGTAAACGGCCCATAAGCCTTAACCATAACTGTGTTAAATACTCATAACAAGCATCAGAAGATTTAACTAACCATTGTATCTAATAAGCATTCAACGATCATTGGTGCATCATTTTCCTCGGGAGATCCGAATATAGTTTAGCATTCAAAAAGAGTATACTTTTTTAAAACAACTCTTTACTCAACCTAGCTATATCCTCCTCTGCTTTCTTTATTGCAGCTTCAACATTCTCTTGGAGCCTCAATCGCGCAGCCCGCTCTTCCAACAATTCATGTTCAATCTGTAGACCAATAATACGCCACTTGCCAAATCTTCACTTATAATATAGATATAAACTACTTCAAATATGTGATCATTATTAACATCAATTGGGATTACAAGAATTCAAATTAAGATTCATTAGTGGTATTCAAATAAAAGAATCAATGAACAATAGCAACATGTTACAGACAAAAAATCATTTGATTCCAAAAACAGAAATAAAATTATCAAAGATAAGAAACAAAAGGTGTACAGACAAGATGCAAAGCATAGTAGAAAAGACAAAAGACATTTTTCAAGAAGAGACTGAATTATTATTGTAAACAAAAACTAAACTAAACAAAACACTTAGGGTTGTTTACTTTTTTTCCGTTAAACCCTGTGTGATCAGTTAAGTTGTCTGTTTTGATAAATTTTGTCGGTTTGAGAAGGGAAGACCAATGGGTTTTAAGGGAGAAATGGAGAGAGGGTTGGAGTATTTTCTTGGGTATTTCTGGTATTAGTTTGTTTTACATGGCTTAATGGGGACAAGTGAGTGGTCCTGGTTTATTCCATACAACCATAAAGAAGCACCTCCATGTATGTATGTCTGAGCTAATAAGCCGTACAGACCATTAAGCTCATTAAGCAGTGAATAAACAACCCCTAAAGTCATGCAAACCTAATCAAAATCAATAGTGTGATATACCATATCAATTTTTTGCTTCATCTGCTCCATCGGCGCTAACAGATCCTGTTCAGAGTACCCCTTGGTCTTTTTCAAGACTAGAAATTCTTCTGTTTGTCCCTCAAGTTCCCTAGTCCATTTCTGTTTGTTACCATGATGATTGCATTGTCATTACAACTCAAGTGAAAAAAATGCAATAACTTGGTAATGAAATAATAAGTTTTACCTTCAATTCCTTAAAGACTTCATTGGTATATGGCTCTCCACCATTCTCTTCTACCACCATGTTCACAAGAGAAAGAAGTTGTTGTACTTGATTGGTTTTCTTAGTTTGATCATCCGTCCTGTTATTGAAAAGAACAAAACGATTGCCACAAAGACAAAGGATCTCCTGAAACAATAATCGAACTTTATATCAATCAGAAAAATAAAGTAGGAACACCGAATATATGCAGGAGTGAAAGGTGCCAAACAATAACATTGTTAATAAACTAAAATCAAATTAAGATGCAAACATACAACCAGAAACAAACTAAAACAAGAAATGACATGAGGGGAAGCATAGAATCGTCAAAAGAATGAAACTTTAGGCAACAAATTTGTGCATATGCAATGCAAACTAAGGGGTTGTTTGTTTTTTTTAAAAAACCTCTTAATGGCTCTTAAGTCTGAATCGTTCAGACCTTTTTACACACCATCTCTAATTAATCATAACTAAAATAAGACTTCAGACTTTAGACCTCTTAAAAAACAAACGACACCTAATTGACTGGCCTACCCCACCTTCAATGCCTCTGGACAGTCGCATAAGAAATCATCCATGGTCTTGCCATTTTCTTCTATTTCATCAGCACCAGTGAAAACAACTATCATATAATCACAAATTTTCGTTCCAAAGAAATCCTGCAAGCTACTTATTACAGCTTTTTCCTCTTCAGAAAAACGATGGCAAACTGAAAATACAACTAGAACAGCATGAATACCGTCGATGGCCAACTTGATACAACTCAGAATCTCCCCAATAGTTTCAGGACCAACAGAAGAATCAAAAAGACCTGCCAGAGTGTCAGTGTTACGATTTAATCATAAACAATTAAAAGAAGAACAAAATTAAGATACAGATGTTATAGAATTATCACATGCATACTTTATTTGTTGTAACTTGAACCCTCTCATTTTCGTTTAAAAACATGAAATATAAAAACGCCACCAGAAAAAAGTGGTTCAAGAATGTGAATACCGGGAGTATCAATCACGTTAAGCATCTGGCCATCTTCCAGTACAGTAGTTTCCAACTCAGAAGTACTTGTTACACCAGAGAAACTTCGCTTTGATAGGAATCTGTTCGTTCCAAGGATGCTATTACCAGTTGCACTTTTCCCATTTCCGGTCTTCCCAACCAAAACAAGAGTTCGCGCATCACTTGCCCCCATCATATAAAATGCTAAATCTATCAGAAAAAAAAAATTGAAGTCAGTTTAAACAATATGCTTATAACAAGACAAGTGTGCAGCATCACTTTAATCACAGAACAAAATTCACAATACCAACATAAAGATAATAACCGACTTAACTCAGATAAACAATATTAACTAACAGCTTGTACCAATTGTTCATCTTTTGCATTAACACCATCTACCTAGATTGCATTTATACCGTAAATTGTCACATAATAAGCTTAGTAGATACGTAACTGACTAGATCCCGGTTTAAACAAACATTAAAAGGCATTGTGAATTTGTGTGGCATCTTTTATATAATTTGCCTCGTAGTAACAATTAGCAGATAATAAATTGTAAGAAGATGCAAATAAAACCAAGTATAGCAATTCAAAGTTACAGCAATTGATCATGCAATATGCACAAAGCTAATACCTCAGAGGGTTTGCTGTTGAACAAAGGATGATGAAGCTTGAAACAGTGGAGAATAAATTATACACAAAGCATGATTGAAGCCGGAGAGATGCAGTACGTATATATAAAAGGTATGGCAAACAATCGCCTATTAAACTATAAAAAGACACTTCAGTAACCAAAACAGATACAGAACTGAATTATGCAAATACTATATACCTTAAAGGGCCTGCTTGGTTCACACAAAGGGATGGAAATAGGAATGGGAATGCAGGGGAATGAGAATGGAGATGGGCATTGCAATGATGTTGTTTGGTTATCGGCATTATCATTGATGATGTTTGGATGCTGAACTTGAATCAACATCAACCAAAAAGCAAAAATGTATTGTTTTGTTTTCAACAACAAATCCAATTGTATTGATTTCAACAGCCAAAAAAGAAAACCAACATCTACCAACAGCAAATACAGAAAACCAACACTAATGAAGATTCATAACACAAGGGAAAATACAGAAAACCAACAGCAATAGAAACCAACATGTTAATACAAATGTTGTGCACTACGTTTATATGTGGAATTAAGTCAATTAACTAGATATCAACAGCAACAGAATACTTAAAAGGCATAATTGTGTAAAACATTAACTCATAGGACCAAATGGTATGTGGTTATTGTGCTTGTTTTTGTTTGAATCAGTGATTGTGTATTCTGTGTATACTAAACTTGTTTGATACATCAATAATAGAAGGTAGGGGTGTAAAGTTTCTTTTATGATCAAAGGCAAAGGGGTCAGGATGTTTCCTACAATATCATATCCCTTCAAAACAACTGCAACTGCATCTACTAACTGTAAGGGGCTGTTTTTTTTTTTTTTTTTAAACTTTTAATGGCTCTTTAAGTCTGACCTTTTTACATACAGACTATTTTTTTTTTCAGTTTTCAAAACCTCAACTTCTAAATACATCTGAAATAAGAAGTGGTGACCTAACTTCTTAAAACCTCTCGCCTCATTTCATATGCTCTCCTTCCTCTCAAGACGCCTCCATAAATTCTCCGATCTAAATGGTAGAGAAGTTTTCATATTTATACCTTTTCTTGTTGGAGTTGTTTGGATGGGTGTTTACGTTACAAAAACAAACAGTCTTATTGATTCAGTTTTCAGAATTCAGCATCACCTCTTATTAGTTAGAATTGAAAAAAAAGACTTCAGACCTCTTAAAAAACAAACGCAACCTAAGGCTTCCCTATATTTCTCTTATTATTTTCTGGTCTCTTTCTCATCTCTCCGATCCAACACTCACCAGAACATATTTCAGCAGCAAATGATCAACAAAATGTTATATCAACGTCAACAAAAGACCAACATCCAGGCACATACAGCAAAACCAACAGCAATGAATGAAAAACAGAGTAAATAAACAGTAACTTTCGAGAAAAAGAAAAGCAAAAACCAGTAATCGAGACAAAACCAAACCTAAACCACCAGTAAGAAGCAACCTAAACTACCAAGGTTGATTTCGATAAGTAAAGTAAGAAGCAATGATTTGAAGAAGCAAAAGTAAGAATCGAAATCGTACAGAAATGGAGACTCACCGTCGATTCGTACCCTTTTTGCCAAAGATACAGAGAATGGAAGACGAGAGTGTTCATATATCTAGAAATGAGCGAGAATGATATACAATTAATGGTGAATTACATTTCTTCTCCATGTTGTTTACAATTTCTTCGCTTTACATCCCTATTTTACATCAAGGGGTTGTTTTTTTTTTTTTCAAAGAACTTTTAATGACTATTTAAGTTTGAATGGTTCATATCTTTTGATATTCAGACTGTTTATTTTTTTTTTAGTTTTCAGAATATCTTAATGGCTTTATAATAATCTGAAATAAGAAGTGGTGGTCTAACTTATTAAAATCTCTTATCGCCACCTCATTTCATATGTTTTATTTTCTCTCAAGACACCTCCAGACGTTATAAAAACAAACAGTCTTATTGATTCATATTCCAAACTTCAGCACCACCTCTTATTAATCAGAAGTGAAATAAGACTTTAGACCTCTTAAAAAACAAACGTCACCTAACTTACAATTTTAGTCACCGTGGTATTTATTTTTATTTTGTTCTAATCCATTAAACGACATGTTAAAAAAGTCCGTTAAATGAGATATACATGTTTTATATCATTTTTCATTAAAAGAAACTAAAAAATAAAAGCATATACTTTTTGAGTTTTGTTTTTGATAGCCATTATGCCGTTGTATAAAAGTGTTCATCTAAATCGTCAAACCGCATAGATCATTCACACCGTACCACAATGTGCGGTTTAAAACTTTGCAGTGAGATTTGCGTTTTGCATTTTCATCAAACCCCACTTTGCGGTGCGTTTTGCAGTTTTGAATCATTAAATCGCAGTTCAAACAACACCGCATATGTTTATATACTTTTTTAAATATATATTATATATATTATAATATACTTATCAAATAAAAATACTTAATGTATTACTAATTATTATTAAATTTTCATTTTTCATTTTAAGTACTACCTTACAAACTCGTATTTGACTTATTTTCTTTTGTTTTTTGCCAAACATCGTAGTCGAAATTATTTTGAAGTTCAAATTTCAAAGGTATTTAGATTAATTACTTAATTGTTCTTTAAGTTGCGTTAAACCATTTTTAATTGTGCATTTAGTACGTATTGAAATTTTTTACTGTATGGAATATGCGAATGTCATCGTCGAATTTATTCTAAAGTTGTGCTTTTAATTATAAACTAGAAGCGTACTCGTGCAATACAGTGAGATAAATCACGATTTTAATGTTTCATTTTATTTTTTTTGTCGATTTACAGTACGATTTTGGATGATTTTGAGAAAATGATAATGTTTTTTTTATAAATTTGTTTAATTTAGGCTTAATAATATAATGTTTTTTATATTAAAAAATTAAGTATTTTGTTAGAATTCAATTATTATCTTATATATTTTAATGACATCTACAAAAAGTAACCAATTACATATTTAATAATATAATTAAAACAAAATTATAGTAATATAATATATTAATTAATAGTGATACATGGAAATGTCTGCATAAAAGGAAGGTCCTGCACATACCAAATTGGTCGGTGTTAGAAGCCTACAGTAGTAATATGTATCTTATGCTTTGATACTTGTAAATTAAGAGATTTTTAAAATCTTGCATAAAATGATGGTACCTTGTGCCTAATAATTTGTATTTAAGAGTTTTTTATCCGTGCTTTATAATATAGTATAGATTATATATTGAATTGAATTGCGTTAGATACAAACTGCACCGTATTTTGTGGTGCGGTTTTTTGCACTTTGAGTCATATGTTGTGCGGTTTGCAATTTGGAAAAATCTTTTTGCGGTAGGGTTTAATCTTAAATTGCACCAAACTGCACCATGAACACCCCTAGCATTGTATATGAGCATCCAAATCTTCGTCCATTCTGGTAGCAAATACTTCCACCACACCAACTCTCGGGGTTATGGCTACATTGGTGGACTCCTTCAGGAGAAACAAATCCATCCATCAGCCAATATTCGTTGTTTAAATGGGATATCAGTGCTCATGATATCAACGACAATCTTTAATCACAACTCCAGTCTCGTTGTTTTAAAGGTTGGGTGCATAGATTAGTTTTTTTTTCTTTTGTATAATATCACACATGATATTATTAATGATGTCACCTGTGTTTTTATTTTGTATAATATCACATGTGATACAGTTTACTATATCACATGCGTTTTTAGTATACATAATATCATATTTGATACTGTTAATTATTATTGGGATATTAATTAATCACAAGTGATATTGTAGAAGAATACATGTGATTGTAGTTTTTTTTTATTGTTAATCACAAGTGATATTATATAGCACAATATGTATACGTGTGTTTTTTTTTGATTGCTATGCACATGTAACTAGTTTGTTATATGTATTGCATTAAATAAATTACATATGATTCAAAGTGTAGAAGTAATATTATCCAAAAAAAATAAAAGTTGGAGAAAATTTGTAGATTAAGATTTATAGCGCATATTAACCACAAGAGTTGTGGCGTACTGGTTAAGGCCCTGGGGATGTGGTAGAATATTCTATCTGTCCAGGGTTCGAATCCAGACATACACAACAATTGTGGCCACTGAGGTTTAATCAGGATTATCTTACAGTTATAATTTGTCAAGAGATTAGTCTAGGCATAGCTTAGGACACTCTTCCAAAAAAAAAAGATTTATAGCGCATATCATATGTCATATTTGATGAAAATAGTAAAAGAGGGAGAGAGAGAGAGAGAGAGTATCATTAATAATTATAATTCAAAAATAATTAAATGCATTTAAAGATTTAATGAAATTTTTAAGTGATATAAATAATTAATTGGATTTAGAATACAAATTTTTATACAATTTTTTAGATTTGATAATTATGGTGGGAGGTTTTAATTGACATTTGCTTCTCTCCACTTTGGGTGCTAAAAAGTACGTGGAACATTAAATAGAAAACCATTTCCCCCTTTAAATCAACCAAAAACCAAAAAAATATCTCGAAATCAACCAAAAATTTTATAAAAATACCCAATACGGTGGAAATAGCCTAAAAACTCATCAGACGACTTTGCATGCTTTTGATCCAACTTAAAGGTGCACCCAATCAAAGTTCTAGATCCACCGCCAGACCTTGAGATTGATATGAGCAAGGGCGGACCTACCCTTCCCCCCGGGGGTTCAGTGAACCCGCTCAAGTTCATTTCGTAAGGGCGAAAATTTTTTCGGTACGTAAGATGCACCCGCTCAACTACAGGGGATATTCCGTGATATATACATTTTTGAGGGGTAAAAGATGCACAAGTCCCAAAAAAACCAAAAATTACTCTCGAAATCAACAAAAAAATCGAAAAAATCTTTTGAAATCAATAAAAAAATCCCTCGAATCAACACAAAAAAACCAAAAAAGTCCATCGAATCAACACAAAACCTTAAAAATCACTCGAAATCAACCAAAAACATAAAAAGTTCCCCAATAGAGGAATTCGGATAAAAACACATCGACAACAATTTCTTAAGTTTTTCGTTTGTGCACCCGCTCACCTAAAATCCGGGGCCCGAATATGAGATCATCCGAAATTGGGGATTGTCGCCGAAGATGAAGGCCGGCCGTGGGAGAGGGGATGCCAGATGTGTCAAGTGAGGCGTTCTTTTTATTTATTTATTTTTTCTTTACCTTTTTTTAAGTAATAGCATTTTGTACTTCTTACCGCACTTAACAGATTTTTCTAACGGCCATTTGACAAAGGGATCAAATCCATACAACAAAATGCACACCACATGGTGACCGAAATCCGTAATAATCAACCTTTGTTTGAAACAACATTTCGATCCGGCTTGACAAAAGAAATACGTTCCAAATGAGTTAATTTAGTTGAACAATAAGAACCCACACATGCCACTCCTATCTCTAGCTTTATAAAACCACACATGCCTGTACTCGCTCGAATACGAAGATCATCCAAGCTGGCCTACGGAGCTTCTCCTGCCTCCTCACGGACATCTCTATCTGCATTTCCAAATCACGTTTCTCATCGTCTAATTTCCTTTGAACAGCCATCGCTTCCTCTAAGACCTTCACACTAGCAGCCCGCTCTTCTGCCAATTGTCGTTCAAGATCCAAAGTTGCCTCCTTCAACTTTGGCTCAAACTGCATCATCATCACCATATATATATGCTTCAAATCTTGATTGTTATCAACATCAATTGAAGTTAACATATACAAAAGAAAAGATAATTCAAATTAAGAATCATTATTAACCATCAGCCAAGTTATACCATTTCAAATAGTTGCTTAAACTGCACATCATGCATTTGATTTGCAGGCACTGATATCTGCTGTTGGGTGCACAGCTTGGTCTCCTTCAAAGCTTGAAAATTTTCTGCTTGTTCCTGAATATTTTTTTATGTGAAGATCATAACTTCATAAGGTCATGTCGTAATAGGTCAAGTGTAATTAAATTAATATGAAGTAACGCGGTGATGGAACAATTGTAACTACTTTCACCTTCAATTCAGTATCGGCATATGGCTTTCCACCGTTGTTTCTTGACACCATGTTTACAAGATGAACAAGTTTCCGCACTTGATTTGCTCTCTTACTTTCGTCTTTCGTCTTGTTATCAAAAAGAACACAACGATCCCCACACTGGTGAAGCGTTTCCTGAAACAATAATCGAATGCAACTTTGTGGCAACAATTCATGTAAAAAACACTTACTAGATCCACTATAAACATAAACAATGCTAACTGGTTTGTTGGCCTACTCCAACTTTAATGTTTCAGGAGAGTCGAGTAAGAAATCTTCCAAAGTCACGTCATCCGCATCAAGTTCATCCCCCCATGTGAAAACTACTATCGTGTAATCGTAAATCTTTATTCCAAAGAAATCAAGCAAGTTTATTGCAGCTTCTTCCTCTTTTGAAAAACGATTGTGAACTGAGAGAACAACTAGAAATGCATGAATACCATCTCCGGTCATATTGATACATCTTGTAATCTCCTTCCGAATGTAACGCATGTTACAGTCTAAAACAGAAGAATCAAAGAGTCCTGCCTGTTAATGTATATAGAGGCCCAGGCCCATGTTGGGCCCAAGCTCTTTTAGCATAGTATATATGTGTTGTATATTGTAGTTTAGGTTAGATTACTTTTCATAATTTTCATTTTTATATTGTACGTTTTCTCTCAATCAATATATCGAGGTTTCAAACCTTCAGCATATTCATCGTGTTCTTTAACCATATTCATCTTCTAACATGGTATCAGAGCTGTAGGTTTGTTCATCGGTTTACTGTTCATCGTGAGTTTACTGTTCATCGCGTTTTTTTACTGTTTATCGTCAAAATCATCGCCGTCGCTGCTGCTGTTCATCGTGTTCATCGCCTCTTGTTCATCGTGTTTATCGGTCGATCTTTGGAAACCCTAGCCGCAACACCGGTCGAATTTCTACCGGTCTTTCATCACTTCGGTCGAACTTCCCTTCGGTCGAACACCCCCTTCGGTCGAACATTCATCCGGTCGAACACCCCCTTCGGTTGAACTTTTCTCCGGTCGAACACACCCTTCGGTCGAACATTATTCCGACCGAACACCCCCTTCGATCGAACATTCTCCAGTCGAACACACCGGTCGAACACCCCCTTCGGTCGAACATTCCTCCGGTCGAACACACCCTTCGGTCGAGCTTTTCTCCGGTCTTCCATACTGTTTCTCAGTATATTTTCCTTATTTCATGGCTACCAATTTCAGTCACTCAAATCCCATCTCCGTTGTTTTCAACGGTAGCAACTATATTCTTTGGCATCACCATATGACAATTCTGTTAAAGTCTTATGGTCTTTACACCTATGTTACTGGCGCATCCAAAGCTCCAGTTCAAGAAACAACTGAGAATGCTGTTGACTTTGCCAAACGAATGAACGAGTGGGATATTAATAATGCTCGTATCTTGGGCTTCATCAATGCCTCCACTACTCCTGAGATCAACCAACAGTTCCTTGGTTATATTACAGCTAAAAGTCTCTGGGATTTTCTCGCCAAGCGGTATACATCATCTGGTCTATCTCATCAGTATCAACTCTGGACCACTTTTCAGAGCAAACGTCAACTTCCTGATCAATCCATCAATTCTTATATCTCTGAAATGCAGTCTCTCAGAGATCATATCAGTCTTGGAGCACCTCAGATTTTTGATGAAACCGCTCAACAGTTCACCGCCTACTTCAACCAGCTGCACCTGATCACCATTTTGATGGGCTTGACTGATAAATTTGAGAATGTCCGTGCTTCACTTCTTCATAGGCAGCCTTTACCTACTCTTGAAGAAGCAATCTCAGAATTGCTAAGTGAAGAAACTCGTCTTGGCATGCGGTCACCAGTGCCTGCTACTGATAGTGTTCTCTACACGTCTCATTCCAAGCCAAAAGGCAAATGGACCAATAACAATCATTCCAGGTCTGTGGGCAAGACGAACACATCAGAGTGTGCCTTCTGTCATTCTCCTGCTCATCTTCTTCTTGATTGTCCTATCCGTAAGTGCCGTAAGTGTGGCATCACGTATCCGCGCCACTATGAGACTGACTGTCCGAAGAACTCAAAGCATCAGAATCGGACTCATGCTGTTGCTGGACCTACTATTGCTGATACTGAGGCTTCTACAGCCTCCTCACCTGATCTAATGGAACTGATGCGTCGCAATCAGGAACTTATGGAACAGATCATGTCTGGTGCTATGGGTATGAACTCTCCACACTCAGCTGCATCAGGTAATGTATGGCTTTTTGATTATGGGTGTTGCAATCATATGACACCTTGCCCTGATGGTTTCGCTTCTAAGAAACCACCTCAGCAATTTACGTCAGTAAGAACTGCTGACAACACTGGTCTACCGGTATCCTTTAGTGGAAATGTTTCCACTCCTCTTATACAATTACCGGATGTTCTAAATGTTCCAAAGCTATCTCTGAGCTTAGTTTCGATTGCTCAACTTCTTGAATCTAATTTGATAATTTTATTTCATTCTTCTGGTTGTGTTGTACAGGATCCAAAGACCAAGCAGATCCTTGGACTCGACCGTAAAGTTGGACGGATGATTGAAGTGGTCTACCTGCGTCTTCCTTTACCCTCTTCAAGTTTTGTTGCCTCGGTTTCTAGCACTTCTTCCATTGAGTTGTGGCATGCCCGACTGGGTCACTTATCTCTAGCCAAAATAAAGTCATTAGCTCATTTAGGTGTGTTAGGAAATTGTGTATCAACTGACAATCTTTCTTGTTTATCTTGCAAACTTGGCAAACATCATGCTTTACCTTTTGAATTGAATGAATCTAATTCTACTTCTTCTTTTGATATTATTCATTCTGATGTATGGGGACCAGCACCACATCCATCCATGGGTGGTGCTCGATATTTTGTTATTTTTATTGATGACCACACTCGTTTCACATGGATATATCTTATGAAACATCGTTCGGAATTACCTCAAATCTATATTATGTTTGCTCGGATGATTCACACTCAGTTCTCAAAATCTATAAAGATTCTTCGAGCTGATAATGCTATGGAATACAAAGAGTCATCCCTTCTCTCCTTTCTTCACTCTCAGGGGACTCTCTCTCAGTACTCCTGCCCTGGCACTTCTCCTCAAAATGGTCGTGCTGAACGCAAACACCGTCATATTCTTGATACAGTTCGCACTCTTCTCATCTCTGCGAAATGTCCAGAACGCTTTTGGGGTGAAGCTGCTTTTACTGCCGTTTATACTATCAATCGTCACCCTACTCCCATCCTTCAAAACAAGTCTCCTTATGAGGTCACTCCTGCCTATGAACTTCTAAAAGTTTGGGGTAGTGCTTGCTTTGTTCAACTGCAATCTCATGAACATACCAAACTTGAACCTCGCTCCAGACTGTGTTGCTTTCTTGGATATGGTATTGAGCACAAGGGCTATCGCTGCTGGGATCCTATCTCCCAGCGTCTTCGTATTTCTCGACATGTTACCTTCTGGGAACATGTTCCTTTCTCTTCTATATCCAAGTTTCGTGAGTCTCCTAATCTCACACCTCCTTTTTTCACTGATGCTTCTGTCTCATTGGACTCACTCCAATCTGACATTATATCACCCCCACCTATTGTTCCAACTCCTTCTGAGTCAGCCTCACCTAGCTTTCCTGATCATCATCAATCATCTGCTTCTTCCGCACAGCCAACATCTGAGGTACCTGCTGAGTCTTTGGTTCCTGAAACTTCTCAATCTCAGAATGTTAGACGATCAGAACGGGTAAGACAAGTTCCCTCTCATCTTCGTGATTATCATGTTTATGCTACCCTGCTATCAAATCACGAACCTACTTCCTACAAGGAAGCCTCTTCTAACTCTGATTGGCAGAAAGCTATGGATGAGGAACTTCAGGCACTTGACAAAGCTCAAACTTGGGATTCTGTCCCTCTTCCACCAGGCAAGAAACCCATTGGCTCCAAATGGGTGTTCAAAATCAAAACCAAATCGGATGGTTCTATTGATCGGTACAAAGCTCGGCTTGTGGCCAAGGGCTTCAATCAAGAATATGGTATTGATTATGAGGAGACTTTTGCACCTGTTGCTCGCGTCACATCTGTTCGCAGTCTTCTTGCCATTGCCGCTACAAAACAATGGCCTCTTTTTCAGATGGATGTTAAGAATGCCTTTTTGAATGGTGACCTATCTGAGGAAGTCTACATGACACCTCCTCCAGGAGTTTGACTTCCACAAGGTCATGTTTGTCGTCTTCGGAAGGCTCTTTATGGCCTCAAGCAAGCTCCGCGAGCTTGGTTTGAGAAATTCAGTTCCACTGTCATCTCTTTGGGCTTCTCACCCAACAACCATGATTCAGGACTGTTTACTCGGACAACTGAAGCTGGCACAATCTTACTTCTCCTGTATGTGGATGATATGATTATTACTGGCAGTGACTCTACAGGCATAGCCAATCTGAAATCATCTCTTACCTCCTGTTTTGAGATGAAGGATCTTGGTTCTTTACACTATTTTCTTGGTCTTGAGGTGCTCTCTGATCCATCGGGTCTTTATCTGTGTCAAGCCAAATACACCTCAGATCTTTTGTCAAAAGCTGGGATTACTGACAACAAAACAGCATCCACTCCTCTTGAACACAATCTTCATTTGGCTCCAAATGCTGATCCACCTCTACGTGATCCTACCTTATATCGCCAGTTAGTGGGGTCACTTGTCTATCTGACAGTGACTAGACCTGATATTGCCTATGCTGTTCACACTGTTAGCCAGTTCATGTCTGCACCTTGCTTTGATCACTATGCTGCTGTCCTGCGCATTCTTCGATATTTAAAAGGGACCATGTTTCATGGTCTTCATTTTCCTTCCACCTCATCGTTGATTTTGCGCGGTTTTTCTGATGCTGATTGGGACAGTGACATGACTGATCGTCGCTCCACTACTGGCTACTGTTTCTTTCTTGGCGACTCTCTTATATCCTGGCGAAGCAAGAAACAATCTCTCACAGCTCGATCCAGTACTGAAGCTGAATATCGAGCGCTAGCTGATACAGCTCAAGAACTTGTGTGGTTACGTTGGCTTCTCTCTGACATGGGAGCTCCTCAACCGTCTCCAACTCCATTGTGGTGTGACAACAACAGTGCTATTCAGATTGCCCATAATGATGTCTTCCACGAGCGAACGAAGCATATTGAAATTGACTGTCACTTTGTTCGTCAACATGTGACTCGTAAGACCATTCAGCTTCTCCCTATTTCGACTCTTGATCAACCGACTGATATTTTCACTAAAGCTCATTTACCAGGACGGTTTCGTGATCTAGTTTCCAAACTCCATCTGGCTCATTCTTCTCCCGATTGAGTTTGAGGGGGGATGTTAATGTATATAGAGGCCCAGGCCCATGTTGGGCCCAAGCTCTTTTAGCATAGTATATATGTGTTGTATATTGTAGTTTAGGTTAGATTACTTTTCATAATTTTCATTTTCATATTGTACGTTTTCTCTCAATCAATATATCGAGGTTTCAAACCTTCAGCATATTCATCGTGTTCTTTAACCATATTCATCTTCTAACACTGCCAGTGTAACGCGTGTTACAGTCTAAAACTAAACCATATAAAACTAAAAAGAAATAAATTTAGTTGCAGATGATTATATCGATATGTCACAAGTGGTATAAAACTATCAAGCAACGTTAACTTAGTAAATACCAGCGGGAGTATCAATCACATTAAGCGTCTGGCCATCTTCCAGTAGTATTGTCCCCAACTCACAAGTCCTTGTTACACCAGACGAGCTGCATTTCGATTCGAATCTATTCTTTCCAAGGATGCTATTCCCTGTTGAACTTTTCCCATTACCAATCCTTCCGACCAAAAGAAGAGTTCGTGGAGAAGTAACATCATAATCGTCCTCAAACGAATTTCCCATCTTCGTACAAAATGGAATATCTAACAGAAACAAATTTGAAGTCAGTTTCAATTGCATGCCGCTATAACAAGACAATTCTACATCATAAAAGAAATTCATATGCTCTCCTTTCTCTCAAACGCCTCCGAACGTTACAAAAACAAACATAGTCTTATTGATTCAGATTACAGAATTCAGCACCACCTCTTATTAATTAGAATTGAAAAAAATACTTCAGACCTCTTAAAAAACAAACACAACCTAAAACTTCCTTATATTTCTCTTATTATTTTCTGGTCTCTTTCTCATCTCTCCGATCCAACACTCACCATAACATATTATATTTCAGCAGCAAATGATCAACAAAATTTTATATCAACGTCAACAAAAGACCAACATCCAGGCACATACAGCAAAACCAACAGCAATGAATTAAAAACAGAGTAAACAAACAGTAACTTTCGAGAAAAAGAAAAGCAAAAACCAGTAATCGAGAAAAAAAAACCTAAACTACCAGAAAACAAACACTATCCGTCGATTTAGAAAATAGCAACAGTAAGAAGCAACCTAAACTACCAAGGTTGATTTCGATAAGTAAAGTAAGAAACAATGATTTGAAGAAGCAAAAGTAAGAATCGAAATCGTACAGAAATGGAGACTCACCGTCGATTCGTACCCTTTTTGACAAAGATACAGAGAATGGAATACGAGAGGGTTCATATATCTAGAAATGAGCGCGAATGGATTACAATTAATGGCGAATTACATTTCTTATCCATGTTGTTTACAATTTCTTCGCTTTACATCCCTATTTTACATTAATTTACGGTTTTAGTCACCGTGGTATGTATTTTTGTTCGGTTTTGATCCATCAAACGACATGTTAAAAAAGTCCGTTAAATGAGATATACATGTTTTAAAATCATTTTCCATTAAAAAAAAGTTAAAAATAAAAGTATATACTTTTGGGATTTTGTTTTTGATAGCCATTAAGACGTTGTATAAGAGTGTTCATCTAAATCGTCAAATCGCATAGACCACTCACACCGTATCACAATGTACGGTTTAAAACTTTTGCAGTGCGGTTTGCATTTTCACCAAACCCCACTTTGCGTTACGGTTTGCGGTTTTGAATCATCAAATCGCGGTTCAAACCGTGCCACACCGCAAGTAATTAACTAAATAAATACCTTAAAGCAAGAAAATTTTCAGGGCTTGATGTTGAGTAGATGACGATGAAACTTGAAAAGAAGGCATGGAGGTGTGGAGTGCATAAACAGTGAAGACAATAAAAAGAGTAAATACAAAAAAGACGGTTTAGTTTACACTTCCCCCTTACAAATCTTTTTATAAAAACGGTTATTTGACAAATTCAAAATTAAAATTTCCAGTTTATTTCTATTTTAGATGTCATTTAAAAAAAAAAATTAAAATTTCACAAATAGACATGGATGTTCTTTTTTCTTATGGATTTTGTAAAATTTCACAAGCATAAGGTACACCATTCACTGAAAAAACAGTGTTCACTAAAACATTCTCGTCCATCACTAATATAAATATCAGTTCTCAATGCACAAGTGATGTTGATGTTGATGAACCAGTGTTCACTAACATCAATTGGATATGTGAAATGTAGAACTTTTAAAACACTATGAAGTTGTTTTCACTCATGAAAATGTTTTCAATATGACCTCTTGTTGATTACAAGTGAACACTGGTTCAAACCAAATCATGAACTAGGTAAGAAATCTAACCAAGTGAATATGACCTTAATTTGTCGTTATGTAAGAAATCTAACCAAGTGAACACCGGTTCAAACCAAATCATTATTCCAAACAGTAAGAAATCTAACCAAGCAGATCAATCCAAATCATTCTTCCAAGCACTCATCACCAATCGTAAGATGTAACAAACGGTAGAGAGATCGAACATACCAATTTTAGAGAAGCAGATCGATGGTCGATTTGTAACAATGGGAGGAGGCGTTAGAGATTGAAAATAAGGGGTGTTTATTTAAAACAACCCCTAAGCAATCTTAACGACTAAAGAAAAGAAAAGAAATGGATGGATGGAAAATAAAGAGAGATAAAAGAAAGGAAAAGAAAAAATATTTTTTTATTTGTGTTATCGAAATGGAAGGAAAAGAAAGGAATGAAAAGGAAAGAAAATAGTTTTTCATGTTCTTAAACATGAGATAAAGGAAAGGAAAGATATTAATTGTACAAATATATCCTTATAAAAATATATTCTTTATAATAAAAGATTGAGTAGTTTTGTAATTTTAATAAATATTCAGTAATCTTTGTCATCATCAACTTATTATATGATGACAAAAAAAAGTTTTATAAAAAGTGTTTGTATTAGTTTATTGTGGTACCAAAACGTAATAAGCTATTAAGTTTAATATATAGGAGTGTTTGGAATTGCTTATACATCTAAAATAACCAAAAAAGTCAAAAGTTGTTTCAAATAAATTGACAAGTCAGAATTATTTAACTTATCAAAAACTTATTAGCAGCAGTGTGGAAAAGGTATAAGCACTTTTTTTCTTCTTCCAAACCAAACACTCAAAACTCTTTATTAGCGATGTGGAAAAACTATAAATCAAGTTTTAAGTGATAGGGTTTCCACTTTTTTGGTAATGTGAAAAAAAGTGATAAGTGGATCTGAAATAATGGAAGAAAAAAAAAACAGTCTTTAATGAACTAGGTCTGACCGAAAAAGTGATAAGTGAAAAATAAGTCATGATTTTTAAAAAACAAACACACCCTAACACACCCCCTCCAATGGAGGCCATTTTTTTTGTGTTTATCGGTTGTTATATGAAGAGTTTTAAAATTTTAGATTAGAAAGTAAAAATATATGTTTTATCTCGTAATGTTTATCTAGTATTTATTATGTTTATCTACCGTTACTTACACAAATTCAAACATGGAGTTTTAATAAGTTGAAATAATGCTAAATTAAGTTGTACTCTTAATTCTAACGCCTCCTCCCATTGTTACAAATCGACCATCGATCTGCTTCTCTAAAATTGGTATGTTCGATCTCTCTACCGTTTGTTACATCTTACGATTGGTGATGAGTGCTTGGAAGAATGATTTGGATTGATCTGCTTGGTTAGATTTCTTACTGTTTGGAATAATGATTTGGTTTGAACCGGTGTTCACTTGGTTAGATTTCTTACATAACGACAAATATGAGAAAACGGATCATTTGCCGTTAAGCCGTTTTGTCAAACTATCTCTGTCTTTCTTTAGCTCCTTTTTCAACCGAGCTATATCTTCGTCTGCTTTCTTTTTTGCAGTTTTGACATCGTCTTCGAGCTTCAAACGTGCAGCCTGCTCTACCAACAATTCTTGTTCAAACTTCAACTTTATATTCATCAGCATCATCTCCATCTATGGAATACATATCACTTAACGAATATTAGTTTAGTGTAGTAGGTATCAACTACTTCTAATATGTATTTACAGAAAAAATACTAATTCTAATGTGATAGTTATTAACATCAAATCCCATCGACACGATATAGCATATAAAGAAGAGCATGCATTCAAATTATGAATCATCAACCATGTTGAATTAAAAGATTTCACTAATAATCATTTGAATTTTTTTAAATAATACCCACCAAAATTTATTATTAATTTTTCAAAAATGTCTGGAATCGCGCAAATTTGACACCGTAAGGCATCTTTTCCTTGCGGTGCCAGACTTTTTCTCACAACCTATATGGAGAAAAAACCTTTTTACGACACCCAAATCAAAACCGCAACTAATGGTCCGCAGATTGCGGTTTTTCTAAAAATCGCTATTTTCGTTAGAAAAAGTCTAATATTGTCAGAAAAAATCTAACACTGCAAGGAAAAGGTGGCTTGCGATGTCAGACTAGCACGGTTCTGGACATTTAAAAAAAATAATTTTGACGGCAACATTTTAAAAAAATTAACCCAATATGGCAATTTATATAAATTTCTCCAAAAACAACCTAAGCAACCCTTCCCCTCATTGTGTAGGTATCAGGTTCTACTTTATAAACACTAAGGTGCCGTTTGTTTTTTAAGAGGTTTAAAATCTGAAGTCTTATTTTAGTTATGATTAATAAGAGGTGGTATGTAAAAAGGATTCAGACTTAAGAGCCATTAAGAGGTTTTTAAAAAAAACAAACAACCCCTAACCCATTTGACACTCGGATGAAGATATCTTTTAAGAATAGACTGAATTATTATCATAAACAAGAATCGATAAGATGCATACTCTTCTTTATAGATCATGTAATACGAATGAAAACTAAGAAAATAATATAAATATACCTTTTCAAATTTGGGATTCAAATGCTCAACACGAATCTTCTCCATCAACCCTAACATCTCCAGTTGAGAGTACCCTCTCAGTCATTTTCAAGACTTGAACTGCTTCTGTTGGTTCTCGAAGTTCCTTAGTCCATTTCTGTCAATTAAATATCGATACAATATCAGGATCGCAATGTCTTGTTTGCCGTTATACGACAAGTCATTTGAAATTGCAATAACTTGGTAATGATCAGTTTGTTTCACCTTCATTTCTTCGGTAAAGATTTCATTGGCATATGGCTCCACACCATTCTTTTCTAACACCATGTTTACACGAGAAAGGAGTGTACGCACTTGATTTGCTATTTTAGTTTCATCATTCGTATTGTTATCAAAAAGAACAGAACGATTGCCACACAGACAAAGAATTTCCTGAAATAATAAAACAGTTTCATTACTTCATATCAATCAAAAAATACAAGTAGAAATATCAAATAAACACTACGACAAAATCAAGTTTATATAGGATGCCAAAAATGCTTTAAGTGTTCTAATAAACTACTTTATAGAACCAAACACTTATGCTGGAATGGACCGGAAATTTATTCATATGGTGGCACTAAATAATATATAGATAAAAAAAATACTTACAAAAAGCACGGTTTTTATCGACGTGTTACCAACGTTCAATATCGTCCAATGTGTTTTTAACCTAATTACACTGTTTCTAGGGGCTTTTATAGTTTTTTGCTTGATTTTGAGGGGATTTTTCGGTTTTTTGGGTTGATTTCAAACATTGTTTTTGGTTTTTTGGTTGATTACAAGGTACGGTTGCACAACTTCTTGAGCTTCTGAATATCATACGGTGGCATCTTTTAAAACGATACGGTAACGACGTAAAATTTTTAACCTTTCAGCAAAGAGATAATGCCACTGGTGGCCCTTCTTTAGGTCCGTCCCTATACTTATGTGTCCTATCTAAAAGTGTTGTAATAAGTTAATAGAACGTTGTTGAACTTCTTAACAAGCAAGACGCCCAAATGCATCATGTAATCTTATTACAACACTAGCTCGAACATTTATAGTGGCCTATAAACCCGATTATGTTGTAGTGTGCAGTGAGATGTGGTAGAAAGAAAATGTCAACTCCTACATGTGCTGACAAATAATTGAAAAAAAGATAAAGATGTCACTGAAACAAAAAATCCATATAAATAAAAACAAGATCAAGTGCCATGAAATGAATGCAAACATGAACTCACCTTCAATTCTTGTGGACAATTGCACAAGAAATCCTCCAAGGTCTTGCCATCTTCCTCAAGTAAATCACCACCAGTGAAAACAACTATCATGTAATCGCAAATTTGTTTTCCAAACAACATCTGCAAGCTACTTATCGCAGCCTTTTCCTCTTCAAAACACCGATTACAAACTGAGAATACAACTAGAACAACATGAATACCATCGATCGCCAACTTGATACAACTAATAATATCCCCAATAGTTCCACGACCAACAGAAGAATTAAAAAATCCTGCCAAAGTGTCCAGTGTCAAAATCTAATCGTAAATCGTATACGAAAAAATTACAAGAACAAAATTAGTTACCGCTGTCATCTGAACCTTGTAGCCTTAAGTTAAGGCCTGTTTGTGAGCTTAATGGGACTTACAACTTATTCGGTCAGCTATACATGACTGTTTGGTAGTGGCAAAATGATACAGAAAGTGGCTTATTCAGTATTGCTTTATGCAGAAAATCAAGTTTTTTCCAAACCTGTCACTCCAATTAAAATACACGTGTCTTCCATCTATAAAAAAACTCTCCCAAACAAAATCTTCCCAATCTATACAGACAGATTAATCTACACAAACAGCATTATCCATACAGAATTTAATGGAAAATCAATCAAACAGTTCCATATATAGTGAAGGTGAATACCTGGAGTATCGATCACATTAAGCATCTGGCCATCTTCCATTACCCTAGTTTCCAATTTTGAAGTAGTTGTTCCACCAGAAAAACATTGATTCAACCGAAATAACTTCTTTCCAAGAATTCTATTACCGGTTGCACTTTTCCCATCTCCGGTATTCCCAACCAAAACTAGGGTTCGCGGATCACTGCCCCCCATCATACAAATTGCAAAATCTATCAGAAACAAGATTTGAAGTCAATTTGATTCATATTAACAATAATTACCATACTTAATTCAGATTAATACTGCAAAGGCCGATGTAAAGTATAAAAAGAGGGGAGAAAAGACACCAATCAAAAAGTCAAAAAAACCAAGTTTTTAAGGTTAAAAATAATTTTTTTTTTAATTTCTACTATAGTTCCCCCACTAATTTTACTAATGGACTCCATCAACCAAATAAAATATCTCAAAATCAATCAAAAAACCAAAAAAACTCTTAGAAATCAACCAATAAAACTTCAAAAATCCCTCAAAACAATGAAATTAAGGTAAAAACACATTGACAACTTTGCGAGCATTTAATCTATCTTAAAAAGTGTAAAAAAAAAAAAAAAAAAAAAATCTTGGATCCACTACTAAATAATACCGATCGTTCAATGTAATTTTGGTAAAAAAATTATAGTGTAATACCCTCCATCTACATTGCATTCATACCTTGAAATCATCACATATATATTCAGATTTAAAAATATGTTAATGACTATTAAATCCCGATTTAATTAAACCACACTAAAAAAAGCATTATGTAGCATATATCTCTGCTCGATCACAAATTTAACCTTATGATTGTCAAAATTTCATTATATAATAACGATTAACAGAAAATAAATAGTTGAAAAAAGACGAAAAAAATAGCAATTCAAAGCTATAGTAGCGATTGATGATGCAAAAAGCAGAAAGCTAATTATAAACCTGAGAAGATGAAATTTTTCGGGTTTGCTGGACGATGAAGTTTGAAAATGGTTGATATTAAACGAATTAATTATGAAAAAGAATGTGATGAAGCCGAAGGGACGCAGTACGGTCGGAAGGCAAACAGTCGCCGAGTAAAAACTCTTTCGGTAACCGATACAAGCATCTCCAACGATTTTTTGAAATTAAAGAAAATGGAATGAGTTTTTAATTATTTTCAGACCAATAGGATAATTATTATTATTTTATATTAAAAGATTAGTAAATTATTTATGTAACAGTTATTTAAAATTATAAGTTAATGTATATATTTTTTTTAATTTGATTTGACAAATTCAAAATGTATAATATATAATAATAAATTTCAAATTCTTTTAATCAACATATTATATTATTTACTACTTTATTTGTATTAATTAACTATTACTATAAATTTATTTTAATTACATTATTAAATATTATAATTGATTATTTTTTTAAATGTCGTATTTGATAATTTTCATGTTTATAAGTTAGTTTTTGTCAAATGTGACTTTTTCATCAGCATCTACCAGCTAACTTTATGAGTAATCAGCTAGCTTAGAGCATCTTTAATGCAAGGTTGTTATAACCAAAAAGTGAAATGACTTGTAAGAACTAGTATTGTGGAGAGTTCTTATAAGAACTCAAACCCCTTTAGGTTCTTAAATAAGAGCATCTCCAATGCAAGTTATTATAAAAACCTCCGTTTTGTACTTTTTGGTGCAACCTCATTTCCACCTTATCAAATTAAAAATTTACATAAAAGTTTACAATGGTAGTTCTTATAAGAACATATTTTTGTGGGTCTCATATATATAAGTTAAATATATACTAGTTGTGTACCCGCGCAAAGCGGCGGGATACATCTTGATTTCGAGGTTGACAACTAAAACCCATAATCTTGATTCATGCTTCTCTCTATTCTATGTTCAAGTTGATTTTATTTTATTGTTTTATATTGCTTTGACTTTGAGTTGAATAGTGGTTTTAACTTAATGCAACTCATAATTAACAAATAAAACCCGATATGTATGTTTGAACATAATATAATTATAATCATCTGTGACAATACAAATTTGTACACACAGAAAACGATAAGATATCACTCGGAGCATCCATCTGTAGACTTGCCATGTAAGAAATGTCATATGATTATAATAGATACAAATCAAATGTAATTGTAACAAATGCGTAATAATAAGTAGTCGTTTGTACCTTGTTAATCGCGTAAAACTTATTGATACACCACATTTGATGTGTAGACTCCGCCACAATTGAATTGTAGAACTGTTGTGACGTCACTCAGGACCATATTCCGAACTCGGTCAACACTTTCGTATTGTCGTCTATAATCTTCTGAAAGTGAATCGTAATGATCATCCCACAGCTTGCGAACATTTCCTGGCTCACAATAAATTAATATCGTCGCAAACGAGGAAGCCTCTGCAAGACATTGTGACAAGTTATCATCGGTCTCTATTAAGACTCTTTCAAGAGCCGCTTTTCGAAATGTCGGGTGTAATATGCCATTGACACTGTATAGATCTTCAAAACATGTAGGCCCACTCACATGAGACAAAGGCAGACGTAGGCAATACCGTTCTCCTTCCGCGGGATTAGCATAAACAAGTTGGCCTATCATTGATCCTTTTTTTCTTGGATTCCAACGAAGTGAGCTCGCATTCCATGTGAAATGTTTTGGGAATTCTTTGTACAAATAATGTCTTGCATTCTCATCTACATTGTTTCTTTCGAAAAATGCAGTCAACATTGTTCGCTTACCGCTCTCTCTTGCAACAATATCTGTCATTGTATCATCATCTCTGAACCTAACCATCTGCTTATTAGGGAGATGGAGTTGCAAAGCCATCACATGAGGGTGAATTTGAGAAAGTTGAAAGCTTAAAATACGCCATATTGCCTCTGGGGGGGAGACATAACGTGCATATTGAAACCTTGAAATCTCATTAATAACACCTCCTCATTCGTCTGGATCGATATGCATAATTTGTCTATCATGACCCTTATAAACATACTTGAAGAGATATTTCACAGATGTTATACTCGAGCAAGCCTCAACATTAATATGACAGTTGAACATCATTAACAAATTTGGGTTATATGGGACCACCCATCTATTATCCAGGGTATTGCCCCGTACATTCACATCTCTTCCATTATCTCTCATCCGATACAACGGATATGAGTTCTCAGCCTGTGCTGTTTTATCATTGAATTGCCTAGGATATCTGAAACGACATCTTTTCGGCTCACCTTGCATGGATGGACTTGACTGTAACACCCTAAAAACTAGCGGAATAAAAATTCGAAATTTCTGCAATATAACGGCTATAAATAGATAAAAACCTGGGTATAAAACCTGCTATAAACGATCCCAAAGTATCATCCCGATAAAACGGGGAAACAAACTATAACCATTACAATTAACCAAATGAAGAATACACTAACAACCTAATAATCTAACTTAAATAAGAAAGATTAACATCGGGTGTTGCTATTCTTCCAAAAGTATGCCCGCTATCCAAAATATCGATCTACACATCTCCCAAAAAGACCGCTCTTGGCCTCAAAGCCATCCACTCAGTCCCGACGATTCCCTTCGGAAACCTGACCTGTTATACATGTCATTTTGAGAAAAAGTGTTAGGCTAAAGCCTAGTGAGATCAAACATTTGCAGTTTAAGTAATCCAACGTAAAAGTGAGTAAAAGAGTTTATTTTCATACAACAACAATAATGGTAATAATAACAATAATGCTCTTTGAAATATAGCAAATACCTTTTTGGGTTAACGGGGGAGACCCGCTTACTAACACAAATGACGGAACATAAAAGTAAGCCATTCGATGAGTCAGTAAAGCCAATAAACAAATGAAGTATACGCAAGGGATGTCAGGCTCAGTGGATTTAAACGTACACCCACGGAAACTCAAGTTCAACCCCGAAGGGTTCCTACGTCGAGCTCCTCATCCAATATCGTAATACTTGAGCACGAAGGACTTATAACCCAATCCGATGCCAAACGTGCCTCGACGTGGAAAACTAGTCGTCCCAACGCCGGAACAATAATAAACCAAATACGGGGTCATGACTCCCAATGCATCAAATAAGCCAAATAATGCGCATAAGGCCCAACCAGAAATCCCAACAATGGTTAACACACAATAAGTGACATGAGGGTAATTCCCACCAAAACTACTTCCATTGTTTACCAAGAGACCACTAGTAAAAATATAGATGACTCCCTTTTCATTTCAAATCCCCAAAATATGAAGTGAGTTTAATATGCAAACTTATCAGCAGTTAACCACAATACCCATATTTCCAAATCCATAGTTTTGCATAGCGATACTTGTAACACCCTAAATTCTGGAAATAACAACTTATTTAAAATTTTCTAAATACATCAATAAAGGAATTATCTACAACCACAAATTAAGATTTAATCTCAATACAAACATTCATTCTATACAAAAGCCTATGATAAGAACGAGTGCTACTAAAACCCCAAAGATAGTCACTATCTCCAACATTGCGGAAGACTTCACCAACTACTTACTTTAGTGTCTAGTAAGGCTCTACGCTTCATAAAACTGCTAGAACCCAACTCCCAACTGGAACCTGTTGCACATGCCGACAAATAAAAAGGTTAGGCTTAACGCCTAGTGAGCTCAAGAGTTTTCAACATATATAAAGATGTCTGCGAAAATAGGTAATGCATTTTAATTCATAATCTTTCAAAAGGTATGCTTTGAATATGCAAACGAATCGTTTTCCAATAATATGCATTTTAGACGGAGAACACCAATTTGGACGTTTTCCAAATCAAATTACTACAAAAGAATGATACCAATGTAAACCGCCCCTTCATAAATTAGCTTTAACCCAAAACTCACTCAAAGCGCAAATATAAATTAAACTCTCCATTTAAGAAGGTACGGTTAAACCTTATATTTCAAAACACCCAAAACTCGGGTAGGGCATAATACTCAACCCATAAATCAAGGGTAAAACCCAAATATACAAAACGTCACCGAAAACTTGGATAATAAAACTCAATACTCAAAAACAACACCTTTCGGTGACGGGGGATTCCCGATTCCATAAAATGTGACGGTCCACAAAGTAAGCCCATTTTATGTTGTTATGACTAGTCATATAAACAAAAGTACACGCAAGGGATGTCAGGCTCAGTGGCTTTAAACATACACCCACGGAAACTCAAGTTCAACCCCGAAGGGTTGCTAGGTCGAGCTCCTCATCCAATATCGTAATACTTGAACACGAAGGACTTATACCCACATCCGGTGCCTAACGTGCCTCGACGTGGAAAACTAATCGTCCCAACGCCGGACAATAATAAATCAAATACGGGGTCATGACTCCCAAATGCATCAAATGAGCCAAATAATACGCATAAGGCCTAACAAGGCTCGAAGTCGAGCTACCAAAACTGGACTATTGTCCAAAAACCCCATCAAAATAACAATGCCAAGCCGCAGACTTAGCAACCCATTGACTCATTAATAAATGGAATAAAAATACGATAAAACGCACTCACCCAACGGATATGCAAACATCACGACCAAAAGTGAGATTAGTTCAAAACTCAACATTAGTTGAGACAATCCCTTTTCCAAATGAACTCATAACACAAAATATGCATTTTCCAAATTTAACTGCTGATAAGAATGAAAATCATAAAATGCTATAAACATTCTTTCAAGTTACCTCACATAATGTGCAAGTGATACTTTATAAAACACTCCATTTCATGACGATGCATAAGACTCGACAAACATTTAAAAGTGTATTTCTTTGACCAAAGATCCATTCATGTAAAAAGACTTCAAAACACATTCATTTGTGACACATATATCAAACGCCCAAAAATCTCCTATGTGGGTGTTATACAAGGTTTGTAAAGTTAGATAATTCAAATAATCAAAGATTAGCAAATAACCCAACATTTGATAATTTCATGAAAAACACATAAAACACTTTAAAATAGACATTTTGGCATGTACAACGTTTTCACAAATCAACTTGAACTCACCTTGCTAGATTTAGGCTAAATCTAGATTTCCCCCCAACTAGAGCTCCTTTGAAGAACACTTGGATTCTCAAGACAAAACTTCCAAAACCCAAATCCATACATAAACATAATCAACCACAAAGAATCATTTCCCAAACCATATGCATGAATACCTCAACTAAAACTGAAACCCTAACTCCCATAACTTAAGAAAATAGAAGATTACCTTAACCCAAACTTGAATCCACCAACCAAAACACCTCTAGTTCACCAAAATGGCCACAAATCTCCAATCTATGAAAGGAAGCACAAAGGGTGGTTGAAACCCTAGAAAACTTGGTGAAGAAGATGAATAGGGAGAGATGAGAAGCTTATCACCACAAAATGTTCTAGAATACTTCAATAAACTTCCAATATCTTACTTGATCCTTGAAGAGCTCTCAAAAACGAAACCGTAGCAAGTTGAATCACCAAAATCGGAGTTGAAATGAGAGAGATATGAAGAAATGAAGTTTGGGGCTGAAAATCGCGATTTTAACACTCTGATACACCCAGGTGATTGTGCCAGGCTATAGTGAAAATGTCACAATTGCCGGGCACAATCGCTGAGATTGTACCGAGAGTTTTCGGGCTCTGGCGACCATGACAGGCGATTGTGACACTGTCACAATCGCCGAGCATTATAGTCTAGCACGTTTTCACTCCGGAAAGAACCGTTGGTCTCGTAATTGAATCCTTTATCCATCAAGACTATAAAACCAAGGATTCAAGCCCAAAATCAAATATCTTATTTTTCCTTAATATATCGGTTTCTGTATAAACTTGAAATGATACCTTTCGAAAATCGGGGTGTTACAATACTATTCTCTCAAAGGTATAACCCAAATAAAACAAGCTAAAGAACATTATTAAAGCTCATAAAACGTTATTTCCCAAAAATCACCACAAACACTTATATCTCCAAAAGTTAGGTTTAGCAAGAAATTCCACAAATCAAATATATGAAAGAGGAGATATTAGGTATTCAAAATCAATCCTTTTGACATGTATAAAGTTTAGTAAAATGGGTAAGAACTCACCTTAGTGGTTTTCTTAAAAGAAAACCAAACCCTAAAACGAAGGAGATGAAGATGAGTTGTTTAATCACTTGAGAGCTTCTTACCAACACTTCCTAAAAGTGTTAAGGACAACCATTAATGACTATGAACCACCATAAATGAGGAGAGAAGTCTAGATGAGAAACACTTACCGAAATCAGTAGAGAGAATCGCTCCCAAACCCTAGAAATCAGATAAAAATGACTGAAAATCGCGACTTAAACTTTTTATACCCAAACCCCCGCCGGCGATAGTGACACGGCGACTATGCCAATGGCATAGTCGCGGGAAACCATCCACCCGCGGTACACACTGGGCGACAGTGCCCTGCGATTGTGACCATGTCACTATCGCGTGGCACAATCGCGATAAATGTACCGTAGGTCATTGACCTCCGGCGATTGTGCCCTCCGCGATTGTGACACAATGTCACTCTCGCGGGCATAGTCGCGAGCAACCTAAAATCTCCAAAAGTTGATGTTTTCAATCCACGATGCTTAAACCAAACAACCTCGATAATATAAAGGTAAATCCATAAAATCAGAAGGTTCCAAAATGAAGAATAATACATGGGTTCTCAGAATTCGGGGTGTTACAATCCTCCCCAACTTGGAAATGATTTCGTCCCCGAAATCCTACTAACTAAACAAATGAGGGTATATACGCCTCAAGTCTTCTTCCGCCTCCCAATTCACATTGGTGCCACGGTGGTGCTTCCATTGAACCTTTACCATCGCCACCTCTTTATGTCGGAGCTTCTTGATTATCCTTTCCAAAATAGCCTCGGGCTCTTCGATGCAACGATTATCATCCACTCGGATTTCGGACAAAGGAATAACGCTTTCCTCTTCCGCTAAACACTTCCGTAGATAGCACACGTGGAAAGTGGGATGAATCCCATCCATCTCCGGTGGTAGATCCAATTTGTAAGCTTGTAGACCGATGCGCTCGAGTATAGTAAACGGCCCTAGGAAACGGGGACTTAGCTTCCCGCGCTTCCCAAACCGAATCAATCCCTTCCAAGGGGACACCTTTAACATCACACGGTCTCCCACTAGAAACTCTACCGGACTTCTCTTTTTGTCGGCGTAACTCTTCTGACGATCATGTGCCGCTTTTAACCGCTCTCGAATTGATTTGACTTTGTCGGCCGTCTCTTGCACAATATCCGGGCCGACAAACTGCTTCTCCCCCGCTTCTAACCAACACACGGGGGTTCTACACTTCCGTCCGTACAAAGCTTCAAATGGTGCCATTCCGAGACTAGAGTGGTAACTATTGTTGTACGCAAATTCCACCAAAGGTAGATGGGCATCCCAAATACCGCCAAAATCGATCACGCATGATCTAAGCATATCTTCAAGCGTTTGAATTGTCCTTTCACTCTGTCCGTCCGTTTGTGGGTGATAAGTCGTGCTCAAATTCACCCGCGTACCCAACTCTTGATGTAAAGCTCCCCAAAATCTTGACGTGAACCGACTATCCCGATCGGAAACTATCGACAAGGGTATACCGTGTCTAGAGACGATTTCATCTATGTACAACTTTGCCAACTTATCCATTGGCAAAGTTTCCCGCATCGCTAGAAAATGATCACTCTTCGTCAATCGATCGACAATGACCCAAATGGTGTCGTTCCCTCGCAAAGTCTTCGGTAACTTGGTCACGAAATCCATGGTGATCTTATCCCATTTCCACTCGGGTATTTCAAGCGATTGAAGACTTCCATAGGGTCGTTGATGCTCGGCCTTCACTTGTGAACAAGTTACGCATCGCTCCACATAATGAGCTACATCTAACTTCATAATTGGCCACCAATAATGTAGTTTCAAATCCCGATACATTTTGGTGCTCCCCGGGTGGATGGAATATTTGGATTTATGCGCGTCCTCTAAGAGTAGTTCCCGGCAGCCTCCCAACTTTGGTACCCAAACTCGACCATTGAAGCACCTTATCCCTCGGCTATCTTCGGTCAACAATAACCGTTGTTTTGTCATCACCTCCTCCTTGAGGTTTTCTTCCTTTAATGCTTCGGTTTGTGCCTCTTTAATCTTTCCCATGAGACTTGACACCAACTCAATTCTTGTAAGTTTGGCTTGAAGTCTCCCGCTATACTCTTTCCAACTCAAGGCGTCGGCCACCACGTTTGCTTTACTCGGGTGGTAGAGTAATTCACAGTCGTAGTCCTTGAGTAGTTCCAACCACCTCCGTTGCCTCATGTTGAGCTCCTTCTGATCGAAAACATACTTCAAGCTCTTGTGATCCGTGTACAAGGTACACTTTGTGCCGTAAAGGTAATGACGCCATAACTTTAACGCGAATACTACCGCCGCCAATTCCAAATCATGAGTGGGGTAGTTCTTCTCATGCACTTTCAATTGCCTAGATACGTATGCGATCACCTTCCCTCTTTGCATTAGTACGCATCCAAGCCCCAATTTGGATGCATCGCTAAAGACCACAAAATCCTCCGATCCCTCCGGAAAGGATAAGATCGGAGCTTCGCATAACTTCTTTTGCAAAATCCTAAATGCCTCATCTTGATCTTTGGTCCATACAAACTTTACATTCTTCTTGGTCAACAATGTCAACGAAGAAGCAATCTTGGAGAAGTCTTGTATGAACCTTCGGTAATATCCCGCCAAGCCTAGAAAACTTCGAATCTCGGATGGACTTTTGGGAGGTTCCCAATTCATCATAGCTTCAATCTTGGCCGAATCCACCTTCACTCTGTCCTTTGAAACTATGTGCCCCAAAAACTGCATTTCCTTCAACCAAAACTCGCACTTGGAAAACTTTGCATAAAGTTTCTGTTTCCTCAAGATCTCTAAAACGTCCCGAAGGTGTCGAGCATGGTCGACCTCATCCTTTGAGTAGATAAGGATGTCATTAATGAACACGATAACAGACTTATCTAAGAAGGGTCGGCACACGCGATTCATTAAATCCATAAACACCGCTGGAGCGTTCGTCAACCCGAATGGCATCACTAGAAACTCGTAGTGACCATAACGCGTCCTAAAAGCAGTTTTAGGAATGTCTTCTTCTTTGACTTTCACTTGATGATAACCCGAACGGAGATCAATCTTTGAAAAGCAACTCGCTCCTTGAAGTTGGTCGAACAAATCATCAATCCTAGGGAGTGGATACTTGTTCTTCACGATTACCTTATTCAACTCCCTACAGTCGATACACATACGCATGGTACCGTCCTTTTTCTTCACGAATAAGACCAGTGCTCCCCAAGGCGAGGAACTCGGTCTTACGAACCCTTTCTCTAAAAGCTCCTGCAACTGGCTCATCATTTCCTTCATCTCTGACGGGGCCAACCAATAGGGAGCTCGGGCTATAGGAGCCGCTCCCGGCGTCAGATCAATCTTGAACTCCACTTGACGGTCGGGTGGTAAACCAGGCAAGTCGTCCGGGAATACATCGGGAAACTCCCTTACCACCTCGACATCTTCTAGCATCTTCTTCTCGAGTTTGGCATCTATCGCATATGCCAAAAAGGATAAGCATCCTTTCGCCAAACACTTTCGCGCCTTCACCATACTAATGATTGCAACTTCACCCTTTCGCCTCTCGCCATACACGGTCACCACATTACCATTCGAACCCGGAATTCGGATCAACTTTTTAGCACAAAGAATTTCCGCGTGATTGGTCAACAACCAATCCATACCGACTACAACATCAAATCCCCCGATGACCATAGGCATTAGATTGATCGGGAACTCTTTCCCTTCGATTTCAAGTTTGCAATTTCTTAGAATATTCCGAACCACTACTTGATCACCATCGGCTAGCTCTATCACTAACGCCTCGTCTAAACTAGTAGTGGGCATGGATATTTTTGGGCAAAACGAACTCGATACAAACGAAAAACTAGCTCCTGAGTCAAATAATACACGTGTAGGTACGAAGTTTAGGAGAAACGTACCCGACACTACATCTGCTGATGCCTTCGCCTCTTCGGTGGTCATCTGAAAAGCTCTCCCTGTTGCTTTAGGAGTGTCCATCTTTTTGCTTCCGCTAAAGTTCGCCTTTAACTTCGGGCATTCATTCCTAACATGGCCCGACTCTTTACACCCGAAACAAATTCGCTCTTTGATTGGGCAATCACTGTAACGGTGGTCGGGTTTTCCACATTTAAAACATGGGTCGGACCCCGAATGGCAAGGACCATTGTGCTTACTTTGGCATTTTGAACACCACGGGGTATCCCGCCTCGGACCATTTCCCCTCTAATTGTTGTTGGAGCGGTTTGGCCTCTTCGAAGATGTGGGACCCCCTTCCCACTTCCTTTTCTCGACCACTCCGCTCCTTTCCATCTTACTCGAGTCGTAAGAGTCTTCTATTAACTGTGCTTCTTCTATTGCCTCTCGGAGAGTAGAGGCCCTTGATACTCGAACCATATTCATCATATCTGTAGGCAAACCTTTGATGTATGCCTTGATTTTCTCTCTTTCGGTGGGGACCAGATGTCCCACCAACCCCAGCTTTTCCATAAAAGATTTGTTGTACTCCTTCACCGACAGATTTCCCTTCTTTAAACCCCGGAATTCATCTATGATTCGATCCATAGCTCGTTCATTGCAAAATTCTTCCATAACCTTCTTCTTGAAGGCCTCCTAGCTCAGTTGGGCCAAAACGGTGACCTCAATAGAAGAGGAAAATACATTCCACCACGTGAGGGCCGCCCCTCTAAGCATTTGAGACCCAAATACGACCTTTTGACCTTCCCCGCACTCGCTTGATCGGAATGTCTGCTCCATTTCCCTAATCCAGTTCATTCATGCTACCGGATCATCTGTGCCCTTAAACTCTGGGGGTCGGCATCCAAGAAATGCCTTGAAGGTACAAGCCTTAAGCAGTTGCCTCACATCGGGAGGTGGAGTTTCATTAGAAGGGACAACGGGTCTCGAACCTCCGGATCCCACCCCAATTACATTTTCCGCCACCGCCTCAGGCCTACGGTGGTTAACATCACGGTCGTCCAAAATCTTCAGGAATACTTCTTGTTGTTGAGCCATAGTTGCGTTCATCGCTTGCATCATCCGTTCCATCATTCTAGATTCTGGAGTTACCTCTTCCATGATCGGATGAGTTGCAGCTAGGTTTCGTCGAGGTATGAATTCCGGTCCTCCACCCAACGCGTTTACCAAAGGTGGGGGCAAATCATTATTAGTTACTCTAGGTTGATCCGATGTGGACGCCGTAGTATCTTGCACTTCTGGCCGATTACGCGTATTAACCATTGTCTGCCACACACGCGAGAATATAGGTGAGATGAAGATGAACAGACATGAACAAGGAAACGTACTACCACGTTCATTAATTATCATAACAACGAAAAACAAGCATAATCACGTAAAACATCTTCATAATAACGTCAGCTAGGCGAAATTATGAACATGTAATACATAAATATTTTCATTCCCATTACCATAACGCTTAACTTGTGTAGCATCCGTCGACTCTAAAACTACCTTATCTTAAGAGTTCTACCCAATCTCACAAAATCATTGCCTAATTTCACAGCTTAAGTCTAGGTATTCTACACCCATACCTAGTTCACTTAAACTAAGGCTCTGATACCAACTTGTAACACCCTAAAAACTAGCGGAATAAAAATTCGAAATTTCTGCAATATAACGGCTATAAATAGATAAAAACCTGGGTATAAAACCTGCTATAAACGATCCCAAAGTATCATCCCGATAAAACGGGGAAACAAACTATAACCATTACAATTAACCAAATGAAGAATACACTAACAACCTAATAATCTAACTTAAATAAGAAAGATTAACATTGAGTGTTGCTATTCTTCCAAAAGTATGCCCGCTATCCAAAATATCGATCTACATATCTCCCAAAAAGACCGCTCTTGGCCTCAAAGCCATCCACTCAGTCCCGACGATTCCCTTCGGAAACCTGACCTGTTATACATGTCATTTTGAGAAAAAGTGTTAGGCTAAAGCCTAGTGAGATCAAACATTTGCAGTTTAAGTAATCCAACGTAAAAGTGAGTAAAAGAGTTTATTTTCATACAACAACAATAATGGTAATAATAACAATAATGCTCTTTGAAATATAGCAAATACCTTTTTGGGTTAACGGGGGAGACCCGCTTACTAACACAAATGACGGAACACAAAAGTAAGCCATTCGATGAGTCAGTAAAGCCAATAAACAAATGAAGTATACGCAAGGGATGTCAGGCTCAGTGGCTTTAAACGTACACCCACGGAAACTCAAGTTCAACCCCGAAGGGTTCCTACGTCGAGCTCCTCATCCAATATCGTAATACTTGAGCACGAAGGACTTATAACCCAATCCGATGCCAAACGTGCCTCGACGTGGAAAACTAGTCGTCCCAACGCCGGAACAATAATAAACCAAATACGGGGTCATGACTCCCAATGCATCAAATAAGCCAAATAATGCGCATAAGGCCCAACCAGAAATCCCAACAATGGTTAACACACAATAAGTGACATGAGGGTAATTCCCACAAAAACTACTTCCATTGTTTACCAAGAGACCACTAGTAAAAATATAGATGATTCCCTTTTCATTTCAAAACCCCAAAATATGAAGTGAGTTTAATATGCAAACTTATCAGCAGTTAACCACAATACCCATATTTCCAAATCCATAGTTTTGCATAGCGATACTTGTAACACCCTAAATTCTGGAAATAGCAACTTATTTAAAATTTTCTAAATACATTAATAAAGGAATTATCTACAACCACAAATTAAGATTTAATCTCAATACAAACATTCATTCTATACAAAAGCCTATGATAAGAACGGGTGCTACTAAAACCCCAAAGATAGTCACTATCTCCAACATTGCGGAAGACTTCACCAACTACTTACTTTAGTGTCTAGTAAGGCTCTACGCTTCATAAAACTGCTAGAACCCAACTCCCAACTGGAACCTGTTGCACATGCCGACAAATAAAAAGGTTAGGCTTAACGCCTAGTGAGCTCAAGAGTTTTCAACATATATAAAGATGTCTGCGAAAATAGGTAATGCATTTTAATTCATAATCTTTCAAAAGGTATGCTTTGAATATGCAAACGACTCGTTTTCCAATAGTATGCATTTTAGACGGAGAACACCAATTTGGACGTTTTCCAAATCAAATTACTACAAAAGAATGATACCAATGAGTTGTTTAATCACTTGAGAGCTTCTTACCAACACTTCCTAAAAGTGTTAAGGACAACCATTAATGACTATGAACCACCATAAATGAGGAGAGAAGTCTAGATGAGAAACACTTACCGAAATCAGTAGAGAGAATCGCTCCCAAACCCTAGAAATCAGATAAAAATGACTGAAAATTGCGACTTAAACTTTTTATACCCAAACCCCCGCTGGCGATAGTGACACGGCGACTATGCCAATGGCATAGTCGCGGGGCATAGTCGCGGGAAACCATCCACCCGCAGTTGATCTTGAAAATGGCATTTTGAAATATAAATGTTTTGATAGCTATTTATCTAGCTTTGATGGTCACATGAAATATTGTGACAATTCATGACTATACTAGTGGATCCCTAGGTATCGAGTCGGCTTATTGTTGGGATGTTTGTACCCCATTGTATGTAGCTAGATGCATTTGATCTTCGGGGGCATTTGGTACGGTTATGTGAGACCGGTTACTAGCCATGGGTCAAATGAAGTCTAGTGAACGAGTATGACTGGTTCCTTGGGGGCCTCCCTCACATCGTAGTACAGACCGAAGTGTTCGTGGCCATGGTTCCATGTATTTAGCTCATAACTCGGATTTGTGGCTTACTTTGTGTTCCACTACAATCCTCGGTAAATCGGGAAATCCCCGTCATCGGAAGATGTGTTTCGGACCGGTTGTCCTTTTGTTCCAAAGAACTCCATTTGTATAACTAAACCTTTGGAAGGATTTAATTTGATACAGTTGTTTATATCTCTTTGAAATTTATAAACTGTATGTTCTCACTAGTTTTAAGCCTAACACTTTTTCTCAAATAATGTGTATAACAGGTTTCCCTTAGCGGTGGGTTGCACAGAGTTTTGAGAGTCGAGCGTGGACTCGAGGCATTTTGAGATGACTATTATTTGGTGTTGGGCATTGTTTAAGTCCCATCTTTTGGTGATTATGGATTGTCAACTGATGTAATCTAGATAGTTTTGCTTAGATTAGTTTGTTGTCAATTTCCATAACCGAACTCAGGTTTATACCAAATATGAAGGTCGTGTTACCATATTTCCAGGTTTTAATTTACTCTGAATTTTAGAGTGTTACAGATGATATGTATACTTTGAAAAATATTTATGTTCTTTATAGTATAGATGTGTGTTTGTATATATATATATATATATATATTACAATTTGTGATGACATTTGTACCTTCTAAATCATCCTCCATGTAATCATTGTCATCAACAACTTCATTAATAGACACTCCATGCATCGGAACTTTAGAATGCCACCCAGACTCACCGTTGGGAAAGAATAAAGGATAAGACAACGGATCGTAACAACCGAGGTGAGATTGAATTTCTTGGCTATAGTTAGACCTCCCGTACACAATAATACTTCTTTTATATGCAGTGATGTTGTCATTCCCTTCAACCCAAATACCAGCCACCTAAATAATAGCATAATTGAATGGTGTATAATACGTATAATATGTATATGTGTAAAACGCATATGATACATTTGATTTAAAACACATAAGATAAAAACAAATATTTGTATTCAAACCTCAGATGTAGTTGGTCGGTTGTATACCCTCTGGTCAAGTTCCACCGATGCATTCAAAGTGACTCTATAGTTGTCGAGCGGTCCTAGTTCCCCAAGTCTTCGAAAAGTTCTCACGTACGGGTTCGTAGCAAGAACACGCGTCAGAATCTCAATGATATTTCTATCAAGATTGGGCCATTGGGGTCTAAGGGAAAACTCAGATTCAGCGTCATAAAAATACAGCTGTAAATACCTCGGTTGTCCATCCCTCGGAATTAACCGATCGATTCTATGATATATTCCTCCATGTGCACGAAAAGTATATATTCCGGATTTCATATTGTTCACTGTCTCATCCAAAGTTACACCCATTGATGTGAAAGAAAAGTTCGTGTTGTATGCACGTATGTTGGGCCTGAACATTTCACCCAATTCAGATTGCGATGTGAAGAGAATGTATAGTTCTTCGGGAATGGGAGAGTACGCTAACTTTGTTTTCCCACTCATGCAACAGAAATAAGAGAATTCAAATTCGAATCGTTTTGCTCCACAATGAGTACATGCAAGTTGTTCATTCAAAAGGCGATGTTCCCTAGGCATACCCTCGTAAATATGATCGTATGGATCGTCCTGGATGATGTCATTTTGGTTCGATGAACTGACAATGACCTCAGTAGATTCTCCTACAGTGCTTCCTTGTGCGTTAACGCTTGTTCTCGCAATGTTTTTTTCCTTTCTTCGTAGATAGTAACTTCTATTATAAGTTCTCCTCTTCTCAGCAACAAGTAATGCTCTAACTGGTGACTCGTTGGTAACCAAATCATTATGAACTTGTGTTACAGATGGTTGAATATGTTCTTGGGATGTTCCAGTTCGTAGCTCTTCTGATCGTTCGACATTTATTTGAGTTGTATCCGCTACAGTGGAATGTGTGATTTGTGTTGTAGATTGACTACTTCCTTCATCGTTAGCTATTTTTCGCCTTTTAAGCTCCTTTTGCCGTGCATAGTATTCTCGATTGTATTGTACTCTTTTTTCTGTAACAAATGTATTTAGTTGAAATGTAGAGTATAAATGAGTTTCATATAATACAATTAACTTTTTGTATATCTAAAACAGTTTGAGAGATATCATTATTTTCAATTATTGGCAACATTTTTTTTTGTACGGCAACTTGGGCTACGCCCACACACACACGCACCCGCGGTATCCGGGCATCCAATTGGGCAGCACCGACTAATCCGCGGCGACCTGACCCAGCCCAAATGGACTGGACCCGCCCAGGTACGACTAAGCCCGCCCACATTCAATTATTGACAACATTTTGTTGTGCATAATATGCATAAGGTTTATAATATATAAGTAAAAATGTTTAACAAAATATTTTAAACATACCTTTTTTCCTATCAACATCAACTTGTGTAACAACACCATCATCACTTTCTTCGTGTACATCCTCATTTACAATCCTCATTTAGTACTGCAAAAATACATAACAAAATAATATATAATTTCAATAGATACTCAATTTTAGCAATTCTAACGTTAATGTATTTTGATAAAATGTTATTTTACCCTCATACACATTTAATTACAATACCTATTATTGGTGGAAAAGAATTAAAACATTATTTCTCACTCTTCTATAAAATTTTAAAGATTTTTTTAAATTTGAACAAGAAGAGAGTGGTGTTGGGTGAGCTATCGAATAATTCAATTCGATCGGAGAGTATATATATATATGTATGTATATGTGTATGATTATATATGTGTTATATCTATATAGGGGTGGTATCAATTGGAAACCAAGTTTCATTGGAAACTTTGGAAACCAAATTTCAGCCATTGATCTTTATAATCAATGGTTAAGATTCATTTGAATTATATATGGTAGTAAATTAATTAATTTATTAATAATAAATAAAAATAATAGATGAAAAGGGTAAATATGTCTTTTGATTTTGTGTCTCAAATATGGCAAGAAAGGTTTATTTTATTTAGATTACTTGAAACTAAAATAAAATTTCCCACGCAATCTAAATTTTGTTATTTTTTTTTACTATGAAAACAAGGAGCATTTGTCTTTTCATCAAAAAATTTATTTTTCTTTTAAAATGTAAGAATTTCTTTTTTAATTTCATTTTATTATAAAATTTCCCACGCAATCTAATATTGTGATGCAACAGAATGAATTTGTGGATTACATATTTCATTGGATTACAGATTTCATCAGGTTCATCGTGTTAGCATTATTTTTTTTGAAAGGCAAAGCAATATTATTACCAACCAAAGTTAACAAGACAACAAGACACAACAGATCGGAGTGTCCGAAAACATAAGCAACGTGACTCGAACAAGACAACCGTAAAAGCGGTTCGCAAGAAACGAACCACCGCACACGACCAAAAGAAAATTCAGAGCCAACCAAATTTTATACAACAATCAGCACACCCATAGTAAAAACTCAAACTATTTCACTTCGATCGAAGACAGGTCCGACAGCCACTTGCACGAATCGAACTTCCTCCCTCTTCCCCGAAATGCTATCCACTCAAAACACTTGCGCTAAAATTCGAACAAGAGATCCTTCATCTTTCTTTTGTCTCCTTTGAAAACGATTTGGTTCCGATGAGCCCAAATGAGATAGCCAAAACTCCAAACCGTCTCCTTCCAAAAATTAGGCCGCGAGGAATTACCTGTCAAGGAACGAGGAATATCCAAAAGGTCTTTAAGCGAATTGAAATTGTCTTTTCTAATTTTCCACCACCGAAGCACCGAACGCCACAATTGATGAACTTCTTGACACTTTACCAAAGCATGATCCACCGTTTCCACTTCCATATTGCATCTTGGACATAACACCGAATCTAAGTCCAACCCCATCTTATCTAAAACCGCTCTACACGGAAGTCTTCCAATATTGGCCTTCCAAAAGAAAATGCAAATCTTCTTTGGGACTTCCTTTGACCAAATTGTTTCTTCATAAAAATCGCCTCCCGACTCCATCCTCCTATCTATCAAAGTCTTTAACTCTTGCACCGAAAAAGACCCCTCCTCACTCTCCAACCACTTCACTTTATCATCTACCTCTCTTTTCGGACTCCACCCTTGAAGCATCTCTCTTAATTCTACTAACTCCCCTACTTCTCTCCCTCGTGGTTCCCTTCTCCAACTCCATTTCCACTCCCAATTGTCCCTAGACCACTCCCCCTTATCGGCTATCGACCCACCCTTATTTGAATCAAGACTATAAAGTCTTTTGAATTTATCCTCCAATCTTTCACCCCCCCCCCCCCGCCCACCTATCCGACCAAAAATTCGTCTCACTTCCTCTCCCCACATCAATCCCAAAAGAATCTTCGAAGTTTACGCCCAACTCCTCCATCTCTTTGCCTACTCTAATTATATTACTCCACACCGAACGACCCCCCCACCCCCACCCCTATTGTCTCCTCCAACCAAGCCCCCTTCCCTCTCGTATAAACTTTTTATAACTCTAACCCATAATGCATCCTTCCCCGTTTTGAATCTCCACCACCATTTACCCAAGAGACCCCAATTAGAGGATTGAAGACTCCCCACATTAAGACCCCCTCCCTTAAAACCTCTCAAGATCCTCTCCCATTTCACCCAAACCACCCCATTTTTTGAATTCGGACCTTCCCCCGTCCCCAAAAGAAATGATTTCTCACACTCTCTAACTCATGAATCACACCTCTCGGGGCACGAAAGAGCGAGAAGAAATACAAGGGAAGACTACCAAGAATCGACTTTACCAGAGTTAATCTTCCACCGATTGAAATCAATTTTGTCTTCCACGAACCGAGCTTGTTTCTCACCTTTGTAATTACTTCTTTCCAACTTTCAATTTTGCTCATTGGTCTTCCCACCGGAAGGCCAAGATAGGTAAAGGGCACCTCGCTGCAACCACATCCCAACCCCCTTGCCCATAATTGGACCTCCTCTATCTCCACACCCAAACCGTATAACTTACTTTTTGCAATATTGATCTTTAACCCGGACGCCACTTCAAAACACTTAAGGATTTTCATTAGATTTTTTAAGTTGGTGATGCTCCATTTACCAAAGAATATCGCATCATCGGCGTATTGTAGATGAGTCAATGTAATATCTTCTTTACCGATCTTTATACCTTCGAATAACCTTTTTTCTTTTGCTTCCGACATTAAGATGTTTAAACCTTCCGCTACCACAAGAAATAGGAATGGGGCAAGCGGATCACCTTGTCTAAGACCTTTCTTCATAAGGAATTCTTTGGTAGGAGACCCGTTGACCAACACCGACACCGACGATGATTCCAAGCAAGTTTTGACCCACTTACACCACTTACTCCCGAATCCCATTTCTTTTAACAACTCTAAAAGGAAGTACCAATCCACACTGTCGTAAGCCTTTTCAAAGTCCACTTTGAACACCAATCCTTTCCTTTTCGATTTCCGAATAAAGTCCACCGCTTCATTTGCAATAAACACTCCATCCAGAATGAATCTTCCTTTAATAAAAGTCGCTTGAGTGTCCCCGATCGTTCTTCCCATCACCTTCTTCATTCTTTCCGCCAAAACCTTAGAAAGAATTTTGTAATAGATTCCAATTAAGCTTATGGGTCTATATTCGTTGAGACATGTCGGATTAGCGTTTTTTGGAATAAGAGTTAAAAACGAGGCATTATTGTTTCATAATGAAAATAGATTCATCGTGTTAGCATTATTGTTTCATAATGAAAATAGATTCATCAGGTTCATCGTGTTAGCATTATTGTTTCATAATGAAACATGATGAATTTGTGCCATTTTTGTTTAATTACCTGTTCAGTTGCATATCCATATATGAAAATAGATTCATCAGGTTCATCGTGTTAGCATTACTGTTTCATTATTACCATATATAAGCTAAATTAAAATTAAATAATTTACCTAAATTAAATATCTCATTTTTAAATTAATCAATGATTATTATTACCATATATAAGCTAAATTAAAATTAAATAATTATTAATATAATAATAATAACAGTTACCAAATATACTATGAAATAATGTAAATGACAAAAATAACTTTTTCAATTAAAAAAAAAATAAAAAAAAATCACTGATTGGTTGATTTCGGTTTCCAAACTTTCCAATGTAATACTGGTTTCCAATTGATCGCTCCCCTATATATATATATATATATATATATATATATCACATTCATTTAGACATAGCATGATATATTATATGTATATGCATTATGGGTGCCAGGGTAGGTTAGGATGAAGATGATGACATTGGGTGCCGTATGGATTCTTTCTATTATCTATATCTATACTTATCTATATTATATTATTATATCTATACTTTCAAAGCAAAATGTAAATGATATGGATGATTTCTAGACTTATTAAACTCTAGGTCCCACTTTTAAACTTTTCACTAACCTCATGAACCAAAATTAGAGTTTACTCTTTATATTATTTTCTTCATTTTATCATACCATTTATAATAGCTTTTGAAGCAAAAAATTCTTAAATCTTTAAAATTTTATCTTTTAAGTCTTAACATAACTGTTGGAAATTCTTTCACTTCAAACAATGGGCCATTATGGTAGTAATAAAAAAAGTTTCGATACTTACTATCTATTTAAAATATGAAAAACACCTATAACAAATAGTTTAAAATTCGGGAAAACACCCATTATTTATTGCAAACAAATATGCGAATATTTTTTTATGATGATTGCTTATTACTGGTAATTAATTATATTAACATGTATTCTAAATATTTGTTTATTACTTTATAATAATATTAATTATTATTATAAAGTCAAGAAAAAAAATAAAAATAATGTCACATCTCACACATTTCATGCTAAGAACCAAGTTTCTCATTTAAGAACCGAGAGGGATTTGGGTTCTTATAAGAACTTTTCACAATGCTAGTTCTTACTAGCCACTATACATTTTGCTTATAAGAACATTGCATTGGAGATGCTCTAAGAACTTTGGTTCTTACTATGAAGTTTATGAGATATGACATTTTCCTTATTTTTTATTTTACTTTTTTGACTTTATAATAGTTATTGAAGTTTCAAAAAATGTATGTGACCCATAAAAAGAGGTTCTTAAAAGAACTACCATTGTAGACATTTGTATGAGTTCTTATTTTGATGTGTTGGAATTGAGATGACAACAAAAAGTGCAAAAAGGAGGTTCAATGTTTTTATCAGCTAGTTTGTCAAACATAGCCTTAATGTGATTTTCACCTTTTTTTAAAAAAAATTAATAAAAAATATTTTATATATCAATCACAAATCAAATTTATTAAAATAAATTAAATATTAAATAAAAATATTTCTATTCAGTTAAAAATATTAAATTCACAAAAAAAAAAATAATGTTAAAAAATCTCAAGTTTAAAAAAAAATGAAAATTTGAGTTGTGCATGTTTTAACATGTAATATTTATGTTACATGCTTACATTTAGAGCATCTCCAACAGCTTCTCTAAAATGGAGAAATAAAAAGTCAAAATTTCTAAAAATGATCATCTTCATCTCCAACAGATTCTCTATTTTGGAGATTAGATTATTAATTATAGAGTGAATTGTGGATTTGGTCCATGTGTTTTGATAATTTTTTTGACTAGGGTCCCTATGGTATGTTTATTGTGAATTTGATCATTGTGGTATTCAATTTTTCTTGGTCATGGTCCCTCTGACTAACGTCTCCGTTAACTCCGTTAAATCAAGAACCATTTTAGCTATTTTGCTTATTTTTTTGTCTTTTTATGATAAGAAAAATAAAAACGATATTTTTACACACACACACACACACACACATATATATATATATATATATATAGAGGGAGGTTCAAGGGAAAACCTCAAAAAAATGGAAAACTGAAGAACACTCTGGTAGCCATTCATCTGAACGATATGCACTTGTGCATACAAGTAATTTATAACATTCACACGTGCATATGCACAAGTGCATAATATGCACATGTGCATAAAAACCAAAAAACTAATTAATTACTTGTATGCACAAGTGCATACCGTCCAGATGGAAGGCTACCAGAGTGTTCCACAGTTTTCCGTTTTTTTGAGGTTTTCCCCTGAACTTGACCCTATATATATATATATATATATATATATATATATATATATATATATATATATATATATATATATATATATATATATAGGGGTTGTTTAATTTGCAACCCTTAAAAAGGTTGCAAACCTTGCAACCCACATCTTAACCGTCGGATTCATGATCGGCGGTTACAATAGATATGGGGCCCAATATTTTTAATTAAAAAAAAGAAAAATAAAAATAAAATAACCGTCGATCATGAATCCAACGGTTAAGATGTGGGTTGCAAAGGTTGTAACCTTTTTAAGGGTTGCAAAATATCCTTCCAATATATATATATATATATATATATATATATATATATATATATATATAACGATATAAAAAAAAGGATTTTATTGTATGATTTGATTGTTTAATTTTTTTTTAAAAATTAATTATATTAAATACGATTTAATTTTATTATTTTATTGTAATGTTGGAAAAATATATGATTTTATTGTTTTGATGTAATTAAAATTTTAATTTAAGCAAATCAGATTATAAAACTATATCTTATTTTATTTAGAACGAATAAAATAAGATATAATTTTATGATTTGATTTATTAAATTAAATTTTAATTATGTTAAAGACGATTTAATTTTGTTGTTTTTTTACTATCATTGCAACAAACAAACTTATTATCGATATTTTAACACCAAAATCATTGAAAACCATTGAGGAATGAACTCTAGTTTTATAATCCTAAAATTAGAGGTTTCAATTTTCATATTGTTTTTCAGTCAAAAACTCAAAATCAACTATTTTAGATTTTAAAGAAATGTAAAGAAATGAAAGATCTATACATAATATCATATTCATAACTTTAAATTGGACAAATCATTTTTATAAACTTCAACCATGTTTTTATACCCAAATAGGCAAAATTACTAAAACAATAATATTAAATCATATTTAATATGATTGATTTTTTAATTTAAACAAATCAAATCATAAAATAATACCTTATTTTTATTTATTTGGATGTTATATATATACACATATATTTGTGTGGATAAAAATATTGTTTTTATTTTTTATAAGAAAAAGTCAAGAATATGCAAAAAAAAAACTAAAATAGCCCTTCATTTAACGAAGTTAACGGATGTGTTAGTCAGAGGGACCATGTCCAAAACAAATTGAATACCACAAGAACCAAATCCACAATAAACATACTATAAAGACCCTAGTCACAAATAATGTCAAAACACAGGGATCAAATCCACAATTCACTTTTAATTATATTATTAAAATATTCAATACAACACATAAAATATTATTTCTCTCTTATAATCATTTAATTTAAAACAATTTTATTGTAGAAAAAAATAAAAATTATTTCTCTCTTATCTCCAAATTTAGAGATTTTCATCATTTATCTCCTACTTTCTCCATTTTGAAAAAGGTTTTTGAGAATTTGTTGAGCAAAATAACCCCAAAATCCTTATTTTGGAGAAGTTGTTGGAGATACTCTTAGTCACTGTGTAGTATAGATTATGGATTAATCATTATTATGTGTCGTTATATACAGTAAAAACACAAAAGAGACCAAAGAAAAACATAATTTTGGAGCATCATCCACATTTTACAGGTTATTCCAGCTTGTTCTTTAAACAAATTCATGTCAAAATCAAATCACCATCAAAGAACACATAAGCCAAGCAAAGTAATTTGAAGATAAGTAAAATTATAGGCGGAGTTCCAACAAGATTTGAGAATACAATATATATATATATATATGTATATATATATGTATACATCAATGGAGTTTTATAAGAGCAAATCATCGTGTGAGAAGTTGAGTTAACGGTGAGAAACGTGAGAAGTGGATCTGAACCGTTGATCTCTTTTAATCTCAAGCCCTCCCATGAATTGCGACTTACAAGGGAATTGATCTGGTGCACCTCGGTGCATCTCTGTGCATCGCATCCTAATGTGCGTTCATTTCTCATCTAACGGTTGATAACCACTTCTCACCGTTAACTCAACTTCTCACCGGAACCCAACCCGTTTTATAAGGCACACATTTGTTGGGGGAAAGTGAATCGGTGAAATCACAGATGCCAATTTGGGGGGAAATGGACTTACCTCTTTGAATCGGCAAAGGCAGGGGGTGAAGAGTGAGGAGAAATCAAGATCGATGGTGCCCCCGTCCCCATGTCTGGTGCGAGATCGATGCTGAAGAAGCGTCTGATGTGTACGGTGAAGAAACATAGGAGATCGATGGTGAAGAGTGAGGCGTCCGTTTGAGGAGAGAATCGAGGGGAAAGGGCAACATGGGAAAAGGGGGAGTCTGATGCGATGGGGGATGGTGAAGCGAATCAGACCCAAGTGAACCGTTCAGACCTTTTAAAAATACATGCCAAAACAACTTTTTGTCTGACCGATTCAGAGTTTTACCTCTTAATAGCATCATTAAGAGGTAAACAAACAACCCCTTAATCACCAAATGAAAAATGTCCAAACCACAAATCAGGACAAACTGCACAGCTTGGCAATTTTTCAAACTCATCGCTTTTTTGAACACCCTTAAATTGTTGCATGACCACACAAGAACGTGAGAACATGTGAAACCTCCATATTTAATCTCCAAAAGAGCCCTTAAAGAGAGAAAAGATGTTCCAAAATATACAAAGAAGAAATGGTCCAAGTATAGCTGATGTGGCTGTAACACACCCCCTCCAATGGGGCTAGACGAACACAGATGATCCCAAAGTGTTGAGAGGAGGGGGATTGACGGGTAGGCGGGTTATAAATTGCCCATGAGTGTCGACTGTCGAGTCCCTAAATTGTACACCTTCATGTAGCTCTTCTCTCAACCGAGCAGCCTGCTCTAATAACAAGTTTTGATCGAACTTCAACTTCATCTGCTCGATTCTGTTCGAATATTGCTTCTGTACCTCCTTCTCCCTCGTCTTAGCTTCTTGTAGCTCTTCTCCCAACCACGCAATATCCTCCTTCGCTTTATTTCTTGCAGCTTCAGCATTCTCTTCGACCTTCAACCGTGCAGCCTGCTCTTCCAACAATCGTTGTTGAAACTCCAATTTCATCTCCATCAGCATCAACCCAATCTGTGGACCAATAATATGTCGATCACTTGCCCTATCCTCGTTTATATATACGTATAAATTACTTAAAAGTTAAAATATGAAATCAATATTAACATTAATTCACATCAACAGTCTATAAAGTAGGGGAATGACATTCAATTAACATCAACGAAAGAACCGACTAACACTAGTAGCATATTTAGCACTAACATTGATCACTACAACAAATTTGGGTTTATAGGACAGCATAAGTGTTTAAGTGAAGGGTTGTGGCGTACTGGTTAAGGCCCTCGGCGGTGTGGTGAAATATCCCATCTGCCCAGGGTTCGAATCCAGGCGTACACAACAATTGTGGCCACTGAGGTTTAATCAGGGCTGATGTCTTACAGTTATAATTTACCAAGGGATTAGTCTAGGCATAGCCTAGGACACCCTTCTCAACAAAACAAAAAAAAAAGTGTTATAAGTGATTCCTAATAGACTACTTTATAGGACTTACAGGACGAAAATGTCATATCTAAAAGTGTTGTAATAAGCATATAGAACGCTTTTGGACGTCTTACCAGGCTTTTTAGAAAACTTTATACACTATGTGGCCTATTAGCCTTCTTTTATATGACACTATTTGAAAAAGTTTCCTATGAAAAGTGTGCAATAAAAAGGCTAATAGGACACTTTGTTTCAAAAGTGTCCCAAAAAACTTGTTAAGACACCCAAAATCGTCATATAAACATATTACAACACTTTTAGATAGGACACACAAGCGTTTGGTCCTACAACTTAAGTCTTCTATAACAATCTATTACAACACTTTTAGATAGGACACACAAGTGTTTGTATATTAACCACAACGGCTGTGGCGTAGTGGTTAAGGCCCTGGGGGATGTGGTGGAATATCCAATCTGTCCAGGGTTCGAATCTAGGCGTACACAACAATTGTGTCCACTGAGTTTATCAGGGTTGATTTATTGCTGTCATAATTTGCCGGGATTAGTCTAGGCATAGCCTAGGACACCCTTCCAAAAAAAGTATATGTATGAGGTCCTGGGTTCAAGCCTCGGCACTGCTTCTCTGCTAATGGGATGGATGCGTTGATTTACCTCCCACATCACCCCATCAGGGACGGACCTGGTATAGTCAATACGGTGGCACGTGCCACCGTATTATTTCTCCGACGAAGGGTAAAAATATTTAGGTTCGTGAAAGGTGCAACCGTATCGTTTTGGAAGGTGCTACCGTATTATTTTAGAAACTTCAAGAAGGTGCAACCGTACCTCATAATCAACAAAAAGAAAAAACTATCGAAATCAACCAAAAAAACCGAAAAATCCCTCGAAATTGTAGAATTAGGCTAAAAACACATCGGACAATATTGAACGTCAGTAAAAATATAAAGCCACGTTGATAAAACCGCTCTTTTTGTAATTATTTTGTGTTTGTATTATATGGTGCCATCGTATTAAAAAAATTTGGGTCCGTCCCTGCACCCCATGATGATTCATCATGAGAACGGTGCGGTGGGGGCGCCTCAGATGGTGGCGTCTACCCTTTTTATTATAAAAAACAGAAGGTGTAGAGACAAGACGCAAAGCATACTAGAAAAGATAAAAGAGGAGCTTAATGAGGGTAGTGCAAAGGCCTAACGGAAACTCATCTTCATATGATCATGTAAAACTAAACAAAACTACAAAAATCATGTAGAAAATTAATACCATTTCATTAGTGCGCTTCAAATGCTCGACATGCATATTCTCCATCAGCTCTAACATCTGCTGTTCAGAGTGCCCCTCGGTGTCTTTCAAGACTTGAAATTCTTCTTTTTGTACCTCAAGTTCCCTACTCCATTTCTGTCAATTAAAAATTGTTATTAAATATTGTTATTAAAGACCATGACAATGGCAATGTATTGTTATTAAAGACCCAAGTGTAAAATTGTAATTAATCGGTAAAGAACAATAAGTTTCACCTTCAGATCAGTAAAGATTTCATTCGTATATGGCTCTCCACCGTTCTTTTCTAACACCATGTTTACAAGAGAAAGAAGTCGTTGTACTTGATTGGCTTTCTTTGTTTCATCTTTCGTCCTGTTATCAAAAACAACAAATCGATTGCCACACATACAAAGAATTTCCTGAAACAATAATCAAATTCTATATCAGTCAAAAAAATGAAGTGGGGATATGAAAATTTTGTAAAAAAGAAAAGACGTCACAATGAATCATAGTCCATATATCTGAAAACCAGCTCAAGTTCAATATATGTACGTAGCAAATGCAAACATCGGCTTACGAAAATATGGAGTCACAAGCTTCTTAAGACATCTTACATAGAGATCTTCAACTTGATGCAAATTAAAATGCATACCTATTTTGACATTAAATTTCACATGCATTACCATCATATAGACCAAATGACAGTAAATAAATGCAGATCAAAAGATGATCAACTCACGCAAACGCAAGTGCTTTCAAAATAGAAAGACAGATCTAGACATCAAGACGAATGTCGACATGCTATTATTTAAAAAGAAATAGAACATAATCAAAAACAGTGATCAAGAAGAACTACATGCAAAAAAGCTATATTCAAAGACAACCATTACAGTAAACCAAATAAACAGAGTGGAAGGTGCAGAACAATAACATTGTTAATAAGCCAAGATAATATATATACATATATATATAAAAGAAAGATGCAACGACTACAAGCAAGAAAGATTAAGGGGTCGTTTACTAAAGGCTTACTGGGCGTCACTTACCTTTCGGAGTTCCGGGTGAGCATAGAAAGGACCGAGAATCTTACCCGGTAAGAGGCATAACAAGGACCAAGAAACTTACCCTGTGAATAAGAGAGAAGACTCTTACCCGGTAAGCACATACCGGGTAAGAAAAACGCTTACCAACGATCCATTTTGATGGCTAAGAATGTTATCCGATAAGGTTAGTAAGCATGATGACTAATTGACTATTGCTGGTAAGTAAGCATTTGGTAAACGTCCCCTAAGACAATGGTCCGTAAAACACAAAAACATACCATTGGAGACAAATTAAAATGAATAATGACACAGAATAATCAAAAGAAAGAAACTTTGGGCAACAATTTGTGCACAGAAATGCTAACGAATTGACCGGCCTCAACCTTCAATGCTTCTGGACAGTCACATAAGGAATCTTCAAAAGTCTCGTCATCTTCCTCTATGTCATCACCACCGGTGAAAACCACTATCATGTAATCACAAATTTGTTTTCCAAATAACATCTGCAACCTACTTATTGCGGTTTTTTCCTCTTCAAAAACCCGATTGCAAACTGAGAATACAACTAGAACAGCATGAATACCGTCCATAGCCAACTTGATACAACTGACAATCTCCAGAATAGTTTCAGGATCACCAGAGGAACCAAAAAGTCCTGCCAAAATGTAATTTTTAATCATATACAACTAAAAAAGAAAAAAACAAACTTAGTTTCAGATGTTATGAGTTTACCACATGAATATTTTAGTTATTTGTTAAGGCTGTAATATGAAGTTCTGAAACTCTTGTTTTCATTTAAAAACATGAAATGTATGGGGGCGAATCATTTGAAAACCTATGAAATTGTGAAAACTAGTGCATCATGTGCTATTTCATATAATTTGTTTTCATCATAGACTATAATTTAGGGTATTAATTAGCAATTAACGTATATTTTGTTTCACAATCTGAAACTTTTTTGACGAGTGTTCATGAAACAAAATATACACAAAAAAGTTTCATATTGTCAAACCGAATACATATGAAACAAACACATTATAGAACAAATATACGTTAATCTATACACTAAATACTATCCATAGATGAAAAAGAAATAAAGTGAAACAATACCTTAAGGTGTGCATATATATATATGGGCGGGTTCAAATGAAAACCAAGTTTCGGTTGTAAACTGGGGGACAAAGGAGAGCCCCCCACGTGTCCACACCTTCACGAGTCGTTCATGGATTATTCATCATGAATAATGTATCATTCAGGATGAATAATACACGATTCATGATGAATAATATATGGATCATGAATATGTGTATCATTCACCATGAAATGTTATATCATTCACCATGAAATGTTATATCATTCACCATGAACGCTTGTATCATTCATCCTGAATGTTGTGTTATTTATCATGAACATTATTCATCATGAATAGTGCATGAACGTTTACCTTCTATCATTCCTACCGAGAGTGGACAGGGGACACGTGTACCACTCTCCTTTATCCTCCTGTTTACAACCGGAAATCGATTTTCAATTGAACTATGTATGTGTGTATGTGTATCCCTCATTAAAAAAACCTAACAAGAAATACCAGGAGTATCGATCACATTAAGCATCCGGCCATCTTCCAATACACTACTCTTCAACTCGCAAATACTCGTTACTCCACAGAAACTGCGTTTCGATTGGAACATCTTCTTTCCAAGGATGCTATTTCCTGTTGCACTTTTTCCATTTCCAGTTTTCCCAACCAAAACTAGGGTTCTAGCATCATTTCCACCCATCATATAAACATACAAAATCTATCAGGAAAAAAAATTTTGAAATCAGTTCAAACAGAATGTTTATATATAAGAAGAAAAATCATTCATCACATAACAAAATACTGACTAATTCAGACGAATAATAACTATCACATTGTACCGATTGATCAATAGGATTTGGATGAACAATTATTGTAGACAATTCAGAGAAATAGCAATTGATGATGCCAAATTGAAGCACAAAGATAGTACCTGAGAAGAGGAAATTTTTAGGGTTCGCTGATGAAGAAAGGATGATGAAGATTGGAACAGTTGAGAATGAATTATACACAAAAAGTGGTCGCATTTTGGGAACAATCGAGGGAGGGTAAACAGCTAACAGTCGCCTAAAGTTCACTACAAAGACTTTGCGTTGATGAAAACAGATACAAAACTGAATTATACAAAGTGTCACATCAACTTTCCCTTTCTTTTTCTTTTTCATGTCACATCAACTTTTTCTTTTTGTTAATAGCTTATGATAATTATTTTAATTGTCCTTTTATTAATTTTCATTATCATATTTTAACTATTAATTATATATAAATATTAATTATTATTAATTAATAAATATTAATTAATATTATTTGAAAATTATAACATAAATTTTAATTATACATTGATATTAATTTTTAATTATTTCAATTTTTTTAATATTGATTAATATATTGTAGTTATCAATTATTATTATTATTATTTGATTATTTTTTTAATATTATAGTAACCGAGTTAAATTAAAATTCAAAATTTATAATATATATAATAATAAATTTCAAATTTCTTTTAATTAACATATTATATTATTTACTTCTTTATTTTTATTAATTAATATATTATATTACTATAAATTTGTTGTAATTATATTATTAAATATTTTAATTGATTATTTTTTCTAGATGTCCTTTTTGGTAATTTTACATACTCATAAGCTAGTTTTTACCAAACGTGGTTTTTTCATTATCTAGCTTATCAGCTAGTTTGCCAAACATACCCTTAGGTAAAACAAATTAGATAGTTTTCCCCCAAAACTAATTATTACCTAAAAAGGTAAAAAAAAAATTCTCTCACAACTTTCCATATATTGAATATTTTAATAATAAAATTAAATAAATTGAATATTTTAATAAGATAATTAATACTAGAGTTGCTAAAATAGAATAGTTGTTGGAGTTGGATGCAAAACTTTTTAAAATTTTTGAATTTTTTGCTCTATTTTATAAAAACTTTAGCATAGCTATTGGAGATGAATTAACAAAAAAAGTGTAAAAAGGAGGTTTTTAGAGCATCTTCAATACAAAGTTCTTACAAGCAAAAAGTGTACCATTGTAGAAAGTTCTTATAAGAACTCAAATTTCTTTAATTTCTTAAATGGTTCTTACCTTGATTTGGTGTGAAGTGACATACTTATTAGTTTTTTTTTTCTTGACTTTATAATTATTAATATTTATTTATAAATAATAATTATTGAAGATAAAAAAAATACATAAGACCTACAAAAAGAGATTCTTATAAAAACTATCATTGTAGAATCACCAAATAAAAAAATGTCCAAACCACATATCAGGCCAAACTACACAATTTGGCAACTTTTTAAACCATTTAAAGTTTAAATCGCCAAAAAACAGTTGGTTTAACAAGTTTTCATAGCTCATTGATTTTTTGAACACTCTTAAATTGTTGCAGAACACGTAAGAATGTAAGAATATGTGAAACCCCATATTTAATCTCCAAAAGAGCCTTTAGAGAAAAGATATTCCAACATACATGAAGAAGAAAGTGTCCAAATTTAGTTGATGGCCTGATGTGGAACTCTAACACACACCCTCCAATGGAGACTAGACAGGCATAGATAGTCCTATTGACAGGCGAACGAGGTTAGGCAAGTACACAGATTGCCCATTAGTGTCGAGTCCTAACCGGTAGACCTTGACTCAGATACTATATGAGAATATACGAAACCCTCATATTTACTCTCCAAAAGAGCCTTTAAAGAGAAAATAGAAATTGAGAAATTGTCCTAGTTTGGCTATTGTGCGACTCTTAACATGTCGGATGATAAAAGCATCAAAATATCTAACTAAGCGTTTTAATCTAGTGTTTCTTTGGCGGAAATCTTCGAGTTACTTGCAGCTAGAGGCAACATTCCTTAACGATCTCATCGAATATTTTACTCGCACCTTCTCTGTAACACCCCAAAAATTGGGATAACAAAAATTTCCAGAAAAAGAAATATGGTAATCAAATTAATGTCAAAGCATGAGCTCGCCCAAAAAGGGAACAATAAATGTCTGTTTAATTATAAGTTTGTAACAACAACCAATAAGAGATAACAACCTCTTTAATCTAAACTCTAGACAAGAAATAAGATTACAAACGGTTGTCATCTACTTCCAAAATAATCGTCTTCTATGGTGGCATCCCATAAGCCCCCAAGCTCACAACTAAATGTACGCTAAACCTTCTTAACGGTCGCGCCGCTAGAACCTGAGATACACATCAACAAATCAAGTGTTAGGCCAAACAAGCCTAGTGAGTTAAACAAATATCATGGCATAAGCAATTAATTCATTTACAACATAACGATTATACAAGAATCAATGGAGGAGACCCATCACACTAATGAGTTCCACCTCAAGTCAATGCACCTTGATGTTCACCCGATTGAGCAACATCTTGAAGGTCCGACACGTTTAAAGACTACCTCTCAGGCATTACTTCAAACAACGGATGTCTGGGTACATACTGTCATGGTGGCACCCTAGACTACATCCTCCTAGCGTTTACTCATAGTTCATCCGATATACATGACATTTCCATAATCAAGCATAACTTATGTCAACGAATGTGTTAAGAATCCGTTGGGTCTTCCAATATCAATAGGTTGATTGTTTCGCTCTTGTATCTTCCAAAAGGAAAAAAGATCTATGAGAGTTCTTTCCTGAATCCAAAAGAGAGTACTTGGGTTCTCCCAATAACTAAAAAGTGTAGCATGCCTGAATCTAACTGGGGTTCGCGGTGGTGGAGGGACCGGACCAGGCCTGGGCGACTGTTTACCAAAAACACAGGTCTTCGCAAAGTCGTAAGACCATGTATGGGGGCTGACGCCTGCCCAGTGCCAGAAGGTCAAGGAAGTTGGTGACCTGATGACAGGGAAACCGGCGACCGAAGCCCCGGTGAACGACACCAGAGAGAAAAGAAGGAATTCCCGTCAAAAGGTCGATCAAAAATGAACATCTTTGCTGAAATCCTTTATCTTTCTTAGTAGAAAGAGGGTCCAATCAAGCAACCAGTCTTTGGATGTCAGGGCACTTGCCTTCCCTTCCAACCATCAGCGCATCAGCTTCCAAAGTTGATGCTTTATCCAATCCAGTTTTTGTCCCTTGATTTTGTAGTCAGATCTATTTGTCCCTCTCTTACATTCTAAGGAAGGGGCATGGTTAGCCAATCACCTGGCATTGGGTCAAGAACTTAAGGAACGGGCGCAGAGCCCTAGTGAAGAGGTACCTCCATACTGAACCCCAACTCACACCGAATAGCTTTTGTTGTATCGTCACTTTCGGATCAACATCCGAAAGAGGCTTTTTTACGCTCATCTCCTTCTCTTCAGGGATATGGGAAATCATTCTCCTGTTCTATGAATCCAATTTGCATCGTCTAGTGATCTTCAACCAATTATGCGCTTCAATATAATTACCAAGAGTAAGTACTATAGCTTGTTTCCAATACTCAACACTTCCCATAGTCCCATGTATATTTTTGGTGTAAAACACTAACATATACAAGTTCAAGAATCATACCCGTGGTTAACATTATACCATTTAGCCATAGGTAAATAATACCAATATTAGCAACAACAAATACACATATGATGAATCATAACCAAAACCCCAATAATCTAGCAGTTAGGTCAAATTTATCAGGTGATCAATCTTATACATATATGTGCAATATTTAACAAGTAAACACACAAGATATGTATCTCATTTGAAAGTGATAAGTAGAAACTCACTATCTAGGTTTATACAAGACCCTAGAAAAGAAGTGAAAGAATGCTCAAGTCTTGAGGTCGAAATTTTGCTAGATATGTTCAATGAATGTTCTTCAACTACCCAAAAGTTTCCCTTTGATGATTCCTACCAACCAAGCCCTAGCATTTAATGTGGAAGGAGATTTGAAGGAGTAAAATAGCCTTAAATGCCTCTCAAATCGGTTCCAAAAAGGAGTGTGGGTAAAAATGAAGTCAAAATGGTCAAAGTGATTTTTTATATTTATTATTTGTTAAATGCCCTAAATTATATTTATTATTTGTTAAAACGTGATTTTTTTTCTTGGCAAATTAAATGGTAGCTCATAAATTAATTATATTTGGCAAAATCCATAATGTTAGGATCTTTAAATGTCTAGTTTTTTTTTTTGAACGGCAGCTTAAACGCACACACCCTCCTCGACCGAAGTCGACGAGGTATCCGGGATCCATACGAGCACCCGACTAATCCTCGCGACCATGAACCGTTACCGATCCATAGCCTCGCCCATGCCCGACCCGAAAGCCAACCCATGGACTGGGGTATTGCCACCCTTTCCCCCTAGGAATCGAACCCGGGTAGATAGGGATACCATCCACTGTCCCCCCCCGGAAGCTACCGACCGTTGAGCTACAAGGGCTTTGATTTTAAATTCTATTTTAAGGCCACCATTTTTTTCTATTTTTTTCAGTTTACTAAAGTCATTATTCTCTTGCTTATTATCCTTTAGAGTACGTTTGGTACGCAGACAGGAGTCACAGAACAGGACAGGACGGAACAGAACATGACAGTTGTCCAGCATTTGGCAAGACATGACAGAACTGGACAGAACAGGAATAGACCGGTTAAATGACGAATTTACCCCTGATGAAAAATATATTACATCACATAAAACTAATTTACATCACTAATACATATTGCAATGGATTATCAAAAACATAAAACTAATTTATGACGATTGGATTTTGGATATGGAAATCAAAACCCAAATTTTAAGTTTTGGAATTTAGGTTGTTTCGGGTTTGGGTTGGTCGGGTTTCGGATTGATGTCGGTCAGGTTCGGGTATTATATAATGCAAAAGTTATATATAAATTCAATCGTTTTTTAGGATGAATACAATCGATTGAAAGATTGATGAAATCGATACCAAGTTTAAAATTTAGAAATAGACTATAATTTACGATTTTCAAAAAATAATTAGATATATATATAGTATTTAAAATATAGATTTATGTTATTTCGGGTTTTCAGACGGGTTGGGTGGCCAACGATCAAACCCAATCTGAACCCGGATATCCTCCCAAATGTCGGGTTTCGAATTATCGGGTTTCGGGGTATTCGGGTTTTGCAAAAACACCTTATTTTCGGTTCGGATGCGGATTCGGATTTCAGACCATTTGGGTTTTGCACGCCCCTATCTTGGAGGCGTGGATGATGAGAAGACATGTTTTATGTTTTTAACAAATGGTATATTAGTCAAAATATTGTTGTTCTACTTAGTTCTAGGGGGTTGGAGTGTGACAAGTGTGTCTCGTGCTTGTTCCACTTAGTCTAGCGTGTCCCACATATGATCACACCAAACATGGGATAAGCTTGTTCTGTTCTGTCATGTTCCACTCTATCCTGCATACAAACGCATCCTTAATTTCAATACAAGTTTTCTCATTCATTTAAGCATCCTATGCATATTTACGAAAATCAATCTAAATTAATATATTCTGTCACCCTTTTTTATCATGTTTACCAAACATAATATACCTCAATCAAATCATAGCCTACATCGAAAACTTAAATGCAGGAATCTTTATATGTACTAAGGGGCTGTTTGGTTGGATTTCCATTAAGTCCTGTATGAATAAAATCATCTGTCTATATAGATTGGAAAGATTTTTGTTTAGGAGAGTTTTTCCATAGATGGAAGGAACATGTTTTTAATTGGGAGGGATCTTGGAAAAACCTTGGTTTTCTGCATAAAGCTCCCTCCAAGAAGCTTACTAAATAAGTCAGTTTCTATATTATTAAGCCACTAACACACATTAATTTATAGGTTGCCGAAATAAGTTGTGAGTCCTATTAAGCTCATTAAGCTACTAACAAACAGGCGCTAAGTAGGGGTGAGCATGGTACCGGACCGGTACCGACCGGTACCGGTACCGATTTTCCCGAATCCCGAATATGGTCTAAAGGCGGTACCGAATACCGAACCGAGTAATCATATACGGTACCAGTATCGTACCGGTACCGGTACCGGTACCGGGTATTCGGTATTCGTCCCGAATTTCCCGAATATCTCAAAATCATTCCATCAAACCAAACGTCCTATTAGTGTATTTTTAAATTTTTACATGACTATATTCTTTTACATCATAGATGAGATGTTTAACATCATATACATTCAAAGCTTGTTACTTTTTTTTCAGAAAGTCATATTAAAATCTCAAATATGGTCGTTTAACTAAATTATCCACACATTTGAGAATGCATTTAAATATAAATCAAGCCTCTTGGAGCTCATGAACAAGGTTCACGATGAGCCTAAACTTTATGGTGAGTCTGACTTGAGTCACTTGACTCTTTGTGTTGTTTGAGCCTAAATTAGCTAACCCTTTATAGTAGCATGCATAGCTTGATGATTTTACTGTAAAATCAAAGAAAAGAAACTTTATGCCGCTAAGTAAGCAAAATCGTCTAAAAGTATTGAACTTAACATCAAAGAAATGAACATCAAGACTATCTACATCTTCTATTTTTCCTTCGATCCTTCGGTCTTACTGGTCCCCGAGATACACACGTAATAACATAATTCTAAGCCACATGTTGGTCGTCCAATGAACCAAAAAAATCTTAGCGAATTACTTAAATGTTAGGCTAAATTCCCATGTCGGCTCAAATGACTAAACGACCAATTTTATAGCCACCTCAACCCAGTTAATTTTAAAAATTAATAGTCTTAATCATAATTTAATCGCTTTCAAGACCTTGTAACCAACATTTATAAATCTATAAATAGTTGAGGCCATGATAAAACTTGTAATAGTGCTTTTTCCTTGAACTTAAATTTGGCTAAAAATCATAAATTTGCAATCCGAATCATTTGAGCATATTCTAGAGATCTCTAAGGGCCGTTTTCTTTGACGGAATGTTGTTGATTGATTTGGATTTCGTGGAGTGATTTGGAATCTTTAGTGTACGATTTGGAATGAAATGCAATTGAATTACATTCTCTCATTAATCTTGTTTGGTTTTAAGATTTAGAATGGAGTTTAATTTTTTTGTATGGAGGCGATGGAGCGATAAGGGCAGATTTTTGATGAAAGAGGTGTGGTAAAGATGCGATGGAAAGTGGAAACAACTTATATCCAAGGGATATCGATTTGAAATGACAACCATGAATATCTAAGATGTCGTTTGTTTTTTAAGAGGTCTAAAGTCTGAAGTCTTATTTTAGATGGTGTGTAAAAAGGTCTGAACGATTCAGACTTAAGAGCCATTAAAATGTTTTTTTTAAAACAAACAACCCCTAAATCTATCAGTTGTCCAGGATATCAAATCCAAACTTTCATTCAAACCGAACATCGGATTGAAATGGAATTCAACTCCAAATCTGTCTAAATGCTACTTAAATCCCACAAACCAAACGGGACTAAAATCTTTTATCTATTTTAAAATACTGAGCATGAAGCTAGCTTACGTTCATCCAAACAACTACTCAAAAAATAAACTAGCTTATGATTGCCAAACAGTATGGCAAAAAACGCTAGCTTATAAGCTAGCTTTTTTTTAATACATGTTTGGATGACCATAAGCTAGTTTATAAGAGCATCTCCAACAACATTGCTAAAATAGAAAAGTTTGGCTTTTTCTTTGCTATTCCTCTCCAACAGCTTTGCTATATGATTTGCTAAAATAGAGAAAGATCAAAAAATCTATAAATATAGAGAATTATCTATAATCTCTAAATTGAAGATAGAAAATATTATTTTATTCAATCCAACCAATAAGATTCAATTTTTAACATTTTATTTTAATTTTTTTTAAAAGTGTATTGTGATGATAAATTATGGAATATTATAATAATATAAATAATGATTGATTCTCTAAAATAGAAAAGTTGTTGGAGTTAGAAGAAAATGTTTTTATAGATTTTGACTTCCATTCTCTATTTTAGAAAAAATTTAGCAATGCTGTTGGAGATGCTCTAAGCTAGCTTATTGAAAAGCTACTCATAGTAGCGTTTTGAAAAACTAGTTTATCAACTACCAGCTAGCTTATCAGCTAGTTTGCAAAACAATGCCTAAATCTTCAAATAGTAAGTTCATAATATGATATAAAAAAATTTGTTTAGCTAAATAAATAATTAATACTAAAATAACTAGTACTTAAATTGGTTAAATATTGATAGATCATAGATCTTGGCATGTGGGCTTCGGCCCACTTCCTCCTGTCAATTTAATAACATCAGCCCAACTAGTAAACTTGATTCGCCAAGACCCAACAACACGCAGGTTTCACCCACACCGCAACCAGATCCGAAATTCGACCCGGTTTCTTCCTAGTTTTCAAACCAGCATCGACGGACCACGTTTGAGGGTCGATTTGTCTCAATTTTTCATCGTTTTATCCAATCTTTTTACAATAGATCATTAATAACATTTAGTGCTATCAATCAACTAAAGATTTAGTAATTAAATCGAACCATAAAGCTAGAATTTTGAGATTTTCTTTGGGTATATAACGAACCATCGCCGATTTGGACAAAAACAGTCAAGTCAGTGGCCTTAGAGCCACGATCACGGTCTAAAACCACTACTAAATGATCCTATGATCATAATCAAGAAACAAAGAGTAAATAATTGCAAGTTTGGTGTAGAAATTACCTCAATATCGACGCTTTTACCGGTTGAACCCTAGTTCGTTTCTCGGTCAAATTCTTCGTCAACTCTTAACTTTTTCTCGAACTTTTAGAGGGGTTATCGTGCTCCTTGTAATGGCGAACTCAATGGAGGTGATTTTTGGGATTTACCAATGCACGAACTACACGAATTTTTGAACCCTAACTTCATCCAAGGAAAAAAGACCCGGGATTTATTCCCAATTCAAATTCAAATATTTTCAAATGTCGCAACGAGGACCCTCTAACTTTAAATAGTTTCCATTCTACCCCCCTCAACAATGCAAAAGTTACGAAATTTTCTTTTTTGTAAATTTAAGTTGACCCCCTTTTCATTTCTATTTATATATCTCTCGTCAATATTAAGTTTTAGAAACTTCTCCAAATTTGGAGATTTCTAGCTACCTTCTCTTTCTTTTTTCTACTTTAATATACGCTTTAACATTGTTGTTGAAATAAAAAAGGAAAAATTACATCAAAATGGAACAAACTTTGACTAAATTTTTATTTTGGGGAACCAACTTTCAAAATCATCAATTAAGGGTCTGAAATAAAGTTTTCATTTATTTAAGGGTCTCGTTTACCGGTTAAATAGGTAACCGGTTACCCTAATATGACATGGCATAATCATAAATTAAAAAAGTATTATGTGGATATTTAGGATGCCATATCATCATTATTTAAAAAAAATTACAAATTAAAACCAAACATCTCTGCTTCACCTTTTCCCTCCCGCCTGTGGTTAAAGAAAAAATTGAAGGCAATCAGATCTTGAAAAGCTTGGTGGATATATTTGTAACCTTTGGGCTTGATTTGGCAAACGTTGTGGGATGGAAGTCGTGGGTGGCGGCTGGGGGAGTTGAGTAGAGGGGGAGGACAAGAAGTGGGCTATAGATCGGAGATGGAAGTAGGGGAAGAAGGAGCGATGGTGTGATGGTGGATATCGACGGAGAAGAAAGAAGAATGGTGGTGGGTGATGGAGATTGGCAGCGAAAGATTGGCGGTAGGAAAGTGGAGATCGACGGCGAGGTGGGCTAGTGAAGGTGGTCGGTCACCGGAGTTGGTAGAGTTTTTGGTGAAGGTGATAACAAGTTGGGTTGCCGGAGTTGCAGACGAAGGGGTCACAAGTTGGGTTTAGGGTGTTTGACTTTTGTTCGGTAATAACAATGTAGTTTACTCTATTTTTATTTCAAAATTTAAACCATGACATGGAATTTCATTTTTCAATTAAAAAAGTTTTATATGCCATGTAATCATTTTAAATATAGTTTTATAAATTTAATTATTACATGGAATCTTAGTTGGCAAAATATTTGAGTGAAGTCATTATTAATAGGTCAACAAGTCAATTGGACCCTTAAATAAATGAAAACTTTATTTTAAACCCTTAAATGATAATTTTGAAAGTTGGTTCCCCAAAATAGAAATCAGGTCAAATTTTGTTCCATTTTAATGCAATTTTTCCAATAAAAAAACCATAAAATATCTACTTTAGCATAGCTGTTGGAGATGCTTGTAAAAATCAACTAAGGGGGTGTTTAGGATAGTTTATTAAAAGTGTTTATTAACTTATTCCAGTGTAATACCGGTAATAAGCAGTTTTTAGTGTTTGGATGAGAGAAAAAGAAAAATGTTTATACCAGAAGTTTTTTATAAGTCATTTCATTCCAACTTATTAACTTATTTGAAACAACTTATCAGCTTTTTGGTCATTTTACATGTATAAGAAATCCCAAAACACTCCCTTAAAAATAACTTATTAGTTTATTACGTTTTGGTACCACCATAAACAAATCCAAACACATTTTAAAAAACGCTTTTAACACCACATAAAGTTGATAAACGTTTTTACGAAAAAACATAAGTTGTTTAAATAAGCAATCCCAAACACCCCTTAAAAAGACCTATTTTTTGGTGCCATCCTGCAATATAATCCAACGAAGTTATCATAAATCTATTGGTTTTAAAGAAAATACCTCAAAGACCAATGAAATTTTGACCAACTTCCTTTGGTTTTAGAAAATACTTATGAGCACATCAAATAGAATGTAGATAACTAATTAAAGGGTTTCCTGAAAGCATCTATGTTAAAATAGAAAAAATTGAGATTTTAGTATTTTTATTGCTCCAACAACTATGCTAAAAAATAGAGAAAAGATGAGAGATATTGTAAAAATCTCTAAATCTAGAGAAATCTTTAAAAAGAAAGTTTCCCCCAAAACTAATTATTACCTCCAAAAAAGCAAACTTTTTCCTCTCAATTTTCCACATATTGAATATTTTAATAAGATAATTAATACTATAGTTGCTAAAATAACATAGTTATTGGAGTTTGATGCAATTTTTTTTTAGAGATTTTGATCTTTTTTACTCTATTTTAGAAAAAATTTAGCATTGCTGTTGAAGATGCTCTTAGATTGTCATTCTGATATATAAGTATATAACTCATATGCAAAACCATCAACTTGATTTTATCAAAGATCAAGAAACAAAAGAGATGGAACAAGAAAGCAAAAAACAAGCATAAGCTTGATTTTGCTCAAACTAAAAGCAAATGGTAGTAGAATTTTGATCCAAGATGAACTAAAAACCATTCAAAAATTAATAAAAACCAATACAGGGAAGAATGAAAAGAAAGATCAAAACACGCGACATTTGCACACGTTGGTACTACCCAAAAATGGGACAGTAATGTCGTAGCTAGTTTTCAAGTTCCGATCATGAAGCAGGAAAATCAATGAAAAAAGGCTCGGTGCATCATGTACTTAGGGGGTGTTTACTTGGGGCTTATTGGGCTTAATGGGGTGAGTGACTTATTCGCGCAGACACATGGAGTGTTTACTTGGGGCTTAATGGCTTAATCACACAGTTGTAGAAAGTGTAGTTGTCCCCAATAAGCCAAATATTTTTACCCTTCACAAAAAAATAAAAAATAAAATAAAACATCAGACCATAACCTAACCTGCACGCTAATCGTTCCTCCAAACTCTTTCATAACCTAACCTGCAGTCGGCGACCACTCCTCCATCAGCGACCACCACGACCACCAGCGCTTCATCACAGGCGACCACGCCTCCGGCAGCGCCTCCATCGAAATAAATCTGCAAATCGAGGTATGATTATTTGTTGTTCATTTCAAATCGAAATTAATCTTCAGATCGAAATTATTTGTTGTTCATTTCAAGAAATCCAGATCGATTATTTGTTCAGATTATTTGTTATTCTCACTACTTCAAATCTTCAAATCAGATTATTTGTTCATTTCTGGAAATTGTTGTTTCTATCGGTTCATATTTGTTCATTTCAATAAATCCAGATCGATTATTTGTTCAGATTATTTGTTATTCTCACTACTTCAAATCAGATTATTTGTTCATTTCTGGAAATTGTTGTTTCTTATAGTTCATCTTTGTTCATTTCAAGAAATCCATATCGATTATTTGTTCAAATTATTTGTTATTCTCACTACTTCAAATCTTCAAATAAAATTATTTGTTCATTCTGGAAATTGTTGTTTCTTATCAGTTCATCTTTATTAGGTATGTTTTTCATAATCTTATCATTTGTTAATGTTGTTAGATTGATTATATGACTTGAAAAATAAAAAAACAATTTATAAAACAACTTAAAATTCATATTCAGGGGTAAATTGGTCATTTCTGTTATTCAGACTGTTCATTCAGATAAAAAAGTAAACAACAACATCAATTTATCTAGACAGACACATTTATCCAGTGTAACGCTCTAAAATTCAGAGTAAATTAAAACCTGGATATATGGCAACACAACATTCATATTTGGTATAAACCTGTGTTCGGTAGAGGTTGTTGCCTCCACACCATCAACAATCGTACGCGGTCTACCACGCGTATTCACCATTCTAAACCGCTTCACGGAAAAGAGAAAGAGATGAGAAAGAGATAAGAAAAAGATAAAATAGACACACAGGAAACGTACTACCACATTGCCAATTGTCATAGCAACAGCAGTTCAAGCACACTTACGTACAATATCCTCATAATAACATTAGCTAAGTGAAATTATGAACATATAACACATAAAGGTTCTCGTCACCATCGCCACAACGCCTGATAAACGTATTTTCCGTTGACTCTAAGACTTACCCATCTTAGAAGTTATACCCAAACTCGCGAATCAATTCTTAACATACTCAGTCTAAGTCTAGACATCTTACATTCATGCCTAGTTCGCTTAAACTAGAGCTCTGATACCAACTTGTAACGCTCTAAAATTCAGAGTAAATTAAAACCTGGAAATATGGCAACACGACATTCATATTTGGTATAAACCTGTGTTCGGTTATGGAAATTGACAACAAACTAATCTAAGCATAACTATCTAGATTACATCAGTTGTCAACCCATAATCACCAAAATATGGGACTTAAACAATGCCCAACACCAAATAATAGTCATCTCAAAATGCCTCGAGTCCACGCTCGACTCTCAAAACCCTGTGCAACCCACCGCTAAGGGAAACCTGTTATACACATTATTTGAGAAAAAGTGTTAGGCTTAAAGCCTAGTGAGAACATACAGTTTATAGATTTCAAAGAGATATAAACAACTGTATCAAATTAAATTATTCCAAAGGTTTAGTTATACAAATGGAGTTCTTTGGTACAAAAGGACAACCGGTCCGAAACACATCTTCCGATGACGGGGATTACCCGATTTACCGAGGATTTTAGTGGAACACAAAGTAAGCCACAAATCCGAGTTATGAGCTAAATACATGGAACCATGGCCACGAACGCTTCGGTTTGTACTACGATGTGAGGGAGGCCCCCAAGGAACCAGTCATACTCGTTCACTAGACTGCATTTGACCCATGGCTAGTAACCGATCTCACATAACCGTACCAAATGCTCCCGAAGATCAAATGCATCTAGCTACATACAATGGGGTACAAACATCCCAACAATAAGCTGACTTGATACCTAGGGATCCACTAGTATAGTCATGACTTGTCACAATATTTCATGTGACCATCCAAGCTAGATAAATAGCTATCAAAACATTTATATTTTAAAATGTCATTTTCAAGATCAACTGCTGGTAAGAAAGATAATCATAAAACAAGATTATATGCATTCTTTCAAATAAGCCACACTACTGGGCAAGTAAAACATTCTTTTACTTCAACAAGATGGAACCCACCATTTTAGTCAAAAGTGTTCGAGAACCCTAAAATATCTCAAAACTCCAAGTTACATCAAAATGTAATAAACGGACAATCCGAAACCGTAGAGATATATAGGAGTTAAAAACACAATCTTTGACATATATAACAGTTTAGAAAAGTTAGTAGGAACTCACCTCAGATTTCTTCTTCCTAACGAATGCTACCTCAAATGAGAAGGAATTGAAAACCCACTTCAAAGCTTTCTTTCTCTCTCTCTCGTCTTCAAAAGCAAGTATCAATATGAGATATTTTAAATATCTCAATAATTGATATTTATTTAAATCCAAGTTTCATTTAACCCCCTTGAACTTTGGGAATGATTAACTTTTCACCCAACTCCAAAATTGCGGGTGTTACATCCAGATAGACACATTTATCCATACAGGACTTAATGGAAGATTTGGAAAACAGGCCCTTAGTAATACACTCAATTACCTCTAGCCTTTTTATCAAACTAGCTACGTGAACTGTTCTAAAAAACTCGCTACACAGCCGCCATGGCACCAAGGCTTGTGTGTTACGCCACGTTAAGCCCATGGCACGCCATGGCCTAATGCGCAGTTATCGTAATAAGATATTTGATTTTTCTTTATGTTTTTAATGTTTTGCTTGCAAGTTTTTAATATATAACTTAATTTAACTTGCTTATTACTATTGACACATTGAGTAAGACTACAAAACATATGTTTTTATATATAATATTTTATATGAATTAGAAAATTGACGCCATAAGTCACGCCTTGAAAAAGCTATGGCTTCGTCGTGGCTCCTAAGGGGGCGTTTGGTTCGCAGAATGATTTCTGATGGAATGGAATCTGTCAATGGAATTGGAATCTGGAATGAATTGGAATGGAATGTTTTCAGGTTTGACCAACTGTTTGGTTGGCAGGAATGGAATGTAATCAGTCAAATGAATTGGAATATGTCTGTTTGGTTTACAAAGGAATTGAAATGGAATTCTGAAAAATGACAAAAATACCCTTTCTTTTATTTTTATTTATTTTTTTATTTTTTTTAAATGTCGAGAGAGAGAGAGAGAGGAGAGAGAGAGAGGAGAGAGAATATAGGAGAGAGAGAGGAGAGGAGAGAGAAGAGAGGAGAGAGAGAGATAGGAGAGAGGAGAGAGAATAGAGGAGAGAAATAGGAGAGAGGGAGAGGAGAGAGAGAGGAGAGTGAGAGGAGAGAGAGAGGAGAGAGAGAATGGAATTCTTGTTAGAAAAGGTTTGGAGGGTATTTTTGTCTTTTTGAAAAACCATGATGGAATGGAATTCAATTCCATCCATTTTCAAATGGAATGACCAATTCCTTAATCTAAGGATTTCATGGAATTCAATTCCATTCCCTTGGCAACCAAACAGCACGACGGAATTCGGTCAATGGAATTGACCATTCCAATTCCACCAGATTCCGGCGGAATCCAGAGAACCAAACGCCCCCTAAGACTTGAAGTTTGGCCTCGCCACCACGACACTGCTCACGCAATTTTGAACCTTGGCTTCGTCTATCTTCAGCTCTTTTCTCAAAGAAGCTATATATTCTTTGTAACACCCCCTTCCCGAGATGGAAAAAAGGTTACATCCTAACCTAAAACAAACCGTCAATACAAGCATACAGAGCACTATTAAACCTTAATTAAAATAAACACCATCAAAAATAACAATCGACTCAAACGATACACTTTCTTTCTTCCAATACTTACCTCAAAGCATTAATAAAACCTAAAACTTCTTACCAATAAACCTCATATATAGAATGAAGCTCTGAATTCCTTACTCTTTAGATTCCCTTCGAATAACTGTTGCGAACAAAGAAATGCGGTTGAGCCAAACGCTCAGTGCACAGATACAATAGGTGACAAACGAATAATCGAACCCAATACCGAAAATAATAAAAATCTGAATTTTGGACAAGAGTCTTGAATTTTTTGGTGTTTACGAAAGCTAAATTGAGTATAATCATTCCACATCTAACTTCAACTACAGACTTTATTACCCTAAAACAAAGAAAACGAAACCAAAAGAAATTAGACCAAAAGACTCAAATTTAATTGCTTAATCAAAAGTCATATAACAAAATGAATAAATCCAAATTCATATATCGAGACAGTAATTTTGTCAAAGTTCAAGACTGTCAAATCAAAACAAATATTGTCAACTAAATACCAACTAATCTGAGAAGCTTAAATCAAAATCATATCATAAGATTGCATAACGAGCTCAAACAAATAATCGCATACACTTGAGTTTCATGTCACACATAAACAGATACAACAAGTGTCAGACATAAGCCACATAGGCACGTACGTCGGACATTCTCATCCAACTGTACTAAATAATGTGAAATGCGGTGTTGGGCACAACACCGTCATCCACCTTACAAACTAGGGTCGACCCATACGCCTCCCATCACACCACACCAGCTCTCATCAGAGCACACAAAATCAAAAGGAGACGCCGTGGACTGATCACACCGCCACGGGTGGTGTCACGCCATCGGTGCCACAATGACGTGCCTATGGTACCCCATAGGTGGTTAGTAGTTCGATACACCTTAACCTATAAACTTCAAAAGTATGTCACAACACATGTGATCATACTAAATGAATATCAAATCATACTAATTACAAAACGAATAAAAAGGGGATTTGAACGTACAAAAATATTGACCGCTCCACTTAAAAACTTTATTTTTCGAACATTCTAAAACTAAAAGACTTATAAATCGAAAAGAAAATTAAATGGGACGAGTTTAGTAGACCGTTGACATAACTTCATGTACGAACCTTTACAAAAGAGTTGAAACAAAAAACGTACGGCGAATCAAACCTAAACATAGACCAGGAATTTCACACTCACAACTTTTCGAAATCGTGTCGTACTAATTTCAGCACTTTACACGTTTACAAATCCAATATTTTCTCATACATCAAAGAGGTTTTAGAAAACTATATTTAAACAAAAGTTTTGAATATACGTCTTAGGATTCCAACGAATCAATAATGGACTGAATCGGATTTAAAATAGATTTTATACGAATTTTCGAAAACAGTCGCGTTGTTCTGGCCTAAAACGAGACCACTTTTGAAAAACCCAGATTTTAGACACCTTAGCATAAAAATTACAGTTTGCTCGTGTGAGAGTAAATCGTAGACGACTTCTCCAGCTTTTCAAAAACATATTCTATGCCTTAATCCGATAAACAAATGATTTATTATGATTTTTACAAATAACAGGAAATTTCAAAAAGGAAATTCAGCAGATTTATAAATTGAGTGTGACGTTTTTAACATATTCAAACCACGATTTATCTTATGCAAAACCAATAGAGAACTAAACGATCAACTAATTGGACGGAAAAGAAACCGACTTGATGGAAGAAATAACACATTGACCAAATCGAACGAAAAGAGTCGAAACGAAAAGAAAAGAAATCATACATATATGTAACGAATCAAATAAACGTAAACGGAATTAACATATAAACAACGGATTGAATGAACACAAAAGTGGGGAACAAGAAGAAGCCGTACACTTATATAACGACTCAAATAAACGCAGATTAATGAGGGGAAATAAGGAATCCGTACCTTAACCAACATCCAAAAACGCTAACGAAAACTCCATTGACATCTTCAACGAATCTTTAGAGTCACGATCAAAACCTCCAACACAAATCTAACCTCATCCTAATATTGATGCTTGAAAGTTGAGGCTTTCTATCATTTTTTTTTTCCTTTTGATTTCTCAAAGTTCAAACCTATTGGAAAACACAAAACTAGGAATATCCTAATTTGATGAAGTTACTGCCGCTATCACATGCCAATGAGGTTATCCATTCTTAAAAGTTTTCACTATTGACAATACTAGTCCTTTTAATTTATAAGATTTCCAACTTGAATAGATATTTTTTTTTATTAATTTCTTTAAAAAAAAATTACGGGATATTAGGCCTTGTTTGTTTTCTAAAAATAAGCACTTAAATGCCTCTTATTAATTTTTTCGGTCAAAGGTATACCAATTAAGTGTGTTTGTTTTTTCCTCTAATTCAGATCCACTTAACACTTAATTTTCACCGACCGAAAAAGTGATAACCCTATCATTTTTTTTCACTTATTTCCACATCGACGCTTTTCCAAATTGTTTCCAGTCCAGACTTGTTCGATAGTATCTGAAATCGATCTCCAAATCGTTTCCAAATCGATCGATCTCCAAATCGATGCCTGGGACACTAGCTTTTCTCCAAATCGATCGACGCCCTCCTCTTCTCCTCTCCAAATCGACAGGTTCGACTCAAAATTGGGACTTGCAGGTTCAATTTTATGCTTCTGGTCGATTTTATGCTTCGATTATATCTCTGTTTTAACCTTTCTGCTTCTGTGAAATCTATTCGATTTTATGTTGGGTTTGATCTCAAGAGTTGATTTTATGCAGGTTTTTTCAAACAAAGGTTTGCTTCTTTCTTCGTGCCGTCTTCTTCTCAGATTTTCTTCTGGATTTCTTGCTTTTACTTTGCATGAAATGAAGTTTTAAAAATCTTGAATTCCTACCACTACTTGTGTCGAATCTTGGATTGTAACAATGAAGTATAGTGCTAATTGTGTTCATGGATAATCTCAAGAGTGTTTTTATGTTTTTGCTGCTGTTTTTTGTTGCAAACACATGTTCGATTCCAGGTTTTGTCTTGTTAAGTTTCGGTCTGTATGGTTGATTACTTTCTTTGGTTCGGAACTTGTTCCGCTTTTGCGGGTCTCTTTTGGTAATAAAATTGGTTTTTGTTTGCTGATCAAAAAAAAATTATGGTTGGATTATTTTACCAATGTGTAATAATATGCTAGTTTTGGTTGATAATTAGATTGTTTGTTTTTGTTCATTTTCAAAGTTGAAAACTTGATCATTTTGTTTTCCTCATGGGGTTGGTTTTCAGATTTCAGACGTTTTCAGCTTACAAAAACAGTCTTTTTTATTCAGATTTCAGACTTCAGCACCACCACTTAAAAATCATAAGTGAAATCAGACTTCAGCACCACTTAAAAAACAAACGGCACCTTACATTCTTCTGCTATTTTTCTTGCAGTTTCAGCATTCTCTTCGACCTTCAACCGTGCAGCCCGCTCTTCCAACAACTCTTGTTCAAACTTCAACTTTATATCCATCAGCATTGTCTCCAACTATGAACCAATAATAAGTCACTTAACAAATATTCGATTATAATAGGTATCAACTACTTCAAATATGTATTTATAAAAAATATACTGAATCAAATATGTGATCTTTATTAACATCAAATCACATTACCACTATACAGTATATAAAGAAGACCATGCATTCAAAATATGAATCATCAACAACATTGAATTAAAGAACGGATTAATATTCATTTAATTTCAGCATAACAAACGAAAGGTGTATCAAGGATAGAGAAAAAAACTAACACTAAAATCAACTAAGAAGCATATATGATATATAGGGCTGTAAACGAACCGAACGAACACGAACGGAGGCTTGTTCGTGTTCGTTCGTTTAACTTAACCGAACAAACGAACGAACACGAACGGTAAACGAACGAAATTTTTTGTGTTCATGTTTGTTCATGTTCGTTTATGTTCGTTCATTAAGAGCTAAACGAACGTAAACGAACGAACATAAATGACCATAAATGAACAAACATAAATGAACATAAACGAACGTAATCGAACAAACATAAATAAACATATACGAACGTAAACGAATGGACATAAATGAACATAAACGAACACAAATGAAAAAAAACAATCACCGTTACTCATCATTTCGTTCGTAAAAAATAACATAACAAAATAAAAAAAAAGGGATAAACTTAAGAGGTATAAAAAAAGAATTTTAAAAAACTAATTTAATTAATGCTTTGACACATTAATGTCATAATATATATAAATATATTTTTATATATAAACGAACGTAAACGAACGTAAACGAACATAAACGAACATAAATGAACGAACGTTCATGAACGTAAATGAACGAACGAGACCAGTGCTCATGTTCGTTCATTTAACTAAACGAACAAAAAAATGTGTTCATGTTCGTTCATTTATTAAATAAACGAACATAAACGAACTTCCCGCCGAACAGTTCACGAACGGTTCGTTGAACGTTCGGTTCGTTTACAACCCTAATGATATATGTGTAGACATTGTTCTATTAGCCTCTTGACTAGCAGTTCTAATACTGATGGACCTCAAGATGGAGTAATGGTCCACCCCTCACATATTGAGCACATACTTGAGAAACCCTTTTAGAACATAAGTTAAAGGGTTGTTTGGTTAGTTTTCCATTAAGTCTTGTATTGATAAAGTTATTTGTTTGGATTAATCTGTTTGTATGGATGGGGAAGGTTTTTGCTTGGGAGGGTTTTTCTTAGGTAGAAAGAGTGTTTTTTAATTGGGAATGGCAGGTTTGGGAAACTACATAAACTACCCACCTAGAAGCTTACTATTCGCCACTTTATATATCATTAAACTACTACCAAAAAAGTCATGTATAGATGACGAAATACGCTTAGGGGTTGTTTGTTTACCTCTTAATGGTTCCATTAAGAGGCAACCTCTGAATCGCTAGGAGGTAAATCTTGTTTGGCATAAAAAAGTGTTGCCTCTTAATGGTTCCAAAATCCTCTTAATGAATTTGTATCCTAACCCTCCCTTAACCATTAAAAGCCCTGATTTCATTATGAACAATTAGCAAACAACCATATTTCATTTTACACTATATCATAAAAACCTCTTAATCATTTAGACCACTTAATCATTCTGCACTAAACCATTTAGCAACTGCCAAACAACCCCTTAGTCCCATTAAGCTCACTAAACTGCTAACAGATAGACCCTCAGTCAAACATCGGCATTAAAACAGCAGACCAATATTGAGTAATGGTCATCCCTCACATATTGGCTCCAACACCTACATAAAGCTTTGATCCCAAAACAACCATTGTGTCTTTCAACCGTTTCAAATAATAATCCCACAAGCTTCAAAGATGATTCTTCAACTACGGAAGGAGAGAGGTGGAATGACTGAATCTACTAATTTGAAATGGTGCACTCCAAATCCGACTATCATAAATAAACACTTCAATTTCCCTCCAGGGAACTACTAAAATGGTAGGGGTGCATGAGCTACCACTGAATCGTCTCCTTTTTTCTACTTTTTAATTTTCGAATTCTAATACTTTTATGAATAAATGAAGGAAAGCAACCGGAAAAAAGTTTGAACCCGCAACCTTCCCAAACAAAAGAGAGCAACAAACCAATAGTCCACATGATACTTGCGAAAAATTATTAATAACTTTTACCCTCATAGTCCAATAGTGCATCCGCTTGTTTCTTTTTTTTTTTTTTTGTTACATTAATACTTGTTTATCATTTTTAATAAAATCATGGGTACGCCTATCTCTCCTTCCCGGTCAACATGGCCATATACAACATGTACACCCCCGGCAACCCTTCGCCTCATCATGTAGGTAATTAGGTATCAGGTTCTTCTCTCTAAACATTAACCCATTTGACAATCAAATGAAAACATTTCTTAAGATGACTGAATTATTACTATAAACAAAAATTGACAAAATGCTTACTCTACATTATAGGATCATGCAGTGCTAAAGAAAATTAAGAACATAATGTAAATATACCATTTCAAGTTTAGGCTTCAAATGCTTAACACACCTTCTCCATCCGTTCTAACATCTCCTCTTCAGAGTAACTATTAGTCTTTTTCAAGACTTGGAGTTCTTCTTTTGGTTCCTGAAGTTCCTTGGTCCATTTCTGTAAATTAAACATTAATACCATATGACCAAGTGTAAAATTGCAATAACTGGGTAATAAACTATTCCTTTCACCTTCATTTCAGTAAAGATTTCATTGGTATATGGCTCTCCACCATTCTTTTCTAACACCATGTTTACACAAGAAAGAAGTTGATGTACTTGATTAGATTTCTTAGCTTCATCGTTCGTCTTGTTATCAAAAAGAACAAAACGATTGTCACACAGACAAAGAATTTCCTGAAAAGATAATTCAATTTTATTGGGATCAAAAAAGAAAATAATGTCACCAAAAAACATTGTCCATGTATCTGAAAACAAGATCAAGTTCCATGAAATGAAGGCAAACATGAGCTCACCTTCAATGATTGTGGACAACCACATAAGAAATCTTCCAAGGTCTTGCCATCTTCCTCAACTTCATCACCACCAGTGAAAACAACTATCATGTAATCACAAATTTGTTTTCCAAACAAACCCTGCAAACTACTTATTGCAGCTTTTTCCTCTTCAAAAAAGCGATTGCAAACTGAGAATACAACTAGAACAGCATGAATACCGTCAACAGCCAACTTGATACAACTGATAATATCCCCAATAGTTCCATGACCAACAGAAGAATCAAAAAAACCTGCCAGAGTGCCAGTGTCACAATCTAATCGTAAATCATATACAACAAAAAAAAACATGAAGAAAATTAGTTATCGCAGTCATCTGAACCTTGTAGCCTTAAGTTAGGGCATGTTTGTTGGCAGCTTAACGAGCTTAATGGGACTCACAACTTATTCGGTCAATTATGCATGACTGTTTGGTATGGCTTATTCAGTAAGCTTCTAAGGAAAGCTTTATGCAGCCAAGTTTTTTCCAAACCTACCACTCCAATTAAAAAACAAGCATCTTCCATCTATGAAAAAACTCTCCGAAACAAAACCTTCCCAATCTATAAAGAGAGATTAATCTACACAAACAGCTTTATCCATACATAACTTAATAAAAAACCAACCAAAAACCCCCTTAGTGAAGGTGAATACCTGGAGTATCGATCACATTAAGCATTTGGCCATCTTCCAGAACCCTAGTCTCCAACTCTGAAGTAGTTGTTCCACCAGAGAAACATCCATTCAATCGGAATCTCTTATTTCCAAGGATGCTATTACCTGTTGCACTTTTTCCATTTCCAGTTTTCCCAACCAAAACTAGGGTTTGCGCATCACTTCCCGCCATCATACAAATCGCAAAATCTATCAGAAAACAGATTTGAAATCAGTTTAAACAGATTGATTATAATTACACTACTTAATTCAGATTAACAGTAACTATCCTCTTGTACCGATCGTTCAACGTGCTTTTGCGTGAACAATTATCAATGCGTAATTTAAAACTCTCTATCTACATACATTAATCAGAAGAATAAATTGTAGAAAGAAGATGCAAAAAATAAAAAACAAGTACAGCAATTCAAAGCTATGGCAATTGATGATGCAAAATGCACAAACCTAAATACCTGAGAAGAAGAAATTTTTAGGGTTTCGCTATCGAATAAAGGACGATGAAAAGCTTGAAATGTTGAGAATGAATTGTACTGGTTGAAGCCGGAGGGACAAAAAGCGAGGGAAGGCACACCGAGTAAACTAGTCATAAAACTTTATGAGTAAACTACAGGATTGGTCCTTATGGTTTACACTAATCTTTAAAAATGGTCCCTATACTTTAATAACTACAATTATCGTCTTTAAAGCATCTTCAATGGAGGTTCTTACACTTTTTTACACTTTTTGGTGCCACCTAATTTTCAACTCATCAATTTAAAATTTTATATAAAAGTCCACAATGGTAGTTCTTATAAGAATCTCACGTCAACATCAATAATTATTATATATTTATAAATAAATATTAAATATTTAATTTAACTACCAATAAAAATGAGAAAATTGTCATTTCACACAAACGTCATGGTAAGAACCAATGTTCTTAAATAAGAACTCAAAAGGGGTTAGGTTCTTAGAATAACTCTCCATAATGGTAGTTCTTACAAGACACTTCACTTTTTGCTTATAAAAACCTTGCTGTAACACCCTGAATTTCGTTTGGTCTTTTGCGAAGAAGAATAAAGGACAAGGGGGTTGCCTGCGCTGGTCTACAGGGCGCACGGGTCGTGCGCAAAATCTGGGGCGACGGCAGTAGGTTTCGCACGGGTCGTGCGTCCCTCCTTCAGCAAAAACGCACGGGTCGTGCGTCCCTTCTTCAGCAAAAACGCACGGGTCGTGCGTTGTGTCAGGGGCTGCTTCAAAGTGGGTTTAATGAGATATTTCCCAAAGCTCATTCATATCTCATTTCTTTCTTCCTTTCCAAGTTTTCTTTTTCTCCCTCTCTTTCTTCATTACTCTCCTAAGGGTTTGGTTCAACCTCAAGCTTGCCATTTATTGCTAGTATAAGAACTCCTTCCAAGGTTTCGGCATTGGATTCTCCACCTCCATTGTCATCTTCTCCAAAGTTCAAGGTCTAGTTTTTGGGTTTTCTCCTAAAACTTACTTGGTGAGTTCCTACTATCATTTTACAAACTTTATACATATCAAAACTTACATTTTGAACTCCTACATATCTCCTTGGGTTTTGATTTAAGTTTATTGTATTTTGACCTAACTTGAGTTTTTTGGGAGATTTTAGGGTTCCTAATCTTTTTATGAAATGTAAAGGGGTTTCATCTTATTTGAAGTAAAATGAAGTTTTACTTGCACGTTTACATGGGTTACTTGAAAGGATGCATATAAATCTCATTTTGTGGTTTTCATTCTTATCAGCAGTTAAACTTGAAAGTGCATTTTAGTTATAAAATGTTATTGGTACCATATGACTATCTATGTTTGGTCACAAATGAAATTGTGACAAGTCTAGAATATTTCTAGTGGATCCCTAGGTATTGAGTCGGCTTATATTATTGGGATGTTTATTCCCCTTTTTGTATCTATGGATGCATTTGACCCTCGGGGGCCTTTGGTACGGTTATGTGAGATCGGTTACTAGCCATGGGTCATAATGTAGTCCTAGTGAACGAGTATGGTTTGGTTTCCTCGGGGGGCCTCCCTCACATCTTCGTGCGGACCTTTGTTGTTCGTGGCCATGGATTCCAAGTATTTAACTCATAACTCGGATTGTGGTCTACTTTTGTGTTCCGCTACAATTCTTCGTAAATCGGGTATCCCCCGTCATCGCAAGATGAACTTTTGGACCGATGGTCCTTTCATGATAAAGATTTTTTAACTGTAAACCAAAATTCTTGAAAATATTTACTTCCGCTACAATTGTTTACATCTCTTGAAATTATAAACTGTATGTTCTCACTAGGCTTTAAGCCTAACACTTTTTCTCAAATGATATGTATAACAGGTTCCCTTAGCGGTGGGGTGACGCGGTTGTGGGTGACGAACATGTCTTAGAGGCATTTTTGAGATGACTAGTAGTCGATGTTGGGCATTGTTTAAGTCCCATCTTTTGGTGATTTTGAGTCGACAACCGATGTAATCTAGATATATGTGTTTAGATTAGTTTGTTGTTGATTTCCATATCCGTTCACAGGTTTTGTAAAGGTTTAGTATTTTTCCCCTTTTTGGGAGGTTTATGCCAAATGCGAATGTCATATTGCCTATCTTCCGAAGTTTTATTTTACTCAGTTTTTTTTAGGGTCCCTAGGTATTGAGTCGGCTTATATTATTGGGATGTCTATTCCCCTTTTTGTGGCTATGGATGCATTTGACCCTCGGGGGCCTTTGGTACAGTTATGTGAGATCGGTTACTAGCCATGGGTCATAATGTAGTCCTAGTGAACGAGTATGACTTGGTTTCCTCGGGGGCCCTCCCTCACATCTTCGTGCGGACCTTTGTTGTTCGTGGCCATGGATTCCAAGTATTTAGTTCATAACTCGGATTGTGGTCTACTTTTGTGTTCCGCTACAATCCTTGGTAAATCAGGTATCCCTCGTCATCGCAAGATGAACTTTTGGACCGATGGTCCTTTCATGATAAAGATTTTTTAATTGTAAACCAAAATTCTTGAAAAGATTTACTTCCGCTACAATTGTTTACATCTCTTGAAATTATAAACTGTATGTTCTCACTAGGCTTTAAGCCTAACACTTTTTCTCAAATGATATGTATAACAGGTTCCCTTAGCGGTGGGGTGTCGCGGTTGTGAGTGACGAGCATGCCTTAGAGGCATTTTTTAGATGACTAGTAGTCGATGTTGGGCATTGTTTAAGTCCCATCTTTTGGTATTTTTAGTCGACAACCGATGTAATCTAGATATATGTGTTTAGATTAGTTTGTTGTTGATTTCCATATCCGTTCACAGGTTTTGTAAAGGTTTAGTACTTTTCCCCTTTTTGGGAGGTTTATGCCAAATGCGAATGTCATATTGCCTATCTTCCGAAGTTTTATTTTACTCAGTTTTTTTAGGGTGTTAAACTTGCATTGGAGATGCTCTTACTGTTTATATTTTGCTTTGAAAATCGTTCCTGGTAGGGGCGTACAGAAAATCGTCAACCCGCGAAATCCGTCTAACCCAACCCGCTAACAACCTAATTAAACCCAACCCGTCAACCCGCCATTTAAGAGGGTTGAAATTGGATTAGGCCTAGCTCAACCCGCCCAACCCACCGCTAATATACAATCTTTATAAAATTATATATATATATATATAGAGAGAGAGAGAGAGGTGGTTTCATTTGCAAACCACCCTTATAATGAAAACTATGGAACCCTTCTTTAAGCCGTAGATGAAATAAATCAATGGTTAAGATTATTTTATGCTATTTATGTTAATGTAGTAATTAATATAATATAAAAAATGAATAAAAAGTGGACGGAAAGGGTATAGTAGTCCTTTTAACATTTAATTTCAAATATGGAAATAAGATGAAATTGCTAATTTTATGGAAGTTATTATCTCCAATTTCAAATCTTCTCCAATTTCAAATCTTTAATGGTAGTTACCAAAAAGTCGAAGAACAATAAAAAATAAATAAAAAGTTGAATTATTTCATTCACAATGATTCGGTTGCAAGAAGGTAACATTCAACAATTTCACTGATCCCCTGTGTTCTATCGATTAGAAATCTAACGTTTCACCGATGAAGACGAAGATGAACGGAGATGAAACGACGATGAACGGAGGCGATGACGAAAATGAAACGGAGATGACAGAGACGAAACAAAGATGAACGACGGTGAATAGAGATGAAAATGGATATAAAATCGAGATGAAAATGGATATAAAATCGAGATGAAAGACGATGAACGAAGATGAAAACGAAGATGAACGACGATGAAAGGAGAGAAAACCGGATATGAAACCGAGATGACACGGCGATGAACGACGACGTGATGAATCTGGTGTGATGAAATATGAGATACTGGCGAGAATGATAAACTACTTACGGTGTGCTGGTATGAATGATAAACTACTTACGGTGTGGTTTTGCTTGATTTAAACGTCGACGAGTGTTGGGAACTGAAGATTTGTCTAAGTGATTACTACTGCCAGACTATCAAGATTAATACTGATAGTAGAATTAATACTGCTTGAAATGTTAGTGCTGCTACTTAAATAGTTAGTACTGCTTGGAGAGTTAGTACTGCTGAAGATTAATGCTGCTGAAGATGGTTAATACTTCTGAAGAGAATTAGTGCTGCTTATAAAGGTAAAGATGCCTTGGAGATAAAGACAAGCTGGAGATAAGACTAAAGATAATTATGGGATTGATATTGAAGAATAAATTGTATTTTTGATAATTATCTTGTATTTAGTCTTGTATATATAGTATAGAAGTATTTGTTAGAAAAATGCATAAGTTTTTGTTTTAGAGAGAGAATTAACCTCAAGGTTTACAACCCTAGTTCTAGAGAAGTAGAATTCGTCTTGGTGAGCCTGTTCATCAAGATTGAGGTTTTGTGTGAAAGCTTGTAACTTTAATCATTCAATAAAGTTTACTGTTACATTGATCTTTGAATATTAAAGTGTTTTTCCACAACTTCTTTAATATTGTTTCTGAGTTTCATTATTCTTGTTAAGAATCATATCCTGACAAGTGGTATCAGAGCCAAGTTTTCTCAGAAACCTTCATTCATCATGGACAACACAGTTGAATCAAACAGTACTCTTGTTTCAAAGGTTCCCATGCTCAAACCTAATGAGTTTGACATGTGGAAAATTAGGATCAAGCAGTACATCCTCCTTACAGACTTTTCTATGTGGGACATTGTTGAGAATGGTCCCTCTGTTGAAGGTAAAATTGGACAAGATGGAAGAAGACCACCTCCAAAAACTGATGCTGAGAAGAAAGTGAGACAATTGGAGATGAAAGCCTTAAGCACTCTGCTTTTGGCCATTCCTAATGAGTATCAACATCAGTTTCACCATTGCACTGATGCTCAAATTTTATGGAATGCTTTAGAGAAGAGATTTGTTGGCACCAAGAACACTAAGAGGAATCTGAGGGATATTCTCAAGCAGCAATATGAGAATTTTACATCTTCAAAGAATGAGTCTATGACTCAAACTTTTGATAGATTCAATAAGTTAATTGGTGAGTTGGCTACTGTTGGAGTCCAGATGGAACAAGATGATGTCAACCGAAAGTTCCTCAGATCTCTTGGAGATGAATGGACCATGTACACTGTTTCATTCAGACAGGATGATCAATTGGAAGAAAAGGAACTGGATGATCTGTACAATGATCTGAGAGTGTTTGAATCTGAGGTGGAAGCAAAGAAGAAGCCTACTGGATATGTTCATAATGTAGCACTCTTATCAGCATCAACTGGTTCTACTGCTAACCCTGAATCAGTTAATGCTGCCAGTGGAGTAAATCAAGAAAAAGGCAATGAATCCGTTTTTGAAGCCTTTCTTTCCAGCCATGGTAACTCTTCTTTAATCAATGATGACTTGGAACAGCTTCATCCTGATGATCTTGAAGAGATGGATATTAAATGGCAGATGGCCATGCTTTCTATGAGGGTGAAGAAGTTCATCAAGAGGACTGGGAGGAACAACTTCTCCCAAAGAAGAGAAGATGGAGCATGCTTTGATAAGTCAAAGGTGGAGTGCTACAAGTGTCATATGAAGGGACACTTTGCCAGGGAATGCAGAAGTGGAGTGTCTCACAACAATCACCAACAAGCTCAGACTGGAAGCTTCAACCAGAACAGAAACTCTGCTCAAGCTCTTGTTTCTCAACAAGGAATGGGGTTTGACTGAAGTGATCAAGCAGAAGAGACCATTCAAAATCAAGCTCTCATGGCAGAGGTATCAAATCTCCCAACTGAGGTACTTTCTAATCTCTGTTCTCAAACTTGCATAGACACTGTTAAAAGGTACAGGGATCACAACCAGAGTATGAGTGATGACCTTAAGAGGTTAGAAAAGGATAGAAAAGACTATGTGAAAATTGTTGAGAGGTTTGAGGAGAAAATTAAAGGTTTCCAAGCCAATGAACTTCAACACACATATGATACAAATTACTGGAAGTGGGAGAAAAATGATCTAGAAATCCAACTGACAAAGTCTAGAGAGGAGAATGAAAAGTTGAGAGGAGAGCTAGCCAAGGTTAAGCTGGATGTGGAAAAGTTTTCATATGCTTCTAAATCCATGGATTCAATTCTAAAGGTCTAAATCCATGATAAGCTTAAACCAGGAATTGGGTACAATACCACACCACCACCATACAACAACAACTACATCCCTCCTAAATCAGACTTGCTAGAGACCAAGGATAGGAAATACTTGCATGAGGGAGCCACTAAGATAGATCCTTTAGATGAAGTAGTTGTTAAGGACAAGACTGAGAAAGAAGCTGGTAAGAGTAAGGATAATATTGTAAGTGGAGAGATTCCCTTAGAAAATAACATTCTTACCAATGAGGGTGGTGGAAGGGATTGGGTCAAATCTGATGGTGTAGAAAAGACTGAGGGAAAGTCTAAAAAGTTCCATTACAAGCAAACTACAGTTGTGAATCCTGTTCCTTGCAAACAGTGTGCAGGTAATAAATCTGAGCCCCTAAAACATGATAAAAGGAGGGGAAATCAAATAAATTGGAATAATCAGTGGGCTCAGAAACAAGGAGTTGATCTGAGTAGAATCATCAGACCAAAACCTTGTTTCATATGTGGCAAAATGAACCATCTTGCCAAGTACTGTTATTTTAATCCGATTAACCAAAGGATAAATTTTCAAAGATCTGTGCAAAAACCCTTTGGTTATAGGAAGGAAGAAAGGAACCATGTGGCTAAGAAACCTGTTAAATCTAAAAGCCACATGAAGAAAAGAACTGTAAAAGAGAGTGTCAAGATGTGGGTTCCCAAAAGCACTAAAACTGTTAGTACTGCTACCACAAATAGTGTTGCTGACAAAGATAGTGCTGCCAGAAGCAATACTGCTGCTATCAATGTTAGTGCTGCTGAGAGTATTAGTACTTCTAAAACTAACATTGTTAGTACTTCTTCATATGTTAATACTGCTAACTCTGTTAGTACTTCTAAAATTAGTACTGCTTCTAGTGTCTGTGCTTCTAGACCAATCATCTTGACAAAGTACTCCAGTAAAGAGTATTCTAACTTTAAAAATCTCATCAAAAAGGAGTGTAAGTACTTTGATGAGAAAGGGAGGCCCAAGACCACTTTGGCTTGGGTTCTCAGTCAATTCTAATTGATTTATCTTATGTGCAGGGCAACCAGCAGCTCAAGGGAAAGAGCATTTGGCATGTTGATAGTGGTTGCTCTAGGCACATGACAGGGAACATGGCTTACCTCAAGAATTTCAAGAAAATTGATGGTGGGCATGTTGCCTTTGGTAATACTCCATATGGAGGTAAGATTAGTGGTAAGGGATATGTAACAAAAGGTAAGATGACCTTTGAATATGTTTACTATGTTGAGCAGTTAAGGTACAACCTGTTAAGTGTATCACAGGTTTGTAACAAAAAGCATAGTATATTATTCACTGATTCAGAATGCATTATCCTTGCTCCTGGATTCAAGGTAGTTGATGAAAAGATGATACTACTAAGAACTCCTAGAAAGGATAATGTCTATTGTTTGGATATGGAAAATGTTTCAAATGATTCATCCCTAAACTGTCTTATTTCAAAAGCCTCGTTGGATGAATCATCACTTTGGCACAGAAGGATGTGTCACATGAACTTTAAAACAATGAATAAACTTGTTAAAAACAACCTTGTAAGAGGTCTGCCTTCAAAAGTCTTTTCATGTGATGATCATTGTGTTGCTTGTCTCAAAGGCAAACAACACAAAACTTCTCATAAGTCCAAAGAGTTGAACACAATTTCTTCTTCTCTTCAGTTGTTGCATATGGATCTGTTTGGTCCTACAAATGTCATGAGTATAGGTAAGAAATCATACTGCTTAGTTATTGTTGATGATTACTCTAGATTTACTTGGGTGTATTTTATAAGGACTAAGGATGAGACAAGTGGACTGATCAAATCCTTTATTTTAAGAATTGAAAACCAAACAAATCAAAAGGTAAAAGTCATTAGGTCAGATAATGGTACTGAATTTAAAAATCTTGATCTAAACACCTTTTGTGAGGAAAAAGGAATTGAGAGGCAATACAGTGCTCCTAGGACTCCACAACAAAATGGTGTTGCTGAGAGAAGGAATAGGACACTAATTGAGGCTGCTAGATCTCTGTTAGTTGATTCAAAACTTCCAATTACTTTCTGGGCTGAAGCAGTTAATACTGTTTGCTATGTCCAAAACAGAGTTCTAGTAGTCAAGCCTAAGAACAAGACACCATATGAGCTGTTAAATAAAAGAAAACCATTTATTGGTTTTTTTAAACCTTTTGGGTGTCCTTGTACCATTCTCAATACCAAAACTCACTTAGGAAAGTTTGATAGCAAAGCAGATGATGGTTTTCTTGTTGGTTACTCATCTCAGAGTAAGGCCTACAGAGTATTTAATTCTTCTTCTAGAATAATTGAGGAAAGTGACAATGTCAAATGCAATGAGAACACACCAAATCCTATTGGTTCAGGTCCTCAGTGGTTATTTGACATTGATTCACTAACTAACTCTTTGGGTTTCAGTAGTGATGATCATGCAGGATCAGGAAGTAGAGGATTAGGGGATGAACAAATACAAGATATTATTCCTCAGTCTGTGATCTTTCCCATACCTACAATGGACCCTGTTGAAATATGTGAAAAGGAGACTGTTACTGAACCAATTCAGAGTGAAGAAGAAAGAAGAGATGAGGAGAATTTAGAGCATGAAGAGCCAGAAGTAGCTGATGAGATCCCCTCAGCTGACTTAAATGATTCCAATTTAGATGTGAGAATTAATGCAGAACCTAGTCATCAGACAAGAACTCAGAATAATCATCCTCCTGAGCTGGTAATAGGAGACATCACTTCTCCTATGATAACTAGGAATCAAAGCAGACTTCAAGATTTGCAGAATCAGCAACATACAGTACTCTCTTGCTTTCTATCTCAAATTGAGCCTAAGAAGGCTTATGATGCAATAAAAGATTCAAGTTGAATAGAATCCATGCAAGAAGAGTTGCTACAGTTTAAATTGCAAGATGTTTGGGACTTGGTGGACCTTCCAAAAGGTCATAGAGCAATTGGCACCAAGTGGATTTTCAGAAATAAAAATGATGAGAGAGGAATAGTAATCAGGAACAAAGCAAGGCTAGTGGCACAAGGGTACACTCAGGAAGAAGGCATAGACTATGAGGAAGTTTTTGCTCCAGTTGCACGGGTAGAGGCAATTAGGCTGTTTCCAGCCTATGCCTCATATATGAAGTTTAAGGTATATCAAATGGATGTGAAGAGTGTCTTTCTATATGGAACAATTGATGAAGAAGTATATATCTGTCAGCCCCCTGGATTTGAGAATCCATCATATCCTGACAGAGTATACTAACTTAAGAAAGCACTATATGGTCTACATCAAGCCCCAAGAGCATGGTATGATACTCTGTCTACCTATCTCTTGGAAAATGGGTTTGAAAGGGGAATCATTGATAAGACCCTTTTCATTAAAAGAAGTAAGAAGAACACCCTACTTGTTCAGATCTATGTGGATGACATCATATTTGGATCCACAAAAGATCAGATGTGTAGAGACTTTGAAGAGTTGATGCACAAGAGCTTCAAAATGAGTTCAATGGGTGAACTCACCTTCTTCCTTGGGCTTCAAGTGAAACAGCAGAAATATGGGATTTTCATAAGTTAATCAAAGTATGTGAAAGACATCCTAGATAAGTATGGTTTATCAGACTCCAAGCTAGCAAGCACACCAATGGAAACACACAAACATATCACTGCTGATCTTGAGGGGGATGATGTTGATGTCCATCTTTATAGATCAATGATTGGATCTCTCATGTATCTCACAGCCTCAAGACCAGACATCATGTTTCCAGTGTGTGTGTGTGCCAGATTCCAAGTCAAGCCAAAGCAGTCACACCTTCAAGCAGTTAAAAGGATTTTCAGATACTTAAGAGGGCAACCTAGATTAGGTCTTTGGTATCCTTATGAATCTACTTTTGACTTGATTGCATATTCAGACAGTGACTTGGGTGGTGCTAATATGGATAGAAAGTCTACTTCAGGAGGATGTCAGCTTTTGGGTGCAAGACTAGTATCTTGGCAGTGTAAGAAGCAAACCACAATGTCCTTATCAACAACAGAAGCTGAGTACATTGTTGCTGCAAGTTGTTGCTCTCAGGTTCTATGGATTCAGAATCAAATGCTGAACTATGGGGTAACCTTTCTTCACACTCCAATCTTCATTGACAATAGCAGTGCTATTAGCATTGTTAACAATCCAGTCAAGCACTCTAAAACAAAGCACATTGAAATCAGGTATCACTTTATTAGAGACTGCAATGAAAAGAAGCTTATTCAAGTTGCTAAAGTGCATATTGATAACCAGTTTGCTGATCTATTCACTAAAGCTTTTGATGTGGGTAGATTCACTTTCTTGGTCACGAGTGTGGGCATGATCAACTCTGAATGAGCTCATGTTTAAAAAGTGTTTGTATACTTGTTATTTGTTTATTTTTGGTGCTACTAATCATCTTTCTCAGGAAGTGTATTGCTCTGCTCAGACGAACACAAGCTTCAACAGTGTAAGTATAGTTCATGCTGCCAGTGCAGTTTTAATGCTGCCAGTGCAAAGTTACTACTGCGGGTTCATTATTACTACTGCTAGTCTGAGTTACTACTTCAAGTATGTTAGTTAATACTGCTAGTTAGTTAATACTGCTAGTTAGTTAATACTGCTAGTTAGTTAATACTGCTAGTGAGTTAATACTGCTAGTTGGTTACTACTGCTCTCAGTTAATACTGCGAGTGAGTTAGTACTGCTTTAACTGAAAATAGGGTTAATACTGCTTCTTTCCCGAATGCTATAAATACCCTCTTTGCCCGCCAAAAAGCTCACAACGACTCTTTGAATACTGTTTGTCTTCTCTCTAACTATTTTCTCTCAAGCAACCAGTGTGTCTCAGTCAAGAATCCTCAAGCCCGATGGCATCCATGGCGTTTATTGATGAACACAATGAGATTGCAATGCTTCAAAAGCCTCAGCAGGCTGCTGGATTTCATCAAATAATTGATTTTCTAAAGACCAGTCCTATAGCTTATGCTCTTACAGTGTCACCACCAATTTACATCGAGCACCAGAAGCAATTTTGGGCGAATGCCACCGCTGTTACTGAAAACGGTGTGCAGTTTATCAAGACAAGGGTGTGTGACAAACCCTTGACAGTCTCTGAAGAGGTCATTCGCATCAGTCTACGACTAGACGATGCCTCAGGTATTTCCTCTATCTCTAATGAGGATTTGTTTTCCAATCTCACAAGAATGGGGTATGAAGGCCAAATGGGTATTTTCAAATTTTACAAAGCTAACTTTTCTCCCCAATGGCGTTTCTTTGTTCATACTCTTATGCACTGTATTTCTCGAAAAACTACTAGATGGAGTCAGTTCAGTAGTACCATTGCTTATGCTTTGGTCTGCTTGTCTACTGCCAGAAAGTATAATTTCTCAAAAATGATTTTCAATGACCTTGTGTCAAACTTGGAAAATAAAAAGAGTTTCTTCATGTATCCAAGATTTGTCCAGGCAGTTATCACCTCTGAATTGACAGATATGCCTCAGTCTAATGAGGTATATGTACCTAAAATCCCTAAGGGCAAGGTCTTTTCAAATATGAAAAGATCTGCCAAGGACTCGGAAGGAGTTGACACCCCATTGTTCTCTACAATGATGGTGGTGTCCCACAACCAAGAAGGTATGACATCAGGGTCAAGGCCCTCACTAGACCATCCCACTGATAGCCAAACCCAACCTTCAACCTCTATATCACTTCCTCAGTCCCTTGTTCTTAAGCCAAATCCAGTTATATCCAAAACTTATATCAAGAGAAAGGTACACAAGGCTCCTTCCCTTGTTGTACCTCCTACAAACCCAGAACCTCAAAGCCCTCTAATGAAGCATTCTCCATTAGAGAATATCCATAGGGAAACCACTGGGGTGTCTCCCAACCCCAAGGAGGTGCTCACTAAGGAGATGCATGAGCATGTGGGTGAGAAGGCTGCCACTACTCCTGCTAGCACAGAGGAGGCCAGTGGTAACATCACTAAGACCTCCCCCATGGCAACTTTGGGTGAGCAATCATCCAAAGGTCCCAGGTGCCAAGAAACCAAGGGGGTAGAGGGTGCTTCTGCTAGGCAGAATACCTCTACTACTAAAAGATCCAATGATCCCTCAAAAGGGGGTAACACTCTTGGAGAAGGTGAGGACAAATATAACTACAATGAATTGATGGAAACTATGGGAAACATTAATCTAGATGTCATCAAGCAAGGCTCAGATATTGAGAAGATGAAATTGATCATTCTGTCTCAACAAGTGCAGATTACCAAATTGAAGAAGCTGGTGATGAAGTTGGTGCAGAAAAAGAAACGAAAGCAGTTTGTTTTGAAGAAAAGGGAAAATGCTTTCAACAAGGGGGAGAATAAAGATGAAGGGGAGAAACACAGTCCAATTGGCATGGAAACTCGGTTTGAGGGGGAGCAGAATACAGAAAAAGAAAGTACAGAAGCAGAAAGTTCAAAAGCAGCAGAAAAGGCACAAGCAGCAGTAACAGAGTCAACAGCAGTAACAGGGCTATCTGTTGAAGAGATAGAAATTGCAGAAACCTTGGTCAAAGCAAAGAATGATACTCCCAAAGCCACTCAAAAGGCTAAGGGAGTAATAATCAAAGAAGGAGGTTCAGAAAAGAAAGAAGAAGAGGTCAGTTTGAAGGATGCAAAGAAGAAGGGAAAGGAGAAGATGGTTGAATCTGAGCAACCTTTAAAGAAAAAGAATCAGATAGAGTTAGATGAAGAAGTGGCCAAACAACTTCAAGCAGAGTTGGCAAAGGAAGAAGAAATACAATCTGCCAAAGACAGAGAGCTTGCACTTGATATGGCCAAAAAGCTCAATGAAGAATATCAAAAGAATTTGAAGGATGCAGCTGTTGCCAAGATAGTTACAGAGAAGGCTTCAAGGCAAAGGCTGGCATTAAAGCAAAGACAAAGACAACCCTCAAAGACCTTCCTGGCCAATCACGAAAGGAGGAAGATGATAAACTTCCTGAAAGGAGCTCTTGGAGTTCCTGAAGGAATGTTTACTAACATGGCCTATGGTAGGATAGAGGAGTTGTATTCAAAGGAGATGGCAAAGCTTCAAGGGGATTCCACTCAAAGGGAAGAAGCTGAAAGGAGGATGAAAGAGAGGCATGATCTCAATATCCAACAACCCTTCCCTGAGAGTGAGGAAACCATTCCTTCAAAAGAAAAGGGTGAAGAAAAGAAGGAAGAACCTGTTGCTGTGGAAGTCAAATTTGCAAAGAGAGTAAAAACTCTAGCTTCCAATAAACAGTCCAAAAAGCCAAGGTTTGAAGAAGCAAAAATTGAGTCAGAACCATCTGTTGCAAGTCAAAGTGCACAACAATCAAGTCAGTCTAATGTGCATTATGAACTTTACATGATTGTAACAGATAGTGAGCCTGTGAAGGCAGATCCTATTTCAGTCCAAGCCCCTGAAATCATCCACTGGGATATTCTTGAAGATCAAGGCAAAGAATATTTCAGAATCAAAAGAATGGGTGATCACTTTGAAGTCTACTATACTTGGGGGAAGATAGTCAGATGTTGTTCCAGGTCAGGCTTAGAAGAAATGTTTAAAGTGGGAATGAATCTGTATGGGGATGTGCTGAAGACTCCAGGGATGAACATCAAGAAACTAGCAATGGAGTATCTATGCATGATGTTCAGTCCAAATCTTGTAAAACATGTCATCAAAGGTGTATTCAAGACTGTGGACAACTGGATGCTCATAGAAAGGTGTGGGGTGTATATCTTGACCATAGATAAAAGCTTTCATGAATATTATCTGGTGGATAAGATATATGACCACAGCCTAGCCAAGATTCATGGGATACTGAAAGCCAAATTAATTTGTCCTCAAGGCTCAGAAATGGCAAAGATTGTGGTTAGCAGGATAATTAATCAAAGTCTGGAACTGGATCCAAATTTGGGTAATTGAGCTGAAGTGTTGAAAGCATCATGAAGACCACATCTGAAGAACTTGACTTCTTTTCTCTAAAAGTCAAGTTTGGGGGAGATTGTTGGGAACTGAAGATTTGTCTAAGTGATTACTATTGCCAGGCTATCAAGATTAATACTGCTAGTAGAATTAATACTGCTTGAAAAGTTAGTGCTTCTACTTGAATAGTTAGTATTGCTTGGAGAGTTAGTATTGCTAGTAGTTAGTACTGCTAAAGATTAATGCTGCTAAAGATGGTTAATACTTCTGAAGAAAATTAGTGCTGCTTATAAAGGTAAAGATGCCTTGGAGATAAAGACAAGTTGGAGATAAGACTAAAGATAATTATGGGATTGATATTGAAGAATAAATTGTATTTTTGATAATTATCTTGTATTTAGTCTTGTATATATAGTATAGAAGTATTTGTTAGAAAAATGCATAAGTTTTTGTTTTAGAGAGAGAATTAACCTCAAGGTTTACAACCCTAGTTCTAGAGAAGTAGAATTCGTCTTGGTGAGTCTGTTCATCAAGATTGAGGTTTTGTGTGAAAGCTTGTAACTTTAATCATTCAATAAAGTTTACAAGTTGTGATTTATACTTTACTGTTACATTGATCTTTGAATATTAAAGTGTTTTTCCGCAACTTCTTTAATATTGTTTATGAGTTTCATTATTCTTGTTAAGAATCAGATCCTGACAACGAGAACAGATGATGCCGCCTGAAAATGGTGATGGCCATGAAAATGGTGGTGCCGTATCTTTCTTACAAAGGAATATTTTATATTTGGTTTATTAATTTTTTTAATTACCATAATTAAACAATAATAATATAAATATCTCTTAAAATAACTCAAAAAGATAACTACCATACATATAACCGTTTTAAGCAAATGACTATTACACCCTTGTAAATTAAAAAAATAGAAAATAAAAAGAAATTTTTTGATTGGTTGATATTGGCGTACAAAGTTTGCATTTTAAGAGTGGTTTTCACATGATCGCTCCCCTATATATATATAAACTAGTCTACTTAGTTTTTGCAAAAGTTTGTTCGTTTAGTTAAATGAACTAAACAATGGTCTTGTTCGCTTATTTACGTCTGTGACTGTTCGTTCATTTTTGTTCGTTTACGTTTGTTTATATATTAGATATATTTTTATATTTTGACATTAATATGTAAAATGATTAATTGAATTAAATTTCTAGGAATTCTTTTTTATCCCTCCTAAATTTACCAGTTTTTTATTTTGTTATGTTATTTTTTAGGAACAAAACGATGATTAATGATGGTTGTTTTTTGTCCATTTGTTTACGTTCGTTTATGTTTGTTCGTTTACGTTCGTTTAACATCTTAATGAACAAACATAAATGAACACGAAGAACGAACATGAATAGAAAAAAATTTGTTCGTTTTCCGTTCGTTTGTTCGGTTAAGTTAAACGAACGAACACAAACAAGTATCCGTCCGTACTCGTTCGGTTCATTTACAACCCTAACGGTCGTACTTGATTGATGATTTGAACGGTTTGGAACATCTATTATTCAAACTTTTGAATTATTTGATTGATGATTTGAAGTACTTATTCTAAGACTTAAGATTTAATTATATATTTAGATGATTGTAAGAACTAATAACTTCGTTTGTATATTTTTAGTAGTATTGATTGTATTTCATTCCTTAACTTCATTATACTACCAAGTACCAAACCGCCCAACCTACCACAACCCGCAAGGGTTGGGTTATACTTTTGAATGAGTTGGGATGAATTATACTTTTAAATGGGTTGGGTTGGGTTGAGATTTTCTAAACCGTCATAATTGGGTTGGGTTGTAAAAATGTCTCAAACCGTCCAACCCAACCTGCGTACACCCTTAGTTACCAGTCACTAATTCCATTAAAATGTCGTTAAATAAGGGTTATTTGTGTCTTTCTATCTTTTTTTTTGTCTTATCTCAGGGACCAATATTGTAGTTTACCTTTTTTCTTTTTTTTACTATTTATATTTTATACTAGGCATATACCCGCGCGATGCAGCGGAATGTAAGTAAAGAGCGAACAATTAATGTTATTTCCTTATAGACATGTCATCAACAATCAACCATGACCTAAGAATCACAAAGACACTAAGGACCTTGTTCAATAAAAAGGTAAAAATTGAAATGGAATAAGAAATAAGGTAACTACAAAGGACTGTATCTGAACTGGATACAAACCAAATCTCCGATTCCCTAATCCCTCCACTGTGATTACGTGCATTCCTTCAACAGAATATAGCGGAGTCAAACAAGCATTGATTGCCTGGTGCCTGAAGTATAACAGGAGGAATGAAAAATTCATGAGGTTACAACATAGAATTGGGATTGCAACTTCTCATAAACACGAGAAACAATCTTACGCGAGTCGTAATAACATGAAAACGATCCTAAAGTGAACATACTTCAGATGGAAAACTGATCTATGAATGAATGTAAGGTGAATTGAATCTTTGATCAAATCACTCGAGAAAGAATGAGAGAACACATTTCTTCGAGTTTTGATCAAAGTAAGAAACCATGACAGTGCATGCCCCACAACCTCCTTCACCATATCCTAGCTTTGTTCCCGTTAGACCTACATCTTTATCACCACAACAAGAGGAGTCGGATCATGCCATTTAGTAGAAAAAAGTAACACATGATTCTTCCTGACCACACTTCTTGCACAATCAGTTGTTGTTGTAATTATTGCTGCTACAATCATCATTGATGTTATCCTGATCGATCGAAAACCGGTTTTCTTCATTGTTACTTTCACAGCACGATTGTGCATCTTCCGCCAACGCCGCCGTGGTACGGTGGTAACAGTAATCATCATGGACGACCTGTTCCAGAACTTGTTTCAAGTTGTTGTGTAATGTGTTTTTTGTTGCTTCGTTTGTTTGAGCTAAATCTTTCCAGATTTGATTCTCGACACGATTTCTTCTTCTTTCGCTCTCAGACGCTTCGAGATTCCTTCCTCCACCGCCGTGATTATTCTCCTTGAATTCCTCTTTCATCTCTCTTCAACATCGAGTCTCACATTCTCCATCCGCGTAAATCGATCGTTCAACAAAATTTAGGAAAAAAAACTCTAAAAAAACTCCACCGACAACATAATCAGATGCAGAAAATCAACAGGATAAGATCATTACATGATGAGCGATGAATTGATCGATTTCTAACTGTTGTTGTTGGATCTGCAACGAGATGTCTTCTCCGAGAAACGTATATTTTCCGTAACTTTCGATTTGATTCTGATTCATGTTGTTGTGACTGTTAACGAAGGAAAACAAGGTATTGATCTCGTTAGAATCCCTAGCTTATTTTTTGGAAACTGGAAGACTGCAAGTTAGGCCGCTTTCCGCCTTGAGAGTTTTTATCTTTTAACTTGGTTGTGAAGCCCTGCAAAAATGTCATAATGGAAACTGAAGAAGTCGTGAAATGAAAACCCAAATTGATGATTACCCGGTAGATTGAAGAACCCAAATAAAAACCTAGGGTTTTCAATCGAAATTTATCGGGGGAACGGTGTCATACTCTTCTCATACGGAGTTCTTATTGTTTCTGTGTATTCAATGTTATCGTCTGCTTTGGCCAGAGGCAATTATGCCAATTCTGTGTTTTGGCCCTTTAAGCTGTGTTAGCAATGGCCAACGGCCAATTTCCTATTGATCAGGTTTTTTCCCATAGAATTTGAAGAAGAAATTTGATGATGATGTTTATGAAGACTGCAGCTTCAATTTTTTAATTAATCCGAATCTGTCAGAATTATTCCATTCTTGGTCTCTATTTAGATTAATATTTAACCAAACAAAAGTTATCTCAATTTTGGTTTGAATGTTATTCCATTTGGACTTCTGGTCTTGTAAAATTAATAATTAGGATATGACTAATAACAATCAAAAGGTTAAATGTTATAAAATAATATTTACCAAAAACTAACACTTTGTGATTCTCATTTTTCTTATAAACAGAGTAGAAGAACACAAAGATAAGAAGTTAAGAACCCATGAGAGGCTAGTATATAGAAGATCTCCGATGTACAACTCCATGACCAATTAGGAGCCCATAAGCCTTTGCCTTCTTTCTAAGTACTATAACCTCAAGCCTTTAAGATAGTAAATTTAGGATTCTTTTTGTGTGAGTGTGAAAACCACGTAACAAGGTGACAGTAAAAACAAAGAAGATTTACCTGATAATGGCAGTATTAGATGGGGGAAAACTCTTAAACTTAACAAAACACTAAAACCTTCGTTCCAACTCATAATGAGATTTATACCTTTGTGGTTTATAGCTAAATGATTATATATTTTTTTCCTGATCCATGAATAAACAAAGATAAAAAAACAATAACCGATTATAAGGAAATGGTGGCTTGTCAGAGATTGTTTAACGAAATGTGAGATCTCCATGATTTTCTTTCCTCAATATCGAATTCTTCAAAAGAAGGTTTTGCGTTCTTTAGCATGTACTACCCTATGTTGCATGGGTCTGGGTGCGTCGTTGAAGGTTCGTGATTCAAGGAAACAGAGGTTTCCAAGATAATTAAAAAAACCATGTGGGAAATATGTATCACTGTGTGTATATAGAGATGTTATGATATGATAGTTATATATCCGCGCGTGATGCGGCGCGACACATCTCGTAATCGAAACCGAGAACTCAAAACGGCAATCATGTTTCATTTTTTATTCTATTAATTTTATGAACCTATATGGTTTTATATCACAAATTGGATAGTATATAAATCTAGTAGTGTATCCATCCGATGTAACGGGTTTAAAAAATTTATTTTGTAAACTGGAAATAAAAAAGGTGAACCAACACAAGGTGAATTTGATCTTTTAACGTAAACTTGGTAGACCGAAATGTCAAGGACAATCTTGTCAATATCAAGAAATTAAGAGATTATCAGACGTATAAGCATCATCTTTGCCAACCTCTTCAAACATGTAATATTGACTACTCTGAAAGAGAGGAAGCAACATATTTTAATCATAGTCCACATAAAGATGCAACTTCAAGATCTGAAAATATGTAGATCTATATACTGAGAATGAAAAGTTTTATAGATACTCTTATGCATATTAGTAACGACCGCAATTCTACAATATCTATAGAGGGCACAAGCCTTTCCAAACCTAAAGGTTTGGAAAATAATTGAGTGATTGATAATTTCACGAGTTTAAAGTTCGTGATGGATAGTTCCTAATATGACCACATTATCGTATTATCAAGCATAATGAAATTATATATAACAAATCACAAGTCTTACCTAGTTGCAAACTTTAATCTTCATCGTTCCAGCCCCACATTTCATCACTACAATTCATATAAAAGAAATTTCAGTAACAACATTACATTACAAAGTCCTCATTGCTAAAACTTCAAACACACTTCCACACATTCAGATGAATATAAACAAAACATCACTTGTAACATCCTAAAATTCAGAGTAATTTAAAACTTCTCAAAATAGGCAACATGACATTTGTATTGATATAAACTTCCCAAAACTAAAGGGTATCAGTCCTTAAGACTTTACAAAAACCTGTACTGATATAGGGTTCATCGACAACTAATCTAAACATACCATCTAGATTACATCAGTTGACAATCCAAAATTCATCAAAAGAATGGGACTTAACAATGCCCAACTATCAACACTTTAGTCATCTCAAAATGCCTCGAGACCAAACTCGTCTCTCAAAACCCTGTGCATCCCACCGCTAAGGGAAACCTGTTATACATATCATTTGAGAAAGTGTCAGGCTTAAAGTCTGGTGAGAACATACAGTTTATCAATTTTAAGAGATATAAACCTGATCATCCAAACAGAAACCTTTTCAAATAAGCATTTCCAAGATAACGGTTGATAAGGATAAAATTCATTAAAATAAGGTCATGAACCTTCTTTCCAGAACCTCACAATTTAATGCACATGTAGTTCTTCGTTTTGGTTACTATATAGAACCTCACAATTTAATGCACATGTAGTTCTATATTTTGTTAACGGCAAGAACCTCACAATTTAATGCACATGTAGTTCTATCATTTACATTACTTGGTAACCTCAAATAATGAAATATAAGTCGACTCAAAACCTAGGGATCCACTAGTAGTGGTACAAACTCGTCACAACAACTTATGTGACCAACTATAGATAATCATATGGTATAAACACATTTTATAAACAAAATGTCATTTCCAGATCAACTTCTGGTAAGAAAGAAAACAACTTATGTGACCAACTATAGATAATCATATGGTATAAACACATTTTATAAACAAAATGTCATTTTATAAACAAACCAATAGGAGAGAGAGTAGACTGGCTTACATTCCACCATGTCAGTGCGGTATCCCTGAGCAGTTGTGTACCGAATCTCACCCGCTGGTCATCACCACACTCGGATGAACCGAAAGCCTGTTCGACCGCTCGGATCCATTTAATACATGCAACCGGGTCTTCGAAACCCGAAAACTCTGGTGGTCCACAACCCAGAAAGGATTTGTAGGAACAACTCTTCCCACCCTTCGATGAACCAATGACCCTATGCTCCTCTGATCTGACTCTGTTCTCGATGCCTCCAGAGCCACCTACCACGTTCTCCTCCACTGCCTCAGGCCTCTTGTAGCTCGGTTCTCGGTCCTCTAACATTTTTAAGAATGCCTCTTACTGTTTTTCCATGGCCGACGTCACCATTTGCATGACACTGGCCATCATATCAACTTGAGGGTTTTCCACTGAAACAACGGGATCGGTGGACGCCAACTCCACTCTTGGTTCTGGCTCCACTCCCCCAGTAAATATTGGTGGCATGCCCGGAGGAACAACTGCGGACGTTCTTACCACTGGATTAGGCTCACGCGAACTAACATCGCGTAGATCTCTGTCACCCAGCGGACGACCACGAGTGTTCACCATACTAAAGGATGGTTGCTACACAAGCATGAGAAAGAGTAAGAGATAGATCAACATGATAACACAAGAAACGTACTATCACGTTATCAATTGTCACACTAACGGCATTTCAAGCACAGTTACGTATAAATATTCTCATAATTACATTAGCTAAGTGGAATTATGAACATACAATACATAAAAGTTCTTGTCACCATTGCCACAACGTTCGACAACTACAATTTCCGTCGACTCCAAGGCTAACTCATCTTAGAAGTTCTACCCAAACTCACGAATCAATACTTAACATACTCAGTCTAAGTCTAGACATCTTACATTCATGCCTAGATCACTTAAACTAGAGCTCTGATACCAACTTGTAACATCCTAAAATTCAGAGTAATTTAAAACCTCTCAAAATAGGCAACATGACATTTGTATTGATATAAACTTCCCAAAACTAAAGGGTATCAGTCCTTAAGACTTTACAAAAACCTGTACTGATATAGGGTTCATCGACAACTAATCTAAACATACCATCTAGATTACATCAGTTGACAATCCAAAATTCATCAAAAGAATGGGACTTAACAATGCCCAACTATCAACACTTTAGTCATCTCAAAATGCCTCGAGACCAAACTCGTCTCTCAAAACCCTGTGCATCCCACTGCTAAGGGAAACCTGTTATACATATCATTTGAGAAAGTGTCAGGCTTAAAATCTGGTGAGAACATACAGTTTATCAATTTTAAGAGATATAAACCTGATCATCCAAACAGAAACCTTTTCAAATAAGCATTTTCAAGATAACAGTTGATAAGGATAAAATTCATTAAAATAAGGTCATGAACCTTCTTTCCAGAACCTCACAATTTAATGCACATGTAGTTCTTCGTTTTGGTTACTATATAGAACCTCACAATTTAATGCACATGTAGTTCTATATTTTGTTAACGGCCAGAACCTCACAATTTAATGCACATGTAGTTCTATCATTTACATTACTTGGTAACCTCAAATAATGAAATATAAGTCGACTCAAAACCTAGGGATCCACTAGTAGTGGTACAAACTCGTCACAACAACTTATGTGACCAACTATAGATAATCATATGGTATAAACACATTTTATAAACAAAATGTCATTTCCAGATCAACTTCTGGTAAGAAAGAAAATCATTAAAAATGAGTTCATAAACATTCTTTCACATGACCACATAATGTGCAAGTAAAACATCATTTTACTTCAGATATGATAGAATCCATCATTTTAGTTAAAAAAGACCGGGAACCCTAAAATCTCCCAAAACTCAAGTTATATCAAATACGTAGAAAACTTAGATCCGAAACCATGGAGATATATAGGAGTTCCAAAAGGTATCTTTTGATATGTATACAGTTTAAAATGATAGTAGGAACTCACCCAATAGGTTTATACGAAAACCCGAAGAACCAGATATCGACCCTCTTGACAAGACGAAGCTTTCTACACCGAAACCCCGAGCAATGCACTTAATACAATCGACTAATGGAAGCTCGAAGATCCAACCAAAGTTAACAAAATCTAGAGAGAGAGAATGAGAGAGTCTTCTGACAACTCCCAAAAATGAGATATTTGTGTTTTGAAACCCTTAAGTCGGTCCAGGAAATGTCGCGGGTTATGCCGCAACTTCAAGTCGCGGCGCAACTCGCCTGTGTCCTCAAATCAAAACCCAAAAAGTGGATGTCGCGACTAATGCCGCGACTATAAGTCGCGAGCAACTCGCGAAATGACCAAAAACTCAAACCAATAGTGAACGTTGCGGGTTATGCCGCGACCACTGTTCCCCATGCAACTCGCGACATACCAAAACCCACAATGCATCAGTGAACATCGCGACCTATGCTGCGACTCTAAGTCGCGAGCAAGTCGCGAAACTTGCTGGAACTTCACAAATTCACCGAAACCATAAACTCGAATGTTATACTGAATATGATGATAACGATATGAGTTAAACACGAGATTTACAACGATATATATGTATTGAAAATCCAGGGTGTTACAATCCTCCCCAACTTGGGAATGATTTCGTCCTCGAAATCCACACTTATACAAAAAGATGAGGATATCTTCGCTTCATATCCTCTTCGGATTCCCACGTCACATTTGCTCCCCGGTGATGTTTCCACTGCACCTTGACCAATGTGACTTCTATGTGACGCAACTTCTTAGATTTTCTCTCCAAGATAGCGTCGGGTTCTTCCACACAACGGTTACCCTCGTCAACTGTCAATTCGGAGAGAGGAATAACGCTTTCCTCTTCCGCCAAACATTTCCGAAGGTAACAAATATGAAATGTGTTGTGGATTCTGCTCAACTCTGGCGGTAGTTCCAATTGGTAAGCTTGCAAACCTACCCGTTTGAGCACTTTGAAAGGTCCGAGGAAACGGGGACTCAGCTTCCCATGCTTTTCGAACCGTATAATACCCTTCCACGGCGATACCTTAAGCAACACACGATCGCCCACTTGGAATTCCATCGGTCGCTTCTTCTTATTGGCATAACTCTTCTGCCGATCCTGCGTCGCTTTCAATCTTTCACGAATACATTTGACCTTATCGGCCGTCTCTTGCACGATTTCAGGTCCAGCGAACTGCTTTTCTCCCGCTTCAAGCCAACACACGGGAGTTCGGCATTTTCGCCCGTACAATGCCTCAAAAGGTGCCATTCCAATACTCGAGTGGTAGCTATTGTTGTAAGCGAATTCCACCAAAGGTAAGTGAGAGTCCTAGCTACCCCCGAAATCGATGACACAAGACCTCAACATGTCTTCCAACGTCTGGATCGTTCTCTCGCTTTGCCCGTCGGTTTGTGGATGGTAAGCCGTACTTAACTTAACTCGTGTACCAAGCTCTTTCTGAAACCCCTCCCAAAAGTTCGAAGTAAACCGACTGTCGCGATCCGACACGATCGACAATGGAATGCCGTGCCTCGAGACTACTTCATCGATGTACAATTTTGCTAGCTTATCCATCGGTAATGTCTCGCGCATGGCCAAGAAGTGAGCGCTCTTTGTCAACCTATCAACTATCACCCAGATGGTATCGTGACCTCGAAGAGTTTTTGGTAACTTCGTCACGAAGTCCATGGTGATATGCTCCCACTTCCACTCGGGAATCTCTAAAGACTGCAGACTCCCATACGGTCGTTGATGTTCGGCCTTAACTTGCGAGCATGTAACACAACGCTCCACATAACGCGCCACATCAAGTTTCATTACTGGCCACCAATAATGCAACTTCAAGTCCCTGTAAATCTTCGTACTTCCCGGATGAATGGAATACTTGGACTTGTGAGAATCTTCAAGCAAAAGATCACAGTTACCCCCAACTTTGGGTACCCATACACGACCGCTGAACAGTTTTACCCCACGGCTGTCTTCCGTTAGGAGTAAACGCTGCTTCGTCATGACTTCCTCTTTAAGATTCTCTTCTAACAATGCTTCAACTTGCGACGTCTTGATCTTTTAAATAAGACTAGACACTAGCTCGATTCTCGAATGGGTAGCCCGAATACAACCGCTATAGTCCTTCCGACTTAACGCATCGGCTACCATGTTCGCCTTACCAGGATGGTAAAGCAACTCGCAATCGTAATCCTTAAGTAACTCGAGCCACCGCCGTTGTCTCATATTCAACTCCTTTTGATCAAAGACATACTTTAGACTCTTGTGATCAGTATAGAGTGTACATTTGGTGCCATAAAGGTAATGTCGCCAAAGTTTCAAGGCGAACAGCACCGCTGCTAACTCCAAATTGTGGGTAGGATAGTTCTTCTCGTGTATCTTAAGTTGTCTCGAGGCGTAAGTGATTACCTTGCCTCGTTGCATCAACACACAACCTAAACCCATCTTCGAAGCGTCGCTATAGACCATACCCTTCAGGTAACGATAAGATCGGAGCTTCACATAATTTCTTTTGAAGGACACGGAAAGCCTTCTCTTGCTCTTCAGCCCAAACAAATTTCACATTCTTTCGAGTTAAAGCTGTCAAGGATGATGCGATCTTTGAAAAGTCTTGAATGAATCTCCGGTAATAACCCGCCAGACCCAAGAAACTTCGGATCTCAGACGGACTCTTGGGAGGTTCCCAATTCATCATAGCTTCGATCTTGGAAGGATCCACTTTCACTCCGTTCCGAGTGACAATGTGACCCAGAAACTGTACTTCTTCAAGCCAAAAGTCACATTTGGAAAACTTGGCATACAATCTTTCTTTTCTCAACACCTCGAGAACTTCACGAAGGTGTTGTTCGTGCTCCAACTCGCTTTTAGAGTACACGAGTATATCATCAATGAATACGATGACCGACTTGTCGAGGAACGGTCGGCACACCCTATTCATCAAGTCCATAAATACCGCTGGTGCGTTCGTCAGGCCAAAAGGCATTACAAGAAATTCGTAATGGCCGTAACGTGTTCGAAAGGCTGTATTCGGAACATCTTCTTCTCTTACCTTTACTTGGTGATAACCTGAACGTAATTCAATCTTGGAAAAACATCCCGCTCCTTGAAGTTGATCGAACAAGTCGTCTATTCTCGGAAGCGGATATTTGTTCTTCACGGTTGCTTTGTTCAACTCACGATAATCGATGCACATTCTCATCATGCCGTCTTTCTTCTTGACGAACAGGACCGGAGCTCCCCAAGGTGACGAGCTCGGTCTGATGAAACCCTTCTCCAAAAGTTCTTGGAGTTGTGCCATCATCTCTTGCATCTCTGACGGCGCTAATCGATAAGGAGCTCTAGTTATAGGAGTTGCTCCTGGCACGAGATCAATCCGAAACTCTACTTGACGATCAGGTGGTAATCCAGGCAAGTCGTCAGGAAAGACGTCTGGATACTCGCGCACAATCTTCACATCGACCAACTTTGACTTTTCTAACTTGGCGTCGATCACGTAGGCTAGGAAAGATGAACATCCTTTTACTAAGAACTTGCGTGCCTTAGCCATTGTGATTATTGCCACATCACCTTTTCTCTTCTCACCATAAATCATAACGACTTCGCCACAGGGATTGGGAAGTCGAATTAACTTTTTAGAACACATGATCTCGGCATGATTGTTCGCTAACCAATCCATACCGACTACCACGTCGAAACCTCCGATTAACATTGGCAGTAAATCGATCGAGAATTCTCTCCCTTCAATTCCGAGAGCACACTTCTTCAGAACATCACGAATCAGAACTTGACTACCATCAACTATCTCTACTACTAATGCATCCTCAAGACTAGTAGTGGGCATAACAATCTTTTGACGGAACAACTCAGATATGAAAGAGAAACTGGCACCCGTATCGAATAAAACACGAGTAGGTACAGAGTTTATAAGAAATGTACCCGATACCACATCAGTGGATGTCTTGGCCTCTTCAGCCGTTATCTGAAATGCTCGACCCGGAACCCTAGGAGGGTTCTCCTTCTTTGCCGTCGCGCTACCCGACACAAGCTTCGGGCAATCTCTTCTCACGTGTCCTGGTGTCTTGCACTCATAGCAGACAAGTCCTCTGATCGGACAGTCACGGGTGATGTGATCAGACTTTCCACACTTATAACAAGACTGAGAAGTGGTATTACAGTTACCGTGGTGCTTGGTTCGACATTTTTGGCACCATCTAGCTTCCTGCTGACTGCTGAAGCTTCGATTTCCGACAAAAGGTCGGGATCTCTTGGGATGAGCAGAACTGCTCTCCCACTTTCTCTTTTCAGTAACTACCACTGCCTTCTCTTGATATAAAAAAAGGTATTTGATCAAAGACATAAAAATAGCAATTAATATCTTGATTTATATACTAAATTGATATAATATGCAAAGAGATATTCAAATGAAATAAAACCTCAAGAACACAATTATTTATAAAATGAAATAAATAGAACTTACCACAAATGGCATCAACAGGATCATCAAAATGAATTCCATTAGATTTTCCATAGTCTTGATTATATATTTCATATGCTCAACTCTTGCATTCACAAATCTCATTGAAGCTCCAAATTATTTCTGCAGAAATTTGATGGGTTCATTGGTGATTTCTTGAAGAATAAAAAATCAGAGCAATATAACGGAAAAATTGGAAATTACATGATAAGAAACTAAAAGGAAATCAAAATTATAGGTCAACGAAACCAGACCTTGAATCACCGACACCGGGCTCTGATGAAAATGATCCCGTTTCAAACACGATCCAAACGCCGAGTAAGAAAAAAAATTACTCAACTCTTCACCACCTCTCAACGAACTCAAATCCTTCTGCACTTGAAATTACCGGAGAGATGATCAGATGAACATTATATACATTATTCATACCTCACAAAACGTGTAAAATGCTAGAGAATCCCGAGAGATGTCGATTTTTGTGACCAATCCTTCAACAAAGATTCTTTGCTTTTCTTTGGAGCCCTTGTCTCTTCACCATCAAATGAAACAAAAACCAGTAAAAAAGAAGAAGAAGAAGAAAACCAATAATTCATTAAAAAAATTAACAAAGGCATTTCATCAAACAGTTGGCCTACTTGGATCAATATCAGTACTGTAAAGCTCCAAAACAACATTTCTCCCAATCTGATCAGCAAAAACATCAAATTTCTTCACAATTGCCTCCTTAAAATCCTCTTGATTCTTGTTTTGAACAGTCAATAGAGCTCTCACCTTGAACGTAACCGCCTTTTCTGCTTCAAAATTTCGCCAAATCTTCACTTACCGCAGCCACCACCACCACCGGATTCCTTGTTCGAATCCTTTTCCTTGATTGTCTGAACCTGGACTTATCAATCGGAACAAAAACTGGGTTCAAACACAACAAATTATGGTTCTGATTGATCGTTTTACAAATGTTTGAAGTAAGAAACAGAGATTGGGATAACCAGAAGAAACCCAAATTCGATGGAATCTGATTCGTGTCTTCGTCGAGAGGAGCGATAAGATACATATTTGAGAGCATGAATCATCAATGTCTTGGAGGTGCCTGAAGGATTGTGGGTAGGGGAAGGGGAGGTTTGCAGTTTTTGGAGCGATTGCAGGAACGTGGTTGTGAAGCCCTGCAAAAATGTTAGAATGGAAACCGAAGAAGAAGACGTGAAATGAAAACCTAAATTGATGATTACCCGGTAGATTGAAGAACCCAAATCAAAACCTAGGGTTTTCAATCGAAAGTTATTAGGGGAACGGTGTCATACTCTTCTCACATGTTTTTTGAGAGAAATGAGGAAGGTGAAAGCTAGCAAAGGGAGTGATCGAGAGGAGAATGTGGGAGGAAGTCAGGAGCGCAGATTTTGGTTTTACAAAAATTGTTTTCCAAAAACCAACTTTTCAATAACCGTAATAGAACTTTAATATAATAGTATAGATAACCACACACATTCACATTCACATTCACAAACACATAACATATATTCATATTTGTATTTGTATTTTATTTTTAGAAAATGGTTATAACCACATTTTTAATCATATCCGTTGGTTCGTCCCAATTTAACGGTTTGAATGAGTTTTTTGGGTTTTTTGACATCCAATTTGATATATTTTTTTATCTATTTTTTTGTGGTTCTCCGGTTCTTTTTTTCTTTTTTCAAGATTCTCCCTTTACCTTATATATAACCTTATATATGGGGATGAGATCAGGAGAGAATATTGGGAAGAAAAAAGAAAGAATTGAATAACTCATCTCAGCCTTTAGATTGGGATAGTTCGGTTCAGCATGGGACCGGTTACGTATAGGACCAATTTTCGTTTTTTTAGTTTTTATAAATTATAATACAAGTTTTTAAGATTTTTTTTCAAGTTATTTTTTTTTCCAAAATTCCAATATTTTTTTTCAAGTAAATGTATTATTTAAAGTGTATTTCAATATTAAATTTCAAAAGTAGTAATTATAAAAACATGTATGACATTATTGTATAAAAAATAATTATTAAAAATATTTTTTAACCGGGTTGGGCCCGGTTACCGGTCCTCAAATCAATTGTAGGATTTTTGTCGAGACGAGGACCGGTCGGGCATGTTTTGAAGGGACTTATTTGGGATCAACTCGGCTCAAAGCCGATTTTTAGCCATCTGTAGAGTATATATACAAGGAGTATTTTTCATACGGTACTTTTGTCCTTGGTGCTAGCACCAAAAACAAACCTTGTTTTAAGAACTTGTTCTGTATTTGACAAGTCTTGGCCTTCTACCTAAGATCAGACATGACTCAGGGGCTGTTTGGTTGTTTTTCATTAAGTTCTGTATGGATAAAGTTATCTGTGTGGATTAATCTGTCTGTATATATTTGGAAGGTTCTTATTTGAGAGAGTTTTTTTTATAGATGGAAGAAACGTATTTTTTAATGGGATGGATTGGTTTGGAAAAAACTTGGCTTTCTGCATAAAGCTCTCTCTTGAAATCTTACTGAATAAGTCACTTTCTATATTATTAAGCCACTACCAAACAGTCATATATAGCTGACTGAATAAGTTGTGTGTCTCATTAAGCTCATTAAGTTGCTGACAAACAGGCCCTCAACCTCCTTGTCCCAACTAGAAGAGTCATGATCATGCGCGATGTATTTTTCTAAATGAAAAAAAAATATCATTTGGTTAAACAATCCGAACACTGGCATATTTATCTGTAGCTTACTTTCATCTATAGCTTCCGTGAAAGTAATCTAGACGTTCGGGATTTCGGAAAATAGTCACTATAAGAGACGTTGACCGAGCCCAATTCGTTCATGGTTGGACCGACTATGGCTTCAAAACAGGACCAATTTAGACCCAAAAGACTAGACCAAATACCGCTATTGTGTGGAGATAAAGTATTGAATTTTGATCAAACTTGTTCGTAAACAGTTTGTTTTTATGTTATAACAATAAGTGAAGATGTTATTGTTGTAATAATAGAATACGTTAATTGAATTTATCAATACAATATGGTAAGCAGATGTTAATATGTCATATGTAGGGGTGGACTTGGTACAATACCAAGTTTTTTTCCCCGATACCATATACCAACCAATTATAATTGGTGTGAAAAATCATATGCTATTAGGTACCAATCTTTTTCGGTTGGGACATGTTGCTATTAGTTTTGTACCAACTTCAAGTTACATATATGAAAATTTGACATTTTGTTCAAATTTTAAGTTTTCATGAAACACATGTGATGTTTAAGGTTTTTAATTGTAAGGAATAATACTTGCAAACATTCAAATGTTTAAACTAAGTAGTTAAAAATTACGATGATTAATACTTAAAACATAAAAAAATACAAAAAATAATAAATAATTAAATAGGTCGCTACCATGGTACGTGACATTTAATTCAATGCACCAACCAAATTTACATATTTTATATAGTACTACCAATCGACTATAGTTGATACCAATTTTGTTGGTATCAATGTGTTAGGAAATTCAGAAATGCACAAGTACAGTTAATGCTGCTAGCAGAACTTAGTTACTACTTCTGAAGTTAGTACTGCTGAACATTAATACTGCTCAAAGTATTAATGCTGCTGAAGACTTAGTCCTGCTTAAGAGATAATCAAGATTCGTGCAGATCAAGATTGAAGATTATGGAAAGCTTAGAGATAAAGATGGAAGATTATTTTGAAGATCTTTTATTATTTGTAATTATCTTTTATCTTCAGTATATATAGAATAGTTTGTAATTGATAGAGAATAACTTTTAGAATTATGAGTTTTTGTTTTCATAGAGAGAATCAACCTCAAGGGTTGTAATCCTAATTCTAGATAAGTAGAATTCGTATTGGTGAGCCTGTTCATCAATATTGAGGTTAAGTGTTGAATCTTGTAGCTTTACAATCATTCAATAAAGTTTACAAGTTGTTATTCTGATTCACTGTTTCATTGATCATTGAATATTAAAGTGTTATTCCGCAAACTCCTTTAATATTGTTTCTGAGTGTTTATTCTTGTTAAGAATTAAGATCCTGACAAGTGGTATCAGAGCAAGTATTCTCAGAAATCTTATTCATCATGGAAAATACAGTTGAATCAAACAGTACTTTGGTCTCAAAGGTTCCAATGCTCGGATCCAATGACTTTGACATGTGGAAGATTAGAATCAAGCAATACATTCTCCTCACAGATTACTCCATGTGGGACATCATTCTTGTCAGGATCGAATTCTCAACAAGAATTATGAATACTCAGAAACAATATTAAAGAAGCTGCGGAATAGCACTTTAATATTCAATAAGCAGAAAAACAATGAAATAGTGAATCACAATCAACTTGTAAACTTTATTTAATGATTCAAGTTACAAGCTTTTCATTCACAACCTCAATCTTGAAGAACAGGCTCTTTCAAGACGAATTCTACTTCTCTAGAATTAGGAACTATGCCTTGAGGTTGATTCTCTCTAGAACAAAAACTCAGAATTAATTCTCTATCTCTAACTATTCTAAACAATTCCATATATACTGAAAATAAAGATAATTACAAAACTTAAAAAGATCTTCAAAATAATCTTCATAATTATCTTCAAACTTTCCATGTTTATCTCCAGACGCTATCTCTTCAGCATTATCTTCACATTATCTTAGAAGCAGCATTAATCACCTTGATCACCTTGGAAGCATTAACTGAGTCTTGGCAGCATTAACTACTAAGCAGCACTAACCACTAGCAGTACTAACTAGCTAAGCAGTACTAACTTTGTTCAAGCAGCACTAACTTTGACTAGCAGTATTAATTCTACTAGAAGTAGTAATACCTAGCAGTATTAACTTTGAGATCATCTGGCAGTACTAACTTTGAACTAGCAGCATTAATGACTTGGTTACATCTTCAGTTCCCAACAATCTCCCCCTAACTTGACTTTTAGAAAGAGAAGTCAAGTTCTTCAGATGCTTCCAAAACTTTCATTGATTCAGTCCAATGTTAGGATCCAGTCCCATGCTCTGATTGATAGTTCTCTGAATTAGATACTTTGCCATTTCTGAATTTGATGCACAACCCAACTTCTTCTTTAACATGGCATGAAGCTTTAGACGTGTGTGATTGTAGACCCCATCCACCAAGTAATATTCCATGTGAAAAGTATCCAAGGCCAATTCATAGACTCCACTCCTTTCATACAGAGTCCATCCTCTAACACTTTTGAACACATCTCTGATTAAATGCTTCACTGCTTCTGGATTGAATAACATGCACAAATACTCCATAACCAGCTTTACAATTGGTAACCCTGGAGCTTTCAGCTGATCTGCATGTAACTTCATACCAACTTCATACATCTCTTCTAAATCAGATCTTGAACATTCTCTGACAATTTTGTTCCATGTTGCAAACACATAGTACTTCTCATCCTTTCGTTTCAATCTGATATACTCCTTACCATCCACCATCATAATATCCTAGTGGATAATTTCAGGAGGTTTGACTCCAACAGGTTCAGCTGTGATAGGCTTTGGAATTTTATCCATTACCACCATGTACAAATTTACATCTGAACTCTGTGGTACTTCCTGAGATTCAGTTCTCTTTTCTTCATTCTTTGGTGCCTCTTCTTCTTCAGCAACCTTTTTCTCTTCTTCTACTCTGGGCTTCTTGTCAGTTTTCTTTCTTTTGGCCATCATCTTGGTTCTCTTCAGAATCCTTTAATTTTGCCCTTCAGTAGCTTCCTTCTTCTTTTCTTCCTTTATCTCAACCTTTTATAGTTGTTGGAGTTCCCTCTTCACTTTCAGGGAAGGGTTGATTAATATTCACATCATGCCTCTCCTTGACTTTCTTTTCAAACTCCACTCTGTCCTTTTCATTACTTTTCAGTTTTCCCATTTCTTTCTCATATAAGCCTTTGACTTGATCAAAAGTCATCTTCACAAACATTTATTTCTTCACACCAATTGCACTCCTCAAGAAAGTTATCATCTTGTTTCTTTCCTGAGTTGCAAGGTAAGATTGTGAAGGCCTTCTCTTCTTTGCATTTGATCTGGCCATCATAGCCTTTCTCAAGCTTATTGCTCTTTGCTTTGCTTTCTCTGTTTCCAGCCCTTTCTGAAATGCTTCATTTAATTCATTTGCTAGTGCTCTGGCTATCTCTCTGTCTTTCTCAACCTGCTCTTTCTCTGCTTGATCTAATTCTTCTTGCATTTTCTTGGCTAATGCTTCATCTGACTCAACCATCTTTTGCTTTTTGTTTGGTTGATCAGATTCTATCATCTTTTCTTTCCCCTTTTTCATTGCATCTGCAGCCTTGTCTTTCTTTTCTGTTCTCTTTGTTCCCCCTTCATTTATGACCACTCCCTTTGCTTTGGGAGTGTCATTCTTTGCTTTTACAAGCATCTCAGCTACCTCAACCTCTTCAGGTGTTAACCCTGTTACTGCTGCTTGTGTAGTTTCAGCATCACTAATAGTTTCTGCTGCTGGGGTTGTTTCTGCTGCTTTGGCACTTTCTGTTTCTATTACACCTTCAGCTTTTTCTTCAACAAACTCTCCCTGTGCTTCAACAAACTCCCCTTCAATCTGTTGATCTAACTTTTCTGAGCTTGAACTCTCCCCCTTTTTGGAAGCATTCTCATTTTCCTTTTTGGTTGCCCCCTTTCTCCTCCTTAGAACAAACTGTTTTCCTCTTTTCTTGGCAATGAGCTTTCTCACCAGTTGCTTGAGTTTTGAAATCTGCTGTTGTTGGGAGATGACCACTTGCTGCAATGCCTTGATTTCCTTTCCTTGATTAACCACATCAACATTGATGTTGGCTATTGTTTCCATCAATTCCAAGTAAGTATAGCTATCCTCACCTTCTATAGGTGTTTTACCCACCCTTGAAGGATCCTTGGAACAGTTTGCCATCAATTCATCAGTTTCAGATATGTCCTCACCCTTTTCGGATGTTTTGCCCATCCTTGAGGGATCCTTGGATCTTGTAGTAGTGGCCTTCTGCCTAGCAAAAGCACCAACTACCCCCTTGGTTTCTTGGCACCGGGGTCCTTTGGTTGATTTCTCACCCAAAGTTGCCATGGGGAAGGTCTTAGAGATGTTACCACTGTCCTTCTCTGTGCTAGCAGAAGTAGTGGCAGCCTTCTCACCCATATGCTCATCCATCTCCTTAGAGAACACCTCCTCAGGGTTGGGAGACACCCTATTGGATTCCCTTTGGATATTCTCTATTGGAGAATGCTCCAATAGAGGGCTTTGAGGCTCTTGGTTAATAGTAGGGACAACAAGGGAAGGAGCCTTGTGTACCTTTCTCTTGACATAAGTCTTGGTTATCATAGGAGTGGGTTTAGCAGCAAAGGACTGAGGACAAATTTGAGAGAGGGAAGGTTGGGATTGGCTCTCAGTGGGTTGGTCTAATGAGGGCCTTGACCCTGAGGCCATACCTTCTTGTGGTTGGGACACCACCATCATTGTTGAGAACAATGGGGTGTCAACTCCTTCCGAGTCCCTAGCAGATCTTCTCATGTTTGAGAAGACCTTGCCTTTAGGGGGTTTAGGTACATATACCTCATCAAAGTGAGGTATATCCGTCAATTCGTTGGTTATAACTGCCTGTACAAACCTGGGATACATGAAGAAAGTCTTCTTGTTGTCCAGGTTTGAGACAAGATCATTGAAGATCATCAAAGAAAAGTTATATTTTCTAGCAGTAGATAAGCATACCAAAGCATAGGCAATGGGACTGTTGAATTGGCTCCAGCCAGTAGTTTTCTTAGAAACACAGTGCATCAGGGTATGAACAAAGAACCTCCATTGGGGTGAAAATTGAGCTTTGAAAAACTTGAAAATCCCCATTTGGCCTTCATACCCCATTCTGGTGAGGTTTGAAAACAAATCCTCATTTGGAATAGAAGATATACCTGAAGCATCATCTAGACGTATACAGATGCGAATGGTCTCCTTAGTAACTGTCAAGGGTTTGTCACAAACCCTTGTTTTGATGCACGACACTCCGTTTTCAATGCTAATAGTGGCATTGGCCCATATTTGCCTTTGATGCTCTACGTAAATGGTAGAAGACACCGTGAGAGCATGAGCGATGTGGCTTGACCTCAAGAAATCGACTATCTGGTGAAAACCTTCTGCTTGTTTTGGCTTTTGGAGCATTGCTATCTCGTTGTGCTCATCAATAAACGCCATTGAATCCATCTGTACGCAAGGATTCTTGCCTAGCGAGCATTGGGTACTTGAGAGAAAAGAGTGAGAGAGAAGATGAACAGTAGACAAAGAGTCGTTATGATCGTTTAGGCGGGGAAATGGTATTTATATCTTGTGGATTATAAGCAGTATTAACCCTAAAAATTTAGTGAAAGCAGTATTAACAGAGCAGTATTAACTGAAAGCAGTATTAACCACTAGCAGTATTAACTAACTCGTAGTATTAACTGAAAGCAGTATTAACCACTAGCAGTATTAACTAACTAGCAGTATGAACTGAGAGCAGTATTAACCACTAGCAATATTAACTAACTAGCAGTATTAACTGAGAGCAGCATTAACCACTAGCAGTATTAACTAACTAGCAGTATTAACTGAGAGCAGTATTAACCACTAGCAGTATTAACTAACTAGCAGTATTAACTGAGAGCAGTATTAACCACTAGCAGTATTAACATTGCACTGGCAGTATTAACCATACTTACACTTTTAAGCTTGTGATGAACTGAGTACTGCTATACATTTCCTGAGAAAGAAGATTAGTAACACCAAGCATAAACTATATACAGGTATTGAATCACTTTTTAAATAGGAGCTTATTCAAAGTTGATCATTCCCACACTTGTTACCAAGAAAGTGAATCTACCCACATCAAAAGCTTTGGTGAATAGATCAACAAACTGATTATCAGTATGAACTTTTACAACTTGAATAAGCTTCTTTTCATTGCAGTCTCTTATAAAGTGATACCTGATCTCAATGTGCTTTGTCTTTGAGTGCTTGATAGGGTTATTAACAATGCTAATAGCACTGCTATTATCAATAAAGATTGGAGTGTGTAGAAAGGTTACCCCATAGTCCAGCATTTGATTCTGAATCCATAAGACTTGAGAACAGCAGCTTGCAGCTGCTATGTACTCTGCTTCTGTTGTAGATGTGGACACTGTGGTTTGTTTCTTGCACTGCCATGATACTAGTCTTACACCCAAAAATTGGCATCCTCCAGAAGTAGATTTTCTGTCCAAGTTTGCTCCACCTAAGTCACTGTCTGAGTATGCAAATAGGTCAAATGATGAGTCATAAGGATACCAAAGTCCCAATCTAGGTTGCCCTTTGAGATATCTGAATATCCTCTTAATAGCTTGATAGTGTGATTGCTTTGGCCTAACTTGAAATCTTGCACACACACAGACTGGAAACATTATATCTGGCCTGGAGGCTGTAAGATACATGAGAGATCCAATCATGGATCTATAGTAATGAACATCTATATCCTCCCCCTCAAGATCTGCTGTTATCTGCTTGTGTGTCTCCATAGGTGTGCTGGCAGACTTTGAGTCTGAGAAACCAAACTTGGTTAGAATGTCCTGTACATACTTGGACTGACAAATAAAAATACCATCTGACTTTTGTTGGACTTGGAGTCCAAGAAAGAAAGTAAGTTCCCCCATAGAACTCATTTTGAACCTTTGTTGCATTAGATCCTCAAACTCCTTGCACATATTGTCTCTTGTGGATCCAAAGATGATATCATCCACATAGATTTGGACCAGCAAGATGTCCTTCTTCTTTCTCTTGATGAACAGAGTTTTATCAATGACTCCTCTTTCAAAGCCATTTTCCAAGAGATAGGATGACAGAGTGTCATACCATGCTCTTGGTGCTTGATGCAGTCCATAAAGTGCTTTCTTCAGTTTGTATACTCTGTCTGGATAGCTTGGGTTTTCAAACCCTGGTGGTTGACAGACATATACTTCTTCTTCAATTGAGCCATATAGAAATGCACTTTTTACATCCATTTGATAAACTTTGAACTTCATATAAGAAGCATAGGCCAAGAACAATCTGATTGCTTCTATCCTAGCCACTGGTGCAAATACTTCTTCATAATCTATTCCTTCTTCTTGTGTATACCCTTGTGCCACCAACCTTGCTTTGTTCTTTACTACTATTCCTCTCTCATCTCTTTTATTCCTGAAGACCCATTTTGTAACTATTGCTCTTTGACCTTTAGGAAGGTCTACCAGATCCCAAACATCTTGCAGCTTGAATTGGAGCAGCTCTTCTTGCATGGCTTCTATCCAACTGGAATCTTTCATAGCATCATGAGCCTTCTTAGGCTCAAGCTGGGATAGAAAGCAAGAAAGCACTGTATGCTGTTGGTCTTGCATATCTTGCAGCCTGCTTTGATTTCTAGTCATCATAGGAGAAGAGATATCTCCTATTACCAGCTAAGGAGGATGATTCTTTTGAGTTCTTGTTTGATGACTAGGTTCTTCATTGAGTCCCATCTCTAGATTAGTGTCATTCAACTCAACTGAAGTGATTTCAGCAGCTACTTCTGGTTCTGTATTTTCTTGACTCTCCTCATCTCTTCACTCTGATTTGGTTCAGTAGATGGCTCCTTTTCACAGTCTTCAACAGGATCCACTGTAGGTATGGGAAAAATCACAGACTGAGGTATGTTGTCTTGAACTTGTGTAGTCCCTGATCCTCCACTGCTTGAACCTGCATAATCATCACTACTGAAACCAAAAGAGTTAGTTAGTGAATCAATGTCAAACAGCCACTGAGGACCAGACCCAATAGGATTTGGTGTGTTCTCATTGCATTTGACATTGTCACTTTCCTCAATTATTCTAGAAGAAGTATTAAAAACTCTGTAGGCCTTACTTTGAGATGAGTAACCCACAAGAAATCCATCATCTGCCTTGCTATCAAACTTTCCTAAGTGAGATTTGGTATTGAGAATTGTACAAGGACATCCAAATGGTTTTAAAAAATCCAATAAAGGGTTTTCTTTTATTTAAGAGCTCATAAGGTGTCTTGTTCTTTGACTTGACCACTAGAACTCTTTTTTGGACATAACATGCAGTATTAACTGCTTCAGCCCAGAAAGTAATTGGCAATTTTGAATCAGCTAACAGAGATCTAGCAGCCTCTATTAGTGTTCTATTCCTCCTCTCAGCAACTCCATTCTGTTGAGGAGTCCTAGGGGCACTATATTGTCTCTCAATGCCTTTTTCTTCACAAAAGGTGTTTAGATCAAGATTTTTAAATTCAGTTCCATTGTCTGATCTAATGACTTTTACTTTTTGATTAGTTTGGTTTTCAATTCTTAGAATAAAGGATTTGATCAGTCCACTTGTCTCATCCTTAGTCCTTAGAAAATATACCCAAGTAAATCTAGAGTAATCATCAACAATAACTAGGCAATATGATTTCTTCCCTATGCTCATCACATTTGTAGGACCAAACAGATCCATATGTAATAACTGGAGACAAGAAGAAATTGTATTTAACTCTTTGGACTTATGAGAAGTTTTGTGTTGTTTGCCTTTAAGACAAGCAACACAATGATCATCACATGAAAAGACTTTTGATGGTAAACCTCTTACAAGGTTGTTTTTAACAAGTTTGTTCATTGTCTTGAAGTTCATGTGACACATCCTTCTGTGCCAAAGAGAGGATTCATCCACAGAAGCTTTTGAAACAAGACAGTTCAGGGATGAATCACTTGAAACATTGTCCATGTCGAGACAATAAACATTGTCCTTTCTTGGAGTTCTAAGTAGTATCATGCTTTCATCAACTACCTTGAATCCTGGAGCAAGGATCATACATTCTGTATTGGTAAATAATATACTATGTTGTTTGTCACAAACCTGTGATACACTCAACAGGTTGTACTTTAACTAATCAACATAGTAGACATCCTCAAATGTCATCTTACCTTTTGTGACATTACCTTTTCCACTTATTTTTCCACCTGCAAGATTGTCTCCAAATGCAACATGTCCTCCATTGATATGCTTGAAATCCTGAAGGCATGACATGTTGCCTGTCATGTGCTTAGAGCAACCACTATCCACATGCCAAATGCTCTTCCCCTTGAGCTGTTGGTTGCCCTGCACATAAGATAAATCAGTTAGTATTGATTAGGAACCCAAGCCAAAGTGGTCTTGGGTACCCCTTTCTCATCAAAATATTTACAATCCTTCTTGACAAGATTTTTAAACTTTGACTCCTCATTGCTGGAGTACTTTGTCACAATAATGGGTTTGGCTGCACATTTGCTAGAAGCAGTACTGGTTTTAGAAGAACTGACTGCATTAGCAGCACTTGCATGCTTAGCAGTACTAACCTTGTTAGAAGTAGTAACTGTGTTAGCAGCAGTAATTGTGTTAGTAGTAGTAACCTTTGAAGAAGTACTAACAGTGTTAGAAGCATTAAAATTCTCAGCAGTACTAACACTGGTAGCAGCAATATTACTTCTGGCAGCACTCTCCCTGTCAGCAATACTATTTGATGTAGCAGTACTAACAGTTTTAGTGCTTCTAGGAACCCATATTTTAATACTCTCTTTCAAAACCTTTTTCTTCATTTGGCCTTTGGTTTCAACAGATTTCTTAGCCACGTGTTTCTTTCCAGCCTTCCTATAACCAACAGGTTTTTGCACAAATCTTTGAAAGTTCATCCTTTGGTTAATAGGATTAAAGAAACAGTACTTACCCAAATGATTTAACTTGCCACATATGAAACAAGGTTTTGGTCTGATTATTTTACTCAGATCAACTCCTTGTTTCTGAGCCCATTGATTATTCCAGTTTCTTTGATTACCTCTCTTTGTACCAGAATTTAGGCTCTCAGTTTTATTGCAAGCACACTGTTTACAAGGGCCAGGATTCACAACAGTGGTCTGTTTGTAATGGATCTTGTTGGCCTTTCCTTTGGTCTTCTCTATCTCTTTAGACTTGACCCAGATTTTTCCACATCCCTCATTGGTGATGATGTTGTTTTCTAAGGGTATCTCTTTACTCACAGCATTGTTCTTATTCTCACTGGCTTCTTTCTCAGTCATATCCTCAACAACTACCTCATCCAATGGATTTATCTTAAATGCTTCCTCAGACAAGTTCTTTTTCTCCTTGGTCTCTAACAAGTCTGATGTAGGAGGGATGTAGTTGTTGTTGTAAGGAGGGGGTGTGTTGTTGTATCAAACACCAGGCTTCATCTTATCATGAATCTGAGCCTTTAGAAGAGAATCCATTGCTTTTGAAGCGTATGAAAACTTTTCTATATCAAGCTTAACCTTAGCTAGTTCTTCTTTCAACCTATCATTCTCTTCTTTGGACTTAGACAGTTTGGTCTCTAACTCATTCTTTTCCCACTTCCAGTAGTTTGTGTCATAAGAGTGTTGAAGTTCATTGGCTTGGAAGCCTTTGATTTGTTCTTCAAACCTCTCAACTATCAACACATAATCTCTTCTGTCCTTTTCTAATCTTTTGAGGTCATCACACATGTTTTGGTTATGATCCCTGTACCTTTTGACAGTGTCTATGCAAGATTGAGTACAGAGATTAGAAATTACCTCAGAAGGGAGATCAGACACCTCTGCCATAAGAGCTTGATTCTGAATGGCTTCCTCAGCTTGGTCACTCTAGTCAAACCCCATTCCTTGTTGAGAAACAAGGGCTTGAGCAGAGTTCTTGTTATGATTGTAGCCTCCATTCTGAGATTGTTGGTGGTTGTTATTTGGCACACCACTTCTGCACTCTCTAGCAAAGTGTCCCTTCATGTGGAACTTATAGCATTCCACCTTTGTTTTGTCAAAACCAGCTCCATCTTCTCTTCTTTGAGAGAAGTTGTTCCTCCCAGTTCTTTTAATAAACTTCTTCACCCTCATAGATAACATGGCCATCTGCCATTTAATGTCCATCTCCTCCAGATCATCAGGGTGAATTTGTTCCAGATCATCATTAATCAAGGAGTTGTTGCTATGACTTGACAAAAAGGCTTCAAAGACAGTTTCAGTGCCTTTTTCTGAATTTACTCCACTAGCAGCACTAACTGCTTCAGGGTTGGCAGCAGTATCAGTGGATGCTGATAGAAGTGCTGCATTATGAATATACCCAGTGGGCTTCTTCTTAGCTTCTACTTCTGATTCAAAAACTCTTAGATCATTATACAGATCATCTAGTTCCTTCTCTTCCAGATTGTCACTCTGTCTATACGAGACAGTGTACATAGTCCATTCATCCCAAAGAGATCTGAGGAACTTCCTGTTGATATCATCTTGCTCCATCTTCACTCCAACAGTAGCCAGTTCACCAATAAGCTTGTTGAACCTGTCAAAAGTTTGAGTCATAGACTCATTCTTTGAAGAAGTGAAGTTCTCATACTGCTGCTTCAGAACATCCCTTTGATTTCTTTTGGTACTCTTAGTTCCAGCAAATCTTTTCTCTAGAGCATTCCAGAGAATCTGAGCATCAGTGCAGTTGCAGAATTGATGCTGATATTCATTGGGGATGGCCAAGAGCAGAGTGCTCAAGGCTTTCATCTCTGTCTGCCTGATCTTCCTCTCACCATCTGTCTTTGGTGGAGATCTTTTCCCATCTGGTCCAATCTGGCCTTCAGTAGAGGGGCCATTCTCAATGATATCCCACATTGAGTAGTCAGTGAGGAGAATGTATTGCCTGATTCTGATCTTCCACATGTCAAACTCATTGGGTTTGAGCATTGGAACCTTAGAGACAAGAGTACTGTTTGATTCTGCAAAGTTTTCCATGATGAATGAATGAATGTTTCTGAGAGAACAGGCTCTGATACCACTTGTCAGGATCGAATTCTCAACAAGAATTATGAATACTCAGAAACAATATTAAAGAAGCTGCGGAATAGCACTTTAATATTCAATAAGCAGAAAAACAATGAAACAGTGAATCACAATCAACTTGTAAACTTTATTTAATGATTCAAGTTACAAGCTTTTCATTCACAACCTCAATCTTGAAGAACAGGCTCTTTCAAGACGAATTCTACTTCTCTAGAATTAGGAACTATGCCTTGAGGTTGATTCTCTCTAGAACAAAAACTCAGAATTAATTCTCTATCTCTAACTATTCTAAACAATTCTATATATACTGAAAATAAAGATAATTACAAAACTTAAAAAGATCTTCAAAATAATCTTCATAATTATCTTCAAGCTTTCCATGTTTATCTCCAGACGCTATCTCTTCAGCATTATCTTCACATTATCTTAGAAGCAGCATTAATCACCTTGATCACCTTGGAAGCATTAACTGAGTCTTGGCAGCATTAACTGAGTCTTGGCAGCATTAACTACTAAGCAACACTAACCACTAGCAGTACTAACTAGCTAAGCAGTACTAACTTTGTTCAAGCAGCACTAACTTTGACTAGCAGTATTAATTCTACTAGAAGTAGTAATACCTAGCAGTATTAACTTTGAGATCATCTGGCAGTACTAACTCTGAACTAGCAGCATTAATGACTTGGTTACATCTTCAGTTCCCAACATCATTGAGAATGGCCCATCTGATGCAGGAAAGATTGGTGAAGATGGAAAAAGAACTCCACCAAAAACGGATTCAGAAAGAAAGACAAGGCAGACAGAGATGAAAGCCTTAAGCACACTGCTCTTGGCCATTCCCAATGAGTATCAACACCAATTCTGCAATTGCACTGATGCACAGATGCTCTGGAATGCTCTAGAGAAGAGATTCTCTGGTACTAAAAGTACCAAGAGAAATCAAAAGGCAATCTTGAAACAACAGTATGAAAACTTTATATCAACTAAGAATGAGTCCATGACTCAAACTTTTGACAGGTTTATCAAGTTGATTGGTGAACTAGCTACTATGGGAGTTCAGATTGATCAAGATGATGTAAACAGAAAGTTCTTAAGGTCCCTTGGAGATGAATGGACCATGTACACTATTTCATTCAGACAGAATGAACAATTGGAAGAGAAAGAACTTGATGATCTGTACAATGACCTTAGAGTATTTGAAGCTGAGGTGGAGGCAAAGAAGAAACCTTCTGGATATATTCATAATGTTGCACTCCTGTCAGCATCAATTGATTCTACTGCTAACCCTGAATCAGTTAATGTTGCTAATGAAGCAAATCAAGAGAAAGACACTGAATCTGTGTTTGAAGCCTTTCTTTCCAGCCATGGAAATTCCTCTTTAATTAATGATGACTTGGAACAACTTCATCCTGATGATCTTGAAGAGATGGATATTAAATGGCAGATGACCATGCTCTCCATGAGGGTGAAGAAGTTCATAAAGAGGACTGGGAGGAACAACTTCTCCCAAAGAAGAGAAGATGGAGCAGGATTTGATAAATCAAAGGTGGAATGCTATAAATGTCATCTGAAGGGACACTTTGCCAGGGAATGCAGAAGTGGAGTGTCTCACACCAACAACCACCAACAAGCACAGTCTGGAAACCTCAACCATAACAGAAACTCTGCTCAAGCCCTTGTTTCTCAACAAGGAATGGGGTTTGACTGGATTGATCAAGCAGAAGAGGCTATCCAAAATCAAGCTCTTATGGCAGAAGTATCTGATCTCCCAACTGAGGTAAGTTATAATCTCTGCTCTAAAACTTGCATAGACACTGTTAAAAGGTACAGGGATCACAATCAGAAGATGAGTGATGACCTTAAGAGATTAGAAAAAGATATAAAAGACTATGTGAGAATTGTTGAGAGGTTTGAGGAACAGATTAAAGGTTTTCAAGCCAATGAACTCCAACATTCATATGACACCAATTACTGGAAGTGGGAGAAAAAGGATCTAGAACTTAAACTGACCAAATCTAAAGAGGAGAGTGAAAAGTTGAGAGAGGAGCTAACCAAGGTTAAGCTTGATGTGGAAAAGTTTTCCAATGCTTCTAAAGCAATGGACTCTTTACTACAAACTCAGATTCATGACAAATTGAGAAGAGGAATTGGGTACAATGCCACACCACCACCATATAACAACAATTACATCCCTCCTACTTCAGACTTGCTAGAAACCAAAGATAGGAAGGACTTGCCTGAGGGAGCCACTGAGATAGATCCCTTAGATGAGGTAGTTGTTGAGGATAAAACTGAGAAAGAGGTTGGTAAAAGTAAGCAGAACAATGTAAGTGGTGAGATTCCTCTAGAGAATAAAATTATCACCAATGAGGACTGTGGAAGGGCTTGGATCAAATCCAAGGACATAGAGAAGACAGAGGGAAAGCCTGGTAAGGTCCATTACAAACAGACCACAGTTGTGAATCCAGTTCCTTGCAAACAGTGTGCATGCAAGAAATCTGAGCCCCTAAAACATGATAAAAAGAGGGGAAATCAAAGAAACTGGAATAATCAGTGGGCACAAAAACAAGGGGTTGATTTGAGTAAAATCAATAGACCAAAACCTTGTTTCACCTGTGGCAAATTGAATCATCTTGCCAAATACTGTTATTTCAATCCTATGAACCAAAGGATGAATTTTCAAAGATCTATGCAAAAACCCTTTGGTTATAGGAAGATTGAAAGGAACCATGTGGCTAAGAAACCTGTTAAATCTAAAAGCCACATGAAGAAAAAGAATGTTAAAGAAAGTGTCAATATGTGGGTTCGTAAAAGCACTAAAACTATTAGTACTGCTACCACAAATAGTGTTGCTGACAATGTTAGTGCTGCTAGAAGCGATACTACTGCTAACAATGTTAGTACTACTGACATTGTTAGTACTTCTTCAAAAGTTAATATTGCTAACTCTGTTAGTGCTGCTAACAAGGTTAGTACTGCTAACTCTGTTAGTACTTCCAAAGTTAGTACTGCTTCTAGTGTTTGTGTTGCTAAGCCAATCATATTGACAAAGTACTCCAATAAAGAGTGTACTGATTTTAAAAACCTCATCAAAAAGGAATGTAAATACTTTGATGAGAAAGGGAGACCCAAGACCACTTTGGCTTGGGTTCCCAATCAATACTAATTGTTTAAACTTATGTGCAGGGCAACCAGCAGCTCAAGGGGAAGAGCATCTGGCATGTTGATAGTGGTTACTCTAGGCACATGACAGGGAACATGTCATACCTCAAGAATTTCAAGAAAATTGATGGTGGGCATGTTGCCTTTGGTAATACTCCAGATGGAGGTAAGATAAGTGGTAAGGGGGATGTAACCAAAGGTAAAATGACCTTTGAAGATGTATTCTATGTTGAGCAGTTAAGGTACAACCTGTTAAGTGTATCACAGGTTTGTGACAAACAACATAGTATATTATTTACTGATTCTGAATGCATTATCCTTGCTCCTGGATTCAAGGTAGTTGATGAAAAGATGATACTACTAAGAACTCCCAGAAAGGATAATGTATATTGCTTAGATATGGAAAGTGTTTCAACTGATTCATCCCTAAACTGTCTTGTTTCAAAAGCTTCTTTGGATGAATCATCACTTTGGCACAGAAGGATGTGTCACATGAACTTTAAAACAATGAATAAACTTGTTAAAAACAACCTTGTAAGAGGTTTACCTTCCAAAGTCTTTTCATGTGATGATCATTGTGTTGCCTGTCTCAAAGGCAAACAACACAAAACTTCTCATAAGTCCAAAGAGTTGAACACAATCTCTAATTCTCTTCAGTTGTTGCATATGGATCTGTTTGGTCCTACAAATGTTATGAGTATAAGTAAAAAATCATACTGCCTAGTTATTGTTGATGATTACTCTAGATTTACTTGGGTATATTTTCTAAGGACTAAGGATGAGACAAGTGGACTGATCAAATCCTTTATTCTAAGAATTGAAAACCAAACAAATAAAAAGGTAAAAGTCATTAAGTCAGACAATGGTACAGAATTTAAAAATCATGACCTAAACACCTTTTGTGAGGAAAAATGAATTGAGAGGCAATACAGTGCTCCTAGGACTCCACAACAAAATGGTGTTGCTGAGAGAAGGAATAGGACACTGATTGAGGATGCTAGATCTCTGTTAGCTGATTCCAAACTACCAATTACTTTCTGGGCTGAAGCAGTTAATACTACTTGTTATGTCCAAAACAGAGTTCTAGTAGTCAAGCCTAAGAACAAGACACCATATGAGCTTTTAAATAAAAGAAAACCATTTATTGGATTTTTCAAACCTTTTGGGTGTCCTTGTACCATTCTCAATACTAAAACTCACTTAGGAAAGTTTGATAGCAAGGCAGATGATGGTTTTCTTGTTGGTTACTCATCTCAGAGTAAGGCTTACAGAGTTTTTAATACTTCTTCTAGAATAATTGAGGAAAGTGACAATGTCAAATGCAATGAGAACACACCAAATCCTATTGGGTCTGGTCCTCAGTGGTTATTTGACATTGATTCACTAACTAACTCTTTGGGTTTCAGTAGTGATTATCATGCAGGTTCAGGTAGTGGAGGATCAGGGGATGAACAAGCACAAGTACAAGACATTATTCCTCAGTCTGTGATCTTTCCCATACCTACAATAGAGCCTGTTGATGTCTGTGAAAAGGAAACTATGACTGAACCAATTCAGAGTGAAGAAGAAGGAAGAGATGAGGAGAATCAAGTGCATGAAGAGCTAGAAGCAGCTGATGAGATCCCCTCAGCTGGCTTAAATGATTCCAATCTAGATGTGGGACTCAATGAAGAACCTAGTCATCAGACTAGAACTCAAAAGAACCATCCTCCAGAGCTGGTCATAGGAGACATTTCTTCTCCTATGATAACAAGGAATCAAAGCAGACTTCAAGAGCTGCAGGATCAACAACACATAGTACTCTCTTGTTTTCTATCTCAGATTGAGCCTAAGAAGGTTTATGATGCAATGAAAGATTCCAGTTGGATAGAAGCTATGCAAGAAGAGTTACTGCAGTTCAAATTGCAAGAAGTTTGGGACTTGGTGGACCTTCCAAAAGGTCATAGAGCTATTGGCACCAAGTGGATTTTCAGGAATAAAAAGGATGAGAGAGGCATTGTGATAAGGAACAAAGCAAGGTTGGTGGCACAAGGGTACACTCAAGAAGAAGGCATTGACTATGAAGAAGTGTTTGCTCTAGTGGCAAGGGTAGAGGCAATTAGGCTATTTCTAGCCTATGCCTTATACATGAAGTTCAAGGTATACCAAATGGATGTGAAGAGTGTCTTTCTTTATGGTACAATTGATGAAGAAGTATATGTCTGTCAGCCCCCTGGATTTGAAAATCCATCATATCCAGACATAGTATACAAACTGAAGAAAGCACTGTATGGTCTTCATCAAGCCCCAAGAGCATGGTATGATACACTGTCTACTTATCTCTTGGAGAATGGGTTTGAAAGAGGAATAATTGACAAGACCCTCTTCATTAAAAGAAGTAAGAAGGACATCCTATTGGTTCAGATTTATGTGGATGATATCATATTTGGATCCACAAAAGATCAGATGTGTAGAGACTTTGAAAAGTTGATGCACAAGAGCTTTAAAATGAGTTCAATGGGTGAACTTACCTTCTTCCTTGGGCTTCAAGTGAAACAGAAGAAAGATGGGATCTTCATAAGCCAATCAAAATATGTGAAAGACATCCTGAACAAATATGGTTTATCAGACTCAAAGCCAGCAAGCACACCTATGGAGACTCATAAACAGATCACTGTTGATCTTGAGGGGGGGGATGTTGATGTCCATCTATATAGATCAATGATTGGATCTCTCATGTGTCTCACAGCCTCAAGACCAGACATCATGTTTCCAGTGTGTTTGTGTGCCAGATTCCAAGTCAAGCCAAAGCAATCACATCTTCAAGCTGTTAAAAGGATTTTTTGATACTTAAGAGGGCAACCTAGATTAGGTCTTTGGTATCCTTATGAATCCAACTTTGACTTGATTGCTTATTCAGATAGTGACTTGGGGGGTGCTAACATGGACATAAAGTCTACTTCAGGTGGATGTCAACTTTTGGGTGCAAGACTAGTATCTTGGCAGTGTAAGAAACAAACCACAGTGTCCTTATCAACAACAGAAGCTGAGTATATTGTTGCTGCAAGTTGCTGCTCTCAGGTTCTATGGATTCAGAATCAGATGCTGGACTATGGGGTAACCTTTCTTCACACTCTAATCTTCATTGACAATAGCAGTGCTATAAGCATTGTTAACAATCCAGTCAAGCACTCCAAAACAAAGCACATTGATATCAGGTATCACTTTATTAGAGATTGTAATGAAAAGAAGCTAATTCAAGTTGCTAAAGTTCATACTGACAACCAGTTTGTTGATCTATTCACTAAAGCCTTTGATGTGGGTAGATTCACTTTCTTGGTCACAAGTGTGGGCATGATCAACTCTGAATGAGCTCATGTCTTAAAAAGTGTTTTCATACTTGTTATTGGATTATTCTTTGGTGCTACTAACATCTTTCTCAGGAAGTTATTACCTTGCTCAAAGTACCTCAAGCTTCAAAAAGTGTAAGTATAGTTAATACTGCTCTCTGTTAATACTGCTAGTTAGTTAATACTGCTAGTAGTTAATACTGCTCTCAGTTAATACTGCTAGTTAGTTAATACTGCTAGTAGTTAATACTGCTCTCAGTTAATACTGCTAGTTAGGTAATACTGCTAGTAGTTAATACTGCTCTCAGTTAATACTGCTAGTTAGTTAATACTGTTAGTGGTTAATACTGCTCTCAGTTAATACTGCTAGTTAGTTAATACTGCTAGTAGTTAATACTGCTCTCAGTTAATACTGCTAGTTAGTTAATATTGCTAGTGGTTAATACTGCTCTCAGTTAATACTGCTAGTTAGTTAATACTGCTAGTAGTTAATACTGCTCTCAGTTAATACTGCTAGTTAGTTAATATTGCTAGTGGTTAATACTGCTCTCAGTTAATACTGCTAGGAGTTAATACTGCTTATGCCCCGAATCGTATAAATACCCTTTTTGCCCGCCCAAAAGTTCATAACGACTCTTTGCTTTCTATTCATCTGCTCTCTAACCCTTTTCTCTCAAGTTCCTAGTAAGTTTCAGGCAAGAACACTCAAGCTAACATGGCATCCATGGCATTCATTGATGAGCACAACGAGATTGCGATGCTACAGAAGCCGAAACAAGCTGCTGGATTTCACCAGATTGTGGATTTTCTCAAGTCCAGCCACATTGCCCATGCTCTTACTGTGTCGCCAACTATCTACATAGAGCATCAAAGACAATTCTGGGCGAATGCCACCGTAGTCACAGAGAATGGTGTGCAGATAATCAAGACAATGGTGTGTGACAAACCCTTGTCAGTTTCTGAAGAGGTGATACGCATCTATCTACGTCTAGACGATGCTGCAGATATTACTTCTATTCCAAATGAGGACTTACTCTCAAATTTGTCAAGAATGGGGTATGGAGGCCAATTGGGTGGTTTCAAATTCTCAAAAGCAAAATTTTATACCCAATGGCGTTTTCTTGTTCATACCCTGATGCACTGTATTTCCAAAAAGACTACTGGATGAAGTGAGTTTAGCAGTACCATTGCTTATGCCTTGGTCTGCTTGGCCACTGCCAGAAAGTACAATTTTTCAAGAATGATTTTCAGTGATCTTGTATCAAACTTGGGAAGAAAAAAGAGTTTCTATATGTACCCAAGGTTTGTACAGGAAGTTATAACCCATGAATTGACGGATATGCCTCACTTTGATGAGGTATATGTACCAAAAATCCCCAAAGGTAAGGTCTTTTCAAACATGAAAAGATCTCCATTGGACTCGGAAGGAGTTGACACCCCATTGTTCTCTACAATGATGGTGGTGTCCCACACTGAAGAAGGTATGGCTTTAGGGTCAAGGCCCTCATTAGACCAACCCACTGAAAGCCAATCCCAACCTTCCATCACCATATCAATCCCTCAGTCCCTTGTTCAAAAACCAACTTCACCAATAACCAATACATATATCAGGAAAAAGGTAAAGAAGGCTCCTTCCCTTCTTGTACCTTCACCCACAGAGCCTTTAAGCCCTCTAATGGAGAATTATCCATTAGAGAATATCTACAGGGAAACCACAAGGGTGTCTCCCAACCCCAAGGAGATGCTCAATGAGGAGATGAATGAGCATATGGGTGCAAAGGTTGCCACTACTCCTGCTAGCACAGAGGAGGTCAGTGGTAACATAAATAAGACCTTCCCCATGGCAACTTTGGGTGAGCAATCATCCAAATGTCCCAGGTGCCAAGAAACCATGGGGGTAGCAGGTGCTTCTGCTAGGCAGAAGACCTCTACTACAAAAAGATCCCATGATCCTTCAAAAGGGGGTAACACTCCTGGAGAAGGTGAGGACAGATATGACTATTATGAATTGATGGAAACAATGGGAAACATCAACATGGATGTAATCAAGCAGGGAAAAGACATAGAAGAGCTGAAACTGATCATTCTGTCTCAACAAGTTCAGATCACCAACCTGAAGAAAATGGTGAAGAGATTGATCCAGAAAAAGAATAAGAAACAGTTTGTGCTCAGAAGAAGGGAACCAGTGACTGATGCTCCCAAAAAGGGGGAGTCAGAAGCTGATGCCAACATGGAAGATGCCAAAGATAAGGGGGAGCAGGATAAAGTTGATTTTGAGGGGGATCAAGAAAAAGAAACAAAGTTTGTACAAGAAGCAGAAACATCAAGCAGAGCAGTAGTAACAAAACAAGCAGCAGTAACAGTTAATGCTGCTGAATCAAGCAAAGCAACAGAAACTGTTAGTACTGCTGAACTAAATGAAGCTGCAGAAATAGTACAAGAAGTACTAACAGATATTGAGATAGCAGAGACCTTAATCAAAGCCAAACATGATACTCCCAAGGTCACCTCAAAGGCCAAAGGAGTTGTCATCAAAGAAAGAGGTGAGGCTGTAAAGAAAGCAAGTGTTGAGAATGTGATAAACCAAGATAAAGGCAAAGCTAAAATGGTGGAATCTGATCAACCAATCAAAAAGCAAAAGTTGGTTGAGTCAGATGAAGCTTTGGCCAGGAAAATGCAGGCTGATCTTGAGCAAGAAGAAAGGGTTCAAGTTGAAAAAGACAGGGAAATGGCTAAGACTCTGGCTGCAGAATTAAATGAAGCTTATCAACAAAATCTGGCAACTGAAATGGCTCAGAAGAAAGCTGCAACCATGAAGAAATCAGTGTTGTTCAAAGTGGCTGCAAAGAAGAGACAACCCTCAAAGACATTCCTTGGTACTCAAGAAAGAAATAAGATGATTACATTTCTCAAAGGTGTTGTAGGAGTCAGAAAGGAGATGTTCTCAAAGATGACTTTTGAGCAGATTAAAGAGTTGTACAATTCAGAAATGACCAACCTTCAAGGGAATGAAACTGCAAGGGTGGAAATGGAGAAGAGAATGAAAGAAAGCAATGACTTTCTGATAGAAAAGCCTTTTCCAGATGAGCAAGAAACACCTAAGAAAGAAGCCACTCTAGGTGAAAGTCTGAGGACTTTAAAAAGAACTAAGATGATGGTCAGAAGAAAATCAGTCAAGAAGCCTAGAGTAGCTGAAGTAGAAACAGAGAAGGTTGCTGAAGAGGAAGGGGCACCTAAGTCATCTGAACAGAAAGAACCATCAAGTACTGATGATGTGAATTTGTACATGGTAGTGATGGACAAAGTGCCTGAACCTATTACAGCAGAACCTGTTGGAGTTAAGCCACCTGAGGTCATTCTATGGGATACAATGAAGGTTGATGGAAAAGAATACATCAGGCTCAAAAGAAAAGATGAAAAGCATGAAGTGTATAATACTTGGGCAAAGATTGTCAGAACATGTTCCAGGTCAGATTTAGAAGAGATGTATGAAATAGGAATGAAGTTGTATGCAGATCAATTGAAAGCTCCAGGGATTTCAATCACAAAACTTGTGATGGAGTATCTGTGTATGATGTTCAAGCCTGAAGAAGTGGAGCATGTGATCAGAAATGTGTTTCAAAAAGTCACCAACTGGACTCTATATGAAACTAGTGGAGTATATGCTTTGACTATGGATTCAAATCACATAGAATACTTCCTAGTGGATAGAGTGTACAACCACAGTAGACTGAAGTTGCATGCAATGTTGAAAAAGAAGCTTGGATGTGCTCCAGATTCAGAAATGGCAAAATATTTGATCCAAAGAACAATCAATCAGAGTTTGGGGTTGGATGCAAATACAGGTGTATAAGCTATGAAGTTTTGGGAGCATCTTAAAGACCATCTGAAGAACTTGACTTATCTTCCTAAAAGTCAAGTTAGGGGGATATTGTTGGGAAATTCAGAAATGCACAAGTACAGTTAATCCTGCTAGCAGAACTTAGTTACTACTTCTGAAGTTAGTACTGCTGAACATTAATACTGCTCAAAGTATTAATGCTGCTGAAGACTTAGTGTTGCTTAAGAGATAATCAAGATTCGTGCAGATCAAGATTGAAGATTATGGAAAGCTTGGAGATAAAGATGGAAGATTATTTTGAAGATCTTTTATTATTTGTAATTATCTTTTATCTTCAGTATATATATAATAGTTTGTAATTGATAGAGAATAACTTTTAGAATTCTGAGTTTTTTTTTTCATAGAGATAATCAACCTCAAGGTTTGTAATCCTAATTCCAGAGAAGTAGAATTCGTATTGGTGAGCCTGTTCATCAATATTGAGGTTGAGTGTTGAATCTTGTAGCTTTACAATCATTCAATAAAGTTTACAAGTTGTTATTCTGATTCACTGTTTCATTGATCATTGAATATTAAAGTGTTATTCCGCAAACTCCTTTAATATTGTTTCTGAGTGTTTATTCTTGTTAAGAATTAAGATCCTGACACAATGTAACTAGTACGATTGATATTGTTGGGAACTGAAGAATTCATCAAGTTTGGTTAATGCTGCTAGTTCAAAGTTACTACTGCTAGAAGACTTAAAGGTTAGTACTGCTGAGTATTACTACTGCTAGTACTATTAATACTGCTAGTCAAAGTTAGTGCTGCTTGAACAAAGTTAGTACTGCTTAGCTAGTTAGTACTGCCAGTAGTTAGTGCTGCTTAGTAGTTAATGCTGCTAGAAGAAGTTAATGCTGCTGATCATGGTTAGTGTTGCTTAAGAGATTCGTATGGAAAGAATGACAGCTGGATAATCTGAAGATTATGGAAGCTTTGAGATATACATGGAAGATATACTGAAGATTTGTTTAATTATTGTAATTATCTTTTGATTAGTATATGTATAGAATGTATAGAATAGATTGAAGAGGACTTTTGTTTTTATTCTTTGAGAGAGAAAATCAACCTCAAGACATAGATCCTAATTCTAGAGAAGTAGAATTCGTATTGGTGAGCCTGTTCATCAATATTGAGGTTGAGTGTGTAATCTTGTAACTTCAAAGCATTCAATACAAGTTTACAGTTTGTTGATTATATTCTGTTTTTATTTTCTGTTTGATTAAATATCAAAGTGTTATTCCGCAAACTTCTTTGATATTGTTTCTGAGAATTAATTCTTGTTGAGAATTCGATCCTGACAGATATACATATTATTTAGGGGGTATTTACTTGGGGCTTAATGAGCTTAATAACAAAACCGGCTTATTCGTGCAGACATTTCCGGCTTAATCACTAAGTAGGGGAAAGATGTGTTGTCCCCATTAAGACACATCTTTGACATTTATACTCTTTAAAAATAAAGACATGCCTACCTTCCTACTCAATAATCACGCAATAAAAGCCTAGGTGCTCGATTTCACCTTCACTACTTGTTCGATTTCGATTTCACCTTCACCGCTCGTTCGATTTTACTGCTTCGAGTTCATTGTTGGTTCGATTACACTATTTCAATTCACTGCTGGTTCGATTTCAACCCTAGACAATAATTTCCTTTGGTCGATTTCTCCAAAGGTAATGATTTTACTAATTGTTCGATACTTGTTTCTTCTCCATACTCGATTGTTGTTCCATACTTGTTTCTTCAGTCGATTGTTGTTCCATACTTATTTTTAAGTCAATTGTTGTTCCATACTTGTTTTCTTCAGTCGATTTTTGTTCCATACTTGTTTCTTCTCCATAGTTGCTCGACATTTCTGCAATGTAGATTTTTGTAACCATTATTTATACAATGTCGATTTCATACTTGTTTCATATTTGCTACTTTTTGTTTGAACTTGGATACATTGTGTTTGAACTTGGAAGTTTAATTACTTAATGAATTTTTGTTTGATTTTTGGATTATATCAATGAATTTATGAATATATGACTTAAAAAATAAACAAAAATTTATAAAACAACTTAAAATTCATATTCAGGGGTAAATTGATCATTTCTATTATTCAGACTGTTAATTCAGATAAAAAAGTAAACAACAACATCAATTTATCCAGACAAACACATTTATCCATACAGGACTTAGGGGGTGTTTGGGATTGCTTACTTGAGGTGTTTTTTAGCTTATTGCGATTTGGTAACGGAGATAAGCACTTTTGAGTATTTGGATAGAGAAAAATGAAAAGAGCTTATAGCGGTGTCAAACCGCTGAAAAGTTGTTTTTGATAAGTCATTTGGTTTTAACTTATCAACTTATTTGAAAAGTGCTTATGACTTTTTGGGTTATTTTATATGTATAAGCAATCCCAAACACCTTTGAATAACAACTTATTAGCTTATTACGTTTTGGTACCACAATAAGCTAATCCAAACACTTTTTTAAAAACTCCGGTTTGACACCGCATAAGTTGATAAGCACTTTTCAAAATAAGCATAAGTTATTTTAAATAAGCAATCCCAAACACCCCCTTAATGGAAAATTTGGTAATCAACATCTTAGTTTTGTTTGAACAAAAGTGTCGCTCCTAATTATATGTCCATATGGGTGCTCTTATCAGGGGCAGATGCATAGTACAAAGTACGGCAGATGGGCCCCTATTGAAAAGAACACAAATTTTTTTTACCTAGCTTAAAAACAATTTTTTTAACGTTATAATATAGTTCCCCATCCCCTACTATTTTTCCGCATGTACCCCACAAATCAGGAAAAACAAAGAAAGTACTTCAAAATTAACCAAAAAATAAAAAATTCTCTCAAAATTAACAAAAAAAACGAAATGTCCTTCGAAATGGACAAAAAAGAAACTAAAAAATCAATTCAAAATCAACAAAAAAGAACTTCAAAAATCTTCCAAAACTATGGAACTAATCTAAAAATACATAAAACGACTTTACAGACCTTTAATCTACTTTAAAGATGTCTTCACTAGAAAAAAAATCATGGATCTACCACTACTGTTATTTAAAAAGCTTATAGTAATAACAACCTCACTGGAAATGTATAATTACATGACTTTTTTTTTTTTGAACGGCGGAATTTTATAAAACTAGCACGGAGCTAGAAAAAGAAACAGTTACATAGGAGTAATGGCAAGGGGAGGATTAGTTTTATAAAAATACAATAAAATAAAGATTCGTTATCTTTCATGAAAGCTTTTAGTATAATTACATGACTTGATTTTAGTTTTATAAAAATAACATGATTAGTATATATATTTTGTCCTTAACTAACCAATTATATATATAATATATAGGTGGAAAGCATGAAATATATAATTAACATATGGTGAGAAATAAATTATTACATGAAAGATAACGAATCTTTATTTTATTTTATTGTATTTAATTTTCATTTTGTCTTTTGAACACCGCATCTAGATTCCACACACCTTTATTGGAAGTTATTTTTATAGGCTATATTGTTCTATGATTAATGGGTTGTTTCATCTTATAAGCATTTATTAAGTCACATTTATTTATTTATCTATCGTATAAACAAGATAAGGATCAAAAAGTTTAAACCGATAAAAGTGATAGCAACGATCGAGAGTCTTATCCCGTAAGTAAGGGTAACGACTGTTATCTAATTAGCTGATATTGGATAAATTGTTGCATACGACGTCGTTTTCATGGACTAAATCTTATCATATAAGATAAGTGATAGTGTTGAATCTTCCCATAAGTTATTTATTTGTTTTGTAAAAGTTGATTAATAAATTAAATAATTATTTAAACTGATTACGAAACATATCTCTTATAACATATTGAAGTGGTATTTGAAGTCACGTTTATAAATGTTGGTTTATGGCTAAGGTGTTGTTCGATTCGTTTTTTGTTAAGACATGTATGGGTATAGTTTTTTGTATGGATATAGTTGTTTGTGTGTTAACAGCTAAGTTGTTATTCGGTTGTTGTGCTGAATAAACAGTCTGAATATCAAAAATGACTATTTTACCCTTTTGTTTTACGTTAAACATCTATTGATGAAATTTTACAAAACAACAACAAAATGTAGATTAAAAAATAACAAACAAATAATAAAACAATTCATTTACAACAAATTTCTATAGATCAATCTTATTACATAGTACAATAATAAAATCAAATAAAACTTCAAATAAAAAAAAATTATGAACCACAAACAAGAAACCTAAAATACATGAACCCTAAAATAATAAAAAAGAGGAACTTGGTGGATAAAGAACAACAAAAAAAACCCAAAAAGAAACCCAGCAAAGCTTCAATACATGAACCAAAAAGAAACCCATGGAGAGCAACTTCTTTTTTAGATAAGGGCTAAAAAATTAGAAAAAAAAAGTCAAAATAATTTTATTAATGGAGATGAGAGTATCAACTAAAAATTTAGAAGAAAAAAAAAGTCAAAATAATTTTTAGATAAGGGCGCCAGTAAGAACTTCTTCGATGGAGAGCAACAAAGCTTTGATTGAAAACAACTTATTCACTTTGAACCATGGAATAAAGGAAGAAGAAGGCATGATGGTGAGAAGGAATAAAGGAAGAAGAAGGTTGGAGATAAAGGGTAGTCGAGGGAAAAGTAATGTAATTTAATGGTTGAGTTTATATGACTTGGTTTTTATAGCTGATTCGCTCAGCCATCGGTTGAATGAATAAGCTCCTACCAAACAACTAGGTATGACTGAGTGAATAAGTCATATCTGTTATACAACCCATTAAGTCGTTACCGAACAACCCCTAAGAGCATCTTCAATCATACTTCCTACATTTAAGCTAACGTATGTAGTGAAATGCACTAAGATTAGTATGAGAACCAAAATAATGCATTGTTACTTCAAAACTATTATTTTATAAAATAATTTTTTAAGTTTATTATAAAAATATTAATAGGATAAATTACTTATCAGATTATTAAACTTTGTGCTAATAACTTTTTTATTTTCGTAAAAACATAACTTGGTAGTTGTTAAGTTGTCATAGTAACTTATTGCAACAAATTTATATTAGATGCATAATTGTTGGTATTATAAAAGAGTGAATTACAGTGTTCATCCATGTGGTTTACACCAAAGTATGGATTTCATCCCTACAGTTATAAAACTACACTTGCCAAGTGCCAACCTCGTGTTTTGCATTTTGTTACAAGATTGATCCTTCATCCTAACATTGTTAAATCTAATATGTTAATTAAAAAACATTTTGATCAATTTACCTATTAATTAAACAAATAATTAAACCACCACTGTGACGATGCCATGCTTTCCACCCTTCCCTTGCATTTAACATGCAACCCACCCCTACACCTTCCCTCGATCTCCGCTCAGGTCCTCACGGACTCCTTCGCTCCCCCTAAATTATTCTGCTTCCCGACAACTACAACCACACACCACCATCACCCACAAAACCCAGTACACCACACTTCCACCCCCACATACATATTGTACATACACACATACAACCGTGTTTATCATTGTTCATCAACCCACCAATCTTCAAATTCATCAAGATACATGTGTGTGTGTGTGTTAAGATGTGGTGTAGTGAGGCTGAACGATTTTCTAGTTTAAAGCATTGAACCAAACTACTACATATTACAGTTTGATAAAAATGCCATAACCGTATCACAAAAGTTGTAAGTCACATGGTTTGGTTTGGTAACGCACAAGTGGATTGTGTGGTTTGATGAACACCGTAATATTGTGGCGGTCACGAGAGTCCCGACATATATACTTTTTTTTGTTGTAGTGAATATCCATACCTTGATAACCACCATTTTGTACTTCTAAAGTCTATTTTAAAAAATTATTCTAGTGTATTTTTGACAAAAATACAAATGTCTAAGTAAAAAAGTAGAGTTCACAATCACCATCTTATTCTATGCGTTATTTGTTTGCTTCCATCATTATTTAATATTTTTGTCAATTGTTTGTTAGGAGAAAATTCAAATTTTAAGTTTTTTTTTTATACATCAAACATGTTATAGTTTTAACTTAATTTTTTTATAAAATAATATCAGATAGTTGGTTACTTAGGTAGATGGAGGATCATGCAAGAAGTTAAACATTTTGCGAGAAAACGAGAAATGTTTAATCATATATGATTACACGACTTGTAGGTGTGTTTAATCATGTATGATTAAACATCTATGTATTGTCAATATAACATGTGTTTAATCATATATGATTAAGCTTGTGTATCATATATGATTAAACACTTCTCGCCTTTTCACAAAATGTTTAGCTTCTCGTTTGAACCTGCTCCTACTTAGGTAATGTGGCTATCTTTCTCTTGTGCTAAACAAAGCATCATATCCAAGGATGGTATAACCCCGCACTCTTATAATGCAAATCTACGTGCTTGATACCCAATAAATGGAAAGAAGACCGAAATAATATAATGCTACACGTTACTTAACGCAACGCAAACAAATAAAATATAGGAGTTTTTACTTTTTTAGGGTGCAATAAATTATTTTCGTCCTATGCAGTCATGAACGTTGTAAGACCTGCATCTCCAATTCAATCACACATTAAAAAATATCTTTAATACTATAATAATAATAATAAAATAACATATTTATTTATAGTTATACTATTTTTATTAAAATCAAATCATTATAATATGTATTTTCTATAACTTATAAATAGTCTTTAAAATAATTTATTTAATGAAATATTTATAAAATTAAAGTGTCAAAATTTTTAATTGATAGAAATTTAAAAATATTTTGCAATTTAAAAACATAAAATAAATAAGTTATAAAGTTAATTCGAAATACAAATTAATATTACACACACACATATATATATATATATATATATATGTGTGTGTGTTTAATTATAAAAACATAATACAATAACAGTATAAACCACAAGGGTTATGACATATTGGTTAAGGTCCTGGGGGATGTGGTGGAATATCCCATATGCACAGGGTTCGAATCCAGACGTACACAACAATTGTAACCACTGAGGTTTAATCAGGACTGATGTCATACAATCATAATTTGTCAAGGGATTAGTCTAGGACACCATTCTAAAAAAAAACAGTATAATAATATAGAGGCCAAGATTTTGACCTCCAAATATAGATGCCAAATTTGATAACCTTTATAATTTTTGTGTCATAATGTTTGGTTGGAGGAGAAAAAACCCTACTGAAAATCGTCAAAACTTTGAAGCCCAAAATGTAATATTAGGCATTTATTTCAATATAAATATGACACCTACCGATAGTCTTTCATTGTTCCTATATTAGAGTCTAGTGTTATTTATTTCATATAGCATTTAACGTTGTGTCTTTATCAACCATGCAAAAATAATAAACAAACGCGATCGAAGACACCAAATTCACAAGATGTGCACCAGAATTGAAGGCTTTCACCTAAATGAAGTTTTGACTTTTCTTGGTAAATCTTTATAATCAATGATAGAACTTAAATGTTTACCATATATCATCACATCCTATAATTTACAGACGTATTTAACAAATGTTAATATGAGATTTTTTTTTTTTTTTTTGGAGAGGGTATCCCAGACCACATTAGGCCCAGACTAATCCCTGGCAATTTGGGCCGAAGCCCGACTGCTAAAACATGCAGCCCGGGGTCGAAGCCCCCGTACCTCCAGGATGCGTCCCCCAGGGTTCGAACATGAGACCGCTACTAGCAAGTCCACATGCCTTACCACTAGGCTAACACCCCTTTGGTATGTTAATATGAGATCATAACTTATATAACAACCACCCCCAAAAATTTATATGGATTTCATGCATTAATGTTTGCTGACAATCCAAGTATGAAATATCTTTTCTTTCTTCTTATCTCAATTAGAGCATCCACAAATGGAGATTTTTGTTAAGGTTCTCATAAGAGCATCTCCTTAGATTATTGCTATAGTCACAAATTCTTATAAAAACTCAGTTGTTTGAACACAAAATAAGGTTCTTGCGTCGATTCTTCTACTTTTATTGTGTATTTTGTTTCATAAATCTATAAAACGTATAAAAATATTAGTTATGGGCCGGGCCAAAATCGGTTCTGGTCCCAAATAGTGATATCGTAATCGGTCCCGGTCTCAACCCAAATGGTTAAGCTTTATAAGGCCCGGTTATGAGAACCGCTCCCGAGCCCGGTCGTCCCGGTCCTGGCCGGGCCCAAACTGATCCCACTTAATTTTTTTTAATAATTGATTTTTAACTTATAAAAAATATTTTTTGAAAATTTTGGTCAAACAAATACATTAACAACTACGTTTTTATTATAATTGGATCAATCAAATACACTAAAAAAATACGTTTTAAAAATATATGTTTTATTATAATTGAGTTATTCAAATACACTAAAAAATACGTTTTTATCTAAAAATATATTTATAAAATACATTTAAAAAAATTTATATAAAAAACCGAACCGGTCCCGGGCAGGATAGGCCCGGACCGGACCTTGCTTTTCGATGAAAATTGTAACCGGTTAAGGATCACTGGGTCATAACCGCCCCCTAACGGGACCGATCCGGTCTCGGTCCCGGTCCCGGGTTAGTTCTGATTCATCTGGCCATATGATATAAAAAAATGATAAAAAAGAGAGAAAATATAAACATATCTATTGAATATTCTATAATTAAAATCATATTTAGTAAAGCACTTCCAACAATTTTGCTAAAATAGAAAAAAAATGTGTTTTTGTTCTCTAAACCTCTCCAACATCTTTGCTATCTTGTTTGTTATAATAGAAAAAACTTGAAAATTTTATAAGTTTAGAGAATTCTCTAAAACTTGATGGTAAGAGAGAGAAATAATTATTTTATTCAATCACACCAATGAGAGTCAATTTTTATTATTTTATTTTAAGTTTTTTTTAAAAAGTGTACTGGGATGATAAATTAGAGAATATTATAATAATATAAGTTGTTTTAAAATCTCTAAAATAACAAATCTGTTGAAGTTGAATGTAATACTTTTTAGAGATTTTCACTTTTGGTTCTCTATTTTAGAGAAATTATAGGAAAGTTGTTGAAGATGCTCTTAGAGTATCCACAATGTGCTCGTTGAAAGGTTTTTGGGAGCTTTTTAGGAGGTTTTTCAAAAAGCAAAAACCTCTTTTTGAGGTTTTTCACATAGTGGAGAGGTTTTTCAATTGAGGTTTTTCGTGAGGTTTTTCGTCATAGGTCGTAACTGTACGACCTGTTTTTTCGTAGCTTTTTCGTATTTAATCAGTTTTAACTTTATAGAATTTTATAAATGTTTCGTATTTAATCAATTTTATTTATTAATATATTTATTATTATATTTAAAGTAATCCTATTTACAATAAGAAATTTTTATATAATATATATTGTATTAAAATATTTAAAAAAATATGTAAAATAAATACATAATTAAATTAATAATATTTTCTTGATATAAATAAATATGTATTTGTATGAATTTTAATGTATTTATTTTTATAAATAAGAATAAAAATAATATAAAGTTAAAATAGTGGGACCTTGAATAGTTTAAAAAAGTAATGAAAAAACTTGGGTGAGTTTTTTCACATAGTAGAGGTATATAAAGGTTTTTAAGTTGTTGAGGTGGTAATAATATGTAAGAAAAAAACTATGAAAAACTTGATAAAAAACACGTACACTATGGATGCTCTTAAACGGATAACTACAACATGGCATATGGATATTAAACACCCCTTTGTTGTACGTAGCATGTGATGAGCTTGCGATGCAGATCAGATTCTCCTTTTCGGCGCAAACACTTTTCCAAATATAGAGAAAACAGTACCCCACTTGAATTCAATTTCAAAGAAAAAGAAAACTCTAAAAAATACAACCATTAATTGGGTCGCAAATTCAGCTCTTTTCGTGGCCCTTTTTCTGATTATTATCCCATTAAATTCTCTCACCTACTCTGCACCCTAAACAAAAAACACTCAACTTATACAGCTAATCCATGACTTCCACCTTCATTTTACACTCAAACCCACCTCTTCAATTTCCCCTAATTTCAATTTTGTAATCGTGTTTTTTTTTTTATAAAGAAATGGGTAATCGATTCAGCTGCAAGACGAAGAGTAATAATCATAATGGGTCAAAAAGTAGCAGACGATTTGGTGGTGGGAATCGATCGCAGAGGAAATTGCAATCGGATGAAGAGTTATTGCACATGCAAGCTTTATCACTTGCGATTCAACATCATCAATCGTCTCAGCGATTCGATGGTGGTTCAATGTCTAGACGGATTGGATCCACAAGTTCTCGCCGTCGAAGTAATCCAAATTCGGATCCAACTTTGATTAGCCCCAAGCAGCAAAAACAGGTGAGTTTGATTCAGTTGTAATTGCTTTTTTTTTGGTGGGTTTGGTTTAATTTTATCTATTTAATATGTTGAATTTGGTGAAAAGGTGTTTGGGAAAAAGTGGGATTGACATTTTTTTGAGTTGTTTGGAGGATTAAATTAGCCTAAAAAGGGGTTTTTTTCTTGAGTAGTATGTTGATAAATTATATAGCTTTTTGTAGCGTTGACTATTTGGGGATGCTTTTTTTTCTTTTTTTTTTATCTATGAATTTCTATTGTTTAGTTTCAAATTTCTTTTGAGTCTTTAATACTTGGTTTCCCTTAAAATTGAAGCTAAAATGTTGAAAAATAAAGGGAAATTTTGATGTAGTTGGATTGACAATTTCTCTTCAAGATAATGGTGAAAGTGTGTGATATTGATACATTTGAGAAGTGGAGTGAAATTGGAGATAATGGATCACATAGTTATATTTTCAGTTGGATATGTTATTATGACTTTATTGAATTTACCATTTTAGTCTCATCAATTGGATATCTTGGCTTGTTGTAATTTGGAAATATGGGACTCATGGTTGCGGGTTATGAGTTTTCTATTTTTGTTATGTGTCATGACAGGCAACATAACATAATTGTTAGGTTGAAAAGCATAGTTAATGGACATATTCCTGTACTAGCCCTTGTTGATGGAGGAGGGTGGGTTAGCCGAAAGAGGGTTATGGTTCATACTCAATTAGGGGTTGTTTACTTTATTTACATTAAATAATGTATAAGTTAAGTTGTCTGATCGGATAAATATGTCTAAGAAACGGGAGACCAATGGGTTTAAGGAGGGCAAAGAGAGAAGAGGGTTGGATACTTGGATTATTTCTGGGCATTTTGGGTATTAATTTGTTTGGGGTGGCTTAATGTGGACAAGTGAGGGGTCCTAGCTTATTCCGTATAGCCATTTTAGCTTAATTGCTTAACGATTAAGCGGTAAAGAAACACTCATGTATGACTGAGCGAATAAGTTGCGTAGACCATTAAGCTCATTAAGTTGTAAGTAAACAACCCTTTAGTCATGTTGGAGTCTCACATCGGCTGGACTAGAACCACTTCACCTCAATATATGTCGGAACCTCCCTTCTCTCCTTAAGAGCTCTATTTGAAGGTCTGCCACTCTAGGGATTCAACATTCTTAGACAATTTTGCCCACCTAGCCCCCTCTTGACACTCCGGGACAATCTGTCCCCGTTTAGCCTCTGTTGGAGAGAGTGTGTTGGAGTTGGAACCTTTCTTCTCTTTTTAAGAACTCGTTTGGAGGGTAATCTAATGGGGTTCCACGTTTTCTTACATGTCACAAACTTGCTTTGTAGTTATATTTATTTCTGGAAGGCATACATGAACATGAACATGAAATATATATATATATATATATTGTATTCTCATGTTCTTCCATGTCTCTGCTTGAACCATCAAGATGGTCGACCTATTTCGTATATACAGCAAATGCAGAATCTTGAAATCCTTAGCTAAGCGATTAAGGCGTTTTTTCTATCCCTGTTGTGACTCTTTGTTTTCTAGATTCCAATTTATGATATGATTAGATGTCAAGATGAAAAAAGGAGCTTCTTGTCTAGGCTTCCCTTCAAGCCTTTTGGTAGGGACAATAATATAGTCTTTTGTCCATTTGAGCTTGTTCAAGTAGTTGTAACTTTCTCATAATAGCATAGAGGTTTATGAGTTTGCTGAATTCTTTTAATTTCTAGTGGTATTACTATTGGTAGCTATATATTTGTTGTTACAAACATCTGTCAATAGGAGAAAGTTCAAAGGAGAACCATAAATATTTTGAGAACATGTGAACCAACTATTCTATGTATATTATTCATGATGAATAACCCTGAATAATCATGAATATTATTCATCATGAATATCATGCATTTCATCTTGAATATTATGTATTTTTATCATGAATATCATGTATTTTTTATTATGAATAATTTCTAACATGAATATTCATCGTGTCATTCATCATGAATAAAACATGAATATTTGGTTTCCTAGTTCTCAAAATATTTACGGTTCTAATTTGAAAGCATGCCCCTCTTAAAGAAACCAATAAGGTTATTCCCGAAGGTCATTCGTTCGAGTCCTGAAAACATCTTTGCAAAATACAAAGGTATGACGGTCTCTAAAAATCTTGATATTCAGTCAACGGAGTTTTTGTAAAATCTTGAAACCAGGAGGTATTATTAAGTACCCATCAGGAAAAGAACGGTTAATGTGAAGGGCGTTTATCAATTTGTTATTTTTCCACACTCTGACGTAATCTTTTAAAATCTTGATATTCAGCCACCCGAGTTTTTGGAAAATCTTGAAACCAAGAAAATCGTTTTGATACACGGAGAAGGATTTGGAGCATGGTGCTGGTACAAAACTATCGCTCTGTTAGAGGAGTCGGGAATGCTTCCTACGGCCTTAGATCTTACCGGATCCGGTATTGATTTGAAGGACACAAATAACGTCACTTCATTGGAGGAGTATTCGAAACCGTTGATTGATTATTTGCAAAACCTACCAGAAGACGATAAGGTAACATATATTTCTACCTTTACGGCCACAACATTGCTTTTGAGACATTTGTTTATCTTAATTGCTTTATATGATCATTCTCGCACACTTTGCACAAGTTGGGGGTCTTCATGTAAACAACTGTTTTACTCTTATGGGTAGAGGTCAGATTTGTGTACATCTCACTCCCGACCCCACCTCGAGATAGGATATACTGGGTTTGTTTGGTTAATTTTTATGATATTTTATATCGTATTGTTTACATGTGAATTTGTGTAGGTAATTTTAGTAGGACATAGTAGTGGAGGTGCTTGCGTTTCGTATGCATTGGAGCATTTCCAACAGAAGATTTCCAAAGCGATCTTTTTATGCGGCACAATGGTTTCCGATGGACAAAAGCCGTTTGACGTGTTTGCTGAGGAGGTACGTGTTTTATGCACATAATGCCATTTTGTTTGCTATTATTCCTTTGAGGGTAGTTCATTACCCATGATTCAAAGATGCTAAAGCATAGGATACCGGAAATCATGAGTCACTTAAAGGGCCATGTTTGGTAACCATAAGTTAGCTTAGTTTCTGAGCTTATTGAAAAATCCCCATTTGGATAGCCATAAGCTAATAAGCTCCAGGGTCTTCCTTCCACTTTCTTTTTCTTCCAATTATGCCCCTCATATTTTTCCGGTTAATTTTTCAACACGTCCCTTTAGTTCTTTTTACATTGTCAATTTGTCATGTAGCTTAGCATAGCAGCTACTTTTTACCAAACATGACTGTTTTATCAGCTAGATAGTAGCTGGTTTTTACCAAACATGACTGTTTTATCAGCTAGCATAGCTGGTTTTTCAAACATGACTATTTTGTTAGCTAGCTTAGCAGCTGGCTTTGATCAAACATAACTATTTTATCAACTAACTTATCAACTAACAACTAGCTTATTAAGCTAGTTTGGCAGGCATAGCCTAAATAGATTTCACGTCTTTTGTACCCGATGTACACTTTGATTTTAAATAGATTTCACGGGTTGTAATTAGTTTGGTTGGTAAGGTAAAGGATCGTGTGAGAAGTTGAGTTAACGGTGAGAAGCGTGAGAAGTGGATCTGAACCGTTGATCTCTTTTAATTTCAAGCCCTCCCATGAATTGCGGCTTAGAAGGAAATTGATCTGGTGCATCTTATCTCGGTGCATCTCATCCTAATGTGCGTCCATTTCTCATCTAACGGTTGATAACCACCTCACACGCTTCTGACCGTTAACTCAACTTCTCATCGGAACCCAACCCTGGTTGGTAATTGGATGCAACATGTTAATTGGTTTGATCTCAGTTTTCATGTTCGACTATTCTCATATAAATTCTCCTTTCCCAGCTTGGATCTGCAGAACTCTTTATGAAGGAATCCAAGTTCCTAATACACGGAAACGGTAAAGACAATCCTGCAACTGGATTCATGTTCGAGAAGCAACAAATGCGCGGATTGTATTTCAATCAATCTCCTACAAAGGTAATTTTTTACCCCCGGACGTTATCTCTACACAAATTTACATTAACGTAGTAATTACATTCATGCATTCTTCGATAAACTTTGTTGATAAACGTAGATTTAAAGCATAAACATACGAGAAACCTAAAAACCAAATCAAACGATCCGAGTATATCCCACTAGACGCACTCCCATGTCAGCATCGTAGATTTGTATCGCGTGTTGACTTTTCTCACGACATCCGTGGTTGACTTATTTCAGGATATCGCTCTAGCTATGGTTTCCATGAGACCCGTCCCACTCGGACCCATAATGCAAATACTCTCACTAACCAAAGAAAAATACGGAACGGGCCGTAGGTTCTACGTTCAAACGCTCGACGATCACGCACTTTCGCCCGACATCCAGGAAAAGCTCGTGAGGGAAAATCCACCGGAAGGCGTTTTCAAGATCAAAGGTAGTGATCACTGCCCTTTCTTCTCTAAACCGCAATCGCTGCACAAAATTTTGCTCGAGATTGCGCAAATCGCATAGCAATACGGTTTACGTGTAAGTGTCGGGAACGATAGAATCAGAGATGTTTTGTTTCTATATATTTGTATTTTTCATATTATTCTGAAATGTTTAGGTAAGTTGTTATATTTGTTCATAGTTGCAAGTGAAAAAGAACATTGATATAGCATCTTTTTTCACACTCCATTTAATACATAATAGATCATATGGTATGAGTTTACACATGTACATGATATACCCTACCATCATATTATATACATACATGGTATACAAGTTCATATATGTACATGATACACCCGACATCATATGATATACATACATGGTATACTAGTTCATATATATATATATATATACATATATAGGGGCGGGTTCAAATGAAAACCGAGTTCTGGTTGTGAACATGAGGACAAAAGGAGAGTGTGTCACGTGTCCACACCTTCACGAGTCTTTCATTTATCATTCAGGATGAATAATATTGCATTCAGAATGGATAATACATCATGATGAAATACTTGGATCATGAATGTTGTATTATTTATCGTGAATAGTGCATGAACGTTCACCTTCGTTATTCGTACTGAATGTGGATAACTAGGGACATGTGTCACGTTCTCTTTTGTCCCCTTTTGCGAAAACCTGGTTCGCAATTGAACTTTTCCATTATATATACATGACACACACTGCATCATACTATATGCATACATGGTATGAGTTCATATATGTTCATGACATACCCTCCATCATATTATACGAGTTACATATGTGCATGATACACCCGACTCGTATCATATACATGCATGGTATACGAGTTCATATATGTACATGATGCACCATGCCATCATATACATGTGGAAATTTGAGTTTCTATGCTTAATGTCACCTCTAATATGAAACACATGCTCATGTGCCGTTTGTTTTTTAAGAGGTCTAAAGTCTGAAGTTTTATTTTAGTTATGATTAATAAGAGGCGGTGTGTAAAAAAGTCTGAACGATTCAGACTTAAGAGCCATTAAGAGGTTTTTTAAAAAAAAAAAACAACCCCTCAGTGTTACCACCCTCTGAAAAATATGCTTAGCTTTCAAAGTACTCCACAAGGTTCTCATGTTTCTTAATACAAAACATGTTTGATGGGGCCCATCGAAACTTCCTCGTTTACGCTATCTCAATAGTCTCAACATTATCTTGATCCATAATTGATTATATGTGGATTTATAAGGTGACCCGCTTGTACTTTCGTACTTTCTTTGTCACGACTGTTTGATTTAGTTGTCATGACACCATCTCGATATAAAATTTGTTATTTAATTATAGATTTGTAAGGCGGTCCACTCTGATCTTCCTTGCTTTCTTTCTCTCGATGGTTTGATTTTGTTGTTCATGTAAATTGAAATTTTTTTACATTTATCTTGAAACAAACAAAAGGTAAACATATTTTCATGGAGTAGATATCGAGTTTATATCGAATACATCCATATAATCGATATTGAATTTTAATGTACATCAAACGACTATTGAACACATCGAGCTTGTACAAATTCATAGAAAAAACAAACGTTGTGTAGCTTGTTCATACAATTTGAAGGAGAAAACATAAATTGTGTTGTTTGTACATTCAAGTGCATCCATCGAGCTTGTCCAAATGCACGTAGAAGAAAACATAACTCAAGTGCAGTGTGTCACCTCTTACTTATCGAGTAAGACTCCAGGTCCTTGTCAGTACTCTTACCGGGTAAGATTCTCAATCTTTGTCATGTTCATTCGATAAGGTAAAATGATCGGGTAAGCGTGTAACACCCGGAAAATTCAAAATAAGCATCACTGTTCAAAATCCCCGTTTTGAGAGAAGTCTCGTCTTGGAAATCATTTAAGAACCTTGTAGACTCGGCGTGGGCACTTAGATCGACAAAGCGAAGAAATCGGAACGTGTCATGCTTGGCGCGACCTTGCCACGCGACTATGACAAGTGTCATAGTCGCTAGTCACAATCGCGGAAGATTGGATGGTCGCGGTACGAGTCCTGCGACAGTGACTTGCAACAGTGACAGTGGCACAATCGCGTGTCACTGTCGCGGCGATGGTACCGAGAGTGGGGTGAGGCTTGCGACTATGACTCGCGACAAATGCCCTTGGCACTGTCGTCGGGCATTGTCGCCCACGGGGTCCTGAGAGTTTAAAATCCCATTTTCATCCCAATCAACCTCATTTCTCTCCCATCATATTTCAGACCCGATTTAGAGAGCCTCTTAGGCGATTTTCACTCCTTAAACTCCTCTCCTCATTCTTTGCAAACCTAGGGTTTGTTAGGGTCAAGTATGGATCACCAAGAGCTTAAGCTTGTGGGTTCAAGTGTTGTATCCAAGGTAATCTCCTCCATTCTTCACCCTAAAAGCTAGGGTTTTGGTATTTCTTTCCTTATTCCATTTTGTTGAGATTTAATGGAGTTATGAGGATATTTTGTGTCTAAGGATCTTGGTTGAGAGTTTGGAGCTAAGGATCTAGGAGGTTTCAAGTCTTCCTTCAAAGAACTCAAGTGGTGTTGGTAAAACCTATATTTAGTCTAAATCTAGCAAGGTGAGTTCTAGTTGCTTTGAAAAACTATATACATGTCAAAATGCGTATATTTTGGTGTTTGGAAAATATGTTTACGGATTTACCTTAGTTTAACAAGTCTTGTGAGCATTTGCATATTTGCACAAAATGTGTCAACAAACTCTTGGGAAATGGTTTACAATATTTTATGAAGTGTTTTGGTGTTTTACCTGAAATGGTTAACTGCTGATAAGTTTGGGTCTTTTGAAAATGGTTAACTTTATAAATGTGCATATAGTGCATATCTTTGTTGTTTTGGGCATTTCGATAAATGTGTTATAAAGGAATGGGTTTTGAAGAATTATTACGTAAATAGGAATTTGGTCGGAAATACACTTTTAAGTATTTTGTTGGGTTATATGCATAATTCGGGAAAAGAGATGTTTGGAAAATGTAAGGGCATGAGTCCTATGGCTTTGGGTCATTCCCGACTTTGGAAAAACAATTGTAGAAGTGGAAAACCTTTTTAGCCTTGGGCCGGAGGCCAATGGTAAACTGTAAATCAAAGATTTTGGAAAAATGTGTATTTTGGGATATGTACCCATATTGGCTCTCGTGTTTTAGCCCAATGTCTATTAAGCCTCTTGGGGCTTAATTTGTACTCGGTGGAGTCTTGAGAACTCTTGTTCGTTTTGGTAGCTCGTTGAGGAGCCTTGGACGTATGGTGTACCTAGTTGCATCCTATGTGAGAGTTACATGTGTCGAATGCGTTAGTTCATTCTGTTGAGTCATGTAACGGTTTAGACTGTAATGCATTGGATTCATAGGCATATGAGTCGTCATGTTCATCATGGAGTTTAGTTGTCCATGTTTGAGTCTAGTGAGTCGTCCCCAAGTCATGTTGATTTTGTAAGCTTGTGGTGGTGCTCTTGGAGAGTCGTATACGGAGCTAAGTCTTACGGTGGTGCCCATGGTGAGCCGGATACGGGGACTTGTGACTTTGTGGTGAGACTCATCTAGAGGTCGAGTAGACACTAGGACCAGTGGTGTCTTGCGGTGGTAGCTCAGATGAGCCGGATACGGGGAACCATGGTCTTATGTGGAACTAGGAACGTTGATACGTGGATTAACTTTGTGTGCCTGCCACATTCGATGGAATCGGGTATCCCCCGTCACCTAAAGGTGTTATCTTGGGTATTCTCTTATCCATGCCATCGGTGTTAAAACGTACCATTTTATTTACACAAAGAGTCTTTTGACGAAATACCATGTGGGTGCGTTTTGGGAGACTTGGGTGTCGAATAATTATTTAAAATGGATGTTTGGAAATTAGAAGTAACTTGTTTAGCAAATAAAGCCTCTTTATAATCAGTATTTCTAAAATGGCCTTATTCGGAGTAAAACGTTCACTTTATGTAACACCCTAAAAATAGGGATAACAAAAATCCGGAAAACGGACATGAGGTATGCTAAAATTGCCATAGCAAGAGCCTCCCAAAAATGGGGAATATATATTTAAATAACCTGTTTAATCACAATTGTAATTTAACGGACAATAAACAACAACCAACTAATCTAATTTCTACATCTAGAAAAGAGATTACAAAAAGGGTTGTCATATATAGACCCAAACGGTCTATATCCAAAAGTATAACGCGTCCATGTGCAATTCCCCAAGCTCTCACCCCAAAGCAACTAAACCCGCTTAAGACCGCCGCCGCTAGAACCTGAGATACACATTGACACCAAACAAGTGTTGGACCAAAAAAGCGTAGTGAGTTGAACAATAGTAAGCATGCATGAACAGTCACATTTCTTATCAGCAGTTAACCATAGTTCAACAAATGTGGAGTCAATAGGGGAGACCATAGCACCAATCAAGTCCCACCCAAGAGTCGATATACCTTGATGCCCTTAACAAGGAACACCCCAAAGGCCCGACACACCCAAAGACTATCGCTAAGAAAATTCCCCGAATGGCGGAGGTCTAGGCACATACCATCACAGTGGCGCCCAAGACTATATCCTCCTAGTGTTCTGACTTGGTTCGTCCACATAACATTTATAAGGGGTCCTTTAGGTATATTTCAACCCACATAATTCAATACCAACTACGGTATAATATTACCACCTTATCCTCGTGATGTCTAACAAAAGACCCAATGTAAATCATGTTCATCATGCATATAAACATATCACCAAAATGGTGTTCCAACTAGAATCATCATAATACCCATATATGCATACATTTAACATATCAAGGTACCCACATTATGTATCTATGAGACAAATCCCAAATAATGATACATATAACAATAATCATGGCAAATCACCCTTATATATACATCCTCCAACTATTTTCATGAAGAAATCCCCAAACATTTGAACATATAGAGATAAAGTAACAAATAGGAGATTATGATGTGTATCTAGTTTTAACAAAGGTTTAGTAAACTCACAATCTAGGTTTTGAACCCAAAACCTAGAAAATATGGAAACCCTAGAAGTTGGAAAAGATGAGACTTGAAGGTGAGAAATGAGAATCTTGAAGAACACTTCAATGGGGACACTTGGATGAAGCTTGATGACCACTTAATGCTCCCAACAACCCAAATCCCTAGAAATGAATGAGGTAGGTGATGAAACCCTAAAAATCGCCTCCAATAAGAGCTCTCCCGTTTTTGTAAAGTGTTAATGTGAGAAACAAGACTGCCAAAGTGTTTTTAAATCAACCAGACCACGCGGGCGATAATGCCCGGCGATAGTGCCATGGGCACTATCGCTTGTCACAACCGCGGAGGTCCCCACCCCCACGGTACAAGCCCGACGATAGTGCCTTTGGCGATAGTGCCAAGGCACAATCGCGTGGCACAATCGCTGGCATCCAACAGCCCACGGTACGTCTCTAGCGATAGTGCCTTCGGCGATAGTGCCAATGGCACAATCGCCAGACACAATCGCTGGCATCCCAAAACAGTCCGAAACTTAACCAAATTCGATGGTGAGGGCGAGGTTTGAAAGATTAACAAAGGTAATTCAATACATGACATTTTAACATAATTCAAGATCATAAAATGTACACAAAGACACACATTCACACATAAGCGAAATCAATGCATTAAGGGAGACATAACACTTACCTTAAGAATTTACGGGTGTTACACTTTAAATGTTTTATATGATGAAAACTGCTTTAACTCACTAGGCGTTAAGCCTACCACTTTTTCTTTTCGACATGTATATCAGGTCTTAGATGGATCTGTGTAGCGAGTGGAGCTTGGTAGAAGTTCCGGTAGGATGGCTTTAGTGACGTCACCTGGTTTGGTGAAGATAGCAACTTTGGTGGTTTTAGTAACACCCGACTAATGGTGTCCCTAGTTTGTGGGACTGGATAGTTCCGTTAGAACTCTGATACATTGTTGTAGTGATTCTTCCTTGTAATTTTAGATATTTTGTAACACCCCGAGTTTCGAGAGGTATCAATTCAAGTTAATACAGAAACCGATATATAAAGGAAAAATAAGATATTTAATCTTGGACTTGAATTCTAGATTTTATAGTCTAGATGGATGAATGATTCAATTACGAGTCCAACGGTTCTTTCCGGAGCAAAAACGGAGCTATAACGAAGAATTTACGGCCAAAACAGTATCAAGAAGAAAATCAGCGGAAGCGGGCGACTTATGCCGCAACCTAAGTCGCGGCACAAGTCGCGAAATCCACTGTTCCAGCTTAAATCGCGATTTTTTAGCCCCAAACTTCATTTCCTCATAACTTTTGATCCACAACTCCGATTTGGGTGATTCAAAGTGACACGATTTCGTTTTTGAGAGCTCTTCAAGGATCTAGCAAGAGATTGGAGGTCTATTGGAGTATAAAAGAGTATTTTGTGGTGGTAAGCTCCTCATCTCTTCCATTTCATCTTCTTCACCGAGTTTTCTAGGGTTTCACCCACCCTTTGTGCTTCCTTTCATAGATTGGAGATTTGTGGCCATTTTGGTGAACTAGAAGTGTTTTGGTTGGTGGATTCAAGCTTGGGTTAAGGTAATCCTCTATTCTCTTAAGTTATGGAAGTTAGGGTTTCGGTATTAGTTGAGGTATTCATGTACATGGTTTGGGAAACGATTCTTTGTGGTTGATTATGTTTATGTATGGATTTAGGTTTTGGAAGTTTTGTCTTGAGAATTCAAGTGTTCTTCAAAGGAGCTCTAGTTGGAGGAAATATCTAGATTTAGCCTAAATCTAGCAAGGTGAGTTCAAGTTGATTTGTGAAAACGGTGTACATGCCAAAATGTCTATTTTTAAACATTTATGTGTTTAAATGAAATTATCAACTGTTGGGTTATTTGGTAACTTTTGTTTACTTAAAGTGTTTAACTTATTAAACCTTGTAAAACATCATATTTGGGATGTTGGGATATTTTTATAAATGTGTCACAAAGGAACATGTTTTAGTAATTATTGCATAAACGGATATTTGGTCAAAAAGGCACTTTTGCGTGTTTGTCGAGTTTTATGCATCATTCATGAAATGGGGTATTTTGGAAATGGAAAACCTTTTGGGTTTTTGGGCCGAAGGCCAATGGTAATTTGAGGATCAAATATCTTGGAAAAAAAAGGGTATTTCGGTCTATGTAACCAAGTGGGCTCTCGTATTTTAGCCAAACGTTCATAATGCCTTTTGGGGCTCGGTTTACACTCAAATGAGTCTTTGGAACACTTGTTCAGTTTTGGTAGCTCGTTAAGGAGCCTTGGACGTATGGTGTACTTAGTTGCATCTTATTTGAGAGTTACATGTTTTGAATGCGTTAGTTCATTCTTTTGAGTCATGTAACATTTTAGACTGTAATGCATTGGATCCATAGGCATATGAGTCAGTTGGTTAATGGGGACTTTATCGGTTTATCCCCGTCTTGGAACTGGATATTGTTATGGCCAGCGGGAGGACTCGAGGTAGATATCGTGGGTGGTTGAACTCGACGACCGTGTAACCTTTATTGAGGGCTCGAGGTAGATATCGTGGGTGGTTGAACTCGATGCCCGTTTGTAATCCAGTCCGGTTACTCATCGTGGAATTCAGTGTCCGCGTTTGAATTCTAGTTAGTGGTCCCCAAGTCATGTTGACTATGTAAGCTTGCGGTGGTAGCTCTGCAGAGCCGGATACGGAGCTAAGTCTTGCGGTGGTGCCCATTGTGAGCCGGATACGGGGACTTGTGGCTTTGGTTGTGACACTCATTAGAGGTCGAGTAGACACTAGGATCAGTGGTGTCTTGCGGTGGTAGCTCAGAGGAGCCGTATACGAGGAACCATGGTCTTATGTGAAGCTCGAGAACATTGATAAGTGGCTTAACTTTGTGTGCCCGCCACTTTCAATGGAATTCGGGTATCCCCCGTCACCGAAAGGTGTTGTTTTTGGGTATTGAGTTTTATTATCCAAGTTTTCGGTGGCGTTGTGTATATCTAGGTTATCCTAGATTTTATGGGTTGAGTATTAAGTTCCACCCGAATTTTGGGTGTTTTGGGACATGAGGTGTTATTTACATTTTTATAAATTTAAGTATCGAACTATGACCCCGTTTTGGGTGAGTTTTGTGTTGCATCGTTTTATAAGAAATGTGTGTTTGGGAGCATTGTCTTTAAAAGTGAATATTATGGAAAGTGTGTCGTTTCCATTTTAAAGTAATATTATTTCAAAGGAATCTCGCTTTAAACTGGTTTCCCTGTTTTTAAAGATATAGTTGTTCATGTTAAAACTCTTGAGCTCACTAGGCGTTAAGCCTAACCCTTTTATTTGTCGGCATGTGCATCAGGTCCCTAGCGGGGGTTCAGTTCTAGCGGTGCTATGAAGAGTTGAGCCTTAGCCTTTCACAAGAGTAAGTAGTTGGTGAAGTCTTCCGCAAGTTGGAGTTAGTAACTGTTGTTGGGTTTAGTAATACCCGTTCTTGTCATAGATTGTATGTATAAAATGAATGTATGTATTGAGGTTAATTCTTAAATTGTGGTTGTAGACGAATCAATTATTGATATATTTAGAAAAATTTTAATAAGTTGCTATTTCCATATTTGAGGGTGTTACATATTTGTTGTTTCAAAGCTTTATATTTAAGAGTTTTCGGAAGTTTTAATTTGTATGCTATTTTCGGATTTTAGGGGTGTTACAAGTTGGTATCAGAGCTCTAGTTTAAGTGAACTAGGTATGGATCTTAGATGCCTAGACTTAAGCTGAGACTTTAAGTTATGAATTGTTCGTTAGGAATAGAACTTCTAAGTCGAGTGTGGGTTGAAGTGGTCGATAGAAATGCATTAATTAGGGGTCATGACTATGGTGACGAGGATTCTTATGTATATTATGTTCGTAATTTCAATTAGCTACTGCTATTATGAATATACTGTTACGTGAGAGTGCTTGACTCTATCATTATTACGATGCTTGAGATATGCGTTAGGATGTTGTAAGTTGTGGCTATAGTATTGGTTTAAGATTCTTAATCCCCTTCTCGTGTGTGTCAGAAAAGAATGGCGGATGCAGGAAGAGAAATGCAAACTCAAGAGGTGAATCCTCAGGGCGAGTTGTTAGATAACGTGGTTCGATTGATGAAGTCGGCTATGGAGCAACAAGAGGATAGAATAATGAAGGCGTTGGAGGTCAGAGACGAGAATGACCGGAGACGCGAAATAATTAACGAACCTGATGTGCGGAGTCTTGGTGGCACCGGGAATGTGACTCGGCTGAAGGATCTTGTTGCTGCTAACATGAAGTATAACGAGAGGGCCCGCACATACAAGAACTTTCTATATAGCAAACCGCCAGAGTTTTCAGGGACTGACAGCCCAGTGACGTGCTTGAATTGGATCCAAGAGATGGAACAAGCATTCGACACTAGCGAGTGTGAGGAGGGGCAAAAGGTGAAATTTGCCTCCCGCATGATGAGGGTCCGAGCTCTTACTTGGTGGAACGTCACCAAAACCACTATGGGAACTGCTATTGCGTCATCATTAACGTGGGACACATTCAAGAAACAGGTGTTGGACGAATTCTGTAACGAGCGGGCGATAGACAGAATAGAAGATGAGTTCCGAGCCCTAAAGAAAAGAGATATGTCGGTGAGAGAATACTCCAATCTCTTTATGGAAAAGCTGGATTTGGTTGGACACATCGTTCCAAGTGAGAAGGACAGGGTCAAGGCTTACATGAATGGACTACCAGCCCGCATGAAGGCGATGGTCCGGTGTTCCAAGGCTTCCACTCTTCGGGAAGCGATAGAAGAATCGCAAATTCTGGAAGACGTTCATTCCCGGGGCGAGGAAGAAGAGACGGAGTTTTCCGAAAAGAGGAAACAGGAGGACCGATGGAGTCTACCCCACGAATACCATAGCTATGAAGAAGAGAAGAAAAGTAGCCATCGCAGGAAGTCGAAGTGGTGTCGCGGATGTCGAGCTAAGCATGCGGGGAGATGCAACCCCAACCCTTTGACGTGTCTTAAGTGTGGCATGTTAGGTCACTCCTACCGGGCTTGTTCCATTAAGGGCACTATCTGTTTTGTGTGCAAAGAGTCGAGTCATATCAAGAAGGAATGCCCTTGTACAGGGATCAGTGAAGGATCGGGAAGTGGGCACAACGTGCCCAGATTGGGATGGCGTGTCGGTGACGACAGGTATGTTCCCACTTGTTGCGCTCCATGGTGTAGTTAAGTTTTAGTGTTCAAGTCTTTGCTAGAATGGTTCGCCACCATCTCGTTGAATGGATAAGTGGTGCCAGTTTCTGGTACCGGATACTGGAGATCGAGGTTATTAGCGCTTCTAGGAGCCTAGAGGGCCGGTATGGGGGCACTGGTGCCAAGTCGAGTGGTTGAGGTTCGAATTGATGATAAAGAGAGATTAGGAGTATAAGTAATAAGCTTCGGGGTTGATGACCGATTGATGTGGTTAGTTGATTGATAACCAATATAGGGATTCAATCTGAAGACGTTGGTAATTGGAGTTAGATAGTACCGGTGTGAGATGAGGTTTCTTGAGGCGATTCGAGTGTCGGTTTGTTTAGAAAGATCAAGAAAATGTTCCGCCTGTGACCATAGAAGGAGTCGTTGGCAAACAACCACTAAGAGTTTGGGATGTTGTCCATAGAAGCTAATAAGATAAGCGGTAGATAGAATTTGGTCATAGAACGCAAGGATGATCTGTGTGACATTTTGGAAGACCCTGCTAAGCGAGACTTTTAAAAGTTAATAAATCCATGAGTTGGTCGACTCGAGGTTAACGCGGACTTGCAGACTAAACCAAATCCTAGACTTAAGATTTTGGCTTATGGTAAGATAGAGCAACCTTTATTATGACAAGTGGAATCAACCCCCCAAGCGATGACGACACTCGGTCGGGTATGACCAAGTAGATGGGTTGGAGTGCAATCAATTAGGAGCCTAGAGGGACCTTCTAGGCAAGGGATGAAACTAAGTTGTAAATGCTATTAGGATTGTGGAAAACTTTGGAGGATTGCTAACTCTAAGAAAGGTGGGGAACCTTAGTAATCACGTTGATGGCTCATGTTAGGATCTTGCCTTTACTTGATAGTGATTCTAACTGTTGTTGGTGTGCTAACCTTTCCTTACAACTTGTCTGAGGGAGAGCTAAGTTGAGATCAATGGCGGTCTTAGGAATGATTTTTGAGTTATGAATGGCCAGGGTCATCCGTAGGGTTGTTCTTAACCCGGACTCTCAGTTGAGGGTTCTAAAGGAATCTACCAGAAGGTGCGAACCGAGAGTGCACCTTTCGAGCATATGGAATTTGGTAGGCCAGTAACTCGTCACCAAAACCTCGGGGATCAAGGGATAGTTGGAGGTTTGAGATCGAGAATTCGTCCAAGTCTTTCGGGTGACAGACCTTGAGAAGGGTTGTCACGGCCTATATGGTGGTGGAACCACTTCCCGTAACCCTGTTGAGTACGTACGAGGGTGCGTTGCAAAGTAAAATAGATGCGGTACCCCTTGATCAATGCTTGCTCGGTGGCAAGATTGCTTGTCAAGTATTGTTTTTGCGTTTAAAGAGCCAAGTTTTGGGTGTAGCGCGCATTTAGTAAGTTTGGATTCGTTGGTAGTGCTCCATGCCCCGTGAAGTTTTGAGATTTCGGGTCAAGATTTTGGGTCAAGATTTCGAGGACGAAATCATTTTCAAGGTGGGGAAGACTGTAACACCCAGAAAATTCAAAATAAGCATCACTGTTCAAAATCCCCGTTTTGGGAGAAGCCTTGTCTTGGAAATCATTTAAGGACCTTGTAGACTCGGTGTGGGCACTTAGATCGACAAAGCGAAGAAATCGGAGCGTGTCATGTTTGGCGCGTGGTCACAATCGCGGAAGACTGGATGGTCGCGGTACGAGTCCTGCGACTGTGACTCGCAACAGTGACAGTGGCACAATCGCGTGTCACTGTCGCGTCGATGGTACCGAGAGTGGGGTGAGGCTCGCGACTATGACTCGCGACAATGCCCTTGGCACTGTCGCCGGGCATTGTCGCCCACGGGGTCCTAAGAGTTTAAAATCCCATTTTCATCCCAATCAACCTCATTTCTCTCCCATCACATTTCAGACCCGATTTAGAGAGCCTCTTAGGCGATTTTCACTCCTTAAACTCCTCTCCTCATTCTTTGAAAACCTAGGGTTTGTTGGGGTCAAGTGTGGATCACCAAGAGCTTAAGCTTGTGGGTTCAAGTGTTGTATCCAAGGTAATCTCCTCCATTCTTCACCCTAAAAGCTAGGGTTTTGGTATTTCTTTCCTTATTCCATTTTGTTGAGATTTAATGGAGTTATGAGGATATTTTGTGTCTAAGGATCTTGGTTGAGAGTTTGGAGCTAAAGATCTAGGAGGTTTCAAGTATTCCTTCAAAGAACTCAAGTGGTGTTGGTAAAACCTATATTTAGTCTAAATCTAGCAAGGTGAATTCTAGTTGCTTTGAAAAACTATATACATGTCAAAATGCGTATATTTTGGTGTTTGGAAAATATGTTTACGGATTTACCTTAGTTTAACAAGTCTTGTGAGCATTTGCATATTTGAACAAAATGTGTCAACAAACTCTTGGGAAATGATTTACAATATTTTATGAAGTGTTTTGGTGTTTTACCTGAAATGGTTAACTGCTGATAAGTTTGGGTCTTTTGAAAATGGTTAACTTTATAAATGTTCATATATGTAACACCTCATAAATCAGAGTAAATTAAAACCTAGAAATCTGACAATATAACGAATGTAAAACCATAACTTTTCATAAATGGGATCAGTCCTCCAGACTATACAATCCTATACAAGGATTTCATCAAAAGAATGGGACTTAACAATGCCCAGCAATAATACTAATCAATCCCAAAAACCTCGAGACTCAAAACTCGTCTCTCCAAAAACCCCGACAACCCACCGCTAATGGAAACCTGATACACATACCATTTGAGAAAAAGTGTCAGACTTAAAGCCTGGTGAGAACATACAGTTTATGAAGCTCAAAAGATAAAACATTTGCATCAAGATAACATTTCCAAAGAGATTAAGTTTACAATGTAGGTCCTCGCCACAATCGGGCTTTTTCGTTATAAACATACCACAAAAGGACCGAAAACAAAATATTTTACCAAGGATCGTGGCGTAACACAAAGTTAGGCCAACAATCCGAGTTACGAGCTAAACCAATTGGAGTCCGCGGATACGAATCACAAAGTCCGTGCTTCAACGTGAGATCAAGCCCCAAGCGCAAAACCAAGGTATACTCCTTCACTAGGATCACTATGAACCATGGCTAGTATCCGGCCTCACATAACCGTACCAAGTTGCCCCCGAGGAACAAGTGATCCATAGCTACAATTCTGGGGAATGTAACATCCCAACAATACAGTCTACTCCAAAACCTAGGGATCCACTAGTAATGGTAAGGACTCGTCACAACAACGTATGTGACCAACCATAAATAAACATATGGTATAAATACATTTTATAAACAAAATGTTATTTCCAGTTCAACTTCTGGTAAGAATGAAAAGCATTTAAAAGAAGTTCCTTTGAATATTTCTTCCGCATAAACGCACAGGTAAAACATCATTTTACTTTTAAAATAAGATAAGATCAAAAAGGTAACTTTTGATATGTATACAGTTTAAAATGATAGTAGGAACTCACCTCTGTTTCCTTCTTCTTAACGAGCGCTACCTATGACAACACCGAAAGAATCGGTAAGTCGAAATACAGATAAACCTCTCGTTACTTGAATAGGACTCAAAGACACAGAAGCTAACAACTTAACAGAACCTAATCCGGTTAAAGGCAACAACCGGTCGAACACCTCCCCGGTCCAACACTACCCCGGTCGAACACTACTCCGGTCGAACAGGCAACACCGATCGAAGGACAATCCGGTCGAGTCAACCATCCGGTCGAAGGACCATCCGGTCGAGTCAACCATCCGGTCGAAGGACCATCTCCTTCGTTCATCAAGAACAGTTCGATGCAGATGATGAACAACACGATGCAGAACCCAGATCCAAATGAGAAATACTCAGATCTCAACATGGAACGGTTCAAAACCTTCACAACAAGATTCTACGCGGCTAAAAGCATTCAGATCAAAGCATTAAGCTAGATTCGTACCTCGATTTGCCCGAAATGATCGACCCAAAAACAAGCTTCTTCCTGCCTCTTCCTTCTTCTCTCTGACTTCACCAAAACTAAAACTGATCAAATGAGATATTTAGAAAATATCTCAGATTTGATTTGTTTATATATAGCCCAAGTTACAGATTACCCCCTTGAACTTTGGGTAAAGGTCAACTTCTCACCCAATCCCAAAATTCAGGGTGTTACAATCCTCCCCAACTTGGGAATGATTTCGTCCCCGAAATCCAACTATACAAAGAGATGGGGATATCTACGCTTCATATCCTCTTCAGATTCCCAAGTCACATTTGCTCCTCGGTGATGCTTCCACTGCACCTTGACCAAAGTGACTTCCTTATGACGCAACTTCTTAGTCTTTCTCTCTAAGATGGCGTCGGGTTCTTCCACACAACGGTTACCTTCGTCAACCCTTAACTCTGAGAGGGGAATGACGCTGTCTTCTACCGCCAAACACTTCCGGAGGTAGCAGACATGAAACGTGTTGTGTATTCTACTCAACTCCGATGGCAGTTCCAACTGGTAGGCCTGCAACCCTACACGCTTAAGTACTTTGAAAGGTCCGAGGAAACGAGGACTCAGCTTCCCACGTTTTCCGAACCGTATGATGCCCTTCCATGGCGATACCTTAAGCATAACGCGGTCGCCTACTTGGAATTCCATCGGTCGCCTCTTCTTATCGGCATAGCTCTTCTGACGATCTTGAGCCGCTTTCATCCTCTCTCTAATACACTTGACCTTATCGGCAGTCTCTTGCACGATTTCAGGTCCGGCGAACTGCTTCTCTCCTGCTTCCAGCCAACACACGGGAGTCCGACACTTTCGCCCATACAATGCTTCAAAAGGTGCCATCCCAATACTCGAGTGGTAACTATTGTTGTAAGCAAACTCTACCAAAGGCAGGTGAGAGTCCCAACTACCCCCGAAATCGATGACACAAGACCTCAACATGTCTTCCAAGGTTTGGATCGTTCGTTCGCTCTGCCCGTCGGTCTGCGGATGGTAAGCCGTACTCAACTTAACTCGCGTACCAAGCTCTTTCTGAAACCCATCCCAGAAGTTCGAAGTGAACCGACTGTCACGATCCGACACGATCGACAACGGTATTCCATGCCTCGAGACCACCTCATCGATATAAAGCTTTGCCAACTTATCCATCGGTAAAGTCTCGCGCATAGGCAGAAAGTGAGCGCTCTTCGTCAATCTATCCACTATCACCCATATGGTATCGTGTCCCCGAAGAGTTTTAGGCAACTTCGTCACGAAGTCCATGGTGATATGCTCCCACTTCCACTCGGGAATCTCTAAAGACTGAAGACTCCCATACGGTCTCTGATGTTCGGCCTTAACTTGCGAACACGTCACACAACGCTCAACGTAACGTGCCACATCAAGCTTCATCACCGGCCACCAATAGTGCAACTTCAAGTCCCTGTACATCTTCGTACTTCCCGGGTGAATGGAATACTTGGACTTGTGTGCGTCTTCTAGCAACAGCTCACGGTTTCCCCCAACCTTTGGCACCCACACACGACCACTGAACAGTTTCACTCCGCGGCTATCCCCCGTTAAGAGTAAACGCTGTTTTGTCATGACTTCCTCTTTGAGATTCTCTTCTAACAATGCTTCCATCTGAGATGTCTTGATCTTCTCAATAAGGCTAGACACTAGCTCGATTCTTGAATGGGTAGCCCGAATACTCCCGCTATAGTTCTTCCGACTTAGCGCATCGGCCACCACGTTCGCCTTACCTGGATGGTAAAGCAATTCACAGTCGTAGTCTTTCAACAACTCGAGCCACCGCCTTTGCCTCATATTCAGCTCTTTCTGACCAAAGACATACTTCAGGCTCTTGTGATCCGTGTAAAGAGTACACTTCGTGCCGTAGAGGTAATGTCGCCAAAGCTTCAAAGCGAACACCACCGCTGCTAACTCCAGATCATGGGTTGGATAATTCTGCTCGTGTATCTTAAGCTGCCTTGAGGCATAAGCGATTACCTTGCCTCGTTGCATCAACACGCAACCCAATCCCATCTTTGAAGCGTCGCTGTACACCACGAAATCTTCCGACCCTTCAGGTAACGTCAAGATCGGAGCTTCACACAACTTCTTTTGAAGGATTCGGAACGCCTTCTCTTGGGTTTCGGTCCATTCAAACTTCACATTCTTCCGAGTCAGAACTGTCAAGGAAGAAGCGATCTTGGAAAAGTCTTGAATGAATCTTCTGTAGTATCCCGCCAGACCCAAGAAACTTCGGATCTCTGACGGACTCTTAGGAGGCTCCCAATTCATCATAGCTTCAATCTTGGAGGGATCTACTTTCACTCCGTCCCGAGTGACTACGTGCCCCAGAAATTGTACTTCCTTAAGCCAAAAGTCGCACTTGGAAAACTTGGCGTACAATCTCTCTTTTCTCAACACTTCCAGAACTTCACGAAGATGCTGCTCGTGCTCTGTCTCACTCTTGGAGTACACGAGTATGTCGTCAATGAATACAATGACCGACTTGTCGAGGAATGGTCGGCACACTCTATTCATCAAGTCCATAAACACCGCTGGTGCGTTCGTCAGACCAAAAGGCATTACAAGGAACTCGTAATGGCCGTAACGCGTTCTGAAAGCCGTCTTCGGAACATCTTCTTCTCTCACCTTCACTTGGTGATAGCCTGATCGTAAGTCGACTTTGGAGAAACAACCCGCTCCTTGAAGTTGATCGAACAAGTCGTCTATTCTCGGAAGCGGATACCTGTTCTTCACTGTAGCTTTGTTCAACTCACGATAGTCAATGCACATTCTCATTGTGCCATCCTTCTTCTTGACAAATAAGACCGGAGCTCCCCAAGGTGACGAACTCGGTCTTATGAATCCCTTCTCAAAAAGCTCTTGGAGTTGTGCTACCATCTCTTGCATCTCCGATGGCGCTAAACGATAAGGTGCTTTAGCGATCGGTGCAGCGCCTGGCACAAGATCAATCCGAAACTCTACCTGACGATCGGGCGGCAACCCGGGCAAGTCGTCCGGAAAGACATCTGGATACTCCCGCACGATCTTCACATCTTCCAGCTTGGACTTCTCTAACTTGGCATCGATCACATAGGCTAGGAAGGACGAACATCCTTTTACTAAACACTTGCGTGCTTTTGCCATTGTGATTATTGCCACTTCACCCTTTCTCTTTTCGCCATAGATGACCACGACCTCTCCAGAGAGGTTGGGAAGTCGAATCATCTTCTTGGAACACACAAACTCGGCCTGATTGTTTGACAACCAATCCATACCGATTACAACATCAAAACCCCCGATTGACATTGGTAGCAGATCGATCGGGAATTCTCTCCCTTCGATGCTAAGAGCACACTGCTTCAAAATTTCGTGGATCAGAACTTGCCTACCATCTGCTATTTCTACTACTAATGCATCCTCAAGACTAGTAGTGGGCATAGCAATTTTCTGACGGAATAATTCAGATACGAAAGAGAAACTAGCACCCGTATCGAACAAAATACGAGCAGGTACAGAGTTTATAAGAAAAGTACCCGATATCACATCAGCGGATGCTCTAGCCTCTTCGGCCGTCATCTGAAATGCTCGACTCTGAACCTTAGGAGGGTTATCCTTCCTTGCTGGCGCACTACCCGACACAAGCTTCGGGCAATCTCTCTTTACATGCCCCGGTGCCTTACACTCGTAACAGATGATTCCACTGACCGGGCAATCTCTGACAGTATGACCGGGCTTCCCACACTTATAGCAAACTTGAGAATTGTTGTAACAGTTACCGTGATGCTTAGTTCGACACCTCGGGCACCACTTAGCTTCCTGATAACTGCTGAAGTTGCGATTTCCGACAAAAGGTCGGGTCCTCTTGGGAGGTACTGAACTGTTCTCCCACTTTCTCTTTTCAGGCACCTCCACTGCCTTCTCAGCTTTGCCCTTCGCGAACATTTCCTCCATGAACTGAGCTTCCTCCACCATCTCTCGGAGGTTAGAAGCTTTGAAATTATGGACCATAGATTGCATGTCCGCTGGCAAGCCGTTGAGATATGCTTTCATCTTGTCTTTCTCTGTTTGGGCAACATGCCCCACCAGGCCAAGCTTCTCCATAAACTGACGGGTATACTCCCTCACCGTCAGGCTCCCTTTCACCAAAGACCGAAATTTTTTCTCAATTCGGTCCATGGTCCTCTCGTTGCAAAACTCCTCTAGCAGCTTCTTCTTGAACTCGGCCCACGACAACTGAGCCAGTACTTCCGGAGATAGAGTGGATTGGATGATATTCCACCAGATGAGTGCAGTGTCCCTCAGCAGTTGGGTACCAAACCGCACCCTCTGATCATCACCACATTCGGAAGAGCCAAAAGCTTGCTCAACCGCTCGGATCCACTTAATGCACACCACCGGGTCATCAGAACCGAAGAACTCTGGCGGTCCGCAACCCAGAAAGGACTTATAGGAACAACTCTTCCTGTTCCCCGGAGCTTCAGAACTCCTGCGCTCTACTGCCGTGACCCTTATACCATCATCACCAGAACCTACTACGACGTTCTCCACCACCGTCTCACTTCTCCGATGGTTCACGTCGCGGTCCTCCATCGCTTTTAGCAGAAACTCTTGCTGCTTGGCCATCTCTTCTCTCATTGCCAACATCACGCTGGCCAACAACTCTGACTGGGGATTAGCATCCCCTATAACTGGGTGAGATGAAGCCAGGTCCACACGCGGAGAGACCTCTGGCCCCCCACCTAGTATTTGTTGAACTGGCGGACGCACGACAACCTCAACTCCTTCCGGCTGATCAGCTGTGGAGGCTGTCGCTTCCAGACCGTCAACACGAGTACGCGGTCTACCACGCGTATTCACCATGCTGAACAACTTCACAGAACAAGAAAGAGATAAGAGAGAGATAGGAAAAACACGAAAGGAAAACGTACTACCACATTACCAATTGTCATAATAACAGCAAATCAAGCACTCTTACGTACAATATCCTCATAATAACATTAGCTAAGTGAAATTATGAACATACAACACATAACGGTTCTTGTCACCACCATTACAACGCCTGATAAACGTACTTTCCGTTGACTCTAAGACTAACCCATCTTAGGAGTTCTACCCGAATCTCGCGGATCAATTCTTAGCATACGCAGTCTAAGTCTAGACATCTTACATTCATGCCTAGTTCGCTTAAACTAGAGCTCTGATACCAACTTGTAACACCTCATAAATCAGAGTAAATTAAAACCTAGAAATCTGACAATATAACGAATGTAAAACCATAACTTTTCATAAATGGGATCAGTCCTCCAGACTATACAATCCTATACAAGGATTTCATCAAAAGAATGGGACTTAACAATGCCCAGCAATAATACTAATCAATCCCAAAAACCTCGAGACTCAAAACTCGTCTCTCCAAAAACCCCGGCAACCCACCGCTAATGGAAACCTGATACACATACCATTTGAGAAAAAGTGTCAGACTTAAAGCCTGGTGAGAACATACAGTTTATGAAGCTCAAAAGATAAAACATTTGCATCAAGATAACATTTCCAAAGAGATTAAGTTTACAATGTAGGTCCTCGCCACAATCGGGCTTTTTCGTTATAAACATACCACAAAAGGACCGAAAACAAAATATTTACCAAGGATCGTGGCGTAACACAAAGTTAGGCCAACAATCCGAGTTACGAGCTAAACCAATTGGAGTCCGCGGATACGAATCACAAAGTCCGTGCTTCAACGTGAGATCAAGCCCCAAGCGCAAAACCAAGGTATACTCCTTCACTAGGATCACTATGAACCATGGCTAGTATCCGGCCTCACATAACCGTACCAAGTTGCCCCCGAGGAACAAGTGATCCATAGCTACAATTCTGGGGAATGTAACATCCCAACAATACAGTCTACTCCAAAACCTAGGGATCCACTAGTAATGGTAAGGACTCGTCACAACAACGTATGTGACCAACCATAAATAAACATATGGTATAAATACATTTTATAAACAAAATGTTATTTCCAGTTCAACTTCTGGTAAGAATGAAAAGCATTTAAAAGAAGTTCCTTTGAATATTTCTTCCGCATAAACGCACAGGTAAAACATCATTTTACTTTTAAAATAAGATAAGATCAAAAAGGTAACTTTTGATATGTATACAGTTTAAAATGATAGTAGGAACTCACCTCTGTTTCCTTCTTCTTAACGAGCGCTACCTATGACAACACCGAAAGAATCGGTAAGTCGAAATACAGATAAACCTCTCGTTACTTGAATAGGACTCAAAGACACAGAAGCTAACAACTTAACAGAACCTAATCCGGTTAAAGGCAACAACCGGTCGAACACCTCCCCGGTCCAACACTACCCCGGTCGAACACTACTCCGGTCGAACAGGCAACACCGGTCGAAGGACAATCCGGTCGAGTCAACCATCCGGTCGAAGGACCATCCGGTCGAGTCAACCATCCGGTCGAAGGACCATCCGGTCGAGTCAACCATCCGGTCGAAGGACCATCTCCTTCGTTCATCAAGAACAGTTCGATGCAGATGATGAACAACACGATGCAAAACCCAGATCCAAATGAGAAATACTCAGATCTCAACATGGAACGGTTCAAAACCTTCACAACAAGATTCTACGCGGCTAAAAGCATTCAGATCAAAGCATTAAGCTAGATTCGTACCTCGATTTGCCCGAAATGATCGACCCAAAAACAAGCTTCTTCCTGCCTCTTCCTTCTTCTCTCTGACTTCACCAAAACTAAAACTGATCAAATGAGATATTTAGAAAATATCTCAGATTTGATTTGTTTATATATAGCCCAAGTTACAGATTACCCCCTTGAACTTTGGGTAAAGGTCAACTTCTCACCCAATCCCAAAATTCAGGGTGTTACAATATAGTGCATATCTTTGTTGTTTTGGGCATTTCGATAAATGTGTTATAAAGGAATGGGTTTTGAAGAATTATTACGTAAATATGAATTTGGTCGGAAATACACTTTTAAGTATTTTGTTGGGTTATATGCATAATTTGAGAAAAGAGATGTTTGGAAAATGTAAGGGCGTGAGTCCTATGGCTTTGGGTCATTCCCGACTTTGGGAAACCAATTGTAGAAGTGGAAAACCTTTTTAGCCTTGGGCCGGAGGCCAATGGTAAACTGTAAATCAAAGATTTTGGAAAAATGTGTATTTTGGGATATGTACCCATATTGGCTCTCGTGTTTTAGCCCAATGTCTATTAAGCCTCTTGGGGCTTGATTTGTACTCGGTGGAGTCTTGGGAACTCTTGTTCGTTTTGGTAGCTCGTTGAGGAGCCTTGGACGTATGGTGTACCTAGTTGCATCCTATGTGAGAGTTACATGTGTCGAATGCGTTAGTTCATTCTGTTGAGTCATGTAACGGTTTAGACTGTAATGCATTGGATCCATAGCCATATGAGTCGTCATGTTCATCATGGAGTTTAGTTGTCCATGTTTGAGTCTAGTGAGTCGTCCCCAAGTCATGTTGATTTTGTAAGTTTGTGGTGGTGCTCTTGGAGAGCCGTATACAGAGCTAAGTCTTGCGGTGGTGCCCATGGTGAGCCGGATACGGGGACTTGTGACTTTGTGGTGAGACTCATCTAGAGGTCGAGTAGACACTAGGACCAGTGGTGTCTTGCGGTGGTAGCTCAGATGAGCCGGATACGGGGAACCATGGTCTTATGTGGAACTCAGGAACGTTGATATGTGGCTTAACTTTGTGTGCCCGCCACATTCGATGGAATCGGGTATCCCCCGTCACCTAAAAGTGTTATCTTGGGTATTCTCTTATCCATGCCTTCGGTATTAAAACGTACCATTTTATTTACACAAAGAGTTTTTTGACGAAATACCGTGTGGGTGCGTTTTGGGAGACTTAGGTGTCGAATAATTATTTAAAATGGATGTTGGGAAATTATAAGTAACTTGTTTAGCAAATAAAGCCTCTTTATAATCAGTATTTCTAAAATGGCCTTATTCGGAGTAAAACGTTCACTTTAAATGTTTTATGTTTTATATGATGAAAACTGCTTTAACTCACTAGGCGTTAAACCTAACACTTTTTTCTTTTCAACATGTATATCAGGTCTTAGATGGATCTGTGTGGCGAGTGGAGCTTGGTAGAAGTTCCGGTAGAATGGCTTTAGTGACGTCACCCGGTTTGGTGAAGATAGCAGCTTTGGTGGTTTTAGTAACACCCGACTAATGTTGTCCCTAGTTTGTGGGACTGGATAATTCCGTTAGAACTCTGATACATTGTTGTAGTGATTCTTCCTTGTAACTTTAGATATTTGTTGTTTCAAAGCTTTATATTTAAGAGTTTTCAAAAGTTTTAATTTGTCTGCTATTTTCGGATTTTAGGGGTGTTACAAAGCGTTTAGTAAACGACCCCTTAATCACCGTATTAGGCAAGTGGATGTTTCATAGGGAGGTAGAGATGATATTATTCAATTAGGGGTCGTTTACCAAACACTTACTGGGTAAGCGTTTATCGGCAAGAGTCACCACTCTCACTTACTTTATGAGTTAACATTCTCGGCCATCAAAATCGATTGATGGTATGCGTTTATAACATGGTAAGCGCTTACCGAGTAAGATTCATCACATTCACTTATCGGGTAAGATTCTTGATCCATGTCTTCCCTCCTATCGGGTAAGATTTTCAGTCCGTGTTATGTTCACCGAGTAAGGTAATTGAACTGGTAAGCGCTTACGAATTTTCAATAAATTTGTTTGTGATCTAGACATAAAAAATGTAAAATTTTAAGGTGAAAAGATAAATAAAACCCAAGCGTCACGGAAGCCAGTGGTACGGTGGTTATCAACGACGGTGTGGCGGCTACCAACAGGGGCCTGATGGTCTGAATAAGTATGACTTGTGATGTACAAGTTTTACGATACAAGTCTTATTAGATATATATTTTTTTCTTCTTTCAAATTCATGATTAATTTTAATTTTTTGCAAAATCTCCCCTGAATTTTGTATCTTCATCATCAAAGAACTTCTAAATTTAGAGTAGAATGGTAAAATACATTTATCTTACTCATAAATTGGTGTAAATAATATCAAATTGAAAGTTGGACGACTTCGTTTGATGTTTTATACCAAACATTACATTTATTATCTATTAATATTTTATACATAACTAATATATACAGATTAATTGAACTGAAATGATTAATTCTTCATTTTAAACTATTAAACATAATCGAACGAAACAACCAAATTTTAAAATTTTCATATAGAGTTAACCGATTATATGATTCTCAAAGTAGCCAAATTTGTTTCGATTTGGGCCAAATTGTGGACACGGGTCTAGTTGAACACATAAATGTCAAAAGGGAGATCTTGAAGGGGCTAAAATGAAAATAACGGATAGTTTAGGGGCCAAACTGATTAGGGATACGTTAATTTTACCCCTCTTGTACAACTATATAAACGAATGCAATTAGGGTTTTCATATCCTTATAGCCAGACGCCTCATTGCAACGCAGCTCTCCGCCGGATTAAACCATTGTAATCGTAAGTTTGCATTCTTTTCGTTCATCGATCTCTTATGTAAATCATAGAACTTTAGCATTTGTTTGTTTTGTAGTTGTAATTGTTCAATTGATTATTCGTAAAAAGTTAATTTTCATGTACAATCTAGTATTTTTCAAATTCGAATTAGTGCTGGATTTCTGCTAGACTTCAGTTAGATTTCTGCTACCGATTTTATCTGTGTTAAGTGAGTTTTTGTTTTGATTTAAAGTCGATGACGTTGTTTTAGTTAGATAGAAACGTTAATTATACCAAGTTGTTCGGATTATGTTGGAAATGCGCTATAAAAAGCTAGAGATATCCATGTCGATTTTGTAATTTGTAAAGCAGTGGGTTTGAATTTCAAAGAATAGCAGTGCTGGAATCATTTTTTTGAACAAAGGGAGTGTCTGATATGCTTTGTCGTGCTAGATTCTTTTGTGCTTGGGTTCTGGGATTTTGTCCTATATATTGCAGAAATTGGATGTTTCTGTGTCAAATTTGATTTTTTTATGTGTTATAAATTAATGAGAATTTGTGCGGATAATGAATTATTTTGCATCCATATATGTGGGAATTCTATTAAATAAAAGACCTTAGCTGTTCAAATTGAAAGCCTCTTGAATATAATGTCCTTAAATTGTACATTTGTTTGATTTGGAGTGTTAATGAAATAAATGTATTGAGTCTGTAACTTGCTTGTGACTTTGAACTTGTTGAGTTTGAGTCAAGTTCAAGCATCATTGGTGACGAACCTAAGCCAAATCTAGTATGTAGCTTGACCCATATTTGAATTTTAATATCACTTGAGTTCAACTTGAGCACTTCAATGTTTGGCTTAGTTTCTCTGTGTTCATACCCCTAAAAAAGAAATTCAAAATTCAATTATGAAAGTCAAATTTTATTTTAAAAGGCTATGTTGAAATCAAAATATCAAAATATATATGTCAGGCTTTTTGATGGAGGTGTGTTTCATTTTTCTCATATCATTGAACTTGTGTTATTTCTATAGATTTGGCAAAGTAAGGTTGAGGTGTTTGATCTGATAAGAAAATACTAGAGAATCAAAATGTTGTTTTATTTTGTGAGTGATTATAAAATTTTAAGGCTTTACAGTAACAGGTATTATCATGTAGGAAACTAATATATTATCTAGCTTGTAAGTATATCTTGACCTCTCTTATTTTGTTGTTCTTTGGTTTCTAGGCTTAGCTAGTGTTGAAAGAGCTTGCCAACATGCAGAACGAGGAAGGACAGAACATGGATCTCTATATCCCCAGGAAGTGGTATGTTGTTAAGCATGTGTATTTTATATTGGAAGTGTAATGGGACGACATTTCTAATAAATTAGCGTACTCTTTTCTCTTCTTGCAGCTCTGCTACCAACAGGTTAATTACCTCGAAGGATCATGCTTCCGTCCAAATTAACGTAGGTCATGTGGACGAGACTGGCCGATATACTGGTCAGTTCTCCACCTTTGCTCTGTGTGGCTTTGTGCGAGCCCAGGTTAGTCTTGTATTTTTATAACAAAAATGCATGTTATAGTAATGTCTTTTCTTGTTATTGAGATCTTATAAAGATGAGCATATATTCTATGTGGTAGATCTGATACCTTATTATTTGCAAAATATTTTTGCTTAAAGATATTCATATGCTGGCATACTACATGATGTTGCTTCACAAGTTGCAACTTTGTTTATTGACAAGAAAATACTGTTCTGTTTATTTTCTAAGATTTTTTTTGCATCATATGCTATTGTGGTTTTCATTTTGAAGGTCTCAGTGATCATGCCATTGTTTCAATTTTTCATATGATATTTCTTTGCCAGTTTATAGGGACAGGAAAATCGCATGTTTAGCACATACATTATCCTTGATTTCAGGCCATGCTTTTGTTGCAGTTGTTGTGATATACGAGTACTTGTTTTTGTGATCCATGTTTATGGTCTTCTATACAATCACCTTAGATCTCTTAGGGCGTGTTTCCTTTCACGATTCATCGATTAGAATCCTATTTTTATTACAAATCTTTTTTTAGTTATATTTAATAACTAACTATTGCTCTTATCTAAATTCTCTTGTTTTCATCTCAATCTTACCGAGGATTCTCTCTAAAGAAAAGGGATTATAAATATAATTCTCATTTTTTATTTTTTATTTCGAATTTGGAATTCTATTTATTATAAATTGATCGAAATTGAAATCGATTTCTATTATCCGTTCTATTTGATTATCTTTATATAATATATTTCATTTTTTTATGAATATGTCCATTTGTCTCTTTTTTATTATGGTCTTCTATACAATCACCTTAGATCTCTTAGGGTGTGTTTGGTATGTGGGACGGGACGAGGCAAGAATGTACAAAAACTTGTTTCACGTTTGATGCGACGTTAGTACCTGAGTGGGACATAAATGTATTTTTTTTGTTACACCAAAGTAGGTGGTACAAAACTTGCGGAGAAAAAAGACACCAATCCTTGTTTACTACTACATCCTTTTAGGGGTGTATACAAAGATTGGTAAATTACTAAACCTCCCATGTTAATTCTTTCACTCGCCTACCTCACTCTCGTCCGTCCAGTTTGGTCCCATCCACATACCAAACGCATTTTATTGGTTTTTGAGAATCTATAATGATCCTTGTGTCAAATTAGATCGTTCAACTTTCATATGGTGGAGGGAGTATTGAGTATTGGTTTTCTTTGCTTGTTTTACCAAATTACGCCAATAGAGACTTGTGCTGATATTTGTGTTTATGGTTATAACTTTCGTTCAGGGTGATGCCGATAGTGCACTCGATAGGCTGTGGCAGAAGAAGAAAGTTGAAACCCGCCAATAGTTGTCTTCCCATCTGAGCGTTTTTTCAACTCTAGGGCAATGTTGATGTTTTCGTGGCAAAATTTTCCTATCTTCTATCTAGACCTGGTTTTGCTTTATTAGGGAATGAAAAGTACACTGTTAAGTTTGAACATTGAGTTGGATGTTTTGTGATCAAGGTCTTCACCATCATTTGTTAACTTTAAGCTTCATTCTGATGTTGTTTTGAGCTATGTGGTATGAATCATGCTTTTGTGTTTTAAGCTATGTGATATGAATCATGTTTTTGTTCAAAGGTGCGTTTAGCATGCGGGACAGTACGCCATGAAGTGACCTTGAGTGGCACAAAAATGGATTTTTTACTTGCATAGAATTTTGGGGAGGATGAAAATGCATTTTTTTGTCCTAATAAAATATTGGGAAATTGACCCAAATGACCCAAACATTGAACTGGATTGGCCTCCTAGCCCATTCTCGCTCTGCTTTACGGAAATAGCTCAAGGGACACAATGGAACCCAGGGGCGCAATAGAGCCCGGATGCAATTGCGCCCCTGGACACTTTATACTGAAAGTACGCCGACCAGCTCCCATTTTTAATTACTCGATCCAACCCCACCTTGCCGGAGCTGTCATTTTCTCTCGCCGACAAACTACAATTTCGCACATTTTTAATTACTCGATCCACAAATGGCTGAGGTTAGTGTCTTTTTCACTTATATTAATAGATTTTGTTGTTATGTATGGTTTATAGTATTAAATGGTTGTAGTTATCATTTTAATATTTTGGATTATTTTTTTGGTATAATTTCATCTCCATTGTTAGATTTTGTTATTGTGTATGTTGTATAGTCTTAAATGATTGTAGTTAAAAGCATTATTTTGGATGATTTTTTTGGTATATTTTCATCTCCATTGTTAGATTTTGTTATTGTGTATGTTGTATAGTCTTAAATGGTTGTAGTTAAAAACATTATTTTGGATGAATTTTTTTGGTATATTTTCATTTCCATTGATAGGTTTTGTTGTTATGTATGGTTTAAATTTATAGTTAATAATAGCCTAGTTTTAAATTTAATGTTGACATTATAGAACATTGTAAAAATTTACACATTATACAATAATCCTTTAATTTTTTTTAAAAATACACTTTAAAAAAATTAGACATTATATATTAGAAATTTACACTTTTGGTGCCTTTAATTTTAAAATTTAGACTTTAGGGCCCTTTACTTGAGAAACATACACTTTAGGTCCTATAAATTAAGGAATTTACACTTTAGGTCCGTTTACTTTAGAAACATTCAGTTTAGGTCCCTTAACTTTTTAAATTTACATTTTAGGTCCTTGAAATTTATGAATTGACACTTTAGGTCCCTAAAATTTAGAAACTGAGACTTTTGGTCCTTTAAAATTAGATAGTGACACTTTAGGTCCTATAAATTAAGGAATTTACATTTTAAATCCCTTTACTTTAGAAACATACACTTTAGGTCACTTAACATTTGAAATTTACACTTTAGGTCCCTCTACATTAGAAACTGACAATTTAGGTCCCTATAGAAAAGTTGAATATTAGAAACTGACACTTATTATGCAGGGAAGAACTTTCTACACAGGAAAGTTGAATATTAAGAGTAAGACGTCCATGGTGGACTCGATTCGCCAGAAATTGAACTCCCGGCGATTAGATCTATTCAAGGAGACATGTTTCGGTCATTGGTTGCAATTGACCGATACATCTGCCGACCCGACCTTGGTCCACATATTCTTGCAGACACAGGTCTTCCCGGAAAATATACGGGATGACGAGATGATTTTTGAGGTTGGTGAGCACGCGCTTCGGTTCGGCCGTGAGGAGTTCTGTCTTATCACAGCACTCCGTTTCGGACCGCACCCGAAGTTGCATAAGAATCGGTCCGGTGGGTTTGTTAGACGGATGTTCCCGCGAGGCAAGTTGACGGTGCGACACATCACAAATTTATTCAATATTATCGGCACTGCTGACGAGGGGCGGGCCCATATCGATGATGATTCTGCCGTCCGTATTTGTCTGATGATGATGGTTGAGACGTTCTTCCTCAGTCATCAGTTGTCCCAGCATATTCCCGACCCTGTACTTCGGGCAATTGATGATATGAACGTGTTTAATCAGTATCCCTGGGGATCCTATATATGGGCGCACACCTACAATCAGATGAATAAAGCGATCCATAAACGACCGGACCATAAATATAGGATGTCGTTATCTGGTTTTTTATTTGCCTTCAAGGTTAGTAAGTTGATATCAAATTAATATTTTTACAACCTACACGAATTCCCTATTTCTAGAAAATATTTACTACTGTCTGGGTATTATAATTCACAGATATGGATTTTGGAGACCTTTCCTATGGCCAACACGTATTATATATTGACCACCAGGATGCCACGTGCGGTTCGTTGGGCTAGGTCTTCGACAGTTATTGGTAGCTATCATGCCCATAATCTCATGGATGTCTCGACGGTAAGTTACGTTGACTACGACCAAAAATTTGTGATAAGTGGGGCCCTCGCGTGGATTTCTAACATGGTTATTTTTCAATATATTAGGAGGATAGGATGTCACGTGATCGCCTTGTTCCGACGCCGTGGGAGGAGAGTCAGGAATGGTATACGGAGAGTCATCGCTGGTTTAGTAGTACGGCGGGGCGTCGAATGACGAAGAGGGCTTGAGTTACGCAGGATGTTGACGAGGGTGAGAAGTCATTCTAAGTTATCCGATATTTATAATTTTTTTTATAAAGAGAAGTCGTTCTAGATTATCTGATATTTATGATAATGTTGTTAATTGTTGGTATAGAAGTTCAAACTGATTCAGAGGGAGACGTCCAGACTGACGATGACGCAGGCGTCAGCAGGCCACATGGGGGCAACTCTTACGAGGAGCCACCATTTCGTGCAGGGCATAGTCCAGCAGGCCACTATCAGCATAGTCCACATGTTGACCCCTATGCTGATCGGTGGGCTAAGTTTACGCGGTGGAAGGATGATTACCATGACTTTCGGACTTCTCATCGCACAGAGCATGAAGATCTTGAGAGACGGCAAGCCGAGAAATGGGCATTTGATCGTGCATACCAAGAAAGTCTTGAGAGACGCATTGCCGAGGTGGAGAGGCAGTTTAGCGCTTGGCAGGTAAGTGTTTAACTTAAATTATCGGACCTGGTTTTAATTGTTATCTTTTGAACCTTTACGTGGTTTAATATGCTTGATGCCAGATTCCATCCCAGCAGCAGGGTGGACAGCCCTCCCAGCCCGACGACATACCGCATGGGTTCGGATCTCCGTACTTCGAAGGGTCGTCCCAATACACGGATAATGTTAGTTATTTCAATCGTTTTTAAACCATATATGACATCATTTTTAAACCACATATGACATCACTTAGATTAATGTGCAGAGTTCATCAGGCTTAGGCACGTTTGATGACCTATTAGGATCTCAGTTCGTTACACCACCACAACAAATTATATATGTAAGTTATTCAATTTGGTGGGTAATTTGATTTTTATATTATGAATGGAAACTGAATATCCTCAATGTTATTTTGCAGGGCTCTGGGGCAGCGTACACGGGGCTTACACAAGGCCAACATACTCAGCATGTAAGTTAAGAGATTTGTTTGTTACATTTGCTATTTATTTAATAGAACAAAGTTGTGAGGACCCAACATATTTTGTAGGGCACATTCGGGGCGTTGCTCCATGATAGTGGAGCGCAACATATGGGTTTGGAGGGGTTTGTTGGGGCTTTGTTCCAGGATACGCCTCATCCTGCAGTGTCCTAGGACACACAGGTTCGTCCGTCGGCCGTTGTTATCCAGAGGCCGCAGCGCGAGAAATATCCCGGGAAATCATTGCGCCCTCCTTTCACCGCTTTGCCTCCTAGTACACGCCCACCTATCCAGTGCCGCCCATCGAAGGTCCCTCATCCTCGTCGGCAAGCAGATGCTGCCACCACTGCTGCCACCACCACTTCTTCTGCTTCCAGTTACACTTCATCAGCTATTGCCAAAAGGTGGCATGATAATGATTTGCCGGATTATTGGCTTAGGTGCATACCCACCCATGCTGTCGGTAGGGACTGGTGGGGATTATTACTCGGTCTGCAGGGCTCGGGGTGGCTCGAAAATGATGTTAGTACTAAAGCGTCATTTCAGTTTGTCTATCATAATGTCCATTTATGTCTTAACATTTTTTTATTTTTTATATAGCACATCGACGGATGGGTTCGGTTTATTCGCGAGTCGCGTTCGCCCAGTGCCACTTGGACGGTGATGACGTCCGATTTCATGCATGTCTTGCTCTTTGGTGGGGGGCCGAAATCTGTCTATAAAATGTTGAAGGAGCCGGATGGTGTACCATGGTGGTCTGTTGAACATGTATGAATTTCAATTTCTAAAAAAACTTGTTATTTATAACTTTCTGTATAGTTTAATGTTATTCACTGTTGGTTTGTTTTTTAACAAATATTTCAGGTATTTATTCCCATTTGCATAGACCAAAAGCATTGGGTTGTTGGCGACTTAAACCTAGAAACCATGAAGATGGTTATATATGATAGCTTCAGGAGCCCGTCATATGTGGACACCTTTAATGAAATGATGACGAAGTTCGCCAACGATCTACCGAAACTTCTTACCCTAGCTGTTTGCCAATCACTTGCAGCTGCAAGCCATGACTTCACTTGGGTACACGCAGATGGGGTACTACAGCAGCAGGGTTTTTTGGGCGATTGTGGTCCTTTGTCATGCATGTTCCTCACCCATTTAGCGAATAACGAGGTCTCAATAGCCCAGGAGGATGAGTCGACAAGGGCGGCAGCATTGAGGTGTCATATGACGGATGTTTTTTGGTCCATGATACAGACAGATCGAAATGTATGATTCCTTTTAGGACCTTTTTAGGACCTTGTATATTTATCTACGTATATAAAATTTTTGGAAGTTTTAGTTAATTTCAAGACAAGCATCATTTCAATAAATTGAACATATCTAATAACATTGAACGGATACAATGCATATGAACTAAACAACCAACGAAAGAAATACAACAACACAAGCACCATGAAAGAAAGTGATAGCAAGTAAGGGTACAAACTAGCAACATAGAAAATCCAAAAATGCTAAGGATAAAGTGTTTTACATTGATCAATCCAATTTTGTTTCTGGGTAACCTGCGCTTGCAGTACTGCAAAATCTTGCATAAGCTTGTTTACTTGAACGTTGTCCTGGCGAATACGGTATTCTTTCTCTTTTATCTCCCTCTTCAACCTTCTTATCTCCTCCTTGTCCGCGTCGATCCTTCGCAAGTGGCCATCCTTCTTGGCCATCATTTCCTTCCACTCTTCGGTGAGTTGTTCGATCTCCGCTTCACTTTTCTCTATCGCTTTTTTCAGTCTGGAGGGCATTATTTGTGAAGACGGTGGGTTTGACGATGATGCATTTCCAGCCATGTGTTTGGTCAAAGAGGGGACTATTATGCTATGAAAATGTTGTATGGTGTGAACTATAACTTTGGTATAACCCCGTTATTTATAGCCAAAATCTAAGGACAGGGGCGCAATGGCGCCCAGACGCAATTGCGCCCGGATGCAATTGCGCCCCTCTACATTTGCAGGGGAATCGTTGTCGTTTAATGCTTTACAAGGGAATCCTGACAACAGGCTTTGCAGGGGAATCGTTCCATAACTTTGCAGTGAATCCTGTCAGGCACTTTGCAGTTGAGTAGTGGTGCGCAATTACGCCCCTCCCTATCTTCTCATCGACCATAAGTAGATTCTATGGTGAAGTAGTAATTCACAACTTGTTATCTACCCTCCACACCGTTTACAACCATTCTCTACATTTTCATAACTTAATGGCTGGTGGTTCACGTTCTAGGGGTAGAAGGTCAGCGAATGGTGCTGGCACTTCAGGCTCCGCATATATCCAACAATTAAATGATGGATCAAGAAGGATTAACTGGAAGGCACCCGAGACAAGGAGGAGTGGGCACAATTTGGTAGAACTGCGGCCGATCGTCCAATTACGCCTCGGGAGTGGGAAGAGTTTAACAATGCACGAGAGGCATACTACCATGCTCATGGGGGAGAATCCCCACCAGAGTATCAAGCTCACCAGCAGTCGGGTCTACCAGTGTCTCAAGTACTGCTTACCAGGTTGAGAGAGTCATGTGATGCGGCGAATGCATATATACAAAACATAAGAAGGATGTGGCTAAGCAACATGGATATTCAGAAAGATAAAGAGGCGTGTATTGCGGAGAAGAAGGAGTTCTTGGAAGAAATGAAGCGCAGGGTTAGGGCGATGAAACGAGAGATTAATGACTTAGAAGATGAAGTGATAGAAATCAAAGACAACTACACCGGCATGGAGGACATGATTAAGGAAAAGTCTGACTGGATCATCAGGATCCAGGAAATCTACCCGTAGTAGGCTCCTCCAAAGATGGTTGTTGTATCGATGCACTTCATCCGTTTTCTTTGGTTTCAATAAAATTTTGGTTTGATGGATACTTTAGTAAATAACAACTTCCAACTTAAAAAACACGATAAGGTGGATAAAAGGGAAGTCAACTTTATAGAGCAATAATAATATTAATAAAAGGTTTATTACAGACATGGTTTACTCCTTTAGATCAACATTTAAATCAAAAGTACCATGTCTAAAACTTTCATAATTCTCTTGGGTTGATACTGATTGAGTTTGTTGAGTTTGTTGACTACCAGATGCCCTTTCAGTTTGTCGACTACCAGATGCCCTTTGTCGGCTCACATTTACTGGTGCAGGAGATGGACAGTTTGCTCGAGTGTGTCCTGTTTGTCCACAACGAGAACATCTTCTCTGGATGGAATCCTCGCCCTGAGACGGGATACGGTCATGGTTACTCGGTCGACCAACCCTTCTTATTACGACCGGTGGTCTAACGGTCATAAGCGGGTGGTCTGGAACAACCCATCCTTCTCCTGGACCGACTGGATGTATGAGCTCTGCGTAAGTTTGTCGGAAATTATCCGACGCGTAGTAACCAGTCGCCAGATGGGAGACGTCTGTACACCGTTGATTTCTTGCGACGGCGATGACATGGCCGCATGGTATTCCTGATAGCTGCCATTTCCTGCACGAGCAAAGACGATTATTGAAGTCAACTTCTGCGTCCCTAACCCCATCGCGGACTTCCCAGTAACCTCGACCAATCTCATGTACAATCCACGTTGCCGACTTGTGAATTCTCTTTTCTATTTTGGCCTCCGCCCAAGGCGTGAGACGATTCACCATTTCTTCTGCGATAACACAAATTTGTTACGTTAATGTTGCAAAAATAAAAACATAAAATTCAAACAGTCAAAAATCCAAGGATGATAACCTCCATTTCTCCGACGAATCGAATACCATTCTTGCTGAAAACATCGGAAATAATCCATAAGGGCCACAATAGGCAGGCTCCGTGCAAAACGAGACAATGCATTCACCGACTCGGCACTGTTCGATGTCATTATGTTGTAACGCATTCCTGGGAAATGGGCCCTTGACCATTTCTCCGGTCCAACCTGGTCCATAAGCGGAGCTCCAAGAGGTAAAGCAGCTCGTAGACCCGTCATATTCAGTTTAAACTCCTCCACCGTATATGCTTTACACGTCCTCCAAAATAACTTCTTCCTGTATTTGACCCTGTTGTCCCTGGTTTTTACGTTCATCATTAGATGGCGACAACAAAGTGCATGATGGGCGCCCGAGTACACCGTATTAATTGCTTGGTGAATTGAAGCAGCCCTGTCGGATACAAAAACCAACCCCTCGGGTTCCCTGATACAACGCTTCAGCATGGTTAAGAACCAAGTCCACACATCCCCACTCTCAGACCTACCAACTCCGAAAGCGATGGGCACAATCTGGTTATTTGCGTCCATAGCAACGGCTAAGAACATTGTGCCCAAGTAAGTACCCTTCAAATGAGCTGCATCGATGATAATGACCGGACGCAAGTGTGTGGTAAATGATCGAATCTAGATATTTAAGGCATTTTCATATTATAACATTATTCAATATAGCAGTTCAATTAAAATAACTACGAAAGTTATTAAAATAACCACGTACCGCGCAACCGAGGGCAGCGAAACACATCTCAAAACGTTCTCTACTGTCTATCCTTATGGAGGTAACGGTACCAGGATTCCGAAGCTCCAGATTATAGAGAAAGCAGGGGAGTCGGGTAAACGATTCTTCAGGGGTACCACGCACCATCGTGAGTGCATAAGCTTTTGCGCGCCAGGCTTGCCAGTAAGAAATATCTATTTTCAAATCCGATCTGACGTCGTTGACAATGTCGGATCCACGGTATGTCCTGCTGGTATCCTTCACTTTAGGGTAAATAAACTTACCCAACACTCTACTATTTGCTTGATGGTGGTTGGGATGCAGCTGCGTCCTCGAGCAAGTGTGTACGTCTTCCAATATACGAACATGAAACATATTGGTATTTTCGACAGAGGTCGCATAGATACGCCAAGAACATCCGGCTTGCCTACATCTGGCATCGTATCTGGTTTTGTTTGATCGATGAACTCCAAACTCAAAACCCTCTTCAAGAAACTTCAAACCGAGAGCGAGTGTAAGATCGTCTTTCGTCTGGAATACTTGACCCAAACTTACTCTTCTACTACGACTATAACGTGGGGGTAGGTTGGGTGTGATGACTGGGGTCGCTGATGGAAGTGGAGGGGGCATATCAAAGAAATCATTTATCCCACCGTATGATTTGATAGGACTACTTTCTGGTTCGTCGTCGTCTTCATCAGTATCAACATCAGATAAACCCAAGTGGTAAACATGAGACTCCTCATCATGTCTATAAACTTCGTCGTCGTCATCTTTTTTTTGTTCTGCTTCTCCTCCTTGTTGTGTTTCGAGAACAACATATGGGGTATCATCAGATTCATCCACACCGCCTCCGGCATTCGAAGTACCACCGAGATCGCTTCCACCGGACATCGATGGATCGACAAACACACAGAGTGTTGGTGGATTATTTTCACCGTCAAAAAATTGAATGAAAGACAAAACATCGTCATTGTTGCATAACTCATAAAGACCATCATTAACCTTATACGATATTCTAATCGTACCAAGAGCAGGATCGATACGAAATTTTCTGTGAATACAATTAACCAACCAAAGATGCGTAATGTTAGGTGCCACCTTGACACGGTTATCGGTTGATCGGTAACATACTCCCACCCGTTACCATCCTGCTGCCATGAACCACCGCTTAGGAGATGTAACTTGACTTTATCATCTCCGGATCTCATATTTTCAAAAAAAACACGCACATATACACAAGCAAAACAATTGTCTGAAATTTGTGGATGAAAATGGTGATTTACAACTTCAGTGGTTGTTGGTTTTATAGCAATAATCTAGGGAATCAATTTCAAAAAACACAGGGAATCAATTTATCTGCTAAAATAAATTTGATATCACAACTTTTTGAAAAAAACAGTAAAAATCAACATGAAAAAGCAGCTGGAAATCGTGAAAAATAGCAAACAAACAAAATTACAAGGAGAAACCCTAATTAGGGTTAACCTGGGCTTGACACGTGCCCAGGGGCGCAATTGCGTCCCTTGGGCTATTTCCGTAAAGCAGAGCGAGAATGGGCTAGGAGGCCAATCCAGTTCAATGTTTGGGCCATTTGGGTCAATTTCCCTAAAATATTTGGAAAATAAATCGATAGAGACTAGATAGGATTGATAATTACTAGACTATTTTTGTTAAATAAAAACCCTAGGGTTCGCTTGGTTTGGGAGATTTGGTAGGAGACGAAGAATTGTGTGAGAATAAAAGTTAAGATGAAAAATGTAAGAAGGGATTTAAACTCTTGATCAGTTTTAGGTAGTGTTATCTAACGGTTCAGATAAAATCTCAAAATAAACTTTGAATTAGCTTAGAAGAAGATCTTCAATTGATTTTCAATCATGATTGATCAAATAGTGAAGATTTTTTCTCATCTTTTTCACGATAACTACTATTTTTATTGAAAACCAACTCTTGGTTTGAAGAAAAGTTTGGATTTGAAATCCCGGGGCCAAATTCGATAGATTTCAATTGTTTTCATCACATTCTCTACACCACCTCCAAAAAGAATGTATTTGAAAAATTAGATTTCATTTCAAATACTTATAATCAAAAAAGATTTATATAACAATGAAATTCAATTTTATTCCAAATCTACAACCAAAAAACATAAAAGATTCCAAATTCTTTTAATTCCAAAATGTTTCTATGAAATCCAAATCTCTCAAAAACATTCTTTGTTAAACCAAATGGATCTAAAAATCTTTCAGAATTATTTCACTTGCCTACCTCATTCTCACCTAGGGGTGTAAACGAGTCGAGCTTTTAACGAGCTACTCGAGCTCGAGTCGATCTCGAACAGAAAATAAAACTCGTTTAACTTATCGAGCCGAACTTTATAACACCAATGTTCGACTCGGCTCGTTCGAAAACTCGATTCAATTTTTCGAGCCGAGCTGAGACATTCGAGCATATACTCTTTTTCGAGCCGAACATGCTCATACATTTATTAATCATACAATAAAAATATAAAAATTATCGAGCTCAAGCCGATAAACGAGTTAATCGATCGCGCGTTCGAACCCATAAACGAGCACCGAGCTCGATAACTCAAAAAATATTCGAGCTTGAGCTCGAGCCCAATATTAATTTTTTGAGCCCGACTCGATTAACCTACTATTCGACTCGACTCGCTCGTTTACACCCCTCTCACCAGTTCAGTCTTGTTCGGTTCGGTTTGAAGCTATAAACATGCCAATCTTTAAGAATAATCCGGGAAAGTGCTAGGAGCTTATTTTTCTCTAACGTAAATGGTATTTCATTTTTGTTGAATATGGAAGTAACTCAACTGATAATACTTCATAGTGTTTTTTTATTTTATTTTATATTTCTAGGTTTGTTGTTTTGGGTTTATATTTTTAGATTTAGATGACGTTTGTTTTTTAAGAGGTCTGAAGTCTTATTTGTGGTGCTAAAGTTTGAAATCTGAATCAATAAGGTTGTTTGTTTTAGTAACGTTTGAAGTCTGAAATCTTAATTTGTATCAATAAGATTGTTTTGTTTGTGATAACAATTAATCAGAAAAATGTCACCACTTATAATTTCAAATGTATTTAAGAGTTAAGAGGGTCTGAAATCTGGAAAAAAAAACAAACGGTTTGAATATAAAAATGTCTGATCGATTCAGATTTAAGATGTATTAAGATTTAACATATACTAATATATATATATATATATATATATATATATATATATATGGTCAGGTTCAGGGGAAAACTCAAAAAAAGGAAAACTGAGGAACATCCTGGTAGTCTTCCATCTGGACGGTATTCACTTATGCATACAAGTAATTAATTAGTTTTTTTGGTTTTGCGCATGTGCATATTATGCACTTGTGCACATGCACGTGTGCATGTTATAAATTACTTGTATGTACAAGTGCATACCGTCCAGATAAATGACTACTAGAGTGTTCTTCATTTTTCTATTTTTTTGAGGTTTTCCCTTGAACTTCTCTCTCTCTCTCTTTCTCTCTCTCTCTCTCTCTCTATATATATATATATATATTTATATATTAAGAACATCTCCAACAGCTTCTCCAAAATGGAGAAGTAAAAAGTGAAAATCTCCAAAAAAAATCATCTTCATCTCCAACAGATTCTCCATTTTGGAGATTACACAATTAATTATAATATTAAAATATTCAATACAACTCATAAAATATTATTTGTCTCCCCTAAACATTTATTTTAAACCAATCTCATTGGTGGAATGAATAAAAAATAATCTCTCTCTCATGTGTAATCATTTTTGGAGATATCTTCAAATTTGAAGATTTTCATCTTCACTTTCATGTTTTCTCCATTTTGGAGAAGGTTTTGGCGAAACTGTTGGAGTAAAAAACCCCCAAAATCTATATTTTGGAGAAGCTGTTGGAGATGGTCTAAGTGCATTAATCATGTTCCATGTGATAAATAATTGGAGGTTAAGAGTCAACCTATGATTTCATACTATTTTGACTTTTTTTTACTTTGCAGTGGCTCTATCTTTCACTATCAACGTTGAAATCTATGTGCTGTGATGCACATTATATACAACTAATCGAATCCACACCACATGACTTCTATGAATTTCATCCCTTTTTCAATTAAACATTTAAAATATATATACTTATCTATATCTGATAAAAGAATATTTTATATCTTTTATATCTGTAAATACTTTCGTTTATATCAGCGAACAAACCATGTATCGAAGTTGTCGTGTCTTCCATCCAATTTTTATGTTTTTTGTGTTTCAATAGCGATGTAACTAATTGTTCAATTTATTTCGAGTTATTTTTGTCAATATTATGATTACCCACTTGAGCAAAAAGAATTGAAATGGAAAATGTTTTGTTCTTATTTTTATCCTAAGAACTATATTTTAAAGCCTTATTTCATTTTCAACAGTTTGAAAAATGTCTATCTTAATATCCAATGTTAACGTGACGATTAATGAAATTTGACATGTTTTGAAAGGATCTGTCTGAAATAGATGTTTGCAAACCATAAAAACCATGGTTTTAAATAATTTGTTATGGCACTAAGGGGCTGTTTGTTTACCTCTTAATGGTTCCATTAAGAGACAACCTCTGAATCGTTAAGAGGTAAATCATGTTTGACAAAAAAAGTCCTGCCTCTTAATGGTTCCAAAACCCTCTGAATGATTTTGTATCTTGACCCTGTCTTAACCATTAAGAGCCCTGATTTCATTCTGAACAATTAGCAACCAACCATATTTCATTTCGCACTATATCATAAGAGTCTCTTAATCATTCTGCAACAAACCATTCAGCAACTGCCAAACAGGCCTAAGGCTTGGTTTCACCTTCACGTTAACCCCTTCGGTTTCACTCTAAGACTTGACTTCCATTGTAATGCGCTATAACATGTCATAGCACGCACGTTATGACGTTTTACAACGCATGAGTTTTTCTTCTTCTTTTTTTATAAAATATATAAGCTAGGGGATGTACGACACACTTAAATAAACATTAAAGGCATACATAAAAAGTAAAACCTTGAATACGTAAATCCCTAGTCTCATTTTCGATTATGCATTCTTTATGTCATTTTTGATATTTGATATAAATTATTATTCTTTCCTTTTTAGTTTTATAATTTTATATGAGTTTAAATTGTTCTAGGTATAATTGCTTTAGGGTTGTCTTAAAAAAACGTTGTAATCTTAACGTAACTAATAAGACTTGAGACTTGACCTTACTATATCATTATAATTTTTTCCGTCAATAATTGTAATATAAACTAATTATTTAATATCTTTATGGGTCTAGGGTTTCATAAATTGTGATTTTTAGGTCATGGTTGATTGTTGATGACATGTCTATAAAGAAGTAGCATTAATTGTTCGTTATTTACTTACATTCCGCTACATCCAATGTTTTAAAAACCGTTTTTTGGTTGACCCGGTGTGGTGACCGGGTCACGGTCAACCGGTCCAACTGGGTGGTTGACCCGGTTTCAAGAAATTTTATGTATTTATATATATATATATATATATATATATATAACCAAGAATTTGATGTCCACAAGTTAAAACATTAACAATAGACATAGTAAAAAGTTTTACATAAATCCAAAAACATTAAAAAAAACACATAACAAGTTTTACATCAATCCAAAAACATAAAAAACACAAATATAAGAAATTGATTTTTTTAACCGGGTCAACCCGGGTTTTTACCGGTTCTATCAAAAAACCGGCGGTTCAATCCGGGTCGTAATTTCCCAAAAAACCGGTCGTAATTGACCCGATCTCTTCACCGGTTGAACCGGACGGGTCAACCCGGGGTTTAAAACATTGGCTGCATCGCACGGGTATATGCCTAATTAATCATAATAAAAATTCATAAAATTAAATACTATATGATATTACAAAAGAATCTAAAAATGAATCTATCAACAATGTATGAGAACCAACTACTATCTATCAAATCCTAAATTTGATGTAAAAAAACTCTACTTCTAAAAATATTCCAACTCACAATATCTATACAGATTTATTTTTATTTTGGTAATTGTGGTATCCTGTCGAGCTTTAATTTTATAGCGTCTTGAAGATAACAGCCAGAAAAATTTCTAGCAGACTGAAGAGACCGAAACCGACGACCCATGAACAGAAACCCCAACGGCTGGCCTTTATTTGTCAGTTTAGTTGGCTCTCGGGGTTTCACGTGGAAGAGACGCTCGAGCTACGAGAGAAAGACGGAAGCGTCAAACAAGCGGCCAACGCCCTCTCCAAGCACGTAACGAGTTCGCTCATCGTTGGCCGGTCTTTACCCTCCAACGTCACGCAATCAACCGCTAGGTACCCGACGTATTTCACGGCTTCTATTTCAAACGGCGTCGGCGGAGGGACTTTATGATCGAGAACCCGATGTATCTCGTCGTGCACGATGTACGGAACGACCGAATCCACCACGTTTCTTCGCTCTCCCGCTTCGTTCTTGTGGATCGCACGATGCCCCGATAACAACTCCAGTAAAACGACTCCGAAACTATAAACGTCGCTCTTAGTGGTTAACTGCTCAAACTTGTAGTACTCGGGATCCATGTAACCAACGGTGCCTGCGGCATGTAGCGAGAGGTGCGACTCATCGTCTGGCGGGCCCATTAACGATAGCCCGAAATCCGATACTTTTCCTATCCACTCGCCATCGAGCAAGATGTTGGAGCTCTTGATGTCACGGTGTATGATCGGTGGGTCCGCATAGACATGAAGGTATTGGAGTCCTCTAGCCGCGTCTAACGCCACTTTGATACGTGCGGACCACGACATTATATACGAGCTATATAAATTGTGTAGATGGTCGTGAAGGCTACCGTTTTCCATGTATTCGTATACTAAAACGAGCTCGTTGTTTTCTTCGCAAAACCCTAGCAATTGAACGAGGTTTTTGTGATTAACACGCGATAGGAACTCAAGCTCGTTTACAAACGCGTTGTTCGTGTCTTCTTGGCGCTTATGTATGCCACCGGCACATAACGAGGGGCTCGTTAACTCCGCTCGTTTAACCGCTACTTTTCGACCGTCGTTTAGTAACGCGTGGTATACCGAACCGAAACTCCCCATCCCGATTCGGTGATCATCGGAGAAACCATCGGTCGCGTCGATGATCGTTTGTAAAGCGAACTCTTGCAAGTGATTCCCGTTCCCGTTACTAATCAAATGACTCAATTTCTTCACGAGAATGCGATTCGAGTTTCGAACTTGAGAAGCAATCTGGACGTCTTCCATGGGTCCGGAATCGTGAACCCGACTTCCTTCGCTCGACTTGCAAAACCGAAAGATCAGAAACAACAAAACGAGAAGGAACGATAAACAACCGACCGATCCCACCACCACGAAAGCAACCATTTCATCGCTCCAACCACCATCCCGCAGCGGCGGCGGCGGTGACGATTCCGGTGGAGCTCGATCGTAAACACACGGCTCGCAAATCTTCAAACCCGAACCGCAAAACGCCGCGTAGTTCGGAACCGTACGACATGCACACGAGTCCGTACACAAACCCGGCACCACATACTCGAAAACAACCGAATTCAACCTCGAATCCAAACCTTCATTTCCCCAACAATATAGCGAGTAATTCACCGTCAAAATTCCGCAAAAAACACCGCGATCCACCTGCAATCCCGCAAACGAAACCCCCCGCAGATTTTCTGGCAACCGGAAACCATTTCTGCCCCAACAAACCACCGTCCCGTCGACCCTGATCGCACAAAACCGATCATCTCCGATCGCCACCGATCTGAACACCCCATTCGGCTTCTCCATCGTCACGTCCGGACATTCCAAACCACCATCCGAATCAATCCCGCAAACCCGACCATACCCTGCCGAAACCACACCGTAATTCCCCACCGGAAAACGATTCACATAATCTCCGAAACACCGGATTTCTCGAAATTCAGTCAACCCACAAACATAATTCTCCCCAACAGCAACACTCGATAGGATTCGAGTTCGAATCTGATCGGGGACGAAATCGTTAAACCGATTCCATTGCCAGCACAATAGCTGATCAGTGGAACTAACGATTCCACAAACATGTTTCTCGCCGGAATCAATGTCTTTAAGAGATGGACCGATGTAAAGCCGCTTGTAAACCGTACGGCCGTCGGAAAGAAACCGCCAGCAAACTAGGAATGAAGTGAGAGTTCTCGATGAATTGAAGAAGGGTGAGCTTAATGCGCAGAGGAATTGGGTTCCGCCGACGATTCCGACGTAGGAATGGGATTCCGGCGTTGGGAGGAATTGGGATTCCGGGGTTGGGGGGAATGGGATACCGGGGTTGGAAGGACTTGGGATTCCGGTGGTGGTGCAATTGAGTTGGGTTTGTTGGTGGGTGGGGGGTTTAGTGAGGGCGCAAATGAGGGTTTGGTTGGAATTGAGGTGGGAGATTGATATGGTGGGAAGTGGGGAAGAAAGGAATGGGTGATTGAGGAGGAGGAGGAAGAGGATTAGAGAGAGGAGAGAGAAGATGGAATCCGCCATTGAAGTGGTGGTTTCATGGTGGTTGTGTGTGTAAGTGTGTGTATGTGTGTGTGTGTTTCTGCAAACGCGGTTTGTTGGGGAAGACGGAAAGGGAATTGGGCGAGTGAGAACGAGTAAATGACCGTTTCTTTGGTCCCAATTCCATGATTATTTCTAGAGTAAGGGGTGTTTGGGATTGCTTATTTAAAACAATTTATACTTGTTTTAAAAAGTGTTTATCAACTTTTGTGGTGTTAAGCCGAAATTTTTAAAAAAATGTTTAGATTAGCTTATTGTAGTATCAAAACGTAATAAACTAATAAGTTGTTATTTAAAGGTGTTTGAGATTGCTTATACATATAAAATAGCCAAAAAAGTCATAAGCACTTTTTAAATAAGTAGATAAATTAAAACCAAATGACTTATTAAAAAGTGTTTTTCAGCGGTTTGACATCGTTATAAGCCATTTTAAATTTTCCTCATCCAAACACTCAAAAGTGCTTATCTCTGATGTCAAATCGCAATAAGCTAAACAACACCTCAAATAAGCAATCCCAAACACCCCCTAAATTACGTTTTTAGTCCCTGTGGTTTGTTGAAAATTTCTAGTTTAGTTCTTATGATTTTGAAATTATAATTTTCATCCCTATGGTTTATAATTCTTTACCTATTTCGTCCTTTTATGATTTAAATTTTATTGATTTTTTTTATCTCTATGGTTTACAATTTTTTTTCTATTTTAGTCCTTCATATTTAAAAGTAGTGTTTTGACATCATGGACGAAAATAGAAATGAATTACAAACCACAGGGACGAAAACCAAAATTTAAAACCACGGGAACGGAATCCGAAATTTTTAACAAACCACAGGGACAAAAACGTAATTTACTCTTATTTTTAAGAATAAATTACAAATTTGGTCCTTTTTGTCAAAAATAACACTTTTTTGTTTATATAGTTTTGAATTTACAAGATGGTTACCGTGATTTAGAGAAAAGTATAGATTTGGTCTCTTCTTTTAACTAGGGGTCTTCATGGGTTGAGTTGGTCGGGTTGAAGGCACTTGAATAACCCAACCTAATGTTTACGATTTGAAAATTCTCAACCCAACCCAACCCAACTCATTCAAAAGTGCAACGTAACCCAAACTGTATGGGTTGGGTTAGGTTGGTCGGGTTGAAACTTTAATAAATTATTTTACAATCTAACCAAGTGATTGTGTTTAAAGAAATTAAAATCAAAATGAAAATATAAAAACAAGACTAATAAGAGAAGAGAAGAATAAAAGAAAAAATTGTCACTAAAAGTCTAAAACCATTAAAAAAAAGTAAAATCATACAAGCTTGGTCGGGTTATCGGGTTGGTCGGGGTACCTTGGGCCTAACCCGCTTCCAACCCAATAGATGCGATTTGGGCAAAATTTGTATTGATTATGTATCGGATTACCTCGGTTTGAGTTTTTTTCCCGGGTCGGGTGGCCGGGTTGCTCGAAAATCTGAGCACCCCTACTTTTAACAGTTACAATTTTCTGTTAAATAAGGGGCTTTTTGGTCATTTTATCGATTTTTTACTTTTACAAATTAAAATCGATTTTATGATTTTGGTTCTTATGGTTTTTGATTGGGGAAAAGACAAAAAGAACCGATAAAAGAACTTAAATGTTCATTTTTTAACGGAATCCTTTTAACGAATTTTAGGAGGACTGGAGGAGGGACCATATCTGGACGTTTTACAAACCACGATGGTAATCATGTAATTTTAAAATTACAGGAACAAAAACTGTTATTTTCGACAAACTACAGGGACCAAATTTGTAGTTTACTCTTATTTTAATATAAATTTTTTAACACTATCACTTTTTGAATATGCATAAATCAACCAATATTAATAATTTGTGACTTTTAAATAGATTTTATGGTTATCTAAACATGTACACTAGTTTATAAGCTAGCTTATAGTCATCCAAACATGTACACTAGCTGATAAGTTAGTTTTTTTTTTTTTGCCAAACATAGCCTTAGCTTTCTTTTGAACTAGTCCCTAATTTAATGAACATATTAAATTATTAATTAAAAATCAAAATATAATGAAGTTTACTTTAATTTTCATTTAGTATACCAAAATTTTAAGTTTTTTGAATTTCATAGCCATTTTGGCCGCCGTGGATTGTAATCGGTAGATTTTGTAATTATTGATTACGAGGATGTTAAATCAGCAAGTTATATTATTAATTTTTTGGTTACATGAAAAAGTACCACAATTAAATCACCTAATGTCACGTAAAATTGAAAACATGTTCATCATGACAGTGGGTATCAAGGTATGAAATGTGAAGTCTGAAATCTAAATCAATAAGACTGTTTGGTTTTGCAACGTTTGAATTCTGAAATCTTAATCTGGATCAATAAGATTGTTTCGTTTGTGATATCAATTAATCAGAAAAATGTCACCATTTCTAATTTCAGATGTATTTAAGAGTTAAGAGGGTCTAAAATTTTGAAAAAAAACAAACGGTCTGAATGTAAAAATGTCTGGCCGATTCAGAGTTAAGAGGTATTAAGAGTTTTTTTGGAAAAAACAAACAACCCCTAAATGTTTGGTACACAATTGAGAAAAAATCATGGTTACATTGAATATAAATTAAGAGAAATTTCATTAGAGTTCATGGATTTGGCTCTTAATAAATGTTTAAACATTCAATTGAAATAACTTGTTAAAAACAGTTCAGTGAGTTTGCATATCAGATAACCGAGTTGAGTTGGGCTTAAAATACTACAATTATTTTGCTCGTTTTAGTGGCCCAAATATTCAAATATACGACCTTTTAAGCAAAGAAACACAAGATTTTGGAGAGATAGGTTGATTCTACTGATCTTAAGACAAATATATGATTATATGATGTTATGTAACGTTAACAACTTGATCCCTAAATCACGAACAACTACCCATCAGTCGGTGTTTGAGTCAAGGCAACCGATCAAGCGTGATTTGTCGTTAAGAATTGACACTATAAAGTACCAAGCTCGACACAATAACAAAAAAAAAAACCTTTCACCTATTTTTTCGAAATCTTACAACTGTTATTAATTAGCATTAATCTCGTCAACATATACATAATTATAACATAAATTTTCTTTAATGTTGTCGTTTTCTCAAAAGTTAAAACACAAAACAAAATGTTAAACCGTTACGCAACTATGTACGAAACACGTAAGAAACTGTAGTTGATTTCTAACGTTACTTTCAGAAGGTCTCAGAAGCATCTATGCAAAGTAGGTTATGAAAACGACACAAGCAAAGACTCTACGGATACGAGCAAGTCAAATGAGTCGACCATGTAAAATTCAAATAATTAGGTGAAATTGATGTATGTATTTTGTGTATATATTCTTTGTAGTTGTTTTTCTTTTTTGTTCTAAAATTAGGAAAATAAAGAGAAAATAATAAAAAGGTGATAAAAGTCCAAAATTAGAAAGAAAAAGAATGGCGTATGAATTGGTTTGATTGACCCACGACCTTTCCATTCTCCAAAGAAAATTATTTGATATGTTCTTGACTTTGATTTTATCAATTCATAAAAATAAGAAAAATGAAACCATAATCTAACTTTTTTATTTGAATTTTCGATTTTTGGTGGAAAATATCATATTGTAAGACCATTTCTAATAGAAGGTTTTTAAGAACATCTTTAATTAGAGGTTCTTATAAAAAGTGTAGGTTTTTATAAGAACTACTATTTAAATGTTTATAGTTTGAAAAATGTCTATATAAGAGTCTGCTATTTCAAATATATATACTATATTATAAAATATTTATAAAAAACTCTTAAAAACAATTGTTAAAACTTAATGTACCGCTATTTAATGTTAATTATTTAAAATATCTTAAAAACAACCATTAAAGTTTTATGTACTATATTTAATGTTATTTATTAACTTTCAATCCTTGTCTCTAACCACTTTAACTTTCCTAAAATCACTATTCACTTCAACTCCCCTAAAATTACTCCCCACATAACTAAATACAGGATAAAAATCAAATTTTATAAAAAATATAAAATGTAATTAAGAAAATCTAACAGAATATTTAATGTTTATTTTATAAGAAAACATATATTATTAAACCTAAAATAAATTACATTATTTTAAACTATTGAAGAAACTCTTAGAAATAAGCTTTTATGCATTAAGTACTGTTTATTGATATACATTACTTAAAATTCAAGATTACAAGTCATGATTCATGAGTACAAATTTCTAAAGTTATATGTTTGAATTCATAAATAACTGATAAACATAATCAAAACATGATAAACATCTCAATTTAAAATATATAAGATAATCATTAAATTCTAACAAAATATTAAAAAAAAATTATATATAAAACATTATATTATTAAGACTAAATTAAACAAATTTATAAAAAAAATCATTATCACTCTCTCGAAACCATCCAAAATCGTATTGTAAATCGATAAAAAATAGAAAGAAACATTAAAATTATGATGTATCTCGATGCATTGCACGAGTACATTTCTAGTATATATTTAAATATCTATAGTTTGGAAAACATTAAAATGAAACAAACTTATGAAAACACAAAGTATTCAAGCTTCAACCTTTATTTTTTTAATAAAGGTTTATGTTTGACGTAGGATCATGCTCTTGTTGAAAGGTGATTTTCCAAGGTGTTCTTTGTTTTTTAATAAATGCTCAAATTTGAAGCCTTATTAAATACTTACCTGGATAATCTCTTATCGATATCATTTACCTTATGATCCTTACCTATTGAGCATGAAAACTACCGAGAATCTTACCCGGTAAGAGCCATAACAAGGAGCGAGGGTCTTACCCGGTAAGCGCTTACTGGGTTTAAGATGCTTACCAACAATTAGGCATCGAAATTGGCCCTGACCCGTCGGGGAACCCGGTCCACCCGCCCCGATCGGGGATGGGGATGGGGACGGGGACGGGTATCGCACTCCCTGCCCCGCCCCGTCCCCGTTTTATATTTTAATTAATATTTGATATATTATTTATTTAAACTAAATCGGTAATTCATAATTTCCTATTTCCTAACTAGGTTTATAATATAAAGTTGTTATTTTTTTGGATGTTAGTATGTATTTTGGATGTCAATCAAAATATAATTACTCGATATGATTTTGAATCTTACTCGATATCTTTTGGTACGTTTGAAGTTAAGTTTTTTTTTCCGAATTCGGTTGAATTTATTTGGTTTTAAGTTATTAATTATTATATGATGTTGTGATTTTTATACTAAATTAAATTTCTTTCGATTTTAGGTTTATTGGAAATATGTGATATTTAAAAATGTGCGGTGTCTCATATATTTGATTTAAATAACTTATATAAACGGAAAAAGAAAATTATCGTTTCCCCGTTGGGGATGGGGATGGGGATGTGATCATATTCCCCGACAGGGACGGGGATGAAGATGAGGGATTGGGGACGGGGATGGGGATTGAGGTCCCTGCCCCATTTCCATGCCTACCAACAATCAATTTTTGATGACCGAAAATGTTATATGATATGATAAGTCAGGTTAATGTCCTTGCCAGTAAGCTCTTACCCGGTAAGTTTTTGGTAAATGACCCCTTAATTTAATGTTGATTAATAAGAGGTGGTGTTGAAGTTGTGGAAGTAGAACCAATAAGATTGTATGTTTTTTAACTGATAATGACTGAATGTTTGTAATTATCTATTTTACCCTTCACAATATAAATTGTATTTTTACTCAAAAATTTACAAGATGACTATCAGGAAATCTTTTGTAACTATTAAACTTATTTACGAACAACAAAATTTTAAATATTACTCATCCATTTCAACATTTTCCCCTCCATTTTGTTCATTATTATTATAAAATTTTATAAAACATAATTTATAAGGGTCAGTTCAAATAAGAAGACTAAATATTGTAAGAATGTAAAAGATAAATCATTGAAAAAATCAATTTGAAGATACATATGTGAACCAATATGAATATGTAATATTGGTTCACATATGTATTTACAAATATATATTTTTTGGATTTTTTTAATGATTCACATATGAATTTTTCTTACATTTTTTCTTCTTATCTATTCACGATATTTAGTCTCTTATTTAAACCTTCCACTATAATATAATATATAGCGTAGTATTTAATGGTCAAAATATAATAGTTCATTTATTAATCTATAATTTAGATTTTATTTTTAATTTAATCATGTATTAAATATTTTAATAAATAATTGATTTATTAATAAATTAATTAGCATAGATAAATTAATAAATCAATAGTTTACTCAAAACTCAACCTAAGTGTATATAAAGGAAAATAAGAATACATTAAGAGGCTAATAAGGACTTATCTCTCGTCCAATAAGAGAACGATAAAAGGTTTCAAGGCAAAAACAATAATTTAGTCTAACCTCTTATCCGGTAAGACATAAATGTTAATTGTTAATAAGAGAGTTTTAAAAAAAACGATGCCCAACTGTTTGTCAAGCTAAGTCGAACATCTCAATTTACACATAAGAAAAAACATCTCAAAATTTACACGTAAGAAAAAAACAAAAAACTATAATACATTTGACTATAATAAATTGACCTCGACTACATTTGAGTCGTTAACCATGTTGTGACACTATTCAGTTTGCAACCCATCGAAGCACGTCATTCAACAACACATCCTCATCGCATGAGAAAATGCATTGTTCGTTAAAAAAAACTCATGCACGGTCAAATTGCAAAAAAGAAAAAAAAAAAAAAAGGCAACACAAAACGACATCCATCCCTTGCAACGTACCAAATATAGAATTCTTTCAACACGAAAAAACTTGTATCTTCAACGTTTAAACACGAAGATATACGTTCACTTTTACATTAATATGGCAAACCCGACTGAAATAATAGCTGAATCGTGATGTCCTAGCAGTTACGGCCAAATTCATGTGATCAACTATGGCTAACGGATTGCAACAGACAGTTTGCTCTGCAGCTCTAAGCTCGCTCACTTCCAAAAAGACAAAAACCACACTAATTTCTGAATAAATAACGATTAGGGCGAACCTGTCACCCCCGGAAACAGTTCTGATATCTTATTGAAGACATCCATAACCTGAAACACGAAAACAACAAATTTGTGTATGTCTTTATAACATCATCTTCTAAATCAATTAATACGTAAGAATACACAATTGGTCTATAGAAAGGATCGTTCAAAAGTGTGATTTAAACTGGCTCCTTCGGTTAAATGACCTCACACGTTTTTTTATTTTTAAAATCCATGACTTTCTGACAGATTTGAGAACGTAGAATGTCACTTCCATATCTGAAAGTCATGAATTTAAAAAGCACTTTAGCTAAATAACCCGATTTTGAACTAAATTAAGGGAGAAGAAATGTTGCCAAGAGTTTTTTGTGTTACCTCCTTGTCGTTTTGGTACTTCATGATGCTCATCGGGTTCTGAGAACACTGCAAACATAATATACGTGTTATTGCTTGGTAGAAATTACTCCATCCGTCAGTTTGTCCCAAAATAATTGTCCACTTTCAAAGGCAGGGCTGTTCTTTAACATATGTTAAATGTGCGATTTTGAATTTTGGGGGCCCAACTTTATGTTGTTTAGGGTCTTTAATCAACGAATGTAAAACTATAGCCCACCTTAGTGCCTCAATAATTTCTATCAGTAAACAAAAATAATACGCCACATCATCACCTCAGTAATTTCTATATATGTATCTTGTTATCTCAGTTTGCATTGTAATCAAAAGGTTTAGGTGTCACAGGGCCTCCAAAAAGATTGGAACGTCCCTGTTCAAAAGTGTCTATGTTTTCCAATTCTACCCTTAATTATGAGAGGGAGAAATTTATTACTCCCTCTGATATTAAGGGTAAAATTGTCATTTTGTCAATTAAAAGATGTTATACTTGCACATTTCTAAAACTGTGTGCTTTTTTCACTGACATTTATTTCGGGACGGAGGGATTAACAAGTGCATTAGGATGGAAAACATACATCCATGATGGCTGCTTGAACTCTTGGATTTTGAAATGCCATGGCAACATCAGGATTGGCCATGATTTTAGAAATAACTTCTTCTGGGGTAAGTCCTATTTGATCTTCAACAACAATGAGCAAAACAAAGGTAATATAAGTAAACAATATCAATATCCATACACATAATCACAACCATAAATATTTTGAAAACCTCATAACCAACTATTTCATGCATTATTCATGATGAATAACCCCGATGAATATCATACATTTTCATTATTCATGATATCATGCATTTTCATTATGAATATTCGTCATAATAGAGAATGAATAGTTGGTTCAAAGATTCTCAAAATGTTTACGGTTCTTATTTGAACCTGCCTCTACAATTGTATATGTAAAAACCAAACGTATGCGGTTATATTTCTTTGTGAGCTCAAAGTGTGAGAACTTACCAAATTGCTCCTTCACCTCGGGACTACTGATATCGAAATTTTTCAACGAGTCCATCATACGGTTGTCCCATTCAGGGCTTCCCCCCATGCTATTACTGAAAAGAAAATAAATGGTCATACAAGAAACCGACTCTAAAAATATTTGTTCAAACTTAGATATTTGACCTGGATGAGGGATAATACAACTCGCAACTTATATTGAACAATATGTACATGGATATACCACAAAATGGCTACAATGCACTTAGGGGCCGTTACACGCTTATTGGGTGTCACTTACCTTACCGGGTGAGGAGTATGGAAAGGACCAAGAATCTTACCTGGTAAGAGGCATAGCAAGGACCGAGAATCTTACGTGGTAAGTGAGGGAGGAGACTCTTATCTGGTTAGCACTTACTAGGTAAGAGACAATTACCAACAATTCATTTTGATGGCCGAGAATGTTACCCAATAAGGTAAGCGGATGTGGTGACTCTTGCCGGCAACGGCTTACCCAGTAAGCGTTCGGTAAACGGCCCGCTAGTGTGAAGGACCAAAATCAAAACAAAACGCATCCCACAAGGTTTTTTTTTGTAATAACTAAGTTCAGGGACGAGAACCAAGAAAACCACCATACCACAAGCCACAGAGACCAAATACATAATATACTCTAAGAAATGATACAATTTTATCTTTCCTTCAATATTCTTTTAAAACGGATTATCATTTTAGATTTACGTGTGTACTACTTGAACTTCTATTCTTTAAAAAGTATCAAATATCACAGCCGGTCATCTTGTAAATCTCAAACAATACCCCCACCTTCGTTCACATGCTCGGTTTTGTCCTCAATCTAGACCCCCCCCCCCCAAAAAAAAGGTGAGGTTTAAAATAACAGTAGCAGGAGGCAGAGAGTGAAGTCAAGAAGCAAAAATCGATACGATATAATTAGAAAAAAGAAGTCTCAAAATTAATGTTAGCATGGAAAACTTTGAAGTCAAATGAAAAGCTTACAGCATATCCTGCAATTGTTGACGATATTGCGGGTTCTGAAGCATCCCTGTTTTAGCAATGCAGCATATTAGCAAGGTAAGACTTTCAAATCTCACTCTTAGGGGTCGTTTACCAAACGCTTACAGGGTAAGAGTCACCACCCTCCTTAATTACCTTATCAGGTAACGTTCCCGGCTATCAAAATGGATTGTTGGTAAGCGTCTCTTACCAAGTAAGAGTCTTCTTTCTCACTTACCGCGTAAGATTCCGGTTCTTGCTATGCCTCTTACCGGGTAAGATTCTTGGCCCTTGCCATGCTCACCCGGTAAGTGCTTACCCAGTAAGAATTTGGTAAATGGCCCCTTACTCACAAAAAAAGATGGACATATTTGTATTGAAAGATACCGACATTTGAAGGAGGTGGGGTTCCTCATCTCTTCCGGAAGATAGCTGGAAAGAACAAAATTAGAACTCATAAGAACATGGTTCTCTGATCTGAAATCTCTAGTTGAAAACGAGCAGAAAGCAGTCTAGAAAGGTTAATAAATAACTATGCCTTTCGAGCATATTGTATGGGAGAATGAAGAGGAAGCGGGTGAATAATGATACACAAGTAACTAAATAAAAATCAATCAACAATTAAATGCTGATACATGTTAATTATGAAGGAATTAGATGCTTCAACGGAACGGTAAAGGGAGTTTATAACTTACGGATAGACCATCTTTTGTACAGTTGGATCCTCCATCATCTTCTCCAAAGCTTCCACTGACATAACAGGATTTGTTGTGTCTGTTCCATTATTTATATGACTAGGTTAGTCTCTTACTTGATATACACACACACACACACACACACACACATATATATATATATAGAGAGAGAGAGAGAGAAGTTTTGCAAACCTGATTTCCTTTGTGAACCGGTGGACAAATGAAAGCGCGACAGGGTCCCCCATTTGCCCCGATTCATCATGAATAATGAAAGTGAATTTTTTACAACATTTATGATGAATGTTACACCATTCATGATGAATCCCGTGTATGTCCAGGACACATGGCATGCTCTCATTTGTCCCCGGTTCACAAAGGAAGTTAGGTTCGCAACTGAATATATATATATATATATATATATAGGGAGAGGTTCATTTGAGAAATGGCAAATATATGAGAAATAGAGAAGTAATCTTAGCCATTCATCTGGTCAACATTTGCGGCTTTGACCGCGAAGTACCGGATAATTCCTTGTGTGATCTATAGAAGGTAGAGGGGTAATTTCGTAAAATACACGGGATGAGTTCATATATGAATCTGTATGAATCACAAAGATTCATATATGAATATGTTAGTTAGTTCAACTGATTCATATATGAATCACAAAGGTTCATATATGAATCTGTTAGTTAGTTCAACTGATTCATATATGAATCACAAAGGTTCATATATGAATCATTTAAAAGAGTTCAGTTGTGAATTGCACTGGTTCATATATGAACATATAGTTCATATGTGAATTATACATGTTCATATATGAACACAGCTTGTGTGTTTTGTAAAATTTACGAAATTGTCCTTCTATTTTTGGGATAGCCGCAACTTTTGACCGGTCAAAGCCGCAATATTTGACTAGTCAAATCCGATCTTGACCATATGAATGGCTAGGATTACTTCTCTATTTCTCATATATTTACCATTTCTCAAATGAACCAAACACTGTATATATATAGACAGAGGTTCAAGGGAAAACCTCAAATAAATGAAAAACTAAAAAACACCTTATCAACCGTTAGATAAAATGATCTGATGGATGTGATTAAATGGGCGGTTACAACAATATTTTTTGAATTAAAAAACTCTAGCCCCCTATTTTTTTTATTCGAAAAAAGAGAAAAAATAAACAAAATTCGAGCGAAATAAATTACACCAAAAAAACAATCATATTTTTCTCGTTAATTTGACATCCATATTGATATACCTTTTCATCCATTTTTTCGTGGTTTTTCGGTTTTCTATTTATTTAGGGTTTTCCCTTGAACCTGACCCTATATATATATATATAATATATATATATATATATATATATAGGTGGTGAAGTTCAAATGAGAAGCGCAACAAAGTTGAGAAGGTGGGAATCAAAGATTCATATGTGAATCATTGGTAAAAGAAAACTTGGATTCACATATGCATCTTCATATGTGAATAATTGGTAAAAAGGTAGGTAAGCAATCGTGGGTTCACATACACATCTTCAAATGAATCTTTTACAGGTTTGCCAACGATTCACACCTTTTCAAATTTTTTGCGCTTCTCATTTGAACCTTCTACTATATATATACATATATTATATATATGCATGCCTCATGGTGTCTTATTGTAATTATACCTGCATATAACAAGATAAGATTATCAAGTTTTAAAGTTACCTGTGAACGAAGCCTGCTCAAAAGGACCATCCATCGGCTTAGAAGCAGCTCCATTTTGGGAAACCTTCATTTCATAAAACAGATTAATCATTTATATAAAATCAAATATTCACCTGAAGCACAGTTCACCATCAAACTCTTACTTGGTTAGTAAATTGAGAATCCTTTGAAGATTCCGTCTGAGTAGATTCCTCAAACTCAAATGGACTTGTTTTCAACGTTTCCTCAGGCGACACATCAACAAAAGCTGCGAAAGTTTGCGTTATAAATTCTAGCCGAAGTATAAAAAGAACGAAAACACAAATGCGCGCCGATACCCACCTTCAAAAATAACTATTCCAACATTTCAACGTTCCAATGGATACAGTACAGAACTGTAGGCCTGAAGCCTTTAGTTGGTCATATATCTTTCAAACGAAATTAAAACGATGATCATTACATACCAGACTTCTTTGGCTCCTTCGTTGATTCAATGTCATCTTTAGAACTTGTGGTTTCAGGTGCTGCCTCTGGTTTAGTAGGAGGTACGTCTACAGTCAACGTCCGTTGAGAAGCAGGTCCAGATGAGGCGGTTGAACTCGGTGACGGGGGTGGTGGAAAAGGGAACCGTGATCCGGGTGAAGAGGCGGTTGAGCCCGGGGCTGCGGGTGTGGGAAATGGAAAAGGCGATCCAGGTGAAAATCCAGCATTAGTGAATTGGTTATTTTGCGAGTCCATCTGCCCCATCATGGTCTTAAAGGCTTGTTGCATAGCATATTTCTGAAATTAGAAGCATATCGTAAAACTTAAGAGAACCCTATAAACTGCACATGAAGCATCATTAACTAAAACCAAATTAGCGGAATATATCCCATTTGGAGGTGGGGTCCGGAGGTGCAAATAGTAGTCAAGGTACATGCAACAATACGATTTTATATGGATGCCTCGCCATAATAACGAGCACCATATATGCCATTGACAATGCTGCATGGAGTTACAATGGCACAATGGGTAAAATTGGTGGCTTTTAATTAAAAAGCTGGATTTTTATTTTTGCGCCTTTGTGGGACCTTCTTTATTTCTTGAAAGCTTTGTAAGAATGAAATCAAACCAACACAATAATCAAGACAATCCCACCAAACGTAGGCTTCAGACTCAATACGACCGCAGTTAGCTATAGATTCCGGACTATAGTTGCCTCATTTTTTAGAACTCAATTTCTTTGCTCACAGAAGATTACAAAAATTTGTTTGAAGAACTTTACCTTTAAATATGAAGCCGCCTGCCATTAAAAACAGAACATTGGTCAAACATAGATTTAGGTGCAGCGAATCTCATAAGAAACAAATATATTCTTGAAGAAAGTACAAGCAAAGAATTATCATACTCACCCATGAAAAAACTGCCGATAGCGCAACACCAACTCCCACCCAAAAGAGCGGAGAACCTCTACAAACACGATCAAAAGTCAAGTTCAAGTTTACGTTCTATATAAATCAAGAACGGGTTATATAGATAAATCCAGCTGAAATATAAAAATTGAGGGAGGGCACGTAATTACACTTGAGAAGATGGGGGTGGCACTGCAATTTGTGGGCTCGCACCAACTGAAGATGTATGCTGATTGCTTGAAGAACCGAGTCTAGCAAAGCAATCTTTCCCCAGCCTCTCCACTTCTATTCACATGTGAACTCATTTAGATTTAAATCGCAACTCAACAAAAGTAAATGGCATAAAGTTTTGATAATATCAGAATAATAGAACAAGGCAAAAATGAAGAGATTCACATGCATTTACTCTACATAACAAGATTAGATAACAAACCTCCTTATCTAAGTTTTGTAGTCTCAAGTCCTTTTGGACTACTTTTATCTATACCAAGTTATATGGCCATTTCATCTTAATCATTCAGCCATTTTAATAGGGATTTGAACCGTTGTATGCATCCATTCATTGTCTTTGTCATAGAAATATTAGGGGTTGTTTGGTAGTTGCTGAATGGTTTAGTTCAGAATGATTAAGAGGTTTTTATGATATAGTGTTAAATGAAATATGGTTGTTTGCTAATTGTTCATAATGAAATCAGGGCTCTTAATGGTTAAGGGAGGGTCAAGATACAAAATCATTAAGAGGATTTTGGAACCATTAAGAGACAACACTTTTTTTTGCCAAACAAGATTTACCTCTTAGCGATTCAGAGGTTGCCTCTTAATGGAACCATTAAGAGGTAAACAAACAACCCCTTCCACTCAATTGTGCACTTTTAACGATAACCATCAAAATAACTTTTATGTTGTTTAAATAGTCATTAGGGATGGCCAAGACGTTGTAGTCAAAGTTTGCTATCAAGGACCTCACTCCAAGCAATAATGGCATGTGTGCTATGAACGTGATATTATTCATGTGTCCTCGCATTGTTTGCTAACCCTCTAAAGGGCGGATCGTAATCTTCTTGCTTGATAACAGACTTTCTGAACATGAACATATGTAATAGCTGAATCTTTGCTTTCTATGATATCAACTTATGATAGTGTAATAGAGAATGCTTAAAGTCAAGCATGCACTTGATGTAGAAAAAATATATAATTTTGTTAACTAAATTTGTGCAAAATAAAGGTGGTAACTGGTAACCCCCCCCCCCCCCCCCGGGCTTCAAGACTATCATGTGAGAGGCAAATCAGATACATAATGACCCGCTACGTGGTTGGCTTAAGAGTACCAGTGCCCATAAGGAGCCCAATCCCCAAAAGAACTGTAACTCCCACATTGTGGCAGCCAGACTCGAACCCTCGCCTATTTGTGCAAGTATTCCACTTCCACCCCACGTCCATCAAACGGGAACACAAATATATGCAAATGCTTACAAAACTACTTATACAACTTCCATCTTAAAAGAAAACCATATTGCACAATCAAGACATAAAAAAAGGAAAGTTATTTCTTTCTCTGCCAAACATACAATAAATCTCTGAAATTACATACATCATACTTTGACTTATGATATCAACTTATAAGCAAAACTAATAAACATTATTTCAGTTGTAATACTTGTTACCAAATCTAATCTAATTAACGACCCTTACTTCAATTTCAAAGTTAAAAAGTATGATATTTGAAATTTTCTCAATTTCATATCGTTTTCCAAACGAATGGGGATCAACAGAACAATGCACATATCTATGGATAAAATCATCCATATAAACAAAAATACATATACCAATTGATATCAAACAAAATTTCGAATATAATCAGGAATCTAACAAACGAAAAACACCAAATCTAAAAAGAGGAAAATCGAAGAATTACCATTTGATTTAGTATTTGTTCTTGGAGTTGAAGACACGGCGGAAATTGAAGTTGTGGATTTGGAGATTAGGCTACTTCTGTTCGGGAATTTGAAGGAACAAAACAAGGGTTTGTTGGAGATTATGGAATTATCAGTTCGAGGGTTTGCAGTAAAACCCAATACTGGCTTATGAGAAGAAGCATAAACGGCAAAATTATCCATTAATTGAAGGAAGGCTGTTGAAGATTAGATAAACAACAGGTGTAGGTAGAGAAGTTGAATTGAATTTTGGTTATGGAGTTGTGAAGCGGGAGGAGGATGAAGAAGGGGGAGTGTGTCTAGATATCGGCGACATCTCTAAACTCAATAAACCTCATCGTGTTTAATCTCAACGAGACGACAAATTCTCAAAACCAGGGTTTTTTTTTCTTTTCTTTTTTTGGGCTTGGTTTTTGGTTTTACATTATTTGAAAAAAAAAAATTGTTGTAGAATAAGTTTGTCATCGTCTAAAGGATATGACGATAGAGATAGAGATAAATATATCAGAGTTAGATTAGAACTGAAATATCTCCTAACTATCTACTTATAACTTCTCCCTATTTAAAGGGCTTATGATTAATGAGAAATATAGACTTCTTCTCTTTGTCTTATTGTTATTCTCTCCATATTGTTGTTCAATTTGTTTTTCCCTTTAACACGTTATCAATACGTACGTTCAGTCAATTCACGAATAGTTCGGCTTCCAACTCGAATACTTCTACAATCCAAGTAAGAATTTTTCGACTTCTAACTCGAATATTGTTAGTATATTTGTCTTTAATTCACATAAATCTTGAAAATTAATACCATAAGAAATAAATATGGTCATTGCTTTCATTATAATAGTTACGACATAATGCAAAACTCTTATGTTTTGATGATATAATATAGATAATCATGTATCTTGATGATGTTGCGTTGTCAATCTCATGATTCGTAACCGATGTATTGTTTTTGTATGTTTACGAAACTTGAATATAAATTTATTTGCTTCCATTTAAATTTATGGTTAATATTTGTATGATAACAATAAAATATGGTGATAAATATACATGACTATAAATATATGAAAATATTTTTGTTTTTTTTTCTTTTATTCATCTGATTGAGCCTTAAATATATAAAAAAATATGAAAATTTTAAGGGTTTTAAGTGATAATAAGGAACTGTTCTTACTTATGAGGTTAACATTTGTTTTATTATTTTATTTAAATTAACTGTAATATATTTTTTTAATTGATTTTGTTTATCCATCCATTTATTGAATATATAATTGGTATATTAGGTTATATATTTAATTTAGTTCTAATTTATCGTCCTTTAGTTTCAATCATGATAATATAATTTTATTGTTTTAAGCTTATCATTGTCATTTATTTTGACATGATCAATTAATTTATAATAAGATATGTTTAGTTGGATAAGTTAATTATCTTGATGTTATTTATTTATCTGATAATTAAATTTGATTCATATCTTTAAATTAGACTAATTATATTACTGTGAAATATGATAGTTATTTACATGGCTAGTTAATTTATATGATTGACTTTTATTGTCTTATTGAGTAATATTTATTATTTATCCATATCTTATTTAAATGTTTATCTTAATTATAATTTATAATATATAATAAACTTTTAGAAGTTACACTTCTAACCCCCATAATTTTTATTATTTTGTCAAAAGATTCAAAAATAGCATGGAAATGTTAATTTCAAACATTTATCTAGATTATAAGTTCTTACTCATAATTTTAAACTATATAATTAATTTTTGGAAGTTACACTTTTAACCCCATATATTTTGGTCTTTACCAAAATCTCCAAAAATACTATTAAGGTATTAAAATATTAAAATTGGCTTCATATGCCAAACTCATAGTCATTTTGGCCTCATGTCAAATGCTCTATAATTAATAGTTATATCTAAATGAAATAAATCACAAGATATCGACTGGATTTTGTCAAACAGGTGTAAACAGCCCTAAGGTTTCTAGGGACTTAAGAAATTCATGTGATTCCCCTACTACCTGGAAATCCAATAGATTGAGTGATTTCTTTTTCGCAAAAATTGAAATATTGATGAAGTATTATCAATAAAATTAAAGCATACAAAATCCAATATTGTTATGATAATGAAATTTTATAACCATAATCCATTTTCTTATCAAAAAGAAAATCATATATTATCATTTATATATGTAAATGGTTGAAACAACTTATCCCAAAATCAACGTTGTAAACTCAAAAGAATCTGAGTATCATAAATGAGTATATAAACCTCCTTTTGAAAATGTACAAGAAAATACCTAAAGTCCAACTCCCTATTGACTCTAAAACCAACCTCTTGAAAAGGTACAAGCAAATACCTTCATGTTTTGAAACGTCATATAAATCTTAAATTTCATAGGAATACCTTTACTAGAAACCCCCAAAGAAATGTGTGATGTCCCAAAAGGGATAATCGGGAGTACTCATGAATATGTACTTCCCGAACTAATCATACATTAGAATGAAACTCACTTACTCGATTACAAAAAGGTAACTGATGTCAACAAAAAAATATATCCAAAACGCATCTTAATCTCTGTGGCAAGGAACTCACAGAAGATGACATGTTTTTTAACATTATTTCCACCTTTCATATATAAGTAAATATAAATATAAGTTGGAATGCAACATTTAGACAAACTCGTCAACCTAATGCAAGTGGTTGAGAGACATAACAAGGTTCTTTCGAATAACACCACATATGTCGGGATAAAGAAAATTCCCGATATCGATAGTGAAAGTGTTAGAGGTGGAAACAACTCCAAAGGATTGTGAGCTAAAAACAATTTCACACATGTGACATTTCTACACCATGTGGACGAGACCCTATAAAGGGTCAGGGTATTGGTAAGAGTCAGGAAGGATTTTTCAACACGTGGAGTATGATACAACTACTATCCAGGTGATAATGGACAATCAAATAAGATATGCACTAAAAAGTGCTTCTATCAAAAAGGGAACACGTTAAAATGAAATATAACATATTTGTTTTAATATTTAATATTGATTATGTATATGTTTCTTTGAAATTAATTTTAAGTAACCAAAAATAATTTATTTGCTAAAGTAAAATCGAATATGTAACCATTATAGATGTAAAGAAATACATCAAAACAAATAAAAAAAAATTAATATTCTCCGTTCCGTTTAGAAATGTATCGAGGAGAATTAATTTTTTTTTACCTATCACACAATCGAAAAAAAATAAGATAGACTAATACTTGTTTTATAATACATCCAACCAAATTACTTAGACGATGGACTGTCACTTTCTTGGTGGAACAAGTTTAATAGGAACCTTGTAAAGATATTCGTATCAAAATGAAAATGAAAATGAGCATATATACATAAGTTCTAATGAATATGAAAGTAAACATATATCATGGAAACTATGTGTCAAACTATCGAAACATTTTTGTCATCAATAACTAACTTTTGGGAAATGACACATATATGTTTCGACATGACCATGTTGGACACCATGGTTATGACACAGTGATCCACATAAACACATTCTCTTTCGAGTGAAAGGCAAAACAAGGCAAATTGCAACTGTTGAATTCTGCAGCATAAGAAACAACATTGCCATCATAACATGCCCTCTCGAATACCTAAAACTTTTGTATATACCCTAACCCTTAGCCAAGACAGGAATGAGATCATCCTAAAGCTAAGGACATAATACAAAAATATTTCATTGTTACAACGAATACAATGTGATATTTATGGACATAAACATCCAGAATGCGGGCCATTAAAGTACTTTATGGTTCTGGTTTCGACTCGATAAACGCATGTCGTATTATTGTCCACATGAAATACTGCACTCCTAGCACTAGCTATACGTTTAAGGGCTCACCACCCTGAGTATTTCATCAAGTCTACATGACTTGGAATGCTGGAGAATTTACAACATAAGGATTTGATGTTAATTGCATATGTATTAGGATCAATGTAGAGTTTCCTATATCCCATGTGTATATATAAAATGATCTCATAGAAGTTGTTATCAAAATAATATGATGACATCTAGGGTATTAGTAATGCACATCAATTTACCCACATCTACCTGGGGTTATGCAATTATTATATGCAGTTTTTTTGTTCGTTTTTAGACCCACTGTTTGCTAACCAGCCTAATGCGTACCAGTTGGTAACTGGATATAAGCCTGATAGTTTACATTTACGCATGTATGGTTCTGTAGTGTATGTGCCAATTGCGCCCCCACAGCGCATCGAAATGGGTCCATAAAGACGACTTGGTATATGTTGGATATGAAACCCCAACAATTATCCGCTAATTAGAATATTTGACGAGTGATCTCTTTACCGCTAGATTTGCGGGTTGTCACTTTCATGAGACAGTCTTCCCGTCGTTAGGGGGAGATAGGAAAAAGAATTTTCCATGGGAACGACAGGAAGTGTCATTGAATATTCTCACTCTGTCTCATTTTGATCCCCAAAACTTCACAACATAATGTTGAAGTCAAACGAATCAGACTCGATATCTGATACATTTAATATTTCAAAAGTGACAAGATCACATATACGAGCTGCAAATATACTCGCAAGGTTAAAAGGTCCCCAACAGGGGCACAACGCCACTGGAAAGTGCGCTGCAATCACACATAGTGGAGGCGTGGTTGAGGTCGTAGCTACCAAATGGAAGTGGTGGAAGCTACTTTGTTCGATGGATACTATTCTAAATGAAGATAATAGTTAGGCACATCCATTTATCATCAATACATAAAACTCTCATGAGATTGTCTCTAATTATAATTATGTCCATGAATCATCACTGGAGGACGCTTCGAAGTTAATATTGATTCTAGAGATGAATATTAATCTCAAATGAACTATGAGAGTATATATATGAGTTGATGGACATATCATATATAATCATTGATGATTTATTCGCATATACGATGACTCATAAGATGATCGAGCACGACGACATTGAACCACGCTCAGTTGAATAATATCAACAAATAGCATATTGGCCTAAATGTAAAGAAACAATCCAGAAAGAATTATATTCCTTGACAAAGGATCGGGTATTTGGTCAGGTAGTGCTAACCTACCAAGTGTAAAGCCCGTAGGACATAACTGAGTCTTTGTCAGAAAGCGTAACGAGAATAATGAAGTCCTAATGTATGAGGCTCTCCTTTGGTGCAAGGTTTCTCACAACGCCATGGATTGACTATGAGAAGACTTACTCTCTCGTGATGGACGTTATAACGTTCTGCTAATTAATTAGCCTAGTAGTTTCCGAAGGACTGGAAATGCAACTCATGGATGTGGTTACTACATATCTCTATGGGGATCTAGATTTAGAGATATATAAAAGTGCTTGATGATATTACATTACCAAAATCAAGTAACTCTAAACCACAAAATGCGTTTGCAATAAAATTGATACGTCCACTTTATAGATTAAAACAATCTAAGCGGATGTGGTATACCCGCCTAATGGAATACTTGATTGGGAAAGGATGTATAAGAACGATGAACTATTCTCTTACGTATTTATTATGGAAAACAAGTTATAGATTTTCAAAGTAACTCTATATGTCAATGTTATGAAGATAATAGGCACTCTTGATGAAATAAGAGAAACCACAAGTTACTTGAAATCTGATTTTGAGAGGAAAGATCTTGGGAAAACTTGGTTTTGTGTAGATATCTAAGCTAGGTCACCGAGTTTGTGAAATATTAATTCACCGATCGTATATGTCCAGAAAATAATCAGGCAATTTAATATGAACAAAGCGCATCCGGTTAGCACTCCCATGATCGGTCGAAGTGTCGGATATAAGGAAATATCCATTTCGTCTAAAGGATGATGACGAAAAATGCTGGGAGTTAGAATTCCTATCTAAGTACAATATGTGCATTATCGTACTTAGCATAACACACTTGACCATATATTATATTTCTCAATGAACTTGTTAGCTAAATTTAGCTCAGCGCCAACGCAAAGTCATTGGAATGATATCAAATTAATCTTTTGGAACCATTGACATGGGTTTATACTTTCCCCATAAAAAAATGGGGTTGATAATGGAACTTCAATACCTACTTAGAATGTAAGCAGCAAAAGTACTAGCTCTTATAGAAAAACACCAAACAATGTCTTGGTATGTGTTTGTTGATATTAGGTATATGTCTGACCCATACAAAGGTTGTTCCCAAACTGGATAAAGAATTACCACAAGGAACACGTCGATTGCTTGGAAGTAAACTAAGCAAACCCTTGTAACTACCTCCTTGAACTAATCCAATAACATTACTCTCTATGGGATAATTAAAGAATGTATATGATTAAGGACTATCATTACATATATTATAGGAGTTAGTAATTTTGGGTTCAACCAGTATCCTACTTGCATATATGGAAATAATGCATCATGTATCGAAGAAATGAACATAAGATACATCAGGGGTAATAACACAAAGCATATTCTGCTTAAGTTTATATACAATCAGCAATAAAAGACTCTCCTTTAGATTCAAGTGAATCAAGTAAGGTGTCAAAAGAATGTGACATATTTTACCAAGTCATTACCTAAAACCATATATTGGAAAACATGTAAATGCAAATGTTTTCAAACTCCCTTGATTAATGCACAAATCAGGGGGAGTAGTAGACAAAAGGGGGAGTCTACTATATTTGTGATATTGGTATGTTGTGCTATTTCCTTCAACCAATGTTTTATTTTTCCCATTGGGTTTTGTTCCTTGGTGTAAGGTTTTAGTGAGGCAACTGTTTATAAACCATCATGCTTTCCTAACTCTCATGATTAAAGTACGAATCTAAGAGAAAACTAGACTGAAGGATAAGTCTATGTATTGCAAAGAAGCTGGTGCGTTGTACTATTTTCTTCGTCATATTTTTATTTTTTCCCACTGGGTTTTATTTTGGCGTAAGGTTTTAACGAGGCAACAACTGTGCACCACCACTCCTTTAACTCAACACAAGGGGAAGTGTTGTAGGATAAGTGTGCCATCGTCTAAAGGATATGACGATAGAGATAGAGATAGAGATAAATATATCAGAGTTAGATTATAACTGAAATATCTCCTAACTATCTACTTGTAACTCCTCCCTATTTAAATGACTTATGATTAATGATAAATATAGACTTCTTCTCTCTGTCTTATTGTTATTCTCTCCATATTGTTGTTCAATTTGTTTTTCCCTTTAACAATTTTGTATTTTTTTTAATTTTAAATGGAATCGTTTAAGGGTGTGGTTGGTTTGTTGGAATGCATTGGAATCCGAGGTATTTGGATTTTAAATTCATTCTAATCCTGTGTTTGGTTTGTAGGATTGCCCGGATTTAATTTTTTTTTTTGAAATGTAGGATTTTGAAATCTGAAAGGGATTGGATAGGATTTCAAGGGATTTCGTAGGATTTGTATATAATATTGTTTAAAAATATGTTAAATTCGAATAATCGGTTAAATAAAATATATTTTAATTATTTTTATATATTTTTAATATTTTTTTATAAATAATAGAATTTAAATCCATTCCAAATCCTACAAACCAAACACACAAAAGAATTTCAAATCATCTCAAATCCAAATCCCTACAAATCCAAATTCTATATGAAATCCAATTCATTCCAATCTATTCCGGCAAACCAAACGCATCTTAGGTGTCGTTTGTTTTTTAAGATGTCTAAAGTCTGAAGTCTTAATTTAGTTATGATTAATAAGAGGTGGTGTGTAAAAATGTTTGAACGATTTAGACTTAAGAGAGATTAAGAGATTTTTTTTTAAAAACAAACAACCCCTTAGAATATTTCCAATAGATTTTTCAAAATTTCTTCAAAATGTACAATGAAAAGTCAAAATATCAAAAAAAATATATATATATATTCATCTCAAACATATTCCACATTTTGGAGAATCCAACAAATAACAATGATTATAATATTAAATTAGCCCAAAAAGACTGAGCCTAGTAAGCCGAAGTCCAGTATGTGCCAAGCCTCAAAAGCCTAATTACATCAAATTTTTGGGTCGAGGCCTGAACATAAGTCTGATCTGGAAAAACCTTGTCTGGTGAAGCCTGAAAAAGGCCGATCAGTGCCTTTTTTCAACCCCAAACCTTGGCTTCGCTCAAGCTTTTTTCTTTACCCATTGAGAATAGGCTTGGAAGATCTGGGCCTTATGCATCTTTATCCCTAACCGTTTTCTAGGAGGTGCTCGGATGTGTGTTATAAAAGTGATTATGTGCTATTAGATGTGTGATAATAATCAAGCACGGTAACTGGCGGAGCCACATACAAAGTAATGCGATCTTTTGACCCCCATTCAAAAATTTAAAAGATATGGATTTAACATTAAAGAAATTAATCTTTTACAAATGACTTGGTTTCATACTTAAAGAACCCATCAATTTTTACAAGATCCCATACGTTTGATGTTTTCCACCAAAACCAAAAGAAATATATTAATCTCAATATCTTGTGTTATTTGTTTTGTTAAATCCATTTCAATATCGAGTTATTCTATATTTGTTTTATTAAATTTCTCTCCTTATCATGTTATTTTAGCTTTAATATAAATTGATTCATCATATGTTTGTTTTTATATGCTCATTTCTACAAACCAATCATCTAGAAATAAAATTTAACAACTATGGTATAATTTGCCACCCGGTTCAACCGAAATAGTAAAAAAAATAACTAAGCTTGAACCGTTTAACCCGAAACCGTTTTGGTTCAAATAGATTATTTGGTTTCGAAAAAAATTCGACACTCCTAAGTCTTACACCAGTTTACCCAAGTTTCTAGATTCGCCACTGAGCACCGTACATTGTTTCGATGCATTTTTGTCACAAGTTGTAATAATTACTTTTTTTTTGTATCAAGTGTGTTGGTGCAAGTATCAGTGTTAACGACTCGATCACCTAACAAGGTACTTGAGATTCAAGGTTTAGAGTTTAGGGTGTTGTTCTGTCTCTGTAGTTTTTTATGGTTATCTTTATTTTGGTGAAGTTAGATATCCTCATATCAGTTACTCTGTTCTCATAGTTTGGGTCGTGCAGGTTTCATAATCTTGTGTTTTATTGTTTCTAGCTTGGGTTTCAACGATTGTTGTGATTGGGTTTTTTATTTGGAAAGCTGAGTTGTTTCTGCTCCTTACATAAACTTTAGTTGTTTCGTTTCTATACCTTTTTATTCTTTATTATATTGTTGACCTTTAAAAAAACCCTCCAAAAATCCTAATTATGAAAAGGTTGTTTTCATTTTTTACTTTTAGTTTATAATAAAATTTTAGGGGCTGTTTGGTAGTTGCTGAATGGTTTGATGCAGAATGATTAAGTGGTCAGAATGATTAAGAGACTCTTATGATATAGTGCGAAATAAAATATGGTTATTTGCTAATTGTTCAGAATGAAATCAGGGCACTGAATGATTAAGGCAGAGTCAAGATACAAAATCATTCAGAGGGTTTTGGAACCATTAAAAGACAGATTTTTTTTTGCCAAACAAGATTTACCTCTTAACGATTCAGATGTTGGCTCTTAATGGAACCATTAAGAAGTAGAAAAACAAACTTTTTACAATTGATTTAAATAAATCATTAAAAAAAATATAAAATCATCAATTATCTTCATTGCTCGCGGTGACAATGACGATCGATATATAAATTGTGGTTTGCAAATTTGCACATACATAACTAAGGGCAAAATCGTCATTTTACAAACCGAAGCCATTACTTCTGTACATTAAAACATGGGCCCAAAGTGAGGTTTTCTCATCACTTCGCAGATTTTGTGAAAAAAAACAAAAACAAAGAAGATTTTAGGGCTAGCAACAACAACAACAACAAACAACCCTCACAATCTCATCAAGATTCTTGCTTCAATCCAATCTCTCTTCAAATTCATCATCTTCACAGATCCCACCTTCAATTTTCAAGGTAAAATTCCCCCTTTTTCAACTCTCATCGTGTTTCTCGTTTTCCCCCAAATGAACGAATTCATCATTTACACCGTCAAATTGGTTCACTCACTTTGAAAATTGAAAAAAACCCAGTTCAAATCCGATACTTGAACACCGTTTTCTGATTACCCATTTGATTTTAGGTGTTTTTAAGCATACCCATTTGAAGAAATCGTTAATTTGTATCGTTTTTTTATGTCTCACAAGATTTCTTCAAGTTCACTTTGAAATTGAAAAAAACCCAGTTCAAATCCGATTCCTCAACACCGTTTTCTGATTACCCATTTGATTTTAGGTGTTTTTAAGCATACCCATTTGATTTTAGGTGTTTTTAAGCATACCCATTTGAAGAAATCGTTAATTTGTATCGCTTTATGTCTCACAAGATTTCTTGAAGTTACACTTTGAAATTGAAAAAAAGCCAGTTCAAATCCGATACTTGATCACTGTTTTCTGATTACCCATTTGATTTTAGGTGTTTTTAAGCATACCCATTTGAATCAATCGTTAATTTGTATCGTTTTATGGCTCACAAGATTTCTTGAAAGCTGTTAACGATTAGGGTTTAATTATGGCTGATGATTCTTTACCCGAAATCGCCGAACCATCGCTTGTTAGTTTAACAGATCATCAACAAAACCCTCTTGATTTGGTGGATTTAACAAATCATGCTTTAGTTATAGGCCAAGAATTCCCAGATGTTGAAACTTGTAGGAGGGCTTTGAAAGATATAGCCATAGCATTGCACTTTGATCTTCGAATAGTCAAATCGGATCGTAGTCGATTTATCGCTAAATGCTCGAAAGAAGGTTGTCCGTGGCGTGTTCATGTTGCGAAATGCCCAAATGTCCCGACTTTTTCGATTAGGACACTTCACGGTGAACATACGTGTGAAGGGGTTCGGAACCTTCATCATCAACAAGCGTCGGTAGGTTGGGTTGCTAGATCGGTTGAATCGAGAATCCGCGATAATCCTCAGTATAAGCCGAAGGAAATTTTACAGGATATTCGTGATCAGCATGGTGTTGCGGTTTCGTATATGCAAGCTTGGCGTGGAAAAGAGCGTAGTATGGCTGCGTTACATGGAACTTTCGAAGAAGGGTACCGGCTTTTACCTACGTATTGTGAACAGATTCGGAAGAGTAATCCGGGAAGCATAGCGTCGGTTTTCTCCACCGGACAAGATAATTGCTTCCAGCGTCTCTTTATATCGTATCGTGCATCGATCATCGGGTTTTTGAACGCTTGTAGACCGCTTTTGGAACTCGATAGAGCCCATTTAAAAGGAAAGTATTTAGGTACCCTTTTATGTGCTTCAGCGATTGACGGTGATGACGGATTGTTCCCTTTAGCGTTTGCCGTAGTTGATGTCGAAAGTGACGAAAACTGGATGTGGTTTATGTCGGAATTGCGTAAGCTTCTTGGTGTGAATACCGAAAACATGCCTAGACTCACGATACTATCCGAAAGGCAGCATGGCATGGTGGAGGCCGTCGAGACGCATTTTCCGAGCGCTTTTCACGGGTTCTGTCTGCGGTACGTTAGCGAGAATTTTCGCGACACGTTCAAGAATTCGAAACTAGTGAACATATTTTGGAGCGCCGTTTACGCCCTTACACCGGTCGAATTCGAAAGCAAGATCTCCGAGATGCTCGAGGTTTCCCAGGATGTGATCTTGTGGTTCCAAGAGTTCCCGCCTCAACTCTGGGCCGTAGCGTACTTCGAAGGCGTCCGTTACGGTCATTTCACGTTAGGGATCACCGAGCTTTTATATAATTGGGCGTTAGAAGGTCACGAACTCCCGATCGTGCAACTAATGGAGCACATCCGCCACCAGTTAACCACATGGTTTGAAAACCGGCTTAATACGGGAATGAGATGGAACTCGATAGTCGTACCGTCTGCCGAAAAACGGATTCTCGAAGCGATCGCCGATGCCCGTTGCTACCAGGTTCTGCGTGCAAACGAGGTCGAGTTTGAGGTTGTGTCAACCGAGCGAACAAACATCGTTGACATAAGAAGTCGAGTATGCTCTTGCCGTAGGTGGCAGTTATACGGTCTTCCGTGTGCACATGCTGCAGCCGCCCTCATATCTAGCGGCAAAAACGCACATGTGTTTGCCGATCATTGTTTCAAAGTAGAAAGCTATCGCGAAACGTACTCGCAGATGATATATCCGGTTCCAGATAAAAGTCTTTGGAAGGATCTTAGTGAAGGCGGAGGTTTGAAATCCGATATCTTAATCCGTCCACCGAAGACACGCAGGCCTCCTGGTCGGCCGAAAAAGAAGGTTCTTCGTATCGAGAGTTTGAAGCGGCCGAAAAGAATCGTTCAATGTGGACGTTGCCATATGTTGGGACACTCACAAAAGAAGTGCGCGATGCCAATGTGACTTCGACGGCTGTTTGTTCTCTTATCCTTACTTTAATATCTTGTTTTCGCTTCGTTTTTTTTGACAGTTGGCATAGAGTTGTGTATTTGTATGCTTAAGAAGTTGCGAAATAAGTTCGTTGTTGTTAGTTTCGTAGTTGGTCTGTTCTCGTCTTGTATACGTAGTCGCATTGTTCTATCGTGCACTTTTTTGAGATACAAAAGAAAAAAAATTGTTTTGGGCTCGTAGTCGACTAGTTGTTATGCCACTCACATTTACTTAGTAAGATTGGTAAATTACTAAACTACCCATGTCAGATTAAACCCTAATACCTTGCATAATTCTTTCACCTGCCTACATCACTATCGTCAGTTCTGTCATGTCCAGTTCTGTCTGCGTACCAAACGCACCATCAAGGGCATGCTTTGTCCAAGCCATAATTGCGAGCTTTTATAAAGCCAAAGAAGCGGCGTGAGAGGAAATTCTATTCGGTGCTTGCGGATGTCCGTATGTTGACCAACGGTGATAGTTTCTTTTCCTTTCTTTTTCGCTTGAATGCATTTTCTTTCACTAAAAGTATCGATTTCTTGTGCTCCAGATGACGGGTTTTCTTTGCTAGCACCGTATGTGCCGGTATCCTCCGATGGGCCGGACAACCGGTAAGTTCGCGTACTTCCATTTATAAGCCGAAAGGTTTATTTATTCTTCATTGCCATCAATTTTCTTGGAGCTTATGCCATTCTTCTTTTTGTGATTTGTCTTCCTTTTCTGATATAAATTTTGCAACTTATGACTTCTAATGTTTTCATGGAATGCTTATGTGCTTTATTAATGTTTTGTGGGCATTGTAATGTGTCAAAAAAATGTTGTAAATTAGCATAGCATACCTTTGACAAGACATAGGAAAAGATAAGTTTGTGCTTTATAGGACAAAACAAATTGTTTGTCCTATATAAAGGTGTTACATTAAGTAGGATGTTATGACGTATTTGGGTATCCTAACAGGTTTTTTTAAGACACTTTTTGAAATGAAGTGTTGGAACTTTGTGCTTTTATAGGTTAAAACAATTGCGTGGTCATGTATAAAGGTGTTATAATAGGATGTCAGGACGTATTTGGGCATCCTTTATAAGACACTTTTTTGAAATAAAGTGTTAGAACTTTGTGGTTTTATAGGTTAAAACGATTGTGTGGTCATGTATAAACGTGTTACAGTAGGATGTTAGGACGTATTTGGGCATCCTAACAAGTTGTTTAAGACACTTTTGAAATAAAGTGTCAGAAGTTTGTGCTTTATAGGACAAAACAGTTGTGTGTCTTATATAAAGGTCTTATTTGGGCATCCTACCAGGTTTTTTAAAACGCTTTTGAAATAAAGTGTCAGACTTTGTGCTTTATAGGACAAAAAACAAATTGTGTGTCGTATATGAAGGTATTACAATGGGATGTTAGAACGTATTTGAACAGTCTAACAAGTTTTTTAAGACACCAATTAACTTTTTTACTTTATTTGGTCATTGAGTAGCATCATGAAGCTAAATGAGTCGACACAGAGTTAAGTTCTGCATATATCTTATCTTTTTCAGATCCTACCTCCAAGTGAAATATACTTGGCTTGTTTGGTTTAGCTATCTGTCGGTAAGAACCATGTTTGACAAATCTCTCATAGCGATTCAAGTTTTGGGTTTGTTCCTTATTGGTCGTCGTCAGTTTGAGTCAAGTTAAAGCCACAAAAGGTTTTCATGGCGGTCAACGTCATGACCTCATGGGACCAATTGTAAAATCTCTGATCGGAGGCATTAGCAGTTCAACCTATAGACGCAACACCGCTAGATGTTCTATGGATATAAGTTTTTTAATACTCCAATAAATCTTTAAGATTGGCCTCGGAAATTATGGTTTTCGTTCTTGTAGTTCACAATTCATTGTTGTATTCGACTATTCGTCCCTCATACTTAACGAAAACATGAGTAACGTTTTTTCCCCGGTCTTTAGTTAGTGGTCGTAAATGCATGATTAAAAATAAATTAACATCAAGGATTGGTTATCGAGTAAGCACTTATCGGCTATTAGTTACCTTACCGAATGAGCATGATAATGATCGAGAATTTTATTCAGTAAGAAGCATAACAAAGACTGAAAATCTTACCCGGTAAGTGAAGAAGAAGACGTTTGCCAGTTATTTATCGGGTAAGAGACGCTTATCAAGCAATCTATTTTGATTGTCGAGAATGTTAGTCGATAAGGCAAGGAAGGATAACGACTCTCGCTAGTAAATGTTTGGTAAACAACCCCTTAGTCGATTTTTCATTGTGGAGTTTTTACTGGTTCCTCCACATTTTTTAGCTTAGAGCATCTCCAACAGATTCTTCAAAATGGAAAATCAAAAGTAAAAAATCTCTAACAGTTTCTCCATTTTGGAGATAACAATATTAATTATATTATTAAAATATTATTTTTTTTCTCATGAACATTTAATTTCAAGGAATCTCATCCATAGAAACTAGAAAGAATAATCAATTTTCATTTTAAAACGATCATTTTTGAAGAATTCTTTAGAACTTGGAGAATTCCACTATCTCTCTCAAACTATCTCCGTTTTGAAAAAGATTTTGGAGAATCTGGTAAAGCAAAAATTCTCAAAATCTACATTTTAGAGAATATGTTAAACAAATATTTAAAAACAATTTACCGTGGTGTATTTCTTCACAAAAATGCATAATTTTATGTACTTTTAGGTGTAAGAATATACCAATAAACGTACATAATTGATAATTGTTTAATTTGTTTTAACGATTAGTAAATGGGAAAAGTTTATAAAAACCCAACAAGCTATTCCATTTTAAATGATTAAGTTCTTGAACTAATTTTTTGAATGAAAAAACCATTAAATTTTTTCATTTTGAATGATTAAGTCACTGAACTATTTTTTTGAATGGAAAAACCATTAAACTTTCTCATTATGAATGAAAAAACCATTAATTTTTCCTATTTTGAATGATTAAGTCTCTGAACATTTTTTTTCTTCAATAAATTAAATCATCTAAACATCTAAAAATTGGTTATTTACATCATTTTAACCCAAAAAAACTAGCTGTAACTGGTTATTTTTTGATTCTTATTTTTTTGATAGATAAAAAATAGATTAAAAAGAGGGAGATCGATGGCAGGGGCAACAACGTGTTAGAGGATATGAAGAACGAACAACGTTCTGGCAACGGGGTATGGTGAGACGGAGCGATACGATTGTTTGTGAGGGGTTTTAATGGCGTAGAGTTTGAGAACGATAAAACTGATTTAGATTTGTTTTTAATTTAAAACTTTCATAGTCAGTTCCATGTATCTTTAAGAAAAAGGTAACCAATTGTTAGAAGTTTGATGGTTTATTTATTCAAAAAAATATATTTAGGGACTTAATCATTCAAAATTAGAAAGTTTAATGGTTTTTTCATTCGAAAAAATAGTTGAGAGACTTAAACATTAAAAATGAGAAAGTTTAATAGTTTTTCATGCAAAAAATTAGTTTAGGGACTTAATCATTTAAAATGGGATAGTTTATTGGGTTTTTCTGAACTTTTTCCTTAGTAAATACTACTCTTAATGAACGATTTTGAACTTTAATCTAATCTTTGTCTTCAAGCATTGAAATCTCGAAACTCCTATTGCTTGTTCATCGTGTAATGCCATCAACTCCCGTGCTGTAAAAGCAATTTTTATTTTTGAAAAAGAAGACAAAAAACGAAATAAAGTGCCAAATCAGAGTTATAAGTGTAAATTTCATCAACGATGTGAATATAGAGGGTTGAGGGGCTATTTGACAGTTGCTGAATGGTTTAGTACAAAATGATTAAGTGGTCAGAATGATTAAGAGATTTTTATGATATAGTGTAAAATGGAATATGATTGTTTGTTAAATTCATAATGAAATTAGGGCGCTTAATGGTTAAGAGAGGGTCATGATACAAAATCATTCAGAGGATATTGGAACCATTAAGAGGCAGCTTTTTTTTTACCAAACAAGATTTACCTGTTAGTGATTCAGATGTTGCCTCTTAGTGGAACCATTAAGAAGTAAACAAACAACCCCTTATTGTTATTATCTGTTAGTTGTCAAGGAACAACTTCATATTCCTCAGAGTTAAAGGACCTGTTTTGTCAAAAGTACATGTCTGTTTCAACTACGGATGATTGATGGCGACCTTACGACGATAACCGACAGGAGATAGAGGCTTGCAATTGGACCGCTTTTATAAACTAATATCTCAAATTTCACTTCTTAAAATTACAAATAATGAAAAAAAATAAAAAAAAATTAGGGTAATGAAAATGAATCATTAAAATTATTACTTCAAACTAAAATAATGAAAAAGCAAGAAGATAATATAAATATAATTAAATTCACAAAGAAAACAAATTATAATCATTTTAGAGTTTGCAGTTTTTTCGTCTTTTATAAATTCAAGAGTGAATTACATTTTTGGTCCCTCATGAATGCCTGGATTTCACTTTTCGTCCATTCAGTTCTGAAAGTACATTGGTGGTCCCTAAAAACGAGATATGGTGCCCAAACTCGTCCCTGGCGCTAACGCCGTTAGTCTAGGCTCCGTTAAAGCAGCCATGTGCCCCTCACGTGAGGGGCATTTTGTTCTTTTTACCCTTTTTTTTAATTTTATTTAAAATATATAATTAAATTAAGATTTTTAGATTTCTCTCTCTCTCTCTCTCTCTCTCTCTCTCTATATATATATATATATATATATATATATATATATATATATATATATATATATATATAACACCACGTCGTCTCCCCCACCCCATGTGTCATCTCCATTTTTGGTTATGGAACCCACTAGGAACTGGTAAGAGTTTTTCGTTGGTTATCCCCCCACCCCCACGTCTTCATCTTCGTGTTTGGTAAGAGCTTTTCTTTGGATGAAGTTGAGTTTCCTTGTTGGTCGGATATGGAGATGGGTCTCGAAGTTGAAGGTAAAACAGGGTGTTGGTCGTGGCTTACAGGTTGTATGTGGAGACTGGAGTTCGTCCTTGTGCGTTGGAATTTCAACCTACAGATGTGGGTGAGGATGGCAGCTAGGGGGTTGTCGATTGAGATTGGGTGACTGTGTGGTTGGGAGGTTGGAGATAGCCTTCATTGGCGTTCATCAGTCGGAGATATAGGTTTTGGAAGCTATTCATAGACGCACCGATTCACAGGTTTCGCTCGTCCCTAACCCACCGATTTCATAGATATAGGTTTTGGCAGCGATTCACAGATTTCAATCTATTTGAAGGTTTTGGCCACTGTTTGCAGGTTGTTGATGAAGAGGGATCACCCCTAGTTTTAATCGAAGGGTTTTGATCGATTTGCAAGTTTTGGCTATTTTTTTGCTGGTTCTAATTGGGATGGAACGGTGGTGGTTTGAAGTGAGAAAGGTTTTAATCGTAGGTTTGTGGGGGAGGGGTTGATCGGAGAAAGGAAAGGTATTGATTGATGATGGTGGATAAGAGATTTGATGGTCATCGGTGATGGTTAGGAAGGTGGGAGTAGGAGGTGGAAGGTCGCCGGAGGGGGGATGCAGCCGAGACGAAGGGGGAGCGAGAGAGGAAAGACCAAAATGCCCCTCACGTGAGGGGCACATGGCTGCTCTAACGGAGCCTAGACTAACGGCGTTAGCGCCAGGGATGAGTTTGGGCACCATATCTCGCTTTTAGGGACCACCAATGTACTTTCAGAACTGGAGGGACGAAAAGTGAAATCCAGACATTCATGAGGGATCAAAAATGTAATTCACTCTAAATTCAATAATTTCAGCTTTTACGTCTTAATTTCAAGGTTCATCTCCCAATTTTTATAGTAGGGCCCACATAAAAGAAACAAACGTAACGCTACATGATTTTGGTTGCCACGTGGACAAATAACCCAACTCTTATTCTTAAAGTATTCGGATGTATTTTTAGCTGAATTTTATTGTTTTGAGGGGTTATTAAAGTTTTTTTGGTTGATTTAGACATATTTTTTCGGTTTTTTCATTGATTTTGAGAGACCTTTTTCAGTTTTTTTGGTTGATTTCGAGAGGTTTTTTTTTCGAGATTTTAGTTTATGTTTTTTATATTTTCTAACATCCTAGAGCACGCCTACATTGCTTGAATAACCTTTTACTATCGTGAATCACATGTGTAAGGGCAAACCATGCACCAACAACATGTGATGCTCTAATCTATCACATGTGATAATGAATCAGATGCGGATGACCCTTGGTGGAACCCCTAGATTGTGGGCCAAGTCGCCTGTACATCATCAGAGTATCATCACATGTAATTTTCTATCGTAAAAGATTGTTATCGCATTTTCGTAAAATAAAGACACCTATACAAATCAATCTCAACCGTCCGTCTAGCCTAATGAATATTTGGTTCCATAAATATCTCGATTGTTTTCTAATGTAAAAACATTGATCATAATTAATGAACTCTAATCATATTTCATACATATCCGGATTATAATAATGAACCCTTGTATCATTCTTATAAATATCTTAATCGATTGATCTGGATGAATCACTACAAGACAAATGACTTTCACCGATGGAACAATCCGTCGGTGAAAGTCGGGTCCGTCGGATTAAAGGTTGTCAGCGATGGTATCACCGACGGATTTTAACTGTCGGTAATATTTCGTGGGATTTGCTATTTTTTTAGTAGCGAACGTGGTATATATATATATATATATATATAGTCTTAGATTCATTTCAGAAATGATAAATGTATGAGAAATAGAAAATTAATCATAGTCTTTCATACGGTCAAGATCGGATTTGACTGGTTAACAATTGCGGCTTTGACTGGTCAAAAGTTACGACTATTCCAAAAATAGAAGGACAATTTCGTAATTTTTACAAATACACGGGACGAGTTCATATATGAACATATGAATTATTTTAACTGATTCATATATGAGCTTTGTGATTCATATATGAAATAGTTAACTTATTCACATATGAACTAATTAACTGTAGGTTCATATTTGAACCTGTTGAACTAATTTAACAGATTCACATATGAACTAATTAACTGATTCACATATGAACATATAGTTCATATATGAATCACATAGGTTCACATATGAACTCGTTCCGCATATTTTACGAAACTACCCCTCTATCTTCTACAAACCACACAAGGAATTATCCGATGCTTCACGGTCAAAGCCGCAAATGTTGACCAGATGAATGACTATCAGGGACGGACATAGAAGGGTGGCTACGGTGGCACGTGCCACCGTATCATTTCTCCGACGAAGGGTAAAATTTTTAGGTTCGTGAAAGGTGCAACCGAATCGTTTTGGAAGATGCTACCGTATTATTTTGGAAACTTCAAGAAGGTGCAACCGTAACTTGTAATCAACCAAAAAAAACCTTTTGAAATCAACCAAATAACCGAAAAAAACTCTTGACATCAACAAAAAAAACCGAAAAAATCCCTCGAAATCAATAAAAAGGTTAAAAATTCGTCGAAATTAAGCAAAAAACTTTAAAAATTCATCGAAATGGTGGAATTAGGCCAAAAAAACACATCAGACAATGTTTAACGTCGGTAAAAAGATGAAGACACGTCGATAAAACCGTGCTTTTTGTAGTTGTTTTTTGTCTATATTATGTGGTGCCACCGTATAAAAAAATTTCTAGGTCCGTCCCTGATGACTATGATCATTTCTTTATTTCTCATACATTTAACCTTTCTCAAATGAAACTCTACCTGTATATATAATAAACCATTGGATATCTAACGTCATAAAGATGGAAAGAACCAACAAGATGAAGTCCAATCATGTAGTGTTCGTACCATTTCCAGCCCAAAGCCACATCAAGTGCATGCTAAAACTAGCCAGGGTCCTGCACCACAAGGGTCTCCATATAACCTTCGTCAACACCGACTTCACCCACAAGCGGCTACTCGAGTCCGGAGGGCCACACAGCCTCGACGGTGCACCGGGGTTCAGGTTCGAAACCATTTCTAATGGTTTCGAACCTGATCATGGCAGCACCAACAACAACGTGGATGTAACTCGAATGAGTGAACTCTATAACGCTCTTCGAACCAACTGCTTGGCTCCGTTTCTTGACCTGGTGTCTCAACTCGAGACACCGGTCAGTTGTATTATATCTGATGGGTTCATGCCTTTTGCCATTGATGCTGCTCAGATGCTTCAACTCCCAATCATGCAGTTCTGGACTCTTGCTGCTACTGGTTTCATGGGGTTTTATCAGACACCAAAACTAGTTGAAAAAGGACTTATCCCACTTAAAGGTTTGATTTTTTTTTCACCCTCTATTATCCGAGGGTTGAGTTAACGGTGAGAAGTGGATCTGAATCGTTGATCTCTTTTAATCACAACCTCTAGAATTAATTGTGAATTAGAATGGAATTGATCTGATGCATCTTGGTGCATCTCATCCTAATGTATGTCCATTTCTCATCCAACGGTTGATAACCACTTCTCACGATTCTCACCATTAACTCAACTTCTCACCGGAACCCAACCCATTACCCTAATATACTAAATAAAAACGGTTTCATATGATCGTTAAATATGTCTAAATATCATGTTTTAAGGAACCAAAAATTCGGCAGCAGACCTAGGATTTTTGCTAAGCAGGTGTATATTTTAAAAACCCGTAAAATTGTCCGATGTGCTTTTAGCCGAATTTCACATTTTTTGAGGGATTTTTAAACGTTTTTTTTGTTGATTTCGATGGATTTTTTGGGTTTTTTGATTGACTTCGAGGGATTTTTTCGGTTACTTTTTTTTCTAGTTTTTTGGTTGATGTGTATAGTATTTTTTAATATTTCGGAGCATCCTTAAAATTATTAACGGGTGCCCCTTCCATAAAAAAAAAAAACATAACATAGGTTTTATATGATAGTTAAATATTTTCTAACTTTTAAAGGTTTGACTTTTTCACCCTCTATTACCCTAATATAGGTTTTATATGATAGTTAAATATGCCTAAATATCATAATAGGTTTTTAAAAAAACCAAACAATCAGTGGTTGGATGCAGGATTTTTGCTGAGTGGGTGTAATTTTAAGGTGGATTAAAAGCCCACAAAGTTGTTTGATGTGTTTTTTTGTCGAATTCCACTTTTCTGAGTTTTTTTTTAAAGTTTTTTGGTTGATTTCGAGGGACTTTTTCTGTTATTTATATTGATTTTGAGGGATTTTTTTCGGTTTTTTGGTTATTTTGAGGGGACTTGTTTTCCGGTATTTTGGTTGATGTTCATTGTATTTTATAATATCCGGAGCACCCTTAAAATAATTAGTAGGTGCACTTTTCATAGAAAAAAAAATTATACTAAGAAAATAAGTTGAGCGGGTGCAAGGGACCATGCTCGGGGCTTATAATAGGTTTGCCTCTACAAACAATTGTGCATCCTATGTAAAAATGTTACAATAATTTGATATGAACAAGTTTTTTAGGACATTTTTTAAATGAATTATGTGTTAGTTTTTCTACAAGATATATATTTTTTTGAGAAGTGTTTTATGAACAATCTTTTTATAAAACATTATTTTTTTAAAAGATGTCATATAAAAAGACTAACATGATGTTTTAATTCAAAAATGTCCTAAAATTTTTGTTCGGATGTCAACATATGTCCTATCAACTTTTCATTTATTTCTAAAGTATACAGTATTTATATACGACAATATAAACTCAACATACACTTCTCACATTTACGTTGTGTTCTCGAGTTTTGGATGTAAGTAAAAGAAATGAAATGGAAGGAAAAGAAAGAAATATTTGTATTTTTGTTCTTGAGATTGAAGGAAGAGAAATAAAAGAAAAGAAAATTAAATAAATTTTCATGTTCTCGAGTAGGATGAAAAGGAAAGGAAATATGTTAGTTTTACCAATATACCCTTATTTATTTCGCAGTGGAATGTAATTAATGGGTATACACCCTTATAAATATTTTTAATTCTTTTTAAATTCATTTCTTTCCTTTCCTTCCGTTTTCTCCCACATTTGGGAGGAAAGTTTTGGGAGTAAAATCGAAAATATTTTCTTTCCCCTTCCTTTCCTTTCCCTCCTTAAAAAAACTCGAGAAAACAATATTTTTTCTTTCCCTCCTACTTTCCTGCCATTTCCCTTCCTTTCCTTCATAAAAAAAACTCGACGTTAGTGAGAACAAAACGTTTTACCTTGTGGAAGGGGGTTTACTAGGTACCGTCGGAAAAATGGATTCTTTATCTTATCAATTTACTGTAACACTTTTACATAAAATACACGATTGTTTGGTCTTAGAGCATCTCCAACAGCTATGATAAAATGGAAAAAAATGAGATTTTTAACATTTTTGTTGCTCTATCAACTATGCTATCCTCTTTGCTAAAATAGAGAAAAAAGAAGAGAGATTTAGAAAAGTCTCTAAATAAATAGTTTTCCCAAAACTAATTATTACCCTTAAAAAGCAAATTTTCGGTCTCCCAACTTTCCATATATTGAATATTTTAATAAGATAACTAATGGTAGAGTTGTTAAAATAGAATAACTATTGGAGTTGTATGCAAATTTTTTTAGAGATTTTGATTTTTTTTACTCAATTTTAGAAAAACTTTAACATAGTTTTTTTTGGGAAGGGTGTCCTAGGCTATTCCTAGACTAATCCCTTGGCAAATTATGACCGTAAGACATCGACCTGATTAAACCTCAATGGCCACAATTGTTGTGTACGACTGGATTCGAACCTTGGGTAGATGGGATATTCCACCACATCCCCCAGGTCTTAACGTACGCCACAACCCTTGTGGTTAACTTTAACATAGTTGTTGGAGATGCTCTTATAAACCCAAGTCCAAAGTAGTTAATTACGACATCCGAACATATTTGACATCCTATAAAACCGTACTTCTTGTATCGATGCTTCAAGAAACACGCATTATCATATTTCTTGACGATTTCACATACAATTCTCAGACGAGACTCATCTCGACACCGTAATAGATTGGATCCCCGGACTCGAACGTTTCCGTTTAAAAGATCTTCCATGTTCTCGATACACTAACCTAACCGAACCCGGCTACACCTACCTATTCCACTGTCTCAAAACCACACAAAACATTTCACATATAATCCTCCACACCTTCCAAGACTTGGAACCCAATGTCATCAAAACCATCGAACCCATCTTCCCAAATGTCTACACAATCGGACCACTACAATTGCTTCTAAACCACTTACCAACAACTGACCAGTTTGATTCCAATATGAGTCTTTGGAAGGAAGAACCAGAATGTGTCAAATGGTTGCACTCCAAACAACCAAACTCAGTGGTTTATGTCAATTTTGGAAGCATAGCAGTGATGTCTACAAAAGAATTCTTGGAGTTTTGTTGGGGGCTTGCAAATAGCAACCATTACTTTCTTTGGATCATTAGACCAGATTTGGTTTTAGGGGAGTCTGATGTAATTTTGCCAAAAGAATTTCAAGAAGTGGTTAAAGAAAGAGGGTTTATAGGGAGTTGGTGTTCACAGGAAGAGGTGTTGAACCACGTTTCGGTTGGTGGGTTCTTGACGCATTGCGGGTGGGGTTCGACTATTGAGAGCTTGTCGGCTGGGGTGCCTATGATATGTAGGCCGTTTCGCGGTGACCAGCCTACGAATTGTAGGAGATTGTGCGAGGAATGGGGGGTTGGGATGGAGATCGGGGGTCGGGTTAATAGGGAGGAAGTCGAGAAGGTTGTGAGGGAGTTGATGGAGGGGATCGAGGGTAAACGGATGAGGGGTAAGGCGATGGCGTGGAAGAAAATGGCGGAAATCGCAACGGGTGTCAATGGTTCGTCGTATTTAAACGTCGAAAAACTTGTTAACGACATCACTATGTTTTCAAGAAATTAGGGTTTTTCGGGTTAATTCCCTTCGATTCCACTTGATGTATTTATTATCGTAAGTTGTAAAATCGAAACATTTTGCTTTGGATTGGATCACACTATACAAAACAAATTACTTTTATCCACAAACATCATCCAGTAAAATTTCTGCTACTGGATCACCCACAAAATACCAATGGTTTCGGTGATCACCTATGGACCACCCACAAAATCCCGGGTAATCTGTCAGTGATTTGAATTTCCCACCAACTTTTGTGATGGTTTTGTGACAAATCACCCATTTAGTGACAGATTTCTCAGAAAAAACTTTCATAGGTAAAAGTCTTCCATTTAATAGTGGGAGTGAAGCATTTGATTTGGAGTAAAACCTAACGACGTGTTTCAAAAAACTCCATGTTCTACGGTTAGAGATGTCCGAAACTTGGACCTTGGAAGATTGAGCATGTTGATAATTGTTGGGATTTGCTTGCTAGCTTGTCCCACATAGAACAAATGAGGAAACTGTAGTTGCGTTATAATAGGATTCTCGTGTCTATTATCACAATAGGCTACCCAACTAAGTGGGTTAACCCATATTAAAAGTCAAAGATGGGTCTTGGGTCTCTTGACTTTGATTGAAAGACATACACGGGTCGACAACAGCAAATTGTGAGGCTTGTGCGGTTAATTCGGGTCAAACCCTGTTGATATTCGCTGGAAATCCGTTGGAATATATTTTTTAATTTTTTTAAAAACAAAACTTTTTGGCGAATTTCCGACGGTATTTATTTATTTTTTACTTTTTTCATATTAATTATAATTAATTAATAATTTTCGGCGGAATTTAATTAATTAAATGCCGCCGAAAATTTGAGTTTGCGGCGCCTTGATTTTAGGCGACCACATCCGCGGAAAATGCACTTTTCCGACGGATTTTTCCGTCGGAAAAAACTGGTTGTTTTGTAGTGTTTTGGCATACTTTTCCTCATAATTTATGGGTTTTCTCTTTGTTCTAATCAATCGATTCATATGGAAGCATACGTTTGATCTGCCAGGTTGAAGTTCGAAACTTGATCAGGTTGTTGTATCCTCTAGATAGACATCAGTAATTCGACCGTACGAGGGACGAATTTCTGTCTAAGGACGTTGCTATTGCAGGCCTCAATCCAATTCACGATCTTCATCAATTTCTCATCAAGTTTATCGAGTTAGTCATTGTTCTCTTACTATTTACGATTGTGTATACGAATATTTATATTGAATTTGTTTTTAGTTTATAAATTTATTCTGTTTTTCTCGATTCTAAGAGTTGTTGATGTAACGAATTTCTGATTCGATGATCTAAGTTCTAACAATAATGAATTAGAACATGTTAGAATCAAGCAACGATAATTTTCTTTATCATTTATCTCTCCCCCTGTACCTGGATCTACATCTATGTCCAACCATGAACTGTTGTAGTCAGGTGTTCACAATGTGTTCATAAGGTTCACATGGTGTTCACAAGTGGTAGGTTTATATTTAGTTTTGCTAAGTTTACTTGTGTTCACAATATGAACATATACCAGATTTTGCAAATTCACAGTATATTCACGATGTGATCACTAGGTTCAAATAGTGTTTACAAGTAGTAGGTTTAGTAGTAGTTTTATTAAATTACTTGGTGTTCATAATGTGTTAGGTTAATAAGAGGAGAGAGGAAATAATAGAGAGGAGAGAGAAAATAGAAATTTTGTAAAACATCCAAAATGTTATTTGTTTACAATTTTTATTTAAAATTACCAAAAGTTCTAATTTATTAATTTAACCTTTAATTTATTATTTATGGTTTATGTTGGATTTCACGAATATCACAAATTGCATTAATATCAAAAGAAAGCGACTTCATGTTTTATAAAACTCACACCAATACCTTTCTTTCATTGCCTCCATTAATTCAATGGAGAGACACACTATCATGATTGGTCTGCTATCGTCCTTCAAACGTTTGCTAAGTTTATGTGAAGAACGCGTTTCATAAAACCCTGTAAATTAAAGAGATTAAAGTAACTGAATATCTGATCGTCACTTTTTTCTTCGAATCCATGTTTCACATGTTGTGTTGTATCGTGTCAAACTCAACCCCTCAAACAATTTGTGATCGTATTTTTCTCTTGGAAACTTCAATCTGTTGGACGAGTTCCATTTGTCATCTGCTGCCCAGTTAAACAATTTAAGTATCTTGTATTTGGCATGTGTTGTATTATTGCCGTATAAAAAGATACCATCACACATGTAAAATTGTCTTATTATCTCGTTATCATCCAAATTAAAAACGATAAAAAATACGCCTAAAATAATAGTATTGGCGTCCATCCACAATACAATGGTTCTTGAATTGGTCTTCCTTTTATTTCTATGACTCAACCTTTTTGTCAATTAAGGCTATGTTTGGCAAACTAGCTTTTCAAAACGCTACTATGAGTAGCTTTTCAATAAGCTAACTTATAAACTAGTTTATGGTCATCCAAACATGTACAAAAAAAATTAGCTTATAAACTAGTTTTTTTTTTTTGCCAAACAATGCCTAAGTCTTGTCGGTCTTTTCAAGCCTTTAGAAATTGTGTCACTTTAATCTATTTCGAACACAAGAGTCGGGTATAGCAAAATGAGTGGTTCAAATGAGTTGAGTAAAGTTTAGTCTAAACAGATCTGTTTTAGTTAGTAATTAGATTGACCTGCTTAAATTATGTATTTTTTATTACAAAAAATATTACTATTAACCTTTTATTTATTACTTTTTTTCTAATCAAACTACAAGTATGACAATTAGAAAGTAGATTTTATTTAGTACATTGATGAAGCTTTTTTCTCAATAAGGTAACAAACGTTAATTTATTTCTATTTCATACCTATTTTCCATGATAAACAGGTTTTCAGTAATATTTACTTTTCTTTTTTATACTAGGAATATATCCGTGCGATGCAGCGGAATGTAAGTAAAGAACGAACAATTAATGCTATTTCTTTATATACATTTCATCAATAATCAACCAAGACCTAAGAATCATAACTTATGAAACCTAAACCCATAAAGATATTCAATAATTAGTTTATATTACAATTATTGACGAAAAAATTTATAATGATATTATTATAATAAGAATGAAACGTATTTTACGATTATGTATTTTTAACGTGCTAACGGTGGAAAAAAAATAAAACGTATGGATAGAAAAACAAATTAATTCGTAGATATTCATGATATTTAATAGTACGGTTAAATTAAAAAATATTCAATATTGAGCTCGTTTTGAAGGTCAGACGAGACGATTATAATGGTATAATTTGTAGAAAAAATGAACGTATTTTTCATTGCATTTTTGTTAATATATTATTATTTGTGTTAATATGATAATGGTGTAAAATGAAAAATGAAAAAGTAAGGGATATAAAATAAATTAAATAAGTAATTGTAAGAGTGGTAAATGTAACATTGTAAGGGTGGTAAATGTTATTGTACAAAAGATTGTACAATAACCGTTTTAGTAGTATAGATAATTCGTATATATTCTGATATTTAATAGTATGGTTAAATTAAAAAATATTCAATATTGGGCTCGTTTTGAAGGTATTGACGAGACAATTATAATGGTATAATTTGTAAAAAAAAGAACGTATTTTTTCATTGCATTTTTTTTCATATACGATTATTTGTGTTAATATGATAACGGTGTAAAATGAAAAATGAAAAAGTAAGGGATATAAAATAAATTAAATAAGTAATTGTAAGGGTGGTAAATGTAACATTATAAGGGTAGTAAATGTTATTGTACAAAAGATTAAGGGTGGTAAATGTTATTGTACAAAAGATTGTACAATAACCGTATAACCGTTTTAGAATTTTCATTATATAGTATAGATATAGATATGATATAGATATAGATAAGTTACAGTACGTAAATTACACTTTTGGTCTTCGTGGTTGTGACTCATTATCAAGTTTTGACCCTCTTTTAATCTAATTACAATTTTGGTCATGTGGTTGCCATTTTGTTTTAATTTTGGTCCCTCTAACTAAGAGCATCTTTAACAACTTCTTCAAAATGGTGAAAATGGAGATTTTGACCATTTTTTTGTTCCAACATATTCTCAAAATCTTTCTCCAAAATGGAGAAAGTAGGAAAGAGAGTGTAATTTTCTTCAAATTTGGAGAACTCTCCAAAAATGATTACCATGAGAGAGAAATGTTTTTTTATTATATTCCACCAATAAGAAATTTTGAAATGAAATATGTAGGAGAGAGAAATAATATTTTATTAGATATATACATTATTTTAATAATATAAGTAATTATGTCTTCTCTAAAATTGAGAATTTGTAGGAGATGAATGTAATTTTTTTTGGAAATTTTGTCTTTTGGTTTTTCTTCATTTTGGAGAAGCTGTTGGAGATGCTCTAACTCTAATTAAAAAAAAGAGTGAATTGTGGATTTGGTTTTTGTGCTTTGTTACTTTCTATGACTACGATCCCTATAATATGTTTATTGTGGATTTGGTCCCTGTGGTATTCAATTTATCTTGGTCATGGTCCCTCTGACTAACGTATCCGTTAACTCCATTAAATCAGGGACAATTTTAGTCATTTTGTCTAATTTGTGTCTTATTATGATAAGAAAAATAAAAAATATATTTTTAACACACACACACACACACACACACACACATATATATATATATCAAAATAAATAAAATAAGATGGTATTGTATGACTTGATTTTTTAATTTTTAAAAAAAATTAATTATATTAAATATGATTTAATTTTATTATTTTATTGTAATGGTAGAAAAAAATATGGTTTTATTGTTTTAATGTAATTAAAATTTTAATTTAAACAAACTAGATCATAAAATTATATCTTATTTTATTTAGAACGAATAAAATAAGATATATTTTTTTATGATTTGATTTATTAAATTAAAACTTTAATTATGTTAAAGACGATATAATTTTATTGTTTTTTTACTATCATCACAACAAACAAACTTATTATCGATATTTTGACACAAAAATCATTGAAAACCTGATAAATGAACTCTAATTTTATCATCTTAAAATTAGAGGTTCCAATTTTCATATTGTTTTTCAGTCAAAGATTAAAAATTAACTGTTTAGATTTTAACGAAATAAAATATTTAAGTTACGAATATTTTAACCCACAATAAAATTAACAAGTGTAATAAACTAATAATTACACAACCACAAGGTTGTGGTGTGGTGGTAAGAGCTTGGGGACTTCATAGTGGTTGCCCGGGTTCGAGCCCCACTCGCAACATTGTGGCCACTGAGAATAAACTCAGGGCTGCACGCTTAGCAACTGGGCCATAGGCTTTACTTGCCAAGGGATTAGTCTGGGCCAAAGGCCCAGTATACCCTTATAAAAAAAACTAATAATTACACATTTTTAAAACCGTGTGCCTTTTTTATTATGAACATTTATTTTGGGACGAAAGGAGTATCGAATAATGATAAGACCATGTCGTATCTTTTTATTGATGGATGTTGTAGTTGATCTTCGCTATTTTCTAAATGCTAACATGTTTTCATGTTGGTGTTACCTGACATATGGTGCTCTATGCTTTGCCTTGTGGCTGTGAGTTAAAATATTCGTAACTTAAATATTTTATTTCGTTAAAATCTAAACGGTTTGTTTTGAGTTTTTTTTATTGAAAAACAATATGAAAATTGAAACCTCTAATTTTAAGATGATAAAATTAGAATTCATTTCTCAATGGTTTTCAATGATTTTGGTGTCAAAATATCGATAATAAACTTGTTTGTTGCAATAATAGTAAAGAACAATAAAATTGTATCGCCTTTAACATAATTAAAGTTTTAATTTAATAAATCAAGTCATAAAAACATATCTTATTTTATTCGCTCTAAATAAAATAAGATATAATTTTATGTTCTAGTTTGTTTAAATTAAAATTTAATTACATTAAAACAATAAAACCATAACTTTTTCCACCATTACATAAAATAATAAAATTAAATCATATTTAATATAATTAATTTTTTAAAAAAATTAAAAAATCAAGTCATACAATAACATCCTATTTTATTTATTTTGATATATATATATATATATATGTGTGTGTGTGTTAAAAATATATTTTTTATTTTTCTTATCATAATAAGACACAAATTAGGCAAAATGACTAAAATGATCCCTGATTTAATGGAGTTAACGGATGCGTTAGTCAGAGGGACCATGACCAAGATAAATTGAATACCACAGGGACCAAATGCACAATAAACATACTATAGGGACCGTAGTCAAAGAAAATAACAAAACACGGGGACCAAATCCACAGTTTACTCTAAAAAAATTTAGTTAATCTTTTTTCCCCTTTTCTTGTTTTATTAGATCATATAGTCAATTAATATTTTCGTCCTTGTGGTTTATCTTTTTCAATTTATGTCTTTCCTACAACTTAATTTTTCATTTTTCACTTTTTATTTTATACCCCTCATTAAATTAATGATAAAGAGTAAACTACAATTTTCGTCCCTGTGGTTTACCACTTTCTTTGAAAGTGGTCCCTGTGCTTCAAAAACTGCAATTATTGGCCCATGGTTTGCAAAACGCTTTGAAAGTAGTCCCTGCGTCTAACGCCGTTTATATGGGAGCCGTTAAGTGCCTCATGTGCCATTCACGTGATGGGCTTTTATGTCTTTTCACGTTTTCCCTCTCAATTAAACGTCTTTTGGTTCTTCTTCCTCTTTTCAAGAAACCCTCCATCATTACCTGTAAACTCAAACCACGATTGACACTTCCAAAGCAACATTTTGAGGTTTTAACACTGAAATTTCCCTTGAGCTGCACTTCATCTTGGTAATCCGACTGGTACATTCATGTCATCTTCTACGTGGGTGATCAGAAAGGAGCAACTGGATGATGATCTTTACCCTGAACTTGTTTATGGTATGTCATCTCTGTTTTTAATGAAATAAATTTTTTTCCATTTTTACAGGTTTATGATCGATTTGTTTTCCCTGTTTTTTGAGTGGCATGACAAGGGAGGTGAGGAATCTAATCCTTTGTTTTTTTTCTACAGATCACTACCCAACTCTAATAACAATGAGGATAAACCATGTAGGTGTTTTCTCAAAGTTCCCTGGTAGAAGATACATCCATGGTAAGAGTACATTTGTTGACCTAATTGACACTGAAAAGTTTTCAGTTCATGAGATTGATGCTATTATGTTAGAGTTAGGGTACCAACAAGAGGAAAAAATGTATTACCATTTCATGATTCCAGGAAGTGACTTGGATTTTGGGTTACGAGCTTTAGGTAATGATAGTGATGTGCTACAACTGATGAAATATGTTCCTAAGGTGAAATTTGTGGATGTCTTAGCACTGGAAAACATTAGTTGATACATATAAATCACCACCACATGCTAGAAAAATGGTCATAGAGCAACTGGATGATCCTGGAAATGAATATGTATCAAGGAAAAAACTGGTTAACAGCAGATGCAAGAAAAAACTGTTTCTTGAGTGGCATGACAAGGGAGGTGAGGAATCTAATCTGGTTAAAGAGAGAGTTGTGGATGAAAACATATGTTTTGACTTAAATCAGAAGGCGGATGGAGTATGTGTTGATGAATTAAATAGGCCACTTGATGTGAGTGAAATGTTGTATGAACAAGGAAATAATGTGGATATCCCATTTGATCTTAATTTAGAGTTTAATGAACCTGAGGGGGAGGGAATTGATAAGGGAAAGGGAATTGATAAAGGTAAGGGAATTAATGAGGGAGATGAACATGACAAGGGAGATGGTATTGACAAAGGAAAAGGAATTGATAAGGGAAAGGGAAAACAAGATGACTTATTTGAAATATTTGATGAACTTGATCCATGGTTTGTCATGGATGCTTGCTCACAACCTGAGATGAACATGGGCAATGACAGAGCACCTGAGATGAACATGAGCAATGACACAACACCTAAGATGAACATGGGCAATGACATAGCACCTGATATGAGTAGTGGCATACTAGGTGATAGTTCTGAAGAGGATGACAGTGATGATGAGGATTATGTTGATGACTTCAATAAGATAGAGGAGGATGATATTGATATGGATGACTTTGTTGATGACAATATAGAGTGTATGGGAGGAGTTGAGAAAACAGTTGAGGATAATGAGGTGCTATTGGATGATTATGCAGAAGTCCTTAACTCTGATGAATTTTCAAGTGGAGATGAACATGACATTAAGAAGACACATGACAAAGACACCATGTTTTATGTGGGGCAAACATTTGGCAGCAAAACAGAGGTGATTCAGAAGATTAAGGACCATTCTGTTGAGAGTAGAAGAGATTAATGTTTGGTGAAAAATGATCTGAGAAGAATAAGGGCCATATGTAGGGGAGTTTTACCACAGTTCAAGGATCATTTTGGCAGTGGGCCTGGTGGGCCAAGTGGCACACTTAAAAGGAGAAAACCTAAACATAGAGTTACCAGTGGGCCAAAATGTCCATGGGTTTTGCACATTTCAACACAAGAAGGCATATAGACCTGGACAGTGAAAACCTATGTTCCCACACATAAGTGCCTCCAATGCAGGGACATCTCTCTGGCGACTGCAACTTTTTTATCTCAAAAGATTACAGAGAACATACTGTCGAACCCTACTATTCCAATACAGGCTCTTCAAACACAATTGCAACAGAAGTATGAGATTAATATCTCAGTGATGAAAGCAATGAGGGCAAAATCCATTGCAACTCAGAAGATTTGGGGAGACTTTGAAGAGCAGTTCAGTTTACTTAGAGATTACATCCAAGAGTTGAAAAGATGTAACCCAGGAACTACTGTGAAGTTGGATGTTGAGGATGAACCAAACCCAAATTCAACTACAAGGAAGTTCAAAAGGATCTATGTTTGTTTAGGTCCTCTGAAGCAAGGGTTTAAGGTTGGGAAAAGAGACTTATTAGGTTTGGATGGTACATTCATGAAGGGTCCTTTTCCAGGACAAGTTTTGGCAGCTGTAGGTATTGACTCAAACAATGGCACATACCCACTAGCATATGGGATTGTAGAAGCTGAGTCAATAGCATCATGGAGCTGGTTCTTACAGCATCTGGGAGAGGATCTTGATCTGTTTGCAAATTCAAACTTCACATTCATAAGTGATAGGCAAAAAGGTTAGTCTCAAAGCACCTTACTTTATCATAAGTCATGTGTATATACTAATACAAAGCACCTTACTTTATGATAATTCTTGTGTGTGACAGGGAATCCTTCCAGCAATTGCAAAGCTTTTCCCATATGCAGAATGTAACACCCTAAAAATTAGAGTAAATTAAAACCTGGAAAACCTGGCAACATGACGATCGCATTGATATAAACTTCCCATAAAGGGGATCAGTTCTTAAGACTTTACAAAACCTGTACATAAATGGGATTCATCAACAAACTAATCTAGACACTTCTACCAAGATTATATCTGTTGATAATCCATAATTCATCAAAAGAATGGGACTTAACAAATGCCAGATACAATACTAGTCATCTCAAAATGCCTCGAGACCAACCCGTCTCTCAAAACCCCGGCAACCCACCGCTAAGGGAAACCTGTTATACACATCATTTGAGAAAAAAGTGTCAGACTTAAAGCCTGGTGAGAACATACAGTTTATAAAGCTCAAAAGGTATAAACATTTGCATCAAAGGATAATATTTCCAAAGAGGTTAAAATTTACAATCGAAACCTTTGCCACAACCGGGCTTTTCTGTTATAAACATATTATCAAATGACCAATGACAAAACATTTTACCAAGGATTGTGGCGTAACACTAAGTAAGCCAAAATCCGAGTTATGAGCTAAACAATTGGAATCCGAGGATACGAACACATAAGTCCGTGCTACAACGTGAGATCTAGCCCCAAGCAAAACCAATGTATACTCCTTCACTAGGATCACTATGAACCATGGCTAGTATCCGGCCTCACATAACCGTACCAAGTTGCTCCCGAGGATCATATGCATCTATAGTTACAAAATGGGGAATATGACATCCCAATAATACAGTCGACTCAAAACCTAGGGATTCACTAGTAATGGTACAGACTCGTCACAACAACATATGTGACCAACCATAAATAAACATATGGTATAAACACATTTTATACAAAATATCATTTCCAGTTCAACTTCTGGTAAGAATGAAAATCATTGAAATGAGTTCTTAAACATTCTTTTCACATATCCACATAATGTGCAAGTAAAACATCATTTTACTTTAATAAGGCGGAAACAATCATTTTAGTCAAAACTGATCGGGAACCCCGAAAATCACCAAAAACTTCATTTATATCAAAATGTAGAGAACATGAAATCATACCGTAGAAATACTTCGGATTTCGCAAATAAGAGTTTTGACATGTATAAAGTTTGTAAAATGGTAGTAGGAACTCACCAGTAGGTTTTTAGAATAAAACCCGGAAAACCAGATAACGATCACGACGTAGAGGTGAAGCTTAAAACACCGACCCCTTGCTAGAAACACCGAAAACTAGCAACCAAACGAGACTTTGAAGATCGAAAGAAGAAAAAGAGAGAAAAAGGAAGAGAGAGAGAGAGAATTGAGATAAGAGATATTTATTTTGTAATATCTCTCAAATGAGATATTTAAGCAATCTCAAAAAGCAACCTGACAGGGCGCACGACCCGTGCGCCCTTAAAGAAGGAAATGCGCACGACCCGTGCGCAAGCCCACTGCCTCGCCACTGTTTCATACGCACGACCCGTGCGTTTTCTCTGAAGGAGGGCGCACGACCCGTGCGTTCTGTAGACCAGCACATAAACCTCTTTTTCTCTAATCATCTTCGCAAAACGGCCAAACGAAATTCGGGGTGTTACAATCCCCCCCAACTTGGGAATGATTTCGTCCCCGAAATCCCAACTACTCAAAAAGGTGAGGATATCTTTGCTTCATATCCTCCTCGGCTTCCCACGTCACATTTGCTCCCCGGTGATGCTTCCACTGCACCTTGACCAAAGTGACTTCTTTGTGACACAACTTTTTAGACTTTCTCTCTAAGATGGCGTCGGGTTCTTCCACACAACGGTTACCTCCGTCTACCCTTAACTCTGAAAGGGGAATGACGCTGTCTTCTACCGCCAAACATTTCCGGAGGTAGCAAACATGAAATGTGTTGTGTATTCTGCTCAACTCCGGTGGCAGTTCCAACTGGTAGGCTTGCAAACCCACCCACTTAAGCACTTTGAAAGGTCCGAGGAAACGGGGACTTAGCTTCCCACATTTTCCGAATCGTATAATACCTTTCCACGGCGACACCTTAAGCATAACGCGGTCGCCTACTTGGAATTCCATCGGTTGTTCTTCTTATCTGCATAACTTTTCTGGCGATCCTGAGCCGCTTTCATTCTTTCACGAATGCACTTGACTTTATCGGCAGTCTCTTGTACGATTTCAGGTCCGGCGAACTGCTTTTCTCCCACTTCAAGCCAACACACGGGAGTCCGACACTTTCGCCCATACAATGCCTCAAAAGGTGCCATCCCAATACTCGAGTGGTAGCTATTGTTGTAAGCAAACTCCACCAAAGACAGGTGAGAGTCCCAACTACCCTCGAAATCGATGACACAAGACCTCAACATGTCTTCCAAAGTTTGGATCGTTCGCTCGCTCTCCCCGTCGGTTTGAGGATGGTAAGCCGTACTCAACTTCACTCGAGTACCAAGTTCTTTCTGAAACCCATCCCAGAAGTTCGAAGTGAACCGACTATCGCGATCCGACACGATCGACAACGGTATTCCGTGCCTCGAGACCACATCATCGATATAAAGCTTCGCCAACTTATCCATCGATAAAGTCTCGCGCATAGGCAAAAAGTGAGCGCTCTTTGTCAATCTATCTACTATCACCCAAATGGTATCGTGACCTCGAAGAGTTTTAGGCAACTTCGTAACGAAGTCCATGGTGATATGCTCCCACTTCCATTCGGGAATCTCTAAAGACTGAAGACTCCCATACGGTCGCTGATGTTCGGCCTTAACTTGCGAACATGTCACACAACGCTCAACGTAACGCGCCACGTCAAGTTTCATTATCGGCCACCAATAGTGCAACTTCAAGTCCCTGTACATCTTTGTACTCCCCGGATGAATAGAATACTTGGACTTGTGAGCATCCTCTAGCAACAGATCACGGTTACCCCCAAGCTTGGGTACCCACACACGACCGCTGAATAATTTTACTCCACGGCTATCTTCCGTTAAGAGTAAACGCTGCTTCGTCATGACTTCATCTTTTAGATTCTCTTCTAACAGTGCTTCCACCTGTGATGTCTTGATCTTCTCAACAAGACTAGACACTAGCTCGATCATCGAATGGGTAGCTTGAATACTTCCGCTATAGTCCTTTCGACTTAACACATCGGCCACCACGTTTGCCTTACCGGGATGGTAAAGCAATTCACAGTCGTAATCTTTGAGCAACTCGAGCCACCGCCTTTGCCTCATATTTAGCTCTTTCTGATCAAAGACATACTTCAGGCTCTTGTGATCCGTGTATAGAGTGCATTTCGTGCCGTAGAGGTAATGTCGCCAAAGTTTCAAAGCGAACACCACCGCCGCTAACTCCAGATCATGGGTTGGATAATTCTGCTCGTGTATCTTAAGCTGCCTCGAGGCATAAGAGATCACCTTGCCTCGTTGCATCAACACACAACCTAGTCCCATCTTTGAAGCGTCGCTGTAAACCACGAAATCTTCCGATCCTTCAGGTAACGTCAAGATCGGAGCTTTACACAACTTCTTTTGAAGGATTCGGAACGCCTTCTCTTGGGTTTCGGTCCATTCAAACTTCACATTCTTCCGAGTCAGAACTGTCAAGGAAGAAGCGATCTTTGAAAAGTCTTGGATAAATCTCCTGTAGTACCCCGCCAGACCCAAGAAACTTCGGATCTCGGACGGACTCTTAGGAGGCTCCCAATTCATCATAGCTTCAATCTTGGAGGGGTCTACTTTCTCTCCGACCAGAGTGACTACGTGACCCAGAAACTGTACTTCTTTAAGCCAAAAGTCGCACTTGGAAAACTTGGCGTACAACCTTTCTTTTCTCAACACTTCCAGAACTTCACGCAAATGTTGCTCGTGCTCTGACTCACTCTTGGAGTACACTAGTATGTCATCAATGAATACAATGACCGACTTGTCGAGGAATGGTCAGCACACTCTATTCATTAAGTCCATAAACACACCTGGTGCGTTCGTTAGACCAAAAGGCATTACAAGAAACTCGTAATGGCCGTAACGCGTTCTGAAAGCCGTCTTCGGAACATCTTCTTCTCTTACCTTCACTTGGTGATAACCCGAACGTAAGTCGATTTTAGAAAAACAACCCGCTCCTTGAAGTTGTTCGAATAAGTCGTCTATTCTCGGAAGCGGATATCTGTTCTTTACTGTAGCTTTGTTTAACTCACGATAGTCAATGCACATTCTCATTGTGCCATCCTTCTTCTTGACAAATAAGACCGGAGCTCCCCAAGGTGACGAACTCGGTCTTATAAAGCCTTTCTCCAATAGCTCTTGGAGCTGTGCCACCATCTCTTGCATCTCCGATGGCGCTAAACGGTAAGGTGCTTTAGCGATTGGTGCTGCTCCAGGCACAAGATCAATCCGAAACTCTACCTGGCGATCGGGTGGTAACCCGTGCAAGTCTTCCGGAAAGACATCTGGAAACTCACGCACAATCTTCACATCTTCCAGCTTTGATTTCTCTAACTTGGCATCGATCACATAGGCTAGGAAAGACGAACATCCTTTTACTAAGCACTTGCGTGCCTTTGCCATTGTGATTATTGCCACTTCACCTTTTCTCTTTTCGCCATAGATGACAATGACTTCGCCAGAGGGGTTGGGAAGTCGAATCAACTTCTTGGAACATACGATCTCGGCATGATTGTTTGACAACCAATCCATGCCGACCACAACATCAAAGCCCCCGATTAACATCGGCAGTAGATCGATCGAGAATTCTCTCCCTTCGATACTAAGAGTACACTGCTTCAGAACATCGTGGATCAGAACTTGACTACCATCGGCTATTTCTACCAATAATGCATCCTCAAGACTAGTAGTGGGCATAGAAATCTTCTGACGGAACAATTCAGATACGAAAGAAAAACTGGCACCTGAATCGAATAAAATACGAGCAGGTACAGAGTTTATAAGGAAAGTACCCGATACCAAATCAGCGGATGCCTTGGCCTCATCAGCCGTCATCTGAAATGCTCGACCCGGAACCCTAGGAGGGTTCTCCTTCCTTGCTGGCGTGCTACCCGACACAAGCTTCGGGAAATCTCTTCTCACGTGCCCCGGTGCCTTGCACTCATAACAGACGAGTCCTCTGACCGGGCAATCTCTGATAGTGTGACCAGGCTTCCCACACTTATAACAAGTTTGAGAAGTGATATTACAGTCATCGTGGTGTTTAGTTCGACACTTGTGGCACCACCTAGCTTCCTGCTTATTGCTGAAGTTTCGGTTTCCGCCAAAAGGTCGTGATCTCTTGGGGTGAGCAGAATTGCTCTCCCACTTTCTCTTATCAGTCACCACTATGGCTTTCTCAACTTTGTTCCTTGCGAACATCTCTTCCATGTACTGAGCTTCTTCAATCATCTCGCGGAGGTTAGAAGCTTTAGAATTGTGGACCATAGATTGCATGTCCGCGGGTAGACCATTCAGATAGGCCTTCATCTTATCCTTCTCTGTTGGGGCAGCGTGTCCCACCAGATCAAGCTTCTCCATGAACTGACGGGTGTACTCCCTCACTGTCAGGCTTCCCTTTACCAGAGACCGAAATTCTTTCTCAATTCGGTCCATTGTTCTTTCATCGCAGAATTCTTCTAACAACTTTTTCTTGAACTCGGCCCAAGACAACTGAGCCAACACAGCAGGAGATAGGGTGGATTGAATGACATTCCACCAAATGAGTGCGGTATCCCTCAGCAGTTGGGTACCGAACCGCACTCTCTGATCATCTCCGCATTCGGAAGAGCCAAAAGCTTGCTCGACCGCTCGAATCCACTTCACACATAAGATTGGGTCGTCGGAACCAGAGAACTCTGGTGGTCCGCAACCCAGAAAGGACTTGTAGGAACAACTTTTCCTATTTCCCGGAGCACCAACAATCCCGTGCTCCTCAGCCCTGACCCCTGCACCAACGCCTCCAGGACCCGCTACAATGTTCTCCACAACCGTCTCACTCCTCCGATTGTTCACATCGCGGTCCTCAATCACTTTCAGCAGAAACTGTTGCTTCTTTACCATCTCTTCCCTCATTGCCAACATCATGCTGACCATCATCTCAGACGGGGAACTAGCATCCCTGATGACTGGGTGGGACGAAGCCAGGTCTACACGCGGAATGACCTCTGGCCCCCCACCTAGTATTTGTTGAACAGGTGGACGTACAACAACCTCAACTCCTTCCGGCTGGTCAGCGGTGGAGGCTGTCGCTTCCAGACCATCAACACGCGTACGCGGTCTACCACGCGTATTCACCATACAGAACCGCTTCACAGAACAAAGAAAGAGATAAGAGAGAGATTGAATAAACACAAAGGAAACATACTACCACATTACCAATCGTCATAGCAATAGAAATTCAAGCACACTTACGTACGATATCCTCATAATAACATTAGCTAAGTGAGATTATGAACATATAACACATAAAGGTTCTCGTCACGATCACCACAACGCCTGATAAACGCACTTTCCGTTAAATCTAAGACTAACCCATCTTAGAAGCTCTACCTAATCTCACGGATCAATTCTTATCATACTCGGTCTAAGTCTAGAAATCTTACATTCATGCCTAGTTCGCTTAAACTAGAGCTCTAATACCAACCTGTAACACCCTAAAAATCAGAGTAAATTAAAACCTGGAAAACCTGGCAACATGACGATCGCATTGATATAAACTTCCCATAAAGGGGATCAGTACTTAAGACTTTACAAAACCTGTACATAAATGGGATTCATCAACAAACTAATCTAGACACTTCTACCAAGATTATATCTGTTGACAATCCATAATTCATCAAAAGAATGGGACTTAACAAATGCCCAGATACAATACTAGTCATCTCAAAATGCCTCGAGACCAACCCGTCTCTCAAAACCCCGGCAATCCACAGCTAAGGGAAATCTGTTATACACATCATTTGAGAAAAAGTGTCAGACTTAAAGCCTGGTGAGAACATACAGTTTATAAAGCTCAAAAGATATAAACATTTGCATCAAAGGATAATATTTCCAAAGAGGTTAAAATTTACAATCGAAACCTTTGCCACAACCGGGATTTTCCGTTATAAACATATTATCAAATGACCAATGACAAAACATTTTACCAAGGATTGTGGCGTAACACTAAGTATGCCAAAATCCGAGTTATGAGCTAAACAATTGGAATCCAAGGATACGAACACATAAGTCCGTGCTACAACGTGAGATCTAGCCCCAAGCAAAACCAATGTATACTCCTTCACTAGGATCACTATGAACCATGGCTAGTATCCGGCCTCACATAACCGTACCAAGTTGCCCCCGAGGATCATATGCATCCATAGTTACAAAATGGGGAATATGACATCCCAATAATACAGTCGACTCAAAACCTAGGGATCCACTAGTAATGGTACAAACTCGTCACAACAACATATGTGACCAACCATAAATAAACATATGGTATAAACACATTTTATACAAAATATCATTTCCAGTTCAACTTCTGGTAAGAATGAAAATCATTGAAATGAGTTCTTAAACATTCTTTTCACATATCCACATAATGTTCAAGTAAAACATCATTTTACTTCAATAAGGCGGAAACAGTCATTTTAGTCAAAACTGACCGGGAACCCCGAAAATCACCAAAAACTTCATTTATATCAAAATGTAGAGAACATGAAATCATACCGTAGAAATACTTCGGATTTCGCAAATAAGAGTTTTGACATGTATAAAGTTTGTAAAATGGTAGTAGGAACTCACCAGTAGGTTTTTAGAATAAAACCCGGAAAACCAGATAACGATCACGACGTAGAGGTGAAGCTTAAAACACCGACCCCTTACTAGAAACACCGAAAACTAGCAACCAAACGAGACTTTGAAGATCGAAAGAAGAAAAAGAGAGAAAAAGGAAGAGAGAGAGAGAGAGAAATGAGATAAGAGATATTTATTTTGTAATATCTCTTAAATGAGATATTTAAGCAATCTCAAATGAGATATTTTTTTATCTCAAATGAGATAAAAAATGAGGGTCGTGCGCCTTCAAAGAAGGAAATGCGCACGACCCGTGCGCAAGCCCACTGCCTCGCCACTGTTTCATACGCACGATCCGTGCGTTTTCTCTGAAGGAGAGATCAGCACATAAACCTCTTTTTCTCTAATCATCTTCGCAAAACGGCCAAACGAAATTCGGGGTGTTACACAGAACTTAGATTCTGCCTTAGACATATTCATGACAACATGAAACAACAGTGGAAGGGGAAAGCATACAAGGACCATCTTTGGAAATGTGCAACTGCAACAACTATTCCACAGTTTCAACAAGCAATGGAGGACTTAAGAATGGTCAATCAACCTTGTTATGATTGGTTGAAGCAGATCCCACCTCAACATTGGGCTAGGTCCCATTTCACAGGTTAGTTTATGTTACTTTAACTTAACAAGTTAATTTGATTTACATCAACAATATGCATCTCTGAGTTCAAACTGATTTTGGTCAATTCAGGTAGGTGTCATTCAGATGTACTTTTCAACAACATGTGTGAAGTCTTCAATAGGCAGATTATTGAGGCTAGGGATAAACCCATAATTGCATGTTTTGAATATATTAGACATTACCTAATGAAAAGGATAGTGCATGTGCTGAAAGTTATAGATAAAGCTGAAGGACCACTCACTCCAACAACAACCAAAACACTGGAAAAGATCAAGAGTGAAACAACTCACTACAAAGTGTCTTGGAATGGTGGAGACAGGTTTGAGGTACGCGGTCCTTGAAATGATCAGGTGGTAGTTGATGTTAGGACTCAAATTTGTACATGTAGGAGGTGGGAACTGACTGGCATCCCTTGTAAGCATGTTGTTGCTGTAAACTGGAACATGGCTTTAAATGGAGTAAATGTTGATGTCCCTGAGAAATGGGTTGATGAAAGTCTCTGGCTTCACACTTGGAAAGAAATGTACAAATTCAAGATTGAACCCATCAATGGCAAAGATTATTGGTGTAAGTTTGATTGCCCAACAAAACTTATTGCACCAAACTATCATAAACAGATTGGGAGGCCTAAGAAGAAAAGAAGGAAGGGTCTTGATGAAAAGAGCACTGGAACAGGTCGGGAAGGAACCAAGTTAAGTAGGAGTGGGGAGACTGTGACATGTGCAAAGTGCAAGAAGCAAGGGCATAACTCAAGGACATGCAAAGGATGACTTTATTGATCTTTCTTTTGTATTTTGGTAATGGATGAACTTTGTTTTGTATTTTGGAGGTTTATGTAATGGATGAAACAATTTGTATATTTTGGTAATGTATATTTTAGTAATGTATCCTTTGGTAATGTATTGGAAACGCCTTGTATCTTTTTGGTAATGTATTGGTAATCTGTAATTGATCACATGGATGCTTGCTAATTGATCAACTTGTATCTTTTTGGTAATGTATTGGTAATCTGTAATTAATGTATCATTGTCTTCAATTGATCACATTTTTGGTTTCTGTTAAAGGAAAACCCCCCATTGTCTAATTGATCAAATTTATGGTTCAGTTCATGTATCATTTTCTTCAGTTGATCACATTTTTGGTTAGTCTGTTAATGGAATTTTCCTATTTTCCAATTGATCACATTTATGTTTTTTGGTTAGTCTGTGGATGAAAACATATGTTTTTGACTTAAATCAGAAGCCCTCTGTTTTCATTACAGAATGCGAAACTCAACATTAGAATCATTATAACAATTTACATTAGGGAAGAAAGAACTTTTCATTGATATAGATGGAAACATTGCAACCTTCACGACACCCAACATTGGATTAGGTCAAATTTTTTTTTACAAAACTAAAGAAAACCCAACTGACAACCAATAAAAGCTTCAATATCTTGATTTCCTTTTCTTTCTCGTTGAGACAAGCTTCTACTCTGTTATTTGATCTTAGCAAACCAGGGATTATCTCCATAGCTCGATTACAGAGCTGTTCATCGTACCAAGCAAAAAAGTCACATTTAGCATACTTCCTTGGGCACCCATAAAACCTTCGACCAAGATTTTTGTTTGTCCACGAAGTCTTTATCGTGGCTGGAACACCACGGTCACAAACCACCATTGAAGAGGATGGAGATGGAGCTGTTAAAGAGAGAAAAAATAGACGTTACAAAACCTAAGTGAAGCTAAGAAGAAATCGTTTAAATCTGAGGGAAAACGTGAAAAGACATAAAAGTCCATCACGTGAATGGCACATGAGGCACTTAACGGCTCCCATATAAACGGCGTTAGACGCAGGGACTACTTTCAAAGAGTTTTGCAAACCATGGGCCGATAATTGCAGTTTTTGAAGCACATGGACCACTTTCAAAGAAAGTGGTAAACCACAGGGACGAAAATTGTAGTTTACTCAATGATAAATTTAACTAAAAAAACATAATACGTAGTTTATTTTGTAAATTACACTAAAATAAAGTCTTGTTGTTATATTTAAATAAGTTAAGAATTGAATATTTTTAAATGTTTATTTAGTTTATCCAATATCTATCTGCAAATCCGTTTATACTAATAAAAAATTATATTTTAAGTTGGGTTCAAAAAATGCGTTTTTTTTCTCCTTATTTATGCAAGATGAAATTTGAATATTATCTATGTTTATTATGTACAAGGTTCTAAATGCCGTGAGACATGACATGTCGTGGCGGCGAGGGTAAGCCTCAAGCATTAGGAGCCACGACGAAGCCATGACGTTTTCAAGACGTGACTTATGACATCAAATTTTTAATTCATATATATATATATATATATATTTTTTATATATAGAGCAAGGATCATTTGTTAACCAAGTATTTCTTGTTAACTATGTGAACCTTGCTCAACCAATAGGAATGTAAGGTTATTTAATGTTTAATTAATTTATTTATTTTATCCAAAAGGGCATAAACGTCATAACAGTAGTACTATTTTGTCATTAATTTCATGGAAGTTACAAAAAATGAAGATTCCAAAATTACTTTGTAGGTTACGATTTTGGAAGATCATCCCTTTTCATATTACTTTTTTGAATCATTTCAATATTATTATAATAGTTTTGGTTCATGATTGGATAAAACCATATATCGTATAGTCATTCTTCTCGAAAAGGTAAACAGAGGTGAACTTATATGCATAACACGAACAGAGGTGAACTTATATGCTTGGTGTTAAAAGATATGAACATATATGCATATCATGAACAAATATGTTAACATATTTGCACATGAACGTTGCTGTTAAAACATATTTTAATTTCACATAAAGGTGAGCAATCATCAACTACTAAAAGGTTGTAACACCCTAAAAATAGGGATAACAAAAATCCGAAAAAACCCGGACATGTGGTATATAAAATTGCCAAAGCAAGAGCCTCCCAAAAATGAGGAAATAATACAAACCTGTTTAATCACAACTGTAATTTAACGGACAATAAATTAACAACCAACTAATCTAATTTTACAACTAGAAAAGAGATTACAAAAGGGTTGTCATCTATAATTCCAAAATCCTTCTATCCAATAAATGTCCATTCACAAGTATTCCCTAAGCTCTCACCCAAGCACTACGCCAGCTTAGAACCGACCCCGCTAGAACCTGAGATACACATCGACACCAAACAAGTGTTAGGCCAAAAAGCCTAGCGAGACATGTATACATTTATCATAACAAGGTACACATAATACATATTCAAGAGAAAAGCCCCAAATACTTGCATATTTAGAGAAAAACATGGCATTTCACACATAACCATATTTCCAACATTCCTTCATAAGAAAATCCCAAGTACTTGAACATATAGAGATAAATAACATCAAATAGGAGAGTATGATGTGTATCTAGTTTTGACAAATAGGAGAGATAAATAACATATAGTATGATGTATAGTATGATAAACTCACAATCTAGGTTTTGAACCAAAACCTAGAAAATATGGAAACCCTAGAAAGTGAAGGATGAACTTGGCGAGGAGAAGTTGACTTGAAGGAACCCTAGAAAGTTTTCCTTGAGATGATTTATTGCAAGAATCAATGCTCCAACCACCAAAGATGTTGTATTTATGATAGTTAGGGTTTTATGAGGGAAGGGAACTGGTTTGGAGGCTCCACAATCGCCAAACGAAAAGAGAGGTAGATGGGAAATGAAATGAAAATCGGCCAAATGACTCATTTAAAGCCCTGCACCCCGATGGCGATAGTGCCCGGCGATAGTGCCAAGGGCACTATCGCGAGTCACAATCGCGAGCTACAAGCCACCCGTGGTACAACCCGCGCGAGTATATCCGGCGATAGTGACATTTGTCACTATCGCGACCCAACCCCCACTTTCGGTACCTTCCTGGCGATAGTGCCTCCGACGATAGTGCCAATGACACAATCGTCAGGCACAATCGCGCCAACCCCAAATTAGTCCGAAAAACTCAACCAAAAACGATAACGAGCACAAGGTTGTACGATTAAAGATTGTAAATCAATATATGTGATATTCCAATATATTAACGATCGACAAAAGCATATAAGGCTCATATTTTCAAATAGATACAATTAACGTATTTAAGGGAACAAATATTTACCTTATGAATTTACGGGTGTTACAATCCTCCCCACCTAAATGGGATTTCCTCCCCGAAATCTTACTCTACACAAACAAGTGAGGATAACGTTTCTTCATATCATCTTCCGATTCCCAAGTAATGTTAGCATCCCGATGGTGCTTCCATTGGACTTTAACCATCACCACGTCTTTATGCCTCAACTTCTTCACTTTCGATTCCAAAATCGACTCCGGTTCCTCCACACAACGATTCCCGTTGTCTACCCGAATTTCTGACAAAGGAATCACGCTTTCCTCCTCGGCTAGACACTTTCGAAGGTAGCACACGTGGAATGTAGGATGTATTCCATCCATTTCCGGTGGTAAATCCAACCGATAGGCTTGTAAACCAACTCTTTCTAAAATGACGAAAGGTACAAGGAAATGAGGACTGAGCTTCCCACGCTTCCCAAAACGTATGATCCCCTTCCACGGAGATACTTTCAACATGACCCGATCGCCCACTTGAAACTCAACCGGTCTTTTCTTCTTGTCCGCATAGCTCTTTTGTCAGTCTTGCGCCGCCTTTAGTCTCTCACGAATCTCTTTCACCTTGTCGACCGTCTCTTGAACAATTTCTGGCCCGACGAATTGCTTTCCGCCCTCTTTTAGCCAACAAACCGGGGTCCTGCACTTCCGTCTATACAACGCCTCGAACGGTGCCATTCCAATACTAGAATGGTAACTGTTGTTGTACGCGAACTCTACCAACGGTAGATGTGAATCCCAACTTCCCCCGAAGTCTATTACACACGACCTCAACATATCTTCTAATGTCTGGATCGTCCTCTCGCTTTGACCATCCGTTTGAGGATGATACGCCGTGCTCAAATTCAACCTAGTACCGAACTCTTTCTGCAAGCTAGCCCAAAAGTTCGAAGTGAAACGACTATCCCGATCTGATACTATAGAATGCGGAACTCCGTGTCTCGACACCACCTCGTCTAAGTACAATTTAGCCAATTTCTCCTTTGGCAAAGTCTCCCGCATCGCAAGAAAATGCGCACTCTTGGTTAACCGATCCACGATCACCCAAATGGTATCGTGACCGCACAAGGTCTTCGGTAGCTTGGTTATAAAATCCATAGTGATGTTGTCCCACTTCCACTCGGGAATGGACAACGGTTGTAAACTTCCATACGGTCTTTGATGTTCCGCCTTGACTTGGAGGCAAGTGACACACTTTTCCACATAACTAGCCATATCTAGCTTCATCACCGACCACCAATAATTTAACTTTAAATCTCTATACATCTTAGTGCTACCGTGATGTATAGAATATTTTGACTTGTGTGCTTCTTCAAGAAGTAATTCCCGATTTCCTCCCAACTTCGGCACCCAAATAAGACCTTGAAAGAGCTTGAGTCCATGATCGTCTTCTGTTAAGAGTTCCCTTTGCTTTGACATGACTTCGGCTTTGAGGTTTTCTTCTTTAAGTGCTTCCACTTGACTCACCTTTATACTTTCCAATAAACTCGATACCACATCAATCCTTGTAAGGGACATTTTTATACCACCATCATAACTCCTTCGGCTCAATGCATCCGCCACCACATTGGCCTTACCGGGATGATAGAGTAGGTCACAATCGTAATCCTTCAAAAGCTCGAGCCATCTCCTTTGCCGCATGTTGAGTTTCTTTTGATCGAAGATGTACTTGAGACTCTTGTGATCTGTGAAAAGAGTACACTTCGTCCCATACAAGTAGTGTCGCCACAACTTTAACGCGAAAACTACCACCGCCAACTCCAAGTCATGATTCGGATAATTCTTCTCATGATCCTTTAATTGACGCGATGCGTAGGCTATTACTTTACCCCTTTGCATTAGGACACACCCAAGACCCATCTTGGAAGCGTCACTATACACAACAAGGTCTTTCGATCCCTCGGGTAAGGACAAGATCGGAGCTTCACACAACTTCTTCTTGAGCGTCTGAAAAGCTTGCTCTTGTGCCTCGGTCCAAAGAAACTTGACGTTCTTCCTTGTAAGAGAAGTGAGCAGTGAATCTATCTTGGAAAAGTCTTGAATGAAACGCCGGTAATAACCCGCCAAACCCAAAAAGCTTCGGATCTCTGTCGGACTTGTTGGGGGCTCCCAACTCATCATTGCCTCGATCTTTGCCGGATCTACCTTCACTTCGTCCTTTGATACCACATGCCCCAAGAATTGCACCTCTTAGAGCCAGAATTCGCACTTCGAGAATTTCTCAAACAATTTCTCCCTTCGTAGGACCTCTAATACTTCCCGTAAGTGTTTCCCATGCTCAGACTCATCCTTTGAATATATTAAAATATCGTCGATGAAGACGATCACGGATTTATCTAAGAATGGACGACACACACGGTTCATCAAATCCATGAATACGGCCGAAGCGTTGGTTAAGCCGAAAGGCATCACCAGAAACTCATAATGACCGTATCTTGTTCGGAAAGCTGTCTTCGGGATATCTTCTTTCTTCACCCTCACTTGATGGTACCCGGACCGAAGATTAATCTTCGAGAAACATCCCGCTCCTTGGAGTTGATCAAAAAGATCATCGATGCGAGGTAAGGGATACTTATTCTTCACCGTGACTTTGTTTAGCTCTCGGTAGTCGATACACATCCACATGGATCCATCCTTCTTCTTCACGAACAAAACCGGTGCTCCCCAAGGTGACGAATTCGGTCGAATGAAACCCTTCTCCAACAAATCTTGAAGTTGCGTCATCATCTCTTTCATTTTCGTCGGTGCCAAACGATATGGAGCACGAGCTATCGGAGCTGCTCCCGGGGTGAGGTCGATATGAAACTCTACTTGCCGCTCCGGCGGTAATCCGGGTAAGTCTTCCGGAAAGACGTCCGGATAATCTTGCACCACCTCCACATCTTCTACCGATTTCCTTTCTTTCTTCGCGTCCACTACATAGGACAAGTACGAAGGGTAACCCTTCGCTAGAAACTTGTGAGCCTTAAGGGATGAAATAATGGGGTTATTCCTCTTTCCTTTCTCCCCATAAATGGTGGCCACACCATTTTCCGGCAATGGCACTTGGATGATATTTTTGGAGCAAAAGATGTCCGCCTTATGCCTCACTAACCAATCCATACCTATGACTACATCAAACCCTCCTATAGCCATAGGTAATAAATCCACTCCGAAAGAATTCCCATCAATCTCTAAAGTGAAATCACAAAAACGGTATCAGATGATCACTTGATCCCCATTAGCTATTTCTACCACTAACGCATCGGGAAGGACACAAATAGGAGTGACAAAATGCTTACAGAAAACTTCCGAAACAAGGGAACACGTAGCACCCGAATCAAACAAGACACGAGCTGGCAAGGAGTTTACTAGAAACGTACCCGAAACAACATCAGCAGTCTCATTTGCCTCCTCGGTAGTCATCCAGAAAGCTCGACTGGGTGCCCTTGGCGGTTGCTCGACTCTAGCCGTCGATCCCACAGAATTTCCACGGTAGCCACTCACCAGCTTCGGGAAATTCATTTTCATATGCCCGGTTCACGACACTCGAAACACACCGACCCTCGGATAGGGCAATCCTGAATCGCATGGCCCTTCTTGCCACACTTAGCACATTCAACAGGACCTGGAAAAGTTCTTGTAGCACATGGCCCTGAGTGATTTGACTTGCACTTGTGGCACCACCGATCCTCACGACGATGATCGTTGGCTCTTCCACCCCCGAATGGTCTAGACTGACGAATGGGCCCAGACGGCCCTTCCCACTTCCTATTTTCTCCAACTGCTATTCTCTCGTCCTTCTCTGCTTCGAAATCATCCTCTATCAATAAAGACTCCTCGATCACATCCTGAAGGGTCGAACCCTTAGCATTCCTTACTGCCGTTCTCATCCTTGCCGGCAGTCCTTGTTGATAAGCCTTTATCTTTGATTTCTCATCCGGGACGAGATGTCCCACCAAATTCAATTTTTCCAAGAAAATCTTGGAGTAGTCCGCGATGGTTAGGGTCCCTTTCTTCAACCCTCGAAATTCCGCCTCCAGCTTGTCCAATGACCTCTCACTGCAGTATTTTTCCATGATCTTCTGCTTGAAAACAGGCCAAGTCAACTTCGCCAAAACTTCGGGAGTGAGGGCGAATCGAGTGAGGTTTCACCAAATTAAAGCCTCTCCCTGAAGTAGTTGGGAAGCGGACTTCACCCGTTGCGAGACATCACACTCGCTCGACTCAAAAGCCATCTCCACTTCCTTTAGCCAATACATGCATGCTACCGGATTTGGTGAACTAGAGAACTCTTTCGGATTACACCCAAGAAAAGTTTTGTAGGTGCATCATTTTCCTTTACCTTGGTTTCCATTATCCGTCGGCTCGTCAACAGTCACCACAACCGGTCCACCCGACCCCATAACAATGTTTTCCGCCATTGTCTCCGGTTGCCGGTTACTGGCGTCTCGATCTTCTAGGAGCTTCATGAAAAACTCTTGCTGTTGGGCCATGGCTGAGTTCATGGCCAACATCATGCTATCCCGAATCTGGGTCTCCATGGTCACTTCCTCAGGTCCTCCTCCCAAGATTGGAGGTACAGGAGGTCCATCGGAGGTTGCCCCCACATGAGGTCGTTCGGCTGTAGATTCCACTTCCAAGTGACCCTCCGGTGTATTTGGTAACCTACTTCGAGTGTTTACCATTTCGATCTGCCATACAAGCACGAGAAATAGATTGAGAAAAGACTAAACGAGTTGAACTCATTGTACGTACTAATACCTTCATTAATTATCATCATAATAGTAAACCAAACATGCTCACGTAATAATGCATTCATAATAGCAGTAGCTAAGTGAAATTATGAAAGAACCATACACAAGAATTCTTGTCACCGTCATCATGACTTTCAATTAAAGTAATTCCGTAATCCTAATGCTCTCCCCACCTAGGATTGCTATCCAAGTGGACAGTGAAGTCATAAAGTCTAAAGCTTAAGTCTAGATATGCTAAACAATACCTAGTTCACTTAAACTAAAGCTCTGATACCAACTTGTAACACCCTAAAAATAGGGATAACAAAAATCCGAAAAAAACGGACATGTGGTATATAAAATTGCCAAAGCAAGAGCCTCCCAAAAATGGGGAAATAATACAAACCTGTTTAATCACAACTGTAATTTAACGGACAATAAATTAACAACCAACTAATCTAATTTCTACAACTAGAAAAGAGATTACAAAAGGGTTGTCATCTATAATTCCAAAATCCTTCTATCCAATAAATGTCCATTCGCAAGTATTCCCCAAGCTCTCACCCAAGCACTACGCCAGCTTAGAACCGGCGTCGCTAGAACCTGAGATACACATCGACACCAAACAAGTGTTAGGCCAAAAAGCCTAGCGAGTTGAACAATAATAAGCATGCATGAACAATTACAATTCTTATCAGTAGTTAATCGCAGTTCAACAAATGTGGAGTCAATAGGGGAGACCCATAGCACCAATCAAGTTCCACCCAAAGAGTCGATATACCTTGATGCACTCTAACAAGAGACACCCGAAAGGCCCGACACATCCGAGGACTACAACCATGGCATTACCCCGAATGGCGGAGGTCTAGGCACATACCATCACGGTAGCGCCCAAGACTACATCCTCCTAGTGTCTACTGACTTGGTTCGTCCAACATATTATATAGGAGGTCTTGAGGTATATTTCAACCAATACATTTCGATACTAACCATGGGTACTATGTTACCATCCTATCACATAAGTCCATTATGAAACCCAAATGGTAATCATGCTCATCATGCATTTTATATGTTACCAAAAAGGTATTCCAACTAGAAACCATCATCATATCGAGACATGTATACATTTATCATAACAAGGTACACATAATACATATTCAAGAGAAAATCCCCAAATACTTGCATATTTAGAGTAAAACATGGCATTTCACACATAACCATATTTCCAACATTCCTTCATAAGAAAATCCCAAGTACTTGAACATATAGAGATAAATAACAACAAATAGGAGAGTATGATGTGTATCTAGTTTTGACAAAGGTTAGTAAACTCACAATCTAGGTTTTGAACCAAAACCTAGAAAATATGGAAACCCTAGAAAGTGAAGGATGAACTTGGAGAGGAGAAATTGACTTGAAGGAACCCTAGAAAGTTTTCCTTGAGATGATTTATTGCAAGAATCAATGCTCCAACCACCAAAGATGTATATATGATAGTTAGGGTTTTATGAGGGAAGGGAACTGGTTTGGAGGCTCCAAAATGGCCAAAGGAAAAGAGAGGTAGATGGGAAATGAAATGAAAATCGGCCAAAGGACTCATTTAAATCCATGCACCCCGACGACAATAGTGCCCGACGATAGTGCCAAGGGCACTATCGCGAGTCACAATCGCGAGCTACAAGCCACCCACGGTACAACCCGCACGAGTATGCCTGAAGATAGTGACATTTGTCACTATCGCGTGTCACTATCGTGACCCAACCCCCACTCTCGATACCTTCCTGGCGATAGTGCCTCCGGCGATAGTGCCAATGGCACAATCGCGCCAACCCCAAATCAGTCCGAAAAACTCAACCGAAAACGATAACGAGCACAAGGTTGTACGATTAAAGATGGTAAATCAATATATGTGATATTTCAATATATTAACGATCGACAAAAGCATATAAGACTCATATTTTCAAATAGATACAATTAACGTATTTAAGGAACAAATACTTACCTTATGAATTTACGGGTGTTACAAAGGTGAAATTGGAATTTAAATTAGATGAACATATGGAATTTAAATCTTCATCCACTCCTAATGTTGCTAGTCAAATTGGAATTTAAATTAGATGATCATATGTGATCTAAGAGTTGATATTTAAATTGAAAGTAATTTAAGTTGATATTGAATGCAATTAATGATGAATTAGGCGTTTCACTTGGGTTCTTTTTTTACCCATAATACCCTTACCAGTCATGTTCACCTTAACTAATAATAAATGAGACATTTTTTTAATAAAAATTGACTATTAATCTCAACCATCAAATATCAAAATGGATGACTTGGATGAGTTCACAAAGTTAACAAGAATATCAATGTTAACAAAAGAACTCAACTCTACATATATATATATATAAACATATGTTTTGCACTGTTAATCAATGAGTCAATAGTAATTAGGAAGTTAAATTAAGTTATATATTAAAAACCAGCAAATAAGACATTAAAAAAACATAAAGAAAAATCAAATATCACATTACGAAAAATGCGCATTAGGCCATGGCGTGTCACGGGCTTAACGTGGCGTGAGACACAAGCCTTTTGCCACGACGTGCCATGGCGACTGTATGACGAGTCTTTTAGAACGGTGATTATGTATCACTTTCAGACAATACTTTATTGGGTTAAAGCGAATACTTTCAAAAGTGCTCTTAATCGTTCCCACGATATTTGCTCATAATTATCCACAACATACTTTATTGGGTTAAAGCGAATACTTTCAGACAATACTTTATTGGGTTAAAGCGAATACTTTCAAAAGTGCTCTTAACAATACTTTCAAAAGTGCTCTTAATCGTTCCCACGACATCTGCTCATAATTATCCACAACATCAGTTTATCCACGTTTACTTTAAATTATCAATGTCTTGTAATATCAACTATTATTATAAAGGTTGAAGTCCCTGATTGCCGTCCATAGTGCATTGATGATATCTATGATTGTCCGCGATTTTTATCCTCGACAGATTTTCCGCATCACCAAAAAGTATGTAGTTTGTTGTTGATAAAGCTCCGTAACCCAAATCCTAAATATCCTTGTGTAATTTTTGTCATGAACACGTATTATGTATTTTTAGTTAAAATTATCATCAATTAATTAATATAATAAGGGGTATAAAATGAAAAATGAAAGAGTAGGAAAGATAAGAATAGAAAAAGACAAACCACAGGGATGAAAACCGTAATTTAATATATGATCTAATAAAAAAAAGAAAAAGACAAAAAAAAGTAACTAACCTTTTAACTAGAGTTAGTCAGAGGGACCAAAAAAGTGATACAAAACGGCAACCAAAAAGACCTAAATCGTAATTAATTAGTTTAAAAGATGGACCAAACTTGATGGTGAGTGACAACCACAAGGATCAAAATTGTAATTTACTCTTGAAAATATGGTCAAGCCTACGAAGGGGTTCTAAAGGTCGTTTAATTGGTTTTCCATTGAGTCATGTACGAATAAATTGTCTGTATGGATTAATCTGTTTGTTTAGATCGAAAGGTTATTGTTTAAGAGGATATATTTTTTCCACAAATTGAAGGAGTGTTTTTTTTGGGAGAGGCGAGTTTGGAAAAAACTTGACTTTCTACATAAATCTCACCTCTATAAAATTACTGAATAAGTTACTTTCTTTATCATCAAGTACTACAAAACAGTTATGTATAGCTAACTAAATAAGTTGTGAGTCTCATTAAGCTGCTAACAGATATGCCCTAGACCAAGGATACTTTATTGGATCGACTGTCTTGGGCAACATTCAAAGAGAAGCTACTAGAGGAGTACTGTAATGAGAGGTCAAGGGACAGGATCAAAGAAGAGTTCCAAAGTTTGAAGAAGGGTAATATGTCTGTGAAGGAGTACAATCGACTCTTCATGGACAAATTGGGTTTTGTGGGACACCTGGTCCCGATAGAGAAAGACAAGATTAAGGCTTACATCAAGGGCCTTCCATCGGAAATGATGTCAATGGTGCGTGTGTCAAAGGCCTCTACTCTTCGAGAGGCGATTGAAGAGGCACAACTCATGGAAGACGCCTACAACCTTGGCAAAGAAGAAGGCAATCGTCAGGTTGAGAAGAGAAGATGGGAGGGTAGCTCTATGCCCTCAAAGAAGCCTAGATACGCCAACAATAATCAACGTGGAACTGATCTTAGGCGTGATGCCCGAAGCTCAAGACCGGAGGGAATGGCGGGAAGAAGATGTAACCCCCGTGGGCGACCGAAAGAGCCTTTCAGATGACAACAGAAGAGGTTAAGGCTTCGACCGATGTGGTGTCGTGTACGTTTCTTCTAAACTCCACACCTGCACATATGTTATTTGACTCGGGTGCTAGCCACTCGTTTATATCCGATATTTTCTGTCAAAAGCTTGCTATGCCTATGAGTGATCTAGAAGATGCTTTAGTTGTAGAAATAGCAAATGGGGGTCAGGTATTAATCTGAAATGTTCTTAGAGGTTGCACCCTTGAGTTCGAAGGAAAGAAATTCCCCATAAACTTGTTGCCTATGCAAATTGGCGGGTTCGATGTAATCGTGGGTATAGACTGCTATCGGAGAATCAAGCCGAAATTGTGTGTTCCAAGAAGATGATCTGATTACCTGTGACGAACAGAGAGGCGACAATAATCTACGACGAAAGAAGAAAAGGTGAAGTAGCGATTATCTCTATGATTAAAGCTCGGAAGTGTTTGGCGAAAGGATGCTCATCCTTCTTGGCTTATGCTATCGAGACCAAACTTGAGAAATGGAAACTAGAAGATGTTAGGGTGGTGCGCGAGTTTCCCGATGTGTTTCCGAAAGACTTGCCCGGTTTGCCACCGGATCGATTAGTGGATTTCCGAATCGACCTCATTCTGGGAGTGGATCCGATTGCCCGAGCTCCTTATCGATTAGCTCCTACCAAGATGCAAGAAATGATGACTCAACTTTAAGACCTTCTTGAGAAGGGCTTCATTCGACCGAGTTCATCGCCTTGGGGAGCTCCGGTCTTGTTTGTCAAGAAGAAGGACGACTCAATGAGGATGTGCATCGACTATAGAGAACTGAACAAGGTTACAGTAAAGAACAAGTATCCGCTCCCGAGGATAGACGACTTCTTCGACCAATTACAAGGCGCAGGTTGCTTCTCCAAGATAGATCTACGGTCGGGTTATCATCAAGTGAAGGTGGCGAAGGACGACATTCCAAAGACGGCGTTTAGGACGCGATACGGTCATTACAAGTTTCTAGTAATGCCGTTCGGCCTAACTAATGCACCGTAAATATTTATAGACATAATGAACCGAGTGTGCCGACCATTCCTTGAAAAGTCGGTAATAGTGTTCATCGATGACATCCTCGTGTACTCCAAAGATGAAGCATATCACGAGCATCACCTTCGGGAAGTTTTGGAAGTGTTGAAGAGGGAGAAGCTCTACGCGAAGTTTTCGAAGTATGACTTTTGGCTTCGAGAAGTGCAGTTTTTGGGCCATGTGGTCATAAAGGAAGGAGTGAAGGTGGATCCCGCGAAGATTGAGGCGATGATGAATTGGGAACCTCCCAAGAGTCCGTCTGAAATCCGAATCTTTATAGGATATGCGGGGTACTACTGAAGATTCATTCAAGACTTTTTGAAGACAGCTTCATCGTTGACGGCCCTAACGCATAAGAATGTTAAGTTTGTTTGGACCGAGAGTCAAGAGAAGGCATTTCGAACTCTACAAAGGAAGCTTTGCGAAGGTCCAATCCTATTCTTACCCGATGGGATGGAAGATTTTGTGGTGTATAGTGATGCATCGAAAATGGGTTTGGGTTATGTTCTTATGCAGAGGGGGAAGGTGATTGCTTATGTATCGAGGCAACTCAAAGTTCATGAGGTCAACTATCCTACGCATGATTTGGAATTAGCGGCGGTGGTGTTCGCATTAAAATTGTGGCGACACTACCTCTATGGCACAAAGTGCACCCTCTACACGGATCACAAGAGTTTGAAACACATATTTGATCAAAAGGAGTTGAACATGAGGCAACAGAGGTGGCTGGAGCTACTGAAGGATTATGACTGCGAGTTGCTTTACCATCCAGGTAAGGCAAACGTCGTCGTCGACGCTTTGAGTCGGAAGGACTACGGAGGAAATTCCCGTGTTACCTTTGCACGGATTAAGTTAAATTCATCTGTCATCGACCGAATCAAGGTATCGCAAGTTGAGGCCTTACTAGAAGAAAACCTCAAAGGAGAAGTCATGACAAAGCAACATCTTCTTTTGACTGAAGATAGTCGAGGGGTTAAACTTTTCAACGGGCGAATTTGGGTGCCTAAGATCAGAGACAATCAGGAACTTCTTCTCGAAGAAGCCCACAAGTCAAAATATTCTATCCATCCGGGAAACACGAAAATGTACCGAGATTTAAAATTGCACTATTGGTGGCCGGTCATGAAACTTGACGTGGCGCACTACGTGGAGCGATGTGTGACTTGTTTGCAAGTGAAGGCCAAGCACCAACGACCTTATGGGAGTCTGAAATCCTTAGAGACCCCGGAGTGGAAATGGGAGAACATCACAATGGATTTTGTGACAAAATTGCCAAAGACATTAAGAGGCCATGACACCATTTGGGTGATAGTGGACCGCTTGACCAAGAGCGCTCATTTCTTGGCCATGCGGGAAACTTTACCCATGGACAAGCTAGCTAAGTTGTATATTGACGAAGTGATATCTCACCATGGTGTACCGCTATCGATTGTCTCGGATTGCGATAGTCGGTTCACGTCACATTTTTGGGATGGTTTGCAAAAAGAATTGGGCACATGCGTGAAGTTAAGCACGACCTACCATCCCCAAACCGACGGTCAAAGCGAGAGGACGATTCAGACGCTTGAAGACATGTTAAGATCGTGTGTGATCGACTTTGGGGGTAGTTGGGACTCGCACCTACCTTTGGTGGACTTCGTGTACAACAACAGCTACCACTCAAGCATTGGAATGGCACCGTTTGAAGCTTTATACGGTCGCAAGTGCCGAACTCCCTTATGTTGGCTCGAGGCGGGGGAAAAGCAGTTTGTCGGGCCTGAAATCGTGCAAGAGACGACATACAAAGTAAAGGGAATTCGTGAATGTTTAAAGGCGGCTCAAGACCGACAGAAAAGTTATGCCGACAACAAGAGGCGACCAATAGACTTCCAAGTGGGAGATCGAGTGATGTTGAAGGTGTCCCCTTGGAAAGGAATTATTCGGTTCGGAAAGCACGGGAAGCTAAGTCCCCGTTTCCTTGGACCATTCACTGTGCTTAAGCGAGTAGGGCTTCAAGCCTACCAGTTGGAACTACCTCCGGAAATGGAGGGAATCCATAACACCTTTCATGTGTGCTACCTTCGTAAATGCTTAGCAGGGGAGGAGAGTGTTATTCCACTCTCCGAGATCAGAGTTGATGAGGGAAACCGTTGCGTCGAAGAGCCCGATGCAATTTTGGAAAGGAAGACGAAGAAGCTTCATCACAAGGAAGTCACGATAGTAAAGGTCCAATGGAAACACCATCGAGGTGCAAATGTGACTTGGGAAGCGGAAGAGGACATGAAGCGAATATATCCTCACCTCTTCACCTAGCCAAGATTTCGAGGACGTAATCTTCTCCAAGTTGGGGAGGATTGTAACACCCGCAATCCCAGTATGTAACACCCTCAAATCTGGAAATAGCAACAAATTTAAATTTTCTAAATACATCGACATTTCATTCATCTACAAACATAAGTTAAGATCTAACCTCGATACACACATTCTATTCCATACATACAGACTATAATGAAGACGGGTGCTACTAAAACCCGATACAGTCACTATCTTCAAACTGCGGAAGACTTCACCAACTACTTACATTTGCACAAAGCTAAGGTTCAACTCTTCATAGCTGCTAGAACCAAACCCCCAACTGGTACCTGATGCACATGCCGACAAATAAAAAGGGTTAGGCTTAACGCCTAGTGAGTTCAAGAGTTTTACATGAGAAAATATAGCATTAAAAGAATGGATCTCGCTTGGAATCATGATCGTTCAATTGATGTACTTTAAAACGTATAAAATAACTCAAATCCAATGTTATGCACTTTCAAAGATGGACACCTCATTTCAAACATGATGTATAACTTGAAATAACTTAAGCTAACTCGAAACATGAATATGAAATGACTCCCATTTAAGATATGCGGATAAAACGTCATGTCCCAAAACACCCTAGCACGGGTGGGGCAATTATTCGACCCATGAATCGTTATCAAAACCACATATATCGTACGTCTGAAAACATGGACACTAGGTCCATTACTCACGCGACCGTAAAGACCCAATGACAATAAAATAAGACGTCCTTAATTTAAAATACTGATAGCCGACAACGGGGGAGACCCGTATCCGTTGAGAGTGGAGGAAACACAAAAGTATACTACCCATGAAACGTTAATCGCATGACACCTCCCGACATCACAGCCCGGTGTCCCTACGACTCCTTTACAAGTGTCACCCCAAGTCAGTTGACCTTGATGGATCATTCCGAAGAACTCTATCCCGAAGGCCCGACACACTTAAAGACTACCTCCTAGACATTACTTCAAGCGGCAGAGGTCCTAGCGCCTACTACTCCGGTAGCACTAGCCGACTCAACCCTCCTAGCGATCACTTGTAAAGTTTCCGGTCATAAAACATGGGTACCGAAGTTCAACCCCGCAATACCCAAATGACCATCCCAAAACAGACTGACTTACGTGCCCATGGATCCAATGCGACACAGTCTAACTTCACCGGACTACACATGAATGACCAAAGCACTCGAGCCCGTAACCAACCTCAACACGCAACACAGCGCATTAGTACATACGTCATAACTGGACTCTACATTGAGCCATATAAAACCGGACAAGTATCCTCAAAACTCCTGTAAAACAACATCGAGCCAAAATGCTCAAAACCTCTTTTGGACCAATGATTACGTTTTTCAAATAATAAACGCACTCGACCCATACCATGAAATCACACGCTCTAAAATGCTTGAATGGACTCCAACACAGTTTAATTCGGGGCAAAAAGGTTTTCCAAATAGACTTATACTCTTAATCCTTTCAAAACGTCCATAACACCAAATTAACCCTTTTTACCCAACAAACACTAAAAATGCCTTTTTAACCAAATAATCTCATTTATGCAATAAGTAACCAAACACACCCATTTATGACGCATTATCAAGATGCCCAAAAATCATAAGAATGTGTGCTATATGAGTTTATAAACTTAAACACTTTCAAAATAACCAAACTGATCAGCAGTTAACAATTTCATGTAAGATGTAAAACACTTTAAAATAACCATTTTGGCATGTACACCGTTTTCACAAATCAACTTGAACTCACCTTGCTAGATTTAGGCTAAATCTAGGTTTCACCCAACGAGCTCTTTTGAAGGCCGCTTGAATCCTCAAGTCGAGGACTTCCAAAACCTAGATCCATACATACCAAACCACTTAGAAACATTTCCCAAACATTAATTACCAAAAATCCAAAACGAGATCAAAACCCTAGTTTCCCCAAAACCATCAAATCTGAGATTTGAGAAATCAAACACTAAGAACCCATTAATGGAGCATTTATAACTTTACTACAAGAAAGCTTACCATTTTGAGTGATGAGACTTTTCGAGGACACCCTTTCCAACTCTTCAACCCGAGCTCCCAAACATGAACTTGATGAAGAAGATAGAGATGGAGATGGTGGTGAAACTTCCAAACCAAAACCTTGGAGGAAACACCCAACTTCTAGCAATAAATGGTGAGATTGAGGAGTAGATGAACCCTAGGTTCAGTTTCCATGAAAGGAAGAAGTTGGGAGGGAATGACAAAAGGAAAGATTGAGTTAGAATGAGAAATGAGGCTGAAAATCAGATTTTAACTCGATCAGACCCCGCACGCGACAGTGCCTGGCGATAGTGACATTGTCACTATCGCGTGGCACAATCGCGCGGAATGTACCGCGGCTAAAACCATCCCCGCGATAGTGCCCTGGCGATAGTGACACTGTCACTATCGCGTGTCACAATCGCGCCAAGTGTACCGAAGTCCAAAAAGTCCAAAAACTTGTGATTCTCGCATGGGTCGATTTAAGGCTCGAAAGAACAACATAATTCACCCTAAAAGGTAGACGGAAGGTGAAGAGATGGCTGGATATGATCGGGGACTTACTAAGCGAAAATCCGGGAGTTACACAGTACGTCGCTAATTTGAGCATAAATCTTATTATCGAACCTAGCGTGAGAGACGTGTGTTTTCGGGTTTGATTTGGGGTGAAAGCAGGTCTTGGCCAGTCTAGGGTGACAATGCCCACGACTGTGACAAAGGTCATTGTCGCGAGGGGCGTACCGCGAAGGGGGTGAACCCGACGACTATGACCAACGACTATGACATGTGTCACTATCGCGTGTCATTGTCGCCAGGGTGGTACCGAGAGTCCTTGGACCCGGGCGATTGTGACCAAACGACTATGACAGTGTCATAGTCGCAGGGCCATGTCGTCGACGGGCTCCATACCCTTAAATGCTCTCCAGCCCGTTTTTATTTCATTTGTCTTTGTGGGGAGCTCATTGAATGCGATTTTAGGAGACTTGAAGGTAGGGTTTCCATTCTACTTCATTGATTACTTGTAGAAGGGATCCATATTTATGATTATTGGTTTGATTTAGGTTATTGGTGGTGTTTAAGAGTTGGTGGTTGAAGTGTTAAAGTCTCCTTCTAAACTCTACTCTCAAGTATTCTTATCTAGGGTTCTTATTAACCTTTCAAGGTGAGTTTTCTAACCATTGTTCTTGTATATTTACTAGGGTTTATGTGTTACCACTCTCTTTTATACATTCTAAGTATTCAATGGGTTTTGACATATTTTGACCTAATTATGAGTTGGGAATATTAGGGTTTTGGTACTTGAACAAATATGTTGGGTAAATGTGATTGAACCGTAAATAATGGTTTCTTATGACTTTCTACATGTTTTCGAACCTATTTCTATTTTATGGGCCTTTGGTGAATCTAAAGTGGAAATACGGGTTTTGAAGAGATTCAAGTATGGGGTTGGTTAGAAATAATCTTGGTAATAAAAACGGTTTTTTTATATGTTATTTGATGATAGATTTGCACTAATCAATTCTTCTTATTGTTGGAGGCCATGTCTTGATGTTGGAAGGTTTATATATGTAAATTGGCCTTAACACTTGTGTAGTTGATTTATGATAAAAGTGTTAAAATGCTTTGTATTTAGTCTTAGTGCAATGGATCCATAGGCACAGTGTTCCTATGTCCCCGTTTTGGGCATTTGGTTCACCACTTGGCACGGAATAGGCATCGGGTCACCATGATAAGTAAGGTGTGGGCCTATACGGTCGGGCAACGTCTCATGGGCAGTAAGGTGTAATTCCCTTGTGCTAGAGTTCCCCGTTTTGGAACTCTCAAGAATAGACCTAGAGGGGTTGACTTGATGTTTTCGAGCAATAGACTTAGAGGAGTTGAGTTCATTATGTGATTGGTGTTATTTGTACCATGTTTAATCACTAATGGTTTATTTGATTTATTGGTTTAGCTCACGACTATATTCTCCACGTGACTCCGAATGGGTTTAGTATTCCTATTCTTATTTGACTTATTTTCACTAGGCTTTATCCTAACACTTGCTCTTTGTTGTCATGTTTGGCAGGCTATCATAGCGGTGGGGCACGCCGGGACTGAGGGAACGACCTTGGGGTCGTGAGTGGTATTTTTGAGGAAACCTAGTGGCCAACATACATTGATTTTGAAGATACACATTTTGGAAGGATAGCGACACCCAACCATAATCTAGTTAGCAAATTTAGATTAGTAGGTTGTCGTCTTATGTTTCATTTATTTGGTTGTAAATGCCTTACCATATACCCCGTTTTAGGATGATACACTTGGGTTTTGTACTGCATTACCTCATTCCACAGGTTTTAATTTACTCCCTATCTTAGGGTGGCAGGTTTAGTCTATTTTTAAGCGTTATCTTGGCGAAATTTCGAATTTTATTTTCGCTTAATTTTTAGAGTGTTACAATTGTGACATGTGTCACTTTCGCCGGGCACTCTCGTGGAGAGTGTACTGCGGCCATAAGGCCCTCCGCGAGAGTGACACATGTCACTTTCGCTGTCACTTTCGCCCAGACTCTCCGAAGCCCGAAAATCTGATCTTTTTTGACACTAAGGCCCTCGACACTCTTTGGGACTTTTAGTAGTGTTTTCCCAACATGAATCCCACCAAACACAAGGTACAGAAACGCCTGGGTGCCCCTAAACTTACTGGAAATTACGGGTGTTACAAGTTGCAGGTCTAGGGTTTTGCTGAAAAATTAAGGAGAAAGGAAGTTGGTGAGTCGTGGTTGAAGGCAAAAAGAAAAGGGGCTTCTTGACTTGGGAGTGAGGGTTAGGATAGATGGCGCGACCATGCTTTCACCGGAGATGATGGAGAAAGGTCTCATATGAGACTATTACATTGTTGTGTGTGTTCTGTATATATATATTGATTAATATATATAAAAGTAAATTGCAATTTTAGTCCTTGTGGTTTGTTTAATATCTTTTATTTTAAATGGAAAATGAAAAAAAAAAGTAAAATAACTCTTATACCCTCATGTGCAAGACACATGTAGGGATTTAACAGGAGAGTTTCTGACGGCGTTAGACACAGGGATCAAATCCGAGCACTTTTGCATACCACAGGGATTTTTTTGCAATAAAAATTTTGTAGGGACCAAATGTGAGAAAAACAACAAACCATAGGGACCAAATTTACAATTCACTCTACATAATAATATATATACATACGAGAGAGACACATCAGTTCTTGATATTACATACCAAATCCACCTACTAACTCTTGTGAGTGCACATATTCACTTAGGCGAAGAACCGTGTGAGAAATTAAGGTTAACGTGAGAAGCATGGGAAGTGGATCTGAATCGTTGATCACTTTTAATATCATGTCCTCCCATGAATTGTGCCTTAGAAAGTAATTGATCCGGTGCATCTAGGTACATCTCATTCTAATATGCGTCCATTTCTCATCCCAACAGTTGATAAACACTTCTCATGCTAACCTCAACTTATCACCAGAACCCAACCCTATTTACTTAATGCCAAAGTATTATTTCTTATATATAATATATTCGCGTTGAAGAATATTTTGTTTTCTTAAAGAGAGAGTTTTTACCTACCCACACTACATTACAAACAAGTTCAAACAAATTAAATGTTGAATGACACTCCAATTATTAAATTACTATTTTAGCCTATAAATCAATATCCAAAAAAACACACAGTAACACACACACAAAGATGGACTCATTGCCCATAATCAATCAAAAGAAGCCTCATGTGGTGTTCATACCATATCCAGCACAAAGCCACATCAAGTGTATGCTAAAACTAGCAAGGCTTTTGCACCAAAAGGGCCTAAATATAACCTTTATCAACACCCAATCTAACCATAAGCGACTCCTGAAGTCCGGTGCGACTAGCCGCTGGCTCGATGGTGCTCCGGGTTTTCAATTCAAAACGGTTCCCGATGGTCTCCCCGATTCGGCTTCTTCGGACCATGATGTTGATCAACACACTCAAACAATAGTCGAAGTTTGGACCTATCTTGGAACCAATTTCTTTGATTTGTTTCTTGATCTTGTGGCCGGACTTGAAACCCCGGTCACTTGTATTGTTTGTGACGGTTTCATGACTTACACGAATATGGCTTGCGCGGCTGAGAAGATTAAAGTCCCGATCATCGTTTTCTGGACCTTGGCTGCTTGTGGATTCATGGGGTTTTACCAGATCAAAGTTCTAATGGAGAAAGGACTTATCCCTCTTAAAGGTTAGCTTAAAACCACAAGGGTTGTAACGTACTGGTTAAGACCATGGGGGATGTGGTGGAATATCCCATCTGCTCAGAGTTCGAATTCAGGCGTACACAACAATTGTGGCCACTGAGGTTTAATCATGATGTCTTACAGTCACAAATTGCCAAGGGATTAGTTTAGGCATAGCCTAGGACACTCATCCCCCAAAAAAAAAGTTAGCTTAATTTTCGATATTGATACTACAACATAAACAAAAACGATTTCATAGAATGTTGGATATGTCTAAATATCGTAATAGATTGTTTTATAAGACTTAGGATCAAACGCTTTTATAGAACATTATTTTTTCAAAAATGATATAAAAAACTTTTAGAAAGCCAAAGAACGTCTTATAAAACTTGTTGTTACACTTTTATATATGACACATATATAATTACTTGGTCTTGTAAACCTAAGGAGATGTTTGGTTCATTGATTTTGAAGGAATTGGAAGAACGGATAATTCGTTTGACGAAATTCCAAATTTTATGTTTGGTTCAGGTAATGAAAATGTTTGAATTCCATTTAATTCCACAAATTAAGGAATTCGTAATTCATTGACTTAAGTGAGAGAATTGAATTTCATCCAATTCCTACCAACCAAACGTGTGGTCAAATTCTATCAAATTCCCTTCCAATTCCTTCGATAAATTCCAATTCCATCAAATTCCATTATGCAAACCAAACGCACCCTAAATCTATAAGACAATCTACTAGGATAATTAATCATATTTGACGTCTTATAAAACCAATTTATACACCAAAAACAATATGTTTTAGTTAAACAATCTCCCGCTATTTTTGTAGATGAAAGTCATTTGACGAACGAGTTTCTAGAGATCGAAATTGATTGGATTCCCGGAATGGAACGAATCCGTTTGAAGGATCTACCCGAGTTTATCCGATCCACAAAACCCAACGATCCCGGATTCAACTTCCTCCTCGAAACCGCTCAAATAGCCGATAACGTTTCACATATGATCATCCACACTTTCGACGAACTCGAATCCACCCTCATCAAAGAACTCAAATCCATGTTTCCCAACATCTACACCATCGGCCCACTACAACTACTTCTAAACCCGATAATGACCGAAAACGAAACCAACAAATCGAGCTTCTTCGATGGCTACAGTTTACGGAACGAAGAACCCGAATGCGTCGAGTGGCTCGAGTCCAAGGAACCCAACTCGGTGGTGTACGTAAACTTCGGAAGTATCGCAGTAATGTGTCTACAAGATCTTCTCGAATTCGGTTGGGGGCTTGTTAACAGCAACCACGAGTTTCTTTGGATCATAAGGACTGATTTGGTTGATGGGAAACCTACAGTTTTGCCTCAAGAACTTGAAGATGCCATAAAAAGGAAAGGGTTTATTGCGAATTGGTGTTCGCAGGAAGAGGTGTTGAACCACGGGTCGATCGGTGGGTTCTTGACGCACGGCGGGTGGGGTTCGGTGATCGAGAGCTTGTCGGCCGGGGTTCCGATGGCGTGTTGGCCGGTTTCCGGTGATCAGCAAACGAATTGCAGGCAAATGTGTGAGGAATGGGAGGTGGGTGTGGAGATTGGAAGGAGTGTGAAGAGAGATGAAGTGGAGGAGGTTGTGAGGGTGTTAATGGCGGGAGAAGAAGGTGGGAGGATGAGGAAGAAAGCTTTGGAGTGGAAGAAAATGGCGGAAACCGCCGTAGGTCACGGCGGTTCGTCTTGTTTGGAGATGGATAAACTTGCTGATGAAATTAAGAAGTTATCAAGAAAATAAAAGCGATCTCCCACATTTTTTTAATAATTTTTCTAAAATACAGAATTAAAAATTAAAATCTCTAAAAAACTTATATTTAACTCTAAGGGAGCGTTTGGTTCGCAGAATGTTTTTGTATGAAATGAAATCTCTCAAAAGAATTTGACTTTGAAGGAATTTGAATTAAAATGTTGTCAGGTTTGACCACCTGTTTGGTTGACAGAATTGGAATGAAATCTGTTAAAGGAATTGAAATCTGTCTGTTTGGTTCACAGAATATAGCTTTGAAATTGGAATGAAATGTTGATAAATGACCAAAATACCCTTTTTGATAATTTAATTTTTTCTAAACAAAACATGCTTTAATAAAATAGCCATTAAAAATACTTTATTTGTAATGGTGGTTCAGATTGGTGATGGTCAGTGGTGGTTTAGAACGGTGGTTCAGATCGGATGTGGTCGGCGGTGGTTCAGATCGGTGGTGGTTTAGAACGGTGGTTCAGATCGGATGTGGTCGGCGGTGGTTCAGATCGGTGGTGGTCGGCAGTGGTTCAGATCGACGGTGGTCGATGGTGGTTCAGATCGGCGGTGGTCGCCGGTGGTTTAGTGTAACACCCTCAAATTTGGAAAAAACGACTAATTTAAATTTTTCAGTAATACCTCAAAGGATAATAAAATCTCTTACTACAAGTCCATAATTGAAATACATTTCTAGGTTGAACCATCAACAAATAATTAAAGTCTTACATAAAGACTAACTAGAGCCGGGTGTTACTATAACCCAATAACAAAATGTTATACCCGAGATAACAGGAGGTGGCTTCATCAAACTACTCACCCTCAAGCATAACCCTATTTCTCATCTCTTCACAGTCTCGCTAGTACTCTTCTCCAACTGGAACCTGATGCACATGTCGACAAATAAAAAGGGTTAGACTAACGCCTAGTGAGTTCAAGAGTTTTCAACATTAATAAATATTTCGTTAAAAAGGAAGAATGCAATTTAAATCATGATCTTTCAAAATGAATTAACTTAACTATGAAAGCGACTCGTTTTCCAATGACATACGTTTTGAGGACGAAGATCTCAATACAAAACATTCTTTATAAAAATGATGCCGCCCAAAACTCACTCAAACATGAATAGAAAACGGACCCCCGATAATAAAACGAGGATAAAACTTTATGTCCCGAAACACCCAAAACACGGGTGGGGCATAATACTCAACTCATAAAAATCATGGGAAAACAACCCATATAATATAGTAAGCCATTGAAAACATGTGACTAAGATTCAATACTCACGCGACCAAAAATATTAAAGCATGGACAATTACGCTGTGTTCTCTAATCTGAAGAGAAAAGAAAAGAAAAGAAATGGATGGAAAAGAAAGGAAGGGAAAAGAAAGGGAAGGAAAATAATTTTTTCATTTGTGTTCTCGAGATGGAAGGAGAAGAAAGGAAAGAAAATAGTTTTTCATGTTCTTGAACAGGAGAGAAAGGAAAGGAAAAATGTCAATTTTACAAATATACCCTTATAAAAATATATTCTTTATAATGAAAGATTGGGTAGTTTTGTAATTTTAATAATTTCAGTAAATTTTTTAAATTATTTTAATTTCTTTCCCTCCCTTTCCTTCCTTTTCCTCCCACATTTGGGAGGAAAGGTTTGGAAGGAAAGTTATCAATTCTTTCCTTCTGTTTCCTTTCCTTTCTCTCCTAAAAAAGTTTTGAGAACACGAGATTTTTTTACTTTCCTCCCCTTTCCCTCCCTTTCCTTTCCTTTCCTTCGTTAAATGACTTTCGAGAACACAGCGTTAAATATCCAAAATACTGTTGGCCGACAACGGGGGAGACCCGTACCCATTGAGAGTGGAGGAACACAAAAGTATGTCACTCATACAATGTTAGTCGTATGACACTTCACGACCCACAAGCCCAAGTGCCCCTACGACACCCTTCAAGCTACACCAAAAGAGACAACTGACCTTAGCAAATCTTATCAAGAATACTGCCAAAGGCCCGACAACATCCGAGGACTACAACCATGGCATTACCCCGAATGGCGGAGGTCCCAAACGCCTATTATGAAACGCCCATCAACATAATAGCACAATCGGACTCAGCCCTTCTAGTGTACACTTCAAAGGTCAAGGTTATAAAACATGGGTCCCGGAGTCCAACCCCGTACCACCCAATTGACCATCAAATAAGACTGACTTACGTGCCTATGGATCCAATGCAACACAGTCTAACATTACATGACTACACATGAATGACCAACGCACTCGAGCATGTAGTTATCAGAAATATACAATAAAATGCATCAAGATGTATATCGAACATGGGCTCTTCAAAGAGCCATTAAAACTTGGACAAATGTCCACGTGACTCTTTTAAGTCAAAAACCGAGCTAAAATGCTCAAAACCCATTTGACCAACAAATAACGTTTCTCCAAATAATAAAACGCATCTAGACGACGTTTATGCAGACACATACTTCAAAGATGTGATTTACCCAAAACTCATCACGTATTGGGACCAAAGATTTTCCAAATGGTTTATGAACTCAAATACACCAAAATGCGTATATCATGAATTAGACTTCATTGTACAAAAATCACCAAAAATGCATAAATCACACTATTACTTGTCAAGATATCAAAATCCCAAATATGAGCATTTTATGAGATTAAAACAGCTCAAGTTTATCAAATATGAAAACTTATCAAAATATCCAACACATTGACAATGACCAAGTAAAACATATTTTTACTTCAAAATACTCATTTTGGCATGTACATAGTTTTCACAAAGCAACTTGAACTCACCTTGCTAGATTTAGGCTAAATCTAGGTTTTACCCCCAAAAACTTGAATCACCATTGATAAAGGCTTGAAATCTCCAAGCAATATCCCTAGATATTATATCCAACACATCTACAAGGTTTCCTTCAACACACAAGTCACCAAAATCACACCCATGTTAAACGATGAAAGGAAAAAGGGTGAAACCATCAAACCCTAACTTAACATTGAGAGAGGTGAGGAACTTACCACCACAAAATATCCTTGGATATTCCAATAGACTTCAAATATCTTTCTATATCCTTGAATATCTCTCAAAAACGAAACCATGGCAACTTGAATCATAAAAATCGGAGTTAGGAGGAGAAAGTTATGAGGAAATGAAGTTAGACCTCCAAAAATCGCGAATAAAACCCTCAGATTGACTCCCGCAGTTTGGCCCATGGCTTGGAAGACGTAAGGTAAACCACGCGCTTCCTCAATGCCCATCCATAGGTTCCCGCGGCCTAGTTCGCGGCCTAGGGTCGCTTACCAACCCGCGGGCCTCCGAAAACCTCCATTTCTCGAGTCTGATCACTGTTTTGGCCATAACTTCTTCGTTATAGCTCCGTTTTCGCTCCGGAAGGGACCGTTGGACTCGTAATTGAATCCTTCATCCAACAAGACTATAAAATATAAGAGTCAATCCCAAAATATTAATTCTTATATTTCTCTTAAAATATTGATTTCTGTATTAACTTGAACGATACTTTTCGAAATTCGGGGTGTTACATTTAGAATGGTGGTAGTTGGTGGTCGCCAGTGGTTCAGATCGGCGATTATCGGTGGTTGGTGGTGGTTCAAAACGGCGGTGGTCGGTGGTGGCTGAGAACGGCGGTGGTCGACGGTGGTTCAGATCGGCGGTTATCGGTGATCGCTAGTGGTTCAGATCGACAATGGTTCAGAATGGTGGTGGTCGGTGGTCAGCGGTTGTCGGTGGTCGGCGGTGGTTCAGAATGACAGTGGTCGGTGGTCGGCGGTGGTTCAGATCGGCGATGGTTCAGATCGACAGTGGTTTAGAACGACAGTGGTCGGTGGTCGAAGGTGGTTAGTGGTGTCGGCGGTAGTTCAGATCGACTGTGGCCGGCGGTGGTTCAGATCCGAGATGATTCAGAACGGCGGTGGTCGGTGGTTGGTGGTCGGCGGTGGTGGTTTAGAGAAGGAACCGATGGAGGCATGGTATAATCAGATATATGATTAGGTTATATTGGATTGAGGGCATATGTGATATTATGAAAAAAAGATTCCATTCCATCAAAATACCTTGTAGTTGCTAAGGAATGTTAAATTACCTCATTTATGAAATTTGATGGAATTTAGAGATTCCTTACAGGAAAAAGAATGAACCAAGGAATGGAATTTGGTCAATGGAATTCAACATTCCAATTCCACCAGATTCCATCAGAATCTGCGAACCAAACGTCACCTAATATTTTTTTTTTTTATATTTTAACACAAATTATATTATTACTAGAAACGTACTCGCGCAATCCAGCGAGATACATCATGATTTTAATGTTTCATTTTATTTTTTTTGTCGATTTACAATACGATTTTGGATGGTTTTGAGAAAGTGATAATTTTTTTTTATAAATTTGTTTAATTTAGGGTTAATAATATAATGTTTTTTATATAAAAACATTAAGTATTTTGTTAGAATTCAATAATTATCTTATATATTTTAATGACATGTAGAAAAAATAATGCCAAATTGGTGGGTGTTAGAAGTCTGCAGTAGTAATATGTATCTTGTGCTTTGATAGTTGTAAAATAAGATATTTTTAAAATCTTGCATAAAATGATGGTATCTTATGCCTAATAATTTGTATTCAAGAGTTTTTTTATCTGTGTATTATAATATAGTATAGATAATATTTTCTAATTTATCATCCTGATACATATTGAAAAAAACTATATATAAAATGATAAAAATTCAATCTCATTGATGGGAAGGGACATGATGGACCCGAACTTGACCCGACGCCACTTTTTCACGCACGAAATGAATATCGGTCTCAATATGTTTCATTCTATGATGTTGAACCGGGTTGCCGGATAAGTAAACAGCGCTGACATTGTCATAATAAACCATCGTTCTTGTCGTTAAAGGGCATCGTAGTTCCAACAAAAGATTGCGTAGCCAACACGTTTCCGAAACAACATTTGCGACTCCGTGATACTCAGCTTCGACACTTGACCTTGATACGGTAGGTTGGCGTTTGGAAGACCACGAAAGCAAGTTATCTCCCAAGAAAACGCAATAGACGGACGGGTATCCGGACACCCACCCCAGTCTGCATCGGTGTAAGCCACGAGACTCTTCGGGTCTGATTTACAAATATGATGACCAAGATTAATAATGCCATGGATGTATCGAAGAATGCGGCGTAGGGCATTCATATGCGACTCTCGAGGATCATGCATGAACAAACAAATTTGTTGGACCGCGTATGAGATGTTCGGTCGGGTGAAGGTAAGATATTGTAAGGCCCCGGCTAAATTTCAATATATTGTCGGGTCTTTGACGGGAGGGTCGGATGATGCGTTGATTTTTCACACGGTGTCCATAGGTGTAACACCCCGAATTTCGAAAAATATAATTTCAAGTTAATACATAAATCGGTATTTTAAGGGAAAATAAGATATAGGATTTTAGACTTGAATCATAGATTTTATAGTCTTGGTGGATGAAGGATTCAATTACGAGTCCAACGGTTCTTTCCGGAGCAAAATCGGAGCTAAAACGAAGAAGTTACGACCAAAACAGTGAACGAGAAGAAAACCGGGCGAACAGTGCACTACGCATCTTGTGTCATGACTTAGAGCCACCCGCGCGACTTAGGGGAAGCGGAAGACTTGTGCCGCGGGTTAAGGCCGCGTGGTAACCCACGAAACGCCCTGTTCGACCATAAAACCCGATTTTCAGCCCTAAAACTTCATTTCCTCATAACTTTTGCATCTCAACTACGTTTTTGGTGATTCAAGTTGCCATGGTTTCTTTTTTGAGAGCTCTTCAAGGATATATCAAGATATTTGAAGTATATTGGAAGATCCAAGAGTATTTTGTGGTGGTAAGTTTCTTATCTCTCTCAATGTTAAGCTAGGGTTTGATGGTATCATCCTTTTCCCTTTCATCCTTCAACTTAAGTGTGATTTTGATGATTTGTGTGGTGAATGTGACCTTGTAGATGTGTTGGATCTAAGATCTAGGGATATTTCTTGGAGATTCAATCCTTCATCAATGGAGATTCAAGTTTTGGGGGTAAAACCTAGATTTAGCTTAAATTCAGCAAGGTGAGTTCAAGTTGATTTGTGAAAACGTTGTACATGCCAAAATGTCCATTTTAAAGTGTTTATGTGTTTTACATTAAATTATCAATTGTTGAGTAATTTGGTATTCTTTGACTATTCGAGGTATTTAACTTTATAAACTTTGTAAAACACTCACATTTGAGATTTTTGGGAATTTTGATAAAGGTGTCACAAATGAATGTGTTTTGATGATTTATTGCATAAATAGATCTTTGGTCAAAAATATTGTAACACCCCGAATTTCGTTTGGCCGTTTTGCGAGGTTGTTTAGAGGAAAAGGAGGTCTCTGCGTCTGTCTCCGTGCGCCCTCCTTCAAAGAAAACGCACGGGTCGTGCGTATGAAACAGTGGCGAGGCAGTGGACTTGCGCACGGGTCGTGCGCATTTCCTTCTTTGAGGGCGCTTAAATATCTAGATTGAGAGATATTTTCATATATCTCTCAAATATCAGTCTCTCTCTCTTTTCTTCATTTCTTCTTTCGATCTTCGAGGTAGCTTTTGGTTGCTAGTTTTCGGTGTTTCTAGCAAGAGGTCGGTGTTTTAAGCTTCACCTCTTCGTCGTGATCGATATCTGGTTTTCCGGGTTTTATTCTAAAACCTACTGGTGAGTTCCTACTACCATTTTACAAACTTTATACATGTCAAAACTCTTATTTGCGAAATCCGAAGTATTTCTACGGTATGATTTCATGTTCTCTACATTTTGATATAAATGAAGTTTTTGGTGACTTTCGGGGTTCCCGATCAGTTTTGACTAAAATGACTGTTTCCGCCTTATTGAAGTAAAATGATGTTTCACTTGCACATTATGTGGATATGTGAAAAGAATGTTTAAGAACTCATTTTTAATGATTTTCATTCTTACCAGAAGTTGAACTGGAAATGACATTTTGTTTATAAAATGTGTTTATACCATATGTTTATTTATGGTTGGTCACATATGTTGTTGTGACGAGTCTGTACCATTACTAGCGGATCCCTAGGTTTTGAGTCGACTGAATTATTGGGATGTCATATTCCCCATTTTGTAGCTATGGATGCATATGATCCTCGGGGGCAACTTGGTACGGTTATGTGAGGCCGGATACTAGCCATGGTTCATAGTGATCCTAGTGAAGGAGTATACATTGGTTTTGCTTGGGGCTAGATCTCACGTTGTAGCACGGACCTATGTGTTCGTATCCTCGGATTCCAATTGTTTAGCTTATAACTCGGATTGGTGGTCTACTTTGTGTTACACCACAATCCTTGGTAAAATGGTTTTTTTGTCATCGTATGATGAGTTTTGGACCGAAAAGGCCCGGTTGTGGCGAAATGTTATCTTTTATAAATTAAACCTTTATGAAAAGATTTCCTTATGATAACTGAGGTTTATATTTCGGGAAGTTTATAAAAGAACTACTTGTGCATTAAATTGTGAGGTTCTGGAAAGAAGGTTTATGGTCTCATTTTAATGGATTTCATTCTTATCAACAGTTAACTTGGAAATGCTTATTTGAAAGGATTCCCTTTGATACAAAAGTTTATATCTCTTGAAATTTATAAAGTGTATGTTCTCACTAGGCTTTAAGCCTAACACTTTTTCTCAAATGATATGTATAACAGGTTTCCCTTAGCGGTGGGTTGCCAGGGTTTTGAGAGACGGGTTTGGTCTCGAGGCTTCTTGAGATGACTAGTATTGTAACTGGGCATTTGTTAAGTCCCATTCTTTTGGTGAATTATGGATTGTCATCTGATGTAATCTAGATAGATGTGTCTAGATTAGTTTGTTGATGAATTATATATCTGTACAGGTTTTGTAAAGTCTTAAGGACTGATCCCTTTTATGGGAGGTTTATATCAATACAAGTGTCATGTTGCCATAATTCCAGGTTTTAATTTACTCTGATTTTTAGAGTGTTACAAATACACTTTTAGTGTTTGTTAGAAATATGCATATTTCATGTAATGGGACGTTTTGAAGGTACGAATATGTGAGTCCTTTGATTTTGGTCATTCCCGACCTTGGGAACATTTTAGAAATGGTAATCCCCTAGTTTTGGGCCGAAGGCCAATTGTGATTGGTGAGACAAAGATTTTTGGGAAAAAGATGTATTTTGGTTTGTGTAACCCTATTGGCTCACGTATTTCAGCCAAACGTTCATTATGCCTTTTGGGGCTTGGATTACACTCAGATGAGTCTTTGGAACATTTGTTCAGTTTTGGTAGCTCGTTAAGGATCCTTGGACGTATGGTGTACTTAGTTGCCTCTTATTTGAGAGTTACATGTTTTGAATACATTAGTTCATTCGTTTGAGTCATGTAATGTTTTAGACTGTAATGCATTGGATCCATAGGCATATGAGTCAGTCAGTTGGTTTAGTTGGGGATTTTATCCCCGTTTGGGGACTGGATATTATTTATGGCTAGCGGGAGCTCGAGGTATAGATCGTGGGTGGTTGAACTCGATAACCGTGTAACCTTTATTGAAGGGCTTGAGGTATATATCGTGGGTGGTTGAACTCGATGCCCGTTTGTAATCCAGTCTGGTTACTCATCGTGGAATTTAGTGTCCGCGTTTGAAGTCTAGTGAGTGGTCCCCAAGTCATGTTTTTATGTAAGCTTGCGGTGGTGCTCTGCAGAGCCGTATACGGAGCTAAGTCTTGCGGTGGTGCCCATGGTGAGCCGGATACGGGCTTGTGGCTTTTGTGGTGACACTCATTTAGAGGTCGAGTAGACACTAGAGGCATTTGGGTATCTTGCGGTGGTTTCTCGGTTGGGATCCGTATACGGGGATCCATGGCTCTATGTAAAGATCGAGAACATTGATAAGTGGCTTAACTTTGTATGCCCGCCACTTTCGATGGAATTCGGGTATCCCCCGTCACCGAGAGGTGTTGTTTTTGGGTATTGAGTTTGATTATCCAAGTTTTCGGTGACGTTTTGTATAAATAGATTTTATCCATGATTTATGGGTTGAGTATTATGCCCCATCGTGTTTTGGATGTTTCGGTATATAGAGTTTTAACCGTATTTTCGTAAATGGAGAGTTTGATTTCTATTCACGTTTTGAGTGAGTTTGGGTTGAAATTAATTTACGAAAGAACGTTATATGTTGGGACCTTGTCCTTGAACTATTTTGGATTTGAAAACGTTTATTTTGTTGTTTCTTTGCCCAAAATGCATATTATTGGAAAACGAGTCGTTTTCATATTCAAAGCATATCATTTTGAAAGATTATGATTTAAACTGCACTACCTCTTTTCAACGATATCTTTATTCATGTGGAAAACTCTTGAACTCACTAGGCGTTAGCCTAACCTTTTTATTTGTCGGCATGTGCAACAGGCTCCGGTTGGGAATAGCTCTAGTGACATTGTGTAGAGAGGAGCGCTAGTTGTGTGCTCAAGAGGTGGATATCTTAGTGAAGCCTTCTGCACTTGTTTCGGGAAGAGCAGCTTATAGTTGGGATTAAGTAACATCGACTTTGGTCTAGTCCTTGTATAAGACTGGAGCTTATATTTGTTGAGGTTAAATAGAACGTTTTATTTTGGAGAGTTATTTTTTACTTGATGTAATATCGAAAATTTTAATTAGTTGTTCTTACCAAATTTGAGGGTGTTACAATAGGAGGGGAGAAGGAGTTGCAACCGAACATATTTCCCGTTCTAGAATTTCCGACGCATACTTTTGTTGGGACAAAAAGAGGCCGGAAGCATGTTTCTGAACCGAAATCCCTAAGAAATAATCTAGGGGGCCAAGGTCTTTCATGGCAAATTCTTTGTTGAGCTTGGATATAATGTCCCGTCGCAAAGATTCATACGATGTCGTAAGCACAATATCATCCACGTATAATAATAAATATGCAATATCATGTACATTATTATAAATAAACAGGGAGTTATCGCAAAGACTATGGTCAAAACCCAATGTAGAGATAAATCGGTCAAAACGATGATACCACGCCCTTGGGGTTTGCTTGAGACCGTATATCGCTTTCTTGAGGCGACAAACATGATTCGGGAACCGGGCATCTCGAAAGCCAGGAGGTTGATGCATAAAAACGGTCTCGTCGAGCGTTCCATGAAGGAACGCGTTCTTGACATCTAATTGGTGTATCGACCATTGTCGGGATAACGCAAGAGAAAGCACAGTCCGTATCGTTGCCGGTTTAACCACCGGGCTAAATGTCTCTCCACAATCCAAGCTCACTTGTTGAGACCTGCCATTTAAAACCAAACGGGCCTTATGGCGCTCGATAGAGCCATCTGACCGAAATTTGTGAGTAAAAATCCACATGCATCTAATAATGTTGGCACCCGACGGTCGGGGGACAAGCTCCCAAGTCGTGTTTCTAATAAGTGCCTCATATTCATCAAGCATGGCTGTTTTCCAGTTCAGACCGGTAAGAGCCGACACATGAGAGGTAGGAATGGGAGAGATTTGAGTGGTAGATGTTGCGTGAAAAGCAACCAATATGTACTACCAAATGGCTATTGGTATTTCAGTATTCGAGTTACCGCTAAAGTTCAGTCTCAATGAGGTTAAAGGTTCAAAACTCACTAAAAATAAAAAAGGTGTGTGGGTATTTTCCTTTTATAATATATAGAGTAAATTACATTTTTTGACAGAATATGGATTGCTTGATTATTCCATTCATCTTAACCCCCTATATATAGTACAAAGGATTACAATCAAAAGAGAAACTACCAATAATACAAGATTATGATAACTACCAATAATACTATTAGGAAGAGATTTCCTTTGATTATTTCTTTCTATCTAGTGGTTTGATATGATTATAGGGATGTGATTTAGTTTCCGATAATACTCCCTACAGTGGAAACTTGGAGGTTCGTGAACTTTGAGACTGGACCAGAACTCATCAAACAGAACTCGAGGAAGTCCTTTAGTAAAAATGTCTACATACTGAAAACGGGAAGGGACATGATGGACCCGAACTTGACCCAACGCCATTTTTTCACACACGAAATGAATGTTGATCTCAATATGTTTCATTCTATGATGTTGAACCGAGTTGCCGGATAAGTAAACAGCGCTGACGTTGTCACAATAAACCATTGTTGTTTTCGTTAAAGGGCATCGTAGTTCCAACAAAAGATTGCGTAGCCAACACGTTTCCGAAACAACATTTGCGACTCCGCGATACTCAACTTTGACACTTGACCTTGATACGGTAGGTTGGCGTTTCAACAAAGGACAAATGCAAGCCTATTCTGAGGACTCAAATATGTCTCTTGAAGAGATTGTTAAATCACTAGCCCTTAGCACATTGGAATTTCAACATGAGACAAGGGCAATCCTTCAGAACATGGAAAACCAGATTAGCAGGAACGAGTCTTCAATACGTCGGTCGGAAGCTCAACTTGAAGAAAAGCTAGGATCAATGAACAAGAAGAAGCTAGAAATCTTCTTAGAGGAAGAGGATGAAGAAGAAGACACTAACCTATCTACTTCACAAGATGTCAACAAAAAGGAAGAAGATGTGAATATGTTGGAATCGATAGTGGTACCTCCTCCTTTTCCTACACGGTTGGTTGATCAAATAAAAGAGGAAGGATTTGTAGACACGGGGAGAACTTCCACTGCAACTGAAAAACTGTAAGTAGACGATGAGAAATGGAACCCGAATGAGACACCTTTACCAAGTTACAAAAAGAGATATTATTAGAGCGTAAAGGCTTCACACTTGAAATCCGAACAGATTTCAAGGCACCCCAACGTCGCATGAAGACTCATGTATGGGGTATTAACTTGTTAGATACAGGATAACGTGGGAAGTGTCTAGCCAGAGACGTTAAAGAAATGCGCCGATTGGGAGGCAACCCAATTTTTATTTATTTTTTTTTTCCATTCAAGTTTAGTTTTATGCATTCAGTTATCTTTTGAGTTGATGAGTTCTTTTTTTTTTTTTTACAGATTTGCCTTCAATGAAGTTGGATTCCACCCCCACCCACCCCCCCACCCCACCCCAAATAAGTGCAAGGAGGCTCCCACAACAAGCTTGAATCACATATTGGCCAATAATATACTTATTCAGGGGAGTTTTCTTGTTCCCTTTGCTTTTTAATGATTTAGACTACGCTATTGAATGCATATGTTGAGGATAATATATGATTTAAGTGTGGGGAGGGCATAAGTGTGAGGATATTGGATATTACATGTTAAAGGGGCTAATTTTTTCGAATTTTCGACTTGTTTTTGGACAATTTTTAAGTAAATTGCATGAGTTGACAATTTTTCTATTTGTAATGTCATGAAAACCATAGCATGAATGATTGTGGTTTGCTTGTGTAGTCTTGATTAGCACCTTTATAATAATTGATAAGTGAATAATTTATCACATTTTCTAACACTTTTTATCTTACTCTATTTCTCTTTATTTTAGTTTCTCAATCTCAAAAATTGAGTCTTTTATTATGTTTTTACCTCTTATTGAGTTTGGAGCTAAGTGGGATAATTAAGCTTAGTATGTGCTAAAAATATGAAGTTTCTAACATGTTAGTGTTGCAGCAGATGTCAGGGGCGGACCTACTAATACAGTAGGGGGTGCACGGGCACCCGCCCAATCATCGTGTTGTAATGGAATTTCTTTTTACTTAATGTAATTGTGCACCCTCTTAACTTTGAAGTGTGCTCTTATATATTTTTAAACCTAAATAAGGAATAGAAATGTGTAGTTGATGGAATGGTTGGGGTGCAACTTATCTTTCAAAAGGTCAAGGGTTTCATTCTTGTTGACAAAAAATTCTAGTTTTTTATCTTTTAAATTTCAGTTACGGTCGATTCATAAGACGTAGTCTTGCGTCTTACTCAAAAAGTCACGGTCGATTCATTTTTGTAAAAATGTATTATATCATATCGACACAATTGTATCTTTCCTGAGGTCAACCCGTGTTGACTTTTCCCTTGATTAAATTGCGACTTTGATGGCCTTTGATTGACCTTAAGGTGCGCCCGTTCGGGAAAATTCCTGGGTCCGCCACTGGCAGATCTCGCAGCATAGAACAACTGGCTTTGACTCTGACTTCATAAATGACGTGGACTTCATAATATTTTTGGGAGGAAGAATCAATTCCTTGGATGATGTAGGCTTTTATCAGCTAAAGTCGGAACATCTTTTTGGGAATAACCACGATGAACAGGAGTCACAATCCAGAGACGTGGGTGATTCCATGTATGACTCAAACCGCTGGAATACTCGTTGGCGATGGTTTTTTATTCTTTGATAATAAGAAGCTTTCTCTTCTTGGACTCGTTTAAAGGTCGATGTAAACTGCAAATAGGGTGTCGATTTCTGCAATTAAGAAGTCGACGACTAAGACAAAATTGGAGAATAAGGTTCGATAGGGAACAATTTCTATATCAATTCTACTTCACATGAAAAAATTTATTTCCTATGTCTGGCTAAGTTTTTCATTGCAACATTGGTTTGCTTTCATTTAGATGGTTTGTTACTTTGGGATTTCATTGTAAACGTTTGGGACAAACTTATTTGCTTGACATGTACATGACATTCACACACACAATTATATGCATACGACATACATGATATACATATACGTGCTATATATACAAGCAATACATATGTATACAATACATCTATAGACATACATACATACATACATACATAGACATATGCACACACTTATATGCATACGACATACACATATATACATGATATACATATATATGTGTATTATATATATACAAACAATACATATGTATACATATATATACACACATATACATATGTACATACTATACATGACATACACACACTTATATGCATACAACACACACACACACACACATACATACATACATACATACATCAACGGATCACCAACGAATTTCTTGGAATAAAAAAATTAATAATTCATAAATAATTAAATATACCGACGGATATTCAATGTCCGTCTGTAATTTGTTACAGTTCAGCGAAGGATTATTTGAATTAAAAAACAATTATTAAATCAATAAAGTTTCCGAAGGATTACCGACGAATTTCAATTTTTAAATAAATCAAAAATAAAATAATTTTGGTCCGTCGACGATCCGTCCGAAATGTTTATATTTACCGACGGATTATCGACGAATTTATTGTTCGTCGCAAATTGCTTCAATCCGTCGGAAAGTGGTCAGTGATCCGTCGGTAATTACCTGACGAATTGTTACCGTCGGTAATAAAGCTTGTTTATGATATAATAGCTAGCTGCCCTGCATGCATTAAACATTAATTGTTAAGCAATCATACATGTGATCATAAACAATTTTTTATGCAATTATATGATCATAAACATTTTTTTATGCAACTATTTGATCACAAACAATCACCTTATGACTTTTTGGCATTTCCTTCCAACTTCTATCTTTTGAAAATTAAACAAGAATATTGTTAGAGCATCTTCAAATAGCTTTGTCATAATAAAAATTTTAATTATGTAAAAAAATTTATGTTCCAACGGTTATGCTTTATGGTATTATAAAATAGGAGAAAAGAAGAGAGATACAGTAGAAAATATCTAAATTTAGAGAAATCTCTAAAAAAAAAATATGTTTTGAAAAGAGAAATAATATTTATCGAGTGTTTAGAATATTTTAATAATATAGTTAATACTAAAAATGTTAAAATAGAGTAAGTCTTGGAGTTAGATATAATTTTTTAACGACCTTGACTCTTGATTGTCTGCTTCAGAAAAATTATAAAATAACTATTAGAAATGCTCTTACATTACATGTACCCACCCATCCTTTTCTTCTTCAAGTGTAAACCTCGTCGGCCACCATGGGTTCGTCAATTCCGTCACTTGTTCATCCTTTTCTCCGGCCCTTCTACAATTTCGACGTCCTCCTTAGATCTGGTTTTTAGTTTGTTTTAAAATACTAGTGTCTATTCTTTTTTATTATAATATATTTATCAACTAATTATTATCAAACATATCTAATTTATTAACTAACTTACCCATTAATAGTTAACTTATCAATTAGTTTATCTATACTATATTATAAAGCACGGATAAGAAACTCTTAAATACAAATTATTAGGCACAAGGTACCATCATTTTATGCAAGATTTTAAAAATCTCTTAATTTACAAGTATCAAATCACAAGATACATATTACTACTGCAGACTTCTAACACCCACCAATTTGGTATGTATAGGACCTTCCTTTTATGCAGACATTTCTATATATCACTATTAATTAATATATTATATTACTATAAATTTGTTTTAATTATATTATTAAATATATAATTGGTTATTTTTTCTATATGTCATTAAAATATATAAGATAATCATTGAATTCTAACAAAATACTTAATTTTTTTATATAAAAAAAGTTATATTATTAAGCTTAAATTAAACAAATTTATAAAAAAAAAACATTATCACTTTCTTAAAACAATCCAAAATAATATTGTAAATCGACAAAAAAAAATGAAACATTAAAATCGTGATGTATCTCATTGCATTGCACGAGTACGCTTCTAGTAAAACACAATATTAAAATCATTTTTGTAAAAATCAATGTCACCTTATTGAAGCTATCTATGTTTTACCACCAAACACGACAACTTTTTAATAATTTTCTTTTATCGTTATGTCAATTATTCATAGAAAACGAAGAAGAATCAATTGTCACGTAGTCATTTTTGTCATTTTATATAAACCGAAAACTATTTGCCAATGATTCTTGTTGCACGGCTAAACGGGTGAGTCGAAATCCGATCGCTGGAGTGCAGGCTCGCAATCCGATCTTAGGCCACATACATTTGCCTGTGACTTGCTCGCCTATCGGGAACGAGTGAAAATAAATTCATGTTAAACAATTAAGGTTTGTTTATGTTCAACGAAATTTGGTAGGATTTAGAATTGAATTATATTTTAATTATGTGTTAGGTTTGACGTGAAGTTTAAATTTGAAATCTTAGGTCCATTTAGTTTGTAGGATTAGATTGGATTTGGAATTGAATATTTGAAAGATTTTCTGGATTTGAAATTTGATGATTTCGTTAAAATCCCACAAACATAGGATTTTAAAGTTACCACGGGGGTAGTTGATATTTCACAAGATTACATAGGGTTTTGCATGTAACAATTTTTAAAATATGTTAAAGACAATTTTTTTGAACGACAAGTTAACGCACACACACGTTCCAGCGGTATCGGGCCTCCATTACGGGCAATCCCACTAATCCGCTGCGACCCGGCCCAACCTTTGGCTGAACCCGACCGGCAGGGTAGAGGGTCCTATAGACTGGATCCACCCGAACCGATCCCGGACCCGGCCCCGAAGGACCAGACCCAGAGTCTGGATATCTCAGGAAAGTGTCGTTCGTGGGAATCGAACCCGAGTAGTGTGGCTTTCACCCCACACACCCCAGGATGTTACCTATGTTAAAGACATTTGTTTTATAATAATCAAATAATAATAAGGTAATTTAATTATTTTTAAAAAATTTTTTTATTAGATATTTGTAAAAAATGGAATTCAATTTCTTTTCAAAACCTACAAATTAAACACACCATATAGATTTCAAATTCTTCCAAATCCAAATACCTCTAATTCCAAATCTTTTCACGAAATTCAAATCCCACAAAACTATTCAATCAAACCAAACACCTCTTAGAATTTTAATGAAATCCTAGAACTAATTGATTTAGAAGTTTCTAGTTGTCATTTCAAATTCAAATCTCATATTCGGAAGTTTCTTGGAGGCAATGGTGATTATGGCATATTAGGAAGGGGGTAGAGATACGAATTCATGGAATTTGGATTTGAAATGACAACTATCTCTAACGGATTTCTAAATCTCTCGGGATTTTTAAATCTAGGACGGTTTGGAAGATATCTCACTAGATATGATAGGTTTAAAATTTATAATAAACCGACCAAATTGGAGCAATTTAGACGTTTTTAGAGGTAGCTCAACTTCTCAGTTTACAATTTTTGAAACTGATTCGTTAATTGATTCGGTTATTAGTTTGAAAATTGAAATAGGGCATATCGGTTAATTAACTCAAGTGCATTTCAAACCTACACCTTCGGTTATTTTCTTGCCATCTACTTCAAATCAATTGAACCAAACTATTTTCAGCCAGTTAAATTGGTCTAACGAAGCATATTTTTAGAGCATCTCCAACAACTTCTTCAAAATGGAGAAAATGGAGAATATGGGGATTTTGAGCTATGATTTTGCTCAAACAGCTTCCCCAAAACTATCCTCAAAATAGAGAAAGAGTGTTTCTCTAAATATAGAGATAACCCAAAAAATGATTACCAAGAGAGAGAAACTATTTTTTATTATATCTTACCAAGAAGAAACTTTGAAATGAAAATGTTTAGATGAGAGAAATAATATTTTATTAAATATATAGAATATTTTATATTTATAGTCAATGATTTATCTCCAAAAAGGGGAAGCTGCAGTTGGAGATGGATGTAATTTTTTTTGGAGATTTTGACTTTTGATTCTCCAATTTGGAGAAATTTTGGAGAAGTTGTTCGAGATGCTCTTACGCCCAATTTGACATTTTATGTTTAAACCGATCAAACTTAATCGCGCACGTGGCAAGTCAAGATGATCCAAGTCGTTAATTCAATATAAATTGACATATTTCTTTGATCGATTGTTAGATCAATGAATCACATGTTGAATATTGTTCATTTCTTGTTATAATCGAAGATTCGAAGGGGAATTTTGGATATCGAATACCGATACTTGGTTTTCTAATTTTTTAGGATCAAAATGATATACAAACATGAAGTCGCTACAAAAGAACTGATTATTCAGATAGAGTCAGGTTCAAAAGAAAACCTCAAAAAAATGGAAAACTGAGAAACACCCTGGTAGGTTTCCATCTGGACGGTATGCACTTGTTCATACAAGTAATTAATTAGTTTTTTGGTTTTTATGCACATGTGCATATGCACGTGTGCATGTTATAAATTACTTGTATGCATAAGTGTATACCGTCCAAATAAATAGCTAATAGAGTGTTCTTCAGTTTTTCATTTTTTTGAGGTTTTCCCTTGAATCTCCCTCTATTTAGATAATACATATATTTTCAATCAAACGATCATCTGGTTTCAACTTTAAATCTTGAAATCATAATAATCATTTTGAAAACGCACATCCATTTTTTTTACGACAATCTAGTTTCCCGACAACTGGGTGATTTCACGAGCAAGTTTTTCGACATTCGAAGACGACGACCCGTTAAATTCCGTCGCGATTTCCGCCATTTTCTTCCACTCCATTGCCTTCTTCCTCATCTTCTTGCCCTCAATTCCCTCCATTAACATCCTTACAAGCTTCTCAACTTCATCCCTCTTCACCTCACCTTCAATCTCCATCCCAACCTCCCATTCCTTCACCAATTGCCGGCAATTAGTCGGCTGATCGTGCGAAACCGGCCAACACAACATCGGAACCCCCGCCGACAAGCTCTCGATCACCGAACCCCACCCACCGTGAGTCAAGAACCCGCCAACCGAAGAGTGGTTCAAAACCTCTTCTTGCGAACACCAACTCGCAATAAATCCTTTCCGTTTGATCGCCTCCACGAATTCCGGTGGCAAGACTCCCGAACCACCATCGACAAGATCGGTCCGGATGATCCAAAGAAACTCGTGGTCGCTGTTCACGAGTCCCCAACCGAATTCGAGAAGATCGTGTAAACTCATCACGGCTAGGCTTCCGAAATTGACGTAAACCACGGAGTTGGGTTCTTTCGACTCGAGCCATTGGACGCACTCGGGTTCTTCCTTCCATAAGCTGTAGCCGTTGAAATTCGAGATCTTGGTTTCTTTTTCGGGTATTTGGTTCAGAAGTAGCTGTAGAGGCCCGACCGTGTAGATCCGAGGGAAGATGGATTTAAGCTCTTTGATGAGGCTATCTTCTAATTCGTCGAAAGTATGAATGATCATGTGTGAAACTTTATCGGCTACACGAGCGGCTTCGACTAGAAAATTTAACGATGGATCATCGGGTTTTGTGGCTAAGATGAGTTCGGGGAGATCGCGTAAACGGATTTGTTCCATTCCCGGAATCCAATCTATCAACTTATCGATATACCCGTTTGTCAAATAACTTTCATCTGCATAAATCGATTTTGTATCAGTGAGCTTTTCGTCTAGCGGTATGCAGAGTCCCAGCGTCGGATTTGGTCACTCCCTCTAATGGTTGTTAAAAAATTTCTTTAGATGAGGGGCACTTTCGTCATTTTTTATTGATTTTTGTCCTTCACCCAATCAAAATCGATTTTATGACTTTGGTTCATATGGTTTTATTGGGTAAATAACAAAAAAAATCGATAAAAGAACGAAAATATCTCTTATTTAACGAAATTTTCTAATGACCGTTAAAGGGAGGGATCAAACCCAGACGTCTTCGTAAACCACGATATCCATCTTGTAATTTCGAAACCAAAAGAAGACAAAACGTGTTATTTTTTACAAACCACATGGACCAACTTTGTAGTTTACTCGTATGTTTATCGTAAACTAGGGGTGTTCACCGTTCTGTTCTGTTCGGTTCGGTTAGTAAGAAAATGTGAACCGAACTGCATGAGTCGGATACCTGGCTACCCGAACCGAAGCCGACCCGTATGCTAAACCAAACCGAAATAAGGCGGTTACCCGCGATTCGGTTCACAGCTATCCGAATTTATAAAAAATATCATTTACAATATAAAAATGGTACTGAAATATAACATTTAAAACAATTACACAACAATTAAATAAAAATAATCACATCACAACAAATTAAAATAAATTTAATTGTTTATAAACATCCACTTTTTGAATAACGTCGACTCCTTCACGACTTCATAACACTAAGGCTATGTTTGGCAAAATAAGCTAGCTTATCAGCTAACTTATAAGCTAGCTTTTTTTTCTGATACGTGTTATAAGCTAACTTATTGAAACGCTACTCAAAGTAGCGTTTTGAAAAGCTAGCTTATAAGCTAGTTTGCCAAACAAAGCCTAAATTTAATCATCCATCATAATCTTTGAAACAAAAACGTAAAACACTTTTACTCGTTTAACTGTGGTTAATAAATAATAGAGTAAATTACGTTTTTAGTCTCTGTGGTTTGCTAAAAATTGCACATTTTGTCCCTGTGGTTTTGAAATTTCAGTTTTAGTTCCTAAGGTTTGTAATTCATTTCTATTTTCATCCTTGAGGCCAAAACACTATTTTTAGGTATGATGACTAAAATATAAATGAATTGTAAACTACAGGGATGAAAAAAGCAATAAAAATTAGACCATAAGGATGAAAAAGGTAATGAATTATAAATCATAGGAATGAATATCATAATTTCAAAACCACAGGGACGAAAATAAAAAAATTCAACAAACCACAGAGACTAAAAACGTAATTTACTTTAAATAATATAAAAAACATTGTATATACATTATATATCCGGTTCAGTCCAGATACCCACGAGTACCTAAATTTCAAAACCAAACCGACACGTTAAATAAGGGACGGACCTAGGGATGATAACGGGGCGAATATCACCTTACCCAGCCCTGGCCCCGGTTTTGAGAACATGACCCCAGCCCCGGTCTCCGGCGGGTACGGGGATCGTATACCCGGCCCTAGTCAAAACCCGGTCAACCCCCGCCCCCGGAACCCTCTTACCCGGCCCGATTTAACCCCGGTTTGAGCATGTCAGGTATCCCCAGACCCGTTTTTGCGGGGATTCCCCGGCCCCGTCCGGGTCGGGTGAACCGAGTTCCCCACCGGGTCGGGTGAACCGAGTTCCCCACCGGGTCGGAGCAAATCACCATCCCTAGACGGACCTAAAGAAGGGCATACGATGGCACGTGCCACTATATTATCTCTCCATCAAAAGGTTAAAATTTTTACGTTTATTAAAAGTGCAACCGTATCGTTTTAAAATGTGTCACCGTATAATGTTCAAAATTTCAAGAAGATGCAACCGTATCTTGTAATCAACCAAAAAACAAAAAAAAAAACTCTTGAAATCAACCAAAAAACTGTATAAGTCCCTCGAAATCGATTAAAAAAAACTTAAAAAATCACTCAAAATCAAGCAAAAAGCTATAAAAATCCCTCGAAACAGTGAAATCAGGCTAAAAACAAATCAGGCGATATTGAACGTTGGTAACACGTAGAATAAAAACGGTGTTTTTTTGTAATTATTTTTTATCTATATTATATAATGCTAGGCATATACCCGTGCGATGCAGCAGAATGTAAGTAAATAACGAACAATTAATGTTACTTCCTTATATGCATGTCATCAACAATCAACCATGGCCTATGAATCACAATTTATGAAACTCTAAACTCATAAAGATATTCAATAATTAGTTTATATTACAATTATTGACAAAAAAATTATAATGATATAATTTATAATAAAAATAAAACGTATTTTACGATTATGTATTTTTAATGTGCTAACGGTGGAAAAAAAATAAAACGTATGGATAAAAAACAAATTAGTTCGTAGATATTCATGATATTTAATAGTACGGTTAAATTAAAAAATATTCAATATTTGGCTCGTTTTGAAGATATTGACGAGACGATTATAATAGTATAATTTGTAGAAAAAGAAACGTATTTTTTCATTGCATTTTTGTTCATATACGATTATTTGTGTTAATATGATAATGGTGTAAAATGAAAAATGAAAAAATAAGGGATATAAAATGAATTAAATAAGTAATTGTAATGGTGACAAATGTAACATTATAAGGGTAATAAGTGTTATTGTATAAAAGCTTAGGGTAATAAGTGTTATTGTATAAAAGCTTAGGATGATAAGTGTTATTGTATAAAAGTTTGTACAATAACCGTATTAGTTTTTTTATATAGTAGTAGAGATTTAATTCGTAGATATTCATGATATTTAATAGTACGGTTAAATTTTAAGGTATTGAGGAGACGATTATAATGATATAATTTGTAAAAAAAAGAAACGTATTTTTTCATTGCATTTTTGTTTATATATGATTATTTGTGTTAAAATAATAAGGGTGTAAAATGAAAAATAAAAAAATAAGGGATAGAAAGTAAATTAAATAATTAATTGTAAGGTGATAAATGTAAAATTTATTCTAAAAAGGTTTTTTTCAATAATACTTTTTTGTTTAAGAATTTTAATATATAATATAGATATAGATTACTGTATGAAAGAAAAAAAAATCTCAGTCCATCCCTACCGTAAATAACCGTTTTTTTCCCGGTTTTCGATTTTTTGATTTTCATATCTTTCGGTTTTTCGGTTTTAGATCAAACGTTTTTTTAAACACTCCTATCGTAAACCCTATTTGTAGTGACAAACTAGATAGGAAAGCTAACCTTTAAGTGGGACCACCCCTCTATCTGTCAAAACTTTCGCCTGATAATACCCCATGAAACCCACCGCAGAAAGCGTCCAATAAACCATCATCGGAACCCTAAGCTTCTCGGCGGCGTAACCGGTGTTTGTAAACGTCATGAAACCATCGCAAATGATACAAGTAGGCGGAGTATCAAGTCCGGCCACCACCTCAAGAAACGAATCCAAGAAATTATCCATGAGATAACTACTGAGTTCTTCAACGGTTTGAGTCGGTTCAACGCTGCCATCGGAAACAGGGAATCCGCCGGGAACGGTTTTGAACTGAAACCCGGGAATCCGGCGGAGGTACGGAGAGCGGCTGTGGTTGAGGAGGCGGTTGTGGTTGAAGTCGGTGTTGATGAAGGTGATTTGCAGGTTTTTGTGGTGGAGGAGGGTGGCGAGTTTGAGCATGCATTTGATGTGGGATTGTGCTGGAAATGGTATGAAGATTACATGAGGTTTTTTGTTGTTGTTGTTGTTGTTGTTGTTGTTGTTAGTTATGGAGATTGAATTTGAATCCATTTGTGTGTGTGTTTTAGTGTGTGTTTTGGTGTGTGGATGAATGTGTTATATAAAGATGGTATTTGTAGATGAAGATAAAATGGACTTTATTTATGTTATAATCCTTCTGACACGTTAAAAAATAAGGTGCATTTTGGTTGGTTCATGAAATGTAATTTGAATCCATGGAAGGAATTTGATAAATTTGAAGGAATTTGATAAATTTGAAGGAATTTGAATGGAATTTGACTACGTGTTTGGTTGGTAGGAATTCAATTCTTTCACTTGAGCCAAAAAGAACGATGAATTCTTTAAATTGTGAATTCAATTGAATTGAAAAGATTTCATCGCTTTCATTCCGTGAACCAAACATGAGCTTGGAATTTAGTCTTTCCAATTCCATGAACCAATCAGCCCCTAAGGGGGCGTTTGATTCACATAATGGAATTTGATGGACTTAGAATCCATTGAAGGAATTTGACTTTGAAGGAATTGGAATGAAATTCGACTACGCGTTTGGTTTGTAAGAATTGGATAAAATTCAATTCTTTCACTTTAGCTAAAGAATGATGAATTCCTTGATTTGCGGAGTTCAATGGAATTCAAAGGATTCCATTATGAACAATATGTAAACCAAACAAAGGAATTAGAATTTGGTCAAAAGAATTATCTATTTCAATTCCTTTAAAATCCAGCGTTTGGTTTGCGGGATTGGATTGGATTGGATTTCAAGGAGAGAATTGGATTTGGAGGGATTTGGATTTGGGGGGATTTGAAATCCCTTCATGTGTTTGGTTTGTAGAATTTGGAATGAATTTCAAATCTTGTTTGGTTTGTAAGATTTGGATTTGGATTGAGTTTTTTTTTATTATTTGTTTGTTTTATAAAGAATTTATTTTTATTGGTAAACGTCAAATTTGGATCGATACAATTTGAAGTATGGATCACGCTTTAGAATCCATCGGATTTAGATTTCAAATTCAGACCCAATGTCAAAGATTTCCAAATCCATCATATGAGGGATTTTAAAATGGTCAACGGATTTGAAATCCGGTCAACGAAATTCTTTCCTGCAAACCAAACGCATGATTAGAATGGATTTGAAATCCAAATCCCTCCAAATCCATTCCAATCCCGCAAACCAAACGCGCCCTAAGAGTTTGGTTGATTTGGTGGAATGATTTCGAAGGATTTATTAGATTGTATAGAGGATTTGGAATTTTTACTGTGTTTGGTTTATAGGATTTGAAGTGAAAATGATTTATATTTTTTTATAAATATTTATATAAATTATAAAAATAATTAAATATCTTTTTATTAATAGGGTATTACAAAACAAATGTTTTTAACATATTTTAAAATATTATTATATACAAATCTTCCGAAATCTTGTGTACCAACCACCTCCGTGGGGTTTCAAAATCCTATATATGTTTGTTTGATTTCAATGAAATCCCGAGATTTCAAATCCAGAAAATTCTTCAAACCAAACATGGATTGGAATGGAATTCAATTCAAAATTCATCCAAACCCAATCCAATCATGCAAATCAAAACAAGACTTATTACAATTGACTTGATTTTGGTTTATATAGGTTATATATGGGGGTTGGGTTTCAGTGAGAAGTTGAGTTAACATCGAGATACACCGGATTAATCCTCTTATGTAGCGCGATTCATGGGTGGGTTTGAGATTATAAGTGATCAAGGGTTCAGATCAAATTCTCACGCTTCTCAAGTTAACTTAACTTCTCACACGATTCTTCGCCATATATGGGGTGGGCTAAATGCACTATTATACATTGTTAAATGCACTTTACCTACTAATTTCCTTCTCACACACATCAACATCAAAACTTGTTTTTTACATACTTAATGCATGATTTGAATGATTTTGACATAAAAATGGTGCATATAGCATTATCTGTTACAAATAGCAACACACGGCGGTCACTCCTCTAGTTGTTACTTTACCTCCAATCACTTCTATAACATCAAATCTATTTGGAGAGTTATCCAAATCTGTAGAATTTCATCTTCTCACTTTATTTTGCATAAAGTTTTGAAACTTAGGAGACGTTTACTATACACTCAGTGCCGTCCCTGGAGGAGGGCGGGCCGGGCGTATGCCCAGGGCCCAACGAGAAATAGGGGCCCAATTTTTTTAACTATATAATAGTAGTAAAAAAATTAGTTAACAAAAGAGACAATTTTTTTAGTATCTAATAGGACTCAAAGAATTTTTTATTATACAAGGGTCAAAACATGTATTAACTAATTACACTCGAAATGAAAAAAATATGTGAAAAGTTAATTGGTCGTTCATTTTACAGTATTGATTGTAGTTTCTTTAATTTTTTTTTAATTTAATACCAAAGTCTAAAATTACTTACCTAGAAAACTTTGATATATCATATATTATCCATCATTCATCTCCCACCGACTCTTTTGATTATTCAATCCATATGAATTATATATTTCCTTAAGAATATGGTAAATTTCTTGATATTAACCCGGAGAACTCCTACTTTGTGTAAAAAATTATCAATTATATTAGACGATCCAACTTATATCTATACACTGTTTTTTTAAACATTATTGACTCTTTATTACCTAATAATCTAATATTGAGTGCATGAATCTTAAGTACCCTCATATCTCAAAAACAATAATAATATCTCAAACTATAACCAACATGAGCTTTTGATTGATGATTCAAAAAGGATTGTTTTAACCCTAAAAGTATGGTGATAGAAAAACATTAGGATGAGGTGATATGAGAACACAACTGATTTATATTGATTTACATAGAGTTGTACTCTGAATAGTCACACCGTAAATAATGTCAATCTATATATTAAATATATATCATAAGGATGTTTTTGACGTTGGAACAAATTAATGATGCTATGGAAAAATGATATGGTAGATCATATTAATTTATAAATAATTATTGATTGATTTTGTGTCTAGGAATTCTCGGAAAAATGGTTTATATAAATTATTCGTATTTCTTGAATTCTATGTTATTTCTTATGATATAAAGCGATATATTAAATAATTTTTTTCGTACTTATCGAGGGCCCTGTTTTACATCTCGCCCAGGGCCCAAAATTTGTCAGGATCGGGCCTGTATACACTTACCCGAGTAAGTGTTTACCGGTATCACTTACCTTACGGTCCTTACCTATTGAGCATGGAAACTACGTAGAATCTTACCTGGTAAGAGTAACAAGGACCGGGAGTCTTACCCAGTAAGTAAGGGAAATGATTCTTACCCGGTAAACGCTTACCGGGTTTATAACGCTTATCAACAATCAATTTTGATGGTCGAGAATGTTATACGATAAGGTAAGTAATGATAATATCCTTGCCGATAAGTGCTTACCTGGTAAGCATTTTAGTAAACGGCCCCTTATTTGAAAGAAAAATCTCTACTAAAAATTTGTTGGAAATATGGAAAAAAAAATGATATTTAACTTGATAATCTTTGACAAGAAACTAAAACATGTGGGTGATATAAAATATGTCACATCGCATCAATCGTTCTTTTTGGGTAACATGACAAAATATATGTATACAAATTCTATAAGTCGTTTATTAAAATGGAGATGGGTTCCAGTAGAGATATAAATTATGTTTTAATCATCTAAGACAATATATTTATTATTAAATATAATATGATTTTTACTTCAAATATATAGAGAAAGAGAAGATGCGAATCATTTATAAACCGTCATCTTTGTATAAATTAATCTTTACTCTCAATCTAGTCTAATAAATATTTGGTTTAATAATTATATTAATTTTTTTTCTGATATAAAGCGTTCATCATAATAAATAATTAAATTATAATAATCTCATATAAATATCTAGATCAAAATAGATGAACCATAATCATTTCTATAAAAATATCAATTAATCTTTTGGATGATTTATACTAATGGTTGAGTTTGTAATGAAACCTCTCTCTCTCTCTCTCTCTCTCTCTCTCTCTCTCTCTCTCTCTCTCTCTCTATATATATATATATATATATATATAGGGGCGGAGGTCTAGGATAAAACCCTAAAAAAATGATAAACACCTTAATAGTTTTTCATCTGGACAGCATGTGCATACAAGTAATTGAAGTTTTTTTTGTTTTTATGCACACTAAAAGCGTACTTGCGCAATGCAGCGAGATACATCACGATTTTAATGTTTCATTTTATTTTTTTGTCGATTTACAATACGATTTTGGATGATTTTGAGGAAGTGATAATGTTTTTTTTATAAATTTGTTTAATTTAGTCTTAATAATATAATGTTTTTATCTAAAAAAATTAAGTATTTTGTTAGAATTCAATGATTATCTTATATATTTTAATGATATCTAAAAAAAATAACCAATTACATATTTAATAATATAATTAAAACAAAATTATAGTAATATAATATATTAATTAATAGTGATACATGAAAATGTCTGCATAAAAGAAAGGTCATGCACATACCAAATTGGTGGGTGTTAGAAGCCCGCAGTAGTAATATGTATCTTATGCTTTGATACTTGTAAATTAAGAGATTTTTAAAATCTTACATAAAATGATGGTACTTTGTGCCTAATAATTTGTATTTAAGAGTTTTTTATCCGTGTTTTATAATATAGTATAGATGTGCATACGCACGTATGCATATTACAAATTACTAGTATGCACATGTATATAACGTCCAGATGAACGACTATCAGAATGTTCCTCAATTTTTCATTTTTTTTGCGGTTTTCCCCTGAACCTGACCCTATATAGGATTCTCAAACTCATATAATTGTTGATTTTCAAACCCAAAACCATTGCATAAAGAACATCGATAAGATTCTTGAACCGAAAAACCATTTGCATCAAGAACATTGATAGGAACGAACGGGTCAGGTTGTATATTCGTAGAAGTTATTTATATTTGAAAATGGTTTAATTTATGGTATTCGTCATGTAATGACGTGTGATTTATTTATATCTCAATAATAATTAATTATAGACAATATACTTATCTATACTATATTATAAAAACGACATAAAAAACTCTTAATTACAACATTTTAAGCACAAGTTACAACTAATTAAAGCCAATTACTTAATTTACAATTTCTTAATGCTTTGGTACAACCTTTCCAAGCACAGTATCTCACATAATCATCTATTTGTGGAATAGATACTCATTTATTAATATAACTATTTGTTTTTTTTTGTGGATGATTTTATAAAATAGATTTTATATTAGCATATAATCTATTTTAAATGTAGATTTTACATTTAAATCTATATTAATGAGATGTAATATAAAATATTTTTTCTTCCGTATTTTTTTATATTACATCTCATAATGATTTTTCCATATTTAATTTTATAAAATCTTTTTACATAATGAGATGTAATATAAACTCTTTTTTCTTCCGTATTTTTTTTGCTAATATAAAATTATTTTATTTTATAAAATCTACACGTATTTTATATTAGCATAATATAAAATCTACACGTATTTTTTTTGATAATATAAAATCTACACGTATTTTATATTAGCATAATATAAAATCTACACGTATTTTTTTTTTCACGAGCATTAAAAGAAGAAAAAAGAAAATTGATATGAATAAAAAATAAAAAATAATGAGATACACTAATAAATTATCGTATTCTTTAAAATAAAAATATTCCGCAATACTTTCCAAATTAACAAAGTGTAAAGAAAATAAAATAGAAACGATATAGATATAAAAATATTATTCTATATTTTTAATATATTTACATTTAAATGTAAAATCGAAAATGAAAATGAAAATAAAAGATTTTAAAATATTCTATACATTCACTATAAATATATATAGCTTCTCTATGTATCATCCGAGTACAAGAAGAAGACGAACGGTTGGGTGTCAATGGCGGAACCTGCAACTGAACAAAAGGTATTCCACTATATTTTTGTTTCTTTGAAAAACTACTTTTTTATATTTTATTTTATTTACTGAGGATTTGTTTATATTTTTCAAAACTCACAATCATATTTTTCGAAGTAGGGGAATAAGATATATATACATATCTTTATTTTTATCGACTAATACTATGAGGTCTTGAAGTCAATAGTCAGATAAATATGTTGTGAGACATGTCGTTTGAGTTTTAAATAATATAATACAAAACTATTACCAATATTATTGTACAAACTCATAACAACAAACGATTAAGAATATATGCAAGTTAATCACTTATGAAAATACATTCGTTTTTCACATTGTATTTCATTAACTGTTAACAGAGAAATTACGTTTCATTTTAACTCGGTTCAATATTCCAACAAAAAATTTATCCTTGCGTGCAATGCACGGGCCCAACACTAGTTAATTTATTAAGATAGAATATGTCATGGGACCCACTTAGGATGTACATTGGTGGCATCGAAAATACCGTTGGGACATTGCTATCGTTTTTGTGAGGTTTTAAATGACGCCAAATGTTACGTTGACGACAATGTCAAATCTTAAATTTTAGGAGTTAGTAATGTTTTTTAGAACATGGTTTAATCACCACACACACGCATATAAACCATTCATTTAGCTCTAGGGGTGATCACGGGTTGGTTGATCGGGTTGAAGGCATTTCAACAACCCACCCAAATGTTGGCGGTTTGAGAATTTTCAACTCAACCCAACCCAAACAAAAGTGTAACCCAACCCAACCCGTTCGGGTTGATCGGTTTGGACGGGTTGTGTTTAAACAAAGTAAAAACAATATTGAAAACATAAAAATAAGAAATTTTTTCTTTGAAACACGATCCAACATTCAAAAGAATATACAAGTTCATCATATATTTAGGTATTACATATAACTTTATAATAATATCCTCTTATGAGTTCCATTGCTCGTTATAGACGACTTGTTTTTGGTAACTTATACATATTAAAGGGAAATATAAATAATTTTAGAGAAGTCGCTAAAACGTTTATCGGGTTGGTCGGGTTACTCTGAGTCTAACCCAATAGATTCAGGTTGTCCTAATTTTGTATCGATTATATGTCGGGTTACCTCGGGTTGGGTTGATCGGTTTTTTGAGCACCCCTATTTAGCTCATTGTATTTGGATTGTCATTGATTCTCTAAATGAATTTACTTGATTTTATCGAATTTCTGCAGATGTTGATGCACATAACGGTTCATGCGATGTATCGGATGAAGGTGATACTTTCATGAAACGTTATACATTCCATGGCACTGTATGCATTTAATGAAATACCATGCATTGCATGTAAAATTATTGAATGAAATCAATAATCATTCAGTGCCTACATAATGAATGATTTAGATAAGAATTGCACAGTGTTGTAACATTTTACTAGGTTGGAAAATAAACCACCCCCATATCATACATTCAAATAAGAAGTGTTAAATATATGAGAAGTAGAGAAGTAATATTAGTCTCTCATACAGTCAAGAATTGCGGTTTTGACTGGACAAAATTTGCGGTTATGCCAAAAATAGAGGGGTAATTTCCTAACTGTTACAAATAGGCAACAAACGAGTTCATATGTGAACCCATATAATTCACATATGAACCCTTGTGATTCAAATATGAACATATAGTTAATAATGATTATCAACGATTGGATGCACATTAGGATGAGATGCATCAATCAATTCTCTTATGAAGCACGATTCATGAATGGATTTGAGATTATAATGATGAAAGGTTCAGATCCACTTCTCACACGATCCTTCGTATGCGTATGATATGCAGATTGGACTAGACTGGACATACGAAAGTGAGGCAGGCAAGTGAAAGAATTCTTGAAGGTTTTAAAGTTTTCATTTGACATTAGTAGTTTAACAATTACCAATCTTACCTCATTTCCACGTTATTTGTTCCACCTATATTGATGGGTCAGGAAAAAAAATGCATTTTTGTGTCACTCAAGTATGTCATGTCCCAGTCTAATATCGTGCCAAACGTGAACCACAAGTTTTTGTATTGTCTTGTTTTATCCTGTCCTACATAAAACGGCCATAGTCAACGATAACCATGATCAACCAACAAACCAAACACGAATTCATTCGCATCTCGTCGATCCAATGGTGCCATCACACACGAATTCATTCAAAAAATATTTCTTGATTTTTGGTTATAGATACAAAATTGAAAGTGCAAGAACTAAGATTACCTTCCCATCAACATACAATATCATAATCTCTCAAATATCTGTATACATGCAGTAATATATTCGATGATGCAAACGCTGGTTAACGTCGGTTCAGGTGGAAGATCCTCCGTAGCGACGCACAAGTATAGCCCGATACAAGGTGCCAACATGAAGGAAGAAGATGAGGGCTATAATGACATCATCCAATAGACCAAGTATTCCAAACAATGCTGTCAAAATAACCATGAAACAACCATTTATGGAAACTTTTTTTTGAAGTATATAATTTATATACGACAAATACTCTCACATATTCCTCATCTTCGGTGAGGTTTAAATCTTTGACCTCCAGAGAGGGTTGGCTCTACCAACAACCCAAGGTACCACTTAAGTTTGAACCTTTGACCTCCTGGGTGGGTGGTGGGCTTGCTAGGGGTGAAAATGAGTCGAGCTTTTAACGAGCTACTCGAGCTCGAGCCTAATAATCCTCGAGCTCGAGTCGATCTCGAACATAAAATAAAGCTTGTTTAATTTTAACTAGTCGAGCTCCATAACACCAATGTTCGAAAGCTTGATTAAACTTTACTAGTCGAGTCGAGTCATTCGAGCACACACTGTTTCGAGCCAAACATATTTATATGTTTACAAATTATATAATCAAAATATAAAAATCATCGAGCTAGATTAAATAAACGAGTTAATCGATCTCAACTTCGAGCTCACAAACGTGCATCAACCTCGAGCTCAAACATTGAAAAAATATTCAAGCTCGAGCCTGACTTTAAAAAAGTTAATTGAGATTGAGCTCGAGCCTAATATTATTTGTTCTGGCCAAGCTCGAACAAACGAGCATCGACCTCGAGTTCAAACATTGAAAAAATATTCGAGCTCAAGCCCGAGCCCGATTTTGAAAAAGTTAATTGAGCTCGAGCTCCTAATATTAGTTTTTCGAGCCGAGCTCGAATAACCTGCTACTCGACTCGGCTCCTTTACACCCCTAGGTTCTACCAGTAACCCAGGTACCACTTGGTGAGTTTTGAACCTTTGACCTCCTCTGAGGCTGGGCTCTACCGGTGACCCAAGTACCACTAGGCCAATAACCCTTTGGTCATTTATGGAAACTTGATAACATAAATTCTGCAGCATAAGTTGAAGCAAAATACCTTCGGGAATAATGTCGACAGGGCTGAGAACGTAAATGGCAGTCGATATTAGCTGTGTGAAAAAACAATAACCTCATATTAGCATATACTCATGATAGCAGTTAGCGACGATGTATGCAATAAAAATGGGATTATATATTATCAACTCAACTGCCAGATATACGCGTGCTTTGATCACAAACGGAAGAGATCTTTGAGGATCCATTAGTTCTCGAAACAACCTCCTGAGGAGAAACGGCAGATCTTGCACTCTCTACAAAAACATAACAAGAGTCAAATTTCAACATATGGAGTTCCCATTTAAATCTAACAACCACAAAAAATAGAAAACCGAAGAACACCCTAACAACCATTCATTTGTCCGATATGCAAAAAAATATTTCATACAGAAAATTCTTCCTTTCATCCGCTACCCTCAACATCTTTCATACAGAACTCTCTTCCTTTCATCGGCTACCCTCAACATCATGCATATCGACAAAAAGCTGATTCAAATGATCTTATTTCAGTTCAAAGCTTATGGTCAACCATCGTCCGCATTTCATAACCAACCAAATTTGTGAGGCAAAACACCACTTAATACAATTGTTCTAAAAGGCTCGTCATGGCAGCCACCGTGGAGCAAGGCTAGTGTCTGACGCCACGTTAAGCTTGTGGCACCCATGGTCCGACGCACATTTTCTATTTTTATCTTTTAGTATATAACCTACTTGTATATGATGTAAACACAAATTAGTGTAATTTCTGTCCCTAAAGTAATCTTCTGTGGATGAGAACACACGAATCCATTTTATCACATAAATGCAAACGATTTAACTAAAAGACAACACTTATAAATAGATTCGGCTGCAAGCCATTAGCCATATGTTATTTAATCAAATCTATATCATGATTATCCCCCTTCAAGCCTTCTGCAGTCAACATATGCTTAAAAAGCTACCTCTCAATTGGAACCGGAAAAAAACCTTCACACACCCTTGGATATGACCAATATTTTCAAAACGAAAACCAAACGAACCAGTAAATCCCACCTCCACCTCTAGCGGTAGAGGGGCTGTTTCTGTGAAGACCCCCGGTTTGCAAAACAAATAAATAACAGAACAAGCGAGCACGCTACAGGCGAAAGTGTGTGCAAACAAGCAAACAGAAAATGCATCAGGCAAGTAAGTTTAATAAGTAACACAAAGAAAGGAACAGGAAACCCCAAAGAACAGTACATATAACTACGATTACAAGAAGGAAATATAAGTTTTAACACCCATAATATCCCGTTTTGGATTACTGCTTTTACGTGTAATCTGGTTATCCATTTTTTCTGAAAAGTTAAACAAATCCGTATCAATTTTAATGTTGAAGGCAGTCAATCGAATCTCATCATATACGCTATTTTTAGTTGGAAGCAGTATATTATCTAGTTACTTCACCCGATTTCTTGATTCACACTACCCACCAGCTATCTATTCCACATCATACCATTAAAAGTGAAAGTTTTTATATTGTTATGCTTAGTATTGAAACACTTGTAATGGAAACAAATTTGCACATCTGCACAAAGTAAATGCATCCACAAGTTTTATGCAATACAGCATAAAAGAAAATTGTATACTAATCTCACCATTTGAAATTGAAGTTCCAGCTCAAATATATTATGAACATTCAAACGTGTACCTGGCTGAGACCGGTTGACTGTGAACCGAAGAAACGGTTATACCCTTCTATCCTTTTTAAAATCTCGGAAGCTCCGGGATCATGAACTTGCTGAGAGGAATCCTGGCTAGGAACCAACAAAGTAATCTGACGACGACAAAGAGGGCATTTACATGGCTGTAATGCTGACCCATGATCCCAAACTTGTAAAATGCAATTGCCTGAGAAAAGAAAAGATGCATAATATGATACAGTTTGAACACTGTATCCTTCAACCCCATATTACATGTCGGGCTATTTAGCTCAATGACCTTTCCCATAAGCTCGTTTTGTAAAACGACCCTCTAGTGTATTTCTAAGTTTTGACGGGAGCAAATTGTTTTGAACCAGAGCCAGGTCAGATGAAGGTCATTGAGCTAAAAAAGGATAGAAGGCCGTGCTCCTAAATGAAAACTCATTTAAGGTCATTTATCCAAAGGATCCATTATATGTCCAACGGTCGAACCATATTTAACAATTGTGGAACGTGAAAACAAGTTATAGATCTCTCATGTCACAGAAATAATGATGATGCAGGAACCCTGAACCCCATTTGCAATCTAGAGTTGAGATGAGTAATTATCCGTCACATTTTAACTCTGATATAAAAAGAATTACTTTAATAAACTCCAACATACATTTATTAGCGTTGTGAGAGCAAAGCATCCAGGAAAAGTAAGAATATGCTACTAGGTTAGATATCAAATTGGTGGCACAACATAATTACCGATACCCTCAAGTAAGGGTGAGAAGACAAGCAACGATTTTTTGTTACACCCATTACTAGCATGTTGACAAAACATAAAATATATACGTTAGTTTTGAGATGCGACTTGTTCCTACCCATCTCTAATTATTTTTAGGTAAGTCCAATGGTTTCTTTATCAAACATAACACTGTTGTTTGGCATTTATGTTCTGACTTCATAAGATCTAAAAGATTTCTAAAAGGATACCCACGATACACAAAGCTCATAATATGGCATGGTCTAGTAAAGGCCCAACACACAAAAACAACCTTACCGCAACTACAACACGCAAAGAGATTATATCTGAGTCAAACACATAACCATCACGTTACAGTGGAGCAATGGTACTAAGACATGCCTGCTAATGCTAATGCTAATGAAATTTCTACATAATCCCAAGAAAGTAATACGAAGTCTCTTGGTATTTGGGTGTGTTTGGTATGTGGATGGGAGCGGAAGGTTTTAGGGATTTATTTAACATAGGTAGTTTAGTAATTTACCAATTTTATCCGGTCTCCCTAATATTTATTCAACCTATTTTGGAGGGACATAAAAAATGCATTTTTGTCCCACTTAGGGCCTATCCTGTCCTAGTCTAATGCTGCTCCAAGTGTGGGACCAACAAGATTTTGTACTGTCTTGTCTTGTCCTGTCCCATGTACCAAATGGACCCTCGTTGCGGATTACCTTCCCAAAATCTGCAGTTGGCAGTCTCAAGGTAAACACAGGTTGGGTTGATCAAGTTGAAGGCATTTGAACAACCCAAGACAATATTTGTGGTTTGGAAATTCTAAACCCAACCCAAACCATGTCGGTTGGCTTGGGCTAGTCTGGTTGAAACTTTGGTACATCAAAATATTCTCGTATGCATTGTTACCTAACAATATGGTGTTTTCTCTGCTCATACTTCTTTTATTCATCATCAATCAATTAATACAGATCATCCATATTGCTTCTTAAGTAGAATAAATTCAACTGCACATCTTAATTTGCATATAAATGATCACATATATAGAGACGAAGTTATATAGAGATATGTAGGAGTTATATAAAGATGGAAAAGTGATCTAAAGTGGGTGATGGTCTAATGGTGTGATATACATATTAACAAGGAACTTAACAATCATGTTAAATCCAAGGAATAGAAGGGTATCAGATTCATCAGGTTGGATTGAGTTCAAATAACCTCAACCCAATTCCAACCCAATACATACAGTTTGACAATTTTACAACTTGATTAGCAGATTAGGCATTGGGTCACTTCGGGTAGACACGGTTTTAATCCCTATCTATAGTCCATACAGCATTGATCATTGCTTTACTTAGGTCACAGAAAAAGATATTCTGATTCCTCCCATTTGTTTAACAAGAGGAATTGCAACTAGCATATACTCTCTCCATTTCAAGATTCCAGTCCACTTTGCAGAAAATATGTTCCAAAACAAAATTCCATATTTGTATAAAATGACACAAAATCCTCAAGTTTACCTTCACAATCTCATACATCATAATTCATAGTCATGTCAAAACCCTAATTGGCCAATTGAAAGAGTAATATGTAACATGTGTGAGTATAAAAGAAGACCAAAACAAAAATAAAGCAACAGCATCTTTTACCCCCAAAATCAGAACTATTGTACACACAAATAACTTCAATTAACAAATTTAACCACAATGATATGAAATTCTCTCCAACCGCTCGCAATTGAATCGAATGCAATCCCGGTTTACGCCAATTTCAAAAATTGAAAATCAAAAGAACAAAAGGCAAACAAAAGAAAAAGAATTTAGGTTAAATATGAAGACGTACCGCAATACCAATGAGAGCAATTGGCTTGATGAGGGATATGGAAGTTGCCATGGCAGATTGAACAAAAATCGTTTCCTGGTGGTCCGTCCATATTAGCACCACAAAACTCAATTTCACTCTTAATTACGCACAAAAATCTCTCAACTGCTGTGTGAAAATTGAAGATTGCTACACGTATTGAGTTTTTTCCCCATTGTTTATGTTTTTGTTTCTCTGGTTGCTTAACAGTTACTACTACTTCGCGCTTGCATGTGGTAAAACCAAGGAGACCGGAAGCTAAACCTCAAGCATTAGTAGTCATGGCGTTTATGGCGTCAAATTTCTAATTCATATATAAAAAAAACTTGTTTTATAATATTACTCAATGAGTCAATAGTAATAAGCAAGTTAAATTAGGTTATCTATATCTATACTATATTATAAAAATGACATAAAAAACTCTTAATTACAACATTTTAAGCACAAGTTACAACTAATTAAAGCCAATTACTTAATTTACAATTTCGTAATGCTTTGTTACAACATTTCCAAGCACAGTATCTCACATAATCATCTATTTGTGGAATGAATACTCATTTATTAATATAACTATTTGTTTTTTTGGTAGAGGATTTTATAAAATAAATTTTATATTAGCATAATCTATTTTAAATGTAGATTTTACATTTAAATCTATGTTAATGAGATGTAATATAAAATCTTTTTTCTTCCGTATTTTTTTATATTACATCTCATAATGATTTTTCAATATTTTATTTTATAAAATCTTTTTCCATATTTTATTTTATAAAATCTTTTTACATAATGAGATGTAATATAAACTCTTTTTTCTTCCGTATTTTTTTTGTTAATATAAAATTTATTTTATTTTATAAAATCTATACGTGTTTTTTTGATAATATAAAATCTACACGTATTTTTTTCACGAGCATTAAAATAAGAAAAAAGAAGGTTGATATGAGTTAAAAATAATAAATAACGAGATACACTAATAAATTATCGTATTCTTTAAAATAAAAATATTCCGCAATACTTTCCAAATTAACCAAGTGTAAAGAAAATAAAATAGAAACGATGTAGATATAAAAATATTCTTCCATATTTTTAATATATTTACATTTAAATGTAAAATCGAAAATAAAAATAAAAGATTTTAAAATATTCTCTACATTCACTATAAATATATATAGTTTCTCTATGTATCATCCGTGTAATAATCGGGTTTAAGTTTCAAAGTTTAAAGTTTGGGGTGTAAATACTCAAGACTCAAAATTTAAAGGAGCTAGAGGTAATATTTATTAAAAAGGGGTTTAGGGTTAAATCATTCCTTCCAAACCGCCTTTCATTTGGAAGAAAAGTCTGAAAGAAAGTTTGGGACTGCGTTTGTGGATTCTTGGTGCGAGAAAGAGCGAAGGAGAAAAGGAATCCTTCATCATCTCCGTGAAGGTATATTTCTGATTGCTCCTCATGTATGTAGATCAGTAGAACAGTTAGTTGGTTAATAGTCGTTTATCGTTTGGAGAGTTATGATGAATCCCTCGATCGACATCTTGGTTCTGGGGGTTTGGTAAATTAATGTTCATACCTGGGTTGTTTATTGAGTTTAATTTGCGACCTGTGGTATGAATCTGGGTTCGTTCGATAGCATGTTTGTGACTCTGGTCACCGGACTGTTTTTGTACCGGTCAAATCAAGTCATCGGTCGTTCGTGATTTGCTTAGTCTCCGGTCGAGAGAGTAATTCTAGTATCGGTCTTGCTTAGCACCGGTCGAAGGCAGTGGTGAGTCCGGTCAAGAGGGACTCCGGTCACTGGATTTTGTCGACTCCGGTCGATAATGGAGGCAACGGGCGACCCTTTGGGCAGGCCCCGGTCGGTGAAGTTAGCATCGGTCAAGAGGGTGACACCGGTCGTTGTTGGAGAGTGAGACTCCGGTCGGTTTGGTTGGGCACCGATCGTTGTTTGTTATAGCATCGATTGAGGTAGGGGGTTAACCCCGGTCGCTGTGTCACCCCGGGCGACCACAGGTCCGATCCCCGGCTTCTGTATGGGCCGAAGCCCACTTGTTTTCTCATTCAATCTAATTTATTATTTGGGCCATAGTTATTAGGATTCAGCCCAATTCTTTTTAGTTTAAGGACATAGGAATCTTGTATCAAGTAGATGATGGTTGGGATAAGTTTCGTTTAGAAGATAGAGGTCGTTGGGATTATAGGTTAAGGTTAAATTTGTTATAAAATAGATTGAATTGGGAGTTCACCGACCAATGTTTCCTTTATAGGATTCATGATCGAACTTTAAGGGTAGACGCGGGATTTGAGCTAAGGACGTCAGGTGAGTTTTTCTGAACTAAATTCTTCTGTTAACGAAAGTATGTAAAAGTTTGTTTTAAACTTTGATTTTATATGATGGCATGAGTATTGCGTAAATTATATGTAAGCTTTGATATGATGTTGCTTTAGCACTTACTTGCGAGATTTATTTAAATGCTAAAAATGATTTTATTATTATTGTCCAAGTGGAAGTGTATGCATACATGGTCCTAAGCGAGTAGGCTCGAAGTCGGGGGGTGTGACCCGCCTGTGCTCATACCGGGGGGGGGGGTGTTCCGTTTATGCCGTTGGAGGTGTGTCCCCAACAAAGGCAGTGTGAGTCACAGACACGCTGTCACCTTAGGGTGGCGGTAGTGTGAGCGAAGAAGTTGTTGAAAGTTAAAGGTTTTTCCTTGAAGCTGAAAATGGTTATTTTTATGACAAATCCTTGATTATTTGTTTGATGAGTTAAAAGTTGTATTAAGAGGGGACTCACTAGACCTTTCGGTCTAACCCTCGCTCTTTTCAAATCTAAAACCCTTTTCAGGTAAAGAGTGGCAGTAGAATGAGCGGTTACGTTTTAAGAGAAGTTGTGTGCTGGAGCTAAATTAGAGGATCTCCATTGTAGACTGATGTCTCTGTAATCTCAGTTGTGTACTATGTTATCTTTTCGCAAACCTTGTATCTTAGTTATAGTTTTGGGCCGTTTGGCTTTGTTATTTAAGTTTAAGTTGCTATCTTGTTGTATCTAAGGTTGGGATGTTACAATCCGAGTACAAGAAGGAGACGAACGGTCGGGTGTCAATGGCGGAACCTGCAACTGAACAAAAGGTATTCCACTATATTTTTGTTTCTTTGAAAAACTACTTTTTTATATTTTATTTTATTTACTGAGGATTTGTTTATATTTTTCAAAACCCACAATCATATTTTTCAAAGTAGGGGAATAAAATATATATACATATCTTTATTTTTATCGACTAATACTATGAGGTCTTGAAGTCAATAGTCAGATAAATATGTTATGAGACATGTCGTTTGAGTTTTAAATAATATAATACAAAACTATTACCAATATTATTGCACAAAGTCATAACAACAAACGATTAAGAATATATGCAAGTTAACCACTTATGAAAATACATTCGTTTTTCACATTGTATTTTATTAACTATTAACAGAGAAATTACGTTTCATTTTAACTCGGTTCAATATTCCAACAAAAAAATTATCCTCCCGTGCAATGCACGAGCCCAACACTAGTATATTATAAACTTGTAAATAAGACATTAAAAACAAAAGAAAAATCAAATATCTTATTACGATAACTGCGCATTAGGCTATGACATGACACACAAGCCTTGGTGCCATGGTGGCTATGTGGCGAGTTTTTTAGAACAGTGGGTAAAACAATGGGGACTCAAATTCTTTGAATATTGTTTTTGTTATAATAAATTTTATAATATACTTTCATGATTAAATTTATCAGGGCTAATGTTTTACGGTCTATCAGTTGTAATTCATCGGTATTAGTTCTTGGCATAGCGTGAGGCACCGTTCCAAAAAAAGAACATGTCAATATAAACTGGTACACAAATATTGTAACTGAGGATATAATTGAAAATGACATTATAATAATACATATATAGATATAATTAAAAATGACATCATAATAATACAGATATAATTAAATTACACTAGTTTTTATGTTGTTAGTGGTTGAAAATAATCAAGACATATCGACTTCATGCATACCCTTTCGCAAAGGGGTATGGCTTGTTTGGAATTTATATGTTTATATAAACAACGTAAAGCGGTAATGATGTGATGCGTCAAAACTAACTCGCCAAAATTGTTATTTTATATGTATGAGTACATTTGACGAAACTGGTGATAAAAGTATTGTTTATGGTGAATAACTTTTCATATAAAGTATGCATCTCGTTTAATTGGTTCTTTATCCGGGCTTTGCAATCGTAACAGAAGATCTACCGGCATCTGGAGACTTATGAGGGAAAGGCGAAGGAATTTTAGGGCGAGACGTCAGGACGTAGAACAGTTAAGGCTCGTTTGGTGTTAATGGAGGCTAGGGTCTAAGTGTTTGGAAGAAAATTTGAATAAGACGAGCTCTGATAGAACGTTTATGCAACCTTCCAAATCTATCGCAAGTGTACGGTGTTAATCAAGTAATACGTACTAAGTACGAGTATCGATCCAAGGAGCTATGAGTTTAAGTACAATAAAGACTACCACAACTTCTAACTGGACTTTGATAAAATGATTTGAGAATGGTTAATTAACTATTTAGTAAATTACATTTTTAGTCCCTATGGTTTATTAAAAATTGCGTATTTCGTCCTTATGGTTTCGAAATTTCGGTTTTCATCCCTATAGTTTGCAATTCATTTCAATTTTCGTCCTTGAGGCCAAAAAGCTACTTTTTAGTAGGGGTGCTCACGGGTTGAAGGCACTTGAACAACCCAACCCAATGCTTGCGGTTTGAAAAATCTCAACCCAACCCAACCTAAACCGTGCGGGTTGGGTTGGTCGGGTTGAAACTTTAATACACCAATTTACAATCTAACTAAGTGATTCCGTTTAAAAAAACTAAAATCAAAATGGAAATATAAGAATAAGGCTAATAAGAGAAGAGAAGAGTATTTTTTGCTTCTTGATTCCATCGATGTCGAAGATTTTTGAAGACTTGAAGTTTAGATTTGTACGATTTTAATCGGCGTGATCTCATAGACAAGTCTAAACTACGACTAAGATATGAAGACTTGAGAATTGATAGAAAGAAGAGCCGTTAAAAGTCTAAAACCATAAATAAATAAATAAAGCATACAAGTTTTGATCGGGTTGACGGGTTAGTCAGGTTACTTTGGGCTCAACCCGTTTCCAACCCAATAGATGCGGTTTGGGCAAAATTTGTATCGATTATGTATCAGGTTACCTCCGTTTGAGTTTTTTTTTCGTTTTTTCGGGTTGGGTTGGCCAGGTTAGTCGGAAATTTGAGCACCCCTACTTTTTAGCATAAAGGACTAAAATAGAAATGAATTGTAAACCATAGGGATGAAAAAAGCAATAAAATTTAAATCTTAAAGACAAAAAAGGTAATAAATTATAAACCATAGGGATGAAAATCATAATTTCAAAACCATAAGGACGAAAATAGAAAATTTTAACAAACCATAGGGACGAAAAATGTAATTTACTCTTAACTATTTATCTAGAGAGAATGGAAGCAAGCACAAAAATACGATTCAAACACCACAAAGATAATACTTAATTGATTAGCGAGGGCTAGAGGTTGGATTTCATTTGGATTCCACCAACAAATAAACAACACACATTCAATAAATCAAAACACAAGGTTAAATTTAGCAATTCCATAAATATTTGTTACTCTTTCTCAAGCAATAACAAGAATGCATCATGCAATGTATATTAAAGTCTCTCAACCAATAAACATAAACATTCAACTCATTAAGCATAAGAATCACAAACACAAAACTAGGGTTTACTTGGTATATCTCTATCCAATATCTCACCGTAGGTTTATCTAACTTTTATCAAGTTATAAAACCAATTTCTCAAGAGAAAATACAACCAAAAGATGAATAAGATGGTCAATCTCATAAACAATAAGAATAAGGAAGATAAACTTCAACCAACAAGTGTAATGACTAAATAAATGCAATAATCATATATTTAACGGTATAAAACCAAAATCCATCATTCCCCCAACCTCAAAGTGTTTAGCTCATGTTACTAGTAGCAAATAACACCATAGAAAAGAATATGACAACACCTAAATACATTGTTTCTCAACAAAATATCAATAGAATGAATAAACTTCCACAATGATTGATACACACTACCAATGTTTAGCTCCAAATGTTGTCTTCACCTTCCCAATCAATGCAAGTCCTCTTCTTAGCTCCAAAAACGGTTTAGAATAACTCTCCTAGGGCCTAGACTCCAACAATCCCGAGATAACCCTGGACATTGAGAATCTACAACTTTTTATACCCTCAGACCCCGACCGCGACTATGACGTGCGACTATGACAGTGTCATAGTCGCCTGGGAATTGTCGCCCGGATCCACACCTTCACGGTACATGTGGTGCGACTATGCACTGCGACTGTGACATTGTCATTGTCGCATGGCATAGTAGCTTGACCCCTGATTTTGGTTTTCTTCACCTGTTCACTTGGTTCGATGCTTTCTTCATCTGGGATGTCAAAAATGAGTAATAATAGACAATTTTTCTTCAACTTGACATCTTTTATGTCTACACATCACTTGCACAAAAATATTAGTCTGAAATGTCAATTCTTACTTCAAGACGAGCCGTAAACTTATGATTCGAAGGGTAAAAATCCGTCAGATAACGAAGTTATCAACAACTCCAAACCTAACTTTTGCTTGTCCTCAAGTAAAAATTGGCGTAAAGAAATATAATAACGATATAACATGCAAGCTTACCAAAGTGATGGGTTTTCGAAAGGGAACAAGATGAACTATCGTTTTAATCATTACAAAGGAGGGAAGACTCATACAAAATTAATAAGAACCAACATACACTTACTAGCTTCTTCATTAACGGAGTTTAGACAAAACTAATATTGACATGAAACTATTATCAAGTGCATGCTTATTAAGATCAATTTCACCATGTACACAACTAGTGGAGGATTTTGCTTCGACCCAAGCCTCACGGGATGCTCTCTTAACACTTGAATCCTAGGTTCACACTAATCACAAACACATGCGGGAGAGTTAATGTACAACAAAATAGCAAGGTCATCCGCATGTGTAGTATAGAAACACGTAATAATCAAACAAGATCTCATGAAAGGAATTGAGTAATAAGATACGAATTAAACATGTATTGTTCACAAATCACGTTTTCCAAAAGATCAATCGGGGCTTAAAGGGATGTAATACGGTTTAAGGTAGTGGAGGAAGAAGAAATGGTCAAGGTACAATTAGTCCTAAGTGCATCAAAACTAATAGTGGTTCTACACTTCTCGTCTTCCCTTCTATGATTTGCGCAATTTTAGCAACCACACATCTAATGCAAGGCTTCCATCTATCATAACCATCTTTCAACTTGCTTACAGTAGAGGCAAGTTTTATTCTTTTTTTTTTACTAAATAAATACCTTTCATGCTTCAATGATTACCCCCAACTATTTTGGCGCTCTTGGTCACCCTTCTCAATCAATGATGCACTTAGACTACGAGTAGGTTAGTGTATCCGTTTAGATCAAGGTATTTAGGCTTTAGTAACGACTACAAAGGGCTAAGGGATCACACATCAACAAAGGGTAAGAAAAGAGGAGATAAAAATGATAGACCAAAAGAAAGTGCATACATAGCCCGATATCATATCTCAAAGTCCACACAATTCACAAGTAATACACATGTTAAATTTAGAGACCAATCTTTACTACTCAATGCTAAAAAAAAAAAGATCAAACTGTCAAATTGAAAGAATTGAGACGTGTATAATGAAGGTGAACAAAGTTAAAGCATCTCTCATAATTGATGGCATTTAGGCTCAAAACCTCAGTAGGGTGATCTCTACTAATGTCCACAATTAGTGTACACAACTATACTATTACTCTACAAACATGACACAACAAGTATGCATGTCAAGAAAAGTTTTTCCAACTCACTTAACCAATAACTCCAAACCTATGTATTTATTCTGATTAATTAAGCATTATACAACCAATGCATTTCTAATGATCAAAATGAAAGTTCATACAAATCGACCCACCAAAAACTCAAAAACAACAACTCCAAACCTTTAAGACACATCACACATTGTCCTCAATGTGCCCCATTTAGGGGTGTAAATGAAACGAGACAACTCGCGAGCTACTCGAGATCGACTCGGTCAACACTCGACTCGAATAGACTCGACTCGAACTAGAGCTCGACTCGACATACTAACGAGTCGAGTCGAGCGACCTGATACTCGACTCGATAAGCTCGTGAGATACTTGAATATTATATATATATATATATATATATATATGGTGCGTTTCTTTTGCAACCCAAGCAATTTGTACAAGCTATGCAAACCACTATATTAGGAAACAATAGATATATTTATGGATAATGATTATGATTCATTAATAATGATTGTGATATATATGAAAAATGTTAATTTATTCATTATAATCATGATTTTAAATTAGGAAATGTTAAGTTTATTCATTATAATCACGATTTTAAATTAGAAAACATAATAAAATCATATATTCATTAGACTTGATGAACGGCTAAGATTGGTTTGCATATTTTGTACAAATTGCTTGGATTGCAAAAGAAACGCACCTTATATATATATATATATGTTCATTAATGTTCGTTTACTTATAATAGTAATCTAAAGAACATATATTAAAGAAATAAACATTATAATAATAATATAATTATTATTATTATATATATATATATATATATTATTATAATTATATTATTATAATTATTATTAAAGAATTACTAGCATTTTCTTTAAAAAAAAAGTAATAACACCTATATGACTTGTGGGTACCATTATTTAAATAAGGATTATCCTCCTTTTGCTTAAAAATTCATCCCACATTGGTGGGACAATCCATCCAAGGCTTTTGCATTCAACTATAAATATGACTCACCCCTTCCTTTCTCTTGCCATTCCATAGCCTTTGTGGCATAGTCTTTCTATTGTGCCTAGTGGCTTGAGCCCTTTGGCTTGAAGTTAGGCAAAAAAAAATTGTTGGTACCTATGGAAGTGGGTGCAACTAGTTTGTTATGTTTGTTTACAATTTTAATCAAACAAACATAAACAAATAAGAACACATTGAATTTTTAAATGATTGAATACGAACACCAGTTCAAGTTTGAGCTTAAAATTAGTTTGAGTTTGAGCTTGAAACGAGTTTGAGCTTGAGCGAGCTTGAAACGAGTTTGAGTTCGAGATTGGAAATTGGTTATCGAGTTCGAGCTTGGGTTTTCAATACTCGCGAGCTTTCGAGTCGAGTTCGAGCTTGAGAATTTTTTTCGAGTTCGAGTCGAGTTTACTGATACTCGAGCTCGACTTGCATCATTTACACCCCTAGCCCCATTAGTTACAAAGTCGTGTTTGTAGGAGTTAATCATCACCTTGAAAGTGTAGTACATACATGAACAGATAAGAAACATGAACAAAATGAAAAGCAAAAGCAAACCGGTCAATCAAACCGGTCAATCATTGTCTTCCTCTCGAGGTCGCCGTTGATAAGTCATGCCATGGTGTCTCTGATCGAGAACCCGATCAAGGCGCTGGATGATCTGGTTTTGTCCCTCCCGCAATCCCTCCACCGCCCGAATGAGTCGCTCAGCCCAAGGGGGTGGGATATCCGAATAACCACCAACCGGAGGTGGTGGTGGTCCAACGCCCCTACCCGCTGCACCTTGTCGAGCCGCATTTTGAGGTTGCGCAGTTGCACCTCGCCCTCTGTTCCGGTATCTACCTTCTGTAGGAAGGTTGGGTAAATGATGATGGGTGCAGAAATGGTTATAAGCCTCATCTGAAGTTGTTGCTATCCCAGCCATCCTACAGAAGTAGGTGATGAGGCACGGAAAGTAAATGAGGCTACGCATCTCACAACCAAATTTGAGAATCTGGTTGAAAATGATGCGGCCGACATCAAACATGTAATCATGTTGGATGGCGAAGAGGATTCGGGCGGTCTCCAATGAAACATTGGTGCGGTGGCTGGATGGTATCAAGTTGCTCTTGATGAAGAAAGTCCAGAAGGCAGTGTCCGGGTGCAAGTCACCATGGTTCAATGCGTCATCCCCATGGCCCCATGCATCCGAACCGTCACGGCGTAGACTGGCAGATAGCTCGCCGGTATTGTAATGGCGTATGACATCAACAGGCATGCCACCGTGGGAATCAAAATCGGGGAGGGTTGCAGTGTGTAGATATTCATTGATTGTAGCTGCGGAGATCTCCACCAGAGTATCTCTGACCCATACGATTCCCTCGACTCTGAAAACTTCCGGGACCATGGCTGCGTAGAACTCGCGTACCAGTTCCGGATGGTATTTCGGATGGCTACTGGTATAGCGAGCCCACGTGCGAGTCGCGATGGCGTCCGGAATGGAGGTTGAGGCGAGCCCAGCTAATGCCATGCCCCTTTCCGCCAAGAAGCCACACCCACTGATCTGCGCATATCTGTCCTCATAATGCTGATTTGGCACAGTCGCCAATTCCACTGCTCCTCTTCATTAAGCCTGTCAAAGAGCTGGAATCGATCCCTTGTGGGATGTCTGTTGCGCACCCTGATGATAATCTGCAAGAGAAACTTAGAGAGCTAAGCCACGAGTAAATCATTTATAAAAGGGGGGATAAGTGAGATGGAAGCATGTTGAAAGGAATGCACAGAGGCATGAGGATCAAATAAAATTTAGATCCTTGCTTAATACTAGACAAATAAATTTTGTGTAATTTTTGTCCCTAAAAGTAATCTTCTTTGGATGAGAACAGACGAATCCATTTTATCATATAAATGTCGACGATTAACTAAAAAGCTCATAATTAGGTTCGCCTGCATGTCATTAGCCATATGTTATTTAATCAAATCTAATATCATGATTATCTCCCTTCAAGGCTTCTGTCAACATATGCTTAAAAAGCTACCTCTCAATTGGAACCAGAAAAAAAACCTTCACACACCCTTGGATATGACCAATATTTTCAAAACAAAAACCAAACGAACCAGTAAATCCCACCTCCACCCCTAGCGGTAGAGGGGCTGCGTCTGTGAAGACCCCCGGTTTGCAAAACAAATAAATAACAGAACAAGTGAGCACGCTACAGGCGAAAGTGTGTGCAAACAAGCAAACAAGCAAACATAAAATGCATCAGGCAAGTAAGTTTAATAAGTAACACAAAGAAAGGAACAGGAAACCCAAAGAACAGTATATATAGCTACAATTACAAGAAGAAAATTTAAGTTTTAACACCCATAATATCCCGTTTTGGATACTGCTTTTACGTGTAATCTGGTTATCCATTTTTTTCTGAAAAGTTAAACAAATCTGTATCAATTTTAATGTTGAAGGCAGTCAATCGACTCTCATCATATACACCATTTTTAGTTGGAAGCAGTATATTATCTAGTTACTTCACCTGATTTCTTGATTCACACTAACCACCATCTATTTATTCCACAGCACACCATTAAAAGTGAAGGTTTTTATATTGTTATGCATAGTATTGAATCACTGGTAATAGAAACAAATTTGCACATCTATACAAAGTAAATACATCCACAAGTTCTATGCAATACAACACAAAAGAAATTTGTATGCTATTCTCACCATTTGAAAATTGAAGTTTCAGCTCAAATATATTATTAACATCAAACGTGTACCTGGCTGAGACCGGTTGACTGTGAACCAAAGGAATGGTTATACCCTTCAATCCTTTTAAAAATCTCGGAAGCTTCGGGATCATGAACTTGCTGAGAGGAAGCCTGGCTAGGAACCAACAAAGTAATCTGGCGACGACAAAGAGGGCATTTTAATGGTTGTAACGCTGACCCATGATCCCAAACTCGTAAAATGCAATTGCCTGAGAAAAGATAAGATGCATAATGGTTACTAAGGTGATGATATGCACAGCCTTAAAATAGATTTACATATGTCCGGATATTTAGCTCAATGACCTTTTCCATAAGCTCATTTTGTAAAATGACCCTCTAGTGTATTTCTAAGTTTTTACGGGAGCAAATTGTTTTGAACTAGAGGCAGGTCAGATGAAGGTCATTGAGCTAAAAAAAAGATAGAAGATCATGCTCCTAAATGAAAACTCATCTAAGGTCATTTATCCAAAGGACCCATTATATGTCCAACTGTCGAACCATATTTAACAATTATGGAATGTGAAAACAAGTTATAGATCCCCCATGTCACAGAAATAATGATGATTGCAGGAACCCCAAACCCCATTTGCCATCTAGTGTTGAGACGAGAAATTATCCCCCACATTTTAACTCTGATATAAAAAATTTACTTTAACAAACACCAACATACCTTTATTAGCGTTATGAAAGCAAAGCATCCAGGAAAAGTAAGAATACCCTACTGGGTTAGATATCAAATTGGTGGCACAATACCGACAGTCCGACACCACTCAAGTAAGGGTGAGAAGACAAGCAACTATATTTTGTTACACCGATTACTAGCATTTTGACAAGACATAAAAGATATACGTTAGTTTTGCGATGCGACTCGTTCCCACCCATCTCTAATTATTTTTAGGCAAGTCCAATGGTTTCCTTATCAAACATTTCTGTTCGGCATTTATGTTCTGACTTCATAAGATCTAAAAGATTTCTAAAAGGAAACCCACAATACACAAAGCTCGTAAATCGTAATATGGCATGGTCTAGTAAAGGCCCAACACACACACAACCTTACCGCAACTACAACTACAACACGCAAAGAGATTATATATGAGTCAAACACATAACCATCACGTTACAGTGGAGGAATGGTACTAATACATGCCTGCTAATGCTAATGAAATTTCTACATAATCCCAAGAAAATAACACGAAATCTCTTGGTCATTGGGTGTGTTTGGTACGTGGATGGGACCGGAAGGTTTTAAGGTTTTATTTAACATGGGTAGTTTGGTAATTTACCAAATTTATCCCGTTTTCCTAATATTTGTTCCACCTATTTTGGCAGTACATATAAAATGCATTTTTGTCCCACTTAGAACATGTCCTATCCTAGTCTAATGTCGCTCCAAACGTGGGACAACAAGTTTTTGTACTGTCGTGTCCCGTGTACCAAATGGACCCTGGTTGCGGATTACCTTCCCGAAATCTGCAGTTGGCAGTCTCAAGGTAAACACGGGTTGGGTTGATCGAGTTGAAGGCATTCGAACAACCCAACACAATGTTTGCGGTTTGAAAATTCTAAACCCAACCAAGACCGCGCCGGTTGGGTTGGGTTAGTCTGCTTGAAACTTTGGTACATCAAAATATTCTCGTATGTTTGTTACCTCGAATATGGTGTTTTCTCTATTAATTCTTTTATTCATCATCAATCAATTAATACAGATTATCCATATTGGTTCTTAAGTAGATTAAATTCAACTGCATATCTTAATTTGCATAAAAATGATACACATATATAGAGATGAAGTTATATAGGGATATGTAGGAGTTATGTAAAGATGGAAAAGAGATTTAAAGTGGGTGATGGTCTAATGATGTAATATACATATTAAAAATGGACTTAACACTCATGTTAAATCCAAGGAATACAAGGGTATCGGGTTCATCAGGGTCGAATCGGGTCCAAATAACCTCAACCCAATACATACAGTTTGACAATTTTACAACTCGATTAGCAGATTAGGCATCGGGTGGCTTCGGGTAGACACGGTTTTAATCCCTATCTATAGTCCATACAGCATTGATCGTTGCTTTACTTAGGTCACAGAAAAAAAAGATATTTTGATTCCTCCCATTTGCTTATCAAGAGGAATTGCAACTAGCATATACTGTCTCCATTTCAAGACTCCAGTCCACTTTGCAGAACAAATGTTCCAAAACAAAATTCCATATTTGTGTAAAATGGCACAAAATCCTCAAGTTTACCTTCACAATCTCATACATCATAGTCATATCAAAACCCTAATTCCCGAATTGAAAGAGTAATATCTAACATGTGTGAGTAAGACCAAAACAAAAATAAAGCAACAGCGTATTTTACCCCCAAAATCGAACAATCGTTCACACAAATAACTTCAATTAACAAACTTAACCACAATGGTATTGAATTCTCTCCAATCGCTCACAATTGAATCGAATGCAATATCGGTTTACGCCAGTTTCAAAAAAGGAAAATCGAAAGAACAGAAGGCAATTAAAAGAAAAAAGGTTTAGGTTAAATATGAAGACGTACCGCAATACCAATGAGAGCAATTGGCTTGATGAGGGATATGGAAGTTGCCATGGCAGATTGAACAACAATCGTTTCCTGGTGGTCCGTCCATATTAGCACCACAAAACTCAATTTCACTCTTAATTACTCACGAAAAACTCTCCACTGCTGTTGAAAATTGAAGATTGCTACACGTATTGAATCAATAACTCTGTAAGTTGTGTTCACAACCTGACGGAGAAACTGATGGATACTGAAGTTGTCACAATACTAAGGGTTAGGGCGAAACCGATTTAAAAGAATGTCCAATTTGAAAACCCCTAAACCATAAACCCTTATTTTATTTTACTTCTGAATTCTGATCAACAAGACGTGGTGCTGAAATAAGACGCGGTGCTGAAATCGGAATCAACAATCTGTAACGTCTCGAGAGAAAAAGAGTATTAACAACTTATAGCATCTCCAATAGCTAGGTTGTAATAGAAAAAAAAGTGGGATTTTAGCATTTTTAATGCTCCAACAACTATGTTATCCCTTATGTTAAACTAGAAACATGAGGAGAGAGATTACAAAAATCTCTAAATTTAGAGAAATCTCTAAATTTTTAGAGAAGAGAGATAAATAGCATAGTTGTTGGAGTTGGATGCAAAAAGTTTTAGAGATTTTGATTTTTTTTACTCTATTTTAGAAAAAATTTAGCATAGCTGTTAGGTGATGACAAGAGGTTTTAAGAAGGTAGGTCACCACTTCTTATGTCTCGAGAGAAATAAGATTATAAGAACTGAGGTGACGATATGAGGTTTTAAGAAGGTAGGTTTCCACTTCTTATGTCTCAAGAGAAATAAGAGTATAAGAACTGAGGTGACGATAAGAGATTTTAAGAAGTTAGATCATCACTTCTTATTTCAGACATATTTGTTAAAAAGTTCTAAAAACTAAAGAAAAAACAACAACTAGTCTAAATATAAAAAGGTCTGAACGATTTAAACTTAAGAGTCATTAAGACTTTTTATTTAAACAAACAACCACTAAGAATCTTGCGGGGGCAGTGAAAATGTTCAAAGATACTATTGACTCCAAGTTGTCTCGAAGCTAATTCACGACGTGATCAAGGGTGACGTCGTAACTTAACAACAACTCTTATTTCGTGAAGTATTTCATGGTCTTTTAAAACAACAAACTATTATTTGTGGTTACATTTTGCCAATGTTGTTTGGGATGACAATCATCAACATTCATGATTTTGCTCGTTTTTTTGAATGGAATGTCATGTTTTAGCGTTTATGACCATCTTTTGTGTATTACCCCCATCTTGTGCAACGATGTTTGACCATTTGCATACGTTGCCGCCATATGCTAGTCTCCTAGGTCGTATGTAATCATCATACATCTTCTTAAACACTGCATATGTGTCGTTGACAATTATGTGCAAAATTCTGGAGACGGGTCACAATAATATTGAACCATCTCACGAACGAACCAAAGTGTTAGTCTCGAGATAGCAAAACAAGTATTGTAAAAGGGGGGGGGGGGGGTGAATACAATACACAAAATTTACTTAATTTTAATTTTTTTTATTGATATAAAATATAAAAAATTACACAAAGAGAAATAAAGATTGTTTGCGGAAAATAATAGCTAAGAACTACTCAAAAACAATCTAACACTAAGAAAACTTTAAAGAACACATAGACTAAATCTTAGAGAGAAAAGGAAAACTATCAACCTGTTTGAAATCTTGCAAATGAGAAGTCTTGAGCTGAAAGCGTGAGTAGCAATGTGCTACCTCCATTCTTTATATACTATTCAATGTAATTAGTGCAAAGGACAAGGAACAATAAAGGCATAGGTGGTTGAGATATTGTCAATAAATTATAAGATATTTGATGTGACTTATCACAATACAAAAGGTAACTTTTGTACTATGAAAGTACAATATCTAAATAAAATATTATTGGGAAAATCATTTTGAGATCTATTAGAAAATAAACGTCTCAATCAAATTCAAACTCAAGTGTATATCTTCTCTAAGAAGGAAGCTTCCATTCTCATTGTCAGAAGATCATTGGGAATGATGAATTATGTCAAATCAATAGGGTTTGACATAAAAGATCTTACAGATAAAGGAGCAATCGGTAAGAAGGGAAACTGCCGAAGAGGTGGCAGTGATGCCGAATAAGGAATTCGGCAGATGAGAGTTGTGCCGAACAAGGGTGATTCGGCAACAAGGGAAGGATATGCCGAATAGGAAATCGGCATAGGGGTGATCTGCTGAATAGGAATCGGCAGGCTAAGCTTAGTTCACTTTGAAGTTCATCTCAATCCACATAGTAGACTTCCTTCATGTTGATTTCGGTTTGTCTTCGACTCACCGATCTGTTTAACCATAATTAAGCTATTACAAAGAACCAAAACTCAAAGTACAAAGTTCAAACATCAATAAAGACTAAGGAGAGGTTATCTTTAAATCTTAGATGACCCAACACAAAGAAAAGAAGGTATGAAATTTTTTAAGATGATAGACTATGAATAATCCGTTGATCAAAGGGGTTAAGAGCATCCACAATGTATAGGTTTTTCATCAAGGTTTTTACATAACTTTTTTCTTACACATTAATTCCACTTCAACAACTTAAAAACTTTTATATACCTTCACTATGTAAAAAACTTCATCCAAGTTTTTTCATTGTTTTTTCAAACTATTCAAGGTCCCATTATTTTTACTTTATATCATTTATATTTTTATTTATAAAAATAAATACATTAAAATTAATATAAATACATATTTATTTATATCGAGAAAATATTATTAATTTAATTATGTATTTATTTTACATAATTTTTTAAATATTTTAATACAATATATAATTATATATTATATATAAACCTCTTGTATAAAATGTATTTAAAATAAAAATTAAAAAATGTTAAACTTAAAAGTATGTATAACCAAAAATAAAAATTAAGTCATTAAGAAGTCTGTTAGAATTGTATAAATATGTCAAATTTGAGATATTAATTTAAATGTATAAAAATATAATTATTTTCATTATGTATTTATTTATATTATTTATTTAATAATTTGATTTAAATATGATTACTTTAAATATATTAATAAATAAAACTGGTTAATAAATATGAAAAAACCTATGAAAAGCAGGTCGTGCAGTTACGACCTATGACGAAAAACCTCAAGTGAAAAATCTCTCTATAAGGGTGTTCCCGGTGCGGTTTGGGACAAAACCGTAAACCGAACCATATGTGCGGTTTGAGCATTTTCCCAAACCGCAAACCGCACCGCGAAATGCAGTGCGGTTTATGCGGTTTGTCCCTATCGCACTTTATGCGTACAATTCAAAAAATTATAAGTTTAAAATACATTAGAAAATCAACGATTTAGTGACCGTAGGCCAAAAAAATAAATAGTTTAAATATATCCAACTCCAAAATGCATAACTAAGCATAGTCAAAGAAATAGTCTTAAAAATTAATTGTTTCAATACGATAAACGGATAAAGTGACATCTCCAACTTTTTCTTTCATCTTCATCTTGACTCCCAATTGCCAATGCCCAATTTTTTTCATTTGATGGGCCTTAAACTTTTAATAATGCTTATAAATATTTAAAGTTCATAATTAAAATTTTAAAACACAAGTCTAATTATATAAATATTAAATTAAATTATTATATATATATATATTTAAAATTAAAATTAAAAATTTAAAAGTAATATAAAAGGTGCGGTACAGTGTGGTTTGAAAACTCAAAACCGCAAACCACACCGCATAGTGCGGTTTGGTAAAAATGCAATCTGCACCGTGAAAGTCTTAAACCGCATTTTGCGATGCGGTGTATCCGGTTTGTACAGTTTGATGGTTTGGATAAACACCACTATCTCTCTACTATGTAAAAAAACCTCAAAATGAGGTTTTTGCTTTTTGAAAAACCTCTCAAGAACCTTCCAAAAACCACATTGTGGATGCTCTAAATAAGAGCGAAACACGTAAAAGGACAAATATAGCCCTCGCATATGGAGCAAGTGTGGGATTTAACAAGGACTAAATAGATAGCGTAAATAAAGTTCAAGAACTACAATCATAATTATCGTTTAAGAAAAGGACAAAAATTTTATAATTTAGGTTATGTTTGGCAAACTAGCTTATAAGTTAACTGATAACTGATAAGTTAGCTTATAAGTTAGTTTATCGTAATCCAATCATATAAAAAAAATTAGCTTGTAATTTTTTTTTTCCGCCAAACAATGCCTTGCTCTTTAAAACATAATTTGTTTGCAAACACATTCGGATCAAATGCAACCCGTCACACGGGTACGTGGGTATCTAGGTTTCCACATACTGTTTCGTTTCGAGCGGTAAAGATCAAATCAATCATGGCCGAAGAACCCCAATCCTTCTCTACTACACAATTCATCAGAGATGAGTTGCAGAATCACTCTCAATGCCCTCAAAACAAACGTCGTTTCCACTTCCATTGCTGCCGTTACTCCATCATCTCTTCTTCTCTCCAACATCACTCCGAATTCGTTTCCTGCACCAGGAAGAAGAAGAAGAAGAATAAGAGGAGGAGGAAGCTCGATTACGAACCCTAATCTTCCTAATCGTTTCATTTTACCGAGTTGCGTTTGTAATAAGAAATTACGATGCAGTTTTGTAGCCTACGCTGGCTTCTTAGAGCTTCCACTTCTTCCTTTTCCTTCTGATCAGGTATTTTTCTTTCTTATTGTTGTTTTGTGTATGATTGTTTATTCGGTAAATCACACATTAGATGTTAATTGCTCGTATGTTTGCCTTTTGATGTGAAACCTATCGTTTTTCAAGAGCAAAACTCATATTTGAATCCATGAGTTTTGGAGTTTAATTTAATATTGAATTTGAAGCTTATGATTATGAGTTTTAGAATTCGTTTTAATCATGAAGCTTATAATTATGAGTTTTAGAATTCGTTTTAATCATGAAGCTTATAGCGGTTCCAGTTGTTCTTACATTAAGCTTTTGTTTAATGTATGGAAAACTGATATATCTATCAACACTTCTATAGGCGACCATTCTCTAAACCTATACTTTTTTTCTTATGTATTGTAGGTGCTTGTTCCATCAGAGGCTAAGACACTTCACCTATTTGAAGCAAGATATTTAAAGTTGTTGGAGGAGGTATTAAATCTTATATTCTATCCTGCTTTTTAGGAACATTTTCATTACCTCTTGCTTGTAAACATACTTGATAAGAATCTTTCATAGAAGAATCTACAAGCCTTATGCTTCTTGATATCTAGGATCGGTTTACTATGGTAATGTTCGTTACTCCAGCCCATCCTATCAAATGCCTAACTTGAGTCATTTTCTATTATGCCTAGTGAATCAAATCCCCTAAATTGCATGTCAACATTTCTGAACAATAACATGGTTACTCTTGAAGGATTTAAATACATATAGCATATCACAAGTTGTGTCTGTATCTTATGTCTACTTTCCTCTTATCTAACTTAGCTTAGGTCATCCTTATTTTGGAGTGTTTGCGGTCCAGTTTGGACGGTTTAACCTCCGAACCACAAACCAAATCGCAATGGCGGTTTAGGAAAATTTCCAAACCGAGCAGTTTGGTAGCAAGTGACCAAACCGGTCAAACTGGATCACAAAAAGGCGGTGTGGTCTGACCGGTGTAGGTGGTTTGGGCCTATTATGGCATTTAAACCAAATAAAGATAAAATTTATCTCCAAAAATGGAACTTTTATGAATATAACATTATTATAAAAATACTATATCGAATTATAAAGAAAAAATCCCTCTGCAAAATTAAAAAGAACTTGAGCAAGTTGAAAAAAGTTAAACAAGTGCACCAACAATAGTTAGAATTTTGGACAAACAATGATCAAGTTGAAGGACGATTTGGAATTTTGGATTTTGATATTCGACAGATTTTGGAATTTTGCCGATTTAGGGAATGTGGACCATTGAGAAGTGAAAACTAAAAACTTAATGTCTTGGACGGATATATTAATTGGGCCACCAAAGTTGAGCCTACAACATGAAAACTAAACATAATTAATATATGTGTATTGTGGCGGTCGGGTCGGTCCAAACCGCTCAAAAAAACGTTCAAACGGCAGAGCAGACGGGACCGAGCGGTTTGACTATTTTTCAGATCGAATCACTCGTCAGACCACTCAAACTGCCAAAAACAATCTGGTTCGACTTGGTTCAACCAGTTTGAGCGGTCTTTGATGGTTTTTTTGAACACCCCTATCCTTATTCTATAGATACAAAAGTTCTATTAGTTTATGCCTTCTAAAGTAATGACACCCCAATAAAAAGTTCAAAGGGGGGTCGAGGGATTTACATGTTTCCAAATATTTCAGTCATAAACTTTTATTGTTTGATTGCAGTGTTTATTCAAAAAGAAGAAGCTTTTTGTGCATTTTGTGTTGGATCCTATTGTCGTGAGTTCCATGTCGAAAGAAGCATCCTTTGCTGCTAGATATGGTTGTTTGGTTGTCATAGAGAAGGTAAGCTTCCAATAATGATCAGTTTTTTCTTTTGCACAAGTTTCAGTTCCTTCTCTTTTTTCCAGTTTTCAGTTAAAACTCATTGTTCTCTCAGTGATGTGACAGGTTGAACAATTAGATGTTGGGGCCTTGGTCTCTATTAGGGGCATTGGCCGTGTCACACTCGTGAAATTTGCAAAGGTAACTGAAATGACAATACTTCTAATTATATATTGTAACAACCCGTCTCCTTATAAGCCTCAAGTTGTGAGTTACCAATAACTTCTACCATGGTTTGAAGTTGAATTTGAAGTTATTGGGTCAGATTGATCCTTTGGGCTTGGGATGTTACATGACATATTCACATGTGAATGGCCAAAACAAAGAGGGTACTGAGTCTTCAGAAGAATTGTTAAATTGTTTATTAATTATTTCTTTAAAAGGAATATTTTCTTGAAGATCCTTACTTTCAGTAATTCTACAGGTAGAACCTTTCTTAGAAGGCATCGTATTACCATTGCAGGACAATGTTCCACAGAATGCAAGTGAAATAAGCTCTAAGGTTCAGGAATTGAAAGAAGCTCTTCGCGGTTTGAATAGCTTGGAAATAAAATTAAAGGTTCTTTTTCTCTCTTTGCGAGTCTTTTATATAAGTAGCCCATATGGAGAACCCACTAGTAATGATACAAACACTTGGAACCGGAAACGGTGATACATTGAGTCTCGTCATAGTAATTTCGTTTACAAAATTTTGAACTTGTTGTGCCAATGATTAGGCTGCCAAAGACGAACCATTGCAGACCCAAACAGCTAACTCCTTAGAATGGGCTTTACAAGAACCTTTTCTAGATTGTGAAGAAGTTTTCATTCCGTCCTTTGCTGAGCGTGTGTCCTTTGCTGCACTTCAAAATGTTACAGGTAAATAGTTTCAGGGTGTCTTTGTATATGCGTACACAAAAGTCAGGAACATGTGAGAAAATTTCACTTTCATGAGAACGTGTGAACACATGAAGATACATTTATATTGTGTGAATGTTACATTGTATTTTGTGAAGATTGTAACTTTCACATCATCTTTAACTGTATTGGAATGCTACATTATATTGTGTGCATTCACACAATATAAAAAGTATCTACACAGTTCTCACAACAAACATTCACACAATAGGGGACACCTTCACTTTTTCTCACGTCCTGATGAAAAGGGGTTGTTCTCACTGGAACCCAACCCTGCGTACATATGTGTCTATATATAATTACTCACACAAACACACACACATATTTATATATATAATCCCCTTCTTTTGCAAACCCAAAAATTTATACAAACTTATAAACCAATTTTCATGTGTTTCATGCGTGTGAAAATGCAGTATTTATATAGTGTTGTTTCATATGTGAAATGTTCAAGACCTTTTTCACACATAAAACAACCCTGAACGTTTCACGTACTTTATAGACACTGCATTTTCACACGTGTTGTCTCATATGTGAAACAACACATGGAAAATGGTTTGTAAGTTTGTACGATTATAGTGTTTGTAAATGATTATGCGTCTATATGTGTGTGTGTGTGTGTGTCTAAAACCAAATCAACAGAAGGGAAAAAAAACTTAAATATGCAAATACACAGTCACATGGTAAAGGCCAAGTTTTGTCATGTTTCTTTTAGTTAGTGAATCCATGTTAGGGACTTCAAAACATAAAGGGTTCGTGAGGGTCTTCTTGGAATTAGTCTCTCTATCTCTTGGGAGGGACAGAGGTAAGTCTGCATACATCTTAACCCCCCCCCCCCCCCCCCCCCCCCCCACACACACACACACCCACCCACCAAGCTCCTGGGTTGGTTTGATTTGGTTTTTAATTGCTTGTAGTTCCATAATCTTTGGATAAAATTAAATTGGATATTGTCATGACAGGATCTACACAATCCGAAATGATGAAGTTGCAGGACGAAAAGCTGAAAGCTATGGATGTTAAAGAGACGTTAGAACGGCTCGAAAATTCTTTGAGTTTCATCAAGAACAGAGTCTCCATGACTGCAGCAAAGCTTGCTATTCAGTCCTTGAACATGCAATAACCTCTGCTAAACCCAAAAACTAGAGGGACCAAGAAAATTACAGGTAAAACAAAACCAAACAAACCCAGTAAATTTCAGGTTGGCAGGTAAAGTTGGTGGTAGGATGTACGCAAACTGTTCTTGTTAAGGGGTAGAGGCAAAAGAATTGTGCATTTTCTGTATTATATTTTTGTTGAAGCTCAGTAGAGAAGTTGTAAATGGCTGATCTCTATGCAACTCATAAAAATGCTTGTTACGTGTTGCACCGTGCACTTCATGTTTTGATCTCGATTATGAATGGCGTCGTGTGGTTGGACCTTTGACCTTTTGATCACTCGTTAATTAATAGCTATAATCATAATCATATAACAACCAATGAATGATTTATGGCTTTCATATACCAAATTTGTTTTTTTGGGGGGAAGGGTGTCTGAGGCTATGCCTAGACTAATCTCTTTGCAAATTATGACCGTAAGACATCAGTCCTGATTAAATCTCAGTGGTCACAGTTGTTGTGTATGCCTGGTTCCACAGTTGTTGTGTATGCCTGGATTTGAACCCTAGGCAAATGAGATATTCCACCACATTCTCCAGGGCCTTAACCAGTACGTCATAACTCTTGTCTAATGTCACAACTTGCTCAGAGTTTTCATGTTTCTCCAACGGCAATCGGTATAATTGTTAAATTATAGAAAACAAAAAAAATCACCTATTTTATCATTTTATTTAGTATGGTGGATGAATAACGTGATAAATATTAATAATGAATAATAATCATTATTATGTTAATGAATACTACATAAATCAAGAAGCGTACTCGAGCAATGCAGCGAGATACATCACGATTTTAATGTTTATTTTTATTTTTTGTTTTATATTGATTTATAGTACGATTTTGGATGATTTTTATTGAGTGATAATGATTTTTTTATATATAAATTTGTGGCTTAACAATATAATGTTTTTTATATAAAAAAATTAAGTAGTTTGTTAAAATTGATTAATTATCTTATATTTTTTAAATTTTTTATATTTAAATTGAGATGTTTATCCTGTTTTGATTATGTTTATCAGAATTTAAATTTCATAATTTTAGGATTTGGGGATTAGAGATAAGGATTTTGGGGGATAAGGATGAAATTTATTAATTAGGGTTAAAAGCATTTAAAAGCAGTACATATTACTTCATTAATTATTTTTTAAGAGATTTTAAGTAGATTAACATTAAATAATAGTACATAATGCTTAATACATCACGATTTTAATGTTTATTTTTATTTTTTGTTTTTTTATTGATTTACAGTAGGATTTTGGATGGTTTTTATTGAGTGATAATGGTCTTTTATATATAAATTTGTTTAATTTAGGCTTAACAATATAATGTTTTTTATATAAAAAAAATTTAAGTAGTTTGTTAAAATTCATTAATTATCTTATATATTTTAAATTTTTTATATTTAAATTGAGATGTTTATCCTGTTTTGATTATGTTTATCAGAATTCAAATTTCATAATTTTAGGGTTTGGGGATTAGAGATAAGGATTTTGGGGGATAAGGATGAAATATATTAATTAGGGTTAAAAGCTTTACAGGTAGTACATTATGCTTTATTAGTTATTTTTAAGAGATTTTAAGTAGATAACTTTAAATGATAGTACATAAAACTTAATGAGTTGTAATTAAGAGTTTTTTATGCCATCTTTATAATATAGTATAGATAAATGGTTGATAAATTCTCAAATTATTTAAAATATCTAAATGAACCTCTCTCAACTTAATATATCCTCAAAGTTTACTATTTTCATTATTAATTTAAAACTTTTTATCATTAATTTCTAATACCAATTACTTAAAAAGTTTAATAATCTTTTAGAGTAAACTTTAATTTTGTTGTTTGAGGTTTAGTGAAAAATCTGAAAATGTGAGCTGAATTTTGATAAGTATAAAAATCATTTTTATATAGTTTGCATTTTGGTTTGAAAATGTTTCTTAATCACTAACTTCATTAAAAACTATCCGTTAAGTCTATAAATTATCCTGGTTTGCATTTTGCTAAGCATAATATAATAGATATAAATAATATATATTCTTAAATTTTTAAAACAAAATTAAGAAAATAAAAGAAAAGACCAAAATTAACGAAATTAGAGCATCTCCAACAACATTGCTAAAATAGAAAAAAAATGGATTTTTATTCTCTAAACCTCTCCAACAGCTTTGCAATCTTGTTTGCTATAATAGAGAAAAATTGAAAATTTTCCAAGTTTAGAGAATTTTTTAAAACTTGATGGTAGGAGAGAGAAATGATTATTTTATTCAATTTCACTAATGAAATTCAATTTTTATTATTTTATATTAAGATTTTTTTAAATGTGTATTAGAATGATAAATTATAGAATATTATAATAATATAAATTGTTTTAAAATTCTAAAATAGCAAATCTGTTGGAGATAAATGTAATACTTTTTAAAGATTTTCATTTTTAGTTATCTATTTTAGAGAAATTATAGCAATGGTGTTGAAGATGCTCTTAGTAATTAAAGATCATTTTCAAAACAAAATGCAAAACTTATATGCCACATCATCATAACATGCATCATATCAAATGATAACAAACAAGTATAATAAGATACGATCATGAGGCCCAAAATTTCTGAACAGATATTTGTTAGGATCATGAATCATTCATTCCTCCCCAAATATCTTCCAATTCCATCATCATCCACCACATTAATTCATTCCACTACTATCCACACCACCACCCACAAATGGCGTTAACCTCCGCCATCTTCACGCCTTCACCAGCAACCGCCTCCATGTTTATTCTCAGATCGCCGCCTCTACACCTTTCTATCGCTGTAAGTCTCCGATTTCTCATTCTTATTTTGCTCTTTCTATTCTGATTTTGGATCTTCACGAGTTTGATTTGAAGTAAAATTCTGTATAAATTTGAATTTTGACGGTAAAGCTTCAGTGATTGTCCAGAAAATCTGCGATCTGAGTTTAAATCGTCGTCGGAGATCATGCTCGCGTCGGAAACGTACAGGTTGTCGGCCGGTGTGTTGCAGTCAAGTGCAGATCCAGGACGGCACCGACGAGGAGGAGGAGGCGTGTGAGCTTGTGAACGGAATTGAGGTTTGTATAGGTGAGGGATCTGATACTGTTTCTGCTTATCTTCTCACGGCCGTGAAGAACAACAATGGAACTGGTATTTTGCTGTTATCTGATGTGTTTGGGTTTGAAGACTCGTCTACCAGAGATTTTGCTTATCGTATCGCCTGCAATGGCTACAAGTATGTTTATTATCTTCATCCTCATGCATATTTTTGGTTAGAATTTAAGGCTATTTACTAAAATGCTTACCTACAGAAACCTCAATTCCTCTATGTTATCCAATAGTTCCTCTGTAATTGACTAATTTCTCTAAACAAAAAGTTAAAATCTCTCTTTAAAAAAAAAAAAAAAAAAAAAAAGTTACATTTTCCGACGGATTCCCTGTTTTAGAGATTTTATGATAAATTATATTATTATAATATTCTCTAATTTATCATTTCAATACACTTTTTTTTTTGTACGCCAATTTGGGCTATGCCCCACACACACGCACCCGCGGTATCCGGGCATCCAATTGGGCAGCACCGACTAATCTAATTTATCATTTCAATACACTTTTAATTAAAAATATATATATAAAATGATAAAAAATTCAATCTCATTTGTGAAATTGAATAAAATAATTATTTCTCTCTTCTACCGTCTTCTACCGTCAAGTTTTAGACAATTCTTTAAACTTGGAAAATTTTCAAGTTCTCTGTTATACAGAACAAGATAGCAAAGATAGCAAAGATGTTAGAGAATTTTAAAGAACAAAAACTTATTTTTTTTTTTCTATTTTAGGGAAGCTGTTGGAGATGCTCTAATCCTTTTAATTTTTAGAAATGCCTAATTATTAGTGCATTTAACGACAATTTGTAAACAACAACTCTTATACGCTAATCTTTTTTTTTAACCACTTGTTGGAGATAGTTGATTATAAAAGAACTGATGGCAAATTTTGTTTAACTGAAATTTGTATGTTACTTTATCATTTTAAAACGTATTTGTTGTTTTTTTGCAAGACTTTTAATATAATATATGGTATATAAACTTTTATTTGTAAGACTTTTAATATAATATATGGTATATAAACTTTTATATTTTGTTTTATTTGTTATTCGTGGAATCAATATATAGTCTTAATGGGGCCTCCAAAAAGATTGGAACGGCCATGATTGAACCATTGTTTAAAGGCAATCATGCTTATAATGCACTTAGAATCGAGAGATTCGGCCATAGGACGGGAGCTCACTTCACGATCCTATTGAACTCGTGAATGCAGTGTTCTATTACCCGACCTATTCAACGGAGATCCATGGCAAAAAGAAAGACCCAAGGCCTCGTTCGAACCATGGCTAGCTACTCATACCCAAAGCGCTAGCAAATCCATCGCAACATCGAGAAAATGGATGGTTGACGAATTCGTAGCCGCCGGGATCTCAAAGAAGCTAGGGATCGTCGGTTTTTGCTTCGGTGGTGGAAAGGTAGTTGAAGTTCTCGCCGATGATCACGATGGCTATTTCGGCCTCGGGGTCTCGTTCTACGGCACACGAATCGAACCGTCGGTCGCTGCTAAGGTGACGGTGCCGATACTGTACGTGACGGGTGACGACGACCCGCTGTGTCCTGTGGAGGTGGTGGAAGAAATTGAGAGGGAGAATGTGGGGGGATCAAGGGTGGTGTTGTTCAAAGGGAGAGGACATGGATTTGTTCATAGACCAGCAACAGCTGAAGATGATAAGGATGCAGAAGAAGCTTTTACATTGATGAGAAATTGGTTGCATAATGGGTTGGTTGTGGAGAAAAAGTAAGTGTTAAAGTGTTGTTTTTCTTCATGTGATTATATATTTTTCATGTGTATATAGTTAATTTGACTAAAATCAGATGAAAATAATGCAAAATTGATATGATTATATGATAGATCTTTTTGTATGAATAAGAAAACCAAGCAAACCCAGCAAACTCAATATATCTCCCATAAAGGTGGGGCGGGGTGAATTTTTACCAGCAAAAGCGCCACCCTTTCTTGCCTTGTCGGATAACATTCTCGACAATCAAAATGGATTGTTTGTAAGCGTTTCTTATCCAGTAAACGCCGACACGGTAAGTCTTTTCCCTCACGAGGTAAGAACCTCGATTGTTATCATGCCTCTTATCGGGTAGGATTATCGATCCTTGCCATATATCGGATAAGATTATCGGTCCTTGCCATACCAGGTTCGATAAATGTTTAGTAAACGCCCCCTTAATATATAGATAACAAAGGATCATGTGAGTAGAAGACTTGGAGTGAGAAGGTAAGAACTAAGAAGAGATTTGGACCCTTGACCACTTTTAATCTCAAACCCACCCAGGAATCGCGCTTGGTGTGGGGATTGATCCGATACATCTCGGTGCATCTCATCCTAATGTGCATCTAAGAGGGAGATCCCTTCTTACCCTTCTCACCATAACTTTCATTCTCACCGGAAGCTAACAAACACATTGCCGTTTACCAAACGCTTACCCGGATAAGCGTTTACCAATAAAATTTAACACTATCACTTACTTAGCAGGTAAGATTTTAGTCCACTAAAACGATATCGTATGCAACAATTTTCCCAATAAGCGCTTACCGGTAAAATTAACACTATCACTTACTTACCGAATAAGATTTTATTCCACCAAAACGGTATCGTATGCAACAATTTTTCCCGATAAGCGCTAACCGTGGTAAGAGTCTTCGCCATCACTTACCAGGGTAAGACTCTTGGTCCTTGCCTTAGCTCTTACCGCTAAATTTTTTGGTCATTTCCATTTTCATCCATAAGGTAATATGACTTGGTAAATACTTACTCGGGTAAGCGTTTGGTAAACGGCCCCTAAGTTGATAAAAAAACAAACAAACACGTTTTAAGACAAGTTGTAGACTGAAGTACCAAACAGAACACCCTCTATTCGAATCCCGTCACATTCCGTTCATCGACAGAAACGGTTAGACCCGGTTTTAACACCGACATACAATCAAAACACAAATTGTCAAAAAAAAAATCCAGAAATTGATGAATGAGATGTGGCATGGCATGGCAGCACCTAAATAAATATATTTGATTGTACATCATATGTAATGTAATGTAACAAGAGTACATTGCTGCAACTTATTACTCTTCTAATTCATACAAGAGTTAAAAATGAAAACCCATTTCATTTCAGTTGAACATCAATAATCTTCACTCTTACACTTCCACAATCTTCATTCCATTCTTTTTCACTCCTGAAATTTTGGGAACCCTAAATAAATTTCATACAAATAAACATATATAGTGTATGAATATGACACTTAGGATGTATGCAGACCTTTCCTTTATCCCAAAAAACGAAAGATGAATAAATGTCGTAAAAATATTGGTTGTAATAACATCATACCGATACAGAAAAGCTAATGCAATGTGCATTGTTTGTTTCGTTTCGGATATGCTCTCGTTATTTTTCATGCAAACCGGTTATTCCCAGAAACCAATCTTTATCATGATGTAGAGAAAGCAAAATACAGCCCTTGCTGATTACCGTGTGTTCGCTGTTTATAAGCCGTCTTTCCTCTTATTGGCTTATATTAAAAAAAATGGATTCCGTTTAAACTCGTAAACTTAATGAAGATTACTTGAATAACGAAATCAGCATATCTGAAATGTTCACCTTCTGTTGTTGTCGTAGGGACCGTTTTCGTCACATGTGGGGTGGGGAAACGGCATGTGTTATGAAAATATATTCCACTTTGTAAAATTGAGGCAAAGGCATCAAGATGTAATGAAGGTTGTCTTAATTCATATATGATGTAACAAGGAATTTTTAATGTAACAAACGTTCAATTATTCCTATTGTGGATTTTAGCCTATATGGCATCGGTGGATTTTGATTTCACATTTTTCAACATGATCAAGAATTAAAATATACCTTGACGATTTAGCATCCACATCATTAATGGTTACAAGATTTTTACTGGTTACTGATCAAAATGGGTACTAAATAGGAAGAACTAAACACATGTTTCACTAATTGAGGGAAAAAAATCATCGTTACACTAAATAGGAACTAAAACAAACTTTGTTGCATTTTGATACATTTTAGTCTAAGATTTACACAAGTATCATCCCTATATCCTAAAGATACACTTCAGTGATGGTGAACAAAATCATAATGGATTTGCATCACTTCTGATATAAAGTATAAACTACCAAGTTTGAGGGTCTGTATGTTTACAACAATTAAATTTTTTTTTACCAAAGAGTCATTGGCGAAGCGGTCCCCGGGTTACCGGTAGGAGCCAACTCCCTCGGTCTCTGAAGGTCAAGGATTCAAGCCTATGCGATTTTTTGTCGTATATAAAAATATTATACACCCAAAATTAAGAAGAAAAAAACAACTTCTTCATTTTCCTCGTTTGTGATTTTTTTCTAAACAGCGCCTGACAAACTGTTTCAGAGTAACAAGGTCCCTACGGCTCAACTACTTCATTAGAGAGATCTATTAATGTAATGATGGAAAGAAAGAGAACACCATAAATCAACACACTCGATTTTCTTGGTGCATTGGAATCTTAAGTCGATGAACGGAAATTATGAAAGAGAAGTATCTTTCAGTTATGTATAATGCAGCTCGAAGGGGACTCTAAGGCTAAGGACAAAAGACTCATGTTCGTCAGAGCTCAAACCTCACATAAGATCAGAACTAAACGCAACAAAAGCAAACAACCTAGTTTATAGCAATGGTAAATAATGCAGTTTGGGTGCAAATTATAAAGTTGCTAGCATGTAACCTAATGAGAGTAAGAGGCTGAATACATGTGTGTTTACACACATACTGACATTATATGTACAAGTGTGTGTGTGTGTGTGTGTGTGTATAAACACACACACGCCATATCTACATAACTATACACATATGTCTGAAACCTTTAAGGATGTTACCATTTGTTTCTTTGAAATAATTTAAAAGAAGATGTACAAGTTTTATGGTTCTTCTATCACCCTTAAACCCTAAGATTACTTTAGCAAAAAGCAGGGACATGAGTACCTATTATTATTGGATTTGATAGCACATGACCTAGAATTACTCAAATAGATAAGACCTAGAATTGAAGTTGGAGCAAATTGGTCACAAACACTACAGTGCAAATTGAAAACTGGTTTTTCAGATCGACGACAATCCATTTATCTACTTTTTATGAAGTACAATAGAATACATGTTGACACTACCCAAAAGAGATAAAAAATGCATGTAATACTTCCAAACGAACAGCAATTGTTGATTATATTTAACATCAACAAATATCTTAAAACATAATATATTGCGGATAGTGGAAAAACCTACCTTAGCAACTGGTGTCTCTGCAACACTTGGAGATGTTACCCTTGAGCCATCAAATTTCTGAGAGCAATCTGAGTATGCAGATCCGATACCCACTCCTGCACCAAACGCAACTGATGCCCAGCGTGTAACAGGAGAACCTAGCAATAAAATTAAAACCATTTGCTTTTGGTAAATATTTTAGATTACTATGAGCAGTAGCAAGAACTAGTTCTACATACATGCAAAAAAATGAAGTCCATAATTGTGGGCTGTCACAACAAAAACGTTCTACTTCACCCCCTCCCCCAAATACATACATATGTGTGTGTGTGTTTTAGTCATGTGTTATTCAAGCAAGCAAACATTTAACGAATGAATATGTATCACCATGGAATCAGAAAGGCATATAAGCTGACTTCCTAATCTCAGTTAATGCTTGATAGCAACAAGCTATTGACTTTGCCACTAGATGCTTTCTTGGAATGACCTTTTCTTATTATTTATTATTACAAATTAAATCATTATTAAAATATCAGGTTTTGGTTGACCTTATTCACTGACTAAAGATTCCGAACACCGAACTACCCAAGAAAGTGTTTTAGGCACTTGGATCACAAACTGCACATCTTCAGTCAATTATAATGTGTTGATCCTAACGTATTAATAGAATCCTTTATCCTTTACAATATCCTGATTCTCTTTTTGCCTTTGTATTCAATGGCGGATATCCAAATTCAGGATAAAACAAAATTGACTTGGATTGAGAAACAGAGCTGTTTGGACCCCCAACACCTCCACAGCAAAACATAGGATTCTTGGAGAATCCAACCACAGTTTGCTTAAGCACATACAGCCCTTCAGTTCTAGGGTTTCAGATAGCTAATCAAGCGGTTGAGATCAGTTCATGGAGTATTAGGTATCGTAGATTTGTGTAAATCCTTCAAATTGGGTTGTACAGAATACTTTATGTCATTTGTCAAAGATTAAGTTTTCATTGTTGGTTTAGAAAATGAACCAAGAACACTGGAGTTTCGTTTACTGTTATCTCGCATACAAAAAAGTAATAGATCTTCAGCACATTATGTGTGTGAAGGTAGGGAGCGGAGTAGTGGTTTTTGTGATGTACCAGTTGTGAGATGGTGGTGGTGGTGCTGGCAAGTTTTGTGTTGTGATGCTTACAAGGTGAACAGGGCAAGGTGGCTGATGGGAGCAAGGAGTAGGGTGGAGTGGCATGTTGATTAAAATGTCACAAATTGCTCTTTGCATAGTTTGATGACCAGTGTAATTTCTTCAGTTTAGCAGTTCTAAGGAATAATTATATGATAATTTCATTTAACTGTAGTAATACAAATAAACACTTGTCAGATACAATGTTAACATGCAAGGACTTGAAGATGCTGAAGGTGGTACCTTACAGGCAGTGTCCTAGCACTTAGGCACATAATCCTTTCAACTAACATAAAAAGATGTCTTCAATATTGGATCATTGGATGTGTTTCTACTATTGTTTATAGACATTTACGATAATATGAAAATTTGAAGTGAATCTCACTACAGTTAACGATTAACTAAAATAAGATTTTTATATGCTACAATTATGGGATAAGATAACATGTTGATAGAAAGAACTGCCCATGCCATACCTAACACGGCAACTTAAAAAACACACTCATATGAGCAAGATGCTGGTATAAGCACTATGTCACATGCAGCAAAAGTCTTTTAATGACATAGTAATTGCCAAGGAAGGTGCAACTTAAAATATAACAAACGGCACAAAAAGAAGTCATGCATGCTGCGGCTACACGCCTACACCTTAAGTTAGCAATTACAGATATGTGAAATTCTTGAAGAGTTTGCAGAACATTGATGAGATCAAATCAAACGAAAGAATCTATAGTAACCAGATAAAATCCATGTCATGAAAATGCCTGTAGATCTTATTCTGGAACATAGAGCATAACTAGTACTAGAGAGCTCACAGGAAGCACGACTGAACACTAGATCTTGCCTTTGCCTTTCCAAATTGTCAATACAAAGCAACATCAGACATAAGCTACAGCCGTGCCTAGGCGTTAAATGTCACCTTAACACTATAATTAGCTAGAGCTGCTTAATCGGCCACATAGGAGTCAAATTTTCTCTACATCTCAATTAGCAACTACTAATAGATATAAGCTTTATAGATTTAATCATATTTTCTGAACTTCTTTTCATCAGAAAATTTCTGAACTTTGAGGTAATCTTTTCAATCCTTTTTGGGTATAGTATCCATGAAAGGATGAAATGGATCATTTAGAACAGCAATCGTATAGAAAAATGTAATTCTCATATAGCTGCATGATCTAAATATATTATGACCACTTAATCATTCTGCACCAAACCATTCAGCAACTGCCAAACAACCCCTTAATTATATCTGCATATTTAAATGAAAAACTTGTGTGTTTGCTTAAACGTTGGGTTAGTCAGCACGTCGAAAATTAAGCACATTAGAAGGTTCCTCGAACCACCTAGCTAAGCTCAACACTTTAACAACATTGGCACAAGGAGATTGCAGGATTTCTCACTGTTAAAAATTTCTCAAATTTCAAAATGTGCAGTCTGAGTGCTTTCTAAATGGATAGAAGATCTATGAAGACCGGTGTCCCCTGGTTTGTGAAAAAGTTTTTGCAAAGATTAGAACTAACAGAAGCAAGAAAAGAAGATTTGAAGAGTTAAAAAGTAGCTTGAAGCAAACTTGGGAAACAAAGTAAACATATTAAATAACATATCAAGTACCCACAGTCGCTACCATGATAAGATTAAACAAGTAGATCAAATTCGTACAGCCAATACCATATAAAATGGTTAGAACAAGTAGGAACAACAGGCAAAAGGGGGAGACCCGAGAGTACTAGTCGACTAGGCAACCTAACCCGTAAGTGGTCCAAAAGACTCATTCTTGACAAAACTCTCACAAACGCTACTCATGGCTACCCCACCTACATCTAGTCGTGAATTCCTAAGAGCTAAGAATATTTGATATACAACATGCATATATTTGATCACAATCTCATCCCTGACAAATAATCCTTCACTTGGCTACTGACTCGGTATAAGAAACTAACATTTCCATCATTTACATATCAAGATATAACCTCGACAATAATATAATCATATTGCATCATTGCATGCCATTTTCTTAGGTTCTTTTTGTTGCATCGACAATAATATAAACTATTAGTCACTTAGATTACATGAATGGACATAGATTGATGCTGGCATTACAAGTGATCGGTATATCTTTCAACAAATAATTTTCTTAGACAGAGGAATACAAACATGTCAAAAGAATTTAGTTGATGACATCTACAACAGAAATCATTCCCAAACAGCAAGAGATAATCACAAAGTCAAACTTTACGCAAGTCCTTGTACATTCTTTCACATTTTCCATAAACAACATGAAAGGCCTTCCCAATAAGCATCCACTTCCATAAGAAATGCCATTTTTTCAATTATATTCCCAACCAACATATCAGAAACCTTAACATCTTGATCCAGGTAAAATGCATATCCACATCCGGATGTAAATTGTAGCGTTTTGCACAAAAGGTAGAAGAAAGGTATCACCTCATTGATTCAATTATCAATTTATCAGCTCAGAAGGTCATTTTGCTACTTTTGCTTCAATTTCATACAATTAGTAAAATAAATATCAAATTGCTACGCATATATTACAAGTGCGATTTCAAAACTTCTCCTCAAACAATCAACCTATAATCATCATGAAATTAGACCTAAAAACCTAATTGCAGTGCCCAAACATCATATACTTTATTATATTCTATCAAACCACATCGATTCCCATTCATCCAAAAAAAAAAGGCATATTGCAATTACCAATAAAAATGAAAATTTCGATCAAAGGATCAACAATGCAATTAAGAACTCACGGAATAAGAGAAGGCCGGCGAAAGCACCGGTAGCGGAAGCGTATACGAAACGACGAACTCCTAAATCCAGACATGCATCCCACTTTGCATTCAGATCATATTGAGACGGAATCTCTTTATTTTCAGCCATTTTTTTTTTCGGATTTGAAATTTGCAAGACGTTATTCACCTTCTTTGATCTTTGCTTCTATGCAAATCTATGAAAAAGTAATCTGATTTTGCTTATTGTCACGACGACCGCCGAGGGTTTTCGCGAGGAAAATGCGAGCCGATGGCGATGATGTAACTCGAATTCGGCATAATCGTAAATTACGTTACGGCCAACCAAATTGATGGGCTTTTAGAAAACCTTATAAGGCTTTGGAAAGTTAAGGCCCAAGTTGTTTATTTATAAACTTAATATTGTAGTATTTTGAAATCTTGGTTTTTAATATTTTTATTTTAGAGTTTAAAATCGGATTTAAAGAAATATAAAAGGTTTCATTTGGTTTGCATGATTGAGTTAAATTTTAAGGAATTTGAAAATTGAATTTCACTGACATTTCATTGAAATGTGAGTGATTGTTATTTCATAAGATTTGTTTGTAATAAAGTTTTAAAATATGCTAAAAACATTTTCTTTGTAATGATTAATTTAAAAAAAAAAAGGTAATTTTTACTTATTTTTATAATTTTCTATAATTTTTTTTTATATATTATTTATAAAGAAGAAATTCAATTCCATTTCAAATGCAACAAAGATTCCAAATCCAAATCCCCCCAATTCCAAATACTTACATAAAAATTCAAATCTCTCAAAAAGTCGCTTCATCAAACCAAACACGTAGTATTTCTAATATATTCTTTAAAATGAAGAAAATGGATATTTTGCGATTTTTGGTAAAATTTTTGCTCCAACGGATTCTCCAAAATGGAGAAAGTAGGAGATATTGAAATTTTGCAAATTTGAAGAACTCTCCAATAATGATTGTTTTTCACCAATAAAACCTTGAAATTAAATATTTATGAGAGATAAATTATACTTTAATAACATAATTAATGTTGTAATCTCTTAAATGAAAAGGTTCTTTTCTTAGAGTTCATTTTTTAAAATTGTTGAACTTTAACTCTCTATTTTAAAGAAATTTTAGAAAATTTCTTCAAAATATATTAATAATATGTTACAAATAACCACCTTTTGTGGCATATATGTAGAATTACCTAATTATCCATCATATAGATAAAATAAATTTGATTTTAAATCTTAAAGTCACAAATTATTACTTTGAAAAAGCACATCCAAAACATCCTCTAAACCCTCTATCTTCTTGGGCTCCACCAACAACCTATGTATTTTTGGATTGTTGGGTTTTGTAGTTTAGGGATCGTTTACTAAACTCTTACCATCCTTATCAATATTATTTATCTTATTGATTGACGTTACGAGGACCAAGAAGCTTATCCGGTAAGAGAAAAGGGAAGAATCGAGAGTTTTACACGATAAGTGTGGGAAATGAATCTTACTCTCGGTAAGCATTTACCGGTTTTAAAATACTTACCAATAATCCATTTTCATGGCCAATAATGTTACACAATAAGGTAAATGAAGGTGAATCCAATGTTGGTAAGTGTTTACCCGGTAAGAATTTGGTAAACGGCCCCTTAGTATCTCAAAGTTGAATCAATAATCTAAAAATCAATTATTGATGTTTCCAATAGAGCATCTTCAACAGTTTCTTTAAAATAGAAAAAAATGGGTTTTCGTTCTTTAAACTTCTCCAACAACTTTGTTATCTTGTTCTATATAATAGAGAAAACCTGAAAATTTTCCTAAGTTTACAGAATTCTTTAAAGCTTGATGGCAAGAGAGAGAAATGATTATTTTATTTAACCCCACAAATGAGATTGAAATTTTATCATTTTATATTAAGTTTTATTTTTTAAGTGTATTTGAATGATAAATTAGATAATATTATAATAATATAACTTGAGTTAAAATCTCTAAAATAGAGAACCTATTGGAGTTGAATGTAATCATTTTTAGAGATTTTAACTTTTGGTTCTCTGTTTTAGAGAAATTATAGAAACCCTGTTGGAGATGCTCTTAGGTTTGCATATTGTAACTCGAGCAAATTCATAATTAATATCACCAATAAATGTAAACGTTCTAATCATTACGCTTTGAGGGATTATTACTGTCAAACGGGTCTAACGTTGTCTAAAGTGCATACAACCTTCGAAATCATTTTATTTAAAAAAAAATATTATTTCCGTAGATAATATAGTTTTCACAATCATATCTAACATATTAAGTATTAATATATATTTAAAAAAAATAGATGTGTGACGAATCAACGTGTTCGTTTGGACTCGTACTTATCCATTTGTTTTGTCACATCTCCTTAGAAAGACTAGATACTTAAAATGCAAATAAATTTAAAAAGAACAACAAAGTAGTTATTTTTCTTCTTTTTCAATGTTCTGCTGAAAGCGATGTCCATGCCAAACATAGGGCCCGATACTAGCTTTAAAATGAATCAATCCAAGATTTTACCGGTCCAAAATGTGTAATTGGTACTAGGTTTGTATGGTCCATAGCTGTTAATAGTGGCGGAGCCACAACCAGAGAGGTGAGGTCTCTTGACCACATTCAACCTTCAAAAAAAATTAATTTCCTTTAAATTTAACCATCTGATTTGTAAATTTTCTCAGGAATTTAACTTCTTGACACTATTGAATTTACGGCATGACACCATTGAGTTCTCCAAAACGCAAAGTTGAAATCTCTCTCTGAGCTCTATGTCTTTATTCCTTTGATAACACACATCCACTAACCCTTTACTTTTTTAGTTGTTTTTAGTTTTTATATTGTATTTGTTTTCAGTTTACTTATTATTTGTTATTACTTAATTGTTATATATATTTTTAAGAATTATTTGTTTTTTAGTAAACAAATAGCTAAGATTTGATGCTAAATTGCAATTATTAAATAGGATTTTATATGTATTTGTTAGGAGTTTTATGTTAATCTGGTAAATGGTAGTATTATTTACTTAGGGTTGGGTTCTGGTGAGAATGAATGTTATGATGAAAAGGGTAAGAATATGGCATCGTTTGGCAAAAATAAGCTAACTTATTTACTGGGTACATGGTTGGGTGGACATAAGCTAGCTTATAAGCTAGTTTTTTGATAAGCTACTTGAATTAGCTTATGAGCAGCTTTTTGTGATTATTTCAATTATACCCTCATTAATATTCATTATTATATATTAACTATTAATTATAAATAAACTTTAATTATTAATTAATAAATATTAATTAATATTGTCTAAAAATTATAACATAAATTTTAATTATTAATTGATATTAATAATTTAGAATTTTTGATAATTATATCAATTTTTTTAATATTGATCAATATATTTTAATTATCACTTATTATTATTTTTTTATATTATATGTGACGGTTATTTAAAATCATAAGTTAATATATATATATATATATATATATATATATATTTTTTAAATTTGGTTTAAAATTCAAAAATTATAATATATATAGTAATGAATTTCAAATTCTTTTAATTAACATACTATATTATTTATTACCTTATTTGTATTAATTAATATATTATATTACTATAAATTTGTTTTAATTATATTGTTAAATATTTTAATTAATTACTTTTTCTATGTTTTTTTTGGTAATTTTACATGTTTATAAGCTAGTTTTGTCAAACGTGACTTTTTCATCAGATATCCATCGTGGTCTGTAAAAATGCATGGAATTGCTCTCTTCCTCTAACAACCGTTTAAAAACTCCATTATGAGAGGCATTTTCGTTCTTTTATCGTTTTTTTTTAATCTTTTACCTAATCAAAAACCACATAGACCAAAATCATAAAATCGGTTTTTATAGGGTAACAGACAAAAAAACAATAAAATGTCGAAAACGGCCCTCCTTTAACATAATTTTTTTAACGACGGTTAATAAGAATGACTAATTCACGACAATTTTGCAAAATCACAACATCATCTTGTAATTTCCAAACTATAGCCAACGTTTTAAAACCCGGGTTGACCCGGCCGGTTTAACCGGTTGAACTGGGAACCGGTGAAGAGACCGGGCCAATTACGACCGGTTTTTTGGAAAATTACGACCCGAATCAAACCGCCGGTTTTTTGATAGAACCGGTAAAAACCCGGGTTGACCCGGTTAAAAAATCAATTTTGTATAACTGTAAGGTAGCGGCTAGGGTTAAAAAATTAATTTCACAAATCATCGACTCCACGCTCAATTCCATCAGTCCACGCTCGATTCCACACTAAAACGCAAGGTGACATTTATTTATATATATATATATATATATATATATATTAATTTGGTGGTGTTAGTTTATTATTAGGAGGGTGGATTGTAAGATCTCACATTGGTTGGAGAGGGGAACGAAAGTTGCCTTATAAGGGACTAGATACCTCCTCTACCAGACGCGTGTTAAAACCGTGAGTCCGGGTGTGTCCGTGTGTGAACAATATCTAGTACGGTTGGTCTGGGATGTTACAGATGAAAAACTTATGCTTATATGTGTGTTTTTTATGTTTTTTGATTGATGTAAAACTTGTTTTTATGTGTTTTTTTAATGTTTTAATTTGTGGACATCAAATATATATATGTATGTATGTATGCAGAAAAATGAAAAGTACATAGAATTTTTTTGAAACCGAGTCAACCACCCGGTTGAACCGTGACCCAATCACCACACCGGATCAACCAAAAAACCGGTTTTTAAAACATTGACTATAGCAACAAAAAATGTTATATTCACAAACCATATAAACCATGTCTAGCTCAGTTGGTTTCCCCAAGAACGGTAACATCCTGGGAGGGGTTGTGGATGGCATCCCAATCTACCCGGGTTCGAATCCAAGGGGAGTCATTCTGAGGGCATGAGGAGTACCCAGTCCTTGGGCCGGTCCAGTCATTGACTGAGGCTACCCCCAGCCCAGTCTTAAGATTGTGGCTGGGCTCTAGGTTCAGCGTAAGCTGGGCCGGGACAGCGACGGATTAGTGGGCTGCCCGTGAATGTCCGATACCGCCGGGGAGGTGTGCGTGCGTGTGTTCGTGATTGTCGTTCGTTGGTTCGATGCCGCTATGTCTTCCAAATTTTTTTTTACAAAAATAGATCGTGATGGGTAGCATGAATTAAGAAAAAATAAAAAATAAAAAAAATAGCCGTTTTGTGATGACCGTTAAATAGTGGTAAAACGACAAGTGGTCCAGAGGCAGAAGTAGGGGTATGAAGAGACCAGATCACATGCGCATCAGGACTGCTGACCCATTCGGACACCTGCTGTCCCATTCAGACAGGAATCAGGTATCTGCTCTTCAAACACATGTACTTCGAACCATCACCCTTTGTTATTGTCTCCTCTAAATTCCAAAATATAAAACATGAAAAATCTCTAAATAAATTTAATATAAAAAAATGTATTTTTATAAATAAAATATAGAATGTAAATTAAATTTATTAAGAACATTTTTAACAGGTCAATCGTACCAAATATTGTCTGTTTTGTTTACATCTAAACTTATGTTTTAAAACGTGTCTGATAGAGAATGTATCAAGTCATGTATGAGACAACTTTGATTCAATACACCCAATCGATGTACGATCTTCAGAATGTAGAATCAAAATTCAAAGTCTTTAAAAAAATTTGCATTTAAAAGAGTTCCTCCATTTTGGAGATTACAACATTGATGATGTTATTAAAATAAAATGTTTCATACATTTAATAGAATATTATTTCTCTCTCCTAAATATATAATTTCAGTGTTTTTCTTATTGGTGAGAATATAATAAACAAATATATTTATCTCTAATAGTCATCATTTTTTTGGAAGTTCTTTAAATTTGGAGAATTTCACACTTTATCATGTTTTATCCATTCTGGTGAAAGGTTTTGGAGAAACCATTGAAGTAAAAAACTTACTCAAAATCTTCATTTTTCTCCATTTTAAATAATTTGTTAGAGATGCTCTAAATATCAGATTTTTGATATATCGTAACAAGGTCGGATTATTAGGTTAATCGTGGTTAAATTGTTATTAATCTACAACTTTATCAGAATTTATCTTTTAATACAACATATGTATTAAAATTATGGAAGAATTATAAATATATATATATATGTTATAATAACAAAATTTTATATTCTATTCAAGAGAAAAAGGATCCAATCTTTAGACTCTAATTGATTATTATGGATTGTGTTCAGTTCTACAACCTTAAAAAACAAGCTTGTCAAAACAACCGGTTATCATCTGACCAATTTTCACGAATCTATGACTTATATAATTTTCAGTAAACTGAAATTTGAATAAAGTTGTAACAATATTTTTTCCTGATCGTTAAGGGTTGTCGAGAATGGTTTCACTTGACCTTCTTGATCTACCAGTGTTAGACAAATGCATCTAGACGATGACAAAAATGGCAGGTATGAAAAATCTATAAAATTTAATGTACTGGAATTAAATATCTAAATATAATGTAAACAACATAAATACTTAAAATCACCAAAAAAAAATGAAAAATAAGGTTGTTAACGATGAAATTTGGTCCCAGAAAACAACAAATCAATGTGATTGTTTGCTCGCACATGTTCAAACGATAATAGTTTTTCGATGAAAGGTTGCCAACCAATCTATGATCGAACAATTCATCATAACCTAAAGCATGTCTCGACAAGTTACGACTTATTTTACATCTCTAACGATGATCATCGATCTTTTGTTGATATATTTCCAAAACATATACATGGAAAACTAAATCATTTACAGGGTTTTTTTCAAGTACTATATATGTTTTATCTTCACTGTAATAAACAGATTTATTTACATTTCAGTGTCAATTAATAAAGTTTTTACAGTGTCAACACATATTTGTAGGGAAAAAACGTAAGTAAAAAATACGATAAGTTACCAAACTCAGCAAATTCATAAAATATGAGGTCATATGTATGTCAAGAATAAACTGGTTCAAAAACTAAATACAAATTTTAGCAATAAAAATACGAACACGTACACTTCAACAAAAAGTAACTAACCTCATCATTGTAATCATTAAATCGAACAAGTTATGTTCAATAATTCATGGTGTTTAAAAAAAGTTTTAAAAACACGTAACATGAAATGAAATGAATATATATAAAAGTCGTTTCAGGAATATAACTTTTGGTTACTCGTTTGATCTTCCAATCCGAAATCGAGACCAACTCAAATCAGGTAAATTACATAAAGATATTTCGATCGAATCAAACTTATGTATCCTGATTCTTGATTCTATTTTTATCTGGTCATACAAGTTAAACCCGATTATTATTATCCACAACTACATTTTATTTTCGGATTTTTTTTTCATTTTTTAACACTTTGACATTATTTTATTTTAAATTATTCAAATGATTAGGAGTCATTGATTTTAATCGATAATAGTTTTTAATTTTATTATTTAATTATCGCTTAAAAACGTTTTTTTAACGTTAGAAAATAATTGCTTTCTCTTTTTCACTTTTGCTTTTGCTTTTACATATGAAGGACGAAGTGGCATTGATCAATGTGATGCCTTTTTCCCTTTTTTTTTGCCCCACAATTATTCTTTAATTTTATCAATAATCTGTAATTTATATTTAGAAATAAATAAATAAACTCGAGATGTTTGCAGTAAATAATCTTTTTTTTTTCAAATAATAAAATTCTGAGAATTAAATTAAGTACGATTATTTTTAAAATGATGGGAAAACGCATGAAAATAAAAATGTGTATATTTGTAAATTGAAAAATGTTTATTCCAAAATATATTTTAAAAAGTACGTCGATTTTTACACATTTTAACCTAATTAATTGAAGCAGATGCAGGATCCAAAGTCTTCGACGAAAGAAAAAAAAAATATGACTTTCGTAATTCTAGATAGATATATACATTATGTCAATGTCATATTAACTTAAGTTACTGATAAGAAAGATTTGGGCATTTGTTTGGCAAACTAGCTTATAAGCTAGCTGGTAGCTGATAAGCTAGTTTTTCAAAACGTTACTATGAGTAGTTTTTCAATAAGCTAGCTTATGATCATCCAAACATGTACTAGAAAAAAAACTAGTTTATAAGCTAGTTTTTTTTTGCCAAACATAGCCTTGGTAAGCAACCATTTGAGCTGCAAGTTATGCAATATCCCTTGGGACGGGTGGATTACGCCCACCTCGTGTAACTGCACCATAATCGTGCTCTCACTCTCCGGTTTTGATTTTAGGATAACTTCACCGCGTTTTTGTCTTTGCTTTCTATTCTCTGGTCTAATTTGTATCTGCTAATCATTTTCTACACCTCGTAGTTGCTCGATGAAGTTGTCTTTCTTGTTTAGTTTCCTTGTACGCTTAGTCTTTCTTTAATTTATAAAATGTTGTCTTTAAAATAAACATAAGTTATTGAAATAGAGATTTTTTAAACTATATATTATTAAATGTGGTTTTGAAACGGCTCTATAAAACTAATACGTGTCTTAATTAGTATATTTGCAGCCTTTTCAAAAAATATTATGCAAAATAATGTTATATATATATATATATACTATATTATAAACATTTGTTTAAAAGTCTTACAAGATAAGTGAGTTTAAAGACTCTTGTCAGTAAATGTTTACTCAGTAAGCATTTGATAAACGACTTTTTAGTTTTTTATCGAAGTTTAAACGTTGTTGGGTTCTACACATTCGATCTAAATTATGTTTTTTACTATTTCTTTTATTAGTATAACCGAATATGGAGAAATTCAAATAAAAAGTGCAAAAAATTGAGAATGTACAGATTACAGGTTCATATGTGAATAATATGTAAAAAAATATAAGTAAGCATATATGAGTGCACACACACATACATACACACACACACACATATATATATATAGTGTTTGGTTCATTTGAGAAATGATAAATATATGAGAAATAGAGAAGTAATTCTAGTCTTTCATATGGTCAAGATCGGATTTGACTAGTCAAATATTGCGACTTTGACCGGTCAAAAGTTGTGGCTATCCCAAAAATAGAAGGACAATTTCGTAAATTTTATAAAACACACAGGTTGTGTTCATATATGAACATGTATAATTCACATATGAACTATATGTTCATATATGAACCAGTGCAATTCACAACTAAACTCTTTTAACTGATTCATATATGAACCTTTGTGATTCATATATGAATCAGTTGAACTAGATTCACATATGAACCTTTGTGATTCATATATGAATCTGTATGAATCACAAATATTCATATATGAACCTTTGTGAATCACAAAGATTCATATATGAATCAGTTGAACTAATTAACAGATTCATATATGAATCTTTGTGATTCATACAGATTCATATATGAACTCATCCCGTGTATTTTACGAAATTACCCCTCTAACTTCTATAGACCACACAAGGAATTATCCGGTGCTTCGCGGTCAAAGCCGCAAATGTTGACCAGATGAATGGCTAAGATTACTTCTCTATTTCTCATATATTACCATTTCTCAAATGAACATATATATATATATATATATATATATATATATCTTCAAATAGGTTTGTTTTTCAAGCTTACTAATTCTTCAAATATGAACATTTAATTTGCACATTTTCGACCTTTTTGTACTTTCACTAAACATACAGTGGTGGACCTATGATTTTTGTCCAACAGCTATACCTTTAAGGTGGATCAATGGCCCGCAAAGTCGTCTAATGTGTTTTAGCTGAACTCCATCGTCTCCATGGATTTTTTAAGTTTCTTGATTGATTTCAAAAGAGTTTTAGTTTTGTGGTTGATTTTGAGGTTCTTTTTTAGGTTTTTTGGCTGACCTTTTTTATATTTTTTCTAATATCCCGGAGTACCTCTCAAAGTTTAGCGAATGCACCTATCGTACTTAAAAAAGTCATAATTACGAAAATAAGTTGAACAAACATGAGAGCTAGCTCGAATATACATAGGTCCGCCCCTTTAAACATACTAGAAGCGTACTTGCGCAATACAACGAGATATATCACGATTTTAATGTTTCATTTTATTTTTTGTTTTTTTTTTATTTACAGTACGATTTTGGATGGTTTGAGAAAGTGATAATGTTTTTTTTATAAATTTGTTTAATTTAGATCTAATAATATAATGTTTTTTATATTAAAAAAAGTATTTTGTTAGAATCCTATGATTATCTTATATATTTTAATGACATCTAGAAAAAAATAACCAGTTACATATTTAATAATATAATTAAAACAAATTTATAGTAATATAATATATTAACTAGAAGTGTACTCGCGCAATGCAGCTAGATACATCACGATTTTAATGTTTCATTTTATTTTCTGTTTTTTGTCGATTTACATTACGATTTTGGATGGTTGTGAGAGAGTGATAATGATTTTTTTTATATAAATTTGTTTAATTTAGACTTAATAATATAATGTAATTTATTTTGTTTTAATAATATAATTTTTTTTTTATAAAATATTCTGTAAGATTTTTTAATTATATTTTAGATTTTTTATATCTAAAATATGCTGAGAGTTATTTTAGGGGAGTTAAAATGGGAAATAATTTTAGGGGAGTTAAAATGGTAAGAGATAATGATTGAAAATTAATGAATAGCATTAAATGTAGTACATACAACTTTTATGGTTGTTTTTTAAGTAATTAGCATTAAATAGTGGTACATTAAGTTTTAAGACTTGTTTTTAAGAGTTTTTTATGCCATCTTTATAATATAGTATAGATTATTAGTGATACATGGAAAGATTTGCATAAAAAGAAGGTTCTGCACATACTAAATTGGTGGGTGTTAGAAGTTTGCAGTAGTAATATGTATCTTGTGCTTTGATACTTGTAAATTAAGAGATTTTTAAAATGTTACATAAAATGATGGTACCTTGTGCTTAATAATTTGTATTTAAGAGTTTTTTATCCGTGATTTATAATATAGTATAGATAAATATTTCCGCATTTTTCGAACTTCGATAATATATAAAGGCGTATTATTTGATTTTTTAAAATTATTACTAAAACAAAATGTAGTAATGATAATGGTAATGTTATGTCAGTAAAATTTTAGGTTTATTTTTTAATCAGTAATTTATTTAATTAAGAATTAATGGCCAAAAAACACCTTTATAGAAAAAAATTTAAAAATATTAATATTGTTGAAAAATTTAATCAAGGGTTAAAGTTCAAGTTTAGATTACAACAAAAGCATCTGTCGACACTGCACTTCTAATATTACTTTATTTATGACACAGTTCGATATTTTATCTATGTCTTAAAAAATAAAAATTAGTTTATAAAACATTGAAACATTTTAAAATATATTTTTATTCGTTTGTCATTTTGTAAAATATATTTAAGGGTCAATAGTTTTTTTCTAAAAAAGGGAGAAAACTATATTCTGAAATGTTTTTTTTAAATATGTTCTTAAAATAACAATTAAATGAGAATACATATCTTTTAAACAAAATATGAAAACATTATAAACAGAAATATAAATTATGACGGGTTGGGTTCCAGTGAGAAGTTGAGTTAACGGTGAGAAACGTGAAAAATAGTTATCAACCGTTGGATGAGAAATGGATCCACATTAGAATGAGATGTACCGAGATGCAGCCGCAATTCATGAGAGGGGCTTGAGATCAAAAGAAATCAACGGTTCAGATCCACTTCTCACGCTTCTCACCATTAACTTAACTTCTCACACGATCCTTATAATTTGATTATAATATTTTTAAGGTTTAGAAACCTACTTGATTAGGTAAAATAGTGAACCAAGTTGTTCATTTGGTTGTTTTAAAGTCTTATTATGTACAATTTTTCTATTTAATTCTCATTAAACTATTGATTAGTTCTTTTAAATTTTGTTAACTAAGTAAAATCATAATAACTCACTGTTATTTCATAAAAAATACGTTATGAATGATTGTCTGATGATCATTTTCTGATTCCCACTATCTAGGAAGATTGTTATATGCCACTTTTACGTAGTCCCAAACACTACTTTGATTGACCATGAAGTCCATAAAGGGGATGGACTATGTGACCAAACCCGACAATCATTGGAAGTGGACCCGTGGGTGAGGTGGCGCCTTTCAGTTTTTGATGATCGGTATCGTTTTCATATATCAAATTATGCAGATTCTTTTTTGGATTTGGTGTAACCTTAAGCAAGTTGGCACATGTATGCGTCTTTGTAACATAACCATACGTCATTTGGTTTGGCGAACACGTGAAGAAAACGCAATGTAGTGTGCTTATGCCGAAATGAAAAGACAAAAGGTGGTTTGAAGGAATCTGACGATTTTGGGCCTATTAATCAGACACAAAAACATCAAATAAACATCAAAACACCTTATTTAATAAGATATTGGTGGTGAATAAGAGGTATTTTCTAAAAAAAAACAAACACAACCTTAAAGTTTAGGTATACTTTATCATAGATTTTTCTACTTTGCAAAAGAAAAAAAACAAGATTTCTCTTTTCACAAGGGTAAAATACTTCAACATGTAACAAACTACTCCCTCCATCCGAAATATATGTCATAATAAAAATAACACACAATTTTAGGAATGCGTGATTATTACACTTTTTAAATAACTAAATTACACTTTTACCCTTAATAATAGAGATATAAACTCTCTCTATCTCATAATTAAGGGTAGAATGGAAAAGTGGAAACTTACTTTTGAAAGTGAACGTTTATTTTTGTACAACCTAAAATAGAAAGATGGACACTTAATTTGGGATGAATGAAGTATGTTCCTATTTCTATTTTGACAAGCCATGAATCAGAACCATCATTTTTGGATGAATTAATTGAACTAATTAAATAGTTTGATTTTGATTTGGAAGTTTCTAACTTTTAGAGCAAGATGATGTTTGCACATAGTTAGGCATTGTTTGGCAAACTAGCTTATAAGCTACCTGGTAGCTGATAAGCTAGCTTTTCAAAACGCTACTATGAGTAGCTTTTCAATAAGCTAACTTATGGTCATCAAAACATGTACCAGAAAAAAACTTATAAGCTAGTTTTTTTTTGCCAAACATAGCCTTAATCACTGGAATAGCTTAACTTATAACAACTTGAGTATGCTTTCAGCTCTTCACTGATCACCAATTTGAGTTCCATCAGAGTCCGTGAAGGTTCTTCTTGCCGAGGTTTTCATAACTACGTATGTACGCAATCCTATGCAATCTCAATTCATCATGTTGCATATATTTTGGCTTTTATGGTTAAAACAAATGCCTGAAAGTGTTATTCTTCCTTATAATATAGGGATTGTCATATGAGAAGAGAAAGGTTTTTGGTTTGGAGGAGAGGTGATTTTGTTGTGGAAAACCAAATCATTTCCACTTTCATCTAATGTTAGGGTTTATGTGTTTCCGGTTTTCATCTTCGAAAGAATCGAAACCAATTAAGAGCATCTCTAAGACCTAACCACAAGGGTTGTGGTGTAGTGGTTAAGACCCTGGGGGATGTGGTGGAATATCCCATCTGCCCAGGGTTCGAATCCAGGTGTACACAACAATTGTGACAATTGAGGTTTAATCAGGGCTGATGTCTTACAGTCATAATTTACCAAGGGTTAGTCCAGACATAGCCTAGGACACCCTTTCTAAAAAAAACTCCAAGAACTATCTTATAATTTTTTTCTATAAAAATAGAATATCTAAAATCCCAAATCTCTAAAACAAATTTACATTCACTATTTTATTTTAGCAATTTCAGCATTAACTATTGGTATAATTTTCTATAAATTCATTATTCCAATAAAATTAAAAAAAACCTTTATAAAATTACATTACATTCAACTTTATTGGTAAAAACAATTAAAATAATATATCTTTCTCATCAATATTAAGGCTTTGTTTGGCAAACTAGCTTATAAGCTAGCTTGTAGCTGATAAGCTAGCTTTTCAAAACGCTACTTTGAGTAACGTTTCAATAAGCTAGCTTATGGCCATCCAAACATGTACACTAGCTTATAAGCTAGCTTTTTTTTTTTCCAAACATAGCCTAAGTTTTAGAAAATTTTCCAAATTTGGAGACTTCTTGTTGGGAACTGAAGATTTGCTTAAGTATGATTACTACTGCTGAGACAGATTACTACTGCTAATCAAAGTTAATACTGCTTGAAGAAGTTACTACTGCTAAACAGAATTAGTGTTGCTGGAGATTAGTACTGCTCAGAGTGGTTAATGCTGCTACAACTTAATACTGCTTATGAGATGAAGACTCAGTATGGAATAAAGACAGCTGTATAGAAGACTTGCTAAAAAAAAGGAGATAATTATGGACTGAAGATCAATTGTATTTTGATAATTATCTTGTATTATGTCTTGTATAAATAGTATAGAAGTCTTTGATAGAATTAACTTTTGATTGATAAGTTTTTAGAGAGAGAATTAACCTCAAGGTTTTTAATCCTAGTTCTAGAGAAGTAGAATTCGTCTTGGTGAGTCTATTCATCAAGATTGAGGTTTTTGTTTGAAAGCTTGTAACTTTAATCATTCAATAAAGTTTACAAGTTGTGATTTCTGATTCACTGTTACTTTGATAGTTTAATATTAAAGTGTTATTCCGCAACTCCTTTAATATTGTTTCTGAGTTCATTATTCTTGTTAAGAATTAGATCCTGACAAGTGGTATCAGAGCAAGTATTCTCAGAAATCTTCATTCATCATGGACAACACAGGTGAATCAAATAGTACTTTTGTCTCAAAGGTTCCCATGCTCAAACCTAATGAGTTTGACATGTGGAAAATTCGAATCAAGCAGTACATCCTCCTTACAGACTGTTCTATGTGGGACATTGTTGAGAATGGTCCCTCTGTTGAAGGTAAAATTGGACAAGATGGCAGAAGACCACCTCCAAAAACTGATGGTGAAAAGTAAGTCAGACAGTTGGAGATGAAAGCCTTAAGCACCCTGCTTTTGGCCATTCCTAATGAGTATCAACATCAGTTTCAACACTGCACAGATGCTCAGATTCTATGGAATGCTTTAGAGAAGAGATTTGCTGGCACCAAGAGCACAAAGAGGAATCAAAGGGATATTCTCGAGCAGCAATATGAGAATTTTACATCTGCAAAGAATGAGTCTATGACTCAAACTTTTGACAGATTCAATAAGCTAATTGGTGAGTTGGCTACTGTTGGAGTTCATATGAAACAAGATGATGTCAACCGCAAGTTTCTCAGATCTCTTGGAGATGAATGGACCATGTACACTGTCTCATTCAGACTGTTGGGTCATCTGAAGATTTGAAGATGACCTCCTGATCTTCCATCTTATATCATCCTACTTAGAATATGTTTAAGGTTCTTTTAGCAGCTTGGTTTCTATACAAATGTTCGGTGAAGTCGAAGATCAGCCGAAGAAGACAAAGAAGGAGTACATCTCTCAAAGCGGATTGAAGATAATCTCCTCAGCCTAAAGCCAAGCATGCCCAAGTGATCAACACCATCAGCCAGGATGGTGTCAATCACATATCTCTCAGGAGTATGAAGGTGTCCTCACATCTTCAGGAGTTGAAGACCTCTCAGGTCTTCGGCAGCCGATGATCTCATCTCTCCTTAGAGTATGAAGGTGTTCTCACATCTTCAAGGAGCAGCCGAAGATTTCTCAAGTCTTCGGTAGCCAATGATCTCTCCTTAGAGTATGAAGGTGTTCTCACATCTTCAGGAGCCGAAGATCTTTCAAGTCTTCGGCAGTCTATGCTTAAGGATTTCTTTCTAACACATTATACTTATCTGACAAAGTATATTTGTGATATCTTGCATTGACGTGGACCTCATCTGAAGATCAGATAAAGTAAGCTTTGTCTCCTACACCATTTTAAGGAAAGGTCCACACCATCCCTGCAGGTCAACACTTCAAGACAAAGTCACTCCAAGACAAAAGGTACATCATGTACCATGCAGAAGACTTGTGTCCATCCCTTGCTCAACAGGTGTCTCATGCATTAAATGCATGAGGCACTATAAATATGATGGATGTTTCAACATGCAAGATAACCCAGCTCTACTACCTTCAAGTTCTCTAAGTGCCTGGCAACTTTCTCTCTACAAAGTTCAATTGTTTTCTAAGTGTTTTACAATTGTTCTTTATTCTCTTTGTGTAAGATTGTTTGAACATATCTCATATGTTCTCTTCCGCAACAATCAAAGTTTTCTATGTGTAATTCTTGATTTCAAATCAATAAGAATTAAATTAAGTGAAAAACTGTGTGTATTGTATTCAACCCCCCCTTCTACAATACTTTGCTTGTTTATTTACTGCTATTTGGGACCAACACAGACAGAATGACATGTTGGAAGAAAAGGAACTGGATTATCTGTATAATGATCTGAGAGTGTTTGAATCTGAGGTGGAAGCAAAGAAGAAGCCTACTGGATATGTGCATAATGATGCACTCCTATCAGCATCAATTGATTCTACTGCTAACGCTGAATCAGTTAATGCTGCCAGTGGATTAAATCAAGAAAAAGGCAATGAATCTGTTTTTGAAGCCTTTCTTTCCAGCCATGGTAACTCTTCTTTAATCAATGATGACTTGGAACAGCTTCATCCTGATGATCTTGAAGAGATGGATATTAAATGGCAGATGTCCATGCTTTCTATGAGGGTGAAGAAGTTCATTAAGAGGACTGGGAAGAACAACTTCTCTCAAAGAAGAGAAGATGGAGCAGACTTTGATAAGTCAAAGGTGGAGTGCTACAAGTGTCACATGAAGGGACACTTTGCCAGGGAATGCAGAAGTGGAGTGTCTCACAACAATCACCAACAAGCACAGACTGGAAGCTTCAACCAGAACAGAAACTCTGCTCAAGCTCTTGTTTCTCAACAAGGAATGGGGATTGACTAGAGTGATCAAGCAGATGAAGCCATTCAAAATCAAGCTCTCATGGCAGAGGTATCTGATCTCCCAACTGAGGTACTTTCTAATCTCTGTTCTCAAACTTGCATAGACACTGTTAAAAGGTACATGGATCACAACCAGAATATGAGTGATGACCTTAAGAGGTTAGAAAAGGATAGAAAATATTATGTGAGAATTGTTGAGAGGTTTGAGGAACAAATCAAAGGTTTTCAAGCCAATGAACTTCAACACACATATGATACAAATTACTGGAGGTGGGAGAAGAATGATCTAGAAATCCAACTGACAAAGTCTAAGGAGGAGAATGAAAAGTTGAGAGGAGAACTAGACTAGGTTAAGCTAGATGTGGAAAAGTTTTCATATGCTTCTAAAGCCATGGATTCAATTCTAAAGGTCCAAATCCATGATAAGCTTAAACCAGGAATTGGGTATAATACCACACCACCACCATACAACAACAACTACATCCCTCCTAAATCAGACTTGCTAGAGGCCAAGGATAGGAAGGACTTGCATGAGGGAGCCACTAAGGTAGATCCTTTAGATAAAGTAGTTGTTGAGGACAAGACTGAGAAGAAAGCTGGTAAGAGTAAGGATAACACAATGAGTGGTGAGATTCCCTTAGAAAATAACATTCTTACCAATGAGGGTGGTGGAAGGGATTGGGTCAAATCCAATGGTGTAGAGAAGACTGAGGGAAAGTCCAAAAAGGTTCATTACAAGCAGACTACAGTTGTGAATCCTGTTCCTTGCAAACAGTGTGCATGTAATAAATCTGAGCCCCTAAAACAAGATAAAAGGAGGGGAAATCAAAGAAATTGGAATAATCAGTGGGCTCAGAAACAAGGAGTTGATCTGAGTAGAATCATCAGACCAAAACCTTGTTTCATATGTGGCAAATTGAATCATCTTGCCAAGTACTGTTACTTTAATCCAACTAACCAAAGGATAAATTTTCAAAGATCTATGCAAAACCCCTTTGGTTATAGGAAGAATGAAAGGAACCATGTGGCTAAGAACCATGTTAAATCTAAAAGCCATATGAAGAAAAAGACTGTAAAAGAGAGTGTCAAGATGTGGGTTCCCAAAAGCACTAAAACTGTTAGTACTGCTACCACAAATAGTGCTGCTGACAAAGATAGTGCTGCCAGAAGCAATACTACTACTATCAATGTTAGTGCTGCTAACATTGTTAGTACTTCTTCAAATGTTAATACTGTTAACTTTGTTAGTGCTTCTAACAAGGTTAGTACTGCTAAACATGTTAGTGTTGCTAACTCTGTTAATACTTCTAAAATTAGTACTACTTGTAGTGTTTGTGTTGCTAGACCAATCATCTTGACAAAGTACTCCAGTAAAAAGTGCTCTGATTTTAAAAATCTCATCAAAAAGGAGTGTAAATACTTTGATGAGAAAGGGAGACCCAAGACCACTTTGGCTTGGGTTCCCAATCAATACTAAATGATTTATCTAATATGCAGGGCAACCATCAGGTCAAGGGAAAGAGCATTTGGCATGTTGAATGTGGTTGCTCTAGGCACATGACAGGGAACATGGCTTGCCTCAAGAATTTCAAGAAAATTGATGGAGGGCATGTTGCCTTTGGTAATACTCCAGATGGAGGTAAGATTAGTGGTAAGGGTGATGTAACAAAAGGTAAGATGACCTTTGAGGATGTTTTCTATGTTGAGCAGTTAAGGTACAACCTGTTAAGTGTATCACAGGTTTGTGACAAAAAGCATAGTATATTATTCACTGATTCAGAATGCATTATCCTTGCTCCTGGATTCAAAGTAGTTGATGAAAAGATGATACTACTAAGAACTCCCAGAAAAGATAATGTCTATTGTTTGGATATGGAAAATGTTTCAACTGATTCATCCCTAAACTGTCTTGTTTCAAAAGCATCTTTGGATGAATCATCACTTTGGCACAGAAGGATGTGTCACATGAACTTTAAAACAATGAATAAACTTGTTAAAAACAACCTTGTAAGAGGTTTGCCTTCAAAAGTCTTTTCATGTGATGATCATTGTGTTGTTTGTCTCAAAGGCAAACAACACAAAACTTCTCATAAGTCCAAAGAAGTGAACACAATTTCTTCTTCTCTTCAGTTGTTACATATGGATCTGTTTGGTCCTACAAATGTTATGAGTATAGGTAAGAAATCATACTGTTTAGTTATTGTTGGTGATTACTCTAGATTTACTTGGGTATATTTTCTAAGGACTAAGGATGAGACAAGTGGAATGATCAAATCCTTTATTCTAGGAATTGAAAACCAAACAAATCAAAAGGTAAAAGTCATTAGGTCAGACAATGGTACTGAATTTAAAAATCTTGACCTAAACACCTTTTATGAGGAAAAAGGAATTGAGAGGCAATACAGTGCTCCTAGGACTCCACAACAAAATGGTGTTGCTGAGAGAAGGAATAGGACACTAATTGAAGCTGCTAGATCTCTGTTAGCTTATTCAAAACTTCCAATTACTTTCTGGGCTGAAGCAGTTAATACTGCTTGCTATGTCCAAAATAGAGTTCTAGTAGTCAAGCCTAAAAACAAGACACCATATGAGCTTTTAAATAAAAGAAAACCATTTATTGGTTTTTTCAAACCTTTTGGGTGTCCTTGTACCATTCTCAATACCAAAACTTACTTAGGAAAGTTTGATAGCAAAGCAGATGATGGATTTCTTGTTGGTTACTCATCTCAGAGTAAGGCCTACAGAGTATTTAATTCTTCTTCTAGAATAATTGAGAAAAGTGACAATGACAAATGCAATGAGAACACACCAAATCCTATTGGTTCAGGTCCTCAGTGGTTATTTGACATTGATTCACTAACTAACTCTTTGGGTTTCAGTAGTAATGATTGTGCAGGGTCAGGTAGTAGAGGATCAGGGGATGAAAAAGTACAAAAGATTATTCCACAGTCTGTGATCTTTCCCATACCTACAATGGAACCTGTTGAAATCTGTGAAAAGGAGATTGTTACTGAACCAATACAGAGTGAAGAAGAAAGAAGAGCTGAGGAGATTTCAGAGCATGAAGAGCCAGAAGCAGCTGATGTGATTCCCTCAGCTGACTTAAATGATTCCAATTTAGATGTGGGAATTAATGAAGAACCTAGTCTTCAGACAAGAACTCAGAAGAATCATCCTCCTGAGCTGGTAATAGGAGACATCTCTTCTCCTATGATGACTAGGAAACAAAGCAGACTTCAAGATATGCAGGATCAGCAGAATATAGTACTCTCTTGCTTTCTATCTCAGATTGAGCCTAAGAAGGCTTATGATGCATTGAAAGATTCAAGTTGGATAGAAGCCATGCAAGAAGAGTTATTATAGTTCAAATTGCAAGATGTTTGGGACTTGGTGGACCTTCCAAAAGGTCATAGAGCTATTGGCACCAAGTGGATTTTCAGAAATAAAAAGGATGAGAGAGGAATAGTAATCAGGAACAAAGCAAGGCTAGTGGCACAAGGGTACACTCAGGAAGAAGGCATAGACTATGAGGAAGTTTTTGCTCCAGTTGCAAAGGTAGAGGCAATTAGGTTGTTTCTAGCCTATGCTTCATTTATGCAATTGAAGGTATATCAAATGGATGTGAAGAGTGTCTTTCTATATGGAACAATTGATGAAGAAGTATATGTTTGTCAGCCCCCTGGATTTGAAAATCCATCATATCCTGACAGAGTGTACAAACTTAAGAAAGCACTCTATGGTCTACATCAAGCCCCAAGAGCATGGTATGATACTCTGTCTACCTATCTCTTGGAAAATGGGTTTGAAAGGGGAATAATTGACAAAACCTTTTTCATTAGAAGAAGTAAGAAGGACATCCTACTTGTTCAGATCTATGTGGATGACATCATCTTTGGATCCACAAAAGATCAGATGTATAGAGACTTTGAAGAGTTGATGCACAAGAGCTTCAAAATGAGTTCAATGGGTGAACTTACTTTCTTCCTTGGGCTTCAAGTGAAACAGCAGAAAGATGGGATCTTCATAAGTCAATCAAAATATGTGAAAGACATCCTGGACAAATATGGTTTATCAGACTCAAAGCCAGCAAGCACACCTATGGAAACACACAAACATATCACTGCTGATCTTGAGGGGGAGGATGTTGATGTCCATCTTTATAGATCAATGATTGGATCTCTCATGTATCTCACAACCTCAAGACCAGATATCATGTTTCCAGTATGTGTGTGTTCCAGATTCCAAGTCAAGCCAAAGCAGTCACATCTTCAAGCTGTTAAGAGGATTTTCAGATACTTAAGAGGGCAACCTAGATTAGGTCTTTGGTATCCTTATGAATCTTCTTTTGACTTGATTGCATATTTAGACAGTGACTTGGGTGGTGCTAATATGGATAGAAAGTCTACTTCAGGAGGATGTCAATTTTTGGGTGCAAGACTAGTATCTTGGCAGTGCAAGAAGCAAACCACAATGTCCTTATCCACAACAGATGCTGAGTACATTGCTGCTGCAAGTTGCTGCTCTCAGGTTCTATGGATTCAGAATCAAATGCTGGACTATGGGGTAACCTTTCTTCACACTCCAATCTTCATTGACAATAGCAGTGCTATTAGCATTGTTAACAATCCAGTCAAGCACTCCAAAACAAAGCACATTGAAATAAGGTATCACTTTATTAGAGACTGCAATGAAAAGAAGCTTATTCAAGTTGCTAAAGTTCATACTGATAACCAGTTTGTTGATCTATTCACTAAAGATTTTGATGTGGGTAGATTCACTTTCTTGGTCACAAGTGTGGGCATGATCAACTCTGAATGAACTCATGTTTAAAAAGTGATTGTATACCTGTTATTTGGTTATTTTTGGTGCTACTAATCATCTTTCTCAGGAAGTGTATTGCCCTGCTCAGACTATCACAAGCTTCAATAGTGTAAGTATGGTTAATACTACTCTCAGTTAATACTGCTCTCAGTTAATACTGCTAGTTAGTTAATACTGCTAGTGGTTAATACTGCTCTCAGTTAATACTGCTAGTTAGTTAATACTGCTCTCAGTTAATACTGCTAGTTAGTTAATACTGTTGGTGGTTAATACTGCTCTCAGTTAATACTGCTAGTTAGTTAATACTGCTAGATGGTTAATACCGCTTCTTTCCCGAATCATATAAATGCCCTCTTTGCCCGCCTAAAAGCTCATAACGACTCTTTGAATACTTTTCATCTTCTCTCTAACCTTTTGCTCTTAAGCACCTAGTGAGTTTCAGTCCAGAATACTCAAGCTCGATGGCATCAATGGCGTTTATTGATGAACACAACGAGATTGCAATGCTTCAAAAGCCTAAGCAGGCTGCTGGATTTCATCAAATAGTCGATTTTCTCAAGTCCAGTCATATCGCTCATGCTCTTACAGTGTCACCATCAATCTACATTGAGCACCAGAAGCAATTTTGGACCAATGCCACCGCTATTACTGAAAATGGTGTGAAGGTTATCAAGACAAGGGTGTGTGACAAACCCTTGACAGTTTCTGAAGAGGTAATTCGCATCAGTCTACGTCTAGACGATGCCTCAGGTATCACATCTATCTCTAATGATGATCTGTTTTCCACTCTGACTAGAATGGGGTATGGAGGTCCATTGGGTGTTTTCAAGTTCTCCAAAGCTAAATTTTCTCCCCAATGGCGTTTCTTTGTCCATACCCTTATGCATTGTATTTCTAGAAAGACTACTGGATGGAGTAAGTTCAGTAGTACCATTGCTTATGCTTTGGTGTGCTTGTCCACTGCCAGAAAGTATAATTTCTCAAAAATGATTTTCAATGACCTTGTGTCAAAATTGGGAAATAAAAAGAGTTTCTATATGTACCCAAGATTTGTCCAGGCAGTTATAACCACTGAATTGAAGGATATGCCTCAATTTGATGAGGTATATGTACCTAAAATCCCCAAGGGCAAGGTCTTTTCAAATATGAAGAGATCTGCCATGATCTCGGAAGGAGTTGACACCCCATTGTTCTCTACAATGATGGTGGTGCCCCACAATCAAGAAGGTATGGCATCAGGGTCAGAGCCCTCACTAGACCATCCCACTGAGAGCCAATCCCAACCTTCAATCACTATATCAATTCCTCAGTCCCTTCTTCAAAAACCAACTTCACCCATCACCAATACTTACATAAGGAAAAGGGTAAATAAGGCTCCTTCCCTTCTTGTACCTTCACCCACAAAGACTTTAAGCCCTCTAATGGAGAATTCTCCATTAGAGAATATCTATAGGGAAACCACAGGGGTGTCTCCCAACCCCAATGAGGTGCTCACTGAGGAGATGCATGAGCATATGGGTGAGAAGGCTGCCACTACTCCTGCTAGCACAGAGGAGGACAGTGGTAACATCAATAAGACCTCCCCCATGGCAACTTTAGGTGAGCAATCATCCAAAGGTCCCAGGTGCCAAGAAACCAAGGGGGTGGAGGGTGCTTCTGCTAGGCAGAAGACTTCCACTACTAAATGTTCCAATGATCCTTCAAAAGAGGGTAACACTCCTGGAGAAGGTGAGGATAGATATAACTACCAAGAATTGATGGATACAATGGGCAACATTAATCTAGATGTCATCAAACAGGGAGCCGATATAGAAGAAATGAAGTTGGTAATTCTGTCTCAACAAGTGCAGATTACCAAACTGAAGAAGCTAGTGAAGAAGTTGGTGCAGAAAAGGAAAAGAAAACAGTTTGTCTTGAAGAAGAGGGCAGATGCTTTCAAAAAGGGGGAGAAACAGGATGAAAAGGAGAAACTCAGTCCTAGTGGTATGGAAGCACAATTTGAGGGGGAGCAGAATAGGGAAAAGGAAAACAAAGAGGCAGAAACTGTTAAACAAGCAACAGTAAATGAAAAAGCTCAAGCAACAGTAACAGGACTATCTGTTGAAGAATTAGAGATTGCAGAAACTTTGGTAAAAGCTAAGAATGACATTCCCAAGGCTACTCAAAAGGCCAAGGGAGTGGTCATTAAAGAAGGAGGTCTTGTGCAGAAAAGCAAAGAAATCAGTGAGGCATAATTGAAGAAGAAAGGAAAGGCTAAGATGGTTGAACCTGAACAACCTTTAAAGCAGAAGAAACAGATAGAGCTAGATGAAGAAGTGGCAAAACAACTTCAAGCAGAGATAGAAAAGGAGGAACAATTCCTATCAGAAAAAGACAGAGAGCTTGCACTGGATATGGCTAAAAAGCTCAATGAAGAGTGTCAAAAGAGCATGCAAACTGCAGTTGAGGCCAAGAAAAGTATAGTAAAATCAACCAAGCACAGGCTGCCTTCAAAGATTCAGAAAAGACAACCCTCTAAGACCTTTTTGGCCAATCAAGAAAGAAGAAAAATGATAAACTTTCTGAGAGGCTCAATTGGTGTAAAAGGAGAGATGTTTGCTAACATGGCATACAACATAGTTGAGGAGCTATACAAAAAGGAAATGGCAAAGCTTCAAGGGGACTCCTCTCAAAGGGAAGAAGCTGAAAGAAGGATGAAAGAGAGGCATGATCTCAACATCCAACAACCCTTCCCTGAGGAAACCACTCCTTCAAAGGAAAAGGATGAAGAAAAGAAGGAAGAGCCTGTTGTTGTGGAAGTTAAATCTGCAAAGAGAGTGAAAACTCTAGCCTCCAAGAAACAGTTCAAAAAGCCAAGGATTGAAGAAGCAAAAAAAGAGGCAGAACCATCTGTTGCAGGTCATACAGAGCAATCAAGTCAAAGTGCACAACAACCAAGTCAATCTAATGTGCATTTTGAGCTTTACATGAATGTAACAGATGATGAACCAGTACAAGCTGATCCCATTTCTATGAAAGCACCTGAAATCATCTTTTGGGATATCCTGGAAGATCAAAGAAAGAAATACTTCAGGATTAAGAGAATGGGAGACATATATGAAGTGTATTCTACTTGGGGGAGAATCATCAGAAGCTGTTCAAGATCAGATCTAGAAGAGATGTTTAAAGTTGGAATGAGTCTATATGAAAAGGATCTGACAGGAGAAGACATGAGCTTAATCAGATTAGCCATGGAGTACTTGTGTATGATGTTTGATCCTAGCAAAGTTCAACATGTGATCAGAGATTTGCATCTAAAGAATAAATTCCAAAGAATAGAAAACTGGATGATATTTGAAAGGTGTGGAGTCTATGTCATCACTGTAGACAGAGCTTATCATGAGTACTACTTGGTTGATAAGATCTATGATCACAGCAAGGGTAAACTGCAAGCAATGTTGAATGCCAAGCTTACATGTTCAAAGGATTCAGAAATGGCAAAGATTGTGGTAAGAAGAATCATCAATCAAAGCTTGGGTTTGGATCCTAATCTAGGGGTGTAAACCTAGGTTTTGAAAGTATCTTGAAGATCTTATCTGAAGAACTTGACTTCTCTTTCTAAAAGTCAAGTTATGGGGAGATTGTTGGGAACTGAAGATTTGCTTAAGTATGATTACTACTGCTGAGACAGATTACTACTGCTAATCAAAGTTAATACTGCTTGAATAAGTTACTACTGCTAAACAGAATTAGTGTTGCTGGAGATTAGTACTGCTCAGAGTGGTTAATGCTGCTACAACTTAATACTGCTTATGAGATGAAGACTCAGTATGGAATAAAGACAGGTGTATAGAAGACTTGCTAAAAAAAGGAGATAATTATGGACTGAAGATCAATTGTATTTTGATAATTATCTTGTATTATGTCTTGTATAAATAGTATAGAAGTCTTTGATAGAATTAACTTTTGATTGATAAGTTTTTAGAGAGAGAATTAATCTCAAGGTTTTTAATCCTAGTTCTAGAGAAATAAATTCGTCTTGGTGAGTCTGTTCATCAAGATTGAGGTTTTTGTTTTAAAGCTTGTAACTTTAATCATTCAATAAAGTTTACAAGTTGTGATTTCCGATTCACTGTTACTTTGATAGTTGAATATTAAAGTATTATTCCGCAACTCCTTTAATATTGTTTCTGAGTTCATTATTCTTGTTAAGAATTAGATTCTGACACTTCTACTTTTTTTTAGAGTACATTTTAAATAGTTGGTAGAGCAACCAAAAAACCTCTAAGATTTCAAGTTTAACTGCGGCTTTAACCAAAACGCAATCATTTAAAGTATTTCCAACAATTATGCTAAACTAGAGATTTTCGATATTTAAAAACCTTTTGTGCTCCGACAATTATACTAAACCATATGATAAAATAAATAAAAGAAGATAGAAGGGTAAAATCTTCAAATTTAGAGAAATCTGTAAAACTTAATATAGGAAATTAATATATTATTTTAATTGTTTTCACTAATAAATTTGAATATGTTGAATTTTCTATAAAGTTTTTTTTAAAATGTATTATAATAATGAATTTACAGTCAATAAGGTTGTAGCCCAGTGGTCGGTAACATCCTGGGAAGGGTAAGGGGTGAAAGCCTTACTACCTGGGTTCGAGTCCCGTGGTGATCAACTTGAGACATCCGATTCAGGCGGGCCCTTTGGGCCGGGTCTGGATCGAGGGGGGGATTAGTGGGTGGCACCCTTAAGTGGGAGCCCGATACCTCCTGAAAGCGTAGCCGAGTGGGTGGAAACTTTCGAAAGTTGTCTTTCAAAAAAAATAATAATGAATTTACAAAATATTTTAATAATGAAAGTAATAATAAAATTGCTAAAATAGTAGAGGGTTTAATGTACTTTTTCTTTAGAAACTTAAATTTTTCGTACTCTGTTTTAAAAAATATTATTATTACATAATCGTTAACTAAAATGCAGGGGCGGACCTAGCCTTCCCAAGGGGGGTCCCGTACACCCGCTTAAGTTCGCTTCGTAAGAGTGAATTTTTTTTCGGTACGTACGGTACACCCGCTCAACTACAGGGGGCACTCCGTGATATATACGTTTATGAGGGGTGAAAGGTGCTCAAGTCCCAAAAAAACCAAAATTTACTATCGAAATCAACCAAAAAATCGAAAAAATCTCTTGAAATCAATAAAAAAAAACCAAAAAATCCCTCGAATACACAAAAACCAAAAAAGTTCATCGAATCAACACAAAAGATTAAAAAATCCCTCGAAATCAATCAAAAATATAAAAAGTCCCCCAAATAGGGGAATTCGGCTAAAAACACATCGACAACAATTTATTAAGCTTTTCGTTTGTACATCCACCCGCTCACCTAAAATCCTGAATCTATCACTGTAAAACATGTACATTATTTTCAAAGAAAGATAAGACACGAAAGCATCGACATCTCTCAGATTATCAAAAATTAAAATAAATAACAATAATATCTTACTGGAAAAGATATAAAGTTGGAAAAGATATTCCACAACCCATGTTTCAAAGAAAATCATCAAGAAACACCTTTAAAGAAATTTAAAAAAAAAATCAATATGAAAAAAGGGACATTTAGGAGGAGACAAAGACAAAAGCAGCATATCCTGCATCAATCAATCCACTTCTATATTGTATAAAAATTTCAAATTTACTTCACTTTTCTTGGTCCAAAAGTCCAACAATGCACATAGTATTTGCAAGTAAAGTAATGCAATTGCAAACCCAAACAGACAAATCCCCAAAAAGAATCCCATGTAAAAAGATTCCTCAAATCCCCAAATATAAAAATATAAAATATAAATATAAATCCATGAATAAAAAATTTAATAATATAACTGTGCTTCTTTTACCCCACCAAAAATGAAACCCAACACCTCCTTTTGCTTCTGGTTCAGTATTTTGATGGATCATGGATGGATGGATGGATTCAGATAGCTCTTAATCAGTCAGAGCCAACCTTGGTTTTGCTTCTGTACAGGACCTTCTTCTTCTTGGAGGTTTGGTTGTCGAAGGTTAGAACCACTTTGCCCGGTTCACCGCATTTGAAGCTTCCACATATCACTGGCTCATCGGTCGTGGCTGCAATCTTTCTGGACTTTTGCACGATAACGGTGTAACCCTCTTCGGTTGCAGGCACAAACTCCGCTCCATATGTTATTTCGTAGTAGCCCATGACTCGGGCCTCCCATACCAATGTGCAAGTCTGCAAAATTTTTTAACAAAATTCCCACATCAAGAAAAGTATGATTTCATCTAAAGAGTGTTCTTAAGTTCTAGCAACATTCCCACATTAAAAGAACACCATATTTGATCAAACGTCTGCACAAAATTCCCACATGAGAAAAAGCCAAAATTTAATAAAAATCACTGTATCAAGCCTGCATAAATGTTTTAACAAAGTTTCCACATGAAAAAAGAAACCATAATTTCATCAAAATCATTCAAAAGACTTTGTTACGAAGTATCGTATCAGGATTCCCACATGAAAAAAACCATAATTAGATTAAAATCATTTAAAAGAATCTGTTGTGTGTTACTGTATCAAGTCTGCAAGATTTATTCTCACATTAGAAAAACCATAATTCCTTCAAAACCCATCAAAATGCTCTGAATTAATCAGTCCCACATTAGAAAAACCATAATTTGATTGAAACAATTCAAGATCTGTTCTTAAGTTATCGAATTGAACCTGTACAAAATTTACCAAAACTGATCTGAATTGATCATAATTTTACCAAAACCATAATTCCCTCAAAACCCCTTTAAAAAATGCTTTGAATTGATCATTCCCACATTAAAAAAACCATAATTTGATTGAAACAATTCAAGATCTGCTCTTGAGTTTATCGAACCTGTATAAATTTTACCAAACTTCCCACATAAAAGAAATCCATAATTTGATCAAAATCAGTACCTCAGGAGCAGGGAACTCGATGGTGTGTTTGGTTGCAGGCTTGATGATCTCTTCTGTGACCGAGTCAGTGGAGGCGAATTCTTGATCGCCATCCCTGCTAAGCCCACCGTATTGAACTGGAACAAGCTCAGGTGCTATGTATCTGAGATTCATCAAATCAATTCAAAACTTAGATTCATATAATATATGTCACTTTGATGGCTAAAAACGAACAATTGGAGGTAGAGATTATGGAAGGAAACTGACTTGAAGAGGGTTTCAGCAGTCTTTGATGGGCCAGCAAACACAAACTTGCTCTTGGTTCTTTGGGTGAAGAAAGGATTAATCATCTTATAGAAAGCCAGGTACCACCATGGAACATTGATGAACACCTTTAAAACAAAACAAACATCTCAAAATCAGAACTAGAAACCCTAAACCATCTATCAAACACCTGGTGTGCAGAGGCCAAATAAGTGAATAAATTTGAACAATCCTTTGGAACAAAAGGGATAAAAGGATAATTCAATTAAGGAATATAGCATCAAAAGAATTAAGAGAGAATTTTGATTTATATACCTGTTTGGCGACGAATTCAGGGTAATTATCTTGGAGTAATTGGAGAGCTTGGTTGGTGGCTTGACGGAGTTCTCTCTTGAAAGGTCCGGGAGAGTTCTTGAGATCGTTTACTTGAACGATTGTGCAAATTCCATCTGGACTGAAATCGAGCTTTCTGATGCTTTTCTCCAGAAACTGAATCCTCCAACGGAGGAATTTGGTGCGTTTCTCTTCGTCGGAGAAGGTTTCGTGATACAATTCCTTGTTTTGGTACTCACCGTAGGCGTTGTAGCAGACTGGATGACCTTCTTTGTCGACTCCATGCATGTAAACCACTTTGTCTTGCTCCGTTCCCAGATCTTCTTCCAGCAACGATTCGATCCCGAACTCCTTTCGCCATGCCACCACGTTTTTGAGCATCGTGAAGGCGTCCTTCACCTTGAAGTCTCTTGCTCGGAGGAATTTCAACAGAACGACGTCGCTACGCTCATCCGCGAGCAAGGGAATCCCCCAGATCGAGACCTCTTCCGGTGGAGGTGGAGGCACGGCTGGTGTTTCCTCCGTCGCCGCCTCTGGTGGCGCTGTCTGCTCAGTTTCGTCGGTCTTCGGTGGCTCACCGGAGGCGGTTACTGCTACGATCGTTTCCTTAATCGCTTCGATCTTCTTCGCTCCGTCTTCATCAACACACGTTTCAACTTTCTCGACTACCTCAGTCACTTCCTTCACCGGTTCCGGCAAGTCGGCCGCCGGTTTCGATGGCGACGCGGTGGTTTTCTCTTCTTCTTTGCATTCAACCGCAGGTTCCGACGGCTCCGCCGTCGCCGGTGGAGTAGTCTTCTCTTCTTCCTTGCACTCAACCACAGATTCCGACGGCTCCGCCGTCGCCGGTGACGGAACCGAATCATCCTTCACAACCGTCTCGTCACAAGCCTTCTCTCCTCCTTCAACGTCCTTAACCTCTTTCTCCTCCGCCGCCTTCTCCTCCGTCGCCTTCACCGCCACCGGAGGAGCGGTGAACTCATGCTTATTAAGCGCCTCCTGAACCAAAACTTTCAGTTCATCCAACGCCTTCTTCTGCGGATCCGGAAGCTCACCGGCGACATTAGATTCCTCCTTAAACGAAGCCGATTCAGAAATCTTCTCCTTCTCCACTTCCACACCTTTGACTTCCTCCTCCGCCTCCGGCGGTCCATCTTTCTCACAAACAACACCGCCGGCGACGGCGGTTGTCGATTCAACCTTCTCCGCCTCTGGAACCACGGCAACTTCAGCAGCGGCTGCCGGAGCCTCCGATGATGCCGCCGCCGTCTTCAACGTCTCTTCAGCCATGGATAACAACAACAAATTTCGATCTGAAAATTTGCTCAAAAATTGAGGGTTTGATGATTTTTGAGAGTGGTGGTGAGTGAGGGTTTGAGGTGTGGGGGGAAGGGGGCTTTAAAATCAATGAGAAGAGCGGTTTGGGGTTTGAAACAGTCTGTCGTTTTTTTCTTTTTTTTTTTAAATTTAATTATTTTAATTTTTAATTTCCAGCTCAGCAACAGTGTAATAAACGTGGGACCCGCCAATATTGTTCCCAACCGTTATTTGACAACTCAGCGATGTACTGTATAACGAGAGTCTTTTCTACGTGGTATGGTGGGTGGAATTATCGTGTGTGATTGATGGCCGCTACCCTACCTTAACTCCCGACCGTTGGATTGGGGTGGGCCGGCAATCCTTCATATTTCTAACTTCATTTAAAACATCGATCAAGAGAAAGGGTGCTCAAAAAAACAACTAACTAGCTGTTTAGTTGGTTTTTCAATTAAGTTCTATATGGATAAAGTTGTTTGTGTGGATTAATCTGTCTGTATAGATTTAGAATGTTTTTATTTGAAAGAGTTTTTTCATAGATGGAATGAACGTGTTTTTTAATGGGAGGGATTGGTTTAGAAAAAACTTGGCTTTCTGCATAAAGTTTCCCCTTAAAATCTTACTGAATAAGCCACTTTCTATATCATTAAGCCACTACCAAACAGTCATATATAGCTGACTGAATAAGCTGTGAGTCTCATTAAGCTCATTAAGCTGTTAACAAACAGGCCTTAACTCGATCAACACAACTCAAAAAAACGTAGAAAAAATCAACTCAAGGTAACCCGACATATAATCGATATAAATTTAGGATAACTCGAATCTATTGGGTTAGGCCCAAAGTAACCCGACCAACCTCATAATAAAGTTTTATCGACTTCTTTAAAATTATTTGTATTTCTCTTTGATAAGTATAACTTACAAAAAAACAACAACTCGGCAATAACGAGCAATTGAACTAATAAGAGGACATTATTGAAAAGTTAAATTTAATGCATAAATATTTGATGAATTTATATATTCTTTTGAATGATTGATCATGTTTGAAAGGAAGATTTCCTTATTTTTTCAATGTTGTCTTTACTTTGTTGAAAGACAACCCGACCGAGTTGGATTGGGTTGCATTGGGTTGAAATTTTTTAAACCGTCAACATTGAGTTTGGTTGTTCAACTACCTTCAACCCGATCAACCTAACCCGTGAGCACCCCTACTCAATAACATCTCCAACAATTTTTCCAAAATTTCTACAAAATGGGAAAATAATATTCAAAATTTTCAAAAAAAATTATATCCACCTTCAAATGATTCCCTATCTTGGAGATAAATTATTGACTATGTTATTAAAATATTCTATATGTTTAATAAAATGTTAATCCTCTAACCTAAACAGTTAATTTCAAAGTTTCCTATTAGTGGGATATAATAAAATAAATATTTCTCTATATTGGTTATCATTTTTTAGAGATATCTCAAAGTTTGGAGAAAATTACACCATCTCTCCTATTTTCTCCATTTTGGAGAAAGTTTTGGAGAAAGTTTTGGAGAAGTTGTTGAAACAAAAAGTTGCTCAAAACCTCCATTTTCTCCATTTTGGAGAAATAGTTGGAGATATTCTTATATTTCTATCTTCGCTTAAAACATTAAGGGATATTTGACATTTGTTGAATCGTTTGGTGTAAAATAATTAAGTGGTTGAAATGATTGTTTGGTAATTGTTCATAATGAAATAGGGCATTGAATGACTAAGAGAGACCAAAAGATATAAATCAATCGGAGGGTTTTAGAACTATTAAGAGACATTTTTTTTTGCCAAACAAGATTTACTTTTTTGCAATTCAGATATTACCACTTAATGGAACTATTTAGAGATAAACAAACAACTCTAAACATATAAATTTAAAGGTGTTTGGTTAGAGATATTAAGAAGTAACTAATGGGAATTAAAATGAAAGAAAATGCGTTTGGTTTTATATAATATAATATGTCTATTTCCCTAAAAGCCTAAATTATTATTCTTTGTTAAATTAGTAGGAATAAAATTCATTCCTATTTTATTTCCATTTTCATTTCCCTTTATTTTAATTTAATTTTTTGATGTTGAAATTAATTTAAAAAACAAGAGTAATCATAAAAATTAACTATTTCGAGTATTTATGTCAGAAAATGTGAAAATGATTTTTTGTAACATTTTTATAAAGTTAAATTTGATTTTCATATTGTTTTTGAAGTATTGGTAATCAAGTTTAAGATGCAATGAAAACCTGTTATTACTTGTCACAAAAATAAATTATGACAAATTAATCATGTTTTATATACGAAACCATGTTCAATTTGTGTGATAATGAGTTGTATAATATTCATAAACAAATTATATTTAATGTTTATTCTTTAACTTTAATTTATTGATGATCTTATTAAATATTTAAGAAGATATTTTGATATCCATAGTTATTGTTAAATATTTAATCGAACACCATTCTAAGGGACTGTTTGACAGTTGTTGAATGATTTACTACAGAATGATTAAGTGGTCTGAATTATTAAGAGGTTTTTATGATATAATGTAAAATGAAATATGGTTGTTTGCTAATTGTTCATAACGAAATCAGGGCTCTTAATGGTTAAGGGAGGGTCAGGATACAAAATCATTAAGAGGATTTTGGAATCATTAAGAGGCAACAATTTTTTTTGCCAAACAAGATTTACCTCTTAATGATTCAGATGTTGCCTCTTAATGGAACCATTAAGAGGTAAACAAACAACCCCTAAGTAGGAAACTTTAAATTATATGAGTATTTAATGAAACTTGTTTTTTTCAATAACAATATATTGACTTAAACTTGATTAGCGACCATAGTTTTAACATATAATTTCTAGATAATTTTGATTATGTAAAGTAATAATTAACGTATATTGAAAATAATAAACGTTATTTAATTTTTTGTATATAAAACTATGGATGAATAAAAAATTAGCACTCCTTCCATTTTTGTAAATAATTCCATTTTCTATTATTTAAAAATACTTTATTTTTTAATTATATAAATTTAGATTTTATTATATTTTGGCTATTAAAAAAGGAATTAAAAGTTTAGTTATGTGACTCCACCACTCTCCACCTATCCTCTCCCTCCCCTCTCAAATCCAATTAATTCTAAAAAAAAAAAAATCATTTATGAGATTGCATAAATAATTTCTTTGGTAGGTAAATAGAACTGAATTGAACACAACTAAATTAAATTGGATTCATAGTCTATGTAGTGTTTTAATAATAGTGAACTTCTTTTTCATTAATCCTTGATTTTCCATAAAATACGTTTTGTTTGAACTTTGAAGGACGAGACAAATCATATATGTGTTGAGTTATCTATTCAAATATATGTATTAAGTTGTCTGTATGAATAAATGTTTGCTTGAAAGACGAAATACTGATGAGGTTGAAGAAGACAAAGATAGAAGATTGGTTAATTTTGGAGAATTTCTGGTACCACAAGAAACAGGGGTTTTATCAACGACTTTTGTCGTCGCTAAGAGTCAATTTATCGTCCAAAAACAGTTTATAGAGACGACATGTCGTCGCAATAGCCTCTTGCTGAAACATCTTGTCGCAAAAGGCCCGTCGATGAAACTCAGTTTTCTAGTATGTGGCTTAATGGGGACAGGTCAGAGGTCTAGACTATTCGCTTAATGATTAAGCCATAAAGAAACAATATTTTTTTTGAACGACAAGTTAACTCACACACACGTTCCAGCGGTATCGGACCTCCATTACGGACAATCCCACTAATCCGCTGCGACGACTGAACCCGACCGGCAGGGTAGAGGGTCCCATAGACTAGACCCACCCGAACCGGTCCCGGCCCCGACCCCAAAGGACCAGACCCAGAGTCTGGATATCTCAGAAGAGTGTCACTCGTGAGAATCGAACCTGGGTAGTGTGGCTTTCACCCCACACCCCTCCAGGATGTTACCTATCCAACTGAGCTAACCCCCTTTGATCACAAAGAAACAATATTGACCGTTAAGTTGTATGTAAACAACCCCTATCTTTCATAACCAACTCATTTGCATATTCTTTCGATTTTTGGAGAAAAAGTTAGAAAATGAAAATGGAAAAGGTTGGAAAAATGAAAATTGAAGGGACTATTTATGTAATTTGGAGAAAAAGTTGGAAAATAGATCCATTAGTATTTTGGTTGAGGGGATGAATTATGTAATTTAGAGATAATCGAGGAGTATATACACAAATTATACTCTGTCAAATGATTGAGTTGTTGTTACCATATATATAATGAATATCGTCCCACCAAACTTTTCTAAATTCATAGATTTTATAAAGATTAATCATGGGTTGTCGAATCTTTCTTGTATTCCTTTTAAACCTAACAAAAAAAAATATATATATATATATATATATATGTAGAGAGAGAGAGAGTATCGGGTTCCAATAGGGGTGGAACTATGTATATCCGAGCAGACTCCCATACAACCGCTCAACTTATTTTTTGTAAATATGATTTTTTTTTTAAGTTTGAAAGATGTACTTGATAAACTTTGAGGGGTGATCCGATATATTATAAAATATATAGAACATCAACCTAAAAAGCGGAAGAAAAAAATGTTTTGAAATCAACCAAAAAACTAAAAAAAATTCTCAGGATCAACAAAAAGACTTTAAAGCCCTTCGAAATCGATCAAAAAACCTAAAAATCTCTTGCAGTCAGTAAAAAAAACTTTAAAAAAATCCTCGAAGTGGTGAAATTATGCTAAAAACACACCGGATGACTTTGCGGATCCACCTTAAAGGTGCATTTGCTCATAAAATCCTAGGTCCGCTATTAGCTTCAAACGAGAAAAAATAACTAAATAAGATAACACAATAGCATCCAAACACATGTGATTTTGCATTAAACTCATGGACGTACCTGGTGTGGTGGCTACGATGGCACGTGCCACTGTATCATTTCTCAGGCAAAGGATATAAATTTTTTGGTTCGTGAAATGTGCAACTGTATCGTTTTGGAAGGTGATATCGTATTATTTTGAAAACTTGAAGAAGGTGCAACCTTACCTCGTAATCAAACAAAAAACAAAAACACTTGAAATGAACCAAAAAACCAGAAACAAAAAATTTTGAAATCAAACAAAAAAACCATAAATATTCTTTGAAATCGATTAAAAAAGCTTAAAAATCCCTCAAAATCAAGCAAAAAACTTTAAAAATCCCTTTAAATGGTGGAATTAGGCTCAACACATTAGGCAACATCGAACGTCGGTAAAAAAATTAAGACACGTTGATAAAAACCATTTTTTATAATTATTTTTTGTCTATATTATATGATGTCACCATATCAAAAAATTTATGTGACAAACTGAGTTTATATGTTATGGCAAACCCAAATTTGCCATAACCTAAATCGTTTTGGTCCTAAACTGAAAACACAGTTTGGGACCAAAGCGATTTAGGTTGGTCAAGTTTTTAGTTCCAGTTGAGTCTCGCAAACCCATTTGGCAATAAGGCATGGGCTTTTAGGGATCCTTTAAAAATCATCGGTTTGAGTTGTACAATGCAACTATTGATTTTCCTGGTTGTTCTCTAGAACCATTGTGATCTATTAAGGTACGCACAAGCTAACTCATACATCTATGGTTAAAAAAAAGGACCTAAATCAATGTTAAATTATGATGAAAAATATTTCAATCGGTCTCTATATTATTGAATATAACATTGTTTTATCATTTTGCCATAAATATTTATACTTTTAAATATGCAAATTTATTATATGTAATTTTAAATATTGGTCTCAACTATTAAAAAAAGTACATCTAAAAATATTACTTTAAATACTCATATTTATTACTTGACACCTATAATTTATTAGAGGGAAATTAACCACAATAACCAATTTATTCAACCAACTTCATTTTAGCCGCTTGTTCAATTAAAGTACTATTTTAATCAGAGCTTACGTAATTTTTTTACGCATTTATGTAACCTCGATTTTCTGATTAAACAAAAAAAAAGGAAAAAAATCTTTATGTAACTTTGCGTAACGATTCACATTTGTGTAAAAACTTTTTTTTTCCTTTTTAATAATAATTTGAAGACATTTACATAACTCCAGGTAAAATAACACTTTGATTTCAAATGTAGCTAAAAAGTGAAGTTGGTTAGAAGATTGATTAATTTGATCAATTTTTATTTATTTGAAATTTAGAACAATTTAGAACACCAAAGTGGTAACTAGGAGCATTGGGGCAAACCATTCATACTTATGGTCATACTATATACATGCATGTATGATAATCTATCTATATACATACATACATATGAATATAATTATATATATATATATAGAGTGTGTGAAAGATTTAAATTACATTTTTTATAATAGTTATTCACATGTGAAACTGTAGTCCATCACATCTGATACTAAATTAGACGCGAGTAACATTTGGCATGACCTTATGTAATATACCAAGTCATCCGACACCACCAATATCACATGTATTATCACATATAATTGATTATCATAAAATGATGTTCTCGCGCTTTTGTAAAATAAAGAAATTTTCCTTTGAACATATATAATAATTCAACAACTTATTTTATGATTATTGTATAATTTAAAATTCCAAACGCTTTAAACAATTAGTTAACAAATTTAAGATTTTCCATGAAAAAATAAAAATAAGTACTAGATATAATATTTTTTTAAAAACAGTTCTATTTAAATATTAATTTTTAAATGACAAATTATATTAAAACATATTCTGATATTTTGGAAATTTATCCACTAGTAAATGTCTCATTAAAAGATACATGTTTACAAAATATCTATTTAATCTTTATATTAATGTGACGATGACATATCGTAAATGAAAATTATCGTATTTTTTTAACATATTTTCTAAATAATAGACATATTTTTTTCAAAAAATATAACCCCTTAAAGATTATTTTAAAAATATGTTCCTAAAATATAAACTAAATAAAAAATACTGTCTTTTTATACAATCTGTAATCTATACTATATTATAAAACACGGATAAAAAACTCTTAAAAACAACTGTTAAAGCTTAATGTACCGCTATTTAATGTTAATTACTTAAAACTTAAATAAAGAATGAAAACTTCAAATCTTTTCTTATTTAATCCATATCCCTAACAAGTTTACTTCAACTACCCTAAAATCACTCCCTGCATAGTTAAATACAGAATAAAAATCAAATTTTAAATATAAAAAATCTAAAATATAATTAAAAAAATCTAACATAATATTTAATGTTTATTTTATATATAAAACATTATATTATTAAGCCTAAATTAAACAAATTTATAAAAAAAAATATTATCACTTTCTCAAAATCATCCAACTTCGTACTGTAAATTGACAAAAAAAACATTAAAATCTTGAGGTATTTCGTCGTATTGCGAAAATACGCTTCTAGTAATATAAATTCATGTAATAAGTGCACCTTTAAAATAGGAAAAAAAAATAGAAGAGAAAAAAAAATCTTTAAATTTAAAAAAAAAAGTGAGAGAATATAATTAATGTAATCACCAATGTTTTAAAACCCGGATCGACCCGGCCGGTTCAACCGGTTGAACCGGGAACCGGTCGAGAGACCGGGTCAACTATCACCGGGTTTTTGGGGATTTATGAACCGGATCGAACCGCCGGGTTTTTGAGAAAACCGGTAAAAACCCGGGTTGACCCGGTTAAAAAAATAATTTTTTTTTTTGTGTTTTTTTTTATTGATATAAAATTTGTCGTTATGTGTTTTTTTAATGTTTTTGGATTGATGTAAACTTTTTGTTATGTGTATTTTTAATGTTTTAACTTGTGGACATCAAATTATTGGTTTTATATATATACATATATAGAGGGAGGATCATGCGAGAAGTTAAACATTTTGCGAGAAGGCAAGAAGTGTTTAATCATATATGATTACACGGCTTGTAAGTGTGTTTAATCATGTATTATTAAACGTTTATGTATTGCCAATATAACATGTGTTTAATCATATATGATTAAGCTTGTGTATCATATATGATTAAACACTTATCGCCTTATCGCAAAATGTTTAGCTTCTCGTTTGAACTTTTTTAAGGGTTGTAAAATATTCTTCCACTATATATATATATATATATATATATATGTATATGCTTCAACAGGAATCACACAAGGGTATATATATATATATATATATATATATATATATATATATTGGAAGGATATTTTGCAACCCTTAAAAAGGTTGCAACACTTGCAACCCACATCTTAACCGTTGGATTTATGTTCGACGGTTATTTTATTTTTATTTTTCTCTTTTTTTAATTAAAAATATTGGGCCCCATATCTTTTATAACCGCCGATCATGAATCCGACAGTTAAGATTTGGGTTGCAAAGTTTGCAACCTTTTTAAGGGTTGCAAATTAAACAAACCCTATATATATATATATATATATATATGCAAGAAAATGAAAAATACATAAAATTTCTTGAAACCGGGTCAACCACCCGGTTGGACCGTGACCCGGTCACCACACCGGGTCAACCTTAAAACCGGGTTTTAAAACATTGGTAATCACTTTAAAATAAATTGGTAATTTGGTTAAAATGACAGGCTGTCACACATTCCTTTTGAATGTTCCACGACCTGGATTCTATTCGTCAAAAATCTTCCCTAATATCTGCCGGCTTATTGTAATCTAAATATTACACTTTGACCCCTGAAAGTTTCACCAACTTGAAAAATAATCCCTTCTAGTTTGATATAACTCTAGAAATGTTAAATTCTTTTTTCTTTTTGACATAAAAGGTAACGACTTTATTGATGATGAGAATCATTACAAATAGAACTTGGCTCATTCAATAACCAAACCGAAGAACTAACACCTATGAAAGATACATCAAATAATTGAGACTCTCTAGTTGTGCAATTTCATTTGATTGAGCTAAGCTCATTTATTGTTTATATCTATACTATATTATAAAACACGAATAAAAATCTCTTAAAATACAAATTATTAGACATAAGGTACCATTATTTTATGCAAGATTTTAAAAATCTCTTAATTTACAAGTATCAAAGCACAAGATACATATTACTACTGCAGACTTCTAACACAAACCAATTTGATATGTGCAGAGCATTCATTTTACGCAGATATTTCCATATATCACTATTAGTTAATATATTATATTACTATAAATTTGTTTTAATTATATTATTAAATATGTAATTGGTTATTTTTTCTATATGTCATTAAAATATATAAGATAATCATTGAATTCTAACAAAATACTTATTTTTTTTATATAAAAAACATTATATTATTAAGCCTAAATTAAACAAATTTATAAGAAAAAACATTATCACTTTCTCAAAACCATCGAAAATCTTCGACAAAAAAACAAAAAATAAAATAAAATATTAAAATCGTGATGTATCTCGCTGCATTGCGCGAGTACGCTTCTAGTTTTCCTAAAATATAGATATGTAAGTGATGGGTTGAGTCCCGGTGAGAATGAAAGTTATGGTGAGAAGGGTAAGAAGGGATCTTCACCATTGAATGCACATTAGAATGGGATGCACTTGAGCAATCCACGTATCAAACACAATTCATGGGTTAAGACCATCTCCAACCAACACTAAAAACACAAAAATGAAGGTGTTTTCCTCTCCAATCCAACACTAAAAAAATGGAGGTCAATAAAGGTGACCTCTATATTTGAAGACCAATAAAGTAGCTCTATTAAACTAAATAATGATATTTTATTCAATTTTTATACATTTAAAACATAGATTAATAGTTTAATACATTAGATAATATTATTTTATTTTTATTATTATAATATTAAAGATGTTTTTAGTGTGTAGTTGGAGTTAGGGCTGTAAACGAGCCGAACGTTCAACGAACCGTTCGTGAACCGTTCGGCGAGAAGTTTGTTTATGTTTGTTTATTTAATAAATAAACAAAAATAAACAAACATGAACACATTTTTTTGTTCGTTTAGTTAAATGAACGAACATGAACAACAGTCTCGTTCGTTCAATTATGTTTGTTTATATATATAAATATATTTATACATTATGACATTAGTATGTAAAATCACTAATTAAATTACTTTTTTTATACCTTAAATTTACCCGTTTTTTTCATTTTATTATGTTATTATTTACGAACAAAATGATGAGTAACGGTGGTTGTTTATTTTTGTTCATTTGTGTTCGTTCATTTATGTTCGTTTAACTCTTAATAAACGAAAATAAACAAACATGTATTTTCATTTATTGTGTTCGTTCATTTGAGTAACGGTGGTTGTTTTTTTTTGTTCATTTGTGTTCGTTCATTTATGTTCGTTTAACTCTTAATAAACGAATATAAACGAACACGGACAAACATATTTTCTTAACGAACGAACATGAACACAGAAAATTTCATTCGTTTACCGTTCGTGTTCGTTCGGTTAAGTTAAACGAACAAACATGAACAAGTCTCCGTTTGTGTTTGTTCGATTCATTACAACCCGTTGGAGTTTGATTTTTTTTTTTTTTGGGACCGACCCATATTTAATGTTTTTTTTACACTAGTTGAGTTAAAGATATCCTAACTCTTCTTCTTCTTCTTCTTCTCATATGATTCTTGTTCGTATATTTGTAAGTGATTAAATGCAAATTGAAAATATCTAACACATAGATAAGAATATAATGAGTTGGGGTTGTAAGATTAGAGTGGACCTTGTTTGATTAATAAAAAGCAATCCAAAGTGAAAAAAGGGGCTTGTATTTCTTTGATGTCCCTTTCTTTAATTAAATTGGGATTATCTATAAATTTTAAATGCGTGTTCAACTTGACAACATATTTGGTATCTTAATTTATTGTAAATAAATCTAAAATTTTATATTTAAAGCTTGTTAATATCGTCATATTTATCTGTGGATCATCAATTTTATGTAAAATTAAATATTATTCTGTTAAAATATATGTAACAATAGACTCGAATAATGTAAATTTACCCATCATTTTGATAAATACAAGATTTTATACACGAGTCTTTTTTTTTTAAAAGGTATCCTAGGCCCCGACTAATCCCTGACAAAACAACCGACTGCGAAAGCATGCAGCCTTGAGATTAAACCCAGTGGCCACAAGGCGACTGCAGGGAATTTATACACGAGTCTTGTTGGGTGTTATTGATTTTTCTACAAGTCGTGTTAATTTCCTATATAAAAAAAAAAGAATTGTTTGATTCAAATGTATATAATAATAGACTCAAAATCAGTAATTTTAATCGATTGAATATCAAATTGTATAACTGAAAAAGAAAATTGGGATCATTTATGACCTTTAAGTTTCTTAATTGTTGAAAATGATGTTAAACCAATGTCCCGTCAATTTCTATGCCCCATCAATCGTAAGAATCAAATTTGGACAACAATGTTAATTCTGTATTTGAAGTAATTAGTATTATTTTTATTGTCTTTCTGCGTTTAACTCGGTTGGTAAAGGGGTCGAGTGACATTGTCCAGATACAAAACATATCCCGAGGTTGAATTTTATTTTTTACCTGAAAATACAACATACGTCGTTTAACTTAACGTAATTTAATAAAAAAAATTACACTGTTTTTGTAGTATTAAAATTTGTCGATACAAAAAAATAGTTGTATTTTGAAAACATTTTAACATTGGGGGTGTTAACGAGCCGAGTTGAGTTACAGGTTATTCAAGCATGGCTTGAAAAAATATTACCAAGCTCAAGCTTGATTTGAGCTCAAATAACTTTTCACAGTAGGGCTTGAGCTTAAACTCGAATATTTTTTCAATGTTCGAGTTCGAACTCGACACTCTTTTACAGGCATGAATTCGAGATCGACTAGTTCGCTTATTGGTTTGACAGCCCGACCTCTATAAATTTTATACTTTGATTATAAGATTTATAAACATGTTTGGCTCGAATGGCTCTGCTCTGCTCGACACGAAAAATTTAATCGAAAATTTTATGGAGCTCGACACTTTAACTTACACGAGTTTTAGTATATATTCTGAGATCGACCTGAGCTCGATAATTATTAGTCTCAAACTCAAACTACACCAAACTTGAATACCTCTAAAAACTCGACTAGTTAAAAGTTATATTTAAACTCTATCATCAATTTCAAAAACTCATAATCATGAAAATTAATCATGTATGAAATTTATCGTTATAAAAAAAAATCAAAATTTTAAATACGTTTAAATATTATAAAAGTAATTATATTCTAAAATTTATCATCATATTATTTTATTAAAAAATTGTCTCCCATCAAAGTAATTAAGTAATCACATGTCAACAATAGTTATCAAAAAGAATTGCCATTTTAAAAAAGTTATCACCACAAAAATGTATAGGTTTTTGTATTATTTATATTTATTTATATTTATATTTATATTTTATTATTTTGTAAATGCAAGTGATTTGGAAAAGTATAAACAATGTCAACATTGCTGAATTAACACGTCGACTCGATATTCTCCATCAAGTAATTTTTAAGTGAAATTGATGTTTACATAAATGATATAAAACACAATATCTATTTTATTTTGTCAAAACTTTTTTAGATAATATAAAAAACACAATATATATATATATATATACACACACACTAGAAACGTACTCACGCAATGCAACGAGATATATCATGATTTTAATGTTTCATTTTATTTTTTGTTTTTTTGTTTATTTACAGTACGATTTTGGATGATTTTGAGAAAATGATAATGTTTTTTTTTATAAATTTGTTTAATTTAGGTTTCATAATATAATGTTTTTTATATATAAAAAATTAAGTATTTTGTTAGAATTCAATGATTATCTTATATATTTTAATGACATATAGAAAAAATAACCAACTACATATTTAATAATATAATTAAAACAAATTTATAGTAATATAATATATTAATTAATAGTGATAAGGTTTGCATAAAAGGAAGGTCCTGCACATACCAAATTGGTGGGTGTTAAAAATCTGCAGTAGTAATATGTATTTTGTGCTTTGAAACTTGTAAATTAAGATATTTTTAAAAACTTGTATAAAATTATGGTACCTTATGTCTAATAATTTGTATTTAAGAGTTTTTTTTATCCGTGCTTTATAATATAGTATATATATAGATATATATAAATAATACTAAACCACACGAACCTAGTAATAAACACAAAGATTGAATATAAGTATTTGAAGGATATGATCTGTATAGCTCTGCACGGCCCTATGCTTCTACAAATGTGAAAAAGTCATGTACAAAAGACAAAATAATGCAACTTTCATTGACAATTATTATGTCTTGAAACAAGGCTAGAAATAAAGTCATTTTAGTTATTGTCAAACACGAAAGAGTTTTTTTGCTACGACTTAAAACAATTATGATAGCGTCCAACGAAATCAAAAAATAAGTGTCGAGACAAGTGGACACACAATTGATTTAGACGTAGTTGAATGAGGAGCAATTTGCTCCTAACAGGCACGGTTGATCAAATCACGTTTTAGTTCACTCTCATTCAGTTAGGAGTCGGTGGTAGAATTATTATCTCCCTCGTTTATTAAACCCTACTATAACTCGTGACGTGTCCACTTTTGACGACCAAGTTTGTATGTCTGTAATACAAACCATCATTAAAGGGTCGCCTACAAGGGTGTTCCAATATGAGATGAACTTTTACATTTTGTTTTATTCAGTCGATATATATAGTCTTGATACAAGTGTAACAATACATCCAAAAAGATTTAATGACCCCTGTAATGAAAGGTTACGACATAAACCTTATCTTGTCGTTGAATCAATGCTCAATAGAAAACACTTTTTTCGACTTTAGTGATAGAAATTTCAACATGTGCATAGTATTTTTTTATAGGTACTAGATTATGCAAAGACATTGCCCTTCTACACCTTTTCCTTACCTAACTATCATGACAGTTGCATCAACCGTTTATGGAGGTTTTGTATTATCCAAAACTAAAAATTAATTAAATTCTGATTTATTAAATGAGAAAAACCAAAATTAAATAAATAATTAAAATTGATTTTGAACTCACTCAAGGCCCAATCTATATCTATATGTTTACAATATCAAGCGCATTGACCCAATCCATACTTTGGCCTTTAACCCATTTTGTTGAACATTGTTAGATGAGGCATATAAACAAACTTTTCATCTTTATTAAAAAAATACATTTAATACAATAAATTATTTATTTTAAAGATTACAATATTAATATATTATTAAAATATATTTTATATGTAATAAAATATTATTTCTCTATTTCATAAACATTTAAGATCAATGTTTCTTATTGGTGATAATATAATAAAAGAATGTTTCTCTTATGGTAATCAGAGCATCATCAACAAAGTCTTGAAAATGGAAATTTTAAAGTTCTCCAAAATGGAGAAATTTGGAGAGAAGATGAAATTCTTAGAGAACTTATAAAAAATGAGTGCTTTAGGAAAAAGAAATGATTTTTTTTTGTTCCTATTAATGAAAATCTTTGAATTTGTTTTTAGAAGACATAAATAATATTTTATAAATTGGATTAAATATTTTAATCTCTCTAAAACAGAAAAGATGTCGGAGATGAACGTGAAATTTACATAAATTTTGACTTTTGATTCTCCATTTTGGAGAATTTGTTGTGGAGATGCTCAAGACTTCTTCAAACTTGGAGAATTTGGGGCTGTTTGTCAGTTGAATGGTTATGTGCAAAATAATTAAGTGATCAGAATGATTAAGAGGCTCTTATGATATAATGCGAAATGAAATATGGTTGCTTGCTAATTGTTCAGGATGAAATCAGAGCTCTGAATGGTTAAGACAAGGTCAATACATAAATCATTCAGAGGGTTTTGGAACCATTAAGAGACAGATTTTTTTTTTTGTCAAACAAGATTTACCTCTTAACGATTCAGAGGTTGACTCTTAATGGAACCATTAAGAGGTAAACAAACAACCCCATTCTCATGAGAGGCTCTCATGTTTTCTCCATTTTAGAGAGTTTTGGAGAGTCTGTTTCCAGATACTCTTAAGGGGTTGTTGTTTACCGCCTGCTTACCTGATCAAAAATGCTCTTGTTTACCAAGCATCTCTTCGGTCCACGATGTTAACCGAGATGACGACTTGGTAAGCTAAAGGAGGGACTCATGATTAGTGCTCATCCAAACTGCACTTTTACTCGATTATCGCTTATCCAATTTGTGTCGATAAACAGCTCCTTACAATAAACCTGTGATGTAAGAAGACAAAGTCAGAGTTAGTCACATGTTTAAGAGTCAAAGTATTCTGATAAAGCCAAGACTTTAGGTCTGTACTAGAACCCACAAAGAGAATCTCAGTTAAAGCTAAATGCATGGTACAAGCCAATTAATATGTACACCCAATCATCGATGCAACCATTACAACAAATCTTTGAACTTTGGGATTTTCTATAATTGGGGTTATTTCTTGGTTTCGTCCGACCATTAATAACTTATTTCTAGATAATTCGTAAGGAAACTATTAAAACCAAGAAATATAGGCCACACCAGAATAAATAGAGTTTTCCGAAAAAACCTGCTAGTGGAAGATAGGGCTAGAGAGCCAAAAAGGATCTTTGTGTATAATCCTGCATAATCTAGAATGTTCTCAGTTCCGGTACGTAGACCAAACGGATTTGAATATACACACCGAATCTTTAGAAATTTCGTAACACTTGCAACCGGTGGATGGTGCTTCTACCGTATATTGCATCAACGTTACAAGTCTCTTCCTCGATTATATACATACGATTTCGCAGCATAGATGTAGATCACGAAAGCCCCGACACTAATTCCAGAAAGAAGATAGTAAAAATAATCGATATGGCCTCGATTCAAGTTATCCGATATCCAACCTTCTTCACCGTTTCCGCCTGTGGTTTTCTCTACAATCGAGATGAGAAAGCTGCTCAGGAAGTTACCGATCCCCATGGCACTGAGGTAAAGCGCTAGACCGACGCTCCTGAGTTCGTTTGGCACTTGGTCGTAAAAGAATTCTTGCATACCCACAACCGTAAAAACTTCAGCAGCACCAGCCAAGAGATATTGAGGTAATAACCACCATATCTTCATCGGGACCGTTGCACTTGGATCATCTACTAACCCATACTCGTACGCAATTTCGAGTCTTTTTGTCTCGACGAGTGCTGAAACCGCCATTAAAACAATAGATATGAAGATGCCGGTTCCAATTCTTTGAAGCATTGTTATGCCAAACGGTTTTCTTGTAATGGCTCGAGTAAGAGGAACCAAGATGGCGTCGTAGATGGGAATGAGGATGATAATCGAGAGGCCGATGAAAGATTGTAGCGTGGCAGCTGGAATCTCGAAACTTGATCCGATTGATCTGTCCATTGTAGCTCCTTGTTTGGTAAATAGAGTGGAAGTTTGAGAAAATACAGTTGCATACGCTAAACAGCTAGCCCATATTGGGACTAGTCTAAGAACCGCCTTCGCTTCTTCTACCTCACCGATGCTACAAACGGTGCCATCTTCGTTTGAGCCATCAGGTGAAAGCAAGGCTTTGTTGAGAAATCTGAGTGAGCCAATATAAAAAAGATGTTAGGAACTTATGCCATACAGGGTTCTATTCACTACAACAAAAACGGTTTTATAGGATGTCAAACATGTCTAAATGTTATAATAGACTGCTTTAATGGGACTTAATTTTACAGGACCAAACATCTATGCGTTTATGTAAAAGTGTTACAATAAGCGGATAGAATGTTTTTGAGCGTCCTAACAAGTTTTACATGACCATTTTAAAATAAAGTGTCCTCTTAGTTTTTTTTATAAGACAAAGTGTCCTATAAAAAGCAAATAACCTATATAAAAAATGTGTCCATACTTTGTAGGACAATTCTCAATAGCGTCCTATAAAATGTTAATAGGACACTTAATTTAAGAAGCATCCAGAAAAACTTGTTATGATGCCCAAATTTGTCCTAACATCCTATGACTTGGGATCAAGTGAGACCATCCTGTTTTCGTGAGACCCGTGAGACCACGTTTTTACACTTGAAACTTCAGCAAAACACTTTGAAGAAAAAACCCTTCACAAACACTGTGAAGGTTCCGATTTTTTTACCTTCACGATGTTTTGCTGTGAAGTTTCAAGTGTAAAATTGTGGTCTCATGGGTCTCACGAAAACAGGCTGGTCTCACGTGAACCCAAGCCAACATCCTATTGTAGCATCTTTATATACGCTGCATAATTGTTCGATCCTATAGATTTAAGTTCTAAAGCAGTTTATTAGAACATTTAAATATATTTGGCGTCCCATAAAGCCGATTTTGTTGCAGTGATTTACTCTTACCTGAATTGTTGAGAACCTTGATGATGCAAGGTTTCATAAGCCTGCTCTTCCACAGATATTGCAGAAGGTGGTGTACTCCAATTCCGAGCTGCTTCAAAAAACACCTGGCCGATTCTGATGAAAGCACTTTTATCCTCCGTTTTCTCTCCAAACCGGTAAGTCATTGTTCCAAGCAAGAATATCATCAGGGAAAAACACATGATGATGCAAGTAATCCCAAAGCCAAGACCCCAACCAAGGTTGTCCTGAATGTAGCTAAGAACAAAGATCCCCACTGTAGGGCCAGCACACATTCCAAAATACCACCAATTGAAGAAAGAGCTTTTCGCTCTGCATTCATCCGGATCGTTTGCATCGAACTGGTCAGCTCCAAATGCCTGAACACAGGGCTTGTGCCCACCTTGTGCAAAGGCCACAAGATAGAGCGAAACAAAGAACAGGATAACTTGGAGCCGAGGAGAACAAGATGAGGCACCCCCATCACTTTCACAATCGGAAGGAAGCAAAGTTGAAAGAGCCAACAACGCAAGCGCCTATCAATAAAATCCGATACAAATTAAATATAATTAGTACTATGGAGTATACACCCTGCACAAGAGTTTGGAACTTGATACATTCATGTCTATCCAATTCATCAATTTCCATGGACGGCGATATCAACATGTTAGAAAGTAGGCTAATAGAAAGAGAACTTATGCAACAAATCTATGATTAGAACGTGAAATATCACTATCCTTAGGACATTATTAGCCCCCACTATCAAGGTTGTTTAGGTTAAAGGCTAATACACCCCCACGAATTATGTAATCATAAAGATATGTTCAGCAACTAAACATATCTTCCATGAACATCTCTGCAGATTTTATGAAGAGAAAGAGAGAGGATTAAGAGTGATCAAATGATGAAATGATTACACATATATATATGTTTGTGTATGTAACTGATTATGAATAAGATTAACTAATTTTTGAATTTATCCAAATCAGAAAACATGAAAAACCTGTCAAAAAATGAGTTTAGAGAGTGACTACCACGACTTTTCTGGCGAGTTAAGTCGCCCTGAAACTCGCGGTAGTCACTGTCCCCGTGCATCAGATGATCAGATCCCGGAACCCACGCGACTTTTCTGCCAACTTAAGTTGAGCGGAAACTCGCGTTAGCCACTGTCCACCAAACATAAAAAATCTGATTTTTGGGAAATCGCACATGCACAACGTGATAATACTATATTTTCACCGTTAAATATGAGTAAAATTCATCCAACATGGCCAAATTCTCCTTAGTTCACTTGATCTCTTAAACAACTTTACAAGTTGTTTAAAGATTATAAATTAAGAGTTTACAAGTCTTCAAATATGGGACAAGTGATATGCCTAAAGTTCGTAAATATATATAGCTCATCGATACAAGCAATATTCAACTAATCTTTCTATGCAGGACGAAACTCATTTTAAATCTTACTATGAAGACTATATATACAACACAACAGAGGTGCAATCGACAGTAACAGCAACAACAGGCAATAATTGAGAGGTAAACTTAATGATTTCAATTGATTTAATCTAGCTACAATAAATTAGAACCGTAAATGAAGGAAATACAGTTCTCGATTACGAATTCAAATCCGTGTTAATCATAAACGGTGAGTTTCAATACGAACACGAGTTAATCAAACAAAACTCTTAACGCAAAGCAAAATCATTCAAAATAAATACGCAAAAAAATTGGCAAACCAGGATATAGAGCAGAGTTGCAATTATAATCGTTAGGTATCGACCGAGAAAAGCATCAGCAATGAAAGCGCCAACGAGTGGAAGAAGCGACGCCGTTCCGGTCCAGGCGTTCACGTTCTCGGCGGCCGTTGCCGTCGACAGCCTCAACGATCCTGTCAAGTATGTGATCAAATTTGAACTGACGCCATAGTATGCGAACCTCTCCGCTACCTCAACACCTGCGTAGAACATCAACAAGTTGAAAAACGTTTCAGTAATTTGAGATTTGAATCTGTGAGGCTTAAGTTTTAATGTTACCGATGATGAAATATGATGATCGCCAGAAACCGGATTTGGATCTGAGAACTGGACGGCCTCTGTAATCAACGGCGCCGGCGACGAAGTTGTTGAGCAGCGGAGTGTGGTCTCCGGTGGTGGTGGAGTGGTCATCCATGTCGACGAAATTTAGACGTTTCCATTTCAATTAGTGCACTCGTTGTCACCGCTTAGTGGATAAGTTAAATTTTCAATAACTATATCTAACAAAACGAGGAATTATGTGAGAAATTAAACATTTTATGAGAAAGCCACAAACATGATATCATATATGATTAAACGACCTCTGGTTGTGTTTAATCATATATGATTAAACGTTTATATATTGCCAATGGAACATATGTTTAATCATATATGATTAAACTTGTGTATCATATATGATATCACACTTTTCGCATTCTCGTAAAATGTTTAGCTCCTCGTTTGAACTTGTCCCATATCTACTAATCACATCATAACTTGAATTAAATAAAATTAAAAATATATAAAATTTGATATCTCTTGGTTTCGTTGATGGAATTGAAACATGAATTTTTGGTACAACATATTTATATCTGGTGAAAAATATGGTTGGAATGACACTCCACCTCCTTTTTATTAATCTTTGAGTAAATTATTGCGAATTTCGTCATAATGTCAAAATTACAATTTACGTCTCTAGTTTGTAATTGATTGATGTTTTCCAAGACTTCTGAAGACTATGTTTGACAAACTAGTTGATAAGAAAATGATCGGCTATAAGAGCATTCATAGTGTACGAGTTTTTCACCGAGCTTTTTTCATAGCTTTTTTCTTACACATTATTGTCACATCAACAACTTAAAAACCTTTATATACCTCCACTATGTGTAAAACCTCACCCAAACTTTTTCATTACTTTTTTAAACTATTCAGAGTCCCACTTTTTTAACTTTATATCATTTTTATTCTTATTTATAAAAATAAATACATTAAAATTCATACAAATTAATAAAAATTAGGTTATTAAGAAATATATAAAAGTTGTATAAAAAGTTTGTAAAATAAAAATTAAAAAATGTTAAATTTAAAAGTATGTGTAACTCATAAAATCCCAATCACAACAAGCTATTACTCAAGATATGACATTAAAACTCAAGAACTAGAGAGAGAAAGTCTAGAGAGAGAAAGTAGATCTTGTATTGCACCCTCTAGAATATTACAATATGCATAAGCCTCTAGTTCGTTACTACAAGATTACTAACAAAACCTATATATACTACCAAACTAAAACAAAGCCTTAATGGCTAAGGAAACTAAACTTACTTTGACTAACTATTACAAGGTCAATGTTGACTTTTACACATTTGAATTTCCTATTAAATCTTGGATACAATATTTAGACTTAACAATCTCCCCCTTTGTATTCAAGATTTAATAAAAATTTTGATGCAGATCTTCAACTCTTGATTCTTCATCTTTTGTCACTTGAAGTTTTCAAAAACTTTGCTTTTTTGCAGCTTTTGAAGAATCTTGGAAAGTCTTTTTAATCTTTGAATATTTGGAAAGTCAACATGCCTTGAACAAAACAGGAAATTCTTGAAACTTCTTTGAAACTTGAAACTTCATTTCTGAAAAATCTTTCGTCTTCAAACAAAATTGTATCTTCATCACTTTGATCTCTGAATCGTCTTCGGAAGAACAAACCTACTTGAATTCTTGAAATTTTCTTTTGAAGAAACTTTTGAAGAAGCTTTTGACTTTGAATCAGCCTTTGAAACAGCGGAAGCAAATTGAACTTTAGGCTTGAACTTTGAACTTGAACTCTGAAATTGAATCTTTATAATTCTCCCCCTTTTTGATGATGTGAGCATCATTATCATCAAAATATCATCAATTTCAGCATAGGCTTTGATTTCCTCCTTTGTGAACAACAAACAATCTCCCCTTGATATTGTTGTACTTTTGATCTGAAGAGCCGAATCATGAACAGTATATATCCGAATCTTTTCAAATTCAGACATAATGAGCGTGTAACCCTGATTCAACAAATGAAACAGTTAGAAATGCTTGTCAGCAACACGAAGTTACTGTGTACAACGGATGTACATTTTAAGGAGCTGGCTTGATGATGACTCCCCATGACTTCCATTCAATCATCGAAAAACACAAGGTTATTCTATGAATGTTCTGACAGAAAAACATATTCTTTGTGTGCTCGTGCTTGTGTTTTGAAAGAATTAGCACAATGATTGTGTTTCATAAGGCTCAAAGTATGTAAATCACTGAGACATCAATGATTGTACATGGACTCAATGTGCATGAGAAAGGGTCGAAGGTGGGGCAACTTTCCTTCTTTTTCAATATCAGTATCTTCCAAGACAAGATCCGATAGATTATGTGCTGCTTCCCCAGAAAATGTGAAACATTCTCTTTTTAAGAAAAGAATGAGTAGCTGGTGAGGTTGTATGCAAGAGATGGCATGGGCTATTTGCCTATTTCAATGATGGTCACCAAAGAAATGTGAACCAATCAGTAATGTGGTTGCCCGACTCAGAAAGTGGTAGGTGCAGAGTTCTGATATTCTTTTAACTCTGATCTCACACCTTCTTTCTTTTTATCATTATACTCACATCTAACCAATCTCTCATTTCCATTTTACCTCTGCTCACTCCCACACTCAAATCTTTTAGACCCCTCTCCCCTTAATCACTCAAAGGATTTCTTCCGGGGTAGGAAACACTGGTTATCGTGAATCCATGGAAGATCTATTAAGCACTCATACTGAATCCCATGTTCCTAAAAGTACATGCTGGTCAACGATTTTTCTTGACATGTAAAGCACAAGAAATCATATGTCATAGTATGTATGCTCATTGAAAAATATGAATGAAATTTGAGCATTTGTTCTTTGAAGATTTCTCAAAACAAGGATATTGAATGAATGAATATGAAGTCAAGAGAATTGTTTTGAGAATCTGACAATGAATCAATTAGATCAAATCAAATGGTTAGGGTATCAAAGAATTGGTAATTTTGTTTATATGAACGAATATAAACAATTTATCAAAGAAAGCACAAATATGAAAAAGATGAAAGATGCTCAACAACTGTGAAATTGCAAACGGGAGTATTACCATCGAAAAATTGGTTCGAATTTGAGACATGGTAATAACAATTTCAAAGAAAATACTGAACCGGTGTGTGTGAATACTTAACAATATATGGACAAGATAATACACAAGTATTGATCTTTGGAAACACACGGTCAGTTAAACATTAAAGCGCAAAAAATTGAAAAACATTTAAAAATCACACTTCTAAATTCATAAAATCGTTTGAGAATAAGAAGTGGTTTGAACATTTAAGAAAAGGTTTTTCATGTTCGAAAGTTGTCCTTCTTTCAAACAATCCGAGATCTAGGATCAGAAGATATTTACCTTTTCAGCTCCCCCTCAAATCATATAATGATATAATGATTTATGTTTTTTAAGCTCCCCCTGGATATTAGCACAATATCCTTCTTTGATTGTTGAAGAACGGGTCCTAATCTGTCATTTGATCAGAAGCCACTTTATTCACTTTATTTAAAAAATAAAAGATAGAAAGCAGTAAAACAGTTTATAGATTGAGTTCTGATCTGAAGTAATCAGAAGTCATCACCTTTACTCCCCCTTAAATTAAGCATCTGAAATATGTCAGTTAAAACAGGATAGAGATCAAACACTCCCTTTTGAATTGTTAGACCATCAATATCAGAAAAATCTAGCAAAGAAAAAGTATAGGATAGAGATAAGATCAATTCACTCAGGATGAAGACCATCAATATCCATCGGATGCAAGCATACAGGAGTAAGGTCTTTTTGATCTCTGAGGTACGGGTCCTAAGCTGTTTTGCTTAGAAGCCATAATCTTGACATTTAGGTGCGGGTCTTGAACTGTGTTATTCAAGAGCCATTGATCTCTCACTCCCCCTTGGATTGAGGTGCCTGCAACACAGTATCAATTTTCTTCTTTGGTACCCACTGGTATTTGGGTCCAGAAATGTGAGTTGCAGTTCGTGTGGGGGATATGGAGTAAGAACCATACCAGAAATGATCATTTGTTTTGTGAAAATGATCATGTGTACAATAAATAGAACAATAAAATTTCTTACCGTTAGGTGCTTTGTTCTTCTTTGCTTTGTGTACAGGTACACATGATTTCTTCTCTTTCAGCTCATTTTCCTTATCATCTTGGACTGGTTTCTTTTGCCAAACCAGTTTCTCTTTCTTGAAACTTTTTCTTGGATAAGTATCTGAACCATCTAAAAATTCATCGTAGAAAAGGTTAGTTCGACGAATCTGATTAAAGGATTTGACTGACCTGTTTGAAGAGATGAATTTCTGATTTGAACTTGAAACAAAATTTTCAAGTTCTTTAATCTTTGACGCAAAATTATCTCTTTCTTTCACAAGCTGGTCAATCTTTGTCGTGAATTCAGACTTCGTCCTTTGCTCTTTCAGCGCAGCAGCAGACAATTCAGACAACTTAGAAGTCAACTTTTTAATTTCATTTTCAAAGATGGATCTTTCTTCCTCAAATCCTTTTTCTGATTCATTTCTCTGGCCGGATAACTCTTTAAAGAATCCCACATTTTTCTGTTCTATGGCCTTCTTTTCTTTATCAAACTTCTCTCTTTCTAAAATCAGAATTTTCTCAAAATCTGAGATTTGTTGAGAAAATTTTAAGCATTTAAGTTCCAACGACTTCTTTTCCTCAAAACATTTCTTTGAAAAATCTGAGAACTTTTTCGAAAAATTTTTCTTTTCAGAATCAAAATCAGCTTTATTTGCAACAAGTTGTTTTTCCAAAACAGATAAATTCTTTCTAAGCTCAGTGTTTTCAGATTCCAAAACAGATATATTTTCTTCGAAAGCCTTCAACTTGTTTTGAAGCTCAACTGATTCTGCTTGTAGCTCAGATGATTTCTGTTCAGTTGTCTTCAGTTGGCTTTGAAGAGTTATAATCTCTCTCTCTTTCTCCTTTATCTCTTTATCCCTCTCATAAAGGATACCTGAAAAATTAGAACTATTTTTAGTACAATTTATACATTCAGGAGTTTTAACACAGTTGTACAATTTCAGTTCCAACTCCTGAATTCTTCTGAGATATTCTGAATTTTTTAATTTCAGATCATTTCGTTCAGCTTCAATACCAGAAATATCAGATCTGTAGTAAATTGACATCTTGAAAAATTAATCAACTTGAAGTGAATGACCGTTCCAAACTTATGTATCAGAAAATCAAAAAATCAGATCAAATTGAAATCTTAAAAAAATATTTCGTGAAAATTGAAATTTGAACAATACTTGTTATTTTGCAATGTAAAAAAAAATATTTCCATAGATGACCAAAAAAAATTTTCCAGATTTTTTTTTTAAACTGACTATTCGGGTCTCACTACACCCGTAAAGTAGAGGTTTGCGGGTGCTGAAGGAAACACATAGTATAGAATGCGGGTCCTTCTTGAAACGCAAGATGAGCTTTGCGGGTCCTTCTTGAAGCGCAGAGTATGGTATGCGGGTCTCACTTGAAACGCAACGTATGGTATGCGGGTCACTGAGGACACGCAAGGCAGGCTTTGCGTGTGTAGCCTGAAACGCACAATGAGCTTTGCGGGTCTAATGTGAACCGAACACCATGATGAATGAAACGCAAAGTCGAGTTCTTGACAGATTCAAACTTAAATCGATCGAAACCTGCACAATTGATCTCAAGAACCTGTCAGCATCATCGAAAAACAGTTCTAAACACACAAACACAATCAATTTTCGATTAAAACAACAAATCAAAGGAATTCGATCATGAACAGAGTTTGAACTCGATATTTCCAGAAAACTCAAATTTCGAAAATTGATATCGAAATTGATAGAATTATGAAATGTAATCAGAACAAGAATCAATCCTACATATAAAACGAATCCAATGAATCCATTTTCTTGCATCAAAAACGATTTTTCACATGAAATTCGGATGAACAGTACCCAAACTCGTGTTCTTGAAAATTTTCAAAAATTTCAAATTTTCAATTTTAAAACTTCAAATTTCAATTTAAATCATGATCAAATCTTTTCTGAAAAGTTTGGTACGACTCTGATACCAATTGTAACTCATAAAATCCCAATCACAACAAGCTATTACTCAAGATATGACATTAAAACTCAAGAACTAGAGAGAGAAAATATTACAATATGCATAAGCCTCTAGTTCGTTACTACAAGATTACTAACAAAACCTATATATACTACCAAACTAAAACAAAGCCTTAATGGCTAAGGAAACTAAACTTACTTTGACTAACTATTACAAGGTCAATGTTGACTTTTACACATTTGAATTTCCTATTAAATCTTGGATACAATATTTAGACTTAACAGTATGTATAACCGAAAATAAAAAGTGGGTCATTAAGAAATCTGTTAAAATTGTATAAATATGTCAAATTTGAGATATTATTTTAAAAATATAAAATATAATTACTTTCATTATGTATTTATTTATATTATTTATTTAATAATTATATTTAAATAGGATTACTTTAAATATATTAATAAATAAAACTGATTAAATACGAAACTTTTATAAAATTCTATAAAGTTAAAACTGATTAAATACGAAAAATCTATGAAAAAGCAGGTCGTGCAGTTACGAGCTATGACGAAAAACCTCGCGAAAAACCTCAAGTGAAAAAACTCTCCACTATGTGAAAAACCTCAAAAGGAGGTTTTTGTTTTTTGGAAAACCTCCCAAAAAACTTTGAAAAAGCTTTGAAAAAGCACATTGTGGATGCTCTAAATCGTGAAAAGAATGTGATTGGCGATTTTCCATTAATGTCAATTCCAGGGACGGACCCATAATTCTTTTTATACGGTGACATCATATAATATAGACAAAAAATAATTACAAAAAACACAGTTTTTATCGACATGTCTTCATATTTTTATCGACGTTTAATACTGTCTAATGTGTTTTTAGTCTATTCCACCATTTCGAAGTATTTTTAAAGCTTTTGCTTGACTTCGACGGATTTCAAGTTTTTTTTAATGATTTCGAGGGATTTTTTGGTTGATTTCAAGAGTTTTCTTCGATTTTTTGGTTGATTTCAAGAGTTTTGTTTTTGTTTTTTGGTTAATTACGAGGTATGGTTGCATCTTCTTGAAGTTTGCAAAATAATACGGTAGCACCTTCCAAAACAATACGATTGCACCTTTCACCAACCTATTTTTTTTTACCCTGAATATGATGGCACGTGCCACCATAACCACCATACTAGGTCCGCCTACGTGTCAGACGTGGGACCCATTTTCTTATTTGATGAGCTCGTATATTATTTTTAATGATTGATCGTATTTCAAAGAAAAAAATTCCTTATTTTTATGTTTTCAATATTGCTTTTACTTTGTTTAAACACAACCCGACCAACCCCAACGGGTTTGTAACAACCCAACCAGAAACAACAAGATAACAATTGAATCTTAATAATAATAATAATCCATGCCAAAGCTGTAATATCCAGATCCGAAATTTTTATTAATTTTGAAAGTTGGGTGAAAAGTGAAGCGAGACCCAAAGTACATGGGGGTTATTTGAAACTTTGGTTTTATATAACCTAAATATCAGATATTTGAGATTCATATCTCATACTATAAGCCGACTTAGAATTCAAAGAGAGAAAGAGAGAAAGCAAGAAGGCAGAGAAAAAGAGAAAGAGGTCTTGATCAATCGATCCGTTTTGGTCAAATAGAGGTATGATTTTAGCTTAATACTTCTTTCTGCATGTTATAGTCGGTAAATAGTCTTGTTAATCAAGCTTTTAACCGTGTATTTGATCGATTTATTGATCAAAAAGTTTTCTAGGTTTGAACTGTGAGTCGCCGACTTAAGTTTGAGCTCGACCGGGAAGATGATGTATAAGACCGATATAAGTTTAACCGGAACCAAGTTCGACCGATAAAGTGTAAGGACCGATAGGTTGTATTTGACCGGAATGTATCGGTCGACCGATAAAGAGTTGTCGACCGGTATAGCTTTGGACCGGTATGTTGTTGGACCGGTATGTTGTTAGGACCGGTATGTTGTTGTGGACCGGTATAATGGTTCGACCGGTATTTTGTTAATCTGTCTAAGAGGTTTTAATCAGAGTGGTTTCGACCGGGTTAAAAACAGTAGATTTCATTTGATGTGTTTATAGAAGGAAAGAGTGTTAGTTGCCAGTTAGCTTACCTTTGTTTTTAATACCATCGTAGGTGGTGTTAATCAGTAGAAGTCAGAGTTAATCAAGAAGAATCAGAGGTGAGTCTTTCAAACTAAATCTTTTATGATTTTAGTAGATATTTGATAAATGTGGGTTTTATATACTGCGCATTTATAGTATTGAAGGTTATGCAGAATTATTTCAAAAGATTGATTTAATCAGTTTGGCATGTTTATGCTCAGTTTATATAAACTTGTTTTATATACAGTCAGGACTAGGTGTATGCATACATTTGAGTCAGAAGTCTGACCTAAGTCGGGAAGTGTGACCCGCCTGCTCGTACCGGGGAGTGTGGCCCGTTTATGCCATTAGGGTGTGTCCCTAAAATAAGGCAGTGCGAGACAGACATACCGTCTTTGACGGAAATGTTGGCCAGTAGCTTAAGGTACGCTTGCGAAGCGTAAAAAGTGGTCAGTGATGGCCAGTAGATTGAGTTATGCCTGCGAAGCATAAAGTGTTTTAAAGTTTGATTAAAAGAGCAGGTTATATTTTTGAAATATAAAGCTTTGTTTAAATGTTTTAAATTAATATTTGAACTGTTGCAGTAGTGATTGGAGGGGACTCACTAGACCATTGGTCTAACCCTCGCTCTTTCAAAAATTATAATCCTCTTTCAGGTTATCGCAAGATAGCAGGTTCAGATAAGGGTAAGGAGAAGATGTGAGCTATTTCCAGGAGATAGAAGACTTCCTGCAATAGTTTACCTTTTTGAACTCAGTTGTGTAGTAAGAGATAGTTGTAAACCTTGTACTCTGTAAATGTAAGCCTGGGGCAGTATTTATATAGAATGCTATTTTATTATATATATATATGTGTTAGGGTTGTTACAATTGGTATCAGAGCATTAGTTTAAGGGATCTAGGTGACCAGATGGGCCTAGACTTAAACTGAGATAGTAGAAGCACAACTAAGTAGTAGGAAGACTGTAGGAAGATAACATTAAGGTAGTAAGGACTAGCATGTAAGGTAAATTTGGAATTCCATCTGGCCAGTGTAATTGTGAATTTACAAGTACATGCTTGTGCTTAAACTGCCGTAATGTGTAGTATGTTAGATTGAATATCTTATGTTTCTTCTTATCAGAAGTATGTCTGAGCAAGTGACCAGGAGTAGATCTATAGTGAATCCTGAAATGGAGCCAGTTAATGAAGTCATTGCCGAAGAGCGAATGACTGATGTCAACCCGACTGCTATCCAAGGAAAGAGTCGTGGTCGATCTAAAGGTAAGACAGTTCAGAAAACAGCTACTCAGGCAAGAGTTTCCAATGTGGGAACTCGAGGCGGGAAGACGACTCGTGGTATTCGTCAAGTTGGAAGTGTAGAGGTAAGATCTGAACAAGAAACTTCTCATCAAGAAAGTTCAGCTTCTGTGAGGGGTCGAAAACAGACAGGAAACCGTGGTGGAGGTAGAACGCAAGGTTTTGTTACACAAGAAACCTTCACTGCAGAAATGGGAAAGTTACAAGAAAACGTTGAATGCTTTATTGGCTCAGCGTACTAATGAAGTTTCGGTAAGTAAAGAAAAGAGTGAAGATAAAGTAGAGACTGAGGTAGCAGAATCACCAGTAACTGGAATGGGTAGTCACCCTCAGTCAGGTCCCATTGTGTCAGTTAAAGCTGTAGATGGAAAAGGATGTAGTTTTAAGGAGTTTGCTGCTTGCAAGCCTCCTACTTATAAAGGGGAATGTGATCCTGTTATAGCATTAAGATGGGTAAAAGGTATGGAGCTAGCGTTTGATACGAGTAAGTGTGCGGAAGAAGATAGAGTAGTCTATGCTTTGTCAATGCTGAAAGATGAAGCGGTAATGTGGTGGGATGTAGAATCTGGAGGTCAAAGTTCGGCTGTAGCTAAAGAAATGGTTTGGGGTGAGTTTGTGAAAAGATTTAAAGCATAGTTCTGCCCTCTGGCGGCAGTTAAAAAGTTGGAAGAAGAGTTTTTGGGTTTAGAGCAAAAAGGAATGTCAGTTCGAGAATATGCCACAAAGTTTATTGAAAAGTCTCGATTTGCAGGAATTTATGTACCTAATGAAGAAAGACGAGTAGAACGTTTCGTCTTTGGATTAAGAAGTGATATTCGGGAATTTGTCTCGAATAAGGAACCGTCTACTTTTCAAATGGCAGTAAATGCAGCTGAAATGAGAGAGAAAGAAAAGAATAGGCAAGCTACTGAAAGAAGTGGAGATAAAAGAAAATGGGAAGGAACAGTTCGTGATTCCAAACCGTTTAAGTCTGCAAAGTTTGATCAGCGTTCTGTCAATAAGTTTGAAAGTAAGCCCTGTAGCAAGTGTAACCGAAGGCATAAAGAAGAATGTAAGATTGACCAAGAGGGCTGTTATAAATGTGGGAAGGTTGGGCATTTGGCTCGGGATTGCCAGAATTTGAGATCTTATTATCAGTGAGGAAATGTAGAAAAGGGAAGTGAGAAAAAGATGGAGCCAACTAAAGCGAGGGTTAGAGTTTTCAATATGTCAGCAGAAGAAGCGGCGGAGATACCTGATGTGGTGACAAGTACTTTCTTTATAGATTCGAATTATGCAAAAGTATTGTTTGATTCAGGCACAAATCGTTCGTTTGTGTCTCCAAATTTTGTGCATAAATTGATTGAGAAACCTAAGAAGCTTAGGCATGAATTGAAAGTAGAAGTGGCTGATAATAGTCAAATTTTAGTGGAGGAAGTGTATGATGGGAGTAGTATTGTCATTGATGGACAATCATTTCCACTTCGACTGTACCCGATGGGTATGGGAGAATTTGATGTTATTGTGGGAATGGATTGGTTAGCGTCTAATGATGCTCATATAGTATGCAATAAGAAATTGATTCGTATAGCGCAGCCAGGTAAAGAAGAGATAGTAGTGTTTGGAGATCGAAGGGATAGAAAGTCATGCTTGATTTCTATGATTAAGGCTAAGAGGTGTTTAGTAAAAGGGTGTGTGGGGTTCTTAGCCTATGTAATAGATGCTAAGAAGGAAAAGAAGGGATTAGAGTCAGTTCCAGTAGTAAGTGAATATTCAGAAGTATTTCTGGAAGACTTAACCACTTTGCCTCCTGATCGGCAAGTGGAATTTCGTATTGATTTAGTACCCGGAGCAGCGCCGATTGCAAGAGCACCGTATAGATTGGCACCGGCAGAAATGAAAGAAATGATGACTCAACTGCAGGAGTTGTTAGACAAGGGGTTTATTCTCCCTAGTACCTCACCATAGGGAGCGCCAATGTTGTTTGTTAAGAAGAAAGACGGGTCTATGAGAATGTGCATAGACTACCGTGAGCTCAATAAGTTGACTGTCAAAAATAAGTATCCGCTTCCTAGGATTGACGATCTTTTTGATCAACTTCAAGGAGCGAGTTACTTTTCGAAAATAGATCTTCGATCTGGATATCACCAGTTGAAAGTGAGGGAGGAGGATGTGCCTAAGACTGCATTTCGTACGAGGTACGGGCATTATGAGTTTCTAGTTATGCCATTTGGTTTAACCAATGCGCCAACAACTTTCATGGATCTGATGAATAGAGTGTGTAGTCCGTTTTTAGATAAGTATGTCATCGTCTTTATAGATGATATATTGATCTATTCATGTTCCAAAGAAGATCATGAAACTTATTTGAGAGTGATTTTAGAATTGCTTAAGCGTGAGAAGTTGTACACCAAGTTTTCAAAATGTGAATTTTGGTTAAAAGAAGTTCAGTTTTTAGGGCACGTGGTGTCGAAAGATGGGATTAAGGTTGATCCATCTAAGATTGAAGCCATTAAAGGGTGGGAAGCACCAAAATCACCATCTGAAGTAAGAAGTTTTCTTGGATTAGCTGGTTATTATAGAAAGTTCATCCAGGACTTTTCATGGATAGCTACGCCACTAACAGCATTAACTAGAAAGAATATCAAGTTTGTTTGGGCAGAGGCTCAGATAGAAGCTTTCGGTAAATTGAAAGAGAGTTTAAGTAGTGCTCCTGTTTTGTCTCTACCCAACGGAACGGAAGGATTCATAATTTATAGCGATGCTTCAAAGTTAGGTCTGGGATGTGTGTTAATGCAAGAAGGCAGGGTAATTGCTTATGCATCTTGACAGCTAAAAGAACATGAAAAGAATTACCCGACGCATGATTTAGAGTTAGCAGCTGTTGTTTTTGCTTTGAAAATTTGGAGGCATTACTTGTATGGGATCAAGTGTCAGATTTACACAGATCACAAGAGTCTTCAATATATTTTCAATCAGAAGGAGCTTAATATGAGGCAACGTAGGTGGATGGAGCTGTTAAGCGATTATGACTGTGATATTCTATATCATCCAGGCAAGGCCAATGTGGTAGCAGATGCTCTAAGTCGTAAGGAACGTGGAGAAATAACAAAAGTTGTAGCATTTCGAATTGATGTTGTTTCTAATTTCTTAGAAGAAGTTATAAAGTATCAAGAAGAAGCAGCGTCAAAAGAAAATTTGAAAAGTGAAAGAATAGTTGGGATTGTTAACTCGTTAGTAGTTGACAATCGCGGAGTAAAGTGCTTCAATAAGCGAGTATGGGTCCCAAAAGCAGGAGATCTGAGGCAGAAAGTGTTGGAAGAAGCGCATAAATCCCGTTACTCAGTACATCCCGGAACCAACAAGATGTATAGAGATCTGAATCAAAGCTATTGGTGGCCAGGTTTAAAGAAAGATATTGCTCACTTCGTTGAACGATGTCTGACATGTTTAAAGGTTAAAGCTGAGCATCAGAGACCTTATGGGGGAGCTTCAGTCGTTAGAAATTCCAGTTTGGAAGTGGGACGAGATTACGATGGATCTTGTTACTGGGTTACCGCGATCACCTAAGGGGCATGATGCTATTTGGGTGATAGTGGATAGACTCACAAAGTCAGCTCATTTCCTACCGATCAAGGAGACATACTCATTAGAGAAATTGGCTCGATTGTATATCGACGAGATAGTAACCAGACATGGAGTACCGTCGTCTATTGTGTCAGACAAAGATGCTCGTTTTACATCAGCTTTCTGGAGAAGTTTGCAAAGAGAATTAGGTTCTCAACTTAAGCTGAGTACGACCTATCATCCGCAAACTGATGGCCAGAGTGAGAGAACCATTCAGACATTGGAAGATATGATTCGTGTATGTGTTATTGATTTTAAAGGTTCGTGGGAAATTCATTTGCCGTTGATTGAATTTTCCTACAACAATAGTTATCATGCTAGCATACAAGCAGCTCCGTTTGAAGCTTTGTATGGTCGTAAATGTAGAACACCATTATGTTGGAATGAGGTGGGTGAAAGACAGCTAGCGGGACCAGAAATTGTACAGGTGATAGCTGATAAGGTCGACCAGATTCGAGCAAGATTAAAGAGTGCTCAAGATCGTCAAAAAATGTATGCTGATAAGCGAAGGAAACCGATAGAGTTTCAGATAGGAGATAAGGTAATGTTGAAAGTTTCGCCCTGGAAAGGGGTAGTCAGATTTGGGAAGAAAGGAAAGTTGAGACCAAGGTTTGTTGGACCATTTATCATCACGGGACGTGTTGGTGAAGTGGCCTACGAACTTGATCTACCAGAAAGTTTGTGTGGGATTCATTCCACATTTCATGTGTCAAACCTGAAGAAGTGTTTGGCAGAAGCAGATATAGTTGTTCCTTTAGAAGATATTCAGGTAGATGAAAAACCAAGTTATATTGAGGAGCCCGTAGCAATTACGGACCTCAAAATAAAAAAGTTGAGGAACAAGGAAATTCGCTTAGTGAAAGTTCAGTGGAAATTTCATCAAGGACAAGAGTCCACGTGGGAAGTAGAGGCAGATTTGAAATCTCAGTATCCCCAATTGTTTAGCGATAGAATTCCGGGGACGAAATTCTCTTAAGGGGGGAAGATTGTAATATCCGGATCCGAAATTTTTATTAATTTTGGAAGTTGGGTGAAAAGTGAAGCGAGACCCAAAGTACAGGGGGGTTATTTGAAACTTTGGTTTTATATAACCTAATGATAGTGCTTTTTACACACCTACAGACGTGTGCTAATTAAACCTCAAAGCAAGTATACAATGAGATCCAATGTCGTCTTTCAAGTAATAAAATGGTAAGAACCAAGTATCGTATTCCACAGGGATAGGTATCTTAGGTTGCAAGATCTCGAGATGAAAAACTAACTTCAGATGGCGATGTTGAAGACATATTTTTGAATGGTTGGTTAACACAGATCTAAATAACAAGAATAAAAGAGAAGCAAGGGTGTAAGACTTTTGATGGTATATGAATCCAAAATCCTGCAGGTCAATGCTACAACACTGTCATAGCATGACCCTAAAAATCAGAGTAAATTAAAACCTGAAAAACTTGGCAACATGACATTCGTATTGATAATAAACTCCAAAGAAGGGGATCAGTCCTCAAGACTTTACAAAACCTGTATCGATATAGAGTTTGTCAACAAACTAATCTAGGCACCTATATCAAGATTACATCAGTTGACGATCCATAATGTACCAAAATAATGGGACTTAACAAAGGCCCTGAAACAATACTAGTCATCTCAAAATGCCTCGAGACCAAACCCGTCTCTCAAAACCCCGGCAACCCACCGCTAAGGGAAACCTGTTATACACATCATTTGAGAAAAAGCGTCAGACTTTAAAGCCTGGTGAGAACATACAGTTATAAAGCTCAAAAGATATAAACATCAGTATCATAAGGAAATCTTTTCATAAAGGTTTAATTCATAAAGATAACATTTCGCCACAACCGGGCCTTTTCGGTCCAAAACTCATTAAACGATGACAAAAGGACCATTTTACCAAGGGTTGTAGTGTAACACAAAGTAGACCACCAAATCCGAGTTATGAGCTAAATACATGGAACCATGGCCACGAGCTCTTCAGTCCGTACTACGATGTGAGGGAGGGCCCCCAAGGAACCATGTCATACTCGTTCATTAGACTACATTTGACCCATGGCTAGGATCCGGTCTCACATAACCATACCTAAGTTGCCCCCGAGGATCAAATGTAACTAACTACAACGGAAGGGGCATATCCTTCCCAGCCATAACAACGGAAGGGGCATATCCTTCCCAGCCATAAGCCGACTCGATACCTAGGGATCCACTAGTATAGTCATGACTTGTCACAATATTTCATGTGACCAACAAAGCTAGATAAATAGCTATCAACACATTTATATTCCAAAATACCATTTTCCAGACCAACTGCTGGTAAGAAGATAATCATAAAAATGAGTTCTTAAACAATCTTTTCACATAACCTCATAATGTGCAAGTAAAGCATCATTTTACTTCAATAAGGCGGAACCCGTCATTTTGGTCAAAACTGATCGGGAACCCCGAAAATTTCCAAAAACTTCATTTATAACAAAATATAGAGAACGTGAAATCATACCGTAGAAATACTTCGGATTTCGCAAATAATAGTTTTGACATGTATAAAGTTTGTAAAATGGTAGTAGGAACTCACTGGTAGGTTTTCAGAATAAAACCCGGAAAATCAGATAACGACCACGACGTAGAGGTGAAGCTTAAAACACCGACCCCTTGCTTGAAACACCGAAAACTAGCAACCAAACGAGCCTTGAAGATCGAAGAAGAAAAAGAGAGAAAAAGAAGAGAGAGAGAGAAAGAATCTGAGATTTAAAAAATATCTCAACAAAATGAGATATTTAGACAAGGCATCACACGCTTCCCAACATAGCGCACGGCCCGTGCGTTTTCAAAGGGGGATGGCGCACGGCCCGTGCGAAAGTCACTGCCTCGCACCCTGATCCATGCGCACGACCCGTGCGTTTTTCCTGAAGGAGGGCGCACGGGTCGTGCGCCCTGTAGACAGAAATAGGAACCTCAATTTTCCAACATCTTCGCAAAACAACGAAATTCGGGGTGTTACAATCCTCCCCAACTTGGGAATGATTTCGTCCCCGAAATCCCAACTATTCAAAAAGGTGAGGATATCTTCGCTTCATATCCTCCTCGGCTTCCCACCTCACATTTGCTCCCCGGTGATGCTTCCACTGCACCTTGACCAAAGTGACTTCTTTATGACGCAACTTCTTAGACTTTCTCTCTAAGATGGCGTCGGGTTCTTCCACACAACGGTTTCCTTCGTCTACCCTTAACTCTGAAAGGGGAATGACGCTGTCTTCCACCGCCAAACATTTTCGGAGGTAGCAGACATGAAACGTGTTGTGTATTCTGCTCAACTCTGGTGGCAGTTCCAACTGGTAGGCTTGCTAACCCACCCGTTTAAGCACTTTGAAAGGTCCGAGGAAACGGGGACTCAACTTCCCACGTTTTCCGAACCGAATAATGCCTTTCCACGGCGACACCTTAAGCATAACGCGGTTGCCCACTTGGAATTCCATCGGTCGCTTCTTCTTATCTGCATAACTTTTCTGACGATCCTGAGCCGCTTTCATTCTTTCACGAATGCACTTGACTTTATCGGCAGTCTCTTGCACGATCTCAGGTCTGGCGAACTGCTTTTCTCCCGCTTCTAGCCAGCACACGAGAGTCCGACACTTTCGCCCATACAAAGCCTCAAAGGGTGCCATTCCGATACTCGAGTGGTAGCTATTGTTGTAAGCAAACTCCACCAAAGGCAGGTGAGAGTCCCAGCTACCCCCGAAATCGATGACACAAGACCTCAACATGTCTTCCAATGTTTGTATCGTTCGCTCGCTCTGCCCGTCAGTTTGCGGATGGTAAGCCGTACTCAACTTAACTCGTGTACTAAGCTCTTTCTGAAACCCATCCCAGAAGTTCGAAGTGAACCGACTGTCGCGATCTGACACGATCGACAATGGTATGCCGTGCCTCGAGACCACCGCATCGATATAAAGCTTTGCTAACTTATCCATCGGTAGAGTTTCGCGCATAGCCAAGAAGTGAGCGCTCTTTGTCAATCTGTCAACTATCACCCAAATGGTATCGTGACCTCGAAGAGTTTTAGGCAACTTCGTCACGAAGTCCATGGTGATATGCTCCCACTTCCATTCGGGGATCTCTAAAGACTGTAGACTCCCATATGGTCGTTGATGCTCGACCTTAACTTGCGAACACGTCACACAACGCTCAACGTAACGCGCCACATCAAGTTTCATTATCGGCCACCAATAGTGCAGCTTCAAGTCCCTGTACATCTTTGTACTCCCCGGATGAATGGAATACTTGGACTTGTGAGCATCCTCTAGCAACAGATCATGGTTACCCCCAAGCTTGGGTACCCACACACGACCGCTGAACAGTTTTACTCCACGGCTATCTTCCGTTAAGAGTAAACGTTGCTTCGTCATGACTTCATCTTTTAGATTCTCTTCTAACAGTGCTTCTACTTGTGATGTCTTGATCTTCTCAACAAGACTAGACACTAGCTCGATCCTCGAATGGGTAGCTCGAATACTTCCGCTATAGTCCTTTCGACTTAACGCATCGGCCACCACGTTCGCCTTACCGGGATGGTAAAGCAATTCACAGTCATAATCTTTAAGCAACTCGAGCCACCGCCTTTGCCTCATGTTCAGTTCTTTCTGATCAAAGACATACTTCAGGCTCTTGTGATCCGTGTATAGAGTGCATTTCGTGCCGTAAAGGTAATGTCGCCAAAGTTTCAAAGCGAACACCACCGCCGCTAACTCCAAATCATGGGTTGGATAATTCTGCTCGTGTATCTTAAGCTGCCTCGAGGCATAAGCGATCACCTTGCCTCGTTGCATCAACACACATCCCAGTCCCATCTTTGAAGCGTCGCTGTATACCACGAAATCTTCCGACCCTTCAGGTAACGTCAAGATCGGAGCTTCACACAACTTCTTTTGAAGGATCCGGAACGCCTTCTCTTGGGCTTCAGTCCATTCAAACTTCACATTCTTCCGAGTCAGAACTGTCAAGGAAGAAGCGATCTTTGAAAAGTCTTGGATAAATCTCCTGTAGTATCCCGCCAGACCCAAGAAACTTCGGATCTCGGACGGACTCTTAGGAGGCTCCCAATTCATCATAGCTTCAATCTTGGAGGGGTCTACTTTCACTCCGACCCGAGTGACTACGTGACCCAGAAACTGTACTTCTTTCAGCCAAAAGTCGCACTTGGAAAACTTGGCGTACAACCTTTCTTTTCTCAATACCTCCAGAACTTCACGCAAATGTTGCTCATGCTCTGACTCACTCTTGGAGTACACGAGTATGTCATCAATGAATACAATGACCGACTTGTCGAGGAATGGTCGGCATACTCCATTCATTAAATCCATAAACACAGCTGGTGCGTTCGTTAGACCAAAAGGCATTACAAGAAACTCGTAATGGTCGTAACGTGTTCTGAAAGCCGTCTTCGGAACATCATCTTCTCTTACCTTCACTTGGTGATAACCCGAACGTAAGTCGATTTTAGAAAAACAACCCGCTCCTTGAAGTTGATCGAACAAATCGTCTATTCTCGGAAGCGGATATCTGTTCTTTACTGTAGCTTTATTCAACTCACGATAGTCGATGCACATTCTCATTGTGCCATCCTTCTTTTTGACGAATAAGACCGGAGCTCCCCAAGGTGACGAACTCGGTCTTATGAAGCCTTTCTCCAATAGCTCTTGGAGTTGTGCCAACATCTCTTGCATCTCCGACGGTGCTAAACGGTAAGGAGCTTTAGCAATTGGTGCTGCTCCAGGCACAAGATCAATACGAAACTCAACCTGACGATCGGGTGGTAACCCGGGCAAGTCGTCCGGAAAGACGTCTGGAAATTCACGCACAATCTTCACATCTTCCAGCTTTGATTTCTTTAACTTGGCATCGATCACATAGGCTAGGAAAGACGATCATCCTTTTACTAAGCACTTGCGTGCCTTTGCCATTGTGATTATTGCCACTTCACCTTTTCTCTTTTCACCATAGATGACAACGACTTCGCCAGAGGGGTTGGGAAGTCGAATCAACTTCTTGGAACATACGATCTCGGCATGATTGTTTGACAAGCAATCCATGCCGACCACCACATTAAAACCCCCGATTAACATCGGCAATAGATCGATCGAGAATTCTCTCCCTTCGATACTAAGAGTACACTGCTTCAGAACCTCTTGGATCAGAACTTGACTACCATCGGCTATTTCTACCACTAATGCATCCTCAAGACTAGTAGTGGGAATAGAAATTTTCTGACGGAACAATTCAGATACGAAAGAGAAACTAGCACCCGTATCGAACAAAATACGAGCAGGTACAGAGTTTATAAGGAAAGTACCCGATACCACGTCAGCAGATGCCCTGGCCTCTTCGGCCGTCATCTGAAATGCTCGACCCGTAACCCTCGGAGGGTTCTCCTTCCTTGCCGCCGCACTACCCGACTTGAGCTTCGGGCAATCTCTCTTCACATGCCCCGGTGCCTTACACTCGAAGCAGACCATCCCCAAGACAGAACAGTCGCGGGTGGTGTGATCATTCTTACCACACTTGTAGCTGAATTTAGAAGTAGAGTTACAGTTACCATGGTGCTTGGTTCGACACTTCGGGCACCACTTTGCTTCCTAATAACTGCTGAAGTTGCGGTTTCCGACGAAAGGTCGGGCCCGCTTGGGAGGTACTGAACTGCTCTCCCACTTTCTCTTATCGGACACCACCACTACTTTCTCAGATTTGCTTTTCGCGAACATTTCTTCCATGTACTGAGCTTCCTCGACCATCTCTCGGAGGTTGGAAGCTTTGGAATTGTGGACCATAGATTGCATGTCCGCAGGTAGGCCATTCAGATAGGCCTTCATCTTATCCTTCTCTGTTGGGGCAGCGTGCCCCACCAGACCAAGCTTCTCCATGAACTGACGGGTATACTCCCTCACCATCAGGCTTCCCTTTTCCAGAGACCAGAATTCTTTCTCAATTTGGTCCATTGTTCTTTCGTTGCAAAATTCTTCTAACAACTTCTTCTTGAACTCGGCCCAAGACAACTGAGCCAACACTGCAGGAGTTAGGGTGGATTGGATGACATTCCACCAAATGAGTGCAGTATCCCTCAGCAGTTGGGTACCGAACCGCACCCTCTGATCATTTCCGCATTCGGAAGAGCCAAAAGCTTGCTCGACCGCTCGTATCCACTTCACACACAAGACTGGGTCGTCGGAACCAGAGAACTCTGGCGGTCCGCAACCCAGAAAGGATTTGTAGGAACAACTTTTCCTACCTCCCGAAGCACCAACAATCCTGTTCTCCTCAGCCCTGACCCCTGTACCAACGCCTCCAGAACCTGCTACGATGTTTTCCACCACCGTCTCACTTCTACGATTGTTCACATCACGGTCCTCAATCACTTTCAGCAGAAACTCTTGCTGCTTTGCCATCTCTTCCCTCATTGCCAACATCATGTTGGCCATCAACTCAGACGAGGAACTAGCATCCCTGATTACTGGGTGGGACGAAGCCAGGTCTACACGCGAAATGACCTCTGGCCCCCCACCTAGTATTTGTTGAACTGGCGGACGCACGACAACCTTAACTCCTTCCGGCTGATCAGCTGTGGAGGTTGTCACTTCCAGACCGTCAACACGAGTACGCGGTCTACCACGCGTATTCACCATACTGAACTGCTTCACAGAACAGAGACAGAGATAGGAGAGAGATTGAATAAACACAAAGGAAACGTACTACCACATTACCAATTGTCATAGCAATAGAAATTCAAGCACACTTACGTACGATATCTTAATAATAACATTAGCTAAGTGAGATTATGAACATATAACACATAAAAGTTCTCGTCACGATCACCACAACGCCTGATAAACGTACTTTCCGTTGACTCTAAGACTAACCCATCTTAGAAGCTCTACCCAATCTCGCAGATCAATTCTTAGCATACTCAGTCTAAGTCTAGACATCTTACATTCATGCCTAGTTCGCTTAAACTAGGGCTCTGATACCAACATGTAACACCCTAAAAATCAGAGTAAATTAAAACCTGAAAAACTTGGCAACATGACATTCGTATTGATAATAAACTCCCAAGAAGGGGATCAGTCCTCAAGACTTTACAAAACCTGTATCGATATAGAGTTTGTCAACAAACTAATCTAGGCACCTATATCAAGATTACATCAGTTGACGATCCATAATGTACCAAAAGAATGGGACTTAACAAATGCCCTGAAACAATACTAGTCATCTCAAAATGCCTCAAGACCAAACCCGTCTCTCAAAACCCCGGCAACCCACCGCTAAGGGAAACCTGTTATACACATCATTTGAGAAAAAGTGTCAGACTTTAAAGCCTGGTGAGAACATACAGTTATAAAACTTAAAAGATATAAACATCAGTATCATAAGGAAATCTTTTCATAAAGGTTTAATTCATAAAGATAACATTTCGCCACAATCGGTCCTTTTCGGTCCAAAACTCATTAAACGATGACAAAAGGACCATTTTACCAAGGGTTGTGGTGTAACACAAAGTAGACCACCAGATCCGAGTTATGAGCTAAATACATGGAACCATGGCCACGAAATCTTCAGTCCGTACTACGATGTGAGGGAGGGCCCCCAAGGAACCATGTCATACTCGTTCATTAGACTACATTTGACCCATGGCTAGGATCCGGTCTCACATAACCATACCTAAGTTGCCCCCGAGGATCAAATGTAACTAACTACAACGGAAGGGGCATATCTTTCCCAGCCATAACAACGGAAGGGGCATATCCTTCCCAGCCATAAGCCGACTCGATACCTAGGGATCCACTAGTATAGTCATGACTTGTCACAATATTTCATGTGACCAACAAAGCTAGATAAATAGCTATCAACACATTTATATTCCAAAATACCATTTTCCAGACCAACTGCTGGTAAGAAGATAATCATAAAAATGAGTTCTTAAACAATCTTTTCACATAACCTCATAATGTGCAAGTAAAACATCATTTTACTTCAATAAGGCGGAACCCGTTATTTTGGTCAAAACTGATCGGGAACCCCGAAAATTTCCAAAAACTTCATTTATAACAAAATGTAGAGAACGTGAAATCATACCGTAGAAATACTTCGGATTTCGCAAATAATAGTTTTGACATGTATAAAGTTTGTAAAATGGTAGTAGGAACTCACTGGTAGGTTTTCAGAATAAAACCCGGAAAATCAGATAACGACCACGACGTAGAGGTGAAGCTTAAAACACCGACTCCTTGCTTGAAACACCGAAAACTAGCAACCAAACGAGCCTTAAAGATCGAAGAAGAAAAAGATAGAAAAAGAAGAGAGAGAGAGAAAGAATCTGAGATTTAAAAAATATCTCAACAAAATGAGATATTTAGACAAGGCATCACACGCTTCCCAACACAACGCACGACCCGTGCGTTTTCAAAGGGGGATGGCGCACGGCCCGTGCGAAAGTCACTGCCTCGCACCCTGATCCATGCGCACGACCCGTGCGTTTTTCCTGAAGGAGGGCGCACGGGTTGACAAAAACAGGAACCTCAATTTTCCAACATCTTCGCAAAACAACGAAATTCGGGGTGTTACAATTTGCTACCATGAACCATATGCTAGCCTAACATCCTTTTTTGTTATGATCAACACATTCCACATCACAAATTACCAAGACTTTAGGTGAATGGGTTTCTCTCTTTTTGGCACATTTTGTTTCTCACCTTGCCTTTTCTCAGCCCATGCATCAACATTGAATTTTTTTCTTCTTCATATTTTGTGCTTTTTCTGTTGACTACATACACCTGCCCCTATGGGACATTTATGGTGTTTAGACCACTATTCTTTGGCAATTTTCTGTTTGTGTAGAGCTTTGATTTTGTTGCCATTTTTAGACACCCCCACCCCAAACTAAGAAATTTACAATGTCCTTGTTGTATTAGAAGAGAGGATGTTTTGACCATGGTTTCAAGTGGCTAAAAATGTGAGAAAAGAATAAAAGCCTAGATCATTTCTGTGATATGTGTGGAATGTGGATCAAATTGTTTCCCAAGCAATTGTGCTGCTATTTCTAGCATGCATCACTCCTAGAAATGAGATTGGAATTATGGAATTATTTGGGATATGCAAGTAAATCAACACTTCTAATCATGACCCAAATGCAAGAAAATAAACCTAAAAAGTATAAAAACTAATCCCAGTCTCAAGAAAACAAAAACAAATAGAAAATGGAGCTAAAATGCATGATTTAAACCTGTCCTACTCAGATGGAGTAGGCTGTTGGTCTTCAGTCTGTGTTGCTGTCGAAGTGGATGTTGCAACACCAAACTCTGGATTTCTTTCTTTTAGCACATGTTCTCCTTTTTCAGCTGGTGGATTTATTGTTGACAACTTTGTGAGAAATGGTGGAATTTGTTGGAGCACATCAGTATGCTCCCCAACCCTAACGGTCCTCACCAACTCATCTTGGTGTTTCTCCTTCCACTTATGCTTATATACTTTTCTAATCACCTCCTTCACTCCTTGATCATGGCAAAAGGTTTTAATGGCACAAACGGAGGAACGTTTCATCCCACAAAGAGTTCTCCACATCACCTCACCAACAGTAGAACATGATTTTTTGAAGCTTCCCGAGTCTTTGGATTGATCGTCATGTCCCTTTCTCAAAACAACTTGGATATTTTCTACACAGCTTTGCTGCAGGGATGCTGCAGTATCTGCAACAGAATGTTCAATCTGCACAAGTTTAAAGAAAGGAGTAATGACAATTTTGGCATTTTGTTGCACCTCTTCACTATTTTGAAGTGAAGAGGGGTTGCTCAAATGCTCAGATGCTTCCTCGGGATTCTCTATCTCTTGACTACTCACCAAAGTATTAGCCTTACCCTCATCCTTACCAACACACTCAGATTTTTCAATATCACTTGGTATTGAGATTTGGCTTTGTCTTTTACTCTCACTAATGATCTCTCCAACACATGTCGTTATGTTAATAACAACTCCATTTATGTTCTGTAAGAAATCATTCATCAAAGCTTTAAGAGATTCGAGGTTTTCAGTTTGTTCTAAAGAGGGTTTAGGGGGTAAAAATGAGTTGTTAAAATCATCCTTTGAAAACTCCCAGGAAAATCAACTTGTTCCTCCCAAGATTGGTCAAAAGTATTTGAATAACTGTTACTCCAATCTTGGTAGAGAGATGTTGGTGATGTGAAAGTGCCATGATATTGACCATTTAAAAACAAATTAGGATGAGCCTCCCATGATTGAGTGTATCCATTTAAGTGTGAGGTATCCCAATTATTATCTCCCATGAAATAACGAGATTCGGGGTTCGAATAACAACTGTACGATAAATGATTTCCGCCACAATAGTCACAGAAAACAGTTTCATATGGCTCAAACGAATGTCCCATTGAATCCATATTCACAGAAAGATAAACTCAAAAACTTGTTACTTGCACATACATGGAAACGTATGACAAGTAACAAAGATGGTAGAAAATTTAGCTTAACAAGACTCAATCTCTTAACAACCATAGATTTACGCCTATCCCCGGCAACGGCGCCAAAAACTTGATAGTGCTTTTTACACACCTACAGACGTGTGCTAATTAAACCTCAAAGCAAGTATACAATGAGATCTAATGTCGTCTTTCAAGTAATACAATGGTAAGAACCAAGTATCGTATTCCACAGGGATAGGTATCTTAGGTTGCAAGATCTCGAGATGAAAAACTAACTTCAGATGGCGATGTTGAAGACATATTTTTGAATGGTTGGTTAACACAGATCTAAATAACAAGAATAAAAGAGAAGCAAGGGTGTAAGACTTTTGATGGTATATGAATCCAAAATCCAGCAGGTCAATGCTACAACACTGTCAAAGCATGATGCTATTGGAATGCTGCAGCATGCTTCTGACTATAACTAGTTTTATTATCGATTTCAAGACACGTTCCTCTCGGACTCTCACCATCCCATTATTCCATTAGCCATAAACAGTCTCATCTCTGAGCAAAGTTCCAGATAAGGGAATGATGGGAGTGGAGTTCTCAAAATATACGGCAAAACAAATTCTCTTCGTTAAAAGTTACTCTTTCGAAATAACCCCCGTACCTCCCAAGTTGATGTATTCCAAATAGCTTATCTCTAAGTCTATTACATTTTAACCCTTTGAAAAAGTGACCATTTATCAAGAATGAATCATTTTAAAAGACACAAGTAACAACTCTCGTTGCAAGTAACTCTTTCGATATTACCTCCCATGTCATTCAAATTGACGTGCTATTTAATGGCCTATCTCTAGGTCCATCACACTTTAACACTATCAAAGTGATCAATTTGTCAAGGAGTTGTGTTATCTTGATAAAACTTGAGTTGGAACAATAAAACTTGGTTAAAGTCACAAAAACCCACTTTCTTTTAGATCCACATAACCACCATTTGCCTCACACCCAAGCTAAAATGATTAGCTACTCATCACAATAAATAAATAAAGAAAAATGCTAAGAACTACAAAGGTAAACATAATGTAAAATGCTCTTGAAATGTAAATGACTATAAAATATATAAATATATGTATATGACTTGAAATGTAAAGACAAGAATGTAAATGACAAGGAAATGTAAAGACATAATCTAGATGCACTATTTTAAAGTACTAAAAGTAATTGCATAAAAATAAAGACGTAAAGTAAATGGCTAATCTAGAGATGAAAATGGAAAGGTAAATAAAATGCAAGTATGAACTAGGCTTTAAAAATAAAAGAAAAAGGAAGAAAGAAAGAAGAACATTAAGAACATTAATTAAAGAAAGTAGGGAGAAGTTTTAGAATTGATGGAGATCAACTCTTCAAGGTGTACATTAAATGAGAACCCAAACTCCCTATTTATAGGCAAAGGGAGGGGGCAAAAGTGAAAATTCAAACTAAATACTTAGCATCTAATTACCATCTAATGAAACAAGTACAACTAAGTAACTAAAAGTACAAAAGACAACTAAGACTTAGTTCATCCTAATTTCTAGCCAAAATGTTTATCCAAGGGTTAACAAAAGAACTTTTCCAATCCAAAAGAAGCTAATTTAAGCTCTCATCTTGATCTTCCACTATTCTTTCATCAGATCCATGCTTCCCAGATGCTACAGCATGACCTGTGATCCACAAAAGTTGTCCAAAAGTTGTCCAAAAGTAACCAAATTAGCCATTCTACCAATAGAAACAAGTAAATCATATACTCTAGCTCCATTAACTTAATAAGTAGAAAATAAGGTAGAAAATGACTCAAGGTTGGGATTTAGAAGTGAAAAATCCTATCTAAAAGCTAAAAGAGAAGGGCTTAAGTACTCATTTTTTGAGTACTTATCACCACCCCAAACTAAAATCATTTGTTTTGCCACAAAAGAACGTGTTTATGGCTAATGGAATAATGGGATGGTGAGAGTCCGAGAGGAATGTGTCTTGAAATCGATAATAAAACTAGTTATAGTCAGAAGCATGCTGCAGCATTCAAATAGCATCATGCTATGACAGTGCTGTAGCATTGACCTGCTGGATTTGTTTTGCCGTATATTTTGAGAACTCCATTCCCATCATTCCCTTATCATCATGCTATAAAAAGAACAAAAGAAAACAACAAAAGAAAAGACATTAAATGTGAAAGTTTTAAATTGGAATACATTAGGTGTATATCATGAGTTTGAGCATGCCAAGTCTATATCATATAACCTTTCTTAAATCCAAAGTAACCAACAATCTTATCCTATGTGTTTTAACATGAACCATATGCTAGCCTTATATTCTTTTTGTTATGGACACACATCCTACATCACACCTCTTTCATGGCTTTGAGTGTATGGGTTTCTCTCTTTTGGCTCTTTCTTTCCTCTCCATGCCTTTTCTCACACATGTACCAATACTTGAATTTTTTCAAATTTTGTGCATTTTCTGTTGGATACATACACCAGCCCCTATGGGACTTTTGTGGTGTTGATTTGCCACTTTTCATGGCTTTTCTTGTGCCATTTTAGACACCCCCACCCCAAACTAAGAATTCTGCAATGTCCTCATTGTAGGAGAGAAAGGTGTTTTTATCTTTGAAGTTGGGTGGCTATGGTGCAAGAAAAGGACATATGCCATTAAGTGTGATATGTGCAAAATGTGTCCCAAGCAATTATCAGGCTAGTTCTAGCATGCATGACTTCTAAAAATCAGATGTGGACTCATGAAATTATTATGGATATACAATTCAACCAATCATATCAAAACATGATCCAATGCAAATAAGACCTATAAAGTATAAAAACTTATCCCATCCTAAAAACTAAAAATAAACAGACATGGAGCAAAAAGGGTGTGATTTAAACCTGTCCTACTCAGGTTGAGTAAGCTGTGTGTGGCCAATAGGGGCTGCAAGTGATGCTGCTATGAGGCTGCATGTTGCAGCACCAATGTGGGCACTTCCTTCTGCTTTCAACTTTGCCTTCAGACCTGCTATCTCTGTCTTCTGCCTTTTCACCAACTTTTTCAGCTTCTTTACTTCTGCATTCTCCTCCTCTTGATCCCTTCTTTCTCTGCCATCAACCATGGACTGCACCTCTACCCTGAGATCTTCCAGCTTTTCCAAAAACTCAGTCCTTTGTTGCAGGATTGTGTCCATAAGATTGCTGTTTTGAGCTAACATTTCCTGCATCATTCCCACCATCTCATTTGCCCCAATACCTTTTTCTTTTATGTCTCTTAGCCTCTGCACTGCCTTCATGTCCATCTGGTGTCTTTCTCTCTGTTTCTTCACAATCAGATCATCAATGTACCTAGGCACACCCATCTCAGTCAGTAGTTGTGTCAACATTCCAGGGAAGTAAAATTTTCCCCTTGATTTTGATCTTGTAGAGTACTCCCTTATGCTTTTCATGATGATCCTTCCAAAGTTGATGGTTTTACCTGTTACAAGGCAATAGAGTAAAAGCATTCTTTCCACAGTGATGAAAGTGTCATGAGAGGTTGGTGAGATGGTGTGCCTCACAAAGTTGATCCAGACATTGGAGTCATCTGTGAGGTTGGAAGCTCTGAAGGTCCTTAGCATGAGATTTGTGTGGCTTTCCTAATTGGTTTTAGGTTTTCCCAAGACTGCAACAACCTCAACAAGGTCATTGACAGTGGCCTTATGCACAAGTGCATAGTACTCTGTTTTCTTGGGTGGGTTGAGTTCTAGGAACTGGTTGATCCTTTTGGCGGTGAGGTTGACAGTGGTTCCTCTAACCTGAATCTTTGAGGCTGAAGTCACAGACATCTCACAGTAGAACTCTCTAATAAGGGTGAGATTGTAGGAGGTATACACATGACACAGCTTGCTGAGACCTTGGGTGTCAACTACCTGCCTAATGAAATGGAATTCCCTCATACTATGCTCATCTATTCCTTTCTCAGGGAACCCAATCTTAGTCTGAAATTTAGGCCACATTTTTGCTGCAGCCTTGGAGCTGAACCCATTGTGAGGTGAGGTTGGCCTTGGTGGGAGAGGTATAGCAGGTTCCTCACTTCTCTCTTTCCTTCTCACTGATTTCTCATGCTGCAAAGACGCTGCAGCATAGCAGTTGGTATCACTAGGTTTTGTTCCAGATGGTTCTCCCTCAGTCATCACTCTCTTGGTCCTCTTACTCTTTCTGGACCCTTCCCTGTTGGTCTTCTTGGCATAGACCTTTCCCAATCTCTTTCTTTTCTTAGTTGGCTTGACTATCACAGGTTCCTCTTCCTCAGTCCACACAATATCATTTTGAGGGAAATCCACAAATGGGTCCTCTGTTCTTTCTTCCCTCTCTAACTCCAGATTCTCAACTAATGTGTCCTTACTTCTCTCTGTTTCTTTCTCAAGCAGGGTTTCAGGGGTCTCAAGAATCACAACCTCCTCAGTGGGATTTTCAACAGAGACCAAAATCTCTTTACCCTTGAGAACATCAGCGGGGGTGTTTTCCTTATTGGCCGTAGGGTTCAATGGTCCAAAAGAGCTATCGAACTCATACCTTTTAAAATGCCCAAAATCAATTTTTGTGGAAGCAATGGGTCTGTCAGAGTCATCCTCTGAACAAGAAGTGAAAGACCCATCAGCCAAGGATTTTTGAACAGTAGGCAATACCTGAGATTCTTCAATAGCAATGAACTTAGGATGAGCAATGATAGCAAGAAGGTTCCTGGCCGAATCCTCCCCTGTTGAGTTTGGCTTTGTCGAACTTTCACCTTTATCGGCCACAGAGGTGTTATCGACCTCTGTGTCTTTGGTGAGTGGAGAATAAATGTGGAGGAATGGAAATGCTCGAACCTGTGGAGAACTGGAGTTATCCTCAAGGACCACTGGTGATTGAGGCGTATTAGTGCTTGATGCTTGATCCCTGTTTCGGGGGATTCTTCTTCGTTCGGCGCTCGCAGGGTTTCGAACCATGGCTCGCTTCACTCTAGCCATGATACAGATTGAACACAGAGAAGGGAAAAGAAAATGGTGGTTTTCAGAGAGGAAGCTTTCAAGAGGGAAGAAACAGAGAGTTAGAGTGAGAGTGAGAATGAGAGGGAAGCGGGTTAATCAAAAAGAGGGTTTCTTGAGAGATGAAAAGACAGAAAGGTGATAGGATGGTGTCCTTATCTGATTAATTTGGAAGATGCAAGCTGTAAAATGGGTAATGACCTTTGGGTTTTTAAGGTGAAGTACTTAAAAGGTATCTTTTGGAGGCTTCCTCATCATTGTTGCTATAAATTAGATACATAGTCTAAAAATAGCCAAAAATATGATGTCAGCCAATGTACTTTTCTTAAACAAACCTAAAAATGCTTCTGATATATTCCCCAAATTTCAGCCGAACATTCCCTTTTTCTTTTGAAGACTCAGATTTTTGGTGCTGTAGCATTGGAATAGCATCCTCTTGTTTCCTCCTTTTTCCTAAATTAAGGCTGCACACTAACAAACAAATTATACTAGATTAACAGAGAAAATTACTAAATTAATTAAACAAAGATTATTTACACAGATTGTGGAACTTTAAGATAGTTCCTCTCTTTGGTTGAAGCTTTTTAGCATAGAGTGACCATCTCCACAGAGCCATGCTGTGGAGATGCTACAGCATCATGGTATAGCTTTACTCTCTGGCCATTGACCTTGAACACACTATTGTTTTCCGGATTGACTAAGTCTACGGCCCCATATGGATATACTTTGTGGATGAGAAATGGGCCTGACCATCTAGACTTAAGTTTACCTGGAAACAACTTCAGCCTAGAATTGAACAAAAGACATTTTTGGCCTGCTTTCAACTCTCTGTGCCTGATCCTATTGTCATGCCATTTTTTTGTTTTTTCTTTGTATAATTTGGCATTCTCATATGACAGATTTCTATGCTCTTCTAACTCACAGAGTTGCAACTTTCTCTTGTTGCCAGCCTCATCTAAGTTCAAGTTCAATTCTTTTATAGCCCAATATGCTTTATGTTCAAGTTCCAAAGGGAGATGACAGACCTTTCCAAAGACTAGCTTGTATGGAGACATACCCAAAGGTAAGGCTGGCAATGGGTAAGGGTAAACCCGTTACCCGTTATGTTTCGACCCGTTGGATAAGGGTATGGATAAGAACATTTTTATCCATTTATCCACTTATCCATTACCCGTTTACCCGAAATTTTAGTGGGTAGGATATGGATAAACGGTTTTTCGTTATCCATTACCCGTTACGATAATATATATATATATATATATATGTGTGTATCTATAATTATATAAAAATAAATATTAGTGTATATATACATAGTTATATTAAGTTAATTATTAATATTTTTTTAATAATGTTGTCGTATTTTAACGTGTACTTTAATTTATTTTTATATTTATCGAGTAAAGATTTCATGTTGATTAAATGAGAAACAAGATGGATTTAGAAAAATAATCACAACGAAAAGTGTTAGTCTTACACTTTTTAAATTATTTTCAAAATATTATACTATGATTATATTTAGAGTAATTAAATGTTTACTACAACAAATTAGATATAAAATAATAATTATATTTATGAACTTGTTTTACTTATATGTTTGAGGTTTAACAATATCAATTGTAGTTCAAAATGAAATTTTGTTTTACCATTTATCCATTACCCGTTTCGTTACCCGCTACTTTTAATGGGTAGGGTAGGATACGGATAATGGTTTTATGAGATGGATAATTACCCGTTTCGTTATCCGCTATTTTAAATGGATTAGATAACGGATTAACCCTTACCCTACCCATACCCTACCCGTTGCCAGCCCTACCCAAAGGTGTTTTAAAAGCAGTTCTGTATGCCCATAAAGCATCATCTAATTTAAAAGCCCAGTCTTTTCTGTTCGGTTTAACAACTTTTTCAAGAATCCCTTTTATTTCCCTGTTTGAGAGCTCAGCCAAACCAGTAGATTGAGTTATGCCTGCGAAGCATAAAGTGTTTTAAAGCTCAGATGAGCCGGATACGGGGACTTGTGGCTTTGGTTGTGACACTCATTAGAGGTCGAGTAGACACTAGGATCAGTGGTGTCTTGCGGTGGTAGCTCAGAGGAGCCGGATACGGGGAACCGTGGTCTTATGTGAAGCTCGAGAACATTGATACGTGGCTTAACTTTGTGTGCCCGCCACATTCGATGGAATTCGGGTATCCCCCGTCACCGAAAGGTGTTGTTTTTGGGTATTGAGTTTTATTATCCAAGTTTTCGGTGACGTCTTGTGTAAATGAATTTTATCCTTGATTTATGGGTTGAGTATTATGCCCCACCCGTGTTTGGGTGTTTCGGGATTAAAGTTTTAACCGCATTTTTATAAATGGAGTGTTCGATTTCTTTTCACGTTTTGAGTAAGTGTTGGATTGCATTACTTCATGAAATAACGTTTGTCGTTGAGGCGTCCATTTATAAATTGCATAATATTGGAAATGGGTCACTCTCATATTTAAAGTAATTCATTTTAAAGGATCATGATTTAAGTTGCATTATTTTCGTTTAATGGTTTTTATAATCATGATGAAAACTCTTGAACTCACTAGGCGTTAGCCTAATCTTTTTTATTTGTCGGCATGTGCAACAGGTTCCGGTTGGGAATTAGTGCTAGTGACACTGTGAAGCAATGAGTGCTAGTTGTGTGCTCGAAGAGGTGTTTAGCTTGATGAAGTCTTCCGCATTTATATTTGGAGACAGCGATTGTTTTGGGTTACAGTAACACTCGACCTTAGTTAGTCTTTTTGTAAGACTTAAATTTTGTTGATGATTCAATTTAGAAATTGTATTTCAATTATGGAATATTAGTATGAGATTTTATTACCCTTTAAGGAATTTTTGAAAGTTTTATTTAGTCGCTCTTTCCAAAAATTTTGAGGGTGTTACAACTATATCCAACCACCTCTACCTTCCTCCTTGAAGACTTCGAACCCACTTCTAACAGCCGACTCACTGATTAGTGGTGTGAACTTTAGGCCAGTTGCACGATTTCGATTAATCACACTCAGACCGCACCGAACGCCATATTCTATTTCTCATACTCACGCTCGGGATTTATAAACATGCTAACAACAGAATCTAAAAACATACTTCCACATTTTGCGTCACTTGCCAAACTTCTTACTCTCAGATTTTCCACCTTTTCGACATGATATCTTCACTCTCTTCTCGCTGCAAGAAACACTGCTCACCCAACATTGTCTACTCTATTCCTCGATGATTCCCAAATGTGTTGAATCACATTTACATTACTTTGCTTGATCAACCGACTACCCACAATTCTTACGCGAGATAATCAATCCAACTCTTCCAAAACATTACCCACTACTCGAAAGCGTCGCACAATTCTCACTCTCCAAACAGGATTACCCAATCTGCTAGAATCCTTTCACCCCAAATAATACTTCAACATGCCCATGGATTTCCTATCTACTGCACAACCCCCCTGAATTAAGCAGCTCGACACTTTCAACAATCATTCTAGGGATATAAGATAATCCCGCCCAAAACTTGCCGAAACCCATAACACACGGTTCCTCTCTTTGATAACCACCAACCGTCATTTGAAAATTATTCTCAACTTAGCAATACCCCAATACTAACCAAACATTCGCACATCCCAATCACATACTTACCACTTACAAATCATCCCCAATAGTTCTTCGGACGAGGACGTTCATCCGATAACATTGACGCCAGCCTTCTACATATCCTTAAGAAAACTCCTTATCACTTTAATGATTTGCACTCCCATATATGCCATAAAGACATCACCAACTCATGGTTACAACCACCACTCTACTACCTCATCCCAGAACAACTGCAAATCTCCACGATCACTTGGCACACATACATATACCGTCATCTTCTCACTGGTCATAATACTAAAATTGGACTTCAAGGCATTTCACGACCTTGTCTATCTCGAACCTGAATAAATCGCAAAACTATGATTTTCAAAACCACCCAACAAGATATCGCTCCTTGTCGGCCCATCACGACCTGCTGGAATCAAACTCCAGTAGACTGAAAGATTAAGCGTACTACTTCGAAGACTTAAATGTTCAAGCGCAACCATTCCAGTTGTGATATATATAAACTTCACTCCCACATAACCATCAAAGCCTCATCGATAAAAAAAACACATGGCCGAATTAGCGATCTTCCGTTTTTGTAAGATCCACACAAGGTTGTCCAACATCGCATTAGGTACACACCTTTTCTGAATAACTCTTCGCTTCCTCACGAAACTCCTCAAAACTAACCATAACTACTTCTTCATTTTCAGCGTCCCGCCATTCACCACTAAAATGGTTTCTGACTTCCACGACAACAGTCGGCATTGAGATACTTCCACTATGTCTCCAACCAACAAGGATCCCCAATGAAACCTACCTCTTCCACTCCAGCAGCTAACTGCTAAAAAAATATCTTTACGACTTCAAATTCCACTCCAGACACAACTATTTGCCGACATCAACATCTCAAATCTCGGAACCAACGGTAAGCCATTAAGTACAATCATCCTTAACGTCATAGGCCAATGCCTCCATTAACCACCTCCGCTATTCACCACCCTTACTTAGAAGAATACCAATGTCAAGTATTTACTACCCTCTGATCAAGCGTCACACATCCACTCTCAAAACTTTCATCATTCTTAATTGCAACCTTTCCACACGACCTAGAGAGTTCATAGCCTTCATGCATGACACACAAATATTTTAACTCTTGACACGTCTGAAAATTTAGAAGATACTTACATTATGAAGCAAACTTGAATGTACACGACACAACACTGACTTAGCCATGCGCAACGATTTCAAGAATCGTTCACCCTCAACTCCACGACAAATTTCTCTTCACCACACCCCAACATCGGTGTTGGCACAATTGAATTTATTTCCGATGAACTTTACCCCCACAATTTATAAAGTACTACAAAATTGCTTACACTGAGTGTGTCAAATGACTCTCACCCTCTTTGATAGGCCAACACATGTTTGTACCAAACTCACTTATAAAATCATGCGATCAAATGTTGTTTTGGTTTTCATAACAAAAGTTAACTCGTTTACGAAGATATATATAATAATTCATCCACACAAAAAATCGAAATTTATCACCCAACGCCATAAACTTGTCTTTTAAATACAAACACACATTTGCACGCGTCGACACGTTTTCAAAACAAATACCTCGTAAGGCACACACACGCCAACATGTCTGATATGAATGATATGAAAACTCCAGCAGTTTGTTTGACACACAATGCATGGGACTCAATGACATTGAAGGCTATTTACTCTAACAAGGTCAACTCTTTACATTTACTATAATTTATCCCAGACTCCTTGATTCCAGCCAACCAGTCAGGGTCCTCTCCTGTGCCACAACCTCTGGCACCATCGTCTTCTAACAACCTTGGAAGCCCAACATACCGGTCGAACGTAACCTTCCGGTCGAACACCACATACCGGTCGAACACAACCTACCGGTCGAACATCACATACCGGTCTAACACAACCTACCGGTCGAACACAACCTACCGGTCAAGTAACCTTACCGGTCGAATGCTCTTATCGATCCTTTACACTTTATCGGTCAAACCACATACCGGTCCTTTACACTTTACCGGTTGAATACTTTTTACAGTTCGACCGATACACATCATCTTCCCGGTCGAGTTCATACTTTAAGTCGGCTACTAACAGTTCAACCCAGAAAACTTTTTGATCATTAAATCGATCAAATACACGGTTAAAAGCTTGATTAACAAGACTATTTACCGACTAAAACATACAGATAGAAGTATTAAGCTAAAAACATACCTCTATTTGACCAAAAACGATCGATCTCCAAGATCTCTTTCACTTTTTCTCTGCTTCTTGCTTTCTCTCTTTCTCTCTTTGAATTCTAAGTCGGTTTCTCAAATATCAGTATAAGATTATGAAACCAAATATCTGATATTTAGGTTATATATAACCAATGTTTCAATAAACCCCCTGAACTTTGATTCTCGCTTAACTTTTTCCCCCAATTTCCAAAATTAATAAAAATTTCGGATCCGGATATTACAATCTTCCCCCTTAAGAGAATTCCGTCCCCGAAATTCTATCGCTAAACAAATGGGGATACTGAGCTTTGATATCTGCCTCTACTTCCCACGTGGACTCTTGTCCTTGGTGAAATTTCCACTGAACTTTCACTAAACGAATTTCCTTGTTCCTCAACTTCTTTATTTTGAGGTCCGTAATCGCTACGGGCTCCTCAATATAACTTAATTTCTCATCTACTAGAATATCTTCTAAAGGAACAACTATATCTGCTTCTGCTAAACACTTGTCCAGGTTTGACACATGAAATGTGGAATGAATCCCACACAAACTTTCTGGTAGATCAAGTTCGTAGGCTACTTCACCAACATGACCCGTGATGATGAATGGTCCAATAAACCTTGGTCTCAACTTTCCTTTCTTCCCAAATCTGACTACCCCTTTCCAGGGTGAAACTTTCAACATTACCCTGTCTCCTATCTGAAACTCTATCGGTTTCCTTCGCTTATCAGCATACATTTTCTAACGATCTTGAGCACTCTTTAATCTTGCCCGAATCTGATCGACTTTATCAGCTGTCACCTGTACAATTTCTGGTCCCGCTAGCTGTCTTTCACCCACCTCATTCCAACATAAAGGTGTTCTACATTTACGACCATACAAAGCTTCGAACGGGGCCGCTTGTATGCTAGCATGATAACTATTGTTGTAGGAAAATTCAATCAACGGCAAATGAATTTCCCACGAACCTTTGAAATCGATAACACATGCACGAAGCATATCTTCCAATGTCTGAATAGTTCTCTCACTCTGGCCATCAGTTTGCGGATGTTAGGCCGTACTCAGCTTAAGTTGAGAACCTAATTCTCTTTGAAAACTTCTCCAGAAAGCTGATGTAAAACGAGCATCTATGTCTGACACAATAGACGATGGTACTCCATGTTTGGTTACTATCTCGTCGATATACAATCGAGCCAATTTCTCTAGTGAGTATGTCTCCTTGATTGGTAGGAAATAAGCTGACTTTGTGAGTCTATCCACTATCACCCAAATAGCATCATGCCCCTTAGGTGATCGCGGTAATCCAGTAACAAGATCCATAGTAATCTCTTCCCACTTCCAAACTGGAATTTCTAACGACTGAAGCTCCCCATAAGGTCTCTGATGCTCAGCTTTAACTTTCAAACATGTTAGACATCGTTCAACGAAGTGAGCAATATCTTTCTTTAAACCTGACCACCAATAGCTTTGTTTCAGATCTTTATACATCTTGTTGGTTCCTGGATGTACTGAGTAACGGGATCTATGCGTTTCTTCCAACACTTTCTGCCTCAAATCTCCTGCTTTTGGGACCCATACTCGCTTATTGAAGCACTTTACTCCGCGATTGTCAACTACTAACGAGTTAACAATCCCAACTATTCTTTCACTTTTCAAATTTTCTTTTGACGCTGCTTCTTCTTGATACTTTATAAATTCTTCTAAGAAATTAGAAACAACATCAATTCAAAATGCTACCACTTCTGTTATTTCTCCATGCTCCTTACGACTTAGAGCATCTGCTACCACATTGGCCTTGCCTGGATGATATAGAATATCACAGTCATAATCGCTTAACAGCTCCATCCACCTACGTTGCCTCATATTAAGCTCCTTCTGATTGAAAATATATTGAAGACTCTTGTGATCTGTGTAAATCTGACACTTGATCCCATACAAGTAATGCCTCCAAATTTTCAAAGCAAAAACAACAACTGCTAACTCTAAATCATGCGTCGGGTAATTCTTTTCATGTTCTTTTAGCTGTCAAGATGCATAAGCAATTACCCTGCCTTCTTGCATTAACACACATCCCAGACCTAACTTTGAAGCATCGCTATAAATTATGAATCCTTCCGTTCCGTTGGGTAGAGACAAAACAGGAGCACTACTTAAACTCTCTTTCAATTTACCGAAAGCTTCTATCTGAGCCTCTGCCCAAACAAACTTGATATTCTTTCTAGTTAATGCTGTTAGTGGCGTAGCTATCCATGAAAAGTCCTGGATGAACTTTCTATAATAACCAGCTAATCCAAGAAAACTTTTTACTTCAGATGGTGATTTCGGTGCTTCCCACCCTTTAATGGCTTCAATCTTAGCTGGATCAACCTTAATCCCATCTTTTGACACCACGTGCCCTAAAAACTGAATTTCTTTTAGCCAAAATTCACATTTTGAAAACTTGGCGTATAACTTCTCACGCGTAAGCAATTCTAAAATCGCTCTTAAATGAGTTTCATGATCTTCTTTGGAACGTGAATAGATCAGTATATCATCTATAAAGACAATGACATACTTATCTAAAAACGGATTACACACTCTATTCATCAGATCCATGAAAGTTGCTGGCGCATTGGTTAAACCAAATGGCATAACTAGAAACTCAAAATGTCCATACCTAGTACGAAATGCAGTCTTAGGCACATCCTCCTCTCTAACCTTCAACTGATGATAACCAGATCGTAGATCTATTTTCGAAAAGTAACTCGCTCCTTGAAGTTGATCAAAAAGATCGTCAATCCTGGGAAGCGGATACTTATTTTTGACAGTCAACTTATTGAGCTCACGGTAGTCTATGCACATTCTCATAGACCCGTCTTTCTTCTTGACAAACAATATTGGCGCTCCCCAAGGTGAGGTACTAGGGCGAATAAACCCCTTGTCTAACAACTCATGCAACTGAGTCATCATTTCTTTCATCTCTACCGGTGCCAGTCTATAAGGTGCTCTTGCAATCGGCGCTGCTCGGGGTACTAAATCAATACGAAATTCCACTTGCCGATCTGGAGGCAAAGTGGTTAAGTCTTCCGGAAATACTTCTGAATATTCACTGACTACCGGAACTGACTCTAATCCCTTCTTTTCCTTCTTAGCATCTATTACATAAGCTAAGAACCCCACACACCCTTTTACTAAACATTTCTTAGCCTTAATCAAATAAATCAAACATGACTTTCTATCCCTTCGATCTCCAAATACTACTATCTCTTCTTTTCCTGGCTGCGCTATACGAATCAATTTCTTATTGCATACTGTATGAGCATCATTAGACGCCAACCAATCCATTCCCACAATAACATCAAATTCTCCCATACCCATCGGGTATAATCGAAGTGGAAATGATTGTCCATCAATGACAATACTACTCCCATCATACACTTCTTCCACTAAAATTTGAATATTATCAGCCACTTCTACTTTCAATTCATGCTTAAGCTTCTTAGGTTTCTCAATCAATTTATGCACAAAATTTGGAGACACAAACGAACGATTTGCGCCTGAATCAAACAATACTTTTGCATAATTCGAATCTATAAAGAAAGTACCTGTCACTACATCAAGTATCTCCGCCGCATCTTCTGCTGACATATTGAAAACTCTAGCTCTTGCTTTAGCTGGCTCCATCTTTTTCTCAGTTCCTTTTTCTACATTTCCTCCGATCGCTCCCTTTTTCAACTGTGGACAATTGGTCCTGATATGACCAGGAGATCCACACTGATAACAAGACCTAGAACTCTGACAATCCCTAGCCAAATGCCCAATCTTCCCACATTTATAACAGCCCTCTTGATCAATCTTACATTCTCCCTTATGCCTTCGGTTACACTTACTACAAGGTTTACTTTCAAACTTATTGACAGAACGCTGATCAAACTTTGCAGACTTAAATGGTTTGGAATCACGAACTGTTCCTTCCCATTTTCTTTTATCTCCACTTCTTTCAGTGGCTTGCCTATTCTTTTCTTTCTCTCTCATTTCAGCTGCATTTACTGCCATTTGAAAAGTAGACGGTTCTTTATTCGAGACAAATTCCCGAATATCACTTCTTAATCCAAAGACGAATCGTTCTACTCGTCTTTCTTCATTAGGTACATAAATTCCTGCAAATCGAGACTTTTCAATAAACTTTGTGGCATATTCTCGAACTAACATTCCTTTCTGCTCTAAACCCAGAAATTCTTCTTCCAACTTTTTAACTGCCGCCAGAGGGCGGAATTGTGCTTTAAATCTTTTCACAAACTCACCCCAAACCATTTCTTTAGCTACAGCCGAACTTTGACCTCCGGATTCTACATCCCACCACATTATTGCTTCCTCTTTCAGCATTGACTACTTTATCTTCTTCCGCACACTTACTCATATCAAACGCTAGCTCCATACCTTTTACCCATCTTAACGCTACTACGGGATCACATTCCCCTTTATAAGCAGGAGGCTTGCAAGCAGCAAACTCCTTAAAACTACATCCTTTCCCAGCTACAGCTTTAACCGAAACAATGGGACCTGACTGAGGATGACTACCCATTCCAGTTACTGGTGATTCTACTACCTCAGTCACTACTTTATCTTCACTCTTTTCTTTACTTGACGAAACTTCATTAGTACGCTGAACTAAAAAAGCATTCAACGTTTCTTGTAACTTTCCCATTTCTGCAGTAAAGGTTTCTTGTGTAACAAAACCTTGCGTTCTACCTCCACCACGGTTTCCCGTTTGTTTTCGACCCCTCACAGAAGCCGAACTTTCTTGATGAGAAGTTTCTTGTTCAGATCTTACCTCTACACTTCCAACTTGATGAATACCACGACTCGTCTTCCCTCCTCGAGTTCCCACATTGGAAACTCTTGCCTGAGTAGCTGCTTTCTGAACTGTCTTACCTTTAGGTCGACCGCGACTCTTTTCTTGAATAGCAGTCGGGTTGACAGCAGTCATTCGCTCTTCGGCAATGACTTCATTATCTGGCTCCATTTCAGGATTCACTATAGATCTACTCCTGGTCACTCGCTCAGACATACTTCTGATAAGAAGAAACATAAGATATTCAATCTAACATGCTACACATTACGGCAGTTTAAGCACAAGCATGCACTTGTAAATTCACAATTACATTGGCCAGATGGAATTCCAAATTTACCTTACATGCTACTCCTTACTACCTTAATGTTATCTTCTTACAGTCTTCCTACTACTCAGTTGTGCTTCTACTATCTCAGTTTAAGTCTAGGCCCATCTGGTCACCTAGATCCCTTAAACTAATGCTCTGATACCAATTGTAATAACCTGGACATTTATATAAACAATAAAATAACATTTCATATTAAAATACTAAGCTTACATTTACATAGTACAATGTTCACATCTATCTCTTATTACACAACTGAGTTCAAAAAGTATAAACTATTGCAGAAATTCTTCTATCTCCTGGAAATAGCTTACATCTTCTCCTTACCCTTATCTGTACCTGATACCTTTCGATAACCCGAAACAGGATTAAAATTTTGAAAGAGCGAGGGTTAGACCAATGGTCTAGTGAGTCCCCTCCAATCACTACTACAACAGTTCAAATATTAATTAAAACATTTAAACCAAAACTTTATATCTCAAAACATAATCTACTCTTTTAATCAAACTTTAAAACATTTTATGCTTCGCAGGCATAACTCAATCTACTGGCCATTACTGACCACTTTTACGCTTCGCAAGCGTACCTTAAGCTACTGACCAGCATTCCCGTCAAATACGGTATGTCTGTCTCGCACTGCCTTATTTTAGGGACACACCCTAATGGCATAAACGGGCCACACTCCCCGGTACGAGCAGGTGGGTCACACTTCCCGACTTAGGTCAGACTTCTGACTCAAATGTATGCATACACCTAGTCCTGCCTGTATATAAAACAAATTTATATACACTGAGCATAAACATGCCCAACTGATTAAATCAATCTTTTGAAATAATTCTGCATAACTTTCAATACTATAAATGCGTAGTATATAAAACTCACATTTATCAATTAAATGCTCAAATCATAAAAGATTTAGTTAAAAGACTCACCTCTGATTCTTCTAAATTATACTCTGACTTCTACTGATTAACACCACCTACGATGGTATTAAAACAAAGGTAAGCTAACTTGCAACTAAAACTCTTTCTTTCAAAAGACTCATCAAATGAAATCTACTGTTTTTAACCCGGTCAAAACCATTCTGATTAAAAACTTCTTAGACCAATTAATAAAATACCGGTCGAACGCAACCTACCGGTCGAACACCACATACCGGTCTAACACAACCTACCGGTCGAACACAACCTACCGGTCGAACACCACATACCGGTCGAACATCACATACCGGTCTAACACAACCTACCGGTCGAGTAACCTTACCGGTCGAATGCTCTTATCGGTCCTTTACACTTTATCGGTCAAACCACATACCGGTCCTTTACACTTTACAGGTTGAATACTTTTTACAGTTCGACCGATACACATCATCTTCCCGGTCGAGTTCATACTTTAAGTCGGCTACTAACAGTTCAACCCAGAAAACTTTTTGATCATTAAATCGATCAAATACACGGTTAAAAGCTTGATTAACAAGACTATTTACCGACTAAAACATGCAGATAGAAGTATTAAGCTAAAAACATACCTCTATTTGACCAAAAACGATCGATCTCCAAGATCTCTTTCACTTTTTCTCTGCTTCTTGCTTTCTCTCTTTCTCTCTTTGAATTCTAAGTCGGTTTCTCAAATATCAGTATAAGATTATGAAACCAAATATCTGATATTTAGGTTATATATAACCAATGTTTCAATAAACCCCCTGAACTTTGATTCTCGCTTAACTTTTTCCCCCAACTTCCAAAATTAATAAAAATTTCGGATCCGGATATTACAAGAATCCTCACTATCGTTATCACGACTTTCGATAATCAAGGTCTTCCTTAAAGACTTCCTAAATCTCAGTTGTGTCCTTCTACTCCATAGTTTAAGTTTAGGCTCATCCGGTCACCTAAATCCCTTAAACTATGGCTCTGATACCAACTGTAACAACCCAACCAGAAACAACAAGATAACAATTGAATCTTAATAATAATAATAATCCATGCCAAAGCGGCCCCAAGCGTACAATAAAATTTCAAGGTTTACAAAGGCAACCTATTCACAACTGAGACAATAATAAAAGAAACTAAGATGATGGTTGTCTATCTGATCCTGCTACATCTTCTCTTTCCCTTTATCCACCCTTCCTAAAGCACGCCCGCCTGAAAAGATTTTTAGTTTTGAAAGAGCGAGGGTTAGACCGAAGGTCTAGTGAGTCCCCTCTAACAGATAAGCAACAATATTTCTTTCCAGAAAACTTTAAAATCAACAGATTTATACACATATAAGGATAAAACACGCTACTGACCACACGACCGTCAAAGACGATGTGTCTAACTCGCTGACAGTGCTTGGAATACACCTATAGACGTGTGCTAATTAAACCTCAAAGCAAGTATACAATGAGATCTAATATCGTCTTTCAAGTAATAAAACGGTAAAGTACCGGATATCGTCCCACAGAGACTGGAGTAAAAGTTTAATAAAAAGTAGAAGAAAGAAATGATTTCAGATGGCGAATTTGAAGACTTTGGTTTGGTTGAGTTATCACTTTGAATTAGTTAACAGAGAATAAAGCAAGTATGAGTGTTAGACTTTCAGGTGGGAGTTAAACATAAATTCCAGCGGGCCATGCTGCAGGCATGCTGCAGCATGAAGTTCTGCAACAACTAAATACACCATCTATTTTGAGGTTATTCCTCTCGGACTTCAATATTCACACTACTGTTTAGATTCAACTAAACACATCTCTGTGTAGTCTCCAACTATTTATAGTGTGGAATAGAGTCCTCAAAATATATGGAGATACAAATCTCTTTGCAAAAACCGCTCTCTCGAGCCGATTCCCATATCATCCAAGTTGACGTGTTCGAAGGGGCTTATCTCTAAGTCCTCTACACTTTAACACTATTGATTAACGATCAACTTGTCGAGAATAAATCAGTTTAGAAGGATATAAACGATAACTGTCCTTATCAGTAACTCTCTCAAGTATACTTTTTATATCATTCAAACAGACGTGCTTTTCGTGACTTATCTCTAAATCCACGACACTTTAACACTTTAGCAAGTGATCGGTTCGTCAAGAAGTATTATTGATATTTATAAAACTTGAATGAAATGGTGGATCATTGTTATTGTGAAACAATGCCCACCTTTCTTTGGTTTAAAATCCCACCTTTTCGTCAAACACCCATACTAATAAAATTAGCTACTCATACGGAAAGTAAATGCGTAAAATAAATGACATAAAATAAAAGACATAATGTAAATGACAAGAATATAAATGACGTAAAGTAAATGACGATAAAGTAAATGACAATAAAGTAAAGTGCGATAAATAAATTGCGGTAAATTAAAAATGCAAGAAATAAGAACTTCAATATATTACTAAATTACTTGACTTTAATAATCAAACCAAGAGAGTGTCAATTCTCTTACTTTGATTTTTAAAGATCACAAAAGATATTCTAAGATTTACTACAATTTATCTAAGAGTGCAAGTAAGAAGATCATGTCCCTAAAATACACCTCCCAAGCTTCCTTTATATACTAGGAAGGGGAGGGCAAAAAAGACATTTTACACAAGTTTAATAACAATTGTACTACAATAGATGACACCATGAACAATAAAATAAAGAAAAGGAGATTCAAAATATATTTTCCAGCCAAAAATCAAATCCAGAAAGTTCCCCAAATCTGTCCAAAATATTGTTGCAAGCTGTCCACCATAAGCTCTTTTTCTTCCCTTCAAACTGCTGTTCATTGTCTGATGTTGCAGAGATGCTGCAACATAAGTCTGCACTTATAAATCTGCCAAAAATATATATTAATTAGCCATTCTAAGTCGTAAAACAAGTCATTCAATACGTTAGCTCCTTGAAACAAGAAAAGAGAAAATAATGAACTAAAATGACTCAAAGGTTGGGATTAAAAGGTAAAAACTATCGTAAAAGTAAGAGAAAAAGAGCATAATGGCACTAAATAATTAGTGTCATCACAACCCCAAACTTGAAATATTGTTTGTCCCCAAGCAATTAAGACACAAAAAGAAAAGAAAAGAAAAAAATAGAAAAGAAATAATGACTCAAGTTGGTAAGATTTTCAAAATGGATGCATTAAGTGCACACATGTAGATGATCACTCCAAGAATGCATGACATAGCCCTTCATAAATCCGAAGTGTCCATGATTTCTATCTACCATGAGTATGAACCATATGCTAGCAAGATTTTCTTTTTGTTATGGTACCCACATCTCAAAAAAGATCAAAAGGACTTTTTAAAGAACTGGATCACTCTTTATGGCTTTTTCTTTCTCACTTTGCCTCTTATTTTCACCCTTTGCATCATTTTAAAATTTTCAGATTTGGCACTTTTTGTGCTCGTCTCTTTGGTGAATGTAATGCACTTAGCCCCTATGGGACTTTTTTAGTGCCTAAGTCCAAACATGGCAGATTTAGAGAGCTATGCTCTTTTTTTCTATGTTTATGCTTTTGCCATGGTGGACTTTCCCAACCCCAAACTTGAAGATTTACAATGTCCTCATTGTAATTGTGTGAAAGTGTATGGAGAATATGGAGTGGGTGCAAGTAGCTAATTTTGAGTATTAAAAGATGGCCTAAATCATTTCTCATGTAAGATGTGGACCAAATTGCGTCCCAAGTAAAACAATTCTAGTTCTAGCAAGAACTACACTGTGAGATATAGATCATGACTGTATGCATTTATTATGGATATGTATGCATGCTCAAACTGATCACCAATGCCCATTTGCAAGAAAATAAATCCTAAAATAAGCAAAGACACATCCCAGACTCACAAATTAAAAATGAACAATGAAAATGGAGCTAAAGGGTAATGAATAGAACCTGTCCTACTCCATTGGAGTAGGCTGTGGATCCTGTGGTGGTGGTGTAGTAGCAGAAGTAGTCATCTGCTCTTTGAGAGCCTTCAATTCTTCTTTGGCCTCCCATTTTTCTTTTGCCAATTGGATGTTCTTTTTCTTCAGAACTTTCAGCTTCCTCCCCACTTTCCTGATCTTGAACTCATACCTCTCCACCAACACAACCTTGATTTTCTTCTCATTTGTTTTGACTTTCTTTTGCCCTTTGTCCACCAATTCAGCCTTCATTATCTCTACTTTGTCCCTGGGCTCTCCTTTTTTATCAAGCAACCTATTCATGTACCTGTTGTTTTGTGCAAACAAATCTTGCATCATGTTCATCACACCTTGGTTAGTGGTGGTCCCTCCTAAGGCTTTCATGTGCAACATCAACTTATCCACCAATTTCTTTTCTTGATAAAAATCTAGGGTAGATGGTATGATGACAGGAAATTTGCCTTCTTGTTTTAGAAAAAACATATTTCAAATTAGAGGGGAGTTGTTTTAACTCCAGGTCATGTAATAAAACAATGGATGATGTGAAAGGTTTTTGCTCAGTATTTTTCAATAGCTCAAATGTTGCAGCATGCAGTGGGACAGTCTCCTCTGTTCTTAAGGAAAAATCCTCAACCTCATCTTCTTCTCCTAAGGTTAATTCCTCATCATCCTCATCCTCCAACTTACAGGCTTTTCTAACTCCCTCCTCATGACACAATGATTCAATCACACTTCAGTTTGAACAATCCTCAACATTATCAGGGTATTTTGAGGAATTGAAAACATTAAATGTGAATTTTTAGTCTTGGAGTCTCATGGTCAACTCTCCTTTTTGAACATCTATCAAAGTTCTTCCGGTGGCTAAGAATGGTCTTCCTAAAATGATAGGAATATCATTATCAGCCTCAAAGTCTAAAATGATGAAATCTACCGGAAAGATGAACTTATCAACCTGAACTAAGACATCCTCAATTTTTCCTTTTGGGTAGGAAATGGTCTTGTCGGCCAATTGGAGTGTAACAGTGGTGGGTCTAGCATGTCCTATTCCTAAGTTGTTGAAGACGGATAAAGGCATGAGATTGATGCTAGCTCCCAAATCACACAAGGCCTTCCCAATATCCTTCCCACCTATTGAACAAGGAATGGTAAAACTCCCTGGATCTTTCAGCTTAGGGGTATTCTATTGGTCAAGAGAGCACTACATCCTTCAGTAAGAGAAACAGTTTCATATTCATTCAACCTTTTCTTCTTACTTAAAATGTCTTTGAGGAATTTGGCATAACTGGGCTTCTGCTCAATTGCTTCAACAAAGGGTATGTTGATATGCAATTCTTTAAACACATCCAAAAATTTCTTAAAGTTCAATTCTTCCTTCTGATTCCTTAACCTTTGGGGAAAAGGCACATAAGGAGGAACTGGTTTTATGATAGCTTTTCTTGAATGTGTTGAGGATGATGGGTCCTTTATGCCTTTGGTCTCACTCTCTTGTGGTATGGTTGGAATCACCACATTACTCTTTGGGTTGTCAACACTACTTTCCACTGACTTTTGTTAATGACATCTTCTGGAAACAATAAAGGGTAGTCAGATCTTGGAGGGACATGATTGGTTACCTCGGACACTTGGATTCCTAATGGCTTGGGTGGTATTTCAACAACAGGGGTCAATGTCGTAGCATCAAATTCTGATAAAATAGTTTTTTCAAATTCAACTTTGGTTATAGGTTCAGGTTCTTTTTTCACAACTCCTGTCAGTTTCTTACCACTCCTAACAGTCACTGCTTTCACATGCTCTTTTCCTAAAGCTCTTGGGACTTCCATGTTACTTGGCAAAGTTCCCATGGCCCTATTGGTCTGGTTGAGTGTGAGTTGACTAATTTGGGTTTCCAAGTTCCTGAGTATTGCACTGTGTTGATTAAGCATAGATTGTTTTTGTTGTTGTTGAACTTGATTTTGGGATTGTTGTTGGGTTAACAAAGTTTGTGTTTGGGTCATAAACCCTTTCATCATTGCTTCCAAAGAAGACGATGAGTCAGCTTGTGAAGGTGGGTTGTTTTGAAAAGATGGTTGAGTAGTTTGAAAACCTTGGTGATGATTTTGAGAACTACTTGCTTGATGTTGTGGTTGAAAATTTGAAATTCCTTGTTGTTTTTGTGCGGGTGGATTTAAACATGGACTGTTCCAAGAAAAGTTCGGGTGTTGTTTCCAACTTGCATTGTAAGTGTTGTTGTAGGGACCAGATCTGTTATGAACATAGTTTATAGATTCAGAATTATGAGGACAATGTTCATAAGAGTGTTTCCCACCACAACAAACACATTGCACCGAGAGTACTGCTGGAATAGGTGTAGTGGTAGCTGGCTGTGCTCCTTGGCCCGAAGTAAAGCATAGTGGCCATAGAAGTGAGTTGAGCTGTCAAAGTAGTATATGCGTCTACATCATGAATTCCAGTAGTCCTCTTTTGCGTTTGGGCACGTGGATCAGCCCAATGTCCATGGTTTGCTGAAATCTTTTCAAGAATCTCATACCCGTCATTATAGTTAATAGCTGTAAAGGCCCCTCCTGATGTCTCATCGAGCATTTGTTTAGCCATGGGGTTTAACCCATTGTAAAACGTCTCGAGTTGAATACAGTAGGGAATGCCATGGTGAGGGCATTTCCTTAACAACTCCTTAAACCTTTCCCATGCATCAGGAATTGCTTCATCGTCCAATTGTTTAAACATGCAAATTTCGTTTCTGGACTTAGCATTACGAGTCGGAGGAAAATATTTTCGCAAAAAATTTTCGGCCATGTTACTCCATGATGGTACAGAACCAGGTGTCAATGAATTAAACCATGATTTTGTCCGGTCCCTTAGAGAAAATGGAAATAAAGTGAGTCTCAGAGCATCGTTAGATACCCCAGGGATCAGGAATGCATCGGTGATCTCCATAAAAGATTTTAAATGGGAATGAGGATCCTCCGATGGCATTCCGGAAAATTGTCCATTTGTTTGTAACATATGGAACATTATGGGTTTAAGCTCAAAATGGAGGGCTGTCATATGGGATCTAACTATCCCTGAATTTAATTGCTCAAAATCAGGGATAGTGTAGTCCATAATTTTTCCCTCTTTGGAATTTGCAAGATTAATGATATTTGGAACTTCATCCCTTTGTTCATTGTTACCATGAGATTCTGTATCATCGTCATTATTATTATGGTTGTTTCCTTGATTCGATGCATGTTGTTGAAAAGGGTGATCGGGTGGATTTCCAAAAATTGGTGGTGCTTCGTGGAATATTGGTGGTGGTCTTTGTGGGTTTTCTAGAAGATGTTGTTGTCTAGGTCCCATATTTTCAAAACCTGGTGGGGGTAATTCCATGATGGGAGGATCTAAACTAAATTCTTTCAATGTCAGGACCAAATTCGAAAAATTCCCCACTTGGTATTCTTGGCATACACTACACTCACAATGAAATTCGAACGATGGTAGAAAAATCAAATCTTTATAAAACTTTTTACAACTTTTAGCTTGTCAATCTCCGGCAACGGCGCCAAAAACTTGATAGTGCTTGGAATACACCTATAGATGTGTGCTAATTAAACCTCAAAACAAGTATACAATGAGATCTAATATCGTCTTTCAAGTAATAAAACGGTAAAATACCGGATATCGTCCCACAGAGACTGGAGTAAAAGTTTAATAAAAAGTAGAAGAAAGAAATGATTTCAGATGGCGAATTTGAAGACTTTGGTTTGGTTGAGTTATCACTTTGAATTAGTTAACAGAGAATAAAGCAAGTATGAGTGTTAGACTTTCAGGTGGGAGTTAAACATAAATTCCAGCGGGCCATGCTGCAGGCATGCTGCAGCATGAAGTTCTGCAACAACTAAATACACCATCTATTTTGAGGTTATTCCTCTCGGACTTCAATATTCACACTACTGTTTAGATTCAACTAAACACATCTCTGTGTAGTCTCCAACTATTTATAGTGTGGAATAGAGTCCTCAAAATATATGGAGATACAAATCTCTTTGCAAAAATCGCTCTCTCGAGCCGATTCCCATATCATCCAAGTTGACGTGTTCGAAGGGGCTTATCTCTAAGTCCTCTACACTTTAACACTATTGATTAACGATCAACTTGTCGAGAATAAATCAGTTTAGAAGGATATAAACGATAACTGTCCTTATCAGTAACTCTCTCAAGTATACTTTTTATATCATTCAAACAGACGTGCTTTTCGTGGCTTATCTCTAAATCCACGGCACTTTAACACTTTAGCAAGTGATCGGTTCGTCAAGAAGTATTATTGATATTTATAAAACTTGAATGAAATGGTGGATCATTGTTATTGCGAAACAATGCCCACCTTTCTTTGGTTTAAAATCCCACCTTTCCGTCAAACACCCATACTAATAAAATTAGTTACTCATACGGAAAGTAAATGCGTAAAATAAATGACATAAAATAAAAGACATAATGTAAATGACAAGAATATAAATGACGTAAAAGTAAAAGACGATAAAGTAAATGACGATAAAGTAAATGACAATAAAGTAAAGTGCGATAAATAAATTGCGGTAAATTAAAAATGCAAGAAATAAGAACTTCAATATATTACTAAATTACTTGACTTTAATAATCAAACCAAGAGAGTGTCAATTCTCTTACTTTGATTTTTAAAGATCACAAAAGATATTCTAAGATTTATTACAATTTATCTAAGAGTGCAAGTAAGAATATTATGTCCCTAAAATACACCTCCCAAGCTTCCTTTATATACTAGGAAGGGGAGGGCAAAAAAGACATTTTACACAAGTTTAATAATAATTGTACTACAATAGGTGACACCATGAACAATAAAATAAAGAAAAGGAGATTCAAAATATATTTTCCAGCCAAAAATCAGATCCAGAAAGTTCCCCAAATCTGTCCAAAATATTGTTGCAAGCTGTCCACCATAAGCTCCTTTTCTTCCCTTCAAGCTGTTGTTCATTGTCTGGTGCTACAGAGATGCTGCAGCATAAGTCTGCACTTATAAATCTGCCAAAAATAGATATTAATTAGTCATTCTAAGTCGTAAAACAAGTCATTCAATACCTTAGCTCCATGAAGCAAGAAAAGAGAAAATAATAAACTAAAATGACTCAAAGGTTGGGATTAAAAGGTAAAAACTATCGTAAAAGTAAGAGAAAAAGAGCATAATGACACTAAAAATTAGTGTCATCACTCGCGCTGCCTTAATTTTGGGACACACCCTCAATGACATAAACGGGTTACACTCCTCGGCACGAGTAGGCGGGCCACACTCCCCGACTTAGGTCACATTCTCTACAAATAATGTATGCATACATTTCAACATCAACGATTTAAAACACACTTAAATAATCTCATAATAAACATGCCATTGTAAATTAATCAAAGTTTAAAAATTAAACTTTCACATGCTTTCGTTACCAAAAAGGTTTAGTTCAGAAAACTCACCTGGCGTCCTTAGCTCGAATCTCGCGTCTACTCCTATAATTCAGTCTGAAACCTATAAAGGAAACATTGACCGGTGAACACCCAATTCTTTCTATTTATAAACGGTTGACCTTGACACCGAATCCCAACGACACAGATTCTCTAAATACTTAAACTCACCCGAAGACCATCTAGAGACAAGGTATCAAGCAATAATTGGAAATGGGTCGCCAACTACATAGCAAAGCCCAATACTAAATCTTTAACCAATTGGGCTTCGGCCCACAGGAACCTTATCCGGGGACCAAGTCGTGACCGGGGTCCAAACTCCCCCCGGTGACCGAAGTCAAGACCGGGGTCCAACAGCCCCCCGGTGACCGGAGTCAAGACCGTGGTTTACCCCCTTGCGACCGAGGTCACTTACTCGACCGGTGCCTCGGGTACTTGACCGACGTTCACTTCGACCGGTGTTATCCTTCTTTCGACCGGAGTCACTAACTCGACCGATGCCTAAGATAGTCGACCGGTGCGTAAAGTCGACCGATGTCTAAGTCGAACCAATACCAACGCAGAATCGATCTTCCAGATACTACAGGACCACTTTATTTCCAGAAATTTATAACAATTCTACCCAATTATCCATAACAGATGCAAGAATTCTATTTCAACAAAACCCATTAATTACATAGATAAACCTCTATCAGTCTTCAACCCAAACTCAGAAAACCCAAAGGGAATCGATAGCTCAAATAAACACTACAAGATTTTGAAATCAAAAGCTAAACCTTAATGATAAAGAGGTTAGGATTAAAAATTTTACCTTAGAATATTGAAGAACACCAAACTTCAGCTTCTTTTCCTTTCAATCGATCGCCTCAAGTGCTATATCTTTCTCTCGCTCTTTCCCCCAAAAATGCCAGCCGCCAACAATCAACACACCAGGTCCTAGAGTTAAAATCTTCTTTTCCAACTTTTCACTCTAGCCCCCCTTTTAAGACGACCTTTCTACTTTTTACCCAATTTTTACATTATTTGATTTAAACCCGGATATTACAGGGTTGGGTTGGGTTGAAAATTTTCAAACCGTTAACATTAGGTTGAGTTGTTGAAATGAAGATTTTGGATGTAAAATGAGGTCCAACATCTTTTCCAAAACTTTCTCCAAAATGGAGTAAGTAGGAGAGATAATACATTTTTCTCCAAATTTTGAAATATCCTAGAAAATGATTAATAAGAGAGATAAATTGTTTTTTTATTACATTCCACTAATGAGACACTTTGAAATAAATTGTTTAGTTGAGAGAAATAATATTTTATTAAATATATAGAATATTTTAATAATATAATCAATGATTTATCTCTAAAATAGGGAAGCTGTTGGAGATGGTTGTAAATTTTTTTGGAGATTTTGACTTTTGGTTCTCAATTTTGGAGAAATTTTGGGGAAGCTGTTGGAGATGCTCTAAGTTTACGTGAATGTAAGAGCATCTTCAACAAATCCCTTAATTTTTTTTTTAAATTTAGAACTAAAAATCAAGATCTCAGAAAAAAAAAATTACATTCATCTCCAACAAACTCTCAATTTTGAAAATTATATTATTAAAATATTTATATTTAGTAAAATATTATTTCTCTCTTTTAACCATTTAATTTCAAGGTTTTTCATTAGTGAGATACAATACAAAATCATTTCTCTCATAATAATCATTTTTGTCGATATCTTCAAATCTGAAGAAATTTACACTTTCTTTCCTATTTTCTCTATTTTGAAAAATCTGTTGAAGTAAAAAATAACCAAAATTCTTATTTTCTCCATTTTAGAGAAACCATCGGAGATGCTCTAACAATTTGTTATATATATTCAATTTTCCTCTATAAAGACTTTGTTTTGCACATAAATTCTTGGGTCTTTTATTTTTTACTAGGTATGTATCCGCGCACGATGTGGCGCGAAAAATCGTGAAATCGAAGGAACAATTGACAAATGTATGTATCCGCTCACGAAACATCTCGAAATCAAAATGACAACAACGTTTTATTTTAAGTTTGTATTATTTGTCCTTATCGATACTTTAGTCATGAAACACGGTGTTTGGGTCGTTTGGTGCACTTATATGTGAATCATGCATTAACTCTGAATTAATTTGTTATGTATTTTCAATCATATTTAATTTTTGTTTTATTTTTGTCCATATTGATGTAAGTTGTATACCTTTATAATTTATCTGATTATAAATTTTTAATTAATTCAATAAAAAAAAACTCTAATATAGATATGTATAGATTTGTTTACCTCGTTTTTTTCTACAATAACCGTTACAAATATTTATCGGTATGCTTATGATTCATTAATAATAATTGTGATATATATGGAAAATGTTAAGTTTATTCATTATAATCATGATTTTAAATTAGGGAATGTTAAGTTTATTCATTATAATCATGATTTTAAATTAGGAAACATAATAAAATCATATATTCATTAGACTTGATGAACGGCTAAAATTGGTTTGCATAGTTTGTACAAATTGCTTCGGTTGCAAAAGAAACGCACCCTATATATATAGTAAAATTGATACATATTTATTCTATTTTGTAATAGTACTAAATCAATAAATAATCAGAAATAAACTTAATTTGAAAATATTGACGAACAAATAATAGTGGTGTAATTTATAAAAAAATTGAAACACGTTTTTTTAAATATTTTAGTTGGTCTATTATTATGAGTTTTTAATATGCTAAAAATGAAAAAATAAAAATAAAACGTATGGATAGAAAACAAATTAATTTGTAGATATTTATAATATTTAATAGTACGGTTAAATTAAAAAATATTCAATATTGGACTCGTTTTAAAGATATTGACAAGACGATTATAATGATGTAATCTGAAAAAAAAAACATATATTTTCATTGCATTTTTGTTCACGTATGATTATTTGTAAGGGTGCTCAAAAACCCGACCCACCCGATCAACCCAACCCGAAAAAAAAAAACCAACCCGAGGTAACCCGAAGCATGATTGATCCAAAAAATAGCCAACCCGACTCTATTGGATCGGAATTGGGTCAGGCCCAATGAACCCGACCCAACCCGACAACCCGTTCAAACTTCAAATCTAATAAGCGCTATTTTCAAGTTTTACAATACACGTCTGAATCTGATGCCTCCATTCTTCCACTACTGCCTCCAGAGTCCAGACTTCGTCGATTCCTTCCACACCAAGGGTGAAATGCATCTGAGTTCTGTGTAGATGTAACGTTCGTCGATTGAAGCCAAACGTTATGTAGATGTAACCATCCATTTCGTCGATTCATTCAAGACAGAATCTTCCAGACTTCGCCGATTTCCTCTTCTTTCTTCCCTAACACTCACAGACTTCGTCAATTTCTTCTTCTTTCTTTTCTAACATTCACAGACTTGTCGATTCATTCAACCATTGGTAAGTTACGATTTTGTTCATATACGATTATTTGTGCTTACATGATAAAGGTGTAAAATGAAAAATAAAAAAGAAAGGGATATAAAAAATAACTAATTGTAAAATGTAATATTGAATCTTGAAAATAATTCAATAATTAGTTTATATTAAAATTATTGACGAAAAAAATTATAACAATATAATTTATAATAATAATGAAACGCATTTTTAATATATTTTAGTTGATATACGATTATGTATTTTTAATATGGTAACGGTTAAAAAAACGTATGAATAGAAAACAAATTAATTCATAGATATTCATGATATTTAATAGTACGGTTAAATTAAAAAAATATTCAATATTGGGCTCGTTTTGAAGGTATTGACGAGACGATTACAATGGTATAATTTGTAAAAAAAGGAAACATATTTTTTCATTGCATTTTGTTCATATACGATTGTTTGTGTTAATATGACAAAGGTGTAAAATGAAAAATGAAAAAACAAAGGATATAAAGTAAATTAAATAACTAATTGTAAGGGTGTTAAATGTAATATTGAATCTTGAAAATAACCTTATAGAAATAGATATATACATGATATATAGATATATATAATGTTACACATTTATGAGCATAAAAATGTTCAATATTTAGTTTAGAGTAAACTACAATTTTGGTCCCTGTGGTTTACCACTTTCTTTGAAAGTGGTCCTTGTGGTTCAAAAACTGTAATTATCGGCCCATGGTTTGCATTTTGCTTTGAAAATTGTCTCTCGTCGTCAACTCCGTTAAAATTGTCCGTTAGAGTCAGGGGTATTTTCGTCCAACCATGTTTTTTTCTCTCTTTTTGCATTTTTTTTGTTTTTTCTTATTTTGGTTTAAATCATAAAACATGAGGGACCAAATTATAATTTATTTAATTTTTGTAATGATATTATGTATTAAAATATTAATATATATATATATATATATATATATATATATGTATATAATGTATGTATATATATATATATATACAGATCGCAGATACATGGCCGACCACCGGAGAACCCATCGCCGACGATCAAGTCCAATCCAAGCCCTCTGTTCTGACCACTCTTCTCCTTCCCGTCGCGGGCCACCCTCTCCCCCCATCGTCCTCCCACCCCCCGTGAAACTCCAACGAACCACCCTCGATCTATATCTCTTTCTCTTTTCTCTCGATCTATCTCTTTTATCTCGATCTTTCTCTCTGTATCTCGATCTCTCTCTTCTCTCTTATCTCTCTCTTTGTGTATCTCGATCTCTCTCTCCCTTCATCCTCCTCATCCAGAACTCTATTTTGGTCCAACCAAAACTGGGCCGGAGGTGGTGATCGGTCGGCGGTGGGTCACGATTTTCGTCCAGGTGGTGGGTCACGAACTCACGATTTTCGTCTGCGATTTCCATTCAGGTGGTGGTCCAGCAGTGGAGGTGGGGGTTGCAGGTTACTCTCGTTGGTGGCGATGGGTTTCTGACCGGCGACGATGTCCTCGTCGGTGGACCATCGCTCGCCGACGCCGGCACCTTCTCACCAGTGATAGAGAGAGATGTATATATGTATGTATATATATATATGAGATAGAGAGAGAGAGAGAGAGAGAGATAAATCGAGAGAAGGGAGAGAGAGAGAGAGAGAGAGATACAGAGAAAGAGAGAGAAGAGAGAGAAGACGATCTCGCCGGAGTCCTGCCGGAGAAGACGATCTCGCCGGAGTCCTGTCGGAGAAGACGACCGGAGACAATCCAGATTAATATATATATATATATATATATATATATATATTCATATTAATATTTTAATAATAATATCATTAAAAAATTAAATAAATTACAATTTGATCCCTGATGTTTTTATGGTTTAAACAAAAATAAGAAAAAATAAAGAAAGATTGCAAAAGGAGAGGAAAAAAACACGTTTGTACGAAAATGCCCCTGACTTAACGGAAAATTTTAACGGAGTTAACGACGAGGGACTACTTTCAAAGCAAAATGCAAACCATGGGTCAATAATTGCAGTTTTTGAACCACAGGGACCACTTTCAAAGAAAGTGGTAAACCACAGGGACCAAAATTGTAGTTTACTCTTTAGTTTATATTAATATTATTGACGAAAAAATTATAATGATATAATTTATTATAATAATGAAATGTATTTTTAATATATTTTAGTCGATCAACGATTATGTATTTTTAATATGCTAACGGTTAAAAAAACGTATGAATAGAAAACAAATTAATTCATAGATATTTATGATATTTGATACTACGGTTAAGTTAAAAAATATTCAATATTTGACTCATTTTGAAGGTATTGAAGAGACGATTATAATGGTATAATTTGTAAAAAAAGAAAACGTATTTTTTCATTGCATTTTGTTCATATACGATTATTTACGTTAATATGACAAATGTGTAAAATGAAAAATGAAAAAGCAAGGGATATAAACTAAATTAAATAACTAATTGTAAGGATGTTAAATGTAATATTACAATTTTAATATAATAGTATAGATATAGATAGTATGTATATAATGTTACACATTTATGGTACGCGTAAAAATATTCAATAATTAGTTTATATTAAAATTATTGACGAAAAAATTATAATAATATAATTTATAATAATAATGAAACGTATTTTTAATATGTTTTAGTTGATCTACGATTATGTATTTTTAATTTGTTAACGGTGAAAAAAAATAAAACGTATGGATATAAAATAAATTAATTCGTAGATATTCATTATATTTTATAGTACGGTTAAATTAAAAAATATTTAATATTGGGCTCGTTTTGAAGGTATTGACGAGACGATTATAATTGTGTAATTTGTAAAAAAAGAAACGTATTTTTTCATTCTATTTTTGTTCATATACGATTATTTGTGTTAACATGATAAAGGTGTAAAATGAAAAATGAAAAAACAAGGGATATAAAGTAAATTAAATAATTAATTGTAAGGGTGGTAAATGTAAAATTGAATTTAATGTAATTGAATAGGGGTGGAATCGTGGGGAGAAAAATGGGGTTCCAAAAACCATTTTTCAATAACGGTATTTTTCAAGAACCGTTTAAGAATTTTAATATATAGTATAGATATAGATATAGATTATTCTTATTAGACAGTAATTGGGAAACTTTAAACCATTTTTCAAAAGAAAAATTATAGTGTTTAGATAAAACCAATGTAATGTAAGACGTTGTGTGGCGATGAGGTCAAACCTCATGATTAGAAGTCATGGTGAGGTCACAGAGTTTTTCAAGACGTAATTTACCGACTGCAAATATGTATATCACATGTGTATATATATATATATATATATATATAGTCTTAGGTTCATTTGAGAAATGGTAAATATATGAGAAATGGAGAAGTAATCCTAGTCATTCACACGGTCAAGATCGGATTTGACTGGTCAAAAGTTGCGGCTTTGACTGGTCAAAAGTTGCGGCTTTGACTGGTCAAAAGTTGCGGCTCTTCCAAAAATAGAAGAACACTTTCGTAATTTTTACAAAATACATGGGTTGTGTTCATATATTAACCTGTATAATTCACATATGAACTATATGTTCATATATGAACTATATGTTCATATATGAACCAGTGCAATTCACATCTGAACTCTTTTAACTGATTCATATATGAACCTTTGTGATTCATATATGAACCAGTTGAACTAACTAACAGATTCATATATGAATCTTTGTGATTCATATATGAACCAATTAACTGATTCATATATGAATTTGTATGAATCACAAAGATTCATATATGAATCAGTTGAACTAATTAACAGATTCATATATGAATCTTTGTGATTCATATATGAACTCATCCCGTGTATTTTACGAAATTACCCCTTTACCTTCTATAGACTACACAAGGAATTATCCGGTGCTTCGCGGTCAAAGCCGCAAATGTTGACCAGATGAATGGCTAAGATTACTTCTCTATTTCTCATATATTTATCATTTCTCAAATGAACCTCTCCCTATATATATATATATATATATATATATATATATATATGGTTGGGTTCCGGTGAGAAGTTGAGTTAATGGTGAGAAACATGAGAAGTGGTTATCGACCGTTGGATGAGAAATAGACGCACATTAGGATGAGATGCATCGGGATGCACCAGATCAATTACCTTTTAAGCCACAATTCATAGGAGGACTTGAGATTAAAAGAGATCAACGGTTCAGATCATCTTCTCACGCTTCTCACCGTTAACTCAACTTCTCACACGATCTTGCGCCTATATATATGTGTGTGTGTGCTTTCTACTATTACTCAATGAGTAAATGATATAAAATAATTTAAGTTAGGTTATATACATAAACTTAAAACGTAGGCCACTAAAACGGTAAAAAAAATCAACTATCATATTACAAAAACCGTACATTAGACCATGGCGTGTCACGGACTTAACATGATATCAGACACGAGTCTTGAGTTACTACACGCCTTGACGGCTGTTGTGATGAGCGTCTTAGAACGATAGATAATACAGAGAGATTTCATTGTATACTATAAACCCCAAAGAGATTCTTAGTCATAGCTATTTTCATATAGTACAAGGCATGTATTGTTATACGTCCAATAATCAACGCAACCATTAGAGCATCTACAATGCATAAGCTTTCTATAGCTTTTTACTATTACAATAAGCTATTGTAAAAGCTAATTACTATTGGAATCAAAAGCTTTTTGAAGAAAAGGTTGGGTGTCACCAACCCGTTATTGGAATGACTTTTTCAAAACCATTTTTCATTTTACCCCCTTTTTCAATTCTATTTTTTCTATTAAATTTTTATATCACCCCCTCCATTCAATTTGTCCCCTCTTTCAATATAATTTTCATTTTAAACCTTAATATATTTTAATTAATTAATCTAACTCATTAAATATTTATAATAAAACCAAATATATTTTATAACAAAATACATTATTAAAAAACTTTCCTTAAGACTATCAAAATGACACCAATATCGAATAATTAAAAAAATATTTAAAATCATATAATATATTTATCGTCAACGAATTCATTTTTATATAAGTTAAGTAATTTATGTTAAAACGACAAGTTAAATAAGGGACTTTTATAAAACTCATTAAATAGATGAAGATAGATTGTAATGTAATTGATGAAAAAGCTTTTGAAAATGTTTTTCTATTGAAAAAGGTTTTTAATGATAGGTTTTTGTTAAAAAAAGTAATTGAATGACTCATGCATTATGGATGCTATTACAACATGGGTCCTTCTAAGAGCATCCACAATGTGCTCGTTGAGAGTTTTTTGAGAGTTTTTTTGGAGGTTTTTCAAAAAGCAAAAACCTCCTTTTGAGGTTTTTCACATAATGGAGAGATTTTTCAATTGAGGTTTTTCGTGAGGTTTTTCGTCATAGCTCGTAATTGCACAACCCGCTTTTTCTTAGCTTTTTCATATTTAATCAGTTTTAACTTTATAGAATTTTATAAAAGTTTCGTATTTAATCAGTTTTATTTATTAACCAGTTTTATTTATTAATATATTTAAAGTAATCCTATTTAAATATAATTATTAAATAAATACATAATGAAAGTAATTATATTTTTATATTTTTAAAATAATATCTCAAATTTGACATATTTATACAATTCTAACAGATTTCTTAATAACCCAATTTTTATTTTCGGTTATACATACTTTTAAGTTTAACATTTTTTAATTTTTATTTTACATAATTTTTATACAACTTTTATATATTTCTTAATAACCTAATTTTTATTAATTTTATTGTACATACTTTTATGTATTTGTATGAATTTTAATATATTTATTTTTATAAATAAGAATAAAAATGATATAAAGTTAAAATTGTGGGACCCTGAATAGTTTAAAAAAATAATGAAAAAGCTTGGGTGAGGTTTTTCACATAGTGGAGGTATATAAAGGTTTTTAAGTTGTTGAGGTGACAATAATGTGTAAGAAAAAAGCTATGAAAAACCTTGGTGAAAAACTCGTACACTGTGGATGCTCTAAATGCACCATAGTCTAATTACCAATTACACCATAGTCTAATAAAAGTACCCAATAATGACTCCATTGTTTTCCGAACCCTCCTCACACGTTTTTTTATTGGGGAGTGCTATTTGCACCAAAATTATGTCAAAATCAGGTTAGTTCGTGCATTGAGAATGTAATTTATGCATTGGAAATGTAAAAAGCAGATTTTGATGTTGATGTGTGTGAGGAAAAAATTAAGGGGAAAGCTATTTGCACATATTTTTTTGTTATTTGCACCAAAATGATTAGTGCAATAATTGTGTTTTTTTTGTTTTTTTTTTGTCCTTTTGTTATCTTTTCTTTTTTCTTTTATTTATTTATTATATATTTTTATTTATTTGTATTGTATAGTTTTAAAAGTTTTTTTACTTTTTGGTTTAATTTAAAAAGAAATAAATATTTATAAATATAAATATTACTAATTTTTTATAATTATAAAAATAAAACGTAATCTATATTACATTCGATTATTCTAAAATAACATTATCCGTAGTACAATTAACACGTAAAAGCTGCATGTAATTATTTATTCGCTCTGAATACGGGGTAGCCCATCCAGCAGCACACGGATAACTGTAATGAAAAAAATGACCTACAATTTGCGAAAACGGGTATACTTCTGCCATATCTAATTTCACTTAATGGTTACAATTAACGTACCCAATTGTAAAAACAATATGTTCCTACCACACTGGCGGAGTGGACTTAAGCGGCAAATACGTCCCACTGTCGGTCATACTTATAACATGTAATATCACATTATATTTTGAAGCAATCAAGACACATATTTCAGGCATTGTCATCCAGTGTAGATTCCGAATATTTAATTGATTCGTCGATTACTTCAATGGATTGAGAGCAAATCTAGAGAGAAGTTTGAGAGATTTTTAGAGAGAGATATACATGAAGAAGAAGAAGTGAACGATATGTTGGAAGTCTCTAATCACATATATATATATATATATATATATATATATATAGTAAATTACAGATTTGGTCCCTACCGTTTGACGTTTGTTACGAAATTGGTTCCTAAAAGAAAATTACATTTTACAAAGTTATAATAAAATGTAATTGTTACAAAAAGAAAATTACATTTTATAAAGTTATAATAAAATCAAAAGTTACAAATTTATAAAATAAAATAAAATCAAATTTACTACTGCAGATCTCTAACACCTACCAATTTGGTATGTGCAGAGTTTTCCTTTTATGCAGATATTTCCATGTATCACTATTAATTAATATATTATATTACTATAAATTTGTTTTAATTATATTATTAAATATGTAATTGGTTATTTTTTTCTAAATGTCATTAAATTAAAATATATAAGATAATCATTGAATTCTAACAAAATACTTAATTTTTTTATATAAAAAACATTATATTATTAAGCCTAAATTAAACAAATTTATAAAAAAAATTATCACTTTCTCAAAATCATCCAAAGTCGTACTGTAATCGACAAAAAAATAAAATGAAACATTAAAATCATGATGTATCTCGCTGCATTGCGCGAGTACGCTTCTAGCATACAATAAAATAGATAAAAAAATCGCAATATATATACACATATATTTACATTGTATAATATAGATAATATATAATATATTTAATACAACACAATATATAAGACACACACACACACATATATATATATATATAATTATACTAATTAATATAAACTATATTATATTATAATAATAACAAAATAAATTATGTATTTGATTTGATTGTTGATGGGATCATGGGATTACAAATCCCAATGCATTCACTATTTGCACTTTCGGTGCAAATAGCACCCCCAAAATTAATCATATTGGTGCATTTAGCAAAATTAAATAATATACGTTAAAAAAGTAATTTTTAATTTTAACAAGTTACACCATTATAATCGTCTTGTAAATATCTTCGAAATGAGTCCAATATTGAATATTTTTTGATTTAATTGTTATAAGAAGAAAAATACAAATTGTACAAAGTCCAAAATTAATTTTTAAAAACTAATCCGCTATATTTACAAAGGTTTTTTGAGTTGGTTTAAGTTGTTTATAGAATTCTAGACGTGACATATATATATGGTTTGCCATCCAGCTGCTGACGGGATTTTGTTCCGGGTCCATAATGCTGAAATGAGAGGCATTGGGTACTCTCCTTTTAACTGGACCATCACGTATTGATTGTTGTTTACGTGTGAAATTGTAAGGACCTGATGGTATTGAAACTCTTCGGGACCTTTCCAGAGAGGAAAACAAGTCATACAACCTCCATTGGTTAAAAGGTGAAAGATCACACCAAACCTATTGGCTATCAATATACCTGTCTCAGGCATAGTCATCCAGTGTTGCTCTGCTGCTGGCGATTCCCAAAAAGACAACGAAGTAAGTATTTCATCGATTCCATAGAAAACTCCAGAGTATGCCGCATATGAACTCGTTAACTCATCTAATAATTCATGACGAACATAGGGCCATTGGTCTTCACCATACCCGAGACAAACAACTATTGATCGGAAACCACAATTCCCATCACCCTTACATCTTGTATATTCGTGATGTATGGATGAAAGATTTCTGGAATTTGCTTCAACAATAAACTATGTCCCTCCGGCAGTATCTCGTTTAAGTCAATTTGGTGTGAACATTGGCTTATTAGTTCCTCGTTCAAGTCCATGAAGGATGAGCTATGCCTAGGTGGTTCCTCGTTCAAGTCCATAAAGAATGAACTATGTCTAGGCAGTTCTTGATTCAAGTCCGAACAACTGTATCTGTGAGGAACTTGAGTTTGATGATGAACAAATATGTCTGCATATTTGTCTAGCCAAACACTACGAAGATAGAGAAAAACATCTACAAGGCGAAGAAAAATGAAAATCAAATGAGTGTGATAGAATGAATGGTTTTTGTCTTTTAGTACTACTAACTTTTTACCCTTTTATTTTTATCTCTATGGGTCCATCTCTATGTAATTGATTCGTTGATTACTTCAATGGATTGAGAGCAAATCTAGACAGAAGTTGGAGAGATTTTGAGAGAGAGAGAGAGATACATGAATGAGAAGTGAACGACTCTAATCACACACATATATATATAGAGTAAATTACATATTTGGTCCCTAACGTTTGGCGTTTGTTACGGAATTGGTCCCTAAAAGAAAAATACTTTTTACAAAGTTATAATAAAATGTAATTGTTACAAAAAGAAAAATACATTTTACAAAGTTATAAGAAAATCAAAAGTTACAAATTTATAAAATAAAATAAAATCAAAAGTTACAAATTTTATAAATTTATAAAATCAAAACACACACATATATATGTCACGTCTAGAATTCTATAAGCAACTCAAACCAACTCAAAAAACTTTTGTCAATATAGCGGATTAGTTTTTAAATTTTAATTTTGGACTTTGTAAAATGTATTTTTCTTCTTATAACAATTAAATCAAAAAATATTCAATATTTAACTCATTTCGAAGGTATTGACAAGACGATTATATTGGTGTAACTTGTTAAAATTAAAAATTACTTTTTTAACGTATATTAGTTAATATACGCTTATATGTGTTAATATAATAAAAATGTAAAATATAAAACCAAAAGGTATCAAGTAAATCAATAAAAAAAGTTCAGGGACCAAAATTGTAACTATAATTAAAAATAGATAAAAATGAACGATTGTGAATGAGGTTATGAAAACAAAGCAAAATTGTCAAATTAATTGCACCCTAGCCATATAGACTAGGGTGCATATAGCAACACCCTTGCAACATTTACATCTCACTCCATCATTCAACTTCAATTCAAACCAAATTTACATTTACAGACGAGGTGGGACTCCAACAGTTACAAAGATCTTCCCCGATTATATACATATGATTTCGCTGCATATATGTACATCACAAACGCCCCCACGCTAATTCCAGCCAGAAGGTAGTAAAAATAATCGATATGGCCTTGATTCAAGTTATCCGATATCCAACCATCTTCACCATTTCCGCCCGTGGTTTTCTTGACGATCGAGATCAGAAAGCCGCTCAGAAAGCTACCGACTCCCATAACACTGAGGTAAAGCGCTAGCCCGATGCTCCTGAGATCGCTCGGCACTTGATCATAGAAGAATTCTTGCATACCCACAATAGCAAACACATCACCAGCTCCAGCCAAGAGATATTGAGGCAATAACCACCATATCTTCATCGGGATCACCGCACCTGGCTCATCGATTAATTCGTACTCACGAGCCGTTTTGAGTCGTTTTGTCTCGATAAATCCTGCAACAACCATTGAAAGGATCGATATGAAGATTCCAGTTCCGATTCTTTGAAGCATTGTTATGCCGGAGGGTCTTTGTGTAACGGCTCTGGTTAGAGGAACCAGGATTTTGTCGTAAATGGGAATGAGGATGATCACAGAGAGACCAATGAACGATTGGAGTGTGGCGGCTGGAATCTTGAAACTTGATCCGATTGATCGGTCCATGGTGGCTCCTTGTTTCGTAAATAAGGTGGAAGTTTGAGCGAATACGATCGCATACACTAAACAGCTAGCCCATATTGGAACTAGTCTAAGAACCGACTTCGCTTCTTCAACCTCATCAATGCTACAAACAGTTCCATCTTCTTTCGATCCATCAGGGCAAACCAAAGCTTTGCTGAGAAATCTGTCACGAACCCGATAACAAAAACATATTAAGTGTGAGGATATGTGGAACCCTTGAATTATGTCTAAAAAAGGGAGATTCCAACCTATACCGAGGAAATATGGTTCAAGTCTAGTCGATTTGAAACTCTAACACGCAGAAGTCAGAAGTGGGTCCAGAATTTTTCGGGTGGTAACACAAAATAATTACCGTAACATAAATTAAAATAAAATTTTATTATAGTTACAAATTTCAATGATTTACACTTAGGGTGGTTGTTTTCCACTGTTATTAACCACTAAAACTAAAATTCAAGTTTAGATATGCTACTATAGCCTCTCAATATTCCGATAACGACGCCTGGTAGTAGCGCAAAATAAAGCATAGTGGTAGCATCTTTAAAGGTCGTAATTTACGAAATATATTAGTGGTAGCTTATGCCACCACATCCTTACCATTAGAACCGCCCCTACTAACAAGCTTCCTCCAACAGAGGCTAGATGAGCTAAGGAGGGCTAGACGAGTACATATTGCCCTAGAGTAGTAGACCTTGACTCTGGTACCATGTGAAAGTACATGGAACCCCATCAGATTACTCTGCAAAAGAGTCTTGAGGTTCCAACATACATAGAGGAGAAATGGTCCAAGTCTAGTCGATGCGAGACTAACATTAAGAACTTGCTCTATACCGTCTACTATCTCGAATAATATCTTTCCATGTAAATAATTCGCTATCGGGACTAACAAAGCTACATGGATTTCAGAAAATGGAGTTCTAATTCCTGTTACCTGAATTGCTGAGAATCTTGATGAGGCGAGGTTCCGCAATCTTGCTCTACTGCCGATATTGCTGAAGGTGTAGTTCGCCAATTCCGAGCTGCTCTAACAAACACCTGACCGATTCTGATAAAAGCGTTTTTCTCTTCAGTTTTCTCTCCAAACCGATAAGTCATGGTTCCAATCAAGAATATGATCAGGGCAAAACCCATGATGATGCAAGGAATCCCAAAGCCTAGAGCCCAACTAAGGTTATCTTGAATGTAGCTAAGAACAAAGATCCCCACTGTAGGACCAGCACAAAGTCCAAAATACCACCAGTTGAAGAATGAGCTTTTGGCTTTGTTTTCTTCTGGATTGTCTGAATCAAACTGGTCAGCCCCAAAAGCCTGAATGCAGGGCTTGTGCCCACCTTGGGCCAATGCGACAAGATATAGCGAAATGAAAAATAGAATGACTTGGAGCTGATGAGAACATGATAAGGCACCAAGGGAAGTTTTACAGTGTGAAGGAAGCAAAGTTGAAAGAGCTAGCAACCCGAGTGCCTGTTAATTGTTATTCTAATCCAAGTTAAATAGAATTAGAATGAAGCATACGCCCTGTAACAAGCATACTATCAGCTATTCTACTTGCTAGCAATATCAACAATAGCAACCAATGGCAATTGGCAATGAGCAGGAGCTAAACTTAAACTTAATTGTTTGTTCCCATTTGTTTAATCTAGTAATAATTCCTGCTATAGGATAGGACGCTGAAAGTAGGATTGTATATAAACTTGGTGCACCAATTACCCAACCCAATCTAACCTGAAAAATGGGACAATGAACCCAACCCGAAACCCAATTGGGTCCTATATCATCCAGGCTAAGATGGTTGGGTGGGAAAACGGTTAGGCGCAAATCAACCCACCAATGAGGCCGACCAAAAAACACATACATAAGGCCACAAGGTTTTTTGGTTTTCCAAATATTTATTGGTGATAGTAACCGTACACACAAAAGTAGTGATTTCAATATAGATCAAATCTCATTTTTTGTCGATGAAAAGAGCATTATCGCTATCATCTTCAAGATTATATCACTTTCAACTTCTCCTCGGGCGTGTAGCTCAGTTGGTAAAGGGGTGGGTTAACTTTGTCCAAATCTATAAGAGTTTCTCCAACAGCTTCTCCAAAATGGAGAAAATGGAGATTTTGAGCAACTTTTTGCTCCAACAGCTCCTCCAAAACTTTCTCCAAAATGGAGAAAATGAGAGAGGGAGAAATGATTTTTTATAATATCCCATCAATAAGAAACTCTGAAATGAAATGTTTAGGTGAGAAGAATAATATTTATTAAATATATAGAATACTTTAATAATATAAGCAATGATTTATCACCAAAATGGGGAATCTCTTAGAGATGGATGTAACTTTTTTTGAAAATTTTAACTATTGTTTATCCATTTTGGAGAAATTTTGGAGAATCTGTCGGAGATAACAGATTCAGGTTCAAATCCCACGGAACTCGGGCTTGAATCCATGTTGAGTCATCTCACGAAATGCCTCCTTACAAGAGCAAGGTTGCCGCTAATCAACCTTTTGCCCAAATACTACTTTCAACTTCAGTCTATGATTACTTTTGCTGGATGTTGAATCAAATTAAAGAAAAATCTTTCAAAAAACAATTATCATGTTAAATTTTCTCTCATCTTCACTTGCACTTTAAATCAAATGCAACTCCTGGATCATTCTTTTTCTTTCAAACCAAGATGAGTTTATCTTTTGGAGCTTAACCATTTGATCATCTTCCTTCATAGGTACACATAAATAGCAAATCCTTGAGGTGAGCATCATCATAATCTTAATAAGATCTAAACCATTATCATCTAAATCTACAATTCTACATAGATTTCAAACGCCTTCCTCATGTCTGATTGTCCTTCCAATAGTTTATGTTGCATCTTCTATTTAATGAGCAAATCACAGATTGGTGAAATGTAATTAGTGATTTTTGTAGGCTCATCAAGTATTCTCATCCTCTTATCATATACTATTTTATATTTTCAGTGAGGTCAATCGCACCGACTCAAACCTAGGGTAAACAACTGTGTAAACACAAAAAACTCCTAAAATCACACAAAATTAAACAATTGAAGATAGCAAACCAGTATATAGAGCAGAGAAGCAATGATAATCGTTAGGTATCGACCGAGAAAAGCATCAGCAATGAATGCGCCAACGAGTGGAAGAAGCGACGCCGTTCCGGACCAGACATTCACATTCTCGGCCGCCGTTGCCGTCGATTGCCCCAAAGGTCCTGTCAAGTATGTGATCAAATTTGAACTGATTCCGTAGTATGCAAATCTCTCCGCAACTTCGACGCCTGCATAAACCGTCAAAATGCTCAACAATTTTTACGAATCTGAGGATGTGTTTGAGATGAGAGAGAGGCTTAATTACGTTACCGATTATGAAATATGCGGATCGCCAGCAACCGGATTTGGATCTGAGAACTGGACGACCTCTGTAGTCAACAACGCCGTCGACGAGCCGAGAGTCAACTCCGGTGCGGTGGTCAACGTCATCCATGTCTGATGTCAACGTCACGAGAGGCACTTCAGACATTTTTTGTTGGTAGATAAATGCTTTAAAGATTTTATGCACATAGTGACATAAGTGACACCACTAAAAATAAAAGAAAAACACCCTGGGTGTTTGGGATTTCTTATTTAAAATAACTTATGGTTTTTTTTAAAGTGTTTATCAATTTGTGTGGGGGATAAAAATAAGTTTTATAAAAAGTGTTTCGATTAATTTATTGTGGTATCAAAACATAATAAACTAATAAGTGGTTATTTAGTGGTGTTTGAGATTGCTTATACATGTAAAATAACAAAAAAAAGTCAGAAGTTGTTTCAAATAAGTTGACAAGTCATAATGATATAACTTAATCAAAAAGTCCTTATTAGCGATGTGGAAAAATTATAAACACTTTTTTTTCCTAACCCAAACATTAAAAATAGTTTATTAACGGTGAGGAAAAATTATAAGTCAATAAGGAGTTTAAATAAGCAATCTCAAACACCCTTTAAAAACGCTACGGACGAATATATATATATATATATATATATAGGCGAAGAATCGTGTGAGAAGTTAAAAGGTTAATGTGAGAAGCGTGAGAAGTGAATGTGAATCGTTGATCACTTTTGATCACATGTCCTCCCATGAATTGCGTCTCAAAAGGGAATTGATCTGGTGCATCTCGGTGCATCTCATCCTAATATACGTCCATTTCTCATCCAATGGTTGATAACCACTTCTCACGCTTCTCATGTTAACCTTAACTTCTCACTGGAACCCAACCATATATACATATAATTATAAGAACTTAATCTATACTATATTATAAAGCAGACATAAAAAAAACTCTTAAAAACAAGTCATAAAGCACAAATTACCATCATTTTATGCAAGATTTTAAAAATCTCTTAATTTACAAGTTTCAAAGCACAAGATACATATTACTACTGCAGGCTTCTAAATCCACCAATTTGGTATGTGCAAGATATTCCTTTTATGCAGAACTTTCTATGTATCACTATTAATTAATATATTATATTACTATAAATTTGTTTTAATTATATTATTAAATATGTAATTGGTTATTTTTTTATGTCATTAAAAATATATAAGATTATCATTGAATTTTAACAAAATATTTAATTTTTTTATATATAAAATATTATATTATTAAGTCTAAATTAAACAATTTATAAAAAATCATTATCACTTTCTCAAAATCATCCAAAATCGTACTGTAAATCAACAAAAAAACAAAAAATAAAATTAAACATTAAAATCGTGATGTATCTCGCTGCATTGCGCGAGTACGCTTCTAGTATTATATTAATATATATTTATAGAGACATGCTTTATTGACCTTTAATTATAGAGACCTAACATTTTTGCCTCCATTTTTTTAGTGTTGCATTAAAGATGAAAACACTTCCATTTTTGTGTTATTAGTGTTAAGTTGGAGATGTCATAAAAGGCTCGATGTCATGTCAGCTTGTTGGGTCCTTGAAGTCTAAAATGTAGATTTTGAGGATTTTTTTGTTGTTGCTAAAATGCTCGTGCAATAGATTGTTTATAACTTTTTCAAAATCGAGAAAACATAAGATAGAGTTTGAAGTTGTCCAAATTTGGAGATTCCTAAAATGATTACTATGAGGAAGAAATATTTTTTTTATTATATTTCACCAATAAGTGTACTTTAAATTAAATATTTATTAGAAAGAAATAACCTTTCATTTGTCTCAAAATAAGTGTCTATATTAAAATTTTAATTTACCCCAAAATAAGTGTACAGTTTCAAAAGTAAATGTCTACTTTTCCATTTTACCCTTAACTTTGAAAAATATATTAAATATACTCTAAATCTTTCATTTCTCATTTATTGTTCATTTGTTTTACGTTGTGTTTCGAATTCCTTTTACGAAAGAAGGGAAAGGAAACGAGGGAGAAGAGAAAAAAATGGTGTGTTCAGAAGTTTTTTTAGGAGGGAACATATTAAAATAAGATTATTTTTCCTCCCAAACTTTCCTTCCAGATATGGAAGGGAAAAGAAGAAAAAAAATCACAACAGTTATATAGATTTATAAAATTACAATATCTAACATAAATAAGGGTGTAGGGATGAGTTATAGTGCAAACCAAGACATTTGTACAAACCATACAAACCATTATATTATGAAATAATTGAGATATTTATGAATAATAATCATGATTTATTAAATACGATTGAAATATATATGAAAGAGAATAAAGTTCATTTATTATGATAATGACATTGATTAAAGAAACAAGATAAAATTAGATATTCATTAGACTAGATCTAGATAGACGGCTGAGATTAGTTTGTAAGTTTGCACAAATAGAGGTGGTTTGCATTTGATCACTCCTCTGATGGGGGTATTTGAAAATTTGACTTATTTTATTTTCTTTACTTTCTCTTTCCCTCAAGAATATGAAACCTTATTTTAATTTGTTCCTCTTTTTTTATTCTTTATTTTCACGAACACAAATAAAGAAAAAAAATCTTTCTCTTCCTTCCATTTCTTTTCTTCTTAAATTCGAAAACATACATTTTTGGAAAGATGAGTGTAATCGGAGGTAACTTGATAGAAAAGTTTAATGCAATATAACAATATGTTACATAGTCAATTTTCCTCTATAAAGACTTTGTTTTGCACGTAAATTCTTCTTATTGTTTTGCACGTAAAACATACTCTAAATTCTTCTATCTTATAATTTTTTGAGTGAATTGTGGATTTGGTCCCTATGGTTTTGTGTTTTCTTTGACCATGGTTCTCATTCTATGTTTATTGTGGATATAGTCCCTATGATATGCAATATATTGTGATTAGGGTCCCTGAACTCTAACACCGTTAACTTTGAAAGGTTAAAAGCATCATGTGTCTTGCACACTATTGATATAATTGTCAATTAACTTTCTCTTTCATTTAACCTATCCACCTTTAAAACAAAGAATACTAAATTGTGGATTTGGTCTCTATACATCACTCATCATCTTTCAACCCATCTATCATCTTTCTTAATTTTTTTCATCCATTTTTCATTGTCCAACATAGCCTTACTTAAATAGTTAAAATTTTAATAACATAAACAACTTGAATTTGAACCCTCGTTCGGGTCAATGAGAAATAAAAATTTCACCTACTGAAAGTAGAATTTTTCAGATAATTTAAAAAAAAAGTAATAATAAGCAATCTTGTTTGGTTTTATTATAACAAAATAATATTATAATTTTCTGAAAACACTCTTAAAAAATTATTTTAAATTATATTTGAGATCACTATGTTTAAATTTTTACATGTTAATCATAATCATATATAATGTTTGAATTTTTCTTATTTTTATTCTTATAAAGTCACATTTTTGTTCTTAAATTATTGACCAAGTTGTTGTTTCTAAGAGTATCTCCAATCGACCGCTATATGCTTATTTTTGCCGGTTTCACCCCTCCAACCGACCGTTATATCCTAAATTTTTTTTCCGACCACAAGAATTGCACGGCATATATGCGGTTGTTTTATTTTTGCCGGCCATGAGAGGGCCCACCATAGAACCACTTTATTCCATTTTTTTATTTTAATCTCAAATTCTTTTAATAATTAACTAGTGTTGGGCACCGTGCGTTGCGCGGTGGTGATAAATTTCTTTAAAAAATATTGAAGTTAAATGGGCCGATAACCATATATCATATATTAAAGTAATAAGAATTTACACTTGATATTCAGTTGTTCATCATCCTTAGTTGTTTCTTTTGATATATATATATATATATATATATATATATATATATATATATATATATATATATATAATTAAGTAAACAACTGATAAGTTTTACAACATCAAACTTTGTAATCGACTCAAAATTATAAAAGAAATGAGTGAGACTATTGATTATTATATGAGGTGTATAATAAGTATTGTTTTGTCATAACTCGTGATATATCGATTTATCACTGACATATATTCCCGTAAAATAATTATATTCACCATGCGACCACAATATTGCTACATAGTTTTGTATAATTGTGAGAAATTTTGGTAAATTGCTTACATTTGTTATAATGTACTCGTTTACAACTTTGGCTAAACACTATCATCGATTCCCTCGTTCCAAACCCACGGTCGGGCGAAGAGTAACAATAATCGTCAGTATTGTGACCACTTCAAGTATATATGGGTCCGATTGAATTTGTTAATTTTTCCATGTTCGAGTTTTTTTATTTGTTTGAGACTGTTTCTTCATTATTTTCAGGGTAGAGAATCTTGAAAAAAAAAGTTTTAGCCATATTATGTAAAACAGAACGTATTATATCAATTCTAATTTCATTTTTATAAATAGTTTGATTTCAATTTAAATTAAAAAATGCAATTGAATAATTATATATTAATGATTGTAGTAAGTTATTCATTCTAATTTTATAATAATTGGTTATTATAATTTAATTTTTGTATATATGTTTCTATCGTTTGTATTGTTATATTGATTCTAATAAGTTTTAGTTTTGATTATAATTTAAAATATATATATATATATATATTGTTTATAATAACTTTTTATTTTATGTATTGATTTAAATGTAATAAATCTTGATTTATTTAATGATATTAAATGTAATAACTATGTTATTTATTAATGAGAGAGCTAATAATAAGTATTTGATTGTATATTAATTTTATTTAGTGATATTAAATGTAATAAATATTTCATTTATTAAAAAGGGGTTAATAATAAGTATTTAGTTTCTATTGATTTTAATGTCATTTATATTTATATTTTGGTTCTAATGTCATTTATATTTTATATATTCTAGGTAATAACACCGCGTGTTGTGCGGTGTATACAATTAAGATTCTTCTTTTTACTATCCGTCACTTAAATATTGATTTATTCTAATTTCTCTTCTTATTATATTGATTGTAAAATTTAAAAAAAAAAACATTTTCATTTTTATTCTCATTCTCATTCTCATTTTTATTTAAATATGGATATAGTATCCGTGTTTTAAATAATGATATATTCTCATTTACAACCTTGAACCTTCTAATATGGATTCGAAAATTAAAAAAAAAATTGATTTATTCTTATAATCATTAAATTGAAAATTTGACAAAATTAAGATTAAATTAAGACAAAAAAAGTATATAGAATGACTTACATATAATAATATAAGTGTACACTGGTTATGAGTTTTCATTTTCTTCAACATGTTTTGTGATATTAGCAGTTTGTTCTGAAAATAATTCATTTTTTTTAATTGTATCAGTTTCTACATAAAAAACAACAAATGAGTTTAATAAATTGACACAACACCAAATAATTTAACGATAAACAAATTTATTTATAAGATCAATTTTTTAGTAAAAAGAAATCTAGTGGAGAAAGTGGAATTTCGAAAGAGAGAGAGAGGAATTTCATTTATGTACTAATTACAATATGTTCTTTTTAATAAGCATAACTATTTTATTTGTAAATATTGATTATATATTAATTGTAATACGTTTTATAATTGATTAGTTTTATTGTCAAAATATATTAAATTTTTATTTATATATTTTGGTTCTTAATAATAAAAAAAGATATGAAAAGTTAGATCAATTAATGAGGTATATTGATATAACTATATTTAAGAAATGAAAAAAAAATGAAAAGTCATTGCATTGATTGTGAGGAGACTATTAACAAAAAAGAAAAATTAGAAAAAAGAAAAATAGCCATAGAGACATCTCTTTAACTCTCTCTCCTCTTATTTCTTATATATATATATATATATATATATTGATGATTTTAAATAATTGCTAATAGAAATAAAATAAAATTGAAGGTAAATAAATTTAGATTTTAGTTATATTAATGATTTTTATTTTTATTTTGATTAAAATGAAAAGGAAATATGAAAAATAATTGTATTTAATGTGAGGAGACAATAAAAAAAATTGGAGCAAAAAGATAAATAGCCATGGAAGCTTTAACTCTCTCTCCTCTTACTTCTTATATATATTGATTAGGGGTGTAAATGATGTGAGTCGAGCTCGAGTATTAGTATACTCGACTCGACTCGTTAGTATATCGAGTCGAGCTCGAGTTCGAGTCGAGCCTATTCGAATCGAGTTTTGACCGAATTTTGACCGAGTCGATCTCAAGTGAGTCGATCTCGAGTAGCTCGCGAGTTGTCTAGTCTCATTTACGCCCCTACATAGGCTCAAGCCATTTAACAAAGACAAAAGATGTAAAACAAGGGAGAAGAAAGATTTATATATAGCGGAGTTTAAAGCATTGGGTTCTATATCCCGCCAATGTGGAATGGATTAGACACACCATCAAGAGTTTACCCATATCTTTTACACCATCATTTTCCAAAAAGAAAATAAAAAAACTTGTGTTTTTATTATTATTATTATTATCAATTAAATTAAAATAATATTACTAATTATTATTATTATTTTGCTTATCGAGTATCTCACGAGCTTATCGAGTCGAGTATCAGGTCGCTCAACTCGACTCGTTAGTATATCGAGTTGAGTTCGAGTTCGAGTCGAGCCTATTCGAGTCGAGTGTTGATCGAGTCGATCTCGAGTAGCTCGCGAGTTGTCTCGTCTCATTTACACCCCTAATATTGATGGGTATCATTAAGAAAATTTAATCAACTAATATAATCTATTGATTTAAAAAATCTAGAAGTTGGATAAAAATGTTGGCATTAAGAGCCGCCGTATAAAATAGTAAACTACTTTTATCGTTCAAGTCCTCCCACAATGCCTTACAATTTTTTTTAACCTTATTTTATATATAATTGATAGTTGTATAAATAATAAAAATAAAATGTATCAAATAAAATGAAAGTTTGAACATTTAATAGTTTAGATGATTATGAATTTTATAGACTTATTTTCTACATGTTGTTTTCTTTTTATACATGTTAGTAGTTGTAGTATGTTTTTTTGTACTTAATTTTTTAGATTTTTTTATTGTTGTTGTGTGAATAAAAAATGAAAGTTAAATAAAAGTAACTGTTTTAATTATATTGATTGTTGTTATGTAAATAAAAATATTAAATGTAAATAAAAGATAAAAGTTTTAAATTAAATTGATAGTTGTTAAATAAAAAACCAAAAGAAATAAAGAAAATGAAAGGTTGATCAGTTAATGAATTTTTTTGAATTAAAAATATATCAAAATAAAAAAAAAATGAGATAAACATCAATAGAGACCTTCTATTGATTCTATATAAGATTGTTTGATTGAATTTCTTTCCCGTTCATCTTTGACAACTCTACCAAAAACTCTTATTAGTGTTTTGATTGTCACTTAATAGTTCAAACTTAAAAGGTCTTGATCTGTGTTAATCATAAGAACTAAAATACCGGATTTTCTAAATTGTACACACTTTTTAGTTAGATGAAGTGAAAACTTACTTGAATGAGATTACTTCTAATGTTTATTTGTAAAACATTGTTGTCGAAGTGCATCCTCATGCTTCCATCATGGTTGATTGCATTGTTACTTCCATCAATCTAAATGGTTAAACTTGAGATGAGAAAACAACTTAAAAATAATATAAATGAAAGTACAATGACCAATATGTAATATAATCGTAGAATTTGTAATTTACAAAGGAAAAAATAGAGAATAAATCTGAGTGATCATCATTACTTGCAAAATCAATTGCAACGTCTCCAATATCACCAAATCTTGAAGAAGCCTACAAAACATAAAAAATCCACAAAAAAAACATTAATTTCTATATAAGTTGTTTAAGTTGGAAAGATATAAAATAACATTTATAAAGATTTGAAGCAACTTGTACGTAATACAATAAAGCGATATATTCTCTCATAAGGTTTTTGATCTTGAGAGAATTTCATAGTTTGCGATGTGGTTTTTTTCAATCACATATTTAAAAATCCACCTATATTTAAATAACAGAAAACGGATGATTAATTAATTAACATTAAAAAAAATGGAAAACGAATGGGTATTAATATAAAGAAAGGAAAACAAATGGTTAATAAACATAAATTGCAATAAGTACATAAAATTACTACAAACCCCCTAGTTTTAATGATATATTAATTTAAATGTGAGGATAATGAAGTATTTAGCATATTCATCATCATTTTAAAAAATCAAAAAATTGAGAAAATAAGAAGAAGTGTTTCTAAGCATTAAAATGCGTCACCTCGTCGTTTTTGGATCTTACTTTTATATAGATAGATAGATAGATAGATTTTTTTAGATATATAAAAATAGATATAGATATACGGCTTATGTATTGATTATAGATATTTTTTATATAATAATTTTAATATGTTTTTTAAGTGTTTAAAATTTCTAAATTTAATTCTTTTTTTATCTTTATATATAGACACATTTATTAAAATGAAATTAAAATTATATATATGAATATGTTTTTTCCAAAACGAATAAAATATTATATTAATAAATAAGAGTGTTATTATTTAATATATAGAGATATTCAAGAAACATAAATAAAATATTTTATTAATGAATAAGAGTATTATTATTTAATATTTAGAAATATTAAAAAACACTTTAAGAGAAAATGAAAGGTTACTCATTTATTAGCAATTTTTATTAAAATTAATTAAAAAACATGAGAAAAAAGATAGCAGTGAATCAATCATTCTCAAGAGGCCACATCATCACTTTTGGGTTTTGCTTTTATATATACTAGTCTTGGGCATCGCGCGATGACGATATTTTTTTTCTAGAAAATTGTTCTTTTTATATACTTACCATCATTTTTCAATCTTTCATCCCTACTTTAATATGCAAAACACCGTTTGCCGATTTATCATTTTATTCTCCGAAATGGAATAATCAATCACAACATTATAATTTAAGACTTTTTGGAGTACTAAAAATTTATGGTATCATCTCATTTGTTTGATTTTTCTTTTTAGATGTATAAAGATATATTGTTTTTGCAAAAATGAGTCAGACAAATAAAAGTCAACTCTCTAAGTTGCACAAATCATTTCAATTCTATAAGGCATCTCTACTCCATTGACATAATCATCTCCCTCTCTCAAGTTATCATCTCCACACTATAACCAAACCAACACCACAATTAAAAAAAATAGAATGCTAAAATTTGTGGTGTCACCTCAAATTCTCGGTTTATTTCTTTTACATATACAAAAATATAAAGATAAAGATTAATTTCTAAATGTATATTGTTTTTGCTAAAAGTGAGTTGACCAAAAAAAGTTGACTATTTATGTTGACACAAATCGTTTCAATTTTGTAAGACATCTCTACTCTTTTATATACTTACATCCCTCTAATAAAGAGTTATCATTTCCACACCGATGTGCGATAACCAAACCAATACCATGATTAAATATTTTAGAATACTATAAAAGTTATGAAGTCATCTTATTCTCTTTTAAATGTATAAAGATGTTTAACAAAATATTATATCATTAACCATGAATGAATTTTATATAAACTAAAACTAACTATTTAATCAAAGATGTACTAAAGTGAATTAAAAATCATATAAAAAAATTGGCATCCTTCTACTTGTATAATCACTTCATATTCCAACATATAATCTTTATATCAATATGAGATAACAAAAGGTGACTACAATTCAAATATTTTAGAATTCTTAATCTACATTTTGACATTTCATTCTCTTGGGTCTTACTTTTATGTATATATAAATGAAAAGATATAAAAATAAAAATAATATTAAATGGAATAAATGTATCTTATTAAGTGTAATACAAAATATAATATCTATTCAACATTAAGAAATTTATAACTAAAATCAGCTCTTCAATCCAAAATGGATTAAATTAATCATAAATCATGTAAAAAAATTGACATCCTTCTCCTTTTATATATCACCTTCATGTTCCAATATATCATCTTTTATCAATGTGGGATAACCAAATTTAACCACAATTCAATATCTTTGAATTTTCAATCCACATTAAGTTTTGATTTATAAACATTGTTAGGTTAGTAAATGATATAGGCTTATAAAATTACTCTGTTAAAGTAATTTTTTAATAAATAAAAAAGGTATTCACCTAAAAAAGTTTTGATTTATAAACATTGTTAGCTTATTAAAAAAAACTCTATTACAAAATACTATATTAAATACTTTTCATTTAATATAAGTTTTGATTTATAAACATTGTTAGGTTAGTAAACAATATATGCTTATTAGATAAATAAGAGTTGTGTTTATAATTTAAAAATGACAAACATTAGATAAATATGTATTGATTTAAAAAAAAGAAGAAAAAAATCAAATAAACGTAAAAGTTTTTCCATTTAATATAAGTTTTGAGTTATAACCATTGTTAGGTTGGTAAAAGAATAAGAAAAAAATATTTGAGTTATAACCATGTCTCACTAAAATTTTTGCTATGTAAAAAGAATTAAGAAAAAAATATCAAATAATGGAAACAATTCGAGATTCTTTCATATAAATTTAGTTTACATGAAATGAAAATTAATGTTTTGTCATGTAAATAAAAAATAACTATTTAACCCAAAATTTGATCAAACTTTGGATTAACATTCAACTTATACCTTGTCCTTTATGTAGTCACTTGCACTTCCAACATTTTACTTTTGTCACCAATGTGGGACAATCAATAATTCATCACAATTCACCATTTGATCAATACTTGATTCTCATTGCGCCTTGTCATCTTTTCCTTTTAAATATATAAAGATACACCATTTGATCAATACTTGATTCATATTGCGTCAAAATTTGATCAAACTTTGGATGAACATTCAACCTATACATTGTCCTTTGTAATAACAGGGTTTTAAAGGTAAAATAAAAGTTGGGTGAAAAGTGGGAAAATTTCTTGTTGAAGGGTCTTATGAGTAAAGTTGGAAAAAGAGTTTTCTTTATTATTTAACCTTGGGAATGTAGGGTTGGGGTGTGTGACGGCTGCTTGTTGGAAGGAGCTCTTGGGGGGCGATTTTGGAGAAGGAGACCGAGGAAAAAGATAGATTTCAAGAATTACCAGATTTTGATCAATTTCATTGAAGGTAAACTCCCTTGTGACTCAAAAACTCTGCAGGTATTAATGTTTTTCATCATTTTGGGTGTGTGAGAGAGGGGTATCTTAACTAAAATGGGTTTCCTGAGTTGAATCGATTAAGAGTTCACAAAGGGGATTCAAGGGAGTAATAAAATGTATGTTTATACCAAGCTTTGCATCTGATTTTGAGTTATTGGATTGTTTATTTTTTTTTTCTATTGGTTGGGTTATCGGAGTTTTCCTCATCGATCTGTGTAGGGGGTTCAGAACTCTTGGGTTTCTTCGTTCGACAGTCTCGGTCGACCGATAAGTGAGACCCCGGTCGAAAGACCAAGGGGTATCGGTCGAATGGGAGACCCGGTCGAAAGACCAAGGGGTATCGGTCAAATGGGAGACCCGGTCGAAAGACCAAGGGGTATCAGTCGAATGGGAGATTCGGTCGAAAGACCAAGGGGTACCGGTCGAATGAGAGGAGATCTCGGTCGAAGCCCATATGTTTTATCGGTCGAATCCCATGTGTGATTATCGGTCAAATACCATATGTTAGTATCGGTCGATGGTTTTCTTCCCGGTCGACATATTGAGAGAGTTGGGCCGAAGCCCAAGTGCAGACCGAGTTTGGGGCCAGTTAGTAACTGTGGTGGTGTTGGGCTTTGTTTAGGTAGCCGGCCCACAATCTGTTTAGTTATTTAAGTTGGATAATTAGTTAAGCTTAGAGCATTTTGTCTTAAATTAGATTTATCGGATGAGTCCAATCTAGGATAGATGAAGTTGGGGATGAGGGTATTAAGGTTGAATTTATTTAATAAGAAAGTGTTGTAAATTCACCGAGTGATGCCTCGTTTTATAGGTTTAAATCGGATCTGCACAACTAGACGAGAAGCCTTGAGTTAAGGGACGCCAGGTGAGTTTTTCCTAAACTAAACCTTTTGATGATGAAAGCATGTGAAGTTGATTTTTAAACTTTGATTTATTATGATGGCATGATTTTATTAACTGTTCAAGTGTGTTATAAATTGTTATTGATTATATGTATGCATACATTAATTGTGGGTTACATGACCTAAGTCGGGGAGTGTGGCTCGCCTACTCGTGCCGGGGAGTGTGGCCCGTTTATGTCGTTGGGGGTGTGTCCCAACATTAAGGCAGCGCGAGTTAGACACATCGTCTTGGACGGTCGTGTGGTCCGTAACGTGTTTTATTTAAATGCCATTATTAAATGATGTTTCAAATTCTGGAAGGTATATTTTGTTGCTGAACTGTTAGAGGGAACTCACTAGACCTATGGTCTAACCCTCGCTCTTTCAAAACTAAAAATCTTTTCAGGCCGTCGTGATTTAGGCTGTGCGGCTAAAGGCAAGGAGAAGGTCTAGCGGGGGCGGATAGAAGACCGTCATTTAGCTTTTAGTTATTCATTGATCTCAGTTGTGTAGGTTGATTTGTATATCGAACCTTGAATTATCTATTGTAAAGCTTGGGACCTCTCTTTTGAGGGATTGTTATCTAATGGTGGTATTTTTAGTATTAAGAATTATTCTGTTTTGTTGACTTCTGGTTGGGTTGTTACATCCTTTATATAGCCACTTGCACTTGCAACATTTTACTTTTGTCAGCAATGTGGAACAATCAAGAATTCACCACAATTCACCATTTGATCAATACTTGATTCTCATTGCGTCTTGTCATCATCCTTGGTTTTCCTTTTAAATATATAAAGATATAGCATTTGATCAATACTTGATTCATATTGCGTCATGTCATCATCCTTGGTTTCCTTTTATATAAAGATAAAGATTTAACCACAATTCAATATTTTTGATTTTTCAATCCACAATGTCTCACTAAAATTTTTGATATGTAATTTATGACTGCTCCCCAAACCCTTAAATAGCAAGGCCTGATATTATAATCTAAGAACAAACTGAGAGATGGCGATCGTGAGAGATAAATATAAACAGAGAAGATGTGGATGAATCCTAAATAGAAACAACAGATCCACAACTAATTCCATTGCTTGAAGATTTGGGGAAGAGAAAGAGATACGAACCCGAATACCATGTTCGAGGCGCTGCTCCTGTGCCTAAATCAACTTCGTTTACCTGATAGAGACCAAGACATTTCGGTTGATAGATTTGGAAAACGAAAAAGGAAGTGGAGATGAAAACCTATTCGTGGAGAAGGAAACAATATATTGTGAAAATGAAAAGAGAATGGCACTGTTAAATATGGAAAATGAAAAGGCCCTTGGTTTTCCTTTTAAATATATAAAGATTCACCATTTGATCAATACTTGATTCTCATTACGCCTTGTCATCATCCTTGGTTTTCTTTTTAAATATATAATATAAAGATTCACTATTTGATCAATACTTGATTCATATTGCCCCATGTTATCATCATTGATTTTCCTTTTAAATAATGGAAACAATTGAAGATTTTTTTCATATAAATTTAGTTTACATTAAATGAAAATGAATGTTTTGTCATATAAATAAAAAAAACTATTTAACCCAAAATTGGATCAAAGTTTGGATGGACATTCAACATATACCTTGTCCTTTATATAGCCACTTGCACTTCCCACATTTTACTTTTGTCACCAATGTGGGACAATCAAGAATTCACCACAATTCATCATTTGGTCAATACTTGATTCTCATTGCGCCATGTTATCATCCTTGGTTTTCCTTTTAAATATATAAAGATAAAGATATATATATAGATTAATGAATAAGAGTATTATTATTTAATATTTAGAAATATTAAAAAACACTTAAGAGAAAATGAAAGGTTACTCATTTATTAGCAATTTTTATTAAAATTAATTCAAAAACATGAGAAAAAATATAATAGTGAATCAAGCATTCTCAAGAGGTCACATCGTCACTTTTGGGTTTTGCTTTTATATATATATATATACTAGTGGCGACCCCGTGCGTTGCACGATATTGATAAATTTTTTAAAGAAATACTTGACCGAGTTAAGATAGAACATAATTTCTTGTTTAATAATTATTGAGATACAATTTAAAATGAAAAATATATTTACATAAGTGGTTTATTTTCACGTATTAATAACCTTTTATTGTTACGAAGAGTTTGACACGTATTGACATTAACTTTTTTGTTATGTTATTTAGAATGAAACAACATGTCATACACCCATATCATTATTGTTGTTACGAAAGTTTTGAGGAATCACTTTCTGACTCAAATTTGAGTTTGATAATTTTGAAGTTCGAACTTAAAAAATGTTGCTTATTAATTTTAATGACTCAAACTTGTAATCCGCTAATATGATATCCAACTTGATTCGTTCCAAAAGTTCGTTTAATGCTCTTGACATATAATTTTAAGGTGACATATAATAAAAAACACTCTAACAAACATGTTGACATTAAGTTTTAAACTTAAGGCCTAAAGTAGATGTATAGATTTTTTGAAAAATTATTGTTGACCAATATATTTCGTCAAACCTATTTTTAAAAATTTCAAGCCAACTTCTACTCATATATAACCATCTGTTTTTAAAATTTATCATCTTCATAGTAATGTGGGATAATTTAACCAAACCATAATTTAATGTTTAATAATACTCAAACTTGGTTAGGCCACATCATCAGTTGTGGCGATAATTATTTCAGGAAATATATGTACCGAGATAAGATATATAAAACATAATTCATCAGTTAACAGTTAATTGAATACAATATAAAATAATTAATGTGTGTCAACGAGTGGTTAATTTATATATATATATATATATATATAATTTTTTTTTTGGAAAATGAGAGTTGGCAGCCAATATCAACCCTCTCTTCCAAATCCTACATTCTTGCTAATTTATTATGAGATTTCAATCGTGAGCTAAAACATATTTATCCAACTAAAATTTTGATTATCAAAATCAACCCTTGTTTCTTACGGTCATCTTCATTTTCCAATCTTGCACCTCGCATCAAGGTGGGATAATTGAACTATAACACAATGCAATATTTTAAAATACTGAAATCTCACAATGTCATTTCATTATTTATGGTTGTTCTTTTTATATAAATAAAGTCATATAAAGATTAATATTTTATAAAATTTGATTTTTAGCGAAAGAGATCGACTAAAATGAGACAACCACTTAGGTTGAAAACTTGTAAGTCATCTTATCCGTCTTTTCTTTTGTTTATCTCATCTTCCAAATTTATTATCTTTACGTTGATGTGGATTAACCAAATAAGACAGCTCATGCACCTTTTATATACAAATATCTTCTTTCAAATCTATCTTTTTTTACCGACGTGGGATAAATAAATAAAACATTTCATCCAACTTTTATATACTAACATCTTCTTCCAAATCTATTGTTTTTATGTCGATGTGGGACAATCAAATAAGACATCTCATTCAACTTTTACACACTCATCCATTCTTCCAAATTTATTTTCTTTCTATCAATGTGGGATAACCAAATAATATCACAATTCAAGATTTGAGTATACTTAAATATTCTTGTGACTTGTGAGATAATAAAAAGACATCAAGGTTCAACATTGATAATATTTGTATAAATTGATGAAATATGATGATTTGTTTACATTTATCTATCGATTTATTTGCTTATATAAATGGGTTTTTTTAACAAAAATAGGGGTCGGCCAAAATGAATATTTAGCCAAGTAACCCTTTAATTCGTATCTCATATCAAATCCAAATGTTCTCGTTTCTTAAAGGTACCTACATTACTCAAATCTCACAATATCATATCATTCTCTATGCTTCTTTCTTTTATATACATATAAATATTTATATATATATATATATATAAATATATATTGATGATTCTTATTTGAGGTATGTCATTTCTCTTGGATAATTTTACTTTTATATATTAGATTTTTTAATCCACATCATGACATGTCATTTTGTCTTGTTTTTCATTTTATGTATACAAAGACAAAAAGATATAAAAATAAACAAATTAAATGAAATAAGTGTATCTTATTAGTTGTAATACAATATATATCAACACCAACAAATTTGTAACTAAAAATCAACTCTTTAATCCAACATGGATTAAAACAAATCATAAATCATGTAAAAAAAAGTTGGCATCCTTTTTCCTTTTATAATCATCTTCATGTTCCAACATTTCATCTTTCTATCAATGTAGGATAGTCAAAGTTAACCACAATCCAATATTTTAGAATTCTCAATCCACATTATACCGTGTCATTTATCTTGGTTTTGCTTTTATATATATCAAGATAAAGACAATTGTAATACAATATATAATATATATTCAACATCAACAAATTTGTAACTAAAAATAAACTCTTTAATCCAAAATGGATTAAAACAAATCATAGGTCACGTCAAAAAAGTTGACATTCTTCTCTTTTAATAATCAACTTCATATTCCAACATTACATTATTCTATCAATGTGGGATGACCAAAGTTAACCACAATCCATTATTTTAAACTTCTCAATCCACATTGTGTCATGTAATTTCTCTTGGTTCTCGTTTTTATATATATAAAGATTCTTGGTTCTTATTGTGTCATGTCATCATCTTAAAGTTTTTCTTTTATATATATAAAGATTGCTTTTTTATGTATAAATATTGTTTCATGTAAATTTGGTTTATATGAAATGAAAAAGAAATTTTAACTTATAAATGAAATGTTTTGTCATGTAAATGAAATAAACTATTTAACCTAAAAAATGGATCAAATTTTGGATGAACATTCAAGCAATATCTTATCCTTTATATAGTCACTTTTACTTTCAATTTTTCACATTTGTCACCAATGTGGGACAATGTAGAATTCACCACAATTCACCATTTGATGAATTCTTGATTCTCATTGTGTCATGTTATCATCTTAAAGATTTGCTTTTATATATATAAAGATGTCAAAAAAGTTAGCATTCTTCTCTTTTTATAATCAACTCGATGTTCCAACATTTCATTATTCTATCAATGTGGGATGGCAAAGTTAATCACAATCCATTATTTTAAAATTCTCAATTCACATTGTGCCATGTCATTTCTCTTGGTTCTTGTTTTTATATATATAAAGATAAAGATGTATAAAGATAAAGATAGTTGTAATACAATATATAATATATATTCAACTTCAACAAATTTGTAACTAAAAATAAACTTTTTAATCCAAAATGGATTATAACAAATTATAGGTCATGTCAAAAAAGTTGGCATTCTTCTCTTTTTATAATCAACTCCATGTTCCAACATTTCATTATTCTATCAATGTGGGATGACCAAAGTTAACCACAATCCATTATTTTAAACTTCTCAATCCACATTGTGTCATGTAATTTCTCTTGGTTCTTGTTTTTATATATATAAAGATAAAGATGTATAAAGATAAAGATAGTTGTAATACAATATATAATATATATTCAACATCAACAAATTTGTAACTAAAAATAAACTCTTTAATCCAAAATGGATTAAAACAAATCATAGGCGACGTCAAAAAAGTTGACATTCTTCTATTTTTATAATCAACTCCATGTTCCAACATTTCATTATTCTATCAATGTGAGATGACAAAAGTTAACCACAATCCATTATTTTAAAATTCTCAATCCACATTGTGCCATGTCATTTCTCTTGGTTCTTGTTTTTATATTTGTAAGTAAAAATAAACTCTTTAATCTAAAATGGATTAAAACAAATCATAGGTCATGTCAAAAAAGTTGACATTCTTCTCTTTTTATAATCAACTCCTTGTTCCAACTTTTCATTATTCTATCAATGTGGGATGACCAAAGTTAACCACAATCCATTATTTTAAAATTTTCAATCCACATTGTGCCATGTCATTTCTCTTGGTTCTTGTTTTTATATATATAAAGATATATATTTAGAAATATTAAAAAACACTTAAGAGAAAATGAAAGGTTACTCATTTATTAGCAATTTTTATTAAAATTAATTCAAAAACATGAGAAAAAAGATAATAGTGAATCAAACATTCTTAAGAGGTCACATCATTACTTTTGGGTTTTGCTTTTATTTATATATATATATATATATATTAATTTTATAAGTTATTAATATATATATATATATATTATTTTAAATTAAATTTTAAATAAGGCAAAAAAAATTAATTATGTTTTTAATTTGTGTTTTTAAATTAATGTAATTTTATTTAAATGTAATATTAATTAAAAAATTAAAAAATAAATAAATTAATGATTATTTATTATAATATGTATTTACAAATTATAATTATGGTTATTAAAAATAATTAATAGTAAATAAAATATGTTATTTTAATATGGAATCCACAAATTTAGTGTTTTTTAGAGTATGGTTGCAATTGAGTGTTTTTTTTTTGTTGATAGACCCACCAAATTTGATGTTTTATTTGGTGTCAAGGTTGGAGATGCTCTAAAGAGGCAAATAGTTGGCTTCAGAATCTTGAAAAGAAATAAAGTTTCAATAGACTGTCGGATTGATGGATTCACATTTTGCTATTAATATTTTTATTAGAGTGGATTACATATATGATTTTATAATATTTTCAATAGCTATGTTATACTTTTTTCTAAATAAAGTATTTATAATCAAAATTTTCAAAAGAAATTACATCCAATTCAAACGCTTACTTTATTCTAATGATTTCAATATTAATTGTATTATAATTATTAAAGTATTCTATAAACTTATCATTTTAATACACTTGTAAAAAACTTTTAAAAATTGTAACACATTAAACTTCATTAGTGGAAATAACACATTAAACTTCATTAGTGGAAATATTATAATGAGTTTTTATTGTACTTTGGCAATGAAGAATGGATGAAAAAAATTTAAGAGAGATGATAGATGTGTTTTAAAGATGATGAGTGATGCATAGGGACCAAATCCACAATTCAATATTCTTAGTTTTAAAGGTCTATAGGTTAATTGAAGGGTAAAGGTAAATTGACAATTATACATATGGTGTGCAAGACACATGGTGCCTTTAATCTTTCAAACTTAACGGTGTTAGTGTTCAGGGACCATGACCACAATATATTGCATACCATAGGGACTATATCCACAATAAATATAGAATGAGAATCATAGTCAAAGAAAACATAAAAGCACAGGGACCAAATCCACAATTCACTCTAATTTTTATTTTATTTTTGTTAGACGGTTTGTTGGGAAATTTTAAGACCAATATTCAAAATAAAAAAATCATATAGTATTTACTATTTAGAAAAAACTAAGGTTCTAAATAGTGTTAGGTTTTGTCATGACGACAAGGTCAAACTTCAAGCTTAGGAGTCATGACCAAGTCACGACGTTATTCAAGACATGACTTGTGACGGTAAATCCATATATCACATATATAATTGTAGAGGCGGTTTCATTTGAAAACCACTGTTATATTGCAAACTGTGAAACCCACCTATTTATGCTTGATGTAATCGCTCAACGGTCTAGAGGATTTGACTATATTTATGGTAATATCATAATTTATTAGTATTAAAAATTTTAAAATAAAGAAATGGGAGGGTATAGTTGTCCTTTTGTCATCCAATTTGAAAAAAGGAAAGGGAATGAAATCCCTTTTTTTCGGGCGATTTGAAAAAAATATATGAATTTGAAGATGAAATCCCTTTTACTCTTTTAGTTGATTTTGATATTTTTTTCATCCTGGTTACCAAGATTTGAAGATCATCTTCAAGTATTTTCATCGCGACAAGAGGGACATGAACCGGCGATAAACATAAATAAAACAAAGATGAACGGATATGAAACGGAGTTGAACCGGAGATGAACATATATGAAACGGAGATGAACGGTGATGGAACGAAATTGTTTGACAGAAGATAGAGAGCACAATGAAGGTCGAGTGCGTCTACGTTGGGAGGCAACGACTCCTTGAAACCTGCGCTAATGAAATTTGCTGCTATTGGTACGAATCTGTAAACATCCCAATCTAAACTAAGTTCAACACAAAAAGATAGCATATTGTTTGCTAAGAAACATATAACGTTTTGATGTCATACTCTATACGTAAGGATAATGAAGCCAACAAGTGAAACTGCTATCACCACCGAAAGAGGAGGAGGAGGAGGATCTCTATGATGTCGGAAAACAAATAGATTTGTTCAGGAATTAAAAAAAATAGATTTGTTCAAGAATTAAAAAAAATAGTTTCCCTAAATAAAAGGTTATGATATCGTCAAATTTAAAATAAAAAAAACTGAAATGGGTACTTTCTTTATATAACACCGTTTATACAAAATGTCAAAACTGTCCATATAATTAAAAATCCGAAAAGTACCAAGAAAATCTCTGATTGGTTGGTTTTAGTTTGTAAAGTTTTCATTTTATGAGTGGTTTTCAAATGATCGCTCCTCTAAAATTATATATATATATATATATATATATTATATTTGTTTTCTACTATTACTCAATAAGTGAATGATATAAAATAATTTAAGTTAGGTTATATACATAAAATTAAAAAGTAAGACACTAAATGGAAAAAAAAATCAAGTATCACGTTATAAAAATCACACATTCGACCATAATGAGCCTTTTAGAACAATTGATAAATCAAAGAGATTTTATTATACTAGAAACCCAAACAAATTTTCAGTTATAGCTATTTTCATATAGAACAACCCATGTACATCAAGTAGTCGATGCAACCATTACAACGTTTACATCTCACTGTATCATTCAACTTCAATTCAAACCAACTTTACACAATTTCATAAAACCACCTCAAAGCTGGATGAACCTGAGAATGAAAATAAGAAGAAAAGCGGATGAACAGGTCTTGAAGAAAAGGATCGATTCAAGCTGATACCATCTATCAACATGGCAGGTAAATGTTTAACTTTATCATCATATTCATCATCTTGGATTGTTGACAGTGGTGCTACACACCATGTCACTTGTTCATTGAAATCTTTTAAGTCGTATATTCCGGCTATTCATCCCATCTCTCTACACCTTCCTGATGGGTCTCATGCATTAGTTAAACATATAGGTGAGGTTGCTTTTTCACCCACCTTAATTCTTACTAATGTATATCACATACCTGAATTTAAATTCAATCTCATCTCTGTTAGCCAACTCACTAAATCACTAAAATGTTTGACATTTTTCTCACCTGACTCGTGCTATTTTCAGGACCAACAAACGAACCAAGTGATTGGTCGAGCTAATCTTCAAGCCGGTCTTTATCATCTATCGACTTCATCAGACGTAGTTCTTTCAATAAAGTCCCCCTTCGATCTATGGCATTGGATACTTGGGCATCCTAATTCCGAGAAATTTCGTTTCTTATGTAGGCAATTTAGTTACATTAGTTCGAATAAATCTGATGAATGTACGGTTTGCCCGATGGAAAAACAAACTCGTTTATCTTTTAATAGAAGTCGTATTTCTTCTACTTATTGTTTTCAAATTATTCATTGTGATATACGGGGACCATTTCCTACACCTTCTTCAAATGGATCAAAATATTTTCTCACTATCGTCGATGACTTTTCTCGTTGCACTTAGCTTTTCTTAATGCGTCATAAATCTGAAACATTGAAATATCTAACTTATTTCTTCAATTTCACAATCACTCAATATCAAATGCGCATTCACACTATCAACACGGCTAAACGAGATAGTTGTCCTCCTTGTTTCCTTTTTCTTCTTTGTGTATTTTAGGATGTTATTGTACCTCTATGTATTTATACACCTTATGTGAATGAGAAAAGTAAACAAAATCAATTATTGAATTTTACAGTTCATCATGGAGGAAGAAAGAAAAGTGAATGAAAATAAGAAGAAAAACGGATGAACAGGTCTTGAAGAAAAGGATCGATTAAAGCTGATACCATGTATCAACATGGCAGGTAAATGTTTAACTTTATCATCATATTCATCATCTTGGATTGTTGACAGTGGTGCTACACACCATGTCACTTGTTCATTGAAATCTTTTAAGTCGTATATTCCGGCTATTCATCCCATCTCCGTACACCTTCCTGATGGGTCTCATGCATTAGTTAAACATATAGGTGAGGTTGCTTTTTCACCCACCTTAATTCTTACTAATGTATATCACATACCTGAATTTAAATTCAATCTCATCTCTGTTAGCCAACTCACTAAATCACTAAAATGTTTGACATTTTTCTCACCTGACTCGTGTTATTTTCAGGACCAACAAACGAACCAAGTGATTGGTCGAGCTAATCTTCAAGCCGGTCTTTATCATCTATCGACTTCATCAGACGTAGTTCTTTCAATAAAGTTGAATACAAAATCAATTATTGAATTTTACATGGTATCATGCTCGGTCACGTTCTTGTCTTTCAAGAAGGAACTTGTGAGCCCCACAAATACAAGGCTCCGCCGGGGCTAAAGAATCAGATTCGTCCCACAAAGCCTTGAGACGAGTGTGATAGCTTTGGAGGGGAAGACCCTCTTGCCTTAAAGAAGAAATAGCATTGCGAAGTTGATAAAGTTTTGGAGCGTTTGAGTGAGAAAATCTTACCTTTAGATCGTTCCAAACAGTTTTCGCAGAGTCGGCAAACATGCAGCTGAGACGTATTTCTTGACTAACAGAATTCAATATCCAACTACCAACAAAATCATCACATCGTTTCCAATAACTTAAGTCGATTGGATCAGTTGGTGGAGGAAGAGATCCATCGACAAAACTGAACTTGCCTTTGGCATTCAGTGCCTTTGAGATGCCTCGAACCCATGAACCGTAATTATCTCCCTGCATAATTGGAGAATAAAAAACAACAGTAGGACTATCGGACGGATGAATCAGATAAGGATCAGTCTTATAAGATGGGTTTGTGACTGTCATTGGTTCAGAAACCGTATCAGAACTGGAGTTCGTCATGGAGGAAGAAAGAAAAGTGAATGAAAATAAGAAGAAAAACGGATGAACAGGTCTTGAAGAAAAGGATCGATTCAAGCTGATACCATGTAAAATTCAATAATTGATTTTGTATTCAACTTACTTTTCTCATTCACATAAGGTGTATAAATACATAGAGGTACAATAACATCCTAAAATACACAAAGAAGAAAAAGGAAACATCATAAAGAGGATAGGAATTAAGGGAGGAGAATCAGGAAATAAAGAAGGAAATGATAACTAAAAATCATCTAAAAATAAGCTAGAAAAATTAAAGAATAACAAAATTTAAATTTGAATTTGAATGGTTGGAATGTGCTGGAATGTGCTATCCTCAACACTAAAAACCCGTTTAGATTACGGTCCAAAAGAGCTCTTATGAAAGAAAGTAGTATTCAATATATGTGGACAACATGGGACTCCAATGGTTACAAAGCTCTTCCCCGATTATATACATAAGATTCCGCTGCATATATGTACATCACAAACGCCCCCACGCTAATTCCAGCCAGAAGGTAGTAAAAATAATTGATATGGCCTTGATTCAAGTTATCTGGCATCCAACCATCTTCACCATTTCCACCCGTGGTTTTCTTGACGACCGAGATCAGATAGCCAGTCAGAAAGCTACCGACTCCCAACACACTGAGGTAAAGCGCTAGCCCGATGCTCCTGAGATCGCTCAACACTTGATCATAGAAGAATTCTTGCATACCCACAATAGCAAACACATCACGAGCTCCAGCCAACATATATTGAGGCAATAATCACCATATCTTTTAGTTATTTACCTATTTATTTTTATCAACAAGTCACTACTATTATAAGTGGTAACTCCTTAATTTACGAAGAGGTCAAGAAGTAAAAAAAAGTTTTTGAAACATGATCTACAAGCATAGAGACCAAATATGTAATTTTTGTCTATATCCGCAACTAATAGTCCGCAAGTTGCGGTAATGTTTAAATTAACTTATCGATTTGGTACCTATACATACGGAGCATATTCAGAAACTTTTATTTATTTATTACCTTTTGACTGCTATGCAAATTGAGGAGTTGCCACTTACGGGGGTAGTTTCTTTTTGGTTAAAAGGAGAGAGGAATAACTAGGACACTAATTTAGGAGAGAGGAATGGTTATTTCTGTCTATTTCCCGAAAGATTTTTTTTTAAATGGGGAGAGGAATAGCTTGTTCATCCTACCTTCTTTTCCCTATTGATTTTGACTGCAGTAAGTAATTCACTCAAACCGATTCCAATTATGGCCCCACAACCGGGGATTGGACATATATATAATATTTCTTCTAAAATCAACTCTATTATAAAGTAGAATTCACAACTTTTACACGAATTTTCAAGTGGATGAGATTGGTCGAGTGGTGTCAGTTTGAGATGGGATTCGACAAGAGTCTCAACAAGTTACGAGAATAGGCAGCTTTAGCATCAAGCACGTCATCATACGAATGGTCATCCAAACGAGAGTCTATGCAGTTCTCCCCTTAGCCTTAAGTTGTGTTCTCAAAGAAAGGGAAGGGAAAAAAAATATTTTTATTTGTGTTATTGAGATTGAAGGGAAATAAAGGAAAGAAAAGCAAATAATTTTTCATGTTCTTTAGTAGGAGAGAAAGAAAAAGAAATATGTCATTTTTATGAATTTGCCATTATTTATTTTATATTAAAATGTAATTAATGGGTGTATGTGTAATCTTATAAACATTTTAAATCTTTTCAAGTTATTTTCTTTCCTTTTCTTCCCTTCCCTCTCAAATTTGGGAGGAAAGTTTTGGGAGGAAAATCAACATTATTTTTCTTCCATTTCCTTTCCTTTTCTTCTTAAAAAAAACTCGAAAACACAATTTTTTCCCTCATACTTTCATTCCCTTTCCCTTTCCCTTTCTTTCCTTCGTAAAAAGAACTCGAGAACACAATGTTAGGACATGCACAAAATCAATTAACAACTTCTAATGTAAATGTTTAATTTTCCATTTTACCCTTAATTATGAGACGTATAAAATTTCTCTTTCTATAATTAAAGATAAAATTATTCTTTTGTTAATTAAAATGTAATTAGTAGACAATAATAAAACTGTGTAATGTTTTTTGTTGTGGACATTTATTTTGGGATGGATAAAAAACGGAATTTAAAAAATGTAATTAAATTAATTATTTTACATATTAAATCGGTTTTCGGTTTATTCGGTTCGGGTTAATTGGTTTTCAAGATTTTTTAAACCTAACCGATAACCAAACCAAGTAAGGTTCAATTTTGGGTATTCGATTTTCGGGTTATTTGGTTCGGTAACCGGTTAAACCGAATAAGGATTTATATTTTTTCCGTTGGACACTTGCTCAAATAATTTTCTCAAATTAAGTGTCCGTTGCTTCTAATATATAGTTTGTATCATACATTCATCTCAACAATGAGCTTATATTAAGTAAAATCACCATCTATCAAAAACTAATATCTACCAAATAATATTATTTTTCTTCATGTGACGTAAATCAAGCAAAAACGTAATATAATAAAAAAAACATTTTTTAAAATATTATATAACAATAAAATAAGTAATATAATCATAGTATAACATGTATTTGGTTTATTTTTTATAAACATAAAATATATGAAATATTAGTAGAATGTGTTATTCGGGTTATTCGGTTTAACCGAATTCGGGTAAAAATAACCGAAAACCGAACCGAATAAGGATTCTTATTCGATTAACCAAACCATTTAACCCGAAAACCGAATAACCCGAAACCGTTTTACTCAAATGTCACCCGTTTTGAGTGGGTTATTCGGTTTTGGTTATTTTTAACACCCTTAATAAGGAGGTATTTATAAGAACCTCCATTAGAGATGTTTTTAAACCAACATGTGATTTTTGTTCGAGGCTATGTGGACATTCGAAAATTCATTTTTCAAAAGAAGTGTCAAATTTAATTGTTAAAAGGTACTACATGTTATAAGAGCATCTCCAACAGTATCTTCAAATTTTCTTTAAAATTTCTTTAAAATGGAGAATTAAAAGTCAAAATCTACATAAAAATTTACATTCATCTCCAACAGATTAATTCTCCATTTTGGAGATGAAATCATTACTTATAATATTAAAATATTTTATAAATCTAATAAAATATTATTTATCTCTCATATCCATCTCATTTGAAGAAATCTTATTGGTAGAATATAATAAAAAAAACAATTTCTCTTTCATGGTAATCATTTTTTGAGATTTTGGAGAGTTCTCCATATTTGGAGAAAATTACACTCTCTCTCCTACTTTCTCCATTTTGGAGAAAGATTTGAAGAATCTGTTGGAGCACAAAATTACCTAAAATCTTCATTTTCTCCCTTTTTGGAAAAGCTGTTGGAGATTCTCTAAAACAACTAAAATTACAAAAGTCTAAACTCCCTTGTAGACGTCCGATCTTTTTTTGAAAGAAAGCAATAAAATATTCTAATTTTGTATATTTTATGACCAAATTAAAATTATTAAGCTAATTCAATAGTTCAATCATGATATAGTACCATAACTAAAAGGGAAATTAATTAAAGTAGTTATTTCAGAAAATCGGGTTTATCTTCTAGTCATTCTCTCTCTTAGTTTATTAAAATAGCCGTTACGTTCGTGAAAGGAGTTCATATATACGAACACCTCCTTAGAACTGATAAACTTGATACATCTTCGTAATATATGTTCGTATATACGAACATAATTTAAAAACTCATTAAAAAATCATAACTTCGTGAAATGGTTCGTGGAAAATGCAAGGAGTTAAAAAAATTTACGTTTTTGGCCCCTATTCGTGAAATTCCAATATATTAAGAATCTGAAAGTTACATTTTTGGCCCCTGATCGTGAAATGGTTTGTATTATACGAACGTGGAAGTTACATTTTTGGCCCCTGATCGTGATATCCCAATTAGGAACACATTTTATTCAAAAAAAAATAAGCAAGTTACAATTATGGTCCCTCATCTTTGGAACATAATTCAAAGATATTTACGTTTTTGACCCCATGAAATATGTTCGTGATATACGAACATATTTCTTGAAAAATGAAATAGTTACAATTTTGGCCCCTTATCTTCCCATAATAAATTAAAATGTTACAGTTTTGACCCCACTTCGTGATATGTGTTCGTGAAACATTTAAAAATAATTACAGTTTAGGCCCAAGTTCGTGAAAGAGAATTATTATTATTTATAAAAATAAAATATAAAAATGTGCCTTACCATAGATTTCACTTCATTATATTGATTGGTTGTAGCTCACAAGAATATATACATGGAGCTATTTCAGACTTATGTACGCTTCGTTTACTAAAAGATCAGGTATACCACGTTACATATCATCCACTCTTTCTTTCAATAGTTAAGAGAGAAAGAAATATAAATGTTGAGAAATATGATTTTTGAATAACAGTTACAGATCGAAATAAGTGATAACATTCAAAAATACCCGCTTTTCTTGGATCAATTCCATCACCGATTTAAGGAAAATTTCCCGATCCAAAAAAACAAAACAAATAGTAAGCGTTCAGGAGGTGAGGAAACATGACCAATATTATATTGTTTTAGAAGCTGGTAAAGAGTAGTGAATAGAATAGACAGTGAAGTTGAGAAAGATATATTTTTTTTAATCTTAGAGAGATCCTTTGAATACGAATAGAGTTTTTTTTTTTAGGATACTATGTTTAACCATAAATGTTATTATTCATTTAGAAGTTTGTTAATCGAGGATAAAAAATTACTTGTCCCCAAACCCAACGTTTAGTTTATGCCTCACCAATAAAATTAATACACATCAAATTTTTATTTATTTAGTTTATATTCATATCTGATTATATGTATTCACGTAAATAATGTTCAAAAAAAAAAAAAACACAAAAGTTAAAAACAAAATATTTTTATCAATTCTTTATACATTTTTCTTATTCACATACCACCAAATTTCTAATTCGTTTACATATGGTGTATAACAACCCAACCAGAAATAGGCAAACGGGTCAATTCTTTAAAATAAAATTTCAATGATCAGCTGAAAATCCAAGCCGTAACGGTCCCAAACATACAATGGATGAATCAAGGTTTATTGTAAACAACCTATACACAACTGAGATAAATAGGAATAAATTAAGTGCCGGTCTTCTATCCGCCCCGCTAGACCTTCTCTTTGCCCTTAGCTGCTTTGTCTAAAACACGACGACCAGAAAAAAATTTTAGTTTTGAAATAGCGAGGGTTAGACCATGGGTCTAGTGAGTTCCCTCTAACAATTAAGCAACAAAATATACTTTCCAGAATTAGAAACAACATTTAATAATGGCATATGAATAAAACACGCTACGGACCACACGACCGTCAAAAACGATGTGTCTAACTCGCGCTGCCTTAATGTTGGGACACGCCCCCAACGACATGAACGAGCCACACTCCCCGGCACGAGTAGGCAGGTCACACTCCCCGACTTAGGTCACGTAACCCACAAATAATGTATGCATACATTTAAACAACAACAATTTATAACACACTTGAACAATTTAATAAAATCATGCCATCATAAATAAATCAAAGTTTAAAATAAACTTCACATGTTTTCATCATCAAAAGATTTAGTTTAGAAAAACTCACCTAAAGTCCGCCGCTAAAAGCTTTCGTCTAGATATGTATCCCGGTTCGAACCTATAACACGAGACATCGCTCGATGAATTAACGGTACCTTCTAATTGAACAATTAAATCCTTAATACCCTCATCCCCAACATCATCTACCCTGGATCGAACATAACGCGCTAAATCTAAATTGGAATAAAATCCTCCAATCCTTAATTAATTAATTTAAATAAAATAAAAGAATGTGGGCCGACTTATAAAAGTCCAGCACCACACTCATTTCAAACCCACTGGACCATGGGCCTTATTTGATTCCACGTGGGCCTCGGCCCACCTGCCCCAACTCAAAGACCGACAAGACCCCCGACCGGTACCACTATCTTCGACCGATACGCTACCAACGATCGGGACTGAACAACAAACGACCGGGGCGATGGGAGGGGTCGATCGGATTCCAACTTTGACCGATCTCCCTCCCGACCGGTATCTACCATACACTACTCGACCGAGGTCCTTTGGTCTTGCGACCGGGGTCTCCCCCTTTAAGGCATCGACCGGTATCCCTTGGTCTAGCGACCGAGTCTCCCCCTTAAGACATCGACCAGGATTACCAATTCGACCGATACCCAAGATGAATCTCGACCGGCATCTGAGACGGCCGAATTGACGAACGAAAACCCCAGGGCTCTGATTAAATTACAAAGGCCGCAGGATAAATTCCCAAAACTCGCAACCAGGTTAATCAAAACTTTTAGAAATGAATCAACAATTCTAACTCATTCACAATTCCCTGCCCAAATCGATTTCTACATAGCTTCTAATTAATTCAAGCTCCAAACACAACCCAGGGATGACAGACTGCTAAAATCCCAGTTTTCTTTTAACGAAATTAAAAAAATCACTAAACTCTTACGATTAAAGAGATTAGAATTAGGATTTTACCTTGCAGAACTTGAAGAATCCGACCTCAGCTCCTTGCTCCCTTTCTCTAACGAATGATTGCTCCCAAGAACCCCTTTTCCTATGATATTTCTTATCGGCCGCCACAAAACCCAATTCCCTAGGGTTTAAATTCCACATTCCCCATTTTACATACTTGGCCCCTCTAAAAGGTCTTTTCAATCACTAGTACAAAAAAGGTCTTTAGTGACGGCTAAAAACCGTCACCATAGGTATACGGTAACGGTTTTCGTGGACATAAAAATCGTCACCTTACTTGCCGTCACTTTTGATACACTTTTGGTTACGTTTAAAAAACGTTACGAAATCACATAAAAAACGTTACAATAACTTAAAAACCGTCACTTTAGGTCTATAAAAAATTAATGTTTTTCCTTAAACCGTCACCGTAGCATGCCATATAGTGACGTTATATTTTCAAAACCGTCATAATAGCATGATATATAGTGACATTTCTTTGTCAAAACCGTCACCATAGCATGACATAGAGTGACATTTCTAAGTCAAAATTGTCACTGTAGTATGACATACAATGACCTTTATTTGTTAAAATTGTCATGGTAGCATGACAAACAGTGACCTTTAATTTTTATAACCGTCACCATAACATGACATATGGTGACATTTATTATTAAAAATTGTCACTATAATATCACATACGGTGACGTTTATTATTCAAAACCATCATTGTAACATGACATACGGTGGCGTTTATTTTTCAAAACCGTCACCGTATAATGATATACAACGACGTTTATTAGTTAAACCTGTCACTTAAGCATGATATACAGTGACATTTATGTATCAAAACTGTCATTGTACCATGACATACAGTGATGTTTATTTAACAAAAATGTCACTGTAGCATGACATATAGTGACTTTTTTTTAAAACCGTCAACTTTTCATGACATGGTGACGTTAATTTTTTAAAAACCGTCATTGTAGAATATCATACGATGACGTTTATTTTCCAAAACCGTCACTGTAGAAGTTCATATGGTGATGTTTATTTGTTAAAACCATCACTGTATCAAGACATACGGTGACATTTTTTGAAGATAAAATTAATAAATTAAATAAAGTTGGCCATAAAATATATACATATACACACGTATAACAAGCACACATCACTGGAACAACAATGATTCAAGAGATGTATAAGCTTCTTACCTTGATTTTCAGACCTCCTCAAGTTGACGACCTGAAATCTTGCTTCGTTCTCCGGCGGAGTTCCTCACTATCTCCTTTCCTTCTCTCAATGTGTTTCTCTATCTCTCTCTCACTTTCGGAAACATGCGAAATGAAAATAATGGTCACTTCCTCATATTTATTATTCGTAAACGAATCAAAACCCAAAACCGTTGCCTCCATATCTCAATCCACGTTCCATTTTGAAAATTTTAGGAGTTTGGCAAAACAGGTCCCTGTGGTTTACACTCCACACCATTAACCTTTTCTCCATTTTTCGCTTTTAACCCTCCACTTAAGTTTGAATTATTTTATCCCCTCAACCTTTATTCCAATTATTACTCTTTTTTTTTAGTGTTACAACTCTCCCCTCCTTTTAGGAATTTCCGTCCCCGGAATTCATACCACTTGAAAATAGTTGAGGGTATTTCACCCTCATCTCCTGTTCGGGCTCCCAAGTCATTTATGACCCTTTATGAAATCTCCATTTGACCAACACCAAAGGTATAATCTTGCTCCTCAGTCGTTTCGTTTTCCGGTCCAACACCTGGACTGGCTCCTCAATATAGTCGAGCTTATCGTTTAGCTCAACTTCTCCTATATTCACCACAGCTGAATCGTCAGCCAAACACTTCCTTAAATTTGACACGTGGAATGTGTCATGTATACCTTTGAGCTCTTCCGGCAACTTTAACCGATAAGCCACCGCTCCTATCCGTGCAATAACCTCAAATGGTCCAACATATCTTGGACTTAGCTTGCCCCTCTTTCCGAATCTTACGATTCCTTTCCATGGCGATATCTTTCACATCACCCTATCTCCTACTTGAAACTCCAAAGGTCGACGCCTCTTATCCGCATAACTTTTCTGCCTGTCACGCGCGATTTTCAACCTTTCACGTATTTGCACTATCTTGTCTGAAGTTTGCTGGACTAACTCCGGTCCAACCAACTGCCTTTCTCCGACGTCAGCCCAACATACTAGCGTCCTACATTTACGACCATACAAGGCCTCAAACGGCGCTGCCTTGATACTAGAGTGATAGCTATTATTATAAGCAAATTCTACCAGTGGAAGATGGTTATCCCAACTCCCCCCAAAATCTATAGTGCAAGCTCTTAACATATCCTCCAATGTTTGTATCGTCCTATCACTTTGACCGTCAGTTTGAGGATGATATGCAGTGCTCAAGTTCAATCGAGTTCCCATTTCTTGTTGAAAACTAGCCCAGAATCTCGACGTGAACCTTGTATCCCTATCCGAGACAATCGATAGTGTCACTCCATGCCTTGAAACTATCTCATTGACATACAATTGCGCTAACCTTTCTAAGGAATACTTTTCGCTGATCGGTAGAAAGTGAGCAGACTTTGTGAGTCTGTCAACTATCACCCATATCGCATCATGCCCTTTCACCATTTTTGGCAATTTAGTCACAAAATCCATCGTGATTATCTCCCATTTCCATACCGGAATCTCCATTTGTTGCAACATACCCGACGGCTTCTGATGTTCCGTTTTCACCTGTAGACCTGTCAAACATTTCTCTACATACTTTGCTACTGCCTTCTTCATGCCAGGCCACCAGTAGCTCTCCTTTAAACTTTTATACATCTTATCACTGCATGGGTGCATAGTGTATTTGGCTTTGTGCGCTTCACCTAACACTATGTCCCTTAAATCTCCTTTGCAAGGAATCCAAACCCGATTCCCAAACCTATATACACCATCTGACCCGACAGTCAACAGTTTAACCTGTCCGACCATCTTCTCCTTCTTGACGTTTTCTTCCAATAGGGCCTCCTTTGAGCTCCTCGTATTTGGTCAATCAAATCTACCTGAATATTCACCCACCACGAACCTTAATCGGTTCGGCCCTCTCCTTTCTACTTAGGGCGTCAGCGACCACGTTTGCCTTGCCCGGGTGGTAATGAATCGCACAATCGTAATTTTTTAATAGCTCCATCCACCTTCTATGCCTCATGTTTAGCTCCTTCTGATCGAAGAGATACTTCAAGCTCTTATGATCCGTGTAAATCAGGCATTTTGTGCCATACAAGTAGTGCCTCCAAATTTTTAGTGCAAAAACCACTGCGGCCAACTCCATGTCGTGTGTTGGATACTTCTTTTCATGCTCCTTTAGTTGGCGTGAAGCATAGGCAATAACCTTGCCTTTTTGCATCAATACGCACCCTAGTCCCATTTTTGAAGCATCACTGTACACAATAAAGTCTTCCGTTCCCTTTGGTAGGGACAGTACTGGTGCACTGCTCAACCTCTCCTTAAGCGTTTGGAAAGCTTCTTCTTGTTTATGACCCCAATCAAACTTAACTGCCTTTCTAGTCAAGGTCGTCAAGGGCGCCGCTATCTTTGAGAAATCCTGGATGAATCTTCTGTAGTAGCCTGCTAAGCCAATGAAACTTCGGATTTCTGACGCTGACTTAGGCGACTCCCAATCCATTACTGCCTCAATCTTGGCTGGATCCACCTTGATCCCCTCTGCGTTAACCACATGACCAAGAAATTGCACCTCTCGTAGCCAGAATTCACATTTCGAGAATTTGGCACACAACCTCTCCTTAGCTAACAGCTCGAGAATTGCTCTCAAATGTTTCTCATGCTCCTCTTTGCTCCTTGAATAAATAAGGATGTCATCAATGAAAACTATGACAAACTTATCTAGGTAGAGTCCACAAATCCTGTTCATCAGATCCATGAATGCAGCTGGTGCATTCGTCAACCCAAAAGGCATTACCAGAAACTCATAGTGCCCATAACGAGTTCTGAAAGCCGTTTTCGGTATATCCTCCTCTCGAACCTTCAACTGGTGGTAACCAGATCTTAGATCAATCTTTGAGAAATAACTGGATCCCTGAAGCTGATCGAATAAGTCATCGATCCTTGGTAATGGGTACCTATTCTTGATCGTGATCTTATTTAACTCTCGATAATCGATGCACATCCTCATCATACCGTCTTTCTTCTTAACGAACAATATCGGTGCTCCCCAGGGTGACGAACTCGGTCGTATGAACCCCTTATCCAACAGCTCTTGGAGTTGCTTCATTAGTTCTTGCATCTCCGTCGGAGCCAACCGATATGGTGTCTTTGCGATTGGTGCTGATCCTGGCGCCAAGTCAATTCGAAATTCCACCTGACGTTCTGGTGGTATCCCTGGTAATTCCTCCGGGAACACTTCTGGGTACTCCCTTACTACTGGTACACTTGCTACCGTCTTCTCCTCCAGCTTGGTGTCTATAGCATAAGCTAAGTAAGCTATGCACCCCTTTTGAAGATACCTTCTCGCCTTCAAGGCCGTAATCACTTTAGTGTTGTCTTTTTTTCGATCCCCATAGACGTGAACTGTCTCTCCCTCTGGGGTCTGAATCTTGATCAACTTGTTATTGCATACAATTTGAGAATGGTTGTCAGATAACCAATCCATGCCTAAGACCACATCAAAACCTCCTAAACACATTGGCATTAGTCTAACAGGCAACTCCTTACCATCTATACAGATCATGCAACCATCAATTATCTCTTCTACCTTAACTTGACCACCGCCAGCTGTTTCTACAGTGTAGCCCTTCTCTAGTCTACATGCATCTTTGTTCAAGTAATGGCGAAAAACAGTAGACACAAAACTACCATTTGCACCCGAATCGAATAATACATGAGCATAGACATTGTTAATAGGGAACATACCTGATACGACGTCAGGGGTCTCCCTAGCCTCCTCCAATGTCATGTTATACGCTCGGCCACGTCCCTTGGGCACCTCTTTCTTTTTGTCAAAACTCCTTCCCGCACCTTCAGCTGATGACTTCACACTATTCACTGTTCCTTTCTGAATCTTAGGGCACTCATAACGCAGATGCCCTTCTACACCACACTCATAACAAGCCTTCCTTTTTGGGCATTCACGCGCTGTATGTCCTGGTTTTCCACACCTATAGCAAGAGTTGCTCCCAGCCCGACACTCACCCCTGTGCCTTCGCCTACATTTACCACACTGAGGAACAACGATCTCTCCTTTTATCTTCACCGCAGATGAACTCACCTTCGCCTTCTTAACTATCTTGCTTGGGCCTTCCCACTTTCTCTTATTGTCCCTCATTTCACCAGTTGCCTTAGCATTATTCTCCTCTGCCACTGTCGCCATTTCCACAGCTTGAACGAATGTCTTTGGGGCGTTCATGTCAACATATCGCTTGATTTCTATTCGGAGACCGTCGTTAAAATGATCTATCTTTCTCTGCTCCGTCGCCACCTGATAACTTGCAAACCTTGCCTTCTCCAAGAATTCATTGACATATTCATGAACTGAAGATGACCCTTGCTCCAACCTCAAGAATTCTGACTCTAGTTTCTTCACCTCTGACTGGGTGCAATACTTCTCCATCATTAGTTTCTTCATTTGCTCCCAAGACATAGAAGCACTTTCACCCTCCCCTCTAATCTCGCACTCAGTATCCCACCAGTCAAGTGCCGAGTCCACCAGGGTAGTAGCTGCATATGTCACCTTCTGATCCTCGGAACACTTGCAGATTTTAAAGCAGCTCTGCATTTTCTTTATCCAGTTCATTAGGGCTACCGCCCCCTCGATACCCTTAAACTCTTTCGGACGTGTGTTACCGAAGTCCTTAAAGTTGCATCCCTTCTCCTTTGTGGTTGGAACCACCATATTGTCCTCTTCATTCATACTCACCTTAGTATTCTCCTGGTTGCTTGCCTCAGTATCTTTCTGGTCTCCCATCTCAGTATTTATTTGTTCAGTCTTCTCCTCTTCTGCCTGTTTCTTTAGTCTGGCCTCTAACGTTGCCTCTATCATACCAGGTAGGGTATTCTGGAGGATCTGTGTCATTCTACCAGCCATCGTCTCCTCGGTCATAGGGTTTCCGCCTCCCCCTCATTGTGCCCTCCCACGTCCTCGGCCTCTCCCTGTGGCTGTACTAGCATGTACAAACGGGGTGGCACTAGAGCTGGCAGTATGACCATCACCACGACCTCGACCTCGGCCTCGGCCCACCGGTGGTACCACATCATTGGCACCTTCCCCGATGAGTTCAATTCTCCTTGATCCTCTAGACGCCATACTGATACAAAAAGGCACCGTTAATCTCCGTATTTTGCTTCTAACCATAGGCTAAATAGACATCATCACACAAGGTCACATACTAAAAGAAACGACATTCTCATTCACATAACTAATAAGTTTGTACATTAATAAACGTTACTGAACATAAATAAAGGACAACCAATATAAGATAATTGAGTCTAAAGCCGACCACACATGCACGGCAAAATACAAACTCCTAATGTAAACAAAGTACTAAGAAATAACATTCTCCCTACATAACTCCATCTCTCAATGCATGTCGTACGGATAGTAAATGGATCGCACCTCCTCCTCATAGCTCCTCTCTGGACGGTACCTCCAGAGAAACCTCAGGCTCGGGCCTCGGCGGAACAAGCGCCTCCAATGAGAGAAGTAATCTCGAATCGTGCCAAAATATCCCGATGCTGCAACACGGTAGTATCGAGTACGGTCTCCTATGCGAGTCCTCCAAGATCTACTCGCTAGCCTCAACTCCCGCTTCAACTCGACAATCTGCCAACTAAGTACGTTGTTCATCTCTCGAATCGCGTCATTCTCATCAGTTAGTGCGTCTACCCTCGCCTGTCGGTCTGCGTGCACCCTTTGCAGGTGGTGCATCATGTCTCTCACTCCGGCGGTCTCCTCCTGGGATCGGGATAGATCATCCTTGAGCATGGAAATCTCAACATGTAGTCTGAGTGCCTCCTCCTAATAGTCCTCCCGGGTGGGTGTACTGGGGCTATACTCCTCGTATGAGTGCTCAGATGGCGTGACTGACCGCTCCTCCTCCGGCTCCGACAAGACCTGAATGTCCCTCGTGCTAGGGCTGCTCTCACGACTCATACTGCGTCGACTCCTACTGGGGCCACTCCTGCTAGGACCGCTCCTACTAGAGCTACTGCAATGGTGGTCACCGGATCCACCCCTCACACCTAGCCCTATCGCTGATGCGCCACCTCTCGTGCGACCTCCTCGAGCTCGAGTTGTAACCCTACCGCCTCTAGGCATGCTCCTACAAAACCATAGAAGGACACTGGGTCAGGTATCATAGTGGGATCAAACTTAATATAAAGAAAGATAATGCTAGGACATAAACGATCACATACACCTACTCCTGCTTAACGAAATCTCTATCCCCTCCTCTCCAAAACAAAGTCCAGTTTAAGCTTAGGCTAAGTACTTAACCTAATTCTCTTAAACTATGACTCTGATACCAACCTGTAACACCCCCATTTTACCCTTGGGTAATGTCACATCTTTCAGCCCAAATATTACCTTATGTCGTCGAATATGACATCAAGATATAAGAAAATCACCATCACAGCGGAAGTCTTAACTTAAAGTAATACAAGTCTCCAACATTAGTCCGTCCCATACCGGACTATATTACATAACGCTCCAAATACATAATAATTAAGTTGATAACTAGCAAAGCATAAAAGAACATAATAAAAGTAAATCTAATTATGCTTTGCCCTTTCCTTTGTCCACACCTGAACCACTGGCTCCTGAGATGCATACTAGTAGTTAGCTAAAAAGCTAAGTGAGTTCATGGTTTACGTGCACATAAATATACACTCCATCAAGCATAAAAATATCAAGCACCAATTAAATAGTATGCATATTGTTTTCGGAAAACATTTGAGGCAATGTAATTCCCTAAACCTCCTCGTCCACTTTGTCACTGGCATTCCCTGGGTCGCACGGCTCACACCCGTCCGGCACCCATTACGGGGTCGTGCCAATCCTCCCTTAGGTAGGTTTGCTCTGTCACTGGCATTCCCTGGGTTGCACGGCTCACACCCGTCCGACACCCATTACGGGGTCGTGCCACTCCTCAACGTGACATATCGAGCTCGATCCCATACCCCATATCGGCACCAAAATGTGTCACATAAAATTACCCCATGAATATGACATGCTAAGAATGTTTATAAACCAACAAAACAATAGCATGCAATCTCCTTTATAAAATAATGTACATGAAACATTCACCCGTAAACATGCACATAACCCAATTATCATGCATAACATACGTACTCCAAATAAATAACACATTTATATACATGCAATAATACACCATAAACATGCACATAAAAATGTATCATTTTTACACCATGTACGTACTCCCAATAATTATCATGCCAACATAATTTTAACTACGTATGTATGCATCCCAGAAAAGTCTCATGAAGACTCACCTCGATTTAATGTAGGTTCACCCTTCGCAAAGTAGTCCCGAATCCTACATAAATAGTAATAGTTTCTAAGTACCCTTTTCTTATAAATAATTTCCCTTTACGAGTTTTTAAAATAATCTCGTAAAATTTTATTTAACCTCTTTAACCCATTAGACACCTTAGTTCATATATTGTCTACACTCCTTAAATAATAGGTGTCTATCTCATTCCTCGTTTTATTAGATACCCAATATATGTATTTACATACATATACATATATTCACAAACATATACATGTACACATGTATACTGTGAATATATTAACACCTTCTTTCTACACCAACATACATATAGACATATGTGTGTGTGGTGTACCTTTATATATACATGACACCCAACGTATATATACATACCCACATATATAATATATACATATACATGTACTATTGAGACTTTCAAGGAAACCCAAAAAGAAAAGCTACATCTACCTACTGCCATCATCTCCATCATATCCCTTTTCTTTTTTTTTTTCTCTTTCACTAGCCACATCCCACCCTCACGTACCTACACCCCTTTTCTTTTCATTTTAGATTTATAATATGTATATATATATATATATATATTTATATACACACACATAAGTAAACCTGCAACTCCATAACCCATTTGGTTTCCATGAACAACAGTCTCCAAATTTCAATGTTCCAACATATTTATTACCAAAAGAAGTTTTCACCCGTAAGTGTCCTTAAAGGAAGGAACTCTCAACCATTTTTTTTAGAAATACATAAACTTCCATCGTTTAATCCATGCATTATATATATATATATACACATGTATGTATATATAGCTTTCTCTCTATCAGAAAACCCTTTTAGAAGAAAGCCCCTTTTACTTTATTTTTCTTTTATTCTTCATTTACATACAAACACATACGTGACACACACACACACACACATATATATATATACACACATATGTGTGCACGTATGGTTTTCATCCCCCATGGAACTTCTCAAAAGCAAGTTCCCTCATTTTCTCCTTATTCACACACACACACACACACACACACACACACACACATATATATATACACACACGTATAACAAGCACACATCACTGGAACAACAATGATTCAAGAGATGTATAAGCTTCTTACCTTGATTTTCAGACCTCCTCAAGTTGACGACCCGAAATCTTGCTTCGTTCTCCGGCGGAGTTCCTCACTATCTCCTTTCCTTCTCTCAATGTGTTTCTCTATCTCTCTCTCACTTTCGGAAACATGCGAAATGAAAATAATGGTCACTTCCTCATAGTTCTTATTCGTAAACGAATCAAAACCCAAAACCGTTGCCTCCATATCTCAATCCACGTTCCATTCTGAAAATTTTAGGAGTTTGGCAAAACAGGTCCCTGTGGTTTACACTCCACACCCTTATCCTTTTCTCCATTTTTCGCTTTTAACCCTCCACTTAAGTTTGAATTATTTTATCCCCTCAACCTTTATTCCAATTATTACTCTTTTTTTTTAGTGTTACAGTTATTTCAAAAAATATAAGTCAAACTAAAATCAAAATTTTGGATACGTTTCTTTTTTGTTTAAAAAAATCAATTCAATTTTTTTATAATAATTAAAATATTTTAGATTTAAAAGTAAAAATGAAATTTGTTTCAATTTTAAAGATAAAGTAATATTTTTTGGATAAAAAATAAGTATTCATGTCAAGTTAATAACTTAATAATATTTATCTTCTATTCATACGTATTAATCCATTTGATTATTAATTAGTTTTTAGAGTTCAAAAAGTAATATTCCTAATCATCAATATAACCGATTTAAGTCCAGTTGAATTGATTTAAGCCCAATATAACCTAGTAAAACCCAATTGAACTGATTGAAGCCCAATAAAACCATCAAATCCCAATAAAGCCCATTATGAGCATTGTTGACTTATTAAGGACCAATATAACTTATTAAAACCCAATTGAATCGATTTAAGCTCAACATAGTCGACTTAAGCCCAATTGAATCGGCTTAAGATCAATATAACCCATCAAATCCCAATTGAACCGATCAAAGCTCATTATGAATGTTATTGATTTATTAAGGCCCAATATAACCTAGTAAAACCCAATTGAACCCATTAAAGCCCCACTGGGTACGTTAAAGCCCAATCAGATCTATTATAACCCAATTGGATCCGTTAAAGACCAACTGAGTACGTTAAAGCCCAACGGGGTACGTTAAAACCCAATCGGATCCATTAAAGTCCAACTGGATCCGTTAAAGCCCAACTAGGTACGTTAAAGTCCAACTGGGTACGTTAAAGCCCAACTGGATCCATTAAAGCCCAACTGTATCCGTTAAAGCTCAACTGGATCAATTAAATCCCAACTGGGAACGTTAAAGCCCAACTGGATCGATTAAAGCTCAACTATACCCATTAAAGCCCCACTGGGTACGTTAAAGCCCAAACGGATCAATTAAAGACCAACTGTGTACGGTAAAGCTCAACTGGTTCCATTGAAGCCCAACTGGGAACGTTAAAGCCCAACTGTGTCTATTAAAGCTCAATTGTACCCATTAAATCCCCATTGGGTACGTTAAAGCCCAACCGGATCCATTAAAGTCCACTGGATTCGTTAAAGCCCAACTAGGTACGTTAAATCCCAACCGTATCCATTAAAGACCAACTGGGTACGCTAAAGCTCAACTGGATCCATTGAAGCCCAACTAGGTACGTTAAAGCCCATGTGGGTACGTTAAAGACCAACCGGATCCATTAAAGCCCAACTATGTACGTTAAAGCCCAACTTGGTACGTTAAAACCCAACTGGATCTGTTAAAGCCTGACTAAATCCATTAAAGACTAAATGGATCCTTTAAATACTAACTGGATACGTTATAGCCCAATTGGGTACGTCAAATCCTAATTGGGTACATTAAAGACCAACTGGATCCGTTAAAGCCCAACTAGATCTGTTAAAGCCCAATCGGATCCATCAAAGGCCAACGGGATCCATTAAAGATCAATTGGATCCGTTAAAACCCACTGGGTACGTCAAAGCCCAAGTGGATCCATTAAAGGCCAACTAGGTACGTTAAAGACCAACTATATCCATTAAAGCTCAATTGGGAACATTAAAGCCCAACCGGAACCGTTAGAGCCCAACCGGATCGATTACAGCTCAACTATACCCATTAAAGCCCCACTAGGTACGTTAAAGCCCAAACGGATCAATTAAAGACCAACTGTGTACGTTAAAGCTCAACTGGTTCCATTGAAGCCCAACTGGGAACGTTAAAGCCCAATTGTATCCATTAAAGCTCAACTGTACCCATTAAAGCCCCACTGTGTACGTTAAAGCCCAACCGGATCCATTAAAGTCCATTGGATTCGTTAAAGCCCAACTGGATCCATTAAAGCCCAACCGTATCCATTAAAGACCAACTGGGTACGCTAAAGCTCAACTGGATCCATTAAAGCCCAACTAGATACGTTAAAGCCCATATGGGTACGTTAAAGACCAACTGGTTCCATTAAAGCTCAACTGGATCTGTTAAAGCCCAAATAGGTACGTTAAAACCCAACTATGTACGTTAAAGCCTAACTGGGTACGTTAAAACCCAACTGGATCTGTTAAAGCTTGACTAAATCCATTAAAAACTAAATGGATCCTTTAAATACTAACTGGATCCGTTATAGCCCAATTGGGTACGTCAAATCCTAAATGAGTACATTAAAAACTAACTGGATCCATTAAAGCCCAACTAATAAAAAATAATATTTAATTTTCTTAGTGTTTTCGCCGGATTTTCAGCGGAATCAAATTTTTTTTATTGTTTTTTTAAAGTTTTCTAATAAATAAATAAATATTTAATTTTTTAGTTTTTTCGGCGGAATCAAATTTTTTTTTTATTTTTTTGAAAGTTTTCTAAGAAAAATTAAATATTTAATTTCTTAGTGTTTCGGCGGAATCAAATTTGTTTTATTATTTTTTTAAGTTCTCTAAGAAAAAAATAAATATTTAAATTTTTTAGTGGTTTCGGCGGAATCAAAATTTTTTATTATTTTTTTTTAAAGTTTTCTAAGAAATAAATAAATATTTAATTTTTTTATTGCTTTTCGGAAGATTTTCGGCGGAATCAATTTTTTTTTTTATTATTTTTTTTAAAGTTTTCTAAGAAATAAATAAATATTTAAAATTTTTAGTGTTTTTCATAACCCCTAATTACGAGTTGGGCCTGCGTGCACTACATATGGGGATCGATCCCACAACCATAACCTCACAACAAACGGCCTTTACCACTAGGCTACAGCTTCGTTTTTGATATATTATCCACCATTTTTCTTTTATCTCTCGTTTTCGGTCCAACTTTGTTCATCCAACTTCGGTGCCTGTTTCGGTCTAGATCCACTCCGAATTGCCAAAAACTCAAAACACAAACATTGTATATATGTGTGTTGGGTTTCCAGATCATCTTTAATCTCTTGAATTAGGGCTCGGACGAGTGAGATACGGACGAAACACCACAGGCGCGCAAATCTGTCAAAAATCTTTGTTTTGTTCTTTTTCGCTTCAAATTGTTCCGAACCTATAAAATATAAAAACGCATCAATGTAGTTCGGTTTTACTACTTTTATGCATTAGGTGATTGGCGAGAAAATAAGTACAACTTAACGGCCGATCATCATTTTTGGATGGAAAAAATGATCGAGATTGAAGAGTTTATCTTCTGAATTCTGTGTGTAAATTGGTAATTTGGGAATTTTGTGGGATTGTGGTGGGGAGAGGGAGCGTGAGACTTCACGTGCGCTACAAAGACCCTCTCCCTTCATATATACAATAGTATATAGATATTGCAAAGATTTCAAGAATGCAAATATATCTTGAAATTATATAGAATATTCCTTTATTAAAATCTAACACTCAAACTCTATATGAGATCCTGAATAGTGAACTTTCAATTTCATTATGAATCACAATTTATAAACTCTATAAATAACTGAATTTCTAACAAAAACACCAAGATCAAAATTTGAACCCGCCATTTTTTAATTAAAATTTTTGAAAAATACGCCATATTTTTAAAAAAATTGAAAATTTTGGAATTTTCGACAGATAAGTCCGTCGGAAATCCGCCGGTAAAGCCTATCCACCGGAAATTCTTTATATTTTTTTAATACTATTATTATTATATTATTAATATATTATTATTATTATATTGTTATATTATTTTCCATTAAAGTCCAACCGATCCATTAAAACCCAAATGAGTCCATTAAAGCCCAACCGATCCATAAAGACCATGTGGATCCATTAAAGCCCAAATGGGTTCATTAAAGCACAAGTGGGCCCATTAAAGTCCAAGTGGGACCATTAAAGCCCAACCGATCCATAAACACCCATGTGGATCCATTAAAGCCCAAATGGATCTTTTAAAGTCCAACTGGATCCATTAAAGCCCAAACGAGTCCATTAAAGCCTAAGTGGATTCATTAAAGCTCAACTGAATCCATTACAGCACAAGTGGAACCATTAAAGCCCAACCGATCCATTAAAGTCCAAATGGGTCCATTAAAACCCAAGTGGGTCCATTAAAACCCATATGGATCCATTAAAACCCAAGTGGATCCATTACAACGCACAATAGCACGACATAGGGTGACTCATTTCTTTTTTCTAAACCGTCACCGTAGCATAACAAAAGGTGACGTAACTTTTTCGAAACCGTCATTGTAGCATGGCATGCAATGACGTTTATTTTTCAAAACTGTCACCGTAGCATGAGGTACATTGTCGTTTATCTTTCATAATCGTCATTGTAACATGATGTACGATGACATTTATTGTTCAAAATCGTCACTGTAGGATGACGTACACTGATGTTATTATTTAAAATTATCACCATAACATTAGATATGGTCACATTTATTATACAAAATCGTCATCGTAGCATGACTTACGTGGACGTTCATTATTATAACCGTCACCATATCATGATATATAATGACATTTATTATACGAAACCATCACCATTAAGACATAATATTTTAAAACCGTCACCATAGCATAACATATGGTGACATTTATTTTTTAAATTGTTACCGTAGAATGACATATGGTAACATACTCAAAACCGTCACCATAACATGACATATTGTGACTTAATTATTAGAAACCGTCAATGTAACTTGAGATATTGTGATGTAAATGTTTTATTGCCGTTACCAAAGCATGACATATGATGACGTAATTTTTTTCAAAAACCCTTGCCATACACTAACTTTTGGTGACACAAATTTTGCAAGACCATTGCCATAGAACTTGGTGACTTTTGGAAACGGTTTTTAAATAAGCATTGCTATACATATTTTGTTTTTCGTAACGCTTTTTTAAAACCGTTACGACATAAAGCAACGATTTAGATAGAAACCGTTACTAAAAGGTCTTATATGCCAACGGTTTTTAAAAACCGTCACAACATAAAGCAACGATTTTACCAAACCGTCTGAAACCGTTACGTTAGGGAACCTTTTATTACGTTTTTATCTAAAACGTTGCTTTATGTTTCTATGTTTTTTTTAATAGTAACGTTTCTTTATTAAAACTGTTACTAAAACAATTCTATAACTTTTTATGTGACCTTTTGTAACGGTTTTTTATCAAACCGTTACAAACCTATTTTTCAAAACCGTCACAAAAAGTCATTTTTGTACTAGTGAATTATCTCACCCCAAACTTTAATATTTAAACTTTTAACTCGGTTATTACAATATTCCCCCCTCAAAAGAATTCCGTCCCCGGAATTCCTTTATTAAAATAAACTGGGGCATTGACTCTTCATAACCGACTCTAACTCCTAAGTCGCTTCTTGTCCTTTGTGGAATTGCCACTGAACCTTTATGTAACACCCTAAAAATCAGAGTGAAATAAAACTTCGGAAATATAGGCAACATGACTTCGCACTTGGTATAAAACTCCCAAAAAGGGGTATAGTATTAAACCTTTACAAAACCTGAGAACGGATATGGAAATCAACAACAAACTAATCTAAATACATCTAACTAGATTACATCGGTTGTCGATCCAAAATCACCAAAAGATGGGACTTAAACAATGCCCAACAACGACTACAAGTCATCTAAAAATGCCTCTAAGACATGCTCGTCACTCACGACCATGACACCCCACCGCTAAGGGAACCTGTTATACATATCATTTGAGAAAAAGTGTTAGGCTTAAAGCCTAGTGAGAACATACAGTTTATAGATTTCAAGAGATATAAACAATTGTAACATAAGTAAATCTTTTCAAGAATTTTAGTTCACAAAAGAAGATATTTAACAAGAAAGGACAATCGGTCCAAAAGTTCATCTCGCGATGACGGGGGATACCCGATTTACCAAGGGTGGTGACGGAACACAAAAGTAGGCCACGACCCGATTTGTGAGCTAAATACTTGGAATCCATGGCCACGAACACTTCGGAACATACTAAGATGTGAGGGAGGGCCCCCGAGGAAACCAAGTCATACTCGTTCACTAGGACTACATTTGATCCATGACTAGTAACCGGTCTCACATAACCGTACCATAAAGGCCCCCGAGGATCAAATGCATCCATAGCTACAAAATGGGGAAAAGACATCCCAATAATATAAGTCGACTCAAAACCTAGGGATCCACTAGTAATAGTCTAAACTTGTCACAATAACATGTGTGACTAAACAAAGCTAAACATATAACTTCCAAAAACATTTATGACCAAAATGCCTTTATCAAGTTTAACTGCTAAAAAGAACGAAAATCATAAAATGAGTTTATATACATTCATTCCGGTAAATCACATAAATGTGCAAGTAAATCTCCATTTTACTTTCAATAAGATTAAACCCTTTACATTTCAAGAAAATGATTAGGAACCCTAAAATATCCCAAAAACTCAAGTTAGGTCAAAATGCCATAAACTTAGATCCAAAACCATGGAGATATATAGGAGTTCAAAATGTAACATTTGATATGTATAAAGTTTGTAAAATGATAGTAGGAACTCACCAAGTAGGTTTTAGAAGAAAACCCAAAATTCTAGGTTGGACCTCTTGGAGAAGATGACAATGGAGGTGAAGCTTCAAACCCGAAACCTTGAATGGAACACTTGATTCAAGCAATAAATGGGATGATTGGTGGTTGGAGAAACCCTAGAGGAGTAAATGAGGAGAGAGGAGGTTTGAGAGAGAGAGAGAGACTTGAAAGATGAAATGAGAAATGAATGAGTTTTTTTAGGGGGGGGGGGGAAGTCTCATTAAACCCACGTTGATGTAGCCCCTGGCATGACGCACGACCCATGCGTTTATGCTGAAGGACAACGCACGACCCGTGCGTAGCCCACTGTCGTCGCCCCTGACCTTGCGCACGACCCGTGCGTTCTTTCTGACGGAGGACGCACGACCCGTGCGCCCTGTAGACCAGCGCAGGCATCCCTTTTTCCTTTTTTTCATCAACACAAAACCAAATGAATTTCGGGGTGTTACAATCCTCCCCAACTTGGGAATGATTTCGTCCCCGAAATCTCAACTGTAACACCCCGATTTTCGAAAGGTATCATTTCAAGCTAATACAGAAACCGGTATATTAAGGAAAAATAAGATATTTGATTTTGGGCTTGAATCCTTGATTTTATAGTATTGATGGATAAAGGATTCAATTACGAGTCCAACGGTCCTTTTCGGAGCGAAAACAGAGCTATAACGAAGAAGTTACGGCCGAAACAGTGTTAGCAACTTTCGGTACATCTCGCGCTACCCTGCCTTGGGATTGTGACATGTCACAGTCGCATGTCAGGGTCGCGACGAACCTCCAGTGCGTAAAAACGGGTTTCTTCTTTATTTGGTCATAACTCTCTCATTTCAACTCCGATTTGGGTGATTCAAGTTGCTACGGTTTCATTTTTGAGAGATCTTCAAGGATCTAGCAAGAGATTGGAAGTCTATTGAAGTATACTTGATTATTTTGTGGTGGTAAGCTTCTCATCTCTCCCTATTCATCTTCTTCACCAAGTTTTCTAGGGTTTCATCCACCCTTTGTGCTTCCTTTCATAGATTGGAGATTTGTGGCCATTTTGGTGAACTAGAAGTGTTTTGGTTGGTGGATTCAAGCTTGGGTTAAGGTAATCTCTTATTCTCTTCAGTATGGAAATTAGGGTTTTGACCTAATTTGAGATCTTTATGTAAAATGTTTGGGGAATGTTTCTATATGGTTGAATATGGTTATTTACGGTTGAAAATGTTTGGATCTAAGCTTTGGAGGTTTTGGCTTGGAGGATCCAAGTTTCTTCAAGGAAGCTCAAAGTGGGGTGAAATCTAGATTTAGCCTAAATCTAGCAAGGTGAGTTCAAGTTGATTTGTGAAAACGGTGTACATGCCAAAATGTCTATTTTAAAATGTTTGTGTTTTACCTCAAATTGTTAACTGCTGATAAGTTTTAGTTATTTTGAAATGTTTAGTTTTATAAACATGTTGAGACACCCCTTTTTGGGATATTTGGGAATTTTGGGAAATAAATCATGTTGAAATGTTTCTTTAATGATTTTACACATATAATTGGAGTTTAATTGACGTAAGTGTCATTTTGTGTATTTGATTTTATAAACCTTTTGGAAAGTGCATATTATTGTATTATGAGGCATTTTGAAAACCTAAGGGTATGAGTTCATTTGGAAAATGGTTTGTCTCGACCAACAATGAGATTTGAGTTAATTATACTTTTGGGTCGTTGTGTCTTCGCCAGTCGGTTAAACGTGTTTTAATGTTACAAAGGCTTTCGTTGGAAATTAAGTAAAGTGTTGGGCCCTTGGCTCGATTTTGATTTAAATGAGTCGTGTGGACATTTTTCTGGATTTATAACCGTCGTGAGTTTTGAGTGTTGACGATTAATTCGTGTCATTGGTGAGTTACATGCTTTGGGTGCTTTGGTCATTCTTTTGGAGTCATGTAATGATAGATAGTGTCGTAATGGATCCATAGGCACGTAAGTCTGTCGGTTATGTAAGGCCTGAGGTTTTGGGTTACTTTTAGTGACCGCTCGGGTTTGCTAGCGAGTGGACAACGAGTGGCACGAGCTGCAGAGGGGGAAACTCGTCTAGATTGGATAGGCGCCCACGTCTGTAAGTCCTTGAGGTGGAACTCGACGGAGTATGGCCAGAGGCATTAAACGTTCCGAGGATTGTGATGTCGGTGGTGGCATGGGAACTAGGATGCCGGGATGTGTGGTGAAATCCAATAACATCGCGGGTGACCCCATTCACGTGTTCTCGCCACCCAAGATGGAAACATTTAGATGACATGCAAGGAAGTCGCTGGAACGGCCTACTTGCGTGTTACTCTATTCTCAGTGTATACGGATCTCTTCATCGTTGATTCGTGGTATTTTTAAAGGGTAATGTTGTATTTGACCAAATTGGGTTTTTAAGTGGTCGACAGTAAATGATGGCTTTAATATGGGGTTCTTCCCAAGTATATTAAAGTTTGAATGGAATGTGTCGTTTCCGCGTATCGGTTATTTCAGTCCATTTCATGGTCGCGTGAGTTTTGGGTCAAATGACGTGTTTATGGCAACATTTAATTGTGTAAATTTTCATCTACAATTTATGGATTGGGTATCATGTTCCACCCGTGTTGGGTATTTCTAGTTATAACGTGTTATCCGCATTACATAAAATTGAGGGTCTCGCCTTTTAAACAGTTTGGTCTGGTTAACAATTAACTCAGTGTCTCTTTTGTACAAAATGCATAGTTATTGATAAACGGATCGTTTTCATAAGTGATGCATATAATTTTGAAAGATTATGATTTTATTCGCATCCTTCCTTTCTAAATGATTTAATTATATATATTGAAAACTCTTGAGCTCACTAGGCGTTAAGCCTAACCTTTTTATTTGTCGGCATGTGCATCAGGTCCCAGTCTGGAGATAGTGATTATGCATGGGAATTAAGTCTCCCGCGAGTTGGAGATAGAGACTAAGCATGAGTATTAAGTCCTTCACAGGATTGAAGATAGTATTCGTTATTGGGTTTAGTAACACCCGTCCTGTTCATAGAATGTATATATAAGATGAATGTGAATATTGAGGTTGATTCTCAATTTATGTTTGTAGTTCAAGGTATTTGGTGATGTATTTAGAAATTTTAAATAAGTTGCTATTTACAGAATTGAGGGTGTTATATCAACTACTCGAAAAGATGAGGATATCTTCGCTTCATATCCTCCTCGGCTTCCCACGTCACATTGGCTCGCCGATGATGCTTCCACTGCACCTTGACCATAGTGACTTCCTTGTGACGCAATTTCTTAGACTTTCTCTCTAAGATGGCGTCGGGTTCTTCTACACAACGGTTACCTTCATCCACTCTCAATTTGGAGAGAGGTATGACACTCTCTTCATCTGCCAAGCACTTCCGAAGGTAACAGATATGGAACGTGTTGTGGATTCTACACAACTCCGGCGGCAGTTCTAATTGGTAGGCTTGCATCCCCACTCGTTTAAGTACTTTAAAAGGTCCAAGGAAACGGGGACTCAGCTTCCTACGTTTTCCGAACCTGATAATGCCCTTCCATGGCGATACCTTAAGCATCACACGGTCGCCCACTTGGAACTCCATCGGCCGCCTCTTCTTATTAGCATAGCTCTTCTGCCGATCCTGAGCCGCTTTCAATCTTTCACAAATGCCCTTAACCTTATCGGCCGTCTCTTGCACAACTTCAGGTCCAGCGAATTGCTTCTCTCCCGCTTCGAGCCAACACACGGGAGTTCGGCACTTCCGTCCGTACAATGCTTCAAAAGGTGCCATCCCAATACTCGAGTGGTAGCTATTGTTGTAAGCAAATTCCACCAAAGGTAGGTGAGAGTCCCAACTACCCCCGAAATCGATGACACAAGACCTCAACATGTCTTCTAACGTTTGAATCGTTCTCTCGCTTTGCCCGTCGGTTTGTGGATGGTAAGTCGTACTCAACTTCACTCGCGTACCTATCTCTTTCTGAAAACCATCCCAAAAATTCAAAGTGAACCGACTATCGCGATCCAATACGATCGACAATGGTACACCACGCCTCGAGACCACTTCATCAACGTACAGTTTTGCTAACTTGTCCATCGGTAAGGTCTCGCGCATGGCTAGAAAGTGAGCGTTCTTTGTCAATTTATCGACTATTACCCAAATGGTATCGTGACCTTGAAGAGTTTTAGGAAACTTTGTCACGAAGTCCATGGTAATATGCTCCCACTTCCATTCAGGAATCTCTAAGGACTGAAGACTCCCACACGGTCGTTGGTGTTCGGCCTTCACTTGTAAACACGTCACACATCGCGCTACGTAACGTGCCACATCGAGCTTCATCATCGGCCACCAATAATGCAATTTCAAGTCCCGGTACATCTTTGTACTTCCCGGATGAATGGAATACTTGGACTTGTGGGCATCTTCAAGAAGTAATTCCCGACTGCCCCCAATCTTGGGCACCCACACACGACCACTGAACAGTTTGACTCCACGACTATCTTCCGTTAGGAGCAACTGTTGCTTTGTCATGACTTCATCCTTGAGGTTCTCTTCCAACAATGCTTCAACCTGCGACGTCTTGATCTTATCAACAATACTAGACACTAACCCGATTCTCGAATGGGTAACCCGAATACTTCCGCTATAGTCCTTCCGACTTAGCGCATCGGCCACCACGTTCGCCTTACCGGGATGGTAAAGCAATTCACAATCGTAATCTTTGAGCAACTCGAGCCACCGTCTTTGCCTCATATTCAAATCTTTTTGATCAATGACATACTTTAGGCTCTTGTGATTTGTGAAGATAGTACATTTCGTGCCATAGAGGTAGTGTCGCCAAAGATTCAAGGCGAACACCACCGCTGCTAACTCCAGATCATGGGTAGGGTAATTCTTCTCATGAATCTTGAGTTGTCTCGATGCGTAAGCAATCACCTTGTCCCTTTGCATCAACACACAACCCAACCCCATCTTTGAAGCGTCGCTGTAAACCACGAAGTCTTCTGACCCTTCGGGCAACGACAAGATTGGAGCTTCGCACAACTTCTTTTGCAGAATCTGGAACGCCTTCTCTTGCGTTTCGATCCACTCGAAATTCACATTCTTCCAAGTTAAAGCCGTCAATGAAGAAGCGATTTTCGAGAAGTCTTGAATAAATCTTAGGTAGTAACCCGCCAAACCCAAGAAACTTCGGATTTCGGACGGACTCTTGGGAGGCTCCCAATTCATCATGGCTTCAATCTTGGAGGGGTCCACTTTCACCCCGTCTCGAGTGACAATGTGACCCAAGAATTGTACCTCATCAAGCCAAAAGTTGCATTTGGAGAACTTGGCGTACAATCTTTCTTCCCTCAACACTTCTAGAACTTCGCGAAGGTGTTGCTCGTGCTCTAACTCGCTCTTGGAGTACACGAGTATGTCATCAATGAATACGATGACCGACTTGTCGAGAAAAGGTCGGCACACCCTGTTCATTAAGTCCATAAACACCGCCGGTGCGTTAGTTAGGCCGAAAGGCATCACGAGAAACTCGTAGTGGCCATAACGCGTTCTAAAAGCTGTCTTCGAACGTATTCTTCTCTCACATTCACCTGATGATAACCCGAACGTAAGTCGATTTTGGAAAAACATCCCGCTCCTTGGATTTGATCGAACAAGTCGTCTATCCTTGGAAGCGGGTACTTGTTCTTCACCGTTGCTTTGTTCAACTCACGGTAATCGATGCACATCCTCATCGTGCCATCCTTCTTCTTGACAAACAAGACCGGAGCTCCCCAAGGCGACGAGCTCGGTCTTATGAAACCCTTCTCCAAAAGCTCTTGGAGTTGTGCCATCATCTCTTTCATCTTCGATGGCGACAAACGGTAAGGAGCTCTCGCAATAAGAGCCGCTCCCGGTACGAGATCAATCCGAAACTCCACTTGCCGATCGGGTGCTAGCCTGGGCAAATCGTCCGGAAAGACATCGAGATACTCCCGCACTATCTTCACATCTTCAAGCTTTGACTTCTCAAACTTGGCGTCGATCACGTAGGCTAGGAAGGACGAGCATCCTTTTACCAAGAACTTGCGTGCCTTTGCCATCGTGATTAATGCCACTTCACCTTTCCTCTTCTCACCATAGATGACAACGACTTCGCCACATCGATTGGGAAGTCGAATTAACTTCTTGGAACATACGATTTCGGCATGATTGTTTGCTAACCAATCCATGCCGACCACCACATCAAAACCTCCGATAGCCATCGGTATCAAATCAATCGGGAATTCTCTCCCCTCGATACCGAGGGTACAAATCTTCAGAACATCGCGGATCAAAACTTGACTACCATTTCCTATTTCTACCACTAACGCATCCTTTAGACTAGTAGTGGGCATGGCAATCTTTTGACAAAATAATTCAGATATAAACGAGAAACTGGCACCAGAATCAAACAGCACACGAGCAGGTACAGAGTTTAGAAGAAACGTACCCGATACCACATCGACGGATGCCTTGGCCTCTTCGGCCGTCATTTGAAATGCTCGACCCGGAACCCTAGATGGGTTCTCTCTCTTTTCCGGTGCGCTACCCGACTTGAGCTTCGGGCAATCTCTCTTCATGTGCCCCGGTGCCTTGCACTCGAAGCAGACCATCCCCGTGATAGAGCAGTCGCGGACGATGTGATCATTCTTACCACACTTGCCGCAAAATCGCGGAGTGGAGTTACAGTTACCATGATGCTTGAACCGGCACCTCTGGCACCACTTAGCCTCTTGGTTGCTGTTGTTGAAGTTTCGGTTCCCGACAAAAGATCGAGTCCTTTTAGGGGGAGTGAAATTGCTCTCCCATTTTCTCTTCTCAGGCACCACCACAACTTTCTCAGACTTGCTTCTCGCGAATAGTTTCTCCATGAATTGAGTTTCTTCAACAATTTCACGAAGATTGGAGGCCTTAGAATTGTGGACCATAGACAACAAGTCCGCTGGCAGGCCATTAAGATAAGCCTTCATCTTATCTTTCTCCGTTGGGGCCACATGCCCTACCAACCTCAGCTTCTCCATGAACTGACGGGTGTACTCCCTCACCGTCAAGTTCGCCTTCACTAGGGATGGAAACTCTTTTTTGATGCGGTCCATCGATCTTTCGCTGCAGAATTCCTCCATAAGCTTTATTTTGAACTCGATCCAAGACAACTGAGCCAAAACGGTAGGAGAGAGAGTGGATTGAGTAACATCCCACCAAGTGAGTGTTGCATCTCTCAACAACTGAGTGCCAAACCGCAACCTCTGATCGTCACCACATTCGGCGGAGCCGAAAGCTTGCTCGACGGCTCTAATCCACTTCATACACATAACGGGGTCGTCAGAACCGGAGAATTCTGGCGGCCCGCACCCCAGAAAGGATTTATATGAGCAACTCTTCCCGCCCCTTGGAGCACCAACCACTCTGTGTTCTTCAGTTCTAACCCCATTGTCTGCGCCGCCCGAACCAAGAACAACAACATTCTCCGCGACCGTCTCATTTCTCTTGAGACTAGCATCGCGGTCCTCTAACACCTTCATGAACGTCTCTTGCTGCTTTTCCATAGCCGTCGATACCATCTGCATGATGTTGGCCATCATGTCGGTTTGCGGGTTCGCCACTTTCACAACTGGGTTGGTGGATGCCAACTCCACCTCCCCAGTAAATATTGGTGGCATACCGGGAGGAACAACCGCCGGTACTCTGACCACCTGGTTCCGCTCTGGCGAACTATCGTCGCGAAGGTCTTCGACGTCTAACTGACGACTACGTGTGTTCACCATAACTGAGAAATGGCTGTCACACAAGCACGAGAAAGAGGTTAACAGAATTAAACACGAAAGGAACGTACAACTACATCTACCAATTGTCATACTAATAGTAAACTGAGCACGCTCACGTAAAATATCCTCATAATAACATTAGCTAATTGAGATTATGAACATATAACACATTTCTACCCAACTTTCGTCGACTCTAAGACTGACCCATCTTAGAAGTTCTACCCAACTCACAATCATTGCCTAAAATACTCAGTCTTAGTCTAGACATCTTACATTCATGCTTAGTTCACTTAAACTAGAGCTCTGATACCAACTTGTAACACCCTAAAAATCAGAGTGAAATAAAACTTCGAAAATATAGGCAATATGACTTCGCACTTGGAATAAAACTCCCAAAAAGGGGTATAACATTAAAACTTTACAAAACCTAAGAACGGATATAGAAATCAACAACAAACTAATCTAAATACATCTATCTAGATTACATCGGTTGTCGATCCAAAATCACCAAAAGATGGGACTTAAACAATGCCCAACAACGACTACAAGTCATCTAAAAAATGCCTCTAAGACATGCTCGTCACTCACGACCATGACACCCCACCGCTAAGGGAACCTGTTATACATATCATTTGAGAAAAAGTGTTAGGCTTAAAGCCTAGTGAGAACATACAGTTTATAGATTTCAAGAGATATAAACAATTGTAACATAAGTAAATCTTTTCAAGAATTTTAGTTCACAAAAGAAGATCTTTAACAAGAAAGGACAATCGGTCCAAAAGTTCATCTCGCGATGACGGGGGATACCCGATTTACCAAGGGTGGTGACGGAACAGAAAAGTAGGCCACGACCCAAGTTGTGAGCTAAATACTTGGAATCCATGGCCACGAACACTTCGGAACGTACTAAGATGTGAGGGAGGGCCCCCGAGGAAACCAAGTCATACTCGTTCACTAGGACTACATTTGATCCATTACTAGTAACCGGTCTCACATAACCGTACCATAAAGGCCCCCGAGGATCAAATGCATCCATAGCTACAAAATGGGGAAAAGACATCCCAATAATATAAGTCGACTCAAAACCTAGGGATCCACTAGTAATAGTCTAAACTTGTCACAATAACATGTGTGACTAAACAAAGCTAAACATATAACTTCCAAAAACATTTATGACCAAAATGCCTTTATCAAGTTTAACTGCTAATAAGAACGAAAATCATAAAATGAGTTTATATACATTCATTCCGGTAAATCACATAAATGTGCAAGTAAATCTCCATTTTACTTTCAATAAGATTAAACCCTTTACATTTCAAGAAAATGATTAGGAACCCTAAAATATCCCAAAAACTCAAGTTAGGTCAAAATGTCATAAACTTAGATCCAAAACCATGGAGATATATAGGAGTTCAAAATGTAACCTTTGATATGTATAAAGTTTGTAAAATGATAGTAGGAACTCACCAAGTAGGTTTTCAAAGAAAACCCAAAATGCTAGGTTGGACCTCTTGGAGAAGATGACAATGGAGGTGAAGCTTTAAACCCGAAACCTTGAATGGAACACTTGATTCAAGAAATAAATGGGATGATTGGTGGTTGGAGAAACCCTAGAGGAGTAAATGAGGAGGGAGGAGGTTTGAGAGAGAAAAAGACTTGAAAAATGAAATGAGAAATGAATGAGTTTTTTTTTTTGGGGGGGGGGGGGGAGTCTCATTAAACCCACGCTGATGTAGCCCCTGGCACGACGCACGACCCGTGCGTTCATGCTGAAGGACAACGCATGACCCGTGCGTAGCCCACTGTCGTCGCCCCTGACCTTGCGCACGACCCGTGCGTTCTTTCTGAAGGAGGACGCACGACCCGTGCGCCCTGTAGACCAGCGCAGGCAACCCTTTTTCCTTCTTTTCATCAACACAAAACCAAACGAAATTCGGGGTGTTACACTTTACCAAGGAAATTTCCTTATTCCTTAACTTTTTCACTTTACGATCCAAAATCGCTACTGGTTCCTCTACAAAGCTTATCCTTTCATCTATTTGGACATCTTCTAACGGTATCACAACGTCGCTTTCTGCTAAACATTTATTCAGATTAGATATATGGAAAACGGGTGCACTCCTCGCTGATCCACGGGTAGATCCAGTCTTTATGATACCTCCCCAACGCGTTCCATGGTAGCAACAACCCAACAAACCTAGGTCTTAACTTCCATTTCTTTTTGAATCGGGTCACACCCTTCCAATACGAGACTGGTAACTTTACATATGTCACCGCTTGGGACTAGTGACTCATAATTCTCAATCTAACCAAAATAGTACCATTCGATTATCCAATCCATTCTGATCAATACATAGTCGTACGTAACCATCAAATTTACCCCTCGATTACATCAACTTCTTTAACTGATAGAATTTTGCCGGAGTCGCACCGCGACTACATGCATCACTGACTAAGTACTCACCCAACTCTCCAACATAACACATCGGCAACTGTAGACATCACCAACAACTCACAATCACTGGTTTATTCATCATGCAACTTGCCCTTGCAAGCAACCCCTTTTAGCACGACATAAGTCAAACGTAGCATCACTTTCTTTTTCGAACCATATTGATCTCAACTCCTCGGCATTATCCAATTCTTGCACGCTGAATATGTATCGCCCCAACGTCATGTCCTCAACTTTTCACATATTGGTAAAAACTTCCACAATTCAAAACCTTCGTAATCCACCGGTTCCAACTGGCCAAATAATACGGCGCATACCTCCCTTTCTCATTGCATCCACAATCACTCAACCAAAAGGGCAATAAAGCCTATCTTCACTCGCTCAACATAGAGTAGACAAGATCATACAAACTATTCCAAATAGTTTAACACTGGACAACTGTCTCACTTGGAACTCCCTTTTCATGCATTACCAAACTGACATTATGGTCCTTCGTTCCGTGGACTATATTCCACCACCTCTACCTTCCTCCTTGAAGACTTCAAACCCACTTCTAACGGTCGACTCACTGATTAGAGGCGTGAACTTTTGGGCCAACCGCACGATTTTTTATTTATCAACACTCACACCGCACCAAAACGCCATCTTCTCTCTCCCATACCCACGCTAGGGATTTATAAACTTGCTAACAGCAGAATCTGAAAACGTACCTCCACATTTTGAGTCACTTGCCGAACTTCTTACTCTCAGATTTCCCACCTTTCCGACATGATATCTTCACTCTCTCCTCGCTGCAAGAAACACTGCTCACCCAACATTGCTTACTCTATTCCTTGATGATTCCCAAACGTATCGACTAACATTTACATTACTTGCTTGATCAACCGACTATCCACAATTCTCACGCAAGATAGTCAACCCAATTCTTCCAAAACATCACCCACTATTCGAAAGCGTCACACAATTCTCGCTCGACAAACAGGATTGTCCAATCTGCTAGAATCCCTTCACTCCCAAAGAATACTCCAACATGCCCATGGATTTCCTATCTACTACACAACCCCCTAAATTAAGCAGTTCGACACTTTCAACAATCATTCTAGGGATATAAGGTACTCTTGCCCAAAACTTGCCGTAACCCAGAACATACGGTTCCTCTTTTAGATACCCGCTAACCATCATTTGACAAAATTATTCTCAACTTAGCATCCCAACCACATTCTTACCACTTACAACTCATTCCCCATAGATTTTCGGACGAGGACGCTCCTCCTATAACAATAACGTCAACCTTATACATATCCTCAAGGAAGATCCTTACCCCTTTAATGATTTGAACTCCCCGATATGTCATAAAGACATCACCAACGCATGGTTACAACCATCACCCTACTACCTCATCCTAGAACAACTACAAATCCCCACGACCCTTTGGCAACCAAACATACGCCATCCTACTCACACTAGTCGTAATACTAAAATCAGACCTCAAGGCATTTCACGATCTTGTCTTTCTCGAACCTGAATAAATCGCAAAACTGTGATCCTCAAAAACCATCCAACAAGATATCACTCATTGTCGGCACATCGCAACCTACGGGAATCAAACTCCAGTAGCCCGAAAGATTAAGCGTACTACCTCGAAGACTTAATTACTCAAAGCGCAACCCCTCCCAGTCGTGCTATATATAAACTTCACTCCCACCTAACCAACAAAACCTCATCGATAACAAACCACCTGACCGAACTAGAGATCTTCCATTTTTGTAAAATCCACACAAGGTTGTCCAATATCACATTAGGCACACACCTTTTCCGAAAAACTCTTCGCTTCCTCGCAAAACCCCTCAAAACTATCATAACCACTACATCATTTTTAGCGTTCCGCTATTAACCACAAAAATGGTTTCTGACTTCCACAGCAACAGTCGGCATTGAGACACTTCCACTATGCCTCCAACCAACAAAGATCCCCAATGAAACCTACATCTTCCACTGCAACAACTAATTGACAAAAAAAAATAAAAAATCTTTACAACTTCAAATTCCACTCCAGACACAATCGTTTATCGACATCCACATCTCCAGTCACGGTGCCAACGGTAAGCCATTAGAGTACAATCATCCTTAACGTCATAGATCAATGCCTCCATTAACCACCTCCGCTATTCACCACCTTTACTTAGAAGAATACCAATATCAAGTATTTATTACCCTCTGATCGAGCGACACACTTCCACTCTCAAAACTTTCATCATTCTTAATTGCAACCCTTCCCCACGACCTAGAGAGTTCATAGCCTTCATGCATGTCACACAATTATTTAAATTCTTGACACGTTTGAAAATTTAGAAGGTACATTCATTATAAAACAAACTTGAGTGTACACGACACAACTCTAACTTAGCCATGCACAACAATTTCAAGGATCGTTCAACCTCAACTTTACGACAAATTTCTCTTCAATCACACCCCAATATCGGTGTTGGCACAATTGAAATTATTCTCGATGAATTTTACACACACGATTTATAAAATTCTACAAAATTGCTTACACTGAGCGTGCCAAACGACCCTTACCCTCGTTGATATGACAACACATGTTTGTACCAAACTCACTTATAAAATCATGCGATCAAATGTTGTTTTGATTTTCATAACCAAAAGTCAACTCATTTAGAAAGAGATATATAATATTTTCCCCACACCAAAAATTGAAATTTATCACCCAATGCCATAGACTTGTCTTTTCAATTCAAACACATATTTGCACGCGTCGACACGTTTTCAAAACAACTACCTCGTAAGGCACACACACGCCAAAATATCCGATGCGAAAGATATGAAAAACTCCAGCAATTTATTTGACACACAATGCATGAGACTCAATGACATTGAAGGTTATTCACTCTAACAAGGTCAACTGTTTACATTCACTATAATTTATCCCAGACTCCTTGCTTCCGACCAACCAGTTGAAGTCCTCTACTGTGCCATAACTTCCGGCACCATCGTCTTCTAACAACCTTGGAAGCCCAACAACTAGTCACTACCGTGACTATTGATTCACAAATCAAGCGGTAACTCATTTCCATCTGATCCTCACTACATATTATCAGTCAACACTGATATCGTCTCTCAACCACCCTTCAATTAACTACAACTTTAGAAGCCTCATTTCTATCCTTCGATTCTTGGATTAACACTCTCCTGCTTCTCACTAATCGACATACCACCCTACCAGGCCGAAGGCTCCCTTGGAGAAAAACCCCACCTCCTATCATCATTCTCTTCCTTATGGACCCAAGAGGTATTTTCTCAACGGAATATCTACATCCCGCACGATAATCATCCCAACTGGTATTAACCTTACAACCCAAAACGAACTCTCATTACACGCTAGACTAACACTATCAATTATAGGTAGGACTTTCTACCCTAAACCACACTCAACAATAGCAATCGAGTATGCCCATACACCTGTAAATTCATAATGGCATTGGCCAGATGCAATTCTGAATTTACCTTACATGAGAGTACTCACTATTGTTATCAAGCCTCACGCTGATCAAGATCTTTCTTAAAGGCTTCCTAAATCTCAGTTGTGTCAATCTACTCCACAGTTTAAGTTTAGGCCCATCCGGTCACCTAAATCCCTTAAACTATGGCTCTGATACCAACTATAACAACCCAACCAGAAATAGGCAAACGGGTCAATTCTTTAAAATAAAATTTCAATGATCAGCTGAAAATCCAAGCCGTAACGGTCCCAAACATACAATGGATGAATCAAGGTTTGTTGTAAACAACCTATACACAACTGAGATAAAGAGGAATAAACTAAGTGTCAGTCTTCTATCCACCTCGCTAGACCTTCTCTTTGCCCTTAGCTGCTTTGTCTAAAACACGACGGCCTGAAAAGATTTTTAGTTTGAAATAGCGAGGGTTAGACCATGGGTCTAGTGAGTTCCCTCTAACAGTTAAGCAACAAAATATACTTTCCAGAATTAGAAACAACATTTAATAATGTCACATGAATAAAACACGCTACGGACCACACGACCGTAAAAAATGACGTGTCTAACTCGCGCTGCCTTAATGTTGGGACACGCCCCCAACGACATGAACAGGCCACACTCCCCGGCACGAGTAGGAGGGCCACACTCCCCGACTTAGGTCACGTAACCCACAAATAATGTATGCATACATTTAAACAACAACAATTTATAACACACTTGAACAATTTAATAAAATATGCCATCCTAAATAAATCAAAGTTTAAAATAAACTTCACATGTTTTCATCATCAAAAGGTTTAGTTTAGTAAAACTCACCTGAAGTCCACCGCTAAAAACTTTCGTCTAGATATGTATCCCGGTTCGAACCTATAACACGAGACATCGCTCGATGAATTAACGGTACCTTCTAATTGAACAATTAAATCCTTAATACCCTCATCCCCAACATCATGTACCCTGGATCGAACATAACGCGCTAAATCTAAATTGGAATAAAATCCTCCAATCCTTAATTAATTAATTTAAATAAAATAAAAGAATGTGGGCCAACTTATAAAAGTCCAACACCACACTCATTTTAAACCCACTGGACCATGGGCCTTATTTGATTCCACGTGAGCCTCGGCCCACCTGCCCCAACTCAAAGACCGACAAGACCCCCGACCGGTACCACTATCTTCGACCGATACGCTACCAACGATCGGGACTGAACAACAAACGACCGGGGCGATGGGAGGGGTCGATCGGATTCCAACTTTGACCGGTGTCCCTCCCGACCAATATCTACCATACACTACTCGACCGAGGTCCTTTGGTCTTGCGACCGGGGTCTCCCCCTTTAAGGCATCGACCGGTATCCCTTGGTCTAGCGACCAGGTCTCCCCCTTAAGACATCGACCAGGATTACCAATTCGACCGATACCTAAGATGAATCTCGACCGGCGTCTAAGACGGTCGAACTGACGAACGAAAACCCCAGGGCTCCGATTAAATTACAAAGGCCGCAGGGTAAATTCCCAAAACTTGCAACCAGGTTAATCAAAACTTTTAGAAATGAATCAGCAATTCTAACTCATTCACAATTCCCTGCCCAAATCGATTTCTACATAGCTTCTAATTAATTCAAGCTCCAAACACAACCCAGGGATGACAGACTGCTAAAATCCCAGTTTTATTTTAACGAAATTAAAAAAAATCACTAAACTATTACGATTAAAGAGATTAGAATTAGGATTTTACCATGCAGATCTTGAAGAATCCGACCTCAGCTCCTTGCTCCCTTTCTCTAACGAATGATTGCTCCCAAGAACCCCTTTTCCTATGATATTTCTTATCGGCCGCCACAAAACCCAATTCCCTAGGGTTTAAATTCCACATTCCCCATTTTACATACTTGGCCCCTCTAAAAGGTCTTTTCAATTATCTCACCCCAAACTTTAATATTTAAACTTTTAACTCGGTTATTACATGGTAGAATTAAAATGCACACACAATAACGGAAATTGACTAAAATATTAATTATGGAACCTCCAATTCACTTTATACTCGTGTTTAGAACTCATTAACGGATTTAGCCAGAAATTACGTAAATGACATTACGCAACTTGTGTAATCCTCTTTTCGGATTAAAAAATTGAGGAAAAATGGGCATTACACAAATTGCATAAAGTGCTACTTGCATAATGCATATGTGAACCCTCTATATTCACTTACGTAACTTGCATAACCATTTTCTCTTATTTTTTTTATTTAAAAAGTGGATTGTATAAATTGCATAATACCACTTGCTTATTTTTCGGCTAAATTCATCAATGAATTTAAAAGATAGTTATAAAGTGAATATGAGGACCGCCTAAGAGTTGGGTGGAGAGGTGGAAGGGAAGAAGTAAGGGCAGGTGCAGGGGAGGAAGGAAGAAGAAGGGTAGTTGGAGGAAATTTAATGGCCGAGTGCAAAGGACATATGATTTATAGTTGAGCGAATCAACAACGGCTGACCGAATAAGCTCATATCAAACAACTATTTATGGTTGCGCCGAATAAGTCATATCCATTATACAACTCATTAAGCTTCCTACCGAACAGTCCCTACGTGCTACTTGCATAATCTCTACCTTTACCCTCCACATCCACTTACGCAACTTGCATAATACCCTTTTTTTTTCTTCTGATTTTCTAATCTAAAAAGTAGATTACACAAATTGCATAATGTTACTTACATAATTTCCAACTAAATTTGTCAATGAGTTCAAAAGATAGTCATAAATGGAGTCTAGTTGGCTATTTTAATCCAGGGTTGGGTTCCGCTGAGAAGTTGAGGTTAACGTGAGAAGTGGTTATCAACCGTTGGATGGAAATAGATGCACGTTAGATGAGATGCATCGAGATAATATGCATCAGATCAATTTCTTTCTAAGCTGCAATTTATAGAAGAACTTGAGATTAATGGGTTGTTTACCAAACGCTTATCCGGATAAGTGCTTACCAAGTCATATTACCTTATGGATGAAGATGACGATGACCAAAAATCTTACCCGGTAAGAGCCAAGGCAAGGACCAAGATTCTTACCCTGGTAAGTGATGACGAAGACTCTAAACACGGTTAGCACTTACCGGAAAAATTGTTGCATACGATACCGTTTTGGTGGACTAAAATCTTACCTGGTAAGTAAATGATAGTGTTTAATTTTACCGGTAAGCGCTTATCGGGAAAATTGTTGCATATAGGGGTGTAAATAATGCGAGTCGAGCTCGAGTATTATTATACTCGACTCGAACTCGAAAGCTTATACTCGAGCTCGAACTCGACTCGAAAACTCGCAAGTAGTGAAAACCCAAGCTCGACTCGAACTCGAAAGCTAATACTCGAGCTCGAACTCGACTCGAACTCATTTTAAGCTCGAATCAAAGCTCAAGCTCGAACTCGTTTCAAGCTCGCTCAAGCTCGAACTCATTTCAAGCTCAAACTCAAACTAATTTTAAGCTCAAACTCAAACTAGTGTTCGTATTCAATCATTTAAAAATTCAATGTGTTCATATTTGTTTAATTAAAATTGTAAACAAACATAACAAACTAGTTGCACCCACTTCCATAGGTAGGGGTGTGCAGAAAGTCAACCGATCCAATAGGAACCGACCGACAATGATTGGATATCCAATTGTAATTGGATCGGATCGGATCGAAAATTTTGACATCCAATTGGATCGGTTCGGTTCTTGGATGATGGTCCATAACCGAACCGAACCGAACCGAATTCACCATCCAATGCCAACCGACCGAACCGAACCGATATAAACCGACCAAATACTAATTATTAATATAAAATTATATTGTTTATATATAAATTTATAAAAATTATGGAATATTATATTATATTTATATATATGAATTGTTGTAGATTGGATTTAAAACATTGGATGGATCTCATCCGATCATCCATCGGATGTCGGATGGATACAATCCGATCATCCATTGGTTGGATCCAATTCGATCCAATGGACATCCAATAAAAATATCCATTGGATGGAACCGAACCGATCCAATCATCCATTGGATTGAAAAAAATCCAAGATCCAATGGATGATTGGATCGGTTCGGTTGGAAAAATCCAACATCCAATGGATGATTGGATCGGTTCGGTTGGGCTCACATTCATTGGATGTCAACCGATGAACACCCTTATCCATAGGTACCAACAATTTTTTTTTGCCTAACTTCAAGCCAAAGGGCTCAAGCCACAAGACACAATAGAAAGGTTATGTCACAAAGGCCATGGAATGGCAAGGGAAAAAAATGGGATGAGTCATATTTATAGTTGAATGCAAAATCCTTAGATGGATTATCCCACCAATGTGGGATGAGTTGTTAAGCAAAAGGAGGACAATCCTTATTTAAATAATGATACCCACAAGTCATATTATGTGTTATTACTTTTTTTTAAAAGAAATAATTCTTTATTAATTATAATTATAATTATATATATATATATATATAAATATAAATATAATAATAATTATATTATTATTTTAATGTTTATTTCTTTAATATATGTTATTTAGATTACTATTATAACTAAACGAACGTGTGTGTATATATATATATATATATATATATATATATATATATATATATATATATATATATATATATATATATATATATAATATTCGAGTATCTCACGAGCTTATCGAGTCGAGTATCAGGTCGTTCGACTCGACTCGTTAGTATGTCGAGTCGAGCCTATTCGAGTCGAGTGTTGACCGAGTCGATCTCGAGTAGCTCGCGAGTTGTCTCGTCTCATTTACACCCCTAGTTGCATACGATACCGTTTTGGTGGACTAAAATCTTACCCGCTAAGTAAGTGATATAGTTAAATTTTATTAGTAAACATCTATCCAAGAAAGCGTTTGGTAAACAACAGCTAAAAAAGATATCAACGCTGATCCACTTCTGACGTTAATTTCAACTTTTCACTTGGAATTTTAATCCAACATTTTATTCGGATATGATTTTTCTTCGAGTATTAATTGTTTGACTCATAGTGGCCGTTCTTCTTTTCCCCTTTTTCCTCTGCACATACTTCCAGATTCGAAGGCGGTTCACGTACTATAACCTCACCAAATTTCAAACAATTACACCACATAATAACACTGAAAACGATGCAAAAAATCGGCGGTGGTGGTGGTGGCGATGGCGGTGGCGGTGGCGGTGGTGGTGGTGGTCTTGCCAGATATCAGTCAGCTCCGGCTACGTGGTTAGAACAACTGCTAGAATCAGATGAAGATGTTATAATAGATCCACGTAAACCGCCTTTACTTCCACATCATTCCATTGCAACCACCAGTTCCGCCACCACCACCACCGCTTTCGTTGATCCTTGTTTGGCCGGAAGCGGATTTCTCCGTCAAAACAGCTCTCCGGCGGATTTCCTTTCTCAGATCCATAATTCCGATGGCTATTTCTCGAGTTACGGGATTCCGGCGAAGGCTAATTACGATGATTACCTAATTCCATCCAGAGACGTCAATTTAGAAGATTCGCGAATCAAATTCACTACACAAATGGTGAGTATATCATTATGCGATAATCTGATTCCTACTATTAGAGATAAATCCGAATTTGCGTTCTGCTTTCGTGTATGATTATGAGCGATTCGTTTTAAATTCTCTTCGATTAAAAAATTGCAAATCAAATTCCCGACAGAAATGGTGAGTATATCATTATGCAATGATCCGATTCCTACTATTTGGAAATAAATACAAATTTGCGTTCTGCTTTCATGTATAATTATGAAGGATTCGTTTTAAATTCTCTTCGATTGAAATCTTTTAATCTAGAGTGGAGATCAAAGTGCTTTGTTGGATGTTGAGATGGATAAGATTCTGGGGGATTCTGTACCGTGTAGAGTACGAGCAAAACGAGGATTTGCTACTCATCCTCGAAGTATTGCCGAGAGGGTACTTGTTCTGTGCTTTACTTTCATGGCGTTTTTTCTGTTGATTAATGCGAGTTTTTTTTTTTTTTTTTTTTTGAGATTTCTGGTTTTGGATCAGGTGAGGAGGACTCGGATTAGCGACAGAATAAGAAAGCTTCAAGAACTTGTGCCTAATATGGATAAGGTACATCTTTCAGAGTGCTTTTTTTTTTTTTTTAAACTGCTTATTAACTTATGTATATTTGTAAAGTGTTTATTAACTTATTGAAATAAGGGGCAAATATGTAATTTGATTAAATAAGTTAATAAGGAGTTTCAAATAAGTCAGTTGGGAATGACTTATCAAAAACTGCTTATTAGCGGGGTGGAAAAGTCATAAGCCTTTTTTTTCTTTTTTTTTTCCAATCCTAACACTCAAAACAACTTATTTGCTGTTTGAAAACGCAGTAAGTTAATAAGCAGTTTTAATAAGCAATCCCAAACACCCCTGAATGTTAGAATAGTTTATTGAAGTGTCAAGATCATGTGTCTCGATTTTCATTTTTAACCATTTTGGGATATACATATTCAATAGGGTTGTGGAAACAACTGTGTTACTAGATAGTTGTGCATATATCTCAATACCGAACCCACTTTTGAGCGGGTCGTCGAGTTTATTTGGTTTAGTTTGATTTGGTTTATATTCAATAAGGTTCGGGTGACGTGTTGAAATCGTATCTTTTATAAGTTCCTTTTATAAAATATAATGCAACTTGGAGGCTAGGGGTGGGTTGTTTCCAAAGAGCTAATAGATTATGTTATGTACATGTTTGGCAACCATAAGCTAATTTTTTTAGCACAATTGAAGTAGTGTTCCAATAAGTTAGCTTTTTGAATCCTACTTGAAGTGATGTTTCAACAAGCTCGAGGTTTTTTTTTCTTTCTTCCTGATTCTTTTTTTCAATTATGCCCTTTCTATTTTTTTAATATGTTCTTTTAAGTCATTTTATGTTGTAATATAGTTTATCAACTAGTTTTTACGGGAAATGACTAGCTTATTAAATACTATTTACCAAACATGAATACTTATCAACCAGTTTACCAATCAATGGTTTGCGTATTAGTTAGTTTACCAATCAATGGTTTGCGTATTAGTTAGTTTGCCAAACATGAGCGTTGTCCCAATCTTTTTGGAGAGCCATACATAAATGGAGTAATAAATGAAATAAAATATAAAATTTTATATTATATTAAAAATCTTACAAATTAAAACAACAAAAATGTTTAATATCACAAAGTGAGAAGAATATCAAAGATTCATTTTTTGTTTTTGATCAGCAAATTTTGAAATTGAATAGTAGTTTTTGATTTTGAAAGAAATTAGATATGTCTTTATTGAAACGGGTTGACAAGTTGGACTATATTAATCTGGGCTCCAAGAGCAAGTAAAATTAGGCCCCAATATTTTGGGGTCCTATTCAAAAACAAAGATTTATCATGCTAATAGACGGAAAATAAAAGTAGTGATATGTGTTTGTATCAAGTCTTTGTACTGTAATTCGGATGCATAAGTAGGAAAGATGATGTATATATATGACAAAAAAGGAATGATATTCAAGATAAATATTTATTTTCTTGTTACAAGTTTTCCTGGCTTGAGTTTACGACTTTCGACACATGTGGTACAAGTTGTTTCATGATTGCGATTAGTTTGGTCATTCTAACCCGGGAAAACGATTAACTAAAAGAAGATTGAACCCCTAATATGTGATGGTTTCACATTTCAGCAAACTAACACGGCCGATATGTTAGAAGAGGCGGTCAAGTATGTCAAGTTTTTGCAAACACAGATCCAGGTATCTCTTCTCTGTCCAATTCTATTTTCAAGCGTATTATAACCTAAAAATTGGCAGGATCTTACCAATCGTACTACCACTGGTTTCAAACTCGATGTCTTACCAGTTGACCTATTCCAATGTTCTAAGTTTTTTTACGGAGAATCTTGGTTGCTTTATATTCATGCTATATGCTTTATAACCTACAAATGACTTTAACATTGTGTAGCCAAGAATGTCTTACTAGTTGAGCTACTAAGTTTTAAAGATAATCTTGATTGCTTTATAACCTACAAAATTCCCCACTATGGTGCATACAGTGGCACGGGCCATAGTTTCGTTCCTCCGTCGTAGTGAAAAAATTTATGGTTGTGAAGGGTTCCACCGTATTATTTTGTTGGGTGCAACTTTATATTTCTTGAAACTATAATAATAACACAAGTTTCTCTTGATATAGTTGGTTTACATCGTCTTTTCTCCCCTTCCATGCACGAGTTCGAATCCCATTTGTATCATTTTTTAAGTGTTTAGTTTTAATTTAAGGTTTATTATGTTTTCGAAAAAAAATTGGGATAAAAGACTCTAACACAGGAGTCAGGACCTTACATACAAAAAATTAATGAACTAACCAACATACCAATGGTAACTTTGTAAAAAAATATCTATATCTTCGTTTATTATAGTCAATGGTGTCATCACTTAAAAAAATTTCTAGGTCCACCCCTCTTCTACTAATGGCAAGATCTTACCAATTCTATTACCATCGGATAACAGATCCAGTTGCTTACAAGTAAAGCTACCCCAATCGTAATAAGTTTTAAAGAGAATCTTGGTTGCTTTATATTTTTACGACATGCCTTATAGAGGTGGGTTCATACGAGAACAATATCTATTTAAGAAAACACGAGAACGGCCTAATCAATACAAAATCATATATGATTTACGTACAAAATCATATATGCTTCACGCGACTTTCCCCGCGACAAGTCGCGGTCAAAGTCGCACGTGTCCGTTTTTTTTCCGGTTAATGTAAAATCACATATGATTTTGTACATGATTTGTTGTTTTCTTAAATAGTTAGTGTTCTCGTTTGAACCTTCCTCCTTCAAATGATAAGATCTTACCAATTCTATTACAACTGGACGGTAATATATTGTCTTACCGGTTGAGCTACCCTAAGAGCATCTCCAACCGCTATGCTATAATTTTTCTAAAATAGAGTATAAAAAGTTGAAATCTCTAAAAAAAAATTACAACCAACTCCAACAGCTACTCTATTTTAGCAATTATATCATCAATTATATTAATAAAATATTAATTCTCTCTCCTAAACATACAACTTCAATGTCTCTTATTGGTGAAAAAGAATTTAATATTATTTCTCTCTCCAATATGTGGTTTTAGAGATTTATCCAAATTTGGAGATTTTTATCTTCTCTCTCATCTTTTGTCTATTTTAGCATATGATATAACATAAAGTAATAAATTATAAAGAGAATATTGGTTGCTTTATACTCTTAGGATATATATATGCATGCTTTATAACCAAAAAATGGCAGGATCTTACGGACCACCGAAACAGATGCACATGCTCGGGTAAGGATCAAGGGAAAGGTTAGGCGACAATTCTCCCAAATCGCACCGAGTTTATAAGTTTTGATACGGTTTCGGACGAAGTAATCAATCATGTGTGTTGATTCGATCTCCAAGATCTTAAAACCGACACTGCTTCTTTTAACATCGATCGGAGATCAAGTTCTTTCGATGGAAGAACGGCAGTCTACTACAATTCTAGCTTCAGTTTCTTTTTAGAATTTAATAGCAATGTGTAGTTGTAAATTATACATATACAAACAGAATCCCTTTTATACCCACCAGTTACCTAATGTATGGAAATGCAAAAACTGGTGATAAATGTGTACAACCATATTATACATTTTATGGAATGATCATACATATAAAATATTATATTATAATTTTGGTTCTTACTCTTAGACCTCCATTTCAAAACTTTATCATATTTGTTTTTTTATTTGTCAAACTCTTTACTGTCACAATATTTTTTGGAATAGATGTCACACCTATGGCATATGCCTGTTTGAACAATCTTGGTTATCTTTCTTTGAACAAAGAATTTAATAATTGGAATCATATGCCTCTTTGAACAATCTTGGTTATCTTTCTTTGAACAAAGAATTTAATGTATTGTTGTATTAGATCGAAATCTGATATACTTTACCCTGCATTTACCCACCTCCAACCTCTAAAAAGTATTTATTGGGTTATTTTGGTTTGGGTTAAAATCTAGTTTTCACTTTTCACAAACCTGGTTCTTTATAGAAGAAGAAGGAGGAAGAAGAAAAAAACTGTTCTATTTCTTGAGGTAGATGATGATACAACTCACTATTAGGTTTCGTTTATAGAATTGGATTGGATTTGGAATTGAATTCCATTCTAATTCCATGTTTAATTTGAATGATTTTCCGGATTTGAAATGTCACAAGCATAAGATTTTTATTTGTATGTAATAATGTTTTAAATATGTTAAAAACATTTCTTTTGTAATAATAGAAAGATAATATAATTATTTTTGTAAATTATTAAAAAGAATAGAATTCAATTCCATTCCAAATTTTACAAACCAAACATATAAATATTCTAAATTATTCCACGAAATCCTAAATCCTCAAAAAAAATCCAGCAAACGGAACGGCCCTCCATTTGGTTTGCGGGATAAGGGACTTGGAATTAGATTTCATTCTAATCCTGATTTTGGTTTAAAACAAAGTCCGGAATTAAAGTCCTATAAACATTGAATTGAAAAACATTTATTTTATTATAATCATTTAATAAAATGTAATGGAATTATTTTTACACTTTGTTATTTTATCAAGTATATGTAAATAATGGAATTAAAATCTATTTCAAATCCTACAAATTGAACATACTAAATACTCCAAATCCCTCCGGTTTTAAATTCTTCTATGAAATTCAAAATCTTTCAAAAATATTTCGTCAAACCAAACAAATCTTATGGGGCGTTTGGTTCGCTGGATTCCGCCGGAATCTGGTGGAATTGGAATGGTTAATTCCATTGACCGAATTCCGTCGTGCTGTTTGGTTGCCAAGGGAATGGAATTGAATTCCATGAAATCCTTTGATCAAGGATTTGGTCATTCCATTTTAAAACTGATGGAATTGAATTCCATTCCATCATGTTTTTTCAAAAAGGCAAAAATACCCTCCAAACCTTTTTCTAACAAAATTAAAACTCATCAGATATGGATTTGGTTTCCCCTCTCTACTCTCTCTCTCTCTCATCTCTCTACTCTCTCTCTCTCATCTCTCTCCTCTCTCATCTCTCTCCTCTCTCTCTCATCTCTCTCCTCTCTCTCTCTCATCTCTCTCCTCTCTATCATCTCTCTCCTCTCTCTCTCATCTCTCTCCTATCTCTCTCCTCTCCTCTCTATCCTTTCTCTCATCTCTCTCCTATCTCTTCTATCTCTCCTCTCTCTCTCTCCTCTCTCCTCTCTCTCTCCTCTTTCTACTCTCTCTCTTTCTCTCATCTCTATCCTCTCTCTCATATCTCTCTCCTATCTCTCCCTCCTCTCTCTCTCTCGGCATTTAAAAAAATATAAATAAATAAATAAAAATAAAAGAAAGGGTATTTTTGTCATTTTTCATAATTCCATTACAATTCCTTTGCAAACCAAACAGACATTCCAATTCATTTGACTGATTACATTCCATTCTTGTCAACCAAACAGTTAGTCAAACCTGAAAACATTCCATTCCAATTCCTTGCAGATTCCAATTTCATTGACAGATTCCATTCCATCAGACTTCATTCTGCGAACCAAACGCCCCCTTAGATTCTACATCCAAATGGAATATACTGGGATTTTGCTTCAATTATAAGTTTCTTAAAAATATTCCGTCAAATCAAATGACCCTTTATTGTATAATTTCTGGTTATTTTACATATTGTAATTTCGAGTTGGAACCTAAAACAATAACGGTTAAAAGTTCCTTTCAAGAGTTAAAACCGCAAAAATATATGAAACAGTTTTTTGAATCTCTTTCTAAAAGAAAAAGTTTGTGACGCTGAACTGGACTTCCGGTAATAAAATCGGAAATACCTTTTTACCATATTACTCTCTCGATACATAATCTAATGTTTTGAAAACAAAATTTCTTATATCGAATTCACTCTTGATGTGAAGTATCGTGTTTAACTGACTGATACTTCAACGTAGTTCCACGCATGGACTACCGATAAAGAAACCAAATGGGATACAAAATCTTACATGATCACTCTCAACAAATTACAAGAACCAAAACCACTTCAGACGAGACGAGACCAGACCGTATCAAAAACCCTAACACGAAAACCACTTCAGACCAGACGAGTATCAAAAACCCTAACGGAGCACACTATTGTTACATCTCGCATCGAAAAAACCAGACCACTTTCTGGTATCAAAAACCCTAATGGACCACACTCTTGTTACACCTCGCATCGAAAACAAAATAAACAAATAAAAAAACGAAGTTGATGACCACAATATCTGGTTTGAACTTACCCTTGGTCATCCAAGTGTTGCAAACTAACCCTACCGATGGCGGGTGCAGATCAGCTAGTCGTCTCTAGTTTGAAGCAACTGGCCGATATAGGCCAGATGCCACGTAAGCACCACTAACGTCGACACATTCAGTGTCGACGAGTATGCATTCAACTTCATTAGCTTCTCGTTCCACCCACTTTCCTTCTCTCCTCCTACCTTTTTTCTATCTTTCTCCTTTATCTTATTTCTCTCCATCATCAACTGCGAGAAACCCAGATTAACATCAGCACAATAAAAATAAATTATAGGACGTCAAAAATGTCTAAATAATCTAATTATAGACTGCTTAATAAAGTTAGATTTATGTGACTAAACAATTGTACGTCCTAATGATGTTAGGATAAATTTATAGGACACTTTTAATGTCTTAACAAGCTTTTAAGAACATTTTTGAAATAGAACATGTAGAATAACTCATTTGAATGAGAAATCTCTTTATGGTAAGAAAATGTCTTATAAAAACCAAGGTTCTAAATGGCGTAAGACGTGGTTGTCGAAGCCTCAAGTTTTAGGAGCCATGGCGATGCCACAACACTTTTAAATACGTGACTTATAGTGGCAAATTTGTACAATGTGTATAATTATATATACACAAACGTTTTCTAGCATTACTCAATGAGTCAGTAATATTAAATATAACATAAAACTAAAGAGTCTGACACTGAAAAAAAATGTAAGAAAAATCAAATATCACATTGTGAAAACCGTCCATTAGGGTTGGCGTGACACATGCTTTAACATGGCGTAAAAAGAAAGCCTTGAGCCACGGCTGCCGCCATAGCAAGACTTCTAGAACACAAATAAAAACAAGTGATTTTATGAAAAGATTTGTCTAAAATGTCACATAGAAAAGCGTCCTAATAGAATACCTTTGTAGGACTTAAGTTCATACAACCAAAAAAAAAAACGTCTTACCTAAAAGTGTTATAATAAGTTTGATGACACTTTTAGGTGATGTTTTAACAAGTTTTTAAAACGCTTTAAAATAAAGATTAGTTTATCCCGTAAAATAACTAATACGACATTTTATTTAAAAACATCCTAAAAACTTGTTAAAACGCCTCAAAAAATCCTATAAACCTATTGTAACACTTTTTAAATATACGTTCTATACTTTTGCCTATATATAAACTTAATTAATTCCTATAAACTATGCTATTAGGACGCTTAAAATGTTTAAACGTCCAAAAACCCCAATTTTGTTCTAGTGTTAGATTTTTAAGTACCTTAAAAAAACTTGTTAAAACGTTCAAAAACGTCTTATAAACTTGTAATAAAGATTTCTTTACCTTAGTTGCTTGAGGCTCCAAGAAGATGAGATTGATCAAGATCATAAAAAGGGCACAAACAAGATTGAATCCTTGAAACATCTCCATCTTGTTCCAAACAAGAATCCCTTTTCTTCCTTGGCTCACCACATACCCAATTAGGGCTCCACCAACACAATATGTCATTGCCCTAAAATACACCATGTACATCTTGTTCATCACCATCATCGACTCGCGTTTCGGTAGACAGTTCCCCAAAACGGAGCTCGATACGAACGTAAACCATACCCCCATCCCGTACGCCGTCGAAAACCCCAACAAATGACACCAACTTATCACCGCTTTCGTCTTCTCCAATGAAAACTTCAAGAAAACGTCGCGAACGAGCTTCTTCGACCTTCGAAGAAGCTCATCGAGACGGGTTTCTTGCACGTTTTTTAGTGTTTCTTTTACTTCGTCGGTCCCTTGTTCGACTTTCCAGCTAACGTTTCGTTCGATATCTTCTCCGATTCGTTTTGGCGAATCGACGGGATCCCAGTTTTCCACTTTGACGATGGAGTCTTTTAACACCGCGACGATTCGGTCACCTAGTACTTCGTTTACGGCGGCTTTTGCATTTCCGGCGACTTCTTTCCCTTTTTTCCCGACTGATGAGACTCCGTGGGATAACGAATTGCCTGCGAATTCTCCGACGGATTTAACTCCGTTGGGTAGGTTTTCCGACAATTTTCCGACACCGTCACCGACCTTCTCCACCGCTTCATCCATGGCTTCTTTAGCAAGTTCTTCGACTTCATAAGCTTTACTCGAAACCACGTTTTCCGTCTTCTTAAGCGCGGTCTCAACCTTCTCCTCGCATTCGGTGAAAAATTGTTTCAGACTACTGAAACCAGCTTTATCACCACCATCCTCATCAGGATTGCGGTCGCTGATGCTACTGCTGTCAGCAGCGACCGCAATCCTAGAATCACCATCGTGTTGCGAAATCAACACCTTGGTGTTCCCTTGGCGTTGTTCTTCGAATTCAATAACCACCGCTCCGTGAGGCTCTTTTAGCGTCACCTCGTGACGACGGTGGTGATGTGGAGAAGACGACGACCACCACCACATCGCTCCGGCGACCACCACCGACGTAAGTAACACAAAAACAAACCCTAACTTCATCGTCTTAATCATCATCTTAATCGTCATCTTAATCATTAATTCAATCACTCACTTTCGATTTCACAACTGTGTTATTGAATTAGGGTTTTGAATCAGATAACACCGGAATAACTTAGCCAGACAGATCGAAGGTCGGTTGTGATGGATTTTAAAGATATGGATGAAATTTGCAGGTTTGAGAAAAGTAGACACGTGTTATGATGCATGTATGATGAGATACGTGTCGTCTTCATCATGAGAGTTTGTGTGAAATATTTTTGTAAACCCTAAATTTTGATCAGAAAGAATTATGGTGGATCGATATTGGTGGAATGGAATTCAAAATTTTATGTTTTTGTTGGATGTTTCTTTCGATCTGGTGCTGATTCTGATAAGGCCTTACCTTGGGAATTGTGATTGATAAAATATTTCATTAAATATATATATGATTCTGATAAGATCGCAGTTTCTCCATTTTAGAGAAAATGAAGAAAATAAAGATTTTTGACGTAAAATGAGCTCCAACAGTTTCCCTAAAACTTTCTCCAAAATGGATAAAAGAGTCCAAAATGGAGAAAGTAGGAGAGATAATACATTTTTCTCTAAAGATATCCCAAAAAATGATTACCAAGAGAGAGAGAGAATGATTTATCTTTAAAATGGGGAAACTCTTGGAGATGGTTGTAATTTTTTTTTGGAGATTTTGACTATTGGTTCTCCATTTTGGAGAAATTTTAGATGGTTGTAATGGTTTATCTCCAATGCAAGGTTCTTATAAGCAAAAAATGTAATGACTTATAGAAACTAGCATTGTGGAGAGTTCTTATAAGAACCCAAACTTCTTTAGGTTCTTAAATAAGAACTTTGGTTCTTACCATGAAATGTGTGAGATGTGATATTTTTCTTATTTTATTTTCTTGTCTTTATTATAATTATTAAAGTTGAAAAAAATTATATGGAACCCATAAAAGAAGTTCTTCTAAGAACTACCATTGTAGAGATTTATATGAGTTCTTATCTTAATGAGCTGGAAGTGATGTGACAATAAAAAGTGCAAATAGGAGGTTCTTAGAGCATCCACAATGTGTTTTTTCAAAGCTTTTTCAAAGCTTTTTGGGAGGTTTTTCAAAAAACAAAAACCTTCTTTTGAAGTTTTTCACATAGTGGAGAGCTTTTTCACTTGAGGTTTTTCGCAAGGTTTTTCGTCATAACTCGTAACTGCATGACCTGTTTTTTCATAGTTTTTTCGTATTTAATCAGTTTTAACTTTATAGAATTTTATAAAAGTTTCGTATTTAATCAGTTTTATTTATTAACCAGTTTTATTTATTAATATATTTAAAGTAATCCTATTTAAATATAATTATTAAATAAATAATATAAATAAATACATACATAATGAAAGTAATTATATTTTATATTTTTAAAATAATATCTCAAATTTGACATATTTATACAATTTTAACAGATTTCTTAATGACCCACTTTTTATTTTCGGTTATACATACTTTTAAATTTAACATTTTTTAATTTTTTTTACAAACTTTTTATACAACTTTTATATATTTCTTAATAACCTAATTTTTATTAATTTGTATGAATTTTAATGTATTTATTTTTATAAATAAGAATAAAAATGATATAAAGTTAAAAGAGTGGGACCCTGAATAGTTTAAAAAAGTAATGAAAAAGTTTGGGTGAGGTTTTTCACATAGTGGAGGTATATAAAGGTTTTTAAGTTGTTGATGTGGCAATAATGTGTAAGAAAAAAACTATGAAAAAACTCGATGAAAAAATCGTACACTGTGGATGCTCTTAGAGCATCTCCAATGAAGGTTCTTACAAGAACCTCATTTTTACACTTTTTGGTGCCACATAATTTATAACTCATCAATTTAAAATTTTATATAAAATTCTATAATGGTAGTTTTTATAAGAACCTCATGTCAACATCAATAATTATTATATATTTATAAATAAATATCAAATATTTAATTTAACTTTCAATAAAAATGAGAAAATTGTCATTTCACACAAACTTCATGGTAAGAACCAATGTTCTTAAATAAGAACTCAAAAGGGGTTAGGTTCTTATAAGAACTCTCCACAATGGTAGTTCTTACAAGACACTTCATTTTTTACGTACAAGAACCTTGCATTGAAGATGCCCTTACAAGAACCTCCATTGGAGATGCTCTAAGCTTGCGAACTACTTCCATGGTCGTGCTGCCGACCACCGACGTCATGATCCCCCGATCTCCGAGATTTACAAGGAGTTTTTCATTAATTCTAATGAATTCATATGGTCCAGAAAAAAAAAATACTAAATGGGGTGTTTGGGACTTCTTATTTAAAACAAATTATGTTTTTTTAAGTGTTTATTAACTTGTGATGATAAAAAAAAGTTTTATAAAAAATGTTTGAGTTAGCTTATTGTGGTATCAAAACGTAAGAGGTTTGGGAGGCTACACACTGCACCAACAGGAAGCTTGTTCCGGGTGCGACTGGTCCATCCACGGATCATCCGATCTACGTTTACCCAAAGGCGGCTCATACGATTGTAAGTTCAATTATGCATGACTAGACATTTGTTTGTTTTATAAGATAGATAGAAATTATAACAAACTTAGTTTGGGCTGCCATTGTTGGGCAGACGATAGGATTGTTTTGATAAAAGCAGGTCATGGATATATGTTCAAATCACAGTTAAAATGCTGCCGAATTTTCTATAGGTTAGTTGACTTGACAATGTCTAATTTGGTAAACTGTAGGATGCCTACCATCGGATTAGGGAGGAGGAGTACCCGAACTTACCTCCCGGCACTGTACCTCCCAATGACGTCGAGTTGTGGGAGCGTAGTGTCGGAGGACGGCGTAAGGGCCGTATTTTTGGATGGGAGACCAGTCAGGATCCCTATTATGCTATGACCGGTGATTCAGGTGTCAGTTTGAGCGGGAGCACGCGCGACCGTCGCGATGAGGATGTATGCTTGTCAAATGCTGTTTAACATTGTTAATCATATATTTGTTAAATGTTGTCTGACATTGTTCTATATATGTTTGTCAAATGTTGAATTTCAGTTGGAGGAGCTGAGGCAGAGGTTAGAGAGAGAGAGGAAGCAGAGAGGATCCGGATTCAGTAGCGAATGGATAGAGATGAAGTAGAGAAGAGACAAATGCAGGAACGAATGGCTCAGTTTGACGCGTTCATGATCAAGTTTAACAGTCAACGCCCTTTTCCCCCTCCGTAGGATTATGTTTATGTATTTATAGATATTTTGTACACTTTAAGACTTAGTAATATTTAAAAAATTGGCAGGTTTTGTACAGGATAAAAACTGAAAAATTTTAATTATTTTTTAAAAAAAAATTAAATTACCGACGGATTATCCGCCGGTAATCCGTCGGAAATTATTTTTTAATTTAATTTTTATTTAATAAATATCCGTCGGAAATCCGTCGGAAATAATCCGTCGGTGAATAGCCGTCGGTAATCCATCGCTAAAAGTCGACCGTCGGTGATCCGTCGAAAATAACCACGCCGTCGGTAACCGTCGGAGATCCGTCGGAAAACTAAACCGTCGGTGATCCGTCAGTAATATCCGTCGGTGATCTAAACGCCGACCACCTTTTTACCGACGGACATTTACCGACGGATCACCGACGGATTTCGATTTTACCGACGGATTCATCCGTCGGTGATAAGCCTCTGTTTTGTAGTGTTAATCTAATGAAATACAATACAATGAAAATCATATTATATGTCTATATAGTCATCCTAGCTATGAGATCGATGTAGAGTGAAAATCACATTAAACAATACAAATGGAATAAGAGTAACGAATTGTAGTATCCACTAAAGATAGAAAAACTGTACAATGTAAAGCATATAAGCAATAACGCAATCTATGTTAAGTGTAAGGAGAAAACAATAATAAAAATATGAAAGGGAAACTACTAACACTTAAAGCACCATCTTGAATATATAGTTAAAGTTTGCTTTCTATACAATTGGTTGATAATTTGGCGAGTTGGGCAGAAGCAATACAATGAAATATGATTGATTACTCTCCTCTTCTTCGTCACTATCATATTGTTGGCATAACAATTGTAGTCCGCTACCGGCCTTCTTTTTTTCATTTGCTTGTTTTAATTTCTGGTGGCTTCTTGAGAACACACAACTATATCCTTAAATACTTGATTGATGCTCTATAGGCTCTTTCACCTTCTATAATAATAATAATTTCTATAATCATAATAATAATCATATATATATATATATATACACATATTAAAAGAAGAAGCAATTCAAAGAAACACTAACTTACAATGTTTGCCACTAAAAATCTCTTTACTAAGTTAATTAAATATTTCTGAAAGAAACCAAAACCTTAGTCACCTCTCTTAATTAACCGATCAACCATACGGAATTTTTGTCAAGTAATTTATTGGCCTATCTCCAGTTGACTCATTAGAAACATAAATTTTGACTAATTAATTTAATTTCTGAATTAATCATAATTTTAATTAATACAAAAATTAATTTATTACTTAGCCATTTTTGCTCAAATAATCGTACCAACAATTTTAGCCCAAATTTTTGCTCAAATAATTCTGTGACAAACCCAATAGGCACAGACTCACCAGGACCAGACCTGCTTGTCTCTTTTTCTTTCGCTGTGTTCTCGAAACTCATTTTACAAAGGAAAAAAACGGAAATGGAGGGAGATGGAAGGAAAGTGAAAAAAAAAATCGTGTTCTAAAGTATTTTTAAAAGAGAAAGTAAAGGTCATTGAAAGAAAATAAGGATAAGGGGTTGTTTGTTCACCTCTTGATGGTTCCATTAAGAGGCAACATCTGAATCGCTAAGATGTGAATCCTGTTTGACAAAAAAAAAGCTTGCCTCTTACTGGTTCAAAAACCCTCTGAATAATTTTGTATCCTGAGTCTCCCGAACCATTAAACACCCTGATTTCATTATGAATAATTACCAAACAACCATATTTCATTTTGCACTATATCATAAGATTCTCTTAATCATTCTGACCACTTAATCATTCTGCACCAAATCATTTAGCAACTGCCAAACAGCCCCTAAGAGCATCTCCAACAACATTGCTAAAATAGAAAAAAAAATTGGCTTTTTGTTTTCTAAACTTCTCCAAGAGTTTTGCTATCTTGTTTGCTATAGTAGAAAAAACTTGAAAATTTTCTAAGTTTAGATAATTCTCTAAAACTTGATGGTAGGAGAGAGAAATGATTATTTTATTAAATCTCATCAATGAGATTCAATTTTTATCGTTTTATTTTAAGTTTTTTTAAAAAGTGTATTGGGATGATAAATTAGAGAATATTATAATAATATAAGTTGATTTAAAATCTCTAAAATAGCAAATCTGTTGAAGTTGAATGTAATAACCAGGTTAAAATCAAAGAAATGAAAGTTTGGGGTAAAAGATTGGAAAGACTTAAATGAAGGGGGTCTAGTGTGAAAAAGTTGGTAAAGGGGGTTTTTAATCCTAGATGGGAAAGAAATCAGTATTGTTGGCGGCTGGAGAGTTTTGGAATAGGGAGCAAGGGCCGAAGGCGATTCGATCGAAGGGTGAAAAAGAAGTTGAGGTCTGGGTATTCTTCAGAATCACAAGGTAACTTTTAACTCTTTTCTTTCTATTAGTATGAGTTAAGTAAGATATTTTAATGGTCTACTAGTGGGTCTGTATCATCAAGGTTCTTTGAAATGGAAGATATTGGGTGGGAATATTTGGAAACTAATATAGAAATAATTATGTAATAAGTGGATAGTTAATTGGAATCGATTTCTATGCATGATTTTGAGTTATTGGGATCGAATTGTTTATGATTTTGAAGTTATCTGCGTATGGGTTATGGGGTTCTGTTGGATCATAATTGTATTCAAGATTAAAGGGTTTAAACTGTATTTATTTGATAGTTAAAGTTAGAGGGTCTAATTAGTATTTATTCAATATTTATTAGCTATTGGGCCCAAGCCCATTAAGCATTAGGAAGCCCATATGGCCTAAGTATTTAAAGTTTTAATTGTTTAGTTTTAGGGTTAACCTTTCATAATTTCATAATCATAGTTTAGAGAGAAAGGTAGCCATATTGTAATCATATTCAAAGTGTATCAAGAACACTCAAGGGTTTCATTGTTTATTCAAGGGATTGGTATGTTACTCTGATTTATATATCTCTTGATTATTATTGTGTTGTTTGATTACTTGATTGATTATTTACCTGATCTGGTTTACACAATCCATCAATTGATCAGGTTAGCACAAAAGAAAATTAGTTGTTCCTATTGTGGCTCAAATGATTTTGTAAGAAAAGATTATGTGAATAACTGGTATGGTTCTTATTTCATATCTCCTACAAGAACTGCAACTAACCCATTAGGACCCAAATACCAGTGGGTACCAAAAGCTAAATCTGTGTTGCAGGCACCCAATGTTTAAGGGGGAGAAAGAACAAAGGCTTCTAAGTAAATCAGCTTAGAACCCGTACCTCAACGGAGTATGGCTTCTAATCACATCAGATTAGAACCCACACTTTAGTGCTTTATTTTTCCTGCTTGTTAAAAAAAATTATCAGTTAAGGGGGAGAATATCTGTGATTTTAAAAGATTATCTGACCGTGTGTTCTTAAAGATAAATACTTGCGTTTTATCTTGTCAATATACTTTGTCAAGTATTTACACACATAACGGTTCAGAACATTCTATTTGACTTTGTTATTACCATGTATCAAAAGTTAAATCTTTCTATGGTAATACTCACATTCTTTGTATTCACTGTTGATTGAATCAAACGTCATTTCATGTGCTTTCATTGAAAATGTGTTTATATATTGTTCATATAAACAAAATTCGTTTTTGATTCTCCAGCATATTATTCTTCATGACAAATTGATATGAGCTTAATTGTCAACCACTTTTAGGTTGAGGGGGACAATTGCATCGTCAAACACAACTGTTTTGACTTCTCCAAAATTTTTATTCTTTATGTAACAAGTGGTATTTGTGCTTACATGTACAAAAAGCCTGTTGAACAACATGTTGTTTTAGGAAAATACATGAGATTCAGTGTGAGAACTTAACAGAACTTCCATGGATTCACGATAACCAGTGTTTCCTACCCAGGAAGTATTCCCTGAGTGATTGAGGGGAGAGGGGTCAAAAGAATTGAGTGATGGTGTGTGAAAAGGTAGAATGAAAAAGCGAGATTGGTTAGAAGTGAGCATTAAAAGAAAGAGGGTGAGAGACCAGAGTAAAAGAATATTAGACTCTGCACCAAACCACTTTCTGAGTCGGGCAGCCATATAATCTGATTAGATCACATTCTTTGGTGACCATCATTGAAAAAGGAAACTAGCCCATGCCATCTCTTGTATACAACCCCACCAGCTACTCATTCTTTTCTCAAAAAGAGAATGTTTCACATTTTCTGGGGACGCAGCACATATACTATTGGTTCTTCATTTGGAAGATACTAATATTGAAAAAGAAGGAAAGTTTCCCCACCTTCAAACCCTTTCTCATGCACATTGAGTCTTTGTATAATTTGTTGTTGTCTCAAAAAGTTTACATACTTTGAGCCTATAATGAAAAGCAATAATCTATGCTTAATTCTTTCATACACATGCACAAGCACACAGAAATTTGTTTTCTGTCAGAACATTCATAGATAATCATGTGTTATTCGATGATTGAATGGAAGACCTGGGGAGCCAACATCAAACCAGCTCATTATATAGTAACTTTGTGTTACTCAATGACTTTGTGTCATTGACAGGCATTTTAACTGAGTCATTTGTTGATTCAGGGTTACAGCTCTTAAACTGTTTGAATTTGAAAAGATTCGAATGGTTACTACTTTCTATTTTAATCTGAAAAGATTGAAATAATCACTCTTTCCATCTGGGAAGACTGCTCTTATTTCTTACATGGCTCATTACATGAAGAAAGTGCTAAATTGAAGTCTATAAAGACAAAGTGGGAGATTTTTCCATAAAGGGGGAGATTGTTTTGCAAAGTTTTGATGATGATGATTCTCACCACTCATCAAAAAGGGGGAGAAGATACAAAAAAAGGGAGAATACAATCTGAAGATCTGAAGATTTCAAAGATTTTAAAGATATCAAGTTTTGAAGCGATCAACGGCATATCTGAAGAAAAGAGAATACAAGTGAAGACCTGAAGACTATTGCAAAAAAAAATTTAATCTTGAATCCAAAGGGGGAGATTGTTAGATCATAATTGTATTCAAGATTAAAGGGTTTAAACTGTATTTATTTGATAGTTAAAGTTAGAGGGTCTAATTAGTATTTATTCAATAGTTATTAGCTATTGGGCCCAAGCCCATTAAGCATTAGGAAGCCCATATGGCCTAAGTATTTAAAGTTTTAATTGTTTAGTTTTAGGGTTAACCTTTCATAATTTCATAATCATAGTTTAGAGAGAAAGGTAGCCATATTGTAATCATATTCAAAGGGTATCAAGAATACTCAAGGGTTTCATTGTTTATTCAAGGGATTGGTATGTTACTCTGATTTATATATCTCTTGATTATTATTGTGTTGCTTGATTACTTGATTGATTATTTACCAGCTAGATTAATCTGGGATAACAGGTTCGTTCGAGACCTGTCCGAGAGACTCCGGTCACTGGATTGGTCGACACCGGTCGAAATATGTAGACACCGGTCAAGATATGCTAACACCGGTCGGGTGTTTTTTTCGCCGGTCAAGAAAATGGAACACCGGTCGAGGGGGGGTCAAAACCTCGGTCGCATGATTGCACCGGTGCACACCGGTCGACCGGATGGCACCGATCGGTGCTGTTGAAGGAGGACCCCGGTCCCCGAGGTGATATGTGGGCCGAAGCCCAAGTTTTTAGTGGTGGGCTGAAGTAAGTAAATTTAATTTAAGGTAATCTAAGTTAGTTTAATTATTTTTAGAGTTGGGCCTCACTTTTTGGATTGGTTCATTTTTTGGTATGGCTCATGAGGATACTTTATTTTTTGCTAGAGTCGAAATTCTAGTAATTCGGGTTCTCTTAGCTAATAGGAGACCATGGAGAGATTGGGTTTAGAATCGACTTTGTTAAATTATAGAGTATCGAGAATTCATCGGGAATGCTTTGTTTTATAGGTTTGGTCCCGGATTATAAAGGTAGACGTAAAGCGTTAAGCAATGGACGACAGGTGAGTTTTTCTGAACAAAAATCCTTTTTGGTAATAGAAGCTTGTAAAGTTTAATTTTTGTAAACTCTGAATTTATTTGCGAAGGCATGATCTTTATGAAATGTTTCTAAGTGTGTTATAAATCGTTGTTGTTTAAATGTATGCATACATTCTATGTGGATACTTTGACCTAAGTCGGGGAGTGTAGCCCACCTACTCGTGCCGGGGAGTGTGGCCCGTTTATGTCGTTGGGGGTGTGTCCCAACATTAAGGCAGTACGAGTTAGACACATCGTCTTTGACGGTCGTGTGGTCAGTAGTGTGTTTAATCTTGTGAATTTATTAAATGTTGAATTAAATTCTGGAAAGTTATTTTGTTGCTATCTGTTAGAGGGAACTCACTAGACTATCGGTCTAACCCTTGATCTTTTAAACCTAAAAATCTTTTCAGGCAAGCGAGTTTTAGAAAGGGCAGATAAAGGAAAGGAGAAGATGTAGTTGAAGAGTTAGAAGATTGTCATTTTTTTAGACATTTATTAATAGTATCTCAGTTGTGAATAGGTTGTCTTGCAAACCTTGGAATTTATTGTACGCTTGGAGCCGCTTTGGCATGGATTTTGTTATTAATGTTAAGTGTTCAATTGTTACTTTGCTATTCTTTGGTCGGGTTGTTACAGTTGGTATCAGAGCCATAGTTTAAGGGATTTAGGTGACCGGATGGGCCTAAACTTAAACTGTGGAGTAGATGGACACAACTGAGATTTAGGAAGTCTTTAAGAAAGGCCTTGATCATCGTGAGGTGTAATAACAATAGTGAGTACTCTCATGTAAGGTAAATTCAGAATCGCATCTGGCCAATGCCATTATGAATTTACAGGTGCATGGGCATACTCAATTACTATTGTTGAGTGTGGTTCAGGGTAGAGAGTCCTATCCATAGATTGATAGTTGTAGTCTACCGTGTGGGGGAAGTTCGTTTTTTAGAAGTAAGGTTATTCCGTTTAGGATGCATATCGTGCGGGATGTAGATATTTCGTTGAGAAAGGACCTCTTGAGTCCATAAGAAAGAGAATGATGATAGGAGGTGAGCTTGTCACTCCAAGGGAGTCTTCAGTTTGGTAAGGTGGTATGTCGTTTAGTGAGGAGCAGGAGAGTGTTAATCCAAGAATCGAAGGATAGAAGTGGGACTTCTAAAGCTGTAGTTAATTGAAGGGTGGTTGAGAGACGATATCAGTGTTGACTTATAATATGTAGTGAGGATCAGATGAGAATGAGTTACCACTTGATTTGTGAATCAATAGTCATGGTGATGACTAGTTTTGGGTTTTCAAGGTTGTTAGAAGTCGATGGTGTCGGAGGTTGTGGTACAGTAGAGAGCCCCGACTGGTTGGTCGAAAGTGAGGAGTCTGGGATAAATTGTAGTGAATGTAAAAAGTTGACCTTGTTAGAGTAAATAGCCTTCAATGTCATTGAGTCTCATGCATTGGGTGTCATATAAATTGCTGGAGCTTTTCATATCTTTCATATCAGACGTTTTGGTAAGTGTGTGTCTTACGAAGTAGTTGTTTTGAAAACGTGTCGACGCATGCGGATATGTGCTTGAATTGAAAAGACAAGTTTTTGACTTTGGGTGATAAATTTTGAAAAGGATTTTATATTTCTTTACAAATGAGTCGGACTTTGGCTATGAAAATCAAAACAACATTTGATCGCACGAATTTATAAGTTAGTTTGGTATAAACATGTGTTGTCATATCAACAAGGGGGAGAGCCGTTGGCAGGCGCAGTGTAAGCACTTTATGGGGTATTTTTATAAGTTGGGTGTGTAGAGTTCATCGGAAATATTTTCAAATGCGCCAACCCCGTCAATGGAGTGTGGTGAAGAGAAATTGTTGTGGAGTTGAGGTAAAACGATTCTTGAAACCGTTGTGCATGGTCAAGTCAGTGTCGTGTCGTGTACACGTAAGTTTGCTTTCTGATGTAGGTATCTTCTAAAATTTTCAAACGCATCGCGAGTTTAAATATTTTTGTGTCATGCATGAAGGCTATGAACTCTCTAGGTCAAGGGGAAGGGTTTCAATTAAGAATGATGAAAGTTTTGAGAGTGGAAGTGTGTCGCTCGAGCAGAGGGTGGTAAATACTTGAGATTGGTATTCTGCTAAGAAAGGGTGGTGAATGGCAGAGACGGTTAATGGAGGTATTGACCTATGACATTAAGGGTGATGGTACTATAATGGCATACCGTTGGCTCCATGACTTGAGATGTGGATGTCGGCAATTGGTGGTGTCGGGAGTGGAATTTGGAGACGTAAAGATATTTTTTTGCAGTTAACTGCCGCAGTGGAAGAGGTAGATTTCATTGAGGACCCTTGTTAGATGGAGACATACTAGAAGTATCTCAGTGCCGACTGGTGTCGTGGAAGTCAGAAATGAAGAAGTTGTTATGATTAGTTTTGAGGAATTTCGTGGGGAAACAAAGAGTTATTCAGGAGAAGTGTGTACCTAATACGATGTTGGACAACATTGTGCGGATCTTACGAAAATGGAAGATCTTTGGTTCGGTCGGGTGGTTCTTTACCGATGAGGTTTTGATGTTTATGTGAGAGCGAAGTTATATATATAGCACAACTGGGAGGGTTGTGCTTTGAGCATTTAAGTCTTCGAGATAGTATGCTTAATCCTTCAGACTATTGGGGTTGATTCCAACAGGTCGTGTTGAGCCGACAAGGAGAGAGATTTCGTTGGGGGATTTGAGGATCATAGTTTGTGAGTTATTTAGGTTCGGGAAAGGCAAGGTCGTGAAATGCCTTGAAGTCCAATTTTAATATTATCACCAGTGAGAGAATGATGGTATTGGTATGCATGACAAGTGGTCGTGGAGATTTGCAGTTGTTCTGGGAGGAGGTAGTAGAATGGTGGTTGAAACCATGAGTTGGTGATACCTTTGTGGCATATCTGGGAGTATAAATCATTAAAGTGGTAAGGAGTTTCCGAGAGGATGGGTAGGAGACTGGTGTCATTGTTACCGGATGAGCGTCCTTGCCTGAAGATCTATGGGAAATGATTTGTAAATAGTGTGTATGTGTTTGGGATGTGTGAATGTTTAGTTATTGGAGTATTGTTAAGTTATGAATAATTTGCAAATGATAGTTGGCGGTTATCAAAGTGAGGAACCGTGTTCTGGTTTTCGGCAAGTTTTGGGGCGGGATTATTGTACATCCCTAGAATGATAATTGAAAGTGTCGAACTGCTTAATTCAGGGGGTTGTGTAATAGATAGGAAATCAGTGGGTATGTTGAGGTATTTCTTCAGAGTGAAAGGATTCTAGCAGATTGGGTAATCCTGTTTGGAGAGTGAAGATTGTGTAGCGATTTCGAGTAGTGGGCAATGCTTTGGAAGAGTGGGGTTGATTATCTCGCGTAAGAATGGTGGAAAGTCGGTTGATCAAGAAAAGTAATGTAAATGGGATTGGACTTTTGGGAATCATCAAGGAATAGGGTAAGCAATGATGGGCGAACAGTGTAGCTTGCAGCGAGAAGAGGGTAAAGATATCAGGCGGAGGTACATTTTCAGATGTTGCTGTTAGCAAGCTTGTAAATCCTTAGCGTGGGTAAGAGAGAGAGAAGATGGCGTTTCGGTGCGGAGTAAGTGCGGGGTAAATCGTGCGGCTGACTCAAAGGTCCACACCTCTAATCAGTGAGTCGGTCGTTAGAAGTGGGTTTGAAATCCGCAAGGAAGAAGTTAGAGGTGTTGGGATATAGTGTTCGGAGCGAAGGACCATAGTGTCAGTTTGGCAATGGGTGAAAAGGGGTTCTAAGTGAGTATGTCGTTCTATGTGGACTATTTGGAAAATTTTGTATGAGCTTGGTCACTACGTGTTGAGCAGGTGAAGCTGAGTTTGTATTGCGCATGTGGTCGGATGATTGGGGATGCAATGAGAAATGGAAGCATGTGTCGCATTTTTGGTCAGTTGGGACTGATAGTTTGTGAGGGTTTTGGAATTTTGGAAGTTTCTACCAATATGTGAGAAGTTGAAGTGAGGACATCGGAGCGAGGTCTATTAGAGTGTGATATTTGGAGAATGTCGAGGAGTTGAGGTCGATGTGGGTTGAAAAAGAAGGTGTTACCGCGTTGGACTTATGATGTATTAAGAGCAGTTGCTTGCAATGGCAAGTTGCAGGATGAAGAAACTCGTGACTGTGAGATGTAGGTAATGTCTGCAGTTGACGATGTGTTTTGATGGTGAGTGGAGTGTTTGTGTAATCAGTGATGCATGCCGTCGTGGGGTCGACTCCGGTAAAATTTTATCGGTTATGGAAGTTGCATTAATCGAGGGTAAATCTGATGGTTACGTGTGGCTGGGTATTGATCAGAATGGCTTGGTTAATCGAATGGTGCTATCTTGGTTAGATTGGGAATTATGAGTCTTTAGTCTCAAGCGGTGACAAATGTAAAGTTACCAGTCTCGTATGGGAAGGGTGTAACCGATTCGGAAAGAAATGGAAGTTAAGACCTAGATTTGCTGGGACGTTGCCATTGTCGAGCGAGTTGGGAGAAGTAGCTTACAAACTAAATCTACCGAAAATCTGAGTGGAAATCATTCCTTATTCCATGTGTTTAATTCGAAAAGATGTTTTGTGAAAGCAGTTGTGGTGGTGCCTTTGAGTGACGTTCGACTAGATGAGAAGATAAGTTATGTAGAGGAACCGATAGCCATTCTAGATCGTAAAGTGAAGAAGTTATGAAACAAGGAAATTTCTTTAGTAAAAGTTCAGTGGCAATTCCACAGGGGGCAAGAAGCGACTTGGGAATTGGAATCATTGATGAGGACCCAATACCCCCGTTTGTTCGACGAAGGAATTCCGGGGACGGAATCCTTTTGAGTAGGGGATATTGTAATAACTAGGTTAAAATCAAAGAAATGAAAGTTTGGGGTAAAAGATTGGAAAGACTTAAATGAAGGGGGTCTAGTGTGAAAAAGTTGGTAAAGGGGTTTTTTAACCCTAGATGGGAAAGAAATCAGTATTGTTGGCGGCTGGAGAGTTTTGGAATAGGGAGCAAGGGCCAAAGGCGATTCAATCGAAGGGTGAAAAAGAAGCTGAGGTCTGGGTGTTCTTCAGAATCACAAGGTAACTTTTAACTCTTTTCTTTCTATTAGTATGAGTTAAGTAAGCTATTTTAATGGTCTACTAGTGGGTCTGTATCATCAAGGTTCTTTGAAATAGAAGATATTGGGTGGGAATATTTGGAAACTAATATAGAAATAATTATGTAATAAGTGGATAGTTAGTTGGAATCGATTTCTATGCATGATTTTGAGTTATTGGGATCGAATTATTTATGATTTTGAAGTTATCTGCGTATGGGTTATGGTGTTCGTTCGAGACCTGTCCGAGAGACTCCGATCACTGGATTGGTCGACACCGGTCAAAATATGTAGACACCGGTCAAGATATGCTAACACCGGTCGGGTGTTTTTGTCGACGGTCAAGAAAGTGGAACACTGGTCGAGGGGGGGTCAAAACCCAGTCGCATGATTACACTGGTGCACACCGGTCGACCGGATGGCACCGGTCGGTGCTGTTGAAGGAGGACCCCGGTCCCCGGGGTGATCTGTGGGCCGAAGCCCAAGTTTTTAGTGGTGGGCTGAAGTAAGTAAATTTAATTTAAGGTAATCTAAGTTAGTTTAATTATTTTTAGAGTTGGGCCTCACTTTTTGGATTGGTTCATTTTTCGGTATGTGTAACACCCTCAATCCTGGAAATAACAATTAATTTAAAATTTTCTAAATACATCGACAATCCCTTCATCTACAACCACAACTTAAGATTTATCCTCAAAACACACGTATCATTAAACACATACAAACTATAATAAGGATGGGTGTTACTAAAACCCAATAACAATCGCTATCTCCAATAAAAGTGCGGAAGACTTCATCAAGCTAATCACCTCCTCAAGCACACAACTAGAACTCGTCTCTTCACGGTGTCACTAGAACTATTCTCAACCTTAAACCTGTTGCACATGCCGACAAATAAAAAAAGTTAGGCTAACGCCTAGTGAGTTCAAGAGTTTTCATCATGATTATAAATATCATTAAATGGAAGTAATGCAATTTAAATCATGATCCTTTAAAGTGAAATACTTTAAATACGAAAGTGAACCATTTTCCAATAATATGCAATTTATAAATGGACGCCTCAACGCCGAACATTCTTTCATGAAATAATGCAATTCAACACTTACTCAAAACGTGAATAATTGTAACTGCTCCAATGATGATGTATGGATAAAGTTTTATGAACCAAGCAACCAAAATATAAGTACCTTCAAGTTTCCAAAATTATAATAAAGGGAGAAAGACCCAACTCAACGCGTCACCGAAAACAAGGATAAAATCAAATACCCAAAAACAACATCTTTCGATGACAGGGGAAACCCGAATTTCAAGGCTAATGGCGAAACACAAAGTAAGCCACATTCCAAGTTATTGAGCTCACCATACTAGGAACCCATGGCCACGAGCTCGCCGACTCGTACTAAGATGTGAGGGAGGGCCCCCGAGGATTTCTAATCATGCTCATTCGCTAGGATTACATTTACGGTCCATGGCTAGTAACCGGTCTCACATAACCGTACCAAAGGCCCCGAGGACCCGATGTCTCAACTAGCTACAAATGGGAAGTGACTATCCCATAAAAACAGGCTCAGAAATTAACTCTCGGATGCAGGTCTGGTCTTGGACTCCACGAGCCCTCACGGTATTATCCTCGAAATCCCCAGAGACTAATTCTGACACCCACATATAATTAATAGCCCATTTTTCTTTTTAAATAACACGACCGACTCATATGCCTATGGATCCACTGCATTACAGTCTAAAACGTTACATGACTCCAAATGAATGACCAACGCACTCAAAACATGTAACTCTTAAATGACACGTAATAAACGCCATCATAAATAAACTTTCACTTCGGGCTATTAAACCGGACAATTGTACTAAAAGTTTCCACCCCGGGCTAGTCAACCGGTCAATTGTCCTCAAGACTCATTTTAGTCAAAACCGAGCCAAAAGGCTCAACATTTTTTTTAAATCACCAAGGAAAGACAGTGTAAACTTTAAAACACGTTTGACCAACGGATATGCAAACACCATGACTAAAAGGTGTGATTTACCCAAACCTTCTCATTAATTGAAACCAATCATTTTCCCAAAGGACTCATTTCCTTATTTACCAAAATGACTTATAACACAATGATATGCATTTCCCAAAAGATTGATGAAGTCGATTATACCAAAATGACAATTATTTAAAATGACATCAAATTAATCATTTAAACATCAAATGAACATATTAGGATGATTTAAGTATCGAAATGTCCAAACCCCCAAAGGTGGGTGTTTTATAAGCTTGTAAGGTTAAACACTTTCAAAATACCCAAACTTATCAGCAGTTAACAATTTCATGAATTATGCAAACACTTTAAAATAAACATTTTGGCATGTACAACGTTTTCGCAAGTCACTTGAACTCACCTTGCTAGATTTAGGGTGAATCTAGATTTTACCCACTTAGAGCTTTCTTTGAAGAACTTGATTCTTCAAACTAAATCTTCCAAAACCTAGATCCACAAGGTTCCAACAATAAATATACCAAATCAACCACAAAGAGTCGTTTCCCATCCTTATACATGAATACCTCAACTGATACCGAAACCTTAACTTCCATAAATGAAAAGAATAAAAGATTACCTTAACACAAGCTTGAATCCACCAACCAAAACACCTCTAGTTCACCAAAATGGTTACAAACCTCCAATCTACGAAAGGGAGAACAAAGGGTGGATGAAACCCTAGAAAACTTTGGGGAAGAAGATGAATAGGGAGAGATGAGAAGATTACCACCACAAAATGCTCTAGTATACTTCAATAGACTTCCAATCTCTTTCTAGATCCTTGAAGAGCTCTCAAAAACGAAATTGTAGCAACTTGAATCACCCAAATCGGAGCTCTGGATCAAAAGGTATGAAGAAATGAAGTTTTTGGGTGAAATGAGGCTGAACCAGGCTTTTAACCCATTGCTTCTGATGTTGTGCATGACCTGTGCGCACTTGTGAAGGAAAAACGCATGACCCGTGCGTCCCTCAGACCGCGAGAAATGTGCCCAAACACTGTTTTGGTCATAACTTCTTCGTTATAGCTCCGTTTTCGCTCCGGAAAGAACCGTTGGACTCGTAATTGAATCCTTCATCTATCAAGACTATAAAATCAAGGATTAAAGCCCAAAAATCAAATATCTTATTTTTCACTTTAAGGCTACTGATTTCAGTATTAACTTGAAATGATGCTTTCGAAATTCGGGGCGTTACAGTATGGCTCATGAGGATACTTTAATTTTTGCTAGAGTCGAAATTCTAGTAATTCGGGTTCTCTTAGCTAATAGGAGACCATGGAGAGATTGGGTTTAGGATCGACTTTGTTAAATTATAGAGTATCGAGAATTCATCGGGAATGCTTTGTTTTATAGGTTTGGTCCCGAATTATAAAGGTAGACGTAAAGCGTTAAGCAATGGACGACAGGTGAGTTTTTCTGAACAAAAATCCTTTTTGGTAACAGAAGCTTGTAAAGTTTAATTTTTGTAAACTCTGAATTTATTTGCGAAGGCATGATCTTTATGAAATGTTTCTAAGTGTGTTATAAATCGTTGTTGTTTAAATGTATGCATACATTCTATGTGGATACTTTGACCTAAGTCGGGGAGTGTGGTCCGCCTACTCGTGCCGGGGAGTGTGGCCCGTTTATGCCGTTGGGGGTGTGTCCCAACATTAAGGCAGTGCGAGTTAGACACATCGTCTTTGACGGTCGTGTGGTCAGTAGTGTGTTTAATCTTGTGAATTTATTAAATGTTGAATTAAATTCTGGAAAGTTATTTTGTTGCTATCTGTTAGAGGGAACTCACTAGACCATCGGTCTAACCCTCGCTCTTTTAAACCTAAAAATCTTTTCAGGCAAGCGAGTTTTAGAAAGGGCAGATAAAGGAAAGGAGAAGATGTAGTTGAAGAGTTAGAAGACTGTCATTTTTTTTAGACATTTATTAATAGTATCTCAGTTGTGAATAGGTTGCCTTACAAACCTTGGAATTTATTGTACGCTTGGGGCCGCTTTGGCATGGATTTTGTTATTAATGTTAAGTGTTCAATTGTTACTTTGCTATTCTCTGGTCGGGTTGTTACATTGAATATAATACTTTTTAGAGTTTTTCAGTTTTGGTTCTCTATTTTAGAGAAATCTTTAAATAGATAACCAAAAGTATTACATTCAAAGGTGAAAATAGAGAACCAAAATAGATTTGCTATTCTTTAATTTCTCTAAAATAGAGAACCAAAAGTGAAAATCTCTAAAAATTATTGCATTCAACTCAAACAGATTTGCTATTTTAGATATTTTAAACAACTTATATTATTATAATCTATACTATATTATAAATCATTTATAAACAACTCTTAAAAACAATTGTTAAAGCTTAATGTATCGTTATTTAATGTTAATTATTTAAAATCTCTTAAAAACAACCATTAAAGCTTTATTTATTACATTTAATGTTATTTATTAACTTTCAATCATTATCTCTAATCACTTTAAGGGGCTGTTTGTTTACCTCTTAATGGTTCCATTAAGAGGTAACATCTGAATCGTTAAGAGGTGAATCGTGTTTGGCAAAAAAAAAGGTTGCCTCTTAATGATTCCAAAACCCTCTGAATCATTTTGTATCATGTGTCTCCCTTAACCATTAAGCGCCCTGATTTCATTCTGAACAATTACTAAACAACCATATTTCAACCACAAGGGTGTGGCGTGGTGGTAAGAGCCTGGGAACTTCATAGCGGTTGCCCGGGTTCGAGCCTCACACACAGCATTTGTGCCAAATATTGGCACAGGTGTCATCCTTGTGGCCACGGGATGAATGCCCGAGGGCCAAAGGCCTATTTTCCGGAGATTAGTCTAGGCCCAATGTAGTCTGGGATACTCCTTCAAAAAAAAAACAATCATATTTCATATTGCACTATATCATAAGAGTCTCTTAATCATTCTAACCTCTTAATCATTCTGCACCAAACCATTCAGCAACTGCCAAACAGTCCTAACTCTCCTAAAATCACTCCCCACTTCAACTTCCCTAAAATCACTCTCCGCATAACTAAATACAGGATAAAAATAAATTTTAAATATAAAAAATCTAAAAAACAATTAAGAAAATCTAACAGAGTCTTCAATGTTTATTTTATAAAAAAAACATTATATTATTAAACTTAAAATAAATTACACTATTATTAAACTATCGAAGAAAACTCTTAAAAACAAATTTTTATGCACTAAGTACTGATTATTGATACACATTACTTAAAATTCAAGATTATAAGTCATGATGCATAAGTACAAATTTCTAAACCTATATGTTTGAATTCATAACTAACTGATAAACATAATAAAAACAGGATAAACATCTCAATTTAAATATAAATAATTTAAAATATATAAGATAATCATTGAATTATAACAAAATACTTAATTTCTTTTATATAAAAAGCATTATACTACTAGTTGTGTACCCGCACAATGTGACGGGAGTTGAAATTTGAATAAAAGTTAGCCAACATATCCATTACGAAAATAATTGCATTTGAAATTATCAGTCAAAACTTAAGTCAATCGAGAAATAGTTTTTTATTTTTTATTTTAATTTGAAACTTCATAATGTCATTATTGGATGAACATAATGTCATTCTTGTTTAGTTTAAGGGAAAAGTCCAAAAAAATCCAATGGACTTTAGTGTTTGGAGTGATTAAGTCATTGGACAATTTTTTGGAACAAATAAGTCCTTAGACATTTCAAAACACACTAAATAAATTCTTGAACTTTTCGAAACCTGTTAAATACATCCTTATTACTTAAAAATGTAACTTGCAACCTACATAACAGATAAAACTACAAACTATAAAAAAATAAAAAAATGTCACCTACTTTATTACCCTACAGATTAAAACAATTGAAAAATTAACTAAAATAGTCAATTTCATCAACCAAATTCATTTTTTAAGCACTTTTCAAAATTTCTTTTTTAAAGTAGTCTAAGTTTACGCAAAAAAAATTTGCCTTAATAATTGTTTTTGGCAAAAAAAAGGAAAAAAATTAGAAGACATCTTTATAATTTATCATTTAATTTACTTTATATCTTCTGTTTTTTTAATTTGAGTTAACGCTTTGTTATATTAACCACACATAAACGTATATTAACTAAAATACATCAAAAAGAATATGTTTTTTTCTTCTTCAAATTACACCATTATAATTGTCTCGTCAATACGTTTAAAATGAACCTAATATTGAATTTTTTGGATTTAATCTCATGTTATTAAATATCATAAATACGTACAAATTATATTTAATATTTACACTTTCTATCCTTTTAGGGTTATTTATTTAATAATATAAGATTAATCTGTAACTATAAGTATTAAAAATAATTCGTACGTATTTATGATATTGAATAATATAAGATTAAATTCAAAAACAATATTGAGTTCATTTTGAACATATTGACCAAACGACTATAATGGTGTAATTTGTAAAAGAAGAAACTAATTTTTTTGATATATTTTAGTTAACTAGAATCGTACCCGCGCAATGCAGCAAGATACATCACGATTTTAATGTTTTCTTTTATTTTTTTGTTTTTTTATCGATTTATGGTTTTGAAGTGGAGAGTGGTTTTAGCTTTTTAGGGGAGTTAAAGTGGTTAGAGATAAAGATTTAAAGTTAATAAATAACATTAAATGTAGTACATAAAACTTTAATAGTTGTTTTTAAGACATATTTTAAGTAATTAGCATTAAAAATCGGTACATTAAACTTTACAATTGTTTTTAAGAGTTTTTTTATAGATGCTTTTATAATATAGTATAAATATATGATTATGTGTGTTAATATAATAAATATATAAAATGAAAAAGTAATGAATATAAAATAAATTAAATAACTAATTATAACTTTATAAGGATGCAAAGTGTAATTTTTTTTTTAAGACTATAAGTTGAAAGTGAATCTTTATACATAAAATTTTCAATGTACGGATGTTTTTTTTATTTTATTTTTTGGAAAAAAAATCCTTACATAGAAAAAAAACATTATGCACAAACTTTAACTATTTTAGAAAAAAAAAACTTTGAAAAGTGGTTAAAAAATGAATTTGGTTGATGAGATTGACTTATTTCAGTTAATTTTCCCATTTTTAGTTTGTAGGTGGATAAAGTAGGTGACATTTTTTTTAATTTATAGTTTTACCTGCTATGTAAATTGGAAGTTACATTTTTTAAGTAATAAAGATATATTCAAAAGGTTATCCAAAGTCCAATGATTTATTTAACAGGTTTTGAAATGTTTAATGATTTATTTGTTCGAAAAAATTGTCCAATAACTTAATCACTCCAAACCCTAAAGTCCGTTGGTTTTTTTTGAACTTTTCCCTTAGTTTAATAATGGATTTTTTTTGCGTTAATTAATATAATAAACATTTAATTGTTCATATCCCACATCCATTGTATCTGATAACAGGTTTTCAGCCTATAAGACATTAATTATTTAAAAAGTTTCTACATATTCAAAAATAACAACAAAGTAAGTCAACATACCCATTACGGATAAAGAATTGCATTTGAAATTATGAGTCAAAAGTTAAGCCAGATTTGACCAAATTTTTGGTATAGACCCTAGGCCCGACATGGGAAAGCCCGATCTGAAAAAGACCTGGTTGTCTAAAGACTCGTGCATAATGGATGTGAATTAGACAAACATATTAACAAGTAAAAGCAAGAAATCAAATTGCAAAAATTCAAAACCGATCCTGAATTAACAATTCATCAAGTTTACTTTGATTAAACAAAATGACTAATTTAAAAGAAAAAGATGCAGATAGTTCCAAAATTTAACAATATCAGTTCTACTCTTCTCACACGCAAACCACTTGTAACTCTTCACTTGATCTTCTTCTTGGGACTTAGTTGCAACCACAAACAATTCATAATCAATAAATAAAAATAAAGCAAATTTGATAACAATTAAGAGCACCAAATTCAGATACATCATATAAAAGCATCTTAAAAACATGCACAAGAATAAATTGAAACCTGGTTGTTGTGGCCACACTTCTTCTTCCTGCAGTTTACAGCCCTTGGGTGCAACCGAACATAGCACCTAACAAACCATACAACCCAATTATTAACTCAATATGTGCAAGATATCAAGCTACAAAAAGGCAAGATTTGGCATAACCAAAGTTACTAAAGATGGATAACATTTAATCATAAGACAAACATTTAAATTCTTAAAAATTTCATGTACCAAAATGAAATTGAAAATCAACAGCAAGTATATAAATAAACTTTTTAGCCGGTGACACCACCTCCACATCGAACAAGAGACCATAGAATTACTGAAGAACCAATGAAGGATGATGGTAAAAGAAATTATAATATCTCAGCCATCAAAAAAGAAACTGAGTGCAAATCTACTCAACATGCCATATAAATCCAAGTTGTAAACTGCTATAAGTTTAGAAATGAACAATGAAAAGAAAGAACAACTCACTTGCGACAAATGGTCTTATCTTGATTGTATTTCCTAGCCAATGCCATCAAAGAAGGCTCAATAATTCCTCCCCTTAGCCTCAAGACCAAATGAAGAGTCGATTCTGAACAAATAATGGAAGATTGCAAATTAAACATCGTAACAAAAAATTGAAAACCAATTACATTATGACAGAAGAAAAAACATCCAATTAAATTTAGTTATGCAATATGTTCGTTAGGCAATTCCAGTAACCATTTCTCATATTTCATTTCTATCCAAGAAAAAGTAATGACATAAACAATATATCGCTTCTATAAACCGCAAGAAGAACTGAACTGCAGGAAGGTAATAGGACTAATAAGTAATAACAGCAACCATGAAAGCAAACTCGTAAGGTGGAAATTCATGACTTCAGTGGTATTTTATTTGTAGTGTAGCACGCACAAAGCAGAACCTGAAGACAACTAAAACCCCAATCCTATGGTACCAATCTATATCACACCCAATCGTTGTGGAACAGAATGCACGCTATTGCCAATTGGTACTGTAAATTGTCCGTTTTCGGACAATTTACAACTATGATAAAGAAATAGACGATTTTATTATACAAAGAAATGATAGTTCAATAACTTCGAAATTCCAAATAAAATCAAAAACTCCTTTCTAACTTCATTGAGGAATTCCTGACGATGGCATAAAAATTCTAAATTCATGATGTATTACCGATGATTAAAAAAAAGAATACAACATCCAAAATACGACATTTATTCAAAAAAAATTAACGAAGAGACGCCTACTACTGAACTTCTAAACAGTCATTTCTACATATATCATAAGTTTGATGAATAATTCATGAAACCGAAATAAAGTTGCTTAACGGTTAGTTTGAAGAAATTGAAAAAAGAAAACCTTTCTGGATGTTGTAATCAGCAAGAGTTCGGCCATCCTCAAGTTGCTTTCCGGCAAAGATCAATCACCGCTGATCCGGTGGAATACCTACGACATAAATTCATTCAGACACGCTTACATATAGATGATACAATCAATATTCAGTTTGGATACAAGGAAACCATCATACCTTCCTTGTCTTGAATCTTGGCCTTGACATTGTCGATGGTGTCGCTGCTCTCGACCTCTAGGGTGATGGCCTTCCCGGTTAGGGTTTTCACGAAGATTTGCATCTTTGTTCTCTCTCTATGTGAGTTGACATCACGAGGACCAATTTCGAGCTTCTAATCACTATAACACCGTTAACACGCAATTTCATAGAACATCAATTTCACAATTACTTAATTTCTTCACTAATCTAACAAAATCAAAAACACATGCCAGTTCATGAAATTTCAGTACATGCTCATAACATGCGCATTCAATGTCGGTTTTCAAATGATTTTCTTTTGGAACTCTAATCAATTTCGTTCAGAAACATATACAAATTCTTATAAACAACATACCAAAACTCTATCGATACATATATCGATCACAATGTGTAAATGTAAATAAATTGTTAATTGATTCATCATGAATTGAAACAACCGAATAGCTAATTAACGCAAACAATTAAAGAGATTAGATAAAATCATACCTATGATTCCAATAATCATACGTATATGCTCATTATCCATCGCCATTTTTGAAATCTAGAGCGAAGATTCAGAAAAGCGTGAATGATATGATGTAACAAACCAAAATCGAGCCCAAGAATGCAAACCAAAATCGAAATCGATTTTAGTAGCCATGGATAGAAAAATGGAAATCGATTGCGGTAGCCATGATATCAAATCAAAATCGAATTCAAGATAACAAACCAAAAATCGATTTCAGTAGCAAATCGATAGAAAGCAGAAAAAAGTAGAGAAAACTGATAAGAAACCGAACTTGAAGATCATAACCCTTACCCTTGAGAGAAGCAGAACCCTAGAGATCGGCGTTCGAGAGAAGCAGGCGATTGAGAAGGCTACGAATGTTGCCTTGGAGGGTGGAACTGAGAGGCGTAAATCAGAGTTATTGGAATATAAACCCTAGTTTTGCATTAGCAACTGGTACATCATGCTTATAATATTGTAATTTAAGAGATTGTGCATAAAATAATAGTACATTCCGCTTAAAAACTTGTTTTTAAGAGTTTTTTATGTCTTTTTTATAATATAGTATAGATTAAAGCTAAAATTATCAAATTTATTAAAAAACGTCGAAAATCATATTGTAAATCGATAAAAAAACAAAAAATAAATGGAAACATTAAAATCGTGATGTATCTCGCTGCATTGTGCGAGTACGCTTCTAGTATTCTTTAATTTATCATCTCAATACACTGTAAATTTTTTTTAGGGAAAAGTTCATAAAAACCCAACAAACTATTCCATTTTGAATGATTAAGTCCCTGAACTAATTTTTTGAATGAAAAAAACATTAAGCTTTCTCATTTTGAATGATCAAGTCCTTTAACTATTTTTTTGAATGAAAAAACCATTAAACTTTCTCATTTTAAATGAAAAAACCATTAAACTTTTCCATTTTCAATGAAAAAACCATTAAATTTTCCCATTTTGAATGATTAAGTCCCTGAACATTTTTTTTTTCAATAAACTAAATCATCGAAACTTCTAAATATTGGTTACTTACATCATTTTAACCCAAAAAACTATTTGTAATCGGTTATCTTTTTATTCTTCCTCTTTTGATAGATAAAAAGTAGATCGAAAAAAGGGAGATCGACGGCAGGGGCAACAGTGTGTTAGGCGATATGTAGAACGGACAACGTTCGGGCAACGGGGAGTGACGAGGCAGAGCGATACGATTGTTTGTGAGGGGTTTTAATGGCGTAGACTTTGAAAACAGTAAAATTGATTTAGATTTGTTTTTAATTTAAAACTTTTGTTTTTTAGTCAGTTTTAGGTGCCTTTAAACAAAAGTAATCAATTTTTAGAAGTTTGATGGTTTATTTATTCAAAAAAATGTTTAGGGACTTAATAATTCAAAATTAGAAAGTTTAATGTTTTTTCATTCAAAAAAATAGTTGAGGGACTTAATCACTGAAAATGAAAAAGTGTAATGTTTTTTTCATTCAAAAAAATAGTTTAGGGACTTAATCATTCAAAATGAGATAGTTTATTAGGTTTTTTTGAACTTTTCCCAAAAAGTTAATGTAAAATGATAATAATTGAATCTCATTGGTGGGATTGAATAAAATAATCATTTCTCTCTTCTACCATCAGCTGATCAAATAAGCCGTAACCGAACAGGTTTTTATAGCTGAGCGAATAAGCTATAACCCTCATACAGCCTATTAAGCTTCTTCCGAACAGCCCCTAAGATCAATCTAAACAAGTCGAATTTTTGAGTTTTCTAACCTTACGTCGACACCTGCCATTTTGGCAGCTTCCCGGCTTAACTTCGCGAAGTACGACGAGTTTTGGACCTTTAAAAACTCACATTAATCAAACAAGAAAGTATAACCGAGTTCAATCATTTACATTTGGTTAAGAATTTACCTTCGCTTAGTTCTTGAACGAACCCTAACTGAAAGTCGGCCAAAAACTCTCTCAAATCCCGATCGTTTTCCCCAAAGTCATAGGGCTTTTTGCTTGGGACGAAAAAGCGAGACTAATCTTGTTTTTATTTTGTTGAAATGATGCTTAACAACATCTCGAACATCTATGCTAAAATAGAATAAAATGAAATTTTAGCATTTTTGTTGCTCCAACAGCTATGTTATCCTCTATGCTAAAATAGAGAAAATATGAGAGAGGTTGTAAAAATATCCAAATTTAGAGAAATTTCTAAAAATATCCCAAAACTAATTATTACCCCTAAAAACAAACTTTTCATTTTCAAACTTTCCATATATTGAATATTTTAATAATATAATTATATAAATTGAATATTTTAATAAGATAACCAATACTAAAGTTGCTAAAATAACATAGCTGTTGGAGTTGGATGCAATATTTTTAGAGATTTTGATCTTTTTTACTTTATTTTAGAAAAAATTTAGCATAGTTGTTGGAAATGCTGAGGCCAAATTCAAAATTTTGAAGAAATGGGAGTAGGTTGTCCCTAAGATTTACATTATTTCCCCCTTGTCTTATCACTTTCTTTCATTTTCAGCCCTTATAAAATTACATTAAAAAAGAACTCCTTCTTTAAGGTGTTACAATAAACTATGAAATGATATTTTTTTTGAACGGCAAGTTAACACACGCACACGTTCCCGGGGTATCCGGACTCCCACTTAAGGGTGTCACCCGACTAATCCCCGTCGACCACGACCCAGCCCAATTAAGGGTACCACTATGTGTGTAATAACCGGGTATAAGTCTCAAAGTTTAAAGACTTGGGGTGTAAATACTCAAGACTCAAAAGTGAAAGGGGCTAGAGGTAATGTTTATTAAAAAGGGACTTTTAACCTGATGACCTCATTTGTCATATCTTTTAGAGGCTGAGAAGAGAAGGAAGGCCAGGGCGTTTTTGTTGCGTTCGAAGCAGGGAGGGGACGATTTGGTAGAGAAATATCCAAGTTCCATTGATTCTTCATTAAGGTAAATCTCCCTCTCATCAATTTCAGTATTGTTAGATAATGTAGTAATGGTTCTGAGTTGGGTTGGTTGTCTAGTCTGCTGATTGATTGAGTTGGGGTCTTGATTAATCTGATTATTGTGGTTTTTGGGGTGAGTTTCTTTTAAGTAATCCTTTGTGTGGATCATTGTTTGGGGAGAAATTATGGAGTTCAAAGGACCGATTAGGAGAGTGGTTGTGGGTTTTCGTGGGAAATCGCCGTTGTGAGTATTCGACCAAAACCCGAGTTGGGGGATCGGTGACCCCGGGCACCGGATGGTACCGGTCGAAAGGCGGGGTACCGGTCAAAGGACTAGGCACCGGTCGTTGATGCAACATCGGTCGTGGGGGCGGGGTTCAGTTAAGTCATGCTCCGGGACCCCGGTCGAGAGAGTGATGACCTCGGTCGAGGAAAGGGGGAAAGACCCCGGTCGATTCCCTATGCTCCGGTCGGCGAGGTTGGGGAAGACCCCGGTCAAGATCTACACCAGGCCGCCTTGTCAGGCCCGGTCCCGATTTCAATTTTGGGCCGAAGCCCATTTCCCACTTGTTTAAATTGGATTCAAAATTGATGTTGCGCTTAGTCTTTTGAAGTCTGGCCCATTTCGATTTATTTATGGACTCAAGTATATTGTTAATGTAGAGGTTTCTATGGACCGAGTTGGGTATAGAGGATAGATATCGTTCGGGTTAAGGGTTAAAGGTAAATTTTGTTATAAATTAGAAGGTTTAGAGAGTTCATCGATCGATATTTCCTTTATAGGTTTTGGATCGAATCCCAAGAGTAGACGTCAGATTTATGCTAAGGACGTCAGGTGAGTCTTTCTGAACTAAAATCCTTTTTGGTAACGGAAGCTTGTAAAGTTTAATTTATAAACTTTGGATTTATTTACGATGGCATGATATTGATGAAATATTTTCAAGTGTGTTTTAAATCGTTGTTGTTTAAATGTATTCATACATTATATGTGGAGATTGTGACCTAAGTCGGGGAGTTGGCCCGCCTACTCGTGCCGGGGAGTGTGGCCCGTTTATGTTGTTGGGGTGTGTCCCAACATTAAGGCAGCGTGAGTTAGACACATCGTCTTTGACGGTCGTGTGGTTAGTAGCGTGTTTATTCTTGTGGATTTATTAAATGTTGATTTAAATTTACTGGAAAGTTATTTTATTGCTTAACTGCTAGAGGGAACTCACTAGACCTATGGTCTAACCCTCACTCTTTTAAAATTAAAAAAAAATTCAGGCAAGTGTGAAATAGAGAGCAGTTAAGGGCAAAAAGGGAAGATGTAGCGGTAAGAGATAGAAGACTGGCATCTTAGATGTTTATTGTTATTATCTCAGTTGTGAATAGGTTGCCTTTGCAAACCTTGAAATCTTATTGTAAGCTTGGGGCCGTTTTGGCATGAATTTTTATTATATTATTAAGATTTAAAATTGCTATCTTGTTGCTCCTGGTTGGATTGTTATAATGTGGCAGGTCCATGATCATGGATGTCACATAATGCTGATATTTGTTGAGAATTTTGATTTTTTTTACCTTTTTTCTCTTATCGTTCAGTGAAACCCCACCTTCCCCTCTTATTCCTAGTTCCCAATACACCATCGGATACCCCTTTCGACAAACTGGTTTATAGTTTTGAGAATTCTGTTACGACATTTGAAAATAAATACTCCTTTCGTTGTAAAATAAACCTTCACGATGAAAAAGATATTCTTTAAAAATTGTGTAATTATTACATCTTTAATAATGATAATCTTACCAGTGAATAACTTATTTATCTCATAGTTAGTAGTAGAATTATTAAATAGACGTTTAAAGATGGACATTTATTTTGAAACAAGACAAAAAAAACATGCACTTATAGGCAAAATGCTTACCGGTAAAAGTTATCACCCTCACTATCGAGTAACATTCTCGACCTTCAAAAAGAATTGTTGGTATTTTGATAAGTATCTTTTACCAGGTAAGATTATTCCTCCTCATTATGCCTCTTATCGGGTAAGATTCACAATCTTTGTCATCACCACCGCTCTCTTTGATGTTCTTCGTCTTCTTCTCATTCACGGGATCTTAAACAAAACCAATTTAAATTAACTAACATGAGACAATAACAAGATTTATAAGGAAACATGAAATTCACTTGGGATGTTTTCTCTATCTTCACCACAATGGTGTTCATCATCTGAAACCACTTTTGAGCCGTTCAGACTAATGTATTCTTTAAGGGGTCGTTTACCAAACGTTTATCAGGTAAGCACTTCCAAGAAAAAAATTCATCATCGTCACTTACCTTATCGGTAACATTTTCGATCATCAAAATGGTTTGTTGGTAAGCGTCTATCACCAGGCAAACGGTTACCAGATAATAATCACAATTCTTATCGGGTAAGACTCGATCATTGTTGTGCCTCTTACCGGGTAAGATTTTCATTCCTTGTGATACTTATCCGGATAAAGGATCGTATGATTAAATATTTCTTTAAATCTTAAAATATTATATAAATATAAAATATAATAATTATTTATTCAGCTTGTGCGGTTTTACTGAAACCGAATAAACATAATCGATATAATCACATAAGAGATTATAACCGAACCAAAAGAACTTGGACAGTTTAACTCAAACTTCATTTGGTTCAGTTGGGTTATCCGGTTTCAATTATTTCCGATACCCCAACTAATCCATATTTATGTAACGATCATAAGGAGAGGAAAATGGTTTAAAAAAAAGAGAGAGATTGTAGCACAAGAAAGGATTGTGTTGGGGCCGGCGACGCCAACCGATTGTCTGTGGGAAGAAGAGGGGGAGAGTGTGGTGTACTAATGGGTTGTACATACGCTTTAAGCATGTGTATATTAAAATTTATTTAATAAAAATTTGAGAAGACAAAAAATCTTACACCGATTTGATGAAATCGATGCAAAAAAAAAATTTCAATGAGTAACACTATTTTTTACACTAGAAGGCAAGATTCTAAGTATATTTAATTATATAAATATTCAAAAATACCCTTATTTTTATTAATTTTACATATTATACCCATACCTTTTTTTCCCTTTTCCAATAGCTTAATAAACTTTATTATTAATCATGAGGTAAAAAAATTAAATTCCCCAACGTGTTCGAAGATACTTAAATCGGCTTCCACTAACAACGATTGGGATAAGAAAGTAAGGAGCCGTTTACCAAACGCTTATCGGATAAGCACTTACCAGCAAGATCACCACCATCATTTTTTTAACGGGTAATATCCTCAAACATCAAATCTGATTGTTGGTAAGTGTTGTTTACCCGGTAAACGCTTATCGGGTAAGAATTTTATCTCTCATTTATCAGGTAAGATTCTTGGTCCAAACCACAATGACCATCAATGTATAATAAATAAATTGTAGGAACCAAATTCGTAATTTCTAATAAACTACATGGACCACAAATGTAGTTTACTGAAAAAGTAATAATTTGTTTCGTATAAATTGGCGTTACACAAATCGAAAAGTCGTTTATTCTTTGAAAATCTTGTGGAAAAGGAAATGACAGGAAAGAGTCAAAAGGATAGCGAATCAAACCTATGACCACTCAACCCCGAATGCGGAAAGATATGGCCCCATGTATACGGTAGATTATTAATCCATCCTTTACATTTTTATTCATGTTTGTCCTAAAATAAGTGTCCATTTTTAAAAATTAGATAGCTAAATTCTCACATTTACCCTTAATTAATGCGTAAATATATAAGAGTTGAAAAGAGAGAGAAAAAATAAGAGCATCTTCAACAGCTTCTCCATTTTGGAGAAAATGAAAAAATGAAGATTTTGGGTGTAAAATTAGCTCCAACAGCTTCCCTAAAACTTTCTCCAAAATGGAGAAAGTAGAAGAGATAATACATTTTTCTCCAAATTTGGAGATATTCCCAAAAATGATTACCAAGAGAGAGATTATTTTTTTATTACATTCCACCAATGAGAAACTTTGAAATAAATTGTTTAGGTGAGATAAATAGTATTTTATTAAATATATAAAATATTTTAATAATATAATCAATGATTTACTCTAAAATGGGGAAGCTGTTGGAGATGGTTATAAATTTTTTTTAGAGATTTTGACTTTTAGTTCTCCCTTTTGGAGAAATTTTGGGGAAACGGTTGGAGATGCTCTAAATAAGGGTAAAGATGTTATTTGGTAACAAAAATGTGTAATAATTATGCATATCTAAAACTATTTGTCAAGTTAATTGTAAACACTTCTTTTGGGACGAAGGAAGTAATAGAAATAAAGTAGAGGTTGAAACAAGAAAATTGTACAAGATAAAGAAGAAGTATAAACCATATATTTATTAATTAAAAAGTATCATAAATAATAAATGAAAACTAATTGTTAAATTAGAATAAATATTATTTTGAATCAGATTAATATTATCTTAAATATATAATTATAATAGAAATACTATTAAATTTCTTAAAAATCTTTTTAGATTTATTTGTTTTATCAATTTCATAAATTAAAAAAAAATGTTTATCAAGTTTTATATGATTTATTTTATAGATGTACTTTTGATTAAAAAAAATTCAAAATTTTCATCGAATATCACATTTGATATCAACAATCGATTCACTATCTTTTTTTGTCATTTTCTATATTTTTTTGATCCACATTTTGAATCACATGTAATTAGTTTTGTTTAACATATTATTTATTATGTGTCACATATGATATATTATGTGAATTGTTGTATATGTCATATATGATAGGGAAATTGACCCAAATGGCCAAATCACGAAGAGGGATTGGTCTCTTAGTCATCCCTCTCCCTGACTTACAAAAATGTCCCAAGGGACGCAATATATTATAGCCCAGGGACGCAATGGAGCCCATGGCGCAATTGCGCCCCTACTTGTTTTCAGTAAAAAAATGACTTGTTTTCAGTAATAGGTAACACCTGGGCTTGACACGTACCTAGGGACGCAATGGAGCCCTGGGGCGCAATTGCGTCCGGACTCCATTGCGCCCCAAGGCTCCATTGCGTCCTTAGGGCTATTTTAGTAAACCGGGGAGAGATTTGGCTAAGAGGCCAATCCAAGCCCGTGTTTTGGCCATTTGGGCCAATTTCCCTATATGATAATATATGTGTGAGTATAAGTTACGTATTATCACATGTGATAAAATTTGCATCACAAAAATATTTATAAAAGTAGATATACATAATCATATATGATTAACGAAAATATCTATAATTGATACGATCATCGAACAAATTATCATATGTGATAAAAACTTGTAATCAAGTTGTCACAAATTTATCTTTGTGATGAAATCGTTTTATTAAGGATTAAAAAATCGGTTTGGAAAACAAATTCAATCCTGATTTATTAGCAATTATCATCACAATTAGAGATAATTCTACCCATTTTAATTTAATAATGTTTTATCACCTTTTCACAATTTAGTTTGCTTATCGCATGATCCTCCCTAACAAAATTATGTCATTATGTTATAGATTGAACTACTTTTTATATTGGTTTCTTGAAAATTGCTATTTTCGTTTTTTCTAATTTTGAAATGGCATTTTTTTTATTGTTAAGATTTAAAATTCATTTAATTTATGTCCTTATAACTAGGGATAGATGCAGTTAGGTTGGACGTTTTGAGACATTTAAATTACTTAATCTAATTACAATGGTTTAAAAAATCCTAACCCAACTCAAATCATTACAAAGTATAACTCAACCGAACTGTTTTGGGTTGGGTTGGGTTGGGTTGGGTTGACAGATTGTCAACATTCTTTTTAATTAAGTATGTGTCTTTGATTTTGGATGACTCAAATATATTGTTCATCGTTCAATTTAATCATATATATATATAGAGAGTGGTGGGTTCATACTAGAAAAATATCTATTTAAGAAAACACGAAAACAACCGAGTACATACAAAATCATATATGATTCACGTACAAAATCTTAATATGATTCACGCGACTTTGCCTCGCGACTTAAGTCGCGGCCACAGTCGCATTCGTCCAGTTTTTGCCGGTTAATGTAAAATCACATATGATCTTGTACATGATTTGTTGTTTTCTTGTTTTCTTAAATAGGGAGATGTTCATTTGAGAAATGTTAAATATATGAGAAATAGAGAAGTAATCCTAGCATTTCATTCGGTTAAGATCGGTCAAATATTGCGACTTTGACTAGTCAACAATTACGACTTTGACTAGTCAAAAGTTGTTTCTATTCCACAAATAGAAGGACATTTTCGTAATTTTTACAAATATACGGGACGAGTTCATATATGAACCTGTATGATTCACATATGAATTGTATGTTCATATGTGAATCAGTGTAATTTACATATGAACTCTTTTAACTGATTCATATATGAACCAATTAACTGATTCACATATGAAGTAATTAATTGTAGATTCATATGTGAATCGGTTGAACTAATTAACAGATTCATATATGAACTAATTAACCGATTCATATATGAACTGTATATAAATCACAAAGGTTCATATATGAATCAGTTAAAAGAGTTCATATACGAATTACACTGGTTCATATATAAACATATAATTCATATGTGAATCTTACAATTTCATAGATGAACCCGTACCGTGTATTTTACAAAACTACCCCTCTATCTTTTACAGACTATACAAGGAATTATCCGGTGTTTCACAGTCAAAGTCGCAAATGTTGATCAGACAAAGGACTAGAATTATTTCTTTATTTATCATATTTTTAGCATTTCTCAAATGAACCTAATCCTATATATATATATATATATATATATATATATATATATATATATATATATATATATATATATATATAGAGAGAGAGAGAGAGAGAGAGAGAGAGAGAGAGTTGAGTTTCGGTGAAATGAGAAGTTATTGTGAGAAGCGTAAGAAGAGGTATCCACCCTTAGATGAACATTAGGATAAGATGCATCAGATCAATTCTCGTATCAAACGTGATTCATTGATGAGTTTGAGATTAAAAGTGATCAAGAGTCTATAACTCTTCTTACGCTTCTCATCTTAACTATTCTTCTCACGCGATCCTTCACCTATATATATGGCTTGAATATGTCTAATCCAATTTTTACCTTAATTGACGGTTCAACAGTTTGATGTATTGAGTTGTTTGTGAGATGATTTGAACGGATTAACAGTTTTTTGTATCGTCCAAGTTTCAACTTATAATTAAGGGGCTATTTGCCAGTTGCTAAATTGTTTGGTGCCGAATGATTAAGTGGTCAGATTCATTAAGAGACTCTTATGATATAGTGTTAAATGAAATATGTTTGTTTGATAATTGTTCATAATGAAATAATGGCGCTGAATGGTTAAGTGACGCCAAAGATACAAAATCATTCAGAGGGTTTTAGAACCATTAAGAGGCTGGGTTTTTTTTTTGGTCAAACAAGATTCACCTCTTAGTGATTCAGAGGTTGACTCTTAATGAAACCGTTAAGTGATAAATAAATAACCCTAACTTTCTTAAAGAGAGTTTTAAATCCGGGTTGACCCGACCGGTTCAACCGGTTGAACCGGGAACCGGTGAAGAGACCGAGTCAATTACAACCGGTTTTTTGGGAAATTACGGCCCGGATCGAACCGTCGGGTTTTTGATAGAACCGGTTGAACCGGTCTTATTGAACCGGTAATAACTCGGGTTGACCCGGTTAAAAAATCAATTTCGTATAACTTGATATAAAACTTGTTATGTGTATTTTTAATGTTTTAACTTGTGGACATTAAATTATTGGTTTTATATATATATATATATATATATGTATGTATGCAGGAAAATAAAAAATATATAGAATTTTTTGAAACCGGGTCAACCACCCGGTTGAACCGTGACCCGGTCACCACACCGGATCAACAAAAAAAACGGTTTTTAAAACATTGGTTTTAAATAAGATTATTTTATTTTTTCTTGTATTTTCTGTTAAAAAATTGAAACCATTGTAATGTCTTTTTCTACTATCGATACACTCCATGACAGACTACCCCAGTTCTTCTTCCCCAAGACCGTGACTCCGTCCGAGAGTCAGACTTTCTTTAACCGTGGACCACCTCCGGTGAACCCTCCTGTCTATCCTCTGTTGTGTTCGCAAAAACCCCAAACACGGTTACGCCGAAAAACCCGACTCAAATTGGTTTAAAAGCATGGCACCATTTGTCAAAGAGCTAGTGGAAATTGGGAAAATTTAGGGCAAATAGCAGCATGTACGAAGTAGCAGGAAGTTTGTCACTCATCGTTCTGGTCGAAAATCATGTTTGGGTTCTTTCAAATTTCATCATATATATATATATATATACTAGGCATATACCCGCGCGATGCAACGGAATGTAAGTAAATAACGAACAATTAATGCTACTTCCTTATAGACATGTTATCAACAATCAACCATGACCTATGAATTACAATTTATGAAACCCTAAACTCATAAAGATATTCAATAATTAGTTTATATTACAATTATTGACAAAAAAAATTATAATGATATAATTTATAATAAAAATGAAGCGTATTTTACGATTATGTATTTTTAATGTGCTAATAGTGGAAAAAAATAAAACGTATGGATAGAAAACAAATTAGTTCGTAGATATTCATGATATTTAATAGTACAGTTAAATTAAAAAATATTCAATATTAGGCTCGTTTTGAAGATATTGATGAGATAATTATAATAGTATACTTTGTAGAAAAAGAAACTTATTTTTTCATTGCATTTTTGTTCATATACGATTATTTTTGTTAATATGATAATGGTGTAAAATTAAAAATTAAAAAATAAGGGATATAAAATGAATTAAATAAGTAATTGTAAGGGTGACAAATGTAACATTATAAGGGTGATAAGTGTTATTGTATAAAAACTTAGGGTAATAAGTGTTATTGTATAAAAGTTTGTACAATAACCGTATTAGTTTTTTTATATAGTAGTAGAGATTTAATTCATAAATATTCATGATATTTAATAGTATGGTTAAATATAAAAATATTCAATATTGGGCTCGTTTTGAAGGTATTGACGAGACGATTATAATAGTATAATTTGTAAAAAAATAAACGAATTTTTTCATTGCATTTTTGTTTATATACGATTTATTTGTGTTAAAATAATAAGGGTGTAAAATGAAAAATAAAAAAACAAGGGATAGAAAATAAATTAGATAATTAATTGTAATGGTGATAAATGTAAAATTTAACTTTAATAGTTTTCCAAAAACCATTTTCCAATAACTACTTTTTTCAATAACCGTAATAGAATTTTAATATAATAGTATAGATATATAGAGAGAGAGGGAGGTTCAAGGAAAACCTAAAAAAAAAAACGAAAAACTGAAGAACACTCTGGTAGCACTTCATCTGAACGGTATGCACTACAGGTAAATTATGTTATTTTTTGATTTTTATAAACAAGTGCATTATGCACTTGCACATGTGCATGTTACAAATTACCTGTATGCACAGGTGCATACCGTCCAGATGAAGGGCTACCAAGGTGTTTTCTTCAGTTTTCTGTTTTTTTTTGAGGTTTTTCCAGGAACGTGACCCTATATATATATATATTATATGATATACAAGCTAAATGTTTTGTGAGAATCTAAACATTTTGCGAGAAGACGAGAAGTGCGATATCGTATATGATACACAATCTTAATCATATATGATTAAAAACATTCACATGTGTAATTATATATATACGATATTATACTTATCGTTTTCTCGCAAAATGTTTAACTTATCGCATTATCCTCCTCTCTCTATGTATATATATAGAAGTGAGAATGTAAGTTATATATATAGAAGTGAGAATGTAAGTTATGCTAAAAAGGGTAAGTTGAGTTAACGTTGAGAAGCGTGGGACGTGAATATTTTGAACCGTTGATCTCTTTTAATCTCAAACCCTCCCATGAATTGCGGCTTAAAAAAGAATTAATCTGGTTCATCTTGGTGCATCTCATCCTAATGTGTATCCATTTCTCATCCAACGGTTGATACCCACTTCTCACGGTTAACTCAACTTTTTATCGGAACCCGACCCTATATATATATATATATATAGAGAGAGAGAGAGAGAGAGAGGAAGGATAATGCGAGAAGTTAAACATTTTGCGAGAAGACGATAAGTATGATATCATATATACACGTCATGTGGGTGTGTTTAATGACTTAGGGTCTGTTTGTTAGCAGCTTAATGAGCTTAACGAGACTCACAACTTATTCAGTCAGCTATATATGACTGTTTGGTAGTGGCTTAATGATATAAAAAGTGGCTTATTCAGTAAGATTTTAAGGGGGAGCTTTATGCAGAAAGCCAAGTTTTTTCCAAACCAGTACATCCCATTAAAAAAACACGTTCCTTCCATCTATGAAAAAACTCTCTTAAATAAAAATCTTCTAAATCTATACAGACAGATTAATCCACACAGACAACTTTATCCATACAGAACTTAATGGAAAACCAACCAAACAGCCCCTTAATCATATATGATTAAACGTGTATATATTGTCAATGCAACATGTGTTTAATCATGTATGATTAAGCTTGTGTATCATATATGATTATACAATTCTAATCTTCTCGTAAAATGTTTAGATTCTCGTTTGAATATGTCCATATATATATATATATATATATGTGTGTGTGTTCGATTGAGATATTTTAATGGCAGATATGTTGAAAATCTACCGTCCACCGGAAAACGGGGAATGTAGGGGAAGAACGAGAAACGGGGTCTCTTTCGGGATAAAAATCAGACGTCCAAATTTCCATGGTTGCTCTATGTCCACGTAAAAACGATATCATTATTTTTATTTAATATAAATTTATCTAATATTTAATAACAAAAAAATGAATATAAAATAAGTATTAAATGATAAAATGACGCTTGGCTTAATGATATTTGTTTTTAGTGAAGTTAGCATGAGGGACAAAAACAGTAACAAATTATAAATCATATGACGAAAACTATTATTTCAAAACGGAGACGAAAATAACGATATTCAACAAGCCACATGGAATAGAAACGTAGTTTACTCCAAATTTCATATTACACACACTCGAAACCTTTTGGTCTCTTATTTCACATTGATTCGCGTAAAGGGTCATTATTAATGTAAACTAGACAAGTTATCTATATATCTCTCGAAAGACAAAAACTGATTGTTAATCGTAAGTGTCAATGCCAAGTTCAAGGGCATGCAAAAATCAATCCAGATCAACAAAACGAAGGAATCAAACCGAGAGTTCGGTTATCAATCAAATATGTTTTTAAAGCCCGGTTCAAAATAATTTAAAAATCTTTTTGGTTTTCAGTTTTAGTTTTTTTTTTCTTTAACGCTTGAGTTTCATCCGATCAAGACTGTGTTTAACAACCAGTTGATAAATCATTTGTTTACTGATAAACTAGCTATTAACCGATAAGCTAACATGGTTTATACAAAATACAAGAAGAGTTTGTTTGTTAGCAGCTTAACAAGCTTAATCAGACTTGTAACTGTTTGGTAGTGGCTTAATAATATAGAAAGTGACTTGAGTTTCATCTGATTAAGACTGGGTTTAAAGTTGATAAGTCCTTTGTTTACTAGCTATTAACCGATAAGCTGGCATGGTTTATACAAAATACAAGAATAGTCTGTTTGTTAGCAGGTTAACAAGTTTAATGAGACTTGTAACTGTTTGGTAGTGACTTAATAATATAGAAAGTGACTTATTCACCAAACTTCTAGCAGAGATCTTTATACAGAAAACCATGTTTTTTTTTCCCAAACATGCTCCTTTCAATTTAAATAACACATTTCTATGTCTATAAAAAAATCATTTCCCAAACATGCTCCTTTCAATTTAAATAACACATTTCTTTGTCTATAAAAAAATCATCCCAAACAAAAAGCGTTCACGATCAATAACATAATGATTAATCCAAGACATACAACTTCTATACAACACTTACGAGCTGTGTGATTGGTTTTCCATTAAAGTCTTATATATGAATAAAGTTGTCTATGGATTAATCTGTTTTTATAGATTGATAAAGTTTTTGTTTAAGAGGTTTTTTAATAGATGGAAGAAGTGTGTTTTTTAATCGAGAGAGAGAGACATTTTGGGAAAAAAAAACTTGATTTTTTGTATAAACTTGTTTATTGAATAAATCACTTACTATATCTTAAGCCACTAGAGGAAGGTTCAAAAGAACGCTAATTATTTAAAAAAAAACAAGAAACAACAAATCATGTACACAATCATATGTGATTTTATATTAACTTGGGAAAAACGGATCCGGGCGACTTTGGTCACGACCTAAAGTTGCGCACAAAGTCGCATGAATCATATATGATTTTCAGATTTTGTACGTGAATCATATATGATTTTGAAAGTACTCGGCTGTTCTCGTGTTTTCTTGGGAAAACCTCAAAAAAAAAACATAAAACTAAGGAATATCCTGGTAGTCATTTATCCGAACGGTATGCATTTATGCATAAAAATGAATTAAGTTGTTTTTTTTTTTTGTTTTTATGCACGTGTACGTTATGCATTTGTGCATATACACGTGTGCATGTTACATATTATTTGTATGTACAAATACATAACATCCAGATAAGGGTTATCAGAAATTCATAATGTTCTTTCAATTTTTTGTTTTTTTTAGATTTTCCTCGGAACCTGATGTAAACCACTATCAAAAGTGGTTCATCATATAAGTTACAAATGTCATTAAACTAGTTAAACTGTTTAACAAACAGAATCTTAAATAAGTTATCTCATGAAAATATTTGAATGAATATTGAAATAGGATTTCAAAATTTGGCCTTGAATGCTACTCCATTATATGGTCCATACGTTGCAGCATGTTCCGTACGGTCCACATTTCTTGATTTCTTATGACTCATTTGTTCATTTGCGATTAATTATCGAAAGAATTTTATTCTGAGTTTTTGTCCTCTAATCTGACACCGCATGTTGGTCGTTTTTATCGATTATTGTTCATCATCTTCATCAATTCATTGTTTATTGATTCCTTCATACTCATCATCTACAAAGTTTCCACTTCTACTACTGTGAGTTTTTCATTTTAATCATGTCGCAGAAGCGCCAGAAGCAGGATGATGTGAGTACTTCATTGCAGGAAGAACAGGAGCAACACTCGTTTTCTGATGCTGGTGGCAGTCGTAAACGTCCTTCATTCAGAAAGTAAGTTTGTCGAATCGAATCAAAACCCTTGGTTATCGACGATTTCAGTATGTTTTGAGTTTTTTGTGTTAGGTTCGTTGATGTTATTTGATTGAATCTGGTTTTGTGTGGCTGTGTTTGATTCATTTAGCGAAAATGATGTTTGATTGTTTACCTTAGGAGATTGAGAATGGTAATTGAGTTTAGAAGATTGATGTTTTAATTGTTTAGTTTAGAAGATTGGGAGAAAAGTAGTAATTGTTTTTGTGATTGTGGATGGAGGATGATTGCTTTGGGATTTCCTCCATTTGGCGCCAAAATCCAGTTTCTATCCATGGCTTGAGTCTATGCCCTTCCTCTATCTCTCTCAATCTATATATATATATATATATCACTCGACATTGTCGTAGACTTATCATCCGAGAAGAGTGAAGAGAGGAGTTTACGGATTTCACACACACATATATATATATATTTCATATTATGTCAACTGCAAGCAGCAACAGAAGGAAGACAAGTTATCACCATTGAATATGCATATACTTGGACTTCACCTATGGGTTTCCAATTTCCAAATCTACATGCATATATAATTTGAACATTGAGTGGGAATAGCATTGCAGGTTATGGGACTGGTGACACATATAATGGATGTGATTGTTTAAATAAATGCTAGCCCTTGGGCTCCTCGCAAGGCCCACTGGGATTTGTATGGCCATGGATAGTTTCATTCGAGATCATGATGGAGGACATAGCTTACGATCATCGGCTTTGGACTTTGATCATTCCACTAGGCATTTGATTAGGACATTGCACGATGATCCGAACACTTTGTCGCATCTCTTTGATACGAATACAATAACGATCATAGCGATCTCCTTTGGTACCTACTGGTACGTCAGCATCTGATTGGTCATGAACATCATAAGGGGTGCTGCTCTTCCCGAATCCCAACATACCCCTGTTTGGGATGGGTAGGCCCACCACTTCACTTTCACATCTTCAGTGTATTTTGGGATTACTTGAGGTGTGCACAAGCGGACCCTGACACCATGTGTGTAACAATAATGGGCTAATGTTGGCTTATGGTTGGGAACATGTGGCTAGGCACTTTGTAAAACTTTTAAGTTGTTAATTGGTACATATGGCTCAAATCATGTCAATAACTGGTATAAAGCTGTATGTTCTTCATTCAAAATGATTGTTGTTTAACGTGAGAACCGTTTTCCTATTGGATAATACTGTGTTTGCTTTTTCTGTTGATTTATACAGTGCAGTGCTGGAGGTGATGAAGTTCTGTACCATCCACAAGTATGTTGAGCCGGTCTTGGAGCCCTTGATCCGCAGAGTAGTATGTGAAAGTGTCTTATTCTCTTTATATTTACTGCAGATTTTTTAATACTATGCATAATTTATGGCACATTGTATTTGGCAGAGTGGCTTACATATGCATCAGCAAGATACTGCGTTTGATCTGTTTATACACTGGGATGTTTAATCCCATTTTTGGCGAAGTGTAGTAATATCTTTACTGGCCTAAAACATCGGACTAGAGCGCTTATGATGTGTAATGTAGTTAGGAAATAATACTAGAATCTAAACTCAAAAATAAATCTATATAAAAGGACATAAGTGTTTCTACAAAGCTTTTCTTAAAAGGATAAATCTTCAGTGTGAAGTTGAAGCATACAATTAATTCGTTCATTTATTCCAAGCAAGCAAAGGTAGAAGTTGAAGAAACAGTTTAGTCCCCTTTTGGTGTTTCAGTATTGCACCACTTCTGTTGACGGAAGTATTGGAATACAATTCAGTAGGTCAGCAGTGTGTTCTAGTTATTTGTTTTTGATTCTCCTTGCCTTCGGTTGTTTCTTTTTTGTTTTATCTCACGAGTGTAGCATTGGTGCTCCCGTCTTAAGGGATCTGCAATTGGATTTCCATGATTTTCTTGGAAGGCACGTGACAGAGACAACCGCATGGACACCTTGCACTCTTGTAGATTCTACTCATAGGACTTTACAAACAAAGGCCACCCCTGTAGTACCTAATTAAATCCATGTGCTTTATAGCTTTTGGTGGTCACATAATGTAAACTTCAGCGTTATTTCTATAGATTCCATCCAGTTGCATCCCAACAAGGCCTCCTTCCTGGAGACCACCTCGAAAGTCACTTCAAGGAGCCTCATAACAGAAAATATACAGAATCGTAATCATCTTGTATCATGAACATTATAAAGTGTTGTGCGTGTTAAAGGATACTATTGATATCCTAGAGCCTTGATTGATTCATCTCTTACTTCTCTTCTTGGTCCATTTTCAGTCTACCCCAACTATTTTTGAGACAAAGGCTTGTTCTTGTTTTTCTTTATATATAGGCAATTGTTTTTTAGATAAAGAAGTGATGTTTAATTTATATGATGTCTGGGTTTTGGCTTGTGAGGTTAGGTTCCACCACTTGTTGACTCATTTGGCATTAGCTTAGATGGACAATGTATCTTCTTCTGAGCTGAAGTTGGCATTAGCCTACATTTATCTCTTTATGATGGCAGGCCCTATGCAAGCAGATATTCAGGATTCTAAACCTTCCAGCTGATATGATGGCCGTCTTTCTCCTGTATATGATGGCCGTCTTCCAGCTGAATCAGCTTTTGGATCATATCTTCCAGTTTGAAATTTGGAGTATTGAAAAGATGCGAGGCATAGTTGTGGATTATATATGCAGTCTGGTTCAATATTTTTTGTTCGTTGTGTACTTCACTAAAGACCAACTGCTGCTTCCATCATCTGTGCTGATAACTTCTGCATGTTAAAATTTGATTTGATAATCTTTTTAATGGTTATTGGATGAATATATCGGGGGTGCAGGTGAGAGAGGAAGTTGAAGTGGCATTGGAAAAACATATGGCAAACATGAAGTGGTAAGGTGTATGACTCTGCATGACGAATACTACTTTACGTACGTGTGTAGATCACCTCTTATTAAGACCAACATATGCTTTCTACACAGGGGTTGCGAGAACGAGATAGAATCTTTTCTCCCACGAAGCTTACAATTACAGTTCTTAAGTTCTCTGTCTCTCCCAGTTTTTACTGGAACCCGTATTGAAGGAGGAGACTGCAATATGCTAAAAGTAGCATTAATCGATGCTCATACTGGGAAAACAGTTTCCAACGGGATTGAGTCATCAGCAAAAGTAGAGATAGTGGTTCTTGAGGGAGACTTCGATGATGATGTAGATGACAATTGGACACTTGAAGAGTTCAATGCGATGATTATTAGGGAGAGGCGAGGGAAGAAACCCCTTCTTTCTGGAAATACACTTTTAAATCTCAAAGAAGGCATAGGTCTAGTGGGTGATCTTTACTTCACAGATAATTCAAGCTGGACGAGGAGCCGTAGATTCAGGCTGGGAGCACGCGTTGTGGACAATTGTGATGGAATCAGAGTGAGAGAAGCAAAGTCAGAGGCTTTTGTTGTTAGAGATCATCGTGGGGAACGTAAGTGTATTTTATATTTGTTATTGGCAGAACTGGAGGTTATAAGTGGTGGTCATTTCGTGCCTATAACAAAAATTCATGACATAGTTGTAAACTTTTAATGGATTCACATAATTTTCTTGAGAAAGCTACTTTAGTTGACTACATCAGGTCTCCTGTTTTTGCTCATGATAATGTATTTAAGAAAAATGCTAGTTAGCTACTTCCACTTTCTTGTTTCTGCTAGTGATAATGTACTTTGTACAATCACGATATTGATTCAACTGTTTTCAGTTTACATCTGTGCTTCCACTTAGAGGGCGATCAGTGAGAATTACACATTTTAATTGACTTTGTCCAGATAGTCTCCTTGTCTTTCTTACTAGTCTTACTTTACTTGCATGTTTAAGATGCAATGTACATTAATTTCTACTTGTATTACATGTCTTACGTGCTTACACTGTCTGCTTACACACCTTTGAATCTTGTACACACCATCGAGTCTTATTCCACCCGTTATTTTTTCCGGTTACCTGTTATCTTACCTATCTTATTGCCTGCTTGCACATACCTCTGTTTCATACACAAGACTGGGGGTTTTGACGGAAACAACCTCTCAATCCAAGTGGTTGAGGCAAGTGTACGGTTCATCCTACCCCTCCCAGACCCTACTTTCGAGTGGGATATAATATACCCGGTTCGTTTGGTTCTAAACTTTTAATTGACTTAGTCCAACAATTGTAGTAAAATTAATGTTTGTTTTTATTTTTTTAGTATACAAGAAACATCACCCACCCTATCTGTCTGATGAGGTATGGAGACTGGAAAAAATCAGCAAGGACGGAGCTTTTCACAAGCGGTTGCACAAGGAAAATGTCAAAACAGTGAAAGATTTCTTAGTTCTTTTCTTCCTGGACCCAGAAGGGCTTCGACATGTAAGATGTTGCATCTCCTCAATACTATTGTGCTCATCTAAAGTTTTTTTCTGAAAGACCTGAGAAATCACATCCAGGGGGTGAAGCTTTTGTTGCCCGTCCATTGATGCAATGGCAGGGCAATACCAAGTTTCACCCACACCGGTGTGGTTTCTCAGGTCTTCTGATTGGTTCAGAGAAGTTCCAACCGAGTGAGAGCAGTTTGGTTTTCGGTTCTGGTCAGAACCAAACCAGGCAGGCAGGCACTGAACCGCTTACACTCATAAACACAAGGGTCGAATGCAAGCATGCTAATATGCTATTAGTTCAGAGCTTTGAATCACATAGGACCCTTTTGTTTCTTGATGCATAAATAATTTTTTGACTCCGCAGATCCTTGGCCCTGGTATGTCTACTAAAATGTGGGAAGTTGTGGTGGAGCATGCAACAAGATGTGTGATAGATGATAACAAGTTGTACTTGTATTGTCCTCAATCTCAGAAAAAGGATGGCGTTGTGTTTAATATCGTGGGACAAGTCCTTGGACTTCTTTCTGATTGCAAGTATGTTGTTTCCCACAAGCTCTCTGAAACCGAAAAGGTTAGCTTCTTAGACAACTGATGATCTCGTTCTGTCATATGTTTCTCTGCTCAATCCAACTCGAAAAAAATGCAAGTCCCCGTTGTGCGTTTGGTATGCAGACAGGACTAGGAGGGCGGAGTGAGGTAGACAGGTGAAAGAATTGTGTAAGGTTTTAGGGTTTTAATTTGATAAGGGCAGTTTAGTAAATTACCAATCTTGTCATTCTCCATGATTTTTGTTCCACCTATTTTGGTGGGGAAAATGCATTTTTATTACAATCTGGCATGTCCTGTCCTAGTCTTAATGTCTCACCAAACGTGGGACAACAAGTTTTTGTTCTGTCATGCCTTGTCCTGTCGGACGTAAAAAAAATCATCTGCCACTCAAAAATCAAATGCAGATCGAATAATCAAGTATTAGTCTCAAGAACTTAAGTTGTTTCCTTGCAAGCCTAAAGTTTGAAGAGACACTTATTGAGAAGGATTGAGTCATCTTCATGGATTTATGTAAAGTTCTTTTGATATTTTGTTTTTCATTTGCTTGCTTTTTGTCTTTCGAGTATAATCACCGAAATCTACTCTAATTTGTGTCTATAGATCGAAGCCCACAAGTTGGTGATATCTGCATTTCACCACTTGGACAAAGTTCTTTCTTACGACGATGAAGCTTCTCTTAGAACCGGTACTTGCTCTTTTACCGAAGATCTTTACCCCTCAGAGACCCGAATGATATCAGGAAATCCTGAAGCCAATAATTCCCTTCAGAAAGACCGATTTGATTACCCACAGATGAACACCCCATCCCTCTATTCAGTTGGCGATGTGAGTAGCTTGGGTGAATATGGCTTGAACCACATGGGCTCGATTGACGTTGGATTCGATCAGCCAATAGACTTCGAATGCCATGTGGATAACACCTTGATATGTGACCCTGGCTCATCGATGCATCTGCAGTATCTTGGTACTTCTTCTTCACCCGGTTATCTGCAGTGTGCGGTTGACAGGTTTTTGTTTCCCTGTTCGGGCATTGGCAAAGCTCAGAGGAGATGGAAGATTGTGTCGAGTGTCGTAAAATGGTTCTCGCTCATGTTGGAGATTCGAAAGGGAGATATATCATCAAATGCTCAAATGATGGATGAAGATGCCCGGTTTTAGAGAGACTGAAGTTCAAATCCATGGTTTCGTGCATATATACAGCAGGTAGTTTTTAGCATTTTCAAATCGTCATACTTGGCTTTCCTTTGCAAGCAAACTATTTATAATGTTAGATATGTGGTATCCCATAAGATTACTCTTTAAAAGAGCCATTAAGAAAAGAAATGAGGTTCCAACATATACCGAGAATAGGTTCAAGTCTAGTCGATGTGAGATTCCAACTCACCCCCTCCAACGGAGGTTAGACGGGTTCATAGTGTGAAGTCCCTTTCAGATGATAGATCTTGGCTTTGATACCATATTATATATATAGAACCTTATCAAATTATTACGTAAAATGGCCTTTGAGGAGAGAAGGGAGGTTCCAGGTCTAAGTCTTGTCAATGTAGGACTCCAACATAACATGCCCCTCCAATGGAGGCTAGACGGGTACAAATTGCCTCCGGGTGTCAAGTCCCTTTCAGATGGTAGACTTTAGCTCTGATACCATGTTCTACATTCTAGACCTTTTAGATGGTAAACCTTGTCTCTGATACCATTTTAGATACATTAGATTATTCTCTAAAAGAGCCCTCGATGAGAGAAGGAAAGTTCCAACCTATATTGAGGAGATTAGGTTTAAGCCCGGCCGATGTGGGACTTCAATAAGCCCACTCCAACAGAGGCTAGACGGGTACATATGCCCTAAAGTGTGGAGTCCCTTTTAAATAGCACACCTTAGGTCCGATATCATGTTAGATTTGTGGAACAAGAGAAAGTAGGTTCCAACAGTTATATTGGCCAAAGTAGAACGGTTTTTCTCATTTACCTTTACCCATAGCAAATTATAGTGTTGTTTATGGCATTTCATACGAGTGATGGTTAGAAGTTTTTTGGTACGATGCTTTAAAAATCTGACGTTGATTAAATTATGTATCAGGATTTTGTTGTTCTGAGGTTGGATTTGGGTCGAGTCCATGGTCCGGAACATTGACAATCCATGCTGGATTGTGTTGGTTGAATGGTTTGGTGGAACTCTTTGGCCAACTCTAATCACCCTACAACACGAGCAATTTGAGCTCGTGATCCACTTCGACGTTAGAGGTGACACCAATCGAAGAGAGTAAAAGTTAAACATGCGTGTACATATTCTAAGTGTCGAAAAGTTGTTTCTTTTTCATTTATGTTTACTTCTATTTATGTGTCGAATGCTATTTTGGAAATTCCGGACTCGAGGGTCCCTTTGGGTCAATTCTTTGGAACGTTGTTTTATAACGGATTAATTAATGGGTCATGTGATTTGTCGTTTCCGTTCAGGTGGTAGTAATCAAGAATTTGTGAAAAAGAGTTTAACCAAGTCGAGCCCTCCAACCACAAGGGTTGTGACGTATTGGTTAAGGCTCTGGGGGATGTGGACTCCATCTGCCCAGGGTTCGAATCCAGGCATACACAACAAGTGGTCACTGATGTTTAATCAGGGCTGATGTCTTACAATCATAATTTGTCAAGGAATTAGTCTAGGCATAGCCTAGGACACCCTCCCCCCCCCCCCCCCCCCAATTTATTGGGCCTTTCGATACAATCAAATAGAGAACTGATTTGCTCAACATTAATCTTCCGCCATAAGAGACCGTTATAGATTTGCAAACCAATATATTTATTTTTGAACTTCTTGATGATCGGATTCCAACCTTCAACCTTGTTCATGCATCTCCTAATTCAAATCGCAAGCTAAGTGGTAGCCTTCCCCAACCAATGTACGGAAGTTGGTGTGAATTCTTGCACTAGCTTCCATTCATCGAAATTTCAGATTATATATATATATTTTTTTCAATACAAATTATACAAATTTTCTATTTTTTAAAGACACATTTAGCCATTTTAAATAAATACATCGTCTTTTTTGGTTTATCACTTGTTAAGTAAAAAAAACCCGTCTTTTTATATGTGTTTTAAAACATACATTTTAATTATTTTATATATTTAAATACATATCTTTAAACATATTGAAAATGATATATGATATTATATAACATTTGTGAATAGTTTTCAACGATACAACTTTGTGTGGTAACTTGTAAAACCCGGAAATAAAAGTGTTTTTCTTTTTATTTACTTTTTTAATAATACATTAGTATTGATTTGTTTGATTTATAAAAAAAATATAAACCCAACTACAACAATAAGGTGGCGTTTGTTTTTTAAAAGGTCTGATGTCTAAAGTCTTATTTTATTTCTAATTAATAAGATGTGGTGCTGAAGTCTGAAATCTGAAGCAAAAAATTGTTTGTTTTTGTAACATTTAGAGATTTCTTGAGATAAATGAGAACATATGAACTGAGGCGGCGATTATATGTTTTAAGAAGTTAGGTCACCACTTCTTATTTCAGATATATTTAAGAGTTAAGGGGTTCTGAAAACTGAAAAATAAAAAAATAGTCTGAATGTGAAAAAGTTTGACCGATTCAAACTTAAGAGTCATTAAGAGTTTTTTTTTAAATATATAACAACCTCTAAATATAATAGGACGATGATATTATTTTCAATATCACGAGCACAATGGTCAATCCATATGCTTTAGGTGCCATAAGAATTGATCAGGATTACGAAATTTAAGCGTTGTTTCGTATTGTTCGATTTAATGAAAATATATATCCAACTACAACAATAAATATAAAAGGACAATAACGTCACTTTCAATATCAAAAGCACAATGGTCAATTCATATGCTTTAGGTACCATAAGAATCTGAACAGGATTATGAAATTGAAGTGTTATTTCGTAAGAAAATAGTCCTCTTCAAACAAATTTTGACCATACATTAAAATTAAGCAGTGTATAATAATATTATGTTTTTCCTATTTTAAAACTTGTATTTCATTTGATGGTGTATAAATTTGAGGGCTAGGATCATAAAACGATCCATATTGCTTATTACATTGTTGTTCTGCAAAAACTGAAATTAAATAAAAAACGTTAGAAATGAGCGTTTGATATTCGGTCAAAACTTGTGTCAAGGATGCTTGAATGGTGTATTTTTAATGCTTGAATTCATAATCTATAAATATGATTCAAATATTTATCACAAATATCATATGATAACACTTGTAAATTAAATTAAATGTGTGTGTTAGTACTGTATTTTTGTTTGTTTATATTAACATCATTCTACTTTCTAAATAATACATATAGTCATACACCGTAATTTAGACAAAATTTCAAATAATAAACTCTTCTTCAAAACAAATCCCTTTTTATAAATATTTAACACCAATTTTTTTTTAATTGGTGGATTATAATAAAATTTTGTTTCCCATCGATAATAATCATTTTTTAAGAGTTCTTCAAATTGGAAGAATTTCACGATCTCTCTCATGCTTTCTCCAGTTTGGAGAAAGTTTTGAAGAATCTCTTGGGGTACATCAGGTTCAGGGAAAACCTTAAAAAAATGGAAAATTGAATAACACTCTGATAGACATTCATTTGGACGGTTTGCACTTGTGTATACAAGTAATTTGTAACATGCACATGTGCATATTCACAGTGCATAAAAACCAAAAAAACAACATAATTTACCTGTATGCATAAGTGCATACCGTCCAGATGAAAGACTACCAGAATTTCTTCAGTTTTTTTGTTTTTTTTAGGTTTTCTCCTGAACCTCCATCTATTTACCTAAATCTCTATTTTCTCCATTTAGATAATATGTAGGAAATGTTCTTAGAGCATCTCCAGCAGATTTTTTAAAATGGATCAAATGAAATTTTATTCTCTGTATTTTGCTCCAAGAGATTTTCCATCTTATTTTTTATAATAGAGAAAAATGAAGTTTTGTTTTCTATATTGCTCCAACAAATTTCCTATATTGTTTTTTAAAATAGAGAAAATGGAGATATATATATATATATATATATGGTTTATTATACAACCTATCCTATTTGTATAATCATTGCAATCCAATCTCAACCGTCCATTTAATCTAGTAAATATGTGGTTTCATAAATATCTTGATTGTCTCATAATATAAAATGTTTATCATAATTAACGAACTCTAATCATCTTCCATAAATATCCAAATCATAATAAATGAACATTAATCATTTCCATAAAAATATCTCAATTGATTGAGTTGCATTGATTATACAAATGAGATAAGTTTCATTTGAAACGTTCTCTCTCTCTCTCTCTCTCTCTCTCTCTCTATATATATATATATATATATATATATATATATAGGGTGCGTTTCTTTTGCAACCCAAGCAATTTGTACAAACTATGCAAACCAATCTTAGCCGTTCATCAAGTCTAATGAATATATGATTTTATTATGTTTCCTAATTTAAAATCATGATTATAATGAATAAACTTAACATTTCCTAATTTAAAATCATGATTATAATGAATAAACTTAACATTTTTCATATATATCACAATCATTATTAATGAATCATAATCATTATCCATAAATATATCTATTGTTTTCTAATATAGTGGTTTGCATAGTTTGTACAAATTGTTTGGGTTACAAAAAAAACGCACCCTATATATATATATATAAATATATATATATGGAGAGAGATGGAGAGAGAGAAAAGTTCAACTGAAAACTCAATTTTTATTGTGCGTTTAAGAACAAATCTCAATCACTCCATCTTTTTTGATCCAACAACTCATATTAAATATAACTTTTAATTTTAAAATGTTTAGGGGTAAAAATGGAAGATAATTTAAACTCACGTCTACCATATTTGACCTTTTATTTTATTTTTTAATTAAATTTTTTTACCCAATTAAAGTTTAAAATTAATTATCTTACAAATTCCTAACATTTTAATCAAACAAATTACATAAAAAAACGAGAATTTCGTACTCTTCGATATGACATCTATCTCGATATATTTTTGTTGTTGTTTTAACCGTTTTTTACGTGAAATGCTATATATTTGTTATATTCATTATGAATATTTATGTACGTTTAAATTTGTATAACACCTCGACACCGTAAGTATGTAACACCCGGGTTTCCGGTGTCTTAATCTCTTGTTTATTTTGAGCCTAGGGTGTTATTAATTGGATGATTATCTTGATTTAATCTTTTAATCTTGTGCGGAAACCTTTATGTGATCAAGTCTGTGAGTCGAGAATCGAAATTCACCAAGTTGGAGGCCTCGGTACAGTGCCGACGATAGTGCTCGCGAATGTGACACCCTGTCACTATCGCGGGCACTTCCGTGTGGAGTGTACTGAGAAGTGGTGAAGGGCGGCGATAGTGCCCGCGATTGTGACACCCTGTCACTACCGCGGGGCACTATCGCGGAGTATGTACCGAGAGGGAGGGACTGCTCGCGACCTTGCCAATGATTGTGACAGATGTCACAGTCGTCGGACACTATAGCTGTTGGGGTCAGTTCATTTAAAACCCTAAAAGCCAATTTTCTACTTCACTTTTCAACTCAGAGCTCTCTTGGGTGCGATTTTGTAACACCCTCGAAAAAGAACAGAGCAACTAATTTAAAACTTCCAAATTATACAACAAAAATGATATAATCTATTTTACAATCATCACATGAGACACCTCAAAAGAATATTGGATTTAACTTTAACAACTAAAAGGTCAAGTCTCGCAGAAAGACTAATCAAAGTCGGGTGTTACTAAAACCCCAAAATATCAGTTGCTCTTATCAACGACTAACGCGGAAGACTTCATCAAGCTACTCACCCTTGCACAAACTCTTAGCACTCAACACTTCACCAAAACGCTAGAACCTCTTCCCCCATCCGGAACCTGATGCACATGCCGACAAATAAAAAGGTTAGGCTAACACCTAGTGAGTTCAAGAGTTTACAACATGAAATAAATATATTTGTTAAAGAGAAATAAAGTAGTTTAAATCACAGACTCTCTGACAGATTTACTTTAAATAACAAACAACACCATTTTTCAAAAGTACATCTTTAGAACAAAGAACCCAACATGAACCTTCTCTCGTAAAGATCACTTTAATCCCAAACACAACCAAAACGTGAATAGTAAGCAAAGCTCTTAATTTATAAAAATATGAAATAAAACTTTACTTCTCGAAATCCTTCAAACGTGGACGGGGCATAAAACACAACCCATAAATCTTAAGTAAACAATTCCCCATAAGTAAAACGTCACCGAAAACATGGATAATAAAATGACATAATAAAATACCCAAATAGCACCTTTCGGTGACGGGGGATACCCGATTCCATTGTACGTGACGGAACACAAAGTTAAACCACATAACTATGTTGTCGAACTACACCTCAGATCGTGACCGTATTGCCTGTTCTGCCGAGCTACACCTCCAGTCATGACTATATTTCAAGTCTCCATCACACCGTATCCCTTAGTGTCTGCTCTGCCGAGCTACACCTCAAGGATACGCGATCTTATTGCCTGTTCGGTCTCTAGGGAGTTTCATCCTCAGGGTGCCCACTTGACCCTTAGTGCCTACTCCCTATCAGTCAAGATAGGAACCTCAACTCCGTACTTGATAACACTCGATGTCTAACCCCCGTGCACAAGAATTAGAACATCAAACTCCAAACCCAAGGTCCCGGAGTACAACCCATAAAGGTTCCTCTCCGCAAAACAACCGGGACAAAACCAATGCCAACACGACATTATTTCCCAAGGTGAGAATCCCAAGAGTCCTCACCGATACATACAACTGACTTACGTGCCTATGGATCCAATGTAGCACTGTCAAAAATACATGACTCCAAATGAATGACTCACGCACTCAAAACATGTATTCTCCAAAATAAAATGCAATAAATGCAACTCACACCCCGAAGCTCCAATTAGGTTATTAAACCGGACAAAAGTCCCAAAGACCTGACAAAGTCAAAATCCGACATAAAGACCCAACAATTACATAAATCTCCATTGGGCACCAATATAAACATCAAAACACGCTTGACCAACATTTATGTAAATACTACGACTCAATAGTAAATAACCCAAAACTCCTCGTTGGTTGAAACAAACGTTTTCCAAATGAACTTATTCTCTTCGCGATACCCAAAATGACTCATAGTACCATGATATGAATTTTCCAACGGTTTATAAAATCGTATGCATCAAATGGACAAATATATAAAATGACATCCATTTATCTCTTACATCATCAAAGAAACATGTTAACATGATTCATTTATCAAAACGCCCAAAAACCTCAAAGATGCGCGTTACATAAGTTTATAAAGTTAAATATGCCCAAATAACCAAAACTTATCAGCAGTTAACAATTTAGTGTAAAACACAAACACTTTTAAAATAAGCATTTTGGCATGTACACCGTTTTCACAAATCAACTTGAACTCACCTCGCTATATTTAGGCTAAATTTAGATTTTCCCCCCAACTAGAGCTCCTTTGAAGAACACTTGGATTCTCAAGTCAAAACTTCCAAAAACCTAAATCCATAAATATTCAACCACAAATAAACATAATCAACCACAAAGAATCGTTTCCCAAACCATATACATGAATACCTCAACTAATACCGAAACCCTAACTTCCATAACTGAAAAGAATAGAAGATTACCTTAACATAAGCTTGAATCCACCAACCAAAACACTTATAGTTCACCAAAATGGTTACAAACCTCCAATCTATGAAAAGAAGCACAAAGGGTGGATGAAACCCTAGAAAACTTTGGTGAAGAAGATGAAGAGGGAGGGATGAGGAGCTTACCACCACAAAATACTCTTGTACACTCCAATAAACTTCCAATATCTTGCTAAATCCTTGAAGAGCTCTCAAAAACGATACTATGGCAACTTGAATCACAAAAAACGGAGTTGGAATGAAGAAGATATGAAGAAATGAAGTTTGGTGGCTGAAAATCGGTTTTTAGCTTTGTGACACCCCAAAATGGGGTAAATAAATAAATATGAAAAGAAAGAAAAAAATAAAAATAAAATAAAATGTATTTTTTTTTTTACCAAAAATGTGACGAAAAGTGCAAAAAGGGCCCAATCATGTCAATTGGTGAAAGTGAGGAGTGAATAAAGGAGTTTACATTTTAATCGGACTAAAAACGGAAGAAAATGTCATATTGGAGTGAAAAGTGTAACGTAGCCAAAGTATTGAAGACAGGGGGCTGAATGTAATTTTCTAAAAATTAAAGGTGTGTGTCAGGCATAAAAACCCTTATTATAGAGGGACCTGTCCTGTAACTAGGACAGATCTGTAATGTGAAAAGGATGGGACGATGGTGACTTTTGATGACTGTTTTTGGCCATATTATTCAACTAATATGCCAAGAGTTTTGACATAGAAATATATCCCACATATCAGTGAACAAAATCGTTCAAAAGAACTTCAAAAATAATGGAGTTTTGTGGGAGAAACCGGTGCTTGAAGTTCATGCTCGAGTTTCGGTTTTTCGACGATTCAAGGTATAACACTCAACGAAATCTCGTGATTTTCACGTCTTTGGATTCGTTTTTAAGTTCTTTATCTAACCCAAGTAGTCTCATAACTCATATCTACGTTTCAAGGTTTGATTTTTGTGTTCAAAGTTTATTAATTTCTGTTGGAACCAGTCAACAAAGAAGTGGGTCTTTATTTAGTGGGTCTTTATTTCCAGTTTGTTGCTAATAATCCCTAGTCTATAGGGAGTAGCTTAGGTTTGACATTTTCTTGGTAGTTGGAGTAATAGTCTCCAATTTTTCTGTTTCCAGTACTCTTTTCTGTTATTTCCTCCCTTATAAATTATGTTTGCTTTCAATGAAATGGACGAGAACTTTCACTGAAATTCCTGTGTTCAATACAAGTGTGTAAAGTTTTTCACATTTGGTATCAGAGCTTTCACAAGGGGCCTGATATTAAGACTTTGAGAGAGTAAGGAGTCTGCGTTCGAAGTGGTTCAAGACGATGGCAACGGGTAACGACAATTTCACAACGCCGTGTGTGCCCAAATTCGATGGAGACTATGATCACTGGAGCCTGATCATGGAGAATCTTTTGAGGTCAAAAGACTACTGGAGTGTGATCGAAAAAGGTGTTGGACAGCCAAACAAGGATGGAGCCCAGGGAACCGCTCAATAGAAAGAAATTGAAGAAGCAAAGATGAAGGATTTAAAGGCTAAGAATTACTTGTTCCAAGCCATAGACAAGTCGATACTCAAGACCATCACTCAAAAGGATTCAGCCAAGGATCTTTGGGATTCAATGAAGACAAAGTATCAGGTAAGTGCACGTGTGAAGCGAGCTCAACTACAAAGGTTACGGAGAACCTTTGAGACGTTAGAAATGAAGGTAGGGGAATCGATTTCAGACTACTTTGGGAGAGTTATGAATGTCAGCAATGACATGAGGAACTGTGGTGAGGATCTGGAAGATGTAAAAATTGTTGAAAAGATATTGCGTACGTTAACAGAAAACTTCAATTTCGTGGTCTGCTCCATTGAGGAATCTAAGGACATCGACCAGCTTTCAGTCGATGAACTTCAGAGCTCTCTTTTGGTGCATGAACTTAAGGTACGCAACAAAGAGATGGAAGAACAAGTCCTAAAGGTTAAACATGAGTACCGAGGAGGACGAGGAAGAGGCAGAAGCAACTACGGGAGAGGAGAGGGCGGTTATGGTTGAGGTCGAGGACGGTCCGGAACGTTTATTCGGTCCATGGTTGAATGTTATAGGTGCCATAAGTTAGGGCATTACCAATTTGAGTGCCCTGATACAGAACGAGGAGCAAACTATGCGGAACTCAACGAAGAGGAAGAGTTACTTTTGATGGCACAAGCAGACTTTGAAGATGCTGGAAAAGGAAGCATGTGGTTTCTCGACTCCGGTTGTTCCAACCACATGACAAGGAACCGAGAGTGGTTTGTATGTATGGATGAATCTTTCAGACACAGTGTGAAGCTAGGAGACAATCACCGACTAACTGCAATGGGGAAAGGAAACGTTCGATTCAAAGTTGATGGAATTGTGCACACAGTGACAGATGTGTATTATGTCCTGAAGTTGTCAACAAATCTATTAAGCATGGGACAATTACAAGAGAAAGGACTAGCCATTCTAATAAAGGGAGGGTATTGTAAAATATTTCACCCTGAGAGAGGCTTGATTTTTAATACAAGAATGACTGCAAATAGAATGTTTTTCATCACGGCCATTATGAAGCCGCTCGAAGCAACCTGTATGATTACAGAGAAAGTCAATACAGTTGAGCTCTGGCATTAACGTTTTGGCCATATGAATAACAAAAGTATTCGAATGATGCAAGAGAAGAAGTTTGTCACAGGGCTGCCAAAACTACAACCATCAACAGAAGTGTGTGAAGTATGCAACAAAGGTAAACAACATCGTGAGCCATTCCCTCAACAAAGCAAATTTCGAGCCCGTGATAAGTTGCAATTACTGGATGCGGATCTGTGTGGTCCGATATCACCTGCTTCTCACAGTGAGAAAAGGTATGTCTTCACTATTGTTGATGATTTTAGTAGAAAAATGTGGTCATATTTCTTGTGTGAAAAGGCAGAAACACTTGATATGTTTAAGTGTTTCAAGAAAATGAGTGAGAAAGAAGAAGGGAAGCCAATACGTTGTTTGAGGACCGATAGGGGTGGGGAGTTCAACTCTCTAGCATTCAAAGCATTTTGCAATGAAGAAGGGATTACGAGACAACTCACAGCATCATACACCCCTAAACAGAACGGGGTTGCGGAGAGAAGAAATCGAACAATAATGAATATGGTCCAATGTCTCCTCGCCGAGAAGGACATGCCAAAAACATTCTGGCCTGAAGCGGCAAATTGGGCCACTTACGTCCTAAACAGAAGCATGACAGCGGTTGTTTAAAACATGGTTCCCGAAGAAGTTTGGAGTGGAGTTAAACCAAATGTCGAGCATTTTCGTGTGTTTGGGTGTATAGCACACGTTCACGTTCCCCAACAGCGAAGAATCAAATTGGATAATAGAAGCAACAAATGCATCTTGCTCGGTGTCAGTGATGAGTCTAAAGCCTATAGGCTTTATGACCCTATCTCAAAGAAGGTCGTTATCAGTCGTGATGTCATCTTTGAAGAAAATAGAAAGTGGGACTGGAATGAAGTGAAAGACCAGATGCTGGATCTGGGGGAAGACAACTCAAGTAACAGCCAAGATGAAGAACCTGTTGATATTTCTCCTTCTTCACAGAAAACAAATGAAGGGGAAGACACACGTGGAGAAGAAAATGAAGTTGATGAAGATGAGCCCACTCGAAGAACAAGAAGGGGACCTGCATGGATGAGCAATTACGAGACCGGTGAGGGACTCTCCGAAGATGAACCAGATGCAGAAGCAAGTTATGCATATTTCACGCAGCTCAGAGACCCATCAACCTACACAGAAGCTGTCAAAGAAAAAAAATGGCGTGATGCTATGGAAATTGAAATACAGGCAATTGAGAAAAACGACACTTGGGAGCTGGTAGCACCACCCGCTGACAGCAAAATCATTGGCGTGAAGTGGATTTACAAGACGAAGTTAAAGGAAGATGGAAACGTCGATAAATGCAAAGCTAGATTGGTGGCCAGAGGTTACTCTCAAAGACAAGGATTCGATTACAATGAAGTGTTTGCACATGTGGTTCGTTGGGACACCATCAGAATTATGCTTGCAGTGGTTGCTCGAAATCGGTGGATAGTCAATCAGCTTGACGTTAAATCAGCATTCTTGTACGGAGAGCTCAATGAGAAGGTTTATGTCATGCAGCCGGAAGGGTACATTAAGCGTGGGAATGAAGATAAGGTATATCGCCTCAAGAAAGCTTTATACGGGCTGAAACAAGCTCCGCGAGCTTGGTATAGCAGGATAAAGGCTTATTTCGATCGGGAAGGTTTCCAAAGTTGCAGTCAAGATCACACCCTATTTGTCAAGCGACTCGGAGAAAAAATCTTGATGGTCAGTCTTTATGTTGATGATTTAATATATGCAGGAACTGATGTTAAAATGTGTGACGAATTTAAAGACTCTATGAAGAAAGAATTCGAAATGAGTGATTTGGGAAGAATGAAATACTTTCTTGGAGTCGAAGTACACCAAAGTTCAGCAGGGATTTTTCTAAGTCAGAAGAAATACGCAAAGGAAGTACTTGAAAGGTTTAAAATGTGGAACTGCAATTCTGTCAAGAATCCAATTGTCCCTGGAACAACACTCTCAAAGAACTCTGGAAGTAAGGAAGTCGATGCTACACTCTTTAAGAAACTTGTTGGCAGCCTGTTGTACTTGACGACCACTAGGCCCGATATCATGTACGTTGTATGCCTCGTCAGCAGATTCATGGCAAAACCTCTAGAAGAGCACCTACAAGTTGCAAAAAGAGTCTTGAGGTATGTAAAAGGAACTTTGGACTTTGGGATTATGTATAAAGCAGATGATGTAAGTGGACTGAAGGTTTATACGGATAGCAATTATGCTCGTGATATTGATGATAGAAGAAGCACATCTGGATATGTGTTTCTGTTAAGTGGTGCAACTGTATGTTGGAGCTCGAGAAAGCAACCCATTGTTACCCTAAGCTCTACCGAAGCTGAATATGTTGCGGCTGCATCATGTGCATGTCAAAGCTTATGGGTGAAAGAAATTCTCGAGCAATTGAAGTACTCCCAAGGAAAGTGTATCGAAATCTTATGCGACAACAACTCTTCAATCAAGCTCTCAAAGAATCCGGTTATGCATCGAAGAACGAAGCATATTGACGTCCGATTTCACTTCTTACGTGACCTGACCAATCAAGAGGTGGTGAAGCTGTCATTTTGTGGAACAGATGATCAGATAGCGGATGTCATGACCAAACCTGTGAAGCTTGAAACCTTTGTTAAGATGCGTGGATTATTGGGCGTACAACAGCATGAAGTATAAACTGGATACTTCTATGAAGTATTTCCAGTTTAGGGGAAGATTTGTTGGAACCAGTCAACAAAGAAGTGGGTCTTTATTTAGTGGGTCTTTATTTCCAGTTTGTTGCTAATAATCCCTAGTCTATAGGGAGTAGCTTAGGTTTGACATTTTCTTGGTAGTTGGAGTAGTAGTCTCCTATTTTTCTGTTTCCAGTACTCTTTTCTGTTATTTCCTCCCTTATAAATTCTGTTTGCTTTCAATGAAATGGACGAGAACTTTCACTGAAATTCCTGTGTTCAATACAAGTGTGTAAAGTTTTTCACAATTTCCGGTTTAGAAATCGAATCTTTGAACTCACGATACGAGTTCGTTTCTTAATCATTTTACGTCATTCTTGGCTCATTTGTTGAGGATAAATATTACCAATAATTTTGTAAAGAAAAAAACGAAAGAAAAAGGTGGAAAAACTAGGCCGAACAGTCTCAAAAACCCGCTGACGGACGAGTTTGAGCAGCGCCGACGTGAGGCTGAATTTTGGTGCCGGCTAGGGTGTCGTTGGGCTACTCACGGCCTAACTCAGGAAAGAAAACAAAAATAAAAGGTTTGGGCTTCAGACCTTCAACTCCAATATAATTAAAAAAGAAAGAAATGGGCCCATTAACGTTTTTGATTTAGAATAAGATTATAAGTAACATGTTGGACTCCTTTGATTTTTAGCCCAATATTACAAATTCCAACATTTAAATTATTTTGAGACTTAAATTGGTTTAGAAATGATTATTTGGATGATGATGATTAATTAATTTAGTTTCTAAATTAATTAATAAGTTAATTTAAATTGTTTTTTTATTTAATATATTAATCGATTTTAGAATATTACTTAATTATTTATTTATTTCCTAATGAGGTATTGGTAAGACTATTTAATTTAGTTTTAAGTGACGGATCTAAAGTGTCATATTTTGGTTAAATGTTATTGTGTCGCTTTAATACAGGAACATATGATTCTTATAATTATTAAAAGGATAAACCGACATTAAAAGTCGTTACCGAGCGTATCACTACGAGATCTATTAAATTATTTTGGTGATTTATTAATGGGTTAAAGCGTCGTAATTTGAATTAAATATTTATTGTGACGCTTTAATTTATAGATGGATTTATAAGATTATAAAATGATTATTTTGACGTTTTGGGACGTCATCGAGTTTTATATTTGGGGTTTGACTAAAGTTAGTCGAGGTTGACCGTGTTGACCAATGATTGACTTTTTCCTCGTTTGACCCACAAGTATTTTGATGGTGAGATCAAATGGAGATAATTGAGTTATTAGGAGACCCGATTTTTGGAGTTTGACTTTAGGTCGAGTCGGGTGATCATAGTTGACTTTTGGAGAAAATAAGCCATCAATTGGATATGCTGGTATGAAATATGTAGGTTTTCAGATGAGAGCTATCAGTAGCCGATCTACACGTGATCAGGTGAGTCTTCATGAGACTTACACTGGGATGCATACATACGTACAAATTTATTTTCAACATTATATGATTTATATGGTGATGCGTATTTATGCATGATGTTTCAGTTTACATACATGATGCAATATATTTTTATATGTATGTTATTTATGATCAGTTGCATGCTATGTGTTTATTTTGTTTTCAAATAACTCTAGCATGCTATTTCATACGCAACTTTTACGGACGGTTTCAATGGGTGGGCATTTGACTATTAAGTCACGGACAAGTGGCACGACCCAGTCAAGTGGGTGATCTAACAGAATAGAAAGTTTAACCCAGGGCGTGTCAGTGGCAAAATGACCCTTAACCGACGAGACAGTCTATGATATCTCTTTTCTTTCAGCGCTGCATGTTTTCATAAAATGCATACTATTTGATACAATGTTTTGAAGTTGATATGTATGATGTGAAATTATTATTTTTATTCACGCAAACCATGAACTCACTGAGCTTTATAAGCTGACTATAGTATGCATCTCAGGGACAGAAGGTTTCAGGTTGAACAAGGGAAATGGGACACGTATAGAGACTCGTCTAGTCCATCTAAGTTCAACATTTATGTTCAGACATATATGATAGATAAATTTGTAACGCAATCCGGTATGGGACGGGTTAGCATTAAAGTTACATATTTATTATTTTAAAGTCTTCCGCTGTAAATGGTTTAAACAGTTTTAATTTAGCTGATAGTTTGGAGTATTTTGGAGAATTGTTTTAGATTACGTAACACTTTTCAAGGCCAAAATATGGGTGTTACAAGCTCGACCAGTGGATTTCGCGGGTTATGCCGCGACCTTAAGTCGCGGCATAAGTCGCCCGTTACCCCTAAGTCGCGACATACATCCTAAGTCGCGGCGTAAGTCGCAAGATGCACTGCTCGCCCGGATTTCTTCTCGTTCATTGTTTTGGCCATAACTTATTCGTTATAGCTCCGATTTTGCTCCGGAAAGAACCGTTGGACTCGTAATTGAATCCTTCATCCATTTAGACTATAAAATCTAGGATTTAAGTCCAAAATCATATATCTTATTTTTCCCTTTAAAGCTATTGATTTCAGTATTAACTTGAAATGATGTTTTTCGAAATTCGGGGTGTTACAGATTTTGAGAAGACAAAAGGTAGGCTTTCTCCCTCTTCATTCAATTCTCCTTTGAGGAAGATAATGAGATCATTTATGTGGATGACATAGGTGGTTGGCATTGATTATGAGACTTCAAGGGGTAAAGATTCAAGTCACCTCATCTCCTCTTGAGTTCTCACCACCTAGGGTTTGTATACAACTTTTCAAGGTGAGTTTTCTACCATTTGATTCTTACATAAATATTATGGTTTAGGTGTTATTACTCTCAACTATGTCTTATAACTATACATAGGAGTTTGTTGGGTTAGATTTAATCATGAGTTTTGGGGATAAGGGTGTTTTATGGCCTACATATGAATGTTTGAGGAATGTGTGTTAAAACTAAGATTAATGATCTTCTACACTCGTTCACTTATTTAGTAACCAACTCTTGTTCCATGGGATTTTGGTAAAAGCAAAGTGGAATTAGGGTTTGGTGGGATTTATGTCTTGAGTAATAAATGGAAACCTTGACTTTTGAAAAAGGGATTTATGGTATATTTGTTGATGAGTTGTGTTTACCAAGTTCCCTAAATAGAGGAGTTGAGACCTTATATATGTGATTTGGTTTTCAAGACTTCCATACGTGATTAATAATGATTGTGTTAACATGTTTTTGGTATTTAGTCTTAGTGCAATGGATCCATATGCACGGTGTTCCTATGTCTCGTTTTGGACATTAGATTCACCACTTTGGCACGGAATAGGCATCGGGTCACCATGATAAGTAAGTTTTTGACCTATACGGTCGGGCAACGTCTCATGGACAGTAAAATGTAATTCCCTTGTGCTAGAGTTCCCGTTTTGGAACTCTCAAGAATAGACCTAGTGTAACACCCTAAAATAGGGATAACAAAAATCCGAAAAACGGACATGAGGTATGCTAAAATTGTCATAGCAAGAGCCTCCCAAAAATGGGGAATATATAAATAAATAACCTGTTTAATCACAATTGTAATTTAACGGACAGTAAACAACAACCAACTAATCTAATTTCTACATCTAGAAAAGAGATTACAAAAAGGGTTGTCGTCTATAGACCCAAACAGTCTATATCCAAAAGTATAACGCGTCCATGTGCAATTCCCCAAGCTCTCACCCCAAATCAACTAAACCTGCTTAAAACCGCCGCCGCTAGAACCTGAGATACACATCGACACCAAACAAGTGTTAGAGCAAAAAGCCTAGTGAGTTGAACAATAATAAGCATGCATGAACAAATACAATTCTTATCAGCAGTTAACCGGTGTTCAACATATGTGGAGTCATTAGGGGAGACCCAAAACACCAATCAAGTCCCACCCAATAATCGATATACCTTGATGCCCTTAACAAGGAACACCTCAAAGGCCCGACCCACCTGAAGACTATCGCTAAGAAAATTCCCCGAGTGGCGGAGGTCTAGGCACATACCATCACGGTGGCGCCCAAGACTACATTCTCCTAGTGTACTGACTTGGTTCGTCCACATAACATATATAAGGGGTCCTTTAGATATATTTCAATCCACAAAATCAATACCAGATACGGGTATAATATTACCACCTTATCCTCATGATGTCTAACAAAAGACCCAATGTAAATCATGCTCATCATGCATATGAACATATCACCAAATTGGTGTTCCAACTAGAATCATCATAACACCATATATGCATATATTTAACATATCAAGGTATTCACATTATGTATTTATGAGACAATCCCAAACAATAATACACATAACCATAATCAATGCAAATCACCCATAAATATACATCTTCCAACTATTTTCATGAAGAAACCCCCAAACATTTGCACATATAGCGATAAAGTATCAAATAGAAGATTATGATGTGTATCTAGTTTTAACAAAGGTTTAGTAAACTCACTATCTAGGTTTTGGACCCAAAACCTATAAAAGATGAAAACCCTAGATAATGCCCAAAGGAGACTTGATGAAGGAGAGGAGTAGCTTGATGATGATCTTCAATAAATACACTTGGTTGAGGCTTGGAGAGCAATAAATCACCCCAACAACCCAAAACCCTAGAAATTTATGGATGTAGGTGAAGAAGACCTAAAAATCGCCCAAAGAATATGCTCTCCCGTTTTTGATGATAAAATGTGATAAATGAGGGTTGAAAAGGGTTTTAAGTCAAAGAGGACTGCCCCCCGCGGGCGACAATGCCCCAACGACAATGCCCATGGAATTGTCGCGTGTCATAATCGCGAACATCCCCGAGGTCTCGGTACGTTCCTCGCGACATTGACACCGCGACATTGACAGTGTCATAGTCGCATGTCATAGTCGCCACACACACACACCCTACGGTACACTCCCCGCGACCTTGACACGGCGACAATGACCATGTCATAGTCGCGCCACACCCCAAACGTCCCGAATTTTGACCTTATTCGATAATTAACGCGAGATTTGAACAATTAAAGATGGTAAGCCAGATTATACGACATTTCAACATAACAACTATCATAAAACGCATACAAAGACTCATATACTCACATAGGTACATTTAATGCATTCAAAGGGAATAAATACTTACCTTGAGAATTTCCGGGTGTTACACCTAGAGGGGTTGACTTGATGTTTTCAAGCAATAGACTTAGAAGAGTTGAGCTCATTATGTGATTGGTGTTATTTGTACCATATTTAATCACTAATGGTTTATTTGATCTATTGATTTAGCTCACGGCTATACCAACCGCGTGACTTCAAATGGATTAATGTATTATTCATCCTGAATGTTGTATTATTCATCATGAATACCGTATTATTCATCATAAATAGTGAATGAACGTTCACATTTGTTATTCATACGGAATGGGGACACCCGAGGACGTGCGTGCATATTCATATTGAATATAACACATATATAGAATTTCACGTAAAAAACGGTTAAAACGAAAAAAAATCTATATCGAGATAGATGTCATATCGAAGAGCACGAAATTCTCGTTTTTTTGATGTAATTTGTTTGATTAAAATATTAGTAATTTTTAAGATAATTTATTTTAAAGTTTAAGGGGGTAAAAACTTTTAATTAAAAAAATCAAACAATATAGGCGCTGATTCAAATTTCCAATTTTGTTCTTAATATATTCTCAATTAACCTTATTATGTATTAACCATTGATTAGTTTTCTAAGTTTTGATCAATGGATAAGATTTGTTCTTATGTGCACGATGAAAGATGAATTTTCATTTGAACTCACCCCTATAGGCATGAAATCATGTGAGAAGTGCCATTTTTTATGATAAGTACTTTTAAACCGTTGATCACTTTTAATCAAATACTTTTCCATGAATTGCGACTTAAAAGAGAATTAATTCGGTGCATCTCGGTTCATCTTATCTCGATGCATTTCATCATGATGTTCGTCAATTTCTCATCCAACGGTTGATAACCACTTCTCACGTTTCTCACCAAATTTGGTATTTTTCACTGAAACGCAGCCCCTCTCTCTCTCTCTCTCTATATATATATATATATATATATATATATATATATATATATTTGGACGATAATCAAATGAAAACCAAAAAAAGGTTGAGAACCGTGAAAACCGATCTAAACCATTAATTAATTTTAATCTATGGTCATTAAAGGCAATGCAATTTTGAAATGAACTAGAGATCAAACAACTTTTAATTTAAACCACATGATCAAAACCAAATTACGGCTTAGATCGGTTCTCACGGTTCTCAATCTTTTTTTGGTTCTCACATGATTTAACCCCTAAATATATATATATATATATATATATATATATATATATATATATATTGCTTTAACTGATTTTCTACCTCATTCTTTAAAAATATATCCTAAAAAACTCTAAATATAAATAATTCTCTAAAATTCTCTAGTAAGGAGAAAGAATTGTTATTTTATTTCCAATAAGATTGAGTTATTAGTTTTTTATATATATTTTTTAAAAAATACATTAAGATAATAAAATTATAGAATATTCTAAATAATATTGTTAATATTAAAATATCTAAAATAAAGAGAATGGACTTTTTCTCTATAATTTTTATTTTCTGATTCTTTATTTTTAAAGAAGTTATAGATAATCCATTAAAAATGTTGAATTACATTATTTTGAAAAAAGAAAAAATCTTTTTCTATTAAAAAAATATTTTTAATTAAAAACAGAAAATTTATTTAAAAAAATATTGGAAATAAAAAGAAGAGATGATGGACACGTGTAGAATAGAGATTATTTGGAATAAGAAAAATGAAGGACAGGTGTAGGGTCTAGATTATTTATTTAAGTGAGCATCAGAAGAAATCATAACAACATTAATGGTGTTGTATCGATAGATATAAAAAGCAACTCCAACATTGACACTAAATAAAACATCAAAACCATCAAATTGGGTTAGGCATGGAAATGGGGCGGGGATGGGGCGGGGACCTCAATCCCCATCCCCGTCCCCAATCCCTCATCTTCATCCCCGTCCCCATCCCCATCCCCGCCGGGGAATATGATCACATCCCCATCCCCATCCCCAACGGGGAACGGGGATCCCCATCGGGAAAACGGGGATTTTCTTTTCCGTTTATGTAAGCTATTTAGATCAAATATATGAGACACTGCACATGTTTAAACATCACATATTTCCAATAAACCTAAAATCGAAAGAAATTTAATTTAGTATAAAAAAATCACAACATCATATAATAATTAATACCTTAAAACCAAAAGAAATTCAACCGAATTCGGAAAAAAAAAACTTAACTTCACACGTTCCAAAAGATATCGAGTAATATTCAAAACCATATCGAGTAAATGTATTTTGATTGACATCCAAAATACATACTAACATCCAAAAAATAACAATTTTGTATTATAAACCTAATTAGGAAATAGGAAATTATGAATTACCGATTTAGTTTAAATAAATAATATCTATTAAATATTAATTAAAATATATAACGGGGGCGGGGAGTGCGATACCCGTCCCCGTCCCCATCCCCGCTTTGAGACAAACGGGGATCCCCGTCCCCATCCCCATCCCCGGTTTAGCGGGGAATCCCCATCCCCGATCGGGGCGGGTGGACCGGGTTCCCCGACGGGTCGGGCCTCATTTCCATGCCTAAATTGGGTGGGTCATCGATACCAAAAAAACTTAACTCTAACCATCCTTAAAAAAAAACACTAAATTTATGGACCCCATATTAAAATAATATATTTTTATTTACTATTATACTTTATTTTTAATAACCATAATTATAATTTGTAAATACATATTATAAATAATAAATAATCAGTAATTAATTTATTTCAAATCAAGACTTATTAAATAAAAACGATAATTTTTTAATTAATATTACATTAAAATAAAATTACATTAATTTAAATAACATAAATTAAAAATATAATTAAATAATACTAATTCTTCGAGCTAGCATACTCGTCCCACAAATGATCAATTAATGCATATCGAAGTTCAAAGTGAGCGTCTTTATCTTTGATATGTATGGACAAGAATCTGGAGAAGGAGTTCAAGACCAGGCCGGAGGATCTCAAAACGTGGAAGAAAATTGACGCTTTAATTTATGTTTATCTAGTGTTATATGTTTAACTATGTTATGGTTTTTATAATGTTAAATTTCTTTGTCTTATTTAAAATTTAATTCAACATATAATATATATCTATATCTATACTATACTATAAAGCACGAATAAAAAACTCTTAAATACAAATTATTAGGCATAAAGTACCATCATTTTATGCAAGATTTTAAAAATCTCTTAATTTACAAGTATCAAAGCACAAGATACATATTATTACTGCAGACTTATAACACCTACCAATTTGGTATGTGTAGAACCTTCCTTTTATGCAGACATTTCCATGTATCACTATTAATTAATATATTATATTAATTAATATAATTTTATTTTAATTATATTATTAAATATGTAATTGATTATTTTTTTTAGATGTCATTAAAACATATAAGATAATCATTGAATTATAACAAAATACTTACTTTTTTAATATAAAAACATTATATTATTAAGCCTAAATTAAACAAATTTATAAAAAAAAAACATTATCACATATTGAATATTACTTTAAATACATATTATCAAATGAATATTATTTTAAAATAAATGAAAAAAATAATAATTAAATACACATTGGTGCGCCATGTTGATTTGGCGGTCAAAACTGACACGGCAAATATGCCGTGCGAAATTTCCAGCCGGCAAAAAAAAATCATATTTACCGGTCGGTTGGAGCGAGGTTTCCGGCAAAAAAGGGTTTCTAGCGGATGCTTGGAGATAAGGGGAGGGAAAACAAAGGTCGACCTTTTCAATTTCCAGGAAGCATCATCGAAATTGCAGAATTTACGCGTGCAAACGAACATCCGATTTCAATATAAATAACTTCGAGTCACTGTAATCGCAATCAATTTCAGCATCAAATCCCTAGATTTTCTCGTTGTAATCACCACAATCCAACTTCCTACTTGAATAGATTCAAATGCGTCAATCACAGATTTGCAGTTCTCAAAACGTCGGAGTATCAAAAACCTGCAATTTTGGGGATGATGATGACGATGATATGCTAATGAGATTCTCTCCTCTCAGAGAGTTGAGATTCTACCTTTTTTCTTTATGATTTTCAACTAGATTCTGCTTTTTCCAAGTTTGGATCGTTTTGTTGAGCTTATACCAACTCTGTATATGTTTTTTTTTTTTTTTGCAGAGACGAACTGAAGGAGATGCTGAGCCGTATTCCACTGGATATGCGGCGTAAATTCGACCGATGGATTCGAATAGTTGTGAGTGTATTTACATTTTGAGTAGAGTATCGGAATTGCTATGCACGAATCTATGTGTGTGTATGTACATGTGTTCGTTTGCATGAACAGGAAATTATTCAGTACAGCCGAAAATTTTAATTTTAAAACTTCATTAATCGGTAAGATCTGGTGGTTGAACATGAAGTTTTTCATACGACGTGATTTTTTTTTTCTTTCCGGTTTGAGTCTCTCTGTATGGGACTCCTGCAGTCCTGATCTTATTCAATACAAGTGACGGAGCATAATTCTAGAGGGAAAATCATCAAAAATTTGGATGACAATTCAATTCGATCATTGATTACAGTCTAACTATATGCTTATGATACAGTACTTGCTGTTAATTTACAAAACAAGCTGCTCTTCATAAAGGGGAGAAGACCAGATCCTTGTTTTGAGTGGGATATACTGGTTTGGTTTGGTTTACTGTACTTGCTGTTGTTGTTAATGATTATCCTGTGAATGTCATGTCTTGTTCTTAATTTTTGTTTAATCTCTTATTACCCAAGAACGTTATTCGACTAGTTAATAACGGATATCAGATGTAATCGAGATGCCTTTATGTGACTTGTTATCCTATATGTTGAATTTAACATGACATATGAGTTGATGCCATTTCTATTTGATCCACTTAATCTTGATGATAGAATCTCTCTCTCTCTCTCTCTCTAGAATCTCTACATATATATTGATAAATGTTATATATTTACATATGTTGTGATATATTGTGATTGTACTTTGTCCCTTTCTTGTAGATATGTAGGTGTAGGGTGTAGATTTTTTGGATCATAAATATCACTAAACGTCAGGAGGCTTGGGTTATAGTCCACATCGTTTGTTAAAAACAGAATTTATGTAAGCTTAAGAATATCTTGATGCCACGTGTCAAGAACCGTGCACAACTCTGGTAACATGTTTTACTTATGAAACTTTGATCTAATCACACAGGTGTCATGTTCATTTTTCTGTTCAACTATAGTTTCTTTGCTTTATTTCTCAGATCTATTTGACCCATCACTCACCCACCCGCACATAGACCTGAATCGTAAAGATCATTAAAGGCCAGGATGGTTATGTTAGAAGTAGATTTCCTGTGAGGAGGTGCTTGAGAGACTTGGACCTCATTGAGGAGATGAGAGCCATTTCTTTATGATAGTTCCCCCAATCTTGGCAGCCCTTGCAGCTCAGCAAGTTCTGTTTTAAGGTACTTCAAGTATGACTTTGTTGTGAGTTTTGGAATTCATACTACTCTATGTTTTACTTTAAATATATTATATGTAAAATTCATTTCTGAAGTTGTCTTGTAAATGGTCATAAACGATTTTATTGAAACATGGAACATAGTTTTAATGCTGGTCCAAGGGCCCTGAAAAGGTAGGTTCACCACTTATGATTTCAGTTTCTCCTTGCTGTATAATGGTTTTATGAGTTTCTGTAATTCATCCTACTCAGAATCATTTTGTGTTTGTCCTCAGAGATCATGATTTTACATGTTGGTACTTGTAAACTAAGCATTGATGTACGTGCATGAACATATTTATTCTGCATTAGAGTTTTAGGCATAGAAAATTCGACCATCAAAATATGTATCCAGGTATAGTGTAACCTTTAGCTTTGAAACTATATGGATACTTCAACATATTTGCCCGAAGAAATCAGCTTATGCTTTCAGGCCATTACTGTTTTTTCTCTTGGAAATGAAGCCAGGGACATGTCAATTGATAATACGATGTCTAAATCAGAAAAAAGAAAACCCAAACAAATTGGAAAAACCATACTGTAAACTGTTGTGTTCAGACAGAAAAGGATAAGACAAAGGTATTCCTAAGTCCTAACTGTAAAAAGTAACTTCCTTTTTGTGGTCAAGCCGTTGGATATGTGTAGTTTTGCTTCGACGGATGGTCCAAATCAGGATCCGTATCGGACAAGTTGTATTCTCTGCATATTAGTTTCATTGATCCTTCATGTATTTCATGGGTAATGCTTATTCTTGCTTCATGCATCCCAGATCAATGCAGAGCGACAAAAATTACTGTCCCAGAAAGAGAAATTTGGCTTGGATCTCCCGTCGAGCATGGCATGGTAAGGAATAGAAGTGCATCCATAGAAAGTGGTAGATGTTGTTGATAACTACAACCCTAACTTTTGAACTGAAATTGGTTGATGTGAATTATTGACATTGTTGAAAAAGAACTAATAGCTTCCTTCAAATCTACAACAAAATTTTAGATAATAGAATGTCAATTATAAATAGAAAGGTCTACATCAGTTCTGAAATTTAAAAGATTTTACCTTAAAAGTCAAAGCATACTTCTTTATGCTTTGAGTGGAGTATATGGTATCTTACACATTACATTTTCTATTAGGAACTTTGATTACACAGCAAGTACTTCAGGATCACAACCTTGGCAACTGCAGTTCTCAAATGGAATCTCGGCACCAATTTGTACAGGAACGGCTATTGAAGGAGAAGACTCTAAATCCTTCATAGTAGCTTTGGTTGATGCGACAGGGAAGACTGTGAGTACCGGGCCTGGAGCTGCAGCAACAGTTGAAATAGTCGTTCTCGAGGGAGATTGTAGTGATCATGAAGCAGAGAATTGGAGTTCTGACGAATTTAACAATAAGATCATCCATGATTGGAACGGAATGAAAGTGCTTCAAGGGAATACTTTCCTGAACCTGAAAGGAGGTATTGGTTCTATAGATAAGATTTCATTTACACACAATAAAACCTGGAAGAATAAAAGGAACTGCAGGCTGGGTGCAAGGCCTGTGAATGCTGTTTTTGCCAAAGAAGCAAAAACGGAATCTTTTCTCGTTAGAGACAAGCGCAAGCGCTGTAAGTACCTCTATTTCATTAGAGCTTGCTTCATCTTTTTCAATATGGAACTTGTTTTCTTATGTAGGTAAATGCGAATTATTTCATACATTTGAAGAAAGTGGAGTTGTTATGATTAAATACCAACATTTTCATGCCAAAACTTCATATTAGATTTTAAATTTTCTGATTTTTGACCAAACTAGACTAAAGAAAAGCAATCGGTATCTTAATAGTTTTTTTTAAGATCACTGGAAGAAGTTTTATATTGTAGTTGGTGCCTCTTTGTCTTCTTGCATGGTAACATGTGTAACATCCCGGGCTAACCGTACTAGATATTGTCTGCTTTGTCCACAAACCTGGACTCACTGTTTTAAAACGCGTCTGGTATAGGAGGTATCCAGTCCCTTATAAGGCCACTTTCATTCCCCTACCCAACCAATGTAGTAACTTACAATCCACCCCCCTTGGGAGCCCAACGTCCTCGCTGTTCCCGGCTTTGATATCATCTGTAACATCCCGGGCTAACTGTACCAGATATTGTTTGCTTTGTCCAAAACCTGGACTCATGGTTTTAAAACGCGTCTGGTAGAAGAGGTATCCAGTCCCTTATAAGGCCACTTTCGTTCCCCTCTCCAACCAATGTAGGATCTTACAACATGTGACACTAACGTCTACATAATACTGTTAAATAATAAAATTGACCGATAAATATGGCCTTGGATGTATGAGTAATTTTATTATCAATGAGAATTGTTCTACAGATGACGAGAAGCATCATATCCCTTCTCTAGATGACGATGTATGGCGATTATATAAGATTGGCAAGAAAGGCACTTTGACGAAAAGTTTGACACAGGCAAAAATCAGAACAGTGGGAGATTTTATTGAACGTCTATTTCTAAACCGTCAGTGTCTCGAGGAGGTATTGGTTGCTTGCCAGTCTTATTATTGTATACTTCTTTTCTTTTTATAGGATGATCTACTGTTCCACCTTTATACCACCCCCGTTTCATGGTATTTTCTCCATCTTTTTGCTGCTCAACTTATCAAATGCTTTTGGCTGTTAAACTTGATAAAAAGGCACTCACTAACAGCTCATCATGGAATATGGATGTTAAACAACATTATGAAGAGTGTGTTTTCTTTTACTTTATTCGAACTGCCTTAGACAACAGAGCGGGTCTAGCTGAAAAAGTCTAGTTGATACTTTAAAATCCAACTACAGTTGCAATATGAGACATTTGAAGAAGTTTATATCTATATGTTTACTGTGCCTTGCCTTACTTTTAAGCATTGTTCTAAAAAACTCGCAGCACTGCCGCCATGACGAGCCGTGGCACAAGGCTTGTGTCTCACGTCACGTTAAACTTGTGTCACGCCATGGCCTAATAGGCAGTTTTCTTAATGTGATATTTGATTTTTCTTTACGTTTTTAGTGTCTTATTTGCTAGTTTTAATATATAACCTAATTTAGCTTGCTTATTACTATTGACTTATTGAGTAACAATACAAAACATATGTTTTTATATATAATATTATATATGAATTAGAAATTTGACGCCATAAGTCACGCCTTGAAAACGCCATGGCTTCGCCGTGACTCCTAAGGCTTGAGGCTTGACCTCACTGCCACGCCACGACTCACGCCATTTAGAACCTTGGTTTTAAGATGGCTCCAAATTGGCCCTTATTATGTCATAGCTGCAAACAAACTTTAAATGTGTTCTTTCACATTATTAAGCATTATTTGCACAACTTCATTGAATATCTTAAAGCTCACCAGTCATCTAGGCTAAAATCAACATCAGAAGGGACTTCCTTAGCTAAGGGCCGTTTCCATTGTTCTGTTTTCGGTTCATCCACTGAAGGCACCTAGTTCTAGACTGCTAGCAAATCTTACTGTTAGTGATTAAATCTTATTAGAAGTGATATAATCTTTGGCCATTTATGAGAAAAACACACTTAAACAAAGAGCCAAAGGGCACCTAGCTATCCACATTGCCATATTTTATGGTGTGTTGTTTACAAATACTGATGTAGACGTCAAACTGAAATTCTATTTTTTCTATAGTAGATAAGCCATGCATTCTGCTATATCTCGGTGTGGAAAGTACCATATTCTTTGTTGAGATAAATGTATACGTATAACATTACAGTATTTATATGTTGGTGGATATTTTTAGATATTTGATCGCCCAAAGCATGCAAAAAGTTTGGAGACTGCCGTGAAGCATGCTTTAACATGTCCTGATAAACTGAAGTATTGTTCTAGTTATGAGCAAAAACCTGAGGTTGTTTTCAATCTCTCGGGTGAAGTATTCGGATTGTACCTGCACGGCCAGTTTCTTTCTAGAAATATATTCTCCGAGACCCAAAAGGCATGCTTCCCATCTAAACACTAGAATCATATTTATTTATAATTCTTGTTGCCTTCAATGACCTCTATAGTCGATACATGGTAGCAGGAAGACGCCAAGAAGTTGGTAATTTCTGCATTTAAGAATTGGGGGGATGTAGTACCTGTTGATGAGGACCAATTTGTTGCAGATTGTTCTAATCCTGCTGTCCATGGACTTGCAAAAACTGAAATTGTTACTCCATGCATTAACACACAAGCAACTACCTGCGACAAGAGCATATCTTGGGATGGCGTTGACTTGGTCATTAATGAAAGTTCTTTATTTGGTAACACACTTTCTGATGAGCAACATCTAGACCCACAATTCCTATCTGAATCTTTAAGGCAACGGTATATTGAGATTCATGGTGGGTTCGAGAGTGTTTGCACTTCCAATGGACATGAACCAGAGCATGTTCTTGGATTGGTTGGTACTAAGACTGCTAAAAATATAAGGTTTTGTAGAAGATGGAGGATGCTGGTTTGGGTCGTAACCTTCACAAGATCCTTGCCAAAAAGAAGTATGGATAATATTCACGCTCACAAGAAACCAAGATTATCGTAGTGAGCTGTGTGAAACAGAATCTACGTTAGTAGTGTGCAGTAGTAGTAGATTTCCTAGAGTTTGAATAGACGATATATCGATGGCTAGTTTATATTTTTTTGTAGTTCCCTTCTTTGAAGCTCCATCCTTCTTAACTATGTAGGTAGGCCAAAAAAGTAGAATGAAGAAGGAAGTCATTAAGTTATGTTTGAAATAGTTTATTACGAGTTTCGTAAGTTTTAATATGTTTGTGATTGAATATGTGGGGTAAAAGACATTTAGGCCCCTTGATCTCTAACCCTAGATCTTGTTCTACTATGGAAACTTGTTTGTTTATGTTGCTCATGTATCATCCGTATATCTACCAAATAGGGTGATGGGAAGTGAGGGAGATTTAAGAGTTACTATAGTTGGTAACTTGGTTGATCACAATAGCAGTGACAGAGTATGTGGCCTTAGCATTTGGCTTGAATATGAAATTTAGATACCAAATTGAATGGGTGTGGTGTTCTTGCCTTTATGAATTTTGTAGGCTTAGCATTTGGCTTGAATATAAAGTTTAGAGGGAAAAATGTCGCGAAGTTGGCGTTTCTTGCCGTAACAACTATATGGCCTTAGCATTTGTCTTGAGTTCAAAGTTTAGAGGCCAAATGCAATGAGGTTAGTGGTCTTGCCACCACGATATTTTTTCTATGGAAGGGTATCCCAGGCTATGCGCAGACTAATCCTGACAAATTGCGACTCCGTGGCCACAGTTGTTGTGGACACCTAGAATCGAACCCGGGGTAGATGGGATATATTCTACTACATCCCCCTGGATCTCAACTATTATGCCACAACCCTTGTGGTTATCCTTCATGAATTTTGTAGGCTTAGCATCTTGCTTGAATATAAATTTTAGAGGTCAAAATGTCGTGGAGTTGGTGTTCTTGCCTTAATGAACTGTGTGGCTTTAGCATTTGGTTTGGATGTAAATAGAATGTACTTTCATTCAGTTCTTATTTTTAATAACATGTGTTCAAAAGACACACATGTAAGGGTTTATAGTTTAAGAATGTCTATGTAAGGGTTTGTAGTTTGAAAAAGTCTATTTTGGGAATGTAATTTGAAGAATAAGTCAGATTTCACTTACGCCATGTTAGTGGCACGTCAATGTTGGGTACTAAAATAGATAGTTTAAACTATAGTCCTTAATACAGAGCTTTTGAAAGATGGTTCCCAAAATAGGAGCGTGACCAAAGTATGTTCCATTTCCATGTATTTTGCCCATTACAAAGGCTATGTTTGGCAAAGTAACTGAAAAGCTAGTTGTTGGCTGTTAAACTAGTTGTTAGCCAAAGTAAGATGGCTGAAAAACTAGTCATGTTTGGTAAAAACTAGCACATAAGCTAAAAAAAAGGGCATACGCCACCCTTTGGAGCGCCCTGACTGTACCAGTCCCACAATCATCATAAGGGAGGTAAGTCGCACAGATCCCAACCGACAAAGGACTAGTCGGTAAGCTAGATGATAATGTAAAATTACCACCGTTCTAAAAAACTCGCTCACACCCGCCATGGCACCAAGGCTTGTGTGTCACGCCACGTTAATGTGCAGTTATCGTAATGAGATATTTGATTTTTCTTTATGTTTTTAATGCCTTATTTGCAAGTTTTTAATATATAACCTAGTTTAACTTGTTTATTACTATTGGCTCATTGAGTAACACTGAAAAAACATACGTTTTTATATATAATATTACATATGAACTAGAAATTTGACGCCATAAGTCACGCCTTGAAAACATGATGGCTTCGTCATGGCTCCTAAGGCTTAAGGATTGGCCTCCCCGCCACGTCACGCCTCACACCATTTAGAACCTTGAAAATTACCTAAAAGGACTCGTTGAAAAATTAATTGGAAAAATATAAGGGGCATATCGGAAAAACATGGAAAAAGGTCCATGGAGCTTATTGAAAAGTAGCAGTTCAAAAAGGTAGTTTATGGGCAACCAAACGAGACTATTTCAATAATCTCAAAAAATTAGCTTGCTTATGGTTGCCAAGCATGGCCAAAACATGACTCCCATCTAAATATCAAGGTACATAACACTTGAGAATCCTAAGAACTCTAGAGATAGCTAACTTGGCATCTATGGGGCATAAAGGTGCCCAAATCTCACCTGAACTAGGTGACTCATGACATAAAAGGAGAAAAGAACTTGCATCACAAGACCAAAAACACCTCTTCCAGTAGCATACCTGATACAAAAACTCTCAATTCATTAACATCCGAAGTTAAGAAAATTTCTATGTTCTACATCAATGGCTCATTATATCAAGAGAGTTTTAAAGAATCCTACGTGATACTAGGAAATCTTGGAATAAACCAAACGAGTCTAGTATATCTCATCTGAAGGTGGGGTCTGGATAGGGTACGCATATCTGACCTCTATCCAACAAAGTAGGAAATCTTAGAATATATTGGAGAGCTCTAGCAGGCTCCAACCAGGCATTTATGGGGAATTACCGCAATGGGTCTCCAAACCTTACCTGAATCAGGTCACCCACGATATAAGGGAAAGAGAACTTAAACATGTAGTACTAGAGAAATGTAAATCAAACACACAAATATGCTTTGTTACGATCATATCTATTGAAATGTCTTAGGCTGCAAAATGTCCTGATCATTTTGCTTTTCAATAGCATATCCAATTGTTACACGCATTGATCATTTTTTTGACTTTTATCTCCCAAACTTGTATATTTTCCGACAATATACACAACATTCTTCCTCACTTTTGCCTTTTCTGCTCTTTCCAGGAAGAACCAGAAAGAAAGAAGAAAGAATCCTGAAGAAGAAAAATCCGGCACCAACTGTCCCTAGTTTCAAGGAGGTATGTTCACAAGCTGGGTGTCTTCACGGAAACTGTTAATCTACTTTTTGGGGTGGAGGTCAGGTATGTGTACATCTTGCCCTCTAGGCCCACCTTCAGATGGGACATATTGTGTTTGTTTGGTTTGGTATGCTCTAAAGCCTTCGGCTGATATGCCTACCCTTCACAACGTAAAATTGGGTAAACCCTTTGTACAGTTTTTGTGAATTGGCAAATTTGGTGCATTGTGCAGCGGTTAATGCACAAGGTACAACTCGTTACAGCACATTTGAGCGCTGGCAGACGACCTTACTCTAAACTCGGAAACCTTTCCTGCGTTAAACTGGATGATTTCGACCTGTTAGAGCTGCAAATGAACATCAAGCCTTTATATAGCATTCAATTCAAGCTTGTGAACCATTCTTGAGTCTTTTTCCGAGTTTATGGAACCGGTTTATTTTGCAGGCAAAGTTGAACATCAAAATTGCCAGCAATTGATGCATACAAAAGTTTATCATCTACAAATGTAGCTTGTTAGTAATTGTTAGAGGTCTCTTTCACACTTTTCAAGTCTATGCATGGCATGGACCGAGAATCTTACCGATAAGAGGCATAACATAAACCAATAATCTTATCTGGTAATTGAGGAAAAAGACTCTTACCCAGTAAGTGTTAAGAGGTTTACCAACAATCCATTTTGGTGGCCGAGAATGTTACCTAATAAGTAAGTGAGGGTGATGTTTCTTGCATCGGGTAAGCGTTTTTACTTGGTAAATGAGAAAAAGACTCTTACCCGGTAAGCCGTTACCGGGTTTTAGACGCTTACCTAGTACCAACAATCCATTTTGATGGCTAAGAATGTTATCTAATAAGTAAGTGAGTGATGTTTTTTGCCAGTAAGTTTTTATTCGGTAAGCGTTTGGTAAATGACCCCAGGGATAAATGTTGGTTCGTTGGGCATGTGTTGTTCCTCTTTTTTTCATCTTCTTGATAATTATTTGATGTATGTGTTTAGGAAGTGATTATTATTAATACGAGAATTATGATTTCAAAATCTGAGTGAAAAATAAAAACAAAATCAATATTATGAAATAATTAATTTATTAATGAATTTTCGGTTTTTTTATTCATGTGAATTTGCTCAAGTTCACGTCAACAACACGGTTACAAACTTGAGGAACTTCAACTAAGCACATGACACTTTTTTTTAAGTTTAATTCATTCCTATACCAATTTAAGAGTTAAAATATAATGTATTTTAGATTAGTTTTATGTTTTAAGATTAATTTTTTTTACAAGGTTGTAATATGTTTATCTATATCTATACTATATTATAAAACAGGGATAAAAAACTCTTAAATACAAATTATTAGGCATAAGGTACCATCATTTTATGTAAGATTTTAAAATTCTCCTAATTTACAAGTATCAAAACACAAGATACATATTACTACTACAGGCTTCTAACACCCACCAATTTGATATGTACGGGGCCTTCTTTTTATGCAGACTTTTTCATGTATCACTATTAATTAATATATTATATTACTATAAATTTGTTTTAATTATATTATTAAATATGTAATTAGTTATTTTTTTTATATGTCATTAAAATATATAAGATAATCATTGAATTATAACAAAATACTTAATTTTTTTATATAAAAAACATTATATTATTAAGCCTAAATTAAACAAATTTATAAAAAAAAACATTATCACTTTCTCAAAAACATCCAAAATCGTACTGTAAATCGACAAAAAAACAAAAAATAAAATGAAACATTAAAATCGTGATGTATCTCGTTGCATTGTGCGAGTACGTTTCTAGTTTCTTTATAAAGTTTTAATGTGTTTTCTTAATGCAATTACATTTACATTTACAAATGGCAAGTCATACATTTTTCTTCTTCATAATTGACCTTACAAAACGTATTGGGTATTTATGTAATTGATATCAAAAGTTTAATATCTAGCCTTTTCTACTTACGAAATGCTTAAATCATAAAAAGAAGTTAAAAGATAATATAAGATTCGTAAATTTAAAGAGATGATAAGGACCAGGGGAGGACCTATGTAAGTCCAAGAGGACGGGCTCTTGTACAACCGTTCAACTTATTTTCGCAAGTAGGATTTTGTTAAGTATTAAAGGTGCATTCGCTAAACTTTAAAGAGCGCTATAGGATGCTAGAAAATATAAGGAATATGAAGCAAAAAAACCCAAAAAAGTATCTCGAAATCAATCAAAAAAGTTTCTCAAAAACAACTAAAAAACCCAAAAAACTCCATCAAAATCCACCAATTTTTTAAAAAATCCTTCGAAATCAACCAAGAAACTTTAAAATCCCTCGAAAAGGTGAGATTCGGTTAAAAACACATTGGATTACTTTACGGGTCTTTAATCCACCTTAAAGGTGCCCCCGTTTGACAAAAATCATGGGTCCATCTCCTATAAAGGTTTGTTTAATAAGACATTTAAAAAGTACTACCTATTAAACAGTAAATAGAATCACATATTTATGTATCTAAAGAATACGAAAGCTTAAGAATTGTATATTTCTATACCATCACACCAAACTCTCTCGTGGTTTCTCTTTTTTAAATACAGTTATATGTGTTATACTCGTGTACTTGTAATATGTCTTTAAAAAATATGTAGTAAAAACGTATTTGTATTTTGTAAAACATACTTTAAAATGCACATTTAGTGGTCCATGGCTTAAAATTGTTTGTCTAAAAGTAATTTTAAAAGTTTATAGTTTAAATAATGTTTATTTTGAAAAATATATGTTCAAAAATACATCAATATTTACCTATGTCATATAATGCTAAAATTAACAAAATTTTAATCTTATATCTTCAAATTATGTTTTGAGTAAAACTACAAACTTGGTCCTGGTGGTTTGCTAAAAATAACATTTTTCATCATTGCAGTTTTGAAATTATAAGTTGGCCATCCTATTTTACAAACACGTCTAGATTTGGTTCCTTTTTCTAATGTCCATAAAAAAATTCTATTAAATGGGCCTTTTCGTCCTTTTTACTGATTTTTTTAATCTTTTACCCAATCAAATTTAATTTTGGTGCTTGTGATTTTTAATTGGGTAAAAGACAAAAAAAGAAAATGACAATCATTTAACTGAATTTTTTTAAAATCGTTAAAAATTGACCAAATCCAGACGTTTTTCAAACTATGTTAGCCATTTATGTAGTTTCACAACTGTAGAGACGAAAATTGATATTTTTTAATGAACTATAAGGACCAAATTTATAATTTACTCTTATGTTTTATAAAACTAGAAGCATATCCGCACAATGCAGCGAGATACATCACGATTTTAATGTTTCATTTTATTTTTTTGTCTATTTATAGTACGATTTTGGATGGTTTTGAGAAAGTGATAATGTTTTTTTTATAAATCTGTTTAATTTAGGCTTAATAATATAATGTTTTTTTATATAAAAAGATTAAGTATTTTGTTAGAATTCAATGATTATCTTATATATTTTAATGACATCTAGAAAAAATAATCAATTACATATTTAATAATATAATTAATACAAAATTATAATAATATAATATATTAATTAATAGTGATACATGAAAAGATCTGTATAAAAGGAAGAACCTGCACATACTAAATTGGTGGATGTTAGAAGTCTGCACTAGTAATATGTATCGTGTGCTTTGATACTTGTAAATTAAGAGATTTTTAAAATCTTGCATAAAATGATGGTACCTTGTACCTAATAATTTGTATTTAAGAGTTTTTTATCATGCTTTATAATATAGTATATATATAGATAAAGATATAGATATAGATAAGAAATCGGATAAGAACAAAACCATTAAAAATGGTAACGTGGGGTGCAAGACGTTACTAACGACGTTAAACCGTTAAAAAACATTATTTGAATAAGGTATCTTTATAGAGAAAAAAGTGCTTCAACTTTAACGACTTTCATAAATCATAACCTCCACATAACTGCTTCTAACGAACCCTAAAACCCCTTTCTTCTCACCTCATTTTAACAACACTTTTTTTCAGAGCTTGGTGTGGTGATGGCGTCCGCAACGCGGTGTGGTGGGCCACGTCCTGATTTCGTCGTTAAAAGTCGAGTTAAGAGCGAAGCGGCTGCAGGAACAGTTTACCAACACGCACACACACATATTCTCAGCTTCAGCAAAATCGAAAATGGTGGAGGTTAATCAGCAGTTTGAAGATGATAGTTATGGATCAGGAGGAAGCAGAAGTGAAATTGATGAAATCGCTAGGGTTAATGATTCGAAAGAGTAAGTGAATTTGTGTTTTTTTACCTAATTGTAAATATTGTTTTCGATGCTTATCAATTACTCTGAGATTAGTTACATGAGACTGTATAATTTGTTCGTGAATTGATGATTGTTCACATCGTTGTTTTAATAGCGTTGAAATGGAGCGAGCGATCTGCATATACAAGGAGATTATAAGGCCTATGCTTCGTGCAGATGTAATTCTCTCTCTCTAATTTATGTGTGTGAGCGTTTATATGATTTCGATCGTTTATATGATTTCGATCGTTTATTTCTGATTGTATGTTTGGTTCTAGTATCGTGATTATTAATTTCATTGTTAAGTGGTTATTTTGCTTTTATGTGCCTAAATCTGAGCTCGAGTTTATTGATTTTAACCGGTGAATAAGTGATTAATTTGTCTTGTAAGAAAACCTCAAGTTTAAGATGGAGCTGAGATCTCTTATTTTGTGAATGAGTGGTTATTTGCTTTCTCTCTCAAGGTCTTGATTTGAAGTATGTTAAACCAACTGCTGTCTTTCCATATGTAGCTACTTCCTACCACCTAGAATTACATGCCTTTTTTTCTTATGCTCTTCCTTTCTTCATTTGTCTCGATTCTGTTGTCTATTGTGTTATTGGGGATTCATCGATTGGAAGTTTCTTGTTTTAGTTTATCTTGCAATTATTTTGTCACCCAACCCTTGTCCTTAAATAGGCTCACATCTGCTTATTTTGTCTGTACTCTATCTCAGTGTATGTGCCTTCTTATTTGGTTTCGATGATTCTTTCTTATGTAAGCTTCTCTGTCAGCATAACTATGACCCCATGGGTACTAATCTTACAGAGGTCTAGAGTTTTATTCAGCTACATCTAGTAATGCTGCAGATCGTCATATATAGGGTACGATGAGTAATGCTTATTTTTTTCTTTATGTATCCCAGATCAACGAGGAGCAACAAAATTTTCTGGTCCTGATGGTAGAGAAATTTGGCTTGGATATCTTGACCAGCATGACATGGTAAGGGATAAAATTAACATTTCATAGAAAGTGGTAGATGTTGTTGATAACTACAACCCTTGGAATTGAAGGGATTTGGATTTGGAATATTTGATGTTTTTGGTTTGTAGGATTTGGAATGGAATTGAATTTCCTTCTTTATAAATAACCTATAAAATTAATTAAATTACTTTTTTATTAATTGATTATTACAAAATAAGTGTTTTTAACATATTTTAAAATTTTATTACAAACAAATCCTAAGAAATCCGGTGAAATTTGAACCATCCCCGTGGGATTTCAAAATCCTATGTTTGTGGGATTTCAGTGAATTCCCGGGATTTCAAATCCTGGAAATCTTTCGAACTAAACATGGGATCGGAATTGAATTCAATTCCAAACCCATCCAATCCTGCAAACCAGACAGGTTCTAACTTTCTAACTTAAATTGGTGATAAGAATCATTAACATTGTTAAAAAGAATTCATAACTTCCTTCAAATCTACAACAGAATTGTGGATAATAATGTCAATGTTAAATAGACAGGACCACTGTCAGTTCTGAAATTAAAAAGTAATAGATTTTACCTTAAAAGTCAAAGCATACTTCTTATGCTTTGGGTGGATGGAGTATCTGATAGCTTACACATCACATTTTATCAGGAACTTTGATTACACGGCAAGTACATCGGGATCACAAGCTTTGCAACTGCAGTTCTTAAATGGAATCTTCACACCAGTTACTACAGGAATGGATATTAAAGGAGAAGACCATAAACCCTTCATAGTAGCTTTGGTTGATGGGACAGGGAAGATTGTGAGTACTGGGGCTGAAGCTGCAGCAAAAGTTGAAATAGTTGTTCTCGAGGGAGACTGTAATGATGGTGAAGCAGAGAATTGGAGTTCTGATGAATTTAACAATAAGATCATCCGTGATTGGAATGGAAAGAAAGTGCTTCAAGGAAATACTTTCTTGAACCTAAAAGAAGGTATTGGTTATGTAGATAAGATTTCATTTACACACAATTCAACCTGGAAGAAGAAAAGGAACTGCAGGCTGGGTGCAAGGTCTATGAGTGCTGTTTTTGCCAAAGAAGCAAAAACAGAATCCTTTCTCATTGGGGACAAGCGTAAGCTTTGTAAGTACCTCTTTTTCATTAGAGCTTGCGTTGCCTTTTTCAATATGGAAAATTCTTTCTTTTGTAGGTAAATGTGAATTACTTTATACATTTGAAGGAAGTGGAGCTGTTATGATTAAATACTAACATTTCATGCCAAAAATTCATATTACATTTTAGTTTTTGTGACCTTTGACCAAACTAGATTAAAGAAAAGCAATTTGTATTTTAATAGTTCTTTTTAAGACCACTGGAAAGTCTATGCAATTTGTAAAACCAGTGTTTATATTCCAGGAGCTGTTGCAAAGATCGATGGTCTTAGAAGTTTCAGCCTTTCAGGTTTAAGGTTCTTGTTTACGTCTAAATAACCGAATAATATATGCAGAGATTGTTGCCTAGCCAATCTTTCCTTCTTAGTTCCTGCTTATGCTGGAGAAAATCGGGTTATGGTCTTTTCTCTTCATGTTTCGAGCATAATTTGTTTGCAAAGTTGCACGAAGTCCACAAAGAAAAACCTTTTGTAGCCCCTGTTTTCAGAGATTATATAGCAAAGCTGGTCATTCATGTCAACTACTCCCTCAGTCCCAAAATAAATTTGTCCACAATGAAAATAGCACACAGTTTTAGAAATGTGTAATTATTACACTTTTTAAATAACTAATTGACACTTTACCCTTGATAATAGAGACCGGAAATTTCTCCGTCTCATAATTAAGGGTAGAAGGGGAAAGTGGAAACCTACTTTTGAAAGTGGACACTTATTTTGAGACAAACTAAAGATAGAAATGTGGCACTTAATTTGGGACGGAGGGAGTATATGGTGAAGTTGGTACGGTTGCCTAGTTTATGTTTTGGTTGCTAAATCATGAATCCAAGTCTATTATCTAGTTAACTTCATGTTGGGTGATTGGGTCTTACTCACATTCGGTTTCCTAAGATACACCGAGTTTCTCACACTAGCATCAATCATTTTTTTTCTGGGTTAATGAGTAAACACCTTACTATCATAGCTTCTGTTTTTCACTTTGCAGTGTACAATAAGCACCCAACTCCATCCTTGTCTGACGAGCTTTGGCGATTAAACATGATTTCCAGACGTAGTGATTGCTTTAATCGTATGAGTGAAGCAAACATAAAAACTGTGATGGACTTCCTTACTCTCCATGCTATAAATCCGAATAGGCTCAAAGATGTAATTATTTTACTTGTTTTTTCAATTACTTTCTTTCCCAGCTCATGCTTGTTCTAAAGCAAAAGCCTGCTATGAGTATCAGCAACAGGCGTTGCTCAAACCTTGAGAGCCAACTCAACTGGCAAATAAAAGCTAGTCAATTCAAATCTCAGGCCACTGGGGATTTTCCTGGCTGTTATCTGTTGGGGCCCATGGGATTAGTCCAGGTGCACACAAGCTGGTCCGGACACCCACAATTACCAAAAAAAAAACTTGCTCAACCATAATCTTTATGTTATGTGCATAACAATGTCACTGTTTTCCTATTTGCAGATACTTGATGTTAGTCCTAGGAAATGGAAAGTCATCACAGACCATGCACAGAGGTGCAAGGATGATAAGGGGATATACTTGTACCATCATACAAGGGATGGTCAAAAGAGGAACGGTGTGGTTTTCAATATTTTCGGACAATTGGTGGGACTAGTTGCAGAATCTAAATTCATTTCTAGGGATAAGCTTCCCCATGACAAAAGGGTATGTTTTCTTCACTTGATCTAGTTTGGCATTCATGAATATCTTGACGTGTTAACTATTATCCGTAAGTGTAAAATACCGTTCAATAATTATAAAGTAAGATAATCTTGTGACCAAGCTTGCTAGCATGCATAATATGCAATGGTCACCGTTTTAATTTCGAAGAGCGAAATTGTTTCCCTCATCATGAGACTCGGTCTGACTTAAGGCCATGATTGGCAACCATAAGCTAGGTTACTATTTGCGTTCATTGAAAAAACTTTGTTTGGTTAGCCATAATCTAGCAGATAAGTTAGCCTAGAGCATCTCCAAAAGATTCCCTGAAATGGAGAAAAGGGAGATTTTGGGCAAATTTTAGTTCCGACAGATTCTCCTAAACTTTCTCCAACATGGAGAAAGCATGAGAGAGTTTGAAATTCTCCAAATTTAGAGAATTCCCCAAAAGTGATTATCATGAGAGGGAAATAAAAATTTTATTATATTCCCGCCAATAAGAAACCTTGATGTTAAATGTTTAGGATGTAGAAATAATATTTATTAAATGTATAAAATATTTTAATAATATAATTAATGTTTTAATATCTAAAATAGAGAATTTGTTGGAGAATGTAACTTCTTTTTGGAGATTTGAACTTTGATTCTCCATTTTGGAGAAACTTTGGAGAGATTGTTGGAGATGTTCTTATAAGCTAAGGGCGTGTTTGGTTTGCGGGATTGGAATGGAATGGATTGGATTTCAAGGAGGGATTTGGATTTGGGGGATTTGAAATCCCTTCATGTGTTTGGTTTGTAGGATTTGGAATGGATTTCAAATCCATTCCTTTACAAGTCTTGTTTGGTTTGTAGGATTTGTATTTGGATTGAGTTTTTTTTATTTTTATTATATGTTTGTTTTATAAATAATTTATTTTTATTGGTAAACGTCGGATTTTGATCGATACAATTTGAAGTCTGGATCACGCTTTAGAATCCATAGGATTTGGATTTCAAATCCAGACCCAATGCCAAGGATTTCCAAATCCATCATATGAGGGATTTTAAAATGGTCAACGGATTTGAAATCCGGTCAACGAAGTTCTTTCCTGCAAACCAAACGCAAGATTGGAATGATTTGAAATCCAAATCCATTCCATTCCCACAAACCAAACGCGCCCTAAGCTTTTTGAAATGCTACTCAATTATTTTTCAAATTATACCCCTTGTATTTTTCCCATTAATTTTTCAACATATGTCCTAGATCATTTTACATTATAATCTAGCTTATCAGTCAGTTTTTACTTTTTACCAAACATGATTAACTTATCAGTTTACTTCTGAGCCAACAATTAGCTTATCAGTTAGTTTACGAAACGTAGCGTAATTGATTTTACCAACAGGCTGATGCTCAGGAGCTGGTAGTGTCTTCATCTGAACACTGGAAGGAAGTAGTCTCTTTCAATGATGAGGCTTCTCTTAATAACCATCTTCAGTTAGGCACCACCACCTTGAACTCCCTCCGTATTGGTGGCCTTAACGTCGTGATTCCTCAAACAATCGACACACAAAGCCTTACCTCTCCTCAGATTATTACACCAATCTCTCCCACGAACATCTGGGGATATGATAATCTTAATTTAGAGGGTCAAAGTCAAAGCCCCAAACGTTCTGCATCCGAACCCGCTATCTCAAACTCCCCGAAGAAACCAAGAGACGATCATCCACGGATGAGTCCCTCTACGCCCAGTGTTGGCACTAGTAGAATGACGTATACGAATGTTACTGGAACATTGCAAGAACCGAACAACTTGGAACATGATCCAGAACTTTTTGAGGATGATGATGATATTATGCAATATCTTAATCTTTTTGATAGATGGAAGATGGTGTGGTATGTGGTAGGATGGATCTCGATGATCTCAAAAGTACGCAAAAGGAGAATGTCGTTTTATCATCAACTGTTACAAACCTCTGATGATGACGAAATGTTTGTTATTGCAGCCTCGATCAAACATACTGACTGTCTGGTAGATGCTGAATGATTAAGATGTTCTGAATGATTTGATGCAGAGAGACAAAGATGTAGAAAGTTGAGTGTTTTCGAGTCTTTTAGTATAGCTAGTTAGCAATGAAGATGAGCCTTTGTGGTAAGGTTACTCTTTTGTGATCAAAAGGTCATGGGTTGTTATGTAAATAGCCCGTTCGCAATAAATTAACGGAATGCTGCGTACGAAGGCTTTCCTTTCCGGCCCTTGCAAAGTTGAGGAGCCGACGAGTAGGTGTTTGAGTTATGTTGTAGATTAAGATCATCGGTTCCTACAGTTGTTTCAGATGATTTTTACTTGTTTACTGATAATATTCGAAAACCTTTGTTGTCTCTTGTGTTTCATTTTTCTCTTCCCGGTCACAACAAGGTCAAAATAATCAAATTTGAAGAAACAGGTAAAGAGTTGTTGTAAAAAAACTGAATTTTATGGATAATTGTAAAACATCTGACTGTTCATAACTTCAATCAAATGATTATTTAATTCTGGTTATTGAAATCGTAATAATCAGTTTAAAACGTACATCCAAAAGTCCTAACAGAAATTCGTTGATTCAAGAAGTAACATGTCGGACCCAGAATTTTGTTTTGTGGATGCATCTTTAAGGTGGAGGTCTGTAAAGTCGCGCAATGTGTTTTTAGCTTAATTCCATCGTTTCAAGGGATTTTTTAAAAGTTTTTTTGTTTGATTTCTAGAGATTTTTAAGTTTTTTGGTCGATTTCGAGATACATCTTCGGTTCCTTATATTTTCTAATATCCCGGAGCACCCCTTAAAGTTTAGCGGATGCACCTTTAATACCTAAAAAAAAATCCTACATGCGCAAAAAAGTTGAACGACTACACGGGAGCCTGTTCGAACATCCATAAGTCCATCCCTGATTTGAACCATCTTAATTTGTGCACCAAAAATAATAAAAATTGAGTAGTGTAAAATGACTAAACTACTCTCACGTGCCATGTGGGGGTCACTTTAACGGCTCTTACTTAACGACCATATCAGAAATGCAAACCGTAAGAGGCATTTTGTAATTTTTAAAGTGTAGGGACTACGGTCATAATTTTTGTTTAAGCACAGGGACGATTTATGTAATTTACCCAATTTTTTATAACGAATCGACCCGATTCCAACCCGTTTGAGTTTTGACCCATATTTTAAAAACCCATATTGCCTGCACTGAGCCGGATCGTTGTTCTTCTGCTTGCGGACAACAATGGCTTCTCTACTCAGACGCAACACCTTCTCCGTTCTTCGTGTTCATCATTCTCAGGTTTCTCGATCTATTTTTTTATTATCTCCTTGAATCCGCCATTGATTTTCTCTATTTTCACTGTTTCCCTTTCAGAATTGACGAGTATTTTTTGATGCTTATGCTTTTATGATTGATTTTGATTAGATGGCGGAGAGTTTACTCTTGCAATCTCGACGTTCACTGCATGTTGAACCTGGATCTCGCGAGAAGGCTGTAAGTGATTGTTTGATTTTCTTATGGATCTACTGATTTTTCCATCTGGTAACAATTTGAATCATTTATTCATGTCGAGATTAAATGTGTTGATGAATTGATCGAGTGTTGGAATCAAAGCTAAGTAGGATTGAATATGAATGTGAAATGTCTAGAGTGTATGTTCTCTGTTTTGAATTTAAGTTTTCATGCGAAACTGAAAGAGTAAGGAGCCCTAAATTCGTTAATTGATTTATTGTATAGTTTAATTGTTTGTAAGTTTGAGATTACATTTCCGTTCAGATTATGCTATCATGTTTCTGTATGTCTTCAGTTGGTGTCAACAAAAACTTATCTTGTATATCATCATTTCTGAAATTTTATTTGCGTATGGCAATACATCGATCTCAACATTGTGTATATGTCTTTTGGTGGCCCAACATTCTTTGGTGAAGCATAGTGGGGATTATCCCCATCTAATGCACTTAATTTTTAGCTTTAGTGAGACATGTTGATCATATAAGAAGTCCAGAGCTTGTTGCCTTTTGAACCACCCTGCTCTTGTTCTATTACTAACATTCTCATCAATCTCTCCATTTTCTGTAAAATCAATTTAAAATAATGGAAGGTAAACTACTAATCCTGCATGCTTATTGCATCTTCCATTCCCAATCAACAATGCCAACAATGCACTTCATAGTTCATATACTCTATTTTGTTTTGACTTGATATAAATTCATTAGTTTTCTTAGTTTTCTTTCATATTTGCATCAATCAACACCATATGATCAACGAGCAGCACCATGGCATATCATCTTTTAATCTCATCTGGGAATTGTTATAGGAACAAGGGCATAGATCGTGGTGTATCATCTTGTATTCCATCAGAAAATTTTTGTTGAAATAATACATCAACTTCACCTAGAGTTATATTCTTCATAGTAACTTTTTATAGTCCTCTGGCATTTATAACTCTAGTTTCTCAGAAACCCACAAGTGACTCCAAGTTTGTCTTGATTTTACTTGATCTTTCTAATAAGACGCTTATGCTCCTTCACTCCACAAACTCGTGGGTGTGAGTAATATTTGTCAAGATAGGTAACGTAGGAGCTGATGAAGTCCGTGCTTACATCTAATAAGTTATACAAGGCATGTGTGTCAATTTTGTGTAATCTTCTATGAGGTGAACATTGTATAGCTTTACAGCACTTAGGGGTGTTTGGATGTGCGTTTTCAAAGTGATTATTGCAACTTCAAGAATCGGAATCAGATAATCATTTTTTGAAGTTAGGGATAGTTAGATAATTAGACATTTACCCTCAAAAATCAATTTTCTTGCAACAACTCGGTACCTGCTTAGATTTGTTTCCTTTTACTTCTACTTTGTTTTCAAATAAAATAATAGTGTTTAACTTGATATTCATGAATGCCTGGATGTAGACCAATTAAGTGATCTATCCCCGGCTTGTGCTTTAATAATGGGTGCAGTGGTCAAGCTACCGATGCCTGTTGGAATATTTGTTAATTGCTTCATCTGATACTTTTATATTGCTAGACTTTATTTGTTGTTGTGTGCCCACCAAAGTGCTACCATTCTTGTTCATTTAGGTCCAATATGGCAGTACCTGAGCATAACTTGTTTTTCTTATACAACTCCTCACTAGCTACTTAGAATAACTTCCAGTTGGTGATATTCTTCCTGTTGCAAATTTCAAAACTGCCAAATATGCCCCATTCCCGTTCTGCATTTTGTCACTTGTGCTTTCAGATTGCATCCTTGTTTGATAGTATTTATTGAGACCTGGTCTTCTGAAGTTTGTACTATGACCATAAACTAATAAAGAAATTGCCTCTGCAGCTTTTGGCGAAGGACCCAGCACTAACTCGCTTCAAATCATATAAGAAAAGCAGCTCGCGCATCAGAAGTATAGGGGACTACCTCACCATTGCCGTCGTAGCAGGTATGTCATTCGTAACTAACTTGAGAAATAATAGCTTTCCACCTTTAGTGCAGCATAAGGATATGACTAAAGCAAGATCATAACACATGAGTTATTTTTTATATCACTTGTTTGAGGCTGCCATGCAATCCCTAAATTTATCTATTTTGATATGATTGTGTAATTTATTGTTTTATGCCACCTTCAGTAATATAAAAAGTGACCAAATTCGTGGTAAGTGGTAACCATGGGTTATTTTTGGCCTTTTTTTCATTCAACCGTCTTGGAATTCATGTGGAATATTGACTTGATGTCAGTTATCGGAGAAACGGAGACCAAGGAACATGATTATGCCTGAATGCTGTCAAATGAGCAAAACATTGGTGACCACAATATCCCTTGGTCCAGCAGAACAAATATAATGGTTCTGCAGCCTGGGCAAAATCCTTGTGCTTTTGTTAGACTAATATAAGGGTTGGAAAATGGTTCTTGTATTTGATTGTACATGCCTCAAAATGCAGAATGAGTTATTCGTAATTATGCCTCAATATGCTTCTACACTTTCTGTGGGTTTCGGCTCACCAGGTTTCGGTGATCTAGATCACCACAATGCCAAAATTGAGTGTTCAAACTTAGTCCTGACAGATAATATATACGTAGAATTATTCAAAACTTTTGTTCATGTTTTTGAACAAGAATTATATAGGGTAAGCTTGTGAGTTGTGACCTGGGTTTAATAGGTCTTAGGTTCAAACCCCATAGATGTCATCAACTCCTTAGGGGCGACACCAATTTAAAAAAGGCCTAAAGTTTCACCCGTTGATGTAGAGGGGACGTTTGAATGGGCCCCATGGACTAGTTTGGGCAAAGGTGCCAGAGACCATGGGAAAAGAACAAGAATTGTGAACGTCAAGAATCTTCACAAGATTTGTGGCCAAGAATTTGTTCTGCAAGCCGGGGGTCTTCACATAAACAACCTCTTTATGTTTTGCCTACATCTTACCCTCTCCAGATCCTACCTTTGCATTGGGTGTGCCATGTCCATTTGGTTCGGTTTTAATATGTTGCTTGTATCTCTGTTGTAAAAATGCAAAGATTGTTTTGTGCATTCTCCTTTTGCTACTTATAGTAAAACTTGTCTTTGCCTTCTGTTCCTCACACCATTACGATGTTACCATTGACCAAGATACCCCTATGCATTACATATTGTAAATTGCGGTGTTCGATAATTTGTCAAATATCTAAACTACCCTTCAATAAAAACACAATAAAAGAATTTTATCGAGGCCCAAATCAAACCATCAATTCATTTGTAACGTTGATGATGGACAAACAAGTAACTTCGACTTGAAATACGTCCAGAAAAGGGTAGTGCTGAAATACGATGTCGATAAGAGTAGCAGTTATCTGAACTCTCACCTTCATTTTTTTAAAGTATATAATATTTATATACAACAAATGTAACAAATAAACTCACTTTCATTTCCTGTTCTAAACTTGTTTCAGGATGTTGCTATGAGATCTATGTGAGAGCTGTAACACGAGAAGAAGCTCGGAAAGCAGATCATAATTAAGAAGCCTATTATTTATCGGTATATGCATATCATTTAGGGTAAGTGTCGGTTTTCCAAGGCTTCGTGATAATCTGTTGCTGGTCGAATACTCGAAATAAGGGGTTTCAGATGGATGTAGAAGATCTACCATCAACTCAATGAAGGTAGAGCTTAACTTATGCTTGCATCTTGTTTGCAATCATAATGTGATCAAGAATCTGTTTTTGGTCATTTTTTATTCTGTAAGTTCTAATAGACTTTGGATGTGTTACAAATTTGATTATTACGACTATATATAGTTGTAATACTAAGGGCCGTTTACCAAATGTTTACCGGGTAAGCACTTGCCGGCAAGAGTCACCGCCTTCACTTACCTTGTCAGGTAATATTCTCGGCCATCAAATTAGACCGAATAGTGTGGTGAATATAAAAGTTAGGTCTCGTTTGGGTTAAATACGATTGGATGAGATTTGGAATTGAATTATATTCCAATCCTATGCTTGGTTTGAAGGTTTTTCTGGATTTGAAATCCCGGGATTTTATTAAAATCCCACAAAGATGGGATATTAAAATCTCATGGAGGTGGTTGGTATTTAATGGGATTTTGTAAGATTTGTATGTAATAATATTTTAAAATATGTTTAAAACATTTGTTTTGTGATAATTAATTAATAAAAAGAAAATTTAATTATTTTTTTTAATTATTTATAATTTGTTTTGATAAGTTATTTATAAAGAATGAAATCAATTTTATTTCAAATCTTACAAACCACCAAAGATTTAAAATCCGAATCTCTTCTATTCCAAAGTACTTCAAAACCATTTCAATGAATCAAACTCCCTCTTAGAAGTTTCTAAGGAATTGGAAGATCATGGGTGAATACGGATTTATGAAGTTTCAAAATATATAAATTAAGTTTTTAAATTTATATCTCTAAAAAGTTCAAAAGTAATGCTTTATGATATAGTATATAAATATATAAAAAGTTATTTATAAAAAATTGAAAAAAAAAAAAAATACAGGAGGCATTTTGAATGATGAAGTAAGAAAGAGAAATTCTTCCAAAATTATGTACAAGTTGCAGTGCAAAATATTAATAGTTTTAGTTGTATTAATAATCGCAAATTAAATGATATCTTATGCAAAAACGTATATAATAAATTGTTAATTGATCTGTCCGTCGATGACATTAGTTGTCAATCTACTTTTCAATTTTCGTTGCAAACTAATCATTAGTATTACTTTAAAAATATTATTAAAAAATAGAGTTGTTTCATTTTTTTTGGAGTATAAAGTTTATACAGGGACGTTAAGGGGAAAACCCCAAAAAATTGGAAAACTGAAGAACACTCTGGTAGTCCTTCAAATGTATGCATACAGGTAAATGATGTTGTTTTTTGGGTTTTTTTTGCACATGTGCATATTACAAATTAGTTGTATGCACAAGTGCATATCATCCAGATGAAAGACTACCAGGGTGTTCTTCAATTTTCCATTTTTTTAAGATTTTTCCCTAAACCTAACCCAAAGTTTATATGCATCTTACATTTTTAGACCTTGCTTTTCGTATGGTAATACAAAATTTAGAAAAAAGTCAAGAAAAATCCAATGAACTTTTTCATTTTTGAATGATTAAATCTCTAAAAAAAAGTTTGAATAAAAAAAATATTGGACTTTATTATTTTAAATGATTAAATCTATGAACATTCTTTTTTAAATATATAAACGATCGAACATTTAAAAATTGGTTGCTTAGAGCATCTCCAACAGATTCTCTAATTTTTTTTTCTAAAATGGAGTATCAAAGTTCAAAATCTTTAATAAAATTTGCATTCATCTCCGACAGATTCTCTATTTTGGAGATGACATCATTACTTATATTATTAAAATAATGTATATATCTAATAAAATATTATTTCTTTCTCCTACACATTTCATTTCAAGATTTTTTATTGGTGGAATATAATAAAAACCATTTCTCTCTCATGCTAACCATTTCTCACTCTTTCTCCTACTTTCTCCATTTTGGAGAAAGATTTGGATAATCTGTTGGAGCAAAAAAATGCCTAAAATGCTCGTTTTCTCCATTTTGGAGAAGCTGTTGGAGATGCTCTTACATCATTTAAAAAAAATTAAACCAGTTTTATCATTTCCAAACCTTACATCATTCAACCTCTCACACCCAATGCTATTCCTCCCCCTCGCCGCCTTGTCGTTGTCTGCTCTCCATCATCGTCGTGGGTCCTTGCCATCGAGCTCTCTCTTTTTGTTTTGTTTTTTATTTTCTAATTCTCCTTTTTTATGTCTATACGTAAACCGTCAAATTGTTGGGAATAGGGAGAATAGACAGGCAAAAAACATATAAAAAAAGGGAGACGATGGGCGTTAATGAAGAGCAGACGACGATAGGACAACAAGGGGTGACGAGGAAAAGTGATGCCATTGGGTGTGAGTGATTTGAAAGAGGTGGTGCTTAAGAATTAAGAATGGTAATATTGGTTTAAGATTTTTTAACTTATTTAAAAACTTTCCCACTCGGTTACAGATAGCTTTCTTCGGTTAAAAGAATGTAGGCAACAAATTTCTAAAAATTCAAATGGTTTATTTATTAAAAACAATTCATTAAAACTTAATCACTAAAAAAATATTAACAAACTTAAATCATTCAAAATAAAATAAAAAATTCATTCAATTTTTTCTGGATTTTTCCCATATTTTTATAATGTGAACTCATATACAACATTTTCTGCAAAATTCAAATATTCTATTTTAACAATATTCAAACTTTGAATGATAAATTTGAAATTAGGTGCAATTAGTTGTCGGTTACTAACTCGTTATATTATATACACCAAATTAAACGTTATAATTATGTTTTTTTTTCTTTAATTTGAAAAAAACCACCTTTTTTGAAAAGGTATAATACTACTACATATAACGCCTACACTTTCTCTCTCCGGCGATCTCCACCGTAAACCACCACCATTAACAACCACCCAAAATTTCTGTTTTTTATTTTTGTGTTTCTTGATTTGATCATATAATCAAGTTTTTCTTTTGAAAAATGGCAACAACATATGGAGGGACAACACAAAAGTGCAAGGCATGTGAGAAAACTGTATACTTTGTGGATGAACTCACTGTTGATAGTAAAGTTTATCACAGGCCTTGTTTCAGATGTCACCATTGCAAAGCCACCCTCAAGGTTTCTTCTATTCTATTTTCTCATATATGTCTTCTTTTTGCTATTTCTGATCTGGGTTGGGTAGTTTCCGTCCGTCGATATCATTGGTTAAGTTGATGAAATTGTTTCATGTATTTGTGTTGTTTTTTAATGTAAAATTGAAAAAGTTTCATCATAAGAAAATACATAAAACAATTTCATTTTTACTCAAAAAAACACAAATATATGAAACAATTACATCGACGGTTTGCACGGTTTGTATAATTAGGATGGTTTGCATTTGATCTCTCCCCTTATATGTATATATATATATATATATATATATGTATAGTCATGGACTGTGATTACCTAAGATGGAGTTTTTGATTCAACTAATGGAGATTTCTGTAAAAGTTGAGGTTTTTTTATGTGGGTGTTGGGATACTTTCTTGAAAGATGGTGGGTGATTGAGTACGGATAGTTTCTTGATGTTACATTTGTTTCTCTTTATTTCTTTTGATTTAGTTGTTCAATTGGGTGATTGGTTAGATATAAGAAATGTGGAAAGATTTAGGGGTTGTTTGTTTTTTTAAAAAAACCTCTTAATGGCTCTTAAGTTTGAATCGTTCAGACCTTTTTACACACCACCTCTTATTAATCATAACTAAAATAAGACTTCAGACTTTAGACCTCTTAAAAAACAAACGACACCTTAGGGTTTTTAATTTGACATGGGTAGTTTAGTAATTTACCTGGCAAGCGTGAATCTTGTTCCACCTATTTTGGTTTGGGAGGGGTGTCTTTGTGATGGTCTTTCCTTTTTGTCCCATGAAGATTACCGGTTTGACTTTACTAGACTTTTCGGGAAGAAAGAAACGGTATCGCACTTACAATGTCTTGATACCGAATCCTGATTTAGATATGCACAATTTGGGCATTTGCTCACCAAATTTCATGTTAGGATAGTTGATGTGTTTCTCTCTTATTAACTCCTTTTATTGGTTTCTTGTTCCTTAACTCTAGCTTAATCCAAATAGACAGCTTAATCCATGCACAACTTAGGGTTTGTTTGGTTGGTTTTCCATTAAGTTCTGTACGGATAAAACTATCTATGTAGATTAATTTGTCTGTATAGATTAAGAAAGTTTTGTTTGGGAGGGTTTTTTCATAGATTGAAAAAGCGTGTTTTTTAACTGGGAGTGGGAAGGTTTGGAAAAAACTTGGCTTCCTGCATGAAGCTCCTCCCTAGAAGTTTACTGAAAGCCACTTTTTATATTACTAAGCCACTACCAAATAGTCATGTATAGTTGACCGAATAAGTTGTGAGTCCAATTAAGCTCGTTAAGCTGCTAACAAACGGGTTCTTAATGGAAAAAAACAACTAAACAGCCCCTAGGTTACCCATATCAAGTTCCAACCATTTGAGCATACCCAATTAAACATCTGTCCGTAAGTTATACGAATTAAAATCCCGACTTATTTTCTAATACAAATACAATTTTGCTCTTCATTCTTATGTGATCTTATGCCTTTGTTTCTTGCAGCTAAGTAACTATAGCTCTTTTGAGGGAGTTTTATATTGCAAGCCACACTTTGATCAACTCTTCAAAATGACTGGCAGTTTGGATAAGAGTTTCGAAGGTCGTTCTCTTTTCGTTATCTTTCTTCTCACTTAAACATGTTAATTCACTTTCTTAGGGGCAGGTTTCGTTAGGAACCTCATTTTCATTAACAACCAGGAGACCACCCACAGCTCGACACGTGACCAATTCATCAGGAATATGAACGTGTTATTCATCATGAATGTTGTAATATATTCATTATGAATGTGTAATTCATGATGAATAACAGGTCCATATTCATCATGAAGAGGGACACGTGGCGTGCTGTGGGCGGTTTCCAGGTTCTCAACCGAACTTTCCTCCACTTTCTTAAGCTTAATTGTTCGTTATCTATATGATATTGTGTAGGTGCTCCTAAAACTGCTAGAAACGATAGATCTTCTGATCGGGTACCCACCTCAAAATCTCCATGTTTCTTGTAATTCTTTTATGAATTTGATGGTTAGAGTAAATCTAATGACTTCTTTTTTGCTTATGGTTCTTCAGGGCCAATCTAACAGCAGAATAACAAGAATGTTTGGTGGAACACAAGAAAAATGTGTTGCTTGTAAGAAAACTGTCTACCCTCTTGAGAAGGTAACATTTTTTTTAATGATAATAATCATACAAACACGAAACTGCTATTTACGTAAAGTTAATGGAGATTTAAGGAAATAGTTAGGTTTGTTAAATGGCAACAATTAGGGAATCTAGCATAAATGTGAATTGAGATAGATATCAAACAAACCCAGTATATCCTATACAGAAGTGGATTGGGTGCGATTTATGCAGACCCGACCTCTATTAAAGAGTAGTTTGGCTGTTTCAGTGAAGACCCCCTAGTTTGTGCAAAATGTCTTAAAAGAAAGGATGAAACTTGCTCAAAAGAATTTGCTGAGAAAGAACGTATGAAAACATGTTAGAAGTAAGTAGAGGTGCACAAGGACCCGGCCTTAACTGGTCGTAAAAAAGACCGGTCTTTTTTTTGGGCAAATAAAAAAATCTGGTCATTTTTAAGCAAAAAGAAAAGACTAGGTCAGGCCTTAACCGGTCCTCAGCCAAAAATTTAGGACCACATCCGGACTGGTGGTCCTTAACAGGTCCTTCTAGGATTTAAAGAAATTGATAAGTATAAAAATAAAAGAATGAAGTGGACGGTTACGTTATAAAATATCTTGAATTTTCATTTATTTGTAAGCTAATTGACTGGGCCTTGAGCGGATTGGTTTTCTGTTAACCAAGGACCGGTTTTCGAGGCTTTATTCGGGCTTTTTTTAACCGGTTAAGGACTGGTCCCAAGTTCAAAATTTAGGACCAAAACAGGCTTTCACCGATAACTGGTCCTTGGACCGGGCCTTTTTTAGGACCAGTCCAAAATCAGTTAACCGGTACTTTGTGCATCTTTAGGAGTAAGCAGCAACACACAAACAGACAGTCAAACAACAAATAGTAACAAACAAAACATACCAACAGAATATGATCACAAACAATTATATCCAATAGAAGATTGTGATGATACCTGTGGAGCTAGCAGACACCGAGCAAAGAACTTTTCGAACATTTGTTGCTTCTGTTTTGAACTTTCTTTCAAGACCCCCTATAGGTGTGTGTATGTGTGTGTATATATATATATATAGCGGGATGTTCAAATAAGAAGACTAAATATCGTGAGAAGGTAATAAGAAAAGGTTCATAAGTAAATCACTGAAAAATACATTTGAAGATGCATATGTGAACCATATGAATCCACAATTAGATTTTTCAGAATTTTTTCAAATGATTCACATATGAACCTTCCCTTCTTACCTTTTCACGATATTCCTATGAGTGCACGGAAGGATGTTTTTCATGTCTCCTGGTGGATTTACCTCCATTTTCAATTGAGTTCCATTGATGTTTGTTTGCAGGTGGGAGTTGATGGAACTGCATACCATAAAGCTTGTTTCAAGTGCATCCATGGCGGATGCGTAATAAGTCCATCAAACTACGTAACTCATGGCCAAAATCTCTACTGTAAACACCATCATACACAGCTGTTCATGGTGAAGGGAAACTTCAGCCAATTAGACAAGCTGCGTGAAACCGTCAATGGGGTGACTGAAAACACAGCAGAATCTTGAAACTCGAAGCTTTCTTGTTATTCTTTCGTGATCGAAGTATAATTTGAGTAAAGTTTTTCTGAGCAAGATTCATATAACATGTGCACAGTGTGAAATGAAATGAAGCAGAGTCACTTGAGTCACACCTTGTGAGCAATACCAAGATTCCTCAGAATTAAACATCGGTCATGGCAAAATAAAATATCTTCCAAATTGATAGAGTAATTACCCCCCGGTTGAAATGCATTCTAAACGTCGTTGAGGATACAACTATTCGATCGAGTTGAAAAACATGAACTCGATCATGATGAATTTAATCATGGAATAAATCAAAAGAAGAATTTGATCAGTAAATTTCCGTTTTGGTCCTTGAACTATGTAATTTTCAACGAATTTGGTTTCTAATCTTCATTTATTACAAACTTTGTTCTTGACGTATGTGAAATTGACTGGTTTTGGTCCCTTTACTAACGGTAGTTAATTTTTTTGTTGACCCTTGAGGGTATTTTGGTCATTTAATAATTTCCAACTATTTAACTAAAAGAAAATATACTCATTATATCTATTTATGGAGGGAGGTTCATTTATGAACCTTAAATATTTTAGTAACAGAAACATCTTTTTATAAGTATTCATGACAAATGTCCGGATATATATTCATTGCGGTCCCTAAGTTCCTAAATGAACCTACACCATATTTATATGTATTATATATTACATAAATGAATAAAAAAACAAAAAATATAAACCCCTTCCTCCCCTTTTCTCTATCGTGAACCCTAAACCCGGCAAAAATTGACACGACATGCTAACCCGACACAAACTCGACACGAAATAAACGGGTTTGGGTAATACATTTCAACCCGTTTAAGTAAACGAGTTGAACACGACATGACGCGAAAATTAAACGGGTAAGGTCAGGGTCAAAATTTTCAAATCGATAATGACCCGCATAACTCGTTTATAAGTTTTCTTTTTAATGCTTTGGATTTTGAATGTTTTATATTTTGATAAATTTATAAGTTTGAACTATAAAATTTGGATTTCCAGTGCTTTCCTTTGAATTTTCGATTTTTAATTTTTAGTTTTATAAATGTTAGACGGGTTGGGATTTTCTGACCCGTTTATAAAACGGATTGGGTTAGGGTTAGACACGTTTGCCAGGTCTAGTGAACCCCTCCCCGGTCCCCGGTGCCAACCGGCCTCCCACAGGTCGTAACTCGCTCGGGTTCCTCCGGTTCCCGGCTGCGATTGCGACTCTAAAAATCCCAAATCCCGATTTGATCGAAGGAAATGACCCCGAATCAGACTCTAATCTAATCCCAACCATTTTAAACTAATTGATAACGAACTTTATGCTTAACAAAATAAACACCTTCCAAAACTACACCCATTAACCTGATTTAAATTCCAAGATCAAAACTAAAAACCCTAACCTCTAACATGAGATAGCCCCAAACAAATATCAAAACCAAAAAGGAGATGCAAAGATAATTCAATGAGCCACTAGAGATGGAAACTAACTTTTTAATAACAATTCCTTTGAGAACTCACTTGTCCTTGGGATCGATTCCTCCAAACCCTTGCCCTCCTTCCTTCAATCGCCGTCTTCAATCTCAAACACAGAATGAATAGAAAGAATTTTAGGGATTTGCCCCTTTAAATATTTACCCCCAAAATTACATTCTAGTCCCTCAAGTTCCAATTTTCCCACTCAAACCTCCAAATAAAAGAAAAGGCAAATTTACGATTTCGACCTTTACAGTTGAGGCTAGCAAGGAGAACCTTTTGCCAAACTGAGTTACACTTGCACACCGATTTCATTTAATAAAATTATAAAAATACAAAAATAAAATAGAGCCCAAAACCTTTTATCTTTTTGCCCATTAAATATATGTATCTAAGCCCATATTCAAATGGATCAACCTGCTAAACTTTTCATTCACCTCCATTCTTTTGCATTTTGGTATAAAAAAAAATATGTGTAGGAAATTGTATAATTTTCACTATTTACTATAATAGCATTAATTATCTTCAACAAGTAAAGTTCAGTAGCATTTTTATGTATTTGGCTTATATTTATTAATTTATGATTTAACTATAATTATTTTCCGTGTATACTAATTAGTTAAATTTGTATTTTTATATCTAATAAATTTATCATTAAACCTATGGACAGTCCATCTATTCCTTTTCAACGGAGCTTGCTGGCTGATTATTATGTGCTTACTTACTGGCTGACACCTCTCCAACTATCTCGCCATTAAGCAGGATTTTTTGACATTAAAAACGTTGGTTTTGTGTATATTAATTAGTTTTAGTTTATGTTTGGCAAACTAGCTGATAAACTAGTTTTTCAAAACGCTACTATGAGTAGCTTTTCCATAAGCTAGTTTATGGTCATCCAAACATGTAGCTTATAAGCTAGTTTTTTTTTTGCCAAACAATGCCTTAGTAACTTGTCTATAATATCATATTCACTTCCATCATCTTATACAACATGTTTTTTGTAATGTATTATTGCAATGTATCTTTGTTTTATGTAATTTATTATTGTTTTTTGTAAAAAAATATTTTTTAGATTTTCAACCAATTAATACCAAGATTACACTTTATTTGAATTAAAATGGTTTCATCTTTTATCTTCCAAATGCTTGCTTGTGTTTGGGCTATTTTTGATCTATCAAGAAGCACTTTAACACATTCTTTTATTTTTTTAACATTTTACTTTTATTGATTGAAGATGATCTTTTAGCTATTTAACACATTTGTGGTAGTCTTGAATATTACTTCCATGTGAATGATTCCCACAAAATTTTTTTTTTTTTTTTTTTTTTTTTTTTTATAGGTGATTAGGTTAAGTTTTTGTTGTATTTATTAAAGTTGGTTGAGATAGTGGAGTGCATGGTTTGATTTGATAAAGGAAACATAAGAATGATGTTTGGTCAATTCTTATACTTTCTGTCTGGATTTTGGTTCAACTCCATGCATGCCCCCAACAACAATCATTTCCAATTTTATTATTATTATTTATTAATATTATTATATGTAAAAAAGGTTTCAAATGTATCACATGAAAAAAAAAAAAAAAAAAAATTTAAAACAGACATAGTCACCTCGTCTTGTTTAAACAAAAGCTAACGAAAATACTCTTTATTTAAATTTACAAGTGTTTATGCATTAATTTAATTATTAAAATTCAAATTTTAATTGTAAGTATGTTTGTAAAACGACCCCTAAACTTTAGATTTATTTTATTTGTATTTTAAAATTGAATTCAATGCACATTTGTAATTTTACTGTATATAAGTGAAATTTTGATCAGATTTAATATAAATGATATCAATTTAAAAGTTGTGTTTGACATTACTTTTAGTACGATGACATGTTTGAAATTTTTTGGGAAGCTTCAATGCCATACAGATATATTATCAAAAAAACTAGATCTTTTTCTTCCAACCCTTTAAGAAACTAAATAAAGCAACATATGCAAAAATAATAAATATATAAATAAAAACTCTAAACAAATCCTTGCATATAAACGTGTTCATCACTTAAAACAGTGTCATTTTGACACGTTTATGTGAACATGAGAGGATGGTGAATAATTGATATAACAGTATGCGAAAATGCAATTGTATGCCTACAGTTTCGTAAAAAAAACCTGTATTATTGGATTTGTTTAAATGATTAAAGCTCGAAAATAAATGAAAAGGTAAGACAAGACATGCAAAAGAGGGTAAAAGATACAAATCATACAACTAAATAACTAAAAAGGTTGTCTATTTGTCTAGATGTTACCATAAGTTAAATAGGTAAAGTCACCGTAAAGTTTTTACAGATTTTTTTTATATTATATACAGGAAAAGAGTTTATTAGTAGCATACTTATATTTACATAATAATATCAATTATATTGTTTTTTTTTATTTTAATCAAATTAATTAACACACATTGTTAATTAGGAAGAAAAACATGAGGTGAAGAATTATTTGATGAAAAATGTTAAATATCTTATATTTTATTTTATTAATTCAATAATAATATAAATGTTGTTGCTATATAATTATATGGTTGATGGACATGACATATATAAAATTTGACTTGTAATTTTAAAATATGTTTTTTAAAATGGATTTTTTTTAGTTGAACTATAAATATTTAAATTCGTAAAATCAAATAAAAAAAAAGACTGAAACATACTTTCATATTTTGAAGATTAAGTTCATCAAACTCTTTTGTGAACAAATAAATTCTTACACTTGTAAAATGAAATAAATATACACTTACTCTCTGAAAGAATCAACAGATCAACAACAAAGTACAATAAATTAAGTAAACAAAAGAATTATGTCATTTGAACTAGTCACTCAAAAGCATATGAAAGGTGCACGAAGTATGAACATATGCATATAAAAGTTATGTCTCTTCCTTTTACCGCTTAAACGATTTACCCTTCTTTTTTCTTTACTGTAAAACTGAGTTACCATTATAACTGGTTACCTATAACCTATTTTTTTGTTCAAATTTATGTATTTAACCGATTTTAGAAAGTTTAGAGATTTATATATTCAAAAAAAGTTTAGAACTCTATTTCTCAAAATCGAAAAATTCATAGGATTTTTCAGGACTTTTTTCCATTTTACTTTATAAACGGTTTACCAATATAGTTTATTACGAATAAGAGGCTCTTCGGTTGGTTTTCATCAAAGGGCTCTTTAGTTGGTTTTCTATTAGGTCATGTCTAGATAAAGTTGGCTTATGTTAATTAATATGTCTTTATAGATTGATTTTTTTTATTTTTGGTTTTTCTTCAAAGATGGAAGTAGCTTGTTTTTAATTGGAATGAACAAATTGTAAAAAAAAACTTGGTTTTTTGCATAAAGTTTACCACTAAAAACTTTCTAAATAAGTCACTTTTAATATCATGAATGCCCTACCAAACAGTCATTGTAGTTGGCCGAATAAGTTGTGGGTCTCATTAAACTCATTAAGCTGTTAACAAACAGACCCTAACTTTTTTACTCAAAAAATATATTTAATTGATTTTATAAAATTTATTAATTTATTTATTAAAAATTGAAAATTTGAACATACAAAAATCAATAAACCGTTAGGTTTCTGAAACTTTTTTCAATTTTACACCAAAAAAATTCAATATTATTAAATACACGTTTTAAAATATATAATAATATTTGTTTTTTGATGACAACGAGTTGGTAGCCTAGCGGGAGGAGGCTTGGGGCTAGTGGATGGTATCCATTGGTCTCAAGTTCGAATCTTGTAAAGCTCACTCAATGTCATCAGGCTTTGGGCTTCATCATTCGGGGTGGGGTTCGGGGCTAGTTGTGGAGGTCTGCTCCGCTGGGCTGCAACTAGTTGGGCCGGCCTTAGGGTTGGTCAGGCCGCCGAGGATTAGTCGGGTTGCCTCGAATGAGAGCCCGGATACCTCCGGAACGTGTGTGTGAGTTATCGTGCCGTTCAAAAAAAAAATTTGTTTTTTGATATGAAATAAAAAGATGGGGTAGATGTGGGTTCAACCAATATTTATGTTGTCAAGCCTTTCGTTATTATTATCATTGACCAAATTGGCTATCGCGTGATTATCACTTTTAAACAAAAATAATTCTATTATAATAATAATAACTAGTTTAAACAAAAATAATTCTATTATAATAATAATAACTAGAAGCGTACTCACGCAATGCAGCGAGATACATCATGATTTTAATGTTTCCTTTTATTTTTTGTCGATTTACGGTACGATTTTGGATGATTTTGAGAGAGTGATAATGGTTTTTTAATAAATTTGTTTAATTTAGGCTTAATAATATAATGTTTTTTATATAAAAAATATTATCTTATATATTTTAAAATCTTTATATTTAAATTGAGATGTTTATCCTATTTTAATTATGTTTAATAGTTAGTTATGAATTCAAACATATAGTTTTAGAAATTTGTAGTCATGCTTCATTATTGGTAATCTTGAATTTTAAGTAATGTGTATCAATAAATATTACTTAATGCATAAAAGCTTGTTTTTAAGAATTTATTCGATAGTTTAATAATAATGTAATTTATTTTAGATTTAATGCTATAATGTTTTTTTTAAATAAACATTAAATATTATGTTAGATTTTTTTTAATTATATTTTAGATTTTTTATATTTAAAATTTGATTTTTATCATGTTTTTAATTATGCGGGGGAGTGATTTTAGGGGATTGAAATGAGGAGTGATTTTAGGGGTGTTAAAGTGGTTAGATATAAGGATTGAAAGTTAATAAATAACATTAAATGTAGTACATAAAGATTTAATGGTTGTTTTTAAGAGATTTTAAGTTATTAGCATTAAATAACGGTACATTAAGCTTTAACAATTGTTTTTAAGAGTTTTTATCCGTGCTTTATAATATAGTATAGATAATAATAATAATAATAATAACAATAATAATAATAATAATAGTTAAAATTCACACAAGACTCAACAAACCGAGACAACGAAACAACAAGCAAAAGGCAAACTAAGAAGCAAGAACCCAAACTAATGAAAAAGGCCAACGAGAGAACACAGCAAAAAGATTGACTAACAACCCAAATCCAGAGCCATCTAACAACGACAAGCAACTCGCAAAAACGGGCCAAGAGGCCTATCCGTTAAGCTCTTGACCCCCACACCATTTTGTCCACGATATTTTGAAGACCTTTGCGCACTTGGAAATCACAAAGAAAGATGCTTAACCGTAAAAAGACGGTCGATTTGATCCCATGGCTCGTTAGAGAATATCCGATTATTTTGATAGCTCCAAATCAAATAAAGAGCATTCCAAGAGACGACTTTCTACAGGTAGCGCCTCGAGCTCGGGGTGACAAGGGAGACCGTATCATTCATCAAAGCGTTGAACGATTCAAACCCTGCCAACTAAAAAAATTGTTCTACAATTTAAAACTCTACGGGAATTTTGAAGAAACAATGCTCGATAGTTTCAACCTCATCACTGCAACATGGACAAAGAATACAGTGGAGGTCCAAACCTTTAGCATGAATGATCGTTTGGACCAGAATTCTTCCCCGTCTAAATCACCAAATAAAGATGCAAACTTTCCTTGGTATAAGTGAACTCCATTGCGTTTGAATAATATTTTCGGATACCTGCAAAAGTTTATCTTCAATTAAGTACCTCAAAGCCTTAACCAAGGTCCCATCCTCACTAAGGGGTTGTTTGTTTTTTGAAAAATACCTCTTAATGGCTTTTAAGTCTGAATCGTTCAGACCTTTTGACATTCAAACTATTTGTTTTTTTTCCAGTTTTCAGAACCTCTTAATGGCTTTTAAATACATCTGAAATAAGAAGTAGTGACCTAACTTCTTAAAACCTCTTTTTGCCGCCTCATTTTCATATGCTCTCATTTCTCTCAAGAGCCTTCAAACGTTACAAAAACAAACAGTCTTATTGATTCAGATTTCAGACTTCAGCACCACCTCTTATTAATCAGATGTGAAATAAGACTTCAGACCTCTTAAAAAACAAACGCCACCTAAGCCACCATACCCAACAATCCCCCACAGTCGACCGATTACTAACACTACCAAGAAAGGAATTCAACTCCTCCAATTATCTCATCAATGTTCCCCTAGGATTTTGAAACCCACTCCCACGACCCACATCAACGGTCGTCCACACTCACCACTCGATTTTGAACCGATACATCATTCACAACTTCAAACCTAAAGAGTCTGTGAACGACTCACAAAACCTAAAATTCCCCAACCGTTTGTCTTTCCAAAAAAAAGGTTATTAACCTCCTCCCCCTCTCATTCTTTATGTTAAATATTAATTAATTGTTCTATTATTTTAAATATTAAATTTATTTTTAACCAAATTATAGTAGGTCTTTGTTTACTATTTCAATTTTACATTATATGCTCGCATTTGTAATATTAAATAAGTAATTTAGTATTAGTTACTAATTTTGTTATAAAAAATAAATATATTTAAATAAAAGTTTAATATACGATCGATTATTGAAGTTTGTAACAAAAATCCAAATTATCACTTAGGCATTGTTTGGCAAACTAGCTTATAAGCTAGCTGGTAGCTGATAAACTAGCTTTTCAAAACGCTACTTTGAGTAGTTTTTCAATAAGCTAGCTTATGGTCATCCAAACATGTACCAGAAAAAAAAAACTAACTGATAAGCTAGTTTTTTTGCCAAACATAGCCATAACTATAAAAATATCAAATTACTGTTAAGACAAATACAGAAAAGGAATGAATAGTATTTTCCAATTGTACCTTGGTTGTATTTCTAGTATGTGCTGTTTATTAGTGCTATGATTAGTACATTGCTTGTAATAGATCTGTTACCTACTCTGTATATATAGGGTATCTACACCCTCTTTGAATATACAAGAAATCCTTTTGAATCCTTTCAATATTCATCTATTTTCTCTGTCTTAACTTGGTATCAGAGCTACAATGGCGTCTCAATCATCTCTCTCTTCTTCTTCTTCTTCTTCTTCTTCTTCTTCTTCTTCTTCTTCTTCTTCTTCTTCTTTTTCTTCTTCTTCTTCTGCAAATAACTCTTCTTCCCAAACGATTTCATACCCATCTCTGAATCTGAATCAAGTTTTTTCTGTGAAATTGGATTCCAACAACTATCTCATATGGAAAAACCAATTGTTGAACGTGGCTATCTCTCAAGGCTTGGAAGGCTATCTCGATGGAACCAAGCCCCAACCTCCAAAATTTCTTCCATCTGATACAACTCAAATCAATCAAGAGTATATTATATGGGATCGATACAATCGACTTATTATGAGTTGGATTTACTCTTCTCTCTAAGAGTCGATGCTTACCCAAATTGTTGTCTACACCACTGCCCACGAAATCTGGAGTTCTCTTGCTCAAATCTACTCAACATCTTCACTAGCTCGAGTTACAGAGCTACGTACCTCTCTTCAAACCCTAAAAAAACAGGGACTCTCGATTTCTGCATATATCCAGAAATTAAAAGGTATTTGTAACAATCTTGCAGCTATTGGTGAACCTGTAACCCGAGAAGACCACCTTATCTACCTTATGGGAGGACTTGGTCGTGAGTACAATGCCTTTGTTGCATCTGTTCATAACAGACCAGATAAACCCACTATTGAAGAGGTACACAACCTTCTTATGAGTTTTGATTATCGACTTGAAACCCAAAATGCCATTGATCAAATTGATATGGCACAAGCAAATCTCACTCACTCTTCTCAAACATCAGCGTTCAAAAAACCTTTTAAACATAACTCACAATTTCAAGTGAGATCTCCTACTCCCTATCGCCCTCAATCTCCAGTACCTAGTATACTTGGAAAACCTCCACATCGACCAAATATCCAACCATGGAAATCCCCTTTCACTCCAAAACCTCAATGCCAGATTTGCAACAAATCTGGACATACAGCCTTAAATTGTTTTCACCGTGCAAATCTCGATTACTAACCAAATTCTAGACCCAAAAATCTCAACACCTATACCGTTTCACCAGGTTTCTCTCCGAATACTTCTGGATCTGAATGGTTTATGGACTCTGGTGTTACACACCATTTTACCCCTAACTTCAATGCAATGGACTTAGCTTCTCCATGTCATGGGCATGAAAAAGTTACTGTTGGTGATGGTAAGCAACATACAATTTCTAACATTGGTAGGAAATGTTTATCCACCAATTCCTCTTCCTCTTCTGTTTTCTTAAATAATATCCTTCATTCTCCTTCCTTGTCTCATAATCTAATTTCTGTTACAAAATTATGTCGTGATAATAACGCGTTTGTTGAATTTTATGATGACTCTTTCTTTGTCAAGGATCTTCTCACCAAAAAGACTCTTCTCCAAGGGCTCCTTGATCGTGGCTTATACAAAGTCTCCTCACCATCGTCTGCCTCAACCATCGTTCCGCCGTCTCCACGTGCTTATCTTACTCGTAATTCTGATCCAATAATCTGGCACCAACGACTAGGCCATTCTGTCGTGCCTGTTGTCAATCATGTCATGCGTGTTTGCAACATATCAGCAAAAAAACCTAGTAGGTCACATTTTTGCAATCCTTGTCAACTAGCTAAGGCTCATAAGTTACCTTTCTCTGTTTCTTTGTCTAGAGCTACTGCTCCTTTTGATTTAGTTTATATGGATGTATGGGGACCCTCTCCCACTTTTTCTATAGATGGTTTTCGCTATTTCTTACTTATTGTTGATGATTACTCCCGTTTTTCTTGGATTTTCTGTTTAAAATCTAAAGACGAAGTTGTTTCTCATTTTACATATTTCCAGTCTCTAGTACATACTCAATATAATTCAATAATAAAAGTTGTCCAAACCGATGGGGGTGGGGAATTTAAACCCTTATCTCCTATTCTGAAAACTCAAGGAACCATACACCGGTTTTCTTGTCCTTACACCTCTGCTCAAAATGGCAGAGTTGAACGAAAGCATAGACACGTTGTCGAAGTTGGCCTTGCTCTCTTAGCTCAATCATCTATACCCCTTTCGTATTGGTCTTATGTTTTTCGTACAGCTGTCCATATTATAAATAGACTTCCCACAGTTGTGTTAAATAACCACTCTCCTTTCTCAATACTTTACGAAAAGAACCCCGACTACAATCACCTACGGGTGTTTGGTTGTGCTTGTTTTCCGCTGCTTCGTCCTTACAATAACCATAAACTCCTTTTTTGTTCCACGGAATGTGTTTATCTTGGCCCTAGTTCTACACATAAAGGATACCTTTGTCTCAATAAAGACACTGGTCGATTTTATATTTCCAGACATGTCATTTTTAATGAACATTCTTTTCCCTTCTCCCATACTTCTACATCTATGACTACATCTTCTGACTCTAGTTCTCGTTCTTCTATTTTTGTACCTACTTCTCTGCCTATTCCTACTACTTCAACCGTTCCGTCATCCGAACACTCCTTCCCAACATCTGCTTCAACAGTGAATCCAACTACTGGTTCACACGAGACTTTTCCCTCTCCCTCTGTTGCATCAACTCACTCGTCTCCTTCACCATCTCTACCATCTATGACAAATCCAACAGATTCCATTGGTGTTGCTGATCCTTCACCACCTAGTAATACTCACCCCATGGTTACAAGAGCTAAGGACGGGATTTTCAAACCAAAAAGACTTCTCACAACTACCCCCACCTTCCCTATTCCATCTACTTTTAAGCAAGCCTTAACCGATCCAAATTGGACCAAAGCCATGGAGTGTGAAATTTCTGCCCTTCATCAAAACCACACATGGACATTGGTTCCTAAGCCTACAAATGCTAATATAGTAGGCTGCAAATGGGTTTACAAATTAAAGTTGAAACCAAATGGTGACATTGAGAGGTACAAGGCCCGTCTAGTGGCAAAGGGGTACAGTCAAACCGAGGGCTTGGACTATTTTGAAACTTTTAGCCCGGTTGTGAAACCAAAAACTATTCGCCTTGTGCTCTCACTTGCCACAGCTCATAACTGGTTTATTCGGCAGCTTGATGTGCAAAACGCTTTCTTACATGGCAACTTGTCCGAAGAGGTTTACATGAGCCAACCTCCGGGTTTCGTTGACCCTTCAAATCCCAACCTCGTGTGCCGCCTAAACAAGTCGTTATATGGCCTTAAACAATCTCCCCGTGCATGGTTTCAGAAGTTGAGCTCCTCTTTACTCAACCGAGGTTTCATTGGTTCTCGGGCTGATCATTCTATGTTTGTTCTCTCAACTACTGATGTATACATTGTAGTCCTCGTTTATGTCGATGACATTGTGATTGCAGGTCCTAACTTAGAACCAATTAAGCGCCTTATCAGTGATCTCAGTTCTGAGTTTGCCGTCAAAGATATGGGCGATTTACACTATTTCTTGGGCATTGAAGTTCATCGTACCTTTCATGGCTTACATCTCAGTCAGACTAAATACATTGCAGATCTCTTGCAAAAAGCTTCGTTGATAAATTCAAAGCCTCAGGAAACTCCAATGGCTGCTACAGCTTCTCTTTCCATTAATGATGGAATGCCCATACCCGATGGTTCTGAGTATCGGTCAATAGTGGGAGCATTGCAATATTGCACTCTCACCAGACCTGATATTGCATTCAGTGTAAATAAAGTATGCCAATTTATGCATGTTCCATCTGATTATCATTGGCAATTGGTTAAACGGATTTTACGATATTTATCCGGTACAAGTCATCATGGCCTACTCTATCATGCGGTGCCCGATTCTTCCTTATTATGCTACACCGATGCCGACTGGGCCTCCTGTTCAGATGATCGCCGGAGCACTAGTGGTTACTGCCTATTTTTGGGTTACAACTTAATCTCTTGGTCCTCCTCTAAACAACGAGTTGTTTCTCGCTCTAGCACCGAATCAGAGTATCGTAGCCTTGCCAACGACACTGCTGAAATTATGTGGGTGCAACACATTCTTCGAGATTTACAGTTGCCTATGACTCGACCTCCTCTGTTATTGTGTGATAACATTGGTGCCACTTATCTGAGCTCTAATCCAGTTATGCATTCTCGCGCTAAACATGTTGAGATTGACTATCATTTCGTTCGAGAACGAGTTGCTTCCGGTGATCTCACTGTTAGATATATTCTGGCAAAAGAACAACTTGCAGATTGTCTAACTAAGCCTCTTCCTACCAACCAATTTCTTTCATTACGTACAAAGCTTACGGTCCTTCCACGACTTGTGCGCTTGCGGGGGGGATGTTAAGACAAATACATAAAATGAATGAATAGTATTTTCCAATTGTACCTTGGTTGTATTTCTAGTATGTGTTGTTTATTAGTGCTATGATTAGTACATTGCTTGTAATAGATCTGTTACCTACTCTGTATATATAGGGTATCTACACCCTCTTTGAATATACAAGAAATCCTTTTGAATCCTTTCAATATTCATCTATTTTCTCTGTCTTAACTATTACTACTGCTGCTTCTCTTAGGAGTCTGGATCGTATCTCAGTCCCAATATGACTGATTCTCTTCTCGGACCAGCTATACATCATTTGACTAACAAATAGAAATAGTTTACATAAAATTAAATTGATGTAAACAGATTATTATATATTTCTGTAAACTTCATGAGAAAATTAACTAAAAATAATACAAAATTCAAGGACTTGTTCACAAAATTATTGACTTTATTAAAATTACATTTTATATTCAAATCAAAGTCAATTCGACAAATGTTTGTACTTTCATTTTCCGTAGTACAAGTTATTAAAGAAGGGGTGTGCCAAATGCACTCTCTTTTTATCGTCTTAAATTTCATTTCCTATTACAAATACACTATTTATTATATCGCATTCACTTCAACTTTCTCCTTTCACATGGTACACATGGTAGTACATATAGGGGGTGTTTGGGATTGTTTATTTAAAACAACCTATGCTTATTTTGAAAATTGTTTATCAATTTATGCGGTTTTAAATCGAAGTTTTCTAAAAAATGTTTGGATTAGCTTATTGTGGTACAAAAACGTAATAAGCTAATAAGTTGTTATTTAAGGGTGTTTGGGATTGCTTATACATATAAAATAACCAAAAAAGTCATAAGCACTTTTCAAATAAGTTGATAAGTTAAAACCAATTGACTTATCAAAAACTCATTTTTAGCAGTTTGACACCGCTATAAGCCATTTTAATTTTTCTCCATCCAAACACTAGAAAGTGTTTATCTTCGGTGTCACACCCCCATAGTAAAAACGATAGTGCATTGAGGCTATCGAGGAAAAAGAAAAACTCCCCTACGACTCAAATAATCATTTTACACTAATAAATTGGTCTTCTAGTTATTTATCTCTCATTTTTACCAAAATGTCACTACATCCGCAAAAACTAGTTACGCAATTGTGGACCTAGCTAAAAAGACACCATAAAACGAACCTAATCAATTTTCCTTTATTTATTTTTTGCGAACCTTGGCGTGAAACTTGTGGACCAGCGCCTAAAAATTGCGGATGTAATGACGTTTCGGTAAAAATGGGAGAAAAATGGATATGAGACCAATTTAAGAGTGTAAAAAGGCTATTTGAGTCAATTTTACTATAATTGGCATCCAACACCAATAACTTGCTTTGTCACCATTCAACACTTTTACTCACCCCTGCAAGACTATCGTCGACTACCACCTTGAGACCCAATGCACCATCGTTGAGGTAACATCGTCGGAGAACCCTACGATACATTGTCTGCTTTGTTCACACATGAACCCAAGGTCTTAATACGTGTCTGATAATGAAGGTAATCAATCTCTTATAAGACAACCTTTTTTCCAACCAATACGGGGGAACAAAGATTGCCTTATAAATGATTGGATATCTGTTTTATCACACATGTTTTAAAACCACGAGTCCATATATAAAAGAAACGGATAATATCTGTACTATGCACCAATACCCCCTCACCCCTTGCTTGATGGTTTTTGTACTAAACTTTTGACAACATTAGTTATGTTATTATGTTTAACTATTACACAAATTATAATCATAAGTATTTATGTCATTTGGTATACATATGACACATATAAGAAAGTTTGGTGACTTCCTTTCAATAATTTATGTAAAATTCCACATCGATTAGGCATGGAACTAAAGTTGACTTATAAAGAACTACACACTTTTTATAAGATGTGTTTTAAAAGTTTATATGCGGACAAAACAGACAATATCCGGTACGGTTCCTATTTATGAATTACAAAACCTTGTATAAATTAGAAAGTTGCAAAATAATTGTTAATTTTTAACTCAAATTTTATAAATAATTTATTTGATATTCAAAATGTTAAAATAAGATTATATAAGACATATTAAGATTCATAATATTTCATGTCCAATCAAAACCATATATTGAGATCTGTACTCTGTAGTAAATATAATTATTAAGATTTAGAATCAATTTTAAAAACCCAATTTATAATTTAAAATTCCAATTTTCAATTTTCAATTAATCTTTAAATTCAGAACTAATCAACGTTCTTAGCATTTCTTTAAAACCCAAGAAACAAAAAACACCAAATTTCCCATTTTTGCCAGAAATTTGAACCATTATAAACCCTACAGAAACCAAAATCAAAAACTAAAAATTCATCAAAAGGGTTAATTAATATAAACAAAAGCTTAGCTAGCTGCTAATTTCTAAAGCTAACTCGATGCCTCCGAGATGCTGTTTAATGATGGATGCCATCCTCTTGGCTTCATTGCCGCCGCCGCGGCCGACTTCGCCGGAACCGCCGTCCTCCGCCGATCTTTGTCGGATTTCTTCATCTGCATATATATACCAAGTTAATGTTTATAATTTTATGAGCATTTTATTCCAAAAATTAATGAACAAACAGAAACAGAAACAGAAAATTGTTGAGATTCAAACCTGGTTGTGGATTATTTCGGAATGATTAGATCCGGTGATTTTTGCTTTCGCTTCATGATTTCCGGCCGATTCTTCAAATGGTTTCAGTTTATTGATATTATAGTTAATTTTCCCATTTTTCTTCGCCATTAATCCTTTCATCACCTCTGTAAAATTAAATTAAATTAAATTAAAAAATAATAATTAAATCAATATTTTCCTGTGTAATCAATCAGCGGGAGACGAAAAATCGTGTGAGAAGTTGAGTTTACATGAGAAACAGAAAAAATGGATCTGAATTCTTGATCATTTATAAATTCAAATTCCACCCATTAATCCCGCTTCACAAGGGAATTGATCATTTGCACCTCGATACATTTTATGTCGGTGTATCTCATCCTAATATCTACAACGGTTGATAATCACTTCTCACGTTTCTGAGTTAACTCAACTTCTCACCGGAACCCAAATCTAGAAAAAGGGTTAGGTTCCGGTAAGAATTTGAGGTTAACGTGATAAGTGGTTATCAATCATTGGATGAGAAATATGATAAGATATACCGAGATAAGATGTGTCAGATCAATTCCCTTCTAAGTTTGATTAAAAATGATCTAAGGAGCAGATCTACTTCTCACGTTAACCTCAACTTCTCACACGATTCTTCACCATCTAGAAAAAAGACAATAAACTGAGTACAAACCTTTGGTGGTGATGAGTCTATAAATATGGCCGACGGTGAGGGTGTCGGTTGGCCGGAGAAGTTTGATTCGAGTAACACGGAGTGGCTGCGCGGTGTTAACGACGGCGCCGGAGCCGGCGACACCACCAGTCTGGTTTTGTTTGGTGGCGGAGGCGGCGGTGGTGGAGGGTGGACGAGAAGAGTATAAGGTGGTGGTGAGTAGAAGAGCAACGTAGTGACCAGGGTTGAGCTTCATGATCTCGGCGGCGGAGATGGCGGAATACAACCGCTCAACTCTTCCATTTGGGTGTTGTATTACCAAACTTGCATTATCAATAGCTTGGCAGTTCCCCATATCGACGATGGGTGGATACGACGACGGCGATGGTGGTGGTGGCCGGAGTTGTCTGGTGGAGTAGTTTGGATGTAAGCAGGTCCTCTGTGTGTGTACATATATATATATTATATGTATGTATATATATGGGAAATGAAAGGTGGGAGCTCCTGAAGGACCACATGGCATCAATCATTTCTTTTTATTTCCAAAAATAAAAGTCGATTATACCCAAGGTTTACTAAACCGACCATTTTCTGAAACCTCATTATTAAGTTTTTTTGTTTTTAAATTGGATTTTAAATCAGATGTTGTATTAATTAAAATATTTGATATAATATGATATAGAACCGTACGATTTGTAATAAGAAAAGTTCGGATAAAATATCGTTGTGTATTTATATATGTTATTTAATATGTAAATATATTCTAAGAGGGAATTTTTTATCACATAGTAGAGATTATTATAGCAGTGAGATAAATCACGATTTTAATTTCTCATTTTATTTTTTTGTCGATTTACAGTACGATTTTGGATGGTTTTGAGAAAATAATAATGTTTTTTTTTATAAATTTGTTTAATTTAGGCTTAATAATATAATGTTTTTTATATAAAAAATTAAATATTTTGTTAGAATTCAATGATTATCTTATATATTTTAACTACATCTAGAAAAAATAACCAATTACATATTTAATAGTATTATTAAAACAAAATTATAGTTATATAATATATTAATTAATAGTGATACATGGAAAAATATGCATAAAAGAAAAATCCTGTACATACCAAATTGGTGGTTGTTAAAAGTCAGCAGTAATAATATGTATCTTGTGCTTTGATATTTGTAAATTAAGAGATTTTTAAAAGTTTGCATAAAATGATGGTACCTTGTGCCTAATAATTTGTATTTTAGAATTTTTTATCTGTACTTTATAATATATTAGAAGCGTACTCGCGCAATGCAGCGAGATACATCACGATTTTAATGTTTATTTTTATTTTTTGTTTTTTATTGATTTACAGTACGATTTTGGATGGTTTTTATTGAGTGGTAATGGTTTTTTTATATATAAATTTGTTTAATTTAGGCTTAACAATATAATGTTTTTTATATAAAAAAAATGAAGTAGTTTATTAAAATTCATTAATTATCTTATATATTTTAAATTTTTTATATTTAAATTGAGATGTTTATCCTGTTTTGATTATGTTTATCAGAATTCAAATTTCATAATTTTAGGATTTGGGGATTAGAGATAAGGATTTTGGAGGATAAGAATGAAATTTATTAATTAGGGTTAAAAGCATTTAAAAGTAGTACATATTGCTTCATTAATTGTTTTTAAGAGATTTTAAGTAGATTAGTATTAAATAATAGTACATAATGATTAATATATCACGATTTTAATGTTTATTTTTATTTTTTGTTTTTTATTGATTTACAGTACGATTTTGAATGATTTTTATTGAGTGATAATGATTTTTTATATATAAATTTGTTTAATTTAGGCTTAACAATATAATGTTTTTTATATAAAAAAAATTAAGTAGTTTGTTAAAATTCATTAATTATCTTATATATTTTAAATTTTTTATATTTAAATTGAGATGTTTATTCTGTTTTGATTATGTTTATCAGAATTCAAATTTCATAATTTTAGGGTTTGAGGATTAGAGATAAGAATTTTGGGGGATAAGAATGAAATATATTAATTAGGGTTAAAAGCTTTACAGGTAGTACATTAGAATTTAGTAGTTATTTTTAAGAGATTTTAAGTAGATAACTTTAAATGATAGTACATAAAGCTTAGTGAGTTGTAATTAAGAATTTTTTATGTCATCTTTATAATATAGTATAGATATAGATTTTTAATAAATAGTTGAAAATTATTGAGTATACTAAGCTATAATTTATCTGATTTGTGTTTGTAGTTATCTTATACAGATAAACTGTAACTAAAACATTCGTATAAGTTGAGAATTTTCCTAATTATTATCAAGGTTCTCCAAATTAGTCGAAGTGCATATAAATTGATCTAAATATTGACCATTAAAAAAGTAAAAAAGAAAAAACTATGTCATTTTTTTATTTTATTTAAATTAATTAACATTATTCTTTTGTAATTTACAAGATCTTCAATTTAAATAAATTTAATGCATAAACGTATTTATATATATATATTCAGAAGCAATAAAAATTTATATGGTTATTCCAGTTTTAAATATGGGTTTTAAAGTTATTTTTTGACAAAATAAGTTAGCTTATTCTTTTATAATATAACATTGATTGGTTTGCATAACTAAACATTTTTTTTTCTTCTTCTAATTATATCCTTTTTATTTAACCAATTGAATTTTATATCATTATCTAGTCTTTCAGTAAGTTTACCAAACATAACTAACTTATTAGACAAATTTTATTAAGTAACAATTAGTTTTTTAAACCAAAAGTTAGTTTATCAATTAGGGGTCATTTACCAAAAAACAATTACTAAATAAATGTTTATTAATAAAAGTCATCACTCTCACTGACTTTACCGTATAATAATATTAGACATCCAAATGGTATCTATGCAATAATCTTATTTGGTAAGCGTACCGTATAAGAGTTGTCACTCTCACTTGCAAGATAAGACTCTCGTCCTCTACCTTACCTTTTATCGAGAAAGACTATTAGCCCTTACCATATTAATCCAATAAGATAGATAACCTGGTATGAGAGAGAGAGAGAGAGAGAGAGTCAGATTCATATGGGAACAATCAAAACAGATTAAGAAAACGGTCAAATCATATGTGATTCAATTTAACTGTTTTCATGTTTCCTTATTTGATTACTGTTTTCGTTTAAACCTATATATATATATATATATATATAGTGAAATGATATTTTGCATCCCTTAAAAAGGTTGCAACTTTTGCAACCCACATCTTAACCGTTGTATTCATGATCGACGGTTATTTTATTTTTCACTTTTTTTAATTAAAAATATTGGGTCTCATATCTTTTATAACCACCGATCATGAATCCGACGGTTAAGATGTGGGTTGCAAGGTTGCAACCTTTTTACGGGTTGCAAAATATCCTTCCACTATATATATATATATATATATATACACACGGAGGTTCAAGGAAAAACCTCAAAAAAAATGAAAAACTGAGGAACACCCTGATAACCCTTGATTTGGACGGTATGCATTTGTGCATACAAATAAACTAAGCTATTTTTTGGTTTTTTTATGCATGTGCTTGTGCATATGCGTGCGTGCATGTTACAAATTATTTGTATGCACAAACACATACCGCCCAGATGAAGAACTGCCAATGTGTTCCTCAGTTTTCCGTTTTTTTTTAGGTATCCCCTGAACTTGACTATATATAATATTTTGCAACCCACATTTTAACCGTTGGATTTATGATCGACGGTTATTTTATTTTTCTGTTTTTTTTAATTAAAAATATTAGACCCCATATCTATTGTAACCGCTGATCATGAATCCCACGGTTAAGATATGGGTTGCAAGGTTTGCAACATTTTTAAGGTTGCAAATGAAACAACCCCTATATATATATATATATATATATATATATAGGGGTAGGTTATTATGCAACATTTTACATGGTGCAACCCATGCAACCCCTCTATCCACCACTCATTTTATTCTCACATTTTTTAATTAAAAAAGTGAAAATAAAATAAGTGATGGATAGAAGGGTTGCATGAGGTTGCACCATGTAAAAATGGTTACATTTGAACACCCTTTTATATATATATATATATATATATATATAATAATATATATGTGATTTTTACATTACTGTTTTCGTTTAGTGATTGCGTGATGCAACAGCAATTGGTGCATTTTCTGAGGTCATGAATGAAAAGCCTGCCACTTGTCCATAAATATTCTGCACCCCCTTTTTCCATACGCTACCCCCTTTCCATATACTACTGACACGTCACCCCTCCTCCTTCACGCGCCCACACCTTTAACCCTTTTGACAACACTCATCCCTCTTCTTTTCATATTTTTCCACATTTCACCCTTTTCATTGTTTTCTTAAATTAACCGTACCCATTGTCAAGAAGACAATAAGGAGGGCCCTAAAAAGGATGAGGTACATTCACCTAGTGATGGCCAAAAATAGGCTTCGGGCCGGGCCGGATCGGGCCAAAACGAGCTTCAGACCCAAACAGTAAACCCAAAAACGGACCAATCGGGCTTCGGGCCGGGCCGGGCCGGGTTTCACCTGAATATGTTCGGCCCGTTTAAGGTGGGAATAAACCGGTTATATAAAAACCGGGCTGGGCCGGGCCAAAAACCGGGTCGTGATCGGGCCGGGCCCAAAACCGGACCGTGATCGGGCCGGTGATTTTTTCCTAGTTTTTTAAAATAATTTCTTTATATAATAATTAATTACTAAACTTTAAAAAATAAAAATTGGATTCGATCAATAAAATACACTTTAAAATACATTTTATTTATAATAAATCACTAAAATACACTTTGTAATGGTTCCAAATCGGTGTTTTTCGTCCACACCGTTTGCATTGCGCTTTTTTTGTACCGTTGGGGAGCATCACCATGTTGTAATGGTTCCAAATCGGTGCTTTTCGTCCATGCTCGACAATAACTTGGTAATTTTGTTCAGCCATTTTGAGAATTGAGAGTAGAGATTTGAGAGTAGAGAATATAGAACTAGAGATTTTAGACTAGAACTTGCGAGAAACGAATATAGCGAGAGCCGAGAAATGAGAATTGTATGCGTTTTTTGCGTTTTGTAAGTTGGTGTCACTATCCATAACCAACACAAGTATTTATAGGGGTTTGGAGGGGTAAAAAATACAAAAAAACGGTCAAAACATGGTCACAAACGGTAACAAACGGCTCGTTTTTTTTTTTTGAATTTCAAAGAATCGGGTTGGGCCGACAAATCCTCCAAAAACATGAACCGGTTTAGCATTTCGGGCTCCAAACCGGTTTTCCATCGGGCTGAGTCGAGTCGGGCTCCGGTTAACCGATCGGGCCGGGCCAAGATGGCCATCACTACATTCACCTATGTTGGTAACTATGAATTTTATTACTTTATATACTCTTGATAATATTACCGTGTTTTAATAGGGTGATGTATATGTAGTATCTTTTATGTTTGAATCAGATCAAATTATGTACTGAAAATAAAAAAATTAAGTCCTTATGTTGATGTGTTTGAAAAGAAAATTAGTAGGTAGAAATGTATTTAGCATTTTTTTGTTATTTACTAATATTTTAATTTGATGTGTTGGAAAATGTTGTTGAAATCGTATTACATCAGAAATATTGGAAATTGAGAAATTACAGGTTGTTTGGGAAGGGGTGCTGACATAGCTAGATCAGGAAAATCTCGCAAAGCTCATCAATAAAGTTATCTCAAAGCAATAAGTCAAAGGCGAACGTCAAATTTATGCATGTTGTCGACTTTTATCGAGTTGGTGTAACTGGAAATCTATACTTTTTTCAATTTGAGAGAATCCTTGTGTGAGATCAATCGATTGAGCAAACTATCTTGATTTGGGGTGTTAGCAAGTTGAGTATCTGGTTGTTTGGACTGGGCTCGGAAAAATAATATTAAACTCGAACTCAAATATTCTTCTCAAAACGGTGCTCAAATTGGAGCTCAAATAATTTTTCAATGTTCAAACTTCATACTCTAACAATTTTGAGTTACACAATATGACGCAAAATTCAAGCTCGATACTTAGCACGACTAAACTCAATTCATAATATTTAATCGAGCTTTTGAATGAGCAGCTGGACATTAATGTTACATAGCTCAACTTGTTAAGTTAAACAAAAATTATTTTGTGTCTGTGATTGACTCAAATTCAAAAGTTCAATCTTTAAAGTCATCAAGTATTTGCTTAACAATATGAAAAAGTCGAACATCCTAATACAGGTCAATCCAGGAAGAATAAATTAATGACAGGCTACAAATATAAATAAGTAAAAGAACCTACTACGTAATGGTATCAGAGTCATGTCAATTTGTAAAAGATGAAGTCCTTATTAAAATAGAGAATGCTCACGTTAAAAAGGATGATTCCAATGAAAAAAAAGTGATTTATAATAGAAACAAGATTGAACACGTAATGCTTACACACTGTAAGAGAAAATGTGCTATTATTCAGTACCTTGAAAATTACAAAAAAATAGTCATTTAGGGAGGAACTATTTTTGGTAGGTGCCCAAAATAAAGAAATTCAAAAAATAGATAATTATTTGTAATTGATTACTTGTCTAAGTAGAAGCGTAAAATCAGAAAACATTGTTGTCATACGCCATGATTATTATAACTAGAATATATAAAAACACATGAAATTTGGAAAAAATCTTCGAAGTCAGATCCAAGATCCCAGATGAAAGATTTTGGGTTGACTGTTGAGAGTTGGAGCTAATTCCCAACACGTTAGTCATAGGCCCGTCATTTTTCACCTCATCAAAAGTTTTCAATCAACTTCTTTTTATTGATTCATGAAATAATCCGTTAAACTCTAAGATCTGCTCAACATCAAAAAGAGCGACAAAAATGTCCGTTATCACTTCACAATTACCCAAGATGGATAAGTGCAAGTAGAAGAAGCACAAGTTTTATGTGTTTTGATGTTTTGTATTAGACCCAGAGAATCATAGTTTTTGAAACATTAGAGTTTATTTGCATTAGTTGTTTTATTTTAACATGAAGTATTTAATAATCAGTTGTGCAATGTTTTGCAATCTAATTATAGCAAGGATCAACAATCATATCCGGTAAGTAAGGGGGGAAACTATTACTCAGCAAGCGCTTATCGGGTAAAAGACGCTTACGAATAATCTATTTCATATGTCTGAGAATGTTATTTGATAAGGCAAGGGCTTACCCGATAAGCGTTTGGTAAACGACCCTTACATAACTACTTAGAGCATTTCCAGCAGATTTTCTAAAATATAGAAAATGGACGTTTTCTTTTTTATTTTGCTCTAATGGATTTTTATATTGTTATCTAAAATAGAGAAAACATGAAAAACTCCAAGCTAGAAAATTCTCTAAAATTTGATGTGAGGAAAATAAATTATATTTTTATTCATCCCCGCCATTGAGATTGAATTATTAGTATTATTCCTTTATATATACAGATTTTTTCAAATGTGTTAGGATGATAGTATAAAATACTTTAATAATATAATTAATCTTGAAATTTCTAAAATAGAGAATCTGTTGGAGTTTAATGTAATTTTTTTAAAAGATTTTCAACTTTTGTTTCTCTATCTTAAAGAGATTATAAAGAATCTGCCATATATACTCTTATAAATCACTTTTTTACAGCTAATTGTGGGATTTTAATTCTTGTATACGACGATAATCAATTTGAAAACACATATCTGAACACACATTTGCAACAGTTTTGGGTTTGTCTATTCCTTTATCTTAATTAGGCTTTTGCATATTTATTTTAATCTTGACCGACGTTTTATACTAGTTCTAGTTTCGTTGTTTTTCTGTAATTATTTTATGATTTAAGTAATAAAGAGCCAATGGCGTGTAGCTCAATTGGTAATGGGTGGGGGGCATGTTTGTCCTAATAGCGAATGGTCTTGGGTTCAAGCCCGAGGCACCCCCATAGCCACAACAGCTGAGTGAGTCAGGTATGTGTTAAAAGATAAAAGTGTTTTGTACCAATCTTGACAACATATTAACTTATTTTGTTTGTTGTGTTAAATGTTGGTTTATAAGGGCTGAAATGACAAGTTGCTGGTACTTGAGGACTCAAAGGGGTGCACTTCGCTTTTATGAATACATCAAGGGTAACGGAGCTATTTTTGGGAAATTGAGGGACTAATCAGAAATTGTCATAAAATAAATATGGGCTCTCACCCATATGTTTTTAGTAATGGATTCATTTTTACTCAGTTTCATTTTTAACAAATGTTGATATTTCTCTCTAGAGTTTAGGGTTTTCATTTCTCTCAAACATCTTCAAGTCTTTTGAAGATGATTAGATAGATTCATGTTGTATTTGTAACAAGTAATTGTAATCTGTTGATTTTATAAGATTTTAGATGGTATCAGAGCAATGGATCTTATTCATCGGATCTGAGTTGCTCTTCACGACGACAACAGGTAACAAACTTGTGCTCCTATTCTCTTTTAATCCTGGAAACAACCTTCGAGTTCTTCCAAGGTTCTTGTTGACGATTAGATCTAACCATCTTGATTTTAAAACCTATTTCTTTTTTGTTTCTCTCGTCTCAAAGATGACCCCAATCTGTACTTCTCTTAATTTTCGACTGTTGAATCTTCGGATCTGATCTATGTAGATCTGGTCTAAAGTCTCTCTAGTCTATATCGTTTTCTCTCTGCATTCGACTCTTGAACTCTTGGATCTGATCTATGTAGATCTGGTCCAAAGCCTCTCTAGTCTATAGTGTGATTTTTTCCCGTCAATAGAGCTAGATCTGACCTTTCTAGGTCTGGTTTACTCGTTTTTTTTGTTCCAAAGGTTTTTTTTATTTTTCCTGGGATCAGATCTGTTGTAGATCTTGGTTCAAGGCTCTTGGAGAACTCTCATTGTTTCGTGCATGTTTCTCCTTCAAGGTTAGACCTGATTTTTTTTTTCATTTTTTTCTCGATCTCTGCAACCTAGTTGCATCTTAGCTTGTCCTTGAACCGGATCTGGTTTAGATCTCGGTTCCAAGGAGGTTTGTTTGTTTCTGAGGATTTTCATCCTGATTTTTGGTATCACTCGTTGAAATAGAAGTCCTAGTGACGTTAATCGAAGACTGGATTCTTTTTAAGACCATTCTCTATACGATTAGCCAAAGGATCCTGTTTCTTTATCTTCGTGTGATATCTTTTATCTTTTTTTTTGCTCATTTTATGTGGATAATAAAAGTCCCGATGCTTTGAATCGAGAGTTGATAATCAGCTAACATATCCTGTACGATTCATTAAGGGATTGTTGTCTTTTTTTGTACCTTCTTTGTGGATAAGTCTCTCAAATCTGGTCTTTTGCATAGATTTGTTGTTAGAATAAATCTTTCTTCATTCAGATCTGGTTGTTGGCCCTTTTTTTGTTAGATTTTTTCTTTCTCTTGTCCCTTTGCTGCTTTTATCCTAAGCTCCCTTGGAGCCCTTTTTCTCTGGTTTTTTTTTGTTTGTTCAGGTTGTTCTGGTGTGATCTCTTGGCTACCTGTTTTTTTGTGTCTGGATTATTTGTGAGATTCCAGATTTGTGGCCGTCATAATCCGCTGCATTTTTCTCCAAGGTTTGCTCTGTAAGTCTGTTCCTCTCTTATTCTTGTGTTGTTCTCTCTGTAAGTCTCTCTCTCTTCTATCTTGTGTGTTTTTTTTGTGGACATCTAAGTGGTTGGCTTGACCTACCATCCTTTGAGTGGCAAGGAACCCTGCCTCTAAGCCCTTAGAGTTTTGTCCTTGTGTGTTTTTTTGTGTGTTCTCCTAGATATTCACTATGACTGGTGTTGAATCCTCCAAAGAGCCAGAACAACGATCATTGATCGCTAAACTGGACTTTGGAGATCCTCTCTACCTCCATCCTAGTGATACCTCAGGAGCCTCTATATTGACTTTGAAGCTTACGGGAACTGATAATTACAAAGTATGGTCGTGTGCTATGATATTGGCTTTAGAAACTAAAAATAAACTCGGATTTATTGATGATTCTGTGCTTCGTTCTGTTGATAATGATGTGCTAGGTAAGCAGTGGGACAAATGTAATTCTGTTGTTTTATCATGGATCCTCAATTCTGTTTCAGAGGATCTGTTTGTTAGTCAAGTTTTCTCTAGAGTTGCATTTGAGGTCTGACTTGAATTAAAAGAAACGTACGATAAAATAGATGGTTCTGTTACCTTCAATTTACATCAAAAACTCAACTCTCTTACTCAAAATGGAACCACTGTTTCAGACTATTATCACAAGTTAAATTCGTTGTGGAAGCAGTTTGATGCTTTAATCAAACTACCTTCATGTACTTGCAATGCTGCTCATGATTTTTCAAAGCACAATCAATTGATAAAACTCATGCAGTTTTTGATGGGATTGGATGATACTTACATACATATACGTAGTAATATTTTAACCACAGATCCACTTCCTTCAGTCAAAACTGCATTCTCTTTAGTATCAAGAGAAGAGTCGCACTGTGGTGTGACTCAAGCCTCTGATACCAAAGTTCGGAATACTGCTTTTTTTGGAAAAACAAATGACAATAAGAAGAGGAGTGGAAAGTCTCCTCTCTTATGCAAACATTGTGGGTTAACAGGCCATACCATTGAAAGGTGCTACAAGTTAATTGGTTTTCCCAAGGACTTCCAGTTTACCAAATATAAAATTGGTCAATCCTTCAAGTCCTCATCAAATAATGCCAATTCCTCGGATACTTCTGGATGTAAACAGAATATCCCTACATCTCTTATAGAGGATCAAATTGTCAAGCTTCTTTCTCTCCTTGATCAGAAACAGTCTGAGAACATTTCTGTCAATATGGCAAGTATATTTTCTGTTAATACCATAAATATGTCTAATCTAGGGTCTAATGATTCTCAGTCTGGTTGGATAATTGACTCTGGAGCCAATCAACACATGACTTCTTCTCCGTCTAAACTTGAAAATATTTTTGATGTTTCTGATTTAAACCTCAGAGTCACTCAACCAAATGGAGATGAGGCTAAGATAAATCAAATTGGGAATTATAGGCTTAATGATAAAGTTGTTTTGTTTGATGTTCTTGTTATTCCTGATTTTCATGTTAATCTTCTGTCAGTCCATAAAATTGCTAGAGATAGTAAAATCTTTGTTGGATTTGATGAATATAAGTGTTACCTTCTTCAGGGTTTTCTTCCCAAGAGAATTGTGGGGACTGGTAGTGAACAAGGAGGGTTATATTTTTTTGACAAATGGTCTAAGGGTGAGTCTTTTGTCTCGCTAAGATCTAAGAGTATTTCAAATATGTCCAATGTGACTATTGTTTGTAATGTGTCTAGACAGTTATGGCATAGTCGACTTGGTCATCCAGCTGATCAAGTTCTTGGGGTTTTAAAGGAAACCCTTGATATTACTAGTGAGTTTGTCTCTACCCCCTGTGATATTTGTCACAAGGCTAAACAAACTAGAGACAAATTTCAATTAAGTAGTCACATTTCTACCATGCTTGGTGAGCTTGTTCATTTAGATTTGTGGGGACCATATCGGGTTCCTAGTAAGGAGGGTTATAGATTCTTTTTAACTATAGTTGATGATTATTCCAGATCTGTATGGGTTTATTTGCTGAAAAACAAAGATGGAGTGTTTGATAATATTGTTGCTTTTCACAGACTGTTGATTACTCAGTTTGGCAAACATGTTAAAATCTTTCGAAGCGATAATGGGACTGAGTTCACTAATAGTAAGGTAGGTGCCTTTTTTAAAACAAATGGAATAATTCATCAAACTACTTGTGTGTACACTCCCCAACAAAACGGGGTTGTTGAACGTAAACATAGACATTTATTGAATGTAGCTAGAGCATTAATGTTTCAAGGAAATATTCCATTAAACATGTGGAATGAGTGCATTTTGACAGCTATCTATCTTATTAATCGTACTCGTACTCCTTCTTCCGTGTTGAATGGAAAGTGTCCATATGAACTGGTGTTTGGTTTTGCACCTGTTTTAACACATCTTATAAACTTTGGGTGCTTGTGTTTTGCTGTAAAACCTAATGTTTCTGATAAGTTTTCTTCAAGATCTGAAAAATGTATTCATCTTGGTTATGCTAATTCAAAAAAAGGATACAGACTGTATAGTCTGGATTCAAAACAAATCATCGTTTCCAGAGATGTTAAGTTTTATGAAACTATTTTTCCTTTTAAAATGGGGGCAAACCTACCTAGTGATGATTCTAGCGATATAAACTCGTTAAATTTTTTTGATTCTATTATATTTCAGTCTAACGATCTGCCTCTTGATTTGCCCGATGATGAGACTAGGGAAAATCCTCAATGTGAAAATTTTTCAAATATTTTTGACAATTCAAGTAACCAGGATCATCTGAGTAGCCAAAATAGGGCTACCGGGTCTGTAGAGTCTGGTAGTACTATTGGTACAACTGAGTTAAACAGAGCTGCCGAAACAATTGATTCTGGTGGTGCTGAGGCTGCCAGTGGTTCTCGTGCTGCTGATTTTAGACATTTAACTGTTCAAAATTCTAATAATGATCATTCGAGGACCCCTCCTGAGGGTGTTGTTGAAAATCAAAATCAAAATATTTCTTATGTTAGAAAATCTAATCGTTCTAGTGTTTTTCCTCGTCGGTTTGATGATTATATTGTTGAAGGTAAAGTCAAATATGGTTTAGAGAAGGTTGTGAATTATTCTAGTCTGAATTCAAATAATTTTTGTTTTGTTTCCACTTTTAATAAGTCATGTGAACCTGAAAATTTCTTTGAAGCAAGTAAAGATCAGAACTGGGTAAATGCCACGAATGATGAGTGATGGCACTAATTATTTAGTGCCATTATGCTCTTTTTATCTTCTTTTTAGCATATCTTTTACCTTCTAATCCCAACATTTGAGTCATTTTAGTTAATTATTTTCTCTTTTCTTGTTTCGTGGAGCTAAAGATATGAAGAACTTGTTTTATTGCATTTGGATAAGCTAATTGGTGTATTTTTGGGCAGCTTTATAAGTGCAGCAAGCTGCAGCATGCTGCAACATCCTTACAGCAGTCGTATGGGGAGCTTAATGGATAAGCTAGGAGGAGCTTTTTGTGGGAAGACCTTTTTGAGTTTTGAATCTGACTTTTGGGAACCTTCTAGACTAATTTTTGGCTGATATGTAATTTGTGGTTAAACACTTTATTGTCTTTTGGTTATTAACTCTTGGTTAAGACTACTTTTGTACTTTAAGTACTTTATTTAGTGGTAATTACCTTTTGTGCCACTCCCCTTGGTTATAAAAGGGGAGCTTGGGGTTGTAATTTAGGAGTCCATAATCCATTAACTATTCTCTCATTTTGATAATTACAAGTAATATTTGAAGTCATCATCTCTTGTTCTTTATTTATGCTTTATTATTTCTATTGTTCCTTACTTAAGTTCTTTACTTTTACTTGCAATTTATATTCAAGTCTTTTATATTTGTTGTAATTTATATTTCCGTCATTTTAATTATTGTCATTTATATTTATGCATTTACTTTCCGTCATTTATCGTTTTATGTCTTTAAATATGAGTAGCTAATTTATTTAGCTCGGGTGTAAGATAAAAAGGTGAGATTTCAAACCAAAGAAAGGTGGACATTGTTTCGCAATAACAATGTTCCATCATTTCATTTCAAGTTTTATAAAGTTCAATGACACTTCTTGACGAACTGATCATTTGCTAAAGTGTTAAAGTGCGGTTGACTTAGAGATAAGCTACCAAAAACACGTCAGTTTGAATGATATAAGAAGTAGACTTGAGAGAGTTGCTTTTTATAAACTGATTTATTCTCGACAAGTTGATCGCTAGTCATTAGTGTTAAAGTGTAGAGGACTTAGAGATAAGCCCCTTCGAACACGTCAACTTGGATGATATGGGAATCGGCTCGAGAGAGCGGTTTTAGATACAAAGAGATTTGATCGTCCATATATTTTGAGGACTTTATTCTACACTATAAATAGTTGGAGGCTGCACAGAGATGTGTTTAGTCGACTCTAAACAGTAGTGTGAATATTGAAGTCCGAGAGGAATACCCTCAAAATAGATGGTGGATCTAGTTATGGCCAACTCATGCTGCAACATGTCTATAGCATAAGTCTGCTGGAATTTGTGTTTAAATCTCACCTAAATGTCTTACACCCGTGCTTGCTTTATTATTCTGTTAATCTAATCAAGTGACAAACCAAACCAGATCAAGTCTTCAAAATCGCCATCTGAAGTCATTTCTTTCTCTTACTTTTTAATCTACTTTTACTCCAATCTCTGTGGGACGATACTTGGTTCTTACCATTTTATTACTTGAAAGACGATATTAGATCTCATTGTATACTTGCTTTGAGGTTTAATTAGCACACGTCTATAGGTGTATTCCAAGCACTATCAAGTTTTTGGCGCCGTTGCCGGGGATTGGCACGCTAAAAGTTTTAAAAAGATTTGATTTTTCTACCACCGTTTGAATAGCGTTTTGTTTGGTGTATGCCAAGAGTACCACGTGGGGAGTTGTTCGAACTTGACCCGGACATTGAAAGAACTTTTCGAATTAGAAGGAGAGCCCAAAGGATTGCATTATTTTTAGAACCTCCAATCATGGAAGAACCACCACCCGGATTTGAAAATAGAGGACCTACACCACCACTTTTAGAAAATCCGAGACCACCACCAATATTCCATGATGCACCTTCAATTTTTGGAAACCCACCGGAGCACCCTTTTCACCAAAATCCGCCAAATCAAGGGAATAATAATAATCATAACCATGTTGATGATGATGTTGAATCTCAAGGCACCAATGAAATAAGAAATGAAGTTCCAAACATAATTAATCTTGCAAACTCCAAAGAGGGAAAAATTATGGACTACGCTATCCCCGATTTTGAGCAATTAAATTCAGGGATAATTAGACTCCATATACAAGCCCTCCATTTTGAGCTAAAACCCATCATGTTTCAAATGTTGCAAACGAACGGACAATTTGCCGGAATGCCATCGGAGGATCCACATTCTCATTTAAAATCTTTTATGGAGATCACTGATGCATTCCTGATCCCTGGGGTATCTAACGATGCCTTGAGACTTACTTTGTTTCCTTTTTCTCTAAGGGATCGGGCAAAGTCTTGGTTCAATTCTTTGGCACCTGACTCTGTGCCATCATGGAGCAACATGGCTGAAAGATTTTCGAGAAAATATTTTCCACCTACCCGTAATGCTAAGTCCAGAAACGAAATTTGCATGTTTAAACAAATGGACGATGAGGCAATTCCCGATGCTTGGGAAAGGTTTAAAGAGTTGTTAAGAAAATGCCCTCATCATGGCATCCCCTACTGTATTCAACTCGAGACGTTTTACAATGGATTAAACCCCATGGCAAAACAAATGCTCGATGCGACATCAGGAGGGGCCTTTACAGTTAATACCTACAATGACGGGTATGAAATTCTTGAAAAAATTTCAACAAACAATGGACATTGGGCTGATCCATGTGCTCAACCGCAAAAGAAAACTGTTGGGATTCATGATGTGGATGCATATACTGCATTAATAGCACAACTTGCTTCCATGGCTTCAATGCTCAAAAACTTATCTTCAAACCAAGGAACGCAACAAGTTGCTGCTACATCCACCTAGTCAGTCCTTTCGGTTCAATGTGTTTGTTGTGGTGGGGAACATTCCTATGAACAATGTCCTCAAAACTCTGAATCAGTAAACTATGTTCAAAACAGGAATGCTCCCTATGGCAACAACTACAATGCGAGTTGGAGGCAACATCCAAATTTTTCCTGGAACAGTCCATGTCTAAATCAGCCAGCTCCTAAGCCACAAGAATCTCAAAATTTTCAAACGCAACATCATACTAGTAGTTCACATCATCAAAACCAAGGTTCTCAACACCAGCATAACCAAAGTTCACAGCATCATCAGAACAGGAATTTTCAAAATAACCAACAGCATTTTCAAAAACCTCCTCCACAAGCTGAATCATCATCTTCTTTGGAAGCTATGATAAAAAGCCTTGTGGCTCAATCACAAGCTCAACAGCAACTTTTGAGCCAAAATCAAGCCCTTTTTAATCAACAGAGTGCTGCCATTAGGAATTTGGAAACCCAAGTGAGTCAAATTGCACTTAATCAGAACAGTAGGGCAAATGGCATGTTACCTAGTGACACAGAAGTCCCAAGAGATCCTGGTAAAGAACATGTAAAAGTTGTGACCCTTAAGAGTGGTAGAGAATTGAATGAAACAGTGCAAAACAAGTTTGGACCAATGACTCAAACAGAATTTGAAAATAACAAAAAGTCAGAACCCGAGATTACTGTTTTAGCTCCTATTCTTGAACCACAACCTAAACCCACAAAGAATCTAGAGCCTGGGGTAGCCAGTCCTGTTCAGCCTGTAGTGAATGAAATCCCAACCTTACCTAAGGAGAGTGAAATCAAAGGCACAAAAGACACATCTTGCTCCACACATCCAAGTAAAGATTTCATAAAACCAGTTCCTCCTTATGTTCCTTAACCTCAAAGGTGAAGGAATCAAAAAGAAGAACAGCAATTTAAAAAATTCTTGGATGTGTTCAAAGAATTGCACATCAACATACCTCTTGTTGAAGCAATCGAGCAAATGCCTAGTTATGCCAAATTCCTTAAAGACATCCTAAGCAAGAAGAAGAAGTTGAATGAATATGAGACAGTTGCTTTGACTGAAGGATGTAGCGCACTCCTGACCAATGGAATACCTCCTAAGTTGAAAGACCCAGGAAGTTTTACCATTCCATGTTCAATAGGTGGGAAGGAAGTAGGAAAGGCTTTGTGTGATTTGGGAGCTAGCATCAACCTCATGCCTTTATCTGTTTTCAACAACTTAGGAATAGGAGAAGCCAGACCTACCACAGTTACACTCCAGTTGGCTGACAAGACCATAGCCTATCCTAAGGGAAAAATTGAGGATGTTCTAGTACAGGTTGACAAGTTCATATTTCCGGCAGATTTTATCATCTTGGATTTTGAGGCTGATAAAGATATTCCTATTCTCTTAGGAAGACCTTTTCTAGCCACCAGAAGAACTTTGATAGATGTCCAGAAAGGAGAACTGACTATGAGACTCCAAGACCAAAAAGTCACATTCAATGTTTTCAATTCTTTAAAATATCCTGATGATGTTGAGGATTGTTCAAACTTAAGTGTGATTGAATCATTGTGCCATGAGGAAGGAGTTAGGAGGGTTTGTAAGATTGATAATGATGATGATTTTGAGGATGACTTAGATAGAGACATAGTGGAAGATGAAACTGCCCAGTTTATGCTGCAAAGTTTGAACCATTGGAGCAGAATGACCAAAAGAACTTTACACCATCTGTCATATCACCACCTGACCTGGAGTTGAAACAACTCCCATCTCACTTGAAATATGCTTTTCTAGGGGAAGAGAACAAATTGCCTATCATCATATCATCTACCCTAAATTTGCATCAAGAAAAACAACTTGTGGATATGTTGAAGTCACACACCAAAGCCATAGGGTGGACCATTGCTGACTTGAAAGGGATTAGTCCTTCTATCTGTCAGCATAAGATCATTCTAGAAGATAAGAACTTCACATCAATTGAACCACAAAGAAGGCTAAACCCTGTCATGAAAGAGGTAGTGAAGAAGGAAATTTTGAAATGGTTAGATGCAAGAATTATTTTCCCAATAGCTAGTAGTTCTTGGGTTAGCCCAGTCCAGTGTGTTCCAAAGAAAGGAGGGATCACAGTCATCCCCAATGATAAAAATGAACTCATTCCAACTAGAGTAGTATCTGGATGGAGAATTTGCATGGACTACCGGAAACTCAATAATGCTACCCAAAAAGACCACTTTCCATTACCTTTCATTGACCAAATGCTGGACAGGTTAGCCGGAAAAGAATATTACTGTTTTTTGGATGGATACTCAGGATATAACCAGATAGCCATATCACCAGAGGACCAGGAAAAGACCACCTTCACATGTCTCTATGGTACTTTTGCTTTTAGGAGGATGACATTTGGACTATGCAATGCACCTGCAACCTTTCAAAGATGCATGATGTCCATATTTTCTGATATGCTTGAAAACTCCATAGAAATTTTTATGGATGACTTTTCTGTATATGGCTCATCATTTGATCATTGCTTAGAAAATTTGAAAAAGAGTCTTGAAAGGTGTGAAAAACTGATTTAGTCCTAAATTGGGAAAAATGTAATTTCATGGTTAAGGAAGGGATTGTTCTGGGACATGTAATTTCAAAAAGAGGAATTGAGGTAGACAAAGCTAAAATTGAAATTGTTGAAAAACTACCTGAGCCAACCACTGTTAAAGGAATCAGAAGCTTTCTTGGCCATGCCGGTTTTTACAGAAGGTTTATCAAAGATTTTTCAAAGATATCCAAACCTTTGTGTTTACTTTTACAGCATGATCAAAATTTTGATTTTAATGAAGAATGTAGAGATGCATTCAACATTTTGAAGAAAGCTTTGGTAACTGCACCAGTGGTTGTCACTCCAGGTTGGAACAAACCTTTTGAAATCATGTGTGATTCCAGTGATTGGGCCGTAGGTGCAGTTTTGGGTCAAAGAAAAGAAAAAGTTTTTCATTCAATTTATTATGCAAGTAAGACTTTGAATGAAGCTCAAATTAACTACACAACAACAGAAAAAGAAGTGTTGGTTGTGGTCTTTGCATTTGAGAAGTTTAGATCATACTTGATGGGCACAAAAGTTACTGTTCACACTGACCATGCTGCCATTAGGTATTTGATTTCAAAGAAAGATGCTAAGCCTAGGTTGATAAGATGGATTTTGTTGTTGCAAGAGTTTGACCTAGAAATTGTGGATAGGAAGGGAGTAGACAACCAAGTAGCAGATCATTTGTCTAGGTTAGAAAAACCTAGTGAGGACAAAGAAGAAGGAGACACCATTGAGACCTTCCCTGATGAAAGAATCCTTATGTTACAACACTCTGAGCAACCATGGTTTGCTGACATGGCAAATTACTTGGCTTGTGGCATAAGACCTTCTGATTATTATGGCCAAATGTTCAAGAAATTTCTCCATGATGCCAAATCTTATTTATGGGATGACCCTTTCTTGTTTAAACTTGGTACAGATCAGATCTTGAGAAGATGCATACCAGAAACTGAGGTTGTAGCAATTCTGCAGCATTGCCACCAATCTGAGTATGGAGGCCATTTTGGAGGCCAAAGGACAGCAGCCAAAGTGTTACAATCAGGATTCTATTGGCCAACTCTCTTCAAAGATGCCCACAGTTTTGCACAAAGATGCAATGAATGCCAAAGGAGTGGTTCCATTTCTCAAAGGAATGAAATGCCACTAAATGGGATCTTGGAAGTTGAGTTATTTGATGTTTGGGGAATAGACTTCATGGGACCATTTCCCCCATCAAACCAATGCCAATACATATTGGTTGCTGTTGATTATGTATCCAAATGGGTAAAGGCAGTGGCATGTGTCTCAAATGATGCAAAAACTGTGATTAAGTTTCTTCAAAAGCAAATTTTTACACGGTTTGGTACCCCCAGGGCACTGATCAGTGATGAGGGTACCCACTTTGTGAACAAAATGTTACAAGAGGTTTTGAAAAAGTACAATGTTAATCACAGGATTGCCACTGCATACCACCCACAAACCAATGGATTGGTTGAGCTCTCTAACAGAGAAATAAAGGGAATTCTTGACAAGGTGGTCAAGCCAAACAGAAAAGATTGGGCCTTTAAACTAGACGATGCTTTATGGGCATACAGAACTGCATTTAAGACACCACTTAGTATGTCCCCATATAAGCTTGTCTTTGGCAAAACTTGCCACCTCCCCTTAGAACTTGAACACAAAGCATACTGGACAATCAAAGAATTAAACATGTGCCTAAATGCTGCTGGTAGTAAAAGAAAGTTACAACTGTGTGAGCTAGAAGAGCATAGGAACATGTCCTATGAAAATGCCAAACTCTATAAGGAGAAAACCAAGAAATGGCATGACAGAAAGATATAACACAGAGACTTAAGACCAGGCCAGTAAGTTCTTTTGTTTAACTCGAGGTTAAAATTGTTTACAGGAAAGCTAAAGTCCAGATGGTCAGGACATTTCCTCATTCATCATGTATATCCATATGGAGCAATTGACCTAGTTAACCCTGAGGAAAACACTGTGTTCAAGGTTAATGGACAAAGAGTTAAGGCATACCACACTCCAGTGACCATCCCAGAACCCTGTTATGTGGATTTGGTCACTTTGTGCTGAACAAGCTTCAAGAATGATGTGGACTTTTTGAAGTCCCATTTTGTTTGTAAATAATTTACCTTACCTCTACTGCTTTCTAGGACTTGTATTTTAATTGTTTGTTTAGTTTTGCAGCTCTAATTGTGAAAAGAAATGAAGATCCCATGCTGTAGCATCTCTGCAGCATGAAGCCCTAGTTTTGCAAGGAATCAGGTTTTGAGTTTAAGCGGGAAACCATAAGGATAAGATTAAAATTTTTAAGGAAGGTACAGTTAAGTGATGTCATCTGCCACCTTTTCAAAAAGAGAACTTCTTTTCAAACCGTTTGCAGAGCATCATCACCTTCTAAAACTCCTTCCCCATAAAATTTTCATCATTTCTTTTTTGGTTAATAACCAACCTAGATATCTGAGAATTGTTGCTAAAAGATCCTTCCAACAATCTTGCAAGATAAGATTTAAGAAACCCTTCAGTTTCCTAAAGAACCACCCCTCTGTCTCTCATCCGCCTAAAATATTTCTCTCTCGCTCATCGTTCTCTCTCGGCCGACCAAACAACCCACCGCCACAAACACCACCTCCGGCGACCTATCGACATCGTTGACCACTCCAAGACATGGCCAGAGTAAAACGCCCAGCCATTCAAAACCCCGATGAAGCCCAAAACCCCACTCCGGTCCGGCGAAGCCAACGCCGACAGACCCTCAATCAGCCGGCGAACCCGCCATCGCACGCACAAATCGACCCTGAACCGAATACCCTCGAGGGTGAGTCTTCATCACCCGTACAGTCCGCCACAACCCCTCGCCCTTTGCTGCACATCTACGTACCCACTCAACCCACCACTGAAGAACCACAAAGGGTCGAATCACCGGTGGATGGACTTATTGAACCTCAGATGGAAGCCGCCAATGAGAACCCACTCGAAGAGACCATGGGTTCCCCTGTTCACACCACCGAAGGACCACCCCCTGTCGAGGTCCAGGTCGCACCAACTCCTCCCCTTGTTCACGAGGCTCAGGTATCATCTCCCACTAATGTTCTAGAAGCTGATGGGTATTTCACCTCTGTCTCCGATGATGAGGATGAGGTTAATCACAACACATAGGGCATACCACTCTATAATCACTCTGATGATTTCGAAATGCACGATGATTGGGCTGTTGTGCCATACTCCTTGGAGAATGACATTTTAGTGCCTAAATCACTCCCTGGATTTGAGGAGCTTGATGAGAATTTGGACAAAATGGGAGATGTGTATGACAAGATACCTAAGGTGCATAAAGATGCAGACAATGCCTCTCCTAGGGATGACCTTCCTGACTTGAACTTGCCCTTTAGTGAATCACCATCTGTGGTGATTCCAACTAAATAGAGGACCAAAACATTGGCTAGAAAGAGGGTCACTAGGTCCAAAACTGCTGAGGAAGGTACTTCTCGAAAGAAAACCAAAAAGACCAAACCTGTTGAGGAGAGCACAGCTAGAAAAAGGCCAAGGGTAACTACTAGGAGTATGGGGAAGGATGCTGCAGCAATCCTGCAGCAAGGCTCAGCATCAAAATCTGCAGCCAGTACCTCCAAGACCAGACCACAAAAACTCCCAAGGCCAGACCTGTCTCATGGGGAATTGAGTTCAGAAGCTGTTAATAGTGCTTTTGAGAAATTCAAAGATATGATGGGCCTACCTGACAAGGGATTCCACCCCCAAAGCCTAACCGAATACAGTTTTATCAAAACTATGGTGGAATCCCATGGACTCAGAAAGCTTTGTGAGGTACCTGTTTCGTATAATGTGACTCTCCTAAGAGAATTTTATGCTGAAATTTCTGTCAATAGCTCTTCAAAGGTCATGATCAGGGGAGTGAGGTTCACTCTCACTTCAAAGAAAATCAACAAATTTTTGAACCTCACTCCTCCTAAACGCACTGATTTCCACCAGATGATGAAAAATCTCACTGAAAATGATTTGGATGATATTGCCACTGAGTTGGGGCTGCCTGAAACTAGTTGGGATGCTCATTCCAACTTCATGTTGAGGCATTTTAAGGTTTGTAACTTAAACCCTGATGCCAATGTTTGGATAAATTTCCTACGACACTCAATCTCACCCATCACTCATGTCCACTTGGTCTCTGTGGAAAGAATGGTTCTGTTATTTTGTTTGATGCAAGGAAATACAATCAATTTTGGGAGAATCATCTTGAAGAACATGAGAAGTTGTGCTGCAAAGACAAGGGGTCAGATGTATTTCCCCAGCCTCATCACCCAAATGTTGCTCAAAAAGGGAGTGTCGCAGTATGATGAGGATCAAATCATCAAGGAAGGTGGAGGACGATGGCAAATAGACCTCAAGGCAGTCAACAGGTTGAGGGACAGAAGAGAGAACAGATCACAGGCTGCTGACATCCCAACCATGCTTCAGGACCTGCTGTCCCAGAACATTTCCCTCATGGACGGGTTATTTTATCAAAGGCATGGGTTTTTTGACAAGATCGACAGTTTGAGGACAGAGTTAGCAGAGAAGGTGAAGAGAGAATGCAAGAAGGGGAGGGAAGACTTCAAGAGGGTTGAGGTTGTGCTGGTTGAAAAGTTTGGCAGAAAAATCAAGAAGCAAGGAAGAAATCTGAAAGCGATCAAGGAGGAAAACATTAGGTTGTGTGCCGAGAATGAAGAGTTGAGGCAACTGTTAAAGGCGTACAGAGAGGGCGTGGAGGGCACTTCTGCTGCTGCACCACCACAGAAGGATTCACAGCCTACTCCAATGGAGTAGGACAGGTTCTACTCATTACCCTTTAGCTCCAATTTTTATTGTTCGTTTTTAGTTTTCAAGTCTGGGATGTGTCTTTGCTGTTTTCTAGGTTTTATTTTCTTGCAAATGGGCATTGGTGATCATCTTGAGCATGCATACATATCCACAATAAATTCATACATTCATGGTCTATATCTCACTTTGTAGTGCTTGCTAGAACTAGGATTATTTTACTTGGGACGCAATTTGATCCACATCTCACATAGGAAATGATTTAGGCCATCTTTTGATACTCTACATTAGCCACTTGCACCCACTCCATAATATCCATACACTTTCATGCTATTACAATGAGGACATTGTAAATTTCAAAGTTTGGGGTTGGGAAAGTCCACCATGGCAAAAGCATAAACATAGAAAAAGAGCGTAGCTCTTCAAATATGCCATGTTTGGACTTAGGCACTAAAAAAGTCCCATAGGGGCTAAGTGCAGTACATTCACCAAATAAAAGAGCACAAAAGTGCCAAATCTGATAAAAAAAATTGAAAAATGATGCAAAAGGTGAAAATAAGAGGCAAAGTGAGCATAAGAAAAAGCCAAAAAGAGTTATCCAGTTCATTAAAAGTCCTTTTGATATTAATTGTGAGATGTGAGTACCATAACAAAAAGAAAATCTTACTAGCATATGGTTCATACTCATAGTAGATAGAAATCATGGAAATTTTGGATTTATGAAGGGCTATGCCATGTATGTTTGGGTTGATCATCTACATGTATGCACTTAATGCATCCATCTTGCAAATCTTATCACTTGAATCAATTTTTTTTCTTCTTTTCTTCTTTTCTTTTACTCTCTTTTTGTGTCTTAATTGCTTGGGGACAAGCAATATTTCAAGTTTGGGGTTGTGATGACACTAATTATTTAGTGTCATTATGCTCTTTTTATCTTCTTTTTAGCATAGCTTTTACCTTCTAATCCCAACATTTGAGTCATTTTAGTTCATTATTTTCTCTTTTCTTGTTTCTTGGAGCTAAAGATATGAAGAACTTGTTTTATTGCATTTGGATAAGCTAATTGGTGTATTTTTGGGCAACTTTATAAGTGCAGCAAGTTGCAGCATGCTGCAACATCCTTACAGCAGTCGTATGGGGAGCTTAATGGATAAGTTAGGAGGAGCTTTTTGTGGGAAGACCTTTTTGAGTTTTGAATCTGACTTTTGGGAACCTTCTAGACTAATTTTTGGCTGATATGTAATTTGTGGTTAAACACTTTATTGTCTTTTGGTTATTAACTCTTGGTTAAGACTACTTTTGTACTTTAAGTACTTTATTTAGTGGTAATTACCTTTTGTGTCACTCCCCTTGGTTATAAAAGGGGAGCTTGGGGTTGTAATTTAGGAGTCCATAATCCATTAACTATTCTCTCATTTTGATAATTACAAGTAATATTTGAAGTCATCCTCTCTTGTTCTTTATTTATGCTTTATTATTTCTATTGTTCCTTACTTAAGTTCTTTACTTTTACTTGCAATTTATATTCAAGTCTTTTATATTTGCTGTAATTTATATTTCCGTCATTTTAATTCTTGTCATTTATATTTATGCATTTACTTTCCGTCATTTATCGCTTTATGTCTTTAAATATGAGTAGCTAATTTATTTAGCTCGGGTGTAAGATAAAAAGGTGAGATTTCAAACCAAAGAAAGGTGGACATTGTTTCGCAATAACAATGTTCCATCATTTCATTTCAAGTTTTATAAAGTTCAATGACACTTCTTGACGAACTGATCAGTTGCTAAAGTGTTAAAGTGCGGTTGACTTAGAGATAAGCTACCAAAAGCACGTCAGTTTGAATGATATAAAAAGTAGACTTGAGAGAGTTGCTTTTTATAAACTGATTTATTCTCGACAAGTTGATCGCTAGTCATTAGTGTTAAAGTGTAGAGGACTTAGAGATAAGCCCCTTCAAACACGTCAACTTGGATGATATGGGAATCGGCTCGAGAGAGCGGTTTTAGATACAAAGAGATTTGATCGTCCATATATTTTGAGGACTTTATTCTACACTATAAATAGTTGGAGGCTGCACAGAGATGTGTTTAGTCGACTCTAAACAGTAGTGTGAATATTGAAGTCCGAGAGGAATACCCTCAAAATAGATGGTGGATCTACTTATGGCCAACTCATGCTGCAACATGTCTATAGCATAAGTCTGCTGGAATTTGTGTTTAAATCTCACCTAAATGTCTTACACCCGTGCTTGCTTTATTATTCTGTTAATCTAATCAAGTGACAAACCAAACCAGATCAAGTCTTTAAAATCGCCATCTGAAGTCATTTCTTTCTCTTACTTTTTAATCTACTTTTACTCCAATCTCTGTGGGACGATACTTGGTTCTTACCATTTTATTACTTGAAAGACGATATTAGATCTCATTGTATACTTGCTTTGAGGTTTAATTAGCACACGTCTATAGGTGTATTCCAAGCACTATCAATGAGATGGAAGCCTTATATAGAAATGGTACCTGGATTCTAACTGATTTACCTCCTGGTAGAAAACCTGTCGGTTGCTGGTGGATTTACAAAATCAAATATAAATCCACTGGTGAAATAGAAAGGTATAAAGCTCGTCTTGTAGCTAAACGCTACAATCAACGAGAACATTTAGACTATGAGGAAACATTTTCACCTGTTGTGAAAATGGTCACGGTCAGATGTGTTGTTGCCTTGGCTGTGCAAAATAAGTGGCCTTTATGCCAATTAGATGTAAACAATGCTTTTTTGTATGGAGATTTAGTTGAAGATGTCTATATGAGCTTGCCACCAGGCTATTTTTCTGCCAATGACAAAAGAGTATGTAAATTAGTAAAATCTCTTTATGGCCTGAAACATGCACCACGTCAGTGGTATGAAAAATTGTCATCCTGTCTTATTGAATATGGTTTTTGTCAGAGTGTTGGTGATTATTTACTGTTTACAAAATTTTCTGAAGGTATTTTTCTTATTCTTCTTGTTTACGTGGATGATATAGTTCTTACCGGAAACTCTGATTATGAAATCAAAAGAGTTAAGGGTCATTTACAGTCTAATTTCAAAATTAAAGATCTAGGTTTGTTGAAATTTTTCTTGGGTATAGAAATATTAGAAACTGATAGTGGATTGTGCATGTCTCAAAGGAAGTATTGTCTTGAGCTTTTGAATGATTTTGGGTATCTAGGATGTAAGCCAATAAATACTCCAATGGATATGAATCTGATTGTTACAGATTCGGTTGGATCCGAGTCAAAAGATATTCCTTTAAAGGATTTTACTGGGTATCAAAATTAATTGGTAGGCTCATTTACTTGCTAGCTACTAGGCCTGACATTGCTTTTGCTGTTCATTGCTTGAGTCAGTTCATGCATTCTCCACGCCAGTCTCATTTGAAACTGGCACTTCGGGTTCTAAGGTATTTGAAAAGTTCTCCTGGTAAGGATGTTTATTTTTCATCTTATACTCCCTCTGATTTTAAACTGTCAGCTTTCGTTGATGCTGACTGGGGAAAATGTTTATCTACAAGGAGGTCAGTTACTGGTTACTGTCTTTTCTTAGATAGTTGTATGATTTCTTGGAGAAGCAAGAAACAATCCACTGTTTCTCGCTCCTCTGCTGAGTCCGAATACAGGGCTATGACCTCTGCTCTCTGTGAAATCATCTGGGTTTTGAATATTTTAGCAGATTTAAGAATAGATAACTTACTTCCAGTAAGTTTGAATTGTGACAATAAATTTGCTATCCAAATAGCAAATAATCCAGTGTTTCACGAACGGACTAAGCATATAGAGATAGACATACATCAAGTGAGAAATAAGATATCAACTGGAATGCTGAAAACTGTGAAAGTTTTGTCTTCAGAAAATCCAGCTGATATTTTCACTAAATCACTTGGTGTAAACCAACACAAATATCTCTCTAATAAGTTAAATATGTTGGATCTTTTCTGCCGTCAAGATTGAGGGAGGGTGTTAAAAGATAAAAGTGTTTTGTACCAATCTTGACAACATATTAACTTATTTTGTTTGTTGTGTTAAATGTTGGTTTATAAGGGCTGAAATGACAAGTTGCTGGTACTTGAGGACTCAAAGGGGTGCACTTCGCTTTTATGAATACATCAAGGGTAGCGGAGCTATTTTTGGGAAATTGAGGGACTAATCAGAAATTGTCATAAAATAAATATGGGCTCTCACCCATATGTTTTCAGTAATCGATTCATTTTTACTCGGTTTCATTTTTAACAAATGTTGATATTTCTCTCTAGAGTTTAGGGTTTTCATTTCTCTCAAACATCTTCAAGTCTTTTGAAGATGATTAGATAGATTCATGTTGTATTTGTAACAAGTAATTGTAATCTGTTGATTTTATAAGATTTTAGAGTATGCCCTGCACATAATGGAATTGGCAGCTGATGTGGGATGGTTGGGGTTGTCGGTTTTCAACCTTTTGTCCAAATTTAAGTAATAAGGAGCAAAAAATCTGAAAAAGAAGGTGTAAATTATTTTTGGGGCAAGAGGCAAAATAATTGTTATATTATTTTATAATAGTAAATACACCCATTAATTGAAAAAAGATAATAATAATAAAGAAGGTGATATTATTAGTAAGTTCAAATTTTTGGTCGATTAAATTATGACTGATTTCATATTAATTTTTTCATTAATACAATATAGAAAATGGTTGGGAGCATACCAAAGAGTTGACTGAAGTGAAAAATCTACCACCCTCTTCTTAAATGCATGTTGAAAATATGGGATTTAAGTTTGACTTTTTTTTTTTTAGTTTTATGGTCAAAATTAATGGACGATTTCTTCCAACCCTCTTAATAATTCCTTTCAACTTCAAAGACTTTGACTATGATGGTTTTTTTTTTTAATTAAAACAATAAATAAAACGCAATATTAAATTATAGTTATTTCGATCGGAACAATTTCTCAAAATTAAAGCACCCAGATGAATATTGAATGGTAAAACTGTGAAAATACAAACAAACTGATAAAGTCTTGATCAATGTTGAAAGCCTAAAACACCTGTCTACTGTAAGTCTGCAACACATCATCGTTGTTGTTGTTGTTGCCACCTAAACCTTGTAATCTCATTAACCACTTGGGTTGTGGCGCATTGGTTAAGTCTTTGGAGAATGTAGTGGAAAATCTCATCTATCACAAGTTCAAATCCAAGCGCTGCCAAAACCCTTGTGGCCATGGATGTTCACCTGTGATGATTCTAGGTCATTTGTAGTCGCTCGATGAATTAGTCGGTACACATAAGTTGACTCAGAACCCCACGGATTACGCTTAAAAAACCCTTGTAATATAGAACTTGAAAACCAACACCTCGCTATCACCATTGTCATAGTTGTCGTAACTATCGACTTATTTAGAGTGAAGTTGGTCCCCGATAAGCTAGCCCTAAAGCCAATATACAATTATATATTGAAATTGAAAGGGAAGACCGATGACAAGGCTTTTAACTTTTGTTAAGTTATCAACTTTTAACATGAGGGGTAGTTTCGTCAATTAGACATTCATTAGTTTATGTATATGTGTTTGTATATTTGTATGTATGTATGTATTATTTGATACCTAATTTACATGTATATATTTGAATTAAAGTTATAGTTTTAGTTAATAAATCCTACTTTTTTATATTTTATTAATTTGAAAACAATTATTAAGGAATCAAGAGATCCACTTTTTGGAACATAATATACCCTTGCTCTTTGCTGCCTTACTGGTATGGCCTGGCTCATAACACTCACATTTGAAAATGAAGGAATTACAAAAATAGTACCTCGACTATTTTCTAACCGACATTTTTAGTCACAAAGTTTCATTTTTTATATTTTGTTCGATTATAACTAGTTTGTAAGAGCATTTCCAACAGTTTCTCCAAAATTTATTTAAAATGAAGAATCCAAAAGTCAAAATATCCAAAAAAAAAAATACAACTATCTCCAATAGCTTCTCCATTTTAGAGATAAATCATTGATTATATTATTAAAATATTCTATATATTTAATAAAATATTATTTCTCTCACCTAAACAATTCATTTCAAAGTTTCTCATTAGTAGAATGTAATAAAAAATAATGTATCTCTCTTGGTAATCATTTTTGGGGATATCTTCAAATTTGGAGAAAAATGTATTCTCTTTCCTACTTTCTCCATTTTGGAGAAAGTTTTTGGGAAGCTGTTGGAGCTCATTTTACATCTAAAATCTCAATTTTCTTAACTTTTCTCCAAAATGGAGAAGCTGTTGGAGATGCTCTAACAACCAAATCTCTTCTATTAGTCTATCTGGATGAGAAAAGTTGAGTTGCTAAAAGTCAGAGTCTCAGAGATTTTCCAAGTTATACGTAGGGAATATTTTGCATAAATCACGTGGATTATAGAGATCCAAGTTGTTGATATCATTGTAAGAAAAATATCTTACGCACATATATTCTTGAAGACAAATTCATACCTATGGGCTATGGCCAGTAAATACGATATCAAAGGAAAAGACTCATATCCTGAAACTGATACAAGGTAAACATTGATCTTGTACCTTATAAATTATAATAGTGATTCTTAATCATCTTATTAAGCAAAAATCGCTTTATGATCGTAATAATAACTCATTAAAAAAGAACTTTAAAAAGACCGTACTGATTGGTGACTGGTCAACCAATAAAGAATGTAAACATAACTGGTTATGATATTTTTTAGTTTTTCTAGATACATTAATTCCTTTAATTTAATATTTTTGTATTTGTATTATAAATTTAATAAATTATACTCAAAATTCCAATTTAAATTGAATTGGAACATGAATTGTTTAATGAAAATATTTAATGCCAAAAGTCTTAAAATAAATTCTTAAAAGCGGGCACAAATACAAAAATAATTCTAATATTTTATTTTTCATTTGTAATAAAATAATATGTATAAATTATTTTACTACTTTCCGAAAAAGTGAGAAAATTTTTATTAAAGAAATGAAAACTATTTAATTTTTAAATATTTTTGTGTAGATAAGTGTAGAGTGTTAGGTGTGGCATACAATTTCCCATCTTAAATGTACTGTTCCCATTTAACAAGAAAATAAAAATCTCATATTTTTAATTACTTTGTATATCTATCTGTACAACAATTAATGTTCCAAATGAGTACAAAAATTAATAATGAATTAAATACCAAATATTTTTTGGGCAAAATGTGAGAAAAAACAAACTAGTGGGTACAATTCAACAACTTCTCCTTTTCATCAATTAAAGTGGGTTGGCAGCAAAAATAGGGGAAGATATATCTCTATTATTCTTTTTTTTCCAAAATACACGTCTATAATGAAAAAGACATGTAATATTAATCTGTAATTATTATACTTTTTAATCATGAAATGATAATTTTACCCTTTATTATGGAGATACATTTTTTTTCACCTCATAACTAAGGGTAGAATGAGAAAGTAAAAGTTTACTTCTGAAAGTGAACATTTATTCTAGGACAAACTTAAATAGTAAGATAGACACTTATTTGGGACGAATGAAGTATAATAAAAATGAGATATATCTATACTATATTATAAAATAGAATTAAATATAAATTTTATTTTATGGTTTTTAGAAATTAAGAATTACCGTATTTGTAATGAAATTTTAACGAAAGACAGTTTTCATGGATCAAAAGCAATCGAGGGATGCGAAAGGGTTCTCATGGAGAGAGGGAATTCTTACCGTAACTCAACTATATATATATATGTATATTACGAATGATCGTGTGAGAATAAGAGTTAAGGTAAGAATATAAGAAAAGATCTGGACCTCTGATTACTTTTAATCTCAAACTCATCCATGAATCGTTCTTGATACGGGGATTGATTTGGTGGATCGTGTTGCATCTCATCCTAATGTGCATCCAAGGGCGGAAATCCCTTCTTACCATTCTCACCATAACTTCCATTCTTATCGAAGCTCAATCCTATATATATTTTTTTGTGAACTCAACCCTATATATATATATATATATATATATATATATATATATATATATAGAGAGAGAGAGAGAGAGAGTCTCATTCATTTGTTAGCCAAGTCATTGGTATTAACCGTGTTAACCAATCTCAACTATTGATAATCAAGATCAACGGTTTACAATAAAACACTGATTTTAATAATGATTCACGCCCTTGGTTTGAAGATGCACGTATGCACATGGGTATATTGGTATTTTCAATTTAATGATAATTATGATATTAAAAATAAATTAATGATAATTATCTTGTTTCCTTTTTTTATCTCATTATCTTGTTGTTGTTGTTTTTTTGCTTAAATTTTAAAATTGATAATTATCTCATTTTTTTAAATAGAATATTTTAAAATTTAAAATTGGTAGTTATCTCAATTTTTGTCAAAACCGTGTTTGAATATTTCCAAACCTTTTTTTATGAAATCTGCGTAGCTTTTCTTTTACCATGGATAACCAAATCTTAAATAATCGAACACCATGAATAACCCCGTGGATGTTGATGTTGATGCAGAAGAGAACGAAACCCTAAGAGAATTGGTGAAGAAAGTGATGGTCAGTGTTGGGCTACAATCGACTGATAACAGTGGAAGAATCGATGATGATGGTTAGATTTTTAGAATTAGATTTATTAATTTACCTTTTTTACTTTTCTACACGACAATCTTTTACTCTTCTACACGACGAGGTACTGCACCTAACACACATAACACAATTAAACTTGAAGTGTACATATGATCACTCGATTATGGTATGTGCATATATGCACTTGAATTAATTCTTAAATTTCAATCAATATGTGCATAAGAATATGGTATGACCACAAGTTTTGTTTGGAGCATATTTGCACATATGAAAGTTGGGTATGAATGTGAAATTTCAAACAATAATGCAATGTCCACTTGGTTATACACATATGCACTTACACACTTTGGTGGCACATGATCTCCACATATGTGGATCAATCTACTTTTCCATGTTGTGCATATTTGAATCAAGTTGATTTACACATCAAATAGGCTTGACATATTTAAAGAATCATGTGCATAATAGCATATATGCACATATGCATAACTGTTATGTGTACATATGTACATATGATGCACATGTGCATACAATGGACATGATGCATATGTGCATACAGTGCATGTGTGCACACTGACATATGTTCATAGAAAATGCACAATACATTTTTCATACCTAAGTACATGGTTAACTATTCAAAAGAAAAACTATTTAATTCAAAAGGAAAGCTACACAGATTTAATAAAAAAGTTTGGAAATATTCAAACACAGGTTTGACAAAAATTGAGATAACTACCAATTTTAAATTTTAAAATATTATATTTAAAATAAAATGAGATAATTACTAATTTTAAAATTTAAGTAAAAAAAGGAAACAAGATAATTGAGATAATTACCAAAATGTCGTAAAACGGAATTCCATAAGACCCCACAAAATCTCCATAAAACTCAATGAAACCCATCGACACTCAAAATCAGATGGTGCCAAAATCTTTGTTCCCGATAATCAAATAGCAAAAAATAAAGTTGCGACTACAATGTCCTGAATCCAAAAATTTCCCTTTTTCGCATTGTGATAAAAAGTGACACTCCTCAACAAACCCACATGAGACATAATGAAACACCCTAAATCTGGAAATAACAATTAATTTAAAATTTTCTAATTACATCGATAACTGAATCATCTACAACAACAAATTAAGGTTTAACTTCAATAAACATATTTCAATCCTTACACGTGGTTTATAAAAGGTACGGATGTTACTAAAACCCAATAACAGTCACTATCTCCAACTGCGAAAGACTTCACCAAACTACTCACCCTCGTGTAAATCTAGTGCTCATCTCTTCATAGCACCGCTAGAACCAAACCCCAACTGGACCTGATGCACATGCCGACAAATAAAAGGTTAGGCTTAACGCCTAGTGAGCTCAAGAGTTTTATCATAAACGTATAAAGCAATAAACTTAAAGAATATTATTTAAAACGTGATTTCCAAAATGATGACACATTCCAGCTGAAACGACCAAGGCGAAATACATTAAATCTGAAAACAATCTCTTTTTCAACATCCCCCTCTTTGTGATTAAAATCACGAGGCAACCGTTTTCTTCAAATATAAATCTAAAACCCAAAACTTGCGTAATACATAACTGACGCTTTAATAATCAAATACTGAAAACGTAGATAAACTCTATTATCCAAAACATCCAAAACATGGATAAAGTTCAGTATGCAAAACCCCAAACATGGATAACAATCCATACTTAAAACGTCACCGAATATATGGATTATAAAACTCCATAACTAAAACAACATCTTGCGGTGACGGGGAAGACCCGATTACATAGTGTGTGACGGAACGCAAAAGTAGGTCACATTATTATGTAAGAAATCAAAACATGTGGGTTATGCATATAAAGACCCACCGAGCTCAACTCCTCTGAGTCTATCGCTCGAAAATATCAAGTCAATCCTCTAGGTCTATTCTTGAGAGTACCAAAACGGGGAACTCTAGCACAAGAGAATTACACCTTACTGCCCATGAGACGTTGCCCGACCGTATAGGTCCACACCTTACTTATCATGGTGACCCGATGTCTATTCCGTGCCAAGTGGCGAACCTAATGTCCAAAACGGGGACATAGGAACACTGTGCCTAAGGATCCATTGCACTAACTAAAATATTACATGACTCCAACGAATGAACTAGCGCATTCAAAACATGTAATTCTCAAATATGATGCAGTAAATGCAAATCGTAACCAAACGCTCTACAATGAGCTCTTAAAACGGACAAGTGTCCTCAAAACTCAACAAAACCTAAACCGAGCCATAAGCTCAACAAACCCAAAGACCCAACGTTGAAAATCATAAAGTGAAACCAAACGTAAACAACTCGCATGTATGTAAACCCATACTCCAATTTGTATAAATAACTCCAACGTAGTGTAGATAGGGACAAAACATTTCCCAAATGGGTTTATACCTTTTATCCTTTCAAATCATCCCATAACACCCAATAAAATGCATTTATACTCAAAAATATACTTCATGAAATAAATCATTACGGTACCCAAAATATATGGTTTATTTATCAAAATGCCCAAAATCCCAAATATGGGTGTTTTATAAGTTTATAAAGTTTACCACTTCCAAATAATCCAAAACTTAACAAGTGATCAGCAGTTAACAATTCCATGTAAAACATGTAAACAATTTAAAATAGAATGTAACATCCTAAAAATAGGGATAACAAAAATCCGCAAAACGGACACGAGGTATGCAAAATAGCCATAGCAAGAGCCTCCCAAAAATGGGGAAAAGTATAACTACCTGTTTAATTACAACTGTAATTCAATGGACGATAAATAACAACCAACTAATCTAATTTCTACAACTAGAAAAGAGATTACAAAAGGGTTGTCATCTAAGAACCTAAACGGTTCACTTTCAAAGGTATCCATGCAAAATCCCCAAGCTCTCACCCCAAAGCAACTAAGCCTGCTTAGGACCAGCGCCGCTAGGATCTGAGATACACATCGACACCAAACAAGTGTTAGGCCAAAAAGCCTAGTGAGTTGAACAATAATAAGCATGCATGAACAGTTACAATTCTTATCAGCAGTTAACTAGTGTTCAATATATATGGAGTCATTAGGGGAGACCCAAAGCACCAATCAAGTCCCACCCAAGAGTCGATATACCTTGATGCCCTTAACAAGGAACACCCCAAAGGCCCGGCACACCCAAAGACTATCGCTAAGAAAATTCCCCGAATGGCGGAGGTCTAGGCACATACCATCACAGTGGCGCCCAAGACTAGGGGTGTTAACGAGTCGAGTCGAGTCGAGCTAGACAGTGTTTGAGCTCGGCTCGTGAATATAATGTATGCTCGAGCTCGAGCTCGAGCTCGAATTATTCTCCAAAATTGTGTCCAAGCTCGAGCTCGATTGTTCTTTTAATGTTCGAACTCGAGCTCGAAGCTCATTTAAGCTCGTTTATTTTGGCAAAAATTTCAAGTTTTCGAAGCTCGTTTATGAGCTCGATTAACAACTCGACCCCGAGCTCGATTAGCTCGTTTAACAGCTCGAAAATATATTCAAGTTTTGGCAAGCTCGTTTAACAACTCGAGCTCGATTAGCTCGTTTAACAACTCGAAATTCAACACAAAGAAAATAACAAGATAAATAGCCCCTCAATAGAGTTGGGAGTTCAACACAAAACAAATAACATTGGAGATCCAAAACAAAGAAAATAGAAATTGAAATACAATGTCTGAAAATAAATTACAATCTCTCATAAGTCAAAACATTATGCAATTTTCACCTTCTAGATGTCATCCAAAAAAACTATTTCAATACGTCTTTAACGTGGGAATACTACCAAAAAAAGAAAAGCTCCTCAAGTAAGGTCTTTGATGAAGTCTTTAACCTGGGAATACTACCTTTGATGAAGTCGAATAAGGCTGCAAATGAGCATAGCAGGAATAGTAAACCTGAATTTTAAAAACAAACTTTAGAAAATAAGCATTGTCCATCCATCTTTAGTTTAACTACTAAAAAAAGATAAAAAAGATGTACTACCAAGTAAGGTCTTCATGTACCAAGAACATCAACCAAACATATCTCTTGTAATTGGTTTTCCTTCTGCAAATAAAGGTAAACGAATTAATTTCGAAAAAAGTTAAAAGAACGATAAATAATAAACATATTAAAATTATCACCTTGTTTTTCTTTTTAACACCATGAAGCTTACGAACCCAATCTCCTCCACAAATCAAAGCTTGTACAGTTTCCGGATTCAACGAGGCACGATATTTATCAATCACTCGACCTCCGGCGCTAAAAGTAGCTTCAGATGCCACCGTTGTGATAGGAATAGCAAGAATCTCAGCTGCCATCTTTGACAAGATCCGAAATTTTGTCTCACGAGATCTCCACCAATCAAGAATATTAAATGTTGTAGCCGAATCATCATCACAAAGGTAACATCTCTCTTCTAAGTACGCATCTAAATCCGATTTTCCCGAATCATAGCTTTCAACTTGCTTCATACGAGAATAAAATGTCGAGAATCCTCGTTTTTTAGTATTACACTCATTGGTGACTTCTTGACTCGAAAAGATTGATGAATCTATCGATGATGTTTCATGTCTTACACGCAATGAAGAATCATACTCATCATAAATTTCATACAACAAATCTTTCACTTTCAACAAATTCTCTTTCATGTTCACCTCATTATAAATCATTGGGAATGAATACTTCAGCATTTCTAACTTGCATCTAGGATCCAAAACATTAGCAATACACATAAGCATGTTACAATCCCCCCAATATTTATCAAACTTCACTTTCATACTTCCCACCATTTTTCTAACAAAATCACGAGAATCATTGGACCGCTTATCCAATATATGTTTGACATAATATACCTCCCCAAAAAATAAGTTTGAAGTTGGATAGTCACTTCCCGAAATTATATTTGTACAAGAATCAAAAGCTTCTAAAATCTCACATATGCATCCAACCTTTTCCCAATCATCAACAGAAGGACAAGAGGTATAAGATGGATCCCTCACTTCATACATAGAAAATGCATCTTTGAATATGATTGCAGTAGATAACATTTTAAATGTAGAATTCCATCTAGTCTTACAATCTAAAATGAGCTTTCTATCGGGTAAATGAAGTTGTTTTGCAACTTGAGAAAATGTCTTTAATCTCAAGTCACTAGCTTTTACGAAGTTCACACTAGCACGAATCTTATCTACTATAGCTTTGATTTCTGACAACCCATCTTGCACCATAAGATTCAAAATGTGCGCACAACACCTAACATGAAAAAAGTTGCCCCCACAAGACAATTTCCCAAGTCTAGAAAAATGATCTCTTAAAACTCTGATAGCAGAATCATTTGCTGAAGCATTATCTACAGAGATAGTCATAACTTTACCCTCTATTTCCCATTCCCTTAGACACTTCAATAAAGAATCGGCAATTTCAATACCACGTCTAGGTGGAGGAATATGCAAAAAACTCAAAACTCTTTTTTGTAACTTCCAATCAGAATCAACAAAATGGCATGTAATGACCATGTACTCAGTATCTTGGTTTTTAGACTTCCATAAATCTGTGGTCAAACTAACTTTGTTAACCCCTTCTAAAAGACTCTTTAATTTTTTTTTCTCAGACTCATAAACAGCCATACAATCATTCTTCACTGTATGCCTACTTATTTTTTCGAATTGAGGTACCATACTTTTGAAAACCAAGTTCAGACCTTCTTCTTCAACAATAGTAAAAGGATGTTCATGCATAAGAACCCAATGAGCAATCAATTCTCTAGTAATAGCCGGATCATATTTACCATTACTAAGAATTGGGAGAAAAGTTTCTTGAAGCTCACCTGTATCGGAGACCGGCTGAAAGTTAAGCAATCGTTGTTTATTCACAGCAAGCCTCTTCGCTTTGCAAGCTTGCAAATGCCTTTTTAATGTTGTTGTAGTCGACGTAGAACTTACAGCAAAAAGTTCTTTACAGTTTATGCACTGTATCCTTCTTCCTTTATCTGTCGTCACTTCAATCATATCTTTCCAAACTTCAGACTTCTTTGCTCTTATCTTTTTATTGAAATGATGTTCCTCCTCCGCATTTTGGTTTGTAGTTGAATCAATTCGGGCTGATCAATAGAATCACCTGTTGTAGCTGCTGCTATAGGGACTTGATCTTCTGACAAAACCATTAATCTGTCCAATAAATTAAATAATTGTTTTAGTTAATAGAACAAAATTATAGTCACATAAACAATAAATTTACAATCGAAATCGATTAATAGATTAAACATCTAAACAAAATTATAGTCACATAAACAATCAATTTACAACCCAAATCTATTAACAGACTAAATATCTGAACAAAACAAACATATGAACAAAACAGATGATACTTGATACCTCTAAAAATTAGAAAATATAAACAAGGAAGAAATTAAAAACCAAAATGCATTAACTACTAATCTCCTTCAGCAAGATCATGTACTTATGTCCTTTTGTTTTAATAACAATATGTGAACTATAGCCGAAATCAATTAACAGTCTAAACACATGAACAAAATTATACTCACATAAACAATCAAATTAAACCCAAATTGATTTACCCAAAATTAAACCTAAATCCATTGTAATCCTCATCAAATGGTTGTTAGAACTTAGAACCACATTTATTCCTCCAGAACTTTGTGTCCTTCACAATGCCTGTACACAATCGATTACAAATTGATGCACACAATGGATTACAAAAACCCTACTTAGATACAACCAATAAAGACGCAATTTCCGTACACAATCGATTACAAATGGATGTGTACACAATCGACTACAAATGGCAGTACACATCGACCACAAATGGTTGTACACATCGATTACAAATGGATTTCACATAAACAAGCAGATATACATATGGAAGATACTTTTCGAGTGTATGTACAGTGTACGTGTGAGAGTGCGATGCAACCGAGCAAATCAACAAATATTTAGGATATGGTGGGAAGCATCGTACAAATCAACAAAGCATATGTACGTGTGATAAATCAAACCTGGAAAACTAATCATCGACCGAAGAAGGTTGAAGAGAATCACCGTATGTGAGTTCAAAGGTTGAAGAGAATTTTCGATTGCGTTGAGTGGTGGTCTGGTGGGAAGCATCGTTCCAGTTTCAGTTTTATCGTCGCTTTGAAGAGAGTAACTTCTTAGAGAATATGAACAGTCCTCTGAAGTCTGATCTTTTAAATGCTTAATAATTAGTAGATTAGTACATATTATATAGATTAAATCTCAGACTTAAACCAAAACAACCACTTGGATTAGTGGTAAAGGTTGAGTATTTATGCTGTAGGTCTTGATTTCGAATCTTGCTAGTGTCAAACTTTTTTTAATTTAAACATTTTTATGAACAACTATAAGCCTAAAATTACATGTAGGCTCGGCTCGACTCGTTCGAGGGATCGACTTGTTCGAGGGCTCGGCTCGACTCGACTCAAAAAATTAATCGAGTTCACGAACGAGCCGAGTCGAGTGTTGGCTTTACGGAGCTCGGCTCGTTAACTTAAACGAACATTATTTTGCGATCGAGATCGGCTCGAGCTCGAGAAATACTAAGCTCGAGCTCGATATAAACGAGCTCGAGCTCGAGTAGCTCGTTAAAAGCTCGACTCGTTAACACCCCTACCCAAGACTACATCCTCCTAGTGTACTGACTTGGTTCGTCCACATAACGCATATAGGAGGTCCTTTAGGTGTATTTCAACCCAACATATTTCAATACCAACTATGGGTACAATATTACCATCCTATCCTCATGCAGTCCCACAAAAGACCCAAATGACACTTATATTCATCATGCCTATAAATATGTCACAAAGTGGTATTCCAACTAAACCATCATAACACACATATATGCATACATTTAACATATCAAGGTACCCATATTATATATCCATGGGGAAAGCCCCAAATAATGGTACACATAACGTAAAAACATAGCATATCACCAATATCCATATTTCCAACTATTTTCATCACGAAATCCCAAATACTTGAACACATAGAGAATGAAATAACAAATAGAAGATTATGATGTGTATCTAGTTTTAACAAAGGTTTAGTAAACTCACAATCTAGGTTTTGAACCAAAAACCTAGAAAATACGGAACTCTAAAGATGGAGAAATGCTTTGACTTGATTCTTGAGGATCTTCTCCAATAAATGAACCCCAAGGTAGGTTGAATGCCCAAGGATTGATGTTTAACCACCCAAGATTGCAATAAATGTTTTGAGGGGAGTAAATGATGGCTTGATGCTCAAACCCTAGAATTCCCTTCTTGAAAAACGATTGTGTGCTGGTGTTTTTGTTTTGAAATTGGCTTAAAAGGGTTTTAGAGACCTGCAGGTGTTCTCGCGGCTTATGCCGCGGCTTGCAACCCGCGGCGTAAGTCGCCCGCGTGCCCCAAAGGGTCGACTCCAGTAGCTTACGCGACTTATGCCGCGACCAGTAACCCGCGCAGAAAGTCGCGTAAGTCTCTGTTTGCCATTAGATAAACTATAGAACCCCACAACATAACCAACAACAAACCTTAAGCAAGATAAACATTTTAAGCATATAAGTCCTACATCAATTAATGCAAACATAGGATTAACAAGACATAATACTCACATAGGTACATTTAATGCATTTAGAGGAATAAATACTTACTTTGAGAATTTTCGGGTGTTACATAGACATTTTGGCATGTATACCGTTTTCACAAATCAACTTGAACTCACCTTGCTAGATTTAGGCTAAATCTAGATTTTACCCCATTTGAGCTTTCTTGAAGAAATCCAAATCTACGAGCAATAATCCTTCCAAAACCTAGATCCACAAGTTCTCAACCATAAATAGACATATTCAACCACATAGAATCGTTCCCCAAACATTTCACATGAAAACCTCAACTTATATCGAAACCCTAATTTTCATAAATGAAGAGAATAGATGATTACCTCAACCACAACTTGAATCCATCAATCAAACACTTCTAGAACACCAAAACAAGCCACAAACTACCAATCTCCAAAATGGTGAAAAGGGTTGGATGAAACCCTAGAAAATTGATGAAGAAGATGAAGATGAGAGAATTCTAGTTTTTAGCCTCCAAATCCTTGTTAGACGGTGAATAATCCTTTGGAATTCCAAGTCTTGGTGCCACAAATGCCCAAAATCACAGTGAAAGCAAGAGGGTTCGGTTGAGAGAGTTTTAGGAGAAAGTGGGTGAAAGAATGAATGAGAAAAAGTGAGAAAAATGGGTTTAATGGAGGCTGGACCCCGACGAGGAGTATGCCCCGCGATTGTGACACGTTTCACTTTCGCCAGGCACTCTCGCGGAGAGTGTACCGTGGCCATAAGGCCCTCCGCGAGAGTGACACATGTCACTTTCGCTGTCACTTTCGCCCAGGCTCCCCGAAGCCCGAAAATCCGATCTTTTTCGACACTAAGGCCCTCGACACTCTTTGGGACTTTTAGTGGTGTTTTCCCAACATGAATCCCACCAACCACAAGGTACAGAAACGCCTGGGTGCCCCTATACTTACTGAAAGTATCGGGTGTTACAATCCTCCCAACCTTAGAGTGATTTCGTCCTCGAAATCTACTTCTCACCCAAGACATCCCATCACCACCCTTAGCACTTATTGGGTTTCCTCTGTCCCCAAGGACACAACATATCATAGACTACTATGATGTCATTCTCCCAAAATGACCGCTTCCTTTCCCGAGGGGTTGTCTCTAATCCATTTCCTCCTTGAGCTAAAACCCATTAACTTCCTGACGAGACTGCCACACTAATTTATGTGAAGACACTCACACCACGTATCCACTTGATATGGCACACTCATACCAGAGTGAACGTCAAACCTTATTGGAGAGATTCCTAACCATGCGATCTCGGTCGCCTCCCAACCTTAGGCGACACGTACTACCTCTAGGGTAGTTTGTAACTTCAACTTCCCACTGACTAGATCATTCCAGTTCAACCCGATTCTGAATCCACATTCCAATGGTCAACACCAACCCAAAGAATTCCCAAAACTTCCTAACAAATCACCCTTGGTATTGGTAAGGCCCTTCTTCCAAGGAAGTACCAATACGCTTTTCGATGAGTTGATCAATCCAAACTAGGTTATCGCACAACTCCGACCTATTCCCAAAACTCCACATTCCGACAATAAGGTCCTTCCCACAACAAGAAAATCATACACCTCAATACTCAATTACCGACATCTAATCTCCTTTAAACTCCACCACCGCGAGATTAACATTTCACATGATCATACGAGGTACTTCCAAACATTCCAAATATCATTTGACTCAAAAGAACAAGTCGGCTTGCACTGAGCATATCTTCAAAAGATTGAAGTTGACGCCTAATATGGAATTAAAACCCTTATTCATACAACTTTACGAACAAATCATAACATCACCATAAATCAAAAATACCCATTAAGATGGGACACCACCGACACATAACATGATGCCGCACAGTTACCCACTAAATCAAATCCAACCACACGCAAACAACCGCACAAAGTTTTTAACCCGAACTTTTACCAGAAAGGGAAAGATTATCACCAACATAACTGGGGAGAGTATAATTCTAATACTTTAATTATTCAGGCGTGCCTCGATTCATAAACTGAAACCCAACTTCAAAACTGACCACAAGTCGGATCATCCATGCTTCAATTCCCAAGGACTCCTCCAGTCCCTAATTACAACTCTTTTCACGATAGGGTTTTAAATCTATAGCCCTAATGAGTTCAAGGTTTTTCAACCAGTATGTCAATTTGAAATTTATAAAACTTTCAAATACATAAGTTTTATAACAATTAATCGTGCGGTAAAAGTACACTACCGTTCATTCAATAGGTTTCAAAATTGATCACCAACACTATGCATATAAAACCATTTCCAAAACTCATTTGATCAGTACTTTCGTTAATATGGATAATAATAAAATATGTGCAACAAAATTTTAAATGGACCACCATGGTCCTAACATACATCAAATTATCATATATGTGAAAATAATTTTCTACACCAAAACACGTGCAATAAATGTTTGTACACACTCCAAAGAGGAGTTTCGCAATTTCCAGCTCCCAAAATTCTTTCCTTTAAACCACAAATGTCATGAAGTAAAATTTTCAACAAGGTTCACACACAAAAGTTTATTTCCCAAACATAGTAAAACGATAGGTGTGTGATTCGGTTACATGTAAATAAATTTTAAATCGAGTTCAAACCTTGGACCGCACAAATAAAATGCACTTGTCCTAATGAAATTAGTAGCTACAATGACATGTATACCGATAGCTCATTTAATGAATTGTGGAAAATTTATAACAGTAAAATCAACAACTCAAACATGATCAAAACAAAAGTTTAATACGAGACAATATAAATCTTTCATATGCTTACTCACACCAACAATATAAATTAATTCAAACACTAAATAACATACAACGAATAACAATTGTATAAAACCCGAAAGAGAAAAACACAAGATTTTGAAACTTCCCAAAATAGCACATGGTATGACATTTGTTAATGCGACCTTCAAGACACCTCTTATGGTTGCGAAAATATAGGTGCAAGACTCGCATGAGACAAATATTAAACAAAACTCATAAATTAACGCACACAATAATGCAAGTACACACCTCTCAAAGTTCAACAGCACGACGCAAAATGTCGTAAAATAGAATTCCATAAGACCCAATAAAATCTTCCATAAAACTCAATGAAACCCAACGATGCTCAAAATCATATGGTGCCAAAACCGTCGTTCCCAAAATCAAATAGCATGAAACAAAGTTATGACTAAAATGTCAAAATTCTAACTTTTTCCTTTTCATCACAATGTAATATAAATGACACTTCTCAACAAAACTCGCGTGAGACATAACGCTCAATAAAACTCGTAAATTTTCATGCATCAAAATTAAAGTCTACGCATTTCAAGGTACACTCAAATGTAGCTAAACGTCGCAAAATAATACCTCATAAATCTCAATAAAACTCACATGGAATAAAATTTCCAATAAAGTTAAAATACCAAAACATGAAAATAGTTTTTCCTCTAAAACCTTAACATATGTGGAGGAGATCCAATGTCATGGTCATAAATCGCAACTACTTACCCGAGACTCTAAACATTTCGTAGTGTAATCCACATGACAAATTTCGTAGTGTAATCCACATGACAAATTTGGAAATATGAGAAATAATTGGTGCAATACATTTTAGAAATAAATTTCGTGCATGAGTTTAGTCGGCACTCAACATCTCGAAATCACGCTCCTCAATTTCCCAGTCACACTATCGTCATCCGCATGTTCAAACATCTTAAGGCAATCATCGAAGATTTCATCGATTAACCTTACAAATTTTCCTCGAATAATGTCGATTCCCTCAATCTATGGTTCTAAACTAACCAATAATTCTGACCCGAAATGGTCAACTAATGCATTTATCATGCTTACCCAACACTCCAAATGACAATGCTATAAACATTAACTCTTCCATCGGGTACTCGCTTAGAAACTTCTTCCCTACATCAATGGTCATCACACCAAGGTAGTTCAAGCATACACATGTAATACGTAGGTTCACCATAACACTGGCCAGGTGCAATTATGAACATACCGCACATAATCATCCTTGCTACGCTCGACGAGTTTCCCGTTTCTAGCGACCCTATCAACCCCAAATATCCTATCTTAAAGTGCCTAATGGTGCAATCCTACTTTTAATCACTTAAAACAACGCTAGTTTGAGTCTAGGCATCCAAAATCAACACTTAATTCTCTCAAACTTAAGCTTTGATACCAACTTGTAACACCCTCAAATTTGGTAAGAGCAACTAATTTAAAATTTCGATATAATGTCAAATACAAATCAAAAGTCCTTCATATCTCCAATATAAAATCCTACAATTAATCTCAAACAATTATAAACCCCAGCATTAGACAATGGCTAAATCGATGTCGGGTGCTACTTAACTCCAATGCAAGTTGCTCTTCTCATAACCAAAGCGGAAGACTTCGCCAAATGCTACTCACATCTCGAGCACACTACTAGCACTCCTCTCTTCATAGTGTTACTAGGACTATTCTCAACCAGAACCTGGTGCACATGCCGAAAAATAAAAGGTTAAGCTAACGCCTAGTGAGTTCAAAAGTTTTCACAATGAATAAATATGTTGTTAAAAGGAAAATATGCAATGTAAATCATGATCTTCCAAAAGGATTTACTTAAACGTGAAATGACCCGTTTTCAAAGACACACACATTTTTAAAGAAGAATATCCCAACATAGAACATTTCCTTATGAAGTAGGTTCAACCCAAAACAACTCACTCAAACGTAAATAGAAATTGAACTCCCAAATTTATAAAAACGCGTATAAAACTTAATTTCCCGAAACACCCAAACACTGGTGGGGCATAATACTCAACCCATAAATCATGGATAAAATCCATAATATATATATATATATATATATATATATATATATATATAACGACACCGAAAACATGGACACTAAAATACAATGCCCAAAACAATACATTTCGGTGACGGGGGAGACCCGGTTCCATATAATGTGGCGAAACACAAAGTAAGTCACATTTAATGTTATGAAGCTTCTATCACAGCACCAAGGTTATCGAGTTCAACCACCCGACATAACCCGAGCTCCCAATGGTCTAAGAAGGACTCACTACTTCTATCATAGCACCAAGGTTATCGAGTTCAACCACACACGATCTATACCTCGAGCTCCAAATGGTTTAAGAAGGATTCATTTCTTCTATCACAGCACCAAGGTTATCAAGTTCAACCACCAATGATCTATACCTCGAGCTCTCAATGGTCTAAGAAGAATTCTCAATAAATCAGCTGACTGACTCTTATGCCTATGGATCCAATGCATTATAGTCTAAACATTACATGACTCACAAGAATGACGATGCACTCAAAACATGTAATTCACAAGCAAATATGCCACATATGCATATAGCTCCAAAAGCTCGACATAGAGCAATTTAAATCGGACCAATGTCCTCAATACTCTTTTAAGTCACAACTGTGTCAGAAACCCAACAATTGAATTGACTAATAAATAAAAGTCGTCACGACAATAAAACGCGTTTAATTGGCGTTTATGCAAATATATGCTCTAAAATACATGAATAACTCCAACACAATTTAGATTGGGACCATTCTTCCAAATGAGTTAATACTATTTATTCTTTCAAAAACGTCCCATAACACCCAAGAACAAGTATTTCTCCAAAACATGCGATAAAATGCATTTATACTCAAATGGTCACATTTCATAACATAAGTCATCAAAATACCATTACTTATGGTTTATTTATCAGAAAACCCAAAATCCCAAATGTGGGTGTTTTATAAGTTTATAAAATTTGACACCTCAAATAAACAAAACTCATAAGATAAATCAACAGTTAATAAATTCTTGTAAATCATGTAAACATTTAAAGATTAACATTTTGGCATGTACACCCATTTTCACAAATCAACTTGAACTCACCTTGTTAGATTTAGGCTAAATCTAGGTTTTACTCAAAACTTGAGTTTCCTTGGAGAAACTTGAATCCTCCAAGTCAAAACCTCCAAAACCTGGATCCATACATTTCCAACCATAAATAACCATATTCAACCATATAGAAACATTCCCCAAACATTTTTCATCAAAATCTCTAACTTGGCCAAAACCCTAACTTTTGATCTAATTTCTCCAAAACCATTAAATCCGAAATTTGAGAAATCAGTCACTAGGAAATCATCCAGAGAGTATTTATATCTTATATTAGGGTTTATAAATGGAAGGGATACACTTATCATTTAGGTTTTGAGCAAAACCTAATAATCCCAAAAATCTATAGTGTTGAAGGTAAGAGCTTGATCTTGCATCAAGGATGAAGCCATCATCATAATATGGAGGGGGAGCACTTTGATCTTCATGGAAAAGCCCCAAAAATCGGTTAGGGTTCATGAGGGAGAGAGAGGAAACGATTTGGGAGAGAAAGGGTGAGGGTTATGAGAAAAGGTAGCAAAATCGACTCATTTAAACCATCAGCCCCCGACCGCGATAGTGACAGTGTCACTATCGCGAGTCACTGTCGCCAAAAATGTACCGCAAGGGTACCACTCTCCGCGTTTGTGCCCTGGCGATAGTGACAGTGTCATAATCGTGGGGCACTCTCGCCTGAAGCGTAACGAGCCCCCAAACTCACTTCTCTCACACGGATTACCCTCGATTCTCATGGGGACTAACATAAATGAGTTCCCGACTCGAAATCACAACTTAGAATCCTAAGAAAACGCACGGGGTGACTTTTACTTACCGCGAAATACGGGTGTTACACTGACCGAATAAGCCATTACCGAACAGCGAGATATGGTTGTGTGAATAAGCCATATCCATTATACAGCCTATTAAGCTCCTACCGAACAACCCCTAACTGATAAAACAAGTTATCGTTACAACAAATATAAACTAAAAAAACTTCATTGCAACTTTGATGTATTTTGGTCATCTATAAAATACAAAGTTGTGTTATATTTGAATGTAATTATTTTCCTTTTTTCCAACTTTTGCATTCTAAACAATACACATCACTTGCATTTATTTCAGTCGACGCCCGTTTATGCCTCCCAATTCTCAAATCTGGTCCATTCAGAGCCACCAGTTGCAAACGGGGTTTCAAACAGACTCAGGTTTGTAACTTGTGGCTTAACTCAAAAGCCGAAAATAATGATGAATAATATTCTTGACAAGACTGGAAAAGGATGGGTTCCTTCAATAATTTGATGATATCTTTATATCAAAGGAAATCTAGTCTATATGGTTATAATGAGTGATGTTATAGAATGGTCCATGAAAACCACATCTACCAACACACCTTGTGTCATCATTTACACAACATTTACACCTACATGATCAATTTTTTCAAAGGTAGCATTGTTGACTTGTACCACCTCACTAGATATCCCTTTTCAAAAAGCTAAAACATTCATTAATTGTTTGCAATAAAAGTTGCACTAAAATATAACCAATACAAAGAATGTTTGGGGCTACACAAAGCATGAGAATAATCATTCATGTGTACTTTAAAACGAACTTTAAATAGGATATAACGTTACTTTATGAGAAATCATCTGTATATATTTGTACATAGCCCAGTATTTACAAATGTGAAATGCAGTTTGTACAGTGTTGTTTTATATGTAAAACATTCAAAAGACTATTTTGTATGTGGAAAAGAAATACAATTATGAACGTTTTATATATGAAACAACAAGCAAAAACAATACATTTTCTACATGTTTTTCTGCCTAGATGGGACACTTTCTTGTTTTTTTTTTCCTTTTTATTCTAGCTACCACTGTTCGAAATATTAGTGAAACACTGGATTTGTTATCTCATATATGATTTTCATGAAAAATCATACAAACCATAGGTCTTAATGTATTAATAATATGTGTTTAATGCTTAATAGATGTGTTACTCTTTGTATTGATTTTTTTTTTTCTAAATGCTTTATAAAGAAAAAATAGACACAAGACCCTGAAAATGATATAAATGAATTCTTTATAATTAAATATTGATAAATCCCAGCTCAAAATTCCATTTGGACCTCCAACTCCACTTTTATCACCTCTTTTCTGCAATCATACTTTATGCTGGATTTAATGCTTTCTAGTGAATTATTTGTAAGATTCTCATGCACACTATCACTATGCTCCCTCATTTCTAACAAAAAACTCCACTTTCCTTCTAAAATTGTTCCACCAAATGATGCAAAAACAAGCATGCAATAGTATATATTTTAACACGATGGATCAAACCAAACCAAACCAAACCAAATAGATACAGACCCAGATAAATTTTCAAACGATGATGTTATATGATAATAAGGATGAAAGTTATATAACTTTTTCATAATCTCATACAAATTCAGCAGCGTCATTTCAATCTTTTTTGACGTTATGTTACATATGTATTAAGACTATATATATATATAGACGGAGGTTCAGGGGAAAACCTCAAAAAAAAAAACTGAAGAACACCCTGGTAGCATTTCATTTGGACGATATGCACTTGTGCATATAAGTAAATAATGTTGTTTTTTTGGTTTTTATGCACAAGTGCATCATGCACGTGTGAATGTTACAAATTACTTGTATACACAAGTGAATACCTTCCAGATGAAGGGTTACTAGAGTGTTCTTCAGTTTTCCGTTTTTTTTTTAGGTTTTCCCTGAACCAGACCCTATATATATATATAGAGAGAGAGAGAGAGGTTCATTTGAGAAATAGAGAAGTAATTTTAGCCATTCATCTGGTCAACATTTGCGGCTTTGACTGCGAAGCACCAGATAATTCCTTGCATGGTCTATAGAAGGTAGAGGGGTAGTTTCGTAAAATACGCGGGATGAGTTCATATATGAACCTATATGATTAACATATGAACTATACGTTCATATGAGAATCAGTTAATTAATTCATATATGAATCACAAAAGTTCATATATTAATATGTTAATTAGTTCAACTGATTCATATATGAACTTACAGTTAATTAGTTCATATGTGAATCAGTCAATTAGTTCATATATGAATCACAAATGTTCATATATGAATCACAAAGGTTCATATATGAATCGGTTAAAAGAGTTCAGATGTGAATTACAATGATTCACATATGAACATATAGTTCATATGTGAATTATACAGGTTCATATATGAACACAACACGTGTATTTTGTAAAAATTACGAAAGTGTCCTTCGATTTTTGGAATAATCGCAACTTTTGACCAGTCAAAGCCAAAATATTTGACCAGTCAAATCCGATCTTGACCGTATGAATGACTAGAATTACTTCTTTATTTATCATATATTTATAATTTCTCAAATGAACCTAAGGTTATATATATATATATATATATATATATATATATATATATATATATATATATATATATATATAGGGGCCTAATCAAATGAGACCCTATTAGATTGTGGTAACTATGAGATCCAATCTCATCTAATCATTTTAATTTATTTATTTTTTTAATTATATATAGGGGCCTAATCAAATGAGACCCTATTAGATTGTGGTAACTATGAGATCCAATCTCATCTAATCATTTTAATTTATTTATTTTTTTAATTAATTAATAGGGGAGGATATATTAGTAATTTGATAAATTAATTAATATAACATTTTTTTTGTAACTGAAAAAATCAAAGTCTCATCAATCAAATATTACGTTACCTTTATTATCTCAACAAATTGATTTTGGGATAATATCCATATGGACCATGTGACATTGTGTTACATTGTGATAATATAACATCATTTGAATCTCATGTGCCACGTGATTTGACACATATCTGATATATGTGTTACATTGTGATTTGGCATATATCTGATAATCTAACATCTGAATCTCATATGTACCATGAGACACTGATCACAGTGTATCACCACCTACGGAATTAGCAACAATAATCTCATCATTCTATCATGAAAGATATAAGGTTTTGATAGATGATCACAGTGTATTACATTCATATTTCCTAATTTAGTTGCATTAAATCCGGTAAGCGCTAACTTAGATCACACCCAAAATTATCGGAACACGCCTAAATTAGATCACACTTCTCACCTTCTCGCAAAATGTTTAACTTCTCGCATGATCCTCCCTCTCTCTCTCTATATATATATGTATATATATATATCAACTGTACGAATAATAAATAAAACAAAATATAAAAAATTATATAATATATTAAATCAAATGTCTTATAAATTAAAATAACATAAAGTTGTAAAATGACAAAGTAACATATATTGTACTTAAATAGAAACATTTTCCAAACAATTTTTTTAAACAAAATCTAGTGCTAGGAGTAGTGACGGATCCAATATTTTTTTCCTGGTGAGGGAACCTTTAAGATAGATTAAAAGGTCGCAAAACCGTCCGATATATTTTTAGCTTAATTCCACCGTTTCAAGAGACTTTTTCGGTTGATTTCGAGAGTTTTTTTTTTGACAATTTCGAGAGATGTTTTCATTTTTTTGGTTGATTTCAAGAGGGTTTTTTTATTTATTGATTTCCAGGTATTTTTTTGGTTGATGTGGTCGCACATGAAAAATCATTGGGGGAAACTATAGTAGAAATTAAAAAAAAATTGTTTTTAACCTTAAAAATTGGGGAAATTAATTAAAGTAGTCATTTCAGAAAATCGGGTTTACCTCATAGCCAAAGTCTCCCAAAAATTAGTAAAATAGCCATTAGGTTCGTGAAAGGAGTTTGCATATACGAACACCTCCTTTAAAGTCCAAAATTTCATCCACATTCGTAATATATGTTCGTATATAGGAACATAACTTAAAAAACCAGATTCGTAAAACGGTTTGTGGAAAGTTAAGAGTCATTTAAAAAAGTTACACATTTGGCCCCTGTTCGTATATATGAACACTTTTACGAACCAAAAGTTACACATTTGACCCCTCATCGTAAAACACTCATATACGAATAGGCTTTTCAAATAAATTAAAAAATTACAATTTGGCCCATCTTCGTAAATATCTTCCTATATACGAACTTACCTTGTTTTTTTTTATATAAAAACACTTACATTTTTTGCCCTAGTTAGTAAAAAAAATTAATTTTTTTAGCTTAGTTCGTATATACGAACTTACCTTGTTTTTTATATAAAAAAAACTTACATTTTTTGTCCTAGTTAGTAAAAAAAAACTTTCAATTTTGGCTCTAGTTAGTAAAAAAAATTAATTTTTTTACCTTAGTTCGTATATACGAACTTACCTTGTTTTTTATATAAAAAAAACTTACATTTTTTGTCCTAGTTAGTAAAAAAAAACTTTCAATTTTGGCCCTAGTTAGTAAAAAAAATTAATTTTTTTTACCTTGGTTCGTATATACGAACTTACCTTGTTTTTTATAAAAAAAAAAACTTACATTTTTTGCCCTATTTAGTAAAAAAAAAAAAAAAACTTACATTTTTGGCCCTATTTAGTAAAAAAAAAACTTACATTTTTTGCCCTAGTTAGTAAAAAAAACTAAATTTTTTTTAGCTTGGTTTGTATAACGAAGTAGATCACAAATATGTAAATTTTTTTAATACTTTCACGAACCTAGGTTTTTTTTTTTGAATTTTTGAGCTATGTTCATATATACGAAGCCTTTTTACAAACCTATACCAAATTCTGATTTTTTTTTTAGTTTTTGGGAGAAGTTCGTATATACGAATCATTTTCACGAACCTACGGGCTATTTCACAAAAATAAGGGAGAGAATGGCTAGGAGGATAAGTGTATTTTCTGAAATGACTATTTTAATTAATTTCCCTAAAAATTGGTAACCCCCCCCCCCCCCCCCCCTCTCCTTTTGTACTCTACCTCCGCCCCTGCTAGGCGTGGGCCTTTTTATAAAAGAAATTACAGTAAAAACAAAAATACTGTATTGAGCTCCACATAATACACAAGCCAATCACTATTACATATCTTACCATTTAATAAAATTCTAGTATAACATGTGGCATAAAACCGTTTAGAAAGTCTATCTTTGAGACATTTTTGACCAGACAAATATCTTTTAGGACCATTTGCAACTAGCACACCAATCACTTTAGAATTCAAAGCATCCCAATTTCTTATATCAGAATTCAGAAATATGAAAACCATTACAAGTAGCATCATCAACATAGACAAAACATGGTGGCATCAACATAGTAACACTAATATCAGTAACCAAAATCCTCATTGGAGTCATTTTGAGTGCCAATCAAATTCACCAAATTTTTATTATTAAAAACAATAGGAATATCAACCATACTAAAATCAAACATGTTAGATAATCAAGTTTGTGATTCTTTTATGACAGATTTATCAAGAGCTCTTTTTGTGATTGAAATCTTTTTAATTCATTTTTTGCTAAAACATTATAGAGTCCAATTAAGCTAAAAAAAGGAAGCAAAAGGCCGAAGGGATTATATTAAAAATTAAAATATATATAATTTGGTAAGGCTAAGGGGTTGTTTGTTTACCACTTAATGGTTCCATTAAGAGGCAATCTCTGAATCGCTAAGAGGTAAATCTTGTTTGGCAAAAAAAAAAAGCTGCCTCTTAATGGTTCCAAAATCCTCTTAATGATTTTATATCCTGACCCTCCTTAACCATTAAGAGCCCTGATTTCATTATGAACAATTAGCAAACAATCATATTTCATTTTACACTATACCATAAAAACCTCTTAATCATTCAGACCACTTAATAATTCTGCACTAAACCATTCAGCAACTGTCAAACAGCCCCTAACAGACGCTTAATTGGGCCCAAAAAATTTTGGAGGCCCGTTATGTATCTCAAATTGGTGCACCCTCCAATACGGACTTGCAATTTAACCATCACAAGCTCTTGTCATAAGTTTAGTTTTAAGAAATATAGGGACACGCAACAAAAATTACAGTGGCACCGTTGAGAAACGTAAATCTTTTCCCACTAAGACGAAACCATGAACGGGCTACATATGCTCCCATGTAGATCCACCCCTGAAACCAAACGATCCCCACATATCCCACTTAGGGTGAGGTCTAAGAGGGTAAAATATACGCATAATTTACCTCTACCCCAACAAATAGAGGGATTGTTTCCATGATTTTAACAAAACGGGCTCAATGTCAAAAAGCTTGCCCGACTCTTACAACCCAAACCGACCCGTATAGCCATCATAGCACTAGGCTCGGGCTTAGTATGGTTACGGTTCGGTAGTTGAGCAAGGGCAGGCTCACGCTTAGTATGCGATCCAAGAATCAAGATTTACGTCATGAAAGTTCGATGATCAAAAACAACGAAACCAATCCTTTATCATACGTATCGATATCACCCATCAAATTTACAGTGACAAAAGAACAAATCAATTAACGAACGTTCCAAGAACCATTCGCGGATCGGATTGAAGTTCCACATTTAACTAAAACATCTAACAAAGTACCTTTTCGAGGATTGGTGCCAAGAAAGCGGAGGCTTTTGACCTCACACCGATGGGAAGTATTTGTTGAGATTGAAGGGCAACGAATAGAACTCATCGGTTCTCGGGTCGGTCTTGAACGAACGGAACTTGTCCCACCAATGCTTCCCGCGATCTTTCCTTATCGAACCGTCTTTCTTGTGAATCGTGTTGTCCAGAAAATACGCCAAAATACCGGCTACAAACGCTTCGGACGAGAAAGGAACGTTGACCATGTTGTTGAACTACATATTCACATATGAATACACGTGTTAAAGATCACTAAAAGGCACCAAATGGCAACACATAACATGTTCTTAACATCACATAACAATCAGTTAAGCAACGTATGGTATGCCGACACAACTGGACGTTTAGTAATTTATCAATCTCCCAAATTTTTGGGGCTTTAATTTGACATGGGTAGTTTAGTAATTTACCAATCTCCGAGATTTTTAATGTCCACCTATTTTGGTGGAACAGGAAAAAAAAATGCATTTTTGTCCCACTCAGGTCATGGACAACAAGTTTTTGTAATATCTTGTCCATCTTGTCCCGTGTACCAAACGCACTCGGGAAAACTGGCAAAACTAATGTAATTTAATAATATTTCGGATACGGGCGTTTTCTTGCATACCCATCTTGCGGACGTGTGGACCGGACCATAACCGTTGATAGCTTCGTACTCGTTAAAGTACTGGGGCACGGACAACCCCAGAAAGAACGAAAATCCGAGAATGAACTTCGTTCTGAAACTGTTAAGATTGCAAAATTGCAGGTAGCTCAGACCAGCCGAGCCTGCACAAACACAACGAAACATTAACATTTTTCAAAAAAAAAAACGAAAAATCGGAACGAAGAAAAGTTGTCGGCTTTAAAAACCAAACCAAACCAACCCGGTATATCTGAAATGCTTTAAAAACTTACCTACATAAGCAAAGAAAAGGCAATACAGAGCAGCAAAGATGGGTATCGGAATTGAAGCGAAAACTGCTCCGAATTTCCCTGCATACGAGCGACCACTCGATACGTTTGACTCCACGTTTTGACCGATTTAGATGAAAAAAGGTACAAACAACCTACCAAGAATCGAAAAGAAAATCATGAATCCGGCCGAGATCTGTACTACTCTTCGACTTCCCACACGGGTCAATGCCAAAAGACCGGCATTCTCACTGCAAAGACATCACGAGATGGGTTCGTTTCAAAAAGGATCGAAAAAGCTGCGATTTCCGGAAGTAGAGCGGTTGTTACTTTGACTTACATAGATACCGAAGATCCGTTCACGGTTCCAAACACGCCCGACAACAAAATGCCGACTCCCTAGCAACAAAAGACGGTTTTTATAAGTAGGGCCATGAGTTCAAGCATCAAACTAAACGAGATGGAAAATTACCTGCCAACCGACACCGCGGCTTAGAATAGACGGAGGCATCGGAGTTGCACTTGCATACCTCGAAACCGCAATGAACCCGCCAGTGGACTGACCATAAGATTGAAACACGTAAAAAGATATTTAATCGAGTTAAAAAAGGAACAAAAACAAAATTTTGGGATACACAAATATACTTGATGGGGCAGGTTCGATTGCAAACTTAAGTTTTACTAAACAGGGGACAAAGGAGAGCGTGCCACGTGTCCCGGACATTCACGAGATATTCATCCTGAACGGTGTAAAAAATTCACGTCCATTATACATGATGAATGGGAATAAACGGTGACACGTGTCACACTCTCATTTGTCCCCCGGTTCACAACAGAAAACAAAACAGGTTTGCAACTGAACTTTCCTCTATAATTAATAACGATAGACATAAGCTCATTTTATAAAAGAAGGGACCTCCAAAAGCGTAACGAAAGTAGTCAACATCATAGCAAAGGCTTCACCGGCATCGAACGAGGGTGCACCCCATTGAAATGGATACGGAACTCGTATCCTGAAACGGTAACAAAACCCGCCATTAAACCACTTACGACGACATACGTAAAACCGTTTGGGATTACGAAATAAGGAACAACGGCTAACCAGGGAGCAGCATCAATGAGTCCCGCACGATCCGTCCGACAGCTCGTTTGGGTCTTGGGTGCCGAATGTTTGTAGGCACCACCAACCGTAAGTAGGTGAGCGTAAATCCAAACGATTGCAACCGAGATCACAACCGCAAAACGATCAAAGACGTTCCTTCCCGAATGTATCACATGTGGTAGATACTGCACATAACCAACGAAACTAAGTCATCAAAGACGTTGTTAGGATCGATAATCTCGCACACATTAGAATTCCACAAAGTCATGGACCGATTTAAGATCCGAATCAGTCTCCACATATCCGATACAACGTGTTCATCCAAACCGCCCACACCGCACCGCAAAGCGCGGTTTAGAACTTTTCGCTGTGCGGTCTGCGGTTTGCATTTTTACTAAACCGCACTATGCAGTGCGGTTTTGAGTTAACAAACCGCGGTTCAAACCGCACCGCATATTTTGAATATTTTTTTATTTTTTAGTTTTGTACATAACATATATATATATATAGAATTATTTAGTATTTAATTGTTTATAACTTATATATAGAGAGAGAGAGAGATTCGGATTCAATCGAGAACGGTACCTATTTAAAAGAATACGAGAACGGAAAATCACATACAAAATCATAAGTGATTTTACATTAGCGGGGAAGTCGTGCAAAATCACGGTACGCGGGCGACTTTTGCCGCGACTTAAGGTCGTGGGAATCACATGTAAAATCACTTATGATTTTGTATGTGATTTGCCGTTCTCGTGTTCTTTTAAATAGGTACCGTTCTGGTTTGATCCTCCCTCTCTCTCTCTCCCTATATATATATATATATAAATATAATTATTCAGTATTTAATTATTTATAACTTTGTGTAATTTTTTGGACTTGAATAAACAATTGGCCAATTGGGAGTCGGGGCTCAAGGATCGAGATGAAAGAAAAAATTGGGAACGTCACAACTCACACGTCTAATTTAGTTTGAAGTTTATTTTTTTTACTTCTTACACTATTTTTAATTACGCAATATGTATTTGAGAATCGGATCATGTATTGAAACTCTTTATTTTTTTGGACTACGATCATCTTATCGTTGATTTTATAATGTATTTTTAAACTTATAATTTTGGATTGTAGGTATAAAGTGCGATAAGGACAAACCGCCCGCACCGCATTTTGCGGTGCAGTTTGGTGCGGTTCAAGGTTTATGCAGTGCGGTTTGCGGTTTGGGAAAATGCTCAAACCGCATATACGGTTTGCGGTTTGGCCCCAAACCACACCGCGAACGCCCCTAGATACAAGTTATATACAATCAATTTCTATCTTTACTCGTACTTTATTACTGAAAGATCGATGTTACCTGCGACAGAATAATCAGAAATATGAGATGAGGCAGCCCAATTTCAACACATCTTGCAACCTGAAACACAGAAGCGGATTTAAATACGATCTATAAAAGCAACCATGAAAGAACGGTTTCAAGATTTTGTTCTAAAAATATATATATAGAGAGAGAGAGAGGAAGGATCATGCGAGAAGTTAAACATTTTGCGAGAAGGCGAGAAGTCTCAATATCATATATGATTACAAGTCCTTTGGGTGTGTTTAATCATATATGAAGTGTCTGTATATTGTCAATGTAACGTGTGTTTAATCATATATGATTAAGCTTGTGTATCATATATGATATCACACTTCTCGCCTTCTCGCAAAATGTTTAGCTTCTCGTCTATATATTTATATCTCACCCCGGGGAATCCAAATTCATATAGCCCAAAACCAGCAAGAGCAACCAATGGAACAGCTGAAAGTGGACTCAAGAACCTACGATGATAATTGCGATGAAATGCAACTTTTTAGACACAAATTTCGATCCTAAATATTATTCAATAGAGAAAGCATAAAGGCCTTAACGAGGTCGAGTTTAAGGATCGAACGGCCAATAGTAGTAACTTTGAGGGCATATCAATGGTGTCGTAAAGGATTTAAAATGACAAAAACCCATGAAAAGAAATGTCTAAATCAAACGAAACCGATATATCCCACCTGGAGGTGGGATATCTTAGAAGGGTAAGATGTACGCAGACCTGACCTCTACCCCAAAGAGTAGAGTGGTTGTTTCCGTGAATACCCTCAGTTTGTGAAACGTGTGACAAAGAAAGAAAGTCACATAAGAAAAAAGTTTTGAAATGCTGACTAACAGTAAGCAATAACATACAAATTGAAGCAGATACAAGAAAAAAAAATAACCAAAATATAGAAATGTCTAATCATATCACAATTATAACGATGCGTTAAATTGGTTCGCGGACGGGACTGGACGAGCAAGAGTGAGGTTTTAATTTTGACACGGGTAGTTTAGTAATTTACCAATCTTGTCACATCTCCCTGATTTTTGTTCCACCTATTTTGGTGGGATAAAAAAAACATTTTTGTCCCCCGTGCCAAACATGGGACAACAAATATTTGTACTGTCATCTCTCGTCCCGTCCCGCGTGCCAGACGCACCCTTACGGTGGTAGTCCGGTTTCTTGAATTCTAAACCGACCTAGAAATATTTCGCCAGAAGCCGCTGAAACCTAAAACGATTTGAAGTGTCGAAGCGACAATCATAGCACCCTGGATCGCACGCATCGTTTTCTCGAACCTCTGAACATGAAAAACATGAAAAACGAAACTCGTGAGATATTTTAACATTTCGTTATTTTCAAGATTCAAAAACTTGATAAAAGATTCGAAGCAATTTGGTTGACCACGATAGGATCTGGATCGCTCCAATGACTAGATAATATAATCGAGATCGTGGGTGCAACAAAAGTATATGAACCCCCGATCACAGCAGGCAACCGAGTCCCGAACAAAGATTGCAGCAACGTGTTCAATCCAGCAACGAAAAGCAGAGTTTGGATCACTTTTGCTTTCTCCTCCTAACATATAAAAACAACATTTTAATTTTAATTCACCGACCGTATTAACGATAATACATACTTAAAAAACTACATCCGGGTGTCTTACATTTCCACCTCCCATTTGAGGAACGAGAGCCGTAGGAATGATAACCGTTGTACCAAGCATTACGATATAATGCTGAAAACCTAGTAGTATAGCCTCAGCTGCAAAAAAGATTTGCAGAATTCAAATGACTTCAATAGCAGATTTAGGGTTTAGGGTTTAGAGATCACTATTTGCAAAGCAAGTAAGACGATCGCGCATATCTAGTGGCGTCCATTTTGAATTACGGTTACCTCAAGAATTTGCCGATCTTTTTTTTTTGGAAGGGTGTCCTAGGCTATGTCTATGTCTAGACTAATCCCGGCAAATTATGACTGCAAGAAATCAGCCCTGATAAACTCGGTGGCCGCGACAATTGTTGTGTACGCCTGGATTCGAACCCTAGGCAGATGGGATATTCCACCACACCTCGCAAGGCCTTAACCACTACGCTACAACCCTTTGTGGTTAGAATTTGCCAATCTTTTTTGTAGGGTAATTCAAAATTTACCCAAAAACATCTTGTGCAAGTAAAAACATAGAAGATGATCGCAGATTCTGATGGAATCTGATGGAATTGGAATGTCCAATTCCTTTGACCAAATTCAATTCCCTTGTTTGGTTCATTCTTTTCTATGGAAGGAATGTGTGAATTCCACCAAATTCCACCAATGAAGGATTTGAACATTCCATCCTAAAACCCAAGGATTTCAATGGAATGGAATCTTATATTTTTATAATTCCAAATTTACCCTTTACTCCAAACTAAACCCTACTAATATTGATTATCAGCAAACACCAACTATCTCTCTCATCTCTATCTCCCTCTCTCTCCTCTCTCTGCTCTCGCTATCTCTCTCTCCTCCCTCTCTCTCCTCCCTCTCTCTCCTCTCTCTCTCTCTTCCCTCTCTCTCCTCTCTCTATCTCTCTCTCACCTCCTCTCTCTCCTCTCTCTCTCACCTCCTCTCTCTCCTCTCTCTCTCCTCTCTCTCTCTCCCTCCTCCCTCTCTCTTTATCTCTCCTCTCTCTTTCTCTTCCCTCTCTCTCCTCTCTCTCTTCCCTCTCTCTTTATCTCTCCTCCCTCTCTCTCTCTCCTCTCTCTATCTCTCTCCTCCTCTCTCTCCCTCTATCCTCTATCTCTCCTCTCTCGCCTCCACTCTCTCCCCCCCCCTCTCTCCCTCTCCCTCTCCCTCTCCCTCTCCCTCTCTCTCTCTCTCCTCACTCTCTCGGCATCATTCATGTGCTAAAATAATAAAAACAATTTTTGTTAAAAATTAAACTATTTAATGACTATTTTATTAAAGTAATTTTTGTTTAAAAAATTAAAATAATCAAAAAGGGTATTTTGGTCATTTACCAAAATTCCATTCCAATTCCTAAGCTACAATCTGTGAACCAAACAGAAAAATTCCAATTCATTTAACAGATTCTATTCCAATTCTGTCAACCAAACAGGTGGTCAAACCTGACAACATTCCATTCCAATTCCATCAAAGTCAAATTCCGTTGACAGATTTCATTCCATCCAAAAACATTCTGCGAACCAAACGCCCCCTATGTATTAGCTATCTTTATGTCAAGGGTTGTTTGATAGATGCCGAATGATTCAGTGCTAAATGATTAAGTGATTTGAATTGATACAGGGAGAATTCGAGCGTTAATAAGAAATTTTAATAATAATTGGGGAAAAAAAAATGGGATCGAAGAGAAAAACGAGCACGAAAGATGCTCGGGATTTGGCATCAAAAAAGAGGCAAACATAAAGCACCAAATATAAAGAAGATTGCCATAGAGATCGAAGAACGAGTCGAGAATCGTAAACATAACCGAATGCGAGCGTCAAGCGACTTGAGCCGCATGACAGTTAAGCGACTTTTACCCACAATGCAAACCGCGTTATCTTTTTCATAATTATCTTATTTAATAAATTAGGATTAGAGTTAGTTTAGTTAATTTCATAATTATCTTTTCTAGTTAGATTAAGATTAGATTTATTTTAGTATTTATCTTTTTTCTAGTTTAGATTATAAATAGGATAGTTAGGTTTATTTGTTAATCAGTTCAATAAAGTTTATATCTTAGAGAGTATTCTCTTGAGTTTTTGAGTTTTACGCGTCGTAATTCTCAACCGTTAAAGGGTTTAGACGCTTGTCGATCCTTCCGCAAACATACGCTACGTCAGTTGGTATCAGAGCAGGATTCGCCTGTCTTTTCACTAACAATTGCAGATCGACAGCCGACTACCAAAGCGGTTTTAGTAGAGATGAATGTGGCCTTATCCACATCACTTACTAATTTGACAGCGGTTGTTAACAGGCTTCAACCAAACATCGTCAACGACAACCGTCGGAGAAGAAACAGGTTTGAAGGACCGGATATGGCGCCATGCAATGGCAACCGTAACCGGGTCGATCTCTCGAGTTCCGAATCCGAAAAGGGGGAGGAAGAAGAAAAAATCCATATCGTACTTCAACGAATACTTCTTTCGTCAAAAGAAGAAAGCCAACACGAAGATCTTTTTCGATCGCATTGCTCCGTTCATAAAAAGGTATGTAACCTCATCATTGATAACGGGAGTTGCGAAAATCTAGTATCCCAAAAATTGGTCGATTACTTTAATCTACCCACTCAACCCCATGAATGTCCTTATTCTCTTGGGTGGATCAAGAACGGTTTTCAAGTTAAAGTTACAAAAACTTGTCGAGTACCCATCTCAATTGGCAAATACTATCGAGAAGAGGTACTATGTGATGTCCTTGATATGGATGCTTGCCATATTCTATTGGGCCGACCGTGGCAATTCGACAATCATGCCACTTACAAGCGCCGATACGACCTCGTTGTATTCCATTGTGGTGATCAAAAGATTGCCGTGACTCCGGTTGATAGCTTCGATCCAGACACCAACAAGAAGAGCAACATCAACAACCGTATTATCGGTTCGGTTACTTCTCTGGTCAGACAACCACCCATTCGGGAAAAGCCATCGGAACAAGACGACGAAGTCTTGCCGAACAAAGTTGAAGATGAAGTCGTGACCGAGTCACAACAAGAAATTGTTATCGAGTCCAATGTGTCAGAACTAGATCTCGGACCAGTCACCGAAGACACCGAAAGCAAGATAGTGGAAGATATTCTCGAGCCATCGAAAGCGTTGTCACAAGAAGTCAAGAACGGTGATTCCGAAGGTGACATTTCAATTATTACCGCACCCAAAGCTACGGTTCAAGCCAAAACAAATCCCGGTAAAGTTAATTTAATCCCTTACGCTTTCGAATTTGATAAAATATCGCTCGTATGGAGACGATCACGGCAACCTCAGTTTGGATTTGAAGACCGGTCAAGATTTTTGAATTTTGAAAACCGGGATGTGGATCCAATTATTTCGAAGAAAAGAATGTTCTACGAGTCGGAGGAAGAAGTTTTTCAAGTGAACTCGAGGACGAGTTCTTTTCAAGTGAGGGTGACTGATACAAGGAGAATTCGAGCGTTAATAAGAAATTTTAATAATAATTGGGGGGAAAAAATGGGATCGAAAAGAAAAACGAGCATGAAAGATGCTCAGGATTTGGCATCAAAAAAGAGGCAAACATAAAGCACCAAATATAAAGAAGATTGCCATAGAGATCGAAGAACGAGTCGAGAATCGTAAACAGAACCGAATGCGAGTGCCAAGCGACTTGAGCCGCATGACACCCGCATGACAGTTAAGCGACTTTTACCCACAATGCAAACCGCGTTATCTTTTTCATAATTATCTTATTTAATAAATTAGGATTAGAGTTAGTTTAGTTAATTTCATAATTATCTTTTCTAGTTAGATTAAGATTAGATTTTATTTTAGTATTATCTTTTTCTAGTTTAGATTATAAATAGGATAGTTAGGTTTATTTGTTAATCAGTTCAATTATTCAATAAAGTTTATATCTTAGAGAGTATTCTCTTGAGTTTTTGAGTTTTATGTGTCGTAATTCTCAACCGTTAAAGGGTTTAGACGCTTGTCGATCCTTCCGCAAACCTACGCTGCGTCATGAATGATTGAGAGGCGCTGTATGATTTAATGCGAATAAACAACCCCTAATCCTCTTTTGTGGGTCCCATACATTATTTCAATATCAATAATATTGATATGAATATATACATATATATATACATGTATATATACATGTATATATATATATATATATATGAAAATGTCATTTCACACAAGGTAAAGAACCAAAGGTTCTTGTACAACAACTCGAAAAATGTGGGTGACTTATAAGAAGTCCCTCCAATGGTAGTTCTTCTACGCCACTACACTTTTTGGTCATAAGAACCTCTCTTAAGTGGTCAGAATGATTAAGAGACTTTGTATAATTTAATGCAAACAAACAACTACTAAGGCATTGTTCGGCAATAAAAAGCTAGCTTACATGTTTGGATGACCATAAGTTAGCTTATTGAAAAGTTACTCATAGTAGCGTTTTAAATAGCTAGCTTATCCGCTACCAGTTAGCTTATCCGTTACCAGCTAGCTTATATAAGCTAGTTTGCCAAACATAGCCTAAACCATTTATAGCTACAAAGACCCAAAGGGCTAGAAAAAAAAGGTAAAAGGGAAAGGGAAAAAGAGCTAGAAAAGGTCACAGATTCCACAAAGCTGGATTCAAGTAATTGTCACCCAAATTGCCTTTCAATTCATCCAAATTTCAACACCCAAATCAACTTTCCATAATTAAACAATTATGCCATAAATTAAACACTACACTAAATAAAGATTACTCAAGAATCAGAATCAACAAACACCAAATAAGAAACCTTAAACTATTCAAACATTCAAACACCATATGTGCACATTTTTAGAACCATATTAAAAGATTCTTTCAACACTTTTTTTCACAAAAAGAAAAGAAAAAAAAAATCATGAATAAAATCAAGAAAACTTACGCCATGGAGGTGGACTTGTAATGCAATAAGAAACATTTGGAAGCTGATCTTTTGGTGGGTGTGGCGCCGGCTCATCAGCTTTTGCTCCACCACCACCACCTCCGGCCATCGCTTCCCCTATAAAATTACAATATTACCCCTAAATCTGCAAAGATAATTAAAACCCAAATCACAAATACTTTAATATCCCATAAAGAACTTCATTCAAGACCAAATAAAAGACTTGAGAAATTGAGGTTTAATAAACCCTGATCTTAATAAACCCACATTTATTTAGTAAAACAAAAAAACACCTACTAAATCTTGAAATGGAAAGATTGTAAATAATGTGTGAGTTTGTGTAATAAAGTGTGAATTGAAGTAGTGGCGGTAATAATAACTCAGAAAAAACCACTTCTGTTGACCAAAAAAATATAAAGAAAAAAATGGGTTTTATTTGTTCGAGACAAAAAGCTATAATTTGACACCCAAAATCAAGAAAACCCCACCAAGAAATTAAAAGTTGACGAAAAGGGGGGTAATTTGGGAAAATGAAAAACCTGTGGAAGAAGGGTTTCTTTCTGCAAGTTTTCAGAGAAAAAAATAGATGCAAAAATGGCGGATGTTTTGAGCGGTAAAAAGGTGTCACGATTTTTCTTCCTTTTTTTTGGGTGAAAGAAGAATCTTTGAAACAAAAAGTTTGGATTTAATTTGTTTTTATTTTGTGTGTTTTTCTATTTCTATATGTTGTCTGTTTCTACGAAAGATTTCAGCATGAAATTAGGATTGTCGATTTATGAGAATATAGATAGGAGGGGTGGGTACGACGTCGTTTTCATCATGTCGAGAATCGTGGAATTTTGGAGCAATATTTTTATTTTATGGTTTACCAATTGATTACTCCAACAATTTTTAAGTCGAGTGTTTGAACAGTTCAAGATTGTTTGCATCATTGATTTTGGCTTCGGCCACTCTTTGCTTTTTGAGAAAACAAATCAAAATCGATTTCTATTTTTTTAATTGAAAATTCATATAATTTAATTAGTCTTTTAGCTATTTGTTTTTTTATTTTTATCCAAATGTCACTACCTTCATAATTTCCAGTTCCGTTATTAGTAGAACTAACTAATAGACAAAAAAAAAAAAAAATCTAGTCAATTTCCCTTAAAAAAATGCGGATCTAGACTTGAAATTTGCGAACCTATATCTTGCGAACATGAAAATTGCAGACTTGGGCTTGAAAATTGCGGATATAAAGATTTTATGGTAAAAGTTTGAGATAAATGACTATGAGACCAATTTAAGAGTGTGAAATGGCTATTTGAATCAATTTTCCATCTAAAATTTCATTTAAAGGACATGTTATATTAGAGGATCTTTAATAAAAAAATTTAATGTTTTTTAAAATAGAAAATTAAAACTCAAAATTTGGAAAAAAAGAAAGTTACATTCAATTCAAACAGATTCTTTATTTATTTTAGATATTATAATATTGATTATATCATCAAAATATGGTATATATTTAAGAGTATCTCCAACAGATTTTCCAAAATAGATAAAATGGAGATTTTGCACATGTTTTTTGCTCAAAATGAATCTTTAAATAGAAAATGTAAAATTCTTCAAATATGGTGAACTCCCCAATGATTGTAATGTGAGAAAATTATTTTTTACATATATTTGAAGTTTGTCTTTTTTAGAGTAAATAATATTTTAGTAAATGAATGGAATATTTTAATAATATAATAAATGTTGTAATATCCAAAATAAATAATCTCTTAGAGTTGTATAAACTTTTGTTTTGGAGAATCTATTCCAAATGATGTAAGATTGAACATTTAATATAATAGGAAAAATTTCATAAAAACCCAACAAACTATTCTATTTTGAATGGTTGAGTCCCTAAACTAATTTTTTGAATGAAAAAACACTAAAACTTTCTCATTTTGAATGAGTAAGTCCTGAACTATTTTTTTGAATGAAAAAACATTAAACTTTCTCATTTTGAATGAAAAAAACATTAAAATTTCTAATTTTGAATGATTAAGTCCCTGCATATTTTTTTTCAATAAATTAAATCATCGAACTTTAAAATTTTGGTTACTTACATTATTTTAACTCAAAAAAAAACATGGAACCGATTATCTTTTGATTCTTCCCCTTTTGATAAATAAAAAATAGATCAATAAGAAGGAGATCAATGCCAAGAGCAACAACGTATTAGGTGATATGGAGAACAGACAATGTAAGGGCAATGGGGAGAGGCGAGGTGGAGCGATACTATAACGACCCAACCAAAACAAAAGTCATTAAATAATTCATCATAATATTCTATGCCAAAATGGCCCCAAGTACAATTTAAATTTAAGGTTTGCGACTGCAACCTATACACAACTGAGAATACACAGACAAGAATCTACAATGGAGGTCCGCTAGACCAGCTCCAACTCACATCTTCACTTAACACGTAATCGCTCCTTCTACTGCCACTCTTTACCTGAAAAGGGTTTTAGATTTGAAAAGAGCGAAGGTTAGACCGAAAGGTCTAGTGAGTCCCCTCTTACAACAGTTTTTAACTCATCAAACAAACAGTCAAGGATTTATCATAAAATAAACCATTTTCAGCTTCAAGGAAAAACTTTAACTTTCAGCAACTTCTTCGCTCACACTACCGCCACCCTAAGGTGACAGCGTGTCTGTGACTCATACTGCCTTTGTTGGGACACACACTCCAACGCCATAAACGGAACACACACACCCGGTATGAGCACAGGCGGGCCACACCCCCCGACTTTGAGCCTACTCGCTTAGGACCATGTATGCATACATTTCAACTTTGTCAAAAATAAGAAAATCATCTTTAACATTTAAATAAAACTCGCAAGTAAATACTAAAGCAACATCATTTCAAAGTTTGCATATAATTTTCATAATACTCATGCCATCATATATAAATCAGAGTTTAAAATACAACGTTCGCATGTTTTCGTTAGTAGAAGGATTTAGTTTAGAAAAACTCACCTGACGTCCTTAGCTTAAATCCGGCATCTACTCTTAGGATTGAACCGAAACCTATAAAGGAAGAATTACTCAATGAACTCTCGATACAATCAATTATATCATAAGGTTGACCTCACTCCAAAACTCAACACAATCTATTCTCTAACCGAAATCTAACCCACCATTCCTACCTTAAGAGGAAATACATTTGTCCTTGAAGTTAAATAAAACTGGGTTGGGCTAAAAAAATAATAAAGCCTAATACTAATGACCCAAGAAAAGAGTTTGGGCTTCGGCCCACTTGCAAATCTCGGGGACCAGATCAAAGTTGCAACCGGGTCTTCCCACCCCCCCGGCCGACCAGGGCCTCCCCCTGCGTCGACCGGTGTGAAACCTTTGACCGGGGTCTTACTCCCCGATGACCGATGCCAACAAACCAACCGGGGTCGACCGGTTCCATTCCGAGGACCGGACTATCTTAACGACCGGTGCCCTGTCGACGTACAGAACCCACGAAAACGATAAACAGATACCCCAACATCCAGTTTAAACTCTTATATCTTGTTACAACTCAATCCAGAATCCGCTAATTAATTGATAAACTTGATTTTATTAAAATCCATTAATCACATAAATGTTTCTATAATCAAAATCAGAAACATGTCTTAATACCATCGATGAACCATTAACTAGAAGAAACTTTAACCGATAAGGCCAAAACTAATCAAAATATCCAACCTCTTATTCAATACACAACCCCAACTCACAACACCGATGATTAAAAGTATTTAGAAACAAAGGCTTTAGATACAAGATGATTTACCTCAAAGAGAGAACAAATTCACACTCGAAATTCTTGAAGGATTTTCTTTCCATGATTGTTTCTCCAAAATCGCCCAATAGTTCCTCTTCTCAACAACTTCAGCCGCCACCCTAACACCAATGTCTCTAGGGTTAAAATCCCTATTTTCCCATCTTTCACTAAAGACCCCTCTATTATGGGCTTTCTACTCTTTTACCCAAACTTTCCAAATTCTTAATTTTAACCCGGTTGTTACAGATACGGTTGTCTATGATAGGGGTGTTCATCGGTTGACATCCAATGGATGTGAGGGGAACCGAACCAATCCAATCATTCATTGGATGTTGGATTTTCCCAACCGAACCGATCCAATCATCCATTGGATGTTGGATTTTTTCAATCCAATGGATGATTGGATCGGTTCGGTTCCATCCATTGGATGTTCTTATTGGATATTCATTGGATATTCTTATTGGATATCCATTGGATCGTATTGGATCCATCCGACATCCAATGGATGATCAAATCGGATCCATCCAAACGTGTTAATTTAATACAATATTCTAATTAATTACTTTTAGTTTGTGTTAAAACCAACATAAGTGAGACTAAAAATTCAAAACCCAACACAAAACAAATTTAGATTTAAGAAAATTGCAAAAAAAAATAATTGGATGATAGTTGGATGGAAAACTGGATGATAATCGGATGGTTAGTTGGATGGGTAATTGGATGTTGGTCGGTTCGGTTCGGTCGGTTCTGGACTGCCATCCAAGAACCGACCGATCCAAATTGGATGTTGAGATTTTCAATCCGATCCGATCCAATTACAATTAGATATCCAATTATGGTCGGCCGGTTCTAATTGGATCGATCGGTTCTTATTGGATCGGTTGAATTTCTGCACACCCCTACTCTATGAGGCGTTTTAATGGCGTATAATTTGAGAACGGTAAAACTGATTTTGATTTATTTTTACTTTAAACCTTCATCGTCAGTTCCAGGTATCTTTAAAAAAAGGTAACCAATTTTTAGAAGTTCGATGGTTTATTTATTCAAAAAAAATGTTGAGGGACTTAATCATTCAAAATTAGAAAGTTTAATGGTTTTTTCGTTCAAAAAAAATAGTTGAGGGACTTAATCATTCAAAATGAAAAAATTTAATGGTTTTTTCATTCAAAAAAATAGTTCAGGGACTTAACCATTCAAAATATGATAGTTTATTGGGGGGTTTTGAACTTTTCCCTTAATAATATTGTCAAAATGTTGTATAATTTTATCATTTCAATACACTTTTAAAAAAATCTTAATATAAAATAAATAAGAGTAAACTACAATTTTGGTCCCTGTGGTTTACCATTTTCTTTGAAAATCGTCCCTAAACTTCAATAACTACACATACTATCCTTCAGGTACGAAAATCCCTTTGAAAGTAGTCCTTGAGGCTAACGCCGTTTAAAAAAGGGCCGTTAGAGGCCTCATGTGCACCACACGTGATGGGAAATTTGGTCCTTTTACCTTTTTCTTCTTTTTCTTCTTTTTCTTTACTAAATCAAAGAGGAAGGGCCAAAACTGTAAATTCTTTTATTTCTTTCTCTTTCTTCTTGTACATAATTACACACAGGGATGATCCCATTCATTTGCTAACCAATCTATTGGTGCTAACCGTGTTAACCAATTCAAACCGTTGATTATTTAGATCAATAGTTATCAATTAATTACAATTTTAGTTTTATTAAAAAAACGTTATGAAAAATAATGTGCATAACCGCATAGGGTTAAAATGGTAAAATTGCATATACATTTATTAACCATCTACACGCGTGCAGAAAAGAATTAGGCGGAAAGTTAGGGCTTATTCAAGATAGAAATTCGTTTAATTGAAGGCATGATTTCACACACCATACTAATCATCTCTTATCGTAAACGATCTCCGGCGAAAAATCTGGAAACGAATTCGTGAAGAAGAAGGAAGCTTACAAATCAACAATTGATTGCTTCGTACCCCCGTGAAAAAGGGAAACCTAAAATCAATCGTTTTTGAAATAGGCGCGAAATGGATGAAATCGAAGGCGCGAATCGACGATTGAGAGGTAAAAAGCTAAAATTTTACGGTTTATAAATGAGGTTTAGACTCATATATACATTATTGTTATTTCGATTTCAGTAAGGAAGACCAGTGAGAGGATATTCAAGAAGATTGGACTTTCAAGATTCAAAAACACAATGGAAACACCAGTTTAAGTTGATCTTGAAGAAACACATGCACTGAACGATTTGGTGCAAAGGATTTCAAGAGATACAGTGGTTCCAACAGATGTGTCGATTGAAGAAACAGCTGACGAAGTTAATGTTCCAGAAACGGAAGATGAAGGTACTATTAACCATATTTTTCGATATGTTTTTTCTGCTCTGTGATCACTTTTTATGATAAAGTGTCCATTTTTTTTGGGGAATTAGTTTGGAGCACTATTTTTTAGAATCTTGAATGAAAATAGTAATTATTCAGGTGCATATATGCAGTGTTAAGTATTTGAGGATGGAACTAGTGCATAACTTGAATTTTGTATGTGCATGTATGAATCGTTATGGATTTATGCATTTAGTCATTGTTTAGAATTTGAGTAAGGAATCTGTGAATATAAGCTTAAATGCATTGTCATGCATTTGAGTATAAAATATATGCATATGAGCATGTTTAAAATACAAATTGTAAGTGCATGTATGCATTTTTATGTATTTGTGCATATATGCATTGTTAGATATTTGCGAATGGAATATGTGCTTATGAGCATGATTAAATTGAATTATTTAAGTGCATGTATGCATTGTTAACCCCCAACTCGTGAGGGTTTAGCATAAACTTTTTTAAATTGGAGATATCAAAACAATGCACACGTTATAGGTCTATTTAAAAAGAACTTATCTTCACCTAAATATCATGGCTTGAATAAAATTTAGAGTGAATTGTGGATTTATAGAGAATCTGTGAATATGAGAATGTTTAAATTGAAACTTGTAAGTTCATGTATGCATTGTTATGAATTTGTGCATATGAACATTGTTTTAGATTTGAGGATCGAATTTGTGAATATATCATTTGCTGTCAATTTTCCCCTGTGATGAACATCCAGAATGTTGAATCTTTCCATCACATTCAATCATTCATGATAACTTGTACACTTTCCAACCCCATCTCTTTGTATGAATTTGTGCATATGAGCATGGTTAAATTAAAACTTGTGATTGCATGTATGCATTTGTATGAATTTGTGTATATGAGCATGTTTAAATTAAAACTTGTGATTGCGTGTATGCATTTGTATAAATTTGTGCATATATGCATTGTTTAAATTAAAACTTGGGATTGCATGTATGCATTTGTATGAATTTGTGCATATATGCATTGTTTAAATTAAAACTTGGGATTGCATGTATGCATTTGTATGAATTTGTGCATATATGCGTTTTTAAGGATTTGAGGATGGCATCTGTGCATACGAGCATTTTCAAATTGAAACTTGTAAGTTCAGTTATGCATTGTTATGGATTTGTGCATATATGCATGTGTAAGAATCTGATGATGGAACCTGTGCATATGACCATGTTTTAATGAATTTTGTAAAGTGCATGTATTCATTGTTATTGGTTGTGTGCATATAGGCATTTTTATGGATTTGTGCATATAGGCATTGTTATGGATTTGATGATTGAATCATGTGTGCTTTTCTGATAGTTGTGCTTATAGGCATAACGTTATAATTGAACATTATGAGTTGTGCATATGAGCATGTTGTCACACTGTGAGAAGTTGATTATATGGGAATAGTGCAATTTATAGTTGAACAAATTTGCAATTTAAATGCAAATATGCAGTCGACATCTTTTATACATTTTAGAATGATAATAATAACATTGTAGTGAATGTATGCATTTTAGAACTTTGTTACTAGCATATGAGCATTTTAGAACTTTGTTACAATGCATGAAGGTACACCATTAAAGAGACGAAGGAAAATACAAGCATCCGAATCAGTTCCTGTTTGTAAAGCTGGAAAAGGTACTTTCTGGGAAAACTATGTTGTAATCTGATGATCAGCCTTATGACATGCATAGCATAATTAAAACACTACAAACGTGGATTGGTAATTTGCATAACTGATTGAGAAAAATATTGCAGGAAAAGAACCGGTGGTTGACAAGGAATCGGATGGACATCGCATTACAAGATCCAATTCATAAAACAAATCAAGACAAGGAAGACACATTGAAAGATCATCGTCAGCAAGTGAGTACCAATATAAGTGTCCTATTACATTCAAAATAGACATAAAAATAACATTTTACATTAAGCAGGGCTATCACCAGACAGTGATTTCGAGGAACAATCTGTGATGAATATAAGGAAAAAGAATAAGAATGAAGTGCAGGGTCAAGGGATCAGCGAAACGGACATAAAGTGCACCAAGGTTAAAAAGCAAAAAGATCCGCGGGAAACCATGTAATCCATACAAATATCCCAAAAAAATTGACACTTTATCATTTTGCATGTGTGCATATGTTCATACGGTTATGCTATGCATATAATCAATTAGTGGGAATGTGAATAAGATGATACCTACATGGTCGTTTTATTGTAGTGCATATAAAACTACATGGTCGTTTATCATGTGCATATATGCAATTTAGTTATTGTAAATGTACACTATAAAGTGGAATCTGAGCATACGTGAACAGAGGTGTTTTATCAATTTTCGACAATAAACGTATGTGTACAAATCTGTGAATCAGTGCAATTTGCGAAAATATATGTACATTATATCAACATGTTCGTCTTCAAAATACATTACAATTCCTTTTACCGATATTATTTTCCAGATGCATTGAACTAGAAGATGGAATGTTATCGAAATTGGTCTCGACAGAGATGTCATCAAGTCCGGTCGAATTACCGAACTCTTGGGATATTCCAGAATTCAACGGTGGCACAGGATCATCATAACGTGTGCACGCATCAACGTCTTGCCTTTCGAAAATAGATTCCAATAAACTCTCGTTATCAACTACATTCGTGATTCGATTATCATCGCTCATTGTGCTATTACCAAGAAAAAGATGAAGTTTGATCCACGAAAAAAAGCTTGTTGAAATAATCGAACTGTTTGTGAAAAAACTTCTAGTTTCAATCGATAAGACTGTACATATATTAATCGCTTGAATCCCTAAAAATAAGTAAATGATAATTTCAGATTGAAACAAAATATGAACCAAAATTGAATTTGAAAATATAATATTTAATTTGTGTATCATTACCATAACAAACCTCATATAATTATGGAAAAGGTGTTGATATGGCGTTGAATTGGAATAAGATTGGATTGGTAAACTCTAAGTAAATTCCATTATTGCCCTTATAATCAAAAAGCATTATCAAAATTGACGGAGCGTTCTGATTGGTCGAAAATCGGTTAGCACCAATAGATTGGTTAGCAAATGAATGACCCTCTCTCTCTCTCTCTCTATATATATATATATATATATATATATTTATATATAATATACATGCACAGTGACGATACATATACATATACCAGGTTAGTCTTTTATCCATAGGGAGTATGGTGGTTCACGATCTTATTTCTCCCGTAAAAACCTACGGCACCAATAGACCACCAAACCAGTAACGTTGAGATGGCATCGGTAAAACCAGTAACGGTGATGTTAGGTCTGATTTTATAGTAATCATTGTATTTATAGGTTTGGTCAAATACTGTGTTTAGAGTATAATTCTGTGTTGTATTGACCAAGGGTATTTAAGTCCCTTTGGTCTTGGTTGTTTGTAAGGATTCACGCTATATTCAATATCATTCTACTTTGCGCTTCACTCTCTCTCTCTACTTTCTCTCTCTAGGATTTAGTTGATCTTGGACTATCAATTGGTATCAGAGCTAATGTAGATCTTGAGAGAACTGAGAGAATCGATTTTAGTATCTGAATTTGTGAAATAATCTGAAAATTTGATCGATTTTCTTGAATTTTTCAAGAAAATCTCGTTTTTAGATTTTTCATCAAATTCGGCCCTGTTTGTGATTGATTTTCGTTGATTTTTGGTTTGTTGGATTCGATTTTTCAAGTAGAATACTTTTGATTCACACCAAATTTCAAGAAAAACAACTTTTGATCGTTTATTTTGAGAAATCTTGATTTTCTGGAAACTCGTTTTGAGCGTACTGTTACATTCTTGAAATATCGATTTCGTAGTTTTTAATCGATTTTGTTGATTGAAATGTGTTAGAAACCTGTTTTCGTTCAAATCTGTATGTTTTTGTTGGATTAATTTCATGGTTATAATCGAATCTTGCTAGTTTTACTTGATTTTCTTCGGTTTGCGCTAGATCTACTGTTTGCGCGAGTTCATACTAGTTTGCTCTAGTTCATATTGTTGTTCTAATCTTTGCGTTAATGTGTTTCAGGATTTCGCATTGGGTTATTCACGCAAAGCTAACTTTGCGTCTCCCGTGCTTCACAAGAAGTAAAGTTTGCGTATTCCTCAGCTCACGCAAAGCTACTTTGCGTATTCCTCAGCTCAAGAGAAGTATCGTTTGCATCTCCTTCTGTTCGAGAGAACTTCAGTTTGCGTTTCAAGCTACTTACGCAAAGATCAGTTCTCGTTATTAGTGCATCACGCAAAGTTCATCTTGCGTCTTACTCGGCTCACGTAAACCTTGTTTGCGTCACTCACTGATCGCGAGAATCAAGTTCGCGCCACTGCTTTATCACGCAAACCTCCAGTTTGCATCTCATCTGCTCACGCAAAGTAACATTTGCGTTACTAGTGCTTCACGCAAAGCTCCTTTGTGCCACAACTTGTTCACGCAAAGAACAGTTTTCGTCTCATACTGCTCGCGAGAATCTCAGTCTGCGCTACCTGCCTATCACGCAAACCTTAAGTTTGCGCCATCTTAGTCAAGACTTAGCATTTTTCTGGATTTCTGCTATGGATTCTGACAAGTTTTCTTATCAAGCTCAGTTCTACAAAAGTGATCTTATGATGTCTTTAGGTACAGAAAATCGTACACCAGTGCTGATAGATGAAAATGAGTTTACACAGTGGCAAGATCGGTTCCTGAACTTCATTGAACGTCAAAAGAATGGAAATGACATGATGATTATTTTATCAGAAGGACCGTTTGAAAAACCCAAGTTGGCTTCTGGATTATATAAGCCTACTAAACAATATTCACCTGAAGAGTTGTCGGCATATCAAGTTGATCGTGATATAAAGGCAAGTCTGATGCTAGCCTTGCCAAACTCTATCTACAATAGGATTGACTGTTTCAAAACTCATCCTAATCTTATGTGGCAACAGCTTGAGAAGATTATGCTTGGCTCTTCAGTTGCGACTCAACTCCGACATACTCGTTACATGAATAACTTTGAAGAATTCAAAGCCAAGGACGGGGAGCCACTGAAAACTGTGTATGACAGATTTTGTGCCATTATCAATGATCTGAGGAAGATTAAAGTAGAAAATACTGAGATTGAAACAAATTTGAAATTCCTCAATGCACTTCAACCAGAGTGGAATAAATCCTGCCACAGACTGAGGAATGATGTCAGAATATCTACAATGCAGATCCAATAGATGTTTAAGATCTTACTTACTGATGAGAGCTTGGTGCTAGAGAAGAAGGCCAAACTGGAGAAGAAGAACAAGAAATCAATAGACCCGGTTGCTCTCCTCTCGAAACAATTGACAGAACAAGCATTATCTGATAATGCTTACAACGGGTCAACTGATGATGATGGCGAGGCGCTCGAGAAAGCAATGATCCTTCTCTCTCAGCATTATCAGAAAAAGTTCCAGCCACGATCAGGTTCCAACAATCTTCGCTTCACTTCCAGTTCAAGAGTCAAAGTGCCCGAGCCAAAGACTACTGACTGCTACAATTGTGGAAAGTCGGGTCACATTTCAAAGGAGTGTCGAGTGAAGAAGGTTAGGGATTCGGCATACTATTGAAAGAAAATGGAGTTGGCCAAGAAAAGAGAGAACGAAACTGCTTTACTTGCCGAAGAAGATTTCTGGATGGATCACTTTGACGATGAAGCTGCAAATGTCGAGATCGCTCAGATGTGCTTAGTTGTAGATGATCAGTCAGATGATAATTCTAACACTGATGAAGACGAGGTATATTATGAGTGTGATTTTAATTTCATATCTTCACATATGAATGTTATAATTACTGCGTTACATGATCTTCGTTTAAAGTTATTATCTGAAAAGAACTTAAATGCTGAAAAGTCAGATTTGATTGACAAATTGAATATTTCTTTGAAAGATGAAAAATCTATTTTAGAAAATACAAAAAACATCTTTCAAAAGAAATTAGATGATTTGGAAAAATCAAATAAGTCTTATCTTGAGTCTTTGACTGCTATGACCATTTTAAAAGACAGTTTTTCGGATAAAATAAATAAATTAGAAGAAAAGTTATATCGAATAAATCAATCTGAACAAACAATTTTTATGAATAAACCTAGGAGTGAGGAAGCTTTAAAAGAAAATTTGGGACTTGGTTTTAAAAATCCACATTGTTCAAACAATGCGATTGAAAAATCCCCTACTTTATATAAATACAATTATCTAACTCTTGTTAAGTATGCTCCTCAATTTAAAATTGATTGGATGAATGTGAAGCAAGTGTTAGAAATCGAAAATGAGAAAAGGACAAATAACAAGAAAAAAGAAATTCATTTTGTTTACACGTTTGAAAATGCCAAATATTTTCCTGATAAATCAAGAAGAGGCAGAAAAGGTTTAAAAGATATATCTCCCGTCAAAACTTCAGTATCCGATGATTTTGTTGATATTTTTGCCAATCAATCTGATAAGGAAAATATATCTTCAATCATTTATGATTCTAAGAGATATACCCATCCTTTAATATTAGAAGACAAAATCATTGATCTTGAAGATAAGATGGAAGATCAAAATATTTTAAAATAAATTGAATCTGATATTTTTCTTTCTTTCATGACATATAGTCTTGAAGAAAAATTATTTTTTCAAAAACAAGATTCTATTTCTAGCCTTTCTTCTGATTGTCATGTAAACAAAATGGAAGTTTCCAATTTTAAAATCTCTTTTCAAAATAATTTTGACTCCGAGGAAAATTCAGATTTATTGTCTGATCAGATTGGTTGCTTAGGTAAAATTATTTCTTCTGATTTAAATATTAAGTCTAAAATTCTTGATGAATCTTTTACACTAAATGATCAGTATTATAAACCTAAACGTAAAAGAAGACGGTCAAAGAAGTCGAATAAATAAGATACAGTTCTTTCTGACAGTTCTAATTCTTCCAATTTAATTCTTTCAGATAAGACTTTGAGCAAATCAACGAAGCAAATCTGGAGAGCGAAGCGGATATCTACTGATTCTATGACTGATGAGGATAAATGTGTAGACAAACTTTATAAAAGTGATTCATTTGCTACATGTAATAAAATTTCAAAATATTCAATAAAGCAAATGATTCGAATTTCAAAACATGTCTCATGTTCTTCCTCTGATTCTAGTTCAGATGATTATGCTTTGTATTCATCTGATGATTGTGCTTATTATTTTGATGATATTTCTCGTGCTTTAATTGTTAAATCTAACAAAATTTTCCCCATAAGAACTGCAACTAACAAACATGGGCCCAAATTCAAGTGGTTACCAAAATCTCAATCTGATTTAAAGTTGCAGGCACCTCATGTCAAGGGGGAGTAAGAGAAAAATGGCTTTTGAACACAGCAGTTCAAAACCCGGATTTCAATGTCAAGACTATGGCTCTTGAGTAAATCAGCTCAATACTCAGACTTCATTGTCAACATAATGGCTTCTGAGTAATTCAGCTCAGAACCCGTGCTTCACAGACTATGACTTCTAGACATGTCAGTCTAGGACTCATTCTTCAATGTTTTAAGCTTCTGACAAATGAGAAACTATGAGTACATCTACTTAATTTCCGCTGCATTTATCTCTGATTATGATGTTGTTCCAGTTTTCTCAATTTAAAAAAAAAAGGAATCTGAGCATTTCAATTCAACTTCTGATTTTGTTCAACCCAAATTTTTTTCAAATGAGACACAAATTCTTTATACATTATGTGGAAGATAATAATATTGAATTATATTTTGTTTCAACTGAATATAAATTTGCCGATCAAATATTTCTATTTTTAAATCTCGGCATGTTGTTTTAAAAGTTTAAACCTTTCCAAATTTTATTCTATAAAGTAAAATTTTTACAATTTTTTTTTCTTTTGAATAAAATGTGTGTCTAGGATAAATTTTCAAGTTGATTTGTTTATATCAAAGTTTTATATGTTCAACTTTCAAGTCTAACAAAAGTCGAAAAGTCAGCAATATGTTTGTAGCTTTTGATATTGCTTTAAAGTTGTGTGATTCGGAATATTTATAGTTTACAATGCTTAGAAAACCTAAAAAGTTGGAACTTTGGATCGTAATGAAAATATGGGCTAAGCACTTAGACGTAAAACCTTGTGTTTGAGATGATTAATAAATTCTTATAAATCAGAAATCTCTAAGTTTAAAAGTTTATACCTGTGACCTTTATGGTTTGGGAAAGTAAGTTCTATGGGATGCTTGTCATCTGGTCCCCTAAGGTCAATTGATCTGGGAGTGATCGAACCCAAATCCTTCTATAGAATCAGATCGAAAGTCATGTTCTACTGGTATGAATGGGTTTAGGATGTGTCGATGTAGCCTTTCTGATCTGGGAAAGTAAGTTCAAAGGGGTGCTTGACACCTAGTCCCCTAAGGCCAACTGGTCTGGGAGCGGCTGACCCAAATCCTGCAATAGGGTCAGATAGAAAGTTACGTTTAAGGCATGTTCTTTACTTAATAAACTTGTTGATTAAAAAGATGCCAAATGTGCACAAGCTTAAAAGATGCTAAAGAGCACACTCATGTAAAGATGTCATAGTGTACAATGCTAAAAGATGCCAATGAGCACACATCTCATGATACTTGGTTATATATTTCTGAGTTGCAATTGTGAAAGTCTGAATTTTTGATGGCTTAGTGTGATTACATACAAAGTTCTCTATTATATTTTTAGAATTGCATTTTCTTGAAGCTAGTCGAAGTTCACATGTGAGCACACTGAATAGATTGATGAAAGTTTTTGAAACTGAACATGTCTTAACTTGATATGCAATGAAACTTGTTTCTGTATCCAAAAGCATATATTTGATTTCATCTGATGGATTTTATTGTGATATTTTACTAAATAGAAGTTTATTTGTTTCTGTTTAAATTTTTATATATTTAGTCGTTTCAAAATACATATTCAGTATATTTTTCTTTCTACATTGATGTTTCAATCATTGTGTTCTCATTTATATCTTAATGGATTTGAGCATTATTCAAGGGGGAGTGAAAAAGGAGAATTTTTCTTAATGATCATATCTGTTTTTGAGGGGGAGTATCTGATTTTCTATATAAATGCTAACTTGAATTGTCAAATTTAGTTCATTTGTGTAGGGGGAGTCAAAGAGCTAATCAGGTAAAAATTTTCAGACTCCAAGTCAGATTTGCGTCACCAGTTGGTAGAGCAAAGCTTAACTTGCGCCAACAGCTTCTAGCGCAAAGCATGTTTTGTGTTTCCTGCATGTCGCGCAAACCTCACTTTGCGCTTCCTTCTGTTAGCGCAAACTTAACTTTGCGCCACCAACTTATAGCGCAAACGTTTCCTCTTTTCTCCGTTTATTTGATTTTGCAGATCTTAAGTTGTCTCGTCTCCAACATATGCATGACCAAGTTGATCCAGATCATCAAGGTCATGAGGGGGAGAAGTTAAAAGAAGTTAAGGAGATGATAAAGAGACAAAGAGTTCAATTGTTAATCTGCTAATCAAGATTCTGCAAGATTCTGATGCTCAAGATTATATTTTCTCAGTTATACTACATCTTTTATTGTTCCTGCTCCGATCACCACAGTTCATTTAAGGTCTTTTAAAAGAGGTGTGTCGTCTATAGCACAAGCTGATGAATCAACTGTTCGCTCAAGTTTATTCCAATCTGGTCCAGTCTTGTCAAGGCAGCAAAGATAACTCAAACTGAAAAATGCTGAGAAGAAACCTTGTGCTCGTATTGATTTACCATCTTTAATTGTACAAACCTTGCGCTCGTTATCGTTTTCGGTTAAGTTTTCGGACTGTTTTGGGGTTGGTGCGATTGTGCCTGGAAATTGTGCCATTGGCACTATCGCCGGAGGCACTATCGCCAAGGATGTACCGCAGGTTGGGGGATGCCAGCAATTGTGCCACGCGATTGTGCCTTGGCACTATCGCCAAAATGGTACCGTGAGCGGGGAAGGCCTCGCGATTGTGACTCGCGATAGTGCCCTTGGCACTATCTCCGGGCACTATCGCCCGCGTGGTCCATTCTGTTGTTTTAAATAAAGTTCAACACCTCATTTCAAGCATTTTTTTATCATCAAAAACAGGAGAGCATCCTCTTTTGGCGATTTTTAGGTCTTCAACACCTACCTCCATAAATTTCTAGGGTTTGGGTTGGTTAGAGTATTAAGTGGTCATCAAAGCTCCATTCAAGTGTCTTCATTGAAGTGTTCTTCAAGATTCTCATCTCTCATCTCCAAGTCTCATCTTCAACTTCTAGGGTTTCCATATTTTCTAGGTTTTGGTTCAAAACCTAGATTGTGAGTTTACTAACCTTTGTCAAAACTAGATACACATCATATTCTCCTATTTGTTGTTATTTATCTCTATATGTTCAAGTACTTGGGATTTTCTTATGAAGGAATGTTGGAAATATGGTTATGTGTGAAATGCCATGTTTTACTCTAAATATGCAAGTATTTGGGGGTTTTCTCTTGAATATGTATTATGTGCACTTTGTTATGATAAATGTATACATGTCTCGATATGATGATGGTTTCTAGTTGGAATACCTTTTTGGTAACATATAAAATGCATGATGAGCATGATTATCATTTGGGTCTCATAATGGACTTATGTGACAGGATGGTAACATAGTACCCATGGTTGGTATCGAAATGTATTGGTTGAAATATACCTCAAGACCTCCTATATAATATGTTGGACGAACCAAGTCAGTAGACACTAGGAGGATGTAGTCTTGGGCGCCACCGTGATGGTATGTGCCTAGACCTCCGCCATTCGGGGTAATGCCATGGTTTTAGTCCTCGGATGTGTCGGGACATTCGGGTGTCTCTTGTTAGAGTGAATCAAGGTATATCGACTCTTTGGGTGGAACTTGATTGGTGCTATGGGTCTCCCCTATTGACTCCACATTTGTTGAACTACGGTTAACTGCTGATAAGAATTGTAACTGTTCATGCATGCTTATTATTGTTCAACTCACTAGGATTTTTGGCCTAACACTTGTTTGGTGTCGATGTGTATCTCAGGTTCTAGCGGCGCCGGTTCTAAACTGGTATAGTGCTTGGGTGAGAGCTTGGGGAATACTTGCAAATGGACTTGTGTTGGATAGAAGGATTTTGGAATTATAGATGACAACCCTTTTGTAATCTCTTTTCTAGTTGTAGAAATTAGATTAGTTGGTTGTTAATTTATTGTCCGTTAAGTTACAGTTGTGATTAAACTGGTTTGTATTATTTCCACATTTTTGGGAGGCTCTTGCTTTGGCAATCTTATATACCACATGTCCGTTTTTCGGATTTTTGTTATCCCTATTTTTAGGGTGTTACAAGTTGGTATCAAAGTTTTAGTTTAAGTGAACTAGGTATTGTTTTAGCATATCTAGACTTAAGCTTTAGACTTTATAGTTTCACTGTCCACTTGGGGTAGGAATCCTAGGTGGGGAGAGCGTTAGGATTACGGAATTACTTTAATCGAAAGTTGTGATGATGGTGACAAGAATTCTTGTGTATGATTCGTTCATAATTCCACTTAGTTACTGCTATTATGAATGCATTGTTACGTGAGCATGCTTGGTTTACTATTATTGTGATAATTGATGAAGGTATTAGTACGTACAATGAGTTCAACTCGTTTATTCTTTTCTCAATCTATTTCTCGTACGTGTATGGCATATTGAAATGGTAAACACTCGGAGTAGGATGTCGGGTACACCAGAGGGCCACGTGGAGGTGGAGTCTGCCGTAGACTGACCTCCTTTGGGCGTAACCACCGAGGGACCTCCTGGGCTCAATCTCTTGGGAGGAGGACTTGAACAGATTCCGCGCTGGAACCTCAACGCGGATAACGCCATCATGGAGGAAGTGACCATGGAGACCCGGATTCGGGATAGCATGATGTTGGCCATGAACTCCGCCATGGACCAACAACAAGAGTTCTTCATGAAACTCTTAGAAGATCGAGACGCCAACAATCTACAACCTGAGACAATGGCGAAAAACATTGTTGTGGGGTCGGGTGGACCAAACGTGGTATATGTTGGAGACCCATCTGATGGCGGGAACAAGACGAAGACTAAGGGGTGCACCTACAAGGCGTTTCTGGGGTGCCACCCTAAGGAGTTTGCGGGTTCCGATAACCCGGTGGCTTGTATGTATTGGCTTAAGGAGGTAGAGATGGCCTTCGAGTCCAGTGAGTGTGATCCCTCTCAACGGGTCAAGTTTGCTTCCCAGTTACTTCGGGGAGAGGCTCTGATTTGGTGGAATCTTACTCGATCCGCCCTCACCCCGGATGTTCTGGCTAAGTTAACTTGGCCAGTGTTCAAAGAGAAGATCATGGATAAATACTGTAGTGATCGTTCGTTGGACAAGCTAGAACGGGAGTTCCGAAATCTGAGGAAGGGGACTCTGACCATCGTCGGATATTCCAAACTCTTTTTGGAGAAACTGAACTTGGTGGGACATCTGGTACCCGATGAGAGGTCGAAGATCAAGGCCTATCAACAAGGTTTACCGGCCGAGATGCGAACGACAGTAAGGAATGCCAGGGGCTTGAACTTGCAAGAAGTCATCGAAGAATCCTTACTAATAGAGGATGACCTCAATGCCGAGAAGGAAGAGAGAAGGATAGTTGGTGAGAAACGGAAGTAGGAAGGGTCATCTGGGACCGTTCGTCAATCAAGACCCTTTGTAAGAGGGAGATCGGGTGATCATCGTCATGAGGATCGGTGGTGCCATAAGTGCAAGTCAAAGCACTCGGGGTCATGTGCTCCAAGAACTTACTCGGGTCCTGATGTGTGTGCCAAGTGTGGCAAGAAGGGCCATGCTATTCGGGATTGCCCTATTCGAGGGACGGTTTTCTTTGAGTGTCAGGAACCGGGGCACTTGAAGAAGGATTGCCCAAAGCTTGTGGGCGAAAACCGAGGAAATTCGTTTGGATCGACGGCGCGGGTCCTAAAGACTCATTTATTTTCAAATATGCCTTTCCAAGTTTAACTGGTAATAAGAATGAAAATCATAAAATGAGACTATATACATACTTTCAAATACTTCACATAAATATGCAAGTAATGCTTCATAAAACATTTCATTTCATGAATGATGCATAAAAACCGACAACCATTCAAAAGTATATTTCTTTGACCAAAGATCGTTTTATGCAATAAAACGTTAAAACACATTGATTTGTGACCCTTTATCAAAATGTCCAAAAATCCCAAATATGGTGTTATACAAAGTTTATAAAGGTAAGTACTTCAAATAATCAAAGGTTACCAACTAACCCAACATTTGATAATTTCATGTAAAACACATAGACACCTTAAAAATGATATTTTGGCATGTACACCGTTTTCACAAATCAACTTGAACTCATGCTCCTCGATTTCTCTAGTTACACTATCGTCATCCAGATGCTCAACATCTTAAGGCAAAACCACGGACTTCATAGGTTCACCTTACAATTTCTCCTCACATACATCGGTTCAAAAAGTCTATGGTTCTAATCCAACCAATTAATCCGACTCGAAACTGTCCACTTAATGCAATCACCATACTTACCGTTACTCCAAGTAACGAATAATAAAATCACCAACTTTTCTAATGGTTACTCATTCAGAAACTTTCTTACCACCCCAACGGTCGACATACCAAGGTCGTTCATACAAGTACGAGGATGGATAAAAAGGAGATTAACAGAATTGAACACGAAGGAAACGTACTACCACGTCTACCAAATATCATAACATTAGCAAGCCAAGTACAATAGAACGTACTACTACATTACCAATTGTCACAGTAACGGCACTTCAAACACCATCATGTATAAATATCCTCATAATAACATTAGCTAGGTGAGATTATGAACATATAATACATAAAGGTTCTCGTTACCATCGCCACAACGCTTGATAACCATAGTTTCCGTCGACTCTAAGACTAACCCATCTTAGAAATTCTACCCGTCTCACAAATCATTGCCTAACGTACTTAGTCTAAGTCTAGACATCTTACATTCATGCCTAGTTCACTTAAACTAGGGCTCTGATACCAACTTGTAACACCCTAAAAATAGGGATAACAAAAGTCCGAAAACGGACATGCGGTATTTAAAATTGCCAAAGCAAGAGCCTCCCAAAAATGGGGAAAATATACAAACCTGTTTAAATACAATCGTAAATAAACGGACAATAAATAACAACCAACTGATCCAATTTCTATAACCAGAAAAGAGATTACAATTAAGGGTGTCATTTATAAATCCAAAGGTTCTCCTACCAAAAGTAAGTCCAAATGTAATATTCCCAAATCTCTCACCCAAGCAATATGCCCGCTTAGAACCGGTGCCGCTAAAACCTGAGATACACATCGACACCAAACAAGTGTTAGGCCAAAAAGCCTAGTGAGTTGAACAATAAATAGCATGGTAGAACATATACAATTCTTATCAGCAGTTAACCAGTTTCAACATGTATGGAGTCAACGGGGGAGACCCATAGCACCAATCAATTCCACTCCAAAGAGTCGATGCACCTTGATGCCCTTAACAAGGAACACCCCAAAGGCCCGACCCTCACATAAGTCCAATGTGAGACTCAAATTCCAACATATTCAATGTTCAATAATTAAATCGCCAAGAAGGCATTCCAAGTAGAATTTATCATCTGCTATACCACATATAATCCATATCATGCCAAAATGCCAACAATGTACATTCATGGAGCAAGTTCCAAATATTCGACCAATAGAGCAAATCATGGCAAATACTCATAAAAGATAACCCAAAATACCCATTGTGGGTGTACATAATGAAGACCCTAAATACTTTCACAAAATAAAGTAAATCATGGGATGATACTTGTTAAAACATATTTCTCATATAATCTCATGAAAACACCATCAAATACTTAAACCCGTAAAGATGAACATTTTGAGCAAATATGTGATAATAACAACAAATAAGCAAATATGATGTGTATCCAGTTTTAACAAAAATTTAGTAAACTCACCTTGCTAGATTTAGACTAAATCTAGATTTTACCCACTTAGAACTTGAGGAACTTGATTCTTCAGACCAAATCTTCCAAAACCTTAATCCAAACTTGAATCCACCAATCAAAACACCTCTAATCACCAAAATGATTACAACCCTTCAATCACCACAAAATACTCTAGTATACTTCAATACACTTCCAATCTCTTGCTAGATCCTTGAAAATCTCTCAAAAACGAAATCGTAGCAACTTGAATCACCCAAATCGGAGCTAGGATGAAGGAGATATGAAGGAATGAAGTTTGGGGCTGAAAATCGCGATTTAAGCTCGATCCAGTGGATTTCGCGACTTGTCTCGCGACCTTAGGTCGCGGCATAAGTCGCCCGTTTCCCCTGATTTTCTTCTCGATACTGTTTTGGCCATAACTTATTCGTTATAGCTCCGTTTTTGCTCCGAAAAGAACCGTTGGACTCGTAATTGAATCCTTTATCCATCAAGACTATAAAATTTAGGATTAAAGTCCAAAATCAAATATCTTATTTTTCCTTAATATATCGGTTTCGGTATAAACTTGAAATGATACCTTTCGAAATTCGGGGTGTTACATTTTATTCGACCAAGTTCGTCACCTTGGGGAGCACCGGTACTGTTCGTGAAGAAGAATGATGGATCCATGCGGATGTGCATAGATTATCGGGAGATAAACAAGGTCACGGTGAAGAACAAGTATCCTTTACCTCACATCGACGATCTTTTCGATCAACTTCAAGGCGCGGGATGCTTCGTTGATTTTAAGTTTTTTAATGAAAGCAATATGGAAAACGGAACCCCTAATTTTTGGATGATAAAATTGGAGTTCGTTTTCTTAGTGGTTTTCAATGATTTTGATGTTAAAATATCGATAATAAGTTTATTTATTGCAATGATAGAAAAAGAACAATACAATTAAATCATTTTAACATAATATTTTTTTTAATTTAAACAAATTAAATCATAAAACCATGTCTTATTTTATTTGCTCTAAATTAAAAAAAATAAAGATATAGTTTTATGATTTAATTTGTTTAAATTAAAATTTTAATAACATTTAAGCAATAAAACTCTATCTTTTTCCACAACTACAATAAAACAATAAAACTAAATCGTATTTAATATAATTAATTGTTTAAAAATTTTAAACAAATCAAATCATACAATAATATCTTATTTTATTTATTTTGATATCGATATATATATATATATATATATATGTGTGTGTGTGTGTGTGTGTGTGTGTGTGTGTGTAAAATATTGTTTTAACATTTTTATAGAAAAAAGACAAAAGTTATGCAAAATGGCTAAAATGGTCATTGATTTAACAGAGTTAACCCAAGTGTTAGTCAGAGGAACCATGGTCAAAACAAATTGAATACCACAAGGACCAAATCCACAATAAACATAGTATAGGAACCCTAGTAAAAAAAATTATCAAAACACAGGGACCAAATGAAAATATGAAATAATAGGAGTAAAGTGAATTTACCAATAAACAACCGTTGTTATAAAATAAGATTTTTTTCTCTCAAAATTTATTAAACTTTTTTTCAATGGTAATTTAAAATAAATAAAAAGCTTTAATAAATCAACATAAAAAAATATTAATTTTAAGAGATCTAAACCTAAAGCTTTGAATTTTTTTTATGTATGTATTAGTATTTTTAATGAAATTATTTGATTATTTTTATAATTAAAGTAATAATAATTATGAAAATATACAATACAATTGATAGAAAAATAAATGTATTGATGAAATACAATAAATAAAGAAAAAGTAAAAAAATATAAATTAAGATAAAAATGTAAATTTTTTATATACCATAAGGACCAAATATGTAATTTGTTTATTTAATTTTTAAATGAATTAACATTTAATATTAATAAAATTAGAGGGATAGATGAAAATAGAAGCAAATAGAAATCATAAGGATTAAAAAAGCAGTTTTGAAAGACCAGGGACGAAAATCGTTATAAGCATCAAACCATAGGGATTAAAATCGTAGTTTACTCAATAAAATATAATATATATATATATATATATATATATATAGAGAGAGAGAGAGAGAGAGATGTGGAGGATCATGCGAGAAGTTAAACATTTTGCGAGAAGGCGATAAGTGTTTAATCATATATGATTACACGGCTTGTAAGTGTGTTTAATCATGTATGATTAAACGTCTATGTATTGTCAATATAACATGTGTTTAATCATATATGATTAAGCTTGTGTATCATATGTGATTAAACACTTCTCGCCTTCTCGCAAAATGTTTAGCTTCTCGTTTGAACCTGCCTCTCTCTCTCTCTCTCTCTCTCTCTCTCTATATATATATATATATATATATATATATATATATATATTGTACATATTAAAAAGAAGTTAGCATAAATTACAACTTGGTCCCTCTAGTTTAAATTAGAGTAAATTACAATTTGGTCCCTCCAGGTTAAACAAAAGTGTACACATTGTCCCTGAAAAGTAAAAAGACAAAAAATACTCCTTACTTAACTGAGTTTTTTTAACGGAGTTAACGACGAGAGACCATTTTCGAAGCAAAATGCATATCTGAGGGATGATTAATGTAGTTATTGAAGTTTATGGACGATTTTCAAAGAAACCAGTAAACCACAGGGGCCAAAATTGTAGTTTACTCAATAAATAATGAATAAAAGAGATAATTTATCTTTGTCTCACATCGAGTTTTACAGAATTTTCTCAATCTATGGTTTATCTTGTTTTATCTGTTCTAAACAATATTATAAAAAATTTGTTGGACTAAAACAAAGAACAAAATCTTTATTATTTTTATTTTAAAAAATATATTGGACTAAAATAAAGAACAAAACATTCATTATTTTTAATTAAATTTTTTTTGTTAACATCTTTAATGCAAGGTTCTTATAAGCAAAAAATTAAGTGATTTGTAGGAACAATCATTGTGAATATTTTTTATAAAAAAAACTCATCCTCTTTAAGTTATTTGTACAAGAACTTTGGTTTTTACCTTCAACTTTGTATAAGATGACATTCTATTAGTAGTTTTTTTATTTATGTATGTGTAAGAAGAAATATTTGATGTTGAAAAAATACATTAGACAACAAAAGAGTTCTTTTAGAGCATCTCCAACAGCTATGGTATAATTTTTCTATAATAGAGTAGAAAAAGTCAAAATCTCTAAAAAAAATTACTTTCATCTCCAACAACTATTCTATTTTAGCAATCCTAACATTAACTTTATTAATAAAATAATCAATCATTTAATAATATATTGTTTCTCTCTCCTACATATTAAATTTAAAATTATTTTATTGGTCAAAAAATATTATTATATTATTTCTCTCTCTTCTATAAAGTTTTAGAGATTTCCCTAAATTTAGAGATTTTTACAATCTCTCTACTCATTTTTCTATAAGTGAATTACATTTTTGGTCCCTCATGAATGCCTGGATTTCACTTTTCGTCCCTCCAGTTCTGAAAGTATATTGGTGGTCCCTAAAAGCGAGATATGGTGCCCAAACTCGTCCCTGGCGCTAACGCCGTTAGTCTAGGCTCCGTTAGAGCAGTCATGTGCCCCTCACGTGAAGGGCATTTTGGTCTTTTTACCTTTTTTTAAATTTTATTTAAAATATATAATTAAATTAAGATTTTTATATTTTTATTTCTTTTTTAAAATAAAGCAAAACATGAATTTGGTCCCTCAAAACCATTATTGGGAGATGTATCTCCCAAAACCACCTCCCAACTCTAATCTATGTTCTTCTTTCAAAACCACCTCCTCCCTCTAGATCTCTTTTCTTCTCCTTCTTTTCTTTTTTCTTTCAATCCATATCTGGATTTTGGTTCATGATTTGTATATGAGATTTGTTAAGTGTTCTTGGGATTGAATTTGGATTTAGGGTTTTTGATTTAAGATTTGATTTATGTTGGGTTGTTATTAAATTTATATCATCTTGCTGTAAAATGGGTTTGGTTTGTATGAATATTTTTTGTTATTTGATTTGTATGGACTTGATTCAAATTTAAATTCAAGGTTTTAAGTTTTGAATGTTCATAGCGTTTTTGTGGTGGTGTTGGGTGGTGGTGGCGGGCGGTGGCGGGCGGTGGTGGCAGGTGGAGTTTGGGAGGGGGGGTGATGACGGCAGATGGTGATGGTGGTGTGGGTGAAGAAGAAACAGGTAAAAAGACCAAAATGCCCCTCACGTGAGGGGCACATGGCTGCTCTAACGGAGCCTAGACTAACGGCGTTAGCGCCAGGGACGAGTTTGGACACCATATCTCGCTTTTAGGGACCACCAATGTACTTTCAGAACTGGAGGGACGAAAAGTGAAATCCAGACATTCATGAGGGACCAAAAATGCAATTCACTCTTTTTCTATTTTAACATACAATATAACATAGCTATTGGAGCAAAAAAGTTACTAAAATCCATCTTTTCTCTATTTTAGCATAGCTGTTGGAGATGCTCTTAGTAATCATTGTGGAATTTTTTATAAGTTCTTACTTTGATGAGTTAGACATCAGAGCATCTCCAACAACTTATTCAAAATGGAGAAAGTAGAAGAGAAAAAAAGTTTTTTTTTTTCAAATATGGAGATAATTCCAAAAATTATTACTAAATGAGGGGACCAATAGAAAACTTTGGAAGTAGATTTTTAGAGAGAAAAATAATATGTTAATAGATATAATCAATGTTGGATTCTTCAAAAATAGGGAATATGTTGCAGATAAATGTAGATCTTTTTGGAGATTATTATTTCTTGACTCTCTATTTTAAAGAAATTTTGGAGAATCTGTTTAGAGATGCTATTAAACAACAAGAAAATATATAAAAACTCAATGTTTTAAAACCCGGTTTTTTGGTTGACCCGGTGGGTCACGGTTCAACCACCGGGTCAACCAAATACATTAAAAAAAACACATACATAAACATAAGTTTTTGATCAATCAAAATACATTAAAACGAAACATAACAATCAAACCAAAGCATGGATCTTGAGACATTGGAGTGTTAAATGCATCAAGCTCACGAGTCACGATCGCTTAGTAATTGAAATTCACTATCAACTTCATTGTCATCAATAACATGGTCATTTTCTAAAATATCAAATAAATAAAAAAATTAATGTCTCGTAAAAAACTAATAATAAACTAAAACTACAAAACCAAATTAATATATATAGAAATAAAAAAAATGTTACCTTGTGTTTGAGAAGCCGGGTTAACCGGGTTTTTACCGGTTCGTTACGACCGGTTCATAAAACCGGTTGGTTCACTCCGGGCCATAAATTGTCATAAACCCGGTCGCAATTGACCCATCCTCTTCGCCAGTCCCAGTTCAACAGATTGGGTCGACCCGATTTTTAAAACATTGAAAAACTACGTTCATCCAAGATTTTTAAAGAATGTGTATGATTTTTGACACGTTTATCTTGTTTATTTTCGAACACGTGCTATAAATAAATAAACAAATACACCCAAAATCCCAACCTAATTTTGGCTTCAATTCGCCATTCTTTTCTGTAATCCAACAAAAACAAAAACTGTCTTTCTTCCCATACTCGATCTGTTCCACAATCCCTCCGATTTCAAAGAATTTTTCTGGGTTCGTCTCCTAATTTCTTATGCAATTTTTACTCATCATCCACAATTAAAACCACTAAAAACAATCGTAAAATTTGGGGGAAAATCGTTTAGGGTTCTTCTGTTTTTGATGCAATTGCATTCGAATTTTTTGTTGTGATTTTGAAATCCAAGTATGTGTTGTTAGTTTAATGTTTGTTTTCGATGGTTGAATTTGGTTTATAGATTTTGGTCTATTTAATTTTATGCAATGTGTTATTATACATTTGTGATTGATTTTCAAGTGTGTCATAAACTACTCTTAAAAAAATCATAATTTTTCTTGAAAACAATATTGTTTTATAGAGAGGGTTTGAATATTGTATTCGAATGGGTGTAATTAAACTCAAGATCTTTAGGTTGTATCGATGAAATTCGATCAATTGGACGAACCCATTTGGGCATCTTAGATTTTGTTGGTAACCCGTTAAAGACTCTTTTCTAACACTTATTGGGTAGGATTTTCGGTCTATGCTTATGTTTTCTTTTACCTGATAACGTAAGTGACATTCCGTAAGCGTTTGATAAAACAGACTGTAGTTGATTTAATAGATGTGATACTTGTTTTTTTTTTTTTTTTGTGGAAAAGGGTGTGTCGGTCCCACAACTATCATAACGCAAGTAAATGTGTATTTTTTTTATCTCACTTTTCATTGTAATAGAAAGATTTAGATGTAACAAGACCTCCAAAAAGATTGGAACGTCCTTGCTATCTTTGTTTTTTTTATTTATGACATTAGTCCATGGCAATGTGTTCTAACCAAAGTTACTTGAATTTCGATAGTTTCGTGACTTGTTAAGTGCACGTTCGAAATGTCTTCCCCGAGCAAGAGGCGAGAGATGGACGTGATGAAGTTGTAAGTCTCGTTTTGTATCATTTTATACATCATAATCGTGGTTAGCTACGGATTCAAGTAGCAAACTACTATGAATACGACAATCTTCTTTGGTTGTCCCAAAATAGATGTTACATTTTATCATTCACAAACATTTTTCTAAGGATCTTCATGGAAATTGGAAACAACTGCTCTACTTTTTAGGGTACAGGGAAAATCTGCTTACATCCCATCTCATACCCTGCTTCTAATTGGAGTATACTGGATCCGTTTGATTTGGTTTTCCATATTCAATCCAAATTTTATGACACTTTAGATGTTTGACTAATAGGGTTGGTTCTCGTAAGACCAACATGTTTTCATGAGCCCGTGAGACCACGTGTGAAGGCACAAAGACACACTGAACCTTCACAGCAAAAATACTGTGAAGATACAAAAACAAACTTTCACAATGTTTTTGCTGTGAAGACAGGCTGGTCTTACATGATCCCAAGTCTTACTAATAACCAAGCACTCTTATTAACTATGTGTTAAGTCAAACTTTGAAATTTGATTTTTCTTAATCTTGTGTTGTTATCCGGGTGTTTGTATTCAGGATGATGAGCGATTACGTTGTGGAAACACCAAACGATCGGCTGAACGAGTTTAGCGTAGAGTTTCACGGTCCAAAAGAAAGTGTGCCTATTTCTTACCTTCATCGGTATACTTAATTTTTGTAAACCATCGGTCTCTAAAACTGTTTTGAATTCTTAGGTGTTTACGAGGGCGGTGTGTGGAAAGTTCGTGTTGAACTCCCCGACGCTTATCCGTACAAATCTCCTTCAATCGGATTTGTGAACAAGATCTTCCACCCCAATGTCGACGAACTGTGAGTAAAATCATATCATCATGCGGTTTATTTGTTTTCTCGACACTTGACATGCTTCTCGCCCATTTTCTGTATTGAAAATTGCAGGTCTGGTTCCGTTTGTTTGGATGTCATAAACCAAGCTTGGAGTCCAATGTTCGGTATATATAGCTTCGGTCTTGTTTTCTTTCGTAGAGTCCTCATAATGTCGGTTTCGAAAATTGGTAGAGATGCACAAGGCCTAGGCCTTTCAAGCCCGTTTTCGGTAAACCAAAAAGAAGTCTAGGCTTTTTCAGACCCGGGCCAGAATTTGGGTTTAAAAGAAGGCCCGATCAGGCTTTTTTTCAGGTTCAACCGGGCTGTCGGGCTTTTCCAGGCTGACTAGAAATCCACAAAAAAGCTCAAACCCAAAGGCCGGCCCAGGTCTGGCCCAATAAAGCCCAGACCTAGTGAGCCCGAAACCCTGTCCACACTAGGCCTCAAAGCCCGATCAGGCCACAATTTTGGGCCTTATGCATCTCTAGGCCAGACTTTAACCGGGCCATGGGAAACAAAGTTGGCCCGATCGGGCTTTATGGTTAGGCCTGGCCCTAGACCTGGGTTAGCTTCGGGATCGGGGTCTTTTTGTGCATTTCTAAAGGTCATGGTTTTGTATCTAACCATGGTTGCTGCAAAATTACAGATCTTTTGAATATTTTCGAAGTTTTTCTTCCTCAACTTTTGCTTTACCCGAATCCTTCGGATCCACTCAATGGTGATGCGGCTTCATTGATGATGAAGGACAAGCAGCAGTACGAAGAGAAAGTCAAAGGTCAACGATCGCTCGTACTTTTCCTTTAGATTCCAAACGGAACTTTCCGGAATGTTCTGAGACGTTTGTTGTTGTTTGACAGAGTACTGTGAGCGTTATGCGAAGAACAATTGCAAATCTGCAGGTGAAGACGAGGAGAGCGGTGAGGACGATATCAGTGACGGGCAATACACTTCGAGTGACGATGACGAGATTCCCGGGCATGCGGATTTGTGAGCGAATGGTTGTTTTATCGGTTAGGCTTCTTCACGATACTTAGTAGCTGTGTTATAAAGGTTTTAATAACTATTAAATCATGTTTGAATTCTCGATTGTCGACGTTGTAACTATGAAAACCGTCTTCAAACTTGTGTACAAGATACCGAAAAATCGCAAATGTAGATCATTAGGAATTCAAATGTGGTTATATTGAGTGAATTTAATGGGGGTTAAAACCCTTTTTGTTCTTATGGTGTTACTTATTATAGTTTTAATGGAAACTGTTGGAGTCCCACACAGTGGGAGATCCAGAACCTCCGATGATCAAAGCACATAGGGGGGGGGGGGGGGGGGGTTGCGCAAGAGAGAGGAAATTACTGGGGTACCCCTCAATGGCATCGCCATTGATCCCACAACGACTAGACTTGGAATATATGTTTGAACTTCTATTCTCCAACAAATACCCGTTTGGAGAGTAATATTATAGGGGTTCCACATCTCACTTCTCAATTATATCAGTGTCTAGACGATGCAGGATAAGATAACAGACGGTTAATTTGGTCCTGCGGATTATGTAATGCTATGTAATGTACTTTATCTGTTGGGTTACAGGCGGATATTTTACTTGATTTTACGAATACCCGAGAAAGTCTCTTCTAAAACTCGTTGATTCCAAGAATTCCAAATTTAAGGCTCAAACTCGAATTCGAGAACTCAGGAGTTTGGATGGAAAGGAAACATGTATCATTCATTCACTAACCATCTAAATACTACAAGAAGCAAATATAAAGGGAGTTCAAAAGTAATGGACTTGTAAAAGGTGATGGCCAAACATAAAAAGCCCAAACGAAAAAATGAGAAAAAACCAATTTTTTTTTAATGAAAGTGTCGTAAATGATAAAACATGGCAAAACGACGTTTTTTGGACTAGCATCCCATAGGCCCTGTATTGGCATGGTCATGGGCTTCTAGGAACATTAAGTCCCTTAGCTGTTTGGTTCATGGAATTGGAAGAAATTTAAAGGAATTGGAATGACCAAATCCATCGATCAAATCTCAAGTCTATGTTTGGTTCGCGGAATGAAAGCGAATGGAATTCCATTATTTAAGGAATTCATCATTCCTTGACTTAAGTGAAGGAATTGAATTCCTACTAACCAAACGCGTGCTCAAATTCTATTCCAATTCCTTTAAAGTCAAATTCTTTCGATAGATTCCAATTCCATCAAATTCCATTATGTGAATCAAACGCCCCATTTTATCTGATCGGTCATCGCTTACTAAATTTGTGTTGGTAAACAAGCTACTCAGTTTTATCTGATTGATCCACATCTTTCCTACCAGCAGAAAGCCAGCCAGCTAGCTAGCCAGCCTGCATAAGCCAGAGCCAAGATTACTGTATTACTGGGTCCAAAGTCCAACAAACAATGTAATGTGTTAATCACAAATGTTGAAAAGCCGGCCACTGTGGAATCAGCTTCACTTGAGTTTTGACCATTTCCAGCCGGCTGAACTTCTAACTTCTTCACACTGTGGAATCAGCTTCACAAATGTTCAAACCTTCTTTGCATTTCAGCTCATCTTTATAGATTCAGCCTCCTGCATTTGCATCATACAACTTCATCAAAAACCAGATAAATTATCTTCCAAATCAGAAATGGATCGAATTCGATCCGTTTTCTTGGGGGTTTTCGTGTTCGTTTTACTTTTTTCAACGGCGAAAACCGAAGATGAAGGTGTAGTAACGGCATTGCTCGCTTTCATGGATAAACTCGATCCAGGAAGCGCACAAATCGCCCCGAATTGGGGATGGAATGCTTCATCTGATCCTTGCACCAGTAAATGGGTCGGGGTTACTTGTGATAGAGACAACAAAACCGTAAAGAAGATAGTTCTCGAGCGGTTAAATCTATCGGGAACTCTCGATGTTGGATCAGTTTGCATGGTGAGTAATCTTCTTGTACTGAGTTTGAGCTTCAATAATATCTCCGGAAGTTTGCAGCCGGAGATATCGAATTGTATAAGGCTTACTCACTTGTACCTAAGTGGGAATCGGTTTTCGGGAAATCTTCCCGATTCTCTTACGGAATTGCCGAATGTGAAAAGGATCGTTATATCGAACAATGGATTCGCCGGTGAGTTGCCGGATTTTTCAAGAATCACCACCTTGTTAACGTTCTTCGCGCAAAACAATCGGTTTACAGGGCAGATACCGAGATTCAATTATCGCCAACTTGAAGACTTCAATGTCGCCAATAACGATTTAAGCGGTCCAATTCCTGACGACACGGGTCGTTTTGACGCCAACAGCTTTGTCGGAAACCCGCAGTTATGCGGGAAGGAATTACCGGTATCATGTCCGTTGAAGAAGAAGAAGAAACACAAGTTAAAGCTGCGGGATTTTCTCATCTATTCCGGGTACGTGATCCTCGGATTCATAGTCGTGGTTCTGATCGCCTTGTTACTATTCAAGAAAAAGAAGCAGCGAGACGACGATGTAAAGATCGATCCATCGACGAAGAAATCTCCGGAAAGCGGGCATTCGAGCGGCTCGAGAAACAGTCGGGCCAGATCGGAGTTCTCGATAACGTCGGTGGAAAGCGGAGGGGTTTCGTCTTCGATGGTTGTTTTGTCGAGCCCGGTGGTGAACGGGCTCCGATTCGAGGATCTGCTTAAAGCTCCAGCTGAATTGCTTGGAAGAGGTAAGCATGGAAGTCTGTATAAAGTAAAACCAGATGGTGGTGTTGGTCTAGTGGTGAAAAGGATCAAAGATTGGAAGATTTCAAGGGATGAATTCAAGAAAAGAATGCAGAAAATAGATCAAATCAAGCACCCAAATGTGTTACCACTTGTTGCATATTACTCTTCTAAACAAGAAAAGCTTCTTGTTTATGAGTATCAGCAGAATGGGAGTCTCTTTGGGCTTCTTCATGGTAAGTCCTCTACTTTTTTCTATCTTTTTTTTTTTCTATAAGTTGTTCAAAATCGCTAAGGTATGTGAGACAGTAGAGGACATGATAGAACAAAAACTTAGGCATTGTTTGGCAAAAACAAGCTAGCTTATTTTCTGGGTACATGTTTGGATGACCATAAACTAGCTTTTTGATGATAAGCTACTCCAAGTAGCTTATGAGGAGTTTTTTGTGATTATTCCAATTATGCCCCTCATTAATATTCATAATTATATATTAACTTTTAATTATAAATAAATAATTAATGTCTTTTTTGGTAATTTAAATGCTTATAAGCTAGTTTTTGTCAAATGTGATTTTTTCATCGGCTAGCTCAGCTACCAGCTAGCTTATCAGCTAGTTTGCCAAACATAGCCTTATTGTCACACCAACAATTAGTCTGGGACTGGATTGAGTGATAAAAAATGCAATTTTCCTATCCAACCAAAAATGGGTGGAACATAAATTAGAAATCAGGAGATGGAACAAACTTGGTAAATTACTAAACTACCCGTGTCAAATTAAAACCCTAAACCCCTCTGCAATTCATTCTTTCACCCGCCTACGTCCCTCTGCAGTCCCGTCCAATCAAGTCCAATCTAGAGACGCATAAGGCCCGAGCTTTTTCGGGTCCGGGATGGGCATTGGTGGCGAAAGATGGCCCGATCGGGCTTTTTCAGGGCCGGGCTTTAATTGGGCTTTAAGGTCGGGCCTGGCTCAGGCTTAGTAGGCCGGGTTTTTTCTGGGTTGGGCTTCGGGCCTGGGCTTATTTGTGCATCACTAGTCCAATCCTGTCCGTCGCACAAGCCGTAATGCGTTTCTTTTGCATCTTTGTGGGAACGATGGTCAATTTCAAATGAAAAACCAAGTATAATGATTCAGAAAAGTTAAATCACTCTTGGTTTTCATGTTTTAGGGTCTCAAAAAAGCCAGATGTTCGATTGGGGTAGCAGACTAAGCGTCGCATCTAGCATAGCAGCAGCCCTCGCATTCATGCACCAGGAACTTCAAGCCGATTTGATCCCCCATGGAAACATAAAGTCATTGAACATCTTGCTCAAGAACGACATGGAGCCGTGTCTGAGCGAATACGGGTTAATGGCAATAGACCATCAGGATCCCGACCAAACCAACAACCGCACCACGTTCACCACCTTCAAGGTCGATGTGTATGCGTTTGGTGTGATCTTGCTCGAGTTGCTCACCGGAAAGCCGGTCCAGGACGATGGGTCGGGTTTGGTAAACTGGGTGAGCTCTGTGGTCAAAGAAGAATGGACGGTCGAGGTGTTCGATAAGGCGTTGATAGTCGAAGGTGCTAGCGAAGAAAGGATGGTGGGGTTGTTGCAGGTGGCGTTAAAGTGCATAAACGCTTCACCGGAGTTGAGACCGACGATGGGTCAGGTGGTGACGATAATATCGTCGTTAAAGGAAGAAGAAGAGCAATCTATGACCTCTTCGGATCCCTGAACATTAAGATCAAAAACTTGCAGGCCATATTTTCACAACAACAAAAGTTCATTTAGGAACCGTAAATATTTTAAGAACCAACCAACTATTTATGAATTATTCATCATGAATACCATTCACTTTCATCATTCATGATATTCATTAAGAATATCTCTAACAATATTCATCATGAATAATCAGTTTTCACGGTTCTTAAAATATATACGGTTCTTAAATCAATCTGTCACAAAAACAGACAAGTTCATTCTATTGACAGTATAACGTAAAGGTAAATCAAACTTCAGATCTCAAGAACAAATGTTAATATAATTTCATTTTTCACTTATATGGAAGTTGTAATCATTGTCTCTTTGAAAATGATGGTGAGAATATGAAATAAAGGAATATTATTAAAAGGTATGCTTTCGTATGATGACATCTATAGCCAGTTGGTATAACTTGCAAACAAAAAGCAACATAAAAGAAAAATTAATACGAATTAATGGAGAACGAACATATTTCAAATTTAGCTACAGAATATATATATATATATATATATAATACAAAAACTTGTTCTCCGATCTATGATTTGAGTTCATCAATGGAGCCATGGAGGAATTAGATCCGTGAAGGATTTTCAATTAAAAGAGCGAAAATATAACGAACAACTGTAGATGCAGCCATGGAGAATTTATCCGAAAACAAATTTTAATCCATTCATAACTAGTAAGTACAGCCTTTCACGTTATCTTACACCTTTCACTATCCCTCCTAGCGTTTATTTTATTCACAAACAGGCAGCATCCATGTTCTAATGCAAAAATTAAAAAAAAAATGTAGTACTAAAATGATCTACCGATCCAGATTTGAAATCAAAAACGAATTCAATCAAAACAAAACCTAGAAGAACATATAGTACTAATTCAACGCTAATCACGACGGACAAAAATAGCGAAAAATCACACGAAATTCGGTCCGATTGTCTCCTTACCGAGATCGATCGACGTTTTGGAAGCGATCGGAACCGTCGTCCGTGATGCGTACCGTGACGAGAAGTTACGGACCATGTAATCATTCTCCATTTCAGAATCTCCGCTTTGCAATTGTCCGTCGTCGAAATTGAGCGCGTAACCGAGCGGATCGTACTGGAACTTAGGGGATTGTCGACCGAAGCTTTTGTTACGGTTGAACCGCCGTATGAAGGTCTTCCACCGTGGTCCGGCGACGATCTCCGACCACTCTCGAATCTTCTTCAAGGCGTCGATTCCTCGTGACCACAGAGTTCTTTCGGAATTGTACTCCGAAGACGACGAACGTACTTTCTGCCACCGGTAAGGTATGCAGAAACAGCAACGGCGCTCGACCAGGATCAATTCTGAAGGAGACGTTGATTCAGCATGATCTGTAAGAGAGAATTCAGTCGCCATGGATACACATGAAGGATAATTGAGTAAGGTTTTCGAGTGTTCTGGAAAGTTAAAACCCTACTTTTCATATGTGGGTGATTGAGTGAAGATAAGATGCCTAATGTATTTTATAGAAATTAATGAAGAAAAATACAAAACAGAAAAATATACATATAACATATTAGGCGAGAGATGGTGTGAGAAGTTGAGTTAACTGTAAGAAATGAATTTGAATCGTTAATCACTTTTAATCAAATATTGCAGCTTAAAAGAGAATTGATCCAGTGCATCTTATCCTAATGTACATCCATTTCTCATCCAACGGTTGATAACCACTTCTTACACTTCTCACTTTAGTCTCAACTTCTCACCGGAATCCAACCCTGTAATTTTGGGTTGGGTTCCGGCGAGAAGTTGAATTAACGGTAAGAAGCGTGAAAAGTTGATATCAACCGTTGAATGAGGAATGGACGCACACAATGGCAGATCTAGAAACTTAGGTGACTGGGGTCCCCTGAGGTATAAAAAATTTCGAAACCGAATAACTCACCCAAACCAAAACTAATTCGTGTTATCCGGTTTGCGGGTTAAACGGTTCGGGTAACCAAATAAGGTGAATTTCGATTTTGATTATTTTTTTATCATATCAGTTAACCGAATAGCAAATTATACTATTATTTAATTTATATAAATTTCTTCTAAATGAATTGGTTTGAACATATATACAACTAAAATATCAAGAAATTGAGATATATTTAACAAAATCATCAACCAAACACAGTAAAAAAATGACCAACAAGTTAGAGAGTGGGGGTTTCATTAAAATGGACTGAGCGACTGGGGGAACTGTCAAAAATGAGTGAGGGGAACTAAACACATAATCGTAAAAAAAACAAAAATTTATCTACAAATTTTAAAAAAAAAATTACAAATGAGTGGGGGCTTTTCCCCCCCACCTTTTTAAGCCTATGTCCGCCACTGGACGCACATTAGGATTAGATGCACGCGAGATAAGATGTACCGAGATGCACCAGATCAATTCTCATTTAAGCCGCACTTCATGGGAGGGTTTGAGATTAAAGAAATCAACGGTTTAGATCTACTCTCACGCTTCTCACCATTAACTTCTCACACAATTCTTCTCATACGATTCTTCGCCTACAATTTTATATCATGTACTTAAAATCTTTTAAACATCACATATGTTACCCGGAAATTCACGATATCACTTAAAATTTGAATAAAATGACAAGTTTCCATACATGTAACATTGTAAGGTGAAGTTGGGTAAAACCAGTAATATATACGAACCGAAAAAACTTAGTACCAGTTAAATCAGTACAAACTACAATTCCTTAGTACACAGTGTAGTCAATATGCATATACTAACATGGATACCATGGATAAAAAAAACAGATATTTTAAAACATTATTTGAAAAATTAATTAATTGAATTTCATAGAGATTCATATAATCGACCACCAAAAATCACAAGTGGGTGATTAATAATGATTTTCAGTACCAATCACTTACCACCATTTACATAAATATAATAACAATATGACACAAACATCACTAGCTCAAGTGATAATATTTTAAATATCAGAAAATTAAAATTCAAAAGCATTTTCTGAAACTAAATACAATGACATAAATATAATGATATGTATATCTATATCTATATTATATTATAAAGTACGGATAAAAAACTTTTAAATACAAATTATTAGGAGCAAGGTACCATCATTTTATGCAAGATTTTAAAAATCTCTTAATTTACAAGTATCAAAGCACAAGATACATATTACTACTGGCGGCTTCTAACACCCACCAATTTGATATGTACAGGACTTTCCTTTTATGCAGTCCTTTCCATGTATCACTATTAATTAATATATTATATTACTATGAATTTGTTTTAATTATATTATTAAATATGTAATTGGTTATTTTTTCTAGATGTCATTAAAATATATAAGATAATCATTGAATTCTAACAAAATACTTAATTTTTTTAATATAAAAAACATTATATTATTAAGTCTAAATTAAACAAATTTAAAAAAAAATTATCACTTTCTCAAAACCATCCAAAATCGTACTGTAAATCGACAAAAAAATAAAATAAAACATTAAAATCGTGATGTATCTCGCTGCATTGCACGAATACGTTTCTAGGTAAACACAATGCAAGTATAATTTTCTTAAAGCAAGTTATTTTCCAAGTAAAAACATAACTACAACAAAAAGGAAGACTTTCGGTGAAGAACAGACGTATAAATTAGCGGATGAGGCTTATGCCACCTAAACGAGGTATTATAGACAGGCGTATAAATTTTATTTTTTATTTGATTTTTTATATATCTATCGGTATTCCCTCAGTGTTCACTAAAGGATTATCGACGAATTTTTAATTTTTTTTGTATTTTTATTGATCTTTATCTATATTTGTCGGCAATCCTTCGGTTTTCAAAGGGGGTTACCGACAACATTTTGATTTTTTTGATTTGATCTTTTTCTATCTATGTCGGTAATTTCTTGTTAATCATCTAAGGGCGCGTTTGGTTTGCGGGATTGGAATTGATTTGGAGGGATTTGGATTTCAAATCCATTCCAATCATGCGTTTGGTTTGCAGAAAAGGATTTCGTTGACCGGATTTCAAATCCGTTGACCATTTTAAAATTCCTCATATGATGGATTTGGAAATCTTTGGCATTGGACCTGGATTTGAAATTCATATCCGATGGATTCTAAAACGTGATCTATACTTCAAATTGTATCGATCCAAATCCGATGTGTACCAATAAAAATAATTTTTTTATAAAACAAACATATAATTAAAAAAAAACTCAATCCAAATCCAAATCCTACAAACCAAACAAGACTTGTAAATGAATGGATTTGAAATCCATTTCAAATCCTACAAACCAAACACATGAAGGGATTTCAAATCTCCGCAAATCCAAATCCCTCCAAATCCAAACACCCCCTTGAAATCCAATCCATTTCATTCCAATCCTGCAAACCAAACGCGCCCTAAGGATTATCGACGAATTATTTAAATTTTGTTTTTGAACTTTTAAATTATGTTTTTCTAGTTGGTTGGTGATCCATCAGTGAGTATATACTTCATTGACGGATAAAAACACTTGTAGGACGAATGTTTAAAAACCCGGTACATCGGTGATATGTTGCTAATTATCGATGAAATTTCCAGATGGTAATCCCCAACGCCAAAAATTTGTTGTCTAATACAGGGAGTAGGGGTGTTCGCGGTGCAGTTTGGTACGGTTCGAGGCAAAACCGCAAACCGCACCGCATATGCGGTTTGAGCATATTCCCAAACCGCAAACCGCACCGTATATACCTCAAACCGCACCAAACCGCGAAATGCGGTGCGGTGCGGTTTATGCGGTTTGTACCTAGCGTACTTTACACCTACAATTCAATAATTATAAGATTAAAACTTTATTTTAAAATCAACGATAATGTGACCGTAGTCCAAAAAATAAAAATATTCAGCACGTTCGATTCCTAAATACATATTACATAAATATTGCAATTATTCTATATAAATATATATATGTGTGTGTAATATATAAAATTAAAAATATATACATATATATAATGTGCGGTGTGGTACAGTTCGATTTGAACCGCGGGTTGATAACTCAAGTAAAAATACAAACCGCAAATCACACAGCGGAAGTTTTAAACCGCGCTTTGAGGTGCGATGTGAACAATTTGTACGGTTTGGTAGTTTAAATGAATACCCCCAACAGGAAGTGTTTAATACCCAGACATAACAGAAAATAACAAGACAAAAAAAGACCCGTGAACTCTCTAAACAAGAGTGTTTTAAAAAAAACATAAACTATCCGAATAAGAGCCGAAAGGATTAAAATGTAACTTTCATATGACACATGATTTCTATAACTAAGAGTTTTTAATGCTTGTAAGCAACAAAGTGATATTTTTCTTATTTGTCTTTTTGCAAAAATTAAATAAAAAAAATACAACCATAGCTATATCTATACTATCTATACTATATTATTTTAAGCACAAAATACAACTAATTAAAATCAATTACTTAATTTACAATTTCATAATACATTGGTACAACTTATCCAAACACAGTATCTCACATCATCATCTATTTGTGAAATGGATACTCATTTATTAATATAAATATTTGTATCTATTTGCGGAATGGATACTCATTTATTAATATAAATATCTGTTTTTTATATTTAATGGACGATTTGATCAATATTATCTACTATTATCTACTATTTATTTTTTATATTTATTAGACGATTTGATCAATATTACTATTATCAATATTTATTTTTTATTTTATGCTTTGCTGTTAATATATTTATGTCTATATTAGTTATAATCTGATAACTAATATATCTATACTATATTATAAAAACATGCATTGATCTAATAAATATATTTAAAAAAAATAAAACATGTAGTTTATCTTATAGTGTTTATCATGTATTTAATATGTTTATTTGCAGTTAGTTATACAAATAAAAACATGGGACTTTAATAAGTTATAATTATGTTTCATTAACTTATAATTTTGAATTTTATTAACTAATATATCTATACTATATTATAAAGCATTTAAGCTAAACTCTTAAAAACTAATTTTTATGCATTAGGTACCACTTATTAATGCATATTACATAAAAGGGTAAATTGCATGAAAATGTAACGTACTTTAGTATGATTCCTGTTTTAGGTAACGTACTTTCAAAACTTCTATTTTGGTACCTGAGATGTGAAATCTCAAACTTTTAAGTACCTAGTTACATATAAATGCTTACTAGGATTATGTTTTTTTTGACATGACATTATTTATTTATTTTTCTAACGCCAACTAAGAATATCAATTCCATGTCATCATTTTTTAAAATATAAAATATATTTTTTTAATTAAGAAAAAAATTTCATATATATATTTTTAAATCTTAAACTTATCACAATTTTCTTAAAAACCAAGAAAATCAATTTAACATAATTTTTTTAAAGCAATAAAATTTGTAATTCTTTTTCTTTATTAAAAAAATGACCATAAAATTTGTAAAACTATTTAGGTGATTGTAATTCTTATAATTCTTTATTAAAAAAATACCATAAAACAAAAATATTACAAGAATTACAATCATCTAAATAGTTTTATAAATTTTATGGTCATTTTTTAATAAAGAAAAAAACTACAAATTTTATTGATTTAAAAAAAAATTACGTTAATTTGCTTTTCTTAGTTTATAAAAAAATTGTGATAAGTTTTTAGAATTAAAATTTTTTATATGAAATTTTCTTCTTAATTAAAAAAATATAAATTTTACATTTTAAAAAATGATGACATGGAATTTATATTCTTAGTTGGTGTTAGAAAAATAAATAAATAATGTCATGTCAAAAAAAACTTAATCCTAGTAATCATTTATATGTAACTAGGTACTTAAAAGTTTGAGATTTCACATCTCAGGTACCAAAATAGAAGTTTTGAAAGTACGTTACTTAAAACAGGAATCAGACTAAAGTACGTTACCTTTTCATGCAATTTGCCCTACTTAAAATCCAAAAGTACAAATTGATTAAACATAAGTACAACTTATAAAAGCTCAATGTTTGAATTCGTGTAACTAACTGCAGATAAACACTTATTTTTATTTTCTAAAATATCTAAAATTTTTAACTGTTGATATAACTAACCGATAAATATAAAAAAATTCGAGATAAAACATCTTATTTTTATTTTTTATTGAAGTATGTTATCTTTTTAATTTTAAATATAAAATATCTTAAATATAATTATCATTTAAATTAAACATTTTTTGACCCGTAACAAAAAAATTTATTATTTTTTTTTATAAAAAAACATAATTAAACTAAACTAAAATATATTTTTGTTTTAAATCTAGGTTTCTCAAAATCGTAAAATAAAATAAAAAAAGACTAAAAAAAAGTATGAATAATGATCAAGGGTTCGAGTTCTAGATTTCAGAAACCCGCTGCATTGCGAGGGTACATTTCTAGTATTATAAAGCACGGATAAAAAAACTCTTAAATACAAATTATTAGGCACAAGGTACCATCATTTTAGGCAAGATTTTAAAAATCTCTTAATTTACAAGTATCAAAGCACAAGATATATATTCTACTGCAGACTTCTAACACCCACCAATTTAGTATGTGCAAGGTCTTCCTTTTATGAAGACATTTCAATGTATCACTATTAATTAATATATTATATTACTATAATTTTGTTTTAATTATATTATTAAATATGTAATTGATTATTTTTTTTCTAGATATCATTAAAATATATAAAATAATAATTGAATTCTAACAAAATACTTAATTTTTTTATATAAAAAATATTATATTATTAAGCCTAAATTAAAAAATTTATAAAAAAAATTACCACTTTCTCAAAACCATCCAAAATCGTACCGTAAATCGACAAAAAAATAAAATGAAACATTAAAATCGTGATGTATCTCGTTGCATTGCGAATACGCTTCTAGTGTAAAAGAATGACCGGATAAAAACTTCAAAAGAGTAAATTACATATATGGTCCTTATATTTTGGTGAAAATTATGATGGGAGTCCCTACAGTTTATTACTACACTAAACGGTCACCATGGTTTGCAATTTGTTACAAAATTGGGTCTTTCCTACTAACTTTGTTAACAAAAACTGTTAAATGAGTGACATTTTGATCTTTTTACCCATTTCCCTAATTTCTTTGTAAAAAAAAAGCATCCCACGTTTCACCCTCTTCCCATAGCACATCCTCGAAACCCTCTTCCCATAGCTCCCTTCCCCTACTGCATTCTTTGGTTGCGGTGGTGTCTTAGATGATGACAAACTGACTTCCACTTTGGTGTTTGATGATTGTTTGTATACCATACTGCCATAATTTTGCAAGTCGTTTCCTGGTTTGGATCTCTTCAGAGAGATAAAAGATAATAAACACACACACACTACTTGCTTTGATCAATGGTAATTTGTTTTTTGTTTTTTTTGATAAATGTTTGACATTTTATTTCTGGAGTTTTGAGAATGCAGGGTTTTGATTCCATCTTGATAACAGTTTGACCTATTTCTTGTCTGGGCTTGAGGTGGCGCATTGTGGACTAAGGATGCTCAAAAAACCGACCAACCCGAAAAATATTAACCTGAGGTAACCCGACATATAATAAATACAAATTTTGGACAAACCAAATCTGTTGGGTTGAAATTGGGTTATGACTAAAGTAACTTGACCAAGCCGATAACCCGATGAAAATTTAGCGGATTCTCTAAAACTATTTGCATTTCTCTTTAATATGTATAAGTTACTAAAAACTACTCGGCAACAACGGACAATGAAACTTATAAGAGGACATTATTGAAAAGTTATATGTAATACTTAAATATTTGATGAACTCGTATATTCTCTTGAATGATTGATTAGATTTCAAACCAAGGTTTCCTTTATTTTTATGTTACAAATGTTGATTTTAAACACAACCCGGCCAAACCGAATGGGTTAGGTTGGGTTGGGTTGAAAATTTTCAAACCGCCAACATTGAGTTGAGTCGTTCAAATACCTTCAACCCGATCAATCCAACCCATAAGCACCCCTAGTTTGGACTCCAATGCACTGTTCATGAAATTGCCGATGAAGCAGCAGTAGCAAACAACGACAATGGTTTCTACTTTTTGTTGTTAAGACAAACAAGAATGAACGAACTAACATTGTTAATTTAGATCACCAATCCCAAGTCTTAAAAGGTCTCTAATCATTCAAAGTGAACTACATATTTTTTTAATTAATATGTAAAAGACCAAAATATCCCTCATTTAATAGAATCTTTTTTTTTATTATTTTTTTTGGTAACCGTGGGTTTCCGGGTCAGGTTACGCGCACCGACTAATCCCCGGGCGACCACGAATGGCCTCCATGAAGTCATCGCAGGTGAACCTCCATGGCCACAAAGACTTTGACAGCGCCTGGATTTGAACCCTGGATAGATGAGATCTTCCACTACATCTTCCAAAGGCTTTACCAGTGCGCCACAACCCAATATATGATGAATGCAAACCATGGTTACCAACAGTGTAACGAATGAACTGTCGAGAGACGTAAGTCATAACTTTTACCAAACACAAGGACCAAATATGTATTTTACTCTAATTATAAATTTTTTTTGAAGAAAATGATTGGACAAGAAGTATAAGGTCGATCGCAAAAGACAAACAAACTTTGTGTTAATTTTTAAATTGGTTATTAAATCAGAAAATATATATAAAGTATTTTTTATTTAAATATGTCACTTTAAGGATAATATCAATTAAATTAACATTTTTGACATTTTAATTCGTTGAAGAATGATAAGCCATTTTATTCCTACTTACATTTTATTCCCTAAACTTCGTTTGCTATAACAAAAACTAACCCTTATGATACGTGTTCTGTCTGCACGTGAGGACGAAATGTCTAGTTACGTTCTGATTTAACTTTTTAATCAACTATTAATTTTTCTTGTTCTTTTTGAAGGGGAACAAATACGAAGCTCAAGTGCATTCTCTTTAAACAAAATCAAAATCCTAATATCCCTGATCAAAATCAGTTTATGCATATGTGCATCTATTGACGAAGGAGCGCACTGGTGCTTCGATTTCATCTGCATCTTCTCTTTTCGATCTCATTTGCATCAGCATCGATTTCTACTGTGCTTCATCTCCATCTCTAGGTTTTTGCTTCACCTCTGAGCCACGATCATATTGCCACCTCCACCTCCAACACTATGATTGCATTTGCTTCGATTTTATTAGCCACTTCTGTTGGTCCCAAATTGCAGTAAGTAAATAAGAAAAGTATTGTAGAAGGGGGGGGGGGGGGTTGAATACAATACACACAGTTTTTCACTTAATTTAATTCTTATTGATTTGAAATCAAGAATTACACATAGAAAACTTTGATTGTTGCGGAAGAGAACATATGAGATATGTTCAAACAATCTTACACATAGAGAATAAAGAACAATTGTAAAACACTTAGAAAACAATTGAACTTCGTAGAGAGAAAGTTGCCAGACACTTAGAGAACTTGAAGGTAGTAGAGCTGGGTCTACTTGGTATCTTGCATGTTGAACCATCCTCCATATTTATAGTGCTTCATGCATTAAATGCATGGGACACCTGTTGAGCAAAGGATGGACACAGGTCTTCAGCAAGGTACAGGATGTACCTTTTGTCTTGAGGTGTATTGTCTTGAAGTGTTGACCTGCAGGATGGTGTAGACCTTTCCTTAAAATGGTGTAGTAGACAAAACTTACTTTATCTGATCTCCAGATGAGGTCCATGTCAATGCAAGATATCACAATATACTTTGTCAGAAAAGTACAATGTGTTTGAAGAAATCTTCAGGCCTTGAAGATTAAGAAGTCTTTGGTTACCGAAGAGATCTTCGGGCTCCTGAAGACTGAGAGGTCTTCGGCTCTTAAGACTGAGAGGTCTTCGGCTCCTAAGACTGAGAAGTCTTCGGCTCCTAAGACTAAGAAGTCTTCGGCTTCTGAAGATTGAGAAATCTTCGGCTTCCGAAGATGTCTTCGGTCGAAGACGTCTTCGACTGAAGAGGTCTTCAGCCGAAGAGGTCTTCGGCTCCTGAAGACTGAGATCGGCACCATCCTGGCCAATGGTGTTGATCAAGTGGGCATACTTGGCTTTAGGCTGAGGAGTCTATCTTTAATCCGCTTTGAAAGATATTCTCCTTCTTTGTTTTCTTCGATTGATCTTCGACTTCACCGAACATTTGTATAGAAACCAAGCTGCTAAAAGAACCTCAAAATATTCTAAGTATGATGATATAAAATGGAAGATCAGGAGGTCATCTTCAAATCTTCAGATGACCCAACAATCTCCCCCTATTTGAGGATGACATCCATACTAAAGAATAGAACAAAGAGTGTACTGAATAAATACATTTTGACCCATTTTTACTCTTTTTGGGTTCTTTTCACATAGAACTTTTTTTTTTTTGTATATCTGACATTTACAAGGAAATGAAAAAGTATAGCTATACATACGAATAAATGAATACAATGAATAAAGAATGAGAAAAAAAATACAAAGATATAGAAGACAGTAGTCGGGATTGTTTGAACTTGAGTGGTTGGTTGCTCCCCCTCAATTCATACTCCCCCTCAACTAATGTCAGGTGGCTTTGATCACATAGTCCATTGCAAAATTAGTTTCAGCAGAGTTTAAGCTTGAGTGGTAAGATGCTCCCCCTCAACTCATACTCCCTCTTAACTAAGAAGTCAGAAGATCTTCGGGATCCTCCGAACCTGCTCCTGGAAGGGCAGATTCATCCTTGGATCGTGCAGAAGCATCAGGACTGAGAATCCTGGGTGATAGGCTGTGAGGTGGAGAAGAGGCACCTTGGATTGGGGAGGAGTCCAAGTCATCCTTATCAACCAAGGAAAAGGTTGATGAGGGAATAATAAGGGTCCCCAGTTTTACAATTGTATCCTTTTGTGAAGATACAAAGGAGATGGCTTTGGGTTTAGCAGAGTCCCCGGGCCCAGATGGGAGAATTTCAACACCTGCTGATTGTAGAGAATCGGTAGGTGGAGTAGGTGGCTTGGCCCTTGAAACCTTCCTTAGCCTCTTGAGAGGAGAGGAAGGGGAAGAGGTAGAGTGCTGCCGCTTTGAGATATGGGGTGTGACCTGGGTAACCGCCGAAGGTTCTTTCGGTGGTATGGCCATTTGGGCAAGTGCGGCGATGCCAGTAGCAGTTGAGGATTTATTGCTAGCCGGCGTCACTAAGGAGGGGGAAGAAGGGTCCACTACAGTTGATGGACCTTTGGACACCGGAGTGTCCTTAGTATCACCCCATTGTAGATCGGGAGAGTTTATGAAGGAGAACATACCTGACGGCGATCGGTGTAGAGAGAGACATTGTTCAAAGGGTCTTCATGACTTTCTAAGTGTTGGTCGAAGAGTCATCACCAAATCAATTAGAGACCAAACAATTTTTCTCCCCCTATTTGATGATGACACCAACACATAGAAAAAAAATGGTACTGACACTCAGAAAAAGTACATTACACGAAGAACTCATAAATTCAGTGGTCCATTTTATTTTTTATTTTTTTTGGTTTTTTCTTTGTTTTTTTTTTTTTTGTTTTTTTTTTGTTTTTTTGTTTTTTTAACATGAAAGAAAAAAAAGATAGAAGGAGAGGAAGAAAGAAAGAAAGGGAAGAGGATAGAGAAGACCAAGGAAAAAGACAAAAAAAAATTCTAGAAAAAAATGGGAAGAAACCGAAAAAGAAGAGAAGAGAGAGAGAGAGAAACCGAAAAAGAAGAGAAGAGAAGAAAGAGAGAGAGAGAGAGACCGAAAGAGGGGAGAGGAAAAGAAAAAAAAAAGTAATTAATTTTTTTTTTGAATCTAACGACTAGAAAGAAAAGGAATATTTTTTTTAATAAATCCAAACCCATCGAAATGGGAGAAGGGAAGAAAAAAAATTAGGGAAGAAAAAAATTGGAGGATGAGGGGGGGATGGTTCGGTGGTTGGGGAAAGGGGGATGGGATTTTCGGCTAAGGAGGTATAAGGGGGGAGAGAGAGAGTCGAAAAAAAATTGGGTGGTGTGGTGGTGTTCGGCGACAAAGGAGCCGAAGGGGGGGGGGGAAGTATTCGGTGGGAGGCATAAGGGGGTGTTTTGGGATTTCGGTGGGGTGGGGTTCGGTTGGGTAGTAGAGAGAATGGGTAAGGGGTTCAGTGTTTTGAGGGAGGCCGAAGACAAAGGGAAGAGGGGAGGGGGTGGGGTCGGTGGGGAGAGGGCCGAAGGATGGAAGGGCTTCGGTGGCTTCGGTGGGTTCGGTGGGGAGAGGGCCGAAGGAGGGAAGGGCTTCGGTGGGGTGTGGGCCGAAGAGAGGAGAGGCGCCGAGAGAGAGGGAACCGAAGGGAGAGGGAGCCGAAGGAGAGAGAGAGATTTCGGTGGGGTGGGGGGCCGAAAGAGGGAGTGGGGAGGGGGTAGTTTCGGTGGGTAAGGGGAGAGGGGGGAGCCGAAGGGGAAGTGGAGGGGGGAGGGGAAGGGGGAAGGGGAGGTAGCCGAAGGCAAGGGGAGGAAAAGGGGATAAAAAGAAAAATGAAGAGGGATAAAATAAGTTGGGAAAAAGACAAAACAAATTAAGGGGGGGGGGTTCGTGGAGTGAAATTTGTGGGAAGTGGAAGAAATTTCGGTTAGGGTCTATTGATTTCGGTGGGGAGAGAAGCCGGAAAAATAAAGATAAAGTGTGGGGGGTTTTCGGCTTGGTGGAGAAGCCGAAGAAAGAAGAGGGAAAGACCGAAGAGAGAGGGGGAGACCGAAGAGAGAGAAAGAGGCCGAAAAGAAAAAGATTCGGTGGGTGGGTTCGGCTTGTAAATGAGGCCGAACTGTGTATGGGATTTTTGGGCCGGAAAAAAATGTTTGGTTGGGGGCTGATGAGGAAGCCGAAAGAAGAGGGGTCGGCTAAGGGAATGAGCCGAAGGGGGGGGGGGGGGGGAAGGTGGTTGTCGGCTGGGAGTTATAAGGAGTGTAGGTGAGGGAGATTGAGGGAGTTTGATAAAGGAAGGGTCGGTGGTGGGTGGTTAAAAAAAAATTTATTTATTATTATTATTTTTTTTAAGTTAAACAAACCAACGGCAACCCCTAAAAAGTTTAAAAAAAATATTATTATTTTAAAATTTATTGGCAGCTTGGTTTTTTTTTTTTTTTTTAAATTAGATGTTTTTTTTTTTTTTTTTTTTTTGTTAAACCAAAAACCAAAACCAACAATTTTTAAAACAAAAAGAAAAATTAATTAATTTTTTTTTTTTTTTGTAAAGTTTTCAATGGCAGCCACCGAAACTTTTAAAAAATAAAGTTTTTTTTTTTTTTTTTTTTTTTTTTTTTTTAAGAACCGAAAATCGGCTGCCGAACTATTTGGAATTTTTTTTTTTGAAATAAAGAAAGAGTGTCATTGAAGTTTTCATAGGAGAGCAATTTAAAAAATCTTTTGAAGATTACGAAAATGTAAGTTCTCCCATCATTCTCATCTCATATCAACTTCATGAGAGAGGCAAACTCCCGACAAAGAAATTTATCGGTGACACCAAAGATGATGTCATCCACCAAGATTTGAACAAGAATGATATTACCTGCTATCTTCTTGAGGGACATGATGTTGTCGACTTTACCTTGTGAGTACTTGTCTTCTAGCAGAAAACTGGACAAAGTATCATACCAGGCTTGGAGAGCCTGTTTGAAGCCATATAGAGCTTTGTCCAATTTATTCACATAGACAGGATGTGAATGATCTTCAAATCCATGTGGTTGTTTCACATAGACTTCTTCAGGAAATAGAGATGGAAGATCGGCAGGAATGGGTGGAGAAAGAATGTATGGTTGAGAAAGTGGGATGATTTGTGGTGAAGTTTGAGGTTGAGACGAGAATGAGGTATCAAATATGGATGATGGAGGAAGGAGAGGTGATATGATGAGAAGATAGATAGTTCACCATTATGATGAGATGTGCCTTGAGAAGAAAGGAACATATGGATTTGAGTTAGATGAAGGATTATGAGAATCTTCACCAACACATGATATCCACCAATCATCATCTCATGAAGAGATGATGACTTAAGATCATCAAACTTCACATGAGTAGATGCAGTTTCTCCGAAGATGGTGGACTCGGTAGGCTTTTGAAGAGTGAGAGAGAGGCTGAAGAAAGTGAGAGAGGGTAAGGGCCGAAGGTGAGGTGAGGGCCGAAGAAAGGGAAGGGAGGTATAATGGAGGTTTGTTCTTTGGTGGGTTTAAGAGGCCGAAAGAGAGAGATGAGAAGAGAGAGAGAGAGAGAGAGAGAGAGAGAGAGAGAGAGGGATGTACCTGGGTAGGAGGTAGAGCACTCAGCAGACACAATGGCCATAGAGAAGGATTGAGCTTCACTGTTCATCAACATCATCTATTTTAGCCATGAAGCAAAGGTTGGCCATTTCTTTGTCACTTTCAGAAGTGGGTTCATCTGCCCAATCATGGGTTTCAGTCATTTGACTTTTTCCCTTTTTGAGCAAGATTTCATTTCTCTCCTTCTCTCTCTTATATTTTGCCTTGTATTTCTCAGCCCGGTCAGACTTTGAGGAGACAGACATATTTGTCTTTTGGAAAGAAGGTTGATTAGAATTAGACTTGGTTCTGACAAACCTAGAGGAGGTACGGTTAGAGGAGGGTAGTCTGGATTTATCAGAAGACCTGCTTCTGCACTCAGAAGCAAAGTGTCCCTTCCTCCCACACCTGTAACATTCCTCATTTGATTTATCAGAGGGAGTGGTTTTAGAAAAAGTTGAAGATGATTTTCTTGAGAACTTAGATTTTCCAGAAGAGAAATGAGGGTTATTGGAGTTTTCCTCACCTTCATCATCAGCCTCACTAAGATAGGCTTCTGAAGGATCATTAGGGTCCTCTTGACTATTATTATTAGAATCTGAGGGATAGGTGATTATAGGAACACACACAGTATTTTCGGAAGAATCACTAACAAGAGCTAGAGAATAGCTTCTAATGTCTTTTGTGATAGACTTCCTAAGCAGTTTAGTCTGCTCATGGTTGAAGAGAGTGCCATAAAGAGCAGTGAGTGGCATAGAGTCAAGATCCTTGGTAGACTTGATGCAAGTACAAATGTTTTCCCAAAACTCAGGAAGACAATCCATGAACTTGCACAAGACTTCCTCATTATCATATATGCGACCCACAAGTTTTAGATCATTGAGAAGACCGTTAAAACGGTTGTAGTAGTCTGAGAGAGATTCACCCTTTTCATGAGAAAAGAGTTCATACCTTCTTACAAGAGCAATCTTTCTGCTCTTTTTCACTTCAGACGTACCTTCATAGAGAACACACAGATTGGACCACATTTCTTTAGCGGTAGAAAGGTTAACAAGGGAGTGATAGACCTCATCAGGTAGAGAAAGGGCAATGATGGCTCTGACTTTAGTATCAAGAGCTATAAGACGTCTGTCTTCATCATTATATTTGCTGGGATCCTTTACAATGTATCTCCCATTTGCTGGAGTTCTTTCTTCCTCAGAAGAGTCCTCATCAGCATTTCCCTTATCTGCCTTTTTGGCATTGTACCGGTCCCAAACCCTAGGAAGAAAAGGACCTTCATGTAAGATAGTAGGATATCTGCTGTCAACTCCTTCTAAGAAGAGTATCATACGACTTTTCCACAGGAAGAAGTTATTGGGGTTAAACTTTGGTGGTTTGGCTATAGAGCCATTATCGTATGATACAGCAGTGGTGTTTTGAGAAGAATCATTTTTCAAGGAAGAAGAAGAAGAAGAGGTTGCCATTGCGGATCTAGTTTATTGAGTTAAACTGAACCGCTCTGATACCACTTGTTGGTCCCAAATTGCAGTAAGTAAATAAGAAAAGTATTGTAGAAGGGGGGTTGAATACAATACACACAGTTTTTCACTTAATTTAATTCTTATTGATTTGAAATCAAGAATTACACATAGAAAACTTTGATTGTTGCGGAAGAGAACATATGAGATATGTTCAAACAATCTTACACATAGAGAATAAAGAACAATTGTAAAACACTTAGAAAACAATTGAACTTCGTAGAGAGAAAGTTGCCAGGCACTTAGAGAACTTGAAGGTAGTAGAGCTGGGTCTACTTGGTATCTTGCATGTTGAACCATCCTCCATATTTATAGTGCTTCATGCATTAAATGCATGGGACACCTGTTGAGCAAAGGATGGACACAGGTCTTCAGCAAGGTACATGATGTACCTTTTGTCTTGAGGTGTATTGTCTTGAAGTGTTGACCTGCAGGATGGTGTAGACCTTTCCTTAAAATGGTGTAGTAGACAAAACTTACTTTATCTGATCTCCAGATGAGGTCCATGTCAATGCAAGATATCACAATATACTTTGTCAGAAAAGTACAATGTGTTTGAAGAAATCTTCAGGCCTTGAAGATTAAGAAGTCTTTGGTTACCGAAGAGATCTTCGGGCTCCTGAAGACTGAGAGGTCTTCGGCTCTTAAGACTGAGAGGTCTTCGGCTCCTAAGACTGAGAAGTCTTCGGCTCCTAAGACTAAGAAGTCTTCGGCTTCTGAAGATTGAGAAATCTTCGGCTTCCGAAGATGTCTTCGGTCGAAGACGTCTTCGACTGAAGAGGTCTTCAGCCGAAGAGGTCTTCGGCTCCTGAAGACTGAGATCGGCACCATCCTGGCCAATGGTGTTGATCAAGTGGGCATACTTGGCTGTAGGCTGAGGAGTCTATCTTTAATCCGCTTTGAAAGATATTCTCCTTCTTTGTTTTCTTCGGTTGATCTTCGACTTCACCGAACATTTGTATAGAAACCAAGCTGCTAAAAGAACCTCAAAATATTCTAAGTATGATGATATAAAATGGAAGATCAGGAGGTCATCTTCAAATCTTCAGATGACCCAACAACTTCGACCTCACGTGACTACATTTGCTTCTTCTTTTTTCCTTTCTTATACGAGTTTGATTAGAAACGGGTTTGTTTTTTTTCCTTGTTTTTTATATAGATTTAGGGTTTTGCACAAATTTATTGTTTACATTCGTGATTTTCATTGTTGATGTTCTTGTAGTTTGGGATTTGATGTATTTGATGTTCATGAATTTTGTATCAAACATTTTTTTGGATGAAGTTGGACAACTTTGTATTCTTGTTGGCATCACGAGATCTAATGCTTATGTGGAATCGTGGAATTAATTAGGGTTCTTGCGTTCTTTAGGTTGAGGGAGAATGAGGTGGAGAGGAACAACCGAACAACGGTAAAATGACTAAAACGCCCTTGTTGTCCTGCATGTGATGACACTTAACGGAAAACGATCGACGAAAAGTTAGAAACAAGAACTACAACCAAACCAAGACGCATAACACAAGTTTTTTTTGGTAATAAACTAAGTTCGAAGACGAGTTTCATTACATCATAGGGACCAAATCCATAATTTACTTCTTTTTAAAATAGGGAATTGATCATTCCATCACTTTTGTGATGAAATTCAAGTCAAATTTCCTTGACAGATTCTTATTCCTTCTAAAAACATTCTAAAGTTTAAACGATTCCTATTTGATTTTATTTTTACATCTAATAAATACAATCATTATTTATGATTGTTGGCAAACTAAAAATATGTAAAATGTATCTAATTTAATACAAGAATAAAGCTACTTTTGTTAGTAGCTTAATGAGACCTACGACTTATTAGGACAATTATACATGACTGTTTGGTAGTGACTTAATAATATAGAATGTAACTTATTCAGTAAACTTCTAGAAGGAACATTATGTAGAAAGTTAAGTTTTTTTTTTCCAAACATGTCTCTCTCAATTAAAAAACACGCTACTTAAATGTATAAAAAAAACTCTCTCAGACAAAATCCTTTCCAATCTATATACAAACAGATTAATAAGACATACAATTTTATTACGACTCAATAAAAAACCAATCAAACAACCCTAAGTGACATGTTAAAATAATATAAGTCATCAACACATTTTTTTTTGGTAACCGTGGGTTTCCGGGCCAGTTTACGCGCGCCGACTAATCCCCGGGCGACCACGAATGGCCTGGAGTCATCGCAGGTGAACTTCCATGGCCACAAGAGTTTTGGCAGCGCCTGGATTTGAACCTGGGTAGATGAGATCTTCCACTACATCCCCCAAAGGCTTTACCAGTATGCCACAACCCAAGTGGTTAGTCATCAACACATTGTGTTCAATAAGAATCAACATCAACCAAACATTTAGGCAACATTTCAATCAGATAGAGGGTCTCTTTCTCTTTCTCTTTTTTATTTTTTTTCTTCTAAATCATGAGTTGTTTTGGTAGGTACAAGATGTGTTCCTCCACTTTCCAACAATGGTCCCCAAAAATGTTTTTTGTTTTTATTTTATTCTATTTTCTAACTTTATTTCAGTGTATACATATTGAGATGTTTGACTATTTATACCAGACACTACAGACACTACAGTTATACATGGCTATTTGATAATAACTTAATGATATAAAAAGTGACTTATTCGGTTAGCTTCTAAAGAGAGCTTTATGTAGAAAACCAAGTTTTTTCAAACATGCCCCTCCCAATTAAAAAATGTGTTCCTTACATCCATGAAAAAACTCTCTCAAACAAAAAGTCTCCATATCCATAGAGACAGATTAATCCACAAAGTCAGTTTTATCCATACAGGACTTAATAGAGAACCAATCAAACAACCCCAAATGTTATGTAGTTAGATTTTCCCAGTATGACGTCCGTTTGGTTTGACGAAATGTTTTATAAGGATTTAAATTTCATCAAGATTTGGAATTGAAAGGATTTGAAATCTTTGGTGTCTTTGGTCGGTAGGATTGAAATAAAGTTGAATTTCATTATTTATAGATAATTTATAAAAACAAATTATAAATCATTATGAAAATAATTATATTACTTTTTTATTATTTGATTATTAAAAACAAGTGTTTTTAACATACTTTAACACTATATCACAAATAAATCTTGTGAAATCCACGAAATACCAACTACCCCCACAAGATTTTTAAATCCAATGTTTGTGGGATTTCATTGAAGTCCATGGATTTCAGTTCCGTATTTCCTTTAAAGAAAACATGGGATTGAAGTACAATCCAATTCCAAATCCCAACAGATCCCATAAAATCCCGCTAACTAAACGGACCCTTAGGTGGCACTTGGTTCGTTGGAATCCGAAGGAATAGAAAAAAATGAATGATCATTTCCATTGACCAAATTCCATTCATTTATTTGGTTCATTTTTTTAAGTTTTGGTAAGGAAGCCGAATTCCACATATGGTGGAATGTAAGGGGGCGTTTGGTTCGCAGAATGAAATTTGATGGAATTGGAATCTATTGAAGGAATTTGACTTTGAAGGAATTAAAATGGAATTTGACCACACGTTTAGTTGGGAGGAATTGGATGGAATTCAATTCTTTCGTTTTAGCCAAGGAATGATGAATTCCTTGATTTGTGGAATTAAATGGAATTCAAATGATTTCATCATGATCAATATGTGAACCAAACAAAGGAATTGGAATTTGGTCAAAGGAATTATCCATTTCAATTCCTTCAAAATCCATAAACCAAACACCTTGTAAATTTCTTGGGTTCTAAGCAAGGAATTCCAATTCATTCATCCCATCTTATAAAAAAACTATTATACTATTATACTTTATTTCATTTCATCCCACTATGATGGTTGTCACCACCACCACCACCACCACCATCGTCACCACAACCACTGTCATCGCCATAACCACACAATTACCATTGTCCCTTTCACCCACATTGCCGTTACCAACGTCGCCTTTGCCCCCACCCCCTGTCGTTGTTGTCACCGTCACCACAATCATCCCCACACCACTACTACTACCACCATCGACACCATTACCATCTCCACCCCACCACCAGTATTATATTCAACGAACCAAACAGACGAAGTCAAACTCTTTTGATAGATTCCATTTCAGTTTCTGCTAAACAAATAAATGGTCAAACATGATTAAACTTCATTCCAATTCATTTAACAGATTCCATTATGTAAACCAAATATCACCTTAGAGTTTTTATCATCTCTTTTTGATTCAATAGATCCTCCAAAATAAATGTTAAGAGGAGATAGAAATACATTAACTATTTCTTTATCCATTTCACCAAAATATAGTTCCTTAAAGCGACCAAAGTTTTTTTAAACAAAGGAGTATTACTTTCATATTTATTAAATGAACCATGTCATTCTTAATATATTTCTATAGTCAATTTTCTATTACTTATTTCTGGTTCAATTGGCTCAGCAAACACAAAATTGGTCTTCCATTTGTTTGGTTTTGTAACATTCAAAGGTAGCACTTTTTAATACTTAAATACTTTAATAATATATAACTCTTTAATTATATATTGTAAACTTTTTATTTATGTTTTCTAGAGAAATAATAAAGAACTAAATGCAAATATCATGTATTTTTGTTGATTTTGAGAGGACAAAGGTTTCACAATCTACATGTGATGAAAGACTCAACACCACATGTTGCAACACATGAGTGGTTAATAATTTAATGACATAGTATCTTGGATCTTATCAACTTCCCCTCTTCTTTTGAATTGTTGTTTTTTGAATTTTCTTTTTTCTTAATTATGAGTTGTTACTATTTGAACCTTTATAGGTCAATTTAAAACGTAAAATGGACCAACAAAAAACTAAATGTAAATAAAGATAAAAAAAGAATACTCGACATGCCAATGACATAACCTAAAGAACAGTGGTGGAACACAGTGAGTGAGGGCCAAAGGGGGCCATGGCCCCACTACTTTTAGGAACAAATACTATGTATTAACTATTAGGTTTGTATGTATGTGATGTTTGGTTGAGATGGTTCACCCCTTAGCCACATAGGAAGGATCTTGGGTTCAAGTCTCATGGTGCTCTTTTTTTTTTTTCCTTTTATTGCAAAATATTATTATTTTCCTTTCATGACTAAAAAACTTTTCTTCCAATATGTTCGGCACATATTTATTGCATATAATTTTTATAAACTGTATACAAATGTATAAATTGGTTTGAGTTTTATATAAATAATGTGAAATATCTAGATTTTAGCCTTACATTAGATAATCTTTGTTTCTATCTTTAAGTTTTATAAAACTTACTAATACATTATTGTCAAAAAAAATATATAAACCACTAATGTACATTTTGTTAATGGTATTATGGTTCTAGGCTTTAGTATTATATTAACAAATCTTTTTTTTATTTCTAATAAAATTTATTAGTATATCATAGTCAGAAAAAATAAAGACAAAATGATTTTATATTGTAAATTTTATGTTATTAGAGTATTAAATGAGCTAAAATTTTCCTTTTTTTTTATATAATTTATTAGTAGATCATAGTAAAAAAACATATTAAAAAACCCAATAAGTTTATGTTGCTATATCTTGGGTTTCCGAATTTTTGTAATATCATTTTTCGGCCCCCGAGACTATGATATTTGTGTTCTGCCACTGCTAAAGAAAATTATGAATTGTTACTATTTGAACCTTTTTTGGGTTGATTTAAAAAGCAAAATGGACCAACCAAAAACTAAATGCAAATAAAGATATAAAAAAGTACTCCACATGCCAATGACACAACCTAAAAGAAATTATGAATTGTTACTATTTGAACCTTTTTTGGGTCGATTTAAAATGTAAAATATACCAAAAAAAAAACTAAATGCAAATAAAGATATCACTTCACATGCCAATGACACAACCTACAAAACCATTTACCATGAGTATGTGTAAATAGGTATGCTATATTTTTACTCTCTTCTTTTTTCTCTTTTCGAGAGGAAATTTTAGCATAGATGTATGAACAATCTTTTTTCCCAAATTTTTAAAATTTTCTAAAATTAGCATAGTTGTTAGAGATGTTTTGATGACTTACAAATGCTTCAAATAATCATAGATAACATCATGAATACTTGAAAAGTAAACAAGCGATCCGCAACAAGTTCAAGCATACATTTGGAGTGGCATTAGAGTGGTACAGGATATAACTGAGTGGGACAAAAAAGCAAAAATAGGTGGAATAAAATAAACGGAAATATATAATATTGGCAAATTACTAAACTATCTATGTTCAAACCTTCTATAATTCTTTCACCCGCCTACCACACTCTCAGGAAAAGCCATTCAAGAGAAAGAAGTTCCACTGAACCACATGCTTCGGCACGTGCCGCTGTATTGTTCCTCCATCGTAAGGTAAAAAAAAATTAAGTTTCTAACAGGTGCAACCGTATCGTTTTAGAAGGTGCAACCGTACCTCATTATAAAAAATAAAATAAAAACCTCTTGAAAGCAACCAAAAAACCCGAAAAGAACTCTTGCAATCAATCCAAAAATAAACGAAAAAGTCACTCGAAATCGATTAAAAAAAACTTAAAAACCTCTCGAAATCATGAAAAAAGAAACATGAAAGGTGATCGGTGTGACGGTGTGAAATCTCCTGCCCTTAATCTATAATACATGAAAAAAAAACTACATCAAAATGGAACAACCGTGAACATAGAGGCAGGCTCAGTTGCAAACCTAAGTTCAACTGTGAACCAGGGGACAAATAAGAGTGCGCCACGTGTCCCAGACATTCACGAGATATTAATCATGAATGGTGTAAAAAATTCACATTCTCCATTCACGATGAATGGGAACAAATGGGGACATGTGTCACGTTCTCCTTTGTCCCCAAGTTCACAACGGAAAATAGGTTTGCAACTGAACTTTCCTCTCCAAACATAGTTTGGTTCATGGATTTTTGATGGAATTGGAATTGATAATTCCTTTGACCAAATTCCAAATCCTATGTTTGGTTCGCATAATTAAAATGATGGAATCTATTGAATTCCACAATTTAAGGAATTCATCATTTCCTTGACTTAAGTGAAGGAATTGAATTCATACCAACCAAACGCATGGTCAAATTCCATCAAATTCCATTCTGCGAACCAAACACTTACTTTCCCCATCTAAAAAGGAGGTCAAAATTCAAGCCATGAACAAAGAATGATGCCCCAAAAAACAATTATTGTGGCAAAAGGATGATATTTGTGGCACCTTCAGCTTGAGTATTTGAATACAAAAGCAGAGTCTAGCAACATCAAAGCATAAATGGGCATTACTCTTTCACAGACCTATACATTTATATTCAGTAAAACATAAAGGGTTTGCATAGACTTAACAAGAATCTAAAACAAGTGCCAATCTTCTACACTTTTGGCCTACATTTATGCCTTGTTTTTGGCCTTAAATTTGAAGTAGCTTGGAGGGCAGTTGTTATTCTCCTTAAATCCCTTGTCTTGTGAGTCCTTTTTATCAAAAGGAGTGGTTTGGAATGATCTTTGCGGCATAATCTCGTCCACGTTTTTCCACCTAAGTGAATGGATTTGCGGAAGTATAGAAAACTTTTGAAGAGAAAAGTTTTGTAATATCCAAAACTACCATTTATACTAGTCTGAACTCAACCTAAACAAACTACCCTTCATAACTACCAAACAATAGGCACTTTAAAATGGAATCCCTTCCTTCCCTTAAGAAGTCACTGGCATAGTGTCACTGTTACTCAACGACAAAGAGAGCTTTCAATCAATAAAGACCATGAGAATATGTGGAACCCCCAAATTACTGTCTAAAAGATCCCTTAAAGAGAGAACGGAGGTTCCAACATATGTAGAGGATAAATGGTCTAGATGGACACAGATCAAAGTTGTTAAAGGCTCAAGGCGCACTTAGGCGCAAAGGGGTCTCGGGGTCAAGGCGCGAGGAGCAAGCATGAGGCGTGGGCCTCATAAATGCAAGGCGCATCTTATCAATATATATATATATACACACAGACAGAGTTACACACAACTCAAATATGCAATAAGTTCTAATGTAGCAACCAACAGTACATCGATGAGAAGTGTTTAAAGTGTGAGTCGTGAGGGAGAAGTTTTAACGTCTAGGTATTTATAGAGAAAGAAGCTTGAAGTTCTAATGACCGGGTATTAAATATTATAGTTCGACTTAGGTCTTCTATTTAACAACTCTTTTTAAAGAAGTTAGGAGATGAGAAAACTTATTTAATACTAGGGTTTGACTAGGTATTTAATAACTCTTTATGAGGCACGCCTAGGCCCACAAGGCGCCTCAGCCAAGGTGCAGGGCCTTAGCCTCGACTTCAAAAAAAAAACAAGACCTTGAGCCTCAGAGCCTAGGCGCACCTCATGCGCGCTTTTAACAATTGCCATATCGTCCCAAAGTGTTGAGATGGGGCTAGACAGGTGAGGGGCTTAGATGAGTACAGGTTGCCCAGAGTGTCTAATCCTAGAGTTGTAGACCTTAATATCATTTGAGAATATGTGCATCCCAAATTACTCTCCAAAAGAGCCCAACATAAGGCAGGTTCCAACATATATAGAGAAAAAAATGGTCCAAGTCTAGCTGACGTAGAACTACAACAAAAACAATCAAATAGGCACATAATATTAACAAAAAAGTGGTAGGAATAGGAGTGCATTGTAGACTTCAGAGTTCACAAACAACATTACATTACTAATAAGCATCAAAGTGAACTTACAAACAAGGGGGCATCAAATGGGGATCAGTCCTTACATCGAAAACGCACCTCCAGCACCGCCATGAACCGCCAAGAACACATCACCAGCATCATCAGTCTTCCCTGTATCAAGCGCAATCGCCCCAAAAATCGCCCTAAAAGCACCACACACAACCGATGGAGTAGAAGAATTAGTCTTCGGAGACACCCTAACCACATTCTGCAACCCTAATCGCATGCCATCAACCGCACATGACGTCTCCACCTTCGATATCTCCGACACCCGATCACTCAGATCCTTCGACGATATATCCACATCTTTAGTCAACAATCTGAGGGAAACACTTGTCGCGATGATGTTCTCACCTAGAATACTGAATGCTTTGTTGTTTTCTTCGGAATAAGACGAGTGAGTCATCGCACGGCGGAGGAGACCGATGTTCTGAAATTCATAACTGCAGCAAACAATATCGGAATCAACAGATTCTGAGAAAGAAGGATCGTGTGAGAAAAGTTGAGGTTAACGTGAGCAGGGACGGACCCATAAATTTTTTCATACGGTGGCGCTATATACTATAGATAAAAAATAATTACAAAAAGCACGGTTTGTATCGACTTATTATCAACGTTCAATATTGTCCGATGTGTTTTTAGCCTAATTCCACCTTCGAGGGAATTTTATAGCTTTTTGCTTGATTTCGAGGGCGAAGGACTTTTTCGGTATTTTTAGTTGATTTCAAGATGGGTTTTTTTTCGTTTTTTTAGCTCATTACAAGGTACGGTTGTACCTTCATGACACCTTTTAAAACGATACGGTTACATAAAAATTTTAACTTTTCAACGGAGAGATGCCACCGTAGCCCTTCGTTAGGTCCGTCCATGAACACCAGAAGCATGAGAGGTGGATCTGAACCGCTAATCACTTTTATCAAATGTCCTCCCACATCTTGATGCATCTCATCCTTGTATCAATTTCTCATCCAACGGTTATTAACCGCTTCTCACGTTAACCTCAACCTCTCACCACTCAACCCTAACGAGAAAACCTCGAAGAACACAAGTAATTGGCGATCTTCTCGGATAAACTTACTTGATATGCTTCTGAAGAGTTTCGAGAGCGACAGAGAACGAAGAAGATTTTAACGATAGCGATTGAGATGAAACCTGATGATGTTAATTTTTTCGAGAAGTTAGGGTTTTACTTTTTTGTTGTGAATAGAAAGAGTAAAGTTGAAAGAGTTCTTGTGTAAAAAAAAAAAGATGTATTGAAATCATATAGATGGTGGAAAATGTACCGGCGGAGCAGAGCGGAAGACGACGGCGGCGACGATGCAGATTACCGGAAGTAGTGAGCGGGGATGCATTTTGACGAAGAAGTTTGCAGGGGGTGAAATTTGCGCACTGATCGAAAGTTCAAATTCTTCAAAAGGGTGATTGGGAAATTTTCAGGTAGGCAGATTAAAAATCATTTTTTATTTTATGTAAAAAAGTACAATTATTGATATCTAGTCTTCGTCGCCGCGCAACATGATAGAATCTACTTTAAGGGGGTGTTTGGGATTGCTTATTTAAAATAAGTTATGTTTATTTTTTAAGGTGGTGTTTGGGATTGCTTATTTAAAATAAGTTATGTTTATTTGTAAAAGTGTTTATTAACTTATATTTATTTGTAAAATGTTTATTAACTTATAGAAAGAAGGGACAAATATGTAATTTGGTTAAATAAGTTAATAAGGAGTTTCAAATAAGTCAATTGGGAATGACTTATCAAAACCTGCCTATTAGCGAAGTGGAAAAGTCATAAACTTTTTTTTTCTTTTTTCCAATCCAAACACTCAAAACAACTTATTTACTATTTAAAAACACAATAAATTAATAAATAGTTTTTATAAGCAATCCTATACACCCCCTAAAATCTAATAATGACAATGAAAAAATTAGGTACAAAATATTAGAGTAAACTCAAATTTTAGTCCCTGATATTTAGTGATTTCTTTGAAAGAGGTCCATATGGTTTCATAATTCAAGTTTACGTCTTCAGGGTATGGATTTTGCTTTGAAAGAGGTCCCTGGACATTAACACCGTCTATTTGGTCCGTTAGTTTTTTTTTTTGAACGGCAAAACGCATATATTACCACAACCCACAAACAGTTTACCAAGCTACAACGAAAACTGGGAAACAAACCAACAATGGTACAAAGCAATCGAAAAAAGAGACACAAACCCGAGAAAAAAACAACAAAACATCAAGAAGGGCGACAACGGGGTTTGCGAGCAACAAACCTCCTCGAGTAGCCAAGAAACGTCGAGACAACCGCCAACTGCAGCCCCGAACATAACCGAGCATATCCGAAACAGTCCCCAAGCAGATCCCATCTAAACCGATGGTGCAGCTCCTTGTTACTATCCTTGTTGTTGTCCTAGGCGACTCTCAGCAAAAAAACAGACAGCAAACAGTGGGCTCCAAATGAACAGCAAGCTTTACCGAACTCCTAATCCCCTGCAGCAAGCCCGAAAATGCACCGAGGGCCCTTCACAAACCCGCCGAAGTGATCAGACAACCACCAGTCAACATCCACACCACAGAAATTTTGCGAGTAACAACCAACAGATGCCCAACGCCCCTGCATCATGGCCAGCGCGACCTATCTTGATCGAAACACATTCCGAGGAGACTGACTTGGGCGACTATTGTTGTCCCGAGCCGAACCCACCATTACGGCAGCAGCAGTCCCTCACCGTACTTCACAACACCTAATCCACAGCAACCCATCTCGAGCGAGTCTGCAGTCTACAACCATTATTTGGTCCGTTAGTGTCAGGGGCAATTTCGTCCAATCATATTTTCTTCCCCTTTTTTGCAATTCCTTTATGTTTTTCTTATATTTGTAAAGTATATCAAAGTTTAGGTACCAAATAGGATTATATCTAATATTGTATATAAATACAAATACATATATATAAACAAGGGACAAAATTAGACACACTCTCACAGGGACGATCGATCACCTCCGGCAATGACGATCGGACCTCTCACCGGTGTTTGTGGACATCTCACCGGCACCACCCTCTTTTCCGCTACCACCCTCGTTTTTTAGACCTCCGACCAAACACCATCAACGACCATCCACCTACTCCGGCTAAGTACCATCACCGATCACCCTCCTTGTTGCCCTCTTTTCCTTCCATCTTCATCTCCATTCACTGCACCTCTTCCTTCCAAGAAACATCTCCTACAACCCAATAGAGATTTGAGTTTTGAAAAGTGAAATAACGAAAATCACAAAAACCCATTTCGATAAAGAAGAAGGAATACTCACGATTTATGCTAGGCTTCCATCTTGTTTCGACACAAAAATTATAACATTATATCAAAATGATTACCATTCGAAGAATTTTTTATCAAGTGGGGTGTCAGTTACTGATTCGACGATGGTGTATCTCGTGGCCTACCTTGTCTTCGTTTTCTGGGTATACCAAGCAATAGCAAGTTGTTGACATTGCTAGGGTTTGATAGTGAAGAATTAGGGTTTGAATTGGTGTCAGTGGGGTAGAACGATGGTGAATGCAAAGGTGTAACACCCGGATTTTCACAAAGTAAGTTCCGCCCTTCGTTGGTAATCCCTCCTCCTCCCGTCAATCTTTTTGGGTGAAAAATGTTGTGCTTTTGAGTCTTAAATAGACCCATGCGAGAATCACGAGTTTTGGACATTTTTGGGCTTCGGTACAGGTGGCGCGAGAGTGACTCGCGATAGTGACATGTGTCACTATCGCGTGGCACAATCGTCGGGGGGTGTACCACCCGTGGTACATTCCGCGCGAGAGTGACTCGCGATAGTGACAATGTCACTATCGCCGGGCACAATCGCGAGAGAGGTGCAGACGGGTTAAAATCTGATTTTAGTCTCATTTCCCATTCTAACTCAATCTTTTCTTTTGTTATTTCCTCTCAACTTCTCCCTTTCATAAAAATCGAACCTAGGGTTCCATTTACCTTCCCCTACCCCATTCATTGCTAATTGTTGAGTACTTCATCAAAGGGATTCGAGTTGAGCACTTATTCACCATCTCCATCTTCATCCTCTGCATCACCTTCATCAATTTCTAGGGTTTTCACCCAACCCTTTTATTCGTTCTTGAAAACTGGGAGTGCACGGCTCATCTTGGTGTTCTAGTGGTATTTGGGTTGGTGGATTGAAGTTATGGTTAAGGTAACCTCTTGTTTTCTTCATTTATGGAAATTAGGGTTTTGTTTATATGATGAGATCTTGTGTAAAATGTTTAGGGAACAATTATTTATGGTGGTATAATTATATTTATGGTTGAATATGGTTATTTATGGTCGGAAATGTGTGGATCTAGGTTTTTGGAAGTTTGAGTTGAAGAGTTGGAATGGATGTCTTCGGAAAGCTTTGGGTGGGATCTATGCTTTTAGAGGCCAATGGCTGGGGATTAAAACCTAGGTTTAACTTAACCTAGCAAGGTGAGTTCAAGTTGATTTGCGAAAACAGTGTACATGCCAACATGTTTATTTTAAAGTGTTTTGTGTCTTACATGAAATTGTTAACTACTGATAAGTTTGGTTATTTTGAAAGTGTTAACTTTATAAACTTATATAGCACACCTTTGGGGATTTTGGGCATTTTGGATAATTAAATCATATATTTTTGTATCTTAATGATTTATTTTATGGAAGTAAATTTTGAGTATAAATGTATTTCATTTTGTGTGTTTGGAGAAATGCATGGTTTTGCATTATGGGACGTTTTGAAAGGTTAAATGTTATAAACTCACTTGGAAAACGATTTGTCCCAATCTAAACTACGTTGGAGTTAATTATATGTTTTGGAGCATGGGTTTACATAAGTATGGGTAGTTTATATTTGATTTCATTTTATGAATTTCGACGTTGGGTCTTTGGATTTGTTGAGCTTATGGCTCGGTTTGGATTTTGTTGGGTTTTGAGGACACTTGTCCGTTTTTTAATTGCTCAATGTTGAGCGTTTGGTTATGATTTGCATTTACTGCGTCTTAGTTGAGAATTACATGTTTGAATGCAATAGTTCATTCGTTTTGAGTCATGTAATGGTTTAGTTAGTGCAATGGATCCATAGGCACGGTGTTCCTATGTCCCCGATTTGGACATTAGGTTAGCCACTTGACACGGAATAGGTATCGGGTCACCATGATAAGTAAGGTGTGGACCTATACGGTCGGGCAGCGTCTCATGGGCAGTAAGGTGTAATTCCCTTGTGCTAGAGTTCCCCGTTTTGGAACTCTCAAGAATAGACTTAGAGGGGTTGACTTGATGTTTTCGAGTGATAGACTCAGAGGAGTTGAGCTCGGTGGGTGTTTTATGTGTAACCCACATGTTTTGATTTCTTACATAATTATGTGACCTACTTTGTGTTCCGTCACGTACAATGTAATCGGGTCTACCCCGTCACCAATAGGTGGGGTTTTGGTTATGGAGTTTTATAATCCATGTTTTCGGAGACGTTTGAATATGGGTATTTATCTATGTTTTAAGGTTGTAGTTATTGAAACTCATTCGAGTTATTGGGATGTTTTGGAATTTGGAGTTATCTACGTTTTCAGTGTTTGATCATTATAATGTCAGTTATGTTTTACGTGCGCTTTGGGTTTTGGCTTTATTTAAAGAGGTGTTTCTTTTATGATTTTTAATCACGAAAAGGGTGAATAAGAAAAGGAGATTGTTTTGATATTTAATGTATTTCATTTTTGGTTGTTTTCAAATCAAATGTATTGCATTTTGGAAATCGTGACTTTAAATAACATTCTTAAAGTTAATGCTTTATTTATCTCTAATGAAAACTCTTGAGCTCACTAGGCGTTAAGCCTAACCTTTTTATTTGTCGACATGTGCATTAGGTTCCAGTTGGGGTTTGGTTCTTGCAGTGCTTTGAAGAGTTGAGCATTAGACTTACACGAGAGTAAGTAGTTTGGTGAAGTCTTCCGCAGTTGGAGATAATGACTATTATTGGGTTTTAGTAACACCCGTCTTTATTATAGACTGTTTGTGTAGAATGAATGTGTGTATTGAGGTTGAATCTTAATTTGTGCTTATAGATGAATCATTCATTGATGTATTTAGAAAATTTTAAATTAGTTGTTATTTCCATATTTGAGGGTGTTACAAAAGGGTTGATACCATTAGGAAGAATTTGTTGTTTAATTTATTTGATTACCAAAGCTTGATAGCAGGCCATGGCGATGAGACCCAGGTTTCTGATGTGTGTGTCTTCCCAAATGGATATCACGTTACCCTTTTCTGGATGATTGATGATGATAGTGGATGATTGATCCACGGTCCCTATGTTTAATATATACATATATATACAATACAGACTAAACTCCAATTTTACAATATAGAGTAAACTTCAATTTTGGATAAAGTTTTGGGTTTTGATTTTGGTTTTAAGGTTTAGGTTTAGATTAGGGTTTGTGTCTGATTTTAATTTTTCAGTGTTGATGTTTAGGTTTGGATTTGTGTAACACCCTCGAATTTGATAAGAGCAACTAATAAAAATTTTCGATATAACATCAAATAAGGACAACGCATCTTTCTACAAGTAAAACTCAATATGCCTCAAATATAAAATTCGATAAATAACCTCAATATAAATTTAATTCCAGTAATGAACAATGACTAAACCGAAGTCGGGTGCTACTTAACCCCAATACAAGTTGCTCTTCAAAAAGAAAACCAAAGCGGAAGACTTCACCAAGCTACTCACATCTCGGCACTCTAATAGGACTTCTCTCTTCACAGTGTCACTAGAACTATTCCCAACGAAGTCTGTTGCACATGCCGACAAATAAAAAGGTTAGGCTAACGCCTAGTGAGTTTAAGAGTTTTCAACATTAATAATTATATTGTTAAAATGAATAATGCAATTGAAATCATAGTCTTACAAGCTGATATGCTTCAGATATGAAAACAACTCGTTTTCCAATTATATGCATTTTAAACGAATGAAACGCCAAAATAAACGTTTTCCAAACCAAACTGTTTTAAGGACCAAGACCCCAAAATAAAATGTCGCTTCGTAAAATAATTTCAACCCAAAACTCACTCAAAAGGAGAATAGAAAGTGGACTTCTAATTTATGAAACACAGATAAACTCTATATCCTGAAACACCCAAAACACAAGTGGGGCATAACACCCAACCCATAAAACCATGGATAAAAACCCATATAAACAAAACGTCCCCGGAAACATGGATAATAAAACTGAATATCCAAAATAACACCTTTCGGTGACGGGGGAGACCCAAATTCCATCGAATGTGGTGGGCACACAAAGTTGAGCCACATATCCATGTTATATGAGCATCACTTAAGGATAAAACACTCGTTAACATCAACCTTTCCGGGTCTATAGCTAACAAACCAACAAGCTCAACAACTTCATGTATATTGCTTGGATAATCAACAAGTTCAACCCCTCTAGGTCTGTACCTTGGAATTTTCGTGCACCCATCAAGTTCAACCCCTCTGGGTCTATACCTTGGAATTCCCAAAACATCCCAGTTAAATTCGTTCACAAGAAAATTGCAATTAGTGGTCAGGAGACCCCGTGCCTATTTCAAGTTACAATACGGGGATATTGATCCCACTAAAACTGACTCTTATGTCTATGGATCCAATGCATTACAGTCTAAAACAGTACATGACTCAAACGAATGAACTAACTCATTCAAAACATGTAACTCTTAAATAAGATGCAACTAAGTACACTGTAACACCCTCAAATTTGGAAAGAGTGAGTAAATTAAAACTTTCAACAATACCTCAAAGAGGGATAAAATCTCTTACTACAAGTCCATAATTGAAATACAATCCTAGGTTGAACCATCAACAAGCAATTAAAGTCTTACATAAGGACTAACTAAAGTCGGGTGTTACTATAACCCAATAACAGTCACTATCTCCAATATAAGTGTGGAAGACTTCATCAAGCTAAACATTTCTCGAGCACACAACTAGCACTCTTCTCTTCACAGTGTCACTAGAACTATTCCCAACCGGAACCTGTTGCACATGCCGACAAATAAAAAGGGTTAGTCTAACGCCTAGTGAGTTCAAAAGTTTTCATCATGATTATAAAAATCGTTAAATGGATATGATGCAACTTAGGTCATGATCCTTTTAAAATGAATTACTTTAAATACGAGGATGGCCCGTTTTCCAATAATATGCAGGATGCCTCAACGCCAAATGTTGTTTCATGGAGTAATGCAATCCAACACTTACTCAAACGTGAATAGTTATAAATGCTCCAATAATGAAATTTGAATAAAACTTTATAATCCAACGACCAAATTATGAGTAAACTCAAGTCTCCAAACTTGTAGCATAAGGGAGATAATCTAAACTCAAGTGTCACCGAAAACAAGAATAAAACTAAATACCCCATAAAAACAGGCTCAGAAATTAACTCGCGGATGCAGGTCCGGGTCTTGGACTCCACGAGCCCTCACCTTTTATCCTCGACATCCCAGGTCTGGTTCTTGGACTCCACGAGCCCTCACCTTTTATCCTGGACATCCCAAGACTAATTCTGGTGCCAACATATAAATAATAGCCCATTTTCTTTAAATAATAATGACCGACTCATATGCCTATGGATCTATTGCATTATAGTCTAAAACAATACATGACTCCAATTGAATGACCAACGCACTCAAAACATGTAATTCTCAAATGATGTGCATTAACCGCCATCACACTCAAAACCTCACAACGGGATATTGAACTGGACAAATGTCCACATGACTCAATTTATTTTCAAATATGCATTTCCAAGTTTAACTGCTGATAAGAATGAAAATCATAAAATGAGACTATATACATTCTTCTAAGTACCTCACATAAATGTGCAAGTAATACTTTATAAAACATCTCATTTCATGAATTATGCATAAAACCCGACAAACATTCAAAAGTGTATCTCTTTGACCAAAGGTCTATTTATGCGATAAAATATCCAAACACATTCATTTGTGACACCTTTATCAAAATGCTCAAAAAAATCCCAAATATGGGTGTTATACAAAGTTTATAAAGTTACATACTTCATATAATCAAAGATTAACAAATAACCCAACATTCGGTAATTTTATGTAAAACACATAAACACTTTAAAATGGACATTTTGGCATGTACAATTTTTTCACAAATCGACTTGAACTCACCTTGCTAGATTTAGGCTAAATCTAGGTTTTACCCCTAAAACTTGAATCTCCAAAGATGAAGGCTTGAATCTCCAAGAAACTTCTCTAGATCTTAGATCCAACACATCTACAAGGTTCCTTCAACATAAAAGTCACCAAAATCACATTTAAGTTGAAGGATGAAAGGAAAAAGGGTGAAACCATTTAACCCTAACTTAACATTGAGAGAGATAAGGAACTTACCACCACAAAATAACCTTGGATATTCCAATAGACTCCAAATATATTGCTATATCCTTGAAGATATCTCAAAAACGAAACCATGGCAACTTGAATCATAAAAAACGGAGTTGGGATGCAAAAGTTATGAAGAAATGAAGTTTGGTGGCTGAAAATCGGGTTTTAAGCTCGAACAGGGCTCCGCGCGGGTTACCGGGCGGCCTAAGTCGCCCCACAACTCGCTCGGATGGGTTTTATGCTCGAACAGGGCTCCGAGCGGGTTACTGGGCGGCCTAAGTCGCGCCGTGCACTGTTCGTCCGGTTTCTTCATTTTTCATGCTCGATTACTGTTTTGGCCATAACTTCTTCGTTATAGCTCCGATTTCGCTCCAAAAAGAACCGTTGGACTCGTAATTTAATCCTTCATCCATAAAGACTATAAAATCTATAATTAAAGTCCAAAATCCTATATCTTATTTTTCCCTTAAAATTACCGATTTATGTATTAACTTGAAACAATACCTTTTCGAAATCGGGGTGTTACATACACCATACGTCCAAGACTCCTTAACGAGCTACCAAAACTGAACAAATGTTCCTAAGACCCATATGATTGTAAACCAAGCCCCAAAAGACATAATGAATGATTGACTAAAATACGTGAGCCAATAGGGTTACAAAACCAAAATACGTCTTTTCCCAAAAATATTTGTCTCTCAAATCACAATTGGCCTTCGGTCCAAAACTAAAAGGTTTACCAATTCTAAAATGTTCCCAAAGTCGGGAATAACCAAAATCAAAGGACTCACATATTCGTTCCTTCAAAACGTCCCATTACATAAATGATGTATATTTCCAACAAACACTAAAAGTGTATTTTGACCCAAATAATATTCGTTTATGAATAAATTATTAAAACACCTTCATTCATGACTTATTTATCAAAATGTCCAAAAATCCCAAATGTGGGTGTTTTACAAAGTTTATAAAGCTAAACACTTCAAGTAATTAAAAATTACCAAATAACTCACAGTTGATAGTTTCATGTTAAACACGTAAATACTTTAAAATGGACATTTTTGGCATGTACAACATTTTCACAAATCAACTTAAACTCACATCGCTAGGTTAGGTTAAACCTATATTTCAAACCCAAATCCTTAGCCTCCAAGAATGAAGCTTCCATCATCAACACGTCATCTTCAACAATGGGTTAGGTTTCCAAATAACTCTTTCCCCAAATCTAAGAGAAATGAACCACCAACAAGTATAACCCTTTAGATCTACAAAGATCCTCATACAAGAACTTTAAATATACAAGAACTTATCTCAAACAAAACTTAAAGTCTTCCCACCAACATTTCATCCATGCCATCTTTCACCCTCTTCACAACCAAGCTTCATTCGCCATCTCTTTGATCTCTCTATGGTAGATTCACACCAAAGTGTTCCAAAATCGGTTCTTGAGCTCCCAAAATCGTCTTAAGGAAAAAAAATGGAGAGCGTGGGAGTAGAAATGGGAGAAAAGCCTAGAAATTTTGGCATAAATTGACCAGACTGACTCTCGCAGCCTTGGTCGCGACCTCAAGTCGCGGACCAAGCCACGCGTGTCCTTAGATTGCACTGTAACACCCTGAATTTTTATCCCAATTGAACTGCAACACCCTGAATTTTTATCCCAATTGAAGAAGAGTGTTGAACTGGGTGAATCGGTAAAGAAAGAAACACATATGGAGTACGACTATAGTGCCATGTGGTTGTGACATTTGTCATAATAGCACCAATGGTACTAAAAGTATGGTCGTCTTGGTTATAGTGACATGTGGTTGTGACATCTGTCACAATAGCACCAATGGTACTGAAAATGTGGTATTCGCGACTACAGTGTCATGCAGTTGTGACATATGTCACGATAACACCAACGTTACCGAGTGTTCGGTCGTCTCAGCGAATGTGCCATGAAATTATGGCAATGACACGATAACTGGCATAATAGCATCAAATGTTTCGAGAGAACGGTCGAGGAATGGCTGGGAGAAAGGTCGAGGAATGTCCGGGAAAAAGGTCGAGGAACGGCCGGGAAAACGATCGGGATAGCCGTAGAAAAACTCTCAGTACGAGTCTGGCTACAGTGACCGACGACAGTGCCATAGGGCACTGTAGCATGGCAGGGTCGCAAGAGGCAAGGGGGCCTCGGTACATCCCGGGTGACACTGCTCGCTACAGTGACAAATGGCACTGTCGCGTGACAGGGTCGCACGCCAGACCTGTAGTGCATAAAATTAAGATTTTCTTCATTTGGTCATAACTTTCTCATTTCAACTTCGTTTTTGGCGATTCAAGTTGTTGTGGTTTTCGTTTTTGAGATATTTTCAAGGTTAGATTGTTAGTTTTGGGAATTCCAAGAATATTTGGTGGTGGATTGGAAGCAAAGGTCAAGAGCTCATCATCATCACCTTCATATTCAAGAAATTTGGGGTTTTGTAGGTTTTCACCAAAGCCTAAGTGATGAGTTCATCCTCCTAACTTATAAACCTTATTATAGGTTATAAAATGCTCCATTGATGATTTCCTAGTGTTTATGTATAACACCTTCAATTCTGGAAATATCAACTAATTTAAAATTTTCTAAATACATTGATAATTGATTCTTCTACAAACACAAATTAAGGCTTAACCTCAACACACACAATTTAATCTCTACATACAATCTATAACAAGGACGAGTGTTACTAAAACCCAATAATATACACTATCTCCAAACTGCGAAAGACTTCACCAACTACTTACATTTGCACAAAACTAAGGCTCAACTCTTCATAACTGCTAGAACCAAACCCCAACAGGAACCTGATGCACATGCCGACAAATAAAAAGGTTAGGCTTAACGCCTAGTGAGCTCAAGAGTTTTCAACATTAATAAATGAATCGTTAAAAGGAAAGGATGCAATTTAAATAATAATCTTTCAAAAGGATTTACCTCAAATATGAAAGCGACTCGTTTCCCAATAACATGCATTTTTAAGGGCAAGCGCCCCGATTCAAAATATTCTTTATAAAATGATGCCACCCAAAACTCACTCAAACATGAATAGAAAATGGACTCCCAATTATAAAAACACGGGTAAAACTTCATGTCCCAAAACGCCCAAGACACGGGTGGGGCATAATACTCAACTCATAAAAATCATGGGAAAACAACTCATATAATATAGTAAGCCATTGAAAACATGTGACTAACATTCAATACTCACGCGACCTAAATATTAAAGCATGGAAAATTAAATATCCGAAATACCATGGGCCGACAGCGGAGGATACCCGCATCCGTTGAGAGTGGAGGAACACAAAAGTATGCCACTCATACAACGTTAATCGTATGACACTTCACGACACGCAAGCCCAAGTGTCCTTACGACTCCCTTCAAGCTACACCAAAAGAGACAGCCGACCTTAGCGAATATTACTAAGAATACCACCAAAGGCTCGGCACAAGGGGGATACAACCATGGCATTGCCCCGACATGGCGGAGGCCCCAAACGCCCATCATGAACTACCCATCGTCACAATAGCACAACCGGACTCAACCTTCCTTGTGTACACTTGAAAGGACAAGGTCAGAAAACATGAGTCCCGGAGTCCAACCCCGTACCACCCACTTGACCATCAAATAAGACTGACTTACGTGCCTATGGATCCAATGCAACACAGTCTAATATTACATGACTACACATGAAAGACCAACGCTTCCGCATGTAAATATCATTAATATGAAATAAGATGCTTTAAGATGTAAATCGTAGATGAGACTCTACATTGAGCCACTAAAACTGGACAAATGTCCTCGAGACTCTTTTAAGTCAAAACCGTGCTAAAATGCTTTAAATACCGTTTGGCCAACAAATAACGATTCCCAAATAATAAAACACATTTAAATAGCGTTTATGTAGACGCATACCTCAAAGAGGTGATTAACCCAATACTCGACCCGTATTGGGACATATAATTTTCCAAATGGTTTAAGAACTCAAATACTTCAAATGTCGTACGTCATAAATTAGACTTCACATGTACCAAAAATCGTCGAAGATGCACTAAATCATAAAATAGACTTTACTTGTACAAAATTCCCAAGAGTACATAAATCATGCTATTTACTTGATGAAATATTCAAAACCCAAATATGAGCATTTCATGAGATTAAGACAACCCAAGTTTACCAAATATGAAAACTTATCAAAATACTCACACTTTAACAATTACCAAGTAAAACACATTTTTACTTCAAAATACACATTTTGGCATGTGCATAGTTTTCACAAAGCAACTTGAATCCACCTTGCTAGATTTAGGCTAAATCTAAATTTTACCCCACTTTGAGTTTCTTTCAAGAATCTTGAATCCACAAGCCACATCTTCCAAAAACCTAGATCCACAAGGGTCCAACCATAAATATCCATATTTAACCATTTAGAATCATTCCCCAAACATTATACATAAAGATCTCAACTTAGGTCAAAACCCTAATTTCCATAAATGAAGAGAATAGATGATTACCTCAACCACAACTTGAATCCATCAATCAAACACTTCTAGGACACCAACACAAGCCACAAACTCCAAATCTTCAAAATGGTGGGAAGTTGGATGAAACCCTAGAAAACTTGGGTGAAGAAGGTGAAGGTGGAGGGATCTTAGTTCTAGCTTCCAAACCTTGCTAGAAGGTGAAGGAACACTTGGTTTTATGACAAAAACACTCAAAAATGAGTTAGGGTTCGTGGAAAAGGGTTCGGTATCGGTTTGGGAGAGAAAAGGAAGGGATTAGAAATGAGAAAGTGAGAGAAATGGCTGAAATCGCAACTTTTAACCTGTTGGTACCCCTTGCTATAGTGCCAAGCGATTGTGCCAGTGGCACTATTGCTGGCACAATCACCAGGAATGTACCGCGAGGCCAATTGGCTTGGCGATAGTGCCAAGCTATTGTGCCCTCTGGCACTCTCGCTGGCATAGTCGCCCGGGTGCCCCTGAACCCCAAAAATCCGACTTTTTCAACGCCAACACTCCCGATACTCCAGGGGACCTTAAACAATGCATTACCCAAAAAAACCCCACTATTTACAAGTCACAGAAATGTTCGAGTGACATTTACTTATCGAAAATTACGGGTGTTACATTATGTTTCTCAAATTTCAGGTTTGATGGTTTTGGGAAAAATTAGGTCAAAACTAGGGTTTTGGCCAAAATGGTGATTTTGGTATATAATGTTTGGGGAACGATTCTAAATGCTTGAATGTGGATATTAATGGATGGAAACTTGTGGATCTAGGTTTTTGGGAAGTTTTGGCTTGTAGATCCAAGTTTCTTCAAAGGAGCTCAAGTTGGGGAAAATCTAGATCTAGCCTAAATCTAGCAAGGTGAGTTCAAGTTGATTTGTGAAAACGTTGTACATGCCAAAATGTCCATTTAAAAGTATTTATGTGTTTTACATGAAATTGTCAATTGTTGAGTTATTTGGTAACTTTTGATTATTTGAAGTGTTTAGCTTATTAAACTTTATAAAGCACCCACATTTGGGATTTTTTGGCCATTTTGATAAATGTGTCATAAATGAATGTGTTTTGATGATTTATTTCATAAATAGATATTTGGTCAAAAATACACTTTTAGTGTTTGTCGGGTTTTATGCATCATTTATGAAATGAGATGTTTTGAAAGTACGAATGTGTGAGTCATTTGGTTTTGGTCATTCCCGACCTTGGGAACCTTTTAGAAATAGTAAACCTTTTTGGGTTTTGGGTCGAAGGCCAATTGTGATTTGAGAAACAAAGATTTAGGGAAAAGATGTATTTTGATTATACAACCATATTGGCTCGCGTATTTTAGCCGAACGTCTATTATGCCTTTTGGGGCATGATTTATACTTAGATGAATATTGGAACATTTGTTCAGTTTTGGTAGCTCGATAAGGAGTCTTTGACGTATGGCGTACTTAGTTACATCTTATTTGAGAGTTACATGTTTTGAATGCGTTAGTTCATTTCGTTGGGGTCATGTAACGTTTTAGACTGTAATGCATTGGATCCATAGGCATATGAGTCAGTCAGTTGGTTTAGTTGGGGACTTTATCCCCGTTTTAGAACTGGAAATTATTTATAGCTAGCGGGAGCTCGAGGTATAAATCGTGGGTGGTTGAACTTGATAACCGTGTAACCTTTAGTGAAGGGCTCGAGGTAGAGATCGTGGGTGGTTGAACTCGATGTCCGTTTGTAATCCAGTCTGGTTGTTCATCGTGGAATTTATTGTTCGCGTTTGAAGTCTAATGAGTGGTCCCCAAATCATGTTTTTATGTAAGCTTGCGGTGGTGCTCTGCAGAGCCGTATACGGAACTAAGTCTTGCGGTGATGCCCATGGTGAGTTGGATACGGGGACTTGTGGCTTTTGTGGTGACACTCATCTATAGGTTTTTGCTTTTAGATATATATAGATATGTTACATGAAAATTGAAATTAGTAAATCCTACGTGAATACAACCTTTTAAAGTTGAATGTTTAAATTCATATAACTAAATGATACGCATGATAAATAATGGTAAATGATCGTGTGAGAAAAGTGTTGAGGTGAGATACGTAAGAAGTAAGGGTGTTCATCCAAACCGCGTACATCGTATTGCAAACGCGGTTTAGAACCTTCGTGGTGCGATTTGCGGCTTTGAGTTATCAATCTGCGGTTTAACCACCACACCGCATATTTTTTAGATTTTTTAATTTTATATATAACATGTATATATATTATTTATATAATATTTTTGGACTTTGTGTGTTGGACTTTTGAGTTTAATCCAATATGAAAATTGACAATTGGAAACCATGACAGGTATTACATATACAAGACGTCGTATGAAATTTTTTGATAATCATAATCTCAAATGTCTACACACGTCTATTTAGTTTGAAGTTTTTTTAAATTTCTTAGACTAATTTTAATTATGCAATATGTATCTGGGAATCTGATTTATTGAAATTCTTTATTTTTTTGGACCACGATCACTTTACCGTTGATTTTATAATGTAATTTTTAAACTTAAAATTATTGGATTGTAGACATAAAGTGTGATAGGTACAAATCGCATAAACCGCAATACGGTGCGGTATGGTGCGGTTTTGGGAAAATATTCAACACTTGGGTTATTGGGTTTGGGCTTTGATGAATATGCTGATTGGGTTTTAGAAAATGATATATGCCTATTAAATATCAAATATAGGGCATTAGGCATTGGCGGGTTTCCATGCGAGTTAAGTCGCGAAAAAACTCGCGTGGACCTCGTGACAATTGTGTTCGGTTACAAAACAAATGTATAACAACCTAATTCCATTCGCATAAAATCTCTCACGATCTTTTGCAATTTTTTTGGGTTTCCACCTTCCATTTCCATCATCAAACATAAGTTTGATTCACTAGATTCAAGTATAAACTTTAATTTGATTGTTGCATCATCAAGACGAACGCTATACAGGTGAAATTTATGTCTTAAAACACTATGCACATGCAGGTCTCAATCGATTGTAATTTTTCTACAAGAATCAACATAATTAATCAAGTAAGGGGGCGTTTGGTTCACATAATGAAATTTGATGGAAATGGAATCCATCGAAGGAATTTGACTTTGAAGGAATTAGAATGAAATTTGATGGAATTTGATCAAGCGTTTGGTTAGTAGGAATTCAATTCCTTCACTTAAGCCAAATAATGATGAATTCCTTATATCGTGGAATTCAATGGAATTTGAAGAATTCCATCGCTTTCATTCCGCGAACCAAACGTAAACATGGAATTTGGTCAATGAAATTGGTCATTCCAATTTCTTCAAATTCCAGGAACCAAACAACCCCTAAATTATATTAATTGTTTGTTGTTTATTTCACAGCAGTTTAGATTTTATACAATAAATTATAATTTTTTTGCTTTTATTCACACACAATTCTATTGTTGTTGATTAATTACTCCTAACATAATTTACATAAGAATCAAATTGAACATATCTGATATAAACCCATACCGAGGTAATGTTTGGAAGTGTAGATATGTGCAAACTTTGCCCTATCCCAACTGATATAAATATGGTTTCTATGAAAACTCTCAACTTATAATAAAAAATACAAGAAGACGTGACAAAATAGTAGCATAGTGATATAGGAATAACATGTACACCGAACAAAGAGAGAAGTAGAGACACAATATAAAAACAAACAAAAAATCACAAAAAAAAAAAAATAGTGTTGACACCTACCAATACAGGAAGTAAAATTAAGAATGACGTATGATAGAAAATGAAAAATCTAGTTACCTACGACTGAAATAAACAAGACATGAAGAAAAACTTGGAGTCCTGTATCCAAGACGAATATGATAACATTTAAAAAATCTGATAATTATAAATAGTTAGGAGTTGTTTACCAAACCTTTACCAGATTAGCGACAAGAGTTACCATCCTTACTTATCCTTATGGGGTAATATTTTTGGTCATAAAATTAATTGTTGGTAAACGTCCTTTACCCCGTAAACGCTAACCGAGTATGAGTATTCTCTCTCACTTTACTAGGTAAAATCATCCATCCTTGCCATGCTTATATGACACATGATAAAAGTAAGTGACATTCAATAAACGTTTATTTGATAAAGGTTGAGTTCAAATGAGAAGAGAAGTTATGATGAGAAACGTAAGAAGATATATTCACCTTGAATGTACATTAGGACGAGATGCACCAAATGCAACACGATACATCAGATCAATTTCTGTATCAAGCTTGATGCATGAGTGAGTTTGAGACTAAAAATGATCAAAAGTCCAGATCTCTTCTTACACTTCTCACCTTAACTATTCTTCTCATACGATCTTTCACCAATTTCATAAATGCTTTATGCTTAGATAAATTTATACTTAGGGGGTGTTTGGGATTGCTTATTTAAAACAATTTATGTTTTTTCTTAAAAGTGCTTATCAACCTATGCGGTGACAAAAAAGTTTTATAATAAGTGTTTGAATTAACTTATTGTAATATCAAAACATAATAAGCTAATAAGTTGTTATTTAGAAGTGTTTGGGATTGCTTATACATGTAAAATAACAAAAACAAAATTATAAGTTATTTCAAATAAGTTGATAAATCAGAATGATTTAACTTATCAAAAACTTCATATTAAATGCGTGGTAAAACTATAGCATCTCCAAAATTTCTCCAAAATGGAGAATTAAAAGTCAAAATCTACATAAAAATTTACATCCATCTCCAACAGATTCTCCATTTTGGAGATGAAATCATTACTTATAATATTAAAATATTGTATAAATCTAATAAAATATTATTTATCTCTCATACCCATCTCATTTGAAGAAATTTTATTGGTAGAATATAATAAAAAAAAACATTTTTTCTCTTATGGTAATCATTTTTGGAGATTTTGGAGAGTTTTCCATATTTGGAGAAAATTACACTTTCTCTCCTACTTTCTCCATTTTAGAGAAAGATATGGAGAATCTGTTGGAGCAGAAAAATGCCTAAAATCTCCGTTTTCTCCATTTTAGAGAAGCTGTTGAAGATGTTCTAATCATGTTTTAAATAAGTAATCCCTAAAAATCAATTTTAGTACAACAATTTTTGTACTTAACCAACAATAATGAAATAATATCAGGCAGAAAGACAATCTCCACTCATGTGTAATTTCTCAATCGCCATTTCTACTTGTTTGAGATCGAAGCCTCCGAAACCCTCACTCCCCTTACCTTTTCGCTGGCCGTTTTCTCAACTCAATCGAGCGAAAGGGTTTCCATTACAGGTTCGCCTCTTTTTCAATTTCTCTCTCATCTCATCTCATCTCATCTCATCTCATGTGTTTTATACTAAATTGTTTGTTTGCTCTTGTGATTTCAATCATTTTCAATCAATTTCAATCAATAGAATATAATCTGTTGTTCGATTAGACTACTTTTGTGATGATGTTATTGTAAGGGTTTTCAATTTAGGTTTTAGTATATGCGAGAGAGTTTGGATCTGGATACTTGTAACCTTGTTTTCCTTTTGATTTTTAATTATAGTTATTCGGATTCCCAAGTTCATGATTGTGATTTGTGAGATTCTGAATGCCCTAGAAACGTTCAGTAGTTCAGCTTCAAGTTTGGGATTAGAATTTAGATCAACATATTCTATTGTTTTCTATGAATGTTAAAATGCCCTATGGATTCTGAGTTGATGCTTTGCTTTTGAGTTTATACTTTGCCCTAATGGAAATTACGAAAAAACAATATATGAACTTCGAAATTGCGATGAAGTAGGAAGGATTTGTAGAACTTGCAATAAGATTTTAGTAAATTGAAAGGAGAGTGAATGAAAAGCTGGGAATGTTGGCATTTCTGATTCTTAATACTTTTGGTTGTTGCCATTACGTCCTATTTTCTGGGTGGCATTGACAACAGCGTATGAACATTTTATATGACAAATATTATGAAATAGAAAAGAATCGGGTCTGGCTAATATAATTTATGTTGGGGTGCGTTTGGTATGTGGGGCAGGACAGATCATAATTGAACAAAAACTTGTGCCACGTTTGGTGGGAAAATTAGACTAGGGGGTTGTTTGGTTGGTTTTCTATTAAGTCTTGTGTGGATAAAACTGTTTGTGTGGATTCATCTGTCTGTATAGATTGAGAAGATTTTTGTTTGTGAGGGTTTTTTCATAGATGGGAGGAGCGTGTTTTTTTAATTGGGAGGTGCAAGTTGTTAAAAACCTGGCTTTTTGCAGAAAGCTCTCCCTATAAACTTACTGAATAAGCCACTTTCTATATCATTAAGCACTGCCAAAAAGTCATTTATCAGTCTTATTAAGCTCATTAGCTGCCAACAGACAAACCTCAGGACTGAACAGGACTAAATGAGTAAATGGGACAGGAATGCATATGTGATAGGTGGAACAAAAATTAGGGAGGGAGAGGAGACAAGCTTGGTAAATTACTAAACTATCCATGTTAAATTAAAACCCTAAAACGTTCAAGAATTTTTTCATCTGCCTACATCACACTTGCCCTGTCCAATCTTGTTTAGCCAGGTCTGTGCACCAAACGCAACCTTGGGTCACTCTCATGGATGATTTTCTGTCATCTTCATTTGTTGGGAAACCTTTAAACACAGCTCGGATAGCACTTATCTATAATGAGAGGTTCACCACCACGTTACTGCATAGACATGAAAACAAGCCAGAAAATGGCTGTCAACATGCATTATGTTACCAAAAGGGTGTTAGCCTAGTGGTAAGGCATGTGGACTAGCTAGTAGTGGTCTCATGTTTGAACCCTGGGGGACGCATCCTGGAGGTACGGGGGCTTCGACGCCGGGCTGCATGCTTTAGCAGTCGGGCTTTGGCCCATATTGCCAGGGATTAGTCTGGGCCCAATGTGGTCTGGGATACCCTCTCAAAAAAAAAAAAAAAACATGCATTATGTTTCTTGAAATAATATATTCAAGATATACGTCTATGTTTTTCTTGAAACAATATATGCACTTCGCATCACATGGTTGTGGGGTCGGGACTAATTGGCGATACAGGCGTGTGTTTCTTCGTTTCTTTGATCTTGCCTTCTATATGTGCTTCTTAGGTTTTCAAGATTGACAATCTCACATGTAAATGCTTATGACATTCTCTTGCAGTTTTTGTGTTAGGTTCGGTACTATGCCTATGAACTGGGTTCAACGCAAGATCTTCCTTTACAATGTCACTTTTGGACTATACATGTTGGACCCGTGGGAGCGCTATTTATTCAGTATCCTTTTCAGCCACAGTTGAATTTGCTATTTGTCAGATACATCTGTTCTACTCTTTGTGGTAGATGTCAGGTCTGTTTACATCTATCTCTCAGTCCCCACCTCTGGGTGGGATGTACTTGGTTCGTTTGGTCTTTGAATTTTCCATCTTGTTCGTTTGGGTTGTGGCGCACTGGTTAAGGCTTAGGGGGATGTAGTGGAAATCTCATTTTCTATGGGTTTAAATCGACGCACTGCCAAAGCCCTTGTGGCCATTGAAGTTCACCTGCGATGCTCCAGGCCATTCGTGGTGGCCAAGGGGATTAGTCGGTGCGCGTAATCTAGCCTGGATACCCACAATTACCAAAAAAAACTGCAAATACAAATGATAGTTACATATACAATGCTTTAATTTACCTAATACTCAATTGTTTATGATTGCATCTGGTCAACAATTTCTCTATGAGAGACCTGTCTTGGTGTTTATTTTCTAAAAGATATTAGCATACTTCATACTCCTTTTGTCCCAAAATAAATGTCCACTTTTAAAAGTACGCTCATAGTTTTCAATTCTACCATTAATTATAAGATGGAGAAATTCATTACTCCCTCTATAAATAACTGTAAAATTGTCATTTAGTTATTTAAAGAGTGTAACTATTACACATTTCTAAAATTGTTTGACCTTTTCATAGTGGATTATTTATTTTTGGATGGAGGGAGTATATCCCCTAGTTATGTTAATCATATGTTGTCATTAACCTTGTTCTGAGTCTTTTGGGTGGCTTAACGCGTTATAGATGCTTTGGTCGTTGTCTTGATGTGGTTCATATTCTACAACGGATATCGGAACTTCAATGAATTCTGCAAAAGGTAGCATCTTTTCTCCTTGTCTAAGCTTTCTAGAAGTGGCATACTTGGATTTGTACGTTGGACGGTACATGACAGAACAAAAATTTGTTGTCCCAAGTTTGGTGCACAGATAGACCATAGACCGAGAGTGGACAAGATTGAGTGGGACAAAAATGCATTTTTCTGCCCCACCAAAATAGGTGGAATAAAAATGAGGGAGATGGGACAAATTTAGTAAACTACTACACTACCCATGTCAAATTAAAATCCTAAAATCTTCCATATTGTTATCTTTAAGTGGGAAGTCTCTCTCACAAAAGAAAGAGAGAGGCATTCTTTGACTTTGAAAGTCAAACAGATCAATTTCCATCTTCAAATCACACTTTCAATAAAAAAGTGAACTGCATTCAACTGTACAAAATAGTACAAATATATGTGGAATAGGAAATATGGTGTGTAATTCAAACCACATTCTATATCACCACGGAAACAACTGCTCTACTGAGTATCAGGCGGGTCTGCCTACCTCCCAAGTCCCATCCCCATACCCTACTCCTGAGTGGGACTTAAGAGTGTGTTTGTTAGCAGCTTAATGAGCTTAAGAGGCCTCACGATTTATTTGATCAGCTATACATATAGAATGTGGCTTATTCAGTAAGCTTTTAGGGGGAGAGCTTTATACAGCAAGCCAAGTTTTTTCCAACCTAACTCTCCCAATTAAAAAAACACGCTCCTTCCATCTATGAAAAAACCCTCCCAAACAAAAACCTTTCCAATCTATATAGACGAATCAAGATCAATCTACACAGACAACTTTATCCATACAGGATTTAATTGAAAACCAACCAAAAAACCCCTTCGTGGGATTCTTTGGTTTGGTTTGGTTTAGTTATTTGCATCTCTCTCTTTTTTTCCCTGGCATTATTTCTCTTTTTTTTTTAATCTTTCTAAAGCATCGATTTGCATTTTCTCAGGTATTTATGGTGAAGCTTGAGTCTAGAATAAGAACACCACCCGAGCTATAAACGGCTTCAACTTCTTGGCTGCTCGTTTGGTGTGTGACTTCTTTCCGGTTGTTGTAGCTTGCATCATATGTACATTTTTCACCTCATTTTGGAAGTTTTTTGTTCATCATCAACAATAATTATACATCAAATTTGTTTCTTCTTCCCAGGAAGTTGTCACTTTTGCATACCTTTTAGTTATGAGAAATTGAGTAATACATGATCCCTAATTGGCTCTCTTTCTTGAATTTCTTAGTAGATGTGTAAGTTTATGCCTATAAAAACCAAACGAACTCACTTTATCCCATCCGGATACCGGAGGTGGGAATGGAATGTACACAAACTTGTCCTTTGCCCCAAAACAAATGCTTTAGGGCACGTTTGGTTTGCGGGATTGGAATGGGTTTGGAGGGATTTGGATTTCAAATCCATTCCAATCTTGTGTTTGGTTTGCAGGAATGAAATTTGTTGACTATATTTGAAATCCTTTAACCTCTTTAAAATCATTTACTTGATGGATTTGGAATTCCTTTGCAATGAGCCGATATTTCAAATCCCCCAAATCCCTCCAAATCCAAATCCTTGCTCGAAATCCAATCCAATCCATTCCAAATCCCTTAGTTCTCGGATAAAGTCTCCCGGACCCCACATTTGGGTGGAATAAACTTGGCTCGTTTATTTTGGTTTGGTCTAATAGGTGTAAATTACAATTAGCCCTTTGCATTTTGAATATTTAGCCCAAAACTTCAAGTGCATTTCTATTCTCTTTAATGGTAACCATTTTTCCACTTGTAAACCTTTCATGCTATTTGGATGTGGTACCTAATGAACCAACTTTGATCGAACGAAATGTCTGTAAGGGGTTGTTTACCAAACGTTTACCAACAAGAGTCACCACTCTTGGGGGCTGTTTACTAAAACGCTTACCCGGTAAGCGTTTAACGGATCAATGACTTTACCGAATGAACATGACAAGGGCCAATATTCTTACCCGGTAAGAGCGAAAATAAGGATGGAGAGTATTACCTGGTAAGTGAGGGTGACGACTATTACATGATGAGTGCTTACCGTGTAAATTGTTGCATACAATACCGTTTTGATAGACTATAATCTTACCCGGTAAAGTAAATTAAAGTGCTGACTATTACTGGTATATAGGGTAAGTGTTTGGCTGAACGACCTCTCACTTACCTTATTGGGTAACATTTTCAACTATCAAAAAATAGGATTGTTGGTAAGTATCTTTTACCCGGATAAGAGTCTTTTCCCTCACTAACAAGGGGTCAATGATGAGCGAACAAAATGTCGCAACAAAGTTATGAATATATGCTATAAAGATACAAAATTTGTTATGAATATATTTTTCAGTCCTTGTCATGCTCACCCGATGAAGCAAGTGGCACGAGGTAAACATTTGATAAATGACCCATAACAATAAAGGTCAAGCGGGAACTTTAACTTTTCTTTTAAGCTTATCCGGTCTCGTCCATAGAATTTAGTTGAGTAGACCGAGATGGCCGGCTTGTATACATTATTTAATATGAAACCAATTATCGTCTTTATAGAAGATATCAACGCTTCTAGCATAATAAGGTATATAATATTAATAAGAAATCGGTTACAAATATTGAAAGGAGACGACTGTACCTGCGCTAACCTCTTCTTGGCTCATCAGTGCATCCAACCGGCCCTTATTGAATCAATTTCTTGGTTCAACTAGTAAATAAATGTAAAATTTACAAATTGATAATCGTCTTTGTTTTTTGAAGTCAATTTTTTTTTAGTTAATGCTTTTTATACTAAAATTTTAAAATATCTTTATAATCACAAAAAGTGAAAAGACCTGTTGTTGCATTCAACCAAACAATATATAGTCAAATGATCTTAAATGAGTTTTCAGTTAAGATCATAATCTTAAAAAATAAAAAGTTTATCTTCAAATGAACTGCATTTGACGTTAAACGATCGAAGAATATCCCGTTCCTCTAATTTTTTTTTAAAAATTAAACGGTGATCAACTTGTAAAAATGACATTCAATTAGGGGAAACTATGTTTGTAATTTTCATCTTTTTCCGTTTGAAATTATGATTTCCGTTCTTGTATTTTACAATTCATTGCTTTTTTCATCCATACGATTTACAATCTATTTCTTTTTCGTCCCTATGGTTACAATTTGATGCTAGTTTCATTCCTATGCTTAATTGAAATGAATTATCCCGGGAACAAAAACAACAATAAATTGCAAACTACAAGGACGAAAACCATAACTTCACAAGTATAAGAACAAAAATCGCAATTTTAAACAAACCACAGGGACTAAAACTGTAGTTTACTCCTTTCAAGTTTCAAGAGTAAATTACGTTTTTAGTCCCTATGGTTTGTTAAAAATTTTTATTTTCGTTCTTATGGTTTTGAAATTACGATTTTCATCCCTATGGTTTTTAATTCATTACCTATTTTGTTCTTATGATTTAAACTTTATTGTTTTTTCATCCCTATGGTTTACAATTCATTTTTATTTTAGTCCTTCATACTTAGGACATCTCCAACCCAAACACTAAAAATACCACTAAAAACACTAAAAATGATGGGTTTATTGAACACTAGGAAAAAACAACTCTAACCACACACTAAGGAGTTGTTTGTTTTTTTTAAAAAAACCTCTTAATGACTCTTAACTCTGAATTGTTCAGACCTTTTTTACACATCACATCTTATTAATCATAACTAAAATAAGATTTCAGACTTTAGACCTCTTAAAAAACAAACGACACCTAAAACAACAACACTAAAACATATTTAATATTATCTATACTATATTATAAAAGAGACATAAAAAACTCTTAATTATAACATTTTAAGCACAAAATACAACTAATTAAAGTCAATTACTTAATTTACAATTTCATAATGTTTTGGTACAACTTATAAAAGTTCAATGCTTGAATTCGTGTAACTAACTGCAGATAAACACTTATTTTTATACTCTAAAATATCTAAAAATTTTAACTATTGATATAACTAACCGATAAATATAAATGTTATTATATTTAAAATTATTGATAATATATTTTAATAAAAAATAAAATAGGTAGTTTATCTCATAGTGTTTATCCTATATTTAATATGTTTATTTGCAGTTAGTTATACAAATAAAAACATGGGACTTTAATAAGTTATAATTATGTTTCATTAACTTGTAATTTTGAATTTAAATTAATATATCTATACTATATTATAAAGCATTTAAGGTAATCTCTTAAAAATTAATTTTTATGCATTAGGTACCACTTATTAATGCATATTACTTAAAATCCAAAAGTACAAATTGATTAAACATAAGTACAACTTATAAAAGCTAAATGTTTGAATTCGTGTAACTAACTGCAGATAAGCACTTATTTTTATTTTCTAAAATATCTAAAAATTTTAACTATTGATATAACTAACCGATAAATATAAGAAAATTCGAGATAAATCACCTCATTTTTTTTTTTATTGAAGTATGTTATCTTTTTAATTTTAAATATAAAATATCTTAAATATAGTTATCATTTAAATTAAACATTTTGTGACTCGTAACAAAATACTTTATTATTATTTTTTATAAAAAACCATAATTAAACTAAACTAAAATATATTTTTGTTTTAAATCTAGGTTTCTCAAAATCGTAAAATAAAATAAAAAAAGACTAACAAAAAGTATGAATAATGATCGAGGGTTCGTGTTATATATTTCAGAAATCTGCTGCATTGCGAGGGTACATTTCTAGTAATAATAAAAAAATAACAATATTTAATGTATTAAACTCTTAATCTATATATATAATTGTAAAAGTTGAATAGAATATTATTATTTGATTTTAGAGGCCTAATTTATTGACCTCTAAATATAGATGTCACATTTATTGACCTTCATTTTTTTGTGTTTTAGTGTTGGGTTGAAGATGATCTTAAAAGTAGTGTTTGACCTCTGGGACGAAAATATAAATGAATTACAAACCATAAGAACCAAAACCGAAATTTCAAAATCACCGAGATGAAATCCGCAATTTTTAACAAACCATAGAGACAAAAAACGTAATTTACTCAAGTTTCATTTATTCACCTAAATTTTTAATCCACAAATTTAAATTTCCGTTACATCCCCGCGCTTTACCGTTAATTTCCCCCCTTTTATCTCTCATTCAATACTTTCTCTCTCCTAGGGTTTCTTATTTCACAATCAAATCGAAATCCAAATTCCGAAAATTCTCCATGGATCATCATGAACACGATGAATTACGTTCGTCTTTCGTCAACGACCATAATCCCCCAACCCACAAAACCTAATTTACTGATCCCGAATAAACCGAAAGGATCATGGTGGACTCAAATCTTCGATCCCGGTGGCCAATTCATCGCCCGATGGAACTACATGTTCTTAATCATCTGCCTCAATGCGCTTTTCGTCGATCCGCTCTACTTCCTCGTCCCGGAGATCTCGAGGCGCCGGTCGTGTATGCGTTCCGATTACGGTTTTGCGGCGGTTATCACCGTTTGGCGGTCTTTGATTGATATAATTGCTTTTATACATATTTTCATCAAGTTCCGTACGGCTTATGTGGCCCCGAATTCTAGGGTTTTTGGGAGGGGTGATCTTGTTATGGATCCACGGAAGATTGCGTTTCGGTACTTGAGGGCGGGTTTCGCGGTTGATTTAGCTGCGGCTCTTCCGTTGCCTCAGGTCAATTTATGATTACTTCATATGTTATTCTCTCTCTTTTTTCTTTAGATAATTGTTGGTGGGATTGGTTCGGATTTTATGCCATCTCGTTTAATTAACTGTTAGGAAAACCACAAGGGTTGCGGCGTACTGATCGAGGCCCTGGGGGATGTGGTGGAATATCCTATCTGTCCAGAGTTCAATTCCAGGCGTACACAAGAGTTGTGGCCACTGAGTTTATCAGGGCTGATTTCTTGCATTTACAATTTGTCGGGATTAGTCTGGACAACCTTCCCAAAAAAAAACATTATTGTTATGCTATAATTTTTAGATTGTTGTGATCCCCATGGTATAAACAAATCCCAAACCAAAAGCGTGCATACATTAACTATTACTTAGAAACATACATCAAATGTGCTGATATTAAATCTACCGAATACTATTTTGAACTAATCTTCTGTCCTAAGCGATATGTTAGTCAAAAACACTGTATCAATTAATGGTATTACCTATCAATAGTTACCTTCATTACACGTCGAAAAATAAAAATAAATCAGGCTTTGTGTCTCGTGAGGTTCAAGAGTTTATATAATAAACCATTACATCAAAAATCAAAATGATCCGAGAATTCCAAAACAATGCATGATTTGTAAACATTAGTAATATGCAAACCAACACATTACTTTAATCGAAATCAATAAAAGATGTGCTTAATATATCTCAAAACGTGGTAACAACCATCACACCATGTGGAGGGAGGCCCACAACATAACCGGAATCAGTGAAGAAGCACTACCCAACAATCCACTTATCTGTTAGGGTAATTTCGGCATAATCACCATGTGCATGTTGTGTCCTACAGACACTCAGCCTATTAACCGGGTAATTGGTAACCAACCATGAGTTCGGTTTTTGTTTTTGAGGATGGAAACAACTTCTCTATCCCTTGGGGTAAAGGCAAGATGCTACCTCCATATGTGGGATTTACGGGTCCTTTGGATAAATGAGTTCGGATTTTGTTTATTATACATCAAGAATGTTCTTTTTCGATATTTTGTTAATGTTTGGGGAAGGGTGTCCTAGGCTATGCCTAGACTAATCCCTTGACAAATTATGACAGTAAGACATCAACCCTGATTAAACCTCAGTGGCCACAATTGTTGTGTACACCTGGATTCGAACCTGGACACCACATCCCCCAGGATCTTAACAAGTACGCCACAACCCTTGTGGTTTATTTTGTTAATGTTTGGCGTGTGGTAGGACGTTAAATCTTCATTGAGGCGGTATTCCTTTTTCGTACATACAACGATCATTTGTTTTTTCCTTGCAGATCTTCATCTGGTTCGTCATTCCAGCCGTGCAAAATCCTTCGACTGCTCATGCCAACCATTCCCTTTCTCTAATCATTATCATTCAGTATATTCCGCGATTGTTCATTATTTTTCCTCTGAATCAACGCATCACGAAAACCACGGGTGTAATCGCGCAGACCGCTTGGGCTGGGGCCGCTTACTATCTCATGTTGTATATGCTAGCTAGCCATGTAAGCAACCATCCAACATTTGTCTTGCTTTAATACAGTAGTAGTTTTATACAATTGTGCATTTCTTCTTTGGAACACTAATAAGGATGCTGTTAGAGTCTCATATTGGCTAGACTTGGATCATTTCTCCTCAATATAAGTTGGAACCTCTCTTCTCTCTTTAAGGGTCTTTTCGAGAGTAATCTGATGGGGTTCCACTTATTCTCATATATATATATATAGAGAGAGAGAGGGGGGGGGTTTAAGGAGAAAACCTCAAAAAAATGAAAAACTGAGGAACACAGGTATCTGAACGGTATGCTGTGTGCATACAGGTAATTGAAGTTGTTTTTTGTTTTTTTTGTTTTTATGCACGTGTGCTTATTACAAATTACTAGTATGCACATGTGCATACCGTCCAGATGAACGACTACCAGAATGTTCCCCAGTCTTTCATTTTTTTACGGTTTTCCATGTTATATATACATATATATATATATATATATATATATATATATATATATATATATATATAGGTGAAGGATCGTGGATCTAAACCGTTGATCTCTTTTAATATCAAGCCCTCCTATGAATTGCGGCTTAGAAGGGAATTGATCTGATGCATCTCGGTGCATTTTATCCTAACGTGCGTCCATTTCTTATCCAACGGTTGATAACCACTTCTCACCGTTAACTCAACTTCTCACCGGAACCCAACCCGATATATATATATATATATATATATATATATATATATATATATATATATCAAATAGGGTTGGTTCTTGTGAGAAAAAGAGTTCTGGTGAGAAGGTGAGAACAAAACCTTCATATACCTTTAACTACCTTTATTTACCTATTTTTATCATCATAACCAAAACTTTAACAAATTCATGCATGTGAAAGTGATTAAATATACGTAAAAGTTCGTGAAAGTGACTAAAATTGAAGATCAAGGTAGATGAAGGTAGTTGAAAGTACTAAAGACAGTAGAAGGAAAATCAATTAAAAAGTCAACTCATCCAAAGACACACAAGTGTTCTCACCATTCTCACTATAACTGTTATTCTCACATGATCCTACGTCACATATACCATCGGTTATATATACTTATATATTATCTTGTTTCTTTACGACGCCAGTGCAGGTTATCGGAGCTTCATGGTATCTACTAGCCGTTGAGCGACAATATTCGTGCTGGAAAGAAGAATGTGCGCAGGAGAAGAACCTGAGTAACCCCTGCAATCGTCTGTATTTCGATTGCGACCACGTGCACGAGCCAGGCCGCGATGCGTGGTTAAAACAAACTCAGGTGTTGAAGCATTGTAGCGCTGAAGTTAGCCCGGTCAATTTTACCTTCGGGATGTATGCTCCTGCCTTCACGGAAGGAGTTACGTCCGCAACTTTCTTTGAAAAATACTTCTTTTGCTTTTGGTTCGGCTTGAAAAGCCTAAGGTATGATCGATTTTGATTGATGTAATTGGCACGGGATGTAAAACGTAGTTTTCACTAAGATCATTTAAACACCTCGATAATGTGCAGTTCGTATGGACAGAATTTGGAGACGAGTAATAGTATAGGCGAAACGCTCTTTGGCTGTAGTGTTTGCCTTGGAGGGTTGGTCATATTTTGTCTGCTTATCGGCAATATGCAGGTATGTGAAGTTGTTTTTTGCTATCGGAACTATTAGGGGGCGTTTGGTTTGCAGAATGTATTTGGATGGAATGAAATATGTCAAAAGAATTTGGCTTTGAAGAAATTGGAATGGAATGCTATCAGGTTTGACTACATGTTTGGTTGACATGCGTTAGAATTGAATCTATTAAAAGAATGAAATATGTCTGTTTGGTTCACATAATGTAGCTTTGGAATTGGAATGAAATATTGGTAAATGACCAAAATACATTTTTTTTGATTGGTGGTGGTTGGCGGTGGTCGGCTGTGGTTCAGATTGATGGTGGTGGGCGGTGGTTCAGAACGGTGGTTCAAATCGGTGGTGGTTGATGGTGGTTCAGATTGGTGGTGGTCGGCAGTGGCTCAGATTGGTGGTGGTGGTCGGTGGTTCGAATCGGTGGTGGTCGGTGATGGATCAGATCGGTGGTGGTCGGCGGTGATTCAGATCGATGGTGGTCGACGATGATTCAGATCGGTGGTGGTTCAGAACGGTGGTCGACGATGAATTAGATCGGCGGTGGTCAGCGGTGGTTCAGATCGGTGGTGGTCGGCGGCGGTGGTCTGGGTAAATCATGTAGGAAAGATGGGGATAATTTTGTTTTTTAAGAAAATGGGATGGAATGGAATTGAATTAATTGTGTGGAATTCAATTCCATTCCATAGGTAAACCATACGTCTGAATAAAATTTGGTCAATGTAATTGATTATTCCAATTCCTTCAAATTCCATTGGAATCCTGCACACCAAACGCCCCCTTAGATTCTCATATCTGCTAGACTTGGACCATTTTTCTTCAATATATGATGGAACCCCCTTCTCTCCTCAAGGGCTCTTTTGGAGAGTAATCTAATGGGGTTCCACATATTCTCACGTTCACTATTAGAACCAAAGAACATGATCGATTATGATGGTTTGATTCGGTTTTTTTCAACATTTGTGTGATGAAGACGTACCTCCAATCTACGACAGCGAGACTCGAAGAATGGAGGGTCAAGAGAAGGGATACCGAAGAATGGATGAGGCACAGACAATTGCCTCCGGATTTACAAGATAAAATCCGGAGGTTTGTTCAATACAAATGGCTTGCTACCAGAGGGGTCGACGAAGAAGATATCCTTCGTGCGTTACCCTTGGACCTACGACGCCAAATTCAGAGGCATCTTTGCTTGGCCCTTGTTCGTCGTGTACGTTCTTTATTTCTTTTTCCCTTCTTCGGTACTCCATTACACACAAGGCTATATCTAATGTCGGGTCCTTTGGATAAATGACATTAAATGAATTTTAATTAGGAGCATGACCGTTCATCTGAATAGTTCCATTAAGAGGCAACCTATACATGTTTGATAGTGGCTTAATGATATAGAAAGTGGTTTATTCAGTAAGGGGCTGTATGTTTACCTCTTAATAGTTCCATTAAGAGGCAACATCTGAATCGTTAAGAGATGAATCTTGTTTGGTAAAAAAAAATCTGTCTGCTAATGGTTCTAAAACCCTCTGAATGATTTTGTATCTTGGGCCATCCTTAACCATTCAGCGCCCTAATTTCATTCTTAACAATTACCAAACAAACATATTTCATTTTCGTTTTACACTGTATCATAAGAGTCTCTTAATCATTCTGCACCAAACCATTCAGCAACCGTCAAACAACCCCTGACTTGCCCCGGTTAAAAACAGTTTGTTCCCGTAAAAAAAACTTAGAAATACACTAGAGGGTCATTTTGCAAAACCAGCTTCTGGAGAACGTCGTTGAGCTAAATAGCTCGTCTACTTATGCGGCTGGTTAAAAAAATCCGAATTCACCTACTGTTTCGGATTTCAATTTGTTTTTGGTATATAGATCGAGGTGTAGATCTTTTCGGATGTAGATCGTAGAAGCATGAACTGCGTAATTGATCTTTGAAAAACAATAAAAAGAAACACGGTCTCGATGTTCTATTTTGTAGGTTCCGTTTTTCTCACAAATGGACGACGATCAGCTGTTGGACGTGATCTGTGAACACCTTGTTCCATCGTTGAGCACGAAGGGCCAATACTTGGTTCGCGAAGGGGATCCCGTCAACGAGATGACATTCGTGATAAGAGGTCAACTCGAGAGCTCCACGACCAACGGAGGACGATCGGGGTTCTTTAACTCGATCACTCTTAAGCCTGGCGACTTCTGCGGCGAAGAATTGCTGACGTGGGCCCTGACGCCCGAATCGAACGTTAGTCTCCCGTCCTCGACTCGAACCGTGAAAGTTCTGAACGAAGTGGAAGCGTTTGCACTTCGAGCAGAAGATCTACGATTCGTGGCGAAACAGTTCAAACGACTTCACAGCAAGAAGCTGCAACATGCTTTCAGGTATATATCTATACTATATTACAAAGCATTTGAGTTTTCGTTCTAAAAAGTAAAAACCCTTAGGGGCTGTTTGATTTAAAAAAAAACCTCTTAGGCTCTTAAGTCTGAATCGGTCAGACCTTTTTACATTCAAACTGTTTTTTTTCCTAGTTTTCAGAACCTCTTAACTCTTAAATACATCTGAAATAAGAAATGGTTGACCTAACTTCTTAATACCTCTTATTGCCGCCTCATTTCATATGCTCTCCTTTCTCTCAAGAGGCCTCCGGATGTTACAAAAACAAACAGGATTTTTAGATTTCAGACTTTAGCACCACCTCTTATTAATCAGAAGTGAAATAAGACTTCAGACCTCTTAAAAAACAAACACCACCTTACTTTTTCAAGGGTACAACTCCTTAAACATCATCAAATACAAATGAACAATGCATCCCTTCTGTAAAGAATAAAAATGAAAGGTTAGAAGGGTTTTTGAAACCCATATTACCCTCCCAAATGAAAGGATCAAATTTTACAAACCCACCAAAAAACAGTACTATATTATTTTTAATTAAAGTTGGATTACCTTTTATTTTTAAAACTAAAATCATCCTAATGGAAGGGTAATATTAGGGTTGTAAACGAACCGAACAAACACGAATGGAGACTTGTTCTTGTTCGTTCGTTTAACTTAACCGAACAAACGAACGAACACGAACGGTAAACGAACAAATTTTTTTGTGTTCATGTTCGTTCGTTAAGAAAATATGTTTGTTCGTGTTCGTTTATGTTCGTTCATTAAGAGCTAAACGAACGTAAACGAACGAACATAAATGAACATAAATGAACGAACACAAATGAACAAAAAACAACCACCGTTACCCATCATTTCGTTCGTAAAAAAAATAATAAAATGAAAAACCGGGTAAACTTAAAGTATAAAAAGGAATTCTAAAAGATTAATTTAATTAATGATTTTACATATTAATGTCATATAATATATAAACAAACGTAAACGAACGTAAATGAACGAATTCACGAACGTAAATGAACGAACGAGACAGTTGTTCATGTTCGTTCATTTAACTAAACGAATCAAAAAATGTGTTCACGTTCGTTCATTTATTAAATAAACGAACATAAACGAACTTCCCGCCGAACGGTTCACGAACGGTTCACTGAACGTTTGGTTCGTTTACAGCCCTAGGTAATATGGTCCGGGGAGGTTGATTATTGCACAAGCCGATGGTCTTAACGGAAATAGCTGATCTACTCTTTCAGATAGAAATCAGGTCTACGCAAATCTCACCCTCAGACCATACGGTTTGAGTGGGATTTAAGGGGCCCTTTTGGTTTGGTTTGGTTTAAGGGAGGCTGGGATTTACCAGTAGTTCACGCACCGTTGGCCAATGACCCTTTGGTTGCTTTCAGGTATTACTCGCACCAATGGAGGACTTGGGGGGCGTGTTTCATACAAGCGGCGTGGAGAAGGCATAAGCGGAAGAAACTGGCGGAAGAACTAGCGAGGCAAGAAGGGTTGTACCAATACTACGAGCATGACGATGGTAGTGGCGAAAACGACCAAAACGTCCAGCATTTGGGAGCTACGATATTGGCTTCGAGATTTGCGGCTAATACAAAAAGAGGGATTAGCCAGAAGGAAGGCGTTGTGAGTCCGGCTTCGTCCAGCTTGAAGATGCCGAAGCTGTTCAAGCCGGACGAGCCTGATTTCTCTTGAGGACGAGTTTCGTGTTTGGAAGAAAATCCGTTTTAGCCGTTCATTGACTTGTAACTTCCGTCAAGCGTTTAGGAAAATCTTTTTTACGTAGGTTCGAGAAAGATTCGAGCTTGTATCGCTCGAAAATGTCCATAAAAAACTATGCTTGATTTGATAGCTTGAATAACTAGAAAATATTTATCGGAACGAAGTTGGATTAAGCAAACTCATTTCGAGTTGACCCCGAAGATACTTGAAATGAATTTCTAGACAGTTGAATCAAGTGGTTACATATAATCATATATGTCAATTCAAAACACTTGTCAAACAGTCATTTCTAATTTTGTACTAAAATATACAGAAGATTAAAATAATAATTTTATATCTGTCGACTTTCTAGCGTTAAGAACATTGGTATTGAGACAAAGTGATTGACGTTCTCCAACCCTTACTGCCCAACCTGTGCCAACGGAAAGTTAATGTGTTTCACTTAGGGGTTGTTTGTTTTAAAAAAAAATCTCTTAATGGCTCTTAAGTCTGAATCGTTCAGACCTTTTTACACACCACCTCTTATTTATCATAACTAAAATAAGACTTCAGACCTCTTATAAAACAAACGGCGCCTTATCGAATAAAGTTCTATGGTCAGTCCCAACCAATGTTCTAAAAAACTCGCCGCACAGCCGCCATGGCGCCATGACACCAAGGCTTGTGTGATACGTCACGTTAAGCTCATGGCATGCCATGGCTAATGCACAGTTACCGTAATAAAATATTTGATTTTTTTTACGTTTTTAATGTCTTATTTGCAAGTTTTTAATATATATAACCTAATTTAACTTGCTTATTACTATTGACTAATTGAGTAACACTACAAAACATACGTTTTTATATATAATATTATATATGAATTAGAAATTTGACGCCACAAATCACGCCTTGAAAACGCCATGGCATCGCCGTGACTCCTAAGGCTTGAGGCTTGGCCTCGCCGCCACGCCACACCTCACGCCATTTAGAACCTTGGTCCCAACACCTCCTTTAAAATAATCTCGTAGTTCCTACAGGTGAAGAATGATGATGCATCGGTTCATGGACTTTTCTAACCAACCAAACAATCATTTTTCTTTTTAAATTAAATCATTAAGAGTTTCTTAATCATTCTCAAAATTAGTTTAAGAGATAAATTATGTTTTGTCCATGTGGTTTGTTAAAAATTGTTATTTTCATCTCTGTAATTTGGAAATTTTGATTTTCATCCCTTTCATTTATAATTTATTACTATTTTCATCCTTATGATTTATAATTTATTGTTGTGATTTACAATTCTTTATTTTTTGTAGGAAAGGAAATTGCAATTTTTAAACCATAGGGATGAAAATTGAAATTGTTAACAAACCACATGTACAAAAATTGTAATTTACTCTTGATTTAAAATTAAATTGCTCAATTTTTTTTTTGATTTGTCGTCGGGGAGAAACGAGAGTGTAAACGTCGTCGTATCAGCAAATTACGAGCTCATTTTTCGTCTTCTCATTCTTCTGGAGTTTTCACCGTTGCAATCTTTTGATCTCTTGTGAATCCTCGTAGGTTGATTCTTCATACAGTTTTCTTTGATGTCTTCAAATGCATACATATTACTCTGCAATTCATGATTTAGGGTTAATATATCGGTTTTTTTGTTGAAATTTGATCGTCTTTCTGTTTATTTTCCCCCTAATTACCAACAGGTGTTTGTAAGTGAGGAAAAAATGGCATCAACTGAGCAACAGCAACCAAAATTAGCGACTGAAGAAGCTAAGATTGATCTGTTCGAAGATGATGATGAATTTGAGGAGTTTGATATCAATCGAGGTGATTTATCTTCCCTTAACTTGAACAACAATTTTCCTGTTTACCGTACAATTTGATTGGTCCTTTTTGATTATAAGTTATCCCTAATTGGAACACATCGATGCTAATGATGAAAGCTCTGAAATATTACACTGGTTTAGCTGCCAATTGATTAATTCCAGCATTGAACTAACTGATAACTCTTGCATTTGTATTGCTTGCTTAGGGCTATTTGGTTTGTTTTCAATTCAGTTCTGTATGGATAACGCTGTCTGTGTGGATTAACGTGTCTGTATAGATTGGGAAGAGTTTTTCATAGATGGAGGGCAGGTTTGGAAAAAAACTTCGGTTTCTGCATAAAGCTCCCCTTAGAACCCTTTAGAAGTGAATAAACCACTTTTTTATTTCATTAAGTCACTATCAAACATTCATGTATAGCTGTCCGAATAAGCTAAGTCCCATTAAGCTCATTAAACTGCTAACAAACGGATCCTTAGCAACATTTTTCTATCCAGAAAGTTGTAACGATGTTTCTGATTGCAGTAGTTAAAAACCACCTTTCAGAATTTGTCCTTACCTTGCATTTTAAGATTTAGGGTTTAGGGTTTGCTTGGGTGGCTAGGAGATCTTCTACAACCGACTAGACTAGCATTACTAGTAGTGGCATTCTGTTTATAGCTTCTCCATAAGTAGGAGAACCTTGTTTGTCATGAACATGAAGTTTTTATGGGTATTTGCATCTGAAAGCTACCTTCACCTTGCTTGATATGTTTTTCCTAGTAACTGCGACTGTCGGTTCAATTTGCACACAACTCGACTAATCCCATGGGACCCTAAAGATAACAGCCGGAAAATCTCCAGTGTCAAATCGATTAATCCACCATTCATATATTTCTTAATTTATCAAAAAAACACTACGTATAAATATCAATTAACAACACTATCATAAAATGTTAATAATTATGTATAATTATTAATTGAATGGTAGTTGGATGATAATTGTATGGGTAAAATTGAATGGTAGTTGGATGATAATTGTATGGTCATTGGATTGGATCCGTTCGGTTTTTTGGGATTTTGGATTGCCATCCAAGAATCAACAAATTACAATTCGATATCCAACTATCGTCGGTCGGTTCTAATTGTCGGTTTAAATTGGATTGGATAGTTTTCTCATTTTCTGCACGTCCCTATCTGAAGATAACAGCCTGGAAAATCTCCAGTGGCCCTAAGGAGACTCGAACTGACGACCTATAGGGAGGACCCCAAGGCCTTGACCTTGCTTGATTACCGAACCTCCTTGCAGCAATCCCTCATTTAAGCTTTTCTAATGTCCTTTTCCTTGATTCAACTCCTCTTTGTGTCCTCTCTTGCATAACCCTCTCTAAGTTTTGTCGATTTCTCTACTAATAGACCTCCCCAAAGTTCTTGTATGTTCTATGCAACACTGCAAGAAAATATCTGGAGAGAAAAGGGGATCGATTGATTTCGATGGGTTCATAATTGGATTCAAAAGAAGTCCATGTAACAAAACCAATCAAGTTGAAAAGTAAATACAAGAAAAAACAAACAAGATGAAAAGTAAATACAAGAAAAATCAAAAAACACCATCCAGATTTCAATTAAAACGTGTAACAATGACTCATTTCTAAAACTGTATGTCGTTTTTTATTGTGGACATTTGTTTTTGTACGAAAAGTGTAATTGGGGCATGGAAAAATTGATTGTATATTTTACTTGTTTTAAAGTGTATGGTCTTTTGGGCATTGTTTTGATGTATCTACCTATCTATCATTGCTGGTTTATATTTCTTCATAATGACAAAATTGGCAGCGTGGGATGGTAAAGAAGAAGGAAAAGGAGTTGGTCAACAATGGGAAGATGATTGGGATGATGATGATGTGAATGATGACTTCTCTCTCCAACTCAAGCGAGAACTCGAAAACAATGCCGATAAAAAGTGAGTCAATCTCTACGCTTATCATTTCAATTTAGGTTCATAACGTTATGGTTAAGAGCTTGTGACTTCAAGTTCGATTGAGGAATTGCATCAATTGGTGTGTTAACTACGTTCATTCTTTCTACTTTTACCTTTAATATGTCGTCTCTAGTCATGGGTCTTTCCTTAAGAGCATGGATTACCGGTTCTTTTTTGTTTTCGCTCTGGTGTATGTGTGTGTGCGCCATGAAAACCAGAGAAGGATGGTTAGGTACACAATCGACGAAAACCAACGGAATTCCACCCACAATTTTGTTTCCCCTTCAAGGATTGTTAGATACATCATTGATGGTTTTGGGTTTTTGTTTAGAGTCAAGTTTGGATATGAGCTACTCGTGAGTTTTCGAGTTAAGTTCGAGCCTGGAAAATGACTATCAAGTTCATATCGTGTATATTGATACTCAAGTTTGACTCGTGTCATTTACACCTCTAATTAATGTAAAATAGTGACGGAGGGAAGTGTCAATCATAGGGACCAAAATTGTAATTTAATCTAACTTTAAATCGATGGAGACCACATCCAAAATTATGACAAGCATCATAAAAACAAAAGGCTTCTTCTGAAACAGATTTTCACAACAATGGCCTTTCGTCTCTTTCGTGGGTTTCACTTCACCACCTCCAATGGTACGGAACTACATCATTCCAATTACCAAAATACCCCTTCACCGTCTATAAATATGACCTCCACCGGCGCCACCACTTGCCACCGATCAAATTAACTATTAATGGCGGTTTTTTCTTCATCTCCACATTGTCATGTTTCCTTCATGTCTCAAAGCCACACCATCCCCCTCCTCCACCTCTCCCGCATCCTTTTCCACCGCCGCATCTCCGTCACCATCATCACCACACCTGCCAACTACTCCGCCGTTATAGCTGCCGTCACGAATGATTCCATCTCCGTTATCGATATCCCGTTAGGAGACATCTTCGTTGTCTCTCCCAGGAAAGAAGTTGCTGGAAAACTACCGTCCATGTCGTGATTCATTAAATTCGTGGAAGCCACAGAACAACTTGGGTTCCCCGTTTGGTTTTCTATGGGATCCATGACCATGTGCAACATCATGGTCCAGTTCAAGCCACATGTAGTTGTTAGTTCCGATGACAAGCCGTTTCCGGTTCTGAACTTCCCCCGGTTCAAGTTGACGGTGAACGACTTCGAACCACCGTTTAGCTAGGTGGACCCCAAAGGTCCGGGGATAGATTTTATCATCAAGCAGGAGGTGCCTAATGTCAAGAGTCATGACATGGTGGTTAACAACTTCTACCAACTGGAACCGGAATATGTCGATTAATGAACCATAATTTCGGACCCAAAGGTTGGTGTGTCGGACCTTTCTGCATAGCCAAACCAGCTGCACCAAAATAGATGGTGAAAAAGCCAATATGGGTTTAGTGACTCGACAAAAAGCTTGTCGAGAACAAGCCTATGTTATATGTGTCGTTTGGCACAATGGCGGAGGCGTCACTAGAGCAGTTACGTGAAGTCGCCGTTGGTTTGGAAAAGTCGAATGTAAGCTTCATATGGGTACTGAATTTGAAGCAGTTCGAGTTGATAGGAGGTGCAACGTTTGAAGAGAGGGTGAAGGAGAGAGGGAAAATGGTGTCATGAAAGTTTAGGTGGGTTTCTGAGTCATTGCGGGTGGAACTCGGTACTGGAGAGTATTTGTACAGGTGTGACGATGTTGGCAATGCCGTCGATGACGGAGCAACATCTGATTGCTCGGATGGCGGTAGAGGAGATTGGGATGAGACTGCGATTATGGCCATGATTGCTCGGATGGTGGTAGAGGAGATTGGGATGGACTGCGATTATGGCCATGGGAAAAGGTGGCACATGGGTTAGTTGACGTGGAGGAGGTGGAGAAGAAGGTGGTGGAGTTGATGGAAGGGGCGGGTGGGAGAAGGGTGAACGAGTGGGTGGCGGAAGTGAAAGAGGGTGCATATTGTGCAATGAAGGAAGGAGGATCATCATGACGGACGTTGGAACTCATCGATCGATCATGTTTGTCGGGTTGTGCATCCGTGAGGATGATCCGTGGACGTTACCTTTTAAGATAAATACTAGACTTTAATCTAAAACGGTTTAAACTTACTTAGATAAGAATGCTGAATTAAAAGCTTCAACAAAATCGAATTTTGCCAACAAATTGCAACATTATATTTATGGCCAAGCTTGGTGTAATTAATGGTTTAATTTGGTCAGATAAATGTCCGGTTAAAATCGGTTATAATTCAGGATAAATCAAAATATTTAAAATCCGTTAATATTTGTTGTTTTTATTTTATTATAAAGTTTAATGCAAATTTCGTCGGTTTCTAAAATGAATTTTTACAAATAACGTTCTTTTTATTCATTTTTGCAACGGATTAGGTCCCATGTGTTAATAGTCGTTAAAAGGTCCATTAGGATGAGTTAAGTCTTTTTAGATTTTTCTCTTATTTTTAGTTATAAAATGATTAAAAAAATAAATTATACGTATATTATAATAAAATAAATTAATATAAAAACAAATACAAGATAGGTCCCGAGTTTGATCCTGGGCCCAACTAGCTTTAGATGCAGGTTCCGTGTGGGGCCGGTTAGGGTTGATAGTAATAAACTTTCTACCCAAAATTTAGATGTAGGTTCCGTGTGGGCCGGTTAGGGTTGATAGTAATAAACTTTCTACCCAAAATTTCATGTATATTATGATTTATCTCGTGATCATTTTTTTGGTAAACATGGGTCTTCGGGCTAGCTTTCATGTATCATCTAATCTTCGAGTAACCACGAATGACCTAGAGTAATCGAAGGTGAACCTTCAAGGTCCACAATTCACAAAGGCTTTGGCAGCGTCTAGATTCGACCTCAGAAAAAAAAGATTTCTACTACACCCCTGAGTTTTTAATAGGTGCATCATGATGGAATAAACGAAAGTATGGTAAGTATAGATGTCAGGATATATCCAGACTCTGGGTCTGGTTCTTCGGGGCTGGGTCCGGGACCGATCGGTTCGGATGGGTCCAGTCTATGGGACCCTCTACCCTGCCGGTCGGGTTCAGCCAAAGGCTGGGCCGAGTCGCAGCGGATTAGTGGGATTGTCCGTAATGGAGGTCCGATACCGCTGGAACGCGTGTGTGCGTTAACTTGCCGTTCAAAAAAAAATTGGCAGACATATTTACTAAAAGTCACAAAACATTCATGTATGAATAGATGTAAAGTTGTTGCATGTGATTAAATTATTAAAAAATACAAAAAGTTTCTTCCAACTTGGTATATCATTGTTTGTCACTTTCAATTCTGACCCTTTTTATTTCGTAGTAAGAAAATGGAGAAAAGATAACACATGAATTAATATTTAAAACGAAATTATCGTCCACGGATGATCCAATTATTAAGGTGTCGGTTGCATAGTTCCACAGACATGATCAATCAGTGACTTTAATGTCCGCCATGATGACCCTCCTTCGTTCATTGCACCATGTGCACCCTCTTTCACCTCCGCCACCCTCTCCCTCACCCTTCTCCCACCTTCCCCTTCCATCAACTCCACCACCATCTTCTCCACCTCCTCCGCCCCCACTATCCCACGCGCCATCTTCTCCCTTGGCCACAATCGTAGTCCCATCCCAATCTCCTCCACCACCAACCGAGCATTCAGGTGTTGCTCCGCCATAAACGGCAATGCCAACACCGGCACACCCGCACAAATGGTCTCTAACATCGAATTCCACCCGCAGTGGCTCAAAAACCCTTGTACACTTTCGTGATTCAGGACCTCCACCTGGTCCACCCATTCCGCCACCACCTTCCCTCTTCCCTTCACCCTCTCTTCGAACCCTTCACCTCCTATCAACTCTATCTGTTTCGATTTCAATGTCCACATAAAGCTTACATTCGATTTCTCCAAACCAATGGCGACCTCACTTAACTGCTCCGGCGACACCTCCGCCTGTGTGCCAAACGACACATACAACACCGGTTTGTTCTCGAGAAGCTTTTCGTCGAGCCACTGGGTCCATGTTGGCTTTTCCACCATCTGTTTTGGTGCGGATGGTTTGGCTATACAGAAAGGTCCGACACACCAGGCTTTGGGACCGAAGTTTTGGTCCCAGTAATCGATAAAGTTTGGCTCAAGTTCGTAGAAGTTGTTTACCACCATGCCATGACTCCTGGCATTTGCCTCCTGTTGCTTAACGAGAAAATCATGCGCCGGACCTTTGGGGTCGACCTCGCTCACCGGAGGTTCGAAGTCATTCACCGTCAACTTGAGCCGAGGGAAGTCCGGGACCGGAAACGGCTCGTCGTCGGAACTAACCGTCGCATGTGGCTTGAACTTGGCCATGATGTAGCCAATGGTTATACAAAACATGTTGGTCCCATAGAAAACCAAACGGGGAATCCCAAGCTTATCGGCGGAGTCTTGAGTCCAACTGTAAAACCCATCAGCGATTATGCAACTGACCGGCGGTAGACCGCTAACGACTTCTTCAAACCCGGGCTGGAGTTTTTCGGTGGCTTCCACGAAATTAATGAACGACGACATGGCACATAGTTTGTTCCCAACCTCTACCCTCGGAGGCGCACCGACCATGTCCTCCGGGAGCGGGATATCGACAACGGAGATGGAGTTGTTCTTTACGGCGGTTCTAACGGCGGAGTTGGTGGCGGGGGTGGTGATTATGGTGACGGAGACGCCACCGCGGTCGAAAAGCATGCGAGAGAAGTAGAGGAGGGGGATGGTGTGGCCGTGAGACATGAAGGGAAATATGACAAAATGTGGAGGTGATGATGAAGAAATCGGCATTTTCAGTGCGGTGGCGAGTGGTGTCGCCGATCAAGGTTGTCTTTAATAGAAGATTGAGGGGTAATTTTGTAATTTGAGTTGTGAATATTAAATAATGGAAAAAAGAATATCTTTAATTCACGTGAGAGTTTGGATCTCTGTTACCATGGCAAGCCACGAGTAAGAAGGCTTTGGATGTCACTACTTGTATTCTTTCAAGTTTTTGTATTTTTATAAATAATTATAAAATATAATTAAAAAATTTGTAATATAATATTAGAAATATAATTTTTTTTTTAAATTTTAGACATTTAAATATTTCGATCCGTTCTTTTAACTACAATTTTAAATTTTATAGATATAACTGAACGTTAAAAGTATTTTAGTGTTCTAATAGACTACTTTATAATACTTAAGTTTATAGAAGTAAAACACATATTTGTCCTATTTAAAAATGTTATATAAATTATAGGATGTCTTTGATGTCTTAACAAACTTTTTTGTGACACTTGAAACAAAATGTGTCTTGTTAGCCTTTTTATAGAAAATTTATAAGTGTCATATAAGACACTTTTTCAAATAATGGTTTATAAAAGGCCTAATAAGATTATTTGTTTCAAAAGTGTTCTTAAAAACCTATTAAGATGCCAAAGAAACGTTCTATAGATTTATTACAACACTCTTATATAGAGCATATAAGTGTTTGGTCCTATAAACTTAAGTCCTTTAAAGTAGGCGTAGCCTATCATTCACGACACCCAAAGTTTTTTTTTGTCCTATAAACCATATTTTGTTGTAGTGAATAGGCCAATTTTCTAAAACGGTTATTTATACAATGTGGTTTCTTGTACAATATTACATTTACCACCCTTACACTTACTTATTTAATTTACTTTATATTTCTTATTTTTTTCATTTTACATCATTATCATATTAACACAAATAATCGTATATGAACAAAAATGCAATGAAAAAATACGTTTCTTTTTTTACAAATTATACCATTATAATCGTCTCGTCAATACATTCAAAACGAACTCAATATTGAATATTTTTAGTTTAATCGTACTATTAAATATAATGAATATCTACGAATTAATTTGTTTTATTTCCATACGTTTTATTTTTTTTTCCACCGTTAGCACATTAAAAATACATAATCGTAAAATATATTAAAAATATGTTTCATTCTTATTATAAATTATAGGGAAAAGTCTGAAAAAATCCAACAAACTATCTGATTTTGAATGGTTAAGTCCTTAAACTATTTTTTTGAATGATTAAACCCTTAAACTTTCTAAAACCGGTTAAATACATCCTTGTAACCTGTAAAAATAGGTTAAAATGATAAAAATTTAGGAAAAGTCTATAAAAACCCAACAAACTATCTGATTTTGAATGATTAAGTCCCTGAATTTTTTTTAGCAAATAAATTTCTGAATTTTTTCCTAAATCTTATTACCAAATAAATTCTTGAACATTTTTTGAGGAAATAAATTCCAAACTTTTTTTAAGAAAAAAAATCATGAACTTAATTTTAAACCAATAAATCCAATTTTTTTTTTTTTTGCATGAACATAAAAATATATACAAATCCACTCATCGACAATAAAGCCATGAACAATTAAAGAGATAAAACGTATATCATTTTTATTACTAATTTCGAATAATTCAATTATGTCTAAAATATAAATAGATACATACAAAAATTATATTCATCTTTTCACTAAATATACCAAAAAACCGTCAATCATTTCATAAAATGTACCAAAAAACACATATCTTTTCATGAAATATACCAAAAAACGTTCATCCCTTCACAAATATATAAAAAATGTCTTATATGTTTATCCTTCTAACAGGAATATATTAAAAGTTATCTCATTTGTAATAACAAAGTAATGTTAATTTAAAATAAGAGTCTAATCAACCGTTTGACTTTAATGTATACCATTAACTAAGGTGTCGTTTACCCAAACATTTACCCGGTAAGTGCTTACCGAAAAAATCGACACCCTAACTTATTTTACCGGGTAAGATTGTAGTCTATCAAAAAGCTATCGCGTGCAACAATTTACCCGGTAAGCGCTTACCGAGTAAGAGTTGTCACCTCCACTTACTGGGTAAGACTCTCCATCCTTGTATCGTTCTTATCGGGTATGATTCTCGGCCATTGCGATGTTCATCCGGTAAGGTAAACGAGCCAGTAAGCACCTACTGGATTTTTTTTGTATATTTGTGAACGGTTTGACGTTTTTTTGGTATATTTTGTGAAATGATTGACGTTTTTTTTTGTTATATATTTTGTGAAAAGATGAGAATAATTTTTGTACAATTATACGTATCTATTTATGTTTTAGACTTTTAGGCATAAATTTTGAATGATTCGGAATTAGTAATAAAAATGTATATTTTTTTTCTCTCTTTAATTGGTTCATTTTGCTATATTGTCGGTGAGAGGAATTATATATATTATTTTTGTTCATGCAAAAAAAAAATAGATTTATTTGTTCAAATTTAAGTTCATAATTTTGTTTCTTCAAGAATAGTTTGGGATTTATTTGTTTAAAAAAGTTCAATAATTTATTTTGTAAAAAATTGAGGAAAAAGTGTAGAGATTTATTTGTTAAAAAAATTCAGGGACTTAAATATTCAAAATCAGATAGTTTGTTGGGTTTCTTTAGACTTTTCCCAAATTTTTATTACGTTAACCCGTTTTTACAGGTTACAAGGATGCATTTAACCGGTTTTAGAAAGTTTAAGGGTTTTATCATTCAAAAAAATAGTTTAGGGACTTAATCATTCAAAATCAGATAGTTTGTTGGTTTTTTTTCAGATTTTTCCCTAAATTATATCATTATAATTTTTTTCGTCAATAATTGTAATATAAACTAATTATTGAATATCTTTATGGGTTTATGGTCTCATAAGTTGTGATTATTAGGTCATGGTTATTATTGATGACATGTCTATAAGGAAGTAACACTAATTGTTCGTTATTTACTTACATTCCGTTGCATTGTGCGGATATATGACTAGTCTAAATGAAGAAGTAAAATACAAATAGTTCAAAAAAAAAATTACATTCAACTAAAACAATTTTCAGTTTAGAGATTGAGATGGTAAGGAAGATCGAACCGAGGTCTGTCAACATCAGAAAGATGATTGGAATGTCGACTTCTCTTTGAAGCTTAAATAAGAATCTAGAAAACAATGACGAGAAAAAGTGAGAGAAGTCTTGTATCTAGCTAGCTTTGTTTTCGAACTAGAAATTACTTTGCTTCTGCATTTCGCTTCTCATAGGTATGGAGTTGTTACGACTTTTGAACTTCTACGCTATCATTTCCCTTTTAAGAAGTACAATCGTTCCGATCAAGTGTTTGGACTTCAAATTCATATATCTTTTAAGTCGATGATCTAGAGTGGTACTTGCAACCTAGTAAGATTCTTGTCATAGTTTGGTATCGTGGTTTGTTGATCAATCGATATTAACTTATATTCAATTACATTACAAAACAAATGACTTTTACCCACAAAAATCACTCAGGGAAATAAATAAATGGGGGCCCTGGATAATCTCTCATTGATTTGAGTTTTCCGTCAACAATTTACCACCAGCTTTTGTGATGGTTTTATGACGAATCACCCCTTTAGTGGCGGATTTTCCATTTGCAATTCTTAAAAACCGTTCTCTAAAACCTTCTGAAATATTTTTCGAGTTTTACGTATACAGTTGTCCGTAAATACAAGAACTACTATGTGTAATTTGGGGGTTTAATACGTCATCTCTAGTCATTGGTCATTCCCTAACGTCAAGAAGTACTTTGTAACCTATATTAGGTATGAGATGATTTTAAACGAATTTTAACGGATAAAAATCTGTTGTCCTGAAATTTCATGTTTCATTCATGTCCCACCAATGAAATTAAGACACGTAAGATTTTATATATTTTTAATTTTATTTAAATCAAGTTCATATTCTTTCTCCGATGACGTATATTCATGTGATTGGTGGACATGAATAGAACGTGATAATTTAGGACAGATCAAGGTTTTTATTCAATTTTAACTGCATGGTAGCTATTTGAACATCTTTCCTATTAATTTTCTCTCACTCAAATCGACATCGATTTTCTTTTTACATTTTTAATGTTCTAAACTGACATAAACGAACCCTAGGATTCAATATGTCATCTCTAGACATAAGTTAATATTGAGCCAAAAAAAACCTCTTGATGTCCTTTGGATCAAAAAAATCTTACGGTCTATATTATAAATGATGTTATTATGTATTAACGGGCTAATGTTATAACATCAAAATATCCATATCCCATTTTTTACCCTGTATCTCTAAAACTCGTATTTTCTCTCTCTCACACATGCACGTGCGGTCTCTCTTTCAAACGGACACAACCATGGTGGTAAGCCGTATTGGCCGGTCCAGTGGTCGTCGTACAACATCGCCAATAAAAAGTTCGGCTCTTTCTATGAACACGACATCTTTAACGTAGTAACCAAAGTTTCTAATTTTGTCTCTGCCTAGATCTTTGAAACAGTAAAAGTTAGCTGCCAACTCGACCGTTGTCTAGTAGTCGAAATGTGATTTATTGGTTTTTCTTTATCAAATGTTAATTTCCCTTATATTTGTTGTGTGTAATATATACTGAAAAATAACTAAAAAAAATTTAAAATTGGATTTTGGAAAGATATGGTATTGGTTCTATTTGAATAGTGCAATCAAAACTAACATACAAAAGGTGTTTGTGGTGCGGTTTGGTGACAAACCGTAAACCGCACCGCATATGCGGTTTAAAGATTTTGCAAACCGCACTCTGCGCTGCATATGCCTAAATTTGCTAAAAACCGTGCCGTGAAATGCGGTACGGTGTGGTTTGTACATAATGCATTTCATTAATCCAATAATTATAAAGCTTAACTTTAAAATAAACTCAACAATGATGTTTCCATTTTTCGTAGAATAAAAAGTTACAATACATATGAAATACGTAATTAAAAATAGTGTAACGCAAACTAAAGAGTCCGTTAAACAATCCAAATATATCTCAAAAGTTCATTTGAAAATAAGTTTACTATGATGTCTGACAAAAAAAACAAACGAAAATAACTCAAATAAGGAATCTGTAACGAAAAATTTAAAAGAAAAACTAAAAATTTAATAATAAATCAATAATATATTAAATATTTTCATTTTGATACAGGGTTATATATATAGCCTTAGATTCATTTGACAAATGATAAATATATGAGAAATAGAGAAATAATCCTAGTCATTCATACGGTCAAAATCGGATTTGACTGGTCAAAAGTTGTGGCTTTGACTGGTTAAAAGTTGCGGCTATTTCAAAAATAGGACACTTTCGTAATTTTTACAAAATACACGGGTTGTATTCATATATGAACCTGTATAATTCACATATGAACTATATGTTTATATGTGAATCAGTGTAATTCACATCTAAACTCTTTTAACTAATTCATATATAAACCTTTGTGATTCATTTATGAACTAATTAACTGATTCACATATGAACTAATTAACTGTAAGTTCATATATGAATCAGTTGAACTAATTAACAGATTCATATATGAACTAATTAACTGATTCTCATATGAACTAATTAACTGATTCACATATGAACGTATAGTTCATATGTGAATCATATAGGTTTATATATGAACTCATCTTGTGTATTTTACGAAACTACCCATCTACCTTCTATAAACTATGCAAGGAATTATCCGGTGCTTCGCGATCAAAGCCACAAATGTTGACCAGATGAATGACTAAGATTACTTCTCTATTTCTCATACATTTACTATTTAAAAGAACATGAAAATGGCAAATGACGTGCAAAATCACATGTGATTCTCGCGACCTGAAGTCGCGGAAAAGTCACCTGCGTATCGTGATTTTGCATGACTTTCCTGCTAATGTAAAAATCACATGTGATTTTGTACATGATTTGTCGTTCTCGTGTTTTCTTAAATAGATATCTTTCTTGTTTGAACCAACTCTCTCTCTCTCTCTTAGCCGTCCAGATGAAGGGCTAATAGAGTGTTTTTCAGTTTTTTTTTTTTGAGGTTATCCCTAAACCTCCCTCCCTCTCTCTCTCTCTCTCTCTCTATATATATATATATATATATATATATATAGGGGTTGTTTCATTTGCAACCCGTCGGATTCATGATCGGCGGTTACAATAGATATGGGGCCCAATATTTTTAATTAAAAAAAACAGAAAAATAAAAATAAAATAATCGTCGATCATGAATCCAACGATTAAGATGTGGGTTGCAAGGGTTGCAACCTTTTTCAGGGTTGCAAAATATCATTCCACTATATATATATATATATATATATATATATATATATATATATATATATATATATATAGGGTCCCCTTCTTTTGCTAACCAACCTATTGGTGTTAACCATGCTAACCAATTATTAACCAATCAAATTTGAGTATTCTTTTTGGTAGATGTACACGTCTCATAATGAATAAAAGGGTAAAATTGGTATTTTATATTAATATCCATATTCCTAGTTTCTTTCCTTATTTCTCTCATATTTAATAATGGAATCCTCATTATTTTATTTTCTTATTTTCTCTTATTTATTCATGGTAGTTATTTAATTTTTTTTTGTAATTTTTTTTTGACAATAATTTTTTTTAATTTTGAAGAAAATTCACGATTTTTGTCTATAATTTATTGCATAATGTGTATAAGTGCACATAAACCGTGCACAAGTGCAGAATGCACATAAACTATGCATAAGTGCACAAAGTGCAGAAATGCAGAAGTGCATATTGTGCAGAAGTTCAGAATGTTGATAAGTATATAAAATCAAAAGTGCATACCGTGCAGAGTGTGCATATGTGCAAAACTATGATTGTGCAGAAGTGCACACGGTGCATAATTGCAGAATGTGCACAAGTGCAAATATTAGTTATTACATTTAGAGGCTTATGTGCACTTATGCACATTGTTTCGCTCTGTTCGAACTCTGATAGGTTTAAAAAACAATGGTTTCAAAATCGAACTTTAGATCTGTTCAACCCCAAATCGAACTTCAGATCTGAAACCCCAAAATCGAACTTCGGTAGAGAACGGGGTTTCACCAGGGGGTCGAAGAGAGAGAGAGAGACAGAGGGGGGAGAGAGATCTGAAACCCCAAAATCGAACTTCGGTAGTGAACATGCTTCCATATCTTGCCACCCGTGTGTCGATAAACGGTTATGTGTTCTCGGTTTTGTAAGCGGATATCAGTTGTAGTGTCTCTCCGATCAACTGTAACCCCACGTTTTCCGGCGGCAGACGATTTTCCGGCGACTGACGGTGATGGTTGTTCGGAAGAGAAGGAAGGTGATGGTGGAGAGAGAGAGATCGATGAGAAGAGAGAGAAAGATGTAGCATTCAATTGATTTTACTTTCAATCGATTTTGGGGGTAATCCCTAATTTCTCTCCTTGTTTTTTGGTAACATGTGGTGTTTCCATATATTTAAAATTGTTTTTTTTTTTACTTTTTTATCCTTGTGCTCATATGCAAAAAAAATTTCAAACCGTCTAAATTTTAATAATTAAATTGAAAATTTGATTTATTGTGGACCATAGATGTTAACAATCAACGGATGAGATCGGTTAGCACGGTTAACACCAATGTCGTGGTTAGCAAATGAATGAGTCTCTCTCTCTCTATATATATATAGGGGCAGGTTCAAACGAGAAGCTAAACATTTTGCGAGAAGGCGAGAAGTGTTTAATCACATATGATACACAAGATTAATCATATATGATTAAACAATGTTATATTGGCAATACATAGACGTTTAATCATATATGATTAAACACTTCTCGCCTTCTCGCAAAATGTTTAACTTCTCGAATGATCCTTTCTCTCTTTCTCTCTCTCTATATATATATAAAGAATATTGGTGTGGTTTGAACAACGGTTTAATGATTCAAAATCGCAAACTGCACCATAAAGTATGTTTTTGATGAAATTGCAAACCAGCAAACCGTACAACAAAAATTTTAAACTGCACATTATGATGTGGTATACGTAGTTTATATGATTTTACGATTTAGATGAACACCTTACTATAAACATCATCATGTGTACATGAACTTAAAAAATAAAAGCTGTCAAAGTCAAAACCATGAATTTTGTTTCACCGGCACCGCCAACACCGAGGGTTGCACCCACGCTGTGTTAATTAATGGATGTGCAGGATGGAATATTATTTAATGAAATTTAATCTTATTATTAATTATCAACTATTATATATGATTTTCTTTTTCTGGTTTTCACATGGCTTGTTTTATAATAACCGCAAATATATGAGTATTGTTGTATACAGATCAATCACAAGGAACATTGATTTAAGTACTGATTTCGCTTTAAATGATAAATAGGCTTGTAAATGACAAATCAGAGAGACGATGAACAAACAACGACTCAAACGACAAACTGAAATACAAGCAATAAAATAAGAAAGTGAGTAAAAGAACGGATGTTTCTACGAATGACATAAAATTAACTACAGTAAAACAGAATGATTGAAGTGACAGTGTCGAACGGATTCATTGAGATGAAGATTTATGTCACATAAACAACACCAACCGAAATCGTAAATCTCATTTTCACAACTTGCTTTTGTCAAATATCGATCTAACATAGGAATAAAATTAGGGTCGGTTTGGTTTGCGAGATTTGTTAGAATTTGGAATTGAATTTCATTCCGATCTTATGTTTGGTTTGAAGGAAAGTTTGAATTTGAAATCCCATAACTGACGGATTTATAAATCCTATAGAGATCGTTGTTATTTCAAATCCAGATGACATGGATTTTAGTTGTTCCTATCGCATCTTCACTAATCCCTTTATCACCTCCACATCTTACCAAACAAACAAATTACTTATAAAAAAAAATTAAATTCCATTCTGAATTCTACAAATCAAATACACAAAATTTTGAAATCCTTCTATGAAATCTAAATCATTCAAAAACATTCCGTCAAACCAAACGAGATCTAATATTCGTCCAACATGATAACAAGAAAACGCTAAAGGACAATGTTAGAAATAATATATATATATATTATAGACTCGAGATCGTGTGAGAATAATAGTTATGATGAAAATGGTAATAACACTTTTGAGTCTTTGGATGAGTTGATTTTTTAACTTTACTTCAATTTTCTTCAATTCCCTTTAGTACCTTCATCTACCTTTATTTTCACTTTTAGTCATTTTCACGAACTTTTATATACATTTAATCACTTTTACATGTATGAAATTATTAAACTTTCGATCATGATGATAGAAATAGATAAATAAAGATAGTTAAAGATATATAATGATTTTGTTCTAACCTTTTTATCATAACTCTTAGGAACCCAACCTATATATATATATAGGGAGAGGTTAATTTGAGAAATGGTAAATATATGAGAAATAGAGAAGTAATCTTACCCATTTATCTGGTCAACATTTGCGGCTTTGACCGCGAAGCACCGGATAATTTCTTGTGTGGTCTATAGAAGGTAGAGAGGTAATTTCGTAAAATACACGGGATGAGTTCATATATGAATCTGTATGAATCACAAAGATTCATATATGAATCTGTTAATTAGTTCAACTGATTCATATATGAATCTTTGTGATTCATACAGATTCATATATGAATCACAAAGATTCATATATGAATCTGTTAGTTAGTTCAATTGATTCATATATGAATCACAAAAGATTCATATATGAATCAGTTAAAAGAGTTCAGTTGTGAATTGCACTGGTTCATATATGAACATATAGTTCATATGTGAATTATACATGTTCATATATGAACACAGCTCGTTTGTTTTGTAAAATTTACGAAATTGTCCTTCTATTTTTGGGATAGCCGCAACTTTTGACCGGTCAAAGCCGCAATATTTGACTAGTCAAATCCGATATTGACCATATGAATGACTAGGATTACTTCTCTATTTCTCATATATTTACCATTTCTCAAATGAACCAAACACTATATATATATAGAGAGAGAGAGAGAGAAAAAAAAAGAAGAGCCTAATTAAATCTAATCTATATATTATCTAATTAATTGTATATTTGATCTAGTCATTAAGTGTAGATTCACAAGCATGTGGGAGGGGATAATATCCTTACCCTTTTTAAGTAAATTCAACCCCAAAAGCATGTGGAACAAGGAGACATGCATTAAATTATTATAATAGATAAATTACAAAAGGAGATGGTGCAAAAGATGGGCCAAAAATCCGATAATGGCATCGTTTACCAAATATTTATTAAATATGTATCGACAACAGTTATCATCTTTATTTATTTAATTAGGTAATATTCTCGAGTATCAAAATGGATCATTGGTAAGCTATCATCACCCGTCAAACGCTTAACGGGTAAGAGTCACCACCTGGTAACGTTAGTGACATCCGATAAGCGTTGGGTAAACGACTCGAAAATGTCATTTTTCAACATATTTTTTTGCATTGATTTTAGTTATGTTCTTTCGCTTTCGAGCTTCTCATTGATGTTGTTTTTGAGCACCATCTTTGCGAATACGTACAATTCAAGATAACCCTAAAGAAACCCAATGACGTCCCAAAATGTGCTACAAAGGTGAGGGATTCGATGCGATTACTTTAAATATTACATTTAAATGGAGCTAATATGCAAAACAACTAAATAAACACTAAAAATATATAAAAACAAACAACCCATCAAAAATATATGTAAAATAAACACCTATCAATTAAGGGATGAGTTATATTGCAAACCATACAAACCATTATATTAGAAAATAATTGAGATATCTATGGATAATAATCATGATTTATTAAATACGATTGAGATATATATGGAAGAGAATAAAGTTAATTTATTATGATCATGACATTGGTTAAAGAAACAAAATAAAATTAGATATTCATTAAACTAGATGAACGACTGAGATTAGTTTGTAAGTTTGTACAAATAGATGTGGTTTGCATTTCATCGCTTCTCTATCAATTAATGTCTTAAATTATCAATTAACTTAATTAAATAATTATTAGTAATAGATTCATTAACACCACCGGATTAACTAAATAATTAAAAAAAAAATCTAAAATACAATTAATCTAATCAATTACGTAATTTAAGAAAGCAATTAAAAACTAATAATAATAATAATAATAATAATGAGTAAACTACATTTTTTGTCTTTGTGGTTCGTTTGAAATTACAACTTTCATCCCTGCATACGAAATTAGGTTTTCGTTCTTATGGTTTGCAATTTATTGTCGTTTTTGTTAACGAAACTAACTCCATTAATGGTTTACCGTAAATACAATGAACAAAAACAATAATAAATTGTAAACCACATGAAGAAAAACAACAATCGACTATTATTCCCTTAAGTTGTAGTGGGTTGAGCTCCCTTTCTCAGCCCATTTAAAAATTAATACAAATGGTCCAACAGACGAATGATCGTGTAAGAAGTTGAGTTAACGTGAGAAGTAGATCTGAATCATTAATCACTTATAATCTCAAACCCACACAAGAATTGCGTTTCATAAGTAAATTGATCCGGTGCATCTCACCTTAACGCGCATCCAACGGTTGATAACCACTTATCACTGGAACCCAACCATGGTCCAACAATTATTAATCTGAAGCAACCCAATAAAATTAAATAGAACGAATGTAATACCCGCTATTTTAGGGTTGGGTGAAAAATTGACTTTTACCCAAAGTTCAAGGGGGTAAAATGTAACTTGGGTTATATAAATATAAATCAGATTTTAGATATTTTGGAATTATCACAAATCTGATATTTGTGAAATCAGAGAGAGAGAGAAGAGGAAGCAGGAGAAAGAGGTCATTCGGTTTTTCTCCAAATCAAGGTACGAATCTAGCTTAATGCTTTGATCTGAATGCTTTTAGCCGTGTAGAATCTCGTTGTGAAGGTTTTAAACCGTTCCATTGTGAGATCTGAGTATTTTCTCATTTTGGATCTGGGTTCTGCATTCGATCTGTTCTTGATGTTTTTGATGAACAAGACGATGGTCGTTCGACCGGTTGGTCGATTCGACCGATGTGTCCTTCGACCGAAGTTGGGTTCGACCGGGGTTGGGCTCGACCGGGGTTGGGCTCGACCGGGGTTGGGTTCGACCCGGGGTTGTGTTCGACCGGTGTTGTTTTTCGACCGGACTAGTTTCTGGTAGTTGTTAGGTTCTGTTGTCTTTAAGTTTTGTAGGAGAAAGTTATCTGTGTTTCGACTTACCGACTTATCGGTGTTGTCGTAGGTAGCAATCGTAAGAAGCAGTCTTTAATCAGGAAGAAATCTGAGGTGAGTCCTTTAAGCTAAATCGGTCTGTATAACGAATGCTATGTGATAAATGTATTATTTAAACATGGAAAACCTGGTTTCAAAGTGACTGATTGTCGTTGGGAAATACCTTCTAAAAATCCTATATTTTCAAGAATCAAGATTTATAGAATTGAACCGTTGTTCATATGAATTGCCTGTATATCTGATTTAGTATGAGTATGCTCTGAAATGACATGCTTTGGCTTTGAGTCTTAGTGCAATGGATCCATAGGCACGGTGTCCCTATGTCCCATGTTTTGGGCATTTGGTTCACGTTTTAGCACGGGATAGGCATCGGGTTGCCATGATAAGTAGGCTGTGGGCCTATACGGTCGGACAATGTCTCATGGTGCAGTAAGGTGTAATCCCATTTGGTGCTTGGGTTCCCCCTGTTTTGGGAACTCTCAAGAATAGATCCAGAGGGGTTGACTTGAATGTTTTGAGCAACAGATCTAGAGGGGTTGAGCTAGTTATGTGATTTTGGGTATTACTTATACCATGTTTAATCACTAATGGTTTATTTGATTTCTTGACTTAGCTCATGGCCATACTCACCGCGTGACACCGTTTGGGTTTAGTACTCTCTTTTTATTTGGCTTGTTCTCACTAGGCATGAGCCTAACGCTTGCTCTTGGTTGACATGTTGGCAGGTTATCTTATCGGTGGGGCTCGTCGGGGCTGAGGGAGCGACCTTGGGGTCGTGAGAGATTATTTTGAAGATTTATTTTGGAAGTATAGCGACACCCGTCCCTAATCTAGATAAAATTGTAGATTAATAGGTTGTCGTTTTATGCTTCATTTATTTACCACATTAATGTCTACTCTGTACCCCGCTGGATTATTATGTATTTAGTAATTGTTACACCTTATTCCGCAAGTTAGTCTTTTGCTGAATTCTTTTTCAAAAAATTTTATTTCCGCAAAATCATAAGGGTGTTACAACGAGGCCGGTTACATGCGGCCTATATATTGACATCGACCCCGCACCAACGAAACGGGTAGGATTGCCATTTGAATCACTCTCGACCTGGATTTTCATCCTTGCATGTTTTGAATAACGACAACCATGACATTTTGAAGGCCAAATTGGGTCGATACATGATCGTTTCTCACCATTTTTTTTACATTGGGCCCTTCGTACTAATTAATATTAACATTTGGCATAAGAAACAACTTTTTATTCGAACTAACAAACTCAAATTTTGGAGGTTTCCGCACTTTGTTGCCGACCATTGTTCGACTAAATTTTGTTTGATTAGAAAATTTATTTTAAATTCGTCATTTTTATTATTATTATAAAACTCGTTAGAACACTAAGGGGTTGTTTGGTTGGTTTTCCATTAAGTTCTGTATGGATAAAGTTGTTTCTGTGGATTAATCTGTCTGTATAGATTTAGAAGGTTTTTATTTGAGAGAGTTTTTTCATAGATGGAAGGAACATGTTTTTTAATGGGAGAGATTGGTTTGGAAAAAACTTGGCTTTCTGCATAAAGCTCCCCCTTGAAATCTTACTGAATAAGCCACTTTCTATATCATTAAGCCACTACCAAACAGTCATATATAGCTGACTGAATAAGTTCTGAATCTCATTAAGCTCATTAAGCTGCTAACAAACAGGCCCTAACTTTTCTCTAGCCAATTTCTCCCGTGGTTCTCGACGATTTTTTAAATTTCCAGAGGTATTTCAACTCCTATTAAGAGGTGAATTTAAGCGTACATTTTCTAAAGAGAACAGACGTTTCATCTACCCGCACATTTATACGAGTCCCCCCCCCCCCCCCCCCAACCACGTTTTTACTATTACTATTTCAAACTGTGTTGAATCTTGGCAAAACATATCCACGCACTTTATAACTTTGTGTATAACTTTAAGGGGTGCTCGGGATTATTAAAAAATACAATGAATATCAACCAAAAAATCAAAAAAAAATTCATTGAAATCAACCAAAAAACCTAAAAAATCTCTCGAAATCAACCAAAAAGATTTTGAAATCCCACGAAACAGTGAAATTAAGCTTAAAACATGTTGGACGACTTGTGGACTTTTTATCCACCTTAAAGGTGCATTCACTCGAACAAAATCCTATGTGTCACCACTTGTTAGGGGTAGGGACGAGATTTGTAAAGAAAGGCGAATGATCGTGTGAGAAGTTGAGTTAACGGTGGGAAGTGTGAGAAGTTGATCTGAACCGTTGATCTCTTTTAATCTCAAACCCTCCCATAAATTGCGGCCTAGAAGGAATTAATCTGGTGCATCTCATCCTAATGCGTGTACATTTTTAATCCAACGGTTGATAACCACTTCTCACGTTTCTCGCCGTTAACTTAACTTTTCATCGGAACCGAACGCTTGAAAAATGCAAACTATAGAGTGCATGTGATAATTTCAAAAGTCGTGTAATGAATACAGAGTTTTTTAAACCCGAGGCAAATGTTGCAATTTTTTTTTTTTTTTGCCAAAATTCAAATTTGTTGAATTTTTTTTATTGGGTGTTGCAATTAGAACGTTCATGTGCAAATATGATTATATGAAACTGGTAGAAATAAATTCAATTAACACATAAATGTGTATGCTGTTTGGAATTTTATTTGTAGAAAAGGCAACAATGCTATATAGTTGGAGGATTAGAGCAGAATAAGGTAAAAAAAAATACATGTAAATGGTTAAATTATATGTATTTTTACACTGAAAGTCTGAAATCACATGCGAACATGGAACATTGTCAATGAAAAGGTAAGTGGACGACTTAATTAGCCTGGACCAGTAAGGCCGCGGCTGAAGTCGCGTGATCACATGTGATTTTACACATGATTTTAGTATAAAATCACATATGATTCGGTCGTTCTCATGTTCACTTATTTGATTTCTATTATGAGAATAAGTATTTACAGATAAAAAAATAACCAAAACTGTAATTTTAATAAATAAAAAATCCGTCACAAAATAGTCGAGAAAACTAAAAAACCATGGCAGATTGGAGGATCTATCACTGATCCACCGGAAAATGGATCGGTTTTTCTTAAATTCTGACATATTTACCGGCTGATTACTGAGATCCTCCAAAAAAACATTTTTTATTTTTGGAAATAATTTTTATAGTTAATTAATATTACCGGCAGATTTAAGACGGATTGGATGATCTGTCACTAATCCATCGATAATATTAATTAATTACTTATAAAAAAAATAGAAAAACCAGATTTATTTATCTGCGCGACAGTGACGAATCCTCCAATCCGCAACAAAACCATTTTCATTATTTTTTATTTTTAAATTATTTTAATTACTTAATATTAGTGGCATATTTTAATTCTTTAATTAATTAATTAAAATCTACCACTAATACTAATTAATTAATTTTATTTATATAAGTTTGTGGCAGAATATTTTTAAAAATATTTTTTTTTACAAATCTATCAATTTTTTAAACCAATGATTAATTTGTGGCGGTAGTCAACGAAAAGTTGGTTTTTACTTAATGTTACTGTTAAAGGGGTCACATGTCTCTAAAACCTCACAAGAGGACATCACCCTGCCTCATGTTCTATATATGACAATCTTAGGTCTACGATAACTTATACGAACGTAACAAAAAAAAACACAAAATATTTGAAGCCATTTTAGACTATACAACTTTCAAGAAAAAATATGTATAATGACAAAGCCATTAGACTTGCTTTTGCGGCCACCATTTTGTTCCCAATTTCAGTGTGTATCAAATAAGCATATAGTCAACCATGGTTGCTCCATTTTGTTCTAAACAACTTGTATACATACGTAATAATTATTTGTAATTTTTTTAATTTATACAAAGTAGCTCAAATTACTTGTATTTATATCATATATATATATATATATATAGAGAGAGAGGTGAGTTATTATGCAACATTTTTAATGGTGCAACTCATGCAACCCACCTATCTATCTCTCATTTTATTTTCATATTTTTTAATTAAAAAGGTGAAAACAAAATGAGTGGTAGATAGGTGGGTTGCACCATTAAAAATGGTTGCATTTGAACACCCCTCTCTCTCTATATATATGTGTGTGTGTGTGTGAGAGAGAGAGAGAGAGAGAGAGAGAGAGAACCATAAAAAACAAAATAATTGAAGAACTCATTCAAATCGTTAGATTAAGATGATTCATGACTGTGGTTAAAAAAGTGGTTATAACCACTTTTTTAAAGAAATAAAAATATATCACCTTATTTTTTAAATTTACAATTGACGAAATATAACAAAAATTGATGTGAAACAGACTACATAAAAAACTCGATTATTTTATTATCTTTAATTTGATATCCATTTTGATATATTTTTTCATCCGTTTTTTCAGGGTTCTCCAGTTTTTTTTCCCAAGGTTCTACTTTGATCTTTACCCTATATAGACAAGGATCGTGTGAGATGGTTGTGTTCCGATGAGAAGTTGAAGTTAATGTGAGAAGCGTGAGAAGTGGTTATCAACCGTTGGATGAGAAATGGATGGACATTAGGATATGATGTACAGAGGTGCACCGGGCGCAATTCATGGGAGGGCACGAAACTAAAAGTGATCAACGGCTCAAATCCACTTCTCACGCTTCTCATGTTAACCTCAACTTCTCACACGATCTTTCACCGCGTATGAGAATGACAATTATGACGAGAACGGTAATAATACTTTTGAGTCCTTGGATTAGTTGACTTTTCAATCCAGAGTTTTTTTTATTACTATTTTCAAAAAATCCAACCACCTTCAATTACCTTCAGCCACGTTCATTTATGTTTATCTTCATTTTCAAGTCACTTTCACGAACTTTTACGTATATCTAATCACTTTTACATGCATTAATTTGTTAAAGTTTCGATCATGATGATAAAAATAGGTAAATAAAGGCAGTTGAATGAAGATGAATGTATATGAATGTTTTGTTCTCACATTCTCACCGTAACTCCTATTCCCACTTTTACTATTTTCATGATCAATTTATCTAAGCTTCATATGTTTTCTTCCCTCCCTTTTATAACTTTTCTCTCAATTCTTCCAAAAATGCTCCATGCTTGTTTTGTGTGTTTGTAATTGTCAAGTTATGAAGAAGAATGAAACAATCTTGATAAGATGGCCTACCCATTTATGTATTATTTGAACACATTTGTGTGGGTATTAAATGGATTGGTATGAAGTGTCCAAATTCACATGAGTATGGTCACTATAAATTCACCTAATTCCTATTTAACTTCATTTGTTTTTTTTTATTATATTACATTATTTAACACATAGTTTTGGATACAAATTAGAATACAATGAGTTTTAACATTGAATTTGGATTATCGTGTTCGGACTACGAGCTCTCACAACATGTTTGTTAACAACTTAATAAGTTTAATATGACTCACAACTTATTCTGTCAGCTGTAGTCACTGTTTGGTTGTGGTATAATGATATAGAAAATGACTTATTCAGTAAGCTTCTAGAAAGAGCTTTAGTTTTTTCTTCCAAAACTACCCCTGTAATAAAAAAAAAATGTTTCATCTATTAAAAAATCATCACAATCTATACAAACAGATTAATTCATACAATCAACTTTATTCATAGAAGATTTGAAGTGGGGATTTGGCATTCCATATGTTTTGCTAGCTAGTTACCCTTGCTTTTTTTTTCTTTAAAATTGCAAGAGGTTTTCTAGGGAATACCGTACATGTTTTATTATTATTTTTTTAAATTTTGTACAACTATAATGATAGGTCGACATATGATATTACATGCTTAAATAAGAATATGCTGCACAAGATGTCCTTATTATGTTGTTAATTATATATGATTTATCGATGTTTGTTTTGTTAATCACAAGTGATAATATAACATAATATATATGACTCTGGTTTTTGTATTGCTAATTTGATTAATATATTGTGTGTATTGCATTAAATGGATCATACGTGATATGTAGTTCACATGTGATTTAAAGCATAAACACAATATTGTGAATCCAAAATACCGTAAAAAATAATGAAAAATAATCGTAAAATAAATCACATATGATTCAAACATAAAAACAATATTGTGGAAACAATATCATTGATACAAAAAAATCGTAAAAAAGATTAATGAGAAAACGTTGAAAATCGCATATGATATGTAGTAAATTACATGTGATTCAAAATGTGGAGACGGTATCCTAAATCAAAATGATATCTGAAAAATCAGTAAAAACACCTTGAAAGAACGTGAAAAAGTTATATTGTAATTTAAAAATAAATAAATCCAATTAAGGATGGATGTAATGGGATTTTTAATTAACTAAAATAATTAATTAGATAATTCTTATAATAAAATTTACTTTAATGCATTTTTTAGCAAGTTAATCATAAATTGTAAGATTGAATGAAACTGACTGGCAATGGGTCTGGTTGGGTTGAGTTTGGATAACCATTTACTTAAATAGATTGAAAATCTCAACCCAACCTAACATGTTACCTAAATGGATTGACAACGGGTTGACTTATTTATAATTTTCTCAACTCAACCTGTTAAATAAATGGGTTGAACCTGGGTTGACCCATTAAAATTTTAAACTTTTTAAAAAGTAAAAAAGATTAGACTATTTAATTTTATGACAAATACAAATAAATTGTTGAAAGTTTATAATTTTATGACAAATATAAATACGTCGGTTGGTCGCAGGTCGTATCACGTATGGACATCAACAGTCGACTAGGTTTTTCTGTTTTTGAGAGGAGGCGACACATGTATCATGTATAGACATTTGGAAAGGAAGCGATTAGGGTTTGACTTTATATTCATATTTGAATAGAATAAAATTATATAATATTTTAAATAGATATTATAATTAAATGGTTAAAAATTTCTGCATAACCTCTTAATTTTGGGTTGGGTTCGGATTGAATTGCCCGAGTTGGTTATTTTTTGCCACCTCTAGAATGAAGTAGAACGATGAGATTCATTTTGTTATTTAATTATATTCTCATTTGAATCTAATTTTACATATATCTTCCATTTTTATATCATATTTAAATATATAATTTTATATATCAATTTTTTGTCATAATTAAATTCTGTATTATTTGAACTTTGTCGTTTGCTTTTATTTGGATCTTTACACCTGGCCTATTCCTATACATACAACCTTTCTTTTATCCCCAATCACACATAAATATTGAATGCCAATTCCAACAAGTCTTCTAGAATGTCTCTTTTGTTATAATTTATTCATCGTGAATGTTATATTTGACAAACTAGCTTATAAGCTAACTGATAGCTGATAAACTAGTTTTTTAAAACGCTACTATGAATAACTTTTCAATAAGCTAGTTTATGGTCATCCAAACATATAAAAAAAAACTAGCTTATAAGTTAGAGCATCCACAATGCATTAGTCTTTAAAAGACTTTTTGTTTTTGCCACATCAGCTTTCCACTTACTTTTTTAACAAAAAACCTACTCATACAAATCTTCTCCAATGCAAAAACCTTTTCAAAAGTTTTTTCATCAATTACATTTAATAATCTATCCTCGTCTATTGAAAATGTTGTATAAAGGTCCCTTATTTAATTTGTCGTTTTAAGACCCACGTGATATTTTTTTGAAAACCATAAATCAAATATTTAAAAACATTACATTGAACGATATTTAAAAACATTACATAAAACGATACTTAAAAAAGTAGTTCTAAACCTAAATATTTAAAAACATTACATTAAACGATATTTAAAAAGTTGCTCGATGATAAGTTAATTCACTTGTATCAAAAGTTGCTCGATGACGTCGTTGGACATAGTTGAAAGTATGAAATAGCAAGTTGTATGTTTATAAAAGTGAAAGAAAAAGTTATATGTTTATATGAGAAATATGGGGTTATATATAGAGGATATATGTTTTTAAAAAATATTTTACTTCTATTTAATAAATTAGATTAATTAATAAATATTAAAAAAGGTTTAAATTGAAAATGACATTGATTGTAGGGAGCAATGTGATATTTAGTTGGAAAAGTAGAATTGAAAAGGGTATAAAGTAAAAACTTAAGGGGGTAAAATGTATATTTGAAAACTTTCAATAACCGGTCATTAGAGAATAAGCTTTTCATTAAAAGTTATTTAGGCTATGTTTGGCAAACTAGCTGATAAGCTAGCTTATGACTGATAAGCTAGCTGTTAGCTGATAAGCTAGTTGGTGACTGATAAGCTAGCTGGTAGCTGATAAGCTAGCCGGTGAAAAAGTCACGTTTGGTGAAAACTAGCTTATAAGCATTTAAATTACCAAAAAGGACATTAATTATTTATTTATAATTAAAAGTTAATATATAATTATGAATATTAATGAGGGGCATAATTGGAATAATCACAAAAAGCTTCTCATAAGCTACTCCAAGTAGTTTATCAAAAAGCTAGCTTATAAGCTAACTGATAAGCTAGCTTATGACCATCCAAACATGTACCCAGAAAATAAGCTAGTTTATCAGCTAGCTTATTTTTGCCAAACAATGCCTTAATAAGTCATCTTCTCCGATGGTAAAAACCTTTGTTTAAAGACTTTTTAGTTTTCAATAAGTCATTAATGACTTTTGTATTGGAGATGCTCTTAGCTTATAAGTTTAATTAATTTGTTTATTTTTAATTAAAAACAAGGAAATAACCTTTTGTTTTAAAAGTAAAATTGAATTTATTTTTCACTTACATATTGAGATTTGTAAATGGTGTGAAAGTCATTTGTATTTTATTGATTATATAATTTAATTAATTGAATCTTTTAAAAATCTTTATTAGATTATTAAATTCATTTATTTTTATATAGTAAAGGGTATTTGCCAAAAATGATGAAGAACCACTTTAATGCCCAAATTATTCAAAAGGGGTATTTGTCAATATTTTTGCAAAAGCATGTTAATAATTTTGTTATGTTGATACATAAAGATGATGATCAATAAAAAAAAGTCAATGATATATATGAAAATTTCAATAAAGTAAAAAAAAAACCTAACTAGGGGTGGACCTATGAAGGTTCCAGTCGGGTCCTATACACCAGCTCAACCAATTTTTGCAGGTAGAATTGTTTTTGAGAAATAGAAGGTATTCTTGTTGAACTTTGAGGGACGCTTTGGAATATTAGAAAATACAAGGGATATCAACCAAATAACATAGAAAGTCTAAAAAACTTAGGGGTCGTTTACCAAACGCTTACCCGGGTAAGCGCTTACCAAGTCATTTACCTTATGGATGAAGATGGCAAAAGAATCTTACCCGGTAAGAGCTAAGGTAAGGACCCAGAGTCTTACCCTGGTAAGTGATGGCGAAAAGTCTTACCACGGTTAGCGCTTACCGGGAAAATTGTTGCATACAATACCGTTTTGGTGGACTAAAATCTTACCCGGTAAGTAAGTGATAGTGTTAAATTTTACCCGTAAGCGCTTATCGGGAAAATTGTTGAATACGATACCGTTTTGGTGGACTAAAATCTTACCCGCTAAGTAAGTGATTGTGTTAAATTTTATTGGTAAGCACTTATCCGGGTAAGCGTTTGGTAAACAGCCCCTTAATCAATCCTTCAAAATCAACTTAAAAGTTTAAAAAAACAAATCTCTTTAAATAGTGGAATTAGGCTAAAAATACATTGAACGACTTTTCGGACCTTTAATCCACCTTAAAGGTGCACATGCTTGGCAAAAATCTATCTAGATAGTGAATTACAGCTATAGGGTTATTTAGTGTGTGTTTGTTTACCTCTTAAGTCTTAACAATACCATTAAGAGGTAAAAGTCTGATTTGGTCAGACCTTTTCTTGTTTGGAAGGATTTTTAAAATGCTTTGGATGTTCCAATATCCTTGAATCGCTCCTTGACCTATACACTCGATCCCATACAATTCAGATCCCCATCTTTCCCCACGTTGACATTGTGTCTTCATTTCTCTAAATTCTATCGTTCATCTCTTTTCTCTTCTTTCGCTCGATCGATTGTTGAAAACACCACACCACTATTGGACAACGTGAAATTGAGAGGAAACCCACATTGATTTTTGGTTTTTCTGCTCTGTTTTAATTTTTGGTTTTCTACATCCGTTATAATTGATATTCTAGACATACTTGAACACACCTAAGTTTCGATTTTAGATTTTCTAATGTCTTTTGATATTTGATTTTTTGGTTTCCTACAAAAAGAAAAGTATTGAACTATACAATAACAATAAAAAACCGTTCCCCAAAGATGAATAAAATCCATGAAATCTGAGATTATCTTATGTACGTCAATTTCACATCTCCAAAACAATATTTGTAAGAGATTATGAGGCTCACATTTATTAGATCATAGGTTAGTGTTAATGATAATTCAGAGATAAGGTTTGGTGTGGAGTTCTTAAGTTTTCTTGCCTACTAGTTTGTAATTTAAAAACTTCTAATTTAAACACAAGATTGGGGGTAAAATGGTAATTTACGTCATTCAGATTGTTCATTCAGAACAGTTTTCAAACAATCATTTTCTATCTGACACTTGAATCATACATAGCCTCTTAGTCATTCTGACCGCTTAATCATTCTGCACTAAATGATTCCAAAGTGGCCAAAGAACCCCTTTGACGCTAACTATAAGAATTGCTCCAAAATGGATACTTCATTTTATTTGAAATAACTTAGCATCATAGAGCAGAAGAAAACAAAATACACTCTTCCGTTTGATCACAAAAGCATAATACAATAATAGCAACCGTAACAACTAAAGTCATTTGGATTTAATCGCTCCTAACAAAACTTGGTTTTCCCACCCCTATTTCAACTCTCAACTGTGATAACCTGGTAGCAACGTACCTTACTGCTAATTCAATCTTCCATGCCCGTAAAAAACACATCAAAACAGACTATTATTTTGTATGAGAAAGTGTGGCCCAAAAGAAACTGTAAGTACGCTTCATATCATCAGAAGATCAAGTGGAAGATATCTTTACTAAAGGTCTAGAATTTTCGAGATTTTGAGTGCTTCTTGATAATTTAAACATTGGCCCACCAAAGTTGAGCTTGAGGGAGGATATTAAACCAAGTCAACATAATTCCTTCATCAAAGCATATGCAAAATGAACTCCAACAAAATGCAACAACATTAGTTAACTCTAAAAAGGTCATGAAATTAATCTTTATCCTCACATCATATTAGCATCATTATTTAACACTTTCAATTCAACATGACCCTTTTATTGGGAAGGCTAATGGCACCCTTAACTTTGCTAATGACACCCTTATGATTAATTTTCTCCTCACACACATCAACATCAACATCAACATCTGCTTTTTACATTTCCATGCATGAATTACTTTCTCAATGCATGAATTGACATGATTTTGACATTAATAAGGATACCATTAGCATTGTGCTTTTTAATTCGTAAAAGAATAGAGAAAATATAACATATTAATTTATATTTAAAAGGAAACGTCCATGGATGATCCAATTATTAAGCTGCCAGTTGCACAGTTCCACAGACATGATCAATCAATGACTCCAACGTGTTCCATGATGAGCCTCCTTCCTTCATTGCACCATATGCACCCTCCCTCACTTCTGCCACCCTCTCTCTCACCCTTATCCCACCTTCCCCTTCCATCAACTCCACCGCCATCTTCTCCACCTCTTCCGCCCCCACTATCCCACGCGCCACCTTCTCCCTTGGCCACAATCGTAGTCCCATCCCAATCTCCTCCACCACCAACCGAGCATTCAGGTGTTGCTCCGCCATAAACGGCATTGCCAGCACCGGCACACCCGCACAAATGGTCTCTAACATCGAATTCCACCCGCAGTGGCTCAAAAACCCTTGTACACTTTCGTGATTCAGGACTTCCACCTGATCTACCCATTCCACCACCTTCCCTCTCTCCTTCACCCTCTGTTTGAACCCTTCACCTCCTATCAACTCAACCTGTTTCGATTTCAGTGTCCATATGAAGCTTACGTTCGACTTCTCCAAACCAATGACGACCTCATTTAACTGCTCTAGCGACAACTCTGCCTGTGTGCCAAACGACACATATAACACTGGTTTGTTCTCGAGAAGTTTTTCGTCGAGCCACTGGATCCATGTTGGCTTTTCCACCATCTGTTTGGGTGTGACTGGTTTGGCAATACATAAAGGCCCGACACACCAAGCTTTGGGACCGAAATTTTGGTCCCAGTAATCGATAAACTCTGACTCGAGTTCATAGAAGTTGTTTACCACCATGCCATGACTCCTGGCATTAGCCTCCTGCTGCTTAACGAGAAAATCATGCGCCGGACCTTTGGGGTCGACCTCGCTCACAGGAGGTTCGAAGTCGTTCACCGTCAACTTGAGCCGAGGGAAATCCGGGATCGGAAACGGCTCGTCGTCGGAACTAACCGCTGCGTGCGGCTTGAACTTGTCCATGATGTAGCCGATAGTCATACAAAATATGTTGGTCCCATAGAAAACCAAACGGGGAATCCCGAGCTTATCGGCGGAGTCTTGAGTCCAATTGTAAAACCCGTCGGTGATTATGCAGCTGACTGGCGATAGACCGCGAACGGCTTCTTCAAAACCGGGTCGGAGTTTTTCAGTGGCTTCCACGAAATCAATGAACGACGACATGGCACATAGTTTGTCGCCAACTTCTACCTTCGGAGGCGCACCGACCATATCCTCCGGGAGCGGGATATCGATAACGGAGATGGAGTCGTTCTTTACGGCGGTTCGGATGGCGGAGTAGTTGGCAGGGGTGGTGATTATGGTGACGGAAACGCCGTGGTCAAAGAGGATGCGAGAGAAGTAGAGTAAGGGAATGGTGTGGCCTTGAGACATGAAGGGAAATAAGACAAAATGTGGAGATGAAGAAGAAGTTGTCATTTTGAATGCAATAGCAAGTGGTTTGCTATCGCAAATCTAGGTCATATTTATAGAAGGTATGTGGTATGAGGGTATTTTAATTGTAAAATATTTAAATTATGGATTTGGTCCCCGTATTTTAATGTTTTTGTGACTAGAGTCCCTGTACTACTTTTATTATCAATTTGGTCCCTGTGTTTTAATGTTTTTGTGACTAGAGTCGCTATACTACGTTTATTACGGATTTGGTACTGTAGTATTCTACATGTTATGATCATGGTTGCTCTGACTAATGTCCTTAAAGTAAATCTACTAAATTAGAAAAATCAAGGGTTATATTAGTCTTTTTTACCTTCCTTTTTGTCCTTTCCTCATTAAAAGGGTAAAAAACAATACACACACAAAAAAGCTATATAATAAGTCATTTAGAGCATCTCCAACAGAAATGCTAAAATAGAAAAAAAAGATATTTTAACATTTTTTTTTCTCCAACAGCTATGCTATACCATATGTTATAAGAGAGAAAAGAAGAGAGAGAAGATAAAAATCTTCAAATTTGGAGAAATCTCTAAAACTCCTATTTAAGAGAGAGAAATAATATTAATTTTTTTTCACCAATAAGACACATTGAAGTTGTGTGTTTAGGAGAGAGAAATAATATTTTATTAAATGTATTAAATATTTTAATAATATAATTGATGATAGATATGCTAAAATAGAGTAGCTGATAGAGTTGGATGTAATTTTTTTTAGAGATTTTAACTTTTTGTATTCTATTTTAGAAAAATTATAGCATAGCTGTTGGAGACGCTCTTAGGTTTACCTTTTTAAAGTTCTTTTTTTTTTCTAGGATATAAGACTTAAAACATTATATACAAACCAATAATACATATAAAAACTTTCAGTTTTTAAAATATTTTTATTTTACTTTTTTGTAAACAATAGAAGGAAAGCTTGAAGGTGTTTGGAAATTCACAATAAATTGAATACTACAAGAATCAAATCCATATTAAATTTAGTATAAGGACCTTAACCATAAAAAAATATCAAAACATAGGGACCAAATCTATAATTCACTATTAAATTATGGAAAAAATCCACGAGTCATAAGGCGTTGATAACAATGTCACTACTTTTTGTGTTCTTTCAAGTGTTTGTATTTTTATAGTAAATAATTAATACACAAAATATAAATTAAGTTTTTTTTGAAATAAAAATATAAATTAAGTTATAAACCTATATTAATAATATAATATTTTTTATTTTAAAAATTACAAACATTTAAATACTTTCCATTCATTTCACTTTTAATAAAAAAAAATTATGCATTTCACTAATTGGCAACAAAATACAACAAAAATAGTCCAATTTTTATGTATATGAGACAAAGTTTCCCCCTATAATTTTTGGTTTGTTAAAACTTCATCGTTTTTTTAAGAAGTAAAAGATAGCATTTTAAAAAAAAATACATTCAACTAAAACAATTTTCGATTTTAGAGATCGGGATGGTAAGGAGGATGGAAATCGAGGTCTATCGACATTGGGAGGATGATTAGAATGATGACGATGTGAATGATGACTTCTCTATGCAACTAAAAAAAAAACCTGAAAACAATGTCATGAAAAAGTAAGATCATCTGTAACCAGAGGTTCTTATAAGTAAAAAGTGTAAGTTCATCATCTGTAATCAGAGGTTCTTATAAGTAAAAAGTGTAAGTTCATCATCTGTAATTGATAGTGCTTGGAATACACCTATAGACGTGTGCTAATTAAACCTCAAAGCAAGTATACAATGAGGTCTAATATCGTCTTTCAAGTAATAAAACGGTAAAGTACCGGATATCGTCCCACAGAGATTGGAGTAAAAGTTGATTAAAAAGTAAGAGAAAGAGATGATTTCAGATGACGATCTTGAAGACTTGATTTGGTTTGGTTTGTCACTTGATTAGATTAACAGAATAATAAAGAAAGCACGGGTGTAAGACATTTAGGTGAGATTTAAACACAAATTCCAGCAGACTATGCTACAGACATGCTGCAGCATGAGTTGGCCATAACTAGATCCACCATCTATTTTGAGGGTATTCCTCTCGGACTTCAATATTCACACTACTGTTTAGATTCGACTAAACACATCTCTGTGCAGCCTTCGGCTATTTATAGTGTAGAATAAAGTCCTCAAAATATATGGACGATCAAATCTCTTTGTATCTAAAACCGCTCTCTCGAGCCGATTCCTATATAATTCAAGTTGACGTGTTCGAAGGGGCTTATCTCTAAGTCCTCTACACTTTAACACTAATGACTAGCGATCAACTTGTCGAGAATAAATCAGTTTATAAATAATAAGCAACTCTCTCAAGTCTACTTCTTATATCATTCAAACTGACGTGCTTTTGGTAGCTTATCTCTAAGTCAACCGCACTTTAACACTTTAGCAAGTGATCAGTTCGTCAAGAAGTGTCATTGAACTTTATAAAACTTGAAATGAAATGATGGAACATTGTTATTGCGAAACAATGTCCACCTTTCTTTGGTTTAAAATCTCACCCTTTTATCTCACAGCCGAGCTAAATAAAATTAGCTACTCATATTTAAAGACATAAAGCGATAAATGACGGAAAATAAAGGCATAAATGTAAATGACATAAATTAAATGACGGAATGTAAATTACGTAATATAAATAAAGCGTAATAAAGAAAGTAAAATTACAAGAGATTAAAGGAAGACAAGAAATTAACTTCAAAGGATTAATAAACTCTATGGATAATTTCTCTCTACATGGAACTAAAACTACTTGGAATTTAAAGACTACCTAATACTACCACCAACCACTCCTATTTATACTACCAAAAAGAGGAGAGCAAAATGGTCAAAAGAAACTAATCTTGGAGCCTAAGCTAAAGAAAGTACAATTAAAGTAAAGTAAACAAGTACTAATGGTTAATACCCAAAAGATAATAAGGACAAATGTTTTATCCAAAGTACACCAGCCAAAATTACTCTAGAATGTTCCAAAAAAATCAGATCCATAAATCAAAAAGGTCTTCCCACAAAAAGCTCCTCCTAGCTTATCCATTAAGCTCCCCATACGGCTGCTGTAAGGATGCTGCAGCATGCTGCAGCTTGCTGCACTTATAAATCTGCCCAAAAATACACCAATTAGCTTATCCAAATGCAATAAAACAAGTTCTTCATATCTTTAGCTCGAAGAAACAAGAAAAGAGAAAATAATGAACTAAAATGACTCAAAAGTTGGGATTAGAAGGTAAAATGCTATCCTAAAATAAAGAAAAAAAAAGCATAATGGCACTAAATAATTAGTGACATCAGTAATCAGAGGTTCTTATAAGTAAAAAGTGTAAGTTTTTACAAGAACTCTATTGGAGAGAGTTCTTAAGTTATTCACATCCTTGGAGTTATCTATACAAAAACTTTAGTTCTTACCTTGAACTTTGTGTGACATATTTAAATAGTTTTTTATATTTTTTAATGTAATTATTGATGATGGAAAAAAAATACATGGGACCAACAAAAGAGGTTCTTATGATCATCGCTACAATGTAGAGTTTTATATTGATTCTTAATTTGGTGAGTTGGAAATTAAGTGGGTAGAAGAAGTACAAGAAGTGGGTTCTTAGAGCATCTCCAAGAAGTTTTTATAAGAACCTACTTTTTTGCATTTTTTTTCTTGTTACATCACATCTAACTGATCAAATTAGGGCCTATACAAAAGTCCATAATAATAGCTTTTCTAATAACCTCTTTTATGGCTCACATGTATATTTTTCAACATTAATAAGATATACATTTATAATTTTAAAGTTAAGAAAATATATATAAAACTAACAAAATGTCACTTTATACCAAGTTCAAGGTAAGAACCAAGGTTTTTGTACAAGAACTCAAGGGCGGAGCCAGGATTTTCGATTAGGGTGGTCCTCTTAAACACAATTAGCAAAAAAATAAGTTATGTCAATTTGGTCTTATCAAATGCTAAAAAAAAGTTGCTCAAATTAAAGCATGTCATGAAAATAAGAAACTATGTGCTAGTTTCACCAAAACAAAATACTCTAATTTCAACGGACAAAAAAAATATACACCACCCTCTAAGACACCCTTACCAAACCGTATACAGACATCATAGAAAAATAGATCAACACATGCATCCTATTGACGAAGAAGCGGTGTCAGGTTTAAACTCCTGACCTCACTCATATAGGTTACACCAACACATTTATCGCTGAAAAAAATCAATAGGGAAAGTCTTATAAAACATGATTGTAGATGAATTACAATTTTAAAAAACTATAACATAAAAAAATATTTTAAACAATTAAAGATAGAGGACCAAAAAAAAAACCTAATATGCCAGTGGTTGTTACCAAAAAGAAAAGAGATTTACATTCCATTTTATGATCACATACATAGACCAATAGCAATATAAAAATGCATGGTAGAAGCATAATCTGACAAAACCTTCCCCCAATGCAAAACAAAAAAAAATTACAAATGTGAGGGTGTTCCAGGGATGCCCCTGGGCCAAGACTGGCTCCACCAGTGCAAGAACTCAAAGGATGTAAGGTTCTTATAAGAAACTACATTTTGTGCTTATAAGAATCACTACTAGAAAAATGGGTATTAGCAACGGACTAATTCCATCACTAATTAGCGACGGATAGACCATAAAACCAATCTGTCACTAATTGTGCATCTCCTCTCCCGTATTGTATTTGAATTTGAATTGTATGATTTAAAATTTTGAATTGTATAAATTGGTATTTTGAATTTATTGGGCTGTTTTGGTTTGTTATTTTTAATTTATGGGTAGTTTTGTATAAAATATGCATTAAATGTTGATTTCTCATTTTTTTTAATTTAAAAAAATCAGCAACAGAAAACCGTCGCTAAAAGTGGGTGGGTCCGACGTTAATCTGTTGTTAAAAGCATGTCTTTCGTCACTATTTGTCCGTCGGCTATTTCGTTGCTAATTTGGTCCATTGTTTATCCGTCGCTAAAAAAGGTCCATCGCTAATTCATCGCCGAATTCCGTCGCTGATAGCATCTTCCATGACCCTTTTGCCCCACCACTACAAGAAACTGCACTTTTACCGGCGGGTTTGGGAAGTTCGTCGGTAAAAGTAACTTTTACCGACGACTTAGACGAAAGCCTCACTAAAAGTTTAACTTTTTGCCGAAGGAAAATGCCACCGGCAAAGATGCACTTTTGCCGACGAATTTCGCATAAGCCGCCGGTAAAAGTTACTTACACCGACGGATTTCTCAAACCGCCGGCAAAAGTATCTTTTAAATTTTAAATGACATTTTTATCAACGAATTTCACTAACTCGTCGGCAAAAATTATTTTATTATAAATAATATTATTTTCACTTAAACTTTTGCCGACGGATTTCCCAAACTCGCCAGCAAAAGTTATTTTATTATAAATAATATTAGTTTCACTTAAACTTTTGCTGACGGATTTCCGAAACTCGCCGGCAAAAGTATTTTTATATTATTATAATAAAAAAGTTCACTTACATTTTTGCCGGCGAACTTCAAAATCCGTCGGCAATTGTATTTTAATTTTTTATATTTTTCTATTTGTACTTTTCCTAGCAAGGTTCCCAAACCCTATGGCAAAAATATTTTTAAAATTATAATGATTTTTAAGAACGTTTTTACTGACAAAAATATATTAATTTTGTTAATATTTTATACTTATTATATTGTAAAAGCCAAGATAAAAGTTAATCAATTTAATTTCTTATCAAATAAGAAAATCCAAATTTATTGTTGATTAAAATAGAAACCGCAATTGATGAGATTTTTTTTTCTGAATAAAGATGATGAAAGAGTATTTTGTTATGGCTCAGTAATTATGCTATATTCTTATCAATGAGTTGTATGCTATGAAACAAATTGGCGCAATGTTGGTGGAGAGACAAACACGGACTGAGGCGGCAAAAACACAACCATACAATAATGTATCTCTTGGACAAAGCTATGCAATAATTGGTCTTCAGAGTCAGAACAGGTTAAACAACAATTATTTATGCTATTTTTAAACATGCAATTAATCATGTCTTCATCTTAAATAGGTTATATCTAAAAGAAACAGGGAAAAAATGGCCAAGGCAACATACAGTTCAATTAAAGCCACTGAAACTCACCAAGGCCAATACAGATCATTAAGAGTCATTGTAGCCCATGAAGGCTCACACTAGTTCATTAAGCGTCATTAAGTCAAACATGACCCATCAAAAGTTGATCAAGCTCTAATATAGTTCATAAATAATCACTAAGTCCCACACAACCCATCAAGACACATTAGAGTTCAATAACAGTAGTTAAAGCACATCAACGCTCATTCAAATTCATCAAGAACCACTAAAGCCCATGAACGCCCAATAGTTCATTAAGAGCCACTGTAACCCATCAAAATTCAATACGTTTCATAGAGCTATTGAAACTCATGGAGAATATATTCCATTAAATGTCACGTAAGCCCATGAAGGCATAATCAAGTTCGTTAAGAAACACTCTAACCCATGAATGTCTAATATACTTAATAAAGAGTCATTGAAGCACATGAAGACCCAATGAGGTTAATTTATAGTCATTGAGTCCAATACGACCTATCAAGGCCCATTATAGTTATTTAGTCCAATACGGCCCATCAAAGCCCAATAGAGCTACTTGGTCCAATACAGTTCATAAATAATCACTAAGTCCAACACAATTGATCAAGACACATTAGAGTTCAATAAGAGTCGATAAAGCACATCAACGCCCATTCAAGTTCATCAAGTACCACTAAAGCCCATGAAGGCCCAATAGTTCATTAAGAGCCACTGTAACCCATCAAAATTCAATACGTTTCACAGAGCTATTGAAACCCATGAAGAATACATTCCATTAAATGTCACGTAAGCCCATGAAGGCACAATCAAGTTCGTTAAGAAACACTCTAACCCATGAATGTCTAATATACTTAATAAAGAGTCATTGAAGCACATGAAGACCGAATGAGGTTAATTTATAGTCATTGAGTCCAATACGACCTATCAAGGCCCATTATAGTTATTTAGTCCAATACGGCCCATCAAAGCCCAATAGAGCTACTTGGTCCAATACAGTTCATAAATAATCACTAAGTCCAACACAATCCATCAAGACACATTAGAGTTCAATAAGAGTCGATAAAGCACATCAATGCCCATTCAAGTTCATCAAGAACCACAAAAGCCCATAAAGGCCCAATAGTTCATTAAGAGCCACTCTAACCCATCAAAATTCAATACGTTTCACAGAGCTATTGAAACCCATGAAGAATACATTCCATTAAATGTCACGTAAGCCCATGAAGGCCCAATCAAGTTCGTTAAGAAACACTCTAACCCATGAATGTCCAATATACTTAATAAAGAGTCATTGAAGGACATGAAGACCCAATGAGGTTAATTTATAGTCATTGAGTCCCATACGACCTATCAAGACCCTTTATAGTTATTTAGTCCAATACGACCCATCAAGGCTCATTAGAGTTCATTAAGAACCGCAAAACCCCATCAAGACCCAATCAAATTCATCAAGAACCACTAAAGCCCATATATGAATGTCCAATACAGTTCCTTAATAACCACTAAACCTATATACACACATACATATATACACTAAATACATGCATTATATTTATAAAGGAAGAATCATGCGAGAAATTAAACATTTTGCGAGAAGTGTAATATCATATATGATTACACGACCTCTAAGTGTGTTTAATCATATATGATTAAACGTCTATCTATTGCCAATATAACACATGTTTAATCGATTAAACTTGTATATCATATATGATTAAACACTTATCGCCTTCTCGCAAAATGTTTAGCTTATCGTTTGAACTTACCCCTATATTTATATACTATAATTTGATTAAATAATTAACTACAGTTAAGATAATTTAAAGTTTTTTGAAAATTGAAATAAATTTGTGTTTCAAACTTGATACCGTTAATATAAAAAGGAGAATATAAATTTTTAAACCTTTCAAACAACCATTTTTTGTGTACAAAAGGAATAAAAGAAGTATTTATTGTAAAAATGGAAATAGTTTGTATGCAAAATTGACACCTTTACATACATTCACCCATACATACTTGTATTTACGAATAAAAATCTCATGTCCAAAAATCTCATTTCTCATTTTTGTTCGAACAATAAATTTAAGACACATCAGATTTTATATATTTTTGAATTTATTTCATTCAAGTTCATGTTATCTATCTGATGACGTGTATTCATGTGATTAGTGTACATGAATGGGACACGATAATTTAAGACAAAAGATTTTTATTATTTATTTATTACATACATAGATAGATACATAAATAAATTAAATATTATGGTAATAAATTATATATTATGAAATAAAAAAATTAAAATTTTTATTATTAAAATTATTACCATACAGTGATGAAGATGTATCCCCCATCTATGGCAACAAAAAGTTGGTCCATACTATTATCCTTGGTTAGTCACTCAAATCCTCGGTTAGTAAAATATTCAGATGTCTACATTTTATTAGTAATGATGTTTTGATTAGGGAAGTATTTGTTGGAACTCCTAATCCTTTTCTTGTTGTATTTCCATATCAGATTCACCATTTGAGGTGACCTACCTGCCCATTTTCTGTAGAATTTACTCTATCTTCTCTTGCTCTTTATAGTAAGTTCAACTTAATTAACCATTTACTGTTTTGTTTGATGGTTTCCTATTTTTATCGACATTGATTATGATGGATTTGAAGTTTCCTGATCTGAGTTTTGTGTTTTTTCATGGTTTCCTTTTAATTTATTCAATTATTTGTTGATAGATTGTAAGTTAGTTTAAGGTTTTGTGGGAATGCGCTAGTTAAATGTATGGTACTCATTGTTGTTTAATACGATCATTTTGATGCATTCAAAGTTTCTTGATCTAGGATTTGTGATTCGTTGTTTCGCTTGACATGGGTTAATTTTTGGTTGATTCGATCTTCTTCGTTCAATTGGAGTTTTATTTGTTTGACATGCATTGTTAGTACAATTGTTCCAATTGTAGTTTTTGATATCTGAATTTCTCCGGATTATTGATTTTAATTGCTTGACATTCACATGTTTTGAATCGTGATGTGCTTTCAGTAGTATGGAACTATGGAATCAATTATTAGACAATTATTAGAGTTATTTATATAAATTGTTGATGTCTACATGTATCTGAATTGGGGGCTCTGAATCTTGATGTGTTTTCAGTAGTTGGAACTCAATTCTTTAATGTTAGGGTTGTATGCATGCAATTACAAGTTGTACTTCAAGTTTGGTTTGTTGTACATTGTGTTTGTTGGAAGTTATTTGTTTGAGGCTTTGTATCTTGATATGTTTCAAAGAAGATACCACCATAATTTTGCGTTTGCTCTTTCTTGTATTGGAGACATGTGTCTGAAATATGATTGAAATAACCCATATTCAATTTTTCCTTTTTATCGATCCACCAAAGCTTTAGCTTTAATTTATGAGATTGATTGCAACTTTGTGTGGGCGTCTTTGTTCCTGGGAAGTAGAAGGGTTTAATAACAGGGACAGAGGAGAGGAAGCTATGGGTTGTTATTTATAGCAAAGGAAGAAAATAATAATATTCATTACTCAATTCTTTGTACATTCTAGATTGACATTTGTATCATATTTGGTTCCAATTTGAATAATTTAGGGATCAAATCAAAAAGGATGATGTGAAGGTTTAAACTGTTGTTTTGGATAAACCGAGTGCAGATCTCTTCCCCAGGCAAATGTGTGTTGCTTCAAAGCTTCCATCAAGGTCTGTTTGGAATCCACCCTTTTACTTCAATGTTACATGCTTTTTTGTATCCACCCTCGCAAAACATAACTTTTGCCTATTATTTTGTGTCTACGTTTTCTTCCTTACACAGGCTCAACATGATTTTTGATGCAACAAACATAAGAGATAAGATATGAATGAGATGAAGAAATTGGTTCAATAAATTTAAGACCGTACACCGGAATTAAGTATGCCACAACATTTGTCGTCTACGGTTCAACTTTCACCTTCAGCGTCGGTTATCTTTGATGATGCATCTACTACTCAACCATTTGAGTTAGTCCACGAGAGAGATATCATGGTGAAAATCTTGTCTAGTATATTTTATCTATCTCTATTTTCTTATATATGTCGAAAAGATATTTTCACTAGGTTGACTTTATGTTTTTAAGATATTTATGTAATGTTGTTTTTATTAATTAGCAAATTTATGTTTGAAGTTATTTTTATATTTGTTTATCTATTATTTTTGTTGACAAAAGTCTGTCTAAACGTATCGATAAATGTTCTATTATAAGCTTAGCAACAACTTTTGTTGTGGGGTTTGTATCGGTAAAAAGATTGACCAAAAGAGTCAAACCAAACATTGCTGATTAATTTATGCGTCGTTAAAAGGTTCTATGTCGGTAAAAAATTGACCAAAAAAGTCACTTAACTTTTGTCGACGAACTTTTGCGTCGGTAAAAAGTTATGCAAAAAAATTAAAAAAACTTTTGTGGGCGGATTTTTGGGCCGGTAAATGTTTGAACAAAAAGTCAAAGAAAACTTTTCCCGACAGAAAAAATTACGCCGGCAAAAGCATTTAGTCGTCGGGAAAAAGATTTTATACGATTACTTGAGAGACGTTTTTGCCGACGACTTCAGTTTTTGCCGACGACTATCTTTCGCCGGCAAAAGAATCTTTAGCGACGACCCATGTTGTTAGCCGGTAAAAACCCTTTTAGCGGCCAACTTTTCACGACAACTTTTGCCAACGGGAAAGTCCGACGGCAAAAGGGTTTGAACTTTTGCCTGAGACTTTCGAGCCTTTTGCCGACCACATTTTCCTCCGGCAAAAGTAGCTTTTTTTGTAGTGCACGGACTATCAACTACGGATTAGCGACGGTCTCTTCCATCACTGACAGGCAGAATTTTGTAATTTTGTGAATAATTATGAACCAAAAAATATATTTTTTTAATTATATTAGTTACACTGTCAAGTAAATCCTTTTTTTCTGCTAAGATTGTTTCTCTAAAACCTAAATCTAATATTATATATTATCTAATTATGTATGTGATTTGAGTCATTAAAGTGTAGATACACAAGCATGTGGCAGGATATGCCTTCCCCTCTAGGTAAATTCAACTTCAAAAGCATATGGAACAAGGGGACATGCTTTAAATTCTAATAGATAAATTAAAAAATTATAAAATAATGGTTTAAAAGATAAGATAAAATGTTATTTCTTAACAAAATATTTTACAAGTTTTCTTGTATTATATTAGCAATCTTTAGCCATTTTTCGAGCTTCTCCTCGATCTTGCTTTTTCAAACCGAACATCACCGTTACTAGAAACTGGACTTTTACCTACTGGACTTTTATCGTCGGAAGTCAGTGACGGATTTCTCATGGATTTATGACATAATCCATTAATATTTTATAAAAATTTAATTTTAAATTAATTATAAAAGTCCGTCGGAAATTTTTAAAATTTTCCTACGGATTTCCGATGGAATCCATCAAGATGTTTTAAAAATTAAAATTTAAAACTCCATCAATATGTAATAGTTAGGTGTCGTTTGTTTTTTAAGAGGTCTAAAGTCTGAAGTCTTATTTTAGTTATGATTAATAAGAGATGATGTGTAAAAAGGTCTGAACGGTTCACACTTAAGAGCCATTAAGGTTTTTTAAAAAAAAAACAACCCCTTAGTGTAGTTTCATGGTTTCAATCATTATATTGTATGATGATCATGATTGTAATTCCTTAGCATGTATTATTCCTTTTCAACTCAATATAAAGTTTGACTGCTTAAAGAAAGGTTTTTAACATAAATTTATAGCCATTGATAATACAATGTATTGATGCTTGAAATCCTATTTATCTCTTTTGGAGTTGAATTGTTTGAAAAAGCAATGAAAATTCACAACTTAGGTGTCGTTTGTTTTTTAAGAGGTCTGAAGTCTGAAGTCTTATTTTAGGTCTGATTAATAAGATGTGGCGCTTGTTATCAAAGGTCACCACTTCTAGTTTCAGATGTATTTAAGAGTTAAGAGGGCCTGAAATTTGGAAAAAAAACAAGCGGTCTAAACGATAAAATGTCTGACTGATTCAGACTTAAGAGGTATTAAGAAGTTTTTTGGAAAAAACAAACAGCCCCTTAATTAATGTTATAATTGGTTTTAAATGTATGAGATTTCCTTCTTGATCAGTTCTCAGTTTCGATAAAAATAAACAACCATCTATTGTAGACTTAAAAAATTCTTTGGCTCACATATGTTTCTATTGTTTAGGTTTCATATGTGAGAGAAATGATATATGTTATCATTAATAATCTAATTTTGTCATTTAAACAGTCTATTGTTGCAGATAAAGTGGATGAGAAAGAGGCGTTGCAAGCTGCAAAGAGAAATTAACAAGTTGCAGGTGAGACTGGCTGAAATTGATGTGTGGATCGGAGTTGCTGCACAAGATAAGATACATGTGTAGCTATTACATGACCATTTAGAGGAACTTCAAACGGAAATGTCTAACAAGATTGTAACTCGTAGTGAAATATGCATGATATTGTTCTCCGGTCCCCGAACCCGACCGAAACCCGACTCACCGGAAACCCGCGGTTTCCAGCACCTGATTAAAGGGCTGTTTGTTTACTTCTTAATTGTTCCATTAAGATGCAACCTCTGAATCGCTAAGAGGTGAATCTTGTTTGGCAAAGAAAATGTCTGCCTCTTAATGGTTCCAAAACCCTCTGAATGATTTTGTATGTTGACCTTCCTTTAACCATTAAGAGCCCTGATTTCATTATGAACAATTAAAAAAACAACCGTATTTCATTTTGCACTATATCATAAGAGCCTATTAATCATTCTGACCACTTAATCATTCTACAATAAACCATTCAGCAACTGTCAAACAGCCCCTAAGACTTTTCGAAGGCTGAGGTTAAGACTTTTAACGAGCCGATACACATATACCATACCCCTCCCATCCTAACTAGATCGATACGTTTTTTTTTTGTTACTTTAGTTTTGAACTTTTTTTAGTTTGAATGTGGATATTTTTGTAATTTTGCACTTTTAGTAATTTATAATATTATTTGCTATTTATGTAGAATTCTAATAAATATGAAAATTCAATTTTTTTTTAAATGTACAATATTTCCAACGGATTTCCCGTCAAAAATGAACGCCACGGATTTCCTACAGAATGCAATATCCGATTTTCATAAATAATTTTTTTAACTAATTTTAAAAATCCGTAGGAAATCTATCAGAAATTCTAAGAATTTTCCTACGGATTTCCGACGAAATCCAATATCTGATTTAATGAATAATTTTATAATTAGTTATAAAAATCTGTAGGAAATACGTCAGAAGCCATTATCTAGGCTTTTCCGTTGGAAAATGTTGTCAAAAATACTTAAAATTCCATCAGAAAAAGTCGTCGGTAAAAATTTCCGACCCGAGAATTTCCGACTGACATTTTTTCTTAGGAAATCCATCGAAAAGTTTTTTTCCGATGGATTTCCGACGAAAAATGCCATCGATGAAAGTCTCGTTTTTAGTAGTGCATCTTCGCGGGTTTGACCTATAACTCAAGGAAAAACAAAAGAAACTCTAACACGACCTAAAACTAACATGAATGATGGATGTGATGTAATTACACTAAAAATTACAATTTAATTGAAACTAATATCTAAAACGACTAAAATGAACACTAAATATATGTACAAATAAACATAATGAGGGAGGTTTAAGGGAAAACCTAAAAAAAAATGGAAAACTGAAGAACACTCAGGTAGCCTTCCATCTGGACGGTATGCACTTGTGCATACAAATAATTTATAACATGCACACGTGCATATGGACAAGTGCATAATATGCACATGTGCATAAAAACCAAAAAACTAATTAATTACTTGTATGCACAAGTGCATACTGTCCAGATGGAAGACTACCAAGGTGTTCTTTAATTTTTCGTTTTTTTGAGATTTTCCCCTGAACCTGACCCTAAACATAATATACTCTAATAATAGCATTCCCTCAAATTATAGCGCGTTGGACTCCCTCTTTTCAGCCCACTCAAAAATGGTCCAATATTTATTGATTTAAACCAGCCCAACAATAAATTAAATAGAAGCAGTGCACGGTCAATATATCAACCGTGCACTGATGAAATAGGTGGGATTACCTACCTGAATCTCACCCGTTCCGGATTTCATCTTTATTTAGAACAACAACGATCACGTCAGTTTGGAGGCCAAATGCAGTCGATACATGAGTGTTTCTCACTATTCTTTTTTCACATTAGGTCATAAGTACTAACTAATACTAACATTTGGCATACGAAATAACTTTTTTTTCTAACCAACAAACTCAAATTTTGGAGGTTTCCGCACTTTATTGCCTAATATTTGTACGATTGTTATTGTGGTTCTGAGTTTAATATTGGTTCTCTACAGATAGTTGGATATGTATGTATGTTTATGAAAACTGTGTGTCTGATGCATTTGTATAGAGTTAAAATAGATATGAAAAATTTCGGACCTATGTGATAATATATCTGATATATAATCCGGAAGGGAGTATTTCTTCATGCATTATACATAGATTTCCTTATGATTTAACTAGTTAATTTGAAAAGGAGTTTTCAACATCATAACCGTGTGGTATCTCCTACTTCATATCCCCGGATGTGAAAATAGTCGAATATGTCGATTCTCTACCTGTCAATTGAAAGGCTTCTAGATGACGGCTTCTATATCCGAGAGTGACATCAAGCTCTTTCTTCTATATCATCGCCGTTGAAATTGCCGAAAGGAAAACCCGACAGCCCCTCGATGATGGTTGCTTCTACTTCCATTGATATCAGATCTCAGCGAAATGACTCCTCAACCGCCTCTGGTCTACCTTTTGGAATAGATGTTCGTGATGAAAATAAAATGGGGAAGAAGAAGCAAAACAACAATTAAACGTAAGCGTCTCTTGGGATGAAGGACTTTTCAATTTCTCTTTTAAGGATGGTGTTCATGAAATATTGAGGTGAAGAAGCTTGAGAGGAGAAAATATATAAAGCATTTTCCTGCTCTAAGAAGAGGCTACGTCATTGGACGTGGGTTCTTCTTTAATATATATAGATAGATAGATAGATATAGATTTCTTTTAATTATCTTTAAGATTTAAATTAGATTTAGTAATTATTTAGGGACCAAAAGTGAAGTTTACTCTAAAGAAAATGAAAGGTTAAAACTCATTTAATAAGAAACTTTTTATTTAAAATAAATTCAAAATCATGAGAAATTAGAAAAATGTGAATGAATGTTTTTCATTGTATCACCTAAGCAACTCCACATTTTGTTTATATATATATAGATAGATAGATTTTCGTTCCAAAAAAAATTATATTAAAATTAAGTGCCGATAAATAAACCATTTTTGGAATTAATCATCATCGATCATTCATTTAAAAATTCATAGAAATTTTATTTAACAACAAAGAATTATTTCCTTTTTTTTTTATCTTAATCCCAATTACAACACCAATTACAACACTATTGGAAGCACATCTCCACAAACAAGATTGATCAATGAGTCCAATGTCACCCATGATGACCCTCCTTCCTTCATTGCACAATGTGCACCCTCTTTTACCTCCACCACCCTCTCCTTCACTCTTCTCCCACCTTCACCTTCCATCAACTCCACCACCTTCTCCTCCACCTCCTCCGCCCCCACCAACCCACGCGCCACCTTCTCCCTCGGCCATAACCGCAGTCCCATCCCAATCTCCTCCACCACCATCCGAGCATTCAGGTGTTGCTCCGCCATAAACGGCATTGCCAATACCACCACCCCTGCACAAATGCTCTCCAGCACCGAGTTCCACCCGCAATGACTCAAAAACCCACCGACAATTTCATGATTTAGAACCTCCACCTGGTCCACCCAATCAGTCACCATCTTCCCTCTCCCCTTTATCCTCTCCTCGAATCCGACACCTCCTATCAACTCAAACTGCTTCGATTTCAGTGTCCACATGAAACACACGTTCGACCTCTCCAAACCATCGGCGACCTCGAGTAACTGCTCCATCGATACCTCCGCCTGTGTGCCAAACGACACGAATATCACCGGCTTATTCTCGAGAAGCTTCTCGTCGAGCCACTCGACCCATGTCGGTTTTTCCACCATCTGTTTTGGAACGGCCGGTTTGGCTATACAGAAAGGTCCGACACACCAAGCTTTGGGTTCGAAGTTTTGGTTATAGTAATCGATAAACTCTGGTTCCAGTTCGTAGAAGCTGTTAACCACCATGCCATGACTCTTGACATTACTCGCTTGCTGCTTGGCGACAAAATCCATCATTGGACCTTTTGGGTCGACCTCGCTAAACGGCGGTTCGAAGTCGTTCACCGTCAACTTAAACCGAGGGAAGTCTCGGACAGCAAATGGCTCGTCGTCGGAACTAACAGCCGCATGCGGCTTGAACTTGGCCATGATGTTGCACATGGTCAAGGAAAAGATGTTGGTCCCATAGAAAACCAAACGGGGAATCCCGAGCTTATCAGCAGAGTCTTGAGTCCAACTTAAAAACCCGTCGGAGATTATGCAGCTGACCGGAGGTAGACAGCGAACGATTTCCTCAAACCCGGGTTGGAGTTTTTCAGTGGCGTCCACGAAATTAATGAACGACGACATGGCCGACGGCTTGTCTCCAACTTCTACCCTAGGAGGGACGCCGACGATGTCGTCGGGGAACGGGAGATCGATGACGGAGATGGAGTCATTCTTGACGGTGGCTTTAACGGCGGAGTAGTTGGCGGGGGTGGTGATAATGGTGACGAAGATGCCGCGGTCGGAGAGGACGCGGGAGAAGTAGAGGAGGGGGATGGTGTGTCCTTGAGACATGAACGGAAAGATGACAAAATGAGAATTGGTGATATTGAGTGCGGTGGCAAGTGGTGTCGCCGGTGGAGTAGGTGGTGGTGATGGTGACGGAGATATAGAGGATGATGGAGAAATCGTCAATTCGAGTGTGGTGGCGGGTGGTATCGCCGGTGGAGTAGTTACGGTGGTCGGAGAGGATGCCGGATAAGTAGAGATGGGGGATAAAGGAGAAATCGTCATTTTTAAGTGCGATGGCTGGTGGTGGTGGCGCTGGTGGAGGTCATATTTATAGATGGGTCGAGGGGTCATTTGGTAATTTACTATGATTTATTAAATATGGAAAAATTTAAGTATTCACGTGAAAGCTTATTATTTTGAATTATATTATTATAAAAATCGTATAAAAGTATATAATTAATAGTGAAATTAGGGTTTAAAGTATATAATTAATATGGAAATTAGGTTTAAAGTATATAACTAATAAGGGTCAGTTTCATTTACAAATTATCTAATTCTAACAAACTATAAAAACTAATGTATTACAAAACAATAGAGATATTTATCGTCAATTATCATGATTCCCTAATTATGATATATATATATATATATAGTGGAAGGATATTTTGCAACCCTGAAAAAGGTTGCAACCCTTGCAACCCACATCTTAACCCTCGGATTAATGATCGACGGTTATTTTGTTTTTATGTTTCTTTTTTTAATTGAAAATATTGGACCCACATGTATTGTAACCGTCGATCATTAATCCAACGGTTAAGAAGTGGGTTGCATGAGTTGTAAGATTTTCATGGATTGTAAATTAAACTACCCCTATATATATAGAAGCTCATTCATTTGCTAACCACGACATTTGTGCTAACCGTGCTAATCAATCTCAACTGTAGATTGATAAGATCAATGATCTACAATTAATTGATTTTTTATTAAATTAAAATATTAAAAACGGTTGAAAAAAATACAATGCATGTATGCATAGGGGTATTTTGGCCAAAATACAATTCCTTTTAATTTGTGGAATATGTGTCTAACAAATTAAAAACCCAAATAATTAGGGATTTCATCCCATAAAAAACACCAACTTCCCAATCCCACCGCCATCATCACCTTCACTTGAAAACCCACCTCCACCATTCTTCCCACTACCACTCGTCGCACCTCCGCCGCCGTCACCACGCGCCGTCGGAACTGCTTCAGCGCCTTTCACACCCACCGCCGGCGTCTTTTTCTTTTTTCTTTTCAAACAAATCGTTAATAATGCAACAAAGATGCATAATAACAAAAACCCACCAACGGAAACGACGATTATGAGAATCTTGATTTTCCTGTGATGGTTCGATTTCTTGGCGGCGGCGGCGGTGGGTGGGGTTGGGTTCGTCAGAGAAAAAGAGGGAGATGGAGAAATAATGCATGGGAGATTAAACGCATCGCCGTATAAATCAACGTTACCGGAAAATGAAGTGGAGCTGAATTGAACCAAGATAGGGGTCGCCGAAATTTAGCCGGAAAGTTGGTTAAAACGAGTATCGAACCAAGGGAACTAGGAACTGAGTATCACAATGACTATATTCACTATTAACTGAACGATCCAAAAGATTGAATTTTTTTATGATTAAATAATAACTAAATTAATAAAAATAAACTCTAGAGTAAAAGCGAGAATAAAGTTGGAAACTTTTTCGGGAAGAAAACAGTTGAGGGTTGGAAATCCTATGGTTTTCACTAAAGAACAATGTTCTTGAAAACAATTATCAGTTAAACCCTGTAATGAAAATCTAATCTGTAAAATCACCGTTGTTCTTTCTCAAGCAACAACGGATTTTATTTTGAAAGCACCAGTCTTATCTCTCGATCTTAACACATGAATTCAAAACACATTAAGTTCTAGATTATTATGATACTAAGGTTTAGTTGGTATATCTCTATCCAATTTCTCACCTTAGGCATATAATTCCAGTTCTTGTTAACAATGAATTCTCTTGAATTGAATTTATAACGAACAAATCAAATGAAAGTTGGTCAAACTCACAAAAGCATTAAAACCCAAATCATATGCTTCATTAGTTAAGAAAAACTGATAAAAATCCCAATCACATGTTCATAAGCTTAAACCAAAGTCAAACCAACCCCCAACATCTAAAGATTAGTTCATGTTGGGGGTATTAAACAAGAAAATAATAGAAGAGTTCATAGATCTAAGAAAAATCTCTCGAAGAATCAAAGATTGAAAAACTCCCTTGATTGCGTAATACCCACGAAGATTGGCAAGAATTCGGTGTAGAATCGCGTCTCCAAGATGTTTCCGAGCTTCAATCTTATGTTCTCCTCTTGCAAAAATCGCCCCAAGTGTGCCTCCTTCCTTCCTCCCGTCGCCAATTTCAGATTAGAATGAATTTCCCCTCAAAACCCTAAGAGATAGAGCTTAAAAATGAATTCAGCATGTTGTCGCTACTTTCACCGAGACTTAACTCTCGGTGAAAGTCTCAGTGAACTTTGATTCTCAAAAGACATGTAAAGTCTCGGTCAAAGTCTCGGCAGACACTTTTCTCCAAAATCAGATTTTGATGCTAGTTACACCGAGACTTAACTATCGGCAAAAGTCTCGGTGAACACTTTTTCTCCAAAATTTCACTTTGATGCCTTTTCCGAGCCTTGACCCAAGATTTGACTTGCACGAGCTTTGCCTTGCCATTAAACTCATCGGGTGTGCCATTCTCGTCTATAATTAGCTTCTTTTGGACTCATTTTCTCAATTTACTCCCGAAAGATAGATACCTGAAAAACTCGCGAATAAATGTGAAAAGACGTTTCGTTTGATTGGAGAAACAAACATAATTACTCGAAAAGTGGCTCTAAAATAACGCCGAAATTGGCGTTATCAACACTTGCATACAGTGCATATATGCATATGTTTGCTGAAATATTATATGCATATATGCACACTGATATCTAATATGAATATGTGCACATTGAGCATATGCATATATGCACACTGTTATCTAATATGCATATGTGCACATTGAGTATTGTGAATATGTACATGTTATATATGTGCATATCAACTGATCTATTTTGCATTGATTGAGATACACACTGATATCTAGACATGCATATATGCACACTCGAAACATGGAAATACATTAAATATTAAATATTATATTTAATATTTAGATAACTACCATATTAATAACTCTTTGAAATATGGAAATACATTAAATATTATATTTAATATTTAGATAACTACCATATTAATAACTCCTTGAAATATGAAAATACATTAAATAGACGTGAATTATGAAATGCCCATATTACCTTTTGAGGACATAAACTCTAAGATGATTCTGATTGGTTGAAAAAAGTATCAATGCCGTGGTTAATAAATGAAGAGGACTATATATATATATATGAAAAATAATAATGTACATTCATGCTTTAGATTAGAAAACAAAATAAAATCAAATATTTATTAGACTAGATTAATGGTTATTATTAGTTTGTATAATTCGTTAGAATTAGATCGTTTGTAAATAAAACGTCTCCTAATTAATTATATAATATTTTAATAAAATGATTGATTAAGTTGTAAATACTTCAATATTTTCATTTCGTTTAGTTTTAGCTAAAAAATTAATTTTAAGTTTTTGGCTGGAAATGCAATTAATATTAATATTAATTTAATACCTAGCAAATTTCAAACTTATTATAAGAAATTAATTTCAAACAATTTTTCAGTTGGAAATTAAAAAATTAAGAATAACTTGGAGTTTGTCGTAAATTATTTTATTAAAAAAATTAATACATTTATATTCTGAATTTTGAAGGTTTTTTTTAAGATGACGTTATTGAAATGAAATCTCAATAAATCAGTTTAAAAAGTTGATAAAAAAAATAACGAAATTGATATCTTTTTTCTAGAGGCGTTGCAAAAAATGATTGTTTATTTAATTCAAAATTGATATAATTACCAAAATTGACTACCTAAAACAACATGTGAAAAAAGTCATTTAAATCATGAGATTTAATTTATTAAATTAAAAAAATTACTCGAAATCACATTGTTAAAACGATAGGAGTTTGGCTCAAACGTTACTCGAATCAACATATAACGTTTATATGATTTTTTTCCTTCGCTATTTTTAGATCCGCTTTTGAAATAAAACTTTTCCTCCCTTAATTTCGTTAAATATCACATATGATATCGACAATTAATCCATTATCCATTACTTTTTCACTTATTTCTCACAGTTTTTTTGATCAATATTTTAAAATCATATGTGATTTATTACATATAACATATAATATAACTTTTGATTCACATTTTAAATGAAGTATGTGCATCAAGTGTTTCATAGACAAAAAGGTTAAAAAAAAAAGAAGGGACAAAATGGTGGTGCATGAAAGAGCTTTTGGTGGTGGCTTTTGATGAAAATCTCTCCAAAAAAATGTGATTATTTTTTCCTTAAATGTCATTTAACCTTTTAGTAAAATGATGTTGATTTTTCTAATTCAATTAATAATAAAATGATAAATTAAATAAAACTAATAACGACAACTTTACATGATTAGTGTGACATAAAGGAGACACGAAGTTTGGGACATATGATTTTAATCCATTTTGAGGTTTGAGGCACCAGCGTTCATGCAATGTCATGAAAAGCCACTACCATAAGTTGTTTCATCACTATGGCATCAGAACCTCATGCGATTTCATCAGAATTTTCGCATGACCAGCACCATGAAGCCATGGCTAACCATACACACGTTAATTCAGTTACACTCGTACCTGACCAACCACACAGGCATACAACACGATGTCGATCACATGGATCTAATGCCGACCTTGGATTACCTCTTTACACTCTGGCCATCTCACTCAAATCTTATTATACATGTTGCCATCGAAATTGTCATCATCTTTCGACTGGCTCCACCTAACGTGGCACCACATAATCACGTTGAAAAGCTCCAACGTAACACATTCAATTCGATCCAAAATAAGAATTTCACATGTACTATACATATGATATTGGTGACAGACTCTTGTGTTTTATCATGCATATTATCATATGTATTACTGTTAACAAATTTCAAGTATCATGTATCTTTATCACATGTGATATTGTTAATAATTTCTTTTGTTTTACCTCTATATTGAATCACACGTATTTTATCATATATCTTATTACATATAATATTGTATAATATCATATATCTTTATCCACACAAAAGATTGAAACACTTAATTATTAAAACTAGAAAATAAATTATATCTTTATTTTTTAATCCAAAGTATAATAAAATATCAAATTAAATAAATTATACAAAAAAAACCCCCGATAATTTGTGATCTTTAATTTGATACAAAGACATCTTCAAATTAGAAAGATATGTTCAATGTCATTTGTAATTTCTATGAAATTTCATTAATTTTTCATTATTTGTTTCCAATAAAATTTTGCATCTCATTACATCATTATTGTAAAAAGAAATTGAATAAACCCATTTAAATCTTTAAATTGAGATGAGCCAATAAATATTGTTAGAAAGGTGTTTAAAACCACCTTTTCAGAAAATAAAAATACATCCCTTAACTTTTTATATCGAAGATTGGCAAAATATTAAATATATACATATACAAAAAATATTTTTATAGCCATACTTATTACTACAACTATATATTAATTTCATAATTTATATAAACGTTACAATATATCAAATTAAATATGGAAATAATAATGCAAATAAAAAAAATCATAAAATGCCAGACATTATATTATGTTTCAACATACTTTTAATCAACTTATTATTATTCACAAGAAAATATGATTTTATGTTCAAGTTCATATACTCAAATACCACTAAATCCAATCTCTCAATCATATTTTCTTAACAAATCATATCAATGTTTAACACACTTTGTGAAAAACCCGTATTTGATCCTTGTGAAAACCTACATCCGTCATTCGAAAGTGGGAAAAATATTCTAGTAATCTGGTTTATATAAGAGATACAGTCTATTTTCACTCTATAAATTAAAAAGACCAAAATAACGATAATAACCAAAAATGGAATAATGATAGTGATTTAAAACAAAATTTTGTGTTCAATTATCAAAAAAAAGTTGGATGCATACAATTAAGAGTCCATCAACTTGACATTTTTGACCTAGATTTGATCCCAAAATAGTCCAAAGTCTTTGAAGCACGGGGACCAATTGTAGGGTATTGTGTATTTGAAATGTTATAAAAACAAGATTTGATGTTTGAATTCAAGTTATCAACTTCTCTTATGGGCCATGTTAATTTTTAGATATCAAATCACCGATTTGGTCCCTATGGTATGTGTATTATTATGAAATTGGTCCTTAAACTTCAATTATTACGTGGAACACCTATTCATATGCACTTTTTCATGGATTTAGTTCCTGGACTGAAAGGTCGTCTATTTGCTCAATTAAACTTGGGGGTAAAATGGTCTTTTGCCATTTTTTTTCCTATTTTAATACTAAATTTTGGGGTTTTTAATACTTTTTGTCTTTTCTGTATTTATTCTTTTAATATTATACTATATTTAAAATTCAATTATATATATATAGATAGATACACACACACTCAAACAATCTAATGACCTTTACCCTATACTCCAGCGACCCTCACCCTAACCACCTCTAACGACCCCACCTGTAACCCATACTTCGGTTAACCCAAACCCGCACACACTTCTTCTTTCCCGACAACACACCTTGGGAGAGTGTCTTCGTAACACACGCACCACATGCAAACGAACTCTTACTGTCCCTAACTATACTCCCTTCCTTTTTTTTCATCGATGTGAGTACCTCTCCCCTCCCTGGCATTCTTTTCCCATTCATGATCACCTCTCAGAACACACACACACACATTGGCTTTGTTTTTCTTTATGTGTTTTGTTTGACAAAGAAGCATGGGGTTCACTAGAGCAGACAAAAAAATCTGAATACCACATGAATCAAATCCATAAATACTCTAATTTTTATTTGAGGAAAATTTGTTTGATTTTAATATATATTATGATGGGACTCGACTCTCATACATTTAATAGACAGAAGTGGTCATTCTAACTTTTCTAGAAGTTTCAAATAATCGACCTAAGGATATAAATGTTAAAAATTGTAATAACCGGGTTAGAGTTGGTATTTTTTTTAAGTTGGGTGTGAGTTGGTCAATACTCAAAGATAAAAGGGGGTAAGATGTAATATTGGAATAAAAAGAGATTTTAACCCTAACAACTTCATTTTGGTACTACTTGGCGGCTGAGAAGAGGAATAGAGGTTAGGGCGTTGTTGGCGATCGAAGCGAGAGAGGAGGCCACTCGACCTGGATTTCAAGCTTTATTGATTTCTTCCTTAGGTAATCTTCTCCTAACCATTCTTTCTTCATTGATAGATATTTTAGTACCATTTAGTTTTGGGATTGGGTTGTTTTGAAGAATCCGATGGAAAGTTATTTTGGGGTTTGTTTTATTTTTGTTAATCTGGGTAATAAGGATCGATGGGTATTATTGTTGAAAGCGGATTTGCAATCATAAAAGAGTATTGGGTTGAGTTGCTTGTCATTCTGAGAATAATCTGAGATTGATGGTATCTGTGTTTTGGGTCTTGGGGGTTTTTCGTTCGAAATATGGGTATCTGTCGATACCGGGCCCGAGTGACTCCGGTAACAGGATTGTCTTAACCCCGATCGAAGGAGAGGTTAGACCCCGGTCGAAAAGGGGGGAGACCCCGGTCAGTCGGTGCAGAGGGGGGAGACCCTGGTCGGTAAAGGGGGAGACCCCGGTCGTGTTCTGCATCCGGGCGACCACCTTGGTCCGGTCCCCGGATTGTGGTTGTGTGGGCCGAAGCCCAGTTGTAGTTGGGGAAATTTCCATAATTGGAACTCCTTATGTGGACTGGCCCGTTTTTATTCCAAATGCTAAAACTCCGGATTATTGCCTAGAGTGGATCAGTTCTTTTAGTCTTATCGAGTGATCTCCTCTAGGTTAACCTTTGAGATTTTGGGGTGTTAAGGTTATTTCCGTTTTAAATTAGAAGGCGTAGAGAGTTCTCCGACCAATATCTCTTTTTATAGGTTTCAGATCGAACCATAAAAGTAGAAGCAGGATCTAAGCTAAGGACGTCAAGTGAGTTTTTCTGAACTAAACCTTTTGTTAACGAAAGCATGTGAAGTTTAATTTTTAAACTTTGATTTATTTGCGATGACATGTTTATTATGAAATTATTTAAGTGTGTTATAAATCGTTGACGTTTTAAATGTATGCGTACATTATTTGTGGAGATTGTGACCTAAGTCGGGGAGTGTGGTCCGCCTACTCGTACCGGGGAGTGTGGCCCGTTTATGCCATTGGGGGTGTGTCTCAAAATTAAGGCAATGCGAGTTAGACACACCGTCTTCGACGATAGTGTGGTCAGTAGCATGATTTGTCCTTATGTGTTTATAAATCTGTTGATTAAATTTTCTGGAAAGTTATATTGTTGTTTATCTGTTAGAGGGGACTCACTAGACCTCCGGTCTAACTCTCGCTCTTTCACATTCTAAAAAACCTTTTCAGGCAGGCGTGATTTAGGAAGGATGGATAAGGGTAAAGAGAAGATGTAGCGGGAATGGATAGAAGACCGTTATCTTAGTTTTCTTTTCCTTTAATATCTCAGTTGTGTATAGGTTGTCGTTGCAAACCTTGGTATCAAATTGTACGATTGGAGCCGTTTTGACATGATTTATTGTTAAGATTTAATTGTTATCTTTCTGTTTCTGGTTGGGTTGTTTTAAAAAATATCATTCAACTTTGTAATCAATATCATTTGTATCAAGTACTATCAAAATTTTGTCGGAAATTGTTAAAAAAACCAGTATATCATTCGATACAATTTTACATTTAAATTTTATCTCTACATTCTAAAACAGTTATTTTTATAAAGTGGTTTCTTGTACAATATTACATTTACCACCCTTACACTTATTTAATTTACTTTGTATTCCTTGTTTTTTCATTTTTCATTTTACACCATTATTATATTAACACAAATAATCGTATATGAACAAAAATGCAATGAAAAAATACGTTTCTTTTTTTACAAATTATACCATTATAAACGTCTCGTCAATACCTTCAAAACGAGCCCAATGTTGAATATTTTTTAATTTAACCGTACTATTAAATATCATGAATATCTACGAATTAATTTGTTTTTTATCCATACGTTTTTTTTCCACCGTTAGCACATTAAAAATACATAATCGTAAAATACGTTTCATTCTTATTATAAATTATATCATTATAATTTTTTCCGTCAATAATTGTAATATAAACTAATTATTGAATATTTTTATGGGTTTAGAGTTTTATAAGTTGTGATTATTAAGTCATGGTTGATTGTTGATGACATGTCTATAAGGAAGTAACATTAATTGTTTATTCTTTACTTACATTCCACTGCATCGCACGGGTATATGTCTAGTTAAACCAAAAAAAACACTATATATTAGAAAACAAATTTTCAACATCGGAATTTCTCACCACTGGTTCAGTGGTGGATCACCTAGGTAGCGTTTGGTACGCAGACAAGATTGGACGGGACAGGACATGACAGAACTGGACAGGACTGGACAGGACAAGAGGCTAGGACAGGACTAGACAAGACAAATGGTTGCCTTGTGTTTGGTACGACTAGGACTGGATAAGACAGGACTGAACAAGTTCCCCTAAAAGTTGTTTGATAATTTTATATGTCATATAATAGTTATAAATAACACAAATAAAGTATATATTTAAATAATTTAATTAAAAAACATTATTAATTTTTTTACACAATTTTCATACATATAAATACATACAAAAACAATAGTAGGAAATTTGAATGAAGAATATGAAATAATTGATGGTAGTTCGAAAAAATCCGATTCATATAAAAAATATAATAGTTGATTCAATTTGGAAGATCTTAATGAATTGGTGGATGCATAGTTGCAGCGACGAGTAAAGATAAAAGACGATGGGTGGGCGGTGAAAGACGATAGTTGTGAAGAAGGTGAAAGATAGTAATATAGGTAGTGGTGGTGGCGGTGCACAATGGTAATAAAGGTTATTGTAGTGGAGGAAGAGACGGAGGTTACCAACGATGGTTGGCGGCGAGCGACAGTGGTGGCAGCCAGCGACGGTGGTTGGCGGTGAGCGTCGATGACGACGACAGCAATGGGTGGTGGTGATTGGTGGAGGTGGCGATGGGAGGTGGTGGAGGAAGTTGTTGTAGTAGTGAAGGAAGAGGTAGAAGTGGTCGACGATGGTTGGTGGTAGCTACCGGTGGCCGTCGATGGTGGTTACAATAGGTGGTGGTGATCGGTGTTAGTGGAGGTGGTCGACGATGGTAGTGGTGGTGGCGATGACCGATGGTTGTGGAGGTGGTGGAGGAGGTTGTTATGGTGGAGAAATAGGTAGAGGTGGCCGACGGTGGCTACTAGTGGCCGCCGATGGTGGTAGTAGCAACGATGAGTAGTGTTGACCCTTAAGACTAATACCATATTAGGATTATATATCAAATGGCGGTAAATCAGTGATTTTTAGTTTTTGTCTCATTTATGTCCCATGTTGTTCCACTTATTTTGGTGGAACAAGAAAATACCCCTTTTTGTCCCATCTTGTCCCACCCTGTCCAGTCTTTGTCCCTGTCCCATGTCGCGCCAAACATGGGACAGTGAACTTTTGTCCTGTCCCATGTCACGCCAAACATGGTACAGTGAATTTTTGTCCCGTCCTGTCCCACCCAGTCTGCAAACCAAACGCACCCCTAAGGATCCGGGAAAATTGACTTTTTTCCTGGATTTGCTGACTTTCGTCGATAATTCGATCGGTTGATAATATAAAAAAATCATTCCTTTAAATCTTTAAAATCATCGACGGATTACTAACATAATTTAATTAATTAAAATTTATTGGTAAATTTAGTAAGAATTTATAATTTTTTTCAAAATTTACGACAAATTCGAATTAATTAGATAATTAGTTAAAAATTAAAATCAACCTGTAATTTGACGATAATTTTAAAATTTTAACTTTTATAATTTTGCCGACGAATTACTACCAGAATTTAAATAACTAAATAATTATCTAAATTCCTATAATAATTTAAAAATGTTGTAGGATAAGTGTGTCATCGTCTAAATGATATGACGATAGAGATAGAGATAGAGATAAATATATCAGAGTTAGATTAGAACTGAAATATCTTCTAACTATCTACTTGTAACTCTTCCCTATTTAAAGGACTTATGATTAATGAGAAATATAGACTTCTTCTCTCCGTCTTATTGTTATTCTCTCCATATTGTTGTTCAATTTGTTTTTCCCTTTAACACGTTATCAGCACGCACGCTCAGTCAATTCACAAATAGTTCGGCTTCCAACTCGAATACTTCTACAATCCAAGTAAGAATTTTTCGACTTCTAACTCGAATATTGTTAGTATATTTGTCTTTAATTTACATAAATCTTGAAAATTAATACCATAAGAAATAAATATGGTCATTGCTTTCATTAGAATAGTTACGACATAATGCAAAACTCTTATGTTTTTTATGATATAATATAGATAATCATGTATCTTGATGATGTTGCGTTGTCAATCTCATGATTCGTAACTGATGTATTGTTTTTGTATGCTTACGAAACTTGAATATAAATTTATTTGCTTCCATTTAAATTTATGGTTAATATTTGTATGATAACAATAAAATATGGTGATAAATATACATGACTATAAATATATGAAAATATTTTTTTTCTTTTATTCATCTGATTGAGCCTTAAATATAAAAAAAAAAGATGAAAATTTTAAGTGATAATAAGAAACTGTTCTTACTTATAAGGTTAACATTTGTTTTATTATTTTATTTAAATCAACTGTAATACATTTTTTAATTGATTTTGTTTATCCATCCATTTATTGAATATATAATTGGTATATTAGGTTGTATATTTAATTTAGTTCTAATTTATCGTCCTTTAGTTTCAATCATGATAGCATAATTTTATTGTTTTAAACTTATCATTGCCATTTATTTTGACATGATCAATTAATTTATAATAAGATATGTTTAGTTGGATAAGTTAATTATCTTGATGTTATTTATTTATCTGATAATTAAATTTGATTTATATCTTTAAATTAGAATAATTATATTACTGTGAAATATGATAGGTATTTACATGGTTAGTTAATTTATATGATTGACTTTTATTGTCTTATTAAATAATATTTATTATTTATCCATATCTTATTTAAATGTTTATCTTAATTATAATTTATAATATATAATAAACTTTTAGAAGTTACACTTCTAACCCCCATAATTTTTATTATTTTGTCAAAAGGTTCAAAAATAGCATGAAAATGTTAAATTTAAACATTTATCTTGATTATGAGTTCTTACTCATAATTTTAAACTATATAATTAATTTTTGGAAGTTACACTTGTAACACCCATAATTTCTCATTGAGAAGTGTTACGTAATCTGAATAATTCCTCTAAAATACTCCAAAATTTCGGCTAAAAATAAAACTTTAAACCTCTTACATCGGAATACTTTAATAATAAATATGTAACTTAAATGCTAACCCGTCCCATACCGAGCTACGTTACAATATTTATTCGTAATAAATGCCTGAACATGACTTAGATGACGCAAGTCTCTATGTGTGCTCTTTTCCTTTGTCCAACCTGAAACCTTTCGTCCCTGAGATGCATACTATAGTCAGCTTATAAAGCTCGGTGAGTTCATGGTTTGCGTGAGTGAAATCATATCTTGTCACACATATCAAACATGCAAACTTCGTATAAAATAATATTCATTTCCTGAAATATGCAACACCAAAATAAACGAGACCTCATAACCGTCTCCTCGAGTAAGTACTGATAAGTTGCAAGCATTCCCTGGGTGCGTACGACTCACCTATAGCCAATAACTCATGCTTCCATGTCACAGGCATTCCCTGGCGTGTACGGCTCACACAGAGCCAGTAACCCATTTCGGGGTCGTGCCTCCCCTCAAGTGTGACAAACCAAACCAACATCCAATACTCCAAACCATGCACCATTTATACAATATAACCAACTGAAAATCATAGCATGCTAAATACGTTTAAAAACCGGAAAACAATTAGCATGCATGCTCCACAAAACTCCACATACATGTAAACATATACCAATGACATTATTTAAATCATTATCATGCATAACATTCACCATAGAAATCATATAATGCTCAAAATAATTTGTACGTAGGTATGCATCCCAGTGTAAGTCTCATGAAGACTCACCTGATCGCGTGTAGATCAGCTACTGATAGCTCTCATCTGAAAACCTACACATTTCATGTCATCAACTCCAATAAATGACTTAATTTCTCAAAAAGTCAAATAGGTCAACCTGACCTGACCTAAAGTCAAACTCCATATCCAAGTATCCTAATATACCTCAAATAACTCAATTTGAACCCATTATTAAAATCCATGTGGGTCAAACTAGTCAAAAGTCAACCCTTGGTCAACGTAGTCAATCTCGAATAACTTTAGTCAAAACCCAAGTCTAAAACTCGATGACGTTTTAAAACGTCAAAATAATCATCTTATAATCTTATAAATCCATCTCTCTAAATTAAAGCGTCCCCAATAAATATTTAACTCCAATTACGACGCTTTAATCCCATTATTAAATCACAAAAAAATAATGTAATAAATCGCCAAGTGTTACGCTCGATAACGATTTTCAATGACGGTTTATCCTTTTAATAACTATAAGAATCATATGTTCCGCATTAAAGTGTCAATAATATTTAACCAAAACACGACACTTAAGATCCATTACGTAAACTTAATTAAATAATCTCACCAACACCTCATCGAGAAAAAAATAAATAATTAATTCATATTCTGAAATCAATTAATATATAATTAAATAACAATTTAAATTGACATATTAATTAATTTGAGAACTAAATTAATTAATCATTATAATCCAAAAAAAATCGTCTCTCAAGTGCAAAAGAATTAAATGATGGATCGGCCCATTTCTCTTTATAAATAAATCGGCCCATTTGTAGTTAGAAGCCCAAAAGGCCGTGTGCAACCCACAACAACTTAGCCCAGCACAAAAATTCAGTCAGATGGCCGGCAGCTGCTCAAACTCGCCGACAGCTGGTTTTGAGACTGTTCAACCTTGTTTTTGTTCATTTTTCATCGATTTCTTTTGCTAAAACTCTAGAAAATCATTTTCCTCAACCATAGGAACAAAAACCATCAATTATTGAGTCCCATTTGCTCATTTAAAAATTTGGGTTAAAAATCAACTCGAAAATCGATAAAAACGTGAAATCGAACACTCTAAACCAAAATATGAGACACAAGGCTACTAAGGTCTGATTGAGGACTAAAAAACGAAGCCAACCATATAAAGAACTTGAAATTTGGTTGAGTATTTTACCTCCAATCGTCAATAAACGGAGATTTCGGATGGAAACTTCGAGCTCCGATTTCTCTCTCGATTCTCAGCATTTTTTAAAATTTCTTCCACTCAAAACAAAGAGGCTGATAATGGATATTTAAATCTGCATTTGTTTGTCTTATTTGTTGACTACACAAGCCTATAGGATGCTTCAAAGATGGCCATTGAGTTTTCTCTTTCAAAAATCAGATATGTCCTTTTTGTCACAACAGGTCCCTCAAGTTTGGACCATCTAATACTGACATGCTCCTGGACTATCAAATAATAGCAATCGCCCCCTGACTTCAATAATTTCACCAACTTTACACTCTTCACCCCTCATCTGACGTTTTATTTCATTTTTAGTCCGATCGCATAATAACTCTTTTATTCATTTCTCACTTTCATTAAATAGCATAATTAGCTCCTTTTCACATTTTTGGTCCAATAAAATAAAACGCATTTTATTTTATTTCCCTTTTTTTTTCTCTTTTTCATATTTATTTATTTGCCCAATTTTGGGGTGTCACAAATATCCCCTCCTTCAAGGAATTCCGTCCTCGGAATTATACTGTCGAGGTGATGAGGATTTTTTTTTCCAGCTACCATGTCGTTTTCAAACCTTAAGAAATATAATTCCAACAAAACCCTCACAAGTACCAAATATGTATTCTTATTCCTTGATCTTTTCATCTTCCTGACTAATAGTTCGACAATATCCTCTATATAAGTGAGCGTGTCGCTAAACTCGACACTTTCCAAATGTATGATAGTTGGCGCTCTCACCAAACATTTCATCGAATTCGACACGTGAAAATTGTCGAGAATTTAACTCATAACTTTGTGGCCAAGTTGGTTGATAGGCTACTCTATCAACTCATGCAACCAACTCTTTTGTTCTATATACTTTGAACTTTATTTCCCTTACTTGACATATATGACCATTTTTTTTAAACTGATGACTTTAACAACGTCATATCCCTGACTGAAAGTCTAGCGATTTTTGTTGCTTATTAACATAACTTCCAATGTACTATGTACTTCCACTATACTCATGTCGTTACTCAACTCGCACTAGTAACATATATGACTACTGCATTTTTATGCTTACATTGGACAACTTCTTGTACATAATGTACTTCGATATAAGCTTGGCAAACATACCTCATGGCTGAAAATCCTTTGATTAACGTATCGTGCGTTAACAGGAAATTTTTTGAGAATGCTCATCAAACCTAAGATAAATGAACATCGCTAAGAATACTTTATCGAAAATGATGGATGATGCCAATGTTCTTGTTAATAACCTTATGCATACTCAATGCACATAGTGATAACCGATGGAGTCAGTAATGCTTACTTAACATTTATACTCAAAACTACTTGGGGTATTATGACATAACTTATAATACATACCTCACTTTACTGTCTCTTTATGTGGTAGGGAACACATGTCAGATCTCTTACTTTCCTTCGCTTAAAGGCTCTTAGATCAATGCTTACTTACTAATTTGACTTGGTACATATGCCCTCAGGCATATACTAGTCCTTACTGAAACTTGAAGCCTCCCCGAATTATTGTCATTGACTTGAAGTCTTAAAATGTTTTCTTTTACACGTTCTAAAACATCTCTTTCAAATTCTTGTACCTCTTATCACTATCAGTGTGCCCCAGGCACAAGGCTTACATAATCCTTCTAACATTTCATTTCGCAGACCTTCCATGTTGGAACCTATTTCGTTCCATAATCTACTGTCTATTAGTAGAAACTCAAGGTGGTTAATCATTCTTAATTTCTTATCATTCTCTCATCGAAGAGTCTCTTACTGAATTGTTTTAGTCTGATTTCCGCAATCAATGTGATGTTTATCATTGCAACTCACTATCTGATCAACTATGATCCTTCTTTGCCTATCTGGATGATAGCGATTTTCATCATCATAATTCTGTAACAATGCTAATCAACATATATAGCTCAAACTTTACCATTTTCCAATCGAACACGAGCTTTTAACTATCGTGATTTGTGTACACAATACACTTTGAGTCGTCATGGTAATGTCTCACAAAATTCGAGTGCAATTATTATGTTGCTAACTCTATCACGTGTTGTATTAGTCTTCTCATATTCTTACAGTCAAGTTAATACGTAGGCCTTGTTGCATTAATATCATGTCTAATTCGAATTTAAGGTATTCATCATGCTTAACCGTCACTCCAAATGACAATGTTATAAACATCAACTTCTTCTAACTGCTACTCCTCAATAATTCGTCTGCAGCCCTATCGTTCATCACATAAAGGTGATTCAAGTACGCACATGCAACATGTAAGTTCACCATGACACTGGCCAGGTGCAATTATGAACGTATAGTGCATGATTATCCTTGCTACCTTCGTCGTGATTCCCGATTCTAGTGTCTCTATCAATACTCACAATATACAATATCAAAGTGCCCAATCGTTCATTCTCACTTTCAATTACTTAGAAAAACGCAAGTTTGAGTCTAGGCATCCTGCATTAATACCTAAATCTCTCAAACTTAAGCTCTGATACCAACTTGTAACACCCATAATTTCTCATTGAGAAGTGTTACGTAATCTGAATAATTCCTCTAAAATACTCCAAAATTTCGGCTAAAAATAAAACTTTAAACCTCTTACAACGGAAGACTTTAACAATAAATATGTAACTTAAATGCTAACCCGTCCCATACCGAGCTACGTTACAATATTTATTCGTAATAAATGCCTGAACATGACTTAGATGACGCAAGTCTCTATGTGTGCTCTTTTCCTTTGTCCAACCTGAAACCTTTCGTCCCTGAGATGCATACTATAGTCAGCTTATAAAGCTGGGTGAGTTCATGGTTTGCGTGAGTGAAATCATATCTTTTCACACATATCAAACATGCAAACTTCGTATAAAATAATATTCATTTCCTGAAATATGCAACACCAAAATAAACGAGACCTCATAACCGTCTTGTTAAGTCTAAATATTGTATCCAAGATTTAATAGGAAAGTCAATGATGTAAAAGTCAACATTATCTAAGTCAAAGTTGTATTTGTTTTACTTTGTGATTAAGTCTTGATTAGTTAGATGGTATAAATAGTGTTGTCTTTGTAATCTTGTAATAACGTTCTAGAGAGCTATGTGTGTATTGTGATTCAGAGACATATGAATACGAGATCTACTTTCTCTCTCTAGATTTTCTCTCTCTAGTTCTTGAGCTTTATTGTTATATATTGAGTAATTGCTTGTTGTGATTGGGATTTATATGTTTATTAATTGGTATCAGAGCTGAACCAAACTTTTCAGAAAAGATTTGATCGTGATTTGAATTGAAATCTGATGTTTTGAATTGAAAATTTGATTGTTTCGAAAGTTTTTTCAAGAAAACGAGTTTTTCACTGTTCAATCTGATTTTTGTGTGTAAAATCGTTCTTAATGCAAGAAAATGGAATCAATGAGTTTGTTTTATGTTGTTGATTGATTCTTGTTCTGATTACATTTCATAATTCAATCAACTTCGATGTCAATTTTCGAATTTTGAGTTTTTCTTGAAATATTCGGTCGAACACTGTTCTTGGTTGAAAATATTCGAATTGGTGATTTTAATCGAAATTTGATAGCAAATATGTGTTTAGTATTGTTTGTCAATGTTACTGATAAATTCTTAAGTTCAAATTCGCAGATTTGAATCGATTTGAGTTAGAATCAGTCAAGATCCACGGTTTGTGCTTCATTCATATGGTTTGCGCAACATTCATAGACGTTTGCGTGAGATCATCCAAGTCTTGAGAGGAAAAAGCTACTTTGCGTTTTGCCCTTGTCACGAAAAACCTCATCTTGCGCTTCAAGACCGATACGCAAACCTCACTTTGCGCATCAAGGCTATAACGCAAACCATACTTTGCGTATCATTCAACATACGCAAAGCTCTGTTTGCGTATCAAGTTAGATCCGAGAAGCTCACTTTGCGCATCAAGTTAGACACGCAAACCTTCCTTTGCGCATCAAGGCTGACACGCAAACCTTCCTTTGCGCATCAAGGCTGACACACAAACCTCATTTTGCGCATCAAGTCTAACACGCAAACCTACTTTGCGTCTCCAGCGTGTTTCGAGAAGTTTACTTTGTGCAATTCTCATATCTGTCCTTTAAAAAAAAAAAGAGTCTGGAATTTTTTTTTGGTCATCTATGGATTTTTTTTTTAACTTTGTGCTATAACAAGTGTTGTTCCAATTTTCAATTTTTACGAAATACTTCAATTCAATCTGATTTTTGATTTTCTGATATATAGTTTGGAACGATCATTCACATCAAGCTAATGAACTCTTTCAAAATGGGATATTTTGCAGAACTTGAAGAGAAGATTTGAAAGCTGAATTTAGAGAAAATAAATTTGGGTCATGCCGTTGACTTTCATTCACAAAAGTCAAGAGAGTATTTTACTGAAATCATATCACTGAAGGAAGAAATCAGTGCTTTAAAGATAATCAATGAAGATCTTCTGAAAAGATCTTCTGGGCTGAATGAAGAGAAGATAAAGAGATTGGAATCTGAGAATGCTGAGCTTAGAAAGAGTTTATTTGGTTTTGAAAAACAGATTGCTGAAAATAAAGCTGATTTTGAAAAAAGAAAAGAAAAGTTTTTCAAAGAAATTCTCAGATTTCTCAAAGGAGTGTTATGAAGAGAAGAAGTCAGTAGAGCTTAAATGCATCAAACTTTCTCAACAAATTTCAGATTTTGAGAAAGTACTGATTTTGGAAAGAGAGAAGTTTGATAAAGAGAAAAAGGCCATCGAACAGAAGAATGTGGGATTCTTTAAAGAGTTATCCGTCCAGATAAAAGATTCAGAAAAAGGGTTTGAAGAAGAAAGATCTATATTTGAAGCTGAAATCAAGAAACTGACTTCAAAATTATCTGAACTGTCTGCTGCTGCGCTGAAAGAGCAAAGAACGAAATCTGAGTTCTCAAAGAAGATTGACCAACTTGTGAAAGAAAGAGACACATTTGCTTCAAAGATCAAAGAGCTTGAAAAGTCTGTCTCAAGTTCAAATCAGAAATTCGTCTCTTCACAAAGGTCAGTCAAATCCTTTAATCAGATTCGTCGCACTAATCTTTTTTATGATGAATTTTTAGATGGTTCAGATACTTATCCGAAGAAAAGTTTCAAGAAAGAGAAACTGGTTTGGCAAAAGAAACTAGTCAAAGATGATAAGGAAAATGAGCTGAAAGAGAAGAAATCATGTGTACTTATACACAAAGTAAAGAAGAACAAAGCACCTAACGGTAAGAAATTTTATTGTTCTATTTGTTGTACACATGATCATTTTCACAAAACAAATGATCATTTCTGGTATGGTTCTTACTCCATATCCCCCACACGAACTGCAACTCACATTTCTGGACCCAAATACCAGTGGGTACCAAAGAAGAAAATTGATTCTGTGTTGCAGGCACCTCAATCCAAGGGGGAGTAAGAGAACTATTGGCTCTTGAGTAACTCAACTCAAGACCCGGACTTCAATGTCAATATTATGGCTTTTGAACACAACAGTTCAAAACCCGGACTTCAATGTCAAGATTATGGCTTCTAAGCATATCAGCTTAGGACCCGTTCTTCAATGGAGTTTGACTTCTAAACACAACAGTTTAGGACTCGGACCTCAGCGATAAAAAGACCTTACTCCTATGTTTCTGCATCCGATGGATATGATGGTCTACGTCCCAAAAGAATTGATCTGATCTGATCTCTATCCTATACTGTTTCACTGACAGATTTTTCTGATATGATGGTCTACAATTCAAAAGGGAGTGTCTGATCTCTATCCTGTTTTAACTGACTGTTGGGTCTGAAATATGCCAAGGATGGTTACTACTTCTAGTTCAACATGGTTACTACTTCTGAAGTTAATGTTAATCATGATTAATACTTCTAGTTAATGCTGCTAGAAGAAAACAGTTAATACTTCTAGTTAGTACTTCTGTTATTAATGCTGCTAGTTGATGGTTAATGTTGCTCAACAAGATTAGTACTGCTAGTTCAAAGTTAGTACTGCTTGAAGAGATTAATGCTGCTGAGCATGGTTAGTACTGCTAGAGTTAATACTGCTCAGAGTATTAATGCTGCTTATGATTAATACTGCTTATAAGATGGAGATCTGTATGGAAAGGATGACAGCTGGATAAACTGAAGATATTCATGGAAGCTTAGAGATAATGATGGAAGATATTCTGGAGATATTGTATAAATTGTAATTATCTTTTATCTTTAGTATATATATTGTATTGTTTAGAATAGTGATACAGAGATACAGATTCATTGATTAATTCATTCTTTCTAAGTTTTAGAGAAAATCAACCTTAAGGCATAGTTCCTAATTCTAGAGAAGTAGAATTCGTATTGGTGAGCTTGTTCATCAATATTGAGGTTGTGTGTTTAATCTTGTAACTTCAAGCATTCAATACAAGTTTACAAGTTGTTGATTATATACTGTTTTGGTTTACTGTGTTATTGAATATCAAAGTGTTATTCCGCAAACTTCTTTGATATTAGTTTCTGAGAATTTATTCTTGTTGAGAATTCGATCCTGACACTGACATATTCAGATGCTTAATTTAAGGGGGAGTAAAGGTGATGACTTTTGATTATTTTAGATCAAAACTCAAATGTATAAAACTGTTTTACTGTTTTACTGCTTTCTGTCTTTTATTTTTGAATAAATGATGTAAATAAAGTGGCTTCTGATCACATGACAGATCAGGACCCGTTTTTCAATGTTCAAAGAAGGATATTGTGCTAATATCCAGGGGGAGCTTAAAAGACATAAATCATTATATCATGATTTGAGGGGGAGCTGAAAAGGTAAAAATCTTCTGATCTAGATCTCTGATTGTTTGAAAGAAGGACAACTTGCGAACATGAAAAACAATTTCTGAAATGTTCAAACCACTTCTTATTCTCAAAAGTTTTATGAATTTAGAAGTGTGTTTTTAAATGTTTTTTCTAAAATTTTTGAGCTTATTGTTTAACTGACCGTGTGTTTCCAAAGATCAATACTTGTGTATTATCTTGTCCATATACTGTCAAGTATTCACACACATCGGTTCAGTATTTCATTTGATTTGTTATTACCATGTCTCAAATTCAAACAATTTTTCGATGGTAATACCCCCGTTTGCTTTCAAAGTTGTTGAGCATCATTCATTTTTTTTTATTTGTGCTTTCATTGATAAAATTGTTTATATTCGTTCATATAAACAAATTTTCCAATTCTTTGATATCCTAACCATTTGATTTGATCTGTTTAATTCATTGTCAGATTCTCAAAACAATTCTCTTGATTTCATTTCATTCTTTCAATATCTTTGTTTTGAGAAATTCTCAACGTTCAAATGCTCAAATTTCATTCATATTTTTTAAATGAGCATACATACACTGACATATGATTTCTTGTGCTTTTCATGTCAAGAAAATCATTGACCAGCATGTACTTTTAGGAACATGGAATTCAGTGTGAGTGCTTAATAGATCTTCCATGGATTCACGATAACCAGTGTTTCCTACCCCGGAAGAAATCTTTTGAGTGATTGAGGGGAGAGGGTCTAAAAGAATTGAGTGTGGGAGTGAGCAGAGGTAAAATGGAAATGAGAGATTGGTTAGATGTGAGCTTATATGTTTAAAAGAAAGAGGGTGTGAGAACAGAGTTAAAAGAATATCAAAACTCTGCACCAAACATCTTTCTGAGCCGGGCAGCCACATTACTGATAGGTTCACATTTCTTTGGTGACCATCATTGAAATAGGCAAATAGCCCATGCCATCTCTTGCATTAACCCCACTAGCCACTCATTCTTTTCTTAAAAAGAGAATGTTTCACATTTTATGGGGAAGCAACATATAATCTATCGAATCTTCTTTTGGAAGATAATGATATTGAAAAAGAAGGAAAGTTGCCCCACCTTCGACCCTTTCTCATGCACATTGAGTCCATGTATAATCATTGCTGTCTCAGTGATTTACATACTTTGAGCCTTAATGAAACACAATCATTGTGCCTAAATTATTTCATACACAAGCACGAGCACACAGAAAATTTGTTTTTCTGTCAGAACATTCATAGATAAACCTTGTGTTTTTCAATGATTGAATGGAAGTCCTGGGGAGTCTTCATCAAACAAGCTCCTTATATTGTACATTCGTTGTACACAATAACTTTGTGTTACTGACAGGCATTCCTAACTATTTCATATGTTGAATCAGGGTTACATGCTCATTATGTCTGAATTTGAAAAGATTCGGATATATACAGTTCATGATTCGACTCTTCAGATCAAAGTGCGGAAATTGTCAAAGGGGAGATTGTTAGTTGATCTCAAAGGGGAAAATCATAGTCTGAGCTGAAATTGATGAAGTTTTGATGATAATGATGCTCACATCATCAAAAAGGGGGAGAATTATACAAAGTTCAATTTCAAGAGTTCCGATTCAAAGTCCAAGTCTGAAATTTCAAAATGCTTCCGCTGATTTAAAGTTCAAGTCTGATAAAGAAATTCAAAGCCAAAAGATTTTGAAGGAAGAATGTTCAAAGAAAATTTCTTCCACTCAAAACAAAGAGGCTGATAATGGCTATTTAAATCTGCATTTGTTTGTCTTATTTGTTGACTACACAAGCCTATAGGATGCTTCAAAGATGGCCATTGAGTTGTCTCTTTCAAAAATCAGATATGTCCTTTTTGTCACAACAGGTCCCTCAAGTTTGGACCATCTAATACTGACATGCTTCTGGACTATCAAATAATAGCAATCGCCCCCTGACTTCAATAATTTCACCAACTTTACACTCTTCACCCCTCATCTGACGTTTTCTTTCATTTTTAGTCCGATCGCATAATAACTCTTTTATTCATTTCTCACTTTCATTAAATAGCATAATTGGCTCCTTTTCACATTTTTGGTCCAATAAAATAAAACGCATTTTATTTTATTTCCCTATTTTTCTCTTTTTCATTTTTATTTATTTGCCCAATTTTGGGGTGTCACAACACTTTTAACCCCATATATTTTGGTGTTTACCAAAATCTCCAAAAATACTATTAAGGTATTAAAATATTCAAATTGGCTTCATATATCAAACTCATAGTCATTTTGGCCTCATGCCAAATGCTCTATAATTAATAGTTATATCTAAATGAAATAAATCACAAGATATCGACTGGATTTTGTCAAACGGGTGTAAACAACCCTAAGGTTTCTAGGGACTTAAGAAATCCATGTGATTCCCCTACTACCTGGAAATCCAATAGATTGAGTGATTTCTTTTTCGCAAAATTGAAATATTGATGAAGTATTATCAATAAAATTAAAGCATACAAAATCCAATATTGTTATGATAATGAAATTTTATAATTATAATCCATTTTCTTATCAAAAAGAAAATCATATATTATCCTTTATATATGTAAATGGTTGAAACAACTTATCCCAAAATCAACGTCGTAAACTCAAAAGAATCTGAGTATCATAAATGAGTATATAAACCTCCTTTTGAAAAGGTACAACAAAATACCTAAAGTCCAACTCCCTATTGACTCTAAAACCAACCTCTTGAAAAGGTACAAGCAAATACCTTCATGTTTTGAAACGACATAGAAATCCTAAATTTCATAGGAATACCTTTACTAGAAACCCCCAAAGAAATGTGGGATGTCCCGAAAGGGATAATCGGGAGTACTCATGAAATGTACTTCCCGAACTAATCGTACATTGGAATGAAACCCACTTACTCGATTACAAAAAGGTAACTGATGTCAACAAAGAAATATATCCAAAACGCGTCTTAATCTCTGTGGCAAGGAACTCACAGAAGATGACATGATTTTTAACATTATTTCCACCTTTCATATACAAGTAAATATTAATATAAGTTGGAATGCAACCTTTAGACAAACTCATCAACCTAATGCAAGTGGTTGAGAGACATAACAAGGTTCTTTCGAATAACACCACATATGTCGGGATAAAGAAAATTCCTGATATCGATAGTGAAAGTGTTAGAGGTGGAAACAACTCCAAAGGATTGTGAGTTAAAAACAGTTTCACACATGTGACATTTCTACACCATGTGGACGAGACCCTATAAAGGGTCAGGGTATTGGTAAGAGTCAGGAAGGATTTTTCAACACGTGGAGTAGGATACAACTACTATCCAGGTGATAATGGACAATCAAATAAGATATGCACTAAAAAGTGCTTCTATCAAAAAGGGAACACGTTGAAAATGAAATATAACATATTTGTTTTAATATTTAATATTGATTATGTATATGTTTCTTTGAAATTAATTTTAAGTACCAAAATTAATTTCTTTGCTAAAGTAAAATCGAATATGTAACCATTATAGATGTAAAGAAATACATCAAAACAAATAAAAAAAATTTAATATTCTCCGTTCCGTTTAGAAATGTATCGAGGAGAATTGATTTTTTTTTACCTATCATACAATCAGAAAAAAAGATAGACTAATACTTGTTTTATAATACATCCAACCAAATTACTCAGACGATGGACTGTCACTTTCTTGGTGGAACAAGTTTAATAGGAACCTTGTAAATATATTTGTATCAAATGGAAATGGAAATGAAAATGAGCATATATACATAAGTTCTAATGAATATGAAAGTAAACATATATCATGGAAACTATGTTTCAAACTAGTAGATTCTTGAGTAATCAAAACATTTTTGTCACCAATAAAGAACTTTTGGGAAATGACACATATATGTTTCGACATGACCATGTTGGACACCATGGTTATGACATAGTGATCCGTGTATTGCAAAATACACATAAACACATTCTCTTTCGAGTGAAAGGCAAAACAAGGCAAATTGCAACTGTTGAATTCTGCAGCATTAGAAACAACATTGCCATCATAACATGCCCTCTCGAATACCTAAAACTTTTGTATATACCCTAACCCTTAGCCAAGACAGGAATGAGATCATCCTAAAGCTAAGGACATAATACAAAAATATTCCATTGTTACAACGAATACAAGGTGATATTTATGGACATAAACATCCAGAATGCGGGCCATTAAAGTACTTTATGGTTCTGGTTTCGACTCGATGAACGCATGTCGTATTATTGTCCACATGAAATACTGCACTCCTAGCACTAGCTATACGTTTAAGGGCTCACCACCCTGATTATTTCATCAAGTCTACATGACTTGGAATGCTGGAGAATTTACAACATAAGGATTTGATGTTTATTGCATATGTATTAGGATCAATGTAGAGTTTCCTATATCCCATGTGTATATATAAAATGGTCTCATAGAAGTTGTTATCAAAATAATATGATGACATCTAGGGTATTAGTAATGCACATCAATTTACCCACATCTACCTGGGGTTATGCAATTATTATATGCAGTTTTTTTTGTTCATTTTTAGACCCACTGTTTGCTAACCAGCCTCATGCGTACCAGTTGGTAACTGGATATAAGCCTGATAGTTTACATTTACGCATGTATGGTTCTGTAGTGTATGTGCCAATTGCGCCCCCACAGCGCATCGAAATGGGTCTGTAAAGACGACTTGGTATATGTTGGATATGAACCCCCAACAATTATCCGCTAATTAGAATATTTGACAAGTGATCTCTTTACCACTAGATTTGTGGGTTGTCACTTTCATGAGACAGTCTTCCCGTCGTTAGGGGGAGATAGGAAAAAGGATTTTCCATGGGAACGACAGGAAGTGTCATTGAATATTCTCACTCTGTCTCATTTTGATCCCCAAAACTTCACAACGTAATGTTGAAGTCAAACGAATCAGACTCGATACCTGATACGTTTAATATTTCAAAAGTGACAAGGTCACATATACGAGCTGCAAATATACTCGCAAGGTTAAAAAGTCCCCAACAGGGGCACAACGCCACTGGAAAGTGCGTTGCAATCACACATAGTTGAGGTGTGGTTGAGGTCGTAGCTACCAAATGGAAGTGGTGGAAGCTAGTTTGTTCGATGTATACTATTCTAAAGGAAGAGAATATTTAGGCACATCCATTTATCATCAATACATAAAACTCTCATGAGATTGTCTCTAATTATAATTATGTCCATGAATCATCACTGGAGGACGCTCCGAAGTTAATATTGATTCTAAAGATGAATATTAATCTCAAATGAACTATGAGAGTATATATGAGTTGATGGACATATCATATATAATCATTGATGATTTATTCGCATATACGATGACTCATAAGATGATCGAACACGACGACATCGAACCAGGCTCTGTTGAATAATATCAACAAAGATCATATTGGCCTAAATGTAAAGAAACAATCCAGAAAGAATTATATTCTTTGACAAAGGATCGGGTATTTGGTCAGGTAGTGCTAACCTACCAAGTGTAAAGCCCGTAGGACATAACTGAGTCTTTGTCATAAAGCGTAACGAGAATAATGAAGTCCTAATGTATGAGGCTCTCCTTTGGCGCAAGGTTTCTCACAACGCCCTGGATTGACTATGAGAAGACTTACTCTCTCGTGATGGACGTTATAACGTTCTGCTAATTAATTAGCCTAGTAGTTTCCGAAGGACTGGAAATGCATCTCATGGATGTGGTTACTACATATCTCTATGGGGATCTAGATTTAGAGATATATAAAAGTGCTTGATGATATTACATTACCAAAATCAAGTAACTCTAAACCACGAAATGTGTTTGCAATAAAATTGATACACCCACTTTATAGATTAAAACAATCTAGGCGGATGTGGTATACCCGCCTAATGGATTACTTGATTGGGAAAGGATGTATAAGAATGATGAACTGTTCTCTTGCGTATTTATTATGGAAAACAAGTTCTAGATTTTCAAAGTAGCTCTATATGTCAATGTTATGAACATAGTAGGCACTCTTGATGAAATAAGAGAAACCACAAGTTACTTGAAATCTGATTTTGAGAGGCAAGATCTTGGGAAAACTTAGTTTTGTCTAGATATTTAAGCTAGGACACCGAGTTTGTGAAATATTAATTCACTGATCGCATATGTCCAGAAAATAATCAGACAATTTAATATGGACAAAGCGCATCCGGTTAGCACTCCCATGATCGGTCGAAGTGTCGGATATAAGGAAATATCCATTTCGTCTAAAGGATGATGACGAAAAATGCTGGGAGTTAGAATTCCCTATCTAAGTACAATATGTGCATTATCGTACTTAACATAATACACTTGACCATATATTATATTTCTCAATGAACTTGTTAGCTAGATTTAGCTCAGCGCCAACGCAAAGTCATTGGAATGATATCAAATTAATCTTTTGGAACCATTGACATGGGTTTATACTTTCCCCATAAAAAGAAAAATGGGATTGATAATGGAACTTCAATACCTACTTAGAATGTAAGTAGCAAAAGTACTAGCTCTTATAGAAAAACACCAAACAGTGTCTTGGTATGTGTTTGTTGATATTAGGTATATGTCTGACCCATACAAAGGTTGTTCCCAAACTGGATAAAGAATTACCACAAGGAACACGTCGATTGCTTGGAAGTAAACTAAGCAAACCCTTGTAACTACCTCCTTGTACTAGTCCAATAATATTACTCTCCATGAGATAATTAAAGAATGTATATGATTAAGGACTATCATTACATATATTATAGGAGTTAGTAATTTTGGGTTCAACCAGTATCCTACTTGCATATATGGAAATAATGCATCATGTATCGAAGAAATGAACATAAGATACATCAGGGGTAATAACACAAAGCATATTCTGCTTAAGTTTATATACAATCAGTAATAAAAGACTCTCCTTTAGATTCAAGTGAATCAAGTAAGGTGTCAAAAGAATGTGACATATTTTACCAAGTCATTACCTAAAACCATATATTGGAAAACATGTAAATGCAAATGTTTTCAAACTCCCTTGATTAATGCACAAATCAGGGGGAGTAGTAGACAAAAGGGGGAGTCTACTATATTTGTGATATTGGTATGTTGTGCTCTTTCCTTCAACCAAGGTTTTATTTTTCCCATTGGGTTTTGTTCCTTGGTGTAAGGTTTTAGTGAGGCAACTGTTTATAAACCATCATGCTTTCCTAACTCTCATGATTAAAGTACGAATCTAAGAGAAAACTAGACTGAAGGATAAGTCTATGTATTGCAAAGAAGCTGGTGCGTTGTACTCTTTCCTTCGTCATATTTTTATTTTTTCTCACTGGGTTTTATTTTGGCGTAAGGTTTTAATGAGGCAACAATTGTGCACCACCACTCCTTTAACTCGGCACAAGGGGGTGTGTTGTAGGATAAGTGTGCCATCGTCTAAAGGATATGACGATAGAGATAGAGATAGAGATAAATATATCAGAGTTAGATTATAATTGAAATATCTCCTAACTATCTACTTGTAACTCCTCCCTATTTAAAGGGCTTATGATTAATGAGAAATATAGACTTCTTCTCTCTGTCTTATTGTTATTCTCTCCATATTGTTGTTCAATTTGTTTTCCCCTTTAACAAAATAAGATTTTTTTAGTTTTAATCTCTTTTAAATTACTGACAAAATTTAACTAATTATTTAATTACTTAAAGCCCATTGATAATCCACCTGTAAAGCAAATAACACTTTTTAAAAAAAAAATTATATTTCCTTAAAAAATTATATATATATAGATGAAGACGAGTGTAACCGCATTTGAGTTAATCTGATCCGTTTAAATTCAGCCAACTTTTGATCTGCACCGTTCAAATTCCTAATTTCACCCCAGATTCTATCTCCAGCGCACTCCTCTTAATCCCCCACCCCCAAATCATGATCCAACACACTTCCCTTTTCTCCACGTCTTCGCCTTCAACCTCCACGAGCTCTCCCCTCACACCTGTTTCTATGGAGTTCCAGCCCCAATCAGCCACTCCTCCTCTTCAATCGGAATTCCCTCACTCCTCCACGATCAACCCTCTCACCTGTTTCTTTGCTGTTGCTGTTAGGATAGATACATATTTCGTTCCTGTTGACCATTTCTTCTTCAGTTTTCTTTAATTTTGTTCTTTAGTTATCTGTGTCCCTCTACAAACAACCAAATGAACTGGATGCTTTGATGAAGATTACCAACAAATAGGTAACTAAAGTAATAATTCCTCATTTGTTTTCCAATGTTCGGCCGAAGAAGTTGCAGGTTTCTTCTCAGATTCTTTGATTTCGCTTCCCGTGGTGAGATTGAAGAGGGTGTAATGTTGAATGGATTAAAGCCATCTCGGAGGCCAAATAAGAGACCGAGGGCCATTCAGAAACAACTTGATGTGAGTTCCCCTTTTTTTTTCGAGTTTACACTTCGTTCTTCATATGATTAATTCATTCGAAATTTTCTCAAGGGAAGGATATATATACTCTTAATGAGTTGGTTGATGGCATCGAAATTAGGGTTTATGCAAGATTTGTGGGAGTGGGTTTCATGATTGAAAAATACTTCGTCGTAATTTGCTACACCTATCTTATAATTTTTCATGGTTGAAGACCTATTATAGTGATGATGGCAAACAATTGTTGTTTTCTGATTCTTATTTGTATCCTTGATCAACTGGTTAGTCTTTAACTGGAAGGTCAAAGATCTTTACAAAAATGCCTACGACCGGATTGTTTAGAATGATTGCGGGGCAGGACGGATGGAACAAAAATCATGGAGGGGAGACAAGCTGTCAAGCTTCGTATCACTAATATTGCAATACTCGAAGCCGGGATCCTCTCTCTTTTGCCCTTTATCTATCATGTCTTGATGAATATTCTTATTTGCTTTCTTTATATTGACGACTTAGACTGACATGAGGAATGTCGTAAATGCAAATAGAATTTTTACATTTTGGATTAGTTGATATATGTCCAAAATTTTAATTATTTTTCCGTGCTATGAAGGGGGTATTTTGAAATGCTTAATTTAAATTGTATGCTCAATTACTTTTAATAATTAGATGTTAATGAATATGAGCCAATAATTGGATCTTCGAGGTTACCCCCCTCTTTGTTTCTTTCTCTGAAAACAACAGTTAAAACTTTCCAATTATATGGGATTTTTGTATATGCGGCTATTATGTATTCAAGTTTTTTGTTTTGGAGTTTTAACTTACGTTTGGATTTGAACTGAACACGAATAGAGCTTCTAAGCATACAAGCACAAATCTATCAAAACTGCACACAGAAAACGATCAAGGAATCAACAGGGCTCGAAGGTAAACGACACTTGCATTATCACATTTCAATTGGGAATATTGGTTTCGATTTGGGTTTTCGATTGTTGTTGGTTTTAATGCTAAATACAGACCCTATGTGGCGGTTTTTGTATTGCATTTTCTTTCGATCTAGCTATTGTGTTGAAATGAGCAAGGAGGATCAAGAAGGGAAGTTGGGATTCGAATGTGGCCAACGAGGGGGTGATAGGAACACTTATAATCCAGTCGGAGGATCTTGTCCAAGTGGTTGCAAAGGTACCCATTTTTTCACATTTTACATCTTTTATTATTTATCATTTTATATATAATGTGACCTAATAAACAAGCGTGGTTTTCACAAAGAATACTACTTCGGGAGGATGTTTTTGTAAGACATGAAACCGAGGGATGATATAGTTGCGGTTTTCCTTCTAACGGAACTCCATTGACCGAAGCAAATAAAACGATCTCTAGCAAGTCAAATGTTGATCAGCTACATGCTAATCAAACAAGGTAGGGCTTTCGTAAAGCTTTTTTTTTCTGAATTTTGTTCATATTCTCATGAAAAAACGTAATCTATCACAAGATTAACATAAAAGCTTGATGCTTGAATTGGGACTTTTGTTAGTCAAACAATTCGGTATATTGATTCAAATCATTATGTTGGCATGATAGAATTACACTACTTAATCAATACATATTTTTTCCTTATTCAGTACTTCTTTAATCATCTTCCCAAAATTCACTAATTAATAGCATTGATTCATATTAGCATACTAATAGATTAACTTTTGGGGTTTTCTTGCCACTTGCATATTAGCACATTCAGGAAATGACTTTTTCTACACTTCCGATTTCGTAGGTTATTTGTCTGCGGTATTATTTTCTTTTAAAAAATTCAAATCTAAGTCTACTAAATTCTTGGAATTTGGATGTTCTTGCTATGTGGGTTTTGATAGAACTATATCGGCATTTTGGTGTTTCTTTACGCTTGATTTTTTTTTGGTAAAGGAGTATCCCAGACCACTTTGGGCCTGGACTAATCTCCTGGAAAACAGGCCTATGGCCCGCGGGCATTCATCCCGTGGCCACAATGCTGCGAGTGGGGCTTTACGCTTGATTAGATGACAAAGATGGGGGGATCTGAGCATTCAGGATCTGTAGTAAAGACAAAAAGCACTTCCAGGTGTTTGATTATTAAAAAGAAGACAACATATGGTGTCGAAGGAGTTTTAGGTTTTAGTGATTCTTCTTCAAGGAATTTATTCAATTCCAACAAGGAGAGAAGGAGACCCCGAGTTGTTTTGAGTGACTTTGAGTTAGGTGATGAGTTATCCGACCCTCTTTGCCTGAAACCTAATACAAGTATTACAGTTACATAACCGCCATTAGGAACACTGCATTTGCACATATGGTGGAACTTAGCATAATTAGATGTTCATTAACTAACCCTTCTACAATTTGGATATATAGAGTTTTAGATTGTTACGTTCATAACCTAACCCTTCTTGTATTTCCGTTCTCTTACCGGGTAAGCTTCTTGGTCCTTATCATGCTCAATTAATAAGGTAATTGATATCGGTAAAGCGTATACCCGGTAGCATATAATAAACGGCCCCTTAGCTACCTCCATTCATATTCTTGCGACAATATTAGTTTTTTTTTAATTTTGCAGTGTGATTCAAATTAATATTGTTTTTCGATCATTTTAGCTTCAAAGTCTGATGATCATTGGTCTATAATTGTCTACATTATGCATCCCATTTCATTCATCGTGAGGAACCGACATTGTCAGACATTTTTATCTTCCATCTGGATTTTTATTGTAAATAGTGTGTATAATTACTATTACTCTAAATGCCAAGTGCCAAACTCTAGCCAGATTGGACCAGTGAAATTTATAAGGTTTCTTTTACATATATACTACAATATATATGTTGTGATCAGGCAGTAATGAAAACTTTTGCACCATCTTTGAAGGTAATCGGAGTGGTGTCAATTCAACCATTCTTTGGCAGAGAGGAGCGGATGGAGTTAGAGAGAGACGAGACTTGAGGGAACACCAATAGTTTCCGTAAAACAAACAGATTGGATATGGAAGGCGTTTTTTGCCACAAGGGTAAGGGTTCAATTGGGACCATCCAATCATCAATGTTAGCAGCCCAAAGGCGGTGGACTTATCGAAAATAGATTTTCCAGCAACCATGGTGGTGATCACCGGGTTCGATGCTCTACAGGACTGGAAAAAAAGGTACTACAAGTGGATGAAGAAGTGTAGGAAAGAAGTATACTTGGTGGAGTACCCAATTATGTGTCATACTTTATACATCTTCCCGGAGTTACCCGAATTGACACAACTTATTGAGCAAGTGAGGGAGTTCACTCACAAGGTATCGAGTAATGTTGGATCTTTATTGACAAATTAATCCATTTTCTTTTAATCACATACTTGAACACATGTAGATTTACACAACTCTGATTTCGAAATGGAAGTCTTTTAAAAACAGGAGACTGCAAAATTGGGGTACTTCACATTTGGCACTGGATATTGGAGGTGATTTTTAGTGTTGTAATTGGGGATTTCTGTTGCAATTTAGTTCGTGATTATGAAAGTTTGATTTTAGTTTTGTAGTTGGTGGTGTTTTTTTTTCTTTCTTTGGTTTAGTTGTTTAATCAATTGAGTAAGAAAGGGAAAGATTGTATGCATGAACTTCCCATACAAGTCCTGTAACTGTAGGAAACGAAATTGAAGACATAGCATTTTTGTAATTTAACACTTTGCATATGGTTAGTCCTAAATCGGCTAGACTTGGACCTTTTATTCTCGATATATGTTGGAACCTCTCTTTTGGAAGGTAATCTACTGGGGTTCTACATATTATTATCACATGATATATGTTGGAACCTCCCTTTTTCAGTAGATACTTGTGTTCAAACTTCCTCTAGATAGCAATGATAGTCATTTCTTAAATTTCTGTTGATTCCCTTGTCATTGTCATTGTGGAGTTCATAAATTTATTATTGATGTCGTCCATAATGTTTTTCCATGCTTAGTTCCTTCATTTTTGTTCACCACCTAAAAGTAAGTCCACCTTATGTTGTCTTTAGTTGTGTGTGGGGATCACATGTATATATGTTTTGTATAAATTGGTCAAATATAAAGTCTCAAAGACGGGATTGATGACTGCATAGAGTACGTACACCCTCACAAATATGACTTGTGCTTCTTATAAGGTGAAATACATACTCTTTCCAGCTCTGTGTGCTGTTACACTAAGGTGCCCTCTCATAATATACCAACATACAATAGCCATAAGCCAATGGATGCACTTCCCCTGAATTTCTTTTTTTTGTATTAATTATTTGGATTGATCAGGTGACAAAAGAGAAGATGAGGGACAAAATCACTATACTCCAACAATTAGTTTCACCTTTCGGAGAAGTATGCATGATCATCAATGTATATATCTTCATATTTTTCTTCTTTTGGATGATTAATTCTTGAAAATAAAAGTCTTAATCAAGATTTAATTTCGTGTTTATACAGACTGATACAACATCCATGTTGTCTGAAGCTACCGAATACATCAAATTCCTCCATGAACAAGTTAATGCGAGTTCCACCCATCAAACTTCCAATATATAATTCCATCAATTACAATATATATATATACACACACACACACACATAGAAAAATGTATGTATATATATATAAAACTTATGAATCTTGATTATTTTTTCAGGTTGTAAGTACTCCATATATGAAAAATGGAGCTGCCATTATGCAACATGTACCTATACATATATATAAATCAATCTCTCTCTCTCTACATATGTATATAAGCGATAGTGTTGAATCTTAAAAAAAAATCAGGTTGCTCTATGTTACCTACAAGTATGGCATCTCATTGTATATGTTTATTTTTTTATTACCTTAGTAAATGAGTTAGAATCACCTTTAATTGGATCAACTTTGGTCTACTTTCACAAAGGCATTAGTGAGGAAAGAAAGAAATTTGTCTTTTCCCACTTTGAGGTAGGCATGGAATGAAAGAAACTTGCCTTTTCCCAACGTGGGTTTTCTAATTTTTGTTTTTACGAAGTTTTTTCTATTTGTCGTTTACGATTGAAGTTTTGTGCATAAGGGTACCTGTTGGGTTAAACGGTGTTGTCTTATTCATCTTGGATTACGAATTGTTGATCTGTTGTTTATATGGTTGTTCAGTTTAGTAGCATGGGGTTTAGTGGAGGTTTCGGTTGAAGCCCTTAATGAAAACCCTGGTCCTGCTCGATTCTGCTCCTGCTCGATTATGCTCCTGCTCGAATTTGCTCTGCTCGGTAAGGTACGAAAACCTTAACTCCTGCTCGATTCTGATTTTAATGGAAGGCATTTATCATCTCTAGAGGTTTTCCTTTGTAAATTTTTGTGTTTGGTAATTTGAAAATTCTGATTTTACACACATATTAATGGACCGATTTGACCAAAGAAGATAACATGCTCTGGTTCTATCATGGTGAACGGATGGTTTGTGGGAGTATGGACCGACATTTAATGAACCCTATACATGAAAATAAGCAGTGCATTTGTGAAGAATACACTTTAAAGGTAAAAAGTTGATGAAAACCAGAATGTTGAACTTGAATATGGTCCTAGAGTTCAATATTCAATTATAAAAAATAGAATGTAGGATACACCAGATTTTACATATGAAAATATAAATATTTAGTTAAAGGAACCTACCGGAAAAGTGATGACTTCAAATAGATGGGGGCAAGAAAGAGGGTTAATTAATCTTGGGTGCAAACATGTTTAAGGATCTTTAGTTAAACTTGATTATCTCTCATTACTTACCATGACTTAATATATATATATACACACACACACACATCAAATATGTGTGTATATAAGGAATATCTAAATGATCAATTGAGGAAGTGGAATTTTAACTCTTGAGATCTTCTGAAAATTTTCCCCTTTGATCGGCCTATCTCTCTTGCTTAGTCGTATGCTTCTTAAGTGACTTAATAATATGACACATAATTGACCTGGAGTTCCACACTAGAATAAACTCTCCCTGTAAAGAACTGAGAAAATTGAAACTAACTTGGATCTGGGTTTAATATGGTTTAACTGTTTTTTTGACAGTAGAAACCAAAAACAAAATTTTCTGTATTATTATAGGAACCAAGAATCCCAATTTGTTTTTCCTGTCGTGGTTAGTGCCAATTCGTATCTGGTTTGGTTTGTAATTTTTGTTGGTTTGAATTAACCAGTTTGTATATATAGGAATTAGGAACCAAATTAATTTTATTACAAGTTGCAGCACATCAAGGTATCAACCGAAATAGTCATTTTCAAGATGGAAAACCTCCAAATAGCCATTTAGTTGAACTATCATGAGTGGCCACAAGTGAGTCTTTTGATCAAGTCCTCAAACAGGTTTGGAAGAGTAGAGACATTAGACTCTGAAATCACCATGTCATCTTATTAGAAATCTAATTTTTCCCCATAGGCCTTTGGTTATGCACCTTAGAAACATTTGTATTTTTGAAATCACTTTTCGATGTGATTAGAAACCTTAGAAACATGATTTGTTGTCCTTTCGGGATTTTGTTGCTATATGCTTTTTAGAAAACAAACAATGTTATATTTTAGTGATATGCAAGGAGGAGCTATTGATAAACTCTCAGTTGGTATTATCTTTTGTGCAAGTCTTATTTTCGTTAGACTTCTTGTGAAGAATTGGAGCTACTGAAAAATGAACAATTGGTATTATGTGAACCTAAACATCAATGACTTTGAGAATTCTTTAAATACACTTGAAAGTATAAAAGTTGTTGAGAGTTTTTGCACTTGAATTTGCAAAGAGGAAGTTTCCATGATTTGAATGTGGTTAACAGTGTGTTTGTTTGATTTGGTATGAATGTGGTTAACAAGTATTGAAGGATCTGTAAGGGAACCCAAAGGCTGCACAATATCACATGAAGAACACAAAGATTGTGCAGATGAAATAGAGGTTTTGTTTTCTCAAATGAACCGACTATTTGGTTTTCTGTTATCCAAATGGCTTTATGTTTCAATGAGATTCTTCATGAAGTTACTCAACTATGTGTTGCTCTACTTTTAAGTTATGTAGGTCGCATGTTTGTTTCAACGAAATAGACATTTGTTTGTAAACGAGGGATATGGTCACTCTGAAATTTGGTAATGAAGATTTATCTCTATAAGGGAACCCAAAGGCATCTAATGGTTGATATTTGTTTTTAGGTTTTCAACAATTTTTCTGTCTCCATTTATTCCTCACAATTGGCTTTTTGTTTTATAGGTGGCATATGTTATGAGAACCGAGGGTTTGTTCATGTGGAAGTTCCCATTTTAAAGGCCATGGATACCAATTATGAGAAATTTCAAGTTTCAACAGATAAAGCTTCTTGAAAGCTCAATGAGAGGGGTGACCTGTTGACTCCTAGCTGGTGTTGAAAAATATGTATATAAACTTTTAAGTTTTGTTGTTTTATTTTTTAATGGACTAAACTTCAAAAAACACATTTGTGTTTTTAAACTTTTAGGTTGAATTTTAGTAGACTTAGAGGTTGTTTACCCAAGCACTTACATGGAAAGCGTTTTACAGTAAGAATCAACTCTCTAACTTATTTTACCGAATAAGATTGCATTGTAATCTATTAAAATGGTATCGTATGCAACAATTTACCCGGTAAAGCTTACCGGGTAAAAGTTGTCACCGTCACTTACTGGGTAAGACTCCATTATTATCATTGCTCTTACGAAATAAGATTCTCGGTCATTGTCATGTTTATTCGGTAAGGTAAATGATCCATTAAGTAAGATTCACGGCTCCCACCGCATTATGCTGGTACACAATTAGTGTATATATATATGTGTGTGTGTGTGTAGATGAAAGTGAGAAGGTAAGAAGGGATTTTGACCCTTGATCATTTTTAATCTCCAACCCACCCATGAATTACGCTTCATACGGGGATTGATCCGGTGCATCTCATCCTAATGTATGCAATCCAAGGATGGAGAAACATAACTTTTGAAATGGTAATATCAAATAACGAAATCTAGATTAAAATCATGTCATGTACCCGACCAACGGACGGGTATAACACTAGTTACCTTAGATTACCGACGATGATAATCCACGGGTAAAGTAAGCAAGATTTTGGTAATTTTGATTTTGTTTTTTTTTAAAATCATCAGTAATCCGTAGGTGAAAGCCCAATATCTTGTAGCAAAATAATCTAAACTCAAGTTTTTTTATAGCTAAACTATAAGTTTAACGGAAGTCATTTTTTAATGTTAAAAACTAATGTATTAACAACTTGTTCCACACAAAGTTACACAAACCCCCTTCCCAACGCCACACGTTGACATCGACAACCCCCTCCTCCCCCTACTGGTACCACTAAACACAGTCGTGCCACCTCCCTTAAATTTTTTTTATTTTTTATGCTTTGATCATCGAAAGTTTGTCCATATATATATCTGACTACAAACATTTGTCAAAGTACCTTTTGTCATGTATGGCTATTTTTTTCCGAATTTAATGTAACTAACACTTATTATCGGTGTCTTAAAATGTTCACTATGGTAGAAAGACACATCTCCCATGTCCCTTCAACCCCACACAGTGTCTTATTAAGTGAGGTGTCGTGGGTGTGGCATGGCACACCATGTAACAACCCAACCAAAATAACAAGATAACAATTACATCTTAACTACTATATTAATAATAAAGCAAGCCAAACGGCCATAAGCATACATTCAACTATCAAGGTTTCCAAAGGCAACCTATTCACAACTGAGATATTAACCATGTAACTAAGATAACGGTCTTCAATCTGATCCCGCTACATCTTCTCCTTCCCTTTATCTGTCCTTCCTAAATCACGCGTGCCTGAAAAGATTTTTAGTTTTGAAAGAGCGAGGGTTAGACCGAAGGTCTAGTGAGTCCCCTTTAACAGATGAGCAATAAAAATAACTTTCCAGAATTTTAAACAACATTTAATAAACACACAAGGTTAAAACACACTACTGACCACACGACCGTCAAAGACGATGTGTCTAACTCGCGCTGCCTTAATGTTGGGACACACCCCCAACGGCATAAACGGGCCACACTCCCCGGCACGAGTAGGCGGGCCACACTCCCCGACTTAGGTCAAAATCTCCACATAGAATGTATGCATACATTTAAATTTCAACAATTTAAAACACACTTGAACAATTTCATAAAATTATGCCATCATAAATAAATCAAAGTTTAAAAATTAAAGTTCACACGCTTTCATTACCAAAAAGGTTAAGTTCGGAAAAAAACTTACCTGTCGTCCCTTAGCTCGAATCTCGCGTCTACTTCTATAATTCAATCCAAAACCTATAAAGGAAACATTGACCGATGAACACCCGATTCTTTCTATTTTTACACAGGGTTAGTCTTAACACCATAAATTCCCCATCACCTATTCCCTAAAATATCCTCGGCCCACAGTAAAACCACTCGAGACAAAGTACTTGAATCCTTGAATTAAAACAAAGAACAATGGACCAATCTAAAAAAATATAAAGCCCAACAATGGAAATAATACAAACTATCCTACTTAAATATTGAAATGGGACCCTTTCATGAATTATTGCGATTGGGCCGACCACATAAATCCCAACCCAAAAGTGGAACTTCCAAATAAGTGGGCTTCGGCCCACTATGATAATCCGGTGACCGGGGTGCTGCCCGGTGTGGTCTGTGACCGGGGCCTCCCCCTTTCCAGGCGCCGACCGGTGTGAGCTTTGACCGGGGCCGCCCCCCTTTCCAGGCGCCGATCGGTGTTAGAGAGGACCGGGGTCTTCCCCCTCTCGACCGGTGTCTAAGAGTCGACCGAGTCTTTCCCTTCTCGACCGAGGTCACCAACTCGACCGAGGTGATGTTTGATCGGTGTCCAAACAAATACCAGGTCGACCGGTGCCCGATCGAACGAACAAATCCCAAAATAAACGATTAAACCAACACTGCAGATTCCATTTTTAAATTCTTAAAACCAATGCAACTCAACCTAGAAGTCCATAATCAGAAGTAGCAACTTACTTTTAACAAAATTTTCCATGAATCACCTAAGGATTCCATAACAACTTTTATAACATTTCAAACCCAGAAACTCAAATTCCAGGAACAATTAAGAGATACTAAAAACCCAACCAAAAGCATTTTTGAATTTAAACGCTAAACTCTTACACATAAGAAGAATAGGATTGGATTTTACCTTAGAAAATTGAAGAATACCAAGACTTAGCTTCCTTTGCTCCCTTTTCGATCGAATCGCCTTCAACTTTCTTCCCTATTCCAAACTTGCCAGCCGCCAACAACAACCCTGCTTCCTAGGGTTAATATCCCACTTTCTCCACTATTCACTCTAGACCCCTCCCTTATGGTCCTTTTTACTTTCTTGCCTTACACTTTTAGATTATTCAATTAAATCCCGGTTATTACAATATCCCCTCCCAACAGAATTCTGTCCCCGGAATTCCTTCGTCGAACAAACTGGGATATTGATTCTTCATAACCGACTCTAACTCCCATGTCGCTTCCCGACCCTTGTGAAATTGCCACTGAACTTTTACCAAGGGGATTTCCTTGCTTCTCAACTTCTTCACTTTACGATCCAGAATAACTACCGGTCCCTCTACATATCTTATCCTCTCATCTAATTGGACATCCTCTAATGACACGACAACATTGCTATCAGCTAAACATTTCTTCAGATTAGATACATGGAAAACGGGATGCACTCCTCACAGATCCATAGGTAGATACAGTCTATACTCTACCTTCCCAACGCGCTTTACGATAGCAACGACTCAACATATCTAGGTCTTAACTTCCATTTCTTTCTGAATTAAGTTACACCCTTCTAACGCGAGACTGGTAACTTTACATTTGTCACCGCTTGAGACTAATGACTAATAATTCTCAACCTAACCAAAATAGTACCAATTGATTATCCAAGCCATTCTGATCAAAACATAGCCGTACATAACCATCAGATTTTCCCCTCGATTACAACAACTTCCTTAACCGATAGAATTTTACCGGAGTCAACACTACGACAACATGCATCACTGATTACATAATAACTCCACTCACCAACGTAACACATCATCATGCAACTTGCCATTGCAATCAACCCCTCTTAGTACGACATAAATCCAACGCAGAAGCACCTTTTTTTTCCGACCCACATTGATCTCAACTCCTCGGCACTATCCCAATCATACATGCTAATATACCTCGCCCCATCGTCATCACTTCAACTTCTCACATAATGGTAGAAACTTCCACAATTCAAAACCCTCGTAAACCACTAGTACCAACTGTCTAATTAATACGACGCATACTTCCATTTCCCATTGCATCCACAATCACCCGACCAAGTGCGCAATAAAATCCCAGCTTCACCCGCTCAACTCGGAGTGGCCAAACTCATACAAACCATTCCAAATAGTTTAACACTGGGCAAGTGGAATCCATTTTTCACGCATACCAAAACTGACATTATGGTCCTTCGCTCCGAGCACTATATTCCACCATCTCTACCTTCCTCCTTGAAGACTTCAAACCCACTTCTAACGACCGACTCACTGATTAGTGGTGTGAACTTTTGTCTCGCTGCACGATTTTGATTAATCACACCCACACCGCACTGAACGCCATATTCTCTTTCTCATACCCCCTCTAGGGATTTATAAACTTGCTAACAGCAGAATCTAAAAACATACCTCCATATTTTGTGTCACTTACCAAACTTCTTACTCTCAGATTTCCCACCTTTCCGACATGATATCTTCACTTTCTTCTCGTTGCAAGAAACACCGCTCACCCAACATTGCTTACTTTATTCCTCGATGATTCCCAAATGTGTCAAATCCCATTTATATTACTTTGCTTGATCAATCGACTTTCCACAATTCTTGCACGAGATAGTCAACCCAACTCTTCCAAAGCATTACCCACTACACGAAAGCACCGCACAATTCTCGCTCTCCAAACAGGATTACCCAATCTGCTAGAATCCTTTCACCCTAAAGGATACTTCAACATGCCCACGGATTTCCTATCTACTACACAACCCCTTGAACTAAGAAGTTCGAAACTTTCAACAGTCATTCTAGGGGTATAAGATAATCCCTCCCAAAACTTGCCGAAAACCAGATCACACAACCCCTCTCTTGGATAACCGCCAACCACATACTTACCACTTACAAATCATTTTCCATATATATTCAAACAAGGACGCTCATCCGATAACAATGACGCCAGTCTTCCACATATCCTCAAGGAAGCTCCTTACCACTTTAATAATTTGCACTCCCAGATATGCCATAAAGACATCACCAACTCATGGTTATAACCACCACTCTACTACCTCATCCCAAAACAATTGTAAATCTCCACGACCACTTGTCACACATACCAATACTGTCATTTTCTCACTGGCCATAATATTAAAATTGGATTTCAAGGCATTTCACGACCTTGTCTTTCCCGAACCTGAATAAATCGCAAAACTATGATCCTCAAACCCCTCACCAAGATATCGCTCCTTGTCGGCTCATCTCGACCTGCTGGAATCAAACTCTAGTATCCTGAAAGATTAAGCATACTACCTCGAAGACTTAAATGCTCAAAGCACAACCCCTCCCAGTTGTGCTTTACTTGAACTTCGCTCCCACATGACCATCAAAACCTCATCGGTAAAGAACCACCTGACCGAACTAAAGATCTTCCGTTTTTGTAAGATCTGCACAATGTTGTCCAACATCGCATTAGGTACACACCTTTTCTGAATAACTCTTCGCTTCCTCACAAAACTCCTCAAAACTAACCATAACTACTTCTTCATTTCCAGCGTTCCGCCATTCACCACGAAAATGGTTTCTGACTTCCACGACAAAGTCGACATTGAGATACTTCCACTATGTCTCCAATCGACAAGGATCCCCAATGAAATCTACCTCTTCCACTGCGACAGACAACTACTAATAATATCTTTACGACTTCACGTTCCACTCCCAACACAACCATTTGCCGACATTCACATCTCAAGTCTCGGAACCAACGGAAAGCCACTATAGTACCATCATCCTTAATGACATAGGTCAGTGCTTCCATTAATCACATCCGCTACTCACCACCCTTACTTAGAAGGATACCAATATCAAGTACCTTCTACCCTCTGATCGAACGACACACTTCCACTCTCAAAACTTTCATCATCCTTAATTGCAACCTTTCCCTACGACCTAGAGAGTTCATAGCCTTCATGCATGACACACAAACATTTAAACTTTTTGACACGTTTGAAAATTTAGAAGATACTACATTATGAAAAAACTTGAATGGACACAACCCAACACCGACTTAGCCATGCGCAACGATTTCAAGAATCGTTCAACTTCAACTTCACGACAAATTTCTATTCACCACACCCCAACATCGGTGTTGGCACAATTCAAATCATTTCCGATGAACTTTACCCACACAGTTTACAAAATACTACAGAATTGCTTACACTAAGTGTGTCAAACGACTCTCATCTTTATTGATATGACAACTCAAGTCTGTACTACACTCACTTATAAAATCACGCGATCAAATGTTGTTTTTGTTTTTCATAACAAAAATTAACTCATTTACAAAAGACATGTAATAATTCACCCACACCAAAATCAAAATTTATCACTCAATGCCATAAACTTGTCTTTTCAATCCAAACACACAGTTGCACGCGTCGACACGTTTTCAAAACAAATACCTCGTAAGGCACACACTCGCCAAAACGTCTGATATGAATGATATGAAAACTCCAACAATTTGTTTGACACTCAATGCATGGGACTCAATGACATTGAAGGCTATTTACTCTAACAAGATCAACTGTCTGCACTCACCACAGCTCATCTCAGACTTTCTACTTCCGACCAACCCATCATGATCCTCACATTTGCCACTACTTCCAGTACCAATGCTTCCCAACATCCTTGAATGTCCAGATATCAGTTACCATCGCAACTACAATTTTGCAACACGCGCATCCTCACTTTCACCCTCAAACAAACTTACCAACCATATCTTGATTCTATTGATCCTTACTACATTTTATCCGTCAGCACTGATTTCGCCTCTCAACCAACCTTCGGTTAGCTACAGCTCCAAAAGCCTCATTTATATCCTCCGATTCTTGGATTAACACTCTCCTGTTTCTCACTAAACGACATACCATTCTACCGAACCGAACACTCCCTTGGAGCGAAAAGCTCACCTCCTACCATCATTCTCTTCCTTATGGACTCAAGAGGTCCTTTCTCAACGAAATATCTGCATCTCACCCGATACTCATCCTAAACGGTATTAACCTTACAATCATAAATGAGCTCACACAACATTCCCGATCAACATTATCAATTCATAGATAGGACTCTCTACCCTAAACCCACCAAACAATAGCAATCGAGTATGCCCATGCACTTGTAAATTCATAATGACATTGGCCAGATGTGATTTTGAATTTACCTTACATGAGGGTACTCGCTATTGTTATCACGTCTCTCGATAAACAAGGTCTTCCTAAAAGGTTTCGTAAATCTCAGTTGTGTCGCTCTACTTCTCAGTTTAAGTTTAGGCCCATTCGGTCACCTAAATCCCTTAAACTATGGCTCTGATACCAACTCTAACAACCCAACCAAAATAACAAGATAACAATTACATCTTAACTACTATATTAATAATAAAGCAAGCCAAACGGCCATAAGCATACATTCAACTATCAAGGTTTGCAAAGGCAACCTATTCACAATTGAGATATTAACCATGTAACTAAGATAACGGTCTTCTATGTGATCCCGCTACATCTTCTTTTTCCCTTTATCTGTCCTTCCTAAATCACGCTTGCCTGAAAAGATTTTTAGTTTTGATAGAGCGAGGGTTAGACCGAAGGTCTAGTGAGTCCCCTCTAACAAATGAGCAATAAAAATAACTTTCCAGAATTTTAAACAACATTTAATAAACACACAAGGTTAAAACACACTACTGACCACACGACCGTCAAAGACGATGTGTCTAACTGGCGTTGCCTTAATGTTAGGACACACCCCCAACGGCATAAACGGGCCACACTCCCCGGCACGAGTAGGCGGACCACACTCCCCGACTTAGGTCAAAATCTCCACATAGAATGTATGCATACATTTAAATTTCAACAATTTAAAACACACTTGAACAATTTCATAAAATTATGCCATCATAAATAAATCAAAGTTTAAAAATTAAAGTTCACACGCTTTCATTACCAAAAAGGTTAAGTTCGGAAAAAAACTTACCTGTCGTCCCTTAGCTCGAATCTCGCGTCTACTTCTATAATTCGATCCAAAACCTATAAAGGAAACATTGACCGATGAACACCCGATTCTTTCTATTTTTACACAGGGTTGGTATTAACACCATAAATTCCCCATCACCTATTCCCTAAAATATCCTCGGCCCACAGTAAAACCACTCGATACAAAGTACTTGAATCCTTGAATTAAAACAAAGAACAATGGACCAATCTAAAAAAATATAAAGCCCAACAATGGAAATAATACAAACTATCCTACTTAAATATTGAAATGGGACCCTTTCATGAATTAATGCGATTGGGTCGACCACATAAATCCCAACCCAAAAGTGGAACTTCCAAATAAGTGGGATTCGGCCCACCATGATAATCCGGTGACCGGGGTGCTGCCCGGTGTGGTCTGTGACCGGGGCCTCCCCCTTTCCAGGCGCCGACCGGTGTTAGAGAGGACCGGGGTCTTCCCCCCTCTCGACCGGTGTCTAAGAGTCGACCGGGTCTTTCCCTTCTCGACCGAGGTCACCAACTCGACCGAGGTGATGTTTGACCGGTGTCCAAACAAATACCAGGTCGACCGGCGCCCAATCGAACAAACAAAACCCAAAAAAAATGATTAAACCAACACTGCAGATTCCATTTTTAAATTCTTAAAACCAATGCAACTCAACCCAGAAGTCCATAATCAGAAGTAGCAACTTACTTTTAACAAAAACTTCCATTAATCACCTAAGGATTCCATAACAACTTTTATAACATTTCAAACCCAGAAACTCAAATTCCAGGAACAATTAAGAGATACTAAAAATCCAACCAAAAGCCTTTTTGAATTTAAACGCTAAACTCTTACACATAAGAAGAATAGGATTGGATTTTACCTTAGAAAATTGAAGAATACCAAGCCTTAGCTTCCTTTGCTCCCTTTTCGATCGAATCGCCTTCAACTTTCTTCCCTATTCCAAACTTGCCAGCCGCCAACAACAACCCTGCTTTCTAGGGTTAATATCCCACTTTCTCCACTATTCACTCTAGACCCCTCCTTTATGGTCCTTTTTACTTTCTTGCCCTACACTTTTAGATTATTCAATTAAATCCCGGTTATTACACACCATAGTGCCGCTAAGACGTTTTTTTATTTCAAGTTTTATACTATAATTAAGTTCATATATCAACATATTACTTTTTTTCTTTTTAATATAAATATAAATTATTATTTTTTATCACTGAATTGAATAATAGTATAAACATATATTCACACTCGATACCTTAAGACATACTTTGGAAAACATTATGGCTTCGCCATGTCACTTAGGCTCGAGACTTAACCTCCTTTTCCACACGATCTACGTACTTTTTTATTATACATAGAAGGACTTAAGTATATTTTTTAATGGTGACACCATTTGACTATAAGATATTTTTTTACAAAATCATTGTTCGGGTGTCGGTAGGTTCCTCCAACTTTTTTAAAAAATCATGAGAAATCCGAAATTAAAAGCTAAACAACTATGAAAACTGATACATACATGATTCAAACCCACGACTAGACGATGGAAAAGAGCCACGTAAACCAACTTTGTCAATAGAAACTTGTATCTTCATTGCAGTTTCAAATAGTACAAGGACACTCAACGAAACAACATGATAACACTTTTAAGTACATAATTTCTTCCATTATGATAGAGCCATACATGAAACAGTAGTATGTGTCACCGTATGTTCTTTAGTATGTCTTCCCCTAAGTGACATATTTGAATTTTTTTACATAAATTAGGTCACCTTTTTAGATATATATATATATATATATATATCCCATTTTCTCATTTCAAATATATTATTTAGCAATATTTTTAAACTACTAGATATATTATTGACCAAAATACTTACAAATTTAATCAAGAACTAAATTACAAACCCTAAAATTATCTATTTGTTTGCATGCCATATATGTACGGCCGTTAGCATGAGAGGGTGCACAACTATACACCAACCATTTTTTCATCTATACTATATTATTAAGAGCCTTAAACGGTTCTAGAATTTTTCAGTTCTTGAAAACAGTTTTTGGAGCCCTGGTTCTTAGGCCTTCTTACCCCCACGTACTGCACCCACCCTCCCACGTTTGCTTTGCTATATACATTGCTAATGGAGATCTCTCAACACTGAAATCGACGCTATGGTTTTCCAAGGTACGCTCTCCCCCCTCATCTCGCCTCTTCTCCTCCCATCTTGTACCTCCATTCACAGACGCGTTCTTCAACCTGCTTATCATCTACTTCAATTTCGCCCAGGTCAGTATTCTTAAACCACTACAACGATTCATTTTTGGGGCAATTTCAAGTGGGTTTTCCAAGATATCATAGATTTATACAAAATCTTGATTGAAATTTAACAAGGGTTTCGCAAATTTTGGGGTTTGCGTCAGATTGACGAACTCTCACTTCGAATTGACATTCGGTTTTGAAAATTTAGGGAGGGTTTTCCAAGTTATCACATATTTTTACGAACTTTTTCTTGAAATTTAACTATGGTTTCACAAATTTCAGGGTTTACATCAATCTGACGAACTCTTAGGGAGAGTTTTCCCGTACAACATTTGTATTTTTGGTCAACTATTTGTTTAAATTTCAAGTAGGCTTCGCAAGTTATTGTTGAATTTCACGAACTCTGGCTTGAAATTGAACTTGGGTTTTCGAAATTTTGGGATTTCGGTTACAAAATTTGTATTTTTGGTCAACTATTTGTTTAAATTTCAAGTAGGCTTTGCAAGTTATTGTTGAATTTCACGAACTCTGGCTTGAAATTGAAATGGGGTTTTCGAAATTTTGGGATTATGCTTAAATTTCAAATGGGTTGTAACTGGTGAATGGTGCTTCTTTGTTTATAAAATCCATTGAATTTGGTATTTCAATTATGCAGAAGGTGGAGCATATGGTTTCAATATTAAAGTTGTAGAAAGATTGAAGCTGGCTCCAGACCTAACAACTAACTCATTTGTTGTTGCTCTTCACCAAATTATGAGTTAGTTATGTATGTGTTCTTACATATTTTCATGTAATTGTATCTTTAATCATCAACTGGTTTATGCTGTTGTAATGACTTTTACTTCTGAGATTTGCGAAACAGTAAAACTCCATTCAACCAAATAATCTGAAAAGTGGAGTAAGTAAAGCGCTGTTTATCAAAATTTCTATTAAATGCTTAATGATTTCAGCATCTTTTTGATGTGTGTATATATATTTTTTCATCAACACTTGCAAGCAAATCCCGCTTCCAATCCTAGACGAGGTATAACTTCTTTATTATGATGTTAGTCTTTTTATAAATGAAAAATATATATGCTTTATTTGAAATTTCTATTTGTGTCGCTTCTTTATTTTCATTCTAATGGAAAACTATGATTACATCTTGAAGTACAAAGCAGAGGTTGAGATATTTTAATCCAATAGACCTTTCACTTTACATGCTTTTCTTGTGATATCAATCTTACTTTACTGAACTTTCTTCGTCCTGTTGTCAATTCTCATATCTCATTTATACATGTATGCTCTAAAAACTCTCAAACATAGAACTATCATTCCGGGTAAAGATTTGATCATATAAAGACAATAGGAGTTTTCCACTATCACCAGTTTCAATAAAGAGAGCAAGTTCTTAGGGACATTTTGAAAAGATTTCTTAGTGAAATAACCATCGAATACAACTTTTAGAAGTGCTTTAAACCAAACATGAATAGAGCCTGTGTAGGTCCTGATCTACAACTCTTACGGGATCCTTTTGGAGTTTTGACATAGTGATCTTAATGTGCTTTAGACCAAACATGAATAGGCTCAAAACATCATGCTTTTCCGTCCACTCTAAACCTCATTTCCTTTCTCTGTCTTCACTATTTTCTTTGTTTCAGAAAATCGATTCTCGCTGTTGATCTGTAAGTTCTTTTCTTACTCTTTCCTTTTTTTCTATGGTGATCTTTGATGATTATCTCTAAACACAAACAAAGTGAAAAAATGACCTCATCTAAATGATGTATCTTTGGTTGGTGCTGATAGAGACTGGTTTAAAGATGCCATCTGGTAGAAAGGTCGTGCCAACAACACTTTTGTCTCACAGGGCAGAGCGCTTTAAAATTGGTGCCAAAAAAAGCCTATGTAAATAGTTTCATAAGTTATTAATGTAGATTGGGTTGGAAAATGCTAGCCGTTAGGAATGTACTGCCAAGAAAACCACTACTAATAAAAACGATTGTTCGTTTGATAGTCCAAAGTCGATGCAATAGCTTTCCTATCCTTGCTTAATAACTTGATTCCAAAAAGAGTTATAGACACTGTTAGCTACCCATTGTCTCTGCAGTGGCTGCATGTCAGATTTTATAGTTCAGACAAACAATCTTCGGATAGAACTTGGTTTCACGATGGTCAGTGACAAATCAATGCTCATACTGCTACCAATAGGATGGCTAACGAAAATGATATTTGGTTTGATAAATGAACTGATTTCCTAGGGTCGATGGCATCAAGATTCTTTCACGATTCATGGAATTGCTGCTGCTAGCGAGAAGCTGTAAAGATTTAGTTCATTTCCGCCTATAAATTATCTGCAGGAGGTAGATATTGAAAGTTTCTGCAATATGATTTTCTTCTAGCTCATCTATTATAATTGCTCAAGCAGTGAATAGCATTTTCAGATTAGTTTCTACAGCAGGCAGGTATGTGTAATTATAAATATAATTATTATAAATTATGTTATTTGACTCTTACAGTCAACTGTGGAGTCTTCACATCACAAAAGAAAATAGTGTATGTAAAACTTTACAGTTTCACTGCCAAGTTTGTACGAAAATTATGACTGTAATCCTATTGCTATATTAGTTTCTGATTGTTGATGGAGGGTGGTATTTGTTGGTCGTCTTGGGTAATGACGAATGATTAATGAACTAACAATTAAAGTGTTTCTAGACAAGGGGTTGAATACAAACCCAACAAAACTTGCAACTTTAGTTCTGTATGTTTTATAAAAGCATAGAATTGCAGTGTGGAAACTAGCATAGAAAGACCTAACCTAAATGATCTTTAAGGGTATTAGTAAAATTTCACCTAACGTATAATAGGGTATTAATTAATTTTCCTTTCCTTCCTTAATGGTATATACCGTATGTTATGCATATATATTAATACGTATGAATATATTCTCTACTGATCAACTCTTAGTTGGGAATGATATGTTGTCAAGTAAAAAAGAGTTATTATTATATAAGGAAACTTAATAGATGATTTGTGTTTTCTGTTGCAGCAAATTTGTTTGCCATCATGTCTTCGTGCACCACTGAATCTGATCCCGGTGTGTTTTCTCTTGGGACCCTTATTCTTTATATAATTAAGGTGTCAGTGGTCCAAAATAAATACAAGTTTACAAAGTCTTTAACACTTAAGAGACATATTAAACAACATTGCCTTGAAGAGTTTATGTATCCCTGCTATGAAAGTAGTATTTACGAGGGGTTACAAAAAAAGTCTGAACTTGTATTTTTCATGAATACAAGTTCAAGAATTATTCTTCGAGAATATTAGAGTGATAAAAGAGAACAGATAAAGATTGTAAGAATGATTATTCTAGATCTTATTATTGTATGTCAAATCCGAGATTCTAGCAAGTGTTGATATATCTGATATTTTTTAGCAAAAGGTTGATTATTGGCAACCCCGACAAGCCCCCATACGGAACCCGCCCCCTAATGAACCACATGTGAGGAGGCATTTCAGAGCTGACTGTTGAGGCTAGCGGAGGGGTTCAAGCCCGTCTCTCACAAGATTCGAACTTGAACCAATGTGTTTGAGCAAAGTCACTCCGTCCCTTTACCAATTGAGCTACACTGTAATACCCCGAATTTCCGTTATGTAATTTTGGTATTCTTGTGGTTAAGCTTTTATCGCTAGCACCATGTTTGGTTTGAAGTTGAGTTGGATTTTGTGAATTTTGGGGACAAGCAGTGAACTACGCGAGTTGCACCGCGACTAGAGGTCACGGCACAACCCGCGTAACCCTCTGTTTGATATAAGATTTTGGAACTACGCGAGTTGCACCGCGACTTAAGGTCGCGGCACAACCCGCGAAACCCACTGGATGATTTTGGGTTTTGGACACGGGCGAGTTATGCCGCGAGTTGAAGTCGCGGCATAACCCGCGTAATTTCCTGGCCGACTTAAGGGTTCAGTTTCCAAAATATCTCATTCTCTCAATCTCAAAATCTCTAACTCTCTCCTCTCTCTCTCTCTCTAAATCGTCTCTCTCTCTCTCTCTAGAGTTTGGTAGTATATAGTTGGTGTTCGATCCGAGGTTTCGGTGTTTTAAGCTTCACCTCTACGTCGTGATCGTTATTTGGTTTTTCGGGTTTTATCCTAAAACCTACTGGTGAGTTCCTACTACCATTTTACAAACTTTATACATGTCAGAATTCTTATTTGCGAAATCCGAAGTATTTCTACGGTATGATTTCATGTTCTATACATTTTGATATAAATGATGTTTTTGGTGATTTTCGGGGTTCCCGATCAGTTTTGACTGAAATGACTGGTTCCGCCTTATTAAAAGTAAAATGATGTTTTACTTGCCTATGTTTGTGACTTATTGAAAGAATGTATATAAACTGGTTTTATGATTATCTTTCTTACCAGCAGTTGGTCTGGAAAATGGCATTTTGAAATATAAATGTGTTGAAAGCTGTTTATCTAGCTTTGAAATGGTCACATGAAATATTGTGACAAGTCATGACTATACTAGTGGATCCCTAGGTATCGAGTCGGCTTCTGGCTGAGAAGGATATGCCCCTTCTGTTGTAGTTAGATACATTTAATCCTCGGGGGCACTTGGTACGGTTATGTGAGACATGTTACTAGCCATGGGTCAAATGTAGTCTAACGAAGAGTATGACTGGTTCCTTGGGGGCCTCCCTCACATCGTAGTACGGACCGAAGCGTTCGTGGCCATGGTTCCATGTATTTAGCTCATAACTCGGATTTGTGGCTTACTTTGTGTTCCACTATAATCCTTGGTAAATCGGGTAATCCCCGTCATCGGAAGATGTGTTTTGGACCGGTTGTCCGTATATTATCAAAGAACTGTGTTTTGCATAACTAAACCTTTGAAAAGATTTACTTTGATGCATTTGATTATATCCCTTGAGATTTATGAACTGTATGTTCTCACTAGGCTTTAAGCCTAACACTTTTTCTCAAATGATATGTATAACAGGTTTCCCTTAGCGGTGGGATGCACAGGGTTTTGAGAGACGAGTTTGGTCTCGAGACTTTTTTTTGAGATGACTAAAGTGTGTTGATAGTTGGGTATTGTTAAGTCCCATTCTTTTGATGAACTTTGTATTGTCAACTGATGTAATCTAGATAGTTATGTTTTGATTAGTCTGTTGATGAATTCTAGATCCGTACAGGTTTTTGTAAAGTCCAAAGGACTGATACCCTTTTGAGGAATTTATATCAATGCAAATGTCATGTTGCCTATTGTGAGAAGTTTTATTTTACTCTGAATTTTTAGGATGTTACAAGTTGGTATCATAGCTCTAGTTTAAGTGAACTAGACATGAATGTAAGATGTCTAGACTTAGACCGAGTATGATAAGAATTGATCCGTGAGATTGGGTAGAGATTCTAAGATGGGTTAGTCTTAGAGTCAACGGAAATTGCGTTTATCAGGTGTTGTGGCGATCGTGACAAGAACCTTTATGTGTTATATGTTCATAATCTCAGTTAGCTAATGTTATTATGAGGATATCGTACGTAAGTGTACTTGAATTTCTATTGCTATGACGACTGGTAAGGTGGTGGTACGTTTCCTTTGTGTTTATTCCAACTCTTTCTTATCTCTTTTCCTGTTCTGTGAAGCAGTTTGGGATGGTGAATACGCGTGGTAGACCGCGTACGCGTGTTGATGGTCTGGAAGCGACAACCTCTACCGCTGGTCAGCCGGAGGGAGCTGAGGTTGTTGTGCGAACACCTGTTCAGCAAGGTCTAGGTGGGGGGCCAGAGGTTATTCCGCGAGTAGACCTGGCTTCGTCTCACCCAGTCATCAGGGATGCTAGTTCCCCGTCTGAGTTGATGGCCAGCATGATGTTGGCAATGAGGGAAGAGATGGCAAAGCAGCAAGAGTTTCTGCTGAAAGTGATTGAGGACCGCGATGTAAACAATCGGAGGAGTGAGACGGTTGTGGAAAACATTGTAGCGGGTCCTGGAGTTGCTGGTGCAGGAGTCAGAGCTGAGGAGCACGGGATTGTTGGTGCTCCGAGAAATAGGAAAAGTTGTTCCTACAAGTCCTTTCTAGGTTGCGGACCGCCAGAGTTCTCTGGTTCCGACGACCCAATCATGTGTGTGAAGTGGATTCGAGCGGTCGAGCAAGCTTTTGGCTCTTCCGAATGCGGAGATGATCAGAGAGTGCGGTTCGGTACCCAACTGCTGAGGGATACTGCGCTCATTTGGGGGAATGTCATTCAATCCACCCTACCTCCTGCTGTGTTGGCTCAGTTGTCTTGGGCCGAATTCAAGAAAAAGTTGTTAGAAGAATTCTACAATGAAAGAACAATGGACCGAATCGAGAAAGAATTCCGGTCTCTGGTAAAGGGAAGCCTGACGGTGAGGGAGTACACCCGTCAGTTCATGGAGAAGCTTGATCTGGTGGGGCACGCTGCCCCAACAGAGAAGAATAAGATGAAGGCCTATCTGAATGGCCTACCCGCGGACATGCAATCTATGGTCCACAATTCTAAAGCTTCTAACCTCCGCGAGATGGTTGAAGAAGCTCAGTACATGGAGGAGATGTTCGCAAGGAACAAAGCTGAGAAAGCTGTAGTGGTGGCTGATAAGAGAAAGTGGGAGAGCAGTTCTGTACCTCCCAGGAGAACCCGACCTTCTGTCGGAAACCGCAGTTTCGACGGTTATCAAGAAGCCAGATGATGCTCGAAGTGTCGAACAAATCACCACGGTAACTGTAACCCCACTTCTAGATTCTGCTTCAAGTGTGGAAGAATGATCACACCGCCCGCGACTGTTCTGTCACGGGGATGGTCTGCTTCGAGTGTAAGGCGTCGGGGCATGTGAAGAGAGATTGCCCGAAGCTCAAGACGGGTAGCATGCCATCAAGGAAGGAGAACCCTCCTAGGGTTCCGGGTCGAGCATTTCAGATGACGGCCGATGAGGCCAAGGCATCCGCTGATGTGGTATCGGGTACATTTCTTATAAACTCTGTACCTGCTCGTGTTTTATTCGATACGGGTGCCAGTTTCTCTTTCATATCTGCGTTGTTCCGTCAAAAGTTTGCTATGCCCACTACTAGTCTTGAGGATGCATTAGTGGTAGAAATAGTTGATGGTAGTCAAGTTCTGATACACGATGTTCTGAAGCAGTGTACTGTTAGTATCGAAGGGATAGAATTCTCGATCGATTTATTGCCGATGGTAATCGGGGGTTTTGATGTTGTGGTCGGCATGGATTGGTTGTCAAACAATCACGCTGAGATCGTATGCTCCAAGAAGTTGATTCGACTTCCCAACCCCTCTGGCGAAGTCATTGTCATCTATGGTGAAAAGAGAAAAGGTGAAGTGGCAATAATCACAATGGCAAAGGCACGCAAGTGCTTAGTAAAAGGATGTTCGTCTTTCCTAGCCTATGTGATCGATGCCAAGTTAGAGAAATCAAAGTTGGAAGATGTGAAGATTGTGCGTGAGTTTCCAGATGTCTTTCCGGACGACTTGCCCGGGTTACCACCCGATCGTCAGATAGAGTTTCGGATTGATCTTGTTCCTGGAGCAGCAGCAATTGCTAAAGTTCCTTACCGTTTAGCGCCGTCAGAGATGCAAGAAATGATGGCACAACTCCAAGAGCTTTTAGAGAAGGGCTTTATAAGACCGAGTTCGTCACCTTGGGGAGCTCCGGTCTTGTTTGTAAAGAAGAAAGATGGCACAATGAGAATGTGCATTGACTATCGTGAGTTGAACAAAGCTACGGTAAAGAACAGATATCCGCTTCCGAGAATAGACGACTTGTTCGATCAACTTCAAGGAGCGGGTTGTTTTTCCAAAATCGACTTACGATCGGGTTATCACCAAGTGAAGGTGAGTGAAGGAGATGTCCCGAAGATAGCTTTCAAAACGCGTTACGGCCATTACGAGTTTCTTGTAATTCCTTTTGGTCTAACGAACGCACCGACGATATTTATGGACTTGATGAATAGAGTGTGCCGACCATTCCTCGACCAGTCGGTCATTGTATTCATTTATGACATACTCGTGTACTCCAAGAGCGAGTCAGAACACGAACAACATCTGCGGGAAGTGCTTGAAGTGTTGAGAAAGGAAAGATTGTACGCCAAGTTTTCCAAGTGTGACTTTTGGCTTAAAGAGGTACAATTTTTGGGTCACATTGTCACTCGAGACGGAGTGAAAGTGGATCCCTCAAAGATTGAAGCTATGATGAATTGGGAATCTCCCAAGAGTCCGTCAGAGATCCGAAGTTTCTTGGGTCTGGCAAGGTACTACCGGAGATTTATCCAAGACTTTTCGAAAATTGCTTCTTCCTTGACAGTTTTGACTCGGAAGAATGTGAAGTTTGAATGGACCGAAACACAAGAGAAGGCTTTCTGTATCCTTCAAAAGAAGTTATGTGAAGCTCCGATCTTATCGTTACCTGAAGGGTCAGAAGACTTTGTGGTTTATAGCGATGCTTCGAAAATGGGTTTAGGTTGTGTGTTGATGCAACGGGGCAAGGTAATCGCTTACGCTTCGAGGCAGCTTAAAATACACAAGAAGAACTATCCTACCCACGATTTGGAGTTAGCAGCAGTAGTGTTCGCTTTGAAGCTTTGGCGACATTATCTCTATGGCACGAAGTGTACACTCTATACAGATCATAAGAGCTTGAAATATGTCTTTGATCAAAAGGAGTTGAATATGAGGCAACGGCGGTGGCTCGAGTTACTCAAGGATTACGATTGCGAGCTGCTTTACCATCCTGGTAAGGCAAACGTGGTAGCCGATGCGTTGAGTCGGAAGGACTATAGCGGTTGTATTCAGGCTACCCATTCGAGAATTGAGTTGGCGTCTAGTCTTGTTGAAAAGATCAAAGCATCACAGGTTGAAGCACTGCTAGAAGAGAATCTCAAATAAGAAGTTATGAAAAAGCAGCGTTTACTCTTAACGGAAGATAGCCGTGGGGTAAAACTATTCAACGGTCGCGTGTGGGTACCCAAGCTTGGGGGTAACCGTGATCTGTTGCTTGAAGATGCACACAAGTACAAGTATTCCATTCATCCGGGGAGTACAAAGATGTACAGGGACTTGAAGCTGCACTATTGGTGGTCGGTAATGAAACTTGACATAGCGCGTTACGTTGAGCGTTGTGTGACGTGTTCGCAAGTTAAGGCCGAACATCAGCGACCGTATGGGAGTCTTCAGTCTCTAGAGATTCCTGAGTGGAAGTGGGAGCATATCACTATGGACTTCGTGACAAAGTTACCTAAAACTCTTCGAGGTCACGATACCATCTGGGTGATAGTCGATAGATTGACAAAGAGCGCTCACTTCTTGGCCATGCACGAGACATTACCGATGGACAAACTAGCGAAACTGTACATCGATGAGGTGGTCTCGAGGCACGGCATACCATTATCAATCGTATCGGATCGCGACAGTCGGTTCACTTCGAACTTTTGGAATGGGTTTCAGAAAGAGCTTGGTACACGAGTAAAGTTGAGTACGGCTTACCATCCACAAACCGACGGGCAAAGCGAGAGAACGATCCAAACATTGGAAGACATGTTGAGGTCTTGTGTCATCGATTTCGGGGGTAGCTGGGACTCTCACATACCTTTGGTGGAGTTTGCTTACAACAATAGCTACCACTCGAGTATTGGAATGGCACCTTTTGAGGCATTGTACGGGCGAAAGTGCCGAACTCCCGTGTGTTGGCTTGAAGAGGGAGAAAAGCAGTTCGTCGGACCTGAAATCGTGCAAGAGACGGCTGATAAGGTCAAATGTATTTGTGAAAGATTGAAAGCGGCTCAGGATCGGCAGAAGAGTTATGCCGATAAGAAGAAGCGACCGATGGAATTCTAAGTGGGCGATCGTGTGTTGCTTAAGGTATCGCTGTGGAAAGGTATTATACGGTTCGGAAAGCGTGGGAAGCTGAGTCCCCGTTTCCTCTGACCTTTCAAAGTGCTCAAGCGGGTAGGTTTGCAAGCGTATCAATTGGAACTACCGCCAGAGTTGAGCAGAATCCACAACACGTTTCATATTTGTTATCTTCGGAAGTATTTAGCAGAAGAGGAAAGCGTCATTCCTCTCTCCGAGTTAATAGTAGACGAGGGTAACCGTTGTGTAGAAGAGCCCGACGCCATCTTAGAGAGAAAGTCTAAGAAGTTGCGTCACAAGGAGGTCTCTATGGTCAAGGTGCAGTGGAAGCATCATCGGGGAGCCAATGTGACGTGGGAAGCTGAGGAGGATATGAAGCGAAGATATCCTCATCTTTTCGAATAGTTAGGATTTCGGGGACGAAATCATTCCCAAGTTAGGGAGGATTGTAACACCCCGAATTTCCGTTATGTAATTTTGGTATTCTTGTGGTTAAGCTTTTATCGTTAGCACCGTGTTTGGTTTGAAATTGAGTTGGATTTTGTGAATTTTGGGGACAAGCAGTGAACTACGCGAGTTGCACCGCGACTAGAGGTCGCGGCACAACCCGCGTAACCCTCTGTTTGATATGAGATTTTGGAACTACGCGAGTTGCACCTCGACTTAAGGTCGCGGCACAACCCGCGAAACCCACTGGATGATTTTGGGTTTTGGACACGGGCGAGTTATGCCGCGAGTTGAAGTCGCGGCATAACCTGCGTAATTGCCTGGCCGACTTAAGGGTTCAGTTTCCAAAATATCTCATTCTCTCAATCTCAAAATCTCTAACTCTCTCCTCTCTCTCTCTCTCTAAATCGTCTCTCTCTCTCTCTCTAGAGTTTGGTAGTATATAGTTGGTGTTCGATCCGAGGTTTCGGTGTTTTAAGCTTCACCTCTACATCGTGATCGTTATCTGGTTTTCCGGGTTTTATCCTAAAACCTACTGGTGAGTTCCTACTACCACTTTACAAACTTTATACATGTCAAAATTCTTATTTGCGAAATTCGAAGTATTTCTATGGTATGATTTCATGTTCTATACATTTTGATATAAATGAAGTTTTTGGTGATTTTCGGGGTTCCCGATCAATTTTGACTAAAATGATTGGTTCCGACTTATTAAAAGTAAAATGATGTTTTACTTGCCTATGTTTGTGACTTATTGAAAGAATGTATATAAACTGGTTTTATGATTATCTTTCTTACCAGCAGTTGGTCTGGAAAATGGCATTTTGAAATATAAATGTGTTGAAAGCTGTTTATCTAGCTTTGAAATGGTCACATGAAATATTGTGACAAGTCATGACTATACTAGTGGATCCCTAGGTATCAAGTCGGCTTCTGGCTGAGAAGGATATACCCCTTTTGTTGTAGTTAGATACATTTAATCCTCGGGGGCACTTGGTACGGTTATATGAGACCTGTTACTAGCCATGGGTCAAATGTAGTCTAACGAAGAGTATGACTGGTTCCTTGGGGGCCTCCCTCACATCGTAGTATGGACCGAAGCGTTCGTGGCCATGGTTCCATGTATTTAGCTCATAACTCGGATTTGTGGCTTACTTTGTGTTCCACTATAATCCTTGGTAAATCGGGTAATCCCCGTCATCGGAAGATGTGTTTTGGACCGGTTGTCCGTATATTATCAAAGAACTGTGTTTTGCATAACTAAACCTTTGAAAAGATTTACTTTGATGCATTTGATTATATCCCTTGAGATTTATGAACTGTATGTTCTCACTAGGCTTTAAGCCTAACACTTTTTCTCAAATGATATGTATAACAGGTTTCCCTTAGCGGTGGGATGCACAGGGTTTTGAGAGACGAGTTTGGTCTCGAGACTTTTTTTTGAGATGACTAAAGTGTGTTGATAGTTGGGCATTGTTAAGTCCCATTCTTTTGATGAACTTTGGATTGTCAACTGATGTAATCTAGATAGTTATGTTTAGATTAGTCTGTTGATGAATTCTAGATCCGTACAGGTTTTTGTAAAGTCCAAAGGACTGATACCCTTTTGAGGAATTTATATCAATGCAAATGTCATGTTGCCTATTGTGAGAAGTTTTATTTTACTCTGAATTTTTAGGATGTTACATACACACCTGAGGGCATTGACATATCATATATTCAGATGTGTTGTTTTTAAAAAATCAGATTTTTTTTTCATCATAAAGCCATATGTCTCGAAAATAAGATAGTTTCTCAAGAGTTCATAAAGCCATATGTCTTGAAATAAGATAGTTTCCCGAGAGTTAGAAGTGACTTTTGGAGAAAACTAGCTGGCAAAGAGTTATAAACACATATTTGAATCGAAATATGCACTTTTTAGGTTTCATCTACACTCGGAATAATGATTGTTTTCAATATGTTGGAGCATTGTTGGCTTTCATAGAGTTGGATCGTCAACTAGATTGCTTATTTTCTATAAATCCGTACTAAACATTTCATCCAACAACAGACCGAACTTGCTTTCATGTTTCTTTGCATCTCTCTCTTTTATCAATTTAGGTTTTAGAATTGAGTCGATACTAATTGAAACCATCATCTTCTTTTCTAGGTGTTTTTACTGAACTTATACAACAAATGCAAGTAAAAGGCGTGCAGGTATTGATTTACGTGGAGGGTATTCTTCTATGTTCTACTCCCTTTTTTCAAACAACGAGGATCCTAATTTGTTCTCGAGTGTCAAACCTCGTACTTTCCAACCAAAAATTTAACGTATCTACATTTATAACACCATTTTTTTATTTGCAATGCTTCTTGTCAATGTTTGACGAAGCTGTCAATTTCTATAAATGAAAAACAAAAACTAAATAAGTTATGGATTTCGAAGAAAGTTTTGGTTGACGAAGTCAAGGTAAATCGCTAATCATGGAACGGAAGGAATGAAGGACCGTTTACCAAACGTTTACCGGGTAAGCACTTGTCGACAAGAGTCACTAGTCACCGCCCTCACTTACCTTATCGGGTAACATTCCCGGCCATTGATAAGTACTCACTTTTGAGTACTTAAGCACATTGTTTTTATCTTTTTAAATTAGATTTTACACTTTATAATCCCAACCTTGAATCATTTTGGTTATTATTTTCCACTTTCTTGATTTGGAGCTTAAGATATGGCTTTGTATATAAACATGGGTTGTATAGGCTAAAGTTGATGTAATTTGCAAACTTTTGATGATACAGGTCAGTGCTGCAGCATCTCAACAGCATTGAACGTGCAGGGAGAATTGGAAGTTGATTAAAGAGGAGTGAATAAAGCATTTCTATGGACCATTGGACAGTACTTTTGCCAGCTGTTTATCTGATAATTAGCTGTATTATTCCTTTGTATGGTACCTTTTGTTGTAAAACTCTAATATTAGTACCTTAAGTTAGTTAGATTAACCCTTTTGGCCCCTCTCTATTTCCTATAAATAGAGTGTTCTTGGGGGCATTTAAGATCCATCTTATCTTATCCAACAAGCTTCCCACATCCAAGTATCCTATCATCACCAATCACTCATCCATGAAGTTTTCTTCATCATCACTAGATCAGATCGTCTCTCCATCTTTGAAGATACTTTTGTAGTTACTTTTAATCATCTCCAATTCTCTTTTAATATTTAGTAATCTTTTGGTTTCATCATCTTTGTCTTTAATTTCTTCATCGTGTTCTTTAAATTCTTCATATTGTTATGTTGTTTGTAATCGTTTGCTTAGCATAATCTTCTTATTTTCGTTCATCTTGGAACTGGAACGAACTTCAGTTCTGAGTTTTTCTGGAAATTTCCAGAAAGCATGCATATGTTCATATGGTGTTCTTCGTGTTCTTCATGTATTCATCTCAAACCCAGGCTATGAATGCTTCCAGCATTGGAACAACATTCACCTGCAGATTTTCTCCATGCATTTTCTTTACTTATCTTGCATCTCTAGCCTTTCCATTTATTGTATGTCTTTAGTTTCAAGCATTTAAATTCCAGTAGATTGTAGTATTGTACTTACATTCCATTTTACTTTCTTGTCATTTACATTTATTGTCTTTACATTCCAAGTCTTATATATATATATATATATTTATATAATTTCAAGTCATTTACATTTCCAAGCACTTTACATTATGTCTTCTTTTATAGTTCTTTGTAATGTTCTTTCTTTATTTATTGTAATGAGTAGCTAAACACCTTAGCTTGGGTGTGAGGCAAATGGTGATGATGTTAACTTAAACAAAGTGAACTTTTGTGACTTTAACAAAGTTTTATTATTTCAACTCAAGTTTTATCAAGATAACAAAACTCTTTGACAAATTGATCGTTTTGATAGTGTAATAGTGTCATGGACCTAGAGATAGGCCATTGAATAGCACGTCAAATTGAATGACATAGGAGGTAATATCGAAAGAGTTACTTGCAACGAGAGTTGTTACTTGTGTTATTTAAAATGATCCATTCTTGATAAAGTGTCACTTTTTCAAAGGGTTAAAATGGAGTAGACTTTGAGATAAGCTATTTGGAATACACCAACTTGGGAGGTATGGGGGTTATTTCGAAAGAGTAACTTTTAACAAAGAGAATTTGTTTTGCCATATATTTTAAGAACTCCACTCCCATCATTCCCTTATCTTGAACATTGCTCAGAGATGAGATTGTTTGCAGCTACTGGAATAATGGGATGGTGAGAGTCCGAGAGGAACGTGTCTTGAAATAGATAATAAAATCAGTTTCTGTGACAAGGATGCTGCAGCATTGGTCCACTGGAATTTGGGTTAACATTTCACCACAAGCCTTGCACCCTTGCTTCTTTTTAAATCTTGTTAAAGTAAATCTGTGTTCACCAACCAATCAAAATATTGCTTCAAATTCGTCATCTGAAATCTCATCTTTCATTATACTTTTAACACACTTTTTAGTCCAATCTCTGTGGGACGATATCTGGTATTTTTACCATTTTATTACTTGCAAGGCGACATAGTACCAATTTGTATAGTTGCTTTTTGGTATTATTTTTCTTACCCTAAGGTAAACAAAAGGGCCTGCCAAGTTTTTGGCGCCGTTGCCGGGGATTGGCAAGTCAAAAGTGTTTAAAAGTGTTTTAAAAGATTTGGTTTTTCTACCACCTTTGGGAATTTCAAAAGATTTTTAAAAGTGGTGCATGCCAAGAATACAACGCGGGGAACTTTTTGAGTTAGATCCAGATATTGAGAGAACCTTCCGTCAAAGAAGGAGAATTCAAAGAACTTTTCAAAACATAAATGCTCTCAATATGGAAGGACCTCCCCCGGGCTTTGAAAACATGCACCTTAGACCACCATTTTTGGAAAATCAACCACCGCCTTTGGAAAATCAAATGAGACCACCTTTAATGAATCAAATCAGGCCGCCACCGATTTTTGCAAATAATGCACCAATTTTTGGAAATCCTCCACCTCATCAGTTTCAAAATCACCAAAATCATAATGAGGAAGATGATGCCGGATCTGTTGGTAATGTTGAACCACAAAACATCATTGATCTTGCAAACTCAAAAGATGGAAGAATTATGGACTATGCAATTCCTAATTTTGAGCAATTGAATTCTGGGATTATTAGGCCACAATTAGAAACTTTACATTTTGAACCAAAACCCATCATGTTTCATATGTTGCAAGCCAATGGTCAATTTGCTGAATTACCATCGGAAGATCCACATTCACATTTAAAATCTTTTATGGAGATCACCGATGTTTTTCTGATTCCTGGGGTATCTGCTGACGCCTTAAGGCTCACTTTATTCCCATTTTCTTTAAGGGATCGGGTAAAAGTTTGGTTCAATTCTTTAGCACCAGGTTCAGTACCATCATGGAGTGATATGGCCGAAAAATTTTTGCGAAAATATTTTCCACCCACCCGGAATGCCAAATCCAGAAATGAAATTTGCATGTTTAAACAAATGTATGATGAAGCTATTCCGGATGCGTGGGAAAGATTTAAAGAATTGTTGAGAAAATACCCTCATCATGGCATTCCCTACTGTATTCAACTCGAGACGTTTTACAATGGGTTAGTTCCCAATGCAAAACAGATGCTTGATGCGACTTCAGGAGGGGCTTTTACATCCAATACCTACAATGCCGGGTATGAGATTCTTGAAAAAATTTCAACAAACAATGGACATTGGGTTGATCCAAGGGCCCAAACTCAAAGGAAAACTGCTGGAATGCATGATGTGGATGCATACACTGCATTGACAGCTCAGCTTGCTTCCATGACCAACATGCTTAAAAATCTAACTTCTGGTCAAGGAGCATTGCCGACTGTCCCTACACCTGCTTCAACAGTTCTTTCTGTGCAATGTGTGTGTTGTGGTGGAGAGCATTCTTATGAAAACTGTCCGCATAATTCTGAATCTGTAAATTTTGTTCAAAACAAACCTGCTCCCCACTCCAACCACTACAATGCAAGCTGGAAACAGCACCCAAACTTCTCTTGGAACAGTCCATGTTTGAATCCACCAGCACCAAAGCACCAAGGGAACTCCAATTTTAAAAATCAAGCAAGTAGTTCTCAAAACCAGTACAAAGGAAATTTTCAAAATAATCATCATCAGAATAATCGTAATCAAGGTTTTCAAAACAATCAGCACACTCAACCACCTTTTCAAAATCAACATCATGCACCTCCACATGATGACTCAAATCTCTCTCTTGAAGCAATGATGAGAGGATTTATGAGTCAGACACAAGCAGCTCTCCGGAGTTTGGAAACACAAGTCAGTCAAATTGCACTTAATCAGAACAACAGAGCCTCAGGCACTTTGCCTAGTAATACAGAATTACCCAAGGCTCCTGGAAAAGAACATGTGAAAGCTGTCACACTTAGGAGTGGTAAAGAATTACCTGAATCTGTGGAAAAGGAATCTGGACCAACAACCAAAACAGATTTTGAGAAAACACCCAAGTCCATTCCTGATCCAGAGATTCCTGTAATCCCAATACCAGAAATTCAAGTAAAAAATCAAGATCCTAAGATCACAAGTTCAAGTCCATCTTTGACTAATCCAAAGACCACATTTATGATTTCACCTAATGAAACCAAGACCAAAAGCATACTGGATCCATCTTGTTCAAAACAATCAAACCAAGCTGTTATCAAACCAGTTCCCCCTTACATTCCTTACCCCCAAAGGTTAAGGAATGAGAAGGAGGAATTGCAATTCAAGAAATTTTTGGATGTTTTCAAAGCATTGCATATCAACATACCTCTTGTTGAAGCAATTGAGCAGATGCCCAGTTATGCCAAGTTTTTAAAAGACATATTGAGCAAGAAAAAGAAATTGAATGAATATGAGACTGTTGCCCTCACAGAAGGTTGCAGTGCTCTATTGACCAACAAAATTCCCCCTAAGCAAAAAGACCCAGGGAGTTTCACCATTCCTTGTTCCATAGGAGGGAAAGAGGTTGGGAAGGCACTGTGTGATTTAGGTGCTAGTGTCAACCTTATGCCATTGTCCATTTTCAAAAGCTTAGGCATAGGAGAGGCCAGACCCACCACAGTCACACTCATTCTAGCTGATAAGACCATTGCATATCCCAAAGGTAAGATTGAAGATGTGTTAGTGCAGGTTGATAAGTTCATTTTTCCGGTTGATTTTATCATTTTAGACTTTGAGGCTGACAAGGATATTCCCATACTTTTGGGAAGACCTTTCTTAGCTACGGGTAGAACTTTGATAGATGTCCAGAAGGGAGAGTTGACCATGAGACTACAAGACCAAAAAGTCACATTCAATGTCTTCAATTCTTTGAAATACCCTAGTGATTTAGAAGACTGCTCAAGCCTAGGTATCATTGAGGACTTGTGTCATGAGGAGGGAGTCAAACAGGCTTGTAGGATAGAAGAGGAGGATGAGAAAGACCTGAGTTTGGGAGACTTAGACAAGGAATATGATGATGATGATAAGACCTTGGAGAAAGAGTCTGTCCCTTTGGATGCTGCAGCATTTGAGCTGCTGGAAAGTAATGACCAAAAATCATTTACTCCATCAATAATCTCACCGCCTGACCTGGAGTTGAAACAACTCCCATCTCACTTGAAGTATGCCTTTCTAGGGGGAGAAGACAAATTGCCAGTCATTATTTCAGCTACCCTAGAATTGCATCAAGAAAAGAAGTTAGTAGATATGTTGAAGTTGCACACAAAAGCCATAGGATGGACTATTGCTGACCTTAAAGGGATTAGTCCCTCTATTTGTCAACATAAGATCATCTTAGAAGACGAGAACTTCACTTCCATAGAGCCACAAAGAAGACTGAACCCTGTCATGAAAGAGGTAGTGAAAAAGGAAATTTTGAAGTGGTTAGATGCAGGAATTATTTTCCCAATAGCCAGTAGTTCTTGGGTTAGTCCAGTACAGTGTGTACCCAAGAAGGGAGGGATCACTGTCATTTCCAATGACAAGAATGAACTTATCCCTACCAGAATAGTCTCCGGATGGAGAATTTGCATGGACTACCGTAGGCTGAACAAGGCTACTCAAAAGGACCATTTTCTCTTACCTTTTGTTGATCAAATGTTGGACAGGTTGGCTGGAAAAGAGTACTACTGCTTCTTAGATGGATACTCAGGATACAACCAGATAGCCATAGCACCAGAAGACCAGGAGAAGACTACTTTCACTTGTCCTTATGGCACCTTTGCCTTCAGAAGGATGCCTTTTGGACTTTGCAATGCTCCTGCCACTTTTCAAAGATGCATGATGTCCATATTTTCTGATATGCATGAAAAATCCATTGAAATATTTATGGATGATTTTTCTGTTTATGGTTCTTCTTTTGATCAGTGTTTGGATAATTTAAAACAAAGTCTTAAAAGGTGTGAGGAGACTGACCTGGTCCTTAATTGGGAAAAATGTCATTTCATGGTAACAGAAGGGATTGTCCTTGGTCATTTAATTTCTAAAAGAGGAGTTGAGGTAGACAAAGCTAAACTTGAAGTAATTGAAAAACTACCTGAACCAACAACTGTCAAAGGTATCAGGAGCTTTCTTGGCCATGCTGGATTTTATAGACGGTTTATAAAAGACTTTTCAAAAATTTCTAAACCTTTATGTCTATTATTACAGCATGACCAAAAGTTTGATTTTAATGATGAATGTAGAAATGCATTCCTCACTTTAAAGAAAGCTCTGGTAACTGCACCAGTGGTTGTAGCTCCTGAATGGGACAAACCTTTTGAAATCATGTGTGATGCCAGTGACTGGGCTGTTGGTGTTGTGTTAGGTCAAAGAAAAGAGAAAATTTTTCATTCCATCCACTATGCAAGCAAAACCCTAAATGAAGCTCAAATTAATTACACAACAACTGAGAAAGAATTATTGGCTGTAGTATTTGCATTTGAAAAATTCAGATCATATTTGATGGGAGCAAAAGTCATTGTACATACCGACCATGCTGCCATTAAATATTTGATATCAAAGAAAGATGCTAAACCTAGGCTGATAAGATGGGTTTTGCTGTTACAAGAGTTTGACCTAGAGATTGTTGATAGGAAGGGGACTGAGAACCAAGTGGCTGATCATTTGTCTAGGTTAGAGAAACTTGTTGAAAGTAGGGAAGGTGGAAGCATTACTGAGACTTTCCCTGATGAAAAAATTCTTATGGTGCAGGCACAATTTCCATGGTTTGCTGACATAGCAAATTATTTGGCTTGTGGCATCATACCTTCTGATTATACTCATCACATGCTTAAGAAATTTCTCCATGATTGCAAATTTTACTTGTGGGATGACCCTTTTCTGTTTAAACTTGGTACAGATCAATTGTTGAGAAGGTGTATCCCAGAAACTGAAGCTGCAGCAATTCTACAGCATTGCCATCAATCAGCTTATGGAGGACATTTCGGAGGCCAAAGAACAGCAGCTAAAGTACTTCAATCAGGATTTTATTGGCCAACTCTCTTTAAAGATTCCCATAATTTTGTTCAAAGATGTAATGAATGCCAGAGAAGTGGTTCCATTTCTCAGAAAAATGAAATGCCTTTGAATGGGATCTTGGAAGTTGAGTTGTTTGATGTTTGGGGAATAGATTTTATGGGACCTTTTCCTCCTTCAAACAATTGTCAATATATTCTAGTTGCTGTTGATTATGTATCCAAATGGGTAGAGGCAATGGCATGTGTTTCAAATGATGCTAAAACTGTAATTAAGTTTTTACAAAAACAAATTTTTACAAGGTTTGGTACCCCCCGGGCACTAATTAGTGATGAGGGTACCCACTTTATAAACAATTTGTTAAGTAAAGTTCTTGAAAAATATCATGTGAAACACAGGGTTGCCACTGCATATCACCCACAAACCAATGGTTTGGCTGAGCTCTCAAACAGGGAAATAAAAGGGATTCTTGAAAAAGTTGTTAAACCAAACAGAAAAGACTGGGCTTTCAAACTAGATGATGCTTTATGGGCATACAGAACTGCTTTTAAAACACCTTTGGGTATGTCTCCATACAAGCTAGTCTTTGGAAAGTCCTGTCATCTCCCTTTGGAACTTGAACATAAAGCATATTGGGCTATAAAAGAATTGAACATGAACTTAGATGAGGCTGGCAACAAGAGAAAGTTGAAACTCTGTGAGCTAGAAGAACATAGGAACTTGTCCTATGAGAATTCCAAGTTATACAAAGAGAAAACAAAAAAATGGCATGACAATAGGATTAGGCACAGAGAGTTGAAAGCAGGCCAGAAATGTATTTTGTTCAATTCTAGGCTGAAATTGTTTCCAGGAAAACTTAAGTCTAGATGGTCAGGCCCATTTCTCATCCACAAAGTATATCCATATGGGGCTGTAGACTTAGTCAATCCGGAGAACAACAGTGTGTTCAAAGTCAATGGCCAGAGAGTGAAGTTGTTCCATGACTCTGTAACATCTCCATGCTCTGTGGAGATGATCTCTCTTTGCTAAAAGCTTCAACAAAGATGGGAACTTTCTTAAAGTTCCAATCCTGTGTAAATATTCCTTTTAAAGTCTTGTTTATGTTTCCGTGTTAGTTATGTTTAATATGTTTGTTAGTGTACAGCTAAAAGTCAAAGAACAAAGGCATAACCATTTGATGTTGAATCCATGCTGCAGCATCAGAAACCCTAGGATTTTCAAGACAAATCAGCTGAATTTAGAGGGAACCGGGTATAGCAATTTTAAATTGAAAAAAGAGATAAAAACCAAAAAGTGACATCATCTTTTCATCACCTGGAGAAGAGTACACCTCTCTCCTAGGTGATGATGATAATTGTACCTAAAGATGCTTCCATGATGGTCCTTTTTGTACTAATCTTAAATTTATCCACTGGTTAATAACCATTAACAACCTGGTTCCATATTTTTTAAAATGCTCAAGATCAAACCCACCTCCATCCAAAAACTGACTTTTCAGTTTCCTCCTTTCCAAAAATCTACTTTCTACAATCAAACCCACTCGTCTTCCCTCTCATTCCCTCCAACTGCCGAAAACCACCAAGAACAACCACCATTGTCATTCTTCTTCTCCATCTTTCTGCTATTCCCATGGCTCGAGTGAAGAGACCTGTACCCCGAGAGAGAACCATCGAAGAAACTCGCCCAAACCCTCGAAGAAGCCGAAGGAACCAACCTGTGGTTCAAACCCCTGTTCCAGACCCAACCACTGACCAAATCAAACTCGAGGATGCATCAATCTCTCCTCTGGTTCGAAAACCATCCACAAGGCAGAAACCCACTAAACCTAGGGCTGGAATCAAGAATGAAGCAGTGAAGAAAGGGGAGAGTTCGAAAAAGGCTGCTAGTAGAGATGGGTCAAAGACAGGGGAGAAGGAGGTCACAAATGTGGATACACCACCAACATTCAACCCTCTTGCTATCATCGTGTACAAGGATGCTTCTTCAACCCTTTCATCAACTCAGACACCGAAGGTATCTACTGGTCCCTCTGAAACTTTGGTTGAGGGATTATTCACTTCTTGTTCTGAGGACAATGTCGATGAACCCATTTCATCAACAAAAGTCGACATTTCCCTCATTCAATCACACACCAAGGATGCACAACCCTTTGGCTTTCTACAAACTGATGGAGATTTGGCCACGGCCATCTCCAGTAGAGTAGCTATTGAGGACCCACTTGAGGAGATAAACACTGAAACTTTGTCCAAACCTGTGGAGTTTGGCAACACAAGTCTTGAGGACCTCTTTGGTGATGATGATGATGTACCTGTGGTTAAGTTGATCACCAAGAAAAAGAAGAGACCATTAGGAAAAACTTATGCCACTAGGTCTAGAAGTGAGATTCCTACTGCACCTGAAGTCCAGGAACCCACACCAAAGAAGAGGAGGACAGTGAGATTTGAGGATGATGAGGATGATTTAGAACTCTTAGAGACCAACTGTCATGCTGCAGCATCTGTGCAGCATGAGCAGACTGTGAAAGAAAAGGGTAAGAAAGCCAAGGAAACTACTGTGTTTGTCACTAGACCAGAGATGCCACACAAGGGATTTAGCTCTAAGGCTGCTGCTAGGATGTGGAGAAAGCATCACACTAAGGTGGGATTTCCAGATAAGGGGTTTGATGCACAAAGCCTAAGGGAATTCCAATTTATTGGAGATGTAGTTGATACCCATGGGTTCTATTCCAATTTGTGAGGTCTATTCCTCATACAACCTTACACTGATGAGAGAGTTCTATTGTGAGATTTCAGTCACACCCTCACCAAAAATCAAGATCAGAGGGGTCACTTTCAAGCTCACAGCAAGGCAGATCAATGAATTCTTAAACCTCTCACCACCTAAGAACACAGAATACCACAAGATGATGGTCAAGACCACTCCACAAGACCTGAAAGAAGCCTCTGCATTATTGGGAAAGCCAAAAGCAGAATGGGAACATCACAGTAACTTCATGTTAAAAACATTTAAGGCTTCTAACCTCACTGCCAATTCTAATGTTTGGAACAATTTTGTCAAACATTCCATTTGTCCTACCACACATGATGGAACCATCTCTGTGAATAGGATGCTTTTGTTGTATTGTCTCATTACAGGAAGGAGCATCAATCTGGGAAGGGTAATGCTCAACAGCATTAGGGAGTGTGCAACAAGGAAGAGGGGCAAGCTGTATTTCCCAGGCATGCTCACAAAGATGCTGGTGAAGGCTGGAGTTCCACAGTATAAAGATGACCTCATTGTAAAAGAGCAGAGAGAAAGATGGCAGATAGATATGAAGGCAGTGACTAGGCTGAGCAACAGGAATGAGAAGCCTGTTGAGGCTGCAGATTTGTTGACTTTGGTACAAGATCTTCTAGCCCAGAACACTGCTGTGATAGAAGCCATGAACAAGCAAAGGACTGAAAGTTTGGAGAAGATGGAGAGTATGAGGGAAGAGTTGATTGCTGCTGCAAAAGGAAATAGGAAGGTAGGAGAAGGGTATGGAGCTGAGAGGCAGATCGCAGTACTGAAGAAGATGCTGAAGGTCAGAGATGAAAGGATCAAGGCGCTAGAGGAAGAAAATGAGAAGTTGATTGCAGATGCTACTGTCAGTTCAGGTGCTGCAGCATCCAAGGATGCTGGACAGCCCTCCACAGAAGATCATTAGCCTACTCCCATGGGAGTGGGACAGGTCCATATCATTCCCTTTTGCTCCATTTCATTCATTTTTGTGTCTGGGATTTGTTTTTCTATTTTTAGGTGTTATTTTCATGCATTTAGGATCATGTTTTGTTAGTTATATGTACTTGCATAGCCTAAATAAAACTTGAAGTACACATCACAATTCTAGGATCTATTTATGCTAGAACTAGCCTTGTAATTACTTGGGACACAATTTGGTGCACAAATCACTCATATCACATCAAAATGCCAAAAAGCCATACACTTTATTCCATTTTTATCCACCCAAAGTCAATACACTCTTTCATCCTATACAATGAGGACATTGTAAGATTTTTAGTTTGGGGTAGGGGGTGTCTAAAAATGGCAAGAGCAAAGCTCTATACATTCTGAAAAAAAAAATGCCATGGACACACAATCAAAACACCACAAATGCTCCATAGGGGCAGGTGTATGCATGCAACAAAAAGAGCACAAAAAGTGCCAAAATTCGAAAAAATTTCATGTTGATGCATTCTAGATCCGTACAGGTTTTTGTAAAGTCCAAAGGACTGATACCCTTTTGAGGAATTTATATCAATGCAAATGTCATGTTGCCTATTGTGAGAAGTTTTATTTTACTATGAATTTTTAGGATGTTACATACACACCTGAGGGCATTGACATATCATATATTCAGATGTGTTGTTTTTAAAAAATCAGATTTTTTTTTCATCATAAAGCCATATGTCTCGAAAATAAGATAGTTTCTCAAGAGTTCATAAAGCCATATGTCTTGAAATAAGATAGTTTCCCGAGAGTTAGAAGTGACTTTTGGAGAAAACTAGCTGGCAAAGAGTTATAAACACATATTTGAATCGAAATATGCACTTTTTAGGTTTCATCTACACTCAGAATAATGATTGTTTTCAATATGTTGGAGCATTGTTGGCTTTCATAGAGTTGGATCGTCAACTAGATTGCTTATTTTCTATAAATCCGTACTAAACATTTCATCCAACAACAGACCGAACTTGTTTTCATGTTTCTTTGCATCTCTCTCTTTTATCGATTTAGGTTTTAGAATTGAGTCGATACTAATTGAAACCATCATCTTCTTTTCTAGGTGTTTTTACTGAACTTATACAACAAATGCAAGTAAAAGGCGTGCAGGTATTGATTTACGTGGAGGGTATTCTTCTATGTTCTACTCCCTTTTTTCAAACAACGAGGATCCTAATTTGTTCTCGAGTGTCAAACCTCGTACTTTCCAACCAAAAATTTAACGTATCTACATTTATAACACCATTTTTTTATTTGCAATGCTTCTTGTCAATGTTTGACGAAGCTGTCAATTTCTATAAATGAAAAACAAAAACTAAATAAGTTATGGATTTCGAAGAAAGTTTTGGTTGACGAAGTCAAGGTAAATCGCTAATCATGGAACGGAAGGAGTGAAGGACCGTTTACCAAACGTTTACCGGGTAAGCACTTGTCGACAAGAGTCACTAGTCACCGCCCTCACTTACCTTATCGGGTAACATTCCCGACCATTGATAAGTACTCACTTTTGAGTACTTAAGCACATTGTTTTTATCTTTTTAAATTAGATTTTACACTTTATAATCCCAACCTTGAGTCATTTTGGTTATTATTTTCCACTTTCTTGATTTGGAGCTTAAGATATGGCTTTGTATATAAACATGGGTTGTATAGGCTAAAGTTGATGTAATTTGCAAACTTTTGATGATACAGGTCAGTCCTGCAGCATCTCAACAGCATTGAACGTGCAGGGAGAATTGGAAGTTGATTAAAGAGGAGTGAATAAAGCATTTCTATGGACCATTGGACAGTACTTTTGCCAGCTGTTTATCTGATAATTAGCTGTATTATTCCTTTGTATGGTACCTTTTGTTGTAAAACTCTAATATTAGTACCTTAAGTTAGTTAGATTAACCCTTTTGGCCCCTCTCTATTTCCTATAAATAGAGTGTTCTTGGGGGCATTTAAGATCCATCTTATCTTATCCAACAAGCTTCCCACATCCAAGTATCCTATCATCACCAATCACTCATCCATGAAGTTTTCTTCATCATCACTAGATCAGATCGTCTCTCCATCTTTGAAGATACTTTTGTAGTTACTTTTAATCATCTCCAATTCTCTTTTAATATTTAGTAATCTTTTGGTTTCATCATCTTTGTCTTTAATTTCTTCATCGTGTTCTTTAAATTCTTCATATTGTTATGTTGTTTGTAATCGTTTGCTTAGCATAATCTTCTTATTTTCGTTCATCTTGGAACTGGAACGAACTTCAGTTCTGAGTTTTTCTGGAAATTTCCAGAAAGCATGCATATGTTCATATGGTGTTCTTCGTGTTCTTCATGTATTCATCTCAAACCCAGGCTATGAATGCTTCCAGCATTGGAACAGCATTCACCTGCAGATTTTCTCCATGCATTTTCTGTACTTATCTTGCATCTCTAGCCTTTCCATTTATTGTATGTCTTTAGTTTCAAGCATTTAAATTCCAGTAGATTGTAGTATTGTACTTACATTCCATTTTACTTTCTTGTCATTTACATTTATTGTCTTTACATTCCAAGTCTTATATATATTTATATAATTTCAAGTCATTTACATTTCCAAGCACTTTACATTATGTCTTCTTTTATAGTTCTTTGTAATGTTCTTTATTTATTTATTGTAATGAGTAGCTAAACACCTTAGCTTGGGTGTGAGGCAAATGGTGATGATGTTAACTTAAACAAAGTGAACTTTTGTGACTTTAACAAAGTTTTATTATTTCAACTCAAGTTTTATCAAGATAACAAAACTCTTTGACAAATTGATCGTTTTGATAGTGTAATAGTGTCATGGACCTAGAGATAGGCCATTGAATAGCACGTCAAATTGAATGACATAGGAGGTAATATCGAAAGAGTTACTTGCAACGAGAGTTGTTACTTGTGTTATTTAAAATGATCCATTCTTGATAAAGTGTCACTTTTTCAAAGGGTTAAAATGGAGTAGACTTAGAGATAAGCTATTTGGAATACACCAACTTGGGAGGTATGGGGGTTATTTCGAAAGAGTAACTTTTAACAAAGAGAATTTGTTTTGCCATATATTTTAAGAACTCCACTCCCATCATTCCCTTATCTTGAACATTGCTCAGAGATGAGATTGTTTGCAGCTACTGGAATAATGGGATGGTGAGAGTCCGAGAGGAACGTGTCTTGAAATAGATAATAAAATCAGTTTCTGTCACAAGGATGCTGCAGCATTACTACAGCATTGGTCCACTGGAATTTGGGTTAACATTTCACCACAAGCCTTGCACCCTTGCTTCTTTTTAAATCTTGTTAAAGTAAATCTGTGTTCACCAACCAATCAAAATATTGCTTCAAATTCGTCATCTGAAATCTCATCTTTCATTATACTTTTAACACACTTTTTAGTCCAATCTCTGTGGGACGATATCTGGTATCTTTACCATTTTATTACTTGCAAGGCGACATAGTACCAATTTGTATACTTGCTTTTTGGTATTATTTCTCTTACCCTAAGGTAAACAAAAGGGCCTGCCAGCCATCAAAAGGGATTTTTGGTAAGCGTCTATCACCCGGTGAACGCTTATCGCGTAAGACTCACCACCCTCACTTACCAGGCAAGACTCTCGATCCTTGCCTTGCCTCTTACCGGGTAAGATTCTCGTTCCTTGCTATGCTCACCCGGTAAGGTAAGTGACCCGGTAAGCGTTTGGTAAACGACCACTTAGTTAGGGCCTGAATTGATGTCTCTTGATTATGTCATTATATCAGTGAATATATAGTCGGAATTTTCTAACTTCGATTGGTTAAGCAGGTTGAGGAATTATATTCTTTGTCGTTGTTCGGTTTAGTCCCGGTGTTCGCTGTACTATTTGGTAAACTCGTGAGTTGTGTTAATATAAGTTTTATTTCCATTCAAAAAAATGGAGATTAGAAGTGATGTAATCTTGTTATTGTTGATTATTAATGTAATCTGGTTTTTACAAAATGTTATGGCAAACGCAAAATACAACATGCTGCTGTGTGAATTTACAACCTGCTAAGTGTTTCCAAATTCCAATGGTAAAGTACATGTTTGTTTGAAGACTTTCTTTTGATGGTTGGAAGACTTTTGTTTAATTGGAAGACTTTTTACAACTTGGTAGATTGTTATCTTGATTGGAAGATTTTTCTTTTTTACAACTTGTTTTTCTTTTACAACTTGTGTCCCTGTTTGTTTAATTGGAAGACATTTTTTATAATCTTTGATCACTATTCAAGATTTTGAATGGTTTGGTGAATAAAGAAATCCTGGTAGATTGTTATTCTGATGGTTGGTTGTTATTTGATTGGTATGAAAAGTTTAATTATTCAAAGTGACAAAATAGACAATTATACATATTCAGACGTTTACCGGCAGACAAAAACAAACAGTCTAACTGATTCATATTTTAGGCTTCAGCACCACCTCTTAAAAATCAGAAGTGAGATCAGACTTCAACACCTCTTAAAAAACAAACGCCACCTAAGTAAGCTGAGCTTGTCATAGTTTGCCTTCTATGTGGTTAATTTATAGATTTCATCACCGGTGTTGTGCTTTCTCTTGATTCCATCATATATATGTGTAGTCTCCTGTCAAATTTTGTTTTCCTCATACCAGTGTGAGATTGAGTTAAGGAAACAAGTTTATTGTGTGAGAATGGAACCCAAAAATAAATACAATCTGACATATAGTGTAGGGGTGCTCAAATTTCCGACCAACTCGGCCAACCCAACCCGAAAAAACGCAAAAAAACTCAAATCGAGGTAACTCGATACATAATCGATACAAATTTTGCCCAAACCGCATCTATTGGGTTGGAAACGGGTTGAGCCCAAAGTAACCCGACCAACCCGTCAACCCGACCAAACTTGTACGTTTTTTTTATTATTATTAATTATTTTAGACTTTTAACGGTTCTTCTTTCTATCAATTCTTAAGTGTTTCTATTTTAGCCATAGTTTAGACCATTCTACGAGACCATGCCAATAAAATCGTATGAATCTAACCTTCAAGTCTTCAAAAATCTTTAACATCGATAGAATGAAAATGCAATAAATATTTTTCTTCTACTATTTTCTTCTCTTATTAGTCTTATTTTTATATTTTCATTTTGATTTTAGTTTTTTTAAACGGATTGACTTAGTTAGATTGTAAAATAATGTATTAAAGTTTCAAACCAACCAACCCGACCAACCCAACCCGACCCGCACGGTTTGGGTTGGGTTTGATTGGGTTGCACTTTTGATTGGGTTGAGATTTTCCAAATCGCAAACAATGGGTTGGGTTGTTCAAGTGCCTTCAACCCGGTCAACCCAACTCGCGAGCACCCATAATATAGTGTAATAGAATTGTTTTATGGCATCAAAGACTTGCGCTATCTCTTGTCGATCCTTGGCAGTTCACCTACTTGTTACCTTGAATATGGAATATTCGCCACACCATATAACCCGGTTATCTAAATAGATTCCAACGTTCCTCTTTATGTTTGTTAAACATGTTAAATTTAATGTCATGTTTTAGTTCGTTTCAAAGTACCAAGACAGTGAATCGTCAACCTTTGTTTATGATCACTGTCAAACATAACTGTTTGGGTAAAAAATAACAAAATTCCTTTGTCGTACGATTAGAGATTCCAACAGTCCATTAGCCCATAGTCGCACGACCAGAGAAATAACTGACACCCTTCCTTTGAGCGACTTCGACCAAACTATCAAAACCCGTCCACTTGTGCTGTCGTACGACATGATTTCAGTTACTAAATTACAACGTACTTTATATAATGCTTAGTGCAGGATTTCAAGAACGTTTATGATTAGAGATCATAACGGAAGACGTTACCAATAACAACGGATGTAACAGACGCTATCATCAATATCAAACGGTTACTCTATTAAAGATATGCATTCAAGACTTGCTAACGGACAATTGGAGTATAAATATGAAGATTGAACTTCACATTCGGACATCTGATTCTCAGACTTTACAAGCTCACGAATTACGTTCTCAAGCTCACTCAATCTCTCTTGAAGTTCATAAAGCCTTTGTTGTTTGTCGTATGACGCACGACTGAAGTCTAAGTACACACAACGCACGACCGACTTTACTTTATTGTATTTTTTTACATTACATTTCATTTGTAACACTTGTTAACAAGGACGACGTCCCTGATTGACGTCCATAGTGCACGACGACTCACACTCGTCCGCGGTTTTTACCCATTTTAGGGGTTTTCCGCGTCACCAATTCCTTTGTCTCATTTATTTCACTTTTATTATTGTCGTACGATTATTGAAGCTAATTTCTTTGATTGGATTAAGCTCCATATTTATCTTAAATTTTCCTTGGAAGATTTTTGGCATAAACAGTTTGGCGCCCACCGTGGGGCCCCATCCAAAGAAAATCTTCGATAATCTTACGACGTACTAACGTTTTCTCTCGAGTGTTCTCTTTTTTCAGTTATTCAGAATAATGTCATTCCAAGGAACTCAAGATCATGTTGTGGACCAAATGAACATGGAGCTGACTGATGCTCGTGCCCGTATTGACGCCATAACAGCCCAGGCTCGACAGGCGGCTGAAACCATCGAGCATCTAAGAAGCCAAGGTGGAAACAATGTGACTGGGACTACGAATGTTTATACTGGTGCTTGGAACGTACCTCCTCCATTGCCTAATTACCCTCGTCCACCACTAGTTAATCCTGCGACCTTCGTAATCCCAACCATGCCTATGACTTCTATGTCGTTCAATGGATATGCCTTTGATTCTTCGCAGCAGACTAACTTCAATGGATCAGGTTATGTTCCATTGGGTGTTCCCGGGGGTATACCAATGGATCCCGTTGCACAACGATTGAAGTTTTTGGAAGAGCAGAATGAGCGTGTCTTGTCAATGCTGGCCAAATTGTCGGGGGCAGCAGTCCCAGTTGATGTCGAGCCACGAACAGGATTTCAGGCGTCGCCGTTCGTCGATGAAATCGCTTTGGTGGACGTTCCAAAGAAGTATAGCATCCCGACTTTCTCCCCAAAATATTCAGGTGTCACTAATCCGACAGAACACGTCGCTCAATACAAACAATTCATGTGGACTATTTCGATACCGCATCAATTCCAAGAAGTCTGCATGTGCAAGAGTTTTGGAGCAACCTTGACTGGAGCAGCGTTACAATGGTTGATCAATCTCAAACCCAAAACCATCGGCTCTTTTGCAGAATTAGTGAACCAATTTTGTCAACAATTCACTAGTAGTCGAAAAATGGAAAAACAAACGAGTGACCTTTACTATGTCGTACAGAAGAATGGAGAGTCCATCCGAGACTACTTTAACCGGTTCAACGCGGAAATGATTAGTATCCAAAATTGCGACGTAAAAACAGCAATTGAATCGTACAAACGGGTTATGGATGATAGTTCAGGGTTGTATCTCGACCTTACGAAGTATCCTCCAGAAACCTTTGAAGACGTACGAGCAAGGACGCTTGCTCACATGAGGGTCGAGGATGACCTCGCTTTCAGAAATAAACACTCGGGCGACCGGAAGAGCCTAGGTGTCAAAAATCCAGACTTCAAACCGAAATCGATTGGTCGATCAGAGCCTACCAGACAAATTTCAAACGTCCGATTTGAAAAGAAAGGGCCGACGACTTCCAAGTCTGTCCAATATCCTAAGGTATCATCTTATGGTTTCCCTGGATCAGCTAAGGATGTCGTCACGTCCCTAAAACAGCTCCAACAAAACGTTCGATGGCCAAACAAAAGCGATAAAGACAGTTATAAGAAAGACAAGACAAAATGGTGCGATTTCCACAGTGATTTTGGTCATATAACGGATGATTGCATCGCTTTGAAGAAAGAACTGTCCTGGCTTAATTCGAAAGGTTATTTACAAGAATTGACGGGAAAAAAGGATGTGTGTCCCACATCCCCAGAACATGCCAAGGTGATTAATTGTATCATCGGAGGCTCTGATGTCTGTGGGACCACATATTCAGCTGCTAAGAGACATGCTATTCGCGGTCCCGACGACCGACCAATTCCAAAGGAGGCAAGACCCAAGGAGGACGCAGAATTAGAAGCTATGCCCTTGATGTTCGACCAAGCAGGCCTCGACGATGTACATCAGAAACATCATGACGGACTAATTATCCAATTGAGCATTGGAAATTGTCTGACAAAGAGGATACTCGTCGACGGAGGTAGTTCAGCTAACATTATTTTTTTTGATGCAGTGAAAGCAATGGGAATCGACAAATCCGAGATTACATGACGTTCGACTACACTCGTTGGATTTAACGGTGGAGCGACAAATACCATGGGGGAAATCACACTACCAGTATATGCTAAAGGAATCAACAGGCAAACGAAGTTCAATGTCGTCGATTGCTCATCAGCTTATAATGTTATCCTTGGGCGACCTTGGATTCATGACATGAAAGTTGTACCTTCGACGTACCACCAAACCTTGAAATTTCCCACGCAATGGGGAGTACAGGAGATCAAAGGCGAAAGAAAAGTTGCTAGGGAATGTTACAAAATTTCTTTGAAGCCCCCGAAGCAGACAATATAGCAATTACAGAACCAGGACGTTTCTGGGACTGACGAAGACTATCGCTTGGAAGCTGTCGTCCTAAACCAGGATAAGCCTGATCAGATGGTTTACATAGGTTCGACGCTCGACCCTTCCTTTAAAAAGAGACTAATATCTTTTTTGCAGGATCACTATGATTGTTTCGCATGGACGCACGAAGGCATGGTGGGTATCGATCCAAGTATCATTTCTCATAAACTCAACGTTGATCCATCGTTCAAGCCTGTTCAGCAGAAAAGACGAAAATTCGCTCCTGAAAGAAATAAAGTTATCAACGACGAAGTTGATAATTTGCTTAAAACAGGAAAGATACGAGAAGTCAAATATCCAGACTGGCTCGCCAACGTTGTTGTCATCCAAAAGAAAAATGGCAAGTGGAGAGTCTGCATTGATTTCACAGACCTTAACAAGGCTTGTCCAAAAGATCCATTTCCATTGCCACACATCGATTCTATGGTCGACGCTACAGCTGGACATGAATTACTCACTTTCATGGACGCATATTCTGGATATAACCAGATATTGATGCATTCTGACGACCAGGAAAAAACGGCCTTCATGACAGATAAAGGTATTTATTGTTATAAAGTAATGCCTTTTGGTCTTAAGAATGCAGGTTCGATGTATCAACGATTGGTGAATATGATGTTCAAAGAGCATTTGGGAGACACTATGGAGGTATACATCGACGACATGCTTGTCAAATCGAAACGGACGGACGATCATATAGGACATTTGAAGCAGTCGTTCGACATTTTGCGTGAATACAAAATGAAGTTGAATCCGACAAAATGTTCTTTTGGAGTTCGAGCTGGCAAATTTCTCGGTTATATGGTCACACGACGAGGAATCGAAGCTAACCCAGACCAAATTAAAGCAATTATCGAGCTAAAATCACCCATAAATTTTAAAGAAGTCCAACGTCTAACAGGACGTGTAGCAGCGTTGAACAGGTTCATCTCTCGGTTGTCCGACAGATGTCACCTATTCTACAACGTCCTGCGAAAAAATAAAGGATTCGAGTGGACTGATAAGCACGAGGAGGCATTGCAACAACTCAAGAAATACATGACATCACCTCCCTTCCTCTCTAAACCTGAGAAAGGTGAAGCTCTTCAATTCTACCTGGCCGTCAGCATTAATTCGGTAAGTGCAGTCCTTATATGAGAAACCGACGGACAACAATTGCCAATCTACTATGTAAGTAAAACTCTACTAGACACTGAAACCAGGTACTCGTCTATAGAAAAACTCTTGCTTTCGTTAGTCATGGCCGCTAAGAAGCTACGACATTATTTTGAATCGCATCCTATAACTGTGGTAACTAACTTTCCATTAAAGTATGTGTTAAGAAAACCTGAACTAATAGGACGACTAGCTAAATGGAGAATCTATCTCAGCAATTATGATATGGATTTCAAGCCTAAGGCGACGATCAAATCACAGGTCTTGGCAGATTTTGTTACAGATTTCAGTCCGGAACTAGAAGAAGCGACGACGTCCAATGAGTTAATTGTGGCGACTTTGCACGACACTACTTGGACGCTCGACGTTAATGGTTCGTCGAACATACGAGGAACAGGCCTGGGTGTCGTCCTACAGTCCCCACAAGGGGGCAAAATAGTGTACTCCATACGGTGCGACTTCAAGGCAACAAATAATGAGGCAGAATATGAAACACTGATTGCAGGAATGAAAATTGCTCATGACTTGGGGGCAACATGTCTACATGTCCGGAGCGACTCGTCCCTAGTTGTTAACCAAGTTAATGGAGAATTTGCAGCAAAAGATTCAAGGATGATTGCTTATTATAAAATAGTAAAGGAAGAAGCAAAGAAGTTCAGTCGCTTCATAGTCGAACAGATACCAAGAGATCAGAACACTCAAGCTGACGCATTAGCCAATTTGGGATCAACACTTAATCAAACGACATTCGACAATATCCCAATAGTTCACCTTGCAACACCATCCATCAAAGACGATGGTAATATTTTGGTCGCACCAATTGAGGAAGAAAACTCTTGGTCGGACGACATTAAAAATTATCTGGAGAACGATCAACTGCCTGATGATAGAATGGAAGAAAGAAAGGTTAGATTTAAAGCATCAAGGTATGTTATGATAAGAGGACAATTATATCGAAGATCTTCGACTGGTCTGAATCTGCGATGTATCACCAACAAGACGCAAGTCCAGAAAATCCTACAAGATATGCACGACGGTGAATGTGGAAACCACTCAGGAAGTCGCGGTCTAGCCAATCGGATATCACGACAAGGTTACTATTGGACGACATTAAGGCAAGATGCGATCAGGTATGTACAGTCGTGTGACGCATGTCAAAGACACACATGTATGTCTCATAAACCCTCTGAACCCTTGCACTCGACTTTGATCCCATGGCCCTTTATGAAATGGGGAATGGACATTGTTGGGAAACTACCACCTGCCCCTGGGCAAAAAGTATTTCTTTTAGTTTTAACAGATTATTTCTCTAAGTGGGTCGAAGCAGCGGCTTTCTCCCAGGTTCGGGACAAAGAAGTCGTTTCTTTTATCCAAACTAACATCATTTGTAGGTTTGGAATTCCATCCGAAATAACGTGCGACAACGGGACAAAATTCATCAGTGATCGAACGCGAAGATTTTGTGAAGAAAGGAACATCAAGTTGGTAACATCGACGCCTCGATATCCACAGTCGAATGGTCTAGCCGAGTCGAGTAATAAAACTATCATCAATTCAATCAAGAAAAGACTCAAAGCTGCCAAAGGGAAGTGGGTGGAAGAATTGCTTTCCGTTCTATGGGTTAATCGTACGACACCTCGTACGTCCACAGGACAAACTCCCTTTTCCTTAGTTTATGGATGTGAAGCTGTGTTACCTATTGAAGTACGACTACCGACTTCAAGGCATACGTCCGTTGAGCATAACTTGGTCGACCTAAGTTATGACCTCGATGCTCTAGAAGAGCTTAGAGAAGCTGCGCACATTCGCATGGCGGCACAGAAACAAGTGGTCGAGCGACATTTCAACAAAAAATGTCCAAATCAAAGTTTTTCAAGAAAATGTCTACGTTCTACGTCGAGTATTTCAAAATACTCAAGAGGTCAATGCAGGTAAGTTTTCCACTAAGTGGGAAGGTCCTTATCAAATCTCTAGCGTCGTGGGTAAAGGAGCTTATAAAATCCAAACCCTCGACGGTCGAGATATCCCACGAAGCTGGAATGCAGTTCATTTAAAGAGGTATTTCTTTTAAACTTCATATTTATTTCCTTCGATTATTTCTTAAGAAAGATTACTGACTTAAGAAAGATATCCCCACTAATGTTGTTTTTCGCAGGGACGCACGACTTATTTAAAATCTTTGTGTCGAGTAAAACTCATGCGATCACACGTATATGTTCAATTTTAATGGATGACAAAGGTTAAATTCTGCACTTGATGTTCAAATACTTAGAATCAAGAACCATTATTACAAATTACCCAAGATCGATCGAAAGTTTCAGTTGATTTCTTTATAAATGATGGTATGGTTGAATGTCTGATATAATGTAGTTGTCCATCTACTTTGTCAGGATCGAATTCTCAACAAGAATAAATTCTCAGAAACGATATCAAAGAAGTTGCGGAATAACACTTTGATATTCAATAAAACAGTAAACCAAAACAGTATATAATCAACAACTTGTAAACTTGTATTGAATGCTTAAAGTTACAAGATTAAACACACAACCTCAATATTGATGAACAGACTCACCAATACGAATTCTACTTCTCTAGAATTAGGATCTATGCCTTGAGGTTGATTTTCTCTCTTAGAACTTAGAATGAATGAATCTCTACTAAACTATTCTATACATTCTATTCATATACTAATCAAAAGATAATTACAATAAATAAACATATCTTCAGTATATCTTCCATCATTATCTTCAAGCCTTCCATGAATATCTTTATTCTTTCCAGCTGTCATCCTTTTCATTCGGATCTTCAAGTCATAAGCAGCACTAACTATACTCAGCAGCATTAACTTCTTCAAGCAGCATTAACTTCTAAGCAGCACTAACCACTAGCAGTACTAACTAGCTAAGCAGTACTAACTTTGTTCAAGCAGCACTAACTTTGACTAGCAGTATTAATTCTACTAGCAGTAGTAATACTCAGCAGTATTAACTTTGAAGTCTTCTAGCAGTAGTAATTCTGAACTAGCAGCATTAACCATACTTAAGCTTTTCTTCAGTTCCCAACAATCTCCCCCTAACTTGACTTTTAGGAAAAGAAGTCAAGTTCTTCAGATGCTCTTCAAGATAATCCCAAAACTTCATAATGGCCTAAATTCCAGTATTTGCATCCAATCCCAAGCTCTGATTGATGGTTCTTTGGATCAAATATTTAGCCATCTCTGACTCTGGAATACATCTTAGCTTTTTCTTCAGCATGGCATGAAGCTTCAATCTGCTATGATTGTACACTCTATCCACTAGAAAGTATTCAGTGTGATTTAAATCCAAAGTCACTGTATATACTCCACTAGTTTCATATAGAGTCCAACTGTTGACTGACTTGAATACATTCTTGATCACATGCTCTACTTCTTCAGGTTTGAACATCATACACAGATACTCCATTACCAGTTTTGTAATTGAAATCTCTGGAGCCTTCAGTATATCTGCATACAACTTCATTCCTATCTCAAACATCTCTTCAAGATCTGACCTAGAGCATGTTCTTACAATCTTTGCCCAAGTATTGAACACCTCATACTTTTCATCCTTCCTTTTTAGCCTTATGTATTCCTTTCCATCCACTGTCAATGTATCCCAGAGAATGACCTCAGGAGGCTTAACTCCTACAGGTTCTGCTGAAATTGGTTCAGGCACTTTGTCCATCACTACCATATACAAATTTACATCATTTGTGTTTGATGGCTCTTTCTGTTTAGATGACTCAGGTGCCCCTTCTTCTTCAGCAACTTTCTCATCCTCTCCTTCAGATATTCTAGGCTTCTTAGTTGACTTTCTCCTTGCCATCATCTTGGTTCTCTTTAAAGTCCTTAGACTTTCACCCAGAGTGGCTTCTTTCTTTGATGGTGTTTCCTGCTCATCTGGAAATGGATTTTGTATCAGAAGGTCATTACTTTCTTTCATCCTTTTCTCCATCTCCACCCTTGCAGTTTCATTCCCCTAAAGCTTTAACATTTCTGAATCATACAACTCTTTAATCTTCTCAAAAGACATTTTGGAGAACATCTCCTTTTTGACTCCTACAGCACCTTTGAGAAATATAATCATCTTGTTTCTCTCTTGGGTACCTAGGAATGTCTTTGAGGGTTTTCTCTTCTTTGCAGCTGTTTTTACCACCACTGATTTCTTCAGAATTGCAGCTTTCTTCTGTGCAATTTCAGTTGTCAGGCTTTGTTGATAGGCTTCATTTAGTTCAGCAGCTAGAGCCTTTGCCATCTCCCTGTCCTTTTCAACCTGAACTATTTCTTCCTTTTCAATGTCATTCTGCATCTTCCTGGCTAAGGCTTCATCTGATTCAACCAACCTTTGCTTCTTGACTGGTTAATCAGATTCCACCATCTTTGCTTTTCCTTTGTCTTTGTTCATTGCCTTCTTATTGTTATCTTTCTTGATCACTTCACCTTGTTCTTTGATGATTACTCCTTTGGTCTTTGAAGTGACCTTGGGAGTATCATTCTTGGCTTTAAGTAAGGTTTCTGCAATCTCAAGATCTGTTAATACTTCTTTCACTGTTTCTGCTGCTTGTTTAATTTCAGCAGTATTAACCATTTCTGCTGCTTTACTTGAACTAGCAGTATTAATGGTTTCTACTGCTTGCTCTGTTGTTACTGCTGCTTCTTGTGTTTCTATTTGCACTGATTCTCTTTCTGTTTCTGCTTCCTGCTCCCCCTCAACATCAAATCTCTCCCCCTCATCACCATATTTCATCCCATCAAGCTCCCTCTTTTCTGTAGGTTCTTCCATGTTAATCTCCCCCTTTTTGGGAGCATCATTCCCAGATTGCCTTCTCCTTAGCACAAATTGTCTTTTCTTCTTTTTCTGTACTAGCTTCATCACCAATTTCTTGAGTTTGGTAATCTGCACTTGTTGGGACAAGATTACCAATTTCATTTCTTCAAGTTCTTTTCCTTGTTTGAGAACATCTAGGTTGATGTTGCCCATTGTTTCCATCAATTCATAGTAAGAATATCTGTCCTCACCCTCTCCAGAAGTGTTACCTTTTTTGGAAGGATCATTGGATCTTGTTGTAGTGAAAGTCTTCTGCCTAGCAAAAGCACTGTCCACCCCCTTGGTTTCTTGGCACCAGGGACCTTTGGATGATTGCTCATTCAAAGTTGCCATGGGGGAGGTCTTATTTATGTTACCACTGTCCTTCTCTGTGCTAGCAGAAGTAGTGGCAGCCTCAGTACCCATATGCTCAACCTCCTCCTCAGAGAGCACCTCCTTGAGGTTGGGAGACACCCCTGTGGTTTCCCTATGGATATTCTCTAAGGGAGAATTCTCCCTTAGAGGGCTAGTAGGCTTAGTGGTTGATGGGACAAGAAGGGAAGGAGCCTTCTTCACCTATTTCCTTTTGTAAGTATGGGTGATTGGTGAAGTTGGTTTTTCAAGAAGAGACTGGGGAATTGATTTAGAGTGGGAAGGTTGGGATTGGCTAGCAGTGGGTTGGTCTAATGGGGGCCTTGACCCTGCTGCCATACCTTCATCAGTTTGGGACACCACCATCATTGTAGAGAACAATGGGGTGTCAACTCCTTCCGAGTCCAAAGGGGATCTTTTCATGTTTGAAAAGACCTTACCTTTGGGAATTTTTTGTACATATACCCCATCAAAATGAGGTATATCCGTCAATTCATTGTTAATTACTTCTTGGACAAACCTGGGATACATATAAAAGCTCTTTTTGTTTCCCATGTTTGAGACAAGATCATTGAAAATCGTTTGTGAAAAATTATACTTTCTGGCAGTGGCTAAGCATACCAAAGCATAAGCGATGGTGCTACTGAACTCACTCCATCCAGTAGTCTTTTTGGATATACAGTGCATCAAGGTATGAACAAGAAAACGCCATTGGGGTGAGAGTTTAGCTTTTGAGAACTTGAACACCCCCAATGGGCCTCCATACCCCATTCTTGTAAGAGAAGAGAACAGTTCATTATTTGGGATAGAAGTTATACCAGAGGCATCGTCTAGGCGTAGACTGATGCGAATAACTTCTTCAGTAACTGTCAAGGGTTTGTCACACACCCTTGTCTTGATCATTTGCACACCATTCTCAGTGATAATGGTGGCATTTGCCCAGAATTGCTTTTGATGCTCGATATAGATTGGAGGCGATACAGTAAGAGCATGGGCAATATGGCTTGACTTGAGGAAATCCACAATCTGATGGAACCCAGCGGCCTGTTTGGGCTTCTGTAGCATCGCGATTTCATTGTGTTCATCTATGAATGCCATTGATGCCATTGACCTTGAAGATTCTTGCCTGAAGACTTTGAACTTGAGAGAGAAAGGGTTTAGAGCGCGTGTGAATAGTATGCAAAGAGTCGTTATGAGCTTTTGGGCGGGCAAAGAGTATTTATAATATTCGGAACATAATATTCGGGACATAAGCAGTATTAACCTAGAGCAGTATTAACTGAGAGCAGTATTAACTAACTAGCAGTATTAACTACTAGCAGTATTAACTAACTAGCAGTATTAACTGAAAGCAGTATTAACTACTAGCAGTATTAACTAACTAGCAGTATTAACTACTAGCAGTAGTAACTGTGCACTGGCAGTATTAACTATACTTACTCCTTTAATCTCTGGAAACACTGAGTACTGCTATACCTATCCTGAAAAGGAAGATTAGTAACACCAAGAATAGACAAGATACAGGTATAGAACCACTTTTTGAGAAGGAACTTATTCAGAGTTGATCATTCCCACACTTGTTACCAAGAAAGTGAATCTACCCACATCAAAAGCTTTGGTGAATAGATCAGCAAACTGGTTATCAGTGTGAACTTTTACAACTTGAATAAGTTTCTTTTCATTACAGTCTCTTATGAAGTGATACCTGATCTCAATGTGCTTTGTCTTTGAGTGCTTGACGGGATTATTCACAATGCTAATAGCACTGTTGTTATCAATAAAAATTGGAGTGTGTAGAAAGGTTACCCCATAGTCCAACATTTGATTTTGAATCCATAAGACTTGAGAACAACAACTTGCAGCTGCTATATACTCTGCCTCTGTTGTAGATGTGGACACTGTGGTTTGTTTCTTGCACTGCCAAGAAACTAGTCTTGCACCCAAAAACTGACATCCTCCAGAAGTAGATTTTCTGTCCAAGTTTGCTCCACCTAGATCACTGTCTGAGTATGCAAGTAGGTCAAAGGATGAGGCATGAGGATACCAAAGTCCCAATCTGGGTTGCCCTTTGAGATATCTGAATATCCTCTTGACAGCTTGATAGTGAGATTGCTTTGGCCTAACTTGGAATCTTGCACATACACAGACTGGAAACATTATATCTGGCCTAGAGGCTGTAAGATACATGAGAGAGCCAATCATGGATCTGTAATGATGAACATCCATATCCTCCCCCTCAAGATCTGCTGTTAGCTGCTTGTGTGTCTCCATAGGTGTGCTGGCAGGTTTTGAATCTGAGAAACCAAACTTGGTTAGAATGTCCTGCACATACTTGGACTGACAGATGAAAATTCCATCTGACTTCTGTTGAACTTGGAGTCCAAGGAAGAAAGTAAGTTCCCCCATGGAACTCATCTTGAACCTCTGGTGCATTAGGTCCTCAAACTCCTTGCACATGTTGTCTCTTGTTGATCCAAAGATAATATCATCAACATAGATTTGGACCAGCAAGATATCCTTCTTCTTTCTCTTGATGAATAGAGTCTTATCAATGACTCCTCTTTCAAAGCCATTTTCCAAGAGATAGGATGACAGAGTGTCATACCATGCTCTTGGAGCTTGATGTAATCCATAAAGTGCTTTCTTCAATTTGTATACCCTGTCTGGATAGCTTGGGTTTTCAAACCCTGGTGGTTGACAGACATATACTTCTTCTTCAATTGATCCATAAAGAAATGCACTTTTCACATCCATTTGATAGACTTTGAATTTCATATAAGAAGCATAAGCCGGGAATAATCTAATTGTTTCTATCCTGGCCACAGGTGCAAATACTTCATCATAGTCTATTCCCTCTTCTTGTGTATACCCTTGAGCCACCAGCCTTGCTTTATTTCTTATCACAATACCTCTTTCATCTCTCTTATTCCTGAAGACCCATTTTGTTCCTATTGCTCTTTGGCCTTTAGGAAGGTCTACCAGATCCCAAACATCTTGCAGTTTGAATTGCAATAGCTCTTCTTGCATTGCTTCTATCCAACTAGATTCTTTCATAGCATCATGTGCCTTCTTAGGCTCAAGCTGGGATAAAAAACAAGAAAGCACTGTATGTTGTTGATCTTGCAATTCTTGTAGCCTGCTTTGATTTCTAGTCATCATAGGAGAGGATATATCTCCTATTACCAGTTATGGAGGATGATTCTTTTGAATTCTGGTGTGATAAAAAGGTTCTTCATTGAGTACCACTTCTAGATTTGAGTCATTCATCTCAACTGAGAAGTTTTCAGCAGCTACTTCTAATTCCTTATTAACTTGATTCTCCTCATTTCTACATTCTTCTTCACTCTGACTTGGATCAATAGATGATTCCTTTTCACGGTCTTCAACAGGATCTGCTATGGGTATGGGAAAGACCACAGATTGAGATAAACTGTCTTGAACTTGTGTAGTTCCTGATCCTCCATTCCCTGATCCTGCATAATTATCACTACTGAAACCAAAAGAGTTAGTTAGTGAATCAATGTCAAATAGCCACTGAGGACCAGACCCAATTGGATTTGGTGTGTTCTCATTGCATTTGACATTGTCACTTTCTTCAATTATTCTAGAAGAAGAGTTAAAGACTCTGTAAGCCTTACTCTGAGATGAGTAACCAACAAGAAAACCATTATCTGCTTTGCTATCAAACTTACCTAAGTGAGATTTGGTATTGAGAATAGTACAAGGACACCCAAAAGGTTTGAAAAATCCAATAAATGGTTTTCTTTTATTCAAAAGCTCATATGGGGTCTTGTTCTTTGGTTTGACTACTAGAACTCTGTTTTGGACATAACAAGCAGTATTAACTGCTTCAGCCCAGAAGGTAATTGGCAATTTTGAATCAGCCAACAGAGATCTGACAGCCTCTATTAGTGTCCTATTTCTCCTCTCAGCAACTCCATTCTGTTGAGGAGTCCTCTCAGTATTGTCTCTCAATGCCTTTCTCTTCACAAAAGGTGTTTAGATCAAGATTTTTAAACTCAGTCCCATTATCTGATCTAATGACTTTTACTTTTTGATTAGTTTGGTTTTCAATTCTTAGAATAAAGGATTTGAGCAGTCCACTTGTCTCATCCTTAGTCCTTAGAAAATATACCCAAGTAAATATGGAGTAATCATCAACAATAACCAAGCAGTAAGATTTCTTGCCTATACTCATAACATTTGTAGGACCAAACAGATCCATATGCAATAACTGAAGACAAGAAGAAATAGAATTTAATTCTTTGGTCTTATGAGAAGTTCTGTGCTGTTTGCCTTTAAGACAAGCCACACAATGATCATCACATGAAAAGACTTTTAAAGGCAAACCTCTTACAAGGTTGTTTTTAACAAGTTTGTTCATAGTCTTAAAATTCATATGACACATCCTTCTGTGCCAAAGAGAGGATTCATCTACAGAAGCTTTTGAAACAAGACAGTTCAGGGATGAATCACTATCAACATTTTCCAAATCTAGACAATAAACATTGTCCTTTCTTGGAGTTCTAAGTAGTATCATGCTTTCATAAACTACCTTGAACCCTGGAGCAAGGATCATACACTCAGTATTTGTAAATAATATACTATGTTGTTTGTCACAAACCTGTGATACACTTAACAGGTTGTACTTCAACTGGTCAACATAGTAGACATCCTCAAATGTCATCTTACCTTTTGTGACATTACCTTTGCCACTTATTTTACCTCCAGTAAGATCATTTCCAAAAGCAACATGTCCTCCATTGATATGCTTGAAATCCTGAAGGCATGACATGTTACCTGTCATGTGCCTAGAGCAACCACTATCAACATGCCAAATGTTTTTTCCCTTGAGCTGTTGGTTGCCCTGCACATAGGATAAATCAGTTAGTTTGAATTAGGAACCCAAGCCAAAGTGGTCTTGGGTACCCCTTTCTCATCAAAATACTTGCATTCTTTCTTGACAAGATTTTTAAACTTAGACTCCTCATTCTTGGAGTACTTTGTCACAATAATAGGCTTGGAAACATGTTTGCTAGAAGCAATACTGGTTTTAGAATTACTGACTGCCTTAGCAGCACTTGCATGCTTAGCAGTAGTAACTGTGTTAGCAGCATTAATATTTTCAGCAGTACTAACACTGTTAGCAGTAGTAACTGTGTTAGCAGCACTAATATTTTCAGCAGTACTAACACTGTTAGTACTTCTAGGTACCCATATTAAAACACTTTCTTTTAAAACCTTATTTTTCATAGGGCCTTTTCTTTCAATAGATTTCTTTATCACATGTTTCTTTCCAGCCTTCATATAACCAACAGGTTTTTGCACAATTCTTTGAAAGTTTATCTGTTGATTAATAGGGTTAAAGAAGCAATACTTAGCCAAATGATTCATCTTGCCACATATGAAACAAGGTTTTAGTCTATTGATTTTATTCAGATCAACTCCTTGTTTCTGAGCCCATTGATTATTCCAGTTTCTTTGATTACCTCTTTTTATACCAGAATTTAGGCTCTTTGCTTTATTGCAAGCACACTGTTTACAAGGTCCAGGTTTCACAACCGTGGTTTGTTTGTAATGGACCTTGTTATCCTTTCCTTTGGTCTTCTCTATCTCCTTGGACTTGACCCAGATTTTCCCACATCCCTCATTGGTGATAATGTTGTTTTCTAATGGTATCTTTTTACTCTCAGTTTTATCCCTATTCTCACTGGCTTCTTTCTCAGTCAAATCCTTAACTACTACCTCATCCAAAGGATCTATCTTAAAAGCTTCCTCAGACAAGTCCTTTTTCTCCTTGGTTTCCAACAAGTCTGAAGTAGGAGAGATATAGTTGTTGTTGTAAGGAGGAGGTGTATTGTTGTATCCAATACCAGGTTTCATCTTATCATGAATCTGAGCCTTTAGAAGAGAATCCATTGCTTTTGAAGCATATGAAAACTTTTCTATGTCAAGCTTAACTTTAGACAGTTCCTCTTTCAGCCTATCATTCTCTTCTAAGGACTTAGACAGTTTGGTCTCTAACTCATTCTTTTCCCACTTCCAATAGTTTGTGTCATAAGAGTGTTGAAGTTCATTAGCTTGAAAGCCTTTGATTTGCTCTTCAAATCTCTCTACTATCAACACATAATCTCTTCTGTCCTTTTCTGTAACACCTCAAAAAATCAGAGTAAATTAAAACCTGGAAATCTGACAATATAACGAATGTAAAACCATAACTTTTCATAAATGGGATCAGTCCTCCATACTATACAATCCTATACAAGGATTTCATCAAAAGAATGGGACTTAACAATGCCCAGCAATAATACTAATCAATCCCAAAAACCTCGAGACTCAAAACTCGTCTCTCCAAAAACCCCGGCAACCCACCGCTAATGGAAACCTGATACACATACCATTTGAGAAAAAGTGTCAGACTTAAAGCCTGGTGAGAACATACAGTTTATGAAGCTCAAAAGATAAAACATTTGCATCAAGATAACATTTCCAAAGAGATTAAGTTTACAATTTAGGTCCTCGCCACAATCGGGCTTTTTCGTTATAAACATACCACAAAAGGACCGAAAACAAAATATTTTACCAAGGATCGTGGCGTAACACAAAGTTAGGCCAACAATCCGAGTTACGAGCTAAACCAATTGGAGTCCGCGGATACGAATCACAAAGTCCGTGCTTCAACGTGAGATCAAGCCCCAAGCGCAAAACCAAGGTATACTCCTTCACTAGGATCACTATGAACCATGGCTAGTATCCGGCCTCACATAACCGTACCAAGTTGCCCCCGAGGAACAAGTGATCCATAGCTACAATTCTGGGGAATGTAACATCCCAACAATATAGTCTACTCCAAAACCTAGGGATCCACTAGTAATGGTAAGGACTCGTCACAACAACGTATGTGACCAACCATAAATAAACATATGGTTATAAATACATTTTATAAACAAAATGCTATTCCCAGTTCAACTTCTGGTAAGAATGAAAATCATTTAAAAAGGAGTTTCTTTTAAATATTCTTTTCGCATAGAACGCATAAGTAAAACGTCATTTTACTTTAATAAGATAAGATCTAAAAAGTAACTTTTGATATGTATACAGTTTAAAATGATAGTAGGAACTCACCTCTGTTTCCTTCTTCTTAACGAGCGCTACCTATGATAACACCGAAAGAATCGGTAAGTCGAAATACAGATAAACCTCTCGTTACTTGAATAGGACTCAAAGACACATAAGCTAACAACTTAACAGAACCTAATCCGGTTAAAGGCAACAACCGGTCGAACACCACCCCGGTCGAACACCTCCCCGGTCCAACACTACCCCGGTCGAACAGGCAACACCGGTCGAAGGACAATCCGGTCGAGTCAACCATCCGGTCGAAGGACCATCCGGTCGAATCAACCATCCGGTCGAAGGACCATCCGGTCGAATCAACCATTCGGTCGAAGGACCATCCGGTCGAATCAACCATCCGGTCGAACGACCATCTCCTTTGTTCATCAAGAACAGTTCGATGCAGATGATGAACAACACGATGCAGAACCCAGATCCAAATGAGAAATACTCAGATCTCAACATGGAACAGTTCAAAACCTTCACAACAAGATTCTACACGGCTAAAAGCATTCAGATCAAAGCATTAAGCTAGATTCGTACCTCGATTTGCCCGAAACGATCGACCCTTTACAAAGCTTCTCCTGCACTCTTCCTTCTCTTCTTTCTCTCTGACTTCTCCAAAACCAATCTGATCAAATGAGATATTAAAATATCTCAGATTTGATTTTTTTATATATATAGCCCAAGTTACAGATTACCCCCTTGAACTTTGGGTAAAGGTCAACTTCTCACCCAATCCCAAAATTCAGGGTGTTACAATCCTCCCCAACTTGGGAATGATTTCGTCCCCGAAATCCAACTATACAAAGATATGGGGATATCTACGCTTCATATCCTCTTCAGATTCCCAAGTCACATTTGCTCCTCGGTGATGCCTCCACTGCACCTTGACCAAAGTGACTTCCTTATGACGCAACTTCTTAGTCTTTCTCTCTAAGATGGCGTCGGGTTCTTCCACACAACGGTTACCTTCATCAACCCTTAACTCTGAGAGGGAAATGACGTTGTCTTCTACCGCCAAACACTTCCGGAGGTAGCAGACATGAAACGTGTTGTGTATTCTACTCAACTCCGGTGGCAGTTCCAACTGGTAGGCTTGCAACCCTACACTCTTAAGTACTTTGAAAGGTCCGAGGAAACGAGGACTCAGCTTCCCACGTTTTCCGAACCGTATGATGCCCTTCCATGGCGATACCTTAAGCATAACGCGGTCGCCTACTTGGAATTCCATCGGTCGCCTCTTCTTATCGGCATAGCTCTTCTGACGATCTTGAGCCGCTTTCATCCTCTCTCTAATACACTTGACCTTATCGGCAGTCTCTTGCACGATTTCAGGTCCGGCGAACTGCTTCTCTCCTGCTTCCAGCCAACACACGGGAGTCCGACACTTTCGCCCATACAATGCTTCAAAAGGTGCCATCCCAATACTCGAGTGGTAGCTATTGTTGTAAGCAAACTCTACCAAAGGCAGGTGAGAGTCCCAACTACCCCCGAAATCGATGACACAAGACCTCAACATGTCTTCCAAGGTTTGGATCGTTCGTTCGCTCTGCCCGTCGGTCTGCGGATGGTAAGCCGTACTCAACTTAACTCGCGTACCAAGCTCTTTCTGAAACCCATCCCAGAAGTTCGAAGTGAACCGGCTGTCACAATCCGACACGATCGACAACGGTATTCCATGCCTCGAGACCACCTCATCGATATAAAGCTTCGCCAACTTATCCATCGGTAACGTCTCGCGCATAGGCAGAAAGTGAGCGCTCTTCGTCAATCTATCCACTATCACCCAGATGGTATCGTGTCCCCGAAGAGTTTTAGGCAACTTCGTCACGAAGTCCATGGTGATATGCTCCCACTTCCACTCGGGAATCTCTAAGGACTGAAGACTCCCATACGGTCGCTGATGTTCGGCTTTGACTTGCGAACACGTCACACAACGCTCAACGTAACGCGCCACATCAAGCTTCATCACCGGCCACCAATAGTGCAACTTCAAGTCCCTGTACATCTTCGTACTTCCCGGGTGAATGGAATACTTGGACTTGTGTGCGTCTTCTAGCAACAGCTCACGGTTTCCCCCAACCTTGGGCACCCACACACGACCACTGAACAGTTTCACTCCGCGGCTATCCTCCGTTAAGAGTAAACGCTGTTTTGTCATGACTTCCTCTTTGAGATTCTCTTCTAACAATGCTTCCATCTGAGATGTCTTGATCTTCTCAATAAGGCTAGACACTAGCTCGATTCTTGAATGGGTAGCCCGAATACTCCCGCTATAGTCCTTCCGACTTAGCGCATCGGCCACCACGTTCGCCTTACCGGAATGGTAAAGCAATTCACAGTCGTAGTCTTTCAACAACTCGAGCCACCGCCTTTGCCTCATATTCAGCTCTTTCTGACCAAAGACATACTTCAGGCTCTTGTGATCCGTGTAAAGAGTACACTTCGTGCCGTAGAGGTAATGTCGCCAAAGCTTCAAAGCGAACACCACCGCTGCTAACTCCAGATCATGGGTTGGATAATTCTGCTCGTGTATCTTAAGCTGCCTTGAGGCATAAGCGATTACCTTGCCTCGTTGCATCAACACGCAACCCAATCCCATCTTTGAAGCGTCGCTGTACACTACGAAATCTTCCGACCCTTCAGGTAACGTCAAGATCGGAGCTTCATACAACTTCTTTTGAAGGATCCGGAACGCCTTCTCTTGGGTTTCGGTCCATTCAAACTTCACATTCTTCCGAGTCAGAACTGTCAAGGAAGAAGCAATCTTGGAAAAGTCTTGAATGAATCTCCTGTAGTATCCCGCCAGACCCAAGAAACTTCGGATCTCTGACGGACTCTTAGGAGGCTCCCAATTCATCATAGCTTCAATCTTGGAGGGATCTACTTTCACTCCGTCCCGAGTGACTACGTGCCCCAGAAATTGTACTTCCTTAAGCCAAAAGTCGCACTTGGAAAACTTGGCGTACAATCTCTCTTTTCTTAACACTTCCAGAACTTCACGAAGATGCTGCTCGTGCTCTGTCTCACTCTTGGAGTACACGAGTATGTCGTCAATGAATACAATGACCGACTTGTCGAGGAATGGTCGGCACACTCTATTCATCAAGTCCATAAACACCGCTGGTGCGTTCGTCAGACCAAAAGGCATTACAAGGAACTCGTAATGGCCGTAACGCATTCTGAAAGCCGTCTTCGGAACATCTTCTTCTCTCACCTTCACTTGGTGATAGCCCGATCGTAAGTCGACTTTGGAGAAACAACCCGCCCCTTGAAGTTGATCGAACAAGTCGTCTATTCTCGGAAGCGGATACCTGTTCTTCACTGTAGCTTTGTTCAACTCACGATAGTCAATGCACATTCTCATTGTGCCATCCTTCTTCTTGACAAATAAGACCGGAGCTCCCCAAGGTGACGAACTCGGTCTTATGAATCCCTTCTCAGAAAGCTCTTGGAGTTGTGCTACCATCTCTTGCATCTCCGACGGCGCTAAACGGTAAGGTGCTTTAGCGATCGGTGCAGCGCCTGGCACAAGATCAATCCGAAACTCTACCTGACGATCGGGCGGCAACCCGGGCAAGTCGTCCGGAAAGACATCTGGATACTCACGCACGATCTTCACATCTTCCAGCTTGGACTTCTCTAACTTGGCATCGATCACATAGGCTAGGAAAGACGAACATCCTTTTACTAGACACTTGCGTGCTTTTGCCATTGTGATTATTGCCACTTCACCCTTTCTCTTTTCACCATAGATGACCACGACCTCTCCAGAGAGGTTGGGAAGTCGAATCATCTTCTTGGAACACACGAACTCGGCCTGATTGTTTGACAACCAATCCATACCGATTACAACATCAAAACCCCCGATTGACATTGGTAGCAGATCGATCGGGAATTCTCTCCCTTCGATGCTAAGAGCACACTGCTTCAGAATTTCGTGGATCAGAACTTGCCTACCATCTGCTATTTCTACTACTAATGCATCCTCAAGACTAGTAGTGGGCATAGCAATTTTCTGACGGAATAATTCAGATACGAAAGAGAAACTAGCACCCGTATCGAACAAAATACGAGCAGGTACAGAGTTTATAAGAAAAGTACCCGATACCACATCAGCGGATGCTCTAGCCTCTTCGGCCGTCATCTGAAATGCTCGACTCTGAACCTTAGGAGGGTTCTCCTTCCTTGCTGGCGCGCTACCCGACACAAGCTTCGGGCAATCTCTCTTTACCTGCCCTGGTGCCTTACACTCGTAACAGACGATTCCACTGACCGGGCAATCTCTGACAGTATGACCGGGCTTCCCACACTTATAGCAAACTTGAGAATTGTTGTAACAGTTACCGTGATGCTTAGTTCGACACCTCGGGCACCACTTAGCTTCCTGATAATTGCTGAAGTTGCGGTTCCCAACAAAAGGTCGGGTCCACTTGGGAGGTACTGAACTGTTCTCCCACTTTCTCTTTTCAGGCACCACCACTGCCTTCTCAGATTTTCCCTTCGCGAACATCTCTTCCATAAATTGAGCTTCTTCCACCATCTCTCGGAGGTTAGAAGCCTTGAAATTATGGACCATAGATTGCATGTCCGCTGGCAAGCCGTTGAGATAAGCTTTCATCTTGTCTTTCTCTGTTGGGGCAGCGTGCCCCACCAGACCAAGTTTCTCCATAAACTGACGGGTATACTCCCTCACCGTCAGGCTCCCTTTCACCAAAGACCGGAATTCTTTCTCAATTCGGTCCATGGTCCTCTCGTTGCAAAACTCCTCTAGCAGCTTCTTCTTGAACTCGGCCCACGACAACTGAGCCAGTACTTCCGGAGATAGAGTGGATGGGATGATATTCCACCAGATGAGTGCAGTGTCCCTCAGCAGTTGGGTACCAAACCGCACCCTCTGATCATCACCACATTCGGAAGATCCAAAAGCTTGCTCAACCGCTCGGATCCACTTAACGCACACCACCGGGTCGTCAGAACCGAAGAATTCTGGCGGTCCGCAGCCCAGAAAGGACTTATAGGAACAACTCTTCCTGTTCCCCGGAGCTTCAGAACTCCTGCGCTCTACTGCCGTGACCCTTATACCATCATCACCAGAACCTACTACGACGTTCTCCACCACCGTCTCCCTTCTCCGATGGTTCACGTCGCGGTCCTCCATTGCTTTCAGCAGAAACTCTTGCTGCTTCGCCATCTCTTCTCTCATTGCCAACATCACGCTGGCCAACAACTCTGACTGGGGATTAGCATCCCCGATTACTGGGTGGGACGAAGCCAGGTCTACTCTCGGAATGACCTCTGGCCCCCCTCCTAGTACTTGCTGAACGGGTGGTCGAACGATAACCTCAACTCCTTCCGGCTGGCCCGCCGTAGAGGCTGTCGCTTCCTGACCATCAACACGAGCACGCGGTCTTCCACGCGTACCTACCATTCTAAACTGCTACACGGAGCAGTGGAAGAGATAAGAAAAGATAAAAAAAAAACACGAAAGGAAAACGTACTACCACATTACCAAATGTCATATTAATAGAAATTCAAGGACTCTTACGTACAATATCCTCATAATAACATTAGCTAAGTGAAATTATGAACATACAGCACATAATGGTTCTTGTCACCACTACTACAACGCCTGATAAACGTACTTTCCGTCGACTCTAAGACTAACCCAACTTAGGAGCTCTACCCAATTCTCGCGGATCAATTCTTAATATACGCAGTCTAAGTCTAGACATCTTACATTCATGCCTAGTTCGCTTAAACTAGAGCTCTGATACCAACTTGTAACACCTCAAAAAATCAGAGTAAATTAAAACCTGGAAATCTGACAATATAACGAATGTAAAACCATAACTTTTCATAAATGGGATCAGTCCTCCATACTATACAATCCTATACAAGGATTTCATCAAAAGAATGGGACTTAACAATGCCCAGCAATAATACTAATCAATCCCAAAAACCTCGAGACTCAAAACTCGTCTCTCCAAAAACCCTGGCAACCCACCGCTAATGGAAACCTGATACACATACCATTTGAGAAAAAGTGTCAGACTTAAAGCCTGGTGAGAACATACAATTTATGAAGCTCAAAAGATAAAACATTTGCATCAAGATAACATTTCCAAAGAGATTAAGTTTACAATTTAGGTCCTCGCCACAATCGGGCTTTTTCGTTATAAACATACCACAAAATGACCGAAAACAAAATATTTTACCAAGGATCGTGGCGTAACACAAAGTTAGGCCAACAATCCGAGTTACGAGCTAAACCAATTGGAGTCCGCGGATACGAATCACAAAGTCCGTGCTTCAACGTGAGATCAAGCCCCAAGCGCAAAATCAAGGTATACTGCTTCACTAGGATCACTATGAACCATGGCTAGTATCCGGCCTCACATAACCGTACCAAGTTGCCCCCGAGGAACAAGTGATCCATAGCTACAATTCTGGGGAATGTAACATCCCAACAATATAGTCTACTCCAAAACCTAGGGATCCACTAGTAATGGTAAGGACTCGTCACAACAACGTATGTGACCAACCATAAATAAACATATGGTTATAAATACATTTTATAAACAAAATGCTATTCCCAGTTCAACTTCTGGTAAGAATGAAAATCATTTAAAAAGGAGTTTCTTTTAAATATTCTTTTCGCATAGAACGCATAAGTAAAACGTCATTTTACTTTAATAAGATAAGATCTAAAAAGTAACTTTTGATATGTATACAGTTTAAAATGATAGTAGGAACTCACCTCTGTTTCCTTCTTCTTAACGAGCGCTACCTATGATAACACCGAAAGAATCGGTAAGTCGAAATACAGATAAACCTCTCGTTACTTGAATAGGACTCAAAGACACAGAAGCTAACAACTTAACAGAAACTAATCCGGTTAAAGGCAACAACCGGTCGAACACCACCCCGGTCGAACACCTCCCCGGTCCAACACTACCCCGGTCGAACAGGCAACACCGGTCGAAGGACAATCCGGTCGAGTCAACCATCCGGTCGAAGGACCATCCGGTCGAGTCAACCATCCGGTCGAAGGACCATCCGGTCGAATCAACCATCCGGTCGAAGGACCATCCTGTCGAACGACCATCTCCTTTGTTCATCAAGAACAGTTCGATGCAGATGATGAACAACACGATGCAGAACCCAGATCCAAATGAGAAATACTCAGATCTCAACATGGAACGGTTCAAAACCTTCACAACAAGATTCTACACGGCTAAAAGCATTCAGATCAAAGCATTAAGCTAGATTCGTACCTCGATTTGCCCGAAACGATCGACCCTTTACAAAGCTTCTTCTGCACTCTTCCTTCTCTTCTTTCTCTCTGACTTCTCCAAAACCAATCTGATCAAATGAGATATTAAAATATCTCAGATTTGATTTTTTTATATATATAGCCCAAGTTACAGATTACCCCCTTGAACTTTGGGTAAAGGTCAACTTCTCACCCAATCCCAAAATTCAGGGTGTTACATTTTCCAATCTTTTGAGGTCATCACACATACTTTGATTGTGATCCCTGTATCTTTTGACAGTGTCTATGCAAGATTTAGAGCAGAGATTAGAAATTACCTCAGAGGGGAGATCAGACACTTCTGCCATAAGAGCTTGGTTCTGAATGGCTTCCTCAGCTTGATCACTCCAGTCAAATCCCATTCCTTGTTGAGAAACAAGGGCTTGAGCAGGATTTTTGTTTTGATTGTTGCCTCCATTCTGAGCTTGTTGGCCTCCATTCTGAGTTTGCTGGTGGTTGTTGTTTGGACCAGCACTTCTGCACTCTCTAGCAAAATGTCCTTTCATATGACACTTATAGCACTCCACCTTAATCTTGTCAAATCCTGCTCCATCTTCTCTTCTTTGAGAGAAGTTGTTCCTTCCTGTTCTTTTAATGAACTTCTTCACTCTCATAGATAACATGGCCATCTGCCATTTAATGTCCATCTCCTCCAGGTCATCAGGATGAAGTTGATCCAGATCATCATTAATCAATGAACTGTTGCTATGACTGGACAAAAAGGCTTCAAAGATAGTTCCAGTGCCTTTTTCTGAATTTACTCCACTGGCAGTACAAACTGCTTCAGGGTTGGCAGTAGTATCAGTAGATGTTGAAAGAAGTGCAGCATTGTGAATATATCCAGTGGGCTTTTTCTTGGATTCTACCTCAGTTTCAAAAACTCTTAGATCATTATATAGATCATCAAGTTCCTTCTCTTCCAGATTATCACTCTGTCTATATGAGACAGTGTACATAGTCCATTCATCCCCAAGAGATCTGAGGAATTTTCTGTTGATATCATCTTGCTCCATCTTCACTCCTACAGTAGCCAGTTCACCAATGAGTTTGTTGAACCTATCAAAAGTTTGAGTCATAGACTCATTCTTTGAAGAAGTGAAGTTCTCATACTGTTGTTTTAGAACATCTCTTTGATTTCTTTTGATGCTTTTAGTGCCAGCAAATCTTTTCTCTAAAGCATTCCAGAGAATTTGAGCATCAGTGCAGTTGCAAAATTGATACTGGTATTCATTGGGGATAGCCAAGAGCAAAGTGCTCAAGGCCTTCATCTCTGTCTGTCTTATCTTCCTCTCACCATCTGTCTTTGGTGGAGGTCTTTTCCCATCTGGTCCTATCTTTCCTGCTTCAGAAGGACCATTCTCAATGATATCCCACATTGAGTAATCAGTGAGAAGAATGTATTGTCTAATTCTGATCTTCCACATGTCAAACTCACTAGGTTTGAGCATTGGTACCTTAGAGACCAGAGTACTGTTTGAATCTGTAAGGTTTTCCATCGTGAATGAATAGATATTTCTGAGAGAGTCTGGCTCTGATACCACTTGTCAGGATCGAATTCTCAACAAGAATAAATTCTCAGAAACGATATCAAAGAAGTTGCGGAATAACACTTTGATATTCAATAAAACAGTAAACCAAAACAGTATATAATCAACAACTTGTAAACTTGTATTGAATGCTTAAAGTTACAAGATTAAACACACAACCTCAATATTGATGAACAGACTCACCAATACGAATTCTACTTCTCTAGAATTAGGATCTATGCCTTGAGGTTGATTTTCTCTCTTAGAACTTAGAATGAATGAATCTCTACTAAACTATTCTATACATTATATTCATATACTAATCAAAAGATAATTACAATAAATAAACATATCTTCAGTATATCTTCCATCATTATCTTCAAGCCTTCCATGAATATCTTTATTCTTTCCAGCTGTCATCCTTTTCATTCGGATCTTCAAGTCATAAGCAGCACTAACTATGCTCAGCAGCATTAACTTCTTCAAGCAGCATTAACTTCTAAGCAGCACTAACCACTAGCAGTACTAACTTTGTTCAAGCAGCACTAACTTTGACTAGCAGTATTAATTCTACTAGCAGTAGTAATACTCAGCAGTATTAACTTTGAAGTCTTCTAGCAGTAGTAATTCTGAACTAGCAGCATTAACCATACTTAAGCTTTTCTTCAGTTCCCAACATACTTAAACGTACGATTATTTATAAGAACAAGTAATAAGCGTGGACAAACAAAAGAGACTTTTTTCATTGGATATCAAATTACAAGTATAAAGGACGACCACAAACGGCCGACCTTTAGGTGATAGGTTCAAAAGAAATTAAGTAGGAGGAACGTCAGGTTGTTCCTGTACAATGACGGTCTCTGTTGTCGCCACTTCTCCTACGACATCACTCTCCTCCAATTCTTCGTCTTCATCCAAGTCCCTCTCAGTCCCGACAGTGTCGAGGTAAGCTTTGAGTTCTTCAGAGGCCGACGCCATGGGATCCTTCCCCTTCAAGTGATGCCTCATTAAGGCAGCTCGGGCCGTGAAGCGGGAGAAAGCCTCGATTTGCTTATTCTCCATCTCCAAGTCCTTGACGTCGTCCTCCAATTATTCGACCCTCTTCTTAAGAGTCTCGATCTCGTCAGCAGAAGCAGCAGCAGTGGTAATAGCCTTAATTTTCTCGATCTCCAATTTAGTCGAAGACGCCTCAAGCTCAAAGAGGCGGTCCCTGAGCTTGACCTTCTCACGATCTGAAATCTCTAATAGACTCCGGGCATCGATGAGTTCGGCCTTAAGGTTTTCATCCTTCGCTTTTTCAGCCTCGACCGCCTCTAGGGCGACCTTTTCCTTTTCAAGCGCCTCGTCGCCCCTTTTCTTGACATCAGGAAAAGACGCCCTAAGACCTTTTGTCTGAGCGTAGAAGCTCAGACAAGCTTGGAAAGCCTGCACGACAAAAGGAAAAGAATTAGTATTAAAAAATGAGCAACGAAGAAGGAGAATAAGTAAAACTTACCATGAAAGAGAGACCAGCAGCATGTGCCCCCGTGTCCTCAAACCGAGATTTCTTGTACCGATCGTAGAAAGTCGGGAGGAGGAATTTTGCCAGGTGTGGAAAAATGACGTCTCTCTCGAGAACGTCATTATCCATAAAGTCAGCTGGGAGAGTGGCTTTAAATATCATCTCTCCCACTTTTTCCTTATTCTTCTCCTCACTCTTAGAGGAAGAAGAAGGTGCGGCAAAGGGCTTCTCAACGCCCGACACCCCCGTTGTTGGGGCATCCTTCGTCGCCTTGGTCGAGCCTCCAAGCTCGACCCCAGCAACGGTTCCCTTCGCTGGTGTCTCCCCTGAAAGGGACGACAGAGTGGCATCGCCCATCTTCTTGGGCGAGGACCGAGGCTTGCCTCGGAAACGTCTCGGATCTACCCCCGTGGAAGGGGCAGATCTTTTATTCGTTTTCTCCCTCCCTTGGCGGGCGAGCTCTAGTTGCTCGGCTCGCTTAACGGCAGCCGACTTTACAGCTGCGTCCTCTGAAAAAAGAGAGCAAGTTAAAAATGAAATGACGTATGATATACAAGTGAAAAGTATTGTCGAGCGACTTACCGGTCATCTCTTCTTCCCTCTCTTCTTCCTTTTCCTTCTCCTCTATCTTCTCTTCTTCTTAATGAGAACCTTCGACGGACGTCGCCTCAGCTACAAAAACAACCTCGTCCTCCTCGTCGTTCGACCGAACAGAGAACGAACGATCGACAATACTCCTTTCCAAGATCCTCTGAATCTTGTTAAGAGAATTTATGTTTGGCTTCACTTTAGTGAAGTCAAGTGCTGCCAAACAAAGAAAAACATCATTAGTATATATTATAAACGCACGACAAAAACGCACGACAAAACAGTTAACCTACCCGATTCGTTCCATCCGGACGACAACCATTGGCTATCTTCGTCGTTCACAGACGCCACCTGGAAGGAAAACGTACTGACGTTTCCAGCCACGGTCGTTCACCGCGGTATTATGCACCAGTACGTTATCTCCCTTCGATCGAGGGAATAAGCTGTACCGGTGATAATTATCCGGTCGAACGCTATAAACAGTCAGGAGATCGTTCACGTTGAACGGAACCTCCCAGTCGGCCGTAAGACGCCCGATAACATGGACAATCCGCCAGAATTGAGGCATTAATTGTCCAGGTGTTAGATCGAATGCATCTAAAAATGCCTTGACCAAAGGACTAAACGGCCAAGTAAACCCTATTTTGAAGGGATATTCATATAGAACACAATATCACTTCGGAACTTCATCTGGCCTTAAATCTTCCGGCGACACCAGATTTATTTCATCTGGAAGCCTGGCCAAACTCTTAAAGTAATCTAAATGCTCTTCCTCCCTATATAGGCTCACAGGCTCGCTCGACATATGGAAATCCATGATATTTAAAGTCGCACGCCAATAACTAAGAATATCCCAAGCTTTCCTAGGCTTTCTAGCTATAGACTTCTTATGCATAAATCGACACAGAGGGAAGAACGGAAAATCGTACCTTAAATAGCGTTCTAAACCTCGAACTTAGAATGGAAGGGATCTTGGTCGCTCGGAAAGTATATCTCGCCGGAAGTATGAAATCTCTAAAAGGGTAAAACGTAAAAAAGGAAAAGATTAATGATAATTCCTATTTATACTAAAAACCAGAAATCAAATCACCAGGAAATCGAATCGCCAGAAATCGACGGTCAATAAAATTGACACGTGTCGTTCGTATCAGACAACCCTTCGAGTACACTCAACGAGAGCATGACACCTGTCCTTCATTAGCTGTCAAATTGTTTATTCTGTTAAAAGTGACATCATTATTTAGTTGGAAACGAACCGATTCGGTTCTATGTAAGTTACCCGCTTTTCTTTTATAACACGTGTATTAGTCCTAAATTTAAATTTCAAAAAGTTGCCGCTTGAATTTTAAATTTGGGGGCAAACTGTTTGGGTAAAAAATAACAAAAGTCCTTTGTCGTACGATTAGAGATTCCAACAGTCCATTAGCCCATAGTCGCACGACCAGAGAAATAACTAACACCCTTCCTTTGAGCGACTTCGACCAAACTATCAAAACCCGTCCACGAGTGTTGTCGTACGACATGATTTCAGTTACTAAATTACAACGTACTTTATATTATGTTTAGTGCAGGATTTCAAGAACGTTTATGATTAGAGATCATAACGGAAGACGTTACCAATAACAACGGATGTAACGGACGCTATCATCAATATCAAACGGTTACTCTATTAAAGATATGCATTCAAGACTTGCTAACGGACAATTGGAGTATAAATATGAAGATTGAACTTCACATTCAGACATCTGATTCTCAAACTTTACAAGCTCACGAATTACGTTCTCAAGCTCACTCAATCTCTCTTGAAGTTCATAAAGCCTTTGCTGTTTGTCGTACGACGCACGACTGAAGTCTAAGTACACACAACGCACGACCGACTTTACTTTATTGTATTGTTTTATATTACATTTCATTTGTAACACTTGTTAACAAAGACGACGTCCCTCATAGACGTCCATAGTGCACGACGACTCACACTCGTCCGCGGTTTTTACCCATTTTAGGGGTTTTCCGCGTCACCAATTCCTTTGTCTCATTTATTTCACTTTTATTATTGTCGTACGATTATTGAAGCTACTTTCTTTGATTGGATTAAGCTCCACATTTACCTTAAATTTTCCTTGGAAGATTTTTGGCATAAACAATAACTATTACTCCCAAGAAAGTTTATTACTCGCGTCGCATCGTGTGCTGGTATATGCCTAGTTATTATATAATTATCATTCCAAAATAAATGTTCAAGATTTTCTTCAATAATTCTTTTATGTTTTTGTTTTCAAAAATAATAAATAAAAAGAGGGTAAATTTTGTATTTAGAAATTGGATTAAATCAACATCCGTCACTCTTTAAAACGTTCAAAAAAAACTTGACCATAATATATATTGATTCATAGAAAACTTATTTAACAACAAACACTTATTTCCCTTAATTTTATCTTAAAACCAAAGATAGATTCATCATCCGTCGGTGATTCGTCGGTATTGTCTTTTTTCACGATTTTTTTTCTACCGATTTTCACCGACGAATCTGACTTTTACCAACGGATTTTTCCGTCGATGAAAGTCGTCTGTTTTCTAGTGAATTACTCGACTCTTGGAAGCACATCTCCATCTCCGCGTACATGATCAATCAATGAGTCCAACGTCCGCCATGATGACCCTCCTTCCTTCATTGCACAACATGCACCCTCTTTCACCTCCACCACCCTCTCCTTCACCCTTCTCCCACCTTCACCTTCCATCAACTCCACCACCTTCTTCTCCACCTCCTCCCCCCCAACTAACCCACGCGCCACCTTCTCCCTCGGCCATAACCGCAGTCCTATCCCAATCTCCTCCACCACCATCCGCGCATTCAGGTGTTGCTCCGCCATAAACGGCATTGCCAACACTGCCACACCCGCACAAATGCTCTCCAGCACCGAGTTCCACCCGCAATGACTTAGAAACCCATCTACACTTTCATGATTCAGAACCTCCACCTGGTCCACCCATTCAGTCACCACTTTCCCTATCCCATTCACCCGCTCTTCAAACCCTGCACCTCCTATCAACTCAAACTGCTTCGGTTTCAGTGTCCACATGAAACTTACGTTCGACCTTTCCAAACCAACAGCTACCTCAAGTAACTGCTCTGACGACACCTCCGCCTGTGTGCCAAATGACACAAATATCACTGGCTTGTTCTGGAGAAGCTTCTCATCGAGCCACCGGATCCATGCCGGTTTTTCCTCCATCTGTTTTGGTACGGTTGGTTTGGCTATACAGAAAGGTCCGACACACCAAGCTCTGGGTTCGAAGTTTTGGTTCCAGTAATAGATAAACTCTGGTTCCAGTTCGTAGAAGCTGTTAACAACCATGCCATGACTCTTGACAAAAGTTGCCTGTTGCTTGATAAAAAATTCCATCGTCGGGCCTTTGGGGTCGACCTCGCTAAAAGGTGGTTCGAAGTCGTTTACGGTCAACTTAAGCCGAGGGAAGTCCGGAACCGGAAACGGCTCGTTGTCGGAACTAACCGCTGCATGTGGCTTGAATTTGGCCATGATGTTGCACATGGCCATGGAAAATATGTTGGTCCCATAGAAAACCAAACGGGGAATCCCGAGCTTATCCGCGGAGTCTTGAGTCCAACTTAAAAACCCATCGGAGATTATGCAGCTGACTGGAGGTAGACCTCGAACGATTTCTTCGAACGCAGGCCGGAGTTTTTCAGTGGCTTCCACGAAATTAATGAACAACGTCATGGCCGATGCCTTGTCTCCAACTTCTACCCTCGGAGGGACTCCGACGAAATCCTCCGGGAACAGGATATCGATAACGGAGATGGAGTCGTTCTTGACGGTGGCTTTAACGGCGGAGTAGTTGGCAGGGGTGGTGATGATGGTGACGGAGATGCCGCGGTCGGAGAGGACGCGGGAGAAGTAGAGGAGGGGGATGGTGTGGCCTTGAGACATGAATGGGAAGAGGACGAAATGTGGAGATGGAGAATTCGTCGTTTCGAGCTCGGTGGCAAGTGGTGGTGCCGGTGAAGTAGTTAACAGGTGTGGCGGTGGTGGCGACGGAGGTATCACGGTCGGAGAGGATTCGGGAGTAGAGGAGGGGGGTGAAGGGGAAATCTTCGTTTCGGCTGCGGTGGCAAGTGGTTTCGCCGGTGGAGGAGTTACAGTGGTCGGAGAGGATGCCGGAGAAGTAGAGGAGGGGAGTGAAGGAGAAATCGTCATTTTAAGTGCGGTACTGGCTGGTGGTGGTGGTGTGTCGCCGGTGGAGGCCATATATATTTATAGAAGGTGAAGGGGGTAATTTGGTAATTTTATATTGTGATTATTAAATATGGAAAAATTCATATATTTACCTGAAACATTATTTATGTATATACTATGAAGTATGAAGTTTATGGATTTAATAATCGAAGTATTAAAGTTTTATTGTTTAGAATATTGATGTTACTAAATTTAATGTTCTTAAATTGGATTAAATTACATGGTGCTAAAAAATATCGGAAAATGAAATTTGTGAAATTCAAGGTCCATAAAATCATTCTGAAAAGACATTAATACGGTTGACCTATGCATGCATGCATGCAATTCATTCAACCATTTTATATGATATATTCAATTCAAATATATTAAAACAATAATTGAATTTTTGTAATATATATATATATATATATATATATGAGAGGGTTTAAACCAGAACTCATTCATTTTATAAAAACACATGGATATATTTTTGCTATAGTTAATCATATGTGATATTATGGTCCATCACATATGATACTAAATTAGATATGCAAACAACCCTCGCGACACCTAGGTTATGGGCCAAGTTGTCTGCACATTACTAAACCCCCTCATGTGTATTATCACATGTGATAAAGTGTTCTCAATGTGATACTATAATCCATCATATATGATACACATGTGATACAAAATTAGAGGCGCATACGACGTTTTTGGCGTGACTTAGGTTGCAGACCAAGTAGTTCATACACCACCGTGGCCCCTCAGTGTATTATCACACGTGATAAGGGTGTTTTCGTAAAATGGATGTGTTCTTGTTTGAATCTCCACACAGACACACATAGAGGAAGATCTTTTAACCAAACAAATGGTGTTAATTATACAAATTTATTTGCACCTATAAGAAACCAATGTTAGTCCTTGTTAATTAACATGTCGGAGTCAATTATTAAGGGTAGAAAAATAATTTCAGTTGTTAGTTACTTTTTAATTAATGAATTTAATGGGATGTTATAAAAAAGAGTTGCATGATTTTAGGGATGATAACTATACATCTCTTTCAAGTTTCTCAATGAGAAAGTTTACAGAGCGAGAAAGACGAAGATCCAACTTGAACAAGTTTAATAGTGAAACCAGTGAACAAGTGTTTCACTTATGATCATGGTATACCTATGATAAGCGTTCACTTATGAACAAGACATTAATCGGTATCATGAACATTGTTTTATAGTGTGAATGTATTTATGATTAATTAGTTGTGAACCCATGCACACTAATTTTTTATGGCTTAGTTCACTTATGAACAGAGTTCACTCACTAACACAGTTCACATATGAATTTGTTCAAGTTGAATCTTCATCTTTTTTTTCCTCTGTAAACTTGTTCATGAGAAATTTGAGAGATGATATAATTATCATCCCTAAAATCATGCAACTCTTTTTTTGTAATATTTCATTGAATTCATTAATTAAAAAATAACTAAAAAATATCTTTGATCTTTTCAGAAATTACCCTTGTTTTTCATTTAATCACGCACATCAATTTCAATCTTATTACAAAATTACCGGTGATCAATTTTATTAGTAGATTAGACAAATAAAATGCTAAGATTGGTTCACATAGTTAACACCAATTATTGGGTTAACATTTTTGAAGAAACGTCTCTCGTTCTCTCTCTCTCTCTCTCTATATATATATATATATATATATATATATACATACATACAGGTTGAGGTTCAAACGAGAACACCTTCCTTTTATGAAAATGCGAGAACGTTTATGGGCCTTTAAATTATTTAACTCATAATTAAAATTAAAAAAATAAAGTAATTAATTAAGGATAATCATGTGATTTTATATTTATCTTTAATATTGGTGACTCTTTTATCTCTAAATTCACGTAAAGATAATATATGCACCGATTACAATGTATCAAATCATTATCACGTTTTTATCAGAGCAAAATCACATAATGAACAAACAGAGCGATGATTGTTGAAGTGATGATCACTGGTTTTCGATTATCACAACACTATCACATCGTTATCACAACAAAATCACATAACTATTTGTAACACCCTAAAAATAGGGTGAGTTTAAAACTTAAAACTTTGGCAATATAACGTCTAAAATATGAAGGTCTAACACACCCTGTAATTATCAACAACTAAAACCCAATAAAGTTGGGGTAGTTTGCACCAATAATAGTAGCGGAAGAATGAGACATAACACAACAACCTATTTAATCTAGAAACAATATTCAAAAACTAGATTAAGGTGGGTGTCGCTATCTCCAAAACGCTTTTCTCAAATTTTCCAAAAGCCCGATCCTTCAAGCTCTCCTCGGTACACGACCGACCATTCAAGGATTCCTATGTGCACCTCTAGTAGGACCTGTGAACCAACAAGATACCAAGACAAGTGTTAGGACAAAGCCTAGTGAGATCACATAAGTTAAACAGTTCATATGCATGATAATTATAATACAAAATTTGTGTTACCGGATCCCTTTGGTGCTACAACATTATTTTCCCACTTAGCAACGATGTTCCAAAACCTGAACAAGAACACACAAGAGATATCTCTTGAAATACGGGGGAGACCCGTTTCTATCGTGGGTGACAAGAACACGTAAATGGAGTCACCCGTGATGTTATTGGATTACACCTCATGTCCCGGTTCTAGTTCTCATTCCATCAAGACATTACAATCCTCAAACCGTTTATGCCTTTATTGCCTACTTCGTGGAGTTACACCTCAAGGACTTACGGGCATTATTGTCTATCCAATCTAGACGAGTTACACCTCAAGGACTATAAACTCCCCCATTGCCTACTCGCTAGTGACCCAACGTGGCCAACAGTTATAACCAAGTATATCATGCCATCTAAATCCTCATGCACAAGGAAATAGACATTAAACTTCACATTATGATCATAATCAAGTAAAAATGACATTTCCCATACATGTTTCATTACCACTTTAAAACATGATATTCACTTATAACTCTTATTTTTTCATGGCATTGCATAACTCATAAACATGTTAAGGCAGCCCATTTCTCAATACCAAAGAAATGATCTAATAAGCTAATAAGATGAGACCCATTTACAAGTGACAATTACTTAAGCCAAAATCCCCCTTTTTGCAAGAAATAACTTTCACCTAGTATATATTCCATTTCAAAACATGTTAGGAGGTATGTAATCACTTATTAACACCATAAAGCACAAATAGTGAAGATTAAGGCCCCATATTTTGTAACACCCTAAAATCTGGAAATAACAATTTATTTAAAATTTTCTAAATAATCAATAATTGAATCATCTACAACCACAAATTAGATTCAACTTCAATACACAAACATTCAATCGTTACATACAAACTATAAAAGGACGGGTGCTACTAGAACCCAATAATAGTCACTATCTCCAACTTGCGGAAGACTTCACCAATTACTTACTTTAGTGTCTAGCTAAGGCTCTACGCTTCATAGAACTGCTAGAAACCAACTCCCAACTGGAACCTGATGCACATGCCGACAAATAAAAAGGGTTAGGCTTAACGCCTAGTGAGCTCAAGAGTTTTAACATGAATGAATAAATCTTTAAAAGCAAGGAAACCAGTTTAAAGCGAGATCCTTCGAAATAATATACTTTAAAACGGAAACGACACATTTTCCCACAATATGCACTTTTAAAGACTATGCTCCCAAACACACGTTTCATATAAAATGATGCAATTTGGAACTCACCCAAGATGGGGTCATAGTTCGACATTCCAATTCAAGGAAATACAAATAATACCTTATATCCCAAAACACCCAAAACACGGGCGGGACATAATACTCGACCCTTAAGTAAAGGAAAACGATTTATAGTAACATAGTACGCCATTGGATTTATGTAACTCGATATAATACTCACGCGATCATAAAGTATAATGAAATCCAAATACCGAAACGTGGAAACAACGCGGTCCATTCGACTTTAATATACGTGGGAAGAACCCAATATTAAAGCCAACATTTACCGTCAACCACTAAAACTCAAATTGGTAAAATACCACATTACCATACAAAATACCACGAATCAACGATGAAGAGATCCGTATATACTGAGAATAGAAAACACGCAAGTAGGCCGTTCACGCGACTTCCTTGCATATAATCTAAACGTTTCCATCTTGGGTGGCGAGAACACGTGAATGGGGCCACCCGCGATGTTTGTTGGATTTCACCACACATCCCGACATCCTGGACCGCATGCCTCTCACGACATCTCCCACAGACCGTTTAATGCCTCTGGCCTTACTCCATCGGAGTTCCACTTTCGAGGGCTTACAGACATGGATGCCTATCCAACCTAGACGAGTTCCAACTCTGTGGCCCGAGCCACATATTCCTACTCGCTAGCAAACCCGAGCGGTCACTATATGTAACCCAAAACCTCAGGCCTTACCAAACCGACAGACTTACGTGCCTATGGATCCAATACAACACTGTCTAACATTACATGACTCCAATTGAATGACCAACGCACTCAAAACATGTAACTCACCAACGATACGAAATTAATCGTCATCTTATTAAAACCCCCCGCTGGTTATAAATCCGGACAAACGTCCACAACACTCATTTTAACCCAACACCGAGCTAAAATGCTCAAAATCCATTTGACCAGTAATTATCGGTCCTCCAAATAATGAAATGTCTTTAAAATAACGTTTACGAAGACACACACTACAAAGACATAAGTAACCCAAAACTCAACACGTATTAGGAACAAAAATTTACCAAAGGGTTTATGAATGCAAATGTACCTGAAGTGCATATAACATGTAATAGATTTTGTTTGTACAATCAATGATGCATAATTCATGAGAATAGCTTTTACTTGTACAAAATCACCATGAATGTGAAAACCATGCTATTTACTCGTTAGAACATTCAAAACCCAAATATGAGCATTTTATGAGGTTAACACAACCCAAGTTCACCAAATATGAAAACTTATCCAAATACTCACTCTTTGACAATTAATCAAGTAAAACATATTTTACTTCGAAATACTCCAAACTTATCAGCAGTTAACCATTTCGTATAAAACACTTTAAAATAACCATTTTGACATGTACACCGTTTTCACAAATCAACTTGAACTCACCTTGCTAGATTTAGGCTAAATCTAGATTTCACCCAACGAGCTCTTTTGAAGACCAGTTGAATCCTCAAGCCGAAAAATTCCAAAACCTAGATCCAAAGTTCCAACCCATAAATAACCATTTTCAACCATAAGGAAACATTCTCCAAACATAAAAATACCAAGATCCCAAACAAGATCAAAACCCTAATTTCTTCAAAACCATCAAATCCGAGATTTGAGATATCGAACCTTAAGAAACCACCAATGGAGCATTTATAACCTTAATACAAGAAAACTTACCCTTGAAGACAAAGAGGCTTCCGAGAACACCCAATCCAACACTTCAACCCGAGCTCCCAACCGATGAACTTGATGAGGAAGATGAAGATGGAGGTTTTGTGGTTCAAGGTTCCAACTAGTTAGATGATGAAGAATCATGTGGTTCAAGGGGGAAAACCATCAAAATGGGTTAGGGTTCGGTGTTAGGGTTTGGGAGAGAAAAGGGAAGAAGATAGAAATGAGAAATGAGAAGAAATGGTGAGAATTCGGACATTTTAATGCCCTGGCAACCGCTCGCGATAGTGCCCCGCGACCTTGACATGGTCACTGTCGCAGGGGCACAATCGCCCCACTTGTACCGCAAGGGGTGGAGTCCCCGCGACTATGCCACGCGATTGTGCCCTTTGGCACAGTCGCCGGGCACTGTCGCCCCACTCCCCCCGAACTCCGAAAATCCGACTTTTTGATGCTAGAGTCCTCGATACCCTAAGGGACTTTAAACGAAGTTTTCCCAACAAACCCCCACCATCTACAGGTTTCGAAAATGTCCGGGTGGCCTTTACTTATCGAAAATCCGGGGTGTTACAATCCTCCCAACCTTGGAATGATTTCGTCCTCGAAATCTAGGTTCCCATGAAGCCTTGTTCGTAGAAGAATTTCCCTTAACCCTTATTACAACACCTCTAACATGCCATTTGTACTGATACACACGCCAACTGCCCCTCATGGGCACATTACACTCATGACCGAGCGAACACTTAACTCACCCAAGTAAGTTTTACCCACAACGTTACGGTCGTCTCCCAACCTTGGTTGGAAATTACTACCCCCAGGTAGTTTGTGACTCCAACTTCTCATCGATCAATTTCCTTTGGGTCTACACAATTTTGAATTTAACGTTAGAGATCATAATCACACTTCCAAAAATCCTCAGGTTCCTACCGATCCAACACAAATCTCACGACATTCCTACAGTAACATCCTTAACACCACAGGAATGCTTGGGCACATCGATACTCAATCCTCAATACCCAAACTCCTTTCAAAATCCATCGCCGAAAGGTCACCATTTTCCATAATCCAATCGGGTTACATACATCCATTCCAAGATCCATTGACCCCAAGAAAACAAGTCGACGCCTAGGACTAAACGGTGACCTAAAAAATGTGGACATCCCGCCCAAAATTCCATTCCAGACGGATTGTCGCACTAAGGTTGACACCTAACAGAGAGCTAAACTTTCAAATCTTAGATTTCTAACAGACAGATTACCAAAATTTCCTTAAATCGCGGAGCCCGCTGAGACGGTACACCAACAACATCAACCATAAAGCCACACCGACGAGTAAACCACCAAAACGAAACCCAATCTAATCGCCCACAAATACCTATCGCCCGCTCCATGGAACTCTCGGTACGTCTCTAGCGATAGTGCCCTGCGACAGTGACACTTGTCACTATCGCGGGCACAATCGCGCCGATTGTACCGCGAGTGGTATGTCCCCCGTGAGAGTGCTCTGATGATAGTGACATTGTCACTATCGCGTGGCACAATCGCGCCACAGGTACCAAAACCCAAAAACCCGAGATTTCGATCCCGCGACTTACGTGACGACAAAAGGGATAGATACCACGATTAGGAGTATAACAAAACGATTAAAGGTCACAATTTCAACAAGTTGGGAATCTAGACTTACACAAAAACACGGGTGTTACACCGGTGAACCCCTGGGGTCTGATTTTTGGTCCAAACTCGCATGATTCTACTCCCGTTTGTTTCCATACTCGACTTGGACTCTTAGAATGTCGGACATGGGAACCCTTGCACTCCAAACCACATTTACAACCATGCAAATTCAAACACAACTCCTTTACATGTGTGAACACATAAGACCGGACGCACATCACTAGGAAGTTCTTAAGCCCTGAAAGGTTACGAGATTCATAGAGGTCGACATAGATAAAAGGAAAGTCTTAATTGAGGAAAGAAAAAAATTGGGGTGTTACACTATCATATCATAAGAAATCTTCAATTTATCAAAACATTATAACGGGAAAATCAGATCATTATCACATCACTATCACATTATTGTCAGATCATTATCACATCACTATCACATCATTATCGGCAATATAGACATCAATGCAAGAAGTTTCAAATGATACTAACAATATATAAGGGATAAGGACAATATAAGATAATAGAAAATTGTGGATAAATACTATTTTATTTTTATTTGTTTTAATCTTTATTATGTGTAAATTAATTTGGAGGTCCAAAAGTGTTCTCGTATTTTCGTAAAATATGAGTGTTCTCGTTTGAACACTTCCATATACATATATATATATATATATATACACATATATAAAGGGAGGTTTAAGGGAAAACCTCAAAAAAATGGAAAACTGAGGAACACCCTAGTAACCCTTAATTTGGACAGGATGCACTTGTGCATACAAGTAAATTAAATTGTTTTATGGTTTTTATGCACGTGTGCATTATACACTTGTGCATGTTACAAGTTACTTATATGCACAAGTGCATACCCTTCCAGTTGAAAGGCTACCAGAGTGTTCCTCGATTTTTTTTTAGCTTTCCCCTGAACCTGACCCTACATGTAACACCCGTGATTTTCAATAAGTTTTACTATTGGATCATCGAGGATTGAATCAGGCGAGAAACGGGGATTTTGGGCCATCACGAGTTGTGACGCGACTTGGGGTCGCAGCACAAGTCGCGAAACTCACTGGATGTGATTCTCAGGGAAACGGGCGACTTATGCCGCGAGTGGAGGTCGCGGCATAACCCGCGTAATTGCATGTTGAGATTAAAACCGATTTTTCAGCCACCAAACCTCATTCTCTTAACCCAAACCCTAAAACCTTCTTCCCTTTTCTCTCCCAAACCCAAATGTCGAACCCTAACCCATTTTTAAGGGTTTTCTCCTTAAACCAAACGATTCTCCATCATCTAGCTTGGGAGATCTTGAACCACAAAAACCACCATCTTCATCTTCTTCATCAAGTTCGGTTGGGAGCTCGGGTTGAAGAGTTGGATTGGGTGTTCTCGGAAAGTCTCGTTATCTCTAATGGTAAGCTTTCTTGAATTAATGTTATAAATGCTTCATTGATGGTTTCTTAGTGTTGGTATCTCAAATCTCGGATTTGTTAGTTTTGGAGAAACTAGGGTTTTGATCTTGTTTAGGGATTTTGGTATGTAATGTTTGAGGAATGTTTCTAAATGTTTAGTTATGGGTATTTATGGTTGGAAATGTATGGATCTAGGTTTTGGAGGTTCTCGGCTTGAGGATTCAAGTGGCCTTCAAAAGAGCTCGTTGGGGAAAATCTAGATTTAGCCTAAATCTAGCAAGGTGAGTTCAAGTTGATTTGTGAAAACGTTGTACATGCCAAAATGTCTATTTTAAAGTGTTTATGTGTTCTACATGAAATTATCAAATGTTGGGATATTTGCTAGTCTTTGGTTATTTGAGGCATTTAACTTTACAAACTTTGTATAATACCCACATTTGGGATTTTTGGGCATTTTGATAAATGTGTTACAAACGAATGTGTTTTGAGGTCTTATTGCATAAATAGATCTTTAGTCAAAGAAATACACTTTTAAATGTTTGTCGAGTCTTATGCATCGTCATGAAATGGAGTGTTTTATAAAGTATCACTTGCACATCTATGTGAGGTAACTTGAAAGAATGTTTATAGTCTCATTTTATGATTTTCGTTCTTATCAGCAGTTAAATTTGGAAAACGCATATTTTGTGTTATGAGTTCATTTGGAAAATGGATTGTCTCAACTAATGTTGAGTTTTGAACTAATCTCACTTTTGGTCGTGATGTTTGCATATCCGTTGGGTGAGTGCGTTTTATCGTGTTTTTATTCCATTTATTAATGAGTCAATGGGTTGCTAAGTCTGCGGCTTGGAATTGTTATTTTGATGGGGTTTTTGGACAATAGTCCAGTTTTGGTAGCTCGACTTCGAGCCTTGTTGGGCCTTATGTGTATTATTTGGCTTATTTGACGCATTGGGAGTCATGATCCCGTATTTGGTTTATTATTGTCCGGCGTTGGGACGATTAGTTTTCCACGTCGAGGCACGTTAGGCACCGGATGTGGGTGTAAGACCTTCGTGTTGCACGTTAAGGTACCGGATGTGGGTATAAGTCCTTCGTGCTCAAGTATTACGATATTGGATGAGGAGCTCGACCTAGCAACCCTTCGGGGTTGAACTTGAGTTTCCGTGGGTGTATGTTTAAAGCCACTGAGCCTGACATCCCTTGCGTGTACTTTTGTTTATATGACTAGTCATAACAACATAAAATGGGCTTACTTTGTGGACCGTCACATTTTATGGAATCGGGAATCCCCCGTCACCGAAATGTGTTGTTTTTGGGTATTGAGTTTTATTATCCAAGTTTTCGGTGACGTTTTGTATATTTGGGTTTTACCCTTGATTTATGGGTTGAGTAATATGCCCCACCCGTGTTTGGGTGTTTTGAAATATAAGGTTTAACCGTACTTTCTTAAATGGAGAGTTCAAGTTATATTTACGCTTTGAGTGAGTTTTGGGTTAAAGCTAATTTATGAAGGGGCGGTTTACATTGGTATCATCATTTTGTAGTAGTTTGATTTGAAAAATGTCCAAGTTGGTGTTCTTCGTCTAAAATGCATATTATTGGAAAACGAGTCGTTTGCATATTCAAAGCATACCTTTTGAAAGATTATGAATTGAACTGTATTATCTATTTTCACAGACATCTTATTATATGTTGAAAACTCTTGAGCTCACTAGGCGTTAAGCCTAACCTTTTTATTTGTCGGCATGTGCATCAGGTTCCAGTTGGGAGTTGGGTTCTAGCAGTTCTATGAAGCGTAGAGCCTTAGCTAGACACTAAAGTAAGTAATTGGTGAAGTCTTCCGCAAGTTGGAGATAGTGACTATCTTTGGGTTTTATTAGCACCCGTCCTTATTATAAACCGTATGTATAGATTGAATGTTTGTGTATTGAAGTTGAATCTAAATTGTGGTTGTCGATGATTCAATGATTGATGTATTTAGAAAATTTTAAATAAGTTGCTATTTCCAGATTTTAGGGTGTTACACTACATATATATATATATATACACACACACACACACATATAGGGCTGTAAACGAACCGAACGTTCAGCGAACTGTTCGTGAACCGTTCGGCGGGAAGTTCGTTTATGTTCGTTTATTTAATAAATGAACGAACATGAACACATTTTTTTGTTCGATTAGTTAAATGAACGAACATGAACAATTGTCTCGTTCATTCATTTATGTTCGTGAACGCTCGTTCATTTATTTTCGTTTATGTTTGTTTATATATATTATGACATTAATGTGTAAAAGCATTAATTAAATTCCTTTTTTATACCTCCTAAATTTACCCAGTTTTTCATTTTGTTATGTTATTTTTTACGAACAAAATGATGAGTAACGGTGGTTGTTTTTTATTCATTTGTTTATATTCATTTATGTTTGTTCGTTTACGTTTGTTTATGTTCATTTATGTTCATTTATGTTCGTTCGTTTACGTTCGTTTATGTTCGTTTAGCTCTTAATAAACGAACATAAACAAACACGAACAAATATATTTTCTTAACGAACGAACATGAACACAAAAAAATTCGTTCGTTTATCGTTCGTGTTCGTTCGTTTGTTCGATTAAGTAAAACGAACAAACACGAACAAGCCTCCGTTCGTGTTCGTTTACAACCCTACACATATATAGATAGAGAGAGAGAGAGAGGGGGGGGGAGGAAGGAAGGTTCCGTTAGGAACCTAAATTGATTAGAAACCCGAGAATCGTCCATTGTGCGATGTGTGGCATATTCATAAGAAATATGAACGTTTTATTTATCATGAATAGTGTAACATATTCATCATGAATGTGTGATTTATGTTGAATATTAATCCTGAATAGGGACACCTGACGTGGTGTGAACGGTTTCCGGGTTCCTAATCGATTTTAGTTTTCCAACAAAACTCTTCTATGTATATGTAGGGAAAAGATCCAGAGAGAATCTTGAAAAAAAAAAAGAACCAGATAACCACAAAAAAAAAAGATCAAAATATATATCAAAATAAATGTCAAATTAAAGATAATAAATTGATCGTTTTTTTTTTGGTGTAATTTGTTTTGTTCCTAATTTTTTTTATTTTGCTAGTTTTTGATTTAACAGTTAAGGGAAAATAGTTGTATTTTTAAAAAAAGGGAGGGTTATAACCATTTTCTTAATCATATATGTTGGATCATCTTAATCCAACAGTTTGGATGGGTTCTTCGGTTCTTCTTTTTGTGTGTGTTATTTGATATCATTTTGTTTCCTAATATCAAGTCATGATCATGATAAATGAATCTTGTCATTGTCCATATATATTTTAATCACAATAAATGAATAATGATAATTGTCCATAAATATCTCTATTGTTTATGAATATAAGCATTGATTATGGTTTGTATATTTCGTTAGAATTATATTATTTGTAAATGAGATGTCCCATATATATAGGGTTGGGTTTCAGTGAGAAGTTGAAGTTAATATGAGAAGTGTGAGAAGTGATTATTAACCGTTGGATGAGAAATAATCAAATGGATGCACATTAGGATAAGATGTACCAAATTAATTCCTTTATAAGGCTCAATTCATGGGACGACATGAGATTAATAGTGATTAACGGTTGAGATCAGCTTCTGACGCTTCTCACATGACATATATATATATATATATATATATATTTGTTAACCACATTTTTTGTGTTAACTTTATGAACCGTTATAAGCCTTGATCTTGGAAAATCAATGGTTGAGATTGAATATCTTTTAAAAGCCTTAATAAATGTACAATTAATGAAAAATTAGGAGTGAACTATTGTGATAAAGGTATTTTGGGAAAAAATCAATAAAATATTATGTCTTTATTCTCTCCCAATTAATGTTCCTTCCAAAGAATCGTAACCTCCGGTTCATTAGTGTTAATGAATCTGCATGCATTTGATATGGGGACTCGGTCAATATCACTTGTATAGGTTCATTAAGTTCATTAGTGTTCATGAATCTGCATACATTGGTAATTGAATGATTGGTTTATGCAAACAATCATACTTGGATGTTTGGTTCATTAGTTTTCATTAGGTAATTGTTGTTAACTGATATGGGGACTCGGTCAATATCACTTTGTGTAGGTTCATTTTGTTCATTAGTGTTCATGAATCTGCATACATTGGTGATTGCATGATTGGTTTATGCAAACAATCATACCTGGATGTTTGAAGTTGTAATTGCTGGTAACTGATATGGAGACTAAGTGTTCATCAACTCAAGCATGTTGTAGTTTCATAAATGTTCATATGAAGAAATATGAACATTATTACTTTTGAATATCATATTTATATGAAGATGTAACACCCTGAATTTTTATCCTATTTGGAGAAGAGTGTTGAATTGGGTGAACCGGTAAAGGAAGAAACACATATGGTTGTCTCGGCCATAGTGTCATGCGGTTGTGACACCTGTCACAATAGCACCAATGGTACTGAAAGCGTGGTAGTCCCAGCTATAGTGCCATGCAGTTGTGACATATGTCACAATATCAATGGAGATTACCAAGTGGTTGGTCGTCCCAACGAATGTGCCATGTAATTATGTCAATGGTGTAACACCCGTAATTTTGGGGTAAGTACTATTTCGAGTTAGTATAGAAATCGATCTTTTGAGAGAAATAAAGGAAATGAGATTTTGGGATTAAATTCTAGATTTTATTGTCTATCTAGATGAGGAATTCAATTACGAGAACAACGGTTCTTTCCGGAGCAAAAACGGAGCTAAAACGAAGAAGTTATGGCCAAAACAACGGTCGGTACAAGCTTGGCTAAAGTGCCTAGCGAAAGTGACATGTGTCACTTTAGCTTGGCACTATCGCTGAGAGTGTAAAACTCTCGGTACATCTGGTGCAAGAGTGCCTCGCGAAAGTGACATATGTCACTTTAGCCAGGCACTATCGCGGAGCGGGTCAGAAGGGTTAAAAATCCGATTTTTAGGGGTTTTCTTCATTTCCTCATATCTCCTTCACCACAACTCCGTTTGAGACGATTATTTTTGCTATGGTTTTGTATTTGAGAGCTTTTCAATGATATATTGTTATTTTTGGGAAGATTTAAGAGTAATTGGTGATGGATTGGAAGCAAAGGTCAAGAGTTCATCATCACCACCTCCATCTTCAAGAATTTTTGGGTTTTCTAGGTTTTCACCAAAACCCATGTGGTAAGTTTACTTTATCCATCTCTAAACCTTGTTAGGTGATATAAATACTCCATTGATGGTTTCCTAGTGTTTGATTCCTTCGATTTCGGTTTGTAAGATTTTGGAAGATTTGGGTCCAAAATTAGGGTTTGGCCTAAAATGGAGGTTTTGATGTAACATGTTCGGGGATCGATTCTATATGGTTTTGGAATGTATATTTATGGTGAAAAATTTATGGATCTAGTTTTTGAAGGACTTTGCTTGTGGACTCGGAATTCTTCAAGGAAGCTTAAAGCGGGGTAAAATCTAGATTTAGCTTAAATCTAGCAAGGTGAGTTCAAATTGATTTGTGAAAACGGTGTACATGCCAAAATGTTTATTTTAAAGTGTTTGTGTTTTACATCAAATTGTTAACTGCTGATAAGTTTTGGGTATTTGGTTATATCTCACTTTATAAACTTGTGTCACGTGCATATTTGTGATTTTGGACATTTTGACAATTAAATCATTTTGATTTGTTTCTTGGATGCATATATATATATATATATATATATGTATATATATATATATAAACGGAGTTCATTTGATGTAAATGTCATTTTTGTGCATTTAATCTTATATATCATTTGGAATATGCATATTATTGTGTTATGAGGCATTTTAGAAATATTTGGGTATAAGTTCATTTGGAAAATGGGTTGCCTCAACCAATGATGAGTTTTGAGCTAATCTTACTTTTGGTCGTTGTGTTTGCATATCCGTTGGTCAAAAATGTTTTAATGTTTACACTGGTTTTCATTGGAGATTTAAGTGAATTGTGAGCCTTTAGCTCGGTTTTGAATAAATTGAGTCTTGAGGACATTTGTCCGGTTTTAATGGTTCAATGTAGAGTCCAGTTATGACGTACGTACTAATGCGTTGTGTGGCGTATTGAGGTTGGTTACGGGCTCGAGTGTTTTAGTCATTCATGTGTAGTCCCGTAATGTTAGACTGTGTTGCATTGGATCCATAGGCACGTAAGACAGTATGTTTTGGATGGTCGATTGGGTATTGCGGGGTTGACCTTCAGTACCCATGTTTTATGACCGGAAACTTTACAAGTATGCATTGGGAGGGGTTGAGTCTGGTAGCGCTACAGGCAAAGTAAGCGCTAGGACCTCCGCCGCTTGAAGTATTGCCTGAGAGGTAGTATTTAAGTGTGTCGGGCCTTTGAGGTGGAGTCCTTCGGGATGTTCATCAAGGTCAACTTTACTTGGTGTGGGCTTGTAAAGAAGTCGTAGGGACACCTAGTTGTGATGTCGGGAGGTGTCATGCGATTAACATTGTTGGGTGGCATACTTTTATGTTCCCTCCACCCTCAACGGATACGGGTTTCCCCCGTTGTCGGGTATCAGTGTTTTTAAATATAAGGATGCTTTACTTTATTGTCATTGGGTCTATATGTTCGACAGAAAATGAGGACCTTAATATTGGACCATCCTCCTCGTATATTAAGGTTCGAATGAATTATGTCAACTCCATTAAAGTCTGTTCGTTTATGGTCGTGTGAGTATTGGACCTAGTGTCCTTGTTTTCGGACATACGATATGCATGGTTTTGATGACGGTTAATGTTTCGAGTTAGTTCAAGTTGCATCAATTTATAAAGCAAGTTTTAAATGGGGTATCCATCTTTGAAAGTGCATGATTTTGGAAAAGAGTCGTTTCCACGTTTTAAAGGACATCAATTACCTGGTCATGGATTCAAATGAGGTTCATTCTTCTAAAAGATATATTTGTTCATGTAAAACTCTTGGACTCACTAGGCGTTAGCCTAACCTTTTTATTTGTCGGCATGTGCATCAAGTTCCGGTTGGGGTTTGGTTCTAGCAGCTATGAAGAGTTGAGCCTTAGCTTGTGCAAATGTAAGTAGTTGGTGAAGTCTTCCGCAGTTTGGAGATAGTGACTACTATTGGGTTTTAGTAGCACACGTTCTTGTTACAGACTGTATGTATGGAACGAATATGTGTATTGAAGTTAAATCATAATTTATGATTGTAGATGAATCATTTATTGGTGTATTTAAAAAATTTTAAATTAGTTGTTATTTCCAGATTTGAGGGTGTTACAGAAGAAATATGAACGTTATTACTTTTAAATATCACCTCGAACATGTGTTAACTTTATGTTACCTTAACTGACATCATATTCATATGAAGAAATAGGAACATTATTACTTTTAAATATCACCTCAAACATGTGTGTATGCACATACGAACCGCCTTAACTGAACATCATATTCAAATGAAAAAATATGAACATTATTTCTTTTAAAAGTAGAAATTTTGACAAAAAATGTGGTGCCTTGTGATTTTATATTATAGTTCACATAGTTTCGTCTGAATGGTTTAAAGGGACAATCATACCTGGATTTGCAGAAATCATCATACTCAATCGGTGGACAAAATATTTGAATTGAAACAACTAGTTACTAGACTTCTTGTGATGTTCATATGATTTTAGCAATTGATTATAGAAAATATTTTGAAATCAAAGAATTAGCTAGGATTGTGGAATTTAAATTTTTGTAACTCCCACATAAGTATAATAAATATTGTTTATATTAAGATTTACCTTTCTATGATTCTATTCTTTCTCATTAATGGTTCAAGGAATAAAAACAACATATCAAAGTACAATTTTATTGGTTGTATTAGGTTCATAAAGTTAACAACAATTTGTTGGGTAACAAATGAACCTCCCTCTATATATATATATATATATGTGTGTGTGTGTGTGTTTGTGTTGGCTATTTATTTAAATTCTTACGACATTATCAAACAAATATAAGGGTCGTTTTATTAAATCTTTCTGATTATGTTAGAATATTTACAAACAAATAAATGTATTTAGTACTATATGAACAAATTTATAAGCATTGATAATAATGAATCGATTTTGAAAAGAAAAAAAAGTAAAGAAAATATTAAGCTTTTTATAAGAAACTTTCGATAGAACTTATACCTCATGCAATAAGAATTATACATAACATGAATTAAAAAGATGTAAACTATTTAAAAAATAAAAAAGATAAAAACTTTACATAATCCAAAGAAACAAATATGTAGCACAGGAACATCATCTAATATATTCCCAGTTTTAGGAATTCCCATATTTTCTAGTATAAATTTTTCAAAAACGGATCGGATACGGATCGAATTCTTGAAGTTTCACGGGCCTCGATGCTTACGGAAACAGAGACAACCCTGAGGCTGATCACCCGGGATCATACCTCCGCCTTTCGATGTGTCGATGGCCTCCAACATCGTCACCACTTCGTCCATCTCCGGCCGTTTGTCGGGATTTGCGTCCCAACATCGCTTCATTACGTTAGCGAGAGAACTCGGGCAACATCTTGGTATTTCCGGTCTCAGATTCTGCACGTTTTTACTACTTTTAGACCCACAAGTCCGTACAACAGAGTATTGGATTGGACTAGTTATCAAATGTCTAAAATACCCTTCAATGACAGAACAAAAGAATCTAGTATGAAGAAATAGTAGGATCACACTTTGATGACAATGTTTCATTAACCAAACGAACTCGGTAAATCCCATGCGGAGTAACGTCTCTGGAGGGTAAAACGTGCGCAAACCTTTCCTCTGCCCCAAGGGGTATGCATAGAGGTTGTTTACATGAAGACCCCCCCGGCGAGAAAAGAAGTAATTATACTCCCACCGACCCAAAATAAGTGTCCACATTTCCATTTTAGTTTGTTTTAAAATAAGTACCCACTTTTACCCTTAATTATGAAATTGAGAAATTCATTACTCCCTCTATTATTAAGGGTAAGAGTGTCATTTAGTTTATTAGAAAGTTTAATAATTATAAATTGCTAAAACAGGGTGCCTTTTTTATTGTGGACATTTATTTTGGAACGTAAGGAATATAAATCTTGAAGGAGGTTATACCTGGCGAACGACAGCTGAAGTCACTTCCGAGAAACTAAGGTCGGGGTACGGCATATCGCAACAATATATTTCCCACAAACATATGCCGAAACTGTACACGTCGCACTTCCTATTGTACGGATTACCATTGAGAACCTGCAATTTCCCACATTCAAAGAATGAGCGAAAAACAATACAAGAGTAACCAAAAGGTCCAACAGTATCCGGTTTACCGGTAGATTCCGGTCTTCTTGGAGGTCAAGGTTCAAATCTCACCAACTGTGAAGTGTGAGAGTTTTGGCGTATACAAATGTTATATACTTGAAAAGAAACAATAAGAGTATTTGGATATGAGAGTATAATGATTTGGTACATACCTCAGGGGCCATATAGCCGAGAGTCCCGGTTTCACCCGTCATGTCATTAGGGTTCGAGGCTTCAACGCGAGCAACGCCAAAATCAGCGATCTTAATCGTTCTACTTTTGTCCAACAGCATATTTTCAGTTTTCACGTCTCTGTGTACGATCTTTTGAGAGTGCAGGTAGCTTAATCTAGTAAAAGGCGGTTTAACATGAGAACCCGTGAGCAACAAGTTCACACGCATAAACGCCATCACAAATACCCCCTCCGTTCCAATAGAAAATCAAAAAGAGAGACGGATACACTTCAACACAGAATGCATTTGGTAAGCAGACCGGACGGGACCGGGCAGGCGAGAGTGAGGTAGACAAGTTCATGAATTGTGGAAGGTTTCAGGGTTTTAATTTGACATGGGTAGTTTAGTAATTTACCAATTTTTGTCCCATCTCCCCGATTTTTGTTCCACCTGTTATGGTGGGATAGAAAAAGTGCATTTTTGTCCTACTCTAATAGTTGACCTTAAAGTCAACTATTGTCAAAGTGTACCTATATTAGAATAGAGAAAGTACTCCATCCGTCCCGAAATAAATATCCACATTTCTATTTTAATTTATCCCAAATAAATGTCCACTTTCAAAAGTGACTATTTTCCAATTCAACCCTTAATTATGAGTAGTATACATTCATTACTACCCCTGTTATTAAAGGTACAATTTCTGTCATTTATTTATGATTACACATTTTAAAAAACCGTGTTTCTTCTTTATTGTGGATATTTATTCTGGTACAGAGGGAGTACAAGATTAAACACGAGGGATTTCAAGATTATGAAGTGTAAACTAATACCCTCTTGCAAGATCGAGTGCCATTTGAACGACAACTTTGAAAGCAAGCTTCTTTCTTCTATTCTTTATAAGGTAATTCTTTAAGGCACCGCCAGGAAGATATTCCACAACGACACAACAGATGTTACTCGGCATTCCAATTTGACCGTTTTCGGTTTGTACACTTAGCTCTGAAGAACCCATTGTCGCACCTATGAACTGCATTACAACACGGTGGATGATTGTCGGCATCAGTACATGAATAATTACGTAACCATCTAATACGACCCAAGTATGCAGCTATGCATGAAATCTAACAAGGGTTTTGATCACGATAATCTACAATTTATACAGCATTTATGAAGTATGTGCTTCTTAAAACGATATAATTAGTCGGGTTATTTAGCTAAATGACCTCCAGAGAAGTGTTTTGAATCCATGACCTTCAGACAAGTTTTTTAGACATTCTTGTATATGGAAGTGACATTCTTCTTTCAAGACGGGGAAGATGAGATTTCCACTACATGGTCGGGAGTTATCGCAGGTAAACCTCCATGGCCACAAGGGCTTTCGCAACGCCAAGATTCAAACCCAAGGAAGATGAGATTTCCACTACATCCCCTAAGCCTTAACCATTACTCAACAATCCAAGTGGTTAGCTTCCACTTGATTTGGTTTGTTTACCACATGGGAAACAGTACATTATGGAAACAACCACTCTACTCTTTGAGCTAGAAGTAATGTCTGCATACATCTAACCCTGATGTATCCCTTCCCAGACCCACCTCCCGGACTATATTGGGCTTGTTTTGTTTGGTTTACTACATGGAAACCGTTCATTAAACATAACAAGCTACGTTCTAAAAAGTGTTAAGGAGAGCTAGGCGGTTGAGATATCTTCTAGCGCTTTCACCTAAGCAAGGATTAGGTGGAAGCAAAAAATTAAATATATAGTAGGGCATATATCTTTAAATTATGTAAACATGTGAGAACTAAATAATCACATACATACAAGTCGAGATTGTTTTAAGAAACAGCCAAGATCCTCAACTCATATAAAGGGCCATTAAGCGCCACTAAAAGGGGAAACACAGTAATTCACATTTATATACTAAATTACAATCATGAAAGAAACTATGTTAGGATCAATAATCACATACATACAAGTCGGGGGCCTTCAAAGAAACAACCGCTGTACCCTTTAGGGTAGAGGACATGTCTGCATATATCCCACCCCCAAACCCTACTTTCGAGTGGAACATCCAGGGTTTGTTTGGTTTGGTTTGGTAATAATCACATACACAGATCAATGGTTACGGAATGTTTAATTCGTTTAGCAAATTTCCTACATCCACAATCGTAGCTCTTAATTATAGAATTCGTGAATTCGGCATCACATACCAAAAGAAGAACATGGTCACCTTCGATAAGAAAATATTCAGACAAAAAAGGGATAAGAATGAAAACTGATGTTCTAAGTTCTAACTCTCTTAAACATTGTTAGTAACAGTTTTCTAATAAATTCTCGATCCTTAAAGTTGTGATATAGTCTAAATCTGGTTCCATATACAACCACCTAATATTAACTTACATTTTTCGTGTAAGATTATTCATATCCTGAATATCCGATTAAGCGGCATTAAATGATCAACGAACCAATAGAAGGGGCCAGGATTTGTACATGCCACAAATCATAGGCTTCTCTAATATTTTCGATTGTGAAGTGTCTGAGAGTGCATTTGGTACCCGAACGAGACTAGATGGACTGGACGGAAAAGGGTGGCGTATGCGGGTGAAAGAATTCCGAAAGGTTTTAGGGTTTAAATTTGAATTAACTAGTTTAGTAAGTTACCAATCTTATCCCATCTCCCTTGATTTTTGCTCCACCTATTTTGGTGAGACAGAAAAAACGCATTTTTGTCATTCAGGTCGGTGTCCTGTCCCTGTCTAATCTTGAACCAAACATGGGACAAGAAGTTTTTTACTGTACTGTCCCGTGTACCAAAGGCAACCAAAGATACAATCTCTAGCTCTTATCAGTAAATGCAAACATGGTTAAAACTTCAAAAGGTGCATATGCATACGTACAAGAGGGAAGTTTAAAGATTTTGAAATATAACCTTTGTGACATTAGGATGATCAAGCTTATGCCAAACCGCAACTTCTTGTGTAAATGCTGCCCTTAAAGATTGTATTTCGGCTTCCGTCCTGTGGCCCTCTTCCCCCCAATCCAGCAATTTCACTGAGGATGACAAGAAAGCCATAGAATATTTAGCTTACTTGATTAGATTATATGAAACAACCCATCTTTAAAACCACCCTAATTCACAAATTACAGTTCTTTTCCAAAGAAAGTCATGGATTAAAGGCAATGGTATAAACTAAAAGACTAAATTAGGGTATCCCATAAGAGAATGATGTGTGTATTTATATACTCAGGTTTAGGAGAAAACCACAAAGAATTGGAAAACCGAGAAACACTCTAATAAACATTCATTTGTCCGGTATACATATGTGCATAATGGTAATTGAGAATGTGTCCTGGTTTCTATGCACGTGTGTATTTTATGCACATGTGCATACCGGACAAATTACTTTTATACACATGTGCATAATAGACAAATGAATTGTTACTAGGGTGTTTCTCCATTTTCCATTTTTTTAATATATATATATATATATATATATATAGTGGGAGGTCAAATAAGAATGGTAAATATCAAGAGAAGATAAGAATGCTAAGTATGGTGAAAAGATAAGAAGAAAAGGTTACGAGAAAGTTCATATGTGAATCAATGAAAAAGTTGGGAAAAAATTATTTGAAGAAGCATATGTGAACCGACATTACAGATTATTCATATGGGTTTACTGTGCACTTTTAAATGGATTCTTTCAATGGTTCACATATATATCTTTCCTTCTTACCTTCTAATGATATTTTGTCTAGTTATTTGAACCTACCCCTGTATATATACATATATATATATATAAAGGTTCAAACAAGAACGCTAACTATTTAAGAAAACACGAGCATAGCAAATCATGTGCAAAATCATATATGATTCGGCATTAACGGCCAAAATAATGGATGCGGGCGACTTTGGCCGTGACTTAAGTTACCCGCAGCGCAAAGTCGCCCGCAATCATATATGATTTTGTATGTGATTCGCTATTCTCGTGTTTTCTTAAATATATAATTTTCTCATATGAACCCACCCCCTCTCTCTCTATATATATATATAATTAAAGTAAAAAGATTATATTAATTAAATTTAATAAAGTTGAGGCTGAGATCCTAATTTGTAGGCGTAAATTCATACAATAAAAGCAAATGGAAATATATATTATTTTAGTATTATATAAAAACAGGTTGGATCACATGAAAGTCAGAAAGACCAACATCATCAATCGAAGTTACTGGTATCACCTGTAGAAAAATTTCAAAACCTTATCCGTGTAGGTCACGGATTACATGTTCAACAATTTCACTTTACCAATCAACCACCACCATCATTCCTCCACCATGTCCCGCCACCACCAATTAAAACCCTCATTTCGAATATTATTATTATTCTCACTTGGTAAAAAATATTGAAATTATTTTAAAACACGAATTCCTCAATGTTGGAGCTAGATGCGATTTTCAGTATCAAATATTGCAAAATTAATTAACAATACCTAAACACAGTAAAGGAAATCGAGTAAATTGAGGTAAATAAAATAAAATACAAACAAATGCGGAAATCAGAAGTGAAAGCTGAAACTTAGGGTTAGCGATGACTCACCGGCGACGTCGATGCCGTCGTAGACGCCACGGTGGACGGTGCCGAAAGTACCACGTGCAAGAATACCTTTGATTAACAGCTTAGAAGGATCGATCTCCCATTCCTGCCTTTCCTTCTTACTAGTTGCAGTTCCTTTAGCCGGTGGCATAACGGCGGAAGCAGCGGCGGCGGCGGTGGCGGAATCTTCAAAATCCGGTTGCTTTTTTTTGTTCTTTTCCATTGTCCATGCTCTATTTAGATGCCTTTCAAGCTGTTCATCTAAACTCTTCAAATCAATCTGATCTGCTCTTACAAATCCATCATTGTTGTTGTTGTTGTTGTTGTTGTTTTCCTTCATCTTCTCCGATCAAATTCGCGAAATCGGAACTCGATTTCAGTTTGAGTCAATTGAGTTTATTTCCGGCGATTAATTTCCCCCCTTTTTAATTGATACTACAACGGGTTTCACGATATCCAATCGATAAAGGATTTAGGGAGGTCTATTCTTATTGTATCGAGTAAAGTTACGAAAATGGTCCCTTGAATATACTCGATTGTCAAGTTTTGTCTTTTTACAATTATTTAATTTACATTTACAGTCCCTATATGTAAAATGCATAAAAGATGAGACAAATTGAAATTGCAAAAGGATCGGGTTTTTTTTTTGGTACCGGTGGGTATTTGACGCACCTTAGACTATCCACACCAATGCATATCAATATCTTTCAAGAAATGTTAGCTCAGATATGCAATAACATCTCACATCAATGACTGCCACATCACTAACTATTTTATAATTTATATTTATATATTTTACTAAGTTATAATATCACAAAAAATACTAAATATGATTATTTGTAATATAAGTAAGTAATATAAATAATATAGTAAATTATAATATAATATTAAATTAATGTTCAAACAAATTAATAAATAAATTTAATTTAATAAAAATATTAATAAATGTTTAAACAAACTAATAAATTAATTAAATTAAATTAAAATGTCAATGTTTTATTTAGTTGGCATTGCATAAGAGCTTTCTAATTTAGAAAGATGGTATGTTCATGTCATTTTGCAAGACCTCTTGCAAAATTGATGTGGATTCTCTTAATTAATTTTTTGGGCGTTCGAGAATGATCTGAAGTCATTGCAGGTAAACCTTCATGGCCACAACCCATAAAGACTTTTGATAACATTTAGATTTGAACACGAATAATATGAGATTTTCATTACATCCTCTTAGCCTTAACTAATTAGCCAAAACCCAAGTGGTTACTACATTGTAAAAATCATTACCAAATGAATTATATTCTAAAACTATTATAACAACCATTCAATTTTGTCAATACGAAGTATGATATAAAATTATGTGGTTTGGATTTTATTTATTTTTATTTTAGCAAGTATAATATTCAGTTTTTAATAAAACTAGTGTTGGGCCCGTGCATTGCACGAGAAGATAAAATTTTTGTTGGAATATTGAACCGAGTTAAAATGAAACGTAATTTCTCTGTTAAAAGTTAATGAAATACAATGTGAAAAACTAATGTATTTTCATAAGTGGTTAACTTGCATATATTCTTAATCGTTTGTCGTTATGACTTTGTGCAATAATATTAGTAATAGTTTTGTATTATATTATTTAAAACTCAAACGACATGTCTCACAACATATTTATCTGACTATTGACTTCAATACCTCATAGTATTAGTCGATAAAAATAAAGATATGTATATATATATCTTATTCCCCTACTTCGAAAAATATGATTGTGGGTTTTGAAAAATATAAACAAATTCTCAGTAAATAAAATAAAATATAAAAAAGTAGTTTTTCAAAGAAACAAAAATATAGTGGAATACCTTTTGTTCAGTTGCAGGTTCCGCAATTGACACCCGACCATTCGTCTTCTTCTTGTACTCGGATGATACATAGAGAAGTTATATATATTTATAGTGAATGTAGAGAATATTTTAAAATCTTTTATTTTTATTTTCGATTTTACATTTAAATGTAAATATATTAAAAATATGGAAGAATATTTTTATATCTATATCGTTTCTATTTTATTTTTCTTTACACTTGGTTAATTTGGAAAGTATTGCGGAATATTTTTATTTTAAAGAATACGATAATTTATTAGTGTATCTTGTTATTTTTTATTTTTAACTCATATCAACCTTCTTTTTTCTTCTTTTAATGCTCGTGAAAAAAAATACGTGTAGATTTTATATTATCTAAAAAAATACGTGTAGATTTTATATTATGCTAATATAAAATATGTGTAAATTTTATAAAATAAAATAGATTTTATATTAGCAAAAAAAATACGGAAGAAAAAAGAGTTTATATTACATCTCATTATGTAAAAAGATTTTATAAAATAAAATATGGAAAAATATTTTATAAAATAAAATATGGAAAAATCATTATGAGATGTAATATAAAAAAATACGGAAGAAAAAAGATTTTATATTACATCTCATTAATATAGATTTAAATGTAAAATCTACATTTAAAATAGATTATGCTAATATAAAATCTATTTTATAAAATCCTCCACCAAAAAAACAAATAGTTATATTAATAAATTAGTATCCATTTTACAAATAGATGATTATGTGAGATACTGTGCTTGGAAATGTTGTACCAAAGCATTAAGAAATTGTAAATTAAGTAATTAGCTTTAATTAGTTGTAACTTGTGCTTAAAATGTTATAATTAAGAGTTTTTTATGTCGTTTTTATAATATAGTATAGATAGATAACAAGTATGAAGATCAAAAATTATATTATTTAGGTGGAAAATGATAAATCAGTAAGATTTGACTGTTAAATATATAATTATTGTCGAGACCGAACACACTGATTGGAATCTCATGTTATATGAGTAAATCAAATATATACCCTTTTATCATTTGTATTGTATATTTTTCAACTTCATATGGTTATCTCGACTCTGGAATCACAATTAATGTATTTACGTTGATAATAATTAGTAAATGGAACTAATCATAATTTTTATTCTACTTTAAGTAGTAATATAAAGATGGAAACGCGACTATATCTCCACATAATGTTTTAAGATTACAAAAATCATATATAGGACGTCAAATAAGTTTCAATTAATTTTCCAAAAATCAATTATTGACAAACCTGGTTGCTGTAACTTAAAAGCAAATATAATTGATCGTCATAAAATATTCGATGATTACGAATTGATGAGAGGGACAAATTGGTTGTTAGCATCAAGCAACACCTACACTAAATTATGGTTGATAATCTTAACCTTTTTATTTTTCATTTCGACTTTTTAGTTCAATATTTGCACGTAATTAACAAATTTATACTATTATTTTTGTTGTTATATAAAACCGAACTAATAATTAAAAAGAAACATATGTTTTAATAACAATCTTCACATGTTTGCATATCTTTCATGTATAAAATATAACGAACAAATTAATGATATAAAATACAGTTAAATTTACGATATTTCTTTACGTGAATTGAAAACATTTTCAATATAATAGAAAACATAAAAGTTAAATGTTTCAAACGAGTATTATGTAATAAAAGTATTTACAATTAGTATTTTTAAAAATAGATGATGTATAAAAAAATGTTTTAATTTAAATAGATTTTCCGAATCTTTCTAAATCAAAATCAAAGTGTGTTTATTTGAACAGAAGAGAAGTGTCATGTTGGCACATGGAAATGCCTCAACATGAACATGTCTTAATGGCCCACTTTGCTTACATCCCTACCCCAAAATCCACTATTTATTTATTTATTTTCTTCTCAATTATTAGGGATATTAATAATTGAAAAGTCTGTAATATAAAAAAAGTTTGTAAAAGATCCTCCCATATATAGAGAGAGAAGGGTGGGGGATGGGTTCATACGAGAACAATATTTAATTAAGAAAAAAAGAGGACGATCGAGTACATACAAAATATATATGATTCACATATAAAAGCATGTATGATTCACGCGACTTTGTCGACCACCAAAGTCGTCCGCGTCCATTTTTTTGGACATTAATGCTGAATAATATATGATTTTGCACATGATTTGTTGTTTTTATTGTTTTCTTAAATAGTTAGCGTCATCGTTTGAACTTTCTCCTCTCTCGGTTTAGAACCTGATTTCCTTTACAAACCGGAAATTAGCAAGTGTGTGTCCGTGTCCATGATATTTATGAGACATTCATCATGAACAGTGTAACATTAATCATGAATATTATAAAAAATTCACGTTCATTATGAATATGGATATATGTTGTGCTCTTATTTATTCTCTAGCTCGCAACTAAACTTTCTCCTCTCTCCATATATATATGTGTGTGTATGGGAATTAAAGAAAAATAATTTGAACCAAAACCAAATTGTTCTATTTCTAATCTACCGTGCAACTTGCGTCGTTCATCTAGGATTACCCGTAGTAGGTGGTGATGTCCTACCTAGCGACCAATAGGTCACTCAACCATTTCATTTTTACGACTCCTACCACACAACCTCAGGTGGCTTGTCTAGGTACCATATACAATACACATAATCAATGGCGGAGTTAGTAAGGAACCAGAGGGTGCAATGGCTCCCATGGATTTTTTTAATTTCAAAATTTTTTTATATAGTGATAAGCTACTTTTTACCAAGTGGTGGACCCAATAGTTTGGACATTTAATTGGGTTGGGCTCCCTCTTAGGGGTCGTTTACTCAACACTTACCGACGATAATCAACATTTTCACTTAACTTACCGACATCACATGCAACATTTTTATCTTGTAACCATGCTTACTGGGTAAGAGTCGTCACTCTCACTTACCGGGTAAGACTCTCGTTGTGTGACGTGCTCGCAAGTTAAGGCCGAACATCAACGACCGTATGGGAGTCTTCAGTCCTTAGAGATTTCCGAGTGAAAGTGGGAACATATTACCATGGACTTCGTGACGAAGTTGCCTAAAACTCTTCGAGGTCACGATACCATTTGGGTAATAGTCGATAGATTGACTAAGAGCGCTCACTTTTTGGCTATGCGCGAGACCTTACCGATGGACAAGTTAGCAAAACTTTACATCGACGAAGTGGTCTCGAGGAATGGAATACCCTTGTCGATCATGTCGGATCGCGACAGTCGGTTCACTTCGAACTTTTGGGATGGGTTTCAGAAAGAGCTTGGTACGCGAGTGAAGTTGAGTACGGCTTACCATCCACAAACCGACGGGCAAAGCGAGAGAACGATCCAAACATTGGAAGACATGTTGAGGTCTTGTGTAATCGATTTCGAGGGTAGTTGGGACTCTCACCTACCTTTGGTGGAGTTTGCTTACAACAATAGCTACCACTCAAGTATTGGAATGACACCGTTTGAGGCGTTGTACGGGCGGAAATGCCGAACTCTCGTGTGTTGGCTTGAAGCGGTAGAGAAACAATTCGCCGGACCTGAAATCGTTCAAGAGACGACCGATAAGGTCAAACGCATTCGTGAAAGATTGAAAGTGGCCCAGGATCGGCAGAAGAGCTATGCCGATAAGAAGAGGCGATCGATGGAGTTCCAAGTGGGAGACCGTGTGATGCTGAAGGTGTCGCCATGGAAGGGATTTATCAGGTTCGGAAAACATGGAAAGTTGAGTCCCCGTTTCCTCGGACCTTTCAAGGTGCTTAAGTGGGTGGGTTTGCAAGCCTACTGATGCGGATGTTTGCACACCTCTAGACATGTGATAATTGAACCTCAAAGCAAGTATACAATGAGATCCAATATCGTATTTTCAAGTAATAAAATGGTAAGAACCAAGTATCGTATTCCACAGGGATAGGTATCTTAAGTTGTAAGATCTCGAGATGAAAAACTAACTTCAGATGGCGAGTTTGAAGACTTTGTTTGAGTTGGTTAACAGTGATATGATTAACAAGATAATAAAGAAAGCAAGGGTGTAAGACTTTTGGTGAGTATTAAACACAAGTTTCTGTGGACCAATGATGTAGGAATGCTACAACATTATGTTTTTCAACAACTATTTCCACCATCTACTTTGAAAGTGATCCTTCCGAATTCTCACCGTGACACTTGTATTTAGCTTCTACTAGACACATTCTTGTGCAGCATCAGAACCAGTGATAGTGCCAACGATGTCTTCAAAGTATATGGATAAACAAATTCCTTTGTTAAAAATCACTCTTCCGAGTCGATTCCCATATCATCCAAGTTGACGTGTTCCAAGTGGCTCATTCCTGAGTCCACCACACTTTAACACTTTGACTAGTGATCAACCCGTCAAGAATCAATCAGTTTGAAAAACATAGACAACAAGTTCCCTTGTTAGAAACTCTTCCAAGTATACTTCCCATATCATTCAAATTGACGTGTATTCATGTGGCTCATGCCTGAGTCCACTACACTTTACCACTTTCAAAGTGATCAATTCGTCAAGAAGTGCATTTGGATTTATAAAACTTAGAATGAAATGGTGGAACATCATTATTAAGAAACGATGTCCACTTTCTTTTGGTTTAAAAACTCACCATTTGCCTCACACCCAAACTATAAAATTAGCTACTCATTACGTAATATAAATTGCAAGAAATGTAAATGACATAAAGTAAAGACATAATTTAAATGACGAAAATTAAATGACGGAAATGTAAAGTGCATAAAATAAAGACTATAAGCAATAAATAAATGTAAAGACAAATAATAATGAAGCAATGCTACAACAACTAATAACGAATAACAAGAATTCTAAAAGATTAAAGACTTGATATTAAAAGTTCTAGAGAGAGAGTCACAATATCAGTTCTAAAACTGATTTTATTACATCTTTTTGAAACACAAAGCCATCACCCCTATTTATACCAAACAAGGATGACAAAGATGTAAATAAAAAACTTAAAATAATAATAAAAGTACAACAACTAAAGTTTTTTCCAAAGTTACACTCCAAGTGATGCCAACACTCCAACTCCAGCCAACTACTACTTCTATTATTGCCAAAAATATCTGGTTCCATTGTAACAAAAGGTTGGATTTTGATTAATTTTGTTGGCCATCTTCATCAAATTCGTCCATGGCTCCTCCAACAAGCAGATCGGGATGCTGTAGCATTGACTGGCAGTAATGAAATCAGCGTAAAACATATGTTAGCTTCCATAAGTAGTAAAAGACAGGAAAATCATAAACTTGGCTCCATATAACAGAAAAGGGAAAATAAGATAAGAAAAATGGACTCAAAGTTGGGATTAAACAAACTGATCTACCTAAAAAGAAAGAAAAGGTGTTCTTATGCATTGAATTCTCAATGTATATCACAACCTCAAACTTGAAATTTTGCTTGTCCCCAAGCAAATAAAATAAAAGAAAGAAATTGACTCAATTAAAAGATATGCAAGATCAAGGAATTAAGTGTACACACATTGCGAAAAGATACCACATAAAATCCATAGCCTTTCATAAATTCCTAGTCATCCATTACTAGCCTAGGTATGTGCATGATTCATAAGCTAGTATCCACTTTCTTCTTTCTCAACTTATCACAATCAAATTTAGGATCAAAAGGGCTTTGGTAGGGTCACTCATTTTTGGCAATTTTTGTCTCACCTAGCCTTTTTCCACACAAATTCCCAACAACTTTTTTTTTCAATTTTGGCACTTTTGTGCTCTTTTTTTCTGTTTTTGTGCACCTTGCCCCTATGGGACATTTATGTGCACCTTACCCCTATGGGGTATTTTTGGGTGTTTGTCAAAGCATCAAGTTAGAGCTATGCTCTTTTGTATTGATATCCATGCCTTGTTTTGCGGTGCAACTTTCGTATCCCCAAACATTACAACCTCAAACTTTGAAATCCACAATGTCCTTATTGTGAGGAAACAATGTGCTTTGGTGCATAATGGCTACAAGTGGTTTATGATGAGTGAAAGATGGCCTAGATCATGTCCCAAACAGAATGTTTATTTTCAATGTGTCCCAAGAAAGTGAAAGCTAGTTCCTATCAAACATAGACTAGGTGCAATGATGTGTTCCAAAAAATTATTTAGGCTATGAATTCAAAAGATATGCAAGTAACATGTGATGACCTTAACATGAAAATAAACCTATAAATCAGCAAATTAATCCCAGACACAAAACAAAAGAAACAAATAAAAATGGAGACTAAGTGAAGTGATTTGAACCTGTCCTACTCCTTAGGAGTAGGCTGTGAAGCCTCTATTGATGATGTTGCATGTTGTGGTACCAATCTCTGCATTTTTTAGTAAGGTGCTCTCCTTCTTCCGCTGATGGATCACTTGTTAACAACTTCTTGAGGAATGATGAAATTTGTTGAAGCACATCAGTATGCTCCTCTACCTGAATGATCCTCACCAACTCATTTTGGTGTTTCTCTTTCCACTTATGCTTATATACTTCCCTTATCACTTCCTTCACTCCTTGATCACGGCACAAGACTTCGATGGCACATATGGGGGAATATTTCATCCCATCATGATTTTTCCACACCACCTCACCAACACTAGAACTTGATTTTCTGAAGCTTCCTGAGCCCTTAGATTGATCGTCACGTCCCTTTTTCAAAACAACTTGAAGACCTTCTGCACAACTTTGCTGTAAGGATGCTGCAGCATCTGCAATAATACGGTTGTTCTGCACAGATTCAAAGCATGGGTTAATGAAAATCTTGGCATTTTGTTGCACCTCTTCACTATTTTGAAGTGAAGAGGGGTTGCTCAAATGCTCAGATTCTTCCTCGAAATTCTCTATCTCTTGACTATTTTCCAAAGTATTGACCTCATCCTTATCCTTACCAATACTCTCAAATTTTTCAATCTCACTTGGTATAGGATTTTGGATTTGTCTATTATTCTCACTAATGATCTCTCCAACACAGGTCGTTATGTTAATAACAACTCCATTTATGTTCTGTAAAAAATCATTCATCAAAGTTTCAAGAGATTCAAAGTTTTCAGTTTGTTCTAAAGAAGGTGTAGGGGATAAAAATGAGTTGTTAAAATCATCCACTTGAAAACTTCCAGAAAAATCAACTTGTTCCTCCCAAGATTGGTCAAAAGTATTTGAATAAGTGTTACTCCAATCTTGGTAGGGAGGTATTGGTGATGTGAACATGCCATGATCTTAATCACTTAAAAACAAATTAGGATGATCCTCCCATGATTGATTGTAACCATTGAAGTGTGAGGCATCCCAATTACTATCTCCTATGAAATAATGGGATTCGAGGTTCGAAGGACAATTATACGAGAAATGATTTCCGCCACAATAGTCATAGAAAACAGTTTCATACGGCCCAAACAAATGTCCCATGGAATCCATATTCACAGAAAGAAAAACTCAAAGATTTGTTACTCGGACATACATGGAGACGTATGACGAGCAACAAAGGTGGTAGAAAAATTAGCTTAACAAAACTCAATCGTTAAACAACAATAGATTTACGCCTATCCCCGGCAACGACGCCAAAAACTTGATAGGGATGTTTGCACACCTCTAGACATGTGATAATTGAACCTCAAAGCAAGTATACAATGGGATCCAATATCGTATTTTCAAGTAATAAAATGGTAAGAACCAAGTATCGTATTCCACAGGGATAGGTATCTTAAGTTGTAAGATCTCGAGATGAAAAACTAACTTCAGATGGCGAGTTTGAAGACTTTGTTTGAGTTGGTTAACAGTGATATGATTAACAAGATAATAAAGAAAGCAAGGGTGTAAGACTTTTGGTGAGTATTAAACACAAGTTTCTGTGGACCAATGATGTAGGAATGCTACAGCATTATGTTTTTCAACAACTATTTCCACCATCTACTTTGAAAGTGATCCTTCCGAATTCTCACCGTGACACTTGTATTTAGCTTCTACTAGACACATTCCTGTGCAGCATCAGAACCAGTGATAGTGCCAACGATGTCTTCAAAGTATATGGATAAACAAATTCCTTTGTTAAAAATCACTCTTCCGAGTCGATTCCCATATCATCCAAGTTGACGTGTTCCAAGTGGCTCATTCCTGAGTCCACCACACTTTAACACTTTGACTAGTGATCAACCCGTCAAGAATCAATCAGTTTGAAAAACATAGACAACTGTTAAGACACAGTCTCATTGGATTCAAGATCATCCAATACGAAGATCGCAATCTGAAGTTAATGCTGAAAGTCGCTCTCAACCATAGTCTAGGGTCTATTCTGTAATAAAGTCAAAGTTATAATATCTAGATATTTATTATTTAGATATTATGTTTTTAGTTATAATATTAGTTTATTAAGTTTTGATAATATCTTAAACATATATTATCTCTTTCTCTCTGTACATCGATCAACAAAAATAAGAAACACACAGAACACACAATACACATATTGATAAGGTGTAAACAGAGAGAAAACAAACAGAGCCAAAAACTCAAGAACTCAACCGTGTAATCCGCGTTTATATATCGAAACAGGTTGGTTTATCATCTATTGTTTGTTTTTTGATTTATCTGGTAACGATCACGGACTCACAATTGGTATCAGAGCTGATCCAGATTCAAAATCAAAGATTTTTACTCTCTGTGTTCTTCATTTTTGAAGAACACTGTGTTATAGATCAAAACTTGATTTTACGGTTATTTTCGAAATCAAAAGGTTGTATCTTGTTCTAATTGAAAAGGAGATCGTTGTGTCAAAGTTTGGTGTGGTAAATCGACCTCTAGTTGGGTTAATTTTAGAGTTGCAGGTCGTTTAATCGGAGAAGACGACGTATCGGTCTTAAGCGTACCGGTCGAACCTTAGTTTTTACATTCTATCGGTCTTAAGTATTCGAACGGACTCTTGCAAATACCGGTCGAAGATCATTTTTTATCGGTCGAATCTCACAAACTTTTGGTATCGGTCAAACACTCTCCGGTCAAATCCCACTTTGTACCGGTCGAATATTTTTTTTATCCGGTCGAGTATTTTTTTTATCCGGTCAAAGTAAAACTCACTTCCCCGGTCGAATAAAACTTTTCCACTACACTTCCCCGGTCAAACATCTCTTCCGGTCGAAACCCAAAACAAATCCGGTCGAATCACACAAATCAAATACACTTCCCCGGTCATACCTCTCTCTCTCGGTCAAACTCCTACTTTAATCCGGTCGAATCAAACCTCAATATTCCCGGTCTTCCACTTGGTATCGGTCGAATCCCAATTCAATATTCCCGGTCTTACAACTTCCGGTCAAACATACTCACACTTTCCACTCACGGTCCACTCACACTCAAAACAATTTTCATGCAAAAACTACCTCCACGTGTCCATGCATTTTCCACCTCATGCAAAACTACAATTCCTAATCTCACTTCCTAAGAATTACTTCTCTCACGTATCCACCATTAGAATTGAAAATTTCATGTGGCAATAGGAATCACATTCTCATTCTCCTTTCCATGCAAATTTTTTTGTAATATTGATCCAAGTGAGGTAAATTATTGCATTCCACTCACTCTCACACTAAATCACATCCATTTGCAAATTATTTTGCAAAGCATTATTTTTCACGGTCCATTCATTTTTCATGCAAAACAATTTCTTGGTATCTCCCGGTCGAATTTCATTATATATCGGTCGAGATAAACTTTATACCGGTCAAGCATAAATCAATCTTGCACTTTTCATCAAAAAGGGGGAGAAGACCTACACAAGAAATGGGGAACAACACAAGATTAGAGCAAGTATTCTGAAGACATGTTGAATTGCAAGAAATTTTCTTTGAAGATACTTTGCTACAACAAAACTTTTAGGTCAATAAATGTATGTCGTATGGAGCCTCTGATCCGTCAATTCAAAAAGATATCCATCCAGATCTTTGCAAATCCAGACAAAATAATCGTGTAACACCTGAATCAACAAATGAATCAGTTAACATGCCTGTCCGCAACACTAAGTCACTGTGTGTAACAAATACACATTGGAAAGGAGCTTTTTGATGTTTACTCCCCCAGGGCTTCCATTCAATCATCGAAACACCACAAGGGCAATTCTATGAACGTTATGACAAAGAAACAAATTCCTTGTGTGTTCGTGCATGTGTTAGAAACAATTAAGCACGGATGATTGCTTATAGGCTCAAAATTGTGTAAACCACTGAGACAACAGTAAGTTAAACACAGACTCAATGTGCATGAGTGAAGTACGAAGGTGGGGCAGACTTCCTTCTTTTCAATATCCAGATTTTCCAATTGAAAATCAGATAGTAAATGTGTTGCTTCCCCTTTGAAAATGAAACATTTTCCTTTTAAGAAGAAAATGAGTAGTTGGTGAGGTTTGATCAAGAGTTGACATGGGCTAGTTGCCTGTTTCAATAATGTTCACCAAAGAATTGTGAAACATTAGAATTGTGGCTACCATGCTCAAAAAGTAGTTGGTGCAGAGTTCTGATATTCTTTTAACTCTGTTCTCACACGCACTTTCTTTTAAACATTTAGCTCACTCTAATTTTCTGTATACCTCATCACACAATCTACACTCATTTCTTTTGTTTTCTCACACTCAATCACTATGGATTAACTTCGTGGGTAGAAATCACTGGTTAACGTGATTCCATAGAAGTTGTGTTAAGTCTAATGTAACACCCGAAAATTCGCAAGGTAAGTATCTCATATTCTTAAATGCATTTATTTCGCTATATGAGAATAGGTGTATTTGTGTACATTTTATGATCATTATTATGTCTAAATGTCACATAATTAAGCTACCTTCGTTAATCGTTCAAACCTGGTGCTCGTTATCGTTTTCGGTTAAGTTTTTGGACTGTTTTGAGTGCTCCGCGATTGTGACCCGCGATTGTGCCCTTGGCACTATCACGGAGGGCACTATCGCCGAAGAGGTACCGTAGGCTGGGGGATACCAGCGATTGTGCCACGCGATAGTGCCTTGGCACTATCGCCGAAGGCACTATCGCCAAAGTTGTACCGAGAGCGGGGAAAGCCTCGCGATTGTGACTCGCGATAGTGCCCTTGGCACTATCGCCGGGCACTATCGCCCACGTGGTCCAGTTTGCTCTTTTATAGAAATTAATACCTCATTTCTCACTTTCACTTTACAAAAAACGGGAGAACTCTTCTTGGAGGCGATTTTTAGGGTTTCATCACCTACTTCATTTATTTCCTAGGGTTTGGGTTGTTAGGGTCATTTATTGATCATTAAGCTTCATCCAAGGTTATCTAGTGAAGATTCTCATCAAGCTACTCCTCTCCACTTCAAGTCTCATCTCCTCAAATCTAGGGTTTTCATCTTTTCTAGGTTTTGGTACAAAACCTAGATTGTGAGTTTACTAATCTTTTGTTAAAACTAGATACACATCATTATCTTCTACTTGTTGATGTCAATGCATATCTCAAATGTTCATATTTAATGTTTCAAGTATTTTGGGGGGTTTTTACCCATGGATTTATGTATATGGAAGTTACCATGTGTTATATGTGTATATCTTGGTATGTTGATGATTCCTTTTTGGAATGCCTTTTGGCGACCTTACATTCTCACGAAGTATTTGGATGGATATTATGTGATATGTTGGATTTACATGATTAGGATGGTTATAGTGTGTTCTTGGTGGATATCCGAAATGTTGACGGATTGAAACACATCTTGAGACCTCCTAAAAGCATTATGTGGACGAACCAAGTCTGTGATTCACTATAGGAATGTAGGTGGGTGACATTTGGAGAATTTCCTAAGGCGGTAGTCTCCTATGTACCTAGACCTCCGCCGTCGGGGAATTTCCTAAGCGGTAGTCCCCGGTGCGTGTCGGGCCTTTGGGTTGCCAGAGAAAGTGGCTTTAAGGTGCATTGCCTCTTTGGGTGAACCGAATTGGAGATATGGGTCGCTCCCATTGACTCCACATCTACGTGATTAATTGTTTAACTGCTGATAAGAACTGTAAATGTTTTCTGGCATGTTTTTACTTGTTCAACTCACTAGGCTTTTTGGCCTAACACTTGTTTGGTGTCGATGTGTATCTCAGGTGTTAGCGGTGCTGCTATTAGGCAAGTTTAGATGCTTTGGGCGAGAGCTTGGGGATACGACATTTGGATGATTTTGAGAAGCCTTGGGTTTATAGATGACACCCTTTTTGTAATCTCTTTTCTAGATGTAGAAATTAGATTAGTTGGTTGTTGTTTATTTATCCGTTAAATTACAATTGTGATTAAACAGGTTTATTTGTACTATTCCCCTTTTTGGGAGGCTCTTGCTATGGCAATCTATATACCACTTCTCCTCTTTTGGAAACTTTTTGTTATCCCTATTTTTAGGGTGTTACATCCTAACAAAATGAAATCCTGTTTTCCTATAAAAATGTTATGCTCAGAATGGTTTAACTATATCAGTTAAAGCACAATGTTGATCTTGAAAACATTTAAAGTCACACTTCCAATTCATGAAATCAGTTTAAGATTCGGGAAGTGGTTTGAACTTTTAAGAACAATGTTTTCTATTATTGAAAGTTGTCCTTCTTTCAACCATATATGAGATTAAGATAAATGATTATACCTTTACGTGCGATCTTACATCTCATGAAGCTAAGCTTAAAGTCATAAAGATATGATCTTGTAAGCATCTCTCAAAAAATCTGCAAAAGTCTTATGTCTATGTCAAAGCAAAATTTATTCACTTATATTGAAAAGACAAAAGGCAGTAAAACTATGAAAGTACGAGTTCTGATCAGAAATAATCATAAGTCATATCCATACTCCTTTGATTTGACGAGCTCCCCCTAAAATTATGCATTACAGAAAATTTGGCATAAAAAGTAAATGCAGAAATTAGTGAGCTCCCCCTCAAAATAATATTGACCAGCTGTCAATTTCTTTTCATACTCCCCCTTGGATCATGAACGAATCGTTAATGTGCAGATATCAATCAGAAATAAGAATGAAGAAATGATGAAAAAGTATGCAATTAGAAAACTTTTATAGGTAACTACTGATTAGATCTTAAGATTTAACATACCAAGCTTTGAGACAAGAAAGGTGAACCTGTTTTCGTCTAAAGGTTTGGTAAACAAATCGGCAAGTTGATAATCAGTTTTTACAAAGAAAAGTTCAATTGTTCCTTTTTTGACATTATATTTAATAAAATGATACCGGACATCTATGTGTTTGGTCTTGGTTTGCTGAACAGGATTCGCTGTTATCGCGATGACGCTCTTTGAGTCACAGTATATCGGGATTTTGTTGAAGTGAAAACCGTAGTCGCGCAATTGTGTTCTCATCCATAAGACCTAAGAACAACAGCTAGCAGTAGCTACATATTCTGCTTCGGCCGTTGAAGTTGAAACACAAAGTTGCTTCTTCGATGCCCAACTTACGAGTTTATCACCGAGGAATTGTATATGTCCTGACGTGCTTTTCCTGTCTAACATACAACCAGCATGATCTGCATCTGTATACGCTGTTAGTTCAAATCTAGTATCTTTAGGATACCACAGACCAAGATCTGCAGTCCCCTTTAGATACCTAAAAATGCGCTTAACTGCATACAAATGGATTTCTTTGGGATTAGCCTGATATCTTTCACATAAGCATGTTGAAAACATTATATCTGGCCTACTAGAAGTAAGATACATCAAATAACCTATCATCCCTCTATAAGTCCTAACATCAACAACCTTTCCAGAAGGATCAGTGCCAATCTTAGTACCTGGTGCCATTGGGGTACCAATCGGTTTTGAATTTTCCATTTTGAACTTCCGAAGAATATCAAAAATGTATTTTGATTGATTGATAAAAATACCCGATGAAAATTGTTTGACTTGTTGTTAAGTCTGATTTTATAGTAACCATTGTATTTATAGGCTTGGTCTTATACTGTGTTTAGTGTCACATTCTTTGTTGTATAAGCCAAGGGTATTTAAGTCCCTTTGGGCTTTGTGTCTTGTAAGGATTCACGCACATCAATAGAGATTTACACTTTGCGCTTATTATCTTTCTCTCTCTAAGATTTAGAGGATTTTTGGATTATCAATTGGTATCAGAGCCAATCTAAATCTGAGAGGATTGAGAGAATTGATTTTCAGTATCTGAATTTGTGTTTTAAACTGAAAATTTGATTGATTTTCTTGATTTTTTCAAGAAAATCTCGTTTTTGGATTTTTCATCAAATTCGGCTTTGTTTTTGAACGAATTTCTGTGATAATTGGTTTGTTGGATTCGATTTTGATTGTTAAACACTTTTAATTCACATCAGATTTCAAGAAATTCATGTTTTGATCGTCAATTTTGTAGATTTTCGAGTTCTTGGAAAAACATTTTTGCGTACTGTTCAATTATCGATTATTCGATTTTGATGTTTTTAATCGATTTGTTTGCTTGAATATGATAAGAATCTGTTTTTTGAACATATTTGTGAAAGAAATCGTTTTTATTTTCTAATCTGTAATCGGTTTTGTTGATTTTTCGTGTTTTTTCAGCGGTTTGCGCCAGATCCATACTTTGCGCGAGTTCATCCATAGTTTGCGCAAGTTCATTGACATTTGCGCAAGTTTATCTTGCCAAGTTCAGAGTTAGTCGAGCAAAGTCAAAGTTTGCGTCTTCTTAGTCTAACGCAAAGTTAGATTTGCGTCTTCCCTTCATCACGCAAAGTCAGCTTTGCGTCACATTCATATTACGCAAAGTGAGCTTTGCGTCTCCTTCAGCTCGAGAAAAGATCAGTCAAGACTTAGAATTTTTCTGGATTTCTGAGATATGGATTCTGCAAAGTTTGCTTATCAAGCTCAGTTCTACAAAAATGATCTCATGATGTCATTGGGAACAGAAAATTCCTCCGGTACTGATTGATGAAAACGAATTTACACAATGGCAAGATAGATTTCTGAATTTTATCGAACGTCAAAAGAATGGAAATGACATGATGAATATTTTGTCTGAAGGACCGTTTGAAAAACCCATTCTGGCTTCTGGATTATATAAGTCTACCAAAGAATATACACCTGATGAGTTGTCACAGTATCAAGCTGATCGTGATATAAAGGCAAATCTGATGTTAGCCTTGCCAAACTCTATCTACAACAGGATTGATTGTTTCAAAAATCATCCTAATCTTATGTGGCAACAACTAGAAAAGATTATGCTTGGTTCTTCAGTTGCTACTCAACTCAGACATACTCGTTACATGAACAACTTTGAAGAATTCAAAGCCAAGGATGGGGAGCCATTGAAAACTGTGTATGACAGATTCTGTGCCGTGATAAATGATCTGAGGAAAATTAAAGTGGAAAAGACTGAGCTTGAGACAAATCTGAAATTCCTCAATGCACTTCAACCGGAATGGAACAAATCTTGCCACAGATTGAGGAACGATGTCAGAATATCTACAATGCAAATCCAAGAAATGTACGAGATTCTATTGACAGATGAGTGCATTGTAACTGAGAAAAAGGCCAAACTAGACAAGAAGAATAATAAATCAGTGGACCCAGTTGCACTTCTAACGAGCCAACTGGCAAATCAAGCATTGTCTGATAATGCTTACGATGGGTCCACTGATGATGATGGCGAGGCTCTTCAGAAAGCAATGATCCTTCTCTCACAACATTTTCAGAAAAAGTTCCAACCTCGGTCGAGTTCCAACAATCTGCGCTTCACTTCTGGGTCAAAGAATGTCCAAGTGCCCGAGGCTAAGAAAGATGCCGCATGTTACAACTGTGGAAAGACGGGTCATTTTTCAAATGAGTGTAGAGTGAAGAAGGTTCGGGATTTGACATACTATCGAAAGAAAATGGAACTTGCCGAGAAAAGAGAGAATGGAAATGCTTTGCTCGTAGAAGAGGAATTTTGGCTGGATCACTCCGATGATGAAGCTAACAATGTGGAGATTGCTCAAATGTGCTTAATCGGAGATGATCAATCTGATGATGATACTGATTCTGAAACTGATGAAGATGAGGTAATTACTGAGTTTGATTTCACGTTCATTTCCTCACAAATGAACATTATTATATCTGCTTTATCTGATCTTCGATCGAAGTTAATATCTGAAAATAATTTAAATTCTGGAAAGTCAGATTTGATTGACAAATTGAAAATTTCTTTGAAAGATGAAAAATCTATTTTGATTCATACTAAAGAAATCTTTCAAAAGAAATTGGATGATTTGGAAAATTCAAATAAGACTTATCTTGAGTCTTTGACTGAAATGACCACTTTAAAAGACAGTTTTTCGGATAAAATAAATAAGTTAGAAGAAAAGTTATATCGTAGGAACCAATCTGAACAAACAATTTTTATGAATAAACCAAGGAGTGATGAAGCTTTAAAAGAAAAATAGGGACTTGGTTTTGAAAATCCACATTGTTTAAACAATGCGATAGAAAAATCACCAACTTTATATAAATACGATTATCTAACACTTTCTCAATATGCTCCTCAATTTAAAATTGATTGGATGAATGAAAAGCAAGTATTAGAAATCGAAAATGAGAAAAGGATGAATAATAAGAAAAAGGAAATTCCTTTTGTTTATACGAGCGAAAATGCTAAATATTTTCCTGAAAAATTAAGGAAAGGCCGAAAAAGTTTAAATGAAATATCTCATATTAAATCTTCAGTATCTGATGATTATTTTGATATTTGTCATACTAACACTAATAAAGAAAATATATCTCCAGTTTTGTATGATTCTAAGAGATATATATCTCTGTTAGTGCTAGAGAGCAAAATCATTGATCTTGAAGATAAAATGGAAGATCAAAATATTTTAAAAGAAATTGAATCTGATATTTTTCTTTCTTTCATGACTTCAAGTCTTGAAGAAAATTTATTTTCTCAAAAACAAGATTCATTTTCTATTTCTGGCCTTTCTTCTTCTTTTAAAGAAAATAAAAAGGAAGTTTCTAATTTCTAAAATCTTTTCTCAAAATTTTTCTGACTCTGAGGTAAGTTCAGATTTATTGTCTGATCAGATTGGTTGCTTAGGTAAAATTATTTCTTCTGATTCATATTTTAAATCGAAAATTCTTGATGAATCTTTTATGCTAAATGATGATTTTTATAAACCAAATCGTAAAAGAAGAAGGTCAAAGAAGTCAAAGAAACAAGAGTCAGTCATTTCTGATAATTCTAATTATTGTACATCAATGATTTCAGATAGGACTTTGAGCACTCATTCCAAGCAGATATGGAGAGCCAAGCGGACATCAGATGATTCTCAGACTGATGAGGATAGATATGTAGACAAACAATATAAAAGTGATTCATTTGCTGTTTGTAATAAAGTTTCAAAATACTCTATAAAGCAAATGATTCAAATTTCCAAAAATGTCTCATATTCTTCTTCTGATTCTAGTTCAGATGATTATGCTTTATCTTCTTCTGATTCTTCTGTTCATTCTTGTGATTATCTCTCTCGTGCTTTATATGTTAAATCTAACAAGTTTTTCCCCATGAGAACTGAAACTAACAAACATGGACCCAAATTCAAGTGGGTACCAAAATCTCAAATTGCTTCTAAGTTGCAAGCATCTGATGTCAAGGGGGAGTAAGAGAAATTTGGCTTATGAGTATTTCAGCTCAGAACCCGTGCTTCAAAGACATTGATTTCTAAACATGTTAGTTTAGAACTCGTTCTTCATCGCATTAAGCTTATGAATAATGAGAAACTGTGAGTGCATCTACTTTTAATTCCGCTGCATTTATCTCTGATAATGATGTTGTTCCAGTTTTCTCAAAAGATTTTAAAGAATCTGAGCTATTTTATTCAAACTCTTGAATTTGTTCAACCCAAAATTTTCAAATGAGTCACAATTTCTTTATACTTTATGTGGAAGATGGTATTATTGAATTCTATTTTGTTTCAACTGAATATAAACTTGCCGATCAAATGTTTCTATTTTCAAATCTCAGCATGTTGAATTTAAAAGTTTAAATCTTCACAAATTTTATTCTATAAAGTAAAAGTTTTACAATTCTATTTCTTTTGAATAAAATGTATGTATAGGATAAATTTTCAAGTTACTTTGTTTATATTAAAGTTTTATATGTTCAATTTTCAAGCCTAACAAAAGTCGAAAAATCAGCAACATGTTTGTAGCTTTTGATACTGCTTTAAAGTTGTGTGATTCGGAATATTTATAGTTTACAATGCTTAGAAAACCTAAAAAGTCGAAATTTTGGATCGTAATGAAAATATGGGCTAAGCACTTAGACGTAAATCCTTGTGTTTGAGATGATTATTAAATTCTTATAAATCAGAAATCTCTAAGTTTAAAAGTTTGTACCTGTGACCTTTCTGGTTTGGGAAAGTAAGTTCTGTGGGATGCTTGTCATTTGGTCCCCTAAGGTCAATTGATCTGGGAGTGATCGAACCCAAATCCTGCAATAGAATCAGATCGAAAGTCATGTTCTACTGGTATGAATGGGTTTAGGATGTGTCGATGTAGCCTTTCTGATCTGGGAAAAGTAAGATCCAAGGGGTGCTTGACACCTAGTCCCCTAAGGCCAACTGGTCTGGGAGTGGCTGACCCAAATCCTGCAATAGGATCGGATAGAAAGTTACGTTTACGGCATGTTCTTTACTTACCGAACTTTTTGATTAAAAAGATGCCAAAAGTGCACAAGCTTAAAAGATGCCAAAGAGCACACTCATGTGAAGATGCCATAGTGCACAATGCTAAAAGATGCCAATGAGCACACATCTCATGATACTTGGTGATATTTCTGAGTTGCAATAAACCTGTAAATTTGTGAAAGTCTTAATTTCTGATGGCTTAGTGTGATTATTTGCAAAGTTTTCTATTATATTTTTAGAATTGCATTTTCTTGAAGCTAATCAAAGTTCCCATGAGAGCACACTGAATAGATTGATGAAAGTTTTTGAAATTGAACATGTCTTAACTTGATATGCAATAAAACTTGTTTCTATATCCAAACACATACATTTGATTTCATCTGATGGATTTTATTGTGATATTTTACTAAGTAGAATTTTATTTGTTTATGTTTAAATTTTTATATATTTAGTCATTTCAAAATACATATTCAGTATATTTTTCTTTCTACATTAATGCTTCAATCCTTGTGTTCTCATATCTTTATAAATGGGTTTATGCATTATTCAAGGGGGAGTGCATAAGGAGAATATTCTGATTAGATAATATCTGTTTCTGAGGGGGAGTATCTGATTTTATATACAATGCCAACTTGAATTGTCATATTTTAGTGCATTTGTGTAGGGGGAGTCAAAGAGATTATCAGGTAAAATTTTCTGAGTTTAAGTCAGCTTTGCGCCAACAGTTGGTAGCGCAAACCTCACTTTGCGCCACCTTCGTCTAGCGCAAAACTCACTTTGCGCCGCCATCGTGTCGCGCAAACCACTCCTTTTTCTCCTTTATTTTGGTTCTGCAGATCTTAAGATGTCTCGTCTCCAACATTTGCATGACCAAAGTGATCCAGATCATCAAGGTCATGAGGGGGAGAAGTTAAGGAGATGATAAAGAGACAAAGAGTTCAAACGTATATCTGCTGATCAAGATTCGTTCAAGATTCTATTTTTCTCAACCATACTAGTCTTTTGCTGTTCCAGCTCCGATCACCACAGTTTATTCAAGTTTATTTGAAAGAGGTGAATCGTATAGAGCACAAGCTGATGAACCGATTGTGCTTTCAAGCTAATTACAAACAGGTCCAGTATTGTCAAGACAACAAAAGCAATTGAGCCTGAAAGATGCCGAGAAGAATTTTTTTTAAGTCAAGAAGCTTCTTCACAAAGTCGTTTAGATGGTCCGTGCTGATTTAGAAGATTAATTTTGAAGACCACAGCGCCAATGATTACTAAGGGGGAGATTGTTAAGTCTGATTTTATAGTAATCATTGTATTTATAGGCTTGGTCTTATACTGTGTTTAGTGTCATATTCTGTGTTGTATAAGCCAAGGGTATTTAAGTCCCTTTGGGCTTTGTGTCTTGTAAGGATTCACGCACATCAATAGAGATTTACACTTTGCGCTTATTATCTTTCTCTCTCTAAGATTTAGAGGATTCTTGGATTATCACTTGTAATCCGAGAAAGAAATTCATCTCTCCCATCATATTCATCTAAAATCTTGACACCATAAGGTTTGAAAAATTCTTACAGTACTTAGGATTTGTAGAGCCAAAAATAATATCATCCACATAGATTTGAATAAGAATGATATCGGATTTTTCCTTTTTAATAAACAAAGTGGTATCTACCGTACCTTTTGTAAAACCAGACTTGACTAAAAATTGAGATAGGACATCATACCAGGCGCGAGGAGCTTGTTTCAGTCCATAGAGTGCTTTGTCGAGAATGTAGACATGATTCAGTTTCTCTTGATTGACAAAGCCTTCTGGCTGCAAGACGTAGACTTCTTCCTTTAGAATGCCATTTAGAAAGGCGGTCTTCACGTCTATTTGAAAGACAGTGAAGTTCTTGTGAGCAGCGTAGGCTAGAAACATTCGAATTGCCTCTAAACGCGCCACATGAGCATAAGTCTCGTCGTAGTCTATTCCTTCCTCTTGCCTATATCCTTTGGCTACAAGTCTTGCCTTGTTTCTGATAACGGTACCATCTTCATCTTTCTTGATCTTGAAAACCCATTTCGTACCTATAATGGTTTTTCCTTGAGGTTTGGGTACGAGTCTCCAGACTTTAAGTGCGTCGAACTGATTCAGCTCTTCTTGCATTGAAGTCACCTATTCTGGATCAGCAAGTGCCTCTGATACGCGAGTTGGCTCGAACTTGCTCAGAAAGAAGTCATGCATACACATATTCATTGACGTTGACCTAGTTTGCACCAGTTTGGTTGGATCACCAATGATCTGGCTTATCGGGTGCTCTTTGGTCCATTTATGTTCATGAGGTAGTGGATTATATGAGTATATATCAATATTATCATCTATGAATCCACTGGTACCTTCTTCTGGTAGTTCAGGAGGAATGATGCTTGCAGTTGAAGTAGTAGGTGCAGAAGGCTCAGCAGGTACAACTTGGTCCGTCTGTAGATCAGTCTGTACAGAACATCCTACTGATATAGCAACTTCTATCTCTTCGTTATTTGTCACAGCTTCAACTGTTGGAGTCGGCATTTGAACTGGAATTTCTTGTTGAATCTGAGAATTAGATTCAATAGGGATATCTGATATGGTTGGATGAGTAGTCGTTGAGTCTTCATTCCTGTCAACCACAACAGATTTCTTTACATTAGATCCAAGAAATTCATCATAAAACAGTTCAAATAATAAATCTAAATCAGATAAATGATTAGTAGACGTTGATGATTCATCTGATTTGTTCGTTTGAGACGCATGTTCTGGACTGATTTGCCCAGAAGCTAGTACTCCGGTTATAACGGGTTCTCAACTGTGTTGTTCAGAAGCCATCTCTTCATCAAACGTAACGTTGACGCTTTCAATAATCGTCTTTGACTTCTTTAGATATACACGGAATGCAGTAGATGTAGAGGAATAACCAATGAAGATGCCTTCGTCCGCCTTGGCACTGAACTTGTTCAGACTCTCTCTATCGTTTAGAACGTAACACTTACACCCAAATATATGGAAATATTTGATTGTCGGTGTACGGTTGTTGATTAACACATAAGGAGTCTTCTTGAATCTCCGGTGTATCATGGAGCGATTCTGAGTGTAGCACGCAGTCGATATAACTTCAGCCCACAAAAATAGAGGTAAGTCAGATTGACTTAGCATAGTACGAGCAGCCTCGACTAGCGTACGATTTCTTCTTTCGACCACTCCATTTTGTTGAGGCGTACGAGCAACAGAGTATTGATGTGATATCCCGACAGATTCGAGATATTCTTCAACCTTTTTGTTCTTGAACTCTGTGTCGTTGTCTGTTCTTAGAAGCTTGACCGGTTTTCGCAGATTCACCTGGGTCGTCTTCAGGAATGTGATGAGAACATCAGGTGTCTCATCTTTTGAACGTAGAAACTTGACCCAAGTGTATCGCGAGTAATCGTCCACGATAACTAGTATGTACTTCTTTCCGCCTAGACTTTGCGTTCGCATCGGACCACAGAGATCCATATGCAACAACTCTTACGAAGCGTTAGTACTCGGTTCAGATTTTGGTTTATGTGGAGCCCTCTTCATCTTTCCCTTTTCACACGCTACACAAAGGTGTTCTTTTTCATACTTCAGCTCTGGAAGTCCTTTAACTAACTTCCCACTGACCAGCTTGTTGATGTACCGAAAGTTGAGGTGAGAGAGTCGTTGATGCCATAACCATCTTTGCTGCATCGGGGCTTTAGAGAGTAGACAAAGTTGCTTGTCAGTCTGGACGTTTGACAAATTGATTGTGTAAAGGTCGGACTTTCGTGTACCTACCAAGAGTTCCTGGCCTTCTTCAGTGTGAACAGAACACCTCTTGGCTTTAAAATTGACCTCTAAGCCTTTGTCACAGAACTGGCCTTTACTGAACAGGTTGTGTCTTAAGCCTTCAACATAGCTCACCTTCTTGATCGTGACTTTGTCATGTACCATATCACCATATCCCAGAATTGGTGAAAACTGGTCGTTCCCAAATCTAACTGTCCTGCAATATTTATCTGTATAATTGGACAACATCTCTTTCTGCCCTGTCATATGCTTGGAACACCCGCTATCCAAGTACCACATATGACGTTTCTGCATAAGAGAAATTACGAAACACAAGATTTAGATACTCATATAACAAAAATTGGAATAAACACTTTTGAACATTGAAGCGCGAGTCTTGAAATGTTGTATTCAAGAGCCATTGTTCTTTGAGGTACGAGTCCCAGACTGTTTTGTCTAGAAGTCATTTGCTAAGCTCCCCCTTAAACTTTGGGTGCCTGCAGCATAGATTTAGCTTTTGGTACCCATTTGAAATTGGATCCAACTGTGTTAGCACAAGATTTTGGTACCCATAGAAATTTGGGTCCGTTTTTCATTTGAAATTCATTGGAAGCATTAGAATGATTAGAGTGTACATGATAAGTTCCAAACCAAACATCAGAATCTTGACAAGAAGCATAAACATGTTTATCATAATATGAAGACTTTCTAGCAGATAAAGATAACTGGAATAATTGCTTCATAGAGTATTTCTTGCGATAAACGACAAGTTTTGGTTTCAAAATAGCAACATCAGCAATTAAAACATCTTTAATAGGCGAAGTCTTATTACAACCAACAGTACAAAAAGATTTATCAGTCTTGTCAGTCTCCTGTTTTGGTTTCCATTGAGATTTAACTTCTGGCCTTTTCTTGCTCAGATCTGAAACAGTTGAAACTTGTGAGTTAGACTTGTGAGCAACAACTGAATGCTTCTTCTTTGGGTTACCAGTAGTGATCGGTTTCTGTGAATGCTGAGATTTATTCTTACCTTTAGCATACTTAGTGTTCACAGAGACTGATTTATCAACTTTCGTTGATTATGCACTTTTTACAGTCGTACTGGTTCTTCCCAATGATTTTACAACAAAAGATGAATGGTTAGGAAGTTTCGCATGAAAATCAAATTGATCAATACACTCATCTAAAACACCATCGGAGTTTATAAAATCAAACCCTCCATTAGCTAAACCAAACGGATCATCAGATTTTGAAGCCTTTGAAGATTTAGAAAGAACAAAACTCTTAAGCACAGTTGAAAAAACTTTTTGTTCAATCTCAATCAAGAGTCTTTCATCTGTTAAAGAAGTCTCAAGTTCAGAAATTTTACTTTCCAATACGAGAGGAGGGACATATAGTTTACCTTGAATAGGCTTCGCCTCCATTTCTTTGACAGAATAACTCTGAAAGAAGTCATTCGAAAGATATTTCTTTTGATATTTCGGATCATCATTATAATTATTATTCAGCTTCGCATAATAAAATGGAAGATGAACTTTAGATGATTTCTTTCGTTTTTCAAATTCCTTGGCTTCATCCTCTTTAGATAGTCTAGTTCAGAAAACTTCAAGTTTAGGGATTCTTCGAGCTAGTTTCAAAATTGTAAGATCATAAAGTGCTGGCACTTCAGATATACCCTTTTTAAGATAATGAGGGTTCTCATAACCAAGTCCCCAACTCTCTTTATTCTCTTTGGGTTTGTTTAGATGAATGGTTTGTTCAGTTTGACCCAATGAGTATAACTTCTTTTCCAAAGCATTTAATTTTGCAAGTAAAGATTCGTTTTCTTTAGAAATTGAAGAACGCAATTTCGTAAGTTCTTTGAAATCAAACTCACTTTTTCGCAATTTAGTCTTTGTTTCAGTAACCTCTTTAAGAATTATGGTTTGTTCTTTTGCGCTGGTGTCACTGTTTTTGTGTAAAGTCTCAATCAATACTTTCTTCTCAGCAAGGTCATTGCTAAGTTTTTGTATTGATTGGTTTTGTTCAAGAATAACACCCTTTTCTCGCTTAAGTTTCGACTCTAATTCTTCGAGTTTTGACATCATGGCATGCATTTGATTTATAAAATCAGATTGAGTTAAATCACATACCTCATCGTTGTCATCGTCATCGGAGACAGCTTCAGCTTTTGCTTTTATGTTGACCATTAAGCACATGTTTGCTTTCTCGTCATTCTCTTCATCGTCATCTTCCTGGTCTGAATGATCTAGCCAGTATTCATCTTCTGCTATCAATGCCTTTCCAGCCTCTTGTTGCTTGGCTAGAAGCATTTTGTTTTTGTAGTAGTCAAAGTTTCTGACTTTGGGTTTTCGTCAGTCTCTTGCAAAATGTCCAAGTCTACCACAGTTGTAGCACTTTGGAGGTTCTGTCTGACTAGATGCTTCAACCTTATACTTTCTTTCTTCCGGCTTCCTTTCCTCTACTCTTTTACTTTCAATCCTCTCCTTGTGAATATAGTTGCTTGGACCAGAAGAATATCTCTGACTGTTTGAGCTTGGCTTTTTGTAGAATTTCTTCTGAAAAGCCTTAGTCAACATTAGCATTGCCTGCTTTAGTTGTTCACAGTCGTCCGAGTCAGAGTTTGCTTCAGCTTCAACCTCATCTGATTCAGACATAATCATCTTCTTATTTTTCTTTTTCACAACAAGAGCAACCGAGTCATCAATTGTCTTCCCAGTCTGCCTCTTTTCATTCAGTATTTCATCCACCTCTTCTTCATTATGTTTGAGGGTTTCATACACCTCATGAAGTGGAATCTCGTTTAAATCTTTGATTTGCTTCATCTGCCTGGCAAATCTCTTCCATTCAGGCTGGAGAATGCTTAAGAATTTGACATTCAGCTCTATTTGCGATTTGGTGACCTTATTCTTGCTTAGTTCGTTTAGCAAGGTCACAAACCTGTCGTATGTTTCTGCTAGTGACTCTCCAACTCTGCCTTTGAATTCTTCATAGTTGTTTAGGCAGTTGGATATCTTCAGCTGGTTCCCAACCTTTGAGCCTAGCATCATCTTCTCTAGTTGATCCCACATCTGTTTGCCTGAGGCCTTATAGCTGTCTATCTTCACGTATATTTCATTTGGTATGCCTTGAAGAATATAAGACTTTGCTAATCTATCACCTTTTGCTCTGTTTAGGTTTTCACCATCTAGATCTTCATACTTAAGTTGATATGGTTGCTCATCTGTTCCCTCTGGAGGAGTCCTCCAAACTGGTGCCATAACTCCCTCTTCTATTGACTTCCTGATGAATACTCCCAAATCACGTCTTTCAATAAATTCCATGAACCGATCTTTCCACTGTTCATACTCTCCCCTGAAGAGTACTGGTGGCTTCGTATCGGTTCCGATAGCAAGGGCTTCTCTTGAATTCATTCTTTTCGATAATGTGAAATAAAAACCTGTTTCGAATACTAGTTCAGATAAAATGAATACAGATTAAAACAATTCAGAAATGACCAAGTCAGGTACTGGCGCAAAATTGAACTTCGCGCGAGAGGCAGGTCACGCGAACTGGAGGTTTGCGCTAGACTTGAGTGGCGCGAAACGGAGGTTTACGCGAGTAATGGTTGGCGCAAAAAGACACTTTGCATGAGTAATAGGTCGCGCGTATTGAGGTTTGCGCGAGTAGTTGGTCGCGCAAAGTAGAGGTTTGCGTGACACGTTTATGGCGCAAAAGTGAGTCGACCGGTAAGATGTTGTGACCGGAGAGATGTTCGACCGGGATCCTGCTTGACCGGAGTGATGTAACGACCGGTATTATGCTCTACCGGTATAATGTGTGACCGGAGCTTCGATTGACCGGGGTTATGCTTCGACCAATATTACCTTCGACCGGATGATCGACTGGTATTGAAATGTGACCGGTAAGATGGTGAGAGATCGACCGGGGTAAAATAGATGTGACCGGTATGAACAGTATGACCGGATAAGAGTTATCGACCGGGAATGTGGTCGACCGGTATTGAGTAGGGCCGGTAATTAGGCGACCGGTATTGAGACTTGCGACCAGGACCGTGTAACACCCTAAAATTTGGAAATAGCAACTTATTTAAAATTTTCTAACTACATCAATAATTGAATCATCTACAATCACAAATTAGATTCAACTTCAATACACAGACATTCAATCTTTACATACAAACTATAAAAGGACGGGTGCTACCAAAACCCAATAATAGTCGCTATCTCCAACTTGCGGAAGACTTCCCCAATTACTTACTTTAGTGTCTAGCTAAGGCTCTACGCTTCATAGAACTGCTAGCACTCAACTCCCAACTGGAACCTGATGCACATGCCGACAAACAAAAGGGTTAGGCTTAACGCCTAGTGAACTCAAGAGTTTTCAACATATATAATTAAATCATTTAGAAAGGAAGGATGAGAATAAAATCATAATCTTTCAAAATGATATGCTTCACTTATGAAAACGACTCGTTCATCAATAACGATGCACTTTGTACGAAAGAGGCACCGAGTTAACTGTTAACCGACCCAAACTGCTTTAAAGACGTGGATCTCACTAAGAGACGTAATTATGTAAAGTAAACCGGAACTTGCTAAAAGTAAAATAGAGGGCGGACTCCCCATTTTATAAAATACGGTTAACACATTACAACTTGAAATACCCAACACGGTTGAAACGTGACACAGACTCATAAATTATAGATGAAGATCTATATAATTAAATATCGCCATGAACACGGCTTTAAACCCAAAACTCACACGACCATAAAATGGACGAGAATGAATACCGACACATGGAAATGACGCGGTCCATGCGAACCTCAGTATACGTGGGAAGAACCCAATATTAAAGCCATCATTTGCCGTCAACCACTTAAAAACTCCTTTTGGTAAAAATACCACATTACCCAAATAAAATACCACGAATCAACGATGAGGAGATCCGTAAACACCGAGAATAGAGAACACGTAAGTAGGTCGTTCACGCGACTTCCTTACATGTCCTCTAAACGTTTCCATCTTGGGTGGCGAGAACACGTGAATGGGGCCACCCTTAATGTTGTTGGAGTTCACCACGTAACCCGGACTTAGTTCCCATGCCATACCAGACATCACAACCTCAATCCGTTTTACTGCCTCTAGCCCTACTCCGTCGAGTTCCACCCCAAGGACTTACGGACACTGGTGCCTATCCAACCTAGACGAGTTACACCTCAACAACTCGTGCCGCTTATTGCCTACTCGCTAGCAAACCCGAGCAGTCACTAAAAGTAACCCAAAACCTCCGGCCTTACAAGACCAACAGAACTTACGTGCCTATGGATCCATTACAACACTGTCTAACGTTACATGACTCCAATTGGATGACCACACACCCAAAACATGTAACTCACCAACGATACGAAATTAATCGTCATCTCAGTCAAAACCCTCGCTGGTTATGACTCCGGACAAACGTCCACACGACTCGTTTATATCAAAACCCCCGCTGGTTATAACTCCGGACAAATGTCCACACGACTCGTTTAAATCAAAAACCGAGCCAAAGGCCCAACACCTCACATAAATTTCCAACGAAAGCCTTTGTACATTAAAAACACGTTTAGCCGACTGACAAAGACACAACGGTCCCAAAAGTGTAAAAATAACACAAACTCAACATTGATTGCGACGAACCATTTCCCAAATAAACTCTTTACTCTTATTTCCCAAAATACCTCGCGACACAGTCATGCACATTTTCCAAAATAGACGTAAGTACAAAATCATGTAAATGACATTTACATCAAATTGGCTCCATTTATATAATATACGTCAAAGAAACATATCAAAATGCTTTATTTGTCAACGAGCCCAAAATCACCAAAAATGCATGTTTCATGAGTTTCTAAAGATGGATATAACCAAATACTCAAACTTATCAGCAGTTAACAATTTGGTGTAAAACATCAACATTTTAAAATAACATTTTTGGCATGTACACCGTTTTCATAAATCATCTTGAACTCACCTTGCTAGATTTAGGCTAAATCTAGATTTCACCCCACTTGAGCTCCTTTGAAGAACTCATGAATCCTCATGCCAGAAACTCCTGAAACCTAGATCCATACATTTCCAACCATAAACAATCATATAGAAATATTCCCAAACGATTTACATAAAGATCTCAACTTATGTCAAAACCCTAATTTCCACAAATGAAGAAAATGGATGATTACCTCAAACCTCAACTTGAATCCATCCAACCAAAAACCCTTGTAGAACACCAAAATGGTTACAAACCTCCAATCTATGAAAAGAAACACAAAGGGTGGATGAAACCCTAGAAAACGTTGGGGAAGAAGATGAATAGGGAGGGATGAGGAGCTTACCACTACAAAATACTCTTGTATACTCCAATAGACCTCCAACCTCTTTCTAAATACTTGAAGATCTCTAAAAAACGAGACTATGGCAACTTGAATCACCAAAAACGGAGTTGTGGATCAAAAGTTATGAGGGAATGAAGTTTGGTGGCTGAAAGTCGGGTTTTTAGATCGACCAGGGGGTTTCGCGGGTTATGCCGCGACCTTAAGTCGCGGCATAAGTCGCCCTTGTTCTCCTAAGTCGCGAGATTTCCCCTAAGTCGCGGCACAACTCGCGTAACACACTGTTTGTCCGATTTTCATTCTCGTTCACTGTTTTGGCCATAACTTCTTCGTTATAGCTCCGTTTTCGCTCCGGAAAGAACCGTTGGACTCGTAATTGAATCCTTCATCCATATAGACTATAAAATTTAGAATTCAAGTCCAATATTAAATATCTTATTTTTTCTTGATATATCGGTTTCTGTATTTATTTGAAGTGACACCTTTCGAAAGTCGGGGTGTTAGAATCCTCCCAACCTTAAAAGAGATTTCGTCCTCGAAATCTACTCTTCTCAATGAAACGCTGCCCGCAAACAAAATTGTCCTCAGTCCAAAAGCCAGAACTACAATCGAGACCCTTATACCGAAACTCACGTCAGTTGCCTCTCTTGGGCACATTAAACTCATAACCAAGCGAACACTTAACTCTCCAAAGTAACCTTTACTCACAAGGTTATGGTTGTCTCCCAACCTTGGATGACAATTACCACCTCCAGGTAATTTATGACTCCAACTTCTCACCGATCAATTTCCTTCGGGTCTAAACGATTTCGAACTCAACATCAAAGATGATAACCATACCTCCAAAATCCTCAGATTTCAACTGATACATTCCTAATATCTATAAAGACATTCTTCCAAGGCGCACCAAAGCGCCCTTCCGGCAGCCGATTAACACAGATTCGGCTGTCACTCAACTCCGATCCAACACCAATCTCACAACATTCCTAAAGTAACATCCTTATCACCATAGGAACGCTTGGGCACATCAAAGCTTAATCCTCAATACCCAAACTCACTTCAAAATCCATCACCGAAAGGTCAATAATTCCCATGATCCAACCGGGATACATCCCAAACAGTCCAAGATCCATTGACCTCAAGGAAACAAGTCGACGCCTAGGACCTAACGGTGACCTCGAAAATGTGGACATTCTGCCCAAAACTCCATTCCAGACGAATTGTCGCACTAAGGTTGACACCTAACAGAAAACTAAGATTCCAAATCTTACATTTCCGACAGACAGATCACCAAAATTTCCTTTAATCGCCGAACCCACTAAGACGGTAAGCCAACAACATAAACCATGATGTTACACCGACAAGCAATCCACCAACACGAACCCAAGTTACACGTAGATAATTACTTAAGACCTTATCCCGCATGATTACCGAAGTACCAAAATCAACTCTTAAATCACTGGGGGACTTAATTCCACTACTTCCATTAAAACCACTGCGCACAGATTCAAAAACGAAACCCAAAATCCAAGACTGACCACCAGTCGGATCATCCGACGATTCAAAACCCAAGGATTCCCTTAGTCCCTAATTACCATTCCTCACACGACAGGGGTTCAAATCTATAGGTCTAATGAGTTCAAGTTTTTTCAATTACTATGCCAATTCAACTTGTATAAAACTTTCACATACTAAGCTTTATAACAATTAAACGCGCGGTAAAATACACTACCGTTCACTTGATAGATTTCAAAACTGGTTACCAACACCACGCATATAAAACCATTTCCCACTCATTTGATCAATACTTACGTAAATAAAACGGTAACGAACGGGTGTAGCAAAATTTACATTATCAATCATGAAAATAAATCCCTGCGCCTCGACGTGTGCAATTAAAGTTTGTACCGCTACAAAAGAGAATTCCAAAATCTTAACTTTAAAATTCCTACTCTTTAACCAAAAGGCGTTGTAGCACAAAAGTATCAACAACCCCATATGCAACAGTTTATTTCCCCAAAGACAGGTAGAAATGATGGAATGCAAACAAGTTTCAAATCGAGTTCAAAGCTTCAGATCGTACAGATAAACACCTTTGACTAAAAAGTAACTGCAACGACATAAACATTGCTAACTCAATAAATGCATTGCGGAAATTTCTAACGGTAAAAGTAATTGATTGAAATATGAACAGAACAAAAGTCCTGTTTGAAAAGATGTAAATCTTTTATATATTTACTCATACCAACGTTATAATTAAACCCAAATGCAAATAGTATGCAACGAATGACATTTGTATGAAATTCAACATTTAACGCACACCATGATGCATATGCACATGTTCTCAAAATTATTTTACGCAACACAAAATGACGTAAGACGAGACACCCTAAACCCAATTGAATTTTCGCAAAACTCAATAATGCTAAAATCATGAAGTGACAAATTTTCATTTCTCAACAAAAATTTAAGACGGCAATATGGCTAAAACACTAAGCCTTCAAGAGTTTCCTCTTTTAATGCAATGAAAGATAAAATGACACATTTAACAAAATTCACATGGGACACGACGCCAACTAACTCGTAAACTAAAAAGAAGCAAAATTAAAACTCACGCATGGAAAGGCATCGTATAAAACAATACCCCATGAAATTTCAACAAAACTCACACAGACTAAAATTCTCAAGAAATTCCGACTCAACGCGTGGGAATAACTTTTCCTTTAAAACCATTGACATATGTGGAGGAGATCTAATGCCTAGGTTAAAATCTCATAGCTACTTGCCCAATACTCAAATGACATTAAAATATGGATTTTACATTATCTGCAAATAGCGTTAAACAGGAGACGTGCATAAAGAGATTTTTTTTATAACAATTTGCAATTATGTGCACAAAACATTTTCATGAATGCTTAAGCTCACAGTTTAAAATCTGATGCGTGTTAAATGCTCTACCAAAACTTTATAATATAAACCACTTTTTGTTTTACGAACATAAGAAACAATTTATGCAAATTTATTTCGGAAATAAATTTAGTGCAAGAATTTGATCGGCACTTGGCATCATATACACTTCCCAAAAAAAAACCCGACATACTATTGTCATCCGAGTGTATCAAGCATCTTAGGACAACAATCTCAATTTTCTACCATTGACATCCGGATACTCCACCTCTTAAAGCAACACTCGGATATTTCATCGGTTCACCTTACAATCTCTCCTCGTATGACGTCAATTCCATAAGCTCAAGGTTTTACTCCAACCAATTATTCTTAATCAAGACGATCAACTTAATGCATTCAACGCACTTAACTATCACTTAAACGTGACATTGCTATAGACATCAACGTTTCCTTAGATTACTCACTTAGAAACCTTCTCACTACCCCAACGGTAATCGTACCAAGGTAGTTTAAGTATACACATGTAATATGTAGGTTCACCATAACACTGGCCAGGTGCCATTATGAACGTACCACACATGCTCATCCTTGCAACCCTCGACAAGTTTCCCGTTTCTAGTGACTCGATCAACTCCATCATATCTTATCTTAAGGTTCCTAATGTGCAACTTCACTTACAATCGCTTATAAAAACGCTAGTTTGAGTCTAGGCATCCTACAATCAATACCTAATTCTCTTAAACTTAAGCTCTGATACCAACTTGTAACACCCTAAAATTTGGAAATAGCAACTTATTTAAAATTTTCTAACTACATCAATAATTGAATCATCTACAACCACAAATTAGATTCAACTTCAATACACAGACATTCAATCTTTACATACAAACTATAAAAGGACGGGTGCTACCAAAACCCAATAATAGTCGCTATCTCCAACTTGCGGAAGACTTCCCCAATTACTTACTTTAGTGTCTAGCTAAGGCTCTACGCTTCATAGAACTGCTAGCACTCAACTCCCAACTGGAACCTGATGCACATGCCGACAAATAAAAGGGTTAGGCTTGACGCCTAGTGAGCTCAATAGTTTTCAACATATATAATTAAATCATTTAGAAAGGAAGGATGCGAATAAAATTATAATCTTTCAAAATGATATGCTTCACTTATGAAAACGACTCGTTCATCAATAACGATGCACTTTGTACGAAAGAGGCACCGAGTTAACTGTTAACCGACCCAAACTGCTTTAAAGACGTGGATCTCACTAAGAGACGTAATTATGTAAAATAAACCGGAACTTGCTAAAAGTAAAATAGAGGGCGGACTCCCCATTTTATAAAATACGGTTAACACATTACAACTTGAAATACCCAACACAGTTGAAACGTGACACAGACTCATAAATCATAGATGAAGATCTATATAATTATATATCGCCATGAACACGGCTTTAAACCCAAAACTCACACGACCATAAAATGGACGAGAATGAATACCGACACATGGAAATGACGCGGTCCATGCGAACCTCAGTATACGTGGGAAGAACCCAATATTAAAGCCATCATTTACCGTCAACCACTTAAAAACTCCTTTTGGTAAAAATACCACATTACCCAAATAAAATACCACGAATTAACGATGAGGAGATCCGTAAACACCGAGAATAGAGAACACGTAAGTAGGTCGTTCACGCGACTTCCTTACATGTCCTCTAAACGTTTCCATCTTGGGTGGCAAGAACACGTGAATGAGGCCACCCTTGATATTGTTGGAGTTCACCACGTATCCCGGACTTAGTTCCCATGCCATACCAGACATCACAACCTCAATCCGTTTTACTGCCTCTAGCCCTACTCCGTCGAGTTCCACCCCAAGGACTTACGGACACTGGTGCCTATCCAACCTAGACGAGTTACACCTCAACGGCTCGTGCCGCTTATTGCCTACTCGCTAGCAAACCCGAGCGGTCACTAAAAGTAACCCAAAACCTCCGGCCTTACAAGACCAACAGAACTTACGTGCCTATGGATCCATTACAACACTGTCTAACGTTACATGACTCCAATTGGATGACCACACACCCAAAACATGTAACTCACCAACGATACGAAATTAATCGTCATCTCAGTCAAAACCCTCGCTGGTTATGACTCCGGACAAACGTCCACACGACTCGTTTAAATCAAAACCCCTGCTGGTTATAACTCCGGACAAATGTCCACACGACTCGTTTAAATCAAAAACCGAGCCAAAGGCCCAACACCTCACATAAATTTCCAACGAAAGCCTTTGTACATTAAAAACACGTTTAGCCGACTGACAAAGACACAACGGTCCCAAAAGTGTAAAAATAACACAAACTCAACATTGATTGCGGCGAACCATTTCCCAAATAAACTCTTTACTCTTATTTCCCAAAATACCTCGCGACACAATCATGCACATTTTCCAAATAGACGTAAGTACAAAATCATGTAAATGACATTTACATCAAATTGTCTCCATTTATATAATATACGTCAAAGAAACATATCAAAATGCTTTATTTGTCAACGAGCCCAAAATCACCAAAAATGCATGTTTCATGAGTTTCTAAAGATGGATATAACCAAATACTCAAACTTATCAGCAGTTAACAATTTGGTGTAAAACATCAACATTTTAAAATAACATTTTTGGCATGTACACCGTTTTCATAAATCATCTTGAACTCACCTTGCTAGATTTAGGCTAAATCTAGATTTCACCCCACTTGAGCTCCTTTGAAGAACTCATGAATCCTCATGCCAGAAACTCCTGAAAACTAGATCCATACATTTCTAACCATAGACAATCATATAGAAATATTCCCCAAACGATTTACATAAAGATCTCAACTTATGTCAAAACCCTAATTTCCACAAATGAAGAAAATGGATGATTACCTCAAACCTCAACTTGAATCCATCCAACCAAAAAACTTTGTAGAACACCAAAATGGTTACAAACCTCCAATCTATGAAAAGAAACACAAAGGGTGGATGAAACCCTAGAAAACTTTGGGGAAGAAGATGAATAGGGAGGGATGAGGAGCTTACCACCACAAAATACTCTTGTATACTCCAATAGACCTCCAAACTCTTTATAAATCCTTGAAGATCTCTAAAAAACGAGACTATGGAAACTTGAATCACCAAAAACGGAGTTGTGGATCAAAAGTTATGAGGGAATGAAGTTTGGTGGCTGAAAGTCGGGTTTTTAGATTGACCAGGGGGTTTCGCGGGTTATGTCGTGACCTTAAGTCGCGGCATAAGTTGCCCTTGTTCTCCTAAGTTGCGAGATTTCCCCTAAGTCACGGAACAACTCGCGTAACACACTGTTTGTCCGGTTTTCATTCTCGTTCACTGTTTTGGCCATAACTTCTTCGTTATAGCTCCGTTTTCGCTCCGGAAAGAACCGTTGGACTCGTAATTGAATCCTTCATCCATCTAGACTATAAAATCTAGAATTCAAGTCCAAGATTAAATATCTTATTTTTCCTTGATATATCGGTTTCTGTATTTACTTGAAGTGATACCTTTCGAAAGTCGGGGTGTTACAGACCGGAATGAACAGTTCACCGGTGTAGAGAGGACCGATATTGTAGTTCGACCGGGAGAGCAGTGAAACCGTGAACAGTGTCGACCGGATTAATAGTTGGTGAGAGTGACCGATATGAAATGTGGACCGGTATACACGACCGGATCCTTGCTTTTTCTTCGACCGATACTTAGTCACCGGTATTGAACAGTGAAACCGGGACCGGGGTAAAACTTTTCGAACGGTACAAACCTTCGACCGATATCGTTTCTTCTTCGATTAGATCGGCCCTGTAATTCTCAAAAATATACCCAACTAGAAAACGAATTACAGTACCAAACTTTGACAGTGTAATCGACTAACCAAGTACAACAGTATAGAACACTTTGATTTCAAAAACAACCACAGTTCGAACGATTGATCGATATCACAGTGTTCTTGAAGAATGAAGAACACAAAGAGTTTTAAAATTTTGATTTTGACGTGGTTTTAGCTCTGATACCAATTGTGAGTCCGTGTGATTGAACACGATCGTTACCAGATAATCAAACAACACAAAGATATAGATTACCAACCTGTTTCGATTACAAACAATGTATTACAAGGTTGATGTTCTTGAAGCTCTTTCTCTCTTTTCTCTCTGGATCTTGATAGACCGATATATGTTGTGTGTGTGTAATATTGTTATCTGATCTATCTCACTCAAGCTTCCTTAACACTCAACCCTTACAACTTGCAAGCCCACTTGCAAGATTAAATAATATAATAACTAAATCTAAATATCTAACTAATATAATAACTTAAACTAATATCTAACAAATATTATCTAAACATAAACTATAATAAACAACTTTGACGTTTTTTTTACAAACGACATTAGACTTATATTAACGAGAGCGACTTTTCGGGATTTAGCTTCAGATTGGATCTTCAGATTGGATGATCTTGAATCCAATAGATCTGTGCGCTAACAGAACTTATCAACCATTTGATCCAACAAAAATAAATGGTCTAAATTCAAATGCAACTGTCATTGTTATTCAAGATCGTCTGATTAAAATTGATAGATGGTTGATCGAGCATTCTCTCAATCTCATTTTTATGTTTCTTTCTGAATTCATCCATCCATATATATACTCTATATATTAAAAAGAAATAATGAACACATGTCTCTTAAAAAAATGTTTAAATATTTACCCAACTAGTCTTATTTCGAGTTAGGGCATGTTTGTTAGCAGCTTAATGAGCCTAATGAGACTCACAACTTATTCAATCTGCTATATATGACTGTTTGGTAGTGGCTTAATGATATAGAAAATGGCTTATTCAGTAAGATTTCAAGGGGGAGTTTTTTGCAGAAAGCCAAGTTTTTTTCCAAACCAGTCCCTCTCATTAAAAAACACGTTCCTTCCATCTATGAAAAAACTCTCTCAAATAAAAACCTTCTAAATCTATACAGACAGATTAATCCACACAGACAACTTTATCCATACAGAACTTAATGGAAAACCAACCAAACAGCCCCTTACTATTATATAATTACAAAAATCATTAATAAATTAAGGACAATGATCATTATAACCGTTTTACACCAGTCGTACTAAACCCAATACAGTTAAGGGACACACTAGCAATGTTAGACATTCAATGTTTAGTCACTGCATTTTATTTCTAGCTAGTTTAATATTGACTTTTCACTATTTAATTATATTTAGTTTTCAGTAGGTTGTTCGCAAAGACGTGAAAGTTCTACTCATGCCTATGACAATGACGTCGAATACAAATTTTTTTTGGTCTCAAACATCTTATCTTACAACAGTCTTAACCAATCACGATCATGCGTACAAAGAAAGGACAAATGTAAACATCAAAGGGTGTTGCTAAATGAATCTCTTTTTACATCTGTAAGTTATTATATGGCCACGACACGTGTCACACAGAGATACTGCTAAGGAATATGTAAACCTATAGGGTCGCACACAAAGAATGCGTTTGTTTCCATTTGTAGAAACCCGGATTTTATGCAAATATGTGTTAAACTGTAATTATGATATTTACAGGGTGAAAACGTAATTATGTTAATTACGGGGAATTATCTGTAATTATATAATTATATTTTAAAGTTTAAAAGGATAATTATATATATTTATATAATTATATTTTAAAGTTTAAAAGGATAATTATATATATATATATATTTGAATTTGAATTTGAATATTATAGATAATTACTAAATCTTATTTAATCCTTAATTGAATTATAGTCTAACTATAATTCTTCTGGTATAAATAAGGGGTTAGGCTAAACCATTTGATAGACGATAGATCTAGGGTTCTTGGGCTAGCACCCGGTGGAAACGAGAAACGTGTTCGTGTGTGGACTACCGATAGAGGAAACCTACTTTGGTTTCTTGGTGCTTCAGTTTTAATCCCGTCAGATCTTAAAAGGTACATATTCTAAACCCCCTATGGCGTGGTTTATTTTAATTAAATGCATCATTGGATCCGATTGGGTTTTAAGGTTTTTTCTGAAAAGTTTTCTATATTAGTTGTAACCAAAATTATTTTAATTTTCCGCTGCGTTTTATCGGTTACAAAATTGTATTAAAACCCAACAGTGGTATTAGAGTCACTTTGATGTCGTTTAATTGAAAAGGGAAAACAAGATATTATATGGCAAATTTAATTGAACCCTAAATCTCAAAATTGAATTAAAATATTCTAATTGTGCCTCATGTTGAGAAAGCCTAAAAGGATTTTTTTAAGCCATAACTAATTTTTGAAGGAAAATTTTTTTTTCCCAAAAGGCTTTAGCTGAAGATGAATAGGGTTTTAAAACACTATAATCTATCGTCTCCTTCCTCTTGAAAGTCAAGACCATGTAACTTCATTACCACCAAAGACCACCTGCGGCTGTTGCCGCCACCGTCGACTGGCTTCCCATCTATCGCCTCCCTCTCTCTCTCTGTGGAAGGTCGTCTTCTGTTCCTAGCGGCTGCAGTCGATCATCTCTTTTTCTGGCGACTTCTGCCAGCCAATCGTCGCCGGCCTACGTCGTTTCTCAAAACTTCGATCTTCGATCTCGACTAGGTTTTTAGGAATATTCCCAAGCTGCTGTTATGCCACAGGAAGGTCCTAATCGGTCGCGAAAAAGGGGTTTCCATGTCGCCACTGTTCACGGTTGGTGGCAGTGTTTTCCGGTAAGCCTCCGGCCATCAGTGTGTGCGCGCCTTGGCGGCCACAGTTGCACGGATCACCTTAAAATCGAAAAGAAAAAGGGGGGGGGGTTCTCCATTTTTGGATGTTTTTCCTCCATTGCCGGCAATCGTCGGTTGTCTTTTCCTTTTACTGATGGTGGGGTGTCTGGCATCGCCGGAGATGGTGCTCAGACCGTCGCTAGACCACGATCTTGAGGCTTGGTTGTCACCTCTCCGGCAGTGATGGATCCGGTGTCGCCGCCCTGTGCGGACGCTGTCGATCTGTTTTATTTGATAAATTTGGTCACCGCCCTTTTACGATTGGAGCTGTTGGTTTGGGTTTACGTCGCCGCCAACCATCCCCAATAGACTGGCGGTTATTGCCGTCGGAATCCGCCTAGCCAATGCCGGTTCGTTTTCGGTTGTTTCTGATGGGGGATGGTCTCGTCACCACCGCTGTGGTTTCTGTTTCAATAGTTTTGTCAACCGTTTTTGTTGACTACTATTGTTTTTGGTCTATTGTCCGGTCACCACCGCTGGTCACTAGACCAAGTGGTAGATTTTGGTGTTGGTTTCGGTCTCAAACGTCGTTGCCGGCACACGTGCTGTGCGACTCGGGTCTTGGGTATTGATGTTGGTCTTTCCCCATCGACCGAGCTATTGATAGTGTCGTCATCGCTGGCTTGCGTGCCATGTGGCTGGATTTTCTGTAATCACCGATGTAGACTCGTGTTGAGCGGTTATTTTGGTGATGTCTTGAACAGCCGGGGCTACGGCCCTAAGCCGCCGTCATGTTCTCTTTTTGGTATAAAAATTGTTGTTTGTTTCGGCTTCTGCTGATCAAGTTCCTTATAGGCTTCGACCATGGTTTGATTTTGGATGTTTCCTTAATCGAGTTGCTTTTGGACTTATACCTTAAACTATCGACTCTAAAGGTCCAATGTCGTTACGTTTTGTACTGTGTGTTTGGGAATTGGGCTCGGGCTGGTAGGCCCAAATATTATTCTGAATATTTCTCTAAACAGTTTGTTTTGGGTTATTATCCTACGTCTTCGTTTTGGGCTTAGGTTCAAAAAGGGGTTTTGGGTTATGGTTTGTTAACTACAATTAAAATGGGTCAATTAACTTTATTTTGCCATATAATGATCTGTTCCAATTATTTTGGCCTTTTAATTATGTTAATTAATTTCGTCCAAATTTCTATTTATTTTATGTTTAAAATAAGATAATATATGGTTTGCCCCAAAGACCCGTGGTTGATTTATTTTGTATATGGAAAATTAAAATGTATTAATTGCAAGGGTTGTAATTTTAAAATTTCCTAGATAGGGACAAATGTAAATAGTATAGATATGTTATCTTTCTATTTTAAAATTGTAAATCAAACCGAGACGGAGTTCCAAGAGATCGAGACAGAGTCCCTAGAGTTCACCAAGATGGCGAAGCTAGTGGGAGCTTGAAGATGTCCTTAGAATTGACCGTGGCTGTTGTGTTGGCTCACAACATCACATTAGGGGCAAATCCATATATTATTGTTGTGATTATTTATTTTGTGTTTGCTTTTATTTATTGTTTTATTATTGTTCTGACAACTGCAAACGTTTCAAAAATAAAATCAAACACAACAAAATTTTAAATCGGTAAATAAAATATGATATTTTATAATTGATATATTTATCAAATTCAAACCGATTTAATAACATAAACGTTTAAAACAAGATTTTAGAGATAAAGTCAAACGTTTTAAAAAGGGAATTAGAATGTTTTCTAAAATTCAACCTTTTACAAAACGTAAACTAAACGCCACCCATTTAAGGTACTTGTCAAGCATACAGGATCCCGGTATGGTCAGTGCTCAGTCAATCATGCCGGTTGAATGTAGTGTAAGATAAGGAGCCAAATTAACGAGATTTAAGTGGACAGTTGCTTGGACATTCACTTAAATAGTCGTATTTTGGACGACTGGTCCCAGTAAACCCTAAGTCTAGTATTTAGGTGGGATCACGATACCTTAGTATGGTTTGTTTACTTGAGAATATCATAGACAGTTGCTTGGCCATTTATGAGTATTTTCAAGGCGTTGAAGTGGGATTAAACATGCCAATTTCAATATATGATATATTGAATAGGATCCCACGACATCTAAGAGTTATGTTGAACATAATTGGATGATGCCTACCTAAATAGCCTAATTCCATAGACAGTTGCTTGGCCATTTATGGAAGTAGGTGAAATATGGATCTTAGCTCAAATCAAATGATTTTTGAAAGGTTAATCTATTTATTTGAGACATTAAAGTTACTAAAATTAAATCATGTTTTTGTAGATGTCTACCTCATATTCAAACTCAAACAACTTATCCCAATTTACACTACGGTCAATCCTGGATAAGGAAAAATTGGACGGAACGAACTTCATCGAATGGTTTCGATTCCTAAGGGAAATCCTTAGGCATGAAAAGAAGTTCTACGTTCTTGAAAACCCCCCTCCAAATGCTCCTATCAGAAATGCTCCAACTGAAGTCAGAACAACTTATGATAAGTACCAAAATGACTCTCTGATTGTTGGTTGCCTAATGTTAGCCACCATGACTCCCGAATTATTACGGGATCATGAAAACATGACTGCTTGGGATATGATATCTTCACTGAAGTCTATGTTTCGGTTACAAATAAAGCAGGAGAGATTTAATACAGTTAAAGCATTGGCTGCTTGAAAAATGACTGAGCGTTCGTCAGTTAGTACCCACATTTTGAAAATGAAAGGATACTTTGATCAACTGACCCGACTTGGTTCCCTACTGGGTCAAGAGTTGGAAATCGATATGGTTCTCAACTCCCTACCCAAAACATATAAGCAGTTCATTAAGGACTATAATATGAAAGGTTTGAATAAAACTCTCACAGAGCTTTACAACTTACTTAAAACTACTGAGAGGGATATGAAATCCAAGTTGGGTTCAACCAAACCAAAACAGGCTTTGATGATCAAACCTGACAGTGGGATAATCAAGAAAAAGGGGGAGATAACCACGGGTAAAACACATGTTGGAAGCTCCAACATAAATAAGGGCAAAGGAGAAATTCTTGAGGTTGCAGTATGGTATAATTGTTTTCACCATGGGCACCAAATGAGAAGTTGTCCAGCCCGATTGGCAGAAATCAAGAAGCAGAAGGCTAACAGAGTCGGACCTTCAGGTATGTTTACCATTTTGATTTAATTCACTTCTGACTAAGTGTTACATATTGAGTATGATACTCATATTAGTACTACTTTTTCAGGAAATAAGAAGTGAAGAGAAGATGAAACCAGACCAAATGAAGCTAAGCTAGTTGTTGCTCAAAGGGACATATGATATGAACTTTCCAGATGGTCTTACATTAACACTTAGCAAGTGTCTTCATGTACCTAATGCTACTAGGAATTTAGTTTCATTTTCTCAATTACAACAAACCGAATTTATGTTTTAGAAATAAATTTTCGTTTTATCTTGATAAATGTTTTATGAAATTAATAGTTGTAATTATAAATCATTGTAACGAATTAAGCGAGGATTAAAACTGATCTATTTGTGACATTTAAACAAGAAACACATAGCCAAACTCCAGGCGGACGGAGAGTTGGAATCATATGATGATTCATATGATATATGTGTATCTTGTTAGTCAAGATGACAAAAGAGCCTTCAAAGGGTAAACCTTTAAAGGCCACAAGAACTATTAGGGGTTAACCATACTGATGTATGCTAGACTTATAGTCATGTTACAAGATACGGTCATCACCACTCCCTTACATCCTACTGATGACTTCAGTAGACATAGGTATGTTTACCTAATACAGCAAATATAAAAGCTTTGAAATTATTCAAAGAGTTTTAGAAAGAAGTAGTGAGTATACTTAACAAAGGATAAAGATGTTTCGGTTAGATCGAGGTCATGAATATCTAAGCCAATAGATCATCCTAGAGATTTTTGGGATTGTATCCCAGTTAACTCCTCATGGGACACCTCATCACAACGGTATCCGAGAAGAGAAGTAGAACCATGTTGAACATGGTTCACTCTATGATGAGTCTCACCACTCTGCCTAAATTTTTCTGGGGTTATGCCCTAGAAACAGTTACCCAAATACTAGTTTATGTAGCAACCAACAAGGACCAATAAAACTCACTCTCTTAATATGAACTGGGAAGATCCCAAAGTTATCATATTTGAGAATATGGGGTTATAATGCTTAAGATAAGCATAAAGCTTTTGGAAAGCATGATTCAAAGGTCTGAAAAGTACATCTTTATGTGATATCCAATTGGATATTATTTCTACAGGTCTAGTGAAAACAAAAGTTTTGTTAACGCACCCTGATGAATTCTTAAGAAACGATTTTCTGTCAAGAATCACAAATGGGGACACAGTAGATCTTGAAGAAATTCAATAACCACAAAGATGGGACGATGGTTGACACTGGCACTTAACAAGATCTTGAGCTTCAACAAGTTGTTAAAGATATTAAACGAGATACAAAAATAATCCGAAGATCGAATTACTGATAAATGGCAAGATGCCATGAAGACTGATGTCAAAAGCCTCATTCCTTTAAAGGAATTTTGAGCGAGGACGTATACAAGGCTTTAAAACATCAAACCTAAAAGTACAAGTTGCAAAAGTCCAATTATGGACTAGAACAATCATATCGTAATTAAAATCTTGTATACAAGAAGGTCAGTCGGAGCATAACAGTATTCTAGATCCTATACGACATCCCAATGCTTGAAGGCGTAAAATCATGGATTAAGATAGTACTTTGCGATGAAGGATCTAGAAGAGACAAAGTCCTTGGTATAAAGATCTCTCGTAGCAGATCAAAATGCTTAATTAGATTAAGCAAAAGTACATACATTGACAAGATCTTGAAACACTTCAAGATGAAGGGTTCCAAGAAAGGAAACTTGCCAATAGAACATAGTGTACATCTGAGTATAACTCAGAGTCATAGCACTAAAGAGGACATGAACCGTATAAAGGGTGTTCCCTGTGTTTTCAGCCAACTGTTCAAACATGTATGCCATGTTAATGTACTAAGACCGGATGTCTCGTATACCCTGTGTATGACGAGCAGATATTAGTCAAACCAAGTGATGCTTACTGTATAACAATGAAGAACATTATGAGGTATCTAAGGATAACTAAAGATATGTTCTTACTATACAACGGTTAGGAAAGAGATATGTGTGTTTGAGGATGCATAGATGCTAGTTTCCAAACCAACCGTAATGACTTAAATTGTAATAGGGATATATGTATTGAACGGATGTACTATGAGCTATAAGAGCTTACATACAAATCTACTTGTCAAGCCTATGTCTCAAAACAAACATGATGTTCATGTTATAGGCTTAAGGATTTTTATATTGAATAATAATTTTAGTAAAACTTTAAACTTTCTGGAACATTAAAACAGTTATGTTTTTATCTGATATAACATACTGGGTATGAGTATATACATTAAACATTTATGTGTTCTTTATTAGCATGTTTAAGTATCCTTAAATGAATATGATGATCATATTATTTAAAACTGTCATTGATCACTTATTACTAGGGGACTAGTAATAAATCAAGATCATTGTGAAGTCTGGTCATAGTCCAAGTTGGAAGTGCACTAGGTGCAACCAGAGTCACATGCGCTTGTCGGAGCACAAGGCGTTGGACAAGACCCACGGTCAAGATCACCTCATAGATCGGCGTCATAAGGTGAGTCTTGAAATAGTATAACACTATTTATCCTCAGACCTGAGATGTGCATTGGGATCTAATGCACAAGGAGTGTTATACTTTGATATAGTCTAACGTTACCCTTGACCGGGTAATCATAAGGGCTATATTAGGTATAACATGAATTATGTAGTTAGTCGTGTACATGCAATATGGGATTTGCTCCTCTCAAGATGAGAGAGATATTTCTGGGCCCCTCAATTACATATTATGATTTACATGCATGAACAAGTGGATTAGTTGGACTAATGACACTTGTATAATCAAATATGTTGGGATCGAGAAACACAATCTTTGAACTATAAATGATGAGATAGATCTATGCCTTAAGTTCAAAATAAAATATCGTGAAGCAAAAGGATAATGAATGATTCTACTATATGATTGATTAGATCAATCAAATTGCTCGAAGGTAAAAGCACATTTACATAGCCTTGGGGGCGGTGACGTGTTGCTAGACGCTTACCATCGTCTGTGTTACTGTGTATCGTGTGCAAGTGGGAGAATGTAAGTTATTATATGCCCACGACACGTGTCACACAGAGATACTGCTGAGGAGTATGTAAACCTATAGGGTCGCACACAAAGAATGCGTTTGTTTCCATTTGTAGAAACCCGGATTTTATGAAAATATGTGTTAAACTGTAATTATGATATTTACAGGGTGAAAATGTAATTATGTTAATTACGGGGAATTATCTGTAATTATATAATTATATTTTAAAGTTTAAAAGGATAATTATATATATATTTATATAATTATATTTTAAAGTTTAAAAGGATAATTATATATATATATATATATATATATATATTTGAATTTGAATTTGAATATTATAGATAATTACTAAATTTTATTTAATCCTTAATTGAATTATAGTCTAACTATAATTCTTCTGGTATAAATAAGGGGTTAGGCTAAACCATTTGATAGACAATTAAATTAGAATTAGCCTTTCAGTTAAATACAGAAAAGAAACTTTTTCTTTTCTGTAAAACACATATAGATCTAGGGTTCTTGGGCTAGCACCCGGTGGAAACGGGAAACGTGTTCGTGTGTGGACTACCGATAGAGGAAACCTACTTTGGTTTCTTGGTGCTTCAGTTTTAATCCCGTCAGATCTTAAAAGGTACATATTCTAAACCCCCTATGGCGTGGTTTATTTTAATTAAAAGCATCATTGGATCCAATTGGGTTTTAAGATTTTTTTTGAAAAGTTTTCTATATTAGTTGTAACCAAAATTATTTTAATTTTCCGCTGCGTTTATCGGTTACAAAATTGTATTAAAACCCAACAACATCAATTTAAGCATTGAAAATATAAAAGAGATGGTTTAATGTTGATACATGTGAATATTATATTTCCAGAAGGAGATTATGTAACAACAAAAAGGTAACCTTCACTAATGAATAGCCAATAGATGACATGGATTTAAAATACTAATTATTTAATAATTTACATAGTCGAAATTAACCAATATTGAATATAATAATTGTTATTAATGCGTAATTAGCATCAAAACTAAATTGTTAGAATCATCAATCATGTATAATGTAGTATATATATATATATATACTCATCATTAAGAACAAGATCACTTGTATAATAACAATTAATGATTTATATAAGCATCACATTTATGTACATGTATGTCTGCATATTGTACGTATTATTTCATTTATGGTAAATCAGTGTTATATAAATAGCATTAAGGTACATGGCAGTTACCTTTTGTTCTCTGATGGTGAGAACCGTCTTTATCCTCCATATATAGGAATATGGCGCCATTTTACATCCTCTTAATCAAGAACACAATAATCCTATCAATCTCCAAAAACCATCAAATGGAAGGGAACTAAAGGTGGATCTTGATAAAGCATGGATGGTGAATTGAAGAACAATCTGAATTCGTCTTCCGGAATCGCACAAGGTACGCAATTTCAACTCTCAAACCGAATTGTAATGATTCAATTCTGATGTGTTAATCGAGTGGCAAGTTTAGTAATCTCTAACAATTGGTATCAGAGCCAATTAACCCATCGAATTGAATCAAGTTGCAATTTTAGTCTGATCGAATTATGCAGAAATCAACTGTTCTAGACTTACTGGAAAATCCCATGATCGAATTGCTTCAATTTTGTGCGACGTTTGATCATTCTGCGGTTAAGTCTGAATTCGTATGCAAAATCAATAATCTGTGTATTCGATTGTGAAGCCATGATCGACTATCTATGTAATCGATTGTGGGATTCAAAGTCGATAATCTTCAAAATCGATCAAGAATTCCAAATCGATACTGCATATTGAATTGAAACCCAAAATCGATTCTGCATAATCGATTAGAAGTCAAAATCGATCATGTATATGGCATATGCGATTGAAAACTAAGATTGGCATTCTGTATGTTTGATTGAAGCATGAAAATTGATGTTCTGTATGTTTGAATAGGAAGTCAATTTTGATATCATATTTTTTTTGTTTAAAAAGCCAAACTTAATTTTCTGGCTTATGCGATTAAGCACTCATGCGATTAGGAAGACAGTTACATGACAATCACACAAATCCTCAAAATCGAAATCTCACAAAGAATCCACATATCACCCAAGTGATTATGGATTGATATGATTCACAGTACTACCACAGTAGTCTCGAATCACAACAAAACACCAAAGATTTTATTAGAATCACAAATCAACAGTGACTGTTTTCTTTCACATGCTGCCATAGCAGTTAGATTGAAACAGACACTCAATCACACTAAAATCTCGAACCCGATATGCTTTCTCAAAAGGGAATCAAATTCGAGATTGATGTCTTTATTTATGATCAAGTAGGTTAATTGTTTGATGGTTAATTAAGTTTACACATGACTGATAGAAAGCTTGTATAATTGATGAAGAATGAATCTATCTCATGATTCTGGATCACCAAGCAAGACCGATAGACAACAATTCTTATCCCACACAGCCCACTACCCCATGAGTGTAGTTAACTTTGCACCCCTAAATGGTGTGAACTATAAAAAATGGAAGAGGACATTGAACTTATGCTGGGGATTTTAGACTATGATCACGTCCTTAAAGAAGATCCACCACCAGAGCCTGCAGATGATGCATCTAAAGAAATCAAATTTAAGCATCAAGAGTGGCATAAGCATAATAGAATAGCCCTGATATATATAAAGAAATGCATAACTGATGCTGTCAAAGGAGGAATTCCGGAATCAGACCTTGCTAAGGTATATCTTGCCTCAATTGCTGATAAGTACAAAGTTTCTGATAAGGCAGAAACAGGCTATCTCATGAATAAGTTGATCAGAATGAGTTTCAATGGACAAGGTAGTATAAGAGAATACATTTTACAAGGAATTGATACTTCCTGTAAACTTAAAGAAATGAAAGTTGCCATTGCCGACTCATTTCTGGTTCACCTTCTTCTGAATTCTCTGCCTGATCAATATAGTCATCTGAGAAGCTTGTACAACACACAGAAAGAGAAGTGGACACTAGACGAATTGATCACTATCTGTGTCCAAGAAGAGTCAGAAGTGAAGAACAAAGGAAAAACAGTGACCATTAATCACATGTCTAAGGCTAAGAACAAAATGAAGAAACATTCTAATTTCCAAAAGGAAAGTTCCTCCACTCCTGTTGTTCAGAGTGTTAAGAAGAAAGGAAAACCCTTTAAGAACAAAAGGGAACTAAAGTGTTTCTTTTGCAAAAAGACAGGCCACTTCAAGAAAGGTTGTGATGGATTTAAGGAATGGTTGAACAAGAAAGGGATTATCAAAGATAACGGTTCCAAGGTTGTATGAATCAAAGGTGTTTACAACAAATGGACAAGGATTGAAGGTGGAATCCATTGGTGAATGCAGATTGCTATTTAAGAATAATTATGTCTTAACATTGAATGGTGTATATTATATACCTAAAATAAAAAGGAACCTGGTATCAGGATCCCAAATTGTAAATGAAAACAATATTTCTTTTTATGCTGATAAAGATTGTATGACATTTTATTCAAATGATGTGTGCTTTGGAAATGCATATTTGATAGATGGCTATTGGCATTTGAATTGCATAAATGAGACCATCAATAAAGGATATAAAAGGCAAATATGCTCTATAAACAAAGTGACAGGAATTAAGAAGAAACACAAGCAAAATGTCTCATCATTTTTATGGCATAAAAGATTAGGACACATATCAAAATCAAGAATGCAAGATCTAATTAGACAAAAGATCTTACCAGAATTGAACTTTGACGATTTTGAAACATGTATAGACTGTCTGAAGGGAAAAATGACAAATTCCAGAAATTTTCAGTCTAAAAGGAGTCAATGCATTCTTGAACTAATACATACAGATATATGTGGGCCCTTTCCAGTTAAAACAATATGTGATAGCAAATATTTTATTACATTCATTGATGACTTCTCCAGATTTTGCCATGTATTCCTAATGGCAGAAAAATCACAAGCTTTAGATTGTTTTATAAGTTTTAAAACAAAAGTTGAAAGACAATCTGAGAAAACAATTAAAATAGTCAGATCAGATAGAGGAGGAGAGTACTTTGGCAAGTATTCTGAAAAGGGACAACATAAGGGACCTTTTGCCACTTATTTGGAGAAAGTTGGCATTAAGGCTGAATATACAACTCCATATACTCCTACGCAAAATGGAGTATCAGAAAGGAAAAACAGGACCCTAATGGACATGGTTAGGAGCATGTTTGCAAGATCTAGTTTGCCAAAGTTTCTCTGGGGAGAGGCCTTGAAGACAACAAACTATATTTTCAATAGAACTCCAACCAAGGAAATTAAGGGGACACCTTTTGAGCTATGGAATGGATACAAGCCTAGTCTAAATCACCTTCATGTGTGGGGATGTAAGGCAGAAACAAGGGAATATCATGTTGAAAATTTAAGTAAATTAGATTCAAGATCACTTTCTGCTTTCTTCATTGGATATTCAGAAAAGTCCAAAGGTTATAAATTCTTCAACCCTGGAAGGGGACAAAGGATCTTTGAGACAAATAAGGCAGTATTTTATGATGAAATGTTCAATGAAGATGATGATTTGGGAAATTCCTCTCAAACTCCACATGATCTAGATAATTGGATGACATATCATGAAGAGGAATCACCTTTGATTTATGAAAGTGAAAACTTAACCTCATAATCCATACCAATAGTAAGAAGCAGTACATTAACTGGTACAGACAATGTAACGGAGGACCAAACCTTAGAGACAACACATGAGTCTTCTCATGATCAAGAACAGGTACATGAGAATGAACCTGTATTTGAACCATCATTGGAGCAAACAGCAGATATAATACCAAATACTGCAACTCTAAGGAGGTCCATAAGAGAAAGAAGGTCTGCAATACCTGACGATTACCATGTTTACTTGACAGAAATGGAGTTTGATCTAGGAGATGATGATGACCCAATCAGTTATAAGGAAGCTATAGAATCACCAAATAAGGATAAGTGGGTGAAGGCCATGGAGGATGAATTGGCTAGTATGTCAAATAATAAAGTATGGGACCTCATTGATAGATCAAACTCTATAAAACCTATAGGGTGTAAGTGGGTATTCAAGACCAAAAGGGATGCAAAAGGAAAGGTCGATAGGCATAAGGCAAGATTAGTGGCTAAGGGTTATAATCAAAGAGAGGGCATCAATTACAATGAGACTTTTTCACCTGTCTCTACAAAAGATGCATTCAGAGTCATAATGGCCCTTGTAGCTCACTTTGATTTGGAATTACATCAGATGGATGTAAAGACGGCCTTCTTAAATGGAGATTTGGAAGAAGAAATCCATATGACTCAACCAGAAGGATTTGCATTAAATAACAATAAGGTTTGTAGATTGAACAAATCCATTTATGGCCTAAAACAGGCATCAAGACAATGGTATAAGAAATTTGATGCAATTATGAACAACTTTGGCTTTGAGGAAAACAAGTTAGATGAATGTATATACTCAAAGACCAGTGGGAGTAACTTCATATTTCTTATACTGTATGTGGATGACATACTATTAGCAACTAATAGTAAAAACCTTTTGCAATCTACAAAAGCTTTTCTCATGAAGAGTTTTGACATGAAAGACATGGGTGAAGCAAACTATGTGTTGGGAATTGAGATAATCAGAAACAGACAAATAAGGACTTTGGGATTATCTCAAAAGGGTTACATTGAAAAGGTGTTAAAAAGATTTGGTATGGAAAACTGCAAAAGAGGTGAAGCCCCAATTTCAAAGGGTGATAAATTGCATAAAGGACAGTGCCCTAGTAATTCACTTGAAAATATTGAAATAGACAAAATACCATATGCAAGGCTAGTAGGAAGCTTGATGTATGCACAAGTATGCACTAGGCCTGATATAGCCTTTGCAGTAAACATGTTATCCAGATTTCAATCCAATGCAGGTCATGCACATTGGGTTGCAGGAAAGAAGGTACTGAGATATCTGAAAGGGACTATGAGCCACATGATGACATATGAAGGATCTGATAAGGAGCTGAAAGTAGAATGCTATACAGATTCTTCATATAAGCAAGATCATGATGACCTTAAGTCTACATCGGGCTACATTTTTATGTTGGCAGGAGGTGCAATCTCATGGAAAGCAAGTAAGAAAACATTGACTGCTACTTCTACATTCCAAGCAAAATACATAGCTATCTATGATGCAACATCTCATGTCATTTGGCTCAAGAATTTCATTGTTGGATTGAAGATTGTAGATTCAATAGAAAGACCCCTCACAATGTACTGCGATAATGCTGCGGCTGTATTTTTCACTAAAAATAACAAGCGAAGCAGTGGTTCTAGGAACATAGATGTAAAATATTTTGCAGCGAGGGAGAATGTCAGAGACAAGGAAATTGAGGTTTTGAAGATAGGAACAAAGGAACAGTTGGCAGACCCCTTCACAAAGGAACTTCCAGTTGAATGTTTCAAGAAGCATGTCAAAGCAATGGGAATGAAGGATCTCCTCAATATTTAAAGGTTGATATGATGCAAGGTTATAAACTGTGTTTCCTTGTAATATGCATTCATTTAATGTATATATATATATGTGTGTTTTTATGAGTAATGTTAATTGATTATTGTACAAATTTAGATGTTCACATGTGACTATAGAAACACCTTTATGACTTCAGACAATCAAGGCTTTCATAAGAATATTATTGGACTAAAGCCTTGAGCTATGAATATTCAAGGAGGGTAGGGTACGAATGAGCATGAATACGACATTGAGATTGCATCACTGTGACCATGAAAGCCTGTACAATATCATTGATCAGTAAACTTTCATGATCCAATGTTCCATCTCAATGCCCTATACAACAAAGGAACTGATATGGTTTATATAAATCAAGTGCACAATTCAGTTAATTGTTACTATCAAATTGTTATCTTGTTCAGTGGGGGATTGTAGTGTATATATATATATATATATACTCATCATTAAGAACAAGATCACTTGTATAATAACAATTAATGATTTATATAAGCATCACATTTATGTACATGTATGTCTGCATATTGTACGTATTATTTCATTTATGGCAAATCAGTGTTATATAAATAGCATTAAGTTACATGCCAGTTACCTTTTGTTCTCTGATGGTGAGAATCGTCTTTATCCTCCATATATAGGAATATGGCGCCATTTTACATCCTCTTAATCAAGAACACAATAATCCTACCAATCTCCAAAAACCATCAAATGGAAGGGAACTAAAGGTGGATCTTGATAAAGCATGGATGGTGAATTGAATAACAATCTGAATTCGTCTTCCGGAATCGCACAAGGTACGCAATTTCAACTCTCAAACCGAATTGTAATGATTCAATTCTGATGTGTTAATCGAGTGGCAAGTTTAGTAATCTCTAACAGTATACTTTATACGAGCTTATGTCTTCATGATTCATGTAGGTGACGGGTCAAACAGATCGGATAATAGGTTAAAATGGATAATTCTAGTGTATCTGATAACCTTTTTCTACGAGTCAATTAAACCATGTAACCAATTGCCAATTGGAGTTTGTCTTTTCATCTATATTTACGTGCTTCGATTGATCAACTCTTGTAATCTCTCGTATACGCTCGTTATCTCTACACCAATCCGCGAAACTCTTGCCTACAAAAAAAATCTAGATCGGGTTAAAGATGTGTCTTGTAGGTTAGCTCAACTAACAATAAGACTTGGACCTATGAGAATTCTATTAAAGGTCATCGGTTCGAATCCTGTAAGACCGCTGGGGTTTTTCCTGGCTGTTCTCCAGAGCCTCTGGGATTAGTCAAGGTGCGTTTAAGCCAGCCTAGACACCCTCACGGTTAACAAAAAAAATGTGTATTACATTCAAGGGTATTTTAGTAATTTTGTACCTGAGCATGGAGGGTGTAAATGACTTTTTCACCTACAGTGGTGTAACCTCCCTTCACCACCTCAGCTCCTCCATCCTCTACTATCCTAATGACTTCAGAGAAGGTGAAATTCCTTTCCAAATTGCTAGTCAAAAACACTTGCAAACCACCATCAAGTTCTTTTATCTCCACGATCGGTCGTCGTCTTACGCGGTCGTAACTCACATGTGGTTGATCGTGATGACTTGGATTATTTCTACCGCCGTTGTCAATCAATCTCGATGTTTCATCCCTCTTCTCCTTCAGTTGTTCTGCTCCTTTTTGTAATTTCTTGATGTAAGCTATTGATTGATCGAATACAATATCTTGTGTAAAACACTGCTCGAAAAAAATCCTTAATATATAAATACCGAAATCTATACATAGAGGGGGTATGAATAAGAAAAACAAAAAGGTTGAGAAAAATGTAAAGATGAAATTATTTCTTATGTGAATCATCATTTGTAAAAAGAAACATGGCTTCATATATGCATATTCATATATGAATAATTGGTAAATGGGTACGTAAACGAATGTGGGTTCATATATACATCTTTAAATGGAGTTTTTTTTTCAAAGTCTACCAATAATTTATATTTGGATCATTTAGTTTTATGTTCTCTAACCTTTTTGTCTCTCTTATTGGAACCTTATCTCTCTCTCTCTCTCTCTCTCTCACACACACACACACACACATATATATATATAGGGGTCTAATCAAATGAGAACTAAGTAGTTTGTGATAACTGTGAGATCCAATATGAGCCACACATTTATAATAATTAATATTAATTTTAAATAAATAGAAAATGATATTTTAGTAAATTTGTTTAATTCTTAAAATATAACCTAATTCCTAAATTTTCTTATTTCCTTTTACAAAGGGGTATCACAGTGTGCTATCACGTATTTTTTATGTTTACAAAAGGGTATCATAATGTAATATCATGTATTTTCGATCTTTACAAAGTGTATCACAGTGTGCATCACTTATTTTCGATGTTTTTTTGATCTTTACAAAGTGTATCACAGTATGCATCACTTATTTTCGATGTTTTTTTGATCTTTACAAAGTGTATCATGGTGTGCTATCACGTATTTTTGATGTTTTTTCGATGTTTACAAAAGGGTATCATAGTGTGCTATCATGTATTTTCGATCTTTACACAGTGTATCACAGTGTGCATCATGTATTTTCGATGTTTATAAAGTGTATTACAATGACCATCATGTATTCGCCGGAATAATATTTGCTAGAGAGAGGAGAGAGAAGAGAAGAGAGAAGAGATCTCAAAAATACTTAAAATTCCTTTAACTAAAATTACCAAAATTATTGATTTCCTAATTTGTCTTCTGATTTGTGGTTAAGATTGGATCTCACGGTTACCACAGATAACTGAGTTCTCCCTTGAATGACCCCCTATATATATATATATATATATATATATATATATATATATATATATATAAACCAATCTCAACCGCCATATACATATAGGGCCAGGGGGAAACCACAAAAAAAATGAAAAACCGATAAATACCCTAGTAACCATTCATGTGTATAGTATGCACATGTGCATATAAGTAATTTGTAAGTAATTTTCCACTATGCACACGTGCATAGAAACCACGAAACATCTTCAATTACTTATACGCACATGTGCATACAGTAGTACTTACTTACAGATGAACCTTTAACAAGGTGTTCCTCAAATTTTCACTTTTTTTAGGTTCCTTATATACATATACATATGTATATGTCTAATTTAGCTCAAGAACATAGAAGAAATTTAAGTAGAAAATATGTGGATGGATGGAGGAGAAAGAGACCACCTTATAAGGTTGAGAGAATAAAGAAGGAACAAGAGATGTAAGCTTGACGCAAAGATCTTTCATGTGATTTCTTCTGTTTTTCTCGATCGTTTTTCGCTCCAATTTCCTGGAACCACCATCATATTTCTTCATCATTCCAATCTTCTCCTCCATATGCTTTGGAAAATATTATCGATAATTTTGCCATATATAATATATATACACGTAGGGGAATCCCCACTATGAAACGTTTCCATCGGAATTTTTTTTCATTTTTGGATCATTGATTCATTTCCCTCGTTTAAAATACGGAAAAGTGGGAAGAAAAGAAGGGAAAAATAATCCAATGGACTTTCATTTATTTATTTTATTATTATATTTTTTGTGGTTAAGGTTTTAGATAGTTTTTTTGAATAAATAAATTCTTGGATTTTTTAAAACCGATTAAACAAGTATTTGTAACCTTTAAAACTAGTTAATTAAAGAGTATTTTAGTGTTTTAGTCCTTTTTCCTCTCCTTTCGAACGAAGCTACAACGACCCGAATCAATATCTGTCTGTCTCTCTCTCTCTCTCATCCCTCTCGGGTGAAATTACCCGCATCACTCGTGCTCTCTTCCCCCTCTCTCAGCATTGAAGGCGAAAGCGATCAATCGAGAAGAGGCATGAAGCTTATCCTCTTTAGACTTGGAGGTCGATCAACGACATGGGTTAGGGTTGGCGGCGGTGGTGGCGTAGCTGGATGTGATAGCAATATGGGATGGTTTAGGACATTTCCAACCCAAAAGTAAAAACAAAAAAAATGGAGGTGTTTTCATCTCCAATCCACCACTAAAACACTAATCAATCTCTATATTTGGAGGTCAAAAAAGTCGGCATCTATAAATCATATATTAATATAATATTAAGTTTTTATAATTATACACGTATATATATATAGGGGAGCGATCAATTGGAAACCAGTATTACATTGGAAACTTTGGAAACCGAAATCAACCAATCAGTGAATTTCTTTTTTTTATTTTTATTTTTAATTGAAAAGGTTATTTTTGTCTTTTACATTATTTCATAATATATATGGTAACTGTTATTATTATTATATTAATAATTATTTAATTTTAATTTAGCTTATATATGGTAATAATAATCATTGATTAATTTAAAAATGAGATATTTAATTTAGGTAAATTATTTAATTTTAATTTAGCTTATATATGGTAATAATGAAACAATAATGCTAACACGATGAATCTGATGAATCTATTTTCATATACGGATATGCAACTGAACATGTAATGAAACAAAAATGGGAAGTTAACAAAAATGGCACAAATTCATCATGTTTCATTATGAAACAATAATGCTAACACGATGAACCTAATGAATATATTTTCATTATGAAACAATAATACTAACACGATGAAACTGATGAAATCTGTAATCCACAAATTCATTCTGTTTCATCACAATATTAGACTGCGTGGGAAATTTTATAATAAAATGAAATTAAAAAAAATATTTTCTTACATTTTAAAAGAAAAATAATTTTTTTGATGAAAAAACAAATGTTCCTCGTTTTCATAGTAAAAAAAATAACAAAATTTAGATTTGCATTGGAAATTTTATTTTGGTTTCAAGTAATCTAAATAAAATAATTTTTCTTGCCATATTTGAGACACAAAATCAAAAGACATATTTACCCTTTTCATCTATTATTTTTATTTATTATTAATAAATTAATTAATTTACTACCATATATAATTCAAATGAATCTTAACCATTGATTATAAAGATCAATGGCTGAAATTTGGTTTCCAAAGTTTCCAATGAAACTTGGTTTCCAATTGATACCACCCCTCTACCTATATATATATATATATATATATATATATATATATATATATTGATTAAAAGTTTAATATATTAAGATGTTTATTACTATTATTATAATATTAAAGATGATTTTTTTTTGGGTTGGAGATGGAACCAATGGAGACATGGTTATGTGATTAAGTTATATTAGATTAAGGGAATATGTGGTATTATGAAGAGGAAAAAAAAATTCCACTCCATCAAAATACCTTTTAGTTGCTAAGGATTGTTAAATTCTTTCATTTGTGGAATTTGATAGAATATAGAGATTCCTTCCGTAAAAAATAACGAACCAAACAAATGAATGGAGTTTGGTCAATGAAATTCAACATTCAAATTCCATCAGATTTCTTCAGAATCTGCGAACCAAACGTCACCTTAGAGTTTTTTTTTAACATCTTTTTTCTCTTTTCTTTAATCCAAAACTTTTTTACCTGCTATTCAAGTTACAAGTCATTTCTTTAGATGATAAGAACTTATTTAATAGGTTTTAAAATGTCTAAGGATTTATTTATTTAAAAAGTCGTCCAATCAATATATATATATATATATATATATGGGTTAAATCTAGTGAGGACCAAAAAAAGGTTAAGGACTTGAGGACTAATATAATACATTGATTATTATAAATCAAGGGTCATTAAATAAAAATGTTATTTGTACTAAAAGTAAAAAGAATGGGTAATTTTGACAATTTGTAAGGAGATTGAAAGGGTAGTTTGGGTATTATTTAATTAAACTCAATTTATAACTAGATTATTGAATCCATTTGATATCTGATTAATTCTTCTTTAACATCATTCATTCCGCCAGAGATTTCACCGCCGACGACTTTTCGAGTTTCCACAACGGACCGCCTAGTCTTCTTCTTTCAAATCAACTTCCAGATTTATTCTTTCCACAACGACATGAATTCTTCATCATCGAATTCGAACCATGGATTTCGGAATTCGAACGAAACAAATACGAATTTAAGGTTTAATCTGTCGCTTATGGCGGCTTCTATAAATCTGGGGGGAGTTGGTGCCGCTGATTCGCGTTCAAATCTTTCACGACCACAACTTATGAAGATGAGAAGACAAACGTCTCATAACCCTAGGTCTACTACTACCCCCGACAGCCGTCGTGCGGAGGAGGTTGACACTCCTCTAGGGCTAACCCGTTTCGGACTGAATCTGAATCGGTTTTTGGGAATTCGAGCTCCAGGAATGCTCCGAAGAAGGCGTTTCATTTGGAGCAGGTAGTAGAAATAATCCGAGCTGGAATTCGTGTTCCGAACTGGGAGTTTCTGTTGTGGTTCTTGATGAGATGATGAAATCAAAAAGTGATGGCGATAAAAGTGGGGGCAATGCTGCATTTAAAGCTGTTTGAAAGTGAGAATAACAAAGAGCTTTGATTAATCCATGGTCTGATTTCCATGGTAAAGTAATATTTTAGTTTTTTTTTTCAAATTTGTGTTTAATTTCATGTGATGAAATTAAATATAGAAGAAAATTGTGTTTGATTTCATTAGGTGAAATAATATGTAGACGAAAATTGTGTTTAAATTCATGGGGTGAAATAGGTTATAGATGAAAAGTGTGTTTGATTTCATGTGATGAAATATGAAAATTGTATTAGATTTCATGAGGTGAAAATACAAAATAAATGAAAATTGTGTTTTATTTCATCAGGTGAAATAGCATGGTGAATATGTGTTTCATTTGGTGAATGTTTGTTACCAAAATGACAATTATGCCCTTTTCATGTGTTGAAACAACTTTCAATTAAAACCATTGGATTAAAACTAAATAAAGGATTAGATCGGTTCTCACGGTTTTCAACATTTTTGTGGTTCTCATTTGATTATCGTCCTATATATATATATAGAGAGGTTGGTTATTATGCAACCCCTCTACATGGTGCAACCCATGCAACCCCTTTATTCACCACACATTTTACTTTTAACTTTTTTCCTTTTTTTTAATTATATAAAATATATGGTGGATAGAGGGGTTGCACCATATATATGAGTTGCATTTGAACCACACCCTATATATATATCTATATATATATATATATATATATATATATATATATATATATATAAAAGAAGACTTAGGAGAGAGAATCAAGAAAAGAGAATTTTGCCATTTATCTTTTTTTCATATTTTTTATTTATTTTTAAATGGTTTCAATACATTAAATGCTATAACTTTTTATTTTTCTTTTTATTTAAATCAAAATAAAAAATAAAAATCCTCAATATATTTAAAATGTTTATTTTATTTACTTTAAATTTTATTTTATTTTTAATAACAATTAATAAGTTTAAAACCTATAATTTGATTAGTTTTGTTTTATTATTTTAAATATTTTTTTGTTAGCTAACAATGCTTATAAATCAAAACCTTTATTAAATTGGTTAATTTTTATTTAATTTTTTAAATTTTCTTTGTAGGATAACATTGCTTATATTTTAAAACTTTTATTAAATGTGTCTCTCTAATTTTTTTCCTTAGTAAGGTGAGAATGTTTAAATCAAAATTTTTATTAAAAGAGTCTATTTCATTTTTATTCTAAATGAGAATTTATATTTATTAATATATACTCCAATTTTTTTCCTTAGTAAAATTAAAATGTTTATAAATCAAAACTTTTATTAAAACAGTCTATTTTATTTTTAATTTAAATGAGAATTTATATTTATATATATATATATATATATATATATTCTTTTTAGTAAGTTAACAATACTTATAATTCAAAACTTTTATTAAATAAGTTTATTTATTTTTTTCTTTTTTTCTTAGTAAGTTGACAATGTTTATAAATCAAACATTTATTTGATGACTAAAAGTTTATTTAAAATTTTTTTCTTTTTTATATAAATATTTTTTTAGTAACCTAACAATATTTATAAATCAAAACTTTTATTTAATAAAAAATATATAAGCTTATTTGAATTTTATTTTTTTATTTAATGTCATTTTTTCTTAGTAATCTAACAATGCTTATAGATCAAAATTTTACTAAATAAATATATTTATTTTTCATTTATTTTATTTTATTAAGGTAACAATGGTTATAAATGAAAAATATTATTTAAAAAACAAAGTGTTTTTTATTATTTTATTTTCTATTTTCACATATATTTTCATGTTTATTTACATTTTTAAATAAAATATTTAATTTTTATTTAGTCTTTTTATTATTTTAGTAAAGGTAACAATTATTTTGATGATTGAATCATTGTTCGAATTTATTTAATAAAATCATTTTGAACGTTTTCATTAATTATTATTTACAAAATACTCACGACAACCATTATACAAAATATTAATTACATGATAGTGATTACGCACATTATTATTTACATAACACCAATATTGCATATTATTATAGAAAAACGTTAATATTAAACACTGTTCTAAAAAACTCGCCACACAGCCGCCATGACACCAAAACTTGTGTCTCACGCCACGTTAAGCTCGTGGCACGCCATGGCCTAATGCGCAGTTTTTGTAATGCAATATTTGGTATTTTTTATGTTTTTAATGTCTTATTTGCGGGTTTTTACTATATATAACCTAATTTAACTTGTTTATTACTATTGACTCATTGAATAACACGCCAAAACATATGTTTTTATATATAATATTATATATAAATTAGAAATTTGACGCCATAAGTCACGCCTTGAAAACGTCAAGGCTTCGCCATGGCTCATAAGGCTTGAGGCTTGGCCTCGCCGCCACGCCACGCCTCACGCCATTTAGAACCTTGATATTAAATAGTTAAAATTATTGATGGAAAAAACTTATTATTACCTATCAATATAATATAAATGAAATACTTATGACAATTGAATGCAATTAAACAACAATTATGATTTCACTATCAATTTATTATTTATTTACATTATAGTTGTATTTCAATTTTTCTCTATATAAAAGTTGTAGAAAATTAACAACTTCCATCGTTTGAACCATTATTTTGTCATTTGATTTTAACGTTATAGAGAATTCTTTGTTAAAAGACTTTAAAGATGATCACGATGACTACGTTATAAAAAATCGGATTTGTATAATGTGGGAATGTCTAAACACGAAGAAATGGGAGAATCGATTAATTTAGACATTATTCTAATCGATGAGAAGGCGTGATGAAATTGTCGAGTGCATGACATATCTATTCTCATTTGTCTAATTTGTTATCCACATTTTTTTACAAGAAAGCTTAATGCATGCATCTGTGCATAAGAATTTGGTCCCAAGGTTTCGTCATCTATTGACCAAAGGTGTTCTATATTGTCTAAAAATTTTGAGATTATTGAGAGCAAGACAATTACTAGTCACTTTCAACTAAGTACAAGATATGTTTGTGAAGAGCTTCAACAACAAACCTCCAAATGTCTATGCTTGATTTACAATATTTTTTTGAATTTCACAAAATAAATTTTGTTGATTTACAACATACATAACATTTGTATACACCGCGCATTGCATGGTGCATTTACCTAGTTACTTAATTATTCAAAATCCGAAAGTCTATTAGATGCGAAAACTAATACCAACTATCTGAAAGTCTTTTTGAAAACATATAACATTATGCGAAAACTACACTAGTACAAAAATGACTTTTTGTGACGGTTTTAAAAATACAGGTTTGTAACGGTTTGATAAAAGTCGTTACCAAAAAACATAGAAAAAGTTAGAGAATTGTTTTAGTAACTGTTTTCATAAAAGAACGTTACAATTACCAAAACCCTAAAAACATAAAAGCAACATTTTAGATAAAAACGTTAATAAAATTCCCCCGAAGGTACCGTTGCTTTATATTGTGACGGTTTTTAATAACCGTTGTCATATAAGACCCTTTAGTAACAGTTTTTGTCTAAAGCGTTGCTTTATGCTGTAACGATTTTAAAAAACCGTTACCGAAACTAAAAATATATATAGCAACGTTTGTTTGAAAACCGTTTCCAAAAGTCACCAAGTTTTATGGCAACGGTTTTCAAAAATTTGCGTCCCTGAAAGTAGTGTATGGCAAAGGTTTTTTAAAAATTTACGTCACCATATGTCATGTTTTGGTAATGGTATTAAAATATTTACGTCACCCTATCTCAAGCTACATTGACGGTTTTGAAATAATTTACGCCACCAATTAATGAATGTCGTTGTCGTTGTCTGAGTTATCTTTTTCAATTTGGTTATAGTATTGTCCTGATTATAATAATATTTATTATATGAGTAAATTATCTGGTTCAAACGACAAAATGCGAGTGAGACATTTCACCCACTTATGAAAATGGATTAAACTTTAAAATGAACCAGCATCCCAGTAGGTACTAAGTAGCCACTTTGATTTTGGTCTATAAAATGAATTAATTACACCAGTGGTTCTTATTTCATGTTTTACATAACAAAAATATCCATCAAGTTAACACGATAACTCCAACTACGATAAGTATATCATGTGCCCCTCACATGAGGTGCAAATCAGTCCTTTATTCTTATTTCTTATTTCCCTGTAAAAATATATAAATAAATTAATATTTTATATTTTATGCCAATATAATAATTAACTAACCCTAAATCCCCTACCCCACTCTTACCCAACCATGCCACCCCATGTGCCCCCACCATAATATTCAAAAATTCGAACGTACATAACCCTTCCTCGTTAACCGCCCATCCCCTCCTTCGATGAACCCCTCCTTTCCCCTTCTTTAATCAGTAAACCCCACCTCCTCTCTCGTTCAAGATCCAATTAATAAAGACAACTGATTGAATATAGATCAACATACAAATGAACATTTACAAAGAAATGAAATCTAGGGTTTTTAGAGAATCAATTACAGAGAAACATAGGGATTTGGAAGGATCTAACGAAGACAAAGAATCTTCCATGTGCATATGCCATGAATTTCAACTGATAACGAATGCAACGAATCATCCATGAGTTCTTGATTCTTGTTTTTATTTAGATTTAGGTCTTATTTACTTTTCGTTTTAGGGTTTTTCTTATTTTCATTTAGATTTAGGTTTTGTGTAAGGTTTTCTTGTTTGTATTCGAACTTGGGTTCTAGTTTATGAATCTGATATCTAGGAATTGATTTTTTGAATGTTCATTTGGGTTATTATTGAGTTTTGAATATTTAAATGTGTATGGAGTTTTGGATGTTCATCTGTGTTTGTATTTGGATTTCTGAATATTCATCTGGATTTTGGATGTTCATGTGCTTGTATTTGGATCTTTGAATGTTCGTATCTTGATTTTGGATGTTCATGTGTTTGTATTTGGATTTTTGAATGGTTGTCGGTGGTGGTGGTGTAATGCCCCGAATTTTCGTTGTATAAATTATATCTTTAAGACTTCTAGCCTTCCTTATTTTAAATCATAGTTATCTTGAGTTTACCCTTAATTGGGCGTATCGCGTGTTTTAGCCAAGCTCGTGTGTTAAGTCTTGATTTTGGAAAAGAGAACCAGTGGCTTACGCGGGTTACTTCGCGGCTTGCAAGCCGCGACACAAGCCGCGTAACCCACTGTCCGTCTTCCATCTCAGAAACACGTGTGGGCTATGTCGCGACCTAAAAGTCGCGGCATAAGCCGTGGGATTACCATGATGCTCTTAGACGGGTTTCTTCCCCTTTTTCTCATTTATTTCCCATCTACCTTCTCTCTCTCTCTTTCAAAATCATTTACACTTCCAAGATTAGATACTAGGGTTTCACCAAGCCCTATCCACCATATTTATTGCTAGAAGTTGGGTGTATCAACTAAGGATTCAAGATTTGGGAATTAAATCACCATCTCCATTAATCTTCTCCAATAGGTTAAGCTAGGGTTTTGGGTTTTCTTCAAAAACCCACTTGGTGAGTTCATATTTCTTTTCCTTAAAACTTTATACACATAAAAGCTAGACTTTTGAACCTATTATCATCTCCTTGTTTACATTATGTGGTTTATAAGATTTTTATCTAAAAATGGGGTTTTTGGAGATTTTAGGGTTCTTACTATTTTACTGAAAGGAAGGGTTCCATCCTATATGTTGCAAAATAAAGTATCACTTGCACATTTATGTGAGATACTTGAAAGAATGTATATAATCTCATTTTATGATTTCCATTCTTATCAGCAGTTAAACTTGGAATTTCATATTTGGAAAATAAATGGTATTGGCAACTTTATGTTTAACCATAGTTGGTCACAAATGAAATTGTGACAAGTCTAGACTATTACTAGTGGATCCATAGGTATTGAATCTCCTTATGTTTGGGATGTTTTCCCCTTTCTAACTAGTTGAGACATTGGATCCTCGGAGGCTACTTGGTACGGTTATGTGGGACTGGCTACTAGCCATGGATCGTAAATGTAATCCTAGTGAACGAGTATGACTTGGCTTCCTCGGGTGCCCTTCCCCACATCTTAGTACGGACCGACGTTGTTCGTGGCCATAGTTTCCAAGTATTTAGTTCATAACTCGGATTGTGGCTTACTTTTGTGTTCCGCTACAATACTTGGTAAATCGGGTCTCCCCCATCATCGCAAGATGTAATTTTGGACCGAAAGGTCCTTAAGTGTTTAATATTTCAAACTGTAAACTCAACTTTCTTGAAAAGGTTTTCTTTCGTTACAATTGTCTATGTTTCTTTATATTATAAACTGTATGTTCTCACTATGCTTTAATCCTAACACTTTTTCTCAAATGATGTGTATAACAGGTACCTTTAGCGGTGGGATGCCAAAGGTTTGAGTGACGAGCGTGGGCTTGAGGCATTTTTGAAATGATTAGTATTTGGTGTTTTGGGCATTTAATTAAGCTCCTTATTTGGTGATTTTTGGGTTTACAACCGATGTAATCTAGATAGTACATGTTTAGATTAGTTTGTTGTTGATTTCCATTTTCTATATTGTAAACCACCGGAGTTCTCTGGTTCCGAATACCTGGTAGCATGCATAAAATGGATCCAAGGAATCGAGCAAGCCTTCGGCTCATCTAAGTGTGGGGATGATCAGAAAGTGAGGTTTGGTTCTCAGATGCTTAGGGACACGACTCTCACTTGGTGGAACATCATCCAAACCACCATCTCCCCTACTGTTCTGGCTCAGTTGACTTGGGCCGAGTTCAAGAAGAAGGTGTTAGAGGAGTACTGCAGTGAGAGGGCTTTGGACCGCATCGAATAAGAGTTCCGATCACTTGCGAAAGGAAACTTGACGGTGAGGGAGTATACCCGTCAATTCATGGAGAAGATGGGGTTGGTGGGGCATGTGGCCCCAATAGAAAAAGAGAAGATCAAGGCCTACCTTAAGGGCCTGCCGACGGACATGATGTCTATGGTCCGCAACTCTAAGGCTTCCAATCTTCGCGAGACGATAGAGGAAGCCCAGTTTATGGAAGAGGTTTACGCGAGAGGCAAACCGGAGAAATCGGTGGTGGTCGGAGACAAGAGAAAGTGAGAAATCAATTTCGTACCTCTTAAGAGGACTAGACCTTTTGTCGAGAATCGAAGCTTCAACAATTATCAAGAAGCTAGATGGTGTCAGAGGTGCCGAAGCAAACACCATGGCAACTGTAACCCCACTCCTCAATCTTGCGTCAAGTGTGGTAAGTCTGATCACGCCACCCGAGATTGCCCGATCAGAAGGCTTATCTGCTTCGAGTGCAAGGCACCGGGGCAGATGAAGAGAGATTTCCCGAAGCTCAAGTCGGGTAGCGTGCCGGAGAAGAGAGAGAACCCATCTAGGGTTCCGGGTCGAGCTTTTCAGATGACAGCCGATGAGGCCAAGGCATCCACCGATGTGGTATCGGGTATGTTTCTTCTAAACTTCATACCTGCTCGTGTACTGTTCGATTCGGGTGCCAGTTTCTCTTTTATATCTGAGTCGTTTCGTCAAAAGCTTGCTATGCCCACTAATGGTCTAGAGAATGCGTTAGTGGTAAAGATAGAGAATGGTAGCCAAGTTCTAATCCGCGATATATATCCCGAGGAAGTTTACTCTCAGAATCGAAGGGAAAGAATTCCCGATCGATTTGATGCCGATGATTATTGGAGGTTTTGATGTGGTGATCGGCATGGATTGGTTGGAAAACAATCATGTCGAGATCGTATGCTCCAAGAAATTGATCCGACTTCCCAATCAGAGTGGTGAAGTTGTTATGATCTATGGTGAGAAGAGGAAAAGTGATGTGGCAATCATCACCATGGCTAAGGCGCACAAATGCTTGGTGAAAGGATGCTCGTCTTTCCTAGCCTACGTAATCGACGCCAAGCTCGAGAAGTTGAAGATTGAAGACGTGAAGATTGTGCGTGAGTTTTCCGACGTCTTTCCGGACGACCTGCCCGGGTTACCACCCGACCGTCAAGTGGAGTTCCGGATTGATCACGTACCGGGAGCGACTCCTATTGCTAGAGCCCCTTACCGGTTGGCGCCATCGGAGATGTAAGAGATGATGGCTCAACTCCAAGAAATTTTGGAAAAGGGTTTCATAAGACCGAGCTCGTTGCCTTGGGGAGCTCCGATCTTGTTTGTCAAGAAGAAGGATGACACGATGAGGATGTGCATCGATTACTGTGAGTTGAACAAGGCAACAATGAAGAACATGTAACACCCTAAAAATTCGGGTAATTTTGAAAATTGAAAATTCGGCAATATAACGTTTATAAATAGAGCAAACCACCCAAAAAGGGTAAAAGCGTAAACATTCACAAAACCTGTAAGGAAGTATGGGGAAACGACAGCTAATCTAAACCACAACTAGCTAGATTACATAGGTTGTCAACCCAATACCAAAATGAAGTAATTGTTTTAAATGCTAAAGCTTCCAAAATATCTATCGTTCAAAAATGCCCTCAAGAGACCACGCTCTTCTCTCAACCGCTTGACGACCCGCCGCTAAGCGAACCTGTTATACACATCATTTGAGAAAAAGTGTTAGGCTTAAATCCTAGTGAGAACATACAGTTTATATGAAAGCTAGTAAGAAGAATTAAATGCAACATGAAAAAAAACTGTTTTCGACAACCGTCATGTAAATGGTTTTAAAAGCACATAGTGACCTTCCGGCCTAGACTTCATCTTGCGATGACGGGAAAAACCTGAATTCCAAGGATTGTGGCGAAACACAAAGTAAGCCACTTTCCAAGTTTTGAGCTCACCATACTAGGATCAAGGCCACGAACACGTCGGCTCGTACTAAGATGTGGGTGAGGGCACCCAATGATCCCTAGTCATGCTCATTCACTAGGATTTACATTTACGACCCACGGCTAGTAACCAGTCCCACATAACCGTACCAAGTTGCCCTCTAGGGTCCAATGTCTCAACTAGCTACATACGGAGTCATCCCCAAATAATAAGTCGACTCTATACCTATGGATCCACTTGTAATAGTCTAGACTTGTCACAATAACACTTGTGACCAACTATAATCAAACATATAGTTCATAAAACCATTTAGTTCCCAAATCACATCTTGATGGTTAACTGCTGATAAAAAAAATACGAATCTCAACCATGAAACATGAAGCTATTTTCTCATTTCCAAATATGTGTAAAACCATTTTAGTGTAACCATGGATTTCCTCAAGACTAAACCATTTATTCCCTTTTTACAAAAATAACACTTTTACCCAAATACTCATGATATGCTTAAAACATAATATTGGCTAAAAATGCCATAGGTTGAACATTTACTCATCTAAATATGAAATCATTCATGTTTATAGTTCCAAGACATGGAATACTTCTTTATTTCACAAAAGGGGTAAGAAACCCTAAAATCTCCAAATAACCAAGTTAGGTCAAAATCTCACCAAACATGAAAATGTAAACAAGGAGATACTTAGAAGTTAAAAATGCATTTTGATGTGTATAAAGTTTAATAAAAGGAAGTATGACTCACAATGGGGTTTAATCAAAACCCTAGCAAAACTCTAGAGTGGAAGATGAAGATCTTGGATGGATGTATGCTTGATACCTTCACCCAAGTCTTAAATAACCCTAGATAGCATTAATAACCCTCCATTAGAGGTAGGTGGAAAGAGTAAATGAAATATGAAGTATAGGGTTGAAAACTTACCACAAAGAGGAGAGAAAACGAGTTCTTGGAAAATCTAAGACTGAGGAAAAGAATTTGGCCCGCTGAACTCTTATAAAATCGACCAAACACGCGGCGATAGTGACATGGTCACTATCGCGGGGCATAATCACCCAAAGTGTATCGCGGCCACGGGGTTTGGTGCGAGAGTGACACGGCGATAGTGCCCGTGTCACAATCGCGGGGCATAACCGCACCGCACGTACCGAAGGTCATCTGCTCTTGGCGATAATGACACCAGCAACAATGCCCTTGGCAAGGTCGTCGGGCACTGTCGCCTGGTTACTTTGCGGCTTCGAAAAACTATTTTTAACACACAAAACAGGTCCTCGATAGCCGAATTATTTGATAGGATAAAATCAGAAACAACAATCCAACATAAGAAAATAGAGAGAGAGCTATGAGGGGCTTTTCATTAGATTGAAAATTCAAGGTGTTACAGAACAAGTACCCGCTTCCGAGGATAGACGACTTGTTCGATTGTTGGGTCTGAAATATACTAAGTCTGGATAGTGCTGCTGAGTCTGAAAGATTACTACTGCTGAAGACATTTGTACTGCTACTTAAAGAGATTACTACTGCTAGTAGTATTAGTACTGCTTGGAGAGTTAGTACTGCTGAAGATAAAGATACTGATGGAAGATTAATGTTGCTAATGTTGATAAGGATGATTTGTGCGAAAGACAAGGAGATGAAGATAATTATGGAATGGATACTGAAGATCAACGTTTCTTTAGTAATTATCTTGTAATCTGTTTTGTATATATAGTCTAGAAGTATTAGATTATAGAATATATACGTCTTTTGTTTTTCAAAGAGAGAATTAGCCTCAAGATTATTAGTGATCCTTTCATTAGAGAAGTATTGAACGTCTGTTGAGCCTGTTCAACAGATTGAGGCTTTGGTTGTAATCATTAAGTTAATTCAATATAACTTGTGATTTGAATTCATATACTGTTTCATTGATTTATTGTTAAAGTGTTATTTCGCAACTTCTTTAACAAAGTTTCTGAGTGTGTATTTAAATTCTTGTTTTGAATCTCGATCCTGACAAGTGGTATCAAAGCAAAGGAACTCAGAAATCAATAATCATCATGGACGAATCACACGACAGTGTTCTTGTTTCAAAGGTTCCCATGGTCAAACCTAATGAGTTTGACATGTGGAAAATCAGGATCAGGCAGTATATAATTCTTACAGACTACTCAATGTGAGACATCATTGAGAATGGTCTCTCCAATGCAGGAGAGATTGGAGTAGATGGCAAGAGACCTCCACCAAAGACTGATGGAGAAAGAAAGATGAGGCAGACTGAGATGAAATCCTTGAGCACTCAGCTCTTGGCAATTCCTAATGAATATCAACATCAGTTTTGCAACTGTGCTAATGCCAAAATCGTGTGGAATGCTTTGGAGAAGAGATTTTCAGGTACCAAAAGCACTAAGAGAAATCAGAAAGCAATTCTCAAGCAACAATATGAAAATTTTATGTCTACAAAGAATGAGTCTATGACTCAAACCTTTGATAGGTTCAACAAGTTGATTGGAGAATTGGCCACTGTTGGTGTCAAGATGGACCAGGACGATGTCAACAGAAAGTTTCTAAGATCTCTTGGTGAAGAATGGGTAATGTATACAGTATCATTCAGGCAGAATGATAATCTGGAGGATAAGGAACTTGATGATCTCTACAATGATCTCAGGGTGTTTGAAGCAGAAGTTGAATCTAAGAAGAAGCCATCTGGATACTCTCACAATGCTGCTCTCTTATCATCTACTACTGATTCTTCTGCAAACACAGAATCAGTTAGTGCTGCATATAGCTCAAAACAGGATGGACCCAATGATTCTGTTTTGGAAGCTTTCCTTGCTAGCCATTCTAAATCTTCTCTTATTAATGATGATCTGGAGAAGATTAATGTTGATGATCTTGAAGAGATGGACATCAAATGGCAAATGGCAATGCTCATAATGAGAATCAAAATATTCATTAAAAGAACAGGAAGAAACAACTTTGCCATGAGAAGAGAAGATGGTGCTGGATTTGACAAATCCAAGGTGGAATGCTACAAGTGTCATAAACTAGGGCACTTTGCAAGAGAATGCAGAGGAGGAATCTCTCAACAGCATGGGAGCAACAATCAACAATCAAAGTCCACAAACTACAACAACAACAGGAACTAATCTCAAGCACTTATCTCACAAGATGGAATGGGATTTGATTGGAGTGATCAAGCAGACGAGGCAATCCAGAATCAAGCATTGATGGCTGAGGTTTCAGAGTCTTCAAGCACAACAATCCCCACAGAGGTAAAGTCTAAACTTTGCTTTAAAGTCTGTCTTGAAACTGTTAGAAAGTACAGGGATCACAATCAGAGCATGTGTGATGATCTTAAAAGGTTAGAAAAACATAGGAAAGAGTCTAATTTGATCATTGTGAATTTTGAAGAACAAATTAAGGCATATCAGGCCAATGAACTTCAACATTCATATGATCAAAACTATTGGAAGTGGGAGAAGAAGGAGTTAAAGATTAAGCTAGAGAAGGCTAGAGAAGAATGTGAGAAAGTTAGGAGTGAATTTAAGAAGGCCAAATTAGACATTGAGAAATTTTCCAATGCTTCTAAAGCAATGGACACTTTACTCAAATCTCAAGTTCATGACAAACTGAAGAGAGGTATAGGCTACAATAACACCCCTCCACCTTACAATAACAACTATATTCCACCCACCTCAGACCTCTTAGAAAGGCAAGATAGGAATGACTTACCTGCAGGAGCCACATAAGTAGATCCACGTAGATTCTGAAGAAGAAAACACCGAGGATAAGAATAAGGAAGATCAGAAAGAAATTCCCTTAGAAAATCATATTCTTACTAATGAGAGAGGGGGTAAACCATTTGTCAAGAGTGAGAAAGTGGAGATAGGGAAAGAGAATGTTAAAAGTGAGAAAGCTGAGACCTCCAGGAAAGAGAAGGCAAAGGTACAGGGAGTCCACTATATGCAAACTACTGTTGTAAATCCCTGTACTTGTCAACAGAACAAGCCCCATCAACATGATAAAATTAGGGGAAATCAGAGAAACAGAAATAACTAGTGGGCTCAAACACAAGGAATTGATCTAAGCAAAATCAATAGACCAAAGCCCTGTGAGACGGATGTTTGCACACCTCTAGACATGTGATAATTGAACCTCAAAGCAAGTATACAGTGAGATCCAATATCGTCTTTTCAAGTAATAAAATGGTAAGAACTAAGTATCGTATTCCACAGGGATAGGTATCTTAAATTGCAAGATCTCGAGATGAAAAACTAATTTAAGATGGCGAGTTTGAAGACTTTGTTTGAGTTGGTTAACAGTGATATGATTAACAAGTTATATAAAGATAGAATGGGTGCAAGACTTAAAGTGAGGAGTAAACACAAATTCTGGAGGCCAATGTTGGGAACTGAAGAAAAACTTAAGTATGGTTAATGTTTCTGGTTCAGAGTTAATACTGCTAGAAGACTTTAAGGTTAATACTGCTGAGTATTACTACTGCTAGTTCATTAATACTGCTTAGCTAGTTAGTACTGCTAGTAGTTAGTGCTGCTTAGTAGTTAATGCTGCTAGAAGAAGTTAATACTGCTGAGCATGGTTAGTGCTGCTTAAGAGATTCGGATGGAAAGAATGACATCTGGATAATCTGAAGATTATGGAAGCTTAGAGATATACATGGAAGATATACTGAAGATTTGTTTATTTATTGTAATTATCTTTTGATTAGTATATATATAGAATGTATAGAATAGATAGAAAAGAGAATTTTTGATAATCATTGATTCTAAGTTCGAGAGAAATAAACCTCAAGGCACAGATCCTAATTCTAGAGAAGTAGAATTCGTATTGGTGAGTCTGTTCATCAATATTGAGGTTGAGTGTGTAATCTTGTAACTTCAAAGCTTCCAATACAAGCAGTACTTTGGTATCTAAGGTTCCAATGCTCAAACCCAGTGAGTTTGACATGTGGAAAATCAGAATCAGACAATATATTCTTCTCACTGACTACTCAATGTGGGATATCATTGAGAATGGTCCTTCTGAAGCTGGAAGGATAGGACCAGATGGGAAAAGACCTCCACCAAAGACAGATGGTGAGAGGAAGATCAGACAGACAACAATATGAGAACTTTACTTCCTCAAAGAATGAGTCTATGACTCAAACTTTTGATAGGTTCAACAAGCTCATTGGTGAACTGGCTACTGTAGGAGTGAAGATGGATCAAGATGACATCAACAGAAAGTTCCTCAGATCTCTTGGGGATGAATGGACTATGTACACTGTCTCATATAGACAGAGTGACAATCTGGAAGAGAAAGAACTTGATGATCTATACAATGATCTAAGAGTTTTTGAAACTGAAGTAGAAACCAAGAAGAAGCCCACTGGTTATGTTCACAATGCTGCACTTCTTTCAGCATCCACTGATACTACTGCCAACCCTGAAGCAGTTAGTACTGCCAGTGGAGTAATTTCAGAAAAAGGCATTGAAACTATCTTTGAAGCCTTTTTGTCCAGTCAAAGCAACAATTCATTGATTAATGATGATCTGGATCAACTTCACCCTGATGACCTGGAGGAGATGGATATTAAATGGCAGATGGCCATGTTATCCATGAGGGTGAAGAAGTACATTAAAAGAACAGGAAGGAATAACTTCTCTCAAAGAAGAGAAGATGGAGCTGGTTTTGACAAGACCAAGGTGGAATGTTATAAGTGTCACATGAAAGGACACTTTGCTAGAGAATGCAGGAGTACTGTTCCAAACAACAACCACCAACAAGCTCAGAATGGAGGCTACAATCAGAACAAGAATCCTGCTCAAGCCCTTGTTTCTCAACAAGGAATGGGATTTGACTGGAGTGATTAAGCTGAGGAAGTCATCCAGAATCAAGCTCTAATGGCAGAAGTGTCTGATCTTCCCTCTGAGGTAATTTCTAATCTTTGCACTAAATCTTGCATTGACACTGTCAAAAGATACAGGGATCACAATCAAAGTATGTGTGATGACCTCAAAAGATTAGAAAAGGATAGAAAAGATTATGTGTTAATAGTAGAGAGATTTGAAGAGCAAATCAAAGGCTTTCAAGCTAATGAACTTCAACACTCTTATGACACAAACTATTGGAAGTGGGAAAAGAATGAACTAGAGACCAAACTGTCCAAATCCTTAGAAGAGAGTGATAGGCTGAAAGAGGAACTGTCTAAAGTTAAACTTGACATAGAAAAGTTTTCATATGCATCAAAAGCAATGGATTCTCTTCTAAAGGCTCAAAATCATGATAAGATGAAGCCTGGTATTGGTTACAACAATACACCTCCTCCTTACAACAACAATTATATCTCTCCTACTTCAGACTTGTTAGAAACCAAAGAGAAAAAGGACTTATCTGAGAAAGCCTTTAAGATAGATCCTTTGGATGAAGTAGTAATTAAGGATTTAACTGAGAAAGAATCCAGTGAGAATAGGGATAATGATGTGAGTAAAGAGATCCCATTAGAAAACAATATTATCACCAATGAGGGGTGTGGAAAAATCTGGGTCAAGTCCAAGGAGATAGAGAAGACCAAAGGAAAAGATAACAAGGTCCATTACAAACAAACCACGGTTGTGAATCCTGGATCTTGTAAACAGTGTACTTGCAGCAAAGAAAAGAGCCTAAATTCTGGTTTAAAAAGAGGAAATCAAAGAAACTGGAATAATCAATGGGCTCAGAAGCAAGGAGTTGATCTGAGTAAAATCAATAGACCAAAACCTTGCTTCATATGTGGCAAGTTAAATCATCTGGCTAAATATTGCTTCTTTAACCCTATTAATCAACAGATGCCCTTTCAAAGATTTGTGCAAAAACCTGTTGGTTATAGGAAGGCTGGAAAGAAACATGGTGAAAAGAAAGGCCCCATGAAGAAAAAGATTTTAAAAGAAAGTATTAAAATGTGGGTGCCCAAAAGCACTAAAACTGTTAGTACTGCTGACAGGGTTAGTGCTGCTGAAAGTATTACTGCTGCTACCTGTGTTAGTACTGCTGAAAACATTAATACTGCTAACATAGTTACTACTGCTAAGCATGCAAGTGCTGCTAAGGCAGTTAGTACCTCTAAAACCAGTACTGCTTCTAGCACAAATGTTTCAAAGCCTATTATTGTGACAAAGTACTCCAAGAATGAGGAATCTAAGTTTAAAAATCTTGTCAAGAAAGAATGCAAGTATTTTGATGAGAAAGGGATACCCAAGACCACTTTGGCTTGGGTTCCTATTTCAAACTAACTGAATTATCCTATGTGCAGGGCAACCAAAAGCTCAAGGGAAAGAGCATTTGGCATGTTGATAGTGGTTGCTCTAGGCACATGACAGGTAACATGTCATGCCTTCAGGATTTCAAGCATATCAATGGAGGACATGTTGCTTTTGGAAATGATCTTAATGGAGGAAAAATAAGTGGCAAAGGTAATGTCACAAAAGGTAAGATGAAATTTGAGGATGTCTACTATGTTGATCAGTTGAAGTACAACCTGTTAAGTGTATCACAGGTTTGTGACAAACAACATAGTATATTATTTACAGATACTGAGTGTATGATCCTTGCTCCAGGGTTCAAGGTAGTTGATGAAAGCATGATACTACTTAGAACTCCAAGAAAGGACAATGTTTATTGTCTAGATTTGGAAAATGTTGATAGTGATTCATCTCTAAATTGTCTTGTTTCAAAAGCTTCTGTAGATGAATCCTCTCTTTGGCACAGAAGGATGTGTCACATGAATTTTAAGACTATGAACAAACTTGTTAAAAACAACCTTGTAAGAGGTTTACCATCTAAAGTCTTTTCATGTGATGATCATTGTGTAGCTTGTCTTAAAGGCAAACAGCATAAAACTTCTCATAAGACCAAAAAGATAAATTCAATTTCTTCTTGTCTCCAGTTATTGCACATGGATCTGTTTGGTCCTACAAATGTTATGAGTATAGGCAAGAAATCTTACTGCTTGGTTATTGTTGATGATTACTCTAGATTTACCTGGGTATATTTTCTAAGGACTAAGGATGAGACAAGTGGACTGATCAAATCCTTTCTCCTAAGAATTGAAAACCAAACTAATCAAAAAGTAAAAGTCATCAGATCAGATAATGGAACTGAATTCAAAAATCTGGATCTAAACACCTTTTGTGAAGAAAAAGGCATTGAGAGACAATATAGTGCTCCTAGGACTCCTCAACAGAATGGTGTTGCTGAAAGGAGAAATAGGACACTAATAGAGGCTGCTAGATCTCTGTTGGCTGATTCAAAACTGCCAATTACCTTCTGGGCTGAAGCAGTTAATACTGCCTGTTATGTCCAAAACAGAGTTCTAGTAGTTAAGCCAAAGAACAAGACACCATATGAGCTTTTAAATAAAAGAAAACCTTTCATTGGATTTTTTAAACCTTTTGGGTGTCCTTGTACAATTCTCAATACAAAATCTCACTTAGGCAAGTTTGATAGCAAAGCAGATGATGGATTTCTTGTTGGGTATTCATCTCAGAGTAAGGCCTACAAAGTTTTTAACACATCTTCTAGAATAATTGAAGAAAGTGACAATGTCAAATGCAATGAGAACACACCAAATCCTATTGGGTCTGGTCCTCAGTGGCTATTTGACATTGATTCACTAACTAACTCCTTTGGTTTCAGTAGTGATGATCATGCAGGTTCAGAATGTGGAGGATCAGGGACTATACAGGTTCAAGAAAGTATATCTAAATCAGTGATCTTTCCCATACCCACAGTGAATTCCTTTGAAGACTGTGAAAAGGAATCATCTACTGGACCAAGTCAGAGTGAAGAAGTAAGTAGAAATGAGGAGACTCAAGAAGATAAAGAATCAGAAGTAGCTGCTGAAAACACTTCAGTTGAGTTGAATGACTCTAATCTAGAGGCTGGACTTAATGAAGAACCTAGTCATAACACCAGAGTTCAAAAGAATCATCCTCCACAGCTGGTAATAGGAGATATATCCTCTCCTATGATGACTAGACACCAAAGCAGGCTTCAAGAAATGCAAGATCAACAACATACAGTGCTTTCTTGTTTTCTATCCCAGCTTGAGCCTAAAAAGGCACATGAAGCTATGAAAGAATCCAGTTGGATAGAAGCAATGCAAGAAGAACTGTTGCAGTTCAAACTACAAGATGTATGGGATCTAGTAGACCTTCCTAAAGGTCACAGAGCAATTGGCACAAAGTGGATTTTTAGGAACAAGAGAGATGAAAGAGGTATTGTCATAAGGAACAAAGCAAGGCTAGTAGCTCAAGGGTATACTCAAGAAGAGGGTATAGATTAGGAAGAAGTTTTTGCACCAGTGGCTAGGATAGAAGCAATCAGATTATTCCTAGCCTATGCTTCTTACATGAACTTCAAAGTCTATCAAATGGATGTAAAAAGTGCTTTTCTCTATGGATCAATTGAAGAAGAGGTATATGTCTGTCAACCTCCAGGGTTTGAAAACCCAAGCTATCCAGACAGAGTATACAAATTGAAGAAAGCTCTTTATGGACTGCATCAAGCTCCAAGAGCATGGTATGACACTCTGTCATCCTATCTCTTGGAAAATGGCTTTGAAAGAGGAGTCATTGATAAGACTCTTTTTATCAAGAGAAAGAAGAAGGATATCTTGCTGGTCCAAATCTATGTTGATGACATTATCTTTGGATCCACAAGAGACAGCATGTGCAAGGAGTTTGAGGACCTAATGCATCAAAGGTTTAAAATGAGTTCCATGGGGGAACTTACTTTCTTCCTTGGACTCCAAGTTCAACAGAAGTCAGATGGTATCTTCATCTGTCAATCCAAGTATGTGCAGGACATTCTAACCAAGTTTGGTTTCTCAGAATCAAAACCTGCCAGCACACCTATGGAGACACACAAGCAGATAACAGCAGACCTTGAGGGGGAGGATATGGATGAGCATCATTATAGATCCATGATTGGCTCTCTCATGTATCTCACAGCATCAAGGCCAGATATAATGTTTCCAGTCTGTGTGTGTGCAAGATTCCAAGTTAGGCCAAAGCAATCTCACTTTCAAGCTGTTAAGAGGATATTCAGATATCTCAAAGGACAACCCAAATTAGGACTTTGGTATCCTCATGACTCACCCTTTGACCTAATAGCATACTCAGACAGTGATCTAGGTGGGGCAAACTTGGACAGAAAATCTACTTCTGGAGGATGTCAGTTTTTGGGTGCTAGACTAGTTTCATGGCAGTGCAAGAAACAAACCACAGTGTCCACATCTACAACAGAGGCAGAGTACATAGCAGCTGCAAGTTGCTGTTCTCAAGTCTTATGGATTCAGAATCAAATGCTGGACTATGGGGTAACCTTTCTACACACTCCCATTTTTATTGATAATAGCAGTGCTATCAACATTGTGAATAATCCGGTCAAGCACTCTAAGACAAAGCACATTGAGATCAGGTATCACTTTATAAGAGACTGCAATGAAAAGAAACTTATTCAAGTTGTAAAAGTTCATACTGACAACCAGCTTGCTGATCTATTCACCAAAGCTTTTGATGTGGGTAGATTCACTTTCTTGGTAACAAGTGTGGGAATGATCAACTCTGAATAAGCATCTTCTCAAACAGTGGTTAAAAACCTGAATTTTATAGATTCTTGGTGTTATTAATCTTCCTTTGCAGGGCATACATAGCAGTACTCAATTCAGCCTAAGCTTCAAAGAGTAAGTTCAGTTAATACTTCTTGTAGTTAATACTGCTTGTAGTTAATACTGCTCTCAGTTAATACTGCTAGTGGTTAATACTGCTTTCAGTTAATACTGCCCTCAGTTAATACTGCTAGTGGTTAATACTGCTTTCAGTTAATACTGCTCGCGGTTAATACTGCTAGTTAGTTAATACTGCTCGCGGTTAATACTGCTCGCGGTTAATACTGCTTGTCAGTTAATACTGCTCTAGGTTAATACTGCTTATATCCCAAATACTATAAATACTCTTTGCCCGCCTAAAAGTTCATAACGACTCTTTGCATACTGTTCACTTGCGTTCTAAACCCTTTCTCTCTCAAAGATTCAAAAGTTTCAGGCAAGCTTTTCGCAAAGATCAATGGCATCCATGGCATTCATCGATGAACACAATGAGATCGCAATGCTACAAAAGCCAAAGCAAGCTGCAGGATTTCACCAGATTGTGGATTTCCTCCAGTCAAGCCATATTGCTCATGCTCTTACTGTTGCTCCTACAATCTATATCGAGCATCAAAGGCAGTTCTGGGCTAATGCCACCATTGCTGCTGAGAATGGTGTGCAGATGATCAAGACAAGGGTGTGTGATCAACCCTTAACAGTTACTGAAGAAGTTATTCGCATCAGTCTACGTCTAGATGATGCCTCTGGTATAACTTCTATCCCAAATGATGAACTGTTCTCTTCCCTTACAAGAATGGGGTATGGAGGCCCATTGGGTGTTTTCAAATTCTCCAAAGCCAAATTTTCACCCCAATGGCGTTTCTTTGTCCATACTCTTATGCACTGTATCTCCAAAAAGACTACTGGATGGAGTGAGTTCAGCAGCACTATTGCTTATGCTTTGGTGTGCTTGGCCACTGCCAGAAAGTATAACTTTTCTAAAATGATTTTCAGTGATCTTGTATCAAACATGGGAAACAAAAAGAGCTTCTTTATGTACCCCAGGTTTGTTCAAGAAGTTATTACTCATGAATTGACGAATATACCTCAACCTGTTGGGGTATATGTACCTAAACCCCCCAAAGGCAAGGTTTTCTCAAATATGAGAAGATCTGCTGGGGACTCTGAAGGAGTTGACACCCCATTGTTCTCTACAATGATGGTGGTGTCCCAAACCAATGAAGGTATGGCAGCAAGGTCAAGGCCCCCATTAGACCATCCTACTGCTAGCCAATCCCAACCTTCCCTCTCAAAATCTATTCCCCAGTCCCTTCTTGAAAAACCAATCTCTCCTATTACCCAAACATACAAGAGGAAAAAGGTAAAGAAGGCTCCTTCCCTTCTTGTACCATCAATCCCCAAGCATTTAAGCCCTCTATTGGAGCATTCTCCAGTAGAGAATATCCAAAGGGAAACCACAGGGGTGTCTCCCAACCCCAAGGAGGTGCTCTCTGAGGAGGAGGAAGAGCATATGGGTGATGAGGCTGCCACTACTCCTGCTAGCACAGAGGAGGAAAGTGGTAACATCAATAAGACCTCCCCCATGGCAACTTTGAATGAGTCATCATTTGAAGGTCCTTGGTGCCAAGAAACCACGGGGGTGGACAGTGCTTCTGCTAGGCAGAAGACTTCCACTAATAAAAGATCCCATGATCCTTCAATAGGGGGTAACACTCCTGGAGAAGGTGAGGACAGATATAACTATGATGAATTGATGGAGGCAATGGGTAATATCAACCTAGATGTTCTGAAACAAGGAAAAGAAATAGAGGAGATGAAGCTGGTGATCCTGTCACAACAAGTCCAAATTGCAAAACTAAAGAAGATGGTGACCAGGCTGGTTCAAAAGAAAAGAAGGAAACGGTTTGTACTAAAAAAGAGGGACCAAGTTCAAGATTCTTTCAACAAGGGGAGAAGCATGAAGGGGAAACTGTTGAAAAGAAAGCTGAAGTTGAGGGGGAGACAGAGGAAGAGATGGAAACAGAAACAGATACTGCTGTTGAAGCAAAAGTAGCAGCAGAAACTAAAACAGCAGAAATAGGGCTCTCTGTGGAAGAAATGGAGATAGCAGAAACTTTAGTCAAAGCAAAGAATGATACTCCTAAGGCTACTCAAAAGGCCAAGGGAGTAGTTATCAAAGAAGGAGGGATCTCAGAGAAGGAAAAAGAGAAAGAAGTTTTGAAAGAATCAAAGGGAAAAGGAAAAGAGAAGATGGTTGAAGCTGAAATGCCTCCAAAACAGAAGTCTCAGATTGAAATGGATGAGGCAATAGCAAAGCAGTTGCAAGACCAAATGGAGAAAGAGGAGCAGTTGCAAACAGAAAAGGATAGAGAACTGGCAAAGATTATGGCCAAGAAGTTAAATGCAGAATACCAAAAGAGCTTGAAAGAAGCAGCTCAGACAGCAACTCAGGTCAAGAAACTCCAAGTTAAGAAGATGCCAATTCAGAAACAAAAGCAGAAAAGACAACCCTCCAAGACATTTTTGGCCAATCAGGAAAGAAGAAAAATGATAAACTTCCTGAAAGGTGCAATTGGTGTTAAGGGGGAGATGTTTATCCACATGGCTTACTCTCAGGTTGAAGAGTTGTATAACAAGGAAATGGCCAAGCTCCAAGGGAACTCAGCACAAAGGGAGGAGGCTGAGAGAAGGATGAAAGAGAGACATGATCTCAACATCCAACAACCATTCCCTGAGGAAACCACACCCTCCAAAGAAGAAGCAGAAGAGAAGAAGGAAGAACCTGGAAATGTTGGTATAGAAGCCAAGTCTGGAAAAAGAGTGAAATCAATTGCTCCAAAAAGGCAGTTGAAAAGGCCTAGGGTGGAAGAAACTGAAAAGGAAGCAGAACCTTCAGTCACATCCCCAACAGAGCCTGTACAGAGTCCAGAGCAGGTCACTAAGCAAACAGATGAAAGTATGGATCCGTACATGACAATAGTGGAACCTTTGAAAGTTGTTCCAATCTCCATGCAAGCTCCAGAGATCATCTTCTGGGATATTCTGAGAGACAATGGAAAGAATTTCTTCAGAATCAAGAGAGCTGATGGTTCATTTGAAGCTTATTCAACATGGGGGAAAGTCATCAGAAGTTGTTCAAGAGCTGATATGGAAGAACTATATAAAGTTGGGATGAAACTTTATGAACCTGTGTTGAAAGGTACTGAAGAGAATCTTCTCAAAGTGACATTGGAATACTTGTGCATGATGTTTGAGCCTGAAAGAGTGCACCATAGGATTAAAGATCATATGCATGAGGTCATATTCAAGAAGATTGACAAATGGATATTGTTTGAAAACTGTGGAGTATACATGATTACTATTGACAATTGTTATCATGAATACTACCTGGTGGACAAAATCTATGAGCATAGCAAGGAGAAGTTAGAAGGGATGCTTAAAGCTACACTGGTATGTACAAAGGATTCAGAGATGGCCAAGATTGTGGTGAGAAGAACTGTAAATCAAAGCTTGGGCCTAGATCCAAATTTGGGAAATTGAACCAGAGGTGTTGAAAGCATCTTGAAGATTAAATCTGAAGAACTTGACTTCTTTTCCTAAAAGTCAAGTTAGGGGGAGATTGTTGGGAATTGAAGAAAAACTTAAGTATGGTTAATGCTGCTGGTTCAGAGTTAATACTGCTAGAAGACTTTAAGGTTAATACTGCTGAGTATTACTACTGCTAGTTCATTAATACTGCTTAGCTAGTTAGTACTGCTAGTAGTTAGTGCTGCTTAGTAGTTAATGCTGCTAGAAGAAGTTAATACTGCTGAGCATGGTTAGTGCTGCTTAAGAGATTCGGATGGAAAGAATGACAGTTGGATAATCTGAAGATTATGGAAGCTTAGAGATATACATGGAAGATATACTGAAGATTTGTTTATTTATTGTAATTATCTTTTGATTAGTATATATATAGAATGTATAGAATAGATAGAAAAGAGAATTTTTGATAATCATTGATTCTAAGTTCGAGAGAAATAAACCTCAAGGCACAGATCCTAATTTTAGAGAAGTAGAATTCGTATTGGTGAGTCTGTTCATCAATATTGAGGTTGAGTGTGTAAACTTGTAACTTCAAAGCTTTCAATACAAGTTTACAGTTTGTTCTTCATATTTTTTCTGTGTTGATTTACTGTTTCATTAAATATCAAAGTGTTATTCCGCAAACTTCTTTGATATTGTTTCTGAGAATTAATTCTTGTTGAGAATTCGATCCTGACAGCCAATGCTATAGGGATGCTATAGCATTAGTTCAGCAACAACAAGTTCCACCATGTACTTTAAAGAGTATCCTTCCAGATATCTACCATTGCACTTTTGTTTAGCCTTCAATCAGCATATGCCTATGCAAATGTCCGGACCAGTGTGAGTGTCAAATGGTTTCTTTAAAGTATATGGAAAAACAAATGCCTTTGTTTAAAAATCACCCTTCCGAGTCGATTCCCATATCATTCAAGTTGACGTGTTCTTAGTGGCTCATTCCTGAGTCCACTACACTTTAACACTTTGACTAGTGATCAAACCGTAAAGAATCAATCGGTTTGAAAAACAAAGATAGCAAGTTCCCTTGCTAGTAACTCTTCCAAGTATATTTCTCGTATCATTCAAACTGACGTGCTTTTTCATGGCTTATTCTTAAGTCCATGGCACTTTCACACTTTAAGAAGTGATCAATTCGTCAAGAAGTGCTTTTGGATTTATAAAACTTAGAATGAAATGGTGGAACATCATTATTGAGAAACGATGTCCACTTTATTTTGGTTTAAAAACTCACCATTTGTCTCACACCCAAGCTAATAAAACTAGCTACTCATTACGTAATATAAATTGCAATAAAAGTAAATGACATAAATTAAAGACATAATGTAAATGACGGTATATAAATGACATAAATTAAATAACAGAAATGTAAATGACGGAAATGTAAAGTGCATAAAGTAAATGCAATAAGTAAGAATGAAATGTAAAGAAAAGCAATGCTGCAACAACTAATAATGAAGAACACAAATTATAAAACTTTGAAGATTTAATAATAAACTTTAGAGAGAGAATTTCAAGAGAGCAATTCCTCCCACTGATGGATTACCAAAGAGATGATTTAAAACAAGAGAAAACTACTCCTATTTATACCAAATCATCAATGGCAAAGATGTAAAATAAGGAAACTTAAAATATTATAAAGGACAAACAACTAAAGTTATGACTAAGTTTTTGTCCAACCAATTTCATCTACTTCCAGCCAAAACAAATTGATTTCTTAAAATATCACAAAGATTTGGAAGGAACAAAAGTCAATATTTCCTTTGTCTTCAAAAAGTGTCCTTCAAGCTTCATATTCAAAACAGCCCCCAATGCTCCAGCATTAACCTGACATTACAATAAACAAAAGATTTTAGGTTGTTTTACGCAAAATAACAACAATTAGTTAAATAATAAACTTAGCTCCATGAATGAGAAAAATAGAAAATAAGATAAGAAAATGACTCAATTATTTGGGATAAAGAAAAATTTAAATCCTAAAAGATAAGAAAAATACGCAATATGTATTGAAATATCAATACATATCACAACCTCAAACTTAAAGTTTTGCCTGTCCTCAAGCAATAAAAATAAACTAAGAAAATGACTCAAAGTTGAAACGATTGCAAGATAATAGCAATAAGTGCGCACAATGTGTAGAGTATATCACATACAATTCATAGCCTTTTATAAATCCAAAATGAGACCTTCATAACCTAGTTATGCGTATGGACCATATGCTAGCAAGACTCTTTTCTTTGTCAACCATTACACAAACTTCATTTAGGATCACTAGGGCTTGTAGGGTCACTCTTTTTATGGCATATCTTTTCTCACCAAGCCTTTTCTCACACCAATATTCACCAAAATGTTCAATTTTTGGCACTTTGTACTCTTTTACTCCTATGAGGTATTTTTTTCAAATTTTTTTTGTGCACCTTTACCCCTATGGGGTATTTGTGGTGTTTTTGTCATATGAGAGCTTTGCTTTTTTGTATTGACGTGCTTTTCCCATTTTGGGTAACTTGTAATCCCCTCAACCTCAAACTTAGAAGTTGACAATGTCCTTATTGTCTTAGAATGAATGCACATAAGTGTGTTTAAAAGGGTTACAAGTGGCTAAAATGGTGTATGCAAAGAAAGCCTAGATCATCCCCTAAATAAGTGAAGTTTATGAAAGTCAAATTGTGTCCCCAAAAGAGCAATTCTAGTTCTAGCAAGAACATGATACTAGGTGAATGTCATGCAACTATGGAATTATTAGGGCTATATACTCAAAATATATTAACATTCTACACATGCAATCTTGCAAATAAAAGAAACCTAAAAATGAAAATTTTATCCCAGACTCAAAAACTGAAATGTAAAAACATGGAGACTAAGATAGATGACTAAACCTGTCCTACTCACGAGGAGTAGGTTGTGAAGCCTCTGTTGTTGATGTTGCATGTTGCGGTACCAAGCTCTGCATTTTTTTAGTAAGGCGCTCTCCTTCTTCAGCTGATGGACCGCTTGTTGACAACTTCTTGAGGAATGGTGGAATTTGTTGGAGCACATCAGTATTCTCCTCAGCCTGAACGATCCTCACCAACTCATTTTGGTGTTTCTCTTTCCACTTATGCTTATATACTTCCCTTATCACTTCCTTCACTCTTTGATCACGATACAAGACTTCGATGGCACATATGGGGGAATATTTCATCCCATCATGATTTTTCCACACCACCTCACCAACAATAGAACTTGATTTTATGAAGCTTCCCGAGCCCTTGAATTGATCGTCACGTCCCCTTTTCAAAACAACTTGAAGACCTTCTGCACAACTTTGCTGCAAGGGTATTGCAGCATCTGCAATAATATGGTTATTCTGCACAGATTCAAAGCATGGGTTAATGACAATCTTGGAATTTTGTTGCACCTCTTCACTATTTTGAAGTGAAGAGGGGTTGCTCAAATGCTTAGATGCTTCTTCGGAACTCTCTATCTCTTGACTATTTTCCAAAGTATTGATATCATCCTTATCCTTACCAATACTCTCAAATTTTTCAATCTCACTTGGTATAGGATTTTGGATTTGTCTATTACGCTCACTAATGATCTCTCCAACACATGTCGTTATGTTAATAACAACTCCATTTATGTTCTGTAAGAAATCATTCATCAAAGTTTCAAGAGATTCAAAGTTTTCTGTTTGTTCTAAAGAAGGTGTAGGGGATAAAAATGAGTTGTTAAAATCATCCCCTTGAAAACTTCCAGAAAAATCAACTTGTTCCTCCCAAGATTGGTCAAAAGTATTCGAGTAAGTGTTACTCCAATCTTGGTAGGAAGGTAATGGTGATGTGAAAGTTCCATGATCTTGACCATTTAAAAACAAATTAGGATGGTCCTCCCATGATTGATTGTAACCATTGAAGTGTGAGGTATCCCAATTACTATCTCCTATGAAATAATGAGATTCGGGGTTCGAAGGACAATTATACGAGAAATGATTTCCGCCACAATAGTCACAGAAAACAGTTTCATATGGACCAAACGAATGTCCCATGGAATCCATATTCACAGAAAGAAAAACTCAAAGATTTGTTACTCGGACATACATGGAGACGTATGACGAGCAACAAAGATGGTAGAAAAATTAGCTTAACAAAACTCAATCTCTAAACAACAATAGATTTACGCCTATCCCCGGCAGCGGTGCCAAAAACTTGATACAAATGTTTGCACACCTCTAAGACACGTGATAATTGAACCTCAAAGCAAGTATACAATGGGATCCAATATCGTCTTTTCAAGTAATAAAATGGTAAGAACCAAGTATCGTATTCCACAGGGATAGGTATCTTATGTTGCAAGATCTCGAAATGAAAAACTAACTTCAGATGGCGAGTTTGAAGACTTTGTTTGAGTTGGTTAACAGTGATATGATTAACAGGATATATAAAGATAGAATGGGTGCAAGACTTAAAGTGAGGAGTAAACACAAATTCTGGAGGCCAATGCTATAGGGATGCTATAGCATTAGTTCAGCAACAACAAGTTCCGCCATGTACTTTAAAGAGTATCCTTCCAGATATCTACCATTGCACTTTTGTTTAGCCTTCAATCAACATATGCCTATGCAAATGTCCGGACCAGTGTGAGTGTCAAATGGTTTCTTTAAAGTATATGGAAAAACAAATGCCTTTGTTTAAAAATCACCCTTCCGAGTCGATTCCCATATCATTCAAGTTGACGTGTTCTTAGTGGCTCATTCCTGAGTCCACTACACTTTAACACTTTGACTAGTGATCAACCCATCAAGAATCAATCGGTTTGAAAAACAAAGATAGCAAGTTCCCTTGCTAGTAACTCTTCCAAGTATATTTCTCATATCATTCAAACTGACGTGCTTTTTCATGGCTTATTCCTAAGTCCATGGCACTTTCACACTTTAAGAAGTGATCAATTCGTCAAGAAGTGCTTTTGGATTTATAAAACTTAGAATGAAATGGTGGAACATCATTATTGAGAAACGATGTCCACTTTATTTTGGTTTAAAATCTCACCATTTGTCTCACACCCAAGCTAATAAAACTAGCTACTCATTACGTAATATAAATTGCAATAAAAGTAAATGACATAAATTAAAGACATAATGTAAATGACGGTATATAAATGACATAAATTAAATAACGGAAATGTAAATGACGGAAATGTAAAGTGCATAAAGTAAATGCAATAAGTAAGAATGAAATGTAAAGAAAAGCAATGCTGCAACAACTAATAATGAAGAACACAAATTATAAAACTTTGAAGATTTAATAATAAACTTTAGAGAGAGAATTTCAAGAGAGCAATTCCTCCCACTGATGGATTACCAAAGAGATGATTTAAAACAAGAGAAAATTACTCCTATTTATACCAAATCATCAATGGCAAAGATGTAAAATAAGGAAACTTAAAATATTGTAAATGATAAACAACTAAAGTTATGACTAAGTTTTTGTCCAACCAATTTCATCTACTTCCAGCCAAAACAAATTGATTTCTTAAAATATCACAAAGATTTGGAAGGAACAAAAGTCAATATTTCATTTGTCTTCAAAAAGTGTCCTTCAAGCTTCATATTCAAAACAACCTGACATTACAATAAACAAAAGATTTTAGGCTGTTTTACGCAAAATAGCAACAATTAGTTAAATAATAAACTTAGCTCCATGAATGAGAAAAATAAAAAATAAGATAAGAAAATGACTCAATTATTTAGGATAAAGAAAAATTTAAATCCTAAAAGATAAGAAAAATACGCAATATGTATTAAAATCTCAATACATATCACCCTGTTTTATTTGTGGCAAGTTGAATCATTTAGCCAAACACTGTTATTTCAATCCTGTTAACCAAAGAATTACTTTTCAAAGACAAACACAAAATTCTGTTGGTTATAGGAAGAAATCAAAACAATCAAGGAACCACATGGCTGATAACGTGAGAACAACACCACTGAAAACTGGTACTGCAAAATCTCATATTCAGAATAAGTTTGTTAAAGCAAAAGAAAATACTCCAAGCAAATCAAGGAGTAACTCAAAGAATAGGAAAGCAAATAACTTTGTCTTAATTTGGGTTCCAAAAGAAACTAAACGTGTTAGTACTGCTACCTCAAATAGTACTGCTAACAGAAATAGTGCTGCTGATAGTAATACTACTGCTAACCAAGTTAGTACTGTTAATAATGTTAGTACTGCTACCAGAGTTAGTACTGCTAATGAGGTTAGTGCTGCTAACAAAGTTAGTACTGCTGACCAAGTTAATACTGCTAACGAGGATAGTACTGCTATCGGTGTTAATATTGACAAGCCTATAATTAAGACAAAGTATTCCAGCCATGAGATTCCTAACTCTGATCATCTCATCAACACTAAGATTAATGAATATGAGTATGTTGATGAGAAAGGGCAACCCAAGACCACTTTGGCTTGGGTTCCCTCAAGACACTAACTGTTTTATCTTATGTGCAGGGCAACCAACAGCTCAAGGGGAAGAGCATTTGGCATGTAGATAGTGGTTGCTCTAGGCACATGACAGGTAACATGTCCTGCCTTCAAGTTTTCAAAAGGTTTGATGGAGGACGTGTTGCTTTTGGTGTCAATCCAGCAGGAGGTAAGATAAGTGGCAAAGGTATGGTTTCAAAAGGTAAGATGACTTTTGAAGATGTTTACTATGTTGAGCAATTGAGATACAACCTGTTAAGTGTATCACAGGTCTGTGACAAGAAACATAGTATATTATTTAGTGATACTGAATGTATTATCCTTGCTCCAGGATTCAAGGTAGTTGATGAAAATATGATACTACTTAGAACTCCTAGAAAGGATAATGTTTATTGTTTGGACTTAGAGAGTGTTTCATCTGATTCATCACTAAACTGTCTATTTTCAAAAGCTTCTTTAGATGAATCATCTCTTTGGCACAGAATGATGTGTCACATGAATTTTAAAACTATGAACAATCTTGTGAAAAACAACCTTGTGAGAGGTTTGCCTCAAAAAGTGTTTTCATGTGATGATCACTGTGTTGCATGTCTTAAAGGCAAACAACACAAAACTTCTCATAAGTCCAAAGAAACAAACACAATCTCTTCACCCCTTCAGTTATTACATATGGATATTTTTGGTCCTACAAATGTGATGAGTATTGGTAAAAAATCCTATTTCTTAGTCATTGTTGATGACTTCTCTAGATTTACTTGGGTATATTTTCTGAGGACTAAGGATGAGACAAGTGGACTGATCAAATCATTTGTCCTTAGGATTGAAAACCAAACAAATCTAAGAGTTAAAGTTATCAGATCTGATAATGGAACTGAGTTTAAAAATAGTGACTTAAACAACTTTTGTGAGACTAAAGGTATTGAGAGACAATTCAATGCTCCTAGGAGTCCTCAACAAAATGGTGTTGCTGAGAGGAGAAATAGGACATTGATTGAGGCTGCTAGATCTATGTTGGCAGATTCAAAATTACCCATTACTTTTTGGGCAGAAGCAGTTAATACTGCTTGTTATGTCCAAAACAGAGTTCTAGTAGTCAAATCCCAAGGAAAGACACCTTATGAACTTTTCAAAAAGAATAAACCTTTTATTGGATTTTTCAAACCTTTTGGGTGTCCTTGCACAATCCTCAACACCAAATCTCATTTAGGCAAGTTTGAAAGCAAAGTTGAGGATGGATTTCTTGTTGGATACTCCTCTCAGAGCAAGGCATACAGAGTACTCAACAGTTCTTCCAGGATTATAGAGGAAAGTGACAATGTCAAATGCAATGAGAACACACCAAATTTGATTGGTACAGGTCCTGATTGGTTATTTGACATTGATTCACTAACTAATTCTTTGGGTTTTAGTGATGAACAAATTGCAGGAACAAGTTCAGAAAAGATACCAGAACAAAGACAAGAGTTTGTGTTGTTCCCTATACCTACAGGCTACAGTTGATCCTGCTGAATTCTGTCAACAAGAAAAGAAAGATGATTCAGAAACAGAGGATTCAGAACCAGAACAGGATGAAGATGATAAAGGTGATGAAGAGGATATAGGTGAAAAGAAGGATGCTCATCCTCCAGGTTCAGGAAACACAGGTCTTGAAATGCCCACATTGTCAGAGGATGATACTGATGAAGAAAATTCTTCAGTATTTGGTGGAAACACTCCTGAAAAGAATGACTATAATCTTGATGCAAATATTAATGAGGAGGTTGTCCATCAAACAAGAACTCAGAAGAATCATCCTCCCAAGTTAGTGATTGGTGATATCAATTCTCCCATAATCACAAGGCATCAAAGTAAGTTAGGAGGATTGAAAGACTTACAGTCAGCGTTGTTGTCCTGTTTTCTATCTCAGATTAAACCCAAGAAGGCATATGATGCAATGAAAGACCCAAGCTGGATAGAAGCAATGCAAGAGGAGCTGCTGCAGTTTGTGCTACAAAATGTGTGGGATCTGGTTGACCTTCCACAAGGACACAGGGCAATTGGAACTAAATGGGTTTTCAGGAATAAGAAAGATGAGAGAGGCATAGTGGTAAAGAATAAGGCCATACTTGTGGCACAAGGGTATACCCAAGAAGAGGGGATAGATTATGAAGAAGTGTTTGCACCAGTAGCCAGAATTGAGGCAATTAGGCTGTTTCTAGCCTATGCTTCTTTCATGAAGTTCAGAGTATTTCAGATGGATGTTAAGAGTGCATTTCTATATGGGAAAATCGATGAAGAAGTGTATGTTTGTCAGCCTCCAGGGTTTGAGAATCCTAACTTTCCTGTCAAAGAGTACAAATTAAAGAAGGCACTCTATGGGCTACATCAAGCACCAAGAGCATGGTATGATACTCTGTCTACCTATCTCTTGGAAAATGATTTTGAAAAAGGAATCATTGACAAGACCCTTTTCATTAAAAGGAAGAAAAATGACATCCTGCTTGTTCAAATCTATGTGGATGATATCATCTTTGGATCCACAAAAGATTATATGTGCAAGGAGTTTGAGGAGTTGATGCACAAAAGATTCAAGATGAGCTCTATGGGTGAACTCACATTCTTCCTTGGGCTACAGGTGAAACAGAAGGAAGATGGCATTTTCATAAGTCAATCCAAGTATGTGCAGGATATACTTACAAAGTTTGGATTTTCAGAAGCAAAGCCTGCAAGCACACCTATGGAAACACACAAATAGATCACTGCAGATATTGAGGGGGAAGATGTGGATGTTCATCATTATAGATCCATGATAGGATCCCTCATGTATCTAACAGCTTCAAGACCAGACATTATGTTTGTTGTATGTGTGTGTGCCAGATTTCAAGTGAGGCCTAAACAATCTCACTTTCAAGCAGTCAAAAGGATCTTCAAATATCTCAAAGTACAACCTAGGTTGGGTCTTTGGTATCCTCGTGACTCACCATTTGATCTACTTGCATATTCTGATAGTGATTTGGGTGGTGCAAACTTGGATAGAAAGTCTACATCAGGAGGATGTCAGTTTTTGGGTGCACGACTAGTTTCATGGAAGTGTAAAAAGCAAACCACAGTGTCCACCTCTACAACAGAAGTTGAGTATATAGTTGCTGCAAGTTGTTGTTCACAAGTGCTATGGATTCAGAATCAGATGTTGGACTATGGTATTACTTTTCTTCACACTCCCATTTTCATTGATAACAACAGTGCTATAAGCATTGTAAATAATCCAGTGAAGCACTCAAAAACCAAGCATATGGAAATTAGGTACCATTTTATTAGAGATTGCAATGAAAAGAAGTTAATTCAGGTTTTGAAAGTACATACAAGTAACCAATTTGCTGATCTATTCACCAAAGCTTTTGATGTGGGTAGATTCACATTCTTGGTCACAAGTGTAGGCATGATAAACACTGAATAAGCCTCTTTTGATTTTCTTTATGTACTATTTCTGTATAGATTCTTTAATGCTTACTTTCTTATATTTCATTGTGCATGGTGCTGCTAACCATTTGTGTTTAAGTGTTTCAGATTGCTTTGCTGATTAGATACTTGATACTTCTAGTTAGGTTAATACTGCTCTCACTATTACTCCAGCTGACAGTTCAAATATGGTTAAGTAAGGTTACTACTGCTAGGTGGTTTATACTGCCAGTGCAAAGTTACTAATGCTTGCCTTATTTCTACTGCCAGACAGTGTTAATACTGCTGGTATATGTTAATACTACTAGTCTGTGTTAATATTGCCAGCATGTGTTACTACTGCTGATATGAGTTAATATTGCGGGTTTGTTAATGCTGCTAGGGTACTTAGTACTGCCTTAACCTATAAATACCCTCTCTAAACCGCCAAAACCCAAACGGCTCTTTGAATTTCTATTGCATAATCTCTCTCTCTCTCTCTCTAGAATTCTTGATTACCAGTGTGTAAACCCTAGTTTTGATTCGAACCCTAGAATCAATCAAGAAGATTGCAGATCTTGATTTCGTTGATGACCACAATGAGCTTGCAATGTTACAAAAACCCAAACAAGCTGAGGGTTTTCATGAAATTGTGGATTTCTTATCCCAATCACATATTGCTTATGCGCTAACGGTAAATCCTACCATCTATGTGGAGCACATGCGACAGTTCTGGGCCAATGCCTCCATTCAGGCTGTTGATGGCAATAAGGTCATTCAATCAAGGGTCTGTGATAAACATATCACAATCACAGAAGGCTGCATTCGCACTCATCTACGTCTAGATGATGCCTCAGGTATTACTACTCTTTCAAAGGAAGATCTCTTCCAAGAAATTGGTAGAATGGGGTATGAAGGTCCTACTGAGGTTTACAAGTTCTACAAAAGCAAATTTTCACCTCAGTGGCGATTCTTTGTTCATACTCTTCAACATTGTCTATCTCGCAAAACAACTGGATGGAGTGAGTTTAGCAGTACAATAGCTTATGCTCTTGTCTGCTTAGCTACCTCCAGAAAGTTCAATTTTTCTCAAATGATTCTAAATGATTTGATGTCAAACTTGGATACCAAAACCAAAACCAAAAGATTTTATATGTATCCAAGGTTTGTACAAGAAGTACTGAACAAGAAATTGACGGATTTACCCTCTTTTAAAGAGGTGTATGTACCTAAACCTCCCAAAGGGAAGGTATTTTCCAACATGAGAAGGCCTAGTAAGGACTTCTCTAGAACAGACACACAATTGTTCTCTACAATGATGGTTGTGTCCCATTCCCATGGTGAGGAATCAGGGTCACAACCCATATCTGACCAACCCACTGATGACCTACCCACACCATTCACTTCAAATATTCTTCCTCAGACCACTGTTGATAAGCCAATTCCCCCAATCACTCAAATATATGCAAGGAAAAAGGTACAGAAGGTTCCTTCCCTTCATGTACCTACACCCCAAAAGCCTACAAGCCCTCTGATGGAGCATTCTCCATCAGAGAATATCCAAAGGGAATCCACAGGGGTGTCTCCCAACCCCGAGAAGGTGCTCTCTAAGGAGAAGGATGAGCATGTGGGCAGCAAGGCTCACACTACTGATTCTGCACAAGGTGTGGATCAGGACAGTGTGAACATGACTAAGACCTTCCCCACGACAACTTTGGATGAGAAATCATCTAAGGGACCCAGGTGCCAAGAAACCAAGGGGGTAGTAGGTGCTTCTGCTAGGCAGAAGGCCTCTACTAAAAGATCCCATGATCCTTCAAAGGTGGTCAACACACCTAAAGGAGGTGAGGACAGATATAACTATGATGAATTGATGGAAACCATTGGCAATGTGAACTTGGATGTAATCAATCAGGGCTTGGAGATAAAGGAGTTGAAAAAGGTGATCACTTCTCAACAAGTGCAGATAACCAAACTCAAGAAGATGGTACTCAGTTTGGTACACAAAAAGAAGAAAAAGCAATATGTCTTGAAGAAAAGGGGAAGTGCTCATGATGCTTCCAAAAAGGGGGAGAATCAAAATGAAGTTGAGAAGGAAAGCTCAGTTAGAATGGAATTCAAATTTGAGGGGGAGATTGGTGGAGAAGCTGAAAAGAATGCTGAGGAGAAGAAGAAGGAAGATGTGAAAGCAGCAGAAACTGAAGCAGCAGCAGTAACTACTGAACCAGCAATAGAAACTGCTAAAGCATTAGAAACAGAGAAAGCAACAGCAGAAACTGGAATGTCTATAGAAGAAATAGAGATTGCAGAAACTTAGGTGAAGGCAAAGAATGACACTCCTAAGGCCATCATAAGGCTAAGGTAGTAGTGATTAAAGAAGGAGGCTCAGAGAAGAAAAAGGAAGAGGTCTGTATGTCAGAGGCCAAGAAGAAAGGGAAAGAGAAGATGGTTGAGCATGTAAAGAAGCAGAAGCAAATAGATTTGGATGCAGAATTGGCAAAGAAGTTAAATGCACAGTTTAAAAAGGAGCTTGAAAAGGAGGATGATATTCAAAAGGCCAAAGACAGAAAGATTGCAAGAGAATTGGCAACAAGGCTAAATGAAGAATACCAGAAGAGCTTGAAAACTGCTGCAAAGAGGGTTACTATGAAAGTAACTAGACAAATGAAGCATTCAAAAACCTTTCTAGCTACACAAGAAAGAAGAAAAATGATAAACTTCTTGAAAGGATCTGTTGGAGTTCCTGAAGGGATGTTTACAAAAATGTCTTTTAGTAGGATAGAAGACTTATACAACAAGGAGATGGCCAAGCTGAAAGGAGACTTCAATCAGAGGGTTGAATTTGAAAGAAAGATGAAAGAAAGACATGATCTGAATATTCAACAGCCTTTTCCTGACAGTAAAGAAGGCACTCCTACTAAAGAAAAGGCAGAAGTGAAGAAAGAAGAGACACTAGCTCAGAAGATTGGAGCTGCAAAGAAAATGAAATCAATTGCTACAAAGAGAAAGGCAAAAAGGCCTAGAACTGAGGAAGGTGAGAAAGAGCATAAACAACAAGAGCAGCAGAAACAAGCAAAGCATGTTAAAACTCAAGAGCAGAGTCAAGAGCAATCAAGACAACAACCTTCAGAACAGTCAAAACAATCTAATGAGCAGTTTGACTTGTATATAACAGTGACAGATGAAGAACCATTGAAAGCAGATCCTATCTCAGTGAAAGCCCCAGGGATCATTCATTGGGATACTTTGATGGATAAAGGCAAAGAATACTTCAGAATCAAAAGAATGGGTGACAAATTTGAGGTTTATTCAACCTGGGGTAAGATAATCAAAAGTACCAGATCTGATTTGGAAGAAATGTACAAGGTTGGATTGAATCTGTATGGTGACTTGTTAAAAGGAGCAAGGATGAGCATAACAAAGATGGCTCTGGAATATTTGTGCATGATGTTTGACCCTGCCAAAGTTGAATATCTTATCAAAGACGTGCACAGAGAAGGATTTAAAATCATTGATCACTGGATGCTTATTGAAAGATCTGGAGTGTATGTTGTAACCATCGATAAAAGCTTTCATGAGTACTATCTGGTTGATAAGGTGTATGGCCGTGACAAAGTAAAGTTGCAAGGGATGCTGAAAGCTAAGATGGTCTTACAGGTTCAGAAATGGCCAGATTTGTGATTAGAAGAACAATCAATTAAAGTGTAGGTTTGGATCCTAATCTAGGAATTTAAGCAGTAGTTTTGAAAGCATCATGAAGTTTCTATTTTTGAAGAACTTAACTTCTTGATTTCAAAAGTTAAGTTAGGGGGAGATTGTTGGGTCTGAAATATACTAAGTCTGGATAGTGCTGCTGAGTCTGAAATATTACTACTGCTGAAGACATTTGTACTGCTACTTAAAGAGATTACTACTGCTAGTAGTATTAGTACTGCTTGGAGAGTTAGTACTGCCAACAGAGTTACTACTGCTAGTATGTTAGTACTGCTGAAGATAAAGATACTGATGGAAGATTAATGATGCTAATGTTGATAAGGATGATTTGTGCGAAAGACAAGGAGATGAAGATAATTATGGAATGGATACTGAAGATCAACGTTTCTTTAGTAATTATCTTGTAATCTATTTTGTATATATAGTCTAGAAGTATTATATTATAGAATATATACGTCTTTTGTTTTTCAAAGAGAGAATTAGCCTCAAGATTATTAGTGATCCTTTCATTAGAGAAGTATTAAACGTCTGTTGAGCCTATTCAACAGATTGAGGCTTTGGTTGTAATCATTAAGTTAATTCAATATAACTTGTGATTTGAATTCATATACTGTTTCATTGATTTATTGTTAAAGTGTTATTCCGTAACTTCTTTAACAAAGTTTCTGAGTGTGTATTTAAATTCTTGTTTTGAATCTCGATCCTGACATCGATCAACTCCAAGGAGTGGGGTGTTTCTCCAATATCGACTTGCGTTCGGGATACCACCAAGTGAAAGTCTAGGGTTGAAAACTTACCACAAAGAGGAGAGAAAACGAGTTCTTGGAAAATCTAAGACTGAGGAAAAGAATTTGGCCCGCTGAACTCTTATAAAATTGACCAAACACGCGGCGATAGTGACATGTAGGGGTGTACGCGGGTTGGGTTGGGCGGGTTGGGACATTTTTACAACCCAACCCAATTATGGAAGTTTGGAAAATCTCAACCCAACCCAACCCATTCAAAAATATAACCCAACCCAACCCTTGCGGGTTATGACGGGTTGGGTTGGGTTGGCGGGTTAGTAATATACATAAATTTGCCGATTGAAATACGATAAATAATACTAAAATTATTCTCAACAAAGTTATTAGTTATTACAATTAGGGCTTGTTCATGTTCGTTCGTTTAACTTAACCGAACAAACGAACGAACACGAACGGTAAACGAATGAATTTTTTTTCACAATATATAAATATATTTATATCATAAACAAACGTAAACGAACATAAACAAATGTAAACAAACATAAATGAATGCAAATGAACGAACATAAATTAACGAACGTTCACGAACATAAATGAACGAACGAGACCATTGTTCATGTTCGTTCATTTAACTAAACGAACAAAAAAATGTGTTCATGTTCATTCATTTATTAAATGAACGAACATAAACGAACTTCCCGCCAAACGGTTCACTGAACGTTCGGTTCGTTTACAGCTCTAATTACAATCATCCAATTATAAATTAAAATCCATTAGTCTTAAAGTTAATTTGGGTTGTGAATAAACTGCATATTATATATATATATATATAATTTTATAAAAAAAATAGCAGCGGGTTGGCGGGTTGGGTTGGGTTGAGTTTTCCTAACCCAATTTCAACCCTTCTAATTAGCGGTTTGGCGGTTTCGCGGGTTGACGGTTTTATGTACACCCCTAGTGACATGGCGACAGTGACTTGGTCACTATCGCGGGGCATAATCGCCCAAAGTGTACCGTGACCTCGGGGTTTGACGCGAGAGTGACACGACGATAGTGCCCGTGTCACAATCGCGGGGCACAATCGCGCCGCACGTACCGAAGGTCATCTGCTGTCGATGATAATAACACCATCAACAATGTCCTTGGCAAGGTCGCAGGGCACTGTCGCCTGGTTCCTTTGCGGCTTCGAAAAACTATTTTTAACAGACGAAACAGGTCCTCGGTAGCCGAATTATTTGATAGGATAAAATTAGAAACAACAATCCAACATAAGAAGATAGAGAGAGAGAGAGGGCTATGAGGAACTTTTCATTAGATTGAAAATTCAAGGTGTTACAATCATCCCCTTCTTAGAAATGATTTCATCCTCAAAATCGAACTACACGAAAAGATGAGGGTATCTTCGCTTCATATCCTCATCGGCTTCCCACGTCACATTGGCACCTCGATGATGCTTCCATTGTACCTTAACCATGGTGACTTCATTGTGGTGAAGTTTCTTTGACTTTTTCTCCAGAATTGCTTCGGGTTCTCAACACAACGGTTACCCTCATCCACTCTAATCTCAGAAAGAGGGATAACACTTTCCTCTTCCGCCAAATACTTCCGAAGGTAACAAATATGGAATGTGTTGTGGATTCCGTTCATTTCTGGAGGAAGTTCTAACTGGTAAGCCTGCAAGCCAACTCGCTTAAGTACTTTAAATGGTCCAAGGAAACGGGGACTCAACTTCCCGTGTTTTCCAAATCGAATGATGCCTTTCCATGGCGACACCTTTAGCATCACACGGTCGCCTACTTGGAATTCCATCGGTCGCCTTTTCTTATCGGCATAGCTCTTTTGTCGATCTTGAGCCTCTTTCAATCTTTCCCGAATGCCTTTGACCTTATCTGTCGTCTCTTGCACGATTTCAGGTCCGACAAATTGCTTCTCTCCCGCTTCAAGCCAACATACGAGAGTTCTACACTTCCGCCCGTACAAGGCCTCGAACGGAGCCATTCCGATACTCAAGAGGTAGCTATTATTGTAAGCAAACTCCACCAAAGGCAGGTGAGAGTCCCAATTACCCCTGAAGTCAATAACGCAAGACCTTAGCATGTATTCAAGCGTTTGGATCGTTCTCTCACTTTGACCGTAGGTTTGAGGATGGTAAGCCATACTCAACTTCATGCGCGTACCCAGCTCCTTCTGCAAGCCATCCCAAAAGTTTGAAGTGAACCGACTATCGCGATCCGAAACAATAGACAAGGGTACTCCATGCCTCAAAACCACCTCGTCGATGTAGAGTTTTGCTAACTTGTCCGTCGGTAGTGTCTCACGCATGGCCAAGAGATGAGTGCTCTTGGTCAACCGATCAACTATTACCCATATGGTATCGTGACCTCGAAGAGTTTTGGGCAACTTAGTCACGAAGTCCATGGTAATATGTTCCCATTTCCACTCGGGGATCTCCAAGGATTGGAGACTCCCGTACGGTCGTTGATGCTCGGCTTTCACTTGCAAACATGTCACACAACGCTCCACATAACGTGCCATGTCAAGCTTCATCACCGGCCACCAATAATGTAGCTTAAAATCCCAGTACATCTCTGTATTTCCCGGATGAATGGAATACTTGGACTTGTGCGCATCCTCAAGAAGAAGTTCCCGATTTCCCTCAACCTTGGGCACCCATACACGACCGTTGAACAACTTCACCCCACGGCTATCTTCCGTTAAGAGCAAATGTTGTTTTGCCATGACTTCCTCCTTGATATTTTCATCTAACAAGGCTTCCACTTGAGACGCCTTAATCCTCTCAACGAGACTCGATACGAGCTCGATTCTTGAGAGGGTGGCCCGAATGCTCCCGCTATAGTCCTTCCGACTCAAAGCATCGACCACCACATTTGCCTTACTGGGGTGGTAAAGCAACTCACAATCATAGTCCTTGAGTAACTCGAGCCACCGCCTTTGCCTCATATTCAACTCCTTTTGATCAAAGACGTATTTCAAACTTTTATGATCCGTGTATAGAGTACACTTTGTGCCGTAGAGGTAGTGTCACCAAAGTTTCAACGCGAACACCACCGCCGCCAACTCTAGATCATGGGTAGGATAGTTCTTTTCGTAAATCTTGAGTTGTCTCGATGCGTAAGCGATTACTTTGCCTCTTTGCATCAACACGCAACCCAACCCCATCTTTGAAGCGTCGCTATAAACCACGAAGTCTTCCGACCCTTCGGGTAGGGACAAGATTGGATCTTCACACAACTTCTTTTGCAAAGTCCGGAATGCCTTATCTTGCGTTTCGGTCCAAACGAACTTCACATTCTTCCTAGTCAAAGCCGTCAAAGAAGAAGCGATCTTGGAGAAGTCTTGGATGAATCTCCGATAATAGCCCGCCAAACCCAAGAAGCTTCGAATTTCGGACGAACTCTTGGGAGGTTCCCAATTCATCATCACTTCGATCTTGGAGGGGTTGACAGGCCCTTTTGTGTACCTTAGGGTGAGAGAAATAATATCAAGAAGCAAGTATACAAATTGGTACTATGTCGCCTTTCAAGTAATAAAGTGGTAAAATACCAGATATCGTCTCACGGAGATTGAACTAAAAAGTGTAATAAAAGTATGATGAAAGATATGGTTTCAGATGAAGAATTTTAAGCAATATTTTGATTGGTTGGTGAACACAGATTTACTTTAACAAGATTTGAAGAGAAGCAAGGGTGTAAGGCTTGTGGTGAAATGTCAACCCAAATTCCAGTGGACCAATGCTGCAGTGATGCTGCAACATGCTTGTGACAGAAACTAATTTTATCATCTATTTCAAGACATGTTCCTCTCGGATTCTCACCATCTCATTATTCCAGTAGCTATGAACAATCTCATCTCTGAGCAATGTTCAAGATAAGGGAATGATGAGAGTGGAGTTCTCAAAATATACGACAAAACAAAATCTCTTCGTTAAAAGTTACTCTTTCGAAATAACCCTCGTACCTCCCAAGTTGGTGTATTCCAAATAGCTTATCTCTAAGTCTACTCCATTTTAACCCTTTGAAAAAGTGACAACTTATCGATAATGGATCATTTTAAATGACACAAGTAACAACTCTCGTTGCAAGTAACTCTTTCGATATTACCTCCTATGTCATTCAATTTGACGTGCTATTCAATGGCCTATCTCTAGGTCCATGACACTATTACACTATCAAAATGATCAATTTGTCAAAGAGTTTTGTTATCTTGATAAAACTTGAGTTAGAATAATAAAACTTTGTTAAAGTCACAAAAGTCCACTTTGTTTAAGTTAACACCATCACCATTTGCTTCACACCCTAGCTAAGGTGCTTAGCTACTCATTACAGCAAATGAATAAGGAACATTACAAAGAACTATAAAAGAAGACATAATGTAAAATGCTTGGAAATGTAAATGACTTGAAATTATATAAATATATATATATATATATATAAGACTTGGAATATAAAGACAATAAATGTAAATGACAAGAAAGTAAAATGGAATGTAAGTGCAACACTACAATCTACTGGAATTTAAATACTCGAAACTAAAGACATACAATGAATGGAAAGGCTAGAGATGCAAGATGAGTAAAGAAAATGCATGGACAAAATCTGCAGGTGAATGTTGTTCCAATGCTGGAAGCATTCATAGCCTGGGTTTACGAAGAACACATGAAGAAAACGAAGAACACCATATGAACATATGCATGATTTCTGGAAATTTGCAGAAAATCTCATAACTGATTTTCGGTCCAGTTCCAAGATGAACGAAAATAAAGAGATTAATCTAAGTAAGCGATTACAAACAACATAAATAACATGAAGAAATTTACGAGAACTTCAAGAAAATATGAAGAACAAGATGATTAAACCAAAAGTTTACTAAATATAAAAGGAGAATTGGGGCTGATTAAAATCAGCTGCAAAAGTATCTTCAAAGGAGATGGATGATCTGATCTAGTGATGATGAAGGAAGCTTCATGGATGATTGGATGAGTGATTGTTGGATGATTGGGGATATATTAAATGCCCATAAAAACCCTCTATTTATAGGAAATAGAGAGGGGCCAAAAGGGTTAATCTACCATAATTTAAAGTACTAATATTAGAGTTTTAATTAAAGAGTACAATACAAAAGGAATAACATAGTTGTGATCTGCTAATCTGCTGGCAAAAATCAGTGTCCAATGGTCCAAAGAATGGCTAAATCCACTCCACTTTAATCAGCTTCCAATTCTCCTGCAGGTCCGATGCTGTTGGGATGCTGCAGCATTGACCTTAGTCTCTACAACCCATGTATGCATACAAATCCATATCTTAAGCTCCAAATCAAGAAAGTGGAAAATAATAACCAAAATGACTCAAGGTTGGGATTATAAAGTGCAAAATCTAATCTAAAAAGATAAAAACAATGTGCTTAAGTACTCAAAAGTGAGTACTTATCACCACCCCAAACTAAAAACTTTGCTTGTCCTCAAGCAAAACAAAGAAGAAAAGAAAAGACTTAATTCTAAGAAAATTATGCAAAAGGATGGCATTAAGTGCTCATCTTGAGTTTGAAAGTGTCAAGAATACATAGCATAGCCTTTCATAATACAAAAGTGATCACATACCATCCTAATTGCTATCATGAACCATATGCTAGCCTAGCATTCTCTTTGTTATGGTTTGCACAATTCACATCATACTTTGACAAGGCCATAGGTGGAATGGGTTTCTCTCTTTTTGGCACTTGATTTTCCTCACCTTGCCTTTTTCTCACCCCATGCATCAACATGAAAAATTTTCAAATTTTGGCACTTTTTTGTGCTCTTTTTGTTGCATGCATACACCTGCCCCTATAGGACATTTGTGGTGTTTTCACTCTGTCCATGGCATTTTTCAGAATGTGTGGAGCTTTTCTCTTGCCATTTTTAGACACCCCCTACCCCAAACTAAAAATCTTACAATGTTCTCATTGTATAGGATGAAAGAGTGCTTTGACTTTGGGTGGATAAAAATGGAATAAAGTGTATGTCTTTTTGGCATTTTGATGTGATATGAGTGATTTGTGCACCAAATTGTGTTCCAAGTAATTACAAGGCTAGTTCTAGCATAAATAAATCCTAGAATTGTGATGTGTACTTTAAGTTTTATTTAGGTTATGCAAGTACATATAACTAACAAAACATGACCCCAAATGCATGAAAATAATACCTAAAAATAGAAAAACAAATCCCAGACTAAAAATGAATAAAATGGAGCAAAAGGGAATGCTCCCATGGGAGTAGGCTAATGATCTTCTGTTAATGAATAAAAGGGTTGTCCAGCATCCTTGGATGCTGCAGCACCTGAACTGACAGTAGCTTCTGCAATCAACTTTTCATTTTCCTCCTCCAATGCTTGGATCCTTTCATCCCTGCCCTTCAACATCTTCTTCAGCATTGAGATCTGCCTCTCAACTCCATACCCTTCTCCTACCTTCCTCTTTCCTTTGGAAACAACCATCAGCTCCTCCCTCATGCTTTCCATCTTCTCCAAACTCTCACTCCTTTGCTTGTTCATGGCTTCCATTATAGCAGTGTTCTGATCTAGAAGGTCCTGCACCAAAGTTAACAAATCTGCAGCCTCAACAGGCTTCTCCTTCCTGTTGCTCAGCCTAGTTACTGCCTTCATGTCTATCTGCCATCTCTCCCTCTGCTCCTTCACAATAAGATCATCTTTATACTGTGGAACTCCATCCTTCACCAGCATCTTTGTGAGCATGCCTGGAAAATACAGTTTTCCTCTCTTTCTTGTTGCACACTCCCTAATGTTGTTGAGCATTATCCTTCCCAGATTGATGCTTCTTCCTGTAATGAGACAATACAACAAAAGCATCTTATCCATAGAGATGGTTCCATCATGTGTGGTAGGATAAATAGAATGCTTGACAAAGTTGTTCCAAACATTGGAGTTTGCAGTAAATGTTTTTAACATGAAGTTACTGTGATGTTCCCAATCTGCTTTTGGCTTTCCCAGTAATGTTGCAGCCTCTGCCAGGTCTTGTGGAGTGGTTTTGATCATCATCTTGTGGTATTCTGTGTTCTTAGGTGGTGAGAGGTTTAAGAATTCATTGATCTGCCTTGCTGTGAGCTTGAAAGTGACCCCTCTGATCTTGCTTTTTGGTGAGGGTGTGACTGAAATCTCATAATATAACTCCCTCATAAGTGTGAGGTTATATGAGGTATAGACCTCACAAACCTTGTCAAGCCCATGGGTATCAACTACATCTCCAATAAATTGGAATCCCCTTAGGCTTTGTTCATCAAACCCCTTATCTGGCAATCCCACCTTAGTGTGATGCTTTCTCCACATCCTAGCAGCAGCCTTAGAGCTAAATCCCTTGTGTGGCATCTCTGGTCTAGTGACAAACACAGTAGTTTCCTTGACTTTCTTACCCTTTTCCTTTCACAGTCTGCTCATGCTGCACAGATGCTGCAGCATGACAGTTGGTCTCTAAGGGTTCTAAATCATCCTCATCTTCCTCAAATCTCACTGTCCTCCTCTTCTTTGGTGTGGGCTCTAGGACCTCAGGTGCAGTAGGGTTATCACCTCTAGACCTAGTGGCATAAGTCTTTCCTAATGGTATCTTCTTGGTGATCAACTTAACCACAGGTACATCATCAGATAGGTCCTCAAGGCTTGTATTATCAAACTCCAGATGTTGTGACAGGATTTCAGTGTTTATTTCCTCATGTGGGTTCTCAATAGCTACTCTACTGAAGATGGTCGTGGCCAAATCTCCTTCAGATTGCAGAAAGCCAAATGGTTTTGCATCCTTTGTGTGAGCTTGAATGAGGGAAATGTCAATCTTTGTTGATGAAATAGGCTCATTGACATTGTCCTCAGAACAAGAAGTAATTAGTCCCTCAACCAAAGTTTCAGAGGGAGCAGTGGATACCTTCGGTGTTTCAATCGATGAAAGGATTGAAGGAGCATCCTTGTACACGATGATAGGAAGAGGGTTGGGTGTTGGTGGTGTATCCACAGTAGCGACCTCCTTCTCCCCTGTTTTCGAACCATCTTCAGTAGCAACCTCTTTTGAACTCTTCCCCCTTTTCACTGCTCCTTTTTCGATTCTAGCCCTAGGTTTAGTGGGTTTTTGTCTCGTAGATGGTTTTCGAACCAGAGGAGCGATTGATGCATCCTCGAGTTCGACTTGATCAGTGGTTGGGTCTGGAACAGGGGTTTGTACCACAGACTGGTTCCTTCGACTTCTTCGAGGGCTTGGGCGAGTTTTTTCGATGGTGCGCTCTCGGTGTACTGGTCTCTTCACTCGAGCCATGGGAATCGCAGAAAGATGGAGAAGAAGAATGACAATGGTGGTTGTTCTTGGTGGTGTTCGGCAGTTGGAGGGAATGAGAGGGAAGAAAGTGGGTTTGATTGTTTAGAAAGTGGATTTTTGGAAAAGAGGGAACTGAAAAGTCAGTTTGTAGATGGAGGTGGATTTGATCTTGATAATCTTTAAAGAGATGGAACCAGGTTGTTAATGGGTATTAACCACTAGATAATTTTAAGATTAGTACAAAAAGGACATCATAAAAGCATCTTTAGGTACAAAAACTCATTATCACCTATGAGAGAGGTGTACTCTTCTCCAGGTGATGAAAGATGACGTCATTTTCGGTACTAATCTCTTCTTTCAATTAAAAATTTCTATACCAGGTTCCCTCTAAATTCAGCTGATTTGTCTTGAAAATCCTAGGGTTTCTGGTGTTGCAGCATGGATTCAGCATCAAATGGTTCTGCCTTTGTTCTTTGATTTTTAGTTGTACACTAACAAACATATTAAACATAACTAACACGAAAACATAAACAAGATTTTAAAAGGAATATTTATACAAAATTGGAACTTTTTTTAAGATAGTTCCCATCTTTGTTGAAGCTTTTAGCAAAGAGAGATCATCTCCATAGAGCATGGAGATGTTACAGAATCATGGAACAACTTCACTCTCTGGCCATTGACTTTGAACACACTATTGTTCTCTGGATTGACTAAGTCTACAGCCCCATATGGATATACTTTATGAATCAGAAATAGGCATGACCATCTAGACTTTAATTTACCAGGGAACAACTTTAGCCTGGAATTGAACAGAAGGCATTTTTGGCCAGCTCTCAACTCTCTGTGTCTAATCCTATTGTCATGCCACTTCTTTGTTTTCTCTTTGTACAACTTGGCATTCTCATAGGATATGTTCCTATGCTCTTCTAACTCACAGAGTTGCAATTTTCTTTTTTTACCAGCCTCATCTAAATTCATGTTCAATTCCTTTATAGCCCAATATGCTTTATGTTCAAGTTCCAAAGGGAGGTGACAGGCTTTTCCAAAGACTAGCTTGTATGGGGACATACCCAAAGGTGTTTTAAAAGCAGTCCGATATGCCCATAAAGCATCATCTAAATGGAAAGCCCAGTTTTTTCTGTTTGGTTTAACAACTTTTTCAAGAATCCCTTTAATTTCCCTGTTTGAGAGTTCAGCCAGTCCATTAGTCTGTGGGTGGTATGCAGTGGCAACTTTGTGTTTCACATGGTATTTTTCAAGAACTTTACTCAACAAATTGTTTATAAAGTGGGTACCCTCATCACTAATCAATGCCCGGGGGGTACCAAACCTTGTAAAAATCTATTTTTGTAAAAACTTAATTACAGTTTTAGCATCATTTGAAACACATGCCATTGCCTCTACCCATTTGGATACATAATCAACAGCAACTAGAATGTATTGGCAATTGTTTGAAGGGGGAAATGGACCCATAAAATCTATACCCCAAACATCAAATAGTTCAACTTCTAAGATCTCATTCAAAGGCATTTCATTTTTCTGAGAAATGGAACCACTTCTCTGACATTCATTACATCTTTGAGCAAAATTATGGGCATCTTTAAAGAGAGTTGGCCAATAAAATCCTGATTGAAGCACTTTAGATGTTGTTCTCTGTCCTCCGAAATGTCCTCCATAAGCTGATTGATGGCAATGCTGCAGGATTGTTGCAGCTTCAGACTCTGGAATGCATCTTCTCAACAATTGATCTGTACCAAGTTTAAACAGAAAAGGATCATCCCACAAGTAAAATTTGTAATCATGGAGAAATTTCTTAAGCATGTGATGAGTGTAATCAGAAGGTATGATGCCACAAGACAAATAATATGCTATATCAGCAAACCATGGAAGTTGTGATTGCACCATAAGAATCTTTTCATCAGGGAAGGTCTCAGTAATGTCTACTCCTTCCCTACTTTCAACAAGTTTCTCTAGCCTGGACAAATGATCAGCCACTTGGTTTTCTGTCCCCTTCCTATCAATAATATCTAGGTCAAACTCTTGCAACAACAAAACCCATCTTATCAACCTAGGTTTTGTATCTTTCTTTGAAATCAAGTATTTAATGGCAGCATGGTCGGTATGTACAATCACTTTGACTCCCATCAAATATGATCTAAACCTTTCAAAAACAAAAACCACATCTAACAATTCTTTCTCGGTTGTTGTATAATTAATTTGATCTTCATTTAGGGTTTTGCTTGCATAGTAGATGGAATGAAAAATCTTATCTTTTCTTTGACCTAATACAGCACCAACAGCCCAGTCACTTGCGTCACACATGATCTCAAAAGGTTTGTCCCATTCAGGAGCAACAACTATTGGTGCAGTTACCAGAGCTTTCTTCAAGGTGAGGAATGCATTTATACATTCTTCATTGAAATCAAACTTTTGGTCATGCTGTAATAATAGACATAAAGGTTTTGAAATTTTTGAAAAGTCCTTTATAAACCGTCTATAAAATCCAGCATGGCCAAGAAAGCTCCTGATACCTTTAACAGTTGTTGGTTCAGGTAGTTTCTCAATTACTTCAAGTTTAGATTTGTCTACCTCAACTCCTCTTTTTGAAATTAAATGACCAAGGACAATCCCTTCTGTTACCATGAAATGACATTTTTCCCAATTAAGGACCAGGTTAGTCTCCTCACACCTTTTAAGACTCTGCTTTAAATTATCCAAACACTGATCAAAAGATGAACCATAAACAGAAAAATCATCCATAAATATTTTAATGGATTCTTCAAGCATATCAGAAAATATGGACATCATGCATCTCTGAAAAGTGGCAGGAGCATTGCAAAGTCCAAAAGGCATCCTTCTGAAGGCAAATGTGCTATAAGGACAAGTGAAAGTAGTCTTCTCCTGGTCTTCTGGTGCTATGGCTATCTGGTTTTATCCTAAGTATCCATCCAAGAAGCAGTAGTAATCTTTTCCAGCCAACCTGTCTAACATTTGATCAAAAAAAGGTAAAGGAAAATGGTCCTTTTGAGTAGCCTTGTTCAGCCTACGGTAATCCATGCAAATCCTCCATCCGGAGACTATTCTGGTAGGGATGAGTTCATTCTTGTCATTGGAAATGACAGTGATCCCTCCCTTCTTGGGTACACACTGGACTGGACTAACCCAAGAACTACTGGCTATTGGGAAAATGATTTATGCATCTAACCATTTCAAAATTTCCTTTTTCATTACCTTTTTCATGACAGGGTTCAATATTCTTTGTGGATCTATGGAAGTGAAGTTCTTGTCTTCTAAGATGATCTTATGCTGACAAATAGAGGGACTAATCCCTTTAAGATCAGCAATAGTCCACCCTATGGCTTTAGTGTGCAACTTCAACATATCTACTAACTTCTTTTCTTGATGCAATTCTAGGGTAGCTGAAATAATGAATGGCAATTTGTCTTCTCCCCCTAGAAAGGCATACTTCAAGTGAGATGGGAGTTGTTTCAACTCCAGGTCAGGTGGTGAGATTATGGAAGGAGTAAATGACTTCTGTTCATTTCTTTCCAGCAGCTCAAATGCTGCAGCATCCAGAGGGACAATCTCTTTCTCTATGGTCTTATCATCATCATCATCATATTCCTCATCTAAGTCTCCCAAACTCAGGTCTTTCTAATCCTCCTCTTCTATCCTACAAGCTTGTTTGACTCCCTCCTCATGACACAATTCCTCAATGACACCTAGGCTTGAGCAATCTTCTAAATCACTAGGGTATTTCAAAGAATTGAAGACATTGAATGTGACTTTTTGGTCTTGTAGTCTCATGGTAAGCTCACCTTTCTGGACATCTATCAAAGTTCTACCCATAGCTAAGAAAGTTCTTCCCAAAAGTATGGGAATATCCTTGTTAGCCTCAAAGTCTAAAATGATAAAATCAGCCGGAAAAATGAACTTGTCAACCTGGACTAACACATCTTCAATCTTTCCCTTGGGATATGCAATGGTCTTGTCAGCTAGAATGAGTGTGACTGTGGTAGGTTTGGCCTCTCCTATGCCTAGGTTTTTGAAAATGGACAATGACATAAGGTTGACACTAGCACCTAAATCACACAGTGCCTTCCCAACCTCTTTCCCACCTATGGAAGAAGGAATAGTGAAACTTACTGGATCTTTTTGTTTAGGGGGAACCTTGTTGGTCAAGAGAGCACTGCAACCTTCTGTGAGTGCAACAGTCTCATATTCATTCAATCTCTTTTTCTTGCTCAATATGTCTTTTAAAAACTTGGCATAAATGGGCATCTGCTCAATTGCTTCAACAAGAGGTATGTTGATGTGCAATGCTTTGAAAACATCCAAAAACTTTTTAAATTGCAATTCCTCCTTCTCATTTCTTAACCTCTGGGGGTAAGGAATGTAAGGGGGAACTGGTTTGATGACAGCTGGGTTTGATTGTTTTGAGCAAGATGGGTCCACTATGCTTTTGGTCTTGGTCTCATTGGGTAGATTCACAACTTTGGTCGTTGGGTCAGTCAGTGTTGGACTTGAACTTGTGATCTTAGGATCTTGATTTTCTACTTGAATTGCCAGTGGTGGATTTACAGGAATCTCTGGAACAGGAATAGGTTTGGACAGATCTGGTTTGGTAATTGGTTCAGATTCCTTTTCCACATATTCAGGTAATTCTTTACCACTCCTAAGTGTGACATCTTTCACATGTTCTTTTCCTGGAGCCTTGGGTATTTCTGTGTTACTAGGCAAAGTGCATGAGGCTCTGTTGTTCTGATTAAGTGCAATTTGACTGACTTGTGTTTCCAAACTCTGGAGAGCTGCTTGTGTCTGACTCATGAATCCTCTCATCATTGCTTCAAGAGAGATTTGAGTCATCATGTGGAGGTGTATGATGTTAGTTTTGAAAAGGTGGTTGAGTGTGTTGATTATGTTGAAAACCTTGATGACGATTATTCTGATGATGATTATTTTGAAAATTCCCCTTGTACTGGTTTTGAGAACTATTTGCTTGATTTTGAAAATTTGAGTTCACTTGCTGCTTTGGTGCTGGTGGATTTAAACATGGATTGTTCCAAGAGAAGTTTGGGTGTTGTTTCCAGCTGGCATTGTAATGGTTGGAGTGGGGAGCAGGTCTGTTTTGAACAAAATTTACAGATTCAGAATTATGTGGACAGTGTTCATAAGAATGTTCTCCACCACAACACACACATTGCACAGAAAGAACTGCGGAAGCAGGTGTAGGGATAGCTGACTGTGCTCCTTGACCAGAAGTTATATTTTTAAGCATGTTGGTCATGGAAGCAAGTTGAGCTGTCAATGCAATATATGCATCCACATCATGCATTCCAACAGTTTTCCTTTGAGTTTGGGCCCTTGGATCAGCCCAATGTCCATTGTTTGTTGAAATCTTTTTCAAGAATCTCATACCCGGCATTGTAGGTATTAGAAGTAAAAGCCCCTCCTGAAGTCGCATCGAGCATTTGTTTTGCATTGGGAACAAGCCCATTGTAAAACGTCTCGAGTTGAATATAGTAGGGAATGCCATGATGAGAGCATTTTCTCAACAATTCTTTAAATCTTTCCCTCGCATCCGGAATAGCTTCATCATCCATTTGTTTAAACATGCAAATTTCATTTCTGGATTTGGCATTCCGGGTGGGTGGAAAATATTTTCGCAAAATTTTTTTGGCCATATCACTCCATGATGGTACTGAACCTGGTGCTAATGAATTGAACCAAACTTTTGCCCGATCCCTTAGAGAAAATGGGAATAAAGTGAGCCTTAAGGCATCAGCAGATACCCCAGGAATCAGAAAAACATCAGTGATCTTCATGAAAGATTTTAAATGTGAATGTGGATCTTCCGATGGCATTCCGGCAAATTGACCATTGGCTTGCAACATGTGAAACATGATGGGTTTTGGTTCAAAATGTAAAGTTTCTAATTGTGGCCTAACAATTCCTGAATTTAATTGCTCAAAATTAGGAATTGCATAGTCCATAATTCTTCCATCTTTTGAGTTTGCAAGATCAATGATGTTTTGTGGTTCAACATTACCAATAGATTCGGCATCATCTTCTTCCTCATTATGATTTTGGTGATTTTGAAACTGATGAGGTGGAGGATTTCCAAAAATTGGTTGATTATTTGCAAAAATTGGTGGCGGCCTGATTTGATTCACTAAAGGTGGTCTCATTTGATTTTCCAAAGGCGGAGGTTGATTTTCCAAAAGTGGTGGTGGTCTGATCTGCCTGTTTTCAAAACCCGGGGGAGGTCCATCCATATTGAGAGGGTTTATGTTTTGAAAAGTTCTTTGAATTCTTCTTCTTTGACGGAAGGTTCTCTCAATATCTGGATCTATTTCGAAAAATTCCCCGCGTTGTATTCTTGGCATGCACCACTTTTTAAAAACCCTTTTAAAAACTTCCAAAGGTGGTAGAAAAACCAAATCTTTTAAAATACTTTACAAACACTTTTGACTTGCCAATCCCCGGCAACGGCGCCAAAAACTTGACAGGCCCTTTTGTGTACCTTAAGGTGAGAGAAATAATACCAAGAAGCAAGTATACAAATTGGTACTATGTCGCCTTTCAAGTAATAAAGTGGTAAAATACTAGATATCGTCCCACAGAGATTGAACTAAAAAGTGTAATAAAAGTATGATGAAATATATGATTTCAGATGATGAATTTGAAGCAATATTTTGATTGGTTGGTGAACACAGATTTACTTTAACAAGATTTGAAGAGAATCAAGGGTGTAAGGCTTGTAGTGAAATGTCAACCCAAATTCAAGTGGACCAATGTTGCAGTGATGTTGCAGCATGCTTGTGACAGAAACTAATTTTATCATCTATTTCAAGATACGTTCCTCTCAGATTCTCACCATCTCATTATTCCAGTAGCTATGAACAATCTCATCTCTGAGCAATGTTCAAGATAAGGGAATGATGAGAGTGGAGTTCTCAAAATATACGGCAAAACAAATTATCTTCGTTAAAAGTTACTCTTTCGAAATAACCCCCGTACCTCCCAAGTTGGTGTATTCCAAATAGCTTATCTCTAAGTCTATTCCATTTTAACCCTTTGAAAAAGTGACAACTTATCGAGAATGGATCATTTTAAATGACACAAGTAACAACTCTCGTTGCAAGTAACTCTTTCGATATTACCTCCTATGTCATTCAATTTGACGTGTTATTCAATGGCCTATCTCTAGGTCCATGACACTATTACACTATCAAAATGATCAATTTGTCAAAGAGTTTTGTTATCTTGATAAAACTTGAGTTGGAATAATAAAACTTTGTTAAAGTCACAAAAGTCCACTTTGTTTAAGTTAACACCATCACCATTTGCCTCACACCCTAGCTAAGGTGCTTAGCTACTCATTACAACAAATGAATAAGGAACATTACAAAGAACTATAAAAGAAGACATAATGTAAAATGCTTGGAAATGTAAATGACTTGAAATTATATAAATATATATATATATATATATATATATATATATAAGACTTGGAATATAAAGACAATAAATGTAAATGACAAGAAAGTAAAATGGAATGTAAGTGCAACACTACAATCTACTGGAATTTAAATGCTCGAAACTAAAGACATACAATGAATGGAAAGGCTAGAGATGCAAGATGAGTAAAGAAAATGCATGGACAAAATCTGCAAGTGAATGTTGTTCCAATGCTGGAAGCATTCATAGCCTGGGTTTACGAAGAACACATGAAGAACACGAAGAACACCATATGAACATATGCATGATTTCTGGAAATTTGCAGAAAATCTCATAACTGATTTTCGGTCCAGTTCCAAGATGAACGAAAATAAAGAGATTAATCTAAGTAAGCGATTACAAACAACATAAATAACATGAAGAAATTTACGAGAACTTAAAGAACTTCAAGAAAATATGAGGAACAAGATGATTAAACCAAAAGTTTACTAATTATAAAAGGAGAATTGGGGCTGATTAAAATCAGCTACAAAAGTATCTTCAAAGGAGATGGATGATCTGATCTAGTGATGATGAAGGAAGCTTCATGGATGATTGGATGAGTGATTGTTGGATGATTGGGGATATATTAAATGCCCATAAAAACCCTCTATTTATAGGAAATAGAGAGGGGCCAAAAGGGTTAATCTACCATAATTTAAAGTACTAATATTAGAGTTTTAATTAAAGAGTACAATACAAAAGGAATAACACAGCTGTGATCTGCTAATCTGCTGGCAAAAATCAGTGTCCAATGGTCCAAAGAATGGCTAAATCCACTCCACTTTAATCAGCTTCCAATTCTCCTGCAGGTCCGATGCTGTTGGGATGTTGCAGCATTGACCTGTTTCATCAAGTTTTTTCAAAATACATCAACTTTAGTCTCTACAACCCATGTATGCATACAAATCCATATCTTAAGCTCCAAATCAAGAAAGTGGAAAATAATAACCAAAATGACTCAAGGTTGGGATTATAAAGTGCAAAATCTAATCTAAAAAGATAAAAACAATGTGCTTAAGTACTCAAAAGTGAGTACTTATCAGGGGTCCACCTTCACTCCGTCTCGAGTGACAACATGACCCAAGAATTAAACCTCTTCAAGCTAAAAGTCGCACTTGGAAAATTTGGCATACAACATCTCTTTTCTCAACACTTCTAGAACTTCGCGTAGGTGTTGCTCGTGTTCTGGCTCGCTCTTGGAATGCACGACTATGTCATCAATGAATACAATGACCGACTTGTCGAGGAATGGTCGACACACTTTATTCATCAAATCCATAAACACCTTCGGTGCGTTAGTTAGACCAAACGACATCACAAGGAATTCGTAATGGCCGTAACGCATTCTAAAAGCCGTCTTCGGAACATCTTACCCTCTCACCTTCACTTGGTGATATCCCGAGCGCAAATCGATCTTCGATAAACAACCCGCTCCTTGAAGTTGGTCGAACAAGTCATCAATCCTCGGGAGCGGATACTTATTCTTCACTGTGGCCTTATTCAATTTGCGATAATCGATGCACATTCTCATTGTGCCATCCTTCTTCTTGACAAACAAGACCGAAGCTCCCCAAGGCGATGAGCTCGGGCTTATAAATCCCTTCTCTAAGAGTTCATGGAGTTGAGCAATCATCTCTTGCATCTCTGATGGCGCCAACCGGTAAGAAGCTCGCACAATTGGAACCGCCCCCGATATGAGATCAATCCGGAACTCCACTTGACGATCGGGTGGCAAACCGGGTAAATCGTCCGGAAAGACATCGAGAAATTCGCGCACCACCTTCACGTCCTCGATCTTCTTCTTCTCGAGTTTAGCGTCTAACACGTAAGCTAGAAAGGATGAACATCCCTTCACCAAACACTTTCGCGCTTTAGCCATGGTGATGACCACCACGTCACCTTTCCTTCTTTCCCCGTAAACTAACACCATATCGCCATCCGATGTAGGAAGTTGGATTAGTTTCTTGGAGCATAGGATTTCGGCATGATTGTCTGTCAACCAATCCATACCGACTACCACATCGAAGCCACCGATAACCATTGGCATCAAATTGATTGGGAACTTATTCCCTTCAATACCAAGGGTACAATCCCTCAATATGTCTCGGATTAACACTTGACTACCATTAGCTAACTCGACCACTAAAGCATTCTCTAGACTATTAGTGGGCATGGCAAGCTTTTCATGAAACGAATCATATATGAAAGAGAAGTTGGCACCCGAATCAAATAGCACACGAGCAGGTACGGAGTTTAGGAGAAACGTACCCGATACTACGTCAGCGGATGCCTTGGCCTCATCGGCCGTCATTTGGAAAGCTCGGCCAGGGACTCTGGAAGGGTTCTCTTTCTTCTTCGGGGCACTCATCGTCTTCCACTTCGGACAATCTTTTAAAAAATGTCACGACATCTTGCACTCAAAACAGACAATCCCCTTGATCGGGCAATCTTTAACAAGATGATCGGTCTTACCGCACTTGGCACAAGAGGTAGAATTAGGATTACAATTGTCGTGATGCTTGCTTCGACACCTTTGGTACCATCGTGCCTCTTGTCGGTTGTTGAAATTCCGGTTCCCAACAAAAGTTTGATTCCTCTTAGGAGGTCCGGAATTGCCTTCCCACTTCCTCTTTTCTACAACCGCCACCGCTTTCTCTAGCTTGCCTCTTGTATAAACTTTCTCCATGAATTGAGCCTCCTCAATCGTCTCCCGGAGGTTAGTAGCTTTGGAGTTGCGGACCATTGACATCATATCCGCCGGTAGGCCATTGAGATAAGCCTTTATCTTCTCTTTATCCGTTGGGGCCACGTGCCCCACCAATCCCAACTTTTCCATAAACTGACGGGTGTACTCCCTCACCGTCAAGTTTCCTTTCACTAGGGACTGAAACTCAGCTTCGATACAGTCTATACATCTCTCGCTGCAGAACTCTTCCAAGATCTTCTTCTTAAACTCGGCCCAAGACAACTGAGCCAGAACGGTAGGAGAGAGAGTGGACTGGGTGACATTCCACCAGGTGAGTGTCGTATCTCTAAGCAGCTGGGTACCAAACCTTACTCTCTGGTCGTCCCCGCACTCAGATAAGCCAAAAGCCTGCTCGACGGCTTGAATCCACTTCACACACACAATCGGGTCGTCAGAACCGGAGAATTCCGGCGACCCGCATCCCAGAAAGGATTTATAGGAGCAGCTCCTCCCACTTTTATGAGCACCCACAACTCTGTGCTCTTCCATTCTGATCCCATGACCGGTGCCACCAGAACCCACCACAATGTTCTCAACAACCGCCTCATTTCTCTTGAGACTGGCATCGCGGTCTTCTAACATCTTCAGAAAAGCTTCCTGCTGCTTCTCCATAGCCGATGACACCATCTGCATAATGTTGTCCATCATGTTGGTTTGAGGGTTTGCCTCCTGAACAACCGGGTTTGTGGATGCCAACTCCACTCTCGGCACTTGCTCCACCTCTCCCGTGAATATAGGCAGCATACCCGGAGGAACGACGGTCGCTGCCCTCACTACTGGATTCCACCCGGGTGAGCTATATTCATGTACATTCCCATCGGCTAACGGTCGACTGCGAGTGTTCACCATACTAGAATAATGGCTGCCACACAAGCACGAGAAAGAGTAAGAAAGAGATTAATCGAAATAAGCACGAAAGAAATGTGCCACTTCGTTTACCAATTGTCATAACATTAGCAGACCAAGCACACTCACGTAAAATATCCTCATAATAACATTAGCTAAGTGAAATTATGAACATATAACACATAAGGGTTCTTGTTACCATCTTCACAACGCTTGATGAACATAACTTCTGTCGACCCTAAGACTAACCCATCTTAGAAATTCTACCCAACTCACAAATCATTGCCTAACATACTCAGTCTAAGTCTAGACATATTACATTCATGCCTAGTTCACTTAAACTAGAGCTCTTATACCAACTTGTAACACCTAAAAATTCGGGTAATTTTGAAAATTGAAAATTCGGCAATATAACGTTTATAAATAGGGCAAACCACCCAAAAAGGGTAAAAGCGTAAGCATTCACAAAACCTGTAAGGAAGTATGGGGAAACGACAACAAACTAATCTAAACAACAACTAGCTAGATTACATAGGTTGTCAACCCAATACCAAAATGAAATAATTGTTTTAAATGCTAAAGCTTCTAAAATATCTATCGTTCAAAAATGCCCTCAAGAGACCACGCTCTTCTCTCAACCGCTTGACGACCCGCCGCTAAGGCAACCTGTTATACACATCATTTGAGAAAAAGTGTTAGGCTTAAATCCTAGTGAGAACATACAATTTATATGAAAGCTAGTAAGAAGAATTAAATGCAACATGAAAAAAACTGTTTTCGACAACCGTCATGTAAATGGTTTTAAAAGCACATAGTGACCTTCCGGCCCAGACTTCATCTTGCGATGACGGGAAAAACCCGAATTCCAAGGATTGTGGCGAAACACAAAGTAAGCCACTTTCCAAGTTTTGAGCTCACCATACTACGATCAAGGCCACGAACACGTCGGCTCGTACTAAGATGTGGGTGAGGGCACCCAATGATCCCTATTCATGCTCATTCACTAGGATTTATATTTACGACACACGACTAGTAACCAGTCCCACATAACCGTACCAAGTTGCCCTCTAGGGTCCAATGTCTCAACTAGCTATATACGGGAGTCATCCCCAAATAATAAGTCGACTCTATACCTATGGATCCACTTGTAATAGTCTAGACTTGTCACAATAACACTTGTGACCAACTATAATCAAACATATAGTTCATAAAACCATTTAGTTCCCAAATCACATCTTGATGGTTAACTGCTGATAAGAAAAATACGAATCTCAACCATGAAACATGAAGCTATTTTCTCATTTCCAAATATGTGTAAAACCATTTTAGTGTGACCATGGATTTCCTCAAGATTAAACCATTTATTCCCTTTTTACAAAAATAACACTTTTACCCAAATACTCATGATATGCTTAAAACATAATCTTGGCTAAAAATGTCATAGGTTGAACATTTACTCATCTAAATATGAAATCATTCATGTTTATAGTTCCAAGACATGGAATACTTCTTTATTTCACAAAAGGGGTAAGAAACCCTAAAATCTCCAAATAACCAAGTTAGGTCAAAATCTCACCAAACATGAAAATGTAAACAAGGAGATACTTAGAAGTTAAAAATGCATTTTGATGTGTATAAAGTTTAATAAAAGGAAGTATGACTTACAATGGGGTTTAATCAAAACCCTAGCAAAACTCTAGAATGGAAGATGAAGATCTTGGATGGATGGATGCTTGATACCTTCACCCAAGTCTTAAATAACCCTAGATAGCATTAATAACCCTCCATTAGAGGTAGGTAGAAAGAGTAAATGAAATATGAAGTATAGGGTTGAAAACTTACCACAAAGAGGAGAGAAAACGAGTTCTTGGAAAATCTAAGACTGAGGAAAAGAATTTGGCCCGCTGAACTCTTATAAAATCGACAAAACACGCGGCGATAGTGACATGGCGATAGTGACATGGTCACTATCGCGGGGCATAATCGCCCAAAGTGTACCGCGACCTCGGGGTTTGGCTCGAGAGTGACACGGCTATAGTGCCCGTGTCACAATCGCAGGGCACAACCGCGCCGCACGTACCGAAGGTCATCTGCTCTCGGCGATAATGACACCAGCAACAATGCCCTTGGCAAGGTCGTCGGGCACTGTCGCCTGGTTCCTTTGCGGCTTCGAAAAACTATTTTTAACACACGAAACAAGTCCTTGATAGCCGAATTATTTGATAGGATAAAATTAGAAACAACAATCCAACATAAGAAGATAGCTAGAGAGAGTGCTATGAGGGGCTTTTCATTAGATAGAAAATTCAAGGTGTTACAGAACAAGTACCCGCTTCCGAGGATAAACGACTTGTTCGATCAACTCCGAGGAGCGGGGTGTTTCTCCAAGATTGACTTGCGTTCGGGATACCACCAAGTGAAAGTGAGGGGTGAAGATGTCTCGAAGATGGCCTTTAGAACGCGTTACGGTCATTACGAATTCCTTGTAATACCGTTTGGCCTAACGAACGCACCGGCAGTGTTTATGGATTTGATAAATGGAGTGTGCCGACCATTCCTCGACAAGTCGGTCATCGTATTTGTTGATAACATACTCGTCTATTCCAAGAGCGAGTTGGAACACGAGCAACACCTTTGTGAAGTACTAGAGGTGTTGAGAAAAGAGAGATTGTACGCCAAATTTTCCAAATGCGATTTTTGGCTTGAAGAGGTGCAATTCTTGGGTCACGTTGTCACTCGAGACGGAGTGAAAGTGGACCCCTCCAAAATTGAAGCCATGATGAATTGGGAGCCTCCCAAGAGTCCATCCGAAATTTGAAGCTTCTTGGGTTTTGCGGGATATTACCGGAGGTTTATTCAAGACTTCTCGAAAATCGCTTCTGCCTTGACGGCTTTAACTCGGAAGAATGTGAAGTTCGTTTGGACCGAAGCGCAAGAGAAAACGTTCCGGATCTTACAAAAGAAGTTGTGTGAAGCTCCAATCTTGTCGCTACCCAAAGGTGTAACACCCTAAAAATCGGAGGAAAATAAAATTAGAAATTTCGGCAATATGACAGCTATGAATTTAGTGAAACCTGGTTAAACAATAACCTGCCAAAAAGATCCAAAAGTATCGTCCCGAAACGGGGAATATAGTATAGTCTATACAACTCCAAAGAATGAAGAATATGAATACGACAACCTAATAATCTAAATTGTTTAATTAGATTACGGTCGGGTGTCGCTATCCCTCCAAAATGTGTAACTATCAAACGTATATATCGGTCTCTAGATCTCCCAAAAGGACCTCTCTTGATCACGCGATCGACCACTCATTCCTGAAGGTTCCCGCCACTAGAATTCCCTGTGAGAACATATAACTTCCAGTTAATTAATAAAATGTAACTACGACATGTGTCCATCCAAGTATTTATAATTCCCATCCAAGCCACAACACCTGTCATTAAGCATGAGTTACAATATCCTTTCGTCATCAGATTTATATTTCAAAACAAGCAAATTAGTTTAATAACATCAACCCAAGCCGGGTCTCTAGCCTATTTGTGACATCAACCCAAACCGGGTCTTTAGTCTAATGGAGACCTCAACCCAAACCGGGTCTTTTGTCTATATGACAATCAACTCTAGCCGAGCCTTTAGTCTATTTGAGACCTCAACCCAAACCGGGTCTTTAGTCTATTTGAGACCTCAACCCAAATCGGGTCTTTAGTCTATATGACAATCAACTCTATCCGATTCTTTAGTCTATTTGAGACCTCAACCCAAACCGGGTCTTTAGTTTATATGACAATCAACTCTATTCGAGTCTTTAGTCTATTTGAGACCTCAACCCAAACCAGGTCTTTGGTCTCTCATCAAGGGGACAATATAACCAATACAAACCCACTAGTTTCATACCACTCACAATACATGATAAACTCAAGCATTTCCTCTAATATTCATTACTTGAGACATCATCCACCAAAAAGGGATTTTAGGTTAAACTTCACAAAATCATTTACAAGGTGAGAAAGAGGTGGATGTAGATATTAACACATTATTAGGCATGTATATAAGTAGAAGAGTCAAGAAATACACCCACCTTAGTGATTTCTTACAAGAAATCAAACCCTAGAAATGGTAGGTAGAGGAATGAGATCTTGAGAGTTGCTACTTGCTAGGATCCTTCCAAAATCACACCTAAAGATGCATTTATGTTGGGTCAGATATGAGCTAAGTCTGGATAATGTTGCTGAAGTGTTAAAGATTAATACTGCTGAAGATTTTACTACTGCTAGTTGAAGATTTTACTACTGCTAGTAGTATTACTACTGCTTGAAAAGTTAGTACTGTTAGAAGAATAGTTAGTACTGCTTGGAGAGTTAGTACTGCTAGTAGTTAGTACTGCTTGAAGAATTACTACTGCAAGCATGGTTAGTACTGCTGAGGATGAAGTTAATGCTACTCATGAAGATAAAGATGCTTGGAACGAAAGACTAGGAGCTGAAGATAATGATGAAGATAATGATGGAATGGATGTTGAAGATCAATATCTCTTTAGTAATTATCCTGTAATCAATTATGTATATATAGTCTAGTAGTTTTTGATAGTTTAAAAAAAAGTTTTCCAAGTTTTGCATATACGTTTAGAGAGAATTAACCTCAAGATTAGTTTTAATTCTTTCCTTAGAGAAGTATAGAACGTCTGTTGAGTCTGTTCAATAGATTGAGGTTTTGTTTGTAATCATTAAGTTAATTCAATATAACTTGTGATTTGAGTTCATACACTGTTTGATTGATTTATTGTTAAAGTGTTATTCCGCGACTTCTTTAACATAGTTTCTGAGTGTTTAGTTTAAATTCTTGTTTCGAATTTCGATCCTGACAAGTGGTATCAGAGCTTAAGGAACTCAGAAATCAATAATCATCATGGACGGATCACATGACAGTGTTCTTGTTTCAAAGGTCCCCATGCTCAAACCCAATGAGTTTGACATATGGAAAATCAGAATCAGGTAGTACATTATTCTCACAGACTTCTCAATGTGGGACATCATTGAGAATGGTCCCTCCAATGAAGGAAAGATGGGAGCAGATGGTAAGAGACCTCCACCAAAGACTGATGGAGAAAGAAAGATGAGACAGATTGAGATGAAAGCCTAGAGCACTCTGCTCTTGGCAATTCCTAATGAGTACCAACATCAGTTTTGCAACTGTTCTGATGCTCAAATCCTGTGGAATGCATTGGAGAAGAGATTTTCAGGTACTAAAAACACTAAGAGAAATCAAAAAGCTATTCTCAAGCAACAATATGAAAACTTTATGTCTACAAAGAATGAGTCTATGACTCAAACTTTTGATAGATTCAACAAGTTGATTGGAGAATTGGCCACTGTTGGTGTCAAGATGGACCAGGATGATGTCAACAGAAAATTTCTAAGATCTCTTGGTGAAGAATGGGTCATGTATACAGTATCATTCAGACAGAATGATAATCTGGAGGATAAAGAACTTGATGATCTCTACAATGATCTCAGGGTGTTTGAAGCAGAGGTTGAATCTAAGAAGAAGCCATCTGGATACTCTCATAATGCTTCTCTCTTATCATCTACTACTGATTCTTCTGCTAATACAAAATCAGTTAGTACTTCTTATGGCTCAAAACGGGATGGATCCAATGATTCTGTTTTGGAAGCATTCCTTGCTAGTCATGCTAAATCTGCTCTTATCAATGATGATTTGGAGCAGATCAATGTTGATGACCTTGAAGAGATGGATATCAAGTGGCAAATGGCAATGCTCACCATGAGAGTCAAAAGATTCATCAAAAGAACAGGTAGAAACAACTTTGGCATGAGAAGAGAAGATGGTGTTGGATTTGATAAATCCAAAATGCTACAAATGCCATAATCTGGGACACTTTGCAAGAGAATGCAGAGGAGGAATTGCTCAACAGCATGGAAGCAATAATCAACAATCAAAGTCCACTAACTATAACAGGAATCCATCTCAAGCTCTTGTCTCACAAGAAGGAATGGGCTTTGATTGGAGTGATCAAGCAGAGGAGGCAATTCAGAACCAAGCATTGATGACTGAGGTTTTAGAGTCATCAAGCACTGAAATTCCCACAGAGGTAAAATCTAACATTTGCTCTAAAACATGTCTTGAAACTGTTAAAAAGTACAGGAATCACAATCAGAGCATGTGTGATGACCTTAAAAGGTTGGAAAAAGATAGAAGAGAGTATAGTTTGATCATTGAGAATTTTGAAGAACAAATTAAGTCATACCAGGCTAATGAACTTCAACATTCATATGATACCAACTACTGGAAGTAGGAGAAGAATCAGTTAGAGATTGAGTTAGAAAAGTCTAGAGAGGAATGTGAGAAAATTAGGAGTGAATTTGAGAAGGCCAAACTAAACATTGAGAAATATTCCAATGCTTCTAAAGCAATGGACTCTTTACTCAAAACTCAAGTTCATGACAAACTAAGAAGAGTAATAGGCTACAACAGAACCCCTCCACCTTACAATAACAATTATATTCCACCCACCTCAGACCTCTTAGAAAGATAAGATAAGAAGGAATTACCTGAAGGAGCCACTGAAGTAGATCCACAAGATACAGTAGTGGTTGAGACAGAGTCTGAAGAAGAGAATACTGTGGGTAAGAATAAGGAAGACCATAAAGAAACTCCCTTAGAAAACCACATTCTTACAAATGAGAGAGGGTAAACCATTTGTTAAGAGTGAGAAAGTGGAGGTGTCCAAGACAGAGAAAGAGAATGGTAAGAGTGAGAAAGTTGAGACCTCTAGGAAAGGAAAGGAAAAGGTACAGGGAAATCATTATATGCAAACTACTGTTGTAAATCCTTGTACTTGTCAACAGAACAAGCCCCATAAACATTATAAAATAAGAGGAAATCATAGAAACAGAAATAATCAGTGGACTCAAAAACAGGGAATTGATCTAAGCAAAATCAATAGACCAAAGCCTTGTTTTATTTGTGGCAAATTGAATCATTTAGCCAAACACTGTTATTTCAATCCTATTAACCAAAGATTTACTTTTCAAAGACAAACACAAAATTCTTTTGGTTATAGGAAGAAATCAAAAAGGAACCACATGGTTGAGAATGTGAAAACAGCACCTTTGAAATCTCATATTCAAAATAAGTTTGCTAAATCAAAAGAAAACACTCCAAGAAAATCAAGGAGTAACTCACAGAATAAGAAAGCAAACAACTTTGTCAAGATTTGGGTTCCAAAAGTTAAGAAACCTGTTAGTACTGCTACTTCAAATAGTACTGCTAACAGAAATAATACTGTTGATAGCAATACTACTGTTGACGAAGTTAGTACTGCTAACAAGGATAGTATTGCTACCAGTGTTAATACTGCCAAGCCTATAATCTTGACAAAGTATTCCAGCCATGAAATTCCTAATTCTGATCACCTCATCAAGACTAATCTGACTGATTATGAATATGTTGATGAGAAAGGGCAACCCAAGACCATTTTGGCTTGGGTTCCCTCAAAAAACTAACTGTTTTATCTTATGTGCAGGGCAACCAACAGCTCAAGAAGAAGAGCATTTGGCATGTAGATAGTGGTTGCTCTAGGCACATGACAGGTAACATGGCCTACCTTCAAAACTTCAAAAAGATTGATGGAGGACATGTTGCTTTTGGTGACAATCCAGCAGGAGGTAAGATCAGTGGAAAAGGTATGGTTTCAAAAGGTAAGATGTCTTTTGAAGATGTATACTATGTTGAGCAATTGAGATACAACCTGTTAAGTGTATCACAGGTCTGTGACAAAAAGCATAGTATATTATTTACTGAGACTGAATATATTATCCTTGCTCCAGGATTCAAGGTAGTTGATGAAAATATGATACTACTTAGAACTCCTAGAAACGATAATGTTTATTGTTTGGACTTAGAGAATGTTTCATCTAATTCATCATTAAACTGTCTATTTTCAAAAGCTTCTTTAAATGAATCATCTCTTTGGCACAGAAGGATGTGTCACATGAATTTTAAAACAATGAACATTCTTGTGAAAAAAAACCTTGTAAGAGGTTTACCTCAAAAAGTGTTTTCATGTGATGATCATTGTGTTGCTTGTCTTAAAGGCAAGCAGCACAAAACTTCTCATAAGTCCAAAGAAATAAATACAATCTCTTCACTCTTCAATTATTGCATATGGATCTCTTTGTTCCTACTAATGTGATGAGTATTGGTAAGAAATCTACTGCTTAGTCATTGTTGATGACTTCTCTAGATTCACTTGGGTATATTTTCTAAGGACTAAGGATGAGACAAGTGGACTGATCAAATCCTTTGTTCTTAGGGTTGAAAACCAAACAAATCAAAGAGTTAAAGTCATCAGATCTGATAATGGAACTGAATTTAAAAACAGTGACTTAAACAGCTTTTGTGAGACTAAAGGTATTGAGAGACAATTCAGTGCTCCTAGAACTCCTCAACAGAATGGTATTGCTGAGAGGAGAAATAGGACATTGATTGAGGCTGCTAGATCTCTGTTGGCAGATTCAAAATTACCAATTACTTTTTGGGCAGAAACAGTTAATACTGCTTGTTATGTCCAAAACAGAGTTCTAGTAGTCAAATCCCAAGGAAAAACACCTTATTAACTTTTTAACAAGAAGAAACCTTTTATTGGATTTTTCAAACCTTTTGGGTGTCCTTGCACAATTCTCAACACCAAATCTCACTTAGGCAAGTTTGAAAGCAAAGTTGAGGATGGATTTCTTGTTGGATACTCCTCTCAGAGTAAGGCATATAGAGTATTTAATAGTTCTTCAAAGATTATAGAGGAAAGTGACAATTTCAAATGCAATGAGAACACACCAAATCAAATTGGTACAGGTCCTGATTGGTTGTTTGACATTGATTCACTAACTAATGCTTTGGGTTTTAGTAATGTGCAAACTGCAGGAACAAATTCAGAACAGGTACAAGCACAGAAACAAGAGTTTGTGCTGTTTCCCATACCTACTGTTGATCCTGTTGAATTTTGCCAGCAAGATAAGAAAGATGATTCAGACACAGGTGACTCTGAATCAGAATAGGATGCAGCTGATAAAGGTGATGAAGAGGATAAAGGTGATGAAGAGGATAAAGGTGATGAAGAGGATAAAGGTGATGAAGAGAATAAGAGTGATAAAGAGGATGCACATCCTTCAAGTTCAAGACACTCAGGTCCTGAAAAACTCATATTGACAGAAGATGACACTGATGATGATAATTCTTCAGTATTTGGTGGAAGCACTCCTGAGAAGAATGACTCTAATCTGGATGTAAATATCAATGAGGAGGCTACACATCAAACAAGAACTCAGAAAAATCATCCTCCTCAGTTGGTGATTGGTGACATCAATTCTCCTAGGATCACAAGGCATCAAAATAATATAGGAGGATTGAAAGACTTGCAGTCAGGGTTGTTATCTTGTTTTCTATCTTGGATTGAACCCAAGAAGGCCTATGATGCAATGAAAGAACCAAGATGGATAGAATCAATGCAAGAGGTGCTGTTGCAGTTTAAGTTGCAAGATGTGTGGGATCTAGTTGACCTTCCACCAGGACAAAGGGTAATTGGTACTAAATGGGTTTTCAGGAACAAGAAAGATGAGAGAGGAATTGTAATAAAGAATAAAGCCAAGCTTGTGGCATAAGGGTATACACAAGAAGAGGGGATAGATTATGAAGAAGTATTTACACCAGTAGCCAGAATTGAAGCAATTAGGTTGTTTCTAGCCTATGCTTCTTTCATGCAGTTCAGAGTATTTCAGATGGATGTCAAGAGTGCATTTCTATATGGGACAATTGATGAAGAAGTGTATGTTTGTCAGCCTCCAGGGTTTGAGAATCCTACCTTTCCTGACAAAGTATACAAACTAAAGAAGGCACTCTATGGGCTACATCAAGCACCAAGAGCATGATATGACACTCTGTCTACCTATCTCTTGGAAAATGGTTTTAAAAGGGGAATCATTGACAAGACTATGTTCATTAAAAGGAAGAAGAAGGACATCCTACTTGTTCAAATCTATGTGGATGATATCATCTTTGGATCCACAAAAGATTATCTGTGCAAGGAGTTTGAGGAGCTGATGCATAAAAGATTCAAGATGAGCTCTATGGGTGAACTTACATTCTTCCTTGGGCTACAGGTTAAACAGAAGAAAGATGGTATCTTCATCAGTCAATCCAAGTATGTGCAGGATATCCTTACAAAGTTTGGATTTTCAGATTCAAAGCCTACAAGCACACCTATGGAAACACACAAACAGATCACTACAGATCTTGAGGGGGAGGATGTAGATGTTCATCATTATAGATCTATGATAGGCTCCCTCATGTATCTAACAGCTTCAAGGCCAGATATTATGTTTGTTGTATGTGTGTGTGCCAGATTTCAAGTAAGACCTAAGCAATCTCATTTTCAAGCAGTGAAGAGGATCTTCAGATATCTCAAAGGACAACCTAGGTTGGGTCTTTGGTATCCTCATGACACACCATTTGATCTACTTGCATATTCTGATAGTGATTTGGGTGGTGCAAACTTGGATAGAAAGTCTACATCAGGAGGATGTCAGTTTTTGGGTGAAGACTAGTTTCATGGCAGTGTAAAAAGCAAACCACAGTGCCCACCTCTACAACAGAAGCAGAGTATATAGCTGCTGCAAGTTGCTTCTCTCAAGTTCTATAGATTCGGAACCAGATGTTGGACTATGGTGTTACTTTTCTTCACACTCCAATCTTCATTGACAACAACAGTGCTATAAGCATTGTTAATAATCCAGTCAAGCACTCTAAAACCAAGCATATAGAAATCAGGTACCATTTCATTAGAGATTGCAATGAAAAGAAGCTAATTCAGGTTTTGAAAGTACACACAAGTAACCAATTTGTTGATCTATTCACCAAAGCTTTTGATGTGGGTAGATTCACATTCTTGGTCACAAATGTAGGCATGATAAACACTGAATAAAGCCTCTTTTGATTTTTATTATGTACCATTTCTGTATAGATTCCTTCCTGCTTACTTTCTCATATTGTATTGTGCATGGTGCTGCTAACTCTGCGTGTTTAAGTGTTTCAGATTACCTTACTGATTAGAAACTTAGTACTTCTAGTTAAGTTAATACTGCTCTCACTATTAATCCTGCTGCCAGTTCAAATATGATTAAGTATGGTTACTACTACTAGGTGGTTTATACTGCTAGTGCCAAGTTACTACTGCTAACCATATTTCTACTGCCAGACAATATTACTACTGTTGGTATGTGTTAATGCTGCTAGTCTGTGTTAATGCTGCTGGTATGTGTTACTACTGCTAGCCTGTGTTAATACTGCTAGACTGGGTTAATGCTGCTGGTATGTGTCACTACTGCTTATATGGGTTAGTACTGCGGGCTTGTTAATGCTGCTAGGGTACTTAGTTCTGCTTCTAACTGAAACCCTCCACCTATAAATACCCTTTCTGACTGCCAAAATCCAAACGGCTCTTTGAATTTCCTACGAGTGTTCTTTCTCTCTCTCTCTCTCTCTCTCTCTCTCTCTCTCTCTCTCGAATTCTTGCTTCCCAGTGCATATACCCTAGTGTTGATTCAATTCCAAGAACAATGGCAGGACTGGTGTTTGTTGATGATCACAATGAGTTGGCAATGCTACAGAAACCCAAGCAAGCAGAGGGTTTTCATCAGATTGTGGATTTCCTAAAATCCTCACACATCGCCTATGCATTAACTGTCAATCCCACAATCTATGTGGAACATCTGCGACAATTCTGGGCCAATGCTTCCATTCACACTGACGATGGCAATTAATCGGGTCATCAAATCAAGGGTTTGTGATAAACCTCTAACCATCACAGAAGGCTGTATTCGCATTCATCTACGACTAGATGATGCCTCAGGTATTACCTCTCTGTCCAAGGAAGATCTCTTCCAATCAATTAGTCGAATGGGGTATGAAGGTCCAACTGAGGTCTATAAGTTTTTCAAAAACAGATTTTCACCTCAGTGGAGATTTTTGGTTCATACTCTGCAACATTGTATTTCTAGAAAAACAACTGGATGGAGTGAATTCAGTAGTACCTTAGCTTATGCTCTAGTCTGCTTAGCTACCTCTAGAAAGTTTAATTTTTCTCAAATGATTTTCAATGATTTAATGTCAAACCTGGATACCAAAACCAAAAGCTTTTATATGTAGGCAAAGGCAGCCATCAAAGACAAGACAAAGACAGCCTTCTAAGACCTTTCTGACTGCACAGGAAAGGAGAAAGATGATAAACTTCCTGAAAGGGTCCATTGGAGTCCCTGAAGGAATGTTTACTAACATGTCCTTCAGCAGAATAGAGGAGTTGTACAAGAAGGAGATGGTTAAGCTTCAAGGAGACTTTAGTCAGAGGGTTGAGGTTGAAAGAAAATTGAAAGAGAGACATGATCTGAATATTCAACAGCCCTTCCCTGACAGTGAAGAAGGCACTCCTATAAAAGCAAAGACTGAAGTCAAGAAGGAAGTGTCTCTAGCAGAGAAAATTGGAGCTATAAAAAGAAAGAAGTCTATTGCTACCAAGAAACAGGAAAAGAGGCCAAGACTTGAAGAAGTTGAGAAAGAGAAGGATAGTGCAAGAACAGAAGCTGAAAGGCCTACTGTTGCAGAACAGGTTGAAACCCCAGTTCAGAATCAAGAGCCAACAACTCAACAATCAGAACAGCAAAGACAACCTAAAGAACAGTTTGAGTTGTACATGACAATAATAGATGAAGAACCAGTGAAAGCTGATCCCATTTCTGTGGAAGCTCCAGACATTATCCATTGGGATACTCTAGTGGATAAAAGAACAGAGTATTTCAGAATAAAGAGAATGGGTGATCATTATGAAGTGTATGCTACATGGGGTAAAATAATCAGAAGTTGTACAAGGGTGGATCTGGAAGAAATGTATAAGGTTGGTCTGCACTTGTATGGTGATTTACTGAAAGGAGCAGGGACGAGCATTAAAAGGATGGCCATGGAGTACTTGTGCATGATGTTTGATCCTGAAAGAGTGCAGTATGTTATCAAAGACTTGCATCTTGAGAATGGTTTTAAAAGAATAGATAATTGGATGTTATTTGAAAGATGTGGAGTCTATGCCATTACAATTGACAAGAGTTATCATGAGTATTACATGGTTGACAAGATGTATGACCACAGCAAGGCAAAGCTGCAAGGGATGTTGAGAGCAAAGCTGGTCTGTCCCAAAGGTTCAGAAATGACCAGAATAGTGATTAGAAGAACTATCAATCAAAGTCTAGGTCTAGATCCAAATTTGGGAAATTGAGCTGAAGTTTTGAAAGCATCATGAAGACCACATTTTGAAGAACTTAAATTATGGATTTCAAAAGTTAAGTTAGGGGGAGATTGTTGGGTCAGATATGAGCTAAGTCTGGATAATGCTGCTGAAGTGTTAAAGATTAATACTGCTGAAGATTTTACTACTGCTAGTAGTATTACTACTGCTTGAAAAGTTAGTATTGTTAGAAGAATAGTTAGTACTGCTTGGAGATTTAGTACTGCTAGTAGTTAGTACTACTTGAAGAATTACTACTGCAAGCATTGTTAGTACTGCTGAGGATGAAGTTAATGTTGCTCATGAAGATAAAGATGCTTGGAACGAAAGACTAGGAGCTGAAGATAATGATGAAGATAATTATGGAATGGATGCTGAAGATCAATATCTCTTTAGTAATTATCTTGTAATCAATTCTGTATATATAGTCTAGTAGTTTTTGATAGTTTAAAAAAAAGTTTTCCAAGTTTTGCATATACGTTTAGAGAGAATTAACCTCAAGATTAGTTTTAATCCTTTCTTTAGAGAAGTATAGAACGTTTGTTAAGTCTGTTCAATAGATTGAGGTTTTGTTTGTAATTATTAAGTTAATTCAATATAACTTGTGATTTGAGTTCATACACTGTTTGATTGATTTATTGTTAAAGTGTTATTCCGTGACTTCTTTAACATAGTTTCTGAGTGTTTAGTTTAAATTCTTGTTTCGAAATTCGATCCTGACAATTTAAGATACCATTAATGCTCATGGAAGATCATCAGATGGTGTGGGTGGAACTAGGGCAAGATTCCTTACCAAAACGCAGGAGAAAGACTCACAATCAGCTTCCAAAATCAGTTCCAAGAGATGAAATCCCGTAAATGGGGTTTTTATACCCCATATTAGGGGTGTACAAAAAACCGTCAACCCGTGAAACCCGCCTAACCCAAACCGCTAACAACCCAATTAAACCCAACCCGCCCAACCGCCAAACCGCAAATTAAGAGGGTTGAAATTGGGTTACGCTTTTTCAACCCGCCCAACCCGCCAACCCGCCGCTAATATATTATTTTTAGAAAATTATATATATATATATATATATATATATATATATGTATATATATAATACAACAATAAAAAACAACTAGACTATTTAGACAAATTTATAGCCCAAAATATTATATATATATATATATATATATATATATATATAATACATTTTACTTAACCGAACAAACTAATGGAAGCTTGTTCGTGTTCGCTCATTAAATTTAACCAAACAAATGAATGAACACGAACGATAAAAGAACGGAATTTTTTTGTGTTCATGTTCGTTCGTTAAGAAAATGTGTTTGTTCATGTTCATTTACGTTTGTTCATTAAGATGCTAAATGAATGTAAACAGACGAACATAAATGAACGAACACAAAGAACAAAAAAACAACATCATTAATAAGTTATTAACAATTTAAATTCATATAAAACAATAAACAAAAGAATTTCTAAATTATAATCGATACCAATGGTAAATTCCAATCGAATTTCGAAGTACATAAATTCGAATAATCGAAAATACACAAATTTGTAACGCCATAACGCGCCATGGCGGGCCATGGCACGCCATAACGAGCTCAACGTCGAGAATTTGTAATGTCATAACGCGCCATGGCGGGCCATGGCATGCCATAACGAGCTCGGCGCCTTATCTCGACGCCAAGGGGTAAAATGTGGCGGCAAGGCCACGCCTCAACGCCATTACGACGCCAAGGTGCGTTTTTTAGAACCTTGATTAATATCTTATTTTATATATATATATATATATATATATATAAACAAACGTAAACAAACATAAATAAAAAGACATTAACGAACGTAAATGAACGAACGAGCTCATTGTTCATGTTCGTTCATTTAACTAAACGAACAAAAAAAAAAGTATTCATGTTCGACCAATTCTTAGAAAAACGAATAAAAACGAAATTCTCCCCGAACGGTTCGCTAAACGTTTGTTTATTCTTATTAGTATTTATCGTATTTTATTCTACAATTTTATTTAAATCACTAAACCGCCCAACCCGCCATAAACCGCAAGGGTTGGGTTGGGTTGGGTTATACTTTTGAATGGGTTGGGTTGGGTTAAGTTTTTACAAACCGCCATAATTGGGTTGGGTTGTAAAAATGTCCCAAACCGCCCAATCCAACCCGCGTATACCCCTACCCCAGATGCCCGCCAGCGACAATGCCCTGGTCATAGTCGATGGGCATTGTCGCCGCCCAGCACCCCCTCTCTGCCCCGATTTCCAGCGAACCACCCCTCACCCGCGACATTGACCCGCGACTATGCCCTGGTGGCATAGTCGTCCGGCATAGTCGCCCAAGGCTCCCTTACCTCAATTTCGACCCGAAACGACCCGATTCTTAGGCGAGGAACGTATGATCAAATCTAAATAATCAAACCAAGTAACATGACAATATGGTAAGGTCAAACACCACTCCCATGAATTTTGAAATAAGAAAATTTACCTCAAACTACGGGTGTTACAGAAGGGTCGGAAGACTTCGTGGTCTATAGCGACGCTTCAAAAATGGGATTAGGATGCGTGCTGATGCAAAGAGGCAAGGTGATCGCCTACGCCTCGGGGCAACTCAAAATTCACGAGAAGAATTATCCTACCCACGATTTGGAGTTAATGGCGGTGGTGTTCGCCTTGAAGCTTTGGCGGCATTACCTCTATGGCACGAAATGTACACTCTACACTGATCATAAGATTCTAAAGTATGTCTTTTATCAAAAAGAGTTAAACATGAGGCAAAGGTGGTGGCTCGAGTTGCTCAAGGATTACAATTGTGAATTGTTTTACCATCCTGGTAAAGTGGCCGATGCGTTAAGTCGGAAGGACTATAGCGGAAGTATTCAGGCTACCCTTTCAAGAATCGAGTTAGTGTCAAGCCTTATTGAGAATATCAAGACATCTCAAGTAGAAGCCTTGTTGGAAGAAAATATCAAGGATGAAGTTATGACAAAGCAACGTTTGCTCTTAACGGAAGATAGTCGTGGAGTAAAATTATTCAACGGTCGTGTATGGGTGCCCAAGGTTGGGGGAATTCGAGAACTACTTCTTGAGGATGCCCATAAGTCCAAGTATTCCATTCACCTGGGGAGTACAAATATGTATCGGGACTTGAAGTTACATTATTGATGGCCGGTAATGAAACTTGATGTGGCACGTTACGTGGAGCGTTGTGTGACGTGCTTACAAGTGAAGGTCGAACATCAACGACCGTATGGGAGTCTTCAGTCCTTAGAGATCCCCGAGTGGAAGTGGGAACATTGTTAGAGCAGAAATATGTTGGATACAAGATCATGAAGACTGGAGGTCAAAGTACAAGAAGTCAAAGCTGGAAAGTCAAACTCTCATTAAAAGTCAAAGTCTTTGTTAATAAAAGTCAAAGTCAATGTATTGTTTTGTAATTATTTTTGTTTCCTTGTATTTTAGTTGCTAGGTATAAATAGATTCCTTTGTTGTTTAATAGATAGATGGTTAGATGTTTTGTATACGAATTTAGTGAGAGAGAATTTTAGTGAGAGAAAAAGATCTGTATTGAGAGAAAGTTGTAAACGATTCTTGAATTGAATTTGATAAACAGGTTTGTAAATCTTGTTTGTTTGATTTGTTTTTGCAATTAGAATCTTGATTCAGGGACACACAATTCCCATAGACTTCGTGACGAAGTTGCCCAAAACTCTTTGAGGTCACGATACCATTTGGGTAATAGTCGATCGATTGACTAAGAGCGCTCACTTTTTGGATATGCGCGAAACCTTACCGATGGACATGTTAGAAAAACTCTACATCGATGAAGTGGTCTCGTGGCATGGGCTACCCTTGTCTATCGTGTCGGATCGCGACAGTCGATTCACTTTGAAATTTTGGGATGGCTTTCAGAAGGAGCTTGGTACGCGAGTAAAGTTGAGTACGGCTTACCATCCACAAACCGACGGCCAAAGCGAGAAAACGATCCAAACGCTTGAAAACATGCTAAGGTCTTACGTCATCGATTTTGGGGGTAGTTGGGACTCTCACCTACCTTTGGTGGAGTTTGCTTACAACAATAGCTACCACTCGAGTATCGAAATGGCACCATTTGAGGCGTTGTACGGATGGAAGTGCCGAACTCCCGTGTATTGGCTGGAAGTGGGAGAAAAGCAATTCGACGGACCCGAAATTGTGCAACAGACGGCCGATAAAGTTAAAGTCATTCGAGAACGGTTGAAAGCGGCTCAAGATCGGCAAAAGAGCTATGCCGAAAAGAAGAGACGACCGATAGAGTTTCAAGTGGGCGACCGTGTGATTCTTAAAGTGTCGCCATGGAAGGGCATTATCAGGTTCGGAAAGCGTGGGAAGCTGAGTCCCCGTTTCCTCAGACCTTTCAAAGTGCTTAAGCGAGTGGGTTTGCAAGCCTACCAATTAGAACTTCCGCCGGAGATGAACGGGAGCCACAACACATTCCATATCTGTTACCTTCGGAAGTGTTTGACGAAATAAGAAAGCGCCATTCCTCTATCCGAGATAAGTGTGGACGAGGGTAACCGATGTGTGGAGGAACCCGATGCTATCCTAGAGAAGAAATCTAAGAAATTGCGTCACAAGGAGGTCACTATGGTCAAGGTGCATTGGAGGCATCAATCATCATCGCGGGGCCAATGTGACATGGGAAGTTGAGGAGGACATGAAGCGAAGATATCCTCATCTTTTTGAGTGATTAGGATTTCAAGGACGAAATCATACCTAAGTTTGGGGAGGATTGTAACGCCCCGAATTTTCGTTGTATGAATTCTATCGTCAAGACTTCTAGCCTTCCTTATTTTAAATCATAGTTATCTTGAGTTTACCCTTAATTGGGCGTATCGCGTGTTTTAGCCAAGCTCATGTGCTAAGTCTTGATTTTGGAAAAGAGAACCAGTGGCTTACGCGGGTTACTTCGCGGCTTGCAATTCGCGGCACAAGCCGCGTAACCCACTGTCCGTCTTCCATCTCAGAAACACGCGTGGGCTATGCCGCGGCCTAAAAGTCGCGACATAAACCGCGGGATTACCCTGATGCTCTTAGACGGGTTTCTTCCCCTTTTTCTCATTTATTTCCCATCTACCTTCTCTCTCTCTCTCTCTCTCAAAATCATTTACACTTCCAAGATTAGATACTAGGGTTTTACCAAGCCCTATCCACCATATTTATTGCTAGAAGTTGGGTGTATCAACTAAGGATTCAAGATTTGGGCATTAAATCACCATCTCCATTGTCATCTTCTCCAAGAGGTTAAGCTAGGGTTTTGGGTTTTCTTCAAAAACCCACTTGGTGAGTTCATATTTCTTTTCCTTAAAACTTTATACACATCAAAGCTAGACTTTTGAACTTATTATCATCTCCTTGTTTACATTATGTGGTTTATAAGATTTTTATCTAAAAATGGGGTTTTTGGAGATTTTAGGGTTCTTACTATTTTCCTAAAAGGAAGGGTTCCATCCTATATGTTGCAAAATAAAGTATCACTTGCACATTTATGTGAGATACTTGAAAGAATGTATATAACCTTATTTTATCATTTTCATTCTTATCTGCAGTTAAACTTGGAATTTCATATTTGGACAATAAATGGTATTGAGAACTTTATGTTTAACCATAGTTGGTCACAAATGAAATTGTGACAGGTCTAGACTGTTACTAGTGGATCCATAGGTATTGAATCGCCTTATGTTTGGGATGTTTTCCCCCTTTGTAGCTAGTTGAGACATTGGATCCTCGGAGGCCACTTGGTACGATTATGTGGGACCGGTTACTAGCCATGGATCGTAAATGTAATCCTAGTGAACGAGTATGACTTGGTTTCCTCGGGTGCCCTCCCCCACATCTTAGTACGGACCGATGTTGTTCGTGGCCATGGTTTCCAAGTATTTAGCTCATAACTCGGATTGTGGCTTACTTTTGTGTTCCGCTACAATCCTTGGTAAATCGGGTCTCCCCCGTCATCGCAAGATGTAATTTTGGACCGAAAGGTCCTTAAGTGTTTAATATTTCAAACTGTAAACTCAACTCTCTTGAAAAGGTTTTCTTTCGTTACAATTGTCTGTGTTTCTTTAAATTATAAACTGTATGTTCTCACTAGGCTTTAAGCCTAACACTTTTTCTCAAATGATGTGTATAACAGGTTCCTTTAGCGGTGGGTTGCCAAAGGTTTGAGTGACGAGCATGGACTTGAGGCATTTTTTAAATGATTAGTATTTGGTGTTTTGGGCATTTAATTAAGCTCCTTATTTGGTGATTTTTGGGTTTACAACTGATGTAATCTAGATAGTACATGTTTAGATTAGTTTGTTGTTGATTTCCATTTTCGTTCGCAGGTTTTGTAAATGCTTTATACATTTCCCCTTTTTGGGTGGTTTATTCCAAATACAAACGTCATTTTGCCAAATTTTCAGATTTTTAAATTACTCTAAATTTTAGGGTGTTACAGGTGGGTGGTCCTGTTGGTGGGCGATAAATGTTCTTGGTTGAGGAAGAGTAAGGTATGATGAAGAAGAAAAAGTCAACAAGACATATTTGCCCCTCATGTATTAACTTGAGAGACCAATCTATTATATGAAACACGAAATAAGGACTACGATGTACTTAGGCATTGTTTGGCAAAAATAAGCTAGCTAATTTTCTTGGTACATGTTTGGATGACCATAAGCTAGCTTATAAGCTAGCTTTTTGATAAGCTACTTGGAGTAGCTTATGAGGAGCTTTTTGTGATTATTCCAATTATGCCCCTCATTAATATTCACAATTATATATTAACTTTTAATTATAAATAAATAATTAATATCCTTTTTGGTAATTTAAATGCTTATAAGCTAGTTTTTACCAAACGTGATTTTTTCATCAGCTAGCTACACTAGATACAAAAAAGAAACAGAATTTGATACACGTTGTATCACATAATGCAAAATATTGTATCTCTATGGGGTGGCAACAAAGAAACAAAAAACATTGTGATACATTGTGATATATTGTGATACATTGTGATGTCCTTGGTAAAACCCATAAATACATTGTGATTCATCTGAATCAAAACAAAAAAATGAACAAAAACAATTTTGGGAAACCAACCGAAAATTAAAAAATTGATTAAAAACATATTACAATTTATTAAAATCAAGCATTTAGCATGTAGAAGCTAGGGAACAGTATTAATGATGAATATGTTCTGATATAAAACTATGAAGATGGAGACATTTGTAACACCCTCAAATTTAATAAGAGCAACTAATTAAAATTTCGATATAACATCAAGAAATAGACAACTTCTTCCTAGGAATCAAAACTCGATATAAGAAAATTCTATAATTAACCTCAACAATTACAACCTCAGCATTAAGCAAAGACTAAGCCAGAGTCGGGTGCTACTTATCCCCAATACAAGTTTCTCTTCACAAAACTAAGGCGGAAGATTTCTCCAAGCTACTCTCACTCGTGCACGCAACTAGCACTCAATCTCTTCACAATACCGCTAGTAAAATTCCTCAACCTGAACTTGATGCACATGCCAACAAATAAAAAGGTTAGGTTAACGCCTAGTGAGTTCAAGAGTTTTCAACATGAAACAAATACATTTATTAAAGGAAGAATACAGTTTAAATCAAAATATTTCAAAGGATTCACTTTCAATATTAAACGACTCATTTTCCAATAGCACACCTTTAAGACAAGGAACCCAACATGAACCTTCTTTCGTAAAACCACTTTAATCCCAAACTCATCCAAAACGTGAATAGTAAGCAAACCCCCAATTTATAATAATACGAAATAAAACTTTACTTCTCGAAACACCCCAAACGTGGGCGGGGCATAATACACGACCCATAAATCTTGAGTAAACAAATCCATATATGCAAAATGTTACCGAAAACATGGATAATAAAATAATACAATTTAATACCCAAATAACACCTTCCGGTGACGGGGGAGACCCGATTCCATTGTACGTGGTGGAACTCAAAGTTAAGCCACATAACCATGTTGTCGAACTACACCTCAGATCGTGACTGTATTGCCTGCTCCACCGAGCTACACCTCTAGTCAAACTTTATTTCAAGTCCCAAACACCGTATCCCCCATTGTCTGTGTAATAACTGTGTCGAAAGTTGAGTAATAATGAAGTTGAGTGTAAGATTATTAAAAGACTAAAGTTTGAGGGCTTAAGTGCAAATTTGTTAAAAAGGGGATTTAACCCTAGGGCCCTATTATTCTACTCCTTGGCGGCTAGGGAGATTGTACAAAGAGAAGGAGACCAAGCGATTTTTGGAGAAGACAAGGGAAGGAGCTGAACTTTTACTATGGTCTGTATTCATCATCCTCAAGGTAAGACTCTCCTCACAATCTTGAACTAGATTGGGATTGGTAGAGTAATTCTTGATTCTAGGTCTTGGTTGGTTCTTGAATCTATTTTGTTCTTGGTTTAGAAATGAGATTTCTAGCCTTTAAGGGCAATCTCTATTGGTTTTAGGATTTATCTATGTAGATTAATATTTGTGGTTTGCGTATCGATCGTCCGCCGGCCGGGGATTTAACCCTTGTCCGTGCCGACCCTAGCGACGTCATGGAAGTTCGTTGGTTCAGCGTTTCGCTGCAGCCGAGGACACCGGGGAACCTCCATTCGGGGGTAACCCAAGGAAGGTATGCCACCGGGAGAGGAATGACCGGGAAGCCCTCCTCCGGGGGCGACCCGGGGTTGCTTCGGTCTGGGGATCGAGACCCCGGGAGAACCCGGGGCTTGGTTAAACCCGGGAGACGGCAGGTGAGAAAGGGGCCGAAAGACGGCATACCGGACGGACCCGGGAGTCGGGGATCCCGGAGTGTATGTTAGTTGTTGTTCGTTCGAGTTTTGAGAAAAAGATTAGGAAAGGTCTATATCCGGAATCTTACATGATGTCGATTTATTATTTCGTTCCCACCCTAAGAGTTAAAGAGTGGAGTAAGGATCTTCACGAGGAACCAGGTGAGTTTTCTAACCAGAAACTTCCTCTTGTTTATGCTACTGTACGCATGAGAAGTTTATTAAATTACCGTTGGTATTTCTGCTACTTTTATGCATGCAAGATTTAATTAAACAGGACACTTTCTAACTAAAAGTGTGGTAACTTGTGTTTTAATGTTAAACGTATGAAATGTCATGAGACCGTATACTTATCTGATATATGAACCACATGTTTTGCTATGTGTAAAAGTTGAATGATTGTATGCATACATATTGGTGTGGGTGTATAACGGCTAAGTCGGATGGTGTGTTCTGCCAATACTCACGTCGGGGGGGTGTTCCGTTTGTACCATGGAAGGTGTGTTCCGCCATTGCTCACGTCGGGGGGGGTGTTTCGTTTATGCCATGGAGGGTGTGTTCCAGTTAAGGCAGCGTGAGACTGAGACGGTGTGTTCCAGTTAAGGCGGCATGAGACTGACACGTGGTCACGAGTGGCGTGACTTCAGTGTGCCGATTACGTATGTGGTTTGCGAGTAAAAGTTTAAATGTTTTAAAGTGGATAATTGTTTATAAACGCCATCAAACTGTTTTAAACATTGTTGTGATGCAAATGTTGTTATTAGGGGGAACTCACTAGACCTCATGGTCTAACCCTCGCACTTTCAAAACTAAAAACCTTTTCAGGTAAACGCGAAATAGGAGGATCCGATAAAGGCAAAGAGAAGGTGTGAGTGGTGCCCGATTTTAGAAGACTTCCTGATAGTTAGTTGTTTTAAATTCTCAGTTGTGTAATAGGTTTTCTTCTGCAAACCTTGCAATCTTATTGTTGACTTGGGGTCGTTTTGGGCATGAATTCATATTAATCAATTATGTTAAATTGTTGGAAGAGTGGGTTGTTAAAATTGGTATCAGAGCCAAGGTTTAAGGGATTTAGGTGATCGGATGGGCCTAAACTTAAATCGTGAAGTAGGGGGAAACACAACTGAGAATATAGGAAGCCTTTAGGGAAGACCTTGATCCTCGAGAGTCGTGACAAAGATAGTGAGGACGCTTATGTAAGGTAAATGCAGAATTGCATCTGGCCAATGTCATTATGATTTTACAGGTGCATGAGTATACTCGATTGCCATTGTTGGGGCCAAGTAAGAATGCATGATTTGCGAAACAATAGTCGCGGTGGTAATTAGTAGTTGGACATTCAAGGTTGTTGGAAGGCGTTGGTGTCAGAGCCTGTGGCAAATGTGAGGACCCCGACTGGTTGGTCGGAAGCAAAGGGACTGGGATAAATTATAGTGAGTCCAAACAGTTGACTTTGTTAGAGTAAGCAGCCTTCAATGCTAAGTGAGTCTCATGCATTATGTTTCGAACAAATTGATGGAGTCCTTTATATTATTCATATAAGATATCTTGGCGTGTGTGTGCCTTGTGAAGAATTCGTTTTGAAAATGTGACGATGCATGTAAACATGTGTTGGTATTGAAGAAGAAAAGTTTATTGCGTTGAGTGATAAATTTCGATTTTCGGTGTGGGAGAATTATTTTATCTCTTTATAAATGAGTTAACTTTTGGTTGTGAAAATCATATCAGCGTTTGATCACATGATTTTATAAGTGAATTTGATACGAACACGTGGTGTCATATCAATGAGGGTGAAGGTCGTCTGACTCGCTCAGTATAAACAATTTTGTAGTATTTTTAATAAATCGCGTGGGTAATGATCAACAAAAATCATTTCAATTGTGCCAACACCGATTTTAGGGTGGGGGTGAGGCGTAATTTGTCGTGGAGTTAAGAATGAACGATCCTCTAGATCGTTGTGTATGGTTAAACAATGATGTCGGTGTAGTGTGGTGTACACTCAAGCTTGTTTCATGATGTGGTACATACTAAATTTTCAATGTGTCAAAAGTTTAAATTTATGGTGTGTCATGCATGAAGGCTATGAACTCTCTAGGTCGTGAGGAAGGTTTTGAGAGTAGAAGTGGGGTGTTCGAACAGTGGGTGGTCAACCCATGACTTGGGTATTACTTTTTAAAGAAGGGTGGTGAATAGCGGAAGTGGTTAATGGAGGCCTTGACCTTTGACGTTAAGTAAGTTTGTATTATAATGGCTTACCCGTTTGTTCAATGACTTGAGATGTGGATGTCGGCAATGGTTGTGTGTAGGGTGGAAATTTGAAGTCGATAAGATACTTTTATAGCAATAAGTTGTTGCATTGGAAGAGGTATGTTCCATTGGGAAGGCTTGTTGGTCGGAGACATGGTGGAAGCATCACAATGCCGACTATTGATGTTGAAGCCATAGACCATTTTCGTGGTTGATGACGGGACGTTAAAAATGAAGAAGTAGCTATGGAAAGTTTCGTTGAGTTTTCATGAGGAAGCAAAGAGTTATTCGGAAAAGGTGTGTACCCGGTGTATTGTTGGACCACCTTGTGCGAGTTTACGAAAATGGAAGACCGCTAGTTCGGGCAGGTGATTTTTTCGACGAGGTTTTGATGGTTTATGTGGGAGTGAAGTTTATATATAGCACAGCTGGAGGGGTTGCGCTTCGAGCATTTAAGTCTTCGAGGTAGTACGCTTAATCTTTCAGGATGTCGGAATTTGTTTCCAGCAAGTCGCGATGAGTCGACAAGGAGCGATATCTTGTTGAGTGGATTAGAGAATCTTGGTTTTGCAATTTATTCAGATTCGAGAAAGACAAGGTCGTGGAATGCCTTGAATTCAGATTTTGGTGTTATGATCAGTGAGAAGAGGACGGTATATGTATGTGTACAAAGTGATCATGAAGATTTTGGCTGTTCTGTGATGAAGTGGTAGGGTGATGGTTGTATCTTTGAGTGGTGATTTTTTATACCATATCTGGTCGTGCAAGTCATTAAAGTGGTAAGGAGCTTCCCTGAGGATATGTAGAAGGTTGGTATTATTGAGATAGAATGAACATCCTCGTACGGAGATTTCTGGGGAATGATTTGTAAGTGGCGAGTATGTGGATAGGACGTGAGGAGGTTTAGTTGGTATCGGGGTATTACTAAGTTGAGAATAACTTTTGAATGATAGTTGGTGGTTATCTGAGCGGGGAATCATGTGTTATGGGTCACGGTGATTCATGGACAGGTTTATCTTTTGCCCTAGAATGTTGATGGAAGTGTTGAACTGCTTAGTTCAGGATGTTGTGTAGTAGATAGGAATCCATGAGCACGTCAAGGAATTCCTTGGGGCGTGAAGGGATTCTATCAGATTGGGCAAGTTTGTTTGCAGAGTGAGAATAGTGCAGTGTTTTCGAGTAGTGAGTAATGTTTTGGAAGAGCTCGGTTGATTACCTCGCGTAAGAATTGCGGGTAATCGGTTAACTAAATATAGTAATGTAAATGTGTTTTCGACACTAGGGATCATGAATGGAGAAGGAAATGTTGGGTGAGTAGTGTTCCTTGCATCGAGAAGAGAGTGAATATATTATGTCGGAAAGGCGGGTAATCTGAAAGTAAGAAGTTTGACAAGTAATTCAAAAGGTGGAATTATGTTTTCAGACTTTTCCGTAGTAAGTTTATGGACCCCTAGTGTGGGTGTGAGAAAGAGTTTATGGCGTACGTTGCGGGTTGGGTGTTGAGTAATATAAATCGTGCGGTTGGCCTAAAGCTTGCACCGCAAATCAGTGGGCCATTTTTCAGAAGTGGGTTTGAAGTCTTCGAGAAGAAAGGGAAGAAGTAGTTGGATGTAGTGCTCAGAGTAAAGGACCATAGTGTCAGACATGGTATTATGTGGAAAATATTCCAAGTAAGTCGGTTGTCTAGTATTAAACTATTTGGGTTATTGCACATATGGTTGGACGATTGTGGATGCGATGAGAAATTGAAGTATGCATCATATTAATTCGGTCAATTGGAATTAATGGATTATGAAAGTGGCGAGTGGTGGAAGTTTTCTGTTCTTCAGGTAAGAAGTTGGGGTGATGGCGTTTGGCGCAACGTATGTTTAATACGTATGAGATGTGCAACATCGGTGAGTTGTGATTGTTTCAGGAAAGAAGGTGCCTTTCGCACTAGGCATATGTAGTGTTGAGAGAACCTGTTTTGCTATGACGGGATACTTGATGAAGAAAATCGTAACGGTGGGTTTATGGTGATGTCTACGGTTGACATCGTGTTAAGTTGACAATTTGAGAGGTTTTTTATCTTATTCGGGGATGCATGCTATTGAGGTGATATATCCGGTGAAGTTCGTTAGTGAAAAGAAGTAAAGTGGTATGTGAAACCTTAAAGAGACGCGTTTAAAAACCGTGAGTCCAGGTGTGTGGACAAAGCGGACAAATATCTATCAATTGGTATGGCTTTGGTACTGGCAGAATATCTCGGACATCAGAATGAAGTTAAGTTAATATGATTAAAATGACGCAAAAAATGTAAATCTCAAGTTGAGAGTGCGTAACTTGATACGGAATTCGTTCCCATAGAGTGAAATGGTGTATTCGAGGGGGAGCTCATGTTGGGCCATGTTTTGGAATCCGTTGAATTTATGAAAAGAGTTGGAGAGATAGCGTATAATTTGGAAGTGTTCGAGGAAAATCCATTTTTGGGCGTCACGCCACTAGTTAAGGGAGTTTATTGGAAGTTGGGCGTCAATACCTTCCAAAGGTATGCAAGCAAATAAGAAGTAATGATCAAAAGAAATCCGTCATACGAAAGTGCAATAACGATATGAGAAAAAGGGCAAAAGGCAACGTGGGAAGTGTAGGCGGACATAAGATCCCAATATCCCAGTTTGTTCAGCGAAGAAATTCCGGGGACGGAATTCTTTTGAGGGGGGGATGTTGTAATAACCATGTCGAAAGTTGAGTAATAATGAAGTTGAGTGTAAGATTATTAAAATACTAAAATTTGAGAGCTTAAGTGCAAATTTGTTAAAAAGGGGATTTAACCCTAGGGCCCTATTATTCTACTCCTTGGCGGCTGAGGAGATTGTGCAGAGAGAAGGAGACCAAGTGATTTTTGGAGAAGACAAGGGAAGGAGCTGAACTTTTACTGTGGTCTGTATTCATCATCCTCAAGGTAAGACTCTCCTCACAATCTTGAACTAGTTTGGGATTGGTACAGTAATTCTTGATTCTAGGTCTTGGTTGGTTCTTGAATCTATTTTGTTCTTGGTTTAGAAATGATATTTCTAGCCTTTAAGGGCAACCTCTATTGGTTTAAGGATTAATCTATGTAGATTAATATTTGGGGTTTGTGTATCGATCGTCCGCCAGCCGGGGATTTAACCCTTGGTCGTGTCAACCCTAGCGACGTCGTGGAAGTCCGTTGGTTCAGCGTTTCGCTGCAGCCGAGGACACCGGGGAACCTCCATTCGGGGGTAACCCGGGGAAGCTATGGCACCGGGAGAGGAAGGGACCGGGAAGCCCTCCTCCGGGGGCGACCCGGGGTTGCTTCGGTCCGGGGATCGGGACCCCAGGAGAACCCGGGGCTTGGTTAAACCCGGAAGACGGGTTCAACCGGGAGACGGCATACCGGGCAGACCCGGGAGTCGGGCGCCCGAGGGATGAGCTGACCCCGGGAGTCGGGGAGTCTGGAGTGTAGTTTAGTTGTTGTTCGTTCGAGTTTCGAGAAAAAGATTAGGAAAGGTCTATATTTGTAATCTTACACGATGTCGATTTATTATTTGGTTCCCACCCTAGAAGTTAAAGAGTGAAGTAAGGAGCTTCGCGAGGAACCAGGTGAGTTTTCTAACCAGAGACTTCCTCTTGTTTATGCTACTGTACGCATGAGAAGTTTATTAAATTACCGTTGGTATTTCTGCTACTTTTATGCATGCGAGATTTAATTAAACGGGAGACTTTCTAACCGAAAGTGTGGTAACTTGTGTTTTAATATTAAACGCATGTAATGTCATGAGACCGTATACTTATCTGATATATGAACCACATGTTTTGCTATGTGTAAAAATTGAATGATTGTATGCAAACATATCGGTGTGGGTGTGTAATGGCTAAGTCGGAGGGTGTGTTCCACCAGTACTCACGTCGGGGGGTGTCCCGTTTGTGCCATGGAGGGTATGTTCCGCCAGTGCTCACGTCGGGGGGAGGGGGGTTCGTTTATGCCATGGAGGGTGTGTTCCAGTTAAGGCAGTGTGAGACTGAGACGGTGTGTTCCAGTTAAGGCGACGTGAGACTGACACGTGGTCACGAGTGGCGTGACTTCAGTGTGCCGATTACGTATGTGATTTGCGAGTAAAAGTTTAAATGTTTTAAAGTGGATAATTGTTTATAAACGCCAACAAACTGTTTTAAACATTGTTGTGATGTGAATGTTGTTATTAGAGGGAACTCACTAGATCTCATGGTCTAACCCTCGCACTTTCAAAACTAAAAACCTTTTCAGGTAGACGCAAAATAAGAGGATCCGGTAAAGGCAAAGAGAATGTGTAAGCGGTGCCCGATTCTAGAAGACTTCCTGATAGTTAGTTGTTTTAAATTCTCGGTTTTGTAATAGGTTTTCTTCTGCAAACCTTGCAATCTTATTGTAGACTTTGGGCCGTTTTGGGTAGGAATTCATATTAATCAATTATGTTAAATTGTTGGAAGAGTGGGTTGTTACAGTCTGCTTTGCCAACCTACACCTCAAGGACACACGATCTTATTGCATGTTCGGTCTCTAGCGGAGTTTCATCCTCAGGGTACTCATTCGACCCCTAGTGCCTACTCCCTAGCATTCAAGGTAGGATCCTCAGCTCCTTACTTGATAACTCCTGATGTCTAACCCTCGTGCAAGGATTAGACATCCAATAACAAGACCCATGGTCCCGAAGTACAACCCATAAAGGTTCCTCTTCGTCAAAAAACCGGGACGACAACGATACCAACACGGCATAATTCCCAAGGTGAGAATATCAAGACTTCTCATCCGTAAATATGACTGACTTACATGCCTATGGATCCAACGCATTAAAGTCTAAAATACATGACTCCAATTGAATGACACACGCACTCAAAACATGTATTCTCTAAAATGAAGTGCAATAAATGCAACTCACACCCAAAGCTCCACTTTAAGTTATTAAAACTGGACAAAAGTCCCCAAGACCCGACAAAGCCGAAAACCGAGCCTTAAGCTCAACCAATCAAATGACCATATGCTTAAATCCACAAAATGCAATAAAATGCAAATGACCATGTTTATGCAAGCACATGCTCCAAAATGCATGAATACATTTCACACTATCTAGGTTTGAACCATTCATTTTCAAAACAAGTTTATAACCCATTGGCTCTCTCAAGCGTCCCCAAAGCACAAGGTCGACATTTTCATAACAACATTAAAAGTACAATTACTCCAAAGGATTAACATGTGTACGATAAATCGTTAAAATACCAATATCAAAGATTTACTCAAAAAATTACTTGAAATACATTTTTCTCGAAAACCACAGAGGTTTACGATAACCGAAAGGTACACAGGGTTGGGAATGACCAAACCCCGATGACTCACACGTTGGTATTTTCAAAACATTTCACAACACAAAATACACTTATTACCAATAACCACAAAATTGCATTTTTACCAAATACCCTCCATTTATGAAAATGGTTATCAAAACATCTTCATTATAATACATTTATCAAAAATCCCGAAATTCCCATAGATGGGTGTTTTATAAGTTTATAAAGTTAAACACTTCCAAATAACCAAAACTTATCAGATAATCAACAGTTAACCATTTCATGTAAAACACAAAAACGCTTTAAAATGAACATTTTGGCATGTATATCGTTTTCACAAATCAATTTGAACTCACCTTGCTAGATTTAGGCTAAATCTAGATTTTACCCCAACTTGAGCTTCCTTGAAGAACTCCGAATCCACAAGCAAAATCCTTCCAAAACCTAGATCCACGATTTCCACCCATAAATAATCATATTTAACCATTTAGAATCGATCCCCAAACATTTTACATCAAAATTTCCATTTTGGCCAAAACCCTAATTTTTGACCTAAATCCTCCAAAATCTTCCAAATCGAAATTGGAGGAATAAAACACTAGGATATCATCAATGAAGCATTTATTTCTTATAATGAGGTTTAGAAATAGAGAGGATAAACTTATCACTTAGGTTTTGATGAAAACCTAGAAAACAATAAAATGGAGCTTGAGGTTGAAGATGGAGATGGAGATGGTGAACTCTTGGTCATAACTTCCAATCTATCACTTGATGATGGTTTACCCCCACAATACCAAAGTATTTGAGCCAAAGATGCTCCAAAATCGCCATAGATGAAGGTAGGTGTTCTTGGGAGAGTTTAGAGAGTGTTGGGAGTGAAAAGGGGAAGTGAGAAATGAAGAATGAGCAAAATCCCGTATTTGACAACCCACCTTTCCCGTGGTGCAACATTGCCATGCTCGCTGGTCATTGTCGCCAGACCTCCCCCACAACCTGTTTCTTGCTGCTACTTTTCCAGGTGCGACTATGACACTGTCATAGTCGCCGGACATTGTATTCGTGCTCGTACCAAGCTCCGAAACTCGACTTTTTTCAACGCCAAAACCCCTAATACTCTAAGGGACTTAAAATAATGATTTCCCAACAAAATTCCGCCATTTATAAATTACAAAAACGTCCGGGTGGCCTTACTTACCGAAAATTACAGGTGTTACAATATTTGATCTGCATACCAGAATATGCAAAGGATTCTATAAGCTCGTTTGTTTTGGCGAAATCAGAATTCATCCAGGGGTTGACCTTCATAAATATTCTTAGTTCTGGTTGACACTATGAATTAAACCTCGATCCCAAATTAGTTTGCAGTTCCTGTGACTTTCCGTTTACCCATCTTGACCATAACTGTGATTCCATTCTTCATATAGCTTTTAGGTATCTAACTGTGATTCCATGCTTCATTTACCATAAAATGAAATTAAATGGGGGAAATCCATAGAAGTTGATTCCTTGACCATTTTCACGAGTCTGATGATCACACAAACGAAACGAAAACAGGGAGTGGGGAATGGTTTATTGAAGAAAGCCAATATGGGGGATGAAATGCCCAGAGACGTGATAAGGGAAATATTTAGAAACTGATGCCATAATTTTAGGGATGGGCCATGATTCTAGGAATGGATTGTTAAATGAATTAAATTTTCAATATAACTTTTCATATTTAATTATTGAATAAAATCAATAAAATTAAATGATTGGCTCACATTAGAACTCACGGTTATCACAAACTACCGAGTTCTCATTTGATTAGGTCTCTCTCTCTCTCTCTCTCTCTCTATATATATATATATATAGGGTTGGGTTTCGGTTAGAAGTGCCAAATTTGGTGAGAAGCGCGAGAAGTGGTTATCAACCGTTGGATGATAAATGGACGAACATCAGGATGAGATGCACCAGATCAATTCCCTTTAAAGCCGCAATTCATGGGAGGGTATTTGATTATACGTGATCAACGGCTTAAAAGCACTTCTCACATGATCCTATGCCTATATATATATATATATAGGGTGCGCTTCATTTGAAAACCAATTAATTCGTGGAAACTCTGCAAACCATTGTTTTAGGAAACAATATATATATATTTATGGAAAACTATTATGATTCATTAATAATGATTGTGATATATATGGAAGATGATAAGATTCATTTATTATAATCATGACTTTAGATTAGGAAACTTAACAAAATATTTCATAAAATAGTGGTTTGCAAAGTTTTCACGAATTGATTGGTTTTCAAATGAAACGCACCCTATATATATATATATATATATATATATATATGTATATATATACACACACACAAAGAGAGAGAGAGAGAGAGAGAAGGATCATGCGAGAAGTTAAACATTTTGCGAGAATGCAAGAAGTTTCAACCTCATATATGATTACACTCTTTTGAGTCTATTTATTCATATATGATTAAGCGTCTATGTGACTAATACATAATCTTAATTACATATGAAGCATATATGTTAAAATCATATAAAATATCAATAATGATTTGGATGCATGTACGTTCCATGTAACATAGACAACGTGAGTTTGTCATTTATAATCTTCACAAGTTTCGATTAACCAACTCTTGTAGCCTCTCACGTATACTCGTTATCTCGATGCCAACTCTCGAAACTCTTGCCTACAAAAACCAAATACTTATTTGTAAACTTGTCAAAGATTAATATTACGTACACAACATAAAAAGAAAATATTTTTTTATATTATAATAATAATTACTTGAGCGTGGAGGGTATAATAGACTTTTTGATTGATGGTGGTGTAACCGACATTCACAACCTCAGCTCCTCCATCCTCTATTATACGAATAACTTCATAAGACGTGAAGTTCCTTTTTAATTTGCTAACCAAATTCACTTGTAAACCGCTACCAGATTCCTTTATCTTTAATATTGGCAACGTCAGTCCATCACTACTTATCATTGTACGATCGTCTTTGGCATTTTTTCTGTTGGTGTTAAGCAATCTAGATGTTTCATCCCTTTTCGCCTTCAGTTGTGATATTCTAGTATTTAATTGTTCGATATAATTTGTTGATTGATCAAATAGGTCCACCAGTGTATATAACTGTTGAAAACAAATAAAGAAACGTGAAAATTTGGAGGTGAGAACAAACAATATTTAAATCCCTAAATTGAGTGTGCCACTAAAGTGGAGTTGTTACTATGGTGGTTTGTGGTGTGGTGTGGTTTGGGCGATAATCATACGCATATGATATTTGAACATTTTTCCAAATCGCAATCAACACTACATAATGTCTCAAACTGCAAGAAACCGCATTGCAAAATGTACGTTTATAATAAATAGTGTATTGCATACACTATTTGTACCTAATGCAATTGAATCTCATCAATTATAAAATCATAAGTTTATAATAAATTCCATGATGATGTGTCCATACAATAAAAAAAAATTCAATACATCCCAAATACAATATCAGAAATAGTCAAAAACTCCATAATTAAACTATAATACATAACATACTTTATAGTAAAGAAACAAACTTAAATTATTTCCAACCCACAACAAAATAAAGAAAAATCCAATCATCTATAAATTTTATTAACATGTTTTTATATAAAAATACAAATGTATATATGGGGTACAGTGCGGTTTGACTCACAGTTTTAAAATTCAAAACAACAAATCGTACGGCAAATTATGGTCTGATAAAAATGCAAACCAATCACAATGCAAAAGTTCTAAAATATGTAGTGCGGTGCAGTGTGGGAAGCTTATGTGGTTTGGAAATTTAGATGAACACCCCTACTTGCTTTGAGTCGAAAAACTAGGGGTGTCAAAAATAACCAAAACCGGATAACCCACCCGGGCGTTATGAGATTTGGGTTAAACGGTTTCGAGTTAAACCGTTCGGTTAACCGCATAAGGATCCTTATTTGTTCGGTTAATTTTTTTCTAATTTAAGTTAAACCAAATAACTTATTATAAAAATAAAACCAAATACATATTACACTATTATTAGTTTATATATTTTTTCTATATAACGATCCTTTGCTTGATGGACGTGGACAGTATTTTTCATTAGATTGTTTTTTTGCTTGATGTTGTACATTGTAGGAAGAAATCATGTCATTTGGAAAATATTGGTTTTTGACAAATGATAATTTTACTTTATATAAGTTAATTGTATATATATATATCATAAATAACGAACACTGAATTTAGGAAAATTATTGGAATTAGTCTCTAACGAAAAATATGAATTATTATTCATTTAACCGGTTACCGAACCAAATAACCCGAAACCGATTAAACCGAATCTTATTTGGTTTGGTTATTGGTTTAGTTTTAAAAAATTGAAAACTGATTCACTATAATAGAATAAACCAAAACCCGATATAACCGACCGAATAACACTCTACGAAAAACCGTTCTCTATGGTGAACTCATCTCTGCAATAAATTTGTATTAAGGCATGTTAAATTTCTTGATTATTTCAATTAAAACGATACAAAACATGTTAATCAGTCTTACAGATTGTTCATATTATTATTTAACATGTTATAAAAAACATTACGTATTTGTTATAAAAATACGTACACACGTCGAGAAAGATATTACCTTGGAAAGTTGAGGGACAACCCTTTCATTTGAATCCTCCTCATCTTTTCCTTTGTTTTTCGATCTAGCTTGTTGTAACCATCTTCACTTTTCTTCATCTTTCAAAATCTTTTTTCCTCTCGATTTTATTTTACATATATATATAGATATATAGATATATATATATAGAGAGAGAGAGAGAGACTTTGTCTTATTTATTTGTGTGCTAACTTCTTTTTTCATCTTTTCTCCGTGAAAACAAATCCAAACCACTCAATTTATGATTCGTATTTGTTTCATAAGTCTTGTTCTTATGTGTTTGTTTCATATATAAACGGTAATTCGAGTGAGATTGTCATGGCGCAAAAGCAGATATGGTCCGGTATTTTTTTTCACAAGCAAAACAATCCTAATAACTTTTTATATATTTATTAAACAACATTGTATGAATACTACACATGTTGCATGAAAACCAATTTGTATTTGATTTGACACACACACACACACATATGGTTGGGTTCCCGTGAGACCAACTATTTTTCGTGAGAGGGTGAGACACATTGTGAAGGTTCGGATAAATACTGTGAGGTTAGGTGTGTGATTCTCGTGAAGGTTTTGTGTGTTTTCCTATAAATATTTGTTGTGTTTTCATATTTTTCATGAAAAAGTTTGGTCCTATAAGAGTTCAAAGTTTTGCTATAAAGGTTTGGTGTTTTTTTATGTTAACCATTGGTGTCTGGCCAACTTGTGCGTGCCTCGACTAATCTCAGGGGTCTAGAGAACAACCAGAAAAATCACCAGTGGTATTGGGTATTGCAGGACTCGAACCAAAGGTGTATTTTTGCTATGAAGGTATGGTGTTATTCGAGAAAGATTTGTCGAAATTAAGAAAAAAAATCTAATTTAAGCTTCGATAATACTATCGTAGCCTCAGAAAAACTGGTGACAATACCCAATGATAGGACAAAACAAATCACAGTGGTAGAGCCATTATCAAAGGGTCATAAAAAAATTTAAACTACGACAAACAATATCAATGCTAGCACAGGAGGGCCACTCATTTATTAGTAGACCCGCTCATGATAATAAAGGGTTGGTTTGGAGTGACTCGTGTTCAGGACAATGTTGGTGATGCACGATGAAGCGACTGCATGGTGTTAGCATCTCCACGATGGATGTATACGATGTTCGTGGTTATGGACAACGAATATGATTTTAGGGCTTGTCACATAATTCATTTAAGGATATCTTTAAGAGGGTGTCTTGACAAGTAGTGTGTGTGAAAGAGTTACTTTTACAAAGTAATGGACATACAATTATACCTTATATCCTTCTGGATTCATAAAACGGCTCGTTTATCATTTATGATTCCATTTTAGGACATCTAATTAATTTTAATTTGCTCGTTGAGACTAGTTATACGTTACAATCTTTACATTTGATTTTGAAATAGATTTTGTTTAAAAAACTATTTGCATTTTAAGCTAAGGATTTTACGATAAATATATGGGCTATATACGTATTTAACCAACTCGCGTGGTTCACTAGTTCGGCCAAAAAGTCTCTTTTGTTGAAGTGGAGTGTAGTGAGTTTTAGGCATTGAGTGAACATCTACTGATTATCTCTAACTTCAATATCTTTTATGATTAATTAATTATCTGATTCAATTGCTGAACGTCATAATTAATAATTATTTTAAAATTACACGTTCAAAAACCCCGTATCAATTTCATCAGTAAAACAAAATCATTAAAAATATCTATCCGAGAAAAGAACAAATTAAGACAATTTGATATAACTTCTAAAATCAATTAAAACATATGTTCAATGTTTTATTTTATTTTTAAGGTCATTTCATGATAACAAAAGAGATAAGTTTCACTACTAGAAAAAGGGCTATCATCGACGGTCGTTTTCAACGGATTTTCGTCGGAAAAATTTCTGACGGATTCCACGAAAGTCAACATCACCTTAAATCCGTCATAAATCCGCCACAAATCTGCCACTGAAATTTTACGAAAAAAAATACTTATATTCTTTTTAATATTTGTGACGGATAAAATATCCGTCACAAATCCGCCACAAATCCGTCACAAATATTTGTTTAATTGAAATTAAATTACTTAATTAAACAAATTAGAAAATAATTAAATTAAATTCATTAATTTCTGACGGAAATTATATTAATTTTAAATTAAATTAATTTCCGTCGAAAATTAATTTGAAATTTTTAAAATCTTATTTTTATTTTAAAACCTTTTCTAAAAATAATGGTAATTTTAAAAATTCGAATTAATTTCGTGACTAAGTTGCCCAAAACTCTTCGAGGTCACGATACCATATGGGTAATAGTTGATCGGCTGACCAAGAGCGCTCATTTCTTGGCCATGCGTGAGATATTACCGATGGACAAGTTAGCGAAGCTTTACATCGACGAGATGGTTTCGAGGCATGTAGTGCCCTTGTCTATTGTTTCGGATCGCGACAATACATTCCATGTTTGCTACCTTCGGAAGTGCTTGGCGGAAGAGGAAAGTGTTATTCCTCTTTCCGAGATTAGAGTGGACGAGGGTAACCATTGTGTTGAAGAACCCGAGGCTATTTTGGAGAAAAATTCAAAGAAACTCCGCCACAAATAAGTCACTATGGTCAAAGTGCAATGGAAGCATCATCGAGGTGCCAATGTGACGTGGGAAGCCGAAGAGGATATGAAGCGAAGATATCCTCATTTGTTCGAGTAGTTGGGATTTCGGGGACGAAATCAATTCCAAGTTGGGGAGGATTGTAACACCCGTATTTTCTGTGTAAGTCTAGATTCCCAACATGTTTGAATTTTGTGGCATTTACTCGTATTGTTATACTCCTATTCTTTGTTACTTTTTTTCCTTTTGTCGTCACGTATGTCGCGGGTTCGAAATCTTGGATTTTTGGGTTTCGGTACCTCTGGCGCGATTGTGCCACGCGATAGTGACAGTGTCACTATCGCCAGGGCACTATCGCGGAAGCCATACGACTCTCGGTACAAATGGCGCGATTGTGCCCCGCGATAGTGACAATGTCACTATCGCATGTCACTATCGCGAGCGGGGTCTGAGGCTTTAATTAGACCAGCTCCGAAAATAAGTCATTTTATCTGATTTCTTCAAGAGCTATGTCGTTTTCTCTCTGCAGTTGGTGGTAAGCTTCAAACCCTAAGTCTCCCTCCTCATTTATTACACCACCAACCTCCCTCCTCCTCATTAATGGTGTTTGTCTAGGTAAATCTAAGGTGCTTTTGGTGAAGATCATCCACTCTCAAGAGCTTTCATCGTCTCTTTCAACTAGAGATTCTAGGGTTCCATCATTATAACCATTGTGAGTTCATACTTCATTTTATCAAACTTTATGCACATCAAAATGTATTTTTGACTCCTAGATATCTCCTTGTTTACATTTTCATTTTGATGAGATTTTGACCTAACTTGGTATTTTGGGGATTTCTAGGGTTTCTTACCATTTTGTAAAATAAAGTAATAACCCATGTCTTGAAACTACAAATATAGTTGGTTTCATATTTTGATGAGTAAATGTTCCACTTATGGCTTTTAGTCAAGTTTATGTTTAAACCTATTATGAGTATTTTGGTTGAAAGGGTTATTTGATGAAAAAGAAATAAATGGTTTAACCTTGAGGAAATCCATGTTACATTAAATGGTTTTAACACTTGTAGTGTTTACTTGGTAAAGAAACACATCTGGAAATGGGAAATTAACCTTATGTTTTATGTTGGGCTTTGTATTTCTTATCAGCAGTTAACCATAAAATGTGATTTGGGAAATAATGGTGTTATGAACTATATGTTTGATTATAGTTGGTCACAAGTGATATTGTGACAAGTCTAGGCTATTACTAGTGGATCCATAGGTATAGAGTCGACTTATTATTTGGGGATAACTCCCGTATGTAGCTAGTTGAGACATTGGACCCTAGAGGGCAACTTGGTACGGTTATGTGGGACCGGATACTAGCGTGAGTCGTAGATGTAAATCTTAGTGAATGAGCATGACTAGGGATCATTGGGTGCCCTCCCCCACATCTTAGTACGAGTCGGCGTGTTCGTGACCTTGATCCTAGTATGGTGAGCTCAATAACACGGAAAATGGCTTACTTTGTGTTTCGCCACAATCCTTGGAAAATCGGGTCTTCCCGTCATTGCAAGATGTATTTTTTGGACCGCAAGGTCAAAATGTGTTTATCAAATCATTTACAAAGGCTATTGGTGAAAACATGTTTACTTATGATGTATTTAACTTCCTTATCGAATTGTCATATAAATTGTATGTTCTCACTAGGCTTTAAGCCTAACACTTTTTCTCAAATAATGTGTATAACAGGTTCCCTTAGCGGTGGGCAACCGAGGGTTTGAGTGAAGAGCTTGGTCTTTTGAGGGCATTTTTGGACGATAGATATTTTGGGATCTTGGCATTTAAAACATTTATTCATTTTTGGTATTGGGTTGACAACCTATGTAATCTAGATAGAAATGGTTTAGATTAGTTTGTTGTCAATTTCCCTTGCATTTTATACAGGTTTTGTAAACGCATATACTTTTACCCATTTTGGGTGGTTTGATCCAAATACAAACGTCATATTGTCGAGTTTTCAATTTTTAAAATTACCCGAATTTCTAGGGTGTTACAAATAGTGGTTTAGTGGTTCGTATTCTGGTATAATGGCTCTTAGTAATCTTGTTGACCCAAAAAGACAACACATGCATCTAGGAGTGGTTTATAAGACAAACACATAATAAGTCCTCATTGGTGTTATTGGGCTTTAATAAGTCATAAAATGTCATATTGGGCTATAATGGTGGTTAAGTGGTTTATATCAGGTTATAATGGTTCTTAGTTGTCTAATTGACCCGAATACACGACACATGCATTTATGAAGTCGATACGTGTAAAGAAGCACATAATAAGTCAACACTTGTGTGTTTGGGCATTAGTAAGTCAACAACGATCATAATGGGCCTTGATGGGTTCAATTAGGATTTGATGGGTTATATGTAACGCCCGAAAAATCTAAGGTAAGTAATTCTCTCGTATATGGTTACCTTGTTAAGTTGGAACTGTCATTTGTGTGTAAGTTGTGCATTATCGATCCGTCAATGTTATATCTCTTAAATTGTTTCATCGTACGTGTAAGTGTTGGGTTTTATCTGAAATTTCGGGTCTCGGGAGCTTGGCGCGACAGTGCCACGCGACAGTGCTAAGGGCACAGTCGCAGGTCACAATCGCGTGGGATGTACCGTAGGTTTGGAGTTTGGCGCGACTGTGACATGGTCACAGTCGCGAGTCACAGTCGCGCGGTTTGTACCGAAAGTCGGGGATTGGGCGCGATAGTGACCGCGCGACAGTGCCATGGGCACAATCGCCGGGCACTGTCGCCGGCGGGGTCTGAGAGTATAAAAATCCAACTTTGACCTTTTTGACCACACTTTCTCACTTCTCTCGTTTTGAGCCGATTGGAAGCACTTTTGGGGCGATTTTCTCTCTTCTTAAAACCCTCCAACATTTATTAAAACCCTAGATTAGTTGGGGACATTTATTGGTGATTCAAGGGAGTTATAGGAGCATCTAAGTGGAAGCATTCAAGTCCATCAAGTCTCCATCTTCTCATCACCTCATCCAAGTTTCTAGGGTTTCTTCTAAAACCCTAGATAGTGAATTTTCTACTACTACTTTCAAAAGAGATACATATCTTGTGTGTTTACTTGTTTAACATCTCATGTGTAGGTAGGAATCTGATCACCTAATAAGTTTGACCTAACTGCTAATTGTGAGATGGTTGGGAATATTGTAATGATAATGCAAGTGGGTCTTGATGGTATTATTATTGATGCATTTAAGCTTGGTAATGTGTATATTGATGAGCCATGGGTATTATGTTGGGGATTTGCACATTTTAGAGTTTTGTACCTAAATATGCTTGGGATTTGCTTGATGTCTTATACATGTATCTTGTTGATATGAAATTATGTATAGAGGCGGATATTGTACATACATAGAACGAACCATGAGTAAGTGCTAGGAGGATGTAGTCTTAGGCGCCACCTTGACGATATGCGCCTAGACCTCCGCCATTTGGAGTAATGCCTGGGAGGTAGTCTTCAAGTGTACCGGGCCTTCGGGATGTTGCTCAAGCGAGTGAACATCAAGGTACATTGACTTGAGGTAAAACTCATTGGTGTAATGGGTCTCCCACATGGTTATGCCCGTTTGGACTTTGGTGATTGAAGCGTTATAATTGTTCATAACATGCTTTATATATATGTATGCCATGTTTATATACAACTCACTAGACCCGTTTGGTCTAACACTTGATTGTTGGTATGTATCTCAGGTTCTAGTGGCGCAACCGCCAAGGAAGCTTAGACGACTGTTAGTGGTGAGCTTGGGAGCAATTTTTGGGATGCCAATATTGGAGACGATTCTTTTGGATGTAGTTGACAATTGATTGTAATCTTATGTCTAGCAAGACTTAGATTAGGAAGTTGTCATCTATTATTGCTTTTATTACAAACTTGTAATTAACAGACATTTATTGTTCCTTTTTGTATGAGCTCATGCTTTGGCATTTTATGAATACCATATTTCCACTTTCCGGAAATTTTTGTTAGTCCCATTTTAGGGTATTACATTATATTGATCTTAAATCGGTTCAATTCGTTTAAGTCGGTTCAATTGATTTAAATATGTTATATTGGGCCTTATTAAGTCAATAATGCTCATGATGGGCTTTGATGTGCTTTTTTGGGCTTAAATCAGTTCAATTGGGAAATAATTTCTGACGGATTCCGACGGAACGATAAATCCGTCGGAAATGTCATTTTCTGGCGGGAGACTTTTCGACAGCGTAATCTGCCGGAAATTACATTTTCCGGCGGATTTCCGACGGATTTTGCCATCGGAAATGGCCTTTTTTTCTAGTAGTGTTTAAGACAACATAAGGAAAATAACACATTTGATCTATTGATTTTATTATCTATTATTTGATAGACTCGTCTTGTATATCAAAATGGTTGAAGAGTCAAATGGTTTGGCAATTTTGTTACGAATCAAATATTTGATTTTGTTTTTTATCTATTTCCTTTCGTAAATGATGTTGATATGAATTTATGTCTATTTATTATATACGATAAATAGATTAGATATTGATATTATTTAAAAAAAAAATAAGTTCAAGAGTAGGTATTATTTTTTAGAAAACGAAAGATGCATTATATTGATGTTTTACATAATAAAATACCGCATGCTCGATACGATGAAACTAAATTTTAAAATCAAACATGAAAATTATTTTTTTTGTTGAAGTTGAAACACTACAAAAAAAAAAAAAAAAAAGTTTATTGGACGCCAACAATATTAAGTGTCTTAATAGACCGCTTTATATGACCAATCAATAAAACATTCAATTTAAAAGTGTTGTAATAATTTTATGGGACGCTTGTGCTTCTTTACAAGTTTTTTAGAATATTTTTAAAATACAGCGTTGTATTAGCTATTTTTTATGACACTTTTGAGAAGTGTCATATGAATACATCTTTTTATAGAACATTTGTTTTTATAAAACACATTTTTAAATAATGTCCCGTAAAATAGCTAATACGATGTTTTCTTATTAAAAAAATTAAAAGCGTCATGTAAACTTATTATAACACTTTAACATGTGACGGTTTATTGTTGTAATGCATGAAAATTCAATCTTGTTAAAGTCAAATAGAATAAACATTTTGTTAAGGGAAGTTATATCAAAATGGATCCAACTTTGATCTAATTTCTATCTCAAGAAACCAACTTTTAAAATTATCATTTTAAGAGAATAAAACAAAATTTTCATTTATTCAAGGTTTTAATTGATATGTTAACCTGCTAATACAAACATGTAGCAAGTTTTTTGCCAACTAAAATATCATATCATAATTAAATTTACAAAAATAAATCTAAACCCATAACATGACATCTAAAATTATGATATCGCATAAAATAATTAATTTACAAATTAAAATTACATAAGGGTCTATGTTATTTTGCATATTTTTATAAAATAAAAAGTAATGTACAACTCTTGGGAAACATTTGTACAAATTATAAATACTAACATTTATGAGTACTGTTCATGAACAGTGCTCCAGTAACTTACAGATTTGGTCCTTGAGGTTTTTAGTAAATTACAGATTTAGTCCTTGAGGTTTTATCTCCCTGTTAGATTTAGTCCTATGTTTGTAGAGTTACAGATTTGGTCTCTATAGTTTTATTTTCCTCTTGGATTTAGTCCCCATAATTTGTTGATTCCAAAATAGACTTTCGATTTTACATTTGCGTAACGTTTTGGTCCTCGAAACTAAAAGTTGTTAGCTCCTGACCGTTAAGTAAATGGCATTTCGATCATTTATAACTTTTTCATTTTCTAATTTAAATAAATAAAAGTTATATTATAAAAATTATTTTTATTATATAAGCATAAAATAAAGATCTCTTAACATGCATCGCATCTCAATGACTGTGTCTTCTCCAACCCAAAACCTTCCGCCAAACCCATCAATCCAAGCACATAATCGTAGGTGATTCACGCACCAATTTTTTATTTATTAATAAAGTAATTTTTCATAATTTATTTTATGTTTAATAATGATGTAAAATTTGTTTAATTCATATTTTTATTATAATTTAATTTAGGTTTAATAACAATGTAACTTTTTTTAGGTTTAATGATGTAATGTACCATTTGCCAATTTATTTTCGCTTCCTATCATACACACACATCATCCTCGTAGGGCATTTTGTAAATTATAGTCATGCTGCTAACAGACACAAAATGTTTTGTTCTCATAATTGGTCATGCTCAAATTTATGGTCTTAATATTTCTTTCCATCCGCAGCAACACACGGACATTAATCCAACCTCGTTTTTTACATTAAAGAGAAGCGAAAATAAATACTAAAACATTCAAAAGTCCCATGAGTTCATCTCATCGCAAAGAACCCTAAAAAGACCGTCATCGCCCTCGTCATCTTCATCTTTATCTTCATCTCAAATGTCTCATGAGTTCATCTCACAAATAGGGACGTTTCAATCTTCTTGGAGGCTCTGTTACACTTAAATTTTTCGTTTACAAATATAAAATGAGATAACAAATATACATATATACAAATTACCGAAGCGATGATACGACATATTATTTTTGTTTTCTGATAGAAATTAGCTAGTGTGGCCCTAAGGTGGGCTGTAGATTTACATTCGTTGATTAAATACTCTAAACAACGTAAATTTGGGCCTCAAAATTTTGGGGGCCCTGTTTAAAATCACACATTTAACTAACATGCCAAAGAACGACCCTGCTCACCAACATCTTCGTGTATCATTTTATTTTCTAATTTTAACACAAATCGTCCAAGCAAAATTGATTTCAAATCATTTGTTCAACGAACTCGACAATTCAACAATGAAGGAGCCTTCAATAGATCAACTCAACGAGCTCGAAGTAGCAATCAGCGGAGTGTTTTGATTTTGAAGGACACTTGTTTGTGGATTTCGAAACAACCCCTCAGTTGATCGATTCAAATTAGATGTTGAGAGAAATCTAGGGTTTTGGTTTGATTAGATTTGCAAAAACCTAGATTCATTATGGGGTTGTATAAATTTGTTTAGGGTTTTGATTTTCTTAATTTTAAAGACCTGATTGAGGATTTTTGTATAATATCCGATTCATTTCTGACATAAGGTTTTTGTATTTGGATTCTAATTTAGCTTCTTGTATTGTATAAATCTGATATGCATAGAGAAATTTGGGTTTGGTTGATCAGTTATTCATCATTTTCATCTACATCTACATCTACATCTAAGTTTCGTTCTGGTAGGGGTTGTTCATGTTCACCTACACCAATAAACTTTTATAATAATTATTTTGCTGAGATGGAAATTAGCTATTGGTGTGTATATTATTGTAACACCCGTGATTTTGGTGAACCCTTAATTTACGCTTATCGGGTTACATGATTATAAATCTTATTCAAGTGGTGTTTGTGGATTTTAGGTTTCGGATCGAGAGCACGTCGGGTCGAAAAGTCGGATTTTTAACCCTTGTCATACCCTGGGCGACTGTGCCCACGATTGTGACAGAGGTCACTCTCGCGGGGCACAATCGCGGCCCCTGTACCGAGAAGGGTGTGGGCTGGGCGACTACGTCCAGTGATTGTGACAGGATGTCACTCTCGCAGGGCATTGTCGCGGGACGTGTACCGCGGATCTCCTACTTCGGGCGACTATGCCCGGCGACTATATGCCAATGGCATAGTCGCATGTCACTATCGCCCATGGGTGCAAAGCTGCATAAAATCGCAATTTCCAGCCTTCTTTCATTTCAACCTTCCCCCATTTCACTTTTTCCTCTCATAAACCGAACCCTAACCTTAAAAATCGAGTTTTGAGCCTCCAAGGCATATTTCTATGACATATGAAGGAATTGTTCATATATTAGTGAGGATTTGGAAACAAGAGCTAAGAGGTCTTCAACTTACCTCCTTCACCAAGAGATTCTCTTAGTTTTATAGGCTTTTACTCAAAACCTATTTGGTAAGTTCATCTCTCCCTCTTCTAAACCTTTATGTAAGGTGAAAATGCCTCATTGATGATTTCCTAGTGTTTGGTTTCTCAAGTTTTGGGTTTGATGATTTTGGAGAAATTAAGTCAAAATTAGGGTTTTGGCCAAGTTTGGGATTTTTGAAGTAAAATGTTTAGGGAATGATTCTATATGGTTGAATATGTTTATTTATGGTTGAAATTTATGGATTTAGGTTTTTGGAGGTTTTGGCTTGAGGATTCAAGTTTCTTCAAGGAAGCTCAAAGTGGGGTAAAATCTAGATTTAGCCTAAATCTAGCAAGGTGAGTTCACTGAAAACGTTGTACATGCCAAAATGTTCATTTTAAAGTGTTTTGTTTTGTACATAAAATTGTTAACTGCTGATCACTTGATAAGTTTTGGTTATTTGGATGTGTTAACTTTATAAACTTATAAAACACCTACATTTGGGACTTTTGGGCATTTTGATAAATAAGTCATAAACTAAAGTGTGTTATTAACTTATCGCATGCATGAAGATTATTTGGTAAAATGCATTTTTGTGTTGGTTGGAAATAGGCATAATTTGTGTTGTAAGAGGTTTGAAAACAATAACGGATGAGTCCTTGGGTTTTTGTGATTTCCGGCCTTGCGAACATTTTGGAAACTTCAAATATTTGTTTTGGGGAAAAGATGCATTTTTTAAGTATTTCAATGAGTAAATTCCGAGCATTTGAGCACGTGTCTATGGCATAACCTTGCTTGGGAAATGAGTTATCTTATTCTAAGTTGTGTTGGAGTTTGGTCGTGAACCTTGGAGCATCTGTTTGCATAAACGTTGGTCGAGTGCGTTTTATTGCATTTTATTTCCTTTAACAAAGAGTCATTTGGTTGTTTGAGCCTGTGGCATGGTATTTTATTTTGATTTGGGTTTTGGGACGATTGTCCAGATTTGTTAGCTCAACTTAGAGCTTTGGTTGCGATTTTGGATTAGGGACACAACGTAAGGACCACTTATGGTTGAAGTTGATATCTCGTGGGTGTACGTTTAAAGCCACCGAGCCTGACATCCCTTGCGCTCGGAATCATTACGTCCAATGATGGAACGCTAGTTTTCCACATTGAGGCACGTTTAGGCATCGGATTGGGTTATAAGTCCTACGTGCTAGTACACGATATTGGATGAGGAACTCATTTTATGGTTGAAGTTGACATTCCGTGGGTGTAAGTTTAAAGCCACCGAGCCTGACATCCCTTGCGTGTGCTTGTTTTTATGACTAGTCTTAACAACATAAAATGGGGCTTACTTTGTGTACCGTCACATTTTATGGAATCGGGTCTCCCCCGTCACTGAAAAGTGTTGTTTTGGGTATTGTGTTTAGTATCCATGGTTTCGGTGACGTTTTATATTTACGGATTTAACATATGATTTATGGGTTGAGTATTACGCCCCAACCGTGTTTTGGGTGTTTCGGGATATAAAGTTTTATCCGCTTTTCATCACTTGGGAGTTTAATTTCTATTCTCATTTGGAGTTTGGGTGAATTTAAATTACGGAAGAACGTTTTATATTGGGATCTTCCCCCTTAAAATAGTCTGGATTGGAAAACGTTTATATTGGTGGTTCATTTGCCTAAAATGCATAATATTGGTCAACGAGTCGTTTTCATAATTAGAGCATATCATTTTGAAAGAGTACAATTTTAATTGCATCTCTTCCTCTCAACGATATATTTATTCAAGCTGAAAACTTTTGAACTCACAAGGTGTTAGCCTAACCTTTTTATTTGTCGGCATGTGCAACAGGTTCGGTTGGGAATAGTCCTAGTGACTTTGTGAAGAGGGGGGGAACTAGTTGTGTACTCGAGGAGTGCTTAGCTTGTTGAAGTTTTCGGCATTCGTTTGAGAAGAGTAACTTATGTTTGGGGTTAAGTAACACCGACTTAGGTTTCAGTCCTTGTATAAGATTGGAGTTTTGATTGATGATGTTAAACGTATAATTTTATTTTGAAAGTGTATCAAGTTTTGATTTATAGGAAGAAGAATTATCTTTTGTTTGACGTAATATCGAAAATTTTAATTAGTTGCTCTTACCGAATTTTGAGGGTGTTACAATTATTTAATTTTTCTTTTTGCCACATCATCTTAAGGTATAATAAATGAAAACTTTGTTTTACACACCGTTGAATAATAATTTTGAAAGTTGGCTCCCATAAATAGAAATCATGCCAAAGTTTGTTACATTTTGATACAATTTTCCCTATTTTTAATATAAATCTACGAAATCAATTTTTTTACAAAAGTTTGTAAATGGATTTTGCTTTTCTAGAAACAGACACTACAACATTAGGTTTATATGATGTCTAAAATGTCTAAACGTCCTAATAGGATACTCTATAGGACTTAAGTTTATAGGACCATCTGAAATTGTTACAATATGTTTATAAGATTTTTTGGGTGTTTCAATAAGTTTTTTAGAACGTTTTTAAATAAAGTGTCGTATTAGTTATATACGACACTATTTAGAAAAATGTCCTATAAAAAGATGGGTTTATATGACACTTTTCAAAAGTGCAAATAATTTATGACACTTTATTTTTTAAAACGTTCTAAAAAACTTGTTGAAACGTCCAAAAGCATCTTATGAATCTATTATAACACTTTTAGATATAACACTTTATAGTTTGTTCCTATAAACTTAAGTCCTATAAATTATCCTATTAGCACGTTTAATCCCAAATTTATTTTAGTAATAAACATTTGTCAAATATAAAAAAAGATCCAATTTTCACTAAATATGTTATTGCAAAAACAAAAAAAGTCATCAAACAATACCTTGAATTTGTTATAGAAAATTAAATGGAAATATTGTATAAAAAATTGTCATCAAACAATAATTTAACTTTTCACCAACCACGGACGGATTTATATAGAAATTAGTAGGGCCATGTGCCACTATTAAGGTGGCGTTTGTTTTTTAAGAGGTCTAAAGTCTCATTTCACTTCTGATTAATAAGAAGTAATGCGGAAGTCTGAAATCTGACCAATAAGACTGTTTATTTTTGTAACGTATGGAGGCGTCTTGAGAGAAATGGGAGCATATGAAATGAGGCGGCGATAAGAGATTTTAATAAGTTAGGTCACCACTTCTTATTTCAAATGTATTTAAGAGTCATTAAGAGGTTCTAAAAATTAGAAGAAAAAAAAACAAACAGTCTAAGGGGTTGTTTGTTTACCTCTTAATGGTTCCATTAAGAGGCAACTTCTGAATCGCTAAAAGATGAATCATGTTTGGCAAAAAAAGAGCCTACCTCTTAATGGTTCCAAAACCCTCTGAATGATTTTGTATCTTGTGTCTCCCTTAACCATTAAGCGCCCCGATTTCATTATAAACAATTACCAAATAATCATTTTTCATTTTGCACTATATCATAAGAGTCTCTTAATCCACTTAATTATTCTGCACCAAACCATTAAGCAATTGCTAAACAACCCCTAAATGTCAAGAGGTCTGAACAATTCAGACCTAAGAGCCATTTAGAGGTACTTTAAAATAATAATAAAAAAACCCTAAATCTTTTCATCGTTGTAAGAAATAATTTATGACATCAGCATAGCTGATTAATGAAACTAATGAGGAATTTCAAGAAATTTAAAACTAAAATCAAGAGAGATTGTTAGTCAATTAGTTATTATTTTGACCTGAAATGCCAAACATGCCCAGAGGCCCAAAACCCAAAAACTCACCCAACACCCTGATTCCATCGATCTCAGCTTTTCAGGAAACATACAATCATTCATTAAACCATAACAACTCGAATGTTTGATGACTTAGGTGTCGTTTGTTTTTTAATAGGTCTAAAGTCTGAAGTCTTATTTTAGTTATGATTAATAAGAGGTGGTGTGTAAAAAGGTCTGAATGATTCAGACTTAAGAGACATTAAGAGGTTTTTAAAAAAAACAAACAACCCCTTACTGATTAATTACAGTGCAAGTGCGACACCAGGTCCATTCATGCAATGTCTGTGCGAATCTTCTTTCTCACTCGCTCGTTTTTATGTTTCAACTTGAATTAAAGGTACATAGTTATAAAACTTTAAATGTTATTTTTTTTTTATTGATCAGGTAGTGAAGGAAAGACCCCAGTTAGTAGAAAAAACCCACAATCATTTTATCATTTTGTTAGAATATTCATGATTCATGCACTTGGTTGAAATTTACATGATAGTCTGGTTCAAGAATTGGGGGACAAACATGTTGTCTTTGAAACTGACCCCCGAGCGGTTGTAAATGCAACAAAGCAATAAAATATTGAATTTGAAACTACTATGCAACATTGTCGATACGTGCTACACTCTGAGCCATCATTTGACTATTTTCACTAGCCTTTGGGGGCCGGATGTAGTGGAATATCTCATCTACCCAGGGTTTGAATCCAGGTGCTGCCAAAGCCCTTGTGGCCATGGAGGTTCACCTGCGATGACTCCAGGCCATTCGTGGTCGCCCGGGGATTAATCGGTGCGCGCAAGCTGGCCCGGAAATCCACGATTACAAAAAAAAACAATATGCATGTTTTCACCGTAGTTTTTTAATTAATATTTGTTTTATTTTATGTTATGGTAATCATTTTATGCCATCGTGAAAAAAAAAACTTGGACCAACTTTTCTTTCACCTACAACTTCGAAAGTTATAGTGTTAGGGGTCTATGGCTCAAGGCTTCGAACCCCAAGGACCATGAGGTTCCAAGACCGGTAGCCATTGACCACAATCACAACATATGGCTTGCAATTGTGTTTAGAAGATTTGCATGATAGAGCATAAAATATTATTAGTTAAAAAACATTAATAAAAATAATTAAGACAATTTGATACTACATGAAATGACATCTAAACAACATATAAAAATTATTAAATATGACAAGAAAAAAACATTTATTATATGTAGAAAAAAAGCACATGTTCATTGTATTTGGTTTTCAATGTCATTTCAAAATGAATGGACGAACGAATTATAACATGGGAAAATCCCCTATGTTTAATTTGAGATTTGCGAAAGTGATTAATTTTGCATGCACGCACACACACACACGTATATATATATATATATATATATTATATATATATATGTATATATATAGACTTAAGTTCGCGTGAAACCAAACAGTTTCCGTGAGACCGGTGAGACCAAACTTTAAAGTATGAAACTTCACACCAAAAAACTGTGAATGTAAAAAAATCGAACTTTTCATAGGGAAAACACCGTAAATGTTACGTTCACGGTGTTTTTCGTTGTGAATGTTCGTTTTTTTTACCTTCACAACGTCTTCACTGTGAAGGTTCGGATATACCTTCACAGTCTTTTATCTGTGAAGGTTTGATTTTTTTAACTTGGTTTAGGGTTTTTTTTACCTTCATAGTGTGATTACATTATGAAGGTTCGAATGTTTTTTACCTTCACAGTGTTTCGGTGTGAAGTTTTAAGGTTTTAAGATTTGGTCTCACGCGGTCTCACGGAAACAACTTGGTCTCACGTGAACCTGACCCTATATATATATATATATATATATATATGACGAGTATATAAAACAGGTATAAAAAACTCTTAAAAATAATTGTTAAAACTTACCGTCATTTAAAGTTAATTACTTAAAACTTAAATAAAAAATGAAAACTTAAAATCTTTTCCTATTTAATCCTTATCTCTAACAACTTTAACTTCTTAAAATCACTCCGTGCATAATTAAATACAGTATAAAAATCAAATTTTAAATATAAAAAATCTAAAATATAATTAAGAAAATCTAACAAAATATTTAATTTTATTTTATAAAAAAACATTATTTTATTCAGAGGCGGAAACAGTGAGGGCAACCAGGGGCCCTAGCCCCTGTGGTTTAAAAACTTACAAAAAGGACCTAAAAATTTTTGTAGTGTAATTTTTTTTTCTTTTTATTTGGGCCCCCCCAATGTCAGTCCACATTTATGGGAAGTGAGGAGGTTCAAAGTCCAGTCTTCCAGAAACCCATCGATTCAAAAATATATTCATACTCAGTGGAATCTCCATCGATTCATCGAAATCGAACTACAAAAATCGATTCAAAATCAGTGGAATCTCCCCTGCTTGGATGCTTCTCCTCCTGTCTCTCGGACCTCGGTAGTCACTAGCGGCGGCGGCCAGTCGGTAAGGGCGTAAGGCTTGTAAGTAGCTGCAGTATTTCATTTGTTTTCTTTTTTAGGTTTTATCATTTATGGGTGTTTGTGGCCTGTGAAGATGGTTTTTGGTAGGGACGTAGGGTTAATGGGTTATAATGGAAGGATTGAAGGAAGGTGGGTCCACCCCCACCCCACTAAAAAAAGTAAATAGTTGCTCATTGAAAAAATAATGAGAGTAATTTTATATAAGAAATTATGCAGTTTAGTTTTCTTAGTGGGATAGTAAATTTCTTGATTATTTCTTGGAAAAATTCAGAAAGAAAAAAACAACAACAAACTTTCCATTTCAAAAATCGATTCATACTTAGTGGAGTCTCTATCGTATTGTTTCTCCGCCGTAAGATAAAAAAATTTATGTTTGTAAAAGATGCAATCACATCGTTTTAGAAGGTGCAACCGTATTATTGTAGTAGTGCAATTGTATCTTGTAATCAACCAAAAAACAAAAGTAAAAACTAATGAAATCAACTAAAAAAACTGAATAAAAAAGCTCTTGAAATCAACGGAAAAAATCTTTTGAAATCAATAAAAAAACCTTAAAAATCCTTAAATCAAGCTAAAAAAAACTTCAAAAATCCCTCGAAATGGTGGAGTTAGGCTAAAAAACACATTGGACAATATTAAATGTCGGTAAAAGATGAAAACATGCCAATAAAAAACGTATGAAAAATATGATGTCACCGTATGAAAAAGTTCCGGGTCCAGCCCTAAGTCCGGCCCTGCTGTTAAAAGGGTTGTGTTCCGCCCCTGATTTTATTAAACCTAAAATAAATTACATTATTATTAAACTATCGAAGAAATTGTTAAAAACAAACTTTTATGCATTAAGTACTGTTTATTGATACACATTACTTAAAATTCAAGATTATAAGTTATGATGCATGACTACAATTTTCTAAAGCTATATGTTTGGATTCATAACTAACCGATATATAAACATAATCTACACATGGTAAACATCTTAATATAAATATAAAGAATTTAAAAGATATAAGATAATCATATTGTAAATCGACAAAAAACAAAGAATAAAAGAAAAAATTAAAATCATGATGCATCTCGCTGCATTGCACGAGTACACATCTAGTATATATATGACAAGTATATGAGCTCGTCATCAATTATTAGTTTTAATTGAATGTAAATCTTTGTTCATGTTTGTGCAAAGAGTTTTTAGCTGATAACTCTTGAGACAACCTATATTCTCTCTCATAGGCATGGAAATTGGTCCCGACCCGTCGGGGAACCCGGTCCACCCGCCCCGATCGGGGATGGGGATTCCCCGCTAAACCGGGGATGGGGACGGGGATCCCCGTTTGTCTCAAAACGGGGATGAGGACGGGGACGGGTATCACACTCCCCGCCCCGTCCCCGTTATATATTTTAATTAATATTTAATATATATTATTTATTTAAACTAAATCGGTAATTCATAATTTTCTATTTTCTAACTAGGTTTATAATATAAAATTGTTATTTTTTTATGTTAGTATGTATTTTAGATGTCAATCAAAATACAATTACTCGATATGGTTTTGAATATTACTCGATATCTTTTGATACGTGTGAAGTTTAAGTTTTTTTTTCCAAATTCGGTTGAATTTTTGTTGGTTTTAAGTTATTAATTATTATATGATGTTGTGATTTTTTTATACTAAATTAAATTTCTTTCGATTTTAGGTTTATTGGAAATATGTGATATTTAAACATGTGCGGTGTCTCATATATTTGATTTAAATAGCTTACATAAAAGGAAAAGAAAATCCCCGTTTCCCCGATGGGGATCCCCATTCCCCGTTGGGGATGGGGATGGGGATGTGATCATATTCCCCGACGGGGATTGGGACGGGGATGAAGATGAGGGATTGGGGACGGGGATGGGGATTGAGGTCCCCGCCCCATCCCCGCCCCATTTCCATGCCTACTCTCTCATCAAGAAGCAAATCAATATATAACGGTCTATAAGGTGCTTGGCTTAAAGCTCAGTGTCTAAGACCATCCACATCCCTGCAATTTATTTACACTTTCAATTGTGCCACATCAGCTTTTGTAATTACTATCTATACACATGCAATTCACCTATATTTTCAAAAGTGGTCTCCACTGTAATATTTATTAACTATTTTATAAATTATTATATACATTCTAATTATTTTTTAGTATATTAATCATACGTATTAGATTATATTATATGTAATTTACTCAATATTATATGTTTTAATATGTTAATTTTAATTTTAGGTAATTATAAAATTCAATGTTTAAATTAATTTAAAATATTGTATTTATATTTTATTTAAAAAATAATATATTATATACATAGATTTTTTTTAAACAAGATTAATTAATTTAACTTAAAAATAAATTGATATTGATTTATTTATAAAATATATCTTTTATAAAAAAGTAATTTATTTAATCTACTTATAAAAACTAGATAGTGACATGGCTTGCAATTAGACTTTCAGTATTTGCAAATGTTATGCCTATGTGGCATCAAAATTTAATTTGCAAGTGATATGCAAGTCGTTTGTGGATGGTCTAAAAGGATCTCATTCCCAAATGAACCTCTTTCTTAGCATTTACTTGTTTACTTTATCTTAGGTTTTCGGATACTAGCTGATGTGTAACCAAATATACTTGGCACTTACTTCCTTCGTCCCAAAATACATGTCCACAATGAAAATGACACACAGTTTTAGAAATGTGCAATTATTACACTTTTTAAATAACCAAATTACACTTGTACCCTTGAAAATAGAAAGAGAAACTTTCTCCACCTTATAATTAAGGGTAAAATGGAAAGTTGGAAGCTTACTTTTGAAAATGGACATTTATTTTGGGACAAACTAAAATAGTAATGTGGACACTTAATTTGGGACGGAGGAACTATTAACTATGGGTGTTTGACAATAGATATTTTTCAATTTCTTACATTAATGAGTTGTAGGGTTTTTTCATTAAATATGAATTTTTAGAGTTTTTTTAGTAAATTTCATCAAGACTCACCCTCAATTTAATTATTGACTTTATCATTGACTGTGCCTGTCAAACTCAAATCCTTTTAATACGAGTATACCATTGCAAAAGTTAATGCACTACTTCTTGGAAGCATAAAATATAAATAAGAGTAAATTACAAAACCTGGTCTTGTGGTTTGTTCATATTTTGGATATGGTCACTAAAACGCGTTTATTACGCTGTCCGTCCCTATGGTATGTGAAAACGCACGCTAGAAGTCCCCCCTTTAACGAAATCAAACCACTTATGTTAACCAAGTTAAGTTTGAGGGTATTTTCGTCTTTTACCCTCTCTTTTTTATATTTTATCAGAAGGACCATAACTGTAACTAATTATAATATACTCCTTTTTGTCTTTTATCACAAACAACCCACATGGACCAATCATGTAATTTACTCTTTTATTTATTTATTTTCATTAGAATATATATATATATATATATATATATATATATATATATATATATATATATATATATATATATATATATAGGGGAGCGATCAAATGGAAACCACTCTAATTTTGAAAATTGTGGAAACTTTCGATTTCATTGGTTAAGTTAATGAAATTGTTTCATTAAATTGTTTAATTCGATGAAATTGTTTCATATAATTCTTTTATTGATGAAATTGTTGCATATATTTGTGTTTTTTAAGTAAAAATGAAAAAGTTTCATCAGACTGTGAAAATACATGAAACAATTTCATCAGAATGAGAAAAATAGATGAAACTACATAAAAACACAAATATATGAAACAATTTCATTAACAAAAGAATTATATGAAACAACTTTATGAACCAATTTCATTAATTTAACAAATGAAATTGACGGTTTTCAAAGTTTCCAATCTAATATGGTTTCCAATTACAACCCGACTTCGACCGTCTCTGCATCCCCGATGAAACCCAATACAAACAACCTTCTTCACCTTTATCCTCCCTCCCGTGAACTCCCTTCTCCCCTTCTCCCACCTACAAAACCCATCGCCACAACCAGATCCAGATTTGTTCGCTTCATATCAAAAGAAAGGGATGTGTGTATGTATGTGTTAGATTTTTGTGGGTTCTGTATATTTTGATATATAGAAGAAATAGGATGAACAGTGGTGGTGCTCATCGTTAAATGGTTCTTGATGGTGGATGATGTGTTCATGCTGTGTTTGTTAACAAAGAAAGGGGAAGGGGATCAGGACGGGTTAGGGGGATGGACTCAATGGAGTAAGGCAAAGTAGGAGGTTGGTGGAGATCGAGGAGGTGACGGTTGGGTGAGAAACAGGTTTTGACTCCGTTGTCGGTGCCACTACATGTGGATGACGAAAATGGGAGTGGGGTTCACAAAAAGACAAAATAAAATACTTTTAATATAATAGAAGTAATAATTATAAACTAATAATAAAAAAGTAATTATTTTTTTTACTTCGGAAAAAGACAAAAATATCTTTTGAGATAACTGGGTTAACAGATTTTGTTAAAGAGAGAGACTTTTAGCGTGCATTTTTGCATACCACAGGGACGGACAGCATAATAAACGCGTTTTAGGGACCATATCCAAAATATCAGCAAACCACAGGACCAGGAACGTAATTTACTCTACAAATAATTTGTATTTATATTTATATTTATATAATGCAACGTTTGTATTTTTTTTATTTTTTTTTTACGATGGCACCCAATATGTAACATTACATATATTTAAGAGTTAGTTACAATTTTTGTTTATGGTTTGTTGAAAACTTTGGATTTCATCCCTGCAGTTTAACAACAGATCTTTTATATCGTTCTAAATTTTTCTTTGGATTTGGTCCTTGTTCCTAACGATCGTTAACCAGTTCTATTAAATTCCCCTCATTTTTGGTCATTTTACCTTTTCTTATTAATGTTTTATTGTACAACCTTGAGATGCATATCTCGACAGGAGTGGTGGTGCTATGGCGGAAAAGACCACCGGAAGCAAACAGGGAGGAAGGGTAAACGAATGTAAAGACACATTTTACGAAAAAGCTTGTGGGTGGTTTGGGGTGTTTGGGAGAGGTTTTTGTAGTCACTACAACAAAATTGGATTTGTAGTATGCATAAAATATTTAAACGTTCTAATAAAATAATTTATAGAAGTTAAGTATATAGGACCAAACCAAAAAAACGTCATATTTAAAAGTGTTACAATAGGTTTATAGGAAGCTTTTAGGCGTTTTAACAAGTTTTTTGGGACGTTTAAAAATTAAGTGTGGTGTTAGTTATTTTATAAAACACCATTTGCAAAAGTTTCTTATAAACACAAATGTCCTGTAAAAAGATGGGTTTATATAACACTTCTAAGTTCTAAAAATGTCATATAAAATAGCTAAATATTTTAAAAACATCCTAAAAAACTTGTTATCATATTAGATTTATAAAATACAAATTTAAATAAAAGTGGATTCTCTAGAATATCTAGAAAATTGTTGTCACGTCAGATTTATGGTTTCTTAAGCAAACACGAAAATATAATTTCTCCATCGTACTTAACTTCTGAAATGACGAGATTTAAGATAATAATAAACGTAAAATATATTCCTTTTCAATACAATTTTCTCAATTACCTTCACGAAAGTTTTCATTTTTACACGATTTCTAAACAATTATTTTTCATAATCTTAATTATTTAGGGGATTCAAAACATTTATATGTTTATAATAATTTATTTGAAAGTTACAAGTAACCAATGATTTTCTCTAAAATAGTAAATCAATAAAATCTCCAAAAACTATAGTTAATTTCTCATTAAAAAATTTCATATATTTAATAAAATATTATTTCTATCTCTTAAACATTTAATTTTAAATTTTTTATTGGTACAAATATAATAAATAAGAAGTGGACAATCTTTGGTGCAATCTAGGTTGTGGGCCAAGTCACCTACAAACTATTAGGTCGTATTATCACATGTGATAAAGGTGTTTTAAATGTGATATTATAATCCATCACATGTGATATTAAATCATAGTGCAGACAACCTTTGACGTGAGTCGTGACCTAGATCGTTGGCCAAGTCGTCCGCACATCACCAGGTCCCTTCACGTGTATATCATATGTGATAAGAATGTTCTCACGTTTTTATAAAATAGAGGTGTTCTTGTTTGAAACTCGACACACACACACACACATATATATATATGTGTGTGTGTGTGTGTGTGTGTGGTCAGATTTAGGGGAACTGCAAAAAAAATGAAAAACTAAGGAGCACCCTAGTAACCATACATCTGTGTGGTATGCACATGTGCATACAAGTAATTTTTTAGTATGCACATGTGCATAACATGCAAACGGGATGCATGCGTTGATTTACCTCTCCCATGATGATCGTGGGAGGTGGGACCGGTGCGGTGGGGGTGGCTCAGAGTGTGGCTTGTCTACCCTTTTTTCATAACATGCAAACATGCATTGAACATCTTCAATTACTTGTATGCATATATACATACCGTACAGATAAACAATTATTAAGGTGTTCTTCAATTTTTCATTTTGTAAGGGGTTTTCCCCTAAACCTCACACTCTCTCTCTATCTATCTATCTATCTATAATATTAGTTTCTAAAAACTATGTTTTCTAAAATATTATCTGAAACAGAGTAAATTTAAATTTTACTTCAGTTAATGCAATTTACCTATTTTTTTTTTTAATATGAATATAGCCACATGTATATTTATATCTGCTTATACTATAACTATAGATCTAGGTATTTTTGAATTACGTATATATCATTTTATAAATTCAATTAAATAATTAAATATACAAATGAAAATTTATTTTTCAATACTTTCAACATGTTTTTATAGTTTATACGTTAACAGAAAAATGTTTATTATAATCTAATATAACAAACGTGTAAAAGTATAATTGACAAAAATAGAATGTAAACAATGTTGTCGAATGGTATTCTTTTTCTTATTCAACGTTTAACTTTTTGTATGACATAAATCTTCATGACACAATGACCCTACACTCTTTATTGCTATTTACATTTAAGAGCATATACAATATTTGATGGAGACCTTGCCAAATTTTTATTAACTCGAGCATATAAATAATTCAACTTGAACTTTTATCGAGCTTTCAGAACCACACGTATATATACTTTTGGTGTATATTTTTGCATTGAGCCGGAATCAAGGTTTGTTAATTTATTGAATACATTATTTGATTGCTATTTTTACTCGTTCAATCTCTTGAATCAAGTTTGCATTTTTAATAAATAATTCTGATAAACGTTTTGAAATTATTCGAGCTTAAAACTTCCTTTTAAATGTGCACCAAGATGACTCGTTGAGCTATCGTATCAAGTTTTAGTTTAATATTATAACGTCAAATCAAACTAGTTTAGTGGTTTAGTACCTTCTCGATTGTATGTCTTTGATATTCGTACATGCTTTAGCTATTTTCTTGTTAGTTTTTCTTTGAAATTTCGTATATGATTTTTTTTTCTTTTTGTAACTTTTACAAGCGAAGGATTGTTATATAAACGAAATATCTACTTTTCAAAGTTGAGGTAAAATCTGTATATATATTACACTTCACATACTTTAATATATTTGTTTGGTTCGGTTTTTTTTTCTTTCTTTTTTTGGGTAATGGTGGAACCCCAAAACTTATCAGGATACCAAAATGACAGGTTCTTTTTATTTTGAATACGTTAGGTCAAATCAGTTTTGAAAATATAGAAAACGATGTAGATTTAACAAGTTTGGTTGTGAAAAGTGTTGATGGAAACGTTTCATGGGTGGTCCTCATATGTCATAAACTCCTTAGCTATTATATATATAGTGAGAGGCCAATCAATACAAACAGGGCCGATCCTGAGAATTTTGATGCCCATGGCGAAAACCTAGAAAATGCCCTCAATATATAAAAAAGGGCAAACAAAACATATTATTTAAGGGAGTTGGAACCTAGCTAAGATGCCAATTTGATCATGATGTTTCCAAGGTCTATTTTCATGAAAATATTAAGGTCAAAACACTTTATATCTATCGGACTCTTAGCACAAACTTCTCTATCACCCAAAGTTTTGGGCAAACACTTTTCTACAAATACTATTTTAGTGCAAATCATGTTAGTCTTTTGTTCATAATTGTGATGTTTTGCTTGTATCACTTCCTTATTGAGTTTGGAACTTCTAAATTCATCTTCTCTAATGTTGGTTCTATAGGCATCAGTTAATATTACAATAGCAATATGTGCATCTCAAACAAACAACAACCACATGTTTAAATATTGAGCCAATGTTCTCACAATTTTAGGTAGAATATGCAGACAAGTACTTATGTGGACAATTCAAGGATCATAGCTTAAACAATTGAACCATGAGAATAATGACAGCGAGTTTGCAAATCAAGACAATTAGTACTCGCAAATTGAAAAACCACTACAACAAAGATAAAAAATGTATTCTTTATTTCCTAAATTTACAAAGATAATGACTAATGATATAAACCTAAAATCCTAAATACCTAATCAAAGATCATCTACACATCTGTGTATTTGTAAACAAAACATCAAATACTAAAAACTTGAGGACTTTACTTACTAGTGACTCACCTTGAATCAAGAGACAAACAAATTTCAAACAATGAAGTTATGAAACAAATATATATAATTCAAGGATCAAGTACTCACTACTCATTACTCAACAAAGTTTAGACGTTAGAAAGAAAACACTTGTGGTGGTCGATTTAGGGAATTAGGGCTGAATCATTCGTGTTCGTCTTGAAGAGTTGAAGGTTGAATAGTGATTTAGGGTTGAATATGAACGTGATTTGTGTTCGTTTTGAAGGCAGAAGGCTGAATTAGTGCATCGTAAATGTGATTCAAGTTGTCTTAAAGGTCAATTTAGGGTTGAATGCCCGAATCGTGAAGACGTGAACGATGATTCGTGAATAGAACATGTGATCGTGATTGGATTTTATTTGAATATGCATACGCCCTAGCCTGCCCTCTTGGCTCTCGCTTAAATTCAAATAGGAGAAATTGTTTGGCCCTCAACATTTAACCTATATATACTAAAGGCCTACTAAATTTTGATGCCCTGATGGACCTGCTGCCCATGGCCCAAGCCACATCTGCCATGGGCCAGGGTCGGGCCTGAATACAAACCATGGAAATGTTATAAACTGTAACACTCTAAAATATAACAGAAATAAAATTCGAAATTTCGGCAATATAACGTTTGAAAATAGAGAAAACCTATCACCCTAAAATAGGGGATAATTTAAACCTGTGAAATAAGGTAAAACAATTCGAAACCCAAGTGTATCATCCCAAACGGGGTATATGGTAAGGCATTTACAAACCCAATAAATAAAGCATAAGACGACAAACTACTAATCTAACATTGGTAAACTAGATTATGGTCGGGTGTCGCAATCCTTCCAAAATGTATATTCTTCAAAAATCATGGTATGTTGGTCACTATGCATCTCCCAAAAAGACCACTCACGACCCCAAGGTCGTTCCCTCAATCCCGACGTGCCCCAACGCTAAGATAACCTGTCAAACATGACAACAAAGAACAAGTGTTAGACTACAGCCTAGTGAGAACAAGTCGAATAAGAATAGGAGTACTAAACCCATTCGAAGTCACACGGAGGATAAAGTCGTGAGCTAAAACCAATAAATCAAATATACCGTTAGTGATTAAACATGGTACAAATAACACCAATCACATAGTGAGCTCAACTCCTCTAAGTCTATTGCTCAAAAACATCAAGTCAACCCCTCTAGGTCTATTCTTGAGAGTTCCAAAACGGGGAACTCTAGCACAAGGGAATTACACCTTACTACCCATGAGACGCCACCCGACCGTATAGGTCCACACCTTACTTATCATGGTGACACGATGCTTATTCCGTGCCAAAGTGGTGAACCCTGTGTCCAAAATGGGGGCATAGGAACACCGCGCCTATGGATCCATTGCACTAAAACTAAATACCAAAACATACTAGCATATGGTATGCTCACATAAATCATATATGTAAGAAGATCGTATGTAAGAGGTTACCAACATATAAATCTTGACTCCCACTATTGGGGAGGCTTTAAATAACAAAACCCATCAACAAACTACCATACATATATTCTTCATTAAAAGTCAAGATTGTAATTAATTCACCCAATACTTGTTTTCCCCCAAAACCCCAAATACTCCACTTTGGTTCACCAAAATCCCATAAAACCAAGAGTTGTCTATCAAGTGAGTAGAAATCAAGGATATCGTCTCTTTTAGTTTAAAATACACATCTTTCTTTTTTACTTAGGTTACCAAACCCTAACATCCCCAAAACCCACATTTAGGTTAGAAAAACATGGAGGATCAAAATACAAGAGATATAAACATATATTGAGTCTAAGAAAAGTGAATAAACTCACCTTGCAAAGATTATACAAAAACCCTAGGTGTTGGATGAACCTAGAGAAAGATGAGAAAATCCCTTGAAGCTTTGTATCCCTAAACTCCTTAAGTCAAAGCTTGTCAAAACCTAGATTGAACCACACATAAGCTTTCAATGCTCTTATCCAAAAGCAATCAATGAAGAGAGATGATAAAACCTACCTCTCACCAAGAAAAATCGCCCAAACAAGCTCCCAAGTCAAGAAAATGAGTCTTTTGGCCGAAAATACGTTTTTAAGCAAACTGGTCCCGGCCGCGACCATGACTCGCGAGAGTGACAGTGTCACTCTCGCTTGGCACTATCGCCCGAGCAATGCAACCCTCAATACAATCCTGGCGATTGTGCCATGCGAGAGTGACATATGTCACAATCGCGCGGGCACTATCACGCCACTCCACCACCCCTCGGTACAATCCTGGCGAGTGTGCCACGCGATAGTGACCTCTGTCATAATCGCGGGTAATGTGGCCCCGGGCGTATCGAAACCCGTTTTCTTCCCAGATTGATCCAACGAACCCCCCCCCCCCCCCCCCCCGCGCTCACGACACTAGGTTCTAACATAAGCAAAGTTGGATTTGAGACATACCGAAAACACGGGTGTTACAATCCTCCCCAACTTGGAGAAGATTTTGTCCTCGAAATCTTGACTAGGAGAAGAGGTGTGGGTATCTTTGCTTCATATCTTCCTCGGCTTCCCAAGTCACATTAGCACCCCGATGGTGCTTCCATTGAACATTTACCATAGTGACTTCTTTGTGGCGAAGCTTTTTCGTCTTCCTTTCCAAAATCGCGTCGGGTTCCTCAATACAATGGTTTCCCTCATCAACTCTAATCTCGGAGATTGGGATAACACTCTCCTCCTCCGCTAGACATTTACGAAGGTAACACACATGAAATGTGTTGTGAATCCCTTTCATTTCCAGAAGGAGTTCTAACTGGTAGGCTTGAAGCCCCACTCATTTTAATACGGTGAAAGGTCCAAGAAAACGGGGGCTCAGCTTTCCACGCTTCCCGAAACGAATGATCCCCTTCCAAGGGGACACCTTCAACATAACTCGATCCCCCACATGAAACTCTATCAGTCGCCTTAACCAAAGGTAGGTGCGAGTCCCAACTACCTCCAAAATCGATCACGCAAGATCTTAACATGTCTTCGAGCATTTGAATCGTCCTTTCACTTTGGCCGTCGGTCTGAGGGTGGTAGGTTGTGCTCAACTTCACACGCGTGCCTAATTCCTTTTGCAACCCATCCCAAAAATGTGACGTGAACCGGCTGTCGCGATCCGAGACAATAGATAACGGTACACCATGTCGAGATATCATCTCATCGATATACAACTTCGCCAATTTGTCCATAGGTAAGGTCTCCCGCGTGGCCAAGAAATGAGCACTCTTGGTCAAGCGGTCCACTACCACCCAAATGGTGTCATGACCTCATAAGGTCTTTGGCAATTTCATCACGAAGTCTATCGTGATATATTCCCACTTCCATTCCAGAATCTCCAAGGATTGTAGACTTTCATAAGGTCGTTGGTGCTCTGACTTTACTTGCAAACATGTCACACATCGCTCCACGTAGCGCGCCACATCGAGCTTCATAACCGGCCACCAATAATGCAATTTTAAGTCCCGGTGCATTTTCGTGTTTCCCGGATGGATAGAATACTTTGATTTGTGGGCATCCTCGAGAAGAAGTTCTCGATTGCCCCCGATCTTCGGCACCCAAATTCGCCCATTGAAGAGTTTCACTCCTCGACTATCTTCTGTCAAAAGTAGGTGTTGCTTTGTCATGACCTCTCCCTTAAGGTTATCTTCTAGCAAAGCTTCGGCTTGCGACACTTTAATCCGGTCGATGAGTGTTGAAGCTAATTCAATTCGTGCAAAAACGACCTTAGAACTTTCCCTATACTCCTTTCGACTAAGGGCATTGGCGACGACGTTTGCCTTTCCTGGATGGTAAAGCAAATCACAATCGTAATCCTTTAATAATTCCAACCACCTTCATTGCCTCATATTCAGCTCCTTTTGGTCAAAGATATGCCTCAAACTCTTGTGATATGTGTAAAGAGTGCATTTCGTACCTTAGAGGTAGTGTCGTCATAGCTTTAATGCAAACATCACTACCGATAATTCCAAGTCGTGGGTAGGGTAGTTGACTTCATGGACTTTGAGTTGCCTCGACGCGTAAGCAATTACTTTACCCCTTTGCATTAGGACGCAACCCAAACCCATCTTTGACGCATCACTATACACTACAAAGTCTTCCGTCCCATCGGGTAAGGATAAGATGGGAGCTTCACAAAGTTTCTTTGTAGGGTTCGAAACGTCTTCTCTTGGCTCTCGGTCCAAACAAACTTCACGTTCTTTCGGGTTAGGGTCGTCAACGATGAGGCCACCTTGGAAAAATCTTGGATGAATCTCCGGTAGTATCCCGCCAATCCTAGGAAACTTCGAATTTCGGACGGACTTTTGGGAGGTTCCCAATTCATCATCGCCTCGATCTTTGCGGGGTCCACTTTTACTCCTTCCCTTGTAACCACATGACCCAAAAACTGCACTTCTCGGAGCCAAAAGTCGCACTTTGAAAACTTCGTGTAGAGATTTTCTCGCCTTAGCACTTCCAACACTTCCCGGAGATGATGCTCATGCTCCGTCTCGCCCTTGGAGTATACTAGGATGTCGTCGATGAACACTATTACCGACTTGTCAAGGAATGGACGGCACACTCGGTTCATCAAATTCATAAATATTGTCGGCGCGTTGGTTAGGCCGAACGACATTACTAGGACCTTGTAATGACCGTAATGTGTCCTAAATGCCGTCTTTGGAATGTTGTCTTTCGACACCTTCACTTGGTGATAACCCGACCGAAGGTTAATCTTGGAGAAGCAACCCGCGCCTTGTAATTGATCAAATAAATCATCAATTCTCGAAAGCGGATACTTGTTCTTCACCGTTACCTTGTTCAGTTCTTTGTAGTCGATGCACATCCTCATGGAGCCGTCTTTCTTCTTGACAAACAAGACCGGAGCTCCTGAAGGCGATGAGCTCGGTCGTATGAAACCCTTCTCAAGAAAGTCTTGAAGTTGCGTCATCATTTCTTGCATCTTGGTAGGGGCCAACCGGTAGAGAGCTCGGGCAATCGGAGCCGCTCCCGGAATGAGATCAATCCTGAACTCCACTAGGCGGTCGGGTGGCAAACCGGGCAAGTCTTCCGGAAATACATCGGAAAATTCGCACACCATTCTAACATCATCTAGTTTCTTCTTCTCAAGCTTGGTGTCGATTGCATAAGCCAAGAAGGATGAGCATCCCTTTGCCAAACACTTTCGCGCCTTAATCATAGAGATAATCGCCACCTCGCCTTTCCTTCTCTCGCCTTAGATTATAGTCGACTCTCCATCCGCAACGGGTAGTCGGATCATCTTCTTAGAACACACGATCTCCGCTTGGTTTCTGTAACACCCGTAATTTCCCTAAAGATCGGTTTATGACCAGCTAAGGAAATCAGTCAGCGATCGACCGAGCGAAGAGGTCGGTGAGCGGTTTAGCACGATAAGTGGGAAGGGACTCCAGTGACACGCGCGGCTTAGCCCGCGGTCTCAAAGCCGCGGATAAACCCGCGTAACCCACTGTGGTGCACAGCTTTGTAGCACGTGCGGCTTGGCCCACGACTTCAAGGTCGCGACCAAGGTCGCGGGAGTCATCTGGTCGATTTTAAACCCAGGTTCTAGAGTTTTCTCTCATTAGCCACCATCTCTATTTCTCTCCTCTCCACTTGGCGATTTTGAGAGCTTTAATCTCAGTTTGGGAAACATCCATGGTGGATTCTTCATAAAGGAGTATGCAAGTTCGATGTTTGGGGAGCTCGGGTTAAAGAGTTGGATTGGGTGTTCTCGGAAGGTCTCGTCATCTCTAGTGGTAAGCTTCTTTGATTTAAGGTTATAAATGCTCCATTGATGGTTTCTTAGTGTTTGGTTTCTCAAATCTCGGATTTGGTAAGTTTTGGAGAAAACTAGGGTTTGGATCTTGTTTGGGGTTTTTGGTATATTGTTTGGGGGAAATGCTTCTAAATGGTTGAGTATGAGTATTTATGGTTTGTAATGTTTGGATCTAGGTTTTGGAAGTTTCCGACTTGAGGATTCAAATGGCCGTCAAAAGAGCTCGTTGGGTGAAACCTAGATTTAGCCTAAATCTAGCAAGGTGAGTTCAAGTTGATTTGTGAAAACGGTGTACATGCCAAAATGTTTATTTTAAAGTGTTTTATATAAAATGGTTAACTACTGATAAGTTTTGTGTATTTTGAAGTAAAAATATGTTTTACTTGGTTTTATGTCAAAAAGTGAGTATTTTGGTAAGTTTTCATATTTAGTAAACTTGGGTTGTGTTAACCTCTTAAAATGCTTATATTGGGTCTTGAACATTTCGAACACTAAATAGCATGATTCACGTAGTCTTGGTGATTTTGTACAAGTAAGATTTATCTTATGATTTATGCACCTTCGAGGATTTTGTACAAATGGAGTCTATTTCATGTTATATGCATTTTGGTGTATTTGCATTCATAAACCCTTTGGAAAACCTTTGGTCCCATTACGCGTTGAGTTTCGGGTTAATCTCGTCTTGGAGGTATGTGTCTTCGTAAACGTTGTTTAAAGACATTTCATTATTTGGGGGACCATTGAATATTGGTCAAATGGATTTTGAGCACTTTAGCTCGGTGTTGGCTTAAAGAGTCTTATGGACAATTGTCCGGGTTTAATGGCACGATGTAGAATCCCATTTCATGGTTTACATCTTAATGCATTTTATTGCATATTTATAATTACAGGCTCGAGTGGTGTTGTCATTCAGGTATAGTCGGATAATTTTAGACTGTGTTGCATTGGATCCATAGGCACATGAGTCAGTCTTGTTTGGTGGTCATTTGGGTGGTACAGGGTTGGACTCCGGGATACATGTTTTATGACCTTGTCCGTTCAAGGAGTACACTACTAGGACTGAGTCCGGGTGGTGTTATCATGGCGTGGAGTAGCCATTGGATGGGCGTTTTGGACCTCCGCCAGGTGGGGCAATGCCTTGGTTGTATTCCCCTTGGGTCGGGCCTTGGAGCGGTATTTTCGTTAATATATCGCTAAGGTCAGTTGACTCTTTGGTGTAGCTTGAAGGGAGTCGTAGAGACACTTGGGCTTGTGTGTCGTGAAGTGTCATACGATTAACGTTGTATGAGTAGCATACTTTTGTGTTCCTCCACTCTCAACGGATACGGGAAGCCCCCGTCGTCGGCCCGTAGTATTTTGGATATTTAATTGTCCGCGTTTTAATATTTCGAGTTCATTCTATTTTATGGTCGTGTGGGTATTATTGCCAGTTACGGGTTTTCCATGACGTACTATTTACATTTTTGCACATTTGAGTATCGAACTATGACCCCGTTTTGGGTGAGTTTTGGGTTGCATCGTTTTATAAGAAATGTGTGTTTGGGAGCATTGTCTTTACAAGTGCAAATTATGGAAAATGTGTCGTTTCCATTTTAAAGTATATTATTTCAAATGATCTCGCTTTAAACTGGTTTCCCTGCTTTTAAAGATATAGTTGTTCATGCTAAAACTCTTGAGCTCACTAGGCGTTAAGCCTAACCTTTTTATTTGTCGGCATGTGCATCAGGTTCCTAGCGGGGGTTCAGTTCTAGCGGTGCTATGAAGAGTTGAGCCTTAGCCTTCAAGAGTGAGTAGTCGGTGAAGCCTTCCACAGGACGGAGTTTGTATATGGTATTGGGTTTAGTAACACCCGTCCTTTTCATAGAATGCATGTATAGGATGAATGGGAGCATTGAGGTTGCTGCTCAATTTATGTTTGTAGTTCGAGGTATTTATTGATGTATTTAGGAAATTTTAATAAGTTGTTATTTCCATATTTGAGGGTGTTACAAGTTGGTATCAGAGCTTAAGTTTGAGAGATTTAGGCATTGATTTTAGGGTGCCTAGACTCAAGCTAGCGTTCTTATAAGCAAAGATAAGTGGAGTTGCACATTAGGTACCTTAAGATAAGATAATTTGAGGTTGACCAAGTCGTTAGAAACGGGAAACTTGTCGAGGGTCTCAAGGATGATTGTGTATTGTGTGTTCATAATGGCACCTGGCCAGTGTCATGGTGAACCTACATGCTACATATGTATACTTGATCTACCTCGGGAGGATGACCGTTGGGGTAGTGAGAAGTTCCTAAGCGAGTTAGCTAAGGAAGGATTGATGTGTAAATCAAGGTCAGTTGGGAGTGATAACTAAGTGCGAGGAGGTCACTAAGTTGATCCTCTTGGGTCGGAAATCTTAGTTGGATTAGATTCGTGAGTTGGTAGACCGATCCTATTCAAGGAGAATTCGTAAGTTTATCAATTATTGAGATTGTGGCTTTAAGATGTTTGATGCATCCGGATGACAATAGTATGTCAGGTTTTTGGGAAGTGTAGTCCTATGATGCCAAGTGTCGATCAAATTCATACACTAAATTTATTTCCGAAATAGATTTGCATAAATTGTTCTTATGTTCGTAAAACATAAAGTGTTTGTGTTTTTGCATTATAAGGTTTAGTAAAGCGTGTAGCATTCGCCAGATTTTAAACTGTGAGCTTAAGCATTCATGAAAATGTTTTGTTGCACGTAATTGCAAATTGTTATAAAAAAATCTTTTTATTCACGTCTCTTGTTTAACGCTATTTGCGGATATTGTAATATCCATGTTTTAAGGTCATTTGAGTTTTGGGCAGGTATCTATGAGATTTTAACCTAGGTATTGGATCTCCTCCACGTATGTCAATGGTTTTAAAGGAAAAGTGATTCCCACATGTTGAGTTTTTAGTTTGTGTGAGTTTTGTTGAAATTTCATGGAGTATTGTTTTATGTGATGTCTTTTCATGCGTGAGTTTTAATTTTATTTCTTTTAAGATTACGAATTATTTGGCGTCGTGTCCCATGTGAATTTTGTTAAAGGGTGTCATTTTACCTTTCATTGCATTAAAAGAAGACACTCTTAAAGGCTTAATGTTTTAGCCATATTGTCGTCTTACATTCTTGTTGAGAAATGAAAATTTGTCACTGCATGATTTTAGCACTATCGAGTTTTGAGAAAATTCAGTTGGGTTTAGGGTGCCTCGTCTTACGTCATTTTGCGTTGCGTGAAATAATTTTGAGAACATATGCATATGCATCATTATGTGCGTTAAATGTTGGATTTCATACAAATGTCATTCGTTGCATACTATTTGCATTTGGACTTAATTATAATGTCGGTATGAGCAAACTTGTAAAAGATCTTCGTTATATCAAGCAGGACTTTTGTTCTGACCATAATTTAATCATCCACTTTTACTGTTGGAAAATTTCCGCAATGCATTTATCGAATTAGCGGCGTTCCTGTTGTTGAAGTTTCTGTTGGGTCAAGTGTGTGTATCCATTTGGCTTAAAGCCTAAACTCGATTTGAAATCTTATTGGCATTCCCATTATTCTTTTGGGCTTTGGGGAGATATCCTTATCTCGCAACGTCTTTGATTAAAGAGGCAGAATTTTAAAGATAAAAAAATTGTGAGTTCTCTTTTGGAGTTGTTTAAACCTTTATTTGCACGTGTTGTGGTGCAGGAGCCTATTTGTACAATTACAATGTAAATTATTGCGCATGTTATTATTGTCACTACTAGCGTAAGTATTGAACAAACGAGTTTTTTTGAGATGTTTTCTTATGCACTGTGAGGTTAATCAATTTTGAAACCTATCGCATGAACGGTAGTGTATTTTTGGCGCACGTCTAATCGCTAGGAAGCTTTTGTATTCGAAAGTTTTATAAACTCAAATCGGCATACTGGTTGAAAAACCTTGAACTCATTAGGCCTATAGATTTTAACCCTGGCGTAAGAGCAGTTGTAATTAGGGACTAAGGGAGTCCTTGGAATTGGAAACGTCAGATGTTCCGACTTACGGTCAGTCGTGAAAGTTTGAGTTTCAATTTTAAGTCTGTGCGCATTTGTTTTATGGAAGTAGTAGATTTAAGTCTTCTCAGCTAGTTAATGGGTGATTTTATACTTCGGTAATCATGCGGGATAAGGTCTTATGTGACTATCTGCGCTTATTTTGGGATTCTTTTTGATAGATTGCTAGTCGATGTCACGTCATGGGATGTGTTGTCGGTATACCGTCTTAGTGGGTTCCGCGATTAAAAGGAAACTTTGGCGATCTGTCTATTAGAAACGTAAGATTTGGAATTTTAGCACTCCATTAGGTGTCGACCTTGGTGCGACCATCCGCCTGGAATGAAGTTTAGGGCGGGATGTTCACGTTTTCGAGATCACCGTTTAGTCCTAGGCGTCAACTTGTTTTCTTAAGGTCAATGGATCTTGGAATGGATGGATGTAATCCGGATGGATTATGGGAAATAATGACCTTTCGGTGTTGGAAATTAAAAGAAGGTTAAGTGTTGATGTTTAAGTACCGATGTGTGTAAGCATCCCCGTGGTAATAAAGATTTTATTAAAGGGATGTTGTAATATTGGGGTCAGAACTGAGTTGAGTGTCGGCCGAACCTATGTTAACCAGTTGCCTGAAGGATGTATTGGTGCGCCTTGGAAGGGCGTCTTTATAGATATTGGGAATGGATCGGTAGGAACCTGAGGATTTTTGGAAGTGCGATTATGATCTCTAATGTTAAATCCGAAATCGTGTAGACCCGAAGAAAATTGATCGGTGAGAAGTTGGAGTCACAAACTACCTGGGGTGGTAATTGTCATCCAAGGTTGGAAGACGACCATAACCTTGTGGGTAAAAGTTATTTTGGGGAGTTAAGTGTTCGCTCGATTATTGGTATAACGTGCCCAAGAGGGGCAGTTGTTGGGAGTACCGGTGTAAAAGTTGTGATAGTGGTGTGGGCCATTGGGTTAAGATAAATCTTTCTGCGGGTAAGGTCTTCTGGGAATGTGGATTTCGAGGATGAAATCATTCCAAGGTTGGGAGGATTGTAACACCTGTAATTTCCCTAAAGATCGGTTTATGACCAGCTAAGGAAATCAGTCAGCGATCGACCGAGCGAAGAGGTCGGTGAGCGGTTTAGCACGAAAAGTGGGAAGGGACTCCAGTGACACGCGTGGCTTAGCCCGCGGCCTCAAAGCCGCGGATAAACCCGCGTAACCCACTGTGGTGCGCAGCTTTGTAGCACGCGCGGCTTGGCCCACGACTTCAAGGTCGCGGCCAAGGCCGCGGGAGTCATCTGGTCGATTTTAAACCCAGGTTCTAGGGTTTTCTCTCATTAGCCACCATCTCTATTTCTCTCCTCTCCACTTGGCGATTTTGAGAGCTTTAATCTCAGTTTGGGAAACATCCATGGTGGATTCTTCATAAAGGAGTATGCAAGTTCGATGTTTGGGGAGCTCGGGTTGAAGAGTTGGATTGGGTGTTCTCGGAAGGTCTCGTCATCTCTAGTGGTAAGCTTCTTTGATTTAAGGTTATAAATGCTCCATTGATGGTTTCTTAGTGTTTGGTTTCTCAAATCTCGGATTTGGTAAGTTTTGGAGAAAACTAGGGTTTGGATCTCGTTTGGGGTTTTTGGTATATTGTTTGGGGGAAATGCTTCTAAATGGTTGAGTATGAGTATTTATGGTTTGTAATGTTTGGATCTAGGTTTTGGAAGTTTCCGGCTTGAGGATTCAAATGGCCGTTAAAAGAGCTCGTTGGGTGAAACCTAGATTTAGCCTAAATCTAGCAAGGTGAGTTCAAGTTGATTTGTGAAAACGGTGTACATGCCAAAATGTTTATTTTAAAGTGTTTTATATAAAATGGTTAACTACTGATAAGTTTTGTGTATTTTGAAGTAAAAATATGTTTTACTTGGTTTTATGTCAAAGAGTGAGTATTTTGGTAAGTTTTCATATTTAGTAAACTTGGGTTGTGTTAACCTCTTAAAATGCTTATATTGGGTCTTGAACATTTCGACAACTAAATAGCATGATTCACGTAGTCTTGGTGATTTTGTACAAGTAAGATTTATCTTATGATTTATGCACCTTCGAGGATTTTGTACAAATGGAGTCTATTTCATGTTATATGCATTTTGGTGTATTTGCATTCATAAACTCTTTGGAAAACCTTTGGTCCCATTACGCGTTGAGTTTCGGGTTAATCTCGTCTTGGAGGTATGTGTCTTCGTAAACGTTGTTTAAAGACATTTCATTATTTAAGGGACCATTAAATATTGGTCAAATGGATTTTGAGCACTTTAGCTCGGTGTTGGCTTAAAGAGTCTTATGGACAATTGTCCGGGTTTAATGGCACGATGTAGAATCCCATTTCATGGTTTACGTCTTAATGCATTTTATTGCATATTTATAATTACAGGCTCGAGTGGTGTTGTCATTCAGGTATAGTCGGATAATTTTAGACTGTGTTGCATTGGATCCATAGGCACATGAGTCAGTCTTGTTTGGTGGTCATTTGGGTGGTACGGGGTTGGACTCCGGGACACATGTTTTATGACCTTGTCCGTTCAAGGAGTACACTAAGAGGACTGAGTCCGGGTGGTGCTATCATGGCGTGGAGTAGCCATTGGATGGGCGTTTTGGACCTCCGCCAGGTGGGGCAATGCCTTGGTTGTATTCCCCTTGGGCCGGGCCTTTGAGCGGTATTTTCGTTAATATATCGCTAAGGTCAGTTGACTCTTTGGTGTAGCTTGAAGGGAGTCGTAGAGACACTTGGGCTTGTGTGTCGTGAAGTGTCATACGATTAACGTTGTATGAGTGTCATACTTTTGTGTTCCTCCACTCTCAATGGATACGGGAAGCCCCCGTCGTCGGCCCGTCGTATTTTGGATATTTAATTGTCCGCGTTTTAATATTTCGAGTTCATTCTATTTTATGGTCGTGTGGGTATTATTGCCAGTTACGGGTTTTCCATGACGTACTATTTACATTTTTGCACATTTGAGTATCGAACTATGCCCCGTTTTGGGTTGCATCGTTTTATAAGAAATGTGTGTTTGGGAGCATTGTCTTTAAAAGTGCAAATTATGGAAAATGTGTCGTTTCTATTTTAAAGTATATTATTTCGAATGATCTCGCTTTAAACTGGTTTCCCTGCTTTTAAAGATATAGTTGTTCATGCTAAAACTCTTGAGCTCACTAGGCGTTAAGCCTAACCTTTTTATTTGTCGGCATGTGCATCAGGTTCCTAGCGGGGGTTCAGTTCTAGCGGTGCTATGAAGAGTTGAGCCTTAGCCTTCAAGAGTGAGTAGTCGGCGAAGCCTTCCACAGGACGGAGTTAGTATATGGTATTGGGTTTAGTAACACCCGTCCTTTTCATATAATGTATGTATAGGATGAATGGGAGCATTGAGGTTGCTGCTCAATTTATGTTTGTAGTTCGAGTTATTTATTGATGTATTTAGAAAATTTTAATAAGTTGCTATTTCCAGATTTGAGGGTGTTACAGTTTCCCAACAACCAATTCATCCCCACTACTATATCAAACCCGGCGATTTGCATAGGCATCAAGTCTATGGGGAATTTCTTCCCCTCGAATTCAAAAGTGCAACCTCTCACGATATCCCGGATTACTACTTGACTACTATTTGCTATTTCTACCACTAAGTCATCTTCTAGACTACTCTTAGACATGACAAGCTTTAGACAAAATACATCTGATATGAAAGAGTTGCTAGCACCCGAGTCAAATAAAACACGTGCAGGTACGGAGTTTAGAAGAAACGTATCCGATACCATATCGGTAGATGCCTTGGCTTCTTCTGCGGTCATTTGGAACGCTCTTACGGATGCTCTTGAAGGTTCCACTTTCTTCCCACCGGCCCCTCCGACCTTCAACATTGGGCATTCCGCCCTGACGTGCCCTTGCTCCTTGCATTCAAAACATATTTTCCCCTTGACGGGACAATCTTTAAACGTATGCCCGAGTTTCCCGCACTTGTAGCAAGTCCCGGGGACGAAGTTACGTGGGTCGAAGTGTTTGCTCCGACATTTGGAGCACCACTTGGCATCACGCCTAGGGTCGGCGCCACGGTGATTGTTGTTGGCATATCTAGGCTTCATTGAGGGCATTGAACCACCCTCCCATCTCCTCTTCTCGACCTGACAACTACCTTCCTCCTTGTCGAGATTGTAAGCGTCTTCCATAAGTTGTGCCTCTTCAATCGCCTCCCGAAGATTGGAGGCCTTTGATACCCGCACCATCGACATCATGTCTGATGGAAGGCCCTTGATGTAAGCCTTGATCTTTTCCTTCTCTGTCAGGACCAAATGTCCCACCATCCCCAGTTTGTCCATGAATAGTTGATTGTATTCCTTCACAGACAAGTTACCCTTCTTCAAATGTCGAAACTCTTCCACAATTCAGTCCATCGACCTCTCGTTACAGTATTCCTCTAATAACTTCTCCTTGAATGTTGCCTAAGTCAGTTTTGCCAAGATTGTCTCCTCGATGGAAGCGGAATATACGTTCCACCAAGTGAGGGTCGCGCCCCTCAACATTTGTGAGCCAAAGACCGCCTTCTGTCCTTCTCCACATTCGCTCGATCGAAAAGCTTGTTCCATCTCCCGTATCCAGCTCACACAAACTATCAGGTCATCTGAACCCTTAAATTTTGGCGGTCGGCAACCCAGAAATGCCTTGAATGTGCAACTTTTTGCCGCTTGTTTGACTCCCGGGGTTGCGGTCTCGTTAGAGGGAATTCCAGGTCCGGTACCCCCGGATCCCGCCACAACTATATTCTCGTCAACCGCTTCAGGTCGAAGGTTGTTGATGTCTCGATCCTCCAAGAGTTTTAAGAACATCTCTTGTTGTTGTGTCATGGCCCTGTTCATAGCCTGCATCATTCGGTCCATCATTCTTGTCTCCGTCGTTGCTTCCTCCATGATGGGCTCTTCAGCCTCCAAATTGCGTCGGGTTATGTGCTTGGGTCCCCCGCCCAATACATTAACCCGACGAGAGGGTTCATCTTCCGCAGTCACCCGTGGATGGTCGGTCGTGGATGTTGTGGCCTCTTGACCTTCCTGTCGGTTTCTGATATTAACCATGAGTCTGCCACACATAAATTCGCAATAGAATGAGGAACGATCTCACAGAATTAACACAAGGAAATGTACTACTACACTTATCAATTATTATAACAATAGTAGGTCAAGTATGCTCACGTAAAACATCTTCATAATAACGTTAGCTAAGTGAAATTATGAACACATGATACGTAAGAGTTCTCGTTACCATCACTACAACTTTTAATTTGTATAAGTTCTGTCGACTCTAAGATCATCCTATCTTAAGAGTTCTACCTCATCTCACAAGTCATAACTTAATAGTCTCAGCTTAAGTCTAGGCATCTTACATTCATACCTAGTTCACTTAAATTAATGCTCTGATACCAATTTGTAACACTCTAAAATCTAACGAAAATAAAATTCGAAATTTCGGCAATATAACATTTGAAAATAGAGAAAACCTATCACCCTAAAATAGGGGATAATTTAAACCTGTGAAATAAGGTAAAACAATTCGAAACCCAAGTGTACCATTCCAAACTGGGTATATGGTAAGGCATTTACAAACCCAATAAATGAAGCATAAGACGACAAACTACTAATCTAACATTGGTAAACTAGATTATGGTCGGGTGTCGCAATCCTTCCAAAATGTATATTCTTCAAAAATCATGGTATGTTGGTCACTATGCATCTCCCAAAAAGACCACTCACGACCCCAAGGTCGTTCCCTCAATCCCGACGTGCCCCACCGCTAAGATAGCCTGTCAAACATGACAACAAAGAACAAGTGTTAGGCTACACCCTAGTGAGAACAAATCGAATAAGAATACGAGTACTAAATCCATTCGAAGTCACACGGAAGATAAAGCCGTGAGCTAAAACCAATAAATCAAATAAACCGTTAGTGATTAAACATGGTACAAATAACACCAATCACATAGTGAGCTCAACTCCTCTAAGTCTATTGCTCAAAAACATCAAGTCAACCCCTCTAGGTCTATTCTTGAGAGTTCCAAAACGGGGAACTCTAGCACAAGGGAATTACACCTTACTGTCCATGAGACGCCACCCGACCGTATAGGTCCACACCTTACTTATCATGGTGACACGATGTTTATTCCGTGCCAAAGTGGTGAACCCTGTGTCCAAAATGGGGGCATAGGAACACCGCGTCTATGGATCCATTGCACTAAAACTAAATACCAAAACATACTAGCATATGGTATGCTCACATAAATCATATATGTAAGAAGATCGTATGTAAGAGGTTACCAACATATAAATCTTGACTCCCACTATTGGGGAGGCTTTAAATAACAAAACCCATCAACAAACTACCATACATATATTCTTCATTAAAAGGTAAGATTGTAATTAATTCACCCAATACTTGTTTTCCCCTAAAACCCCAAATACTCCACTTTGGTTCACCAAAATCCCATAAAATCAAGAGTTGTCTATCAAGTGAGTAGAAATCAAGGATACCATCTCTTTTAGTTTAAAATACATTTCTTTCATTTTTACTTAGGTTACCAAACCGTAACATCCCCAAAACCCACATTTAGGTTAGAAAAACAAGGAGGATCAAAATACAAGAGATATAAACATATATTTAGGTTAAAAGAAGTGAATAAACTCACCTTGCAAAGATTATACAAAAACCCTAGGTGTTAGATGAACCTAGAGGAAGATGAGAAAATCCCTTGAAGCTTTGTATCCCTAAACTCCTTAAGTCAAAGCTTGCCAAAACCTAGATTGAACCATACATAAGCTTTCAATGCTCTTATCCAAAAGCAATCAATGAAGAGAGATGATAAAACCTACCTATCACCAAGAAAAATCGCCCAAACAAGCTCCCAAGTCAAGAAAATGAGTCTTTTGGCCGAAAATACATTTTTAAGCAAACTGGGCCCGACCGCGACCATGACTCGCGAGAGTGACAGTGTCACTCTCGCTTGGCACTATCGCCCGAGCAATGCAACCCTCGGTACAATCCTGGCGATTGTGCCATGCGAGAGTGACATATGTCACAATCACGCGGGCACTATCGCGCCACTCCACCACCCCTCGGTACAATCCTGACGAGTGTGCCCCGTGATAGTGACCTCTGTCACAATCGCGGGCAATGTCGCCCCGGGCGTACCGAACCCGTTTTCGTCCCAGATTAATCCAACGACCCCCCCCCCCCCCCGGCTCACGACACTAGGTTCTAACATAAGCAAAGTTGGATTTGAGACATACCAAAAACACGGGTGTTATATAAAACATACAAATCAATTTTCATCGTTCATCTAATCTAACAAATATCTGGTTTCATAAATATATCGATTGTTTTCTAATATAAAGCGTTGATCATAATTAATGAACTCTAATCATCTTTCATAAATATTCAAATCATAATAAATTAACCTTCATCATTTCTATAAATACCTTAATACACTGGTTTGTGCTTTGTTTGTCCTATTGATCTATCTATTGATCTATATACAGAAGAATGATCGTATGAGAAGGAGTGTTAGTTTGAAAAGGTAATTAAGAAAGGATTTTGTAACACCCCGAGTTTCGTGAGGTATCAATTCAAGTTAATACAGAAACCGATATATCAAGGAAAAATAATATTTTTGATTTTGGACTTGAATCCTAGATTTTATAGTCTAGATGGATGAAGTGTAACACCCTCAAACTCGGAAATAGCAACTAATTTAAAATTTTCTAAAATACATCGATAAATAAATTATCTACAAACACAATATAGGATTTAACCTCAATAAACACATTTATTCTCTACATACAGTCTATAATAAGGACGGGTGCTACTAAAACCCAATAATAGTCACTATCTCCAACTGCGGAAGACTTCATCAATCTACTTACTCTCGTGTAAGTCTATAGCTCAACTCCTCAAGGTACTGCTAGAACCAAAACCCAACTGGAACCTGATGCACATGCCGACAAATAAAAAGGTTAGGCTTTACGCCTAGTGAGCTCAAGAGTTTTCGTTAGAGATAAATAAAGCGATAACTTTAGGAATGTTATTTAAAATCATGAATTCCCAAAATACAATACAACTAATTTAGAAACAACTAGAAATGAAATACTTTAAATCTTAAAACAATCTCTTTTCATCATTCACCCCTTTCGTGGTTAAAATCATAAAACACGCGCCTCTTTAAATAAAGCCAAAACCCAAGGCGCACGTAAAACATAAATGATATTATAATGATCAAACGTTGAAAACGTAGATAACTCAAACTTCCAAGATATCCCAATAACTCGAATGAGTTTCAATAACCGAAACCTTATAACATAGATAAATACCCACACTCAGACATCCCCGAAAACATGGATTATAAAACTCCATATCCAAAAACCACACCTAATGGTGACGGGGAAAACCCGGTTACATGGTACGTGACGGACACAAAGTATGTCACATAATTATGTAAGAAATCAAAACATGTGGGTTACACATAAAACACCCACCGAGCTCAACTCCTCTGAGTCTATCACTCGAAAACATCAAGTCAACCCCTCTAGGTCTATTCTTGAGAGTTCCAAAACGGGGAACTCTTGCACAAGGGAATTACACCTTACTGCCCATGAGACGCTGCCCGACCGTATAGGTCCACACCTTACTTATCATGGTGACCCGATACCTATTCCGTGCCAAGTGGTGAACCTAATGTCCAAAGCGGGGACATAGGAACACCGTGCCTATGGATCCATTGCACTAACTAAACCATTACATGACTCACAACGAATGAACTAATGCATTCAAAACATGTAATTTTCAACTAAGATGCAGTAAATGCAAATCATAACCAACCGCTCAACATTGAGCTATTAAAAGCGGACAAGTGTCTTCAAAACCCAACAAAATCCAAACTGAGCCATAAGCTCAACAAATCCAAAGACCCAACGTTGAAATTCATAAAAATGGAGTCAAACATAAACAACCCATACTTATGTAAACTCATGCTCCAAAACATAGAATAAATTCCAACGTAGTTTAGATTTGGGACAAATCGTTTTCCAAGTGAGTTTATAACATATATCCTATCAAAACGTCCCACAACACAAAACCATGCATTTCTCCAAAACACAAAATGAACACATTTATACTCAAAATCTACTTCTATAAAATAAATCATTAAGATACCAAAATATATGATTTAATTATCCAAAATGCCCAAAATCCCAAAGATGTGTGTTAAATGAGTTTATAAAGTTAAACACCTTTAAAATACTCAACTTATCAGCAGTTAACAAAACTTATCAGCAGTTAACAAAACTTATCAGCAGTTAACAATTTCATGTAAAACGCTTTAAAATAAATATTTTGGCATGTACACCATTTTCACAAATCAACTTGAACTCACCTTGCTAGATTTAGGCTAAATCTAGATTTTACCCACTTAGAGCTCCTTTGAAGAAACTTGAATCCTCCAAGCCAAAAGTCTCCAAAAACCTATATCCATACATTTCCAACCGTAAATAATCACATTCAACCATATAGAAACATTTCCCAAACATTACACATCAAAATCTCCATTTTGGTCCCAACCCAAATTTCGACCTAGATTTCTCCAAAACCATCAAACCCGAAATTGATAAACCACACACTAAGATAATCATCAATGGAGCATTTATAACTTATGTAAAGGTTTAGAAATGGAAGGGATACACTTACCACTTAGGTTTTGATGAAAACCTAGAAAACCCAACAATGAGCTTGAGGTTGAAGATGAAGATGGAGATGATGAAACCTTGACCATAGATCTCCATATTACCACTTGATGGTGTTTCATCTTCAATAAAACACAAGGATTTGAGCCAAAATAGGCTAGGGTTTGAAAGGGGAAGAAGGAAAACGAATTGGGAGAGTATAGAAGAAGTTTGGGTGTGAAGAAATGAGGAAATAGTTGATTTTCGCGACTTAACAGCCCCCTGGAGTGTTTGGGAGACTTTGCCAGGCGACATTGCCCAGGGCTATGTCGCTGGTCATAGTCGCAGCCAGCCAACCTTCTTCCCGTTCACTGTTTTGGCCGTAACTTCTTCGTTATAGCTCCGTTTTCGCTCCGGAAAGAACCGTTGGACTCGTAATTGAATCCTCCATCCATCTAGACTATAAAATCTAGGATTAAAGTCCAAGATTAAATATCTTATTTTTCCTTGATATATCGGTTTCTGTATTAACCTGAAGTGATACCTTTCGAAAGTCGGGGTGTTACAATCCTCCCAACCTTAAAAGAGATTTCGTCCTTGAAATCTGGCACCACCAAGCACCCAACATCGCATTTGGAGAGATCGATTGATTTTCCGGATATTGTAATATTCGTGTTTTAATGTTATTTGGATTGTTGGGGAAATAACTATGGAATTTTTGACTTTGACATTGGACCTCCTCCACGTATGTTATGGTTTTAAAGGACGAGTTGTCCCTATGTTCTTGAGTCGAAATGTTCTTTGGAATTTTAGTCGGTACGAGTCATGTTGAATTCATGAAACGTTATTTTATGACGCTTTGCTACTCACGAGTGTATTTTGAATTGCGTGAGTTTTAATTTTAATTGCGTGTAAGTTTATGAGTTTTATTGAAGCGTTGAGTCTCATGCGGGTTTTGGTGAAAGTGTCGTTTATATTTAACAGATGCGATAAAAGATAAAATTTTGGAATTTTGACATTATAGTCATGACTTTGTTTCATGCTATTTAATTTTGGAGAATGACGGTGTTGACACCATATGATGTTGAGCATCGTCGTGTTTCATTGGGTTTTATGGAAGATTTTATTGGGTCTTACGGAATTCTATCTTACGACATTTTGCGTCGTGCTCTTAAATTTGGGAGGTGTATACTTGCATTATTGTGTGCGTTAACTTATAAATTTTCGTTTAATATTTTGTCTTGTGCGAGTTTCGCATCGGTATTTTCACAACCGTAAGAGACGTTTTGAGAAGTTTTGTTAATAGATATTATAACATATATTATTTCGGAAAGTTTCAATATTATGTGATTCTCTTTTGGGTTTTATACAAGTGTTACCCGTTGTATGCTACATGGTTTTCGAGTTGTTTTAAAATTGTTGGTGTGAGTAAGCATATGAAAAGTTATGTCGTTTCGTATTGGACTTTCGCTTTGAACGTATTTTAGTTGTCGATTTTAATGTTATAAATTCCGCAATGCATTAAGTGAGTTAGCGGTATACATGTCATTGTAGCCACTATTTTCGGACAAGATCATTTCAATTGTACGACCTAAAATTTGAAAATTGGTTTAAATTTATTGTATGTTGACCAATTGCATGCATGTTTTTGTGTTGCTAAGTTTTGAGAAGTGAACTCGGCATGCGGGTCTTGTTGGGAATTTTATTCCATACTTTTATATAGTCGAATGAAAAATTTTGGGAACTTGATTACGTAACTTGTCTCTTGAGAGTTTTGTTCAATCGTCTCGCTATAAACTGTTTTGGTACGCGAAATTATTTCCCCATTTATGGCATAATTTGATGCAAGTTAGGACCATGGTAGTCCATTTAAAATTTTGTTGCGCATCTTTTACTATTATCCATATTAACGTAAGCACTGATCAAATGAGTTTTGGAAATGGTTTTATATGCGTAGTGTTGGTGATCAATTTTGAAACCTATCGAACGAACGGTAGTGTATTTTTACCGCACGATTAATTGTTATAAAACTCTTGTATTTGAAAGTTTTATAGATTTCAACTTGGCAAACTTGTTGAAAAACCTTGAACTCATTAGGGCTATTGACATAAAACCCCTATCGTGAAAAGAGTTGCAATTAAGGGACTAGAGAAGTCCTTAGGATATGAAGCGTCAGATGATTCGACTCGCGGTCAGTCTTGGATTTTGGATTTCAGTTTTGAATCTGGGTACGCATGGTTAATGGAGTTGGTATGTTTAAGCTTTTCCAGTTAGTTAAGAGGTGATTTTATAATTCGGTAACCATGCGGGATAAGGTCTTGTGTGATTACCTGCGCTTAAATGGAGTTTGACTTGGTGGGAGTGCTCGTCGATGTGACATCATGATATAGGTCGATGGTGTATCGTCTTAGTAGGCTCCGCGATCAAAGGAAGTTCTTATGGTCCGTATGATAAATTGTAATAAATGGAAATTTTAGCACTCTATTAGGCGTCAACCCTAGTGCGATCATCCTGGAATGAAATCTTGGACGGGATGTCCACGTTTTCGAAGTCACCGTGTAGTCCAAGGCGTCGACTTGTTTTCTTGCAGTCAATGGATCTAGGAATGTTTGGCAGGTACCCCAGTTGGATCATGGGAAGTATTGTCATTTCGAGGATGGAATTTAAATGAAGGATAAATGGTGATGATTTTTGGATATATTTGGTGGGAATGTCGAGGTAGACTTTAAGTACCAATCGTTTTTTTAGGATACCATGACGCGTCGCATTTAGAGGTATCTAAGAGAAAGGTTTGCTTTGAGGTATTCTTGGTGGAAATGTCTAGATAAGGTCGTAAGTTGCTTTCGGTGTGTTATGAGAAATCTAAGGTTGGGAGGCAACCGAGAATTATCGAGAAAGCAAATGATTAATCAATGACTCAACGTTCATCCTGACGTCGGTAAAATATATTGAACGTTGAGATTTAGTTTGTAACGGCACGTTATGAGAAACTCAGCGAAAACCTCAACCGGAATGTAATCGGGTCCGTATATGAGGTGAAGTTTTATGAAGGCATCCCTTTGGGATAGGGAATCAATAGATCTTTCAAATGTGAATGTTGGGTGCTTGGTGATTCCAGATTTCGAGGACGAAATCTCTTTTAAGGTTGGGAGGATTGTAACACCCCGAGTTTCGTGAGGTATCAATTCAAGTTAATACAGAAACCGATATATCAAGGAAAAATAATATTTTGATTTTGGACTTGAATCCTAGATTTTATAGTCTAGATGGATGAAGGATTCAATTACGAGTCCAACGGTTCTTTCCGGAGCGAAAACGGAGCTATAATGAAGAAGTTATGGCCAAAACAGTATCGAGGAGAAAACCAGGGGAAGCGGGCGACTTATGCCGCGACCCAAGGTCGCGAGACAAGTCGCGAAACCCCCTGGACGAGCTTAAAACCGATTTTCAGCACCCAAACTTCATTTCTTCATATCTCCTTCATCCTAACTCCGATTTGGGCGATTCAAAGTGCTACGACTTCGTTTTGAGAGCTCTTCAAGGATCTAGCAAGAGATTTGAGGTCTATTGGAGTATACAAGAGTATTTTGTGGTGGTAAGCTCCTCATCTCTCCCATTTCATCTTCTTCACCAAGTTTTCTAGGGTTTCATCCACCCTTTGTGCTTCCTTTCATAGATTGGAGATTTGTGGTCATTTTGGTGAACTAGAAGTGTTTTGGTTGATGGATTCAAGCTTGGGTTAAGGTAATCTTCTATTCTCTTAAGTTATGGAAGTTAGGGTTTCGGTTTTAGTTGAGGTATTCATGCTCATGGTTTGGGAAACGATTCTTTGTGGTTGATTATGTTTATTTATGGTTGAACATGTATGGATTTAGGTTTTGGAAGTTTTGTCTTGAGAATCCAAGTGTTCTTCAAAGGAGCTCTAGTTGGGGGGAAATCTAGATTTAGCCTAAATCTAGCAAGGTGAGTTCAAGTTGATTTGTGAAAACGGTGTACATGCCAAAATATTTATTTTAAAGCGTTTTACATGAAATTGTTAACTGCTGATAAGTTTTGTTAACTGCTGATAAGTTTTGTTAACTGCTGATAAGTTGGGTATTTTAAAGGTGTTTAACTTTATAAACTCATTTAGCACACATCTTTGGGATTCTGGGCATTTTGGATAAATAAATCATATATTTTGGTATCTTAATGATTTATTTTATGGAAGTAGATTTTTAGTATAAATGTATTTCATTTTGTGTTTTGGAGAAATGCATGGTTTTGTGTTAGGGGACGTTATGAAAGGATACATGTTATAAACTCACTTGGAAAACGATTTGTCCCAAATCTAAACTACGTTGGAATTTATTATATGTTTTGGAGCATGAGTTTACATAATTACGGGTTATTTATGTTTGATTCCAAATTATGATTTTCAACGTTGAGTCTTTGGATTTGTTTGAGCTTATGGCTCGGTTTGGATTTTGTTGGGTTTTGAGGACACTTGTCCGTTTTAATAGCTCATGGTAGAGCGTTTGGTTATGATTTGCATTATTGCATTTTAGTTGAGAATTACATGTTTTGAATGCATTAGTCCATTCATTTTGAGTCAAGTAATGGTTTAGTTAGTGCAATGGATCCATAGGCACGGTGTTCCTATGTCCCCGTTTGGGCATTGGGTTCACCATTTGGCACGGAATAGGCATCGGGTCACCATGATAAGTAAGGTGTGGGCCTATACGGTCGGGCAACATCTCATGGGCAGTAAGGTGTAATTACCTTGTGCTTAAGTTCCCCTGTTTTGGAACTTTCAGGAATAGACTCAGAGGAGTTGACTTGATGTTTTCGAGTGATAGACTCAGAGGAGTTGAGCTCGGTGGGTTTTTAATTGTGTAACCCACATGTTTTGATTTCATGTTTTCGAGTGATAGACTCAGAGGAGTTGAGCTCGGTGGGTTTTTATTTGTGTAACCCACATGTTTTGATTTCCTACATAATTATGTGACCTACGTTTGTGTTCCGTCACGTATAATGTAATCGGGTCTTTCCCGTCACCAATAGGTGTGTTTTGGTTATGGAGTTTTATAATCCATGTTTTTGGAGACATTTAAATATGGGTATTTATCTATGTTTTAAGGTTTTGGTTATCGAGATTCATTCGTGTATTTGGGATGTTTTGGAAGTTGGAGTTCTCTACGTTTTCAGTATTTGATCATTAAAATGTCAGTTATGTTTTACGTGCGCTTTGGGTTTTGGTTTTATTTAAAGAGGCATTTGTTTTATGATTTTTAATCACAAAAAGGGTGAATAATGAAAGGAAATTGTTTTAAGATTTAATGTATTTCGTTTTCGGTTGCTTTCAAATAAAATGTATTGCATTTTGGAAATCGTGACTTTATATATCATTTTTAAAGTAAATGCTTTATTTATCTCTAATGAAAACTTTTGAGCTCACTAGGCGTTAAGCCTAACCTTTTTAATTGTCGGCATGTGCATCAGGTTCCAGAAGGGGGTTCGGTTCTAGCAGTCGTATGAAGAGATGTGCTTAGTGGTTCACGAGTGTAAGTATTTGGTGAAGTCTTCCGCAGTTTGGAGATAGTGACACTTTTGGGTTTTAGTAGCACCGTCCTCATTATAGACTGTTTGTATAGAAAGAATGTGTGCATTGAGGTTAAATATTAAAGTGTGGTTGTAGATGATTTATTTATTGGTGTGTTTAGAAAATTTTAAATTAGTTGCTATTTCCATATTTGAGGGTGTTACAGATTTGGACTCTTGATCACTTTTAGTCTCACACTCACCCATTAATTGCACTTATCATCGGAATTGATCCGGTACATCTCGATGCACCGCGTTAGTGTTGATCATCAATTAGGATTGATCCAAATGTGGGTATCCCTTCTTACCCTTCTCACCATAACTTTTATTTTTACCACACACACACACACACACATATAGAGAGAGAGACAGACAGAGACAGAGAGAGCGGAAGAATCGTGCGAGAAGTTAAACATTTTGCGAGAATGTGAGAAGTCTCAATATCATATATGATTACATGCAGGGTCGTGCCTGGGGAAGGGCGGGCCGGGCGTACGCCCAGGGCCCATGAGAAATAGGGGCCCAATTTTTTTGAGTATATAGTAGTAGTAAAAAAATTAGTAAATAAAATAGACAAATTCTTTTAGTATCTAATAGAACCCAAATAATTTGATAGTATACTAGGGTCCAAACACGTATTAATTAATTACATTGGAAAATAAAATATGTTAAAAATTAATTGGTCGTACATTTTATAGTATTGTTTATTGTTTCTTTAAGTTTTTTATCTAGTACCAAAGTCTAAAACTACTTGCCTAAAAACCTTTGTATATTCTCCATCATTCATCTCCCACTTGTCCACTCACTTAGAAATCCAACGTCTAATGGGACCCAAAAAATTTTATATTATATTAAGGGTCCAAACATGTATTAATTAATTACATTAGAAAATGAAATATGTAAAAATTTAATTAGTCATTCATTTCATAGTATTGTCTATTGTTTCTCTAAGTTTTTTTTATTTATCTAGTATCAAAGTCTACAACTACTTACGTAGAAAATATTGATATACTATCCATCATTCATCTCACATTAACTTTTTTTAATTATTTCATCTGTATGAATTTTATATTTATATTAGTATATAGTAGATTTCTTGTTATTAACTAAGAGAGCGCGCTCCTACCTTTTGAAAAAAATTACCAACCATATGAGACGGTTTAACTTATATCTATACCCTTGTTTTTTCAAACATTATTGACTACTTATTACATACTATTGAATGCATGAATCTTGAGTACACTTTTATCTCTCTAACAATAGTAAAATCTTAAGCTATAACCAACATGAGTTTTGATTCTAGGATTGATGGTTCCAAAAAAGTTTGTTTCAACCCTAAAGTTCACGGTAATGAATATCATTAACCTAAGATGAGATGGAAACACAATTGATTTTTATATTGATTTACATAGAGTATTACTCCGAATAGTCAACATTTTGACCCAAAATTATGTCATTTTATATATTAAATGTACATTTTTTTACGGTGAATAGATTAACGATGTTATGTAAAATTGATATGACAAATAATATTTATTTATAAATAATGATTGATTGATTTTGCGTCTAGAAATATTCGGAAAAAACTATTTTATATGAATTATTAGTACTTCTTGAATCCAATTTTATTTCTTATAATAAAAACAATATATCAAAGATTTTTTTCCATAATTATCGAGGGCCCTTCTGTACATCTCGCCCAGGGCCTATAAAATGTCAGGACCTGATTACACGCCTTTTGGGTGTGTCTAATCATATATGATTAAGCGTCTATATATTGTCAATGTAAAGTTGTTTAATCATAGATGATTAAGCTTGTATATCATATATGATATTATACTTCTCGTCTTCTCGCAAAATGTTTAGTTTCTCGTTTGAACATGTCAATATATATATAGGGGCATATTCAAACAAGAAGATGGTCACGAGAAGGCAAGAAGGAATATGAGCCACATAATTCATTAATTAAAAAATATCATAAATAAAAAATAAAATTATTTTTAGAAATTAAGATAATTATTATTTAGAAATTAAGATAATTACCATTTTGAATTGGATAAATCCTTAAAAATATAATTATATCTTTTAAATTTATTTATTTTTAATTTTAATAAATTCATAATTTTTTTATCAATTTTTTATTTTTTTAGATACATTTTTTATATAAAAAAATCATAATTTTCTTAAAATATCACATGTGATATCCATAAATGAATTTATTATATTTTCCCATCATTTTGTCTATTTTTTGAATCACATGTGATTAACTTCATTTAACATATGATCTATTATGTATCAGATATAATCACTATGTGAATTTTTATACATATCATATATGATAATATAAATCTAAATGTAAGTGATGCATAATCACATGTGATAACAATTACATCACCAAAAAATCAATAAATAATCATATATGATTAACTAAAATATCTACAATTATCATGCATAATCACATGTGATAACATTTGTATCACCAAAAGATCAATAAAATATAAATATACATAATCATATATGATTAAGTAAAATATCCATAATTATCACATCTGATAATATGATATGTGATATGCACAAAAATTCATATAGTAGATCATATGTGTTACGTAATAGATCATATGTTAAATGAATCTAATCACATGTTATTCGAAACGTAAACGTATATCCAAAAAATAAATAAAAAGGGAAAAAATAATGAATTAACTGTAGATATCACATGTGATATTCATGAAACTTGTGAATGTTATTTATCAAAAGTGTATCTTGAAAAAAAATGATAAAAAACTTGATAAAAAATAAAAATAAATTAAAAATAAAAATAAATAAATCTAAAAGATATTACAAGATTTTTAAGGATTTATCCAATTTAAAATGGTAATTATCCTAATTTTGAAATTAATTTTCATTTCTTATTTATGATATTTTTTAACTAATGGATTATGTGGCCCATCTTATTTCTCGCATTCTCGCAAATTAGTTACTTCTCGCATGATCCTCTCTCACTCTCTCTGTCTATCTATCTATCTATCTATCTATCTATCTATCTATCTATCTATCTATCTATATATATATATATATATATATATATATACACACGAAGGATCGTGTGAGAAGTTTAGTTAACTTAAGAAGTGGATCTAAACCCTTAATCACTTATAATCTCAAACTCACCCATGAATCACGCTTCATAAGGAAATTGGTAGGGTGCATCTAGGTTCATCTCATCCTAATGTACATCCAACGGTTGATAACCATTTCTCACCGGAATCCAACTATATATATATATATATATACAGAGAGAGAGAGAGAGAAGGTTCAAACGAAACGCTAACTATTTAAGGAAAAAAAAAAGCAAATCATATGCAAAATCATATATGATTTGACACTAACAGCCAAAAAATGGATGCGAGCGAATTTGTTGCGACTTCGCGTGAATCATATATGATTTTGTATATACTCGATTGTTCTCATGTTTTCTTAAATAGATATTGTTCTCGTATGAACTCATATCCCCCCCCCCTTCTCTCTCTCTCTCTCTCTCTCTATATATATATATATATATATATATATATATATATATACATCACTTGACAACAAAATCTACGATCTTTTATTACTGTCATACCCTGGGAACAAAATACTATTCTCAGTGGTCATCTCCGGCAGTACTATTGCTTATGTTGTTGTACCCTGGGAACAGACGGTGAATCTGCTTAAGGGAATCGTGTTACACACGAGCCTCGGCTTCTTATATTTCTTCTACTTATTCTTTGTAATCGTATTCTTAAAATCATCTGTTGATTTCTTTGTAATATTATTTATATGATTAATATACATCTGAAACTAACATTTTCTATAATACTACTAACAAAAATAATCCAAATATTGTGCCTATATGTAAGGTTGCAGAGGGGTGGGTTTGGTCGGTTTGAAGGCGTTTGAACAACCCAACCTAATTAGTATGCTTTCAAAAATCTCAACTCATTAAAAATATTTAAAGTATAACCAAGGGTTGGGTTGGTCAAGTTGTGACATAAAAGCAGCACTCTAAGAGCTCTTAAACAACTGTTAGTCACTGTTACCAGTTAATTATCTTTTATTCTACATGAGAAACAAAGAAAAAGCCAAACCAACACCTAAAACAAATTTGAAGATTATTACAAATAGGAAATAAAATAACAAATGGAATTGTGATACACTTATAAAAAGGGCTTAACCAGTTGTATATCACGGCTACACAAATAAAAGGGAAGGGTAACAACATATCTAGCAGAATATGCATGTAACATATATGAGTGATATCGAGGTCATCGATTTGGGTTGTGTTCAAAAGAGTATAATCCAAGTCACACCTAATACCTATGCAAATTCTACAACTTGGTCATGTTTGGATTTTTGTGCACCCTACCTATATGCATCAACAGTTGTACTCCGAGCCTTGGAGGTCATACTTTCTTTGTATAATCATCTTTAGTTTAGTAAAACTGGTTCTGAGCCTTTCCAGCAACGAGGCCTAGGGATCAATATGATGATTCTTATATTGTGGATCTATTGTTGGACGCTCTTGTTTTCGGTGTCTACTTTCTAAGACCAAGAGGTTAGCCACCTTTCGGGTGAGAGGAAAACTAGACCTGTCTAAACGATATTTCAAGAAACATATATAAATTTTGAATTGTTTGGTAGGTGAACCAGATATGACCAAACTAGACCAATTTTAGCTAGTTATTTGTATAATGCTTGATAAGACGAAAATATAATTCAACAAATAAGTATCTAAACAAATTCATAAATTATTTTATCATATAATAATTATAAATTAAATGTGTCAAGTAATATTTAAATAATGTTATTAATCTTAGAGAAAAGTTTAATTGCGAACCAAGTTTTCGCCTGTGAACCGCGAGACAGAGTGTGACACATGTCATCGGGTGTGCACATTCAGTATGATTAACAAAAGTGAACGTTCATGCAATATTAATGATGAATAATACACGAATTCATAATCCATATATTATTCATCATGAATTATGTATTATTCATTCTGAATGTTGTATTATTTATCCTGAATTATACATTATCCATGATGAATAATACATGAACGACTCGTGAAAGTATGGACACGTGACACACTCTCATTTGTCTTCATTGTAACAACCCAAAATTTAATTACATCAAAATGTAATTATCCATACCAAAAACGATGGCCCCAAGCCTACAATTTAAACAAGGTTTGCAAATACAACCTATTACACAACTGAGTAAAAAGGAAACTACTACAAGGAGTCTTCTAGCTTCATGGAAAAGCTCACAACTTCTCTTTATCCTTACCAAAACCTGCTACCTTGCGATAACTTGAAAAAGGATTATAGTTTTGAAAGAGCGAGGGTTAGACCGATGGTCTAGTGAGTCCCCTCCAAGCGCTACTGCAACAGTTCAAATATTATTTAAAACATTTAAACAAAGCCTTACGCCTCACGAACGTAACTTAAACATTTACCACACTTTACGCTTCGCAAGCGTAACTCACACTACTGACCAACATTGTCGTCAAAGACGGTATGTCTGTCTCGTACTGCCTTATTTTGGGGACACACCCCAATGGCATAAACGGGCCACACTCCCCGGTACGAGCAGGCAGGTCACACTTCCCGACTTAGGTCAAATATCACGAATTAAATGTATGCATACACTTAATCATCAACAATATATAAAACGAGTTTATATAAACATAGCATGAACATGCTAACATAATTAAATCAACCTTTTCAATAAACCTTCACAACTTTTGATACTAAAAGCGTGCAGTTCAGAAAACCCACAAGTATCAAACAACTTTCGAAATCGTAACAGATTTAGTTTGAAAGACTCACCTCAGATCCTTCTCGCTTAAAGTCTGCTTTCTAACGATTCACTACCTACGACAACACCGATAAATCGATAAGTCAAAACATATATAACCCACTTACTCACCGACTAGAACATAAAATATTGTGCCACCCCGGTCAAAACCTCCCCGGTCGAGACCGCGACACACCCCGGTCTCCCCACACCGGTCGACACCAGTCGATATTCAAACTCACTCAGGCGATTCCAAAACTTCGAGAAAACAACTCAGATCCTCAAATCGCCCAATAACACGGTTACAAACTCAACAACGAGATCATTTACCGACTAAAACTCTTAGATGGAAGTATTAGGCTAGAATCATACCTTTATTTGCAAAGAAACCGTATGATCCTTCAAGACCTAGTCCTCATTTCTCCCTGCTCTCGCTTTCCTTCAGACGCTCACCAATTTATCAGGAATGAAACCTGATAAAAATCTTAGGGTTAAGATATATATATAACCCAAGTTTCATTTAACCCCCTTAAACTTTGAGTCTCGCTTAACTTTTCACCCAACTATCAAAATTTATCAAAATTTTGGATCCGGATTAACTTGCTCGAAGTGCAACTACTCCGATTGCTCCATATACTTTACTCCCACACGAACCATCAGAACCTCATGGGAATTTACTTGATCAACTAACAATCTTCCATTTTGAAAAGTCCCCTCGAGGTGGTCCTATACCATTCTAGATACACACCGATCCCAAACGATCTCTAGTTTCCTTAAAAAACTCAGAAAAACATGACCGCAGCCACTTCCCATTTTCAACGTCCCGACAATGGCCTCAACAATTTGTCGCTGACTTCAGCATCACCGTCGACATAGTGATACTTCAACAATATTTTCGACAAACAAAGATTCCCAAAGGAACCTACTCTTTCCAACGCATCATAACTATCTCGGTGTCCCACCGACTTCGCACGTTGAAGGCACATAACTTACTTGATAGAATCTGATTACCAGATCAACTCAAAAATCCGGCTTGATGTCAATAACTTTTCATCCAAAAACCACAACGTTACATAACAACACGCTGCTAAAAGGAGTACCTTAACGACTTCGAATTCCACCCCAAACAACACCACTCGCCGACTACACCATCTCAGGTTAGGAGTGCATGCTACCACAAAACGAATCATTCTTAACACTCAAGGGCTAAGGCTTCTGTCATTCTCCGCATTTCCCTAGAAGGAATAGCAGGATCATGAATCGACCGACAACGGCCCGAACGTCACACTTTCATCCTTCACCCCTTTCCTTATCCTTAACTTCAATGCTTCCTTATGACCTAGCGAGTTCATAGCCTTCATGCATGTCAACATATTAGTTTGAAATCATTTGACACATTTGAAAATCTTTTCAATGAAACTTTACTCAAGCAATTTCAAGAAGTTCTAACAAAATTACTTATGCTGAGTGAGTTAGTCGACTTCCGCGCTTGCTGGCATGACTAAGTCCATACCAGTCTTCCTTATAACATCACATGGTCAAAAGATGTTATATTTTCCACAAAAGATGACTCCTTTATAAAAGAAGTGCAATAACTCCCAAATTACTAAGTTCAAAATTTAGCACACCGTGCAATAAAATTGTCCTTTTTCTGAAACTCATACACGTTTACACACGATAACTCATTTTCAAAGTAAATGACTCAAATGTGCACACACACCAATAAACCTGACATGAAAGACTCATGCAACTTATTCGAAAAACCATGCATGATACTCCCACTTCTTTGAAGGTTATTCGCTCTCGTAAGGTCGACCGCTTACACTCACACCAATATACCACCGACCCTTACTTCCGACCAACCAGTCAGGTCCCTCACAATAACATCTATCTTCAGCATAAACGATTCCCAACATTCTGGTATATTCCACTACCAGTAACCAACGCGACCATTGATTCGCAATTCCTGTGTCCTTACTTTGGTCAAACTAGGCTTACCAACAATAGCTCGTTTCCATTCTGTCTTCATTCCATTTATTAGTCAACACGGATACCGTCTCTCAGCCACCCTCGCCAACTTTCAGTTAACTACTGATTCAAAAGGCTCAAATCTATTATTCGATTCTTAGGGTGAACTTTCCTGATGTCTATTGATCGACATCATAAACTACCAAACCGACGATTCCCTTGGAGTGACCAACTCACCTCCAATCGTCAATTTTCCCTTTTCAGACTCAAGGAGTTCTTCCTCCAGACGAAACATCTACATCCCACACAATACTCAACCTAGAAGGTATTAACCTTAAACCCATGAACATGCTCACACAGCACGCCAGACCAACGCTATCGTTCAATTATAGAACTCACTACCCAAAACTACACCCAATGACTAACCCAACAATAGTACTCGAGTATACTCATGCACTTGTAGATTCATAATGGCATTGGCCAGATGCAATTCTGAATTTACCTTACATGAGAGTCCTCACTATTGTCGTCCCGATTCTCGATTCTCGATGACTCCTTAAAGACTTCCTACATCTCAGTTGTGTCCCTCTATTTCACAGTTTAAGTTTAGGCCCATCCGGTCACCTAAATCCCTTAAACTATGGCTCTGATACCAACTGTAACAACCAAACTTTAATTACATCAAAATGTAATTATCCATACCAAAAACGATGGCCCCAAGCCTACAATTTAAACAAGGTTTGCAAATACAACCTATTACACAACTGAGTAAAAAGGAAACTACTACAAGGAGTCTTCTAGCTTCATGGAAAAGCTCACAGCTTCTCTTTATCCTTACCAAAACCTGCTACCTTGCAATAACCTGAAAAAGGATTATAGTTTTGAAAGAGCGAGGGTTAGACCGATGGTCTAGTGAGTCCCCTCCAAGCGCTACTGCAACAGTTCAAATATTATTTAAAACATTTAAACAAAGCCTTACGCCTCACGAGCGTAACTTAAACATTTACCACACTTTACGCTTCGCAAGCGTAACTCACACTACTGACCAACATTGTCGTCAAAGACGGTATGTCTGTCTCGTACTGCCTTATTTTGGGGACACACCCCAATGGCATAAACGGATCACACTGCCCGGTACGAGCAGGCGGGTCACACTTCCCGACTTAGGTCAAATCTCACGAATTAAATGTATGCATACACTTAATCATCAACAATATATAAAACGAGTTTATATAAACATAGCATGAACATGCTAACATAATTAAATCAACCTTTTCAATAAACCTTCACAACTTTTGATACTAAAAGCGTGCAGTTCAGAAAACCCACAAGTATCAAACAACTTTTGAAATCGTAACAAATTTAGTTTGAAAGACTCACCTCAGATCCTTCTCGCTTAAAGTCTGCTTTCTAACGATTCACTACCTACGACAACACCGATAAATCGATAAGTCAAAACATATATAACCCACTTACTCACCGATTAGAACATAAAATACTGTGCCACCCCGGTCAAAACCTCCCCGGTCGAGACCGCGACACACCCCGGTCGACACCGGTCTCCCCACACCGGTCGACACTGGTCGACCCACACCGGTCGACATCGGTCGATATTCAAACTCACTCAGGCGATTCCAAAACTTCGAGAAAACAACTCAGATTCTCAAATCGCCCAATAACACGGTTACAAACTCAACGACGAGATCATTTACCGACTAAAACTCTTAGATGGAAGTATTAGGCTAGAATCATATCTTTATTTGCAAAGAAACCGTATGATCCTTCAAGACCTAGTCCTCCTTTCTCCCTGCTCTCGCTTTCCTTCAGACGCTCACCAATTTATCAGGAATGAAACCTGATAAAAATCCTAGGGTTAAGATATATATATATATATATATATATATATATATATATATATATATATATAACCCAAGTTTCATTTAACCCCTTGAACTTTGAGTCTCGCTTAACTTTTCACCCAACTATCAAAATTTATCGAAATTTTGGATATTACATTCATGTTCACAAGCGAAACTCGGTTTTCATTTGAACCCATATCTATTATCATATATACTAATTACTAAACACAACTAAGGACTTTTTTGTAATTTACTCAAAGTCAAGGAACTAAACATGCCATAAACTATAAAGTCAGGGACTATTTTGGTAAATTTAAGAACACAAGACCACAGTGCGCAACTGCGCATATTCCCCCGCTTTTATATACTCAAGCTCTGATCGTCACTTCTTGGGGATTTCAGTCCCGATTAACTTTTTTCCCGATCACCATTTATCTCGCTCGATTTTTCTTCGAATTCACTGATTCACTGATCGGATTCAGTTCTATATACCTTGGAAATGAGAGCTTTTAATCGATTATTTGTAGTGAATTCTAGGTTTTGCCGCTAGATTAATCTTCATCCATGGCGATCAGAGGAATACACTTCAAGTGGTTCGTGTATCGTATCGTATATGTGATCGTATAAAAATTTATGTATTTTTTGTTGTGTTTTTATGTTGATGAATCTGATTATTTGTTTTAATTTCGAATTTTTTGCAGGTACGATGGATTTTTTCTATCAATGCTTGCGTTTAGTATGTATCCTTTTTTATTCGAATTGAAATTCGGATGTAATGGTGATGTATGTATATTTTTTGAAGTTTTATTGTTTTCGATGTATAATATGATATTATAAAGTAGCATTGGAAGGAGTAAAGGGGGAGTGATTGACTGATTGAGTGTTGAATTATATTTATCTGTCCTACGGGTTTAAACATCTGAATGTTGATTCGGCTAGTAGTTTAGTAGAGGTGAATCATGCTAATTCTCTGGAAGAACGCCTGTATTTAATTTCAAGTATTTTTTGTGAATTGTGAATTGTGTTATGATTATGATTATTGTTATTATTCTTTCAAGGATGTTGTGTTGTTTTCTTGACGATTTTAACTAAATAGAGTCATGGTTCTCTTGAGTTGGAAGCGCTACTATCTTTGTAAATTCCCGTTGCATCTGTGGATAGTGGTGGGTGAACTTGATTTTTTTTTTTGGTTAAATCTTGCTTGTTTTCACTTGTTTTGCTGTATTTGTAGAGTCTGATTTTTGTCTTTGGATTAGGTTGATTATGGTGTTGTCTTTGTTTTTCGCCTCTTGATGTTTGTAGACAATGCTCTTGCAGCTGGAATGGGATTGTAAGTCCTTCTTGCCCTCAGTGGATGCCATTATTTCTGACTTGTGAATATGATATCCAAATGCTATGCATTGAAAGTGATAGGCAATGTGGGTTTTCACAAGTTTGAACTAGGTCAACTATAGTTTATGGTTTCATAACAAAGATTTAACATGGTAGGTAATCTACTAATGTTTTTGAGGCGAGTTATTATTGTTACTAGTTGCAAATGATTGGATGATTTTTTATCTGGCCATAACTCATTACAGATGTGAAGTAATTGACTGCTATAAGCTGATACATCAACTCTTTTCTGGTTATAGAGTTGAGAAAAAAAGATGATGGTACTTGGACTCAATTGTAAGTTCTCTTGCAGTGTAGTAAATATTACACTCTGATTCTGATAAACCTGCAGTGAGATTTACACATGCAAGGAGGAATAAAAGATAAAAGGAATAAGGGTGTTTTAGTAAATAGTGATGGTAGTTAGTAAAAGTCAGTATCTAAGGCAATCACAGAGGGTTAGTTGGGAGTTTGTTGAGATATCGGTGATGTTTGGGTATTATGGGAAGTTCATTGCTGGGTATGGAGAAGTTACAAAATCTTTAACGGATTTATTGAAGGAACAAGCAGCCGTCTGCAACGAAGAAACAACCAAGACATTCAGCAGTGGAAAGCAGCCCTCTCATGATGACACTTGTCTGAGACCACCTGATTATAGTAAACGATTTGTAATTGAAACTGATGCCTCAGGCTAAGCGTTAGGCGCAATTTTAATCCAAGAAGAGTAATCTGCCTACCACAGCCTAGTGTTGGGACATTAAGTGAGACATAAATCGATTTACGAAAAGAAATGGCCATAGTATTTGCGATTATCAAATGGAGGCCTTGCTTATTAGGAAGGAAGTTTGTGGTGCTGATGAATCAATAGAGTTTAAAGTTTTTACTACAACAAAAAATGGATGAACCCAATATCAAAAGTGGCTGACAAAACTATTGGCTTACGACTTTGGCATAGTCTACAAGGCGGGGTGGTGTAACAAGTAGCAGCCACCTTGTCTAGATGTAGGGAGGAAATAGAATGTTTGGTGATGGGACCTCAGTGGAGACAATGGGATCATATCAAGAAATAAACGACAGAAGAGAAGCTATTGCGCTAGATTGTTAAGAGGTACAGTAAAAAATATAACATAAGGGTTTTGCAATGAGACATGGGCTTCACGGTTTCTATGGTACAAAGACAGATTACTTTTACCTCTCATTGACTATGACTCCATTGTTATTCGAAAATTTCCATGGCTCTCCTATAAGAGGGCATTTAGGGGAAGACCAAACTGATCAAAGGATGGCCACAGAGGCATATTGGATGGGAATGAAAAGTGATGTTAGAGAAATGGTGAGTCAATTTGTGATTTGTCAAAGAAACAATCACCAGTGGGCTTATTACAGCCTATTCCACCAGCAATGATGGCATGGGAGGAAGCCACATTGGATTTCATTGAAGGATTACCAAAGTAAGAGGGAATAGGCACTATCATGTAGTTGTAGATCGTATCACTCAATACGCCCATCTCATAGGGCTGAGACACTCGATTTCAGCTAAATCAACAGCTGAAATGTTCATCGAGGAGGTGGTACGGTTACATGGTATTCCAACATTGTTGATTATGGATAGAGACAATATCTTTGTAAGTCATTTCTGGAAAGAAATTTCGAACTACAGGGGACAACATTGAAGTATACACCTGCCTATCACCTTTAGCCGCACAACAATCGGAAGTAGTTAATCGGTGTGAGGAAGAGTATTTTAAGATGCTTTGTCTCGGACAAACCAAAACAGTGGGAATAATGTTTTCATGGGCAGAATATTGGTATAACACAATGCTTTATCAGGTGCTCACCATTTAAAACCTTATATGGAAGAGATCCACCAACAATATTACGTTTTAAGGAGGGTTTCTCAATTGTATCGGCGGTGGAAGAGTGCTGAAAGATAGGGACGATATCTTGGATACTCTTAGAATGCATTTACTTCAAGCCTAACACAAGATGAAACAACAAGTTGATCAACATAGGAAGGAGTTGAATTTGGCGGTAGGTGAGTTGGTTTTTTTCTTTCTTTCTGTAATTACGGCCATATAGACAGAAGACGCTCATAACACGCAACAATCAGAAACTGGTTGCAATGCACTATGGTCCTTTTCATATTACAGAGGAAATGGGAAAGGTGGCGTAAAGCTGGAGTTACCACTTTCTACAAAAGTCCATGCAGTGTTTCATATATCACCAACTACGGCGTGCTATTTGTCAATATATCTCTTCGGCAACACTACCGGCGCTGTTGAACGAGGAGATGGAAATGGTAGTAGAGCCAGAAGAAGTACTACAGCTTCAAACCCAACACAACGGTCAGGCAAGTGTATTGGAAATGCTGATTAAATGGAAAGGACGGCCTCTTTTTGAAGCTTTGTGGGAAGATTATGAGTTTTAAACGAGCATTTTTTTTTTAATTTTCACCTTGAGGACAAGCTGAAAGTCTGGAGAGCGGGTATTGATGAACCTGCAGTGAGGTTTACATACGCCAGGAGGAATAGATGATAAAAGGAATGAGGGTGTTTTAGTAAATAGTGATGGTAGTTAATATAAGTCTGTATCGGATGGTAGCAATCAGTCATGGAGGGTTAGTTGGGAGTTAGTAAATGGCAGTGTTGTTTGGGTATAAAAGGGCGGGAGCGTCAAGTTGGAGTGCAATTTGATTTCTTTGCAACTGTAAAGACCTTACGGTCTTGAGGGAGAGTACCAGCCTCTTGAATGCTGGTTGTGCAAGTTCTTAAAAGTTTCTGTGGTCTATTATTTTCTGAATGAATCGATACAATAAACAGGAGCCCCTTAAATAGGGGAAGAAACCTATGTATACCCTACCACTAAATTAGGAATAGATCTATCTAATAATTACAGATAATTGTAAACATTATAAAATACAAAGTTGTCAAAACTAGTCCCTGTAAATATGTCGGCTAAGACTCCCCCGCAGTCTGAGCGGGCGGTGGACAGACGCTCAAACTGGACCTGAAAGACTGAAACAGTTGTCTGGAGAGGCCTTTTGTAAAGATATCAGCATACTGGAGAGATGAAGGAACATGCAGAACACGAATATGACCAACTTTAACCTTTCCCCGCACGAAGTGGATATCAATCTCAATGTGTTTAGTTCTCTGATGCTGAACTGGATTATCTGATAGATAGACTGCAGATACATTATCACAGTAGACAACGGAGGCCTGTCTCAAAGGAATATGCAAAGGAATATGCAGCTCTAGTAATAAATTTCGAATCCAAGTGGCCTCGGCCACAACATTGGCGACACCCCGATATTCCGCTTCAGCACTAGAACGAGAGACAGTAGGCTGCCGTTTCGATGACCATGATATTAAATTATCTCCAAGAAACACACAGTACCCGCTGGTCGATCTACGAGAATCTGGGCAGCCCCCCAATCCGCGTCCGAGTATGCAATCAAAGAATGAGATTTGGACTTTACAATCCGAATCCCATAATCAAGTGTCCCTTGTAAGTATCGAAGAATACGCTTCAGAAAAGCATAATGCGGATCACGTGGTTCATGCATGAATAAACACACCTGCTGTACCGCATAAGAAATATTTGGTCGGGTGAAAGGTAGATACTGTAAAGCGCCAGCTAAACTCCGATATAAAGTAGGATCCGAAAACAAGTCTCCATCTGTGGCACTCAATTTTGCAGAAAGATCTACTGGTGTAGTGCAAGGTTTACAAGAAGACATCGAGGCCCGAGAGATTATGTCTTTTGCATACTGTGACTGATCTAAGAATAACCCATGAGAGTTGCGGGTAACTTGAATCCCCAAAAAATGATGCAACTGACCCAAATCTGTCATAGCAAACTCTCGTGAGAGTGTGCTAATAATCTCCTGCAAGAACGTGTCTGAAGAAGCCGTGAGAACTATGTCATCAACATATAACAATAGATATGCTGTCTGAGAACCCCTGCTATAGATGAAAAGAGAATTATCACAAGCATGGGTGCGGAAGCCCTGCGATAAGATATATGTTGCAAACCGAGTGTACCAGACACGAGGGGCCTGTTTAAGGCCATACAACGACTTGTTCAACCTGCAGACATATGTGGGGTATCGTTTATCAACGAAACCCGGTGGTTGATGCATAAAGACTGTTTCATTCAAATGTCCGTGAAGAAACGCGTTTTTAACATCAAGCTGATGAATGGGCCACGAACGGGAAACAACAACTGATAGCACAGTGCGTATGGTAGCCGGTTTAACAACCGGACTAAAAGTCTCATCACAATCAATACCTACGGTTTGAGACTTCCCGTTTACAACTAACCGAGCCATCAGATTTAAATTTGTGGCGAAATAACCACATGCAACGAATGACCGGTTTATCAACCGGACGTGGCACCAACTCCCATGTATCATTAACCTGTAACGCACGAAATTATGTTTGCATAGCATGCAACCAATGAGGGTCGGTAAAGGCTTTGGAGTAGGAGGTGGGTACAGGAGAGATAGTAGTGGAAAGAAGTGTGTGTTTGGCTTTCGAGCGGGTGGTCATGGGATGAGTATTGTTGCCGGTCGGGGCTGATGAGGCAACCTGGGATGGGACGGTAGGGATAGAGGCTGGTGGATTCAGTGTGGGTAACGGGGCCGGTGGTCGGGGACGACGGGTATAGGTGAATTGAAAAGGAGAGGTCGAATGTGGGGCAGGCTGGGTCGGTTTGGGTGTGGGTCGAGGAATGGGCCTGGTGAAAGTGAAGTCGTGTGGTAGATCATCAAGGAAATTGTAGTTGGTATTAGGTGTGGGTATGGTGTATGGAAAGGTGTTCTCGTCAAATGTAACGTGACGAGAAATAGTGACTTTGCCCGTGGTAGGATCAAAGCATCGATATCCTCTAAAATCGGGAGGATATCCTAGAAAGATGCAACGGACGGAGCGGGTATGTAACTTATGGGGTTGAGTGGCGGATGAATTTGGGTAGCATGCGCACCCAAAAACACGTAGGTGATCATAGGTTGGGTGGCGGAGGTATAGGGCAAAGGTAGGGGTAAAAAAATTAAGGCGTTTTGTAGGTAGAATATTGTGAAGATAGGCGCTTGTGTGCAAGGCTTCCACCCAAAAGGTAGGCGGAAGATGGGCATGAATAAGTAAAGCACGAATGATATCATTGAGGCGTCGAATCATTCGTTCAGCCCAGCCGTTCTGGGAAGATGTTTGCGGGCAAGAAAACCGAAACAAGAGGCCGTGCTGTTGGGCAAAGTCCTTAAAAGCATGGTTGTCAAATTCACCACCCAAGTCACATTGGAATGTTTTAATATGGCGGTTAAATTGGGTGAGAATCATTCTATGAAATTTGGCAAAGGTTGGGAAGGTTTCTGATTTATATTTAAGTGGGTATACCCATATAAAGTGTGAAAAGTTGTCAATCAAGACCATGTAATATTTATATCCGGTTTTACTTGCAATGGGTGAAGTCCACAAATCACAATGAATGATATCAAACGGGGTAAAAGTAAAAGAATTAGATTCATAAAATGGTAAACGTTTGCTGTTGGACAATTGACAAGAATTGCAAAAAATAGAAGCATGATTTTTATTACATGAAAAATTAAAACGACGACTAAGAAGATCTAAGACTTGAGCGCCAGGGTGTCCAAGTCGATCATGCCAAGGTAAGGAGGTAGAGGTGAGTGAGCAGGCTTGAGGCGGAAGTGTTGGTGGCGTAACTGGATAAAGATTACCCGTGCTATTGTGGCGGGACAGGAGACGTCCCGTTTTGAGGTTCTTTAAGGAAAACCCAAAAGGATCGAATTCAATAGAAACATTATTGTCACGGGTAAACTTACGAACAGACAAAAGGTTTTTGATGATTTGTGGACTGTAAAGAATATTTGGTAAAATATAGTTACGGTTGTATATGGGAAGAAAACCAGTACCGGACCCCGCAATAGGTAAAACATTGCCATTACCAACAAAAATTTTCGTGTGAACAGGAAAAGAATTAGGATGTTGGATCATACCTCGGTTGTCAGTGACATGTTGCTCAGCGCCGGTGTCGAAGTAGTAGTTGGGATCCGTGTAGTTCAACTGCATGGTATTAAAGGCAACACAACACTTAAATCAGAAGGATTTAATGCGTCAAACCCGGTGAAAGCTGGGTGTTGGGTGCTGTCAAAGTGACCCGGAGGAGGGAAGCCTGCATAGTTAGCCGATGGGGTCGTGGACGGGTATTGTGGTGGTTGATTGGGTCTCCATGTGGTTTGTGTAGGGTAAGGGCAAGGTGGAGTGTTCCACCAAGCCCATTGGGGGTAAGAGTTATTCTGAAACGCCCAATTAGATTGAGAGTTTCGGTTCCCACGTCCACGTCCTCGGCCCCGGTATTGCAGCCCGCGACCCCTGTCTCTGCCACGGTATCGAGACTGTGGCTGTTGAGAGGTATTGTTGTTGTTCGGATCAGAAGGAGCGGACTGCTGTTGGATCAGATTAGGGGCAGGAGCGGCGGGAGTGACAAGAACAGATGAGGATTGTTGTTTCCGGGCTTCAAGACGTATCACCTCGTCGGTAAGCATGGTACGGGCCAGATCCCAATCGGCATCCTGGGAGTTGATCAACGATGCTGTAGTATCAAATTCGGGGGATAAACCTCGAACAAGCTGTAATACAAGACGCTTCTCGGGAACCGGTTGATCAACATCAACTAGCTGGTTGGCCAAATCTTTGAGCTGTTGACAATAATCTTCCACCGAATTACAGGCAGCAAGCGTGAGATTGACAAAGCGGGTTTCCAGGGCTGCGGCTTTGGCTTGCTTGTTGCTCAAGAAAATCTTTTCGAGTTTGAGCCAGGTGGTTCGTGCAGATGCTTCGGTGTCAAGAACTCGAACAAGAAGATCGTCAGAAATTGTACTGTAGATCCATTGAGAAACAAGGGCATCTAACTCCTTCCAAGATTCATAGGAAGGATCTGTGTCGGCTGGGGCAGGTGTATCATTGAGATGATCCAAGACTTTGTAGGCGATGGCGTGAAACCTAAAGAGTTTCACCCAAGAGGAGTATGTAACTTTAGACCCGTCTAGCGTGCGGATCTTGGTCTGAATGTTTGAAACCGAATAGGCGGGGTGGAGAGATTTGGCAGAAGAACTGCTTTCAGGTTTGTCATATGACTTTGTCATGGTGTCAGATCAGAACCGAAGGGCTGGGATGAAAAGAGAATGGAAAAAAAAATCAGAACCGTAGCTCTGATACCATAAAAGTTTTTGTGGTCTATTATTTTCTGAATGAATCGATACAATAAACAGGAGCCCCTTAAATAGGGGAAGAAACCTATGTATACCCTACCACTAAATTAGGAATAGATCTATCTAATAATTACATATCATTGTAAACATTATAAAATACAAAGTTGTCAAAACTAGTCCCTGTAAATATGTCGGCTAAGAGTTCTTAATACAGTTTCTGCATTCTTTCAATTTTTTCCCTAACTCAATCCAAAGTGCATCAAATTAATTTATAAAAATGTTTTTGTATTAATGATTCAGGTGTTGATAATGTTTCCTTCCAAAATGTAAAAATTATCTTCTTCTATGTCGTTGATCAACTTTATGTTCTGTCATAATAAATCATTTTGGTTCGCGAAGATCACATTTCTCAATGTTATAGTTGATATTTCAATTCTTTTTCATATGATATAGGGATTATGGTCGGCAGCAAAGAGATGCGTGTTTTCTTGGAAGAGTAGTGATTCTATCCATTCTCTATGTGGTGCTCTATCCCTTTCTCTGGGCATGGAGTATTATGGGATCTATATGGTTCACTAGTGCGCAAACCTGTGTACGTGTGTTGAAAATGTTTCTTGTAATTAGTCAGTAGCACAATGTTATTGCAAGTAAAACTTCCAATGGTTGTGTTTAAATTCTTGCAGTTGCCTGAAAAGAATCAGAAATGGGGTTTTCTTGTATGGTTGATTTTCAGCTACTGTGGACTCATGTGTCTTGCTGGCTATTTAGTGAATAAGGTACAATATAACCTCCTCCTGCTTGTTTCTGATTACCCCAGTGTATTTAAGGAGGCTGTGTTTTATCAAAATATAACTTCACAATCTTCAATTTTTGGACCTCTTATGCAGTGGTTAACAAGAAGAAAAGCTCATTTGCAACGTGCTCAACAGGGGATCCCTATTTCCGGTATTTCAGAATATGGGGTAACTTCTACTGTTTTTTCTTCTTTTCTTGTGTGTGTTACCCTGAGCAACCTCCATGGACATGTAATGCTTTGGGTGTTGCTCCAAGCATTCATTTGTACCTGTCCATGGTTCCGCTGTTGGAAGTCCTCACTACAACAAAAACGACTTTATAGGACGCCAAATATGTTTAAATTTCCTAATAGACCGCCTTATAGGACTTAAGTTTATAGAACCAAGCAATTTTGCATCCTATATAATAGTGTTACAATAAGTTGTTTATAGAACCAAACAATTATGCATCCTATGTAAAAGTGTTATAATAAGTTGATAGGACGCTTTGGGGCGTCTTAACAAATTTTTTAAGACACTTTTGAAATAAAGTGTCCTATTAGCTTTTATATAAGACATTTTTTTAGAAGTGCCCCATGAACACGTCTTTTTATAGGACACTTGTTTTTATAAGACGTTTTTTCAAATAATGTCATATATAAGTAGGGGTGGACACACTTAAGAGCATACGTTGGCATGGGCGGTGGGCCACCGCTTTATGGCTCTGTAACGGAAAAAGGTTTACGTTCTTGAAGGTGCTACCGTATCGTTTTGTTGAGTGCCCTTATATTCCTTGAAACTACAACAATGACACAAGTTTCTCTTGGCAAAGTTGGTTTGCGTGGGCTTTTCCCCTTTCCAAATGTGGGTTCGAATCCCGTATATATTAATTTTCCTAGTTTTTAGGTTTTAAATTTTGGATTTCTTATGTTTTTGAAAAAAATTGGGATAAAAACCTATAAAAGGATTCGAACACGGGACCCTGCATTTGCAATGCAAGGAACCCACCAACACGCCAATAGTGCTTTTGTAAAAATTATCTATAGTTTCTTATTATAGTCGAATAGTGCCACCACTTGAATTAATTCATAGGTCCGCCTGTGTATATAAAGACCAATATGACACTTTATTTCAAAAGTGTTCTAAAAAACTTGTTAGGATGCCGAAAAGCGTTCTATCAACTTATTGTGACACTTCTACATAGGACGCACAATTGTTTGATCTTATAAAGCAGCCTATTGAGAGTTGAGACATTTAAACATATTTGGCATCCTATAAAGCCAATTTTGTTTTAGTGTTTGTACTAAGTATCAACCTATCCGTTATCCACATATTCAACATAGAAATACTCTTAACTCCCAAGATAATAACATTAAATTGTTATTAAAGCATCATCATGTAAGATAGATTTTTGGCACTTCCTTATGGTGAAAATAACGAGAGGCAGAAAGAATACCAGAAACAAGAGATGGTGTCTTAGCATCTGTATTTCATCATCTAAGAGTTACTTCTGATGGAGGGGTTTCATACATTCCCCTGTGTTATGTTTCCAGATGCTTGCTAAAGTTTTTTCTTTATCTTACTTCAGTTGATAGTTTGTTAATAGTTACGTTATATATTGCGCTAGATTTTTTTTCTTGGCTTCTTCTTGTCTAAGGTAGTGTTCTTTTGAGGTTAAAGACCCCCCCCCCCCCCCCCCCAACACACACACACAAAAGTTCTTATACGGTAAATTAGCTGCTAGATTATTGCACCCAAACAGCCACTCTACTCTTTTGGGTAGAAATCAGGTCCACGTACCTCCCCCCCCCCCCCCCCCCCGGCGGGCGGGGGGGACCCCACCTCCGGGTAGGATATAATGCAACCAAAGCTCTTTTTTACCTAACTTACTTGAGCTCGTTAAATTTATTAGGATATTTTGTTCAGAATTTTGTCGTAAGATCCTGTTACTATGTTTCTCTGTTCTTTATTTTCTTTTGGTCTGCTCGGCTTTTAAATACTAACGATGTCTTTCCAGGTGTTGGTAGACATGATTCGTCTACCAGATTGGGTGTTTGAAACTGCTGCTCAAGAGATGAGAGCCATGGAACAAGATACGACTCCACATCATCCAGGACTTTACTTATCCAGCGCCCAGGTAACAACCAATATACAACCATGATGGTTTTGGAATGTGACAATCCCATCATCATTTTATTCGGCCTGCTATCATATGGCAAATAAATTTTTAAGTCAAAATAAGTGTTGTATGCAACAGCGCTTGACATGTAAAACTGAAACTTCTATTTGGTTTTTGCCTTCTAGAGTGTCTTGCCAAGTTTTAAGCTCACTGTTCGTCACAAAGTAAATATTCACAATTAAAAAGGCACACAAACTTAAAAATGTGTAATTATCACACTTTTTAATTGACTAAATGACAATTTTTCCCTTGATAATGGAGGGAGTACTGAATTTCTGCATCTCATGATTAATGGTAGAATTGGAAAGTAGTCACTTTTAAAAGTGAACACTTATTTCGTGACAAACAGAAATAGAAACATGGACACTTATTTTGGGGACGGAAGAGTTTTTTTTTGTTTTTTTGTGAGTGGCTTCTAATTTTGGCATGTAGAGGCAAGCAGTGGAGACATTAATTCAGGAACTTCCATTGTTCTCGCTGAAAGCTGTTCCAACTGACTGTAGCGACTGTCCGATTTGTTTGGAGGAGTTCCATGTCGGGGATGGGGTAACATTTCTTCTTATTTTTAAGCCTTTATATTTGTCAAACATATATACCCCTTTATATATGACCTTGTATCATTGCAAGTTTGCAACCCTGTTATCGCTTAAAAGTGTAGTGTTTGAATTTTCGAACCATCGTACTTGGCTTATTTGTTGCAAGCAAACCACCACTCTAACAAACATTTGAAAACACTACATTGTGAGAATGAGTTTTCAACAAATATGAAGTTTTTATTTTGCACTTACATTTACATTCACACAATGTCCAAAATAGTTCGTTCTTTCAAAGTATAATGTTTAGTCGGCACTTTTCTATGAAAAGTCAAGTATGATGCTCAAAAAGTACAACATAATCGGCTTTATAGGACTCCAAATATGTTTAAATGTCTTGATAGACTACTTTATAGGACCATAAATTGTGGGTTCAATAGGTTGGGACTTATTTGGGCATCCTAACAAGTTGTCTAGGACCCTTTTGAAATAAAATATCACATTAACTTTTTTATAGGACACTTCTGAAAAGTGTCTTATGAACACATCTTTTTTATATGACACTGGTTGTGTGGTTGGTTTTCTATTAAGTCATGTATGGATAAAGTTGTCTGTGTGGATTAATCTGTCTGTATAGATTGAGAAGATTTTTGTTTGGATGGGTTTTTTTATAGATGAAAGAAAAGTATTTTTTAATTGGGAGCGAAAAGTTTGGAAAAAACTTGGCTTTCTGCATAAAGCTCCCCCCTAGAAGCTTATTGAATAAGCCACTTTATATATCATTAAGCCACTACCAAACAGTTATGTATAGCTGACCAAATAAGTTATTAATCTCATTAAGCTCATTAAGCTGCTAACAAACAGACCCTTATTTTTATAAGACACTTTTTTCAAATAAAGTCTGATAAAAAGACTAATATGACGTATTATTTCAAAAATGTCCTAAGACACTTTTTAGAACCCCCAAAAGTGTCATATCAACTTGTTGTAACATCTTTACATAGGAAGCACGGTTGTTAGATCCTTTAAACTTAGGTCCTATAAAGCAGTCTATTGGACATTTAGATATATTTGGCGTCCTATAAAAACAACTTTTGTTGTAGAAGAATGCAATTAACAAGCCTACCTTCCTTTCTAACACGCGTTTCAGGTTCGCGGCCTGCCTTGTGCTCATAACTTCCATGTGGCATGCATCGATAAATGGCTTGTGTTAAACATAAAATGCCCTCGTTGCCGGTGTTCCGTCTTTCCCGACCTTGAACTAAACGATCTGCCTAATATCCCACCTGATCCCGACCGTTCATCAACTCTCTCCACAACACATCATGCACAAACTCAACCTATTAGCCAGAGTTACCTTTCGAGAATGCAGAGTTTTCTCCTCCCAATCCGCTCAGGGAATGCAGCATCCTCCGCCACCACCGCCGTCACCGCCACCACCACTGCCACCTCCAACTCCGGCCCTAGCATCAATAATGATTCTGATGTCACTTTGGAAATCGCAGAAAATGGAGGCCAAGCATCCGAGAGTCACGATCCACACACAAGTGCAGAGCGTGTACAATGACCGTTTTGGACAGTCCTACCCGGCTTTATCAATAAGGTGTAAATTTTATAACGTCCTTTAACAGGATCTGAGTTTTAGAAAATGCTCGAGATTTATTCGGTCCCTTATACGAATTTTTCATCACTTGTTTCATTTCGTTGGTGTAATACGAACAGTCCTTTGGTTTATCACCTAAAGAACATTTTGGGTTTGATTGCCACTAATCATCGTGAAATGTTTTTTGTAAGATATGTGCAACTCCATCAGATTACTCTCCAAAGGGTTCGGTTGCGTGAGACCAGACACTTTTCGTGAGATCATGAGACACTGTGTGTGCTTCTCGTGAACGTTTTGTGTTATTTTCTGTGGATATTTGTTGTGTTTTTCATGTGAAGGTTCGGTGTTTTTCTCTACTGTAAAGGTGTAATGAGATAAAGAAAGACTCATCCAAGGGCTCACCGGGTCTCACGAACACTCTCTTGTTTCACATGATCCCATGTCGCTCTTCAAAAGAGCCCTTGAGGAGTGTGGATGGGCCCCAATGTATATTATTAAAGTAAAAAGATTCAAGCCTAACCAGTGTGGGAAACTAAGGGGGCGTTTGGTTCGCAGAATGATTTCTGATGGAATGGAATCTGTCAATGGAATTGGAATGAAATGTTTTCAAGTTTGACCAACTGTTTGGTTGGTAGGAATGGAATTTAATCAGTCAAATGAATTGAAATATGTCTGTTTGGTTTACAAAGGAATTGGAATGGAATTCTGAAAAAGGACAAAAATACCCTTTCTTTTATTTTTATTTATTTATTTTTATTTTTTTAAATGCCTAGAGAAATAGAGGAGAGAGGAGAAAGAGAGAAGATAGAGAGGAGAGAGGGAGGAGAGAGAGAAGTTAGAGAGGAGAGAGAGAGGAGACCAAATCCACATCTGATGGGTTTTAATTTTGTTAAGAGGGTTTGGAGGGTATTTTTGTCATTTTGAGAAAATGCAATGGAATGGAACTCAATTCCATCCAAAATGAGAAGGAATGACCAAATCCTTGATTGAAGGATTTCATGGAATTCAATTCCATTCTTTTGGAAACTAAACAGCAGGATGGAATTTGGTCAATGGAATTGACCATTCCAATTCCATCAGATTCCGGCGGATTCCAGCGAACCAAACCCCCCCTAAGAGCATCTCCAACAGCTTCTCCAAAATGGAGAAAATGGAGATTTTAGACATTTTTGTACTCCAAGAGATTCTCCAAATCTTTCTCCAAAATGGAGAAAGTAGGAAAGAGAGTGTAATTTTCTCAAAATATGGAGAACTCTCCAAAATCTCCAAAAATGATTACTATGAGAGAGAAATTGTTTTTTTATTATATTCTACCAATAAGATTTCTTCAAATGAGATGGGTATGAGAGATAAATAATATTTTATTGGATTTATACAATATTTTAATATTATAAGTAATGATTTCATCTCCAAAATGGAGAATCTGTTGGAGATGGATGTAAATTTTTATATAGATTTTGACTTTTAATTCTCCATTTTGGAGAAATTTTGAAGATGTTGTTGGTGATGCTCTAACACACCCACTCGAACAAGGCTAAGGTGGCGTTTGTTTTTTAAGAAGTCTGAAGTCTTATTTCACTTCTGATTAATAAGAGGTGTTAAATATGAAATCAATAAGACTGTTTGTTTTTGTAACGTCTAAAGGCGTCTTGAGAGAAATGAGAGCATATGAAATGAGACGGGATAAGAGATTTTAAGAAGTTATGTCACTACTTCTAATTTAAGATGTATTTAAGAGTCATTAAGAGGTTTTTGAAAATTGGAAAAAAAAAAAAAAAAAAACGGTCTGAATATCAAAATGTCTAAACGATTCAGACTTAAGAATTATTAAGAGGTATTTAAAAAAACCTAATTGTCCCATATGGTAGACCTTGACTCTCGTACATGTTAGATATCTGGAATCCCATTAGATTGTTTTTCAAGAAGAAAGAAGTGAGGTTTCAACATATCCTGAAATAGACCGGTTCTAGTCTAGCTTCGGCTTGAACGTTATGCAACAAAGGTTGTGCCGAATTTAGAAGCATTTTTTAAAAGGTGTGTCTTTATTTTAATAATAGTTGTTTCTCGCATATAGTCGATCTTTACATAAAACAATCGTTTTATCCTTTGGGATAGTAAAATAACTGTTATGAGATATATTGTGTTCGTTTGATTTAGTTTTATTTCGAGTGTAATCATGTTATGATATGGCAAATTGTATTCGTGCATCAAAAGTTTGTACTTTATTCGCTGCATTTATCGTATTTGGAAATTTTAGGTCAAAATGTTAGGATGATTTTTAGAGTAAGTTACACTTTTGGTCCATTTAGTCATCATTCACTATTAAATTAATTACATTTTTATCACTGTGGTTGCCACTTTATTTGACCTTTAGCCCTGTGGCTAATGGTGTTAACAATGTTCGTTAACTTCAGGGCATTTTGCTACTTTTCTCATTTATTTAATTTTATATTAGAAAATTAAACAAAAATATTATTATATTATGTATACCCACCTTACCCCTTTTCTTCTCCAAATGTAAACCTCGTTGGTCAATGGCCACCATGGGTTCGTCAATTCCGTCACTTGCTCATTCCCTTCTCCCGACCCTTCTACAACTCCGATGGATTTGTTATCTTAATTATTATAAACGCAATCCAATTTTTTTTCTAATTTATATCCATTTTAACGAGTAATTGGTAAATTTAGTGGAAATTTTCACATCAAAATTAACCAATGCCACGTAGGCTAAAATTTCGTTTGTGAAAAAAAAGATCATTTTTTGTCATATTTATCGAGAAGGTAAACAATATATTTTGTCCAAAGTTTTGCTATATAATTATAAATCAAATAATTTTAGGCCTCGCAAAATGATTTGTAAATTTCATCTTCCTTCATAAAATTTCTGATTCCGTTACTGCGTTTCCTTGTAAAAAAGAACGTTTTCATTTTGTAACAAAAATATGCACTCGACAATCAACATCAACAAAATGTATTTTTCTTGTTGTGGGATGTCGGCTGAAGTAGCGAGTTGCAAAAGGGCTAAAAAATACCAGCTCACACGAGACCTGATTCAATAAAAACTGGTTTAGATGGTCAATAACGTTTAGATTCCTTCTTCTTGAAAACAATAGTAGTTATGACCATGGTTCTAAATAACTCGTTATAACGCTGAGGCTTACATTTGCTGCTAGGTTAACCCTTATGCCATCTAAGGTTTGACTTCCGTTGTAACGCGTTATGGTGCGTTATTTTGTAATGCATGGTTTTTATTACGTCTTATCATGAATCTCAATTCTCTCTCAAAGTTATCGTATTGTTTAGTTATATCATCATTGCATACGTTCATCTTCATTCGTACCTACCAGCATCGACTCAATGGGTTAAAATGTCGTAATTCATCTCAAATTGCGATTGCATAAAGTTCTAGATTTTTCGGATAATTTTCATCTTGTTAAAGTCGAATATAAATTCTATATTCATAGTAATAGTGCACAAACAGCACAATTTATGCATCATGTGTAGTTATGTAATTACAGAATGATAATTAAATTGTATTTTTGAAATGAAAAATATGTCAAATTGGACAATTGTAAATACAAGCTCAATTGTTAGAATTCTTATTTTTATATTTGATATAAAGTTCTTCTTTGTATATATTTTAGCCAATACAGTATTTAGTTTAAAACATAATTACAAATACGATAATTAATAAATTAGGATAAATGGAGTATTTACAAAACTAGAAACGGAATTATATTATAAAAAATGAAGAAAAAAAAAATTGTCGTCGCCGAGAATTTTGAGTTTAAAACTCAATAGTAAGGGGCTATTTACCAAACGCTTAACGGGTAAGCGCGGAAACTCACCACCGTAAAATGTATGGATCTTTAGCGCAATCCCGACCGTGGTGAACTCAAGAATAAAATCAACTGTTTGGTCTAAAAAATAGATGACTCAGATTCGAATATAATCATGGATAAATAGTTTCTATTCACAACCGTTGGATTTAAAAAGACGGATGGTTTCTAGCGTTCTCTCTTGAACGACCCCCAGAAACAAATGGGTTGAAAATAAGTAACGTAAAGAGCAACATGTTCAACTTACGGTTTTCTTTTCACATACGCCAAATTCAGCTTACTTTATGCTTTCAGTGTTCTAACATCTTGATCCTCTCGAGATTCTGCAAATGTTTATTCGCATCCTCTGTTCGGGGATCCCCTGATACGAGCTTCAAATGCTCAAATTTCGAATTTTCAACCTTCAAAGCTGCAGATTTACAGGCCTTGATATTTCCTGATTCAGAAAAATGGTAAATATTTTACTAGTCTGACACGTAACTAAACGAAAAGAAAATTCTTGCAAATACGTAAGCGACTATGTTTGGCAAACTAGCTGATAAACTAGCTGGTAGCTGAAAAGCTAGCTCTTGAACTAATAATGTTCGGCAAAAACTAGTTGATAAGCATAAGGTAATAATTTATAATTAATATATATTAATAATTAATAGTAATAAATAACAAATAATATTAAGGGAGATTGACTTAAATAACCAAAAAACTAAGTTAAACTGGTCTCTTAGTCTCATTTTTTCCGATTTTGCATTTTTGTCACTACCTCCGCAATGACCAGGGATTAAAAATGTAAATATTTTTGCAGATTTCACCCACTTCCCCAGTATTGCAGAAGTGCCACATGTCGAGCCCACATGGATGCCACGTCGGTTGATCTGGTGGTGACACATGTCATTGCGGAAGTAGTTAGAATCTAGAAAAAAATGTTACATTTTTTTCGGACCTAGTCATTGCGGATGTAGTAACAAAAATGTAAAATCGGGAGAGGGATGGCTAAGAGACCAATTTAGATGCGTATTTTGGTTGTTTTGAGTCAATTTCCTTACACCGGGGTGCAATTAGAAGAAAGCGGCAAAAAGCTCCAGGAAAGTAGCGTTTCAATAAGGTATCTTACCAGCTAGTTTTTGTCCATCCAAACCGGGCTTTTACAATATGCTCAAAAAATAAGTTAGCTTATGTTTGCCGAATATAGCCGGAGTGTTGTGTTGTGTTGAGACTTGAACTTGAAATTTTTAGTTTTTGGAAAGTTTCAATACAATTCTGGGGCAAAGATAAGCATTTATAACAAGGGTTGGGTTCCGGTGAGAAGTTGAGGTTAACGTGAGAAGCGTGAGAAGTGGTTATCAACCGTTGGATAAGAAATGGATGCAACGAGATAAGATGCACCGAGATGTACCAAATCAATTTTCTTCTGAGCCGCAATTCATGGGAGGGCATTCGATTAAAAGTGGTCAACGGTTCAGATCCGCTTCTCACGTTAACCTCAACTTCTCACACGATCCTTCGCCTTTATAGTAACAATCATCAACAAAAGCTCAGGAGAGAACATAAATTTATCTGATGATAATTGACTCACCACTCAAGTCCAATAAGTTGAAAACCACAGGGCAATTTCCTATGCTCCTGACCATAGTGATTGCAGCCCAAACTTTTTGATGCTCATCCCTTGAAGCTCTTATAATGCAGATTTTTGTGATGTGATTCAGATATTTGACTGCAAGGTGGTGCACCGAGATGTTAGAACTCGAGCAGGAAAGAGGATATCATATGTCCATAGAGAGTCGGACCTAGGAAGTTTTTCAAGTTGTGGCACCATTTGACTATAAGAAACGAAGCTATTGATGTTTTTAGTTCCTTGTTTTTCGTATGTGAGGTCCTGTGTTTGAGTCTTTTATCCCGTATTTTTCCAGAAACATAACAAAACCTGACATTAAAAGCTAGAAACCTAAGAAGATGACACAAAGGGGATTCGAACCCGCACCTAGAATAGAAGGGGGAGAAAAGACTATGCAAACCAACTTTGCCAAGAAAAACTTGTGTTATTATTGTAATTTACGGTTGCAACCAACAAAATAATACGGTGGCACCTTTCGAAACCCTAAAATACTTTACACGAACGAAGAGGTAGCCCGTGCCACCGTATGCACCATATTGGATCCGCCCGTGTCCATATATAATATATAATGAAGGGGTTGTTTACTTACAGCTTAATGGTCTGGATGGCTTAATCACCCAGCCATACTAGAGTTTTTCTTTATGGCTTAATCGTTAAGCCAGCCAAAATGGCTATATGGAATAAGCCAGGACCCCTCACTTGTCCACATTAAGCCACCTTAGACAAATTAATGCCAAATGCATCAAAAACATCCAACCCTCTCTCTTTGCATCTCTCAAACCCATCGGTCTCTCGTCCCTTAATCAGACATCCTTATCCAGACAGACAACTTAATCCATATAAAGCTTAATGGAAAAAAAGGTAAAAAAAACCCAATATTTTAAAACACAATTTATATAAAAGAATACAGAACATGTTGCTTGATGTTATATAAATTGTTCTTACATGAACAAAAGGATCGATGATCGGTCATGTTTACTAACCTTGAAACGATCCTAGCGATGAGGCAAGACCACACTCGCCAAAGTTGATGAGAATGCTATCTTTGATTGCTTTTGATACGTTATGTTGGCTAAGAATAATTGGATCATCTTTTGAAATATCTTTGTTTGGATCCACAAACACTTCCATCACCATGTACCTATTCTTGAATCCCACCATGATAATCTCACCTTTTTTTAGGCCTACAAAATAAACAAAGTTCAAGTTGAGCAACAAAACTAAGGGGTTGTTTGTTTTTAAAAAAAAAACTCTTAATGGCTCTTAAGTCTGAATCGTTCAAACCTTTTTACACACCACCTCTTATTAATCATAACTAAAATAAGACTTCAGACTTTAGACCTCTTAAAAAACAAACGGCACCTAATTCACACCTTCATCAACCATGGGGAAAATGATCATGATTACATCATTTCAGGAGCAAGTAGAACTTCAAATTAACAGTCGGTTTTGCAACCAAACATCCGCAGTGTAAACGAGTCGAGCTTTTAACGAGCTACTTGAGCTCGAGCTCGTTTATCTCGAACTCGAGCTCAATGATTATCGAGCTCGAGACGATCTCGAACACAATATAACTTGTTTAACTTAACAAACCGAGCTTCATAAAACCAATGTTCGACTCGGATCGTTCAAAAGCTAGATTAAATTTTTCGAGTAGAGCCGAGTCATTCGAGTATATACTTTTTCGAATCCAACACATTCCTATGTTCAAAAATAATACAATAAAAATATAAAAAATAGCAATCACGAGCCAATAAACGAGTTAGCCGATCGCGAGTACGAGCATCAAGCTCGAGCCCTACATTAAAAATAAGCTCGAGCCTGGTATAATTTTTTCGAACCAAGCTCGAGGGTATAACTTTTTCGAGCCAAGCTCAAATAACCTACTACTTGACTCGGCTATTTACACCCCTAAATTTCATCTTTTTGGTTTGTATGCATAACCATACAAACCAAATTTGATGAAAAAAAATTCACTCTGCACATAAGAAATCTATAATAAGCTAAATAATTCATGGTAAACAAACTACAAATCTTACCGAATCAGAGGACACGAGATCCCGGTGGTACCTATTTCACGCTCGCTGCAGCGCCTCCGTGTGCGGCGGCGGACGGTAGCAATGGCGAAGGATGCGGCGGTTACTCCGACCTTGTTTTGGAGATACTCAACGAGTTTCTGTGCCCTGCTAGGGTTAGTTCCGAGATTTGATCGAGCTGTACAAGCCTCTTCTCGGCGACAGCGGCAACAGGGCGGTGAATGTCGATTGGGGGTGTTTGGGATTGCTTATTTAAAACTAAGGGGGTGTTTGGCATCGCTTATTAGAGGTGTTTATTAACTTATTCCGTATTCAAATAGCAAATAAGTTATTTTGAGTGTTTGCATTGGAAACTGCGTATGACTTCTCCACTCCGTTAATAAGCAGTTTTTGATAAGTCATTCTCAACTGACTTATTTGAAAATCCTTATTAACTTATTTAACCAAATTACATATTTGTCCTTTTTTCTATAAGTTAATAACCACTTTACAAATAACCATAAGTTAATAAGTATTTTTGCAAATAAGTATAAGTTGTTTTAAATAAGCAATCCCAAACACCCCCTTACTTGCTTATTTTAAAAAGTGAGCGGTGTCAAATCTGAGTGTTTAAAAAAGTGTTTGGATTAGCTTATTGTGGTACCAAAACGTAATAAGCTAGTAAGTTGTTATTTAAAAGTATTTGGGATTGCTTATACATCTAAAATAACCAAAAAGGTCATAAGCACTTTTCAATAAATTGATAAGTTAAAACCAAAAATGACTAGTCAAAAAATGTTTTTTAATGGTTTGGCACCGCTATAAGCCATTTTAATTTTTCCTCATTCAAACACTCAAAAGTGTTTATCTCCGGTGTCAAATCGCAATAAGCTAAAAAACACCTCAAATAAGCAATCCCAAACATCCCCTTAGGGTTTGTTTGCTAAATTAAAAAAACAAATCTCAGGGCTTCCTTGTTAGCAGCTTAACGAGCTTAATGAGACTCACAGCTTATTCACTCAGCTATATATGACTGTTTGGTATCAGCTTAATAATATAGAAAGTGACTTATTCAGTAAGATTTCAAGGGGAAGCTTTATGCAGAAAGCCAAGTTTCTTCCAAACCAGTCTCTCCCATAAAAAAACATGTTCTTTCCATTTATGAAAAAAACTCTCTCAAATAAAAACCTTTCAAATCTATACAGACAGATTAATCCACACAGACAACTTTAGCCATATAAAACTTAATGGAAAACCAACCAAACGGCCCCTAAGTTTTGTGAATTAAACAGACATATTTTAATTTTTTATTAGATTTTATTTCAATGTTTGTAAACCCAAACAGTCAGCCAAATAAATGGTCAAACCTGATAATATTTCATTTCAATTCTTTTAAAGTCAAACTATTTTGACATATTTTATTCCATCCAAAAAAATTCTACGAACCAAACGTCCCCTTGATGATTTGCATTTCATTACAAAATTTATCGTTTCTACCGATCGTTAACTTTCTATTCCACATGCTATCGTGTTGGTCCCAAATCAGTCCATTAAAACTAGGTCGACCGGTCTCGCCCAAAAATTCTAGGACAAATCTAGGTCTGGTTACCGATTCTTGTCAGTCAGGCTGGTCCCGACCCTTACAACTTTTGGTCAAATAATTCTTACAAAATTGCCCATCAATCAATTTGCTTACAGAATAATCCATCTGATCGCGTTTAAACATAGTAGGCAACTGATAATGCAAAGGGAAACAGAGTGCAACTATGCTCCACAAGAATGACAAAGTGCATACGATGAATCTAATTTGCAAGCGAATGAGTTTATCATCACAAAAATGTTCGAGTTTGTTTTAGAATGATTTCAAGTATGTCAGTTCTAACGAACTAATCATATTCAAAGTCGTAAGCTTCAAGAAAAAAAATTCGGTACTTTAATCCAAAAAACATATAAGATATCTTGCCTTCTATTAACTAAAATATTAACCCCTAACAAGTTCTAATTTTCGTCGTAAGCTTCTAGAGATTTTTTGGGAGTAATTTGTCAAAAGAAAGTGTAACACAAGTAATAGGGTTTGCTTGGTTCTAAAGCTTTCGGGTTCTTTAGTTGTGTTTGCATATTATGGAGTTTTGGATAACTTGTCAACACGTTGGATGAGCGATAACTATATAAGTTTAAAAATGTAAGACGTTTTTTCAAATTCCAATAAGAATAATGTTTAAGATGGAGGGTAGATGTATCAAAAAGACGAAATGACAAGAGTTGGTGGTCGTTCGGGGAATGTTGAAGGTTTGTTTATTTTAATATTCAAAATTTTATTTTTTTGGTGCACAACTTTTATTGTAGTTAATAATTATTTGACTATAGTTATTCAATATCATGTTATTACTTTCAAAATGCATGTCTAAGCATGCATTTAGATAGTTTCATTGTGATTTATAAAACATATGTGGTTGTTTTGTGATAAACAAAACTAAAGGGTCTTCTATTAAAAAAGACATCGATGATTCTAAAAGGCTCTAAGCACCCATTTAGATGGTATTGGTGTGGTTTATAAAACATATGGGGTTATTTTGTGATAAACAAAACTAGAGGGTCCTATGTTGTAAAAATACAACGAGTAATCTAAGGGGCTGTTTGTTTACCTCTTAATGGTTCTATTAAGAGGCAACATCTGAATCGCTAAGAGGTGAATCATGTTTGGCAAAAAAAAATATGTCTCTTAATGGTTTCAAAACCCTTTGAATGATTATGTATCGTGGGTTTCCTTTAACCATTAAGCATCATGATTTCATTCTGAACAATTACCAAACAACCATATTTCATTTTGCAATATATCATAAGAGCCTCTTAATCATTCTGACCACTTAATGATTCTGCACCAAATCATTCAGCAACTGCCAAACAACCCCTAAGCACCCACTTAGAGGGTGGCGTCGTGGTTTATAAAATATATGGGGGTTATTTTGTGATAAAACAAAACTACAGGGTCCCATAGTATAGAAATGTATCAAGTTATGTTATGCAAAACTTTTATTAGAGTTAAGTACTCGTAGTCTTTTAGCTTATATAGTCATCGGCCTTCCTACACGCACGTGCCCGCCAGAATGCCTCCTTGGTTCAATAATTATTTCACTGTACTTATTCAATATTATGTTATCATTTTCAAAATACACGTCTAAGTATTCATTTAAACAAGGGCGTAGACAGTAGGGGACTAGCCGGTGCTTAGCCCCCCTGTAAGTCTGTAACTCTTGCATCATCAATGAAATACTAATCTTGCATTAATTCATCTAATGAATCTATAGTCCCATTTTCTTGAGGTTTTAAATTGTACAATGTAGGTCCTTCCAATTTGATTGAAGTTTCAAGTTGTATACTTTTTGGTATTTATTTCTTTTATTTTGATACCCAAATGCTAGATTCAATGATTAAAGTATCCATGTTCGTTAGCCGGTTAGTTGTTTCTCTTACATAAGTTTGTGAAAAAAATAACTAGTTGATAGTTATATTAATGAAATGCAGTTTCTATACTAGTTTACTATGAAAACGTCTACAATTGTTTTTCAATTTTGTGTATAAAAATAAATCAAAACATAAAATTAAAAGCCACTCATGGAAGATGAGATCAAATCACATAATTGAAAGCATGTGTGTTGGCAAATTAGGCCTATTGATACCTTAATATCAGAGAAAGGGATCAAACACAAGAAACACCAGTTGCGTGTGCCAATAGGAATAGAACATACCATTGACGTTGCCCTACCAAGGTACGACTCGATTTTCACCCAATATTCTATAAAAGCTATAGTCGATTTTTTTTTCACCAAACGAATACATCACAACCTCAAAACACTTTCGAATCATAAAATGCTTTCAAAAAAATTAGTGGACACAACATAGTACGATCATCGACAACCAGACTCCCCCTAGCTTAAATTCCTCTCTCCCCCCTACATTTAGGCTATGTTTGGCAAACTAGCTGATAAGCTAGCTTTTTAAAACGCTACTATGAGTAGTTTTTCAATAAGCTAGCTTATAAGCTAGTTTATGGTCATCCAAACATGTAAAAAAAAACTAGCTTATAAGCTAGTTTTTTTATTACCAAACAATGCCTTAGATGGTGTCATCGTGATTTATAAAACATATTTTTGTGTGTGTGGGGGGGGGGGGGGGTTATTTTTGTGATAAACATAACTAGAGGGCCCTCTATTATTAAAAGACATCGAGGAGCCTAAGCACCCATTTAGAGGGTGTTGTTGTGATTACCATCGATCTGAATCACCATCGACTTGAACCATCGCCGACCACCCCCGATCTGAACAAACACCAACCACCCCTGATCGGAGCCAACATTCTATACCACCACCGATCTGAACCACCGTCGATCTGAACCAACGTTCTAAACCATCGCCGACCATCACCGTTTTAAACCACCTATAGTTGGACTTCACTTCCAAGCTTAAAAGAGAGAGAGAGAGAGAGAGAGAGAGAGAGAGAGAGAGAGAGAGAGATAGAGGATATTTTGGTTATTTACCAATATTTCATTCAAATTTCAAAGCTACATTTTATGAAGCAAACATACAGATTCCGATAATTTTAACAAATTCCATTCCAATGTCTGTCAACCAAACAAATTGTCAAACCTAATAACAATTAATTCCAATTCATTCAAAGTCAGATTTCTTTGACAAATTTCATTCAATTCAAAAACATTTTGCGAAACAAACGTCCCCCTAAGAACCCCTTTTAGAGGGTGTTGCTGTGATCTATAAAACATATGGGGTTATATTGTGATAAACAAAACTAGAGGGACCTATATTGTAAAAAAAACACCGAGGAGGAGCCCACGGTGGGCACGTTAGCTTTCTAACAGTGATGAGAGCTTTTGTATATTATCCGGCGATTTTATCCACACACACCCACCACGATTTATGAATCCCACTTTCCACAAACCCTAGAAATCCTTCACCACCGGAGAAGAAGAAGAAGAAGACGACGACGACTGTGATTCAATTCTATATACATACAGATTAACATACAAGTTCAAGGAAAGCTATGGCGGTTGCGAACGCTTCTTGGATTACAGGAACTTCACTCCCAAATATGCCCCAAATTAGACATCCTTTGTCTTCTTGTTTTGATTTGTCGATTGTTTCCAGGAAATCTTACAGTCTGAGGTTGGTATCGGGTTCGAGTAATGCTGTGAAATCGTTCCCGATTCATACCAGTTGTCGTTGCAGTAGCAACGGTGGTAATTCCGATCATGATACCTCGTCGGATTGGGATTGGAATAGGTGGAATCGCCATTTTTCTGAAATTGAGCTTGCTGAGCGTTCTGTTTCTCTTCTTCAGGTATGTTGATATATATATATGTGTGTGTGTGTGTTTATACATATATATATATATATGGAAAAGTTCTATTGCGAACCAGGTTTTCGTCAGTGAACCGGGGACAGAGGGCGGCCGTCGGTGTCCACATTCGGTATGATACAACATTCACGATGAATAACAATGTTTACGATGAATAATACATGAATTCATAATCCATGTATTATTCATCATGAATTGTGTATTATTCATTCTGAATGCTGTTTAATTCGTGAATTATACATTAATAATACATGAACCATCCTTGAAGTTGTGGACAATTGACATACTCTTCTTTGTCCTTATGTTCACAACCAAAACTCGGTTTTCATTTGAACCCACTCTATATATATATATAGTTATTGTAGGTTATGCGCCTATGTATACGTGTATATATATATATAGAGAGAGAGATTGTAGGTTATGAGCCCTACGCCGTTACACTTGCTGATCGTTGTTCAATTGTGAACATTTTACTGTATGTATGTTTTACTAATTTATGGTTTCATGTGGCGAAAGTGTGTATAAGTTCTACTGATAAGATCATCTCATATGGCTAGGGAGTTGGAAATTATAATCTCTAGGTCATTGTGTCTTAGCTCCAATTGTCATTTATTAAATCATCCTGATAGTCTAACTATTTGTGTGTGTATGAGTGATATAGCATGTCAATTTCATAAGTATTATCGTTAATACAAGCTTTGTGAAGCTTGTCATACTTCATGTCATATAATCCTTCATGGTTCTTAACCATATCCAGTTTGAGATAGCACATTTTCCTTTGGTAAGTATTGTCAAAAAGCGTTATGATTTCAAGTGTCGATTTAAGTGCTCGCAGCCAGACCATGTAGAGAGAGATAGAGGGGCAGAGGTAGGAGAAGAGGTTGGACGGAAATGCTTGAATATTAATGGGAAACAAAGATGAAGAATATGAAGTTCAACAGGTTTTGTGCGTAAGTGGTTGGAACTTGTTTAGGATAGCATACATGCCTTGAGTTAGAATTGGACACTTGTGTATCACATGTTGAATTACCAAGGTCCAATGGTGCGTCAGTGGTGTTTGCTGCCTGGAACTTCAAGAAAAAAGTTCAAGAAAGTGAAGAGGAAACCATTAGAGGAAGAAGGGGGACAAATGGAATGGCAATTGTATATTATAGCATGCTTTTTCTGGAACAAGATGAAGAAAATGGACACATAGTTGATCAACACACCAACTTGTTTTACCATTTCTAGCCAATTCAAATGCAATTACATATAATATATATGCTAAAAACTAGTAAATTAGCATGAAAATTAGTAAGAAAATCTCTCTCAATATGGTTAAGAACTTGGCCAACATTTTCAGCGTTATATTCCCTCATGATTAACAATAGCTGCCATAAATAACCACTCGTACCAAAAACAGGGTACATTCTGATTTTTGTATATCAAACCTTGTGCTTTCTGAATGGAAGATTTTTTTTTTGGGATATTGTTTTAAATTTATCACCAACATCATTTTGTGTGGGACCTTTTTTATTTTCCTACACACCAATCAACACACTTAGCAACTTTAATTAAACATTTAACTTAATCCCAAACCCTTACATTTCAACTCCTTCCTCTATCTCTCTCCTCCACCATCCTTCTTTCTGCTATTTCTGCTATCTCTTGATGGAGGCTATAACCCTGGATGGAAACCAACATTGAAAATTAATTAAAATCAAGTCTTGAACCAGAAAATTGATATACAGCAGATCTTGGATTCAAATTTATGCTCTAACCCTTTATAAAATCAGAAAATCGAACCAGAAAATCGAGTTTGAACTATATTGAAACCAGAGTCTTGAACCCGTCTTGAACCATAAAATTGAGTCTTGAACTAGGGTCTTGAACCAGAAAATCGAGTATTGAACCAGAAAATCGAACCATTTAATACAAATTTCACAACTTATGAACCATAAAAACGAACCAGAAAATGGATATATTGAAATAGAAATCGATTTATTGAAACAACAGGAAAGGAAATCGACGGAGAAGATGGATGGAGTCTGGAGGAGAGTGTCTTTGAACAGGAGCTCGATGGAGAAGCTGATGAGAAGCGTCTTATCTTTTAGGTGTTTTTGGGTAGTTGGGGAAGTAAGGGTAAATAGGGAAATAAAATGGCTGAGTGTAAATGACTAATGTTTTCTAGCTTACCAATTAAGCCACCGGCTGAGCGAATAAGCTGCAACCGAACAACTTTTCATTGCTGAGTGAATAAGCCATATCCCTTATACAACCCATTAAGCTCCTACCGAACAGCCCCTAAGTCTTATTACTGTGCAATAGATAAGTGAGCGTACTCTTTAAGCCCAATCGACTGATCTGTCCTTTTAGTTACTCGTATGAGCCTCTATGTTCTGCACTTCTCTTGTGCTTACTGCTTAGTGTAGCATTTTAACCGTTCTTGTTTTATGTATGTGTGTGTATATATATATATATATATAGAGAGAGAGAGAGAGAGGGGGGGGGGAATCAAATGCGAACCATAAAAATGTTACAAACCCGTGAGAACCAATGCAAACCATTCAATGAGTTTCACTTTAAGCTAGGATTCAAGTTGTTTTACATGTTCTGTTATTGTGTGTGTTCCATGTATGAAACATATTTACATGTTTCTTTCTTCACATGCGAAACAATCCTGAATGTTTCATATATGAAACAACACTATACGTTTCACATGTATTGTTCATATATGAAACAAGTCAACAACACATAAAAATTGGTTTGCATGGTTTGTAAGATTTTTGTGGTTCAGATTTAATTTGCCCCTTATGTATAGAACTCATGGGGACCGTAGGAACCACTTTGTTACTGGAGGTTCACATAAGTTAACATCCTCACATACGTTCACATAAGTTATATGTGAACCTCTGATAATGAAGTGGTTCCTACGGTTTATATATATATATATAATCTGAAGTACCTTTGTTAGGTACTCAAATGAATGCCTTTGTTATCAATTTACCAATGTAATTTTGAAGTAGCCACTTTTTTTTTGGGAATGATGTCCTAGGCTATGCCTAGACTAATCCCTTGACGCAAATTATGACTGTAAGTCATCAACCCTGATTAAACCTCAATGGCCACAATTGTTGTGTACGCCTGGATTCGAACCTTGGGCAAATGGGATATTCCACCACATCCCCGGGGCCTTAAACCAGTATGCCACAACCCTTGTGGTTTTGAAGTAGCCACTTACTCTGTATAAAATTGGCATTCCTTTCTAAATCTAGGTAATTTGGGAACTTAATATGTTACACAAATATGCATGGTCAAAAGTCTGGTGTTTTACTCATTCAGTTGTTTTAACAACTTACTTTGCTTTGCAGTTTCAGCTAGAAGAAGCAATAGAGAAAGAAGATTTCCAGGAAGCCTCAAAGTTGAAAACCGCTATAGCAGAAGCAACGTCAAAGGATAGTGTTGCCGAGATTATGTCCGAGTTAAAGGTCAGATCAGAGTCGAACGAGTAAGAAAGTTATGAATGTCTTCGAATCCTGGGGCTCACTGGTCTATTTCTTTGCAGAATGCCATACATGAAGAGCGTTATCATGATGCTTCAAAGTTGTGTAAAAATACAGGAAGTGGGCTGGTAATATTATTCGATACTACTTAATTGCTTGTTTGTACCTCTTGCTTTATTACCTACCACATCTTGCTTTTAAAGGAAGTTGGTTCTTCATTGCCGCTAGTGCTGTTTGGGTGCGTTTGGTACACAGAACAGAACAGGGATCACTGTCCCATGTTTGGCTTGACTGTTAGGTGGAACAACTTGGAACAAGTGGAACAAAAATGGAAGAAGCCTGTTCCACCCCCACCCCATGGAACAAGGTGGACCAGACTTATGTTCTACCAATTTTTTTATATTTTATTCATTCTTAACATTTTATTTATTTTATTTTATGTTCTTTAAATTTTCACTTTATTGTCCTCAAATATTATTTTTATATAGTTACTATGTTTTGATTAATTTATTCAAATTATTAAATATTAATAGTAAAAAAATATAGAAAAGGTTAAAAAATAAAAATTGGAAACTATATAAACTTTTTATTTTGGTGTCACTTTAATCTATCTTGAAAAGAACTTTCTAATACTATATTTCATTATAAAAAGTATTTATTTCGTTATAATTTAATAAATTACATAATTAATCAATATATATATATATATAATATAAACAACTTATTAGGGGTAAATTGGTCATGTTATCTGTTCAATTATGTTTTACCAAACGCTGAACAATTGTTCTGTCCTGTTCTGTTCCGTCCTATCCTGTTTGTCTGCCTACCAAACGCACCCTTTGTGTTATTTAAGTACATTTCTCGTGAGTCATTGATGTGAAAAAATTATTTGAAGTTATCATCATTAATGAATGATCACTCTAATACTTTCAGGCTGGTTGGTGGGTGGGCTACTCGAAAGATTCTGATGATCCGTTTGGAAGACTTATACGCATAACACCTGGTGTGGGAAGATTTATCGGTAGAAGTTACAACCCAAGGTATGGTTGTAAGAACGAGAAAGGAAAACGCCATATTTTATCTGCATTTGCTTCACATAAATATCTACAAACAACAGTGGTGATGTTTGTTTATTACAGGCAATTGGTATCTGCATCTCCTGGAACTCCGTTGTTTGAAATTTTTGTGGTCAAAGAGACCGATGAAACGTACACTATGCAGGTAACTTGCAAATCATTATCTTTTATCTTGTTTGGAAAAATGGGTCTTGGACCAATGATCTTGCAAAGTGAAGGAATTGCTCTAACAAACTTGCACAATGTTTTTTTGTTAAATGTTGGTGAAAATTTTGAGGTCCGTTAAGTGTTAGCATAGAGTTAATGTTCTATATTCCTCTCTAGTCTAGATTCCTTGTCGGCCCTTCCCCTCGTTCTTATTGTCCTCATTAGGGGTGTAAACGATTCGAGCTTTTAACAAGCCACTCGAGCTCGAGCTTAATAGTTTTCGAGCTCGAGTGGATCTCGAACAGAAAATAGAACTCGTTTAACTTAACAAGCCGAACTTCATAACACTAATGTTCGACTTGGCTCGCTCAAAAACTCGATTAATCTTTTCGAGCTGGGCCGAGTCGAGCTGAGCCATCGAGCATACACTTTTTTGAGCCAAACATGCTCATATATTTATTAATCATACAATAAAAATGTAAAACCTATCGAGCTCAAGCCGGTAAACGAGTTAATCGATCGCGAGTTCGAACCCATAAACGAGCATCGAGCTCAAGCTTGAGCCTACTTTGAATTGAAAAAGTTAATCGAGTCGAGCTTGAGCCTGGTATTAATTTTTCAAGCCCGGCTCGATTAATCTACTACTCTCTCGACTCGACTCGTTTACACCACTCGTCCTCACCCACATTACCTTTCTTAAGCACTATCTATTTATCTACTTTCTAGTTCTCTTAGTTCATCTATCCTATTTGGCCTCGGCATGCATAGTTTCTAGGCTTACTACATCCAACTCATACACCAATGTTTCAATCTATTTTGATAGGTAGTGTTCATGCAACGAGCTAAATCAAGCAACTCAAAAGCACCGGCCCCATCCAATTCATCCTCCACAAAAGGGACATCGATGGCGGATATAGAGAATGCATCCGTAATTGATGTGAAAGTGAACGAAGATAAACCTGGTAAAAATGACGAGAAAAGCATAAATTTCGAGGGAGCCACCGAGGACGGGATAAGAAGCGTGATAAATTTCCTTAAAGACAAAATTCCCGAACTCAAAATTAAAGACTTGAAGGTTATGAAAGTCGATGTTGAAGAAGTGGTCGAGGATAGTGATACTGTGAATCAGCTGATGCAAGAAGACGACGAGAAAACAACTTCGGATGAGGACTCCGAAGATGAAACTACCGATCTCGATGACCCGCAGCCTGACCGGATTGTCGTGGGACCAAACAGTGATGCAACGGACGACGCCAAAAGTTTAGAAATGAAGCTTTTTGTTGGCGGGGTTTTGCACAATAGGGAGGATACTCCTTCGAAGGATGAATTAGTGCGAGTTCCTGCTGAAATAAAAGAAATGGAGAAAGACTCTTTTGTGCTACATGTTCCCATTAAAAGTCATGATCATGAAAGCGAGGAAAGCATTGCATCGAAGGTGAAAGTAGCTGCTATTGCCAGTCAAGGTGTTTCTGAACTGATGCCTCCTGATGTAGCAAAGGCGTTATGGAGTTCTGATAAAGTTTCTCGAAAGGTAAGGGTAAAATAAAATTGTAGCGTCGGTTTTTATCGTGATTTTCTGCTGTTCTGTTTACAAAGCACTTGATTTTGGGAACAGAGGAACAGGTTCACAGAATTTTGAATGTGTTCTTTCATGCTTTGTGTCGTGTTACATGGTATTTAAATCCAAGCCAGTTAGTGTACTTTGTACACACACACACACACATATATATATATATATAGGGAAAACCCCCAAAAAATGAAAAACTAAGGAACACTCTGATAGCTATTCATCCGGACGGTATGCCATACAAGTAAATTAAGCTGTTTTTTTTGTTTTTATACACGTGTGCATATGCACGTGTGCATGTTACAAATTACTTGTATGCACATATGCATACCGTCCAGATGAATGGCTACCATGGTGTTCCTCAACTTTTCATTTTTTTTTGCGGTTTTCCTCTGAACCCGACCCTATATGTATATATATATATGTATATATATATATGTATATATATATATGTATATATATATATGTATATATATATATATCCATGCAAATGTAACAACCTGTCCCACATGGATAAAAAGGGGCTGTTTGTTTACCTCTTAATGGTTCCATTAAGAGGCAACCTTTGAATCACTATGAGGTAAATCTTGTTTGGCAAAAAAACTGTTTGCCTCTTAATGGTTCCAAAACCCTCTGAATGATTTTGTATCTTGGCCCTCTCTTAACCATTTAGAGCCTTAATTTCATTATGAACAATTAGCAAACAACCGTATTTCATTTTGCACTGTATCATAAGAGCCTCTTAATCATTCTGCACCAAACCATTCAGCAGAACAGCCCCAAAATCAGATTTATGAGATTCTTATCAGCTCAAAGTTGTGGGCTACAGAATACTTCCACCATGATTTTAAGTTGAATTAGAAGTTATTGGGTCAGACTACTGCTTTGGGCTTGAGGACGTTACAGGTTTACAGCAAATGCATATTCATATATTTCAGAACTTGTATGTGTGGCGTTATTAACAAAAAAAAAGTCCATTGTCATAAATCTATAGGTCTCAAGGGATGTTCGTGAAATTGTCAAGTTTGCGGTTAGTCAGGCGAAGAAGCGGGAGAAATTGTCGGAGTATACAAATTTTAGTCGGATCACCACATCCAAAGGGGATTTAGATCCATTTGACGGTGAGTCCCTTTCTATTTCTTTGTCCTCCCAAACTAGACAAGATTCTCCGTTAGGATGACCGATATTGCTTCCTATATAGGCCTTTATGTTGGTGCATTTGGCCCGTATGGTACCGAGGTGGTACAGTTAAGGCGTAAATATGGCAACTGGAGTGGTGCGAATGATGTCGAGTTCTTTGAGTATGTTGAAGCTGTGAAGGTGACAGGCGATCTAAACGTTCCTGCTGGCCAGGTTAGTGGCGTTTGGATTTTTCTGTTTTTTTTTTCCGACAACTTGAATATCTGTTGCATATTTTACGGCAAGTCTAACCGATCTTTTTTTATCTTTAGGTGACATTCCGTGCTAAACTTGCAAAAGGAGGCCACTTCTCGAACCGTGGGATGTATCCGGATGAATTGGGAGTGGTAATTGTGCATACTTTTCTTCTAATTTGCAAATGTATCTGAATTTAAACCTTCCATAGGCCTATTTTAAGCCCTTTTGTTCTTTCTTACAATTATTTTGGTGGTTAGAGCATCTCCAACAAAATCTCGAAAATAGAGAAAATGGAGATTTTGGAGTTTTTGTTGCTCCAATAGAATCTCCAAAACATACTCCAAAATGAAGAAAAGATGAGAGATAATTTTTTTTTCCATATTTGGAGGGAGAAGAAATTTTTAAGATTAAATTTTGGAGGAGAGAGAAGGTAAATTAATTATTTTTTTACTTATTTTAGAGGAGAGAGGAGAGAGAACATAAAATTACAATTTTATAAAAAAATTGTTGGGTTACTAAATGTATTGTATATTTTAATAGAGTAAATTATGATTTTCGTCCATGTGGTTTGTTAATAATTTTGATTTTCGTCCCCATGGTTTAAAAATTGTGATTTTCATCCCTATGGTTTGCATATTATTGCTATTTTCGTCCCTGGACTAGTTCCTACCTTCAAGTATAACTGTATAAGGGACTAAAACAGTAAAGAATTGTAAACCACAGGGACCAAAACAACAATAAATTTGTAAATCATAAGGACGGAAATAGCAATGAATTACAAATCATAGGGACAAAAACCGTAATTTCTAAACCACAACAAACCACAGGGACGAAAAACGTAATTTACTCATTTTAATATAATTAACGCTAGAATCTCAAAAATGGAGAAACCGTTGGAGTTTAACGTAATTATTTTTTGTTGAGATTTTGAGTTTTCCTTCTCAATTTTGGCAAAGTTATAAAGAAACTGTTGGAGATACTCTTAATTGGTACTTTGGAGGTTGTCTCGGGCTTGATATCATATTACGGGATTGTGTCAGGGTACCAACCGGAGTTAACTTAGTTGATACAAATGGTATCTCATTTTACGGACTTGTTCTGTTAGGTTGCGAGTTACAAAGGTCAAGGCAGAATCGCTGAATTCGGTTTCAAAAATCCCAAGTGGGTTGAGGGTGAACTTCTCCAACTTAATGGCAAGGTAATACCGTAATTCCGTTGTTTATCTGTCTGTTTGAATGTTGTTGCTTATTTCTAACGCATTTTCAACTTTTAACGGTTTTTTTTTTTTGAAGTTCTTTTTTTCCTATTTCTGTAATTTTCTTGGGCAAGTTTTGTCGTTTCTTTTCACACACTTTGCACAAGCCAGGGGTATTCATGGAAATAGTCGCTCTACTCTTCGGGGTAGAGGTCAGGTCTTCGTACCCCCACCTAGGGGTGTAAACAAGCCGAGTCGATTCGAGTAGTAGGTTATTCGTCCTCGGCTTGCAAAAATAATATCAGGCTCGAGCTCGAATATTTTTTCAACTTTTGAGCTTGAGTTTATGCTCGTTTATGAGCTGGAATTCGAGAGCGATTAACTCGTTTATTTTTACTCAAGCTCGATGATTTTGTATTATGATTATATAATTTGTAAACATATAAATATGTTTGGCTCGAAAAAGTGTATGCTCGAATGGCTCGACACGGCTCGGCTCGACTCAACTCGTAAAGTTTAGTTGAGCTTTCGAATGAGTCGAGTCGAACATTGATGTTATGAAGCTCGACTCGTTAAGTTATACGAGCTTTATTTTGTGTTCGAGGTCGACTTGAGCTTGATAATTATTAGGCTCGAGCTCGAGCTCGAGTAGCTCGTTAAAAGCTTGACTCGTTTACACCGCCACCCCCACCGAAATCGACAAATTTTTTATTGTAAAACTTTCTACAGGGCATGGGACCATACGTCAAAGGTGCCGACCTTGGTTTCCTCTATGTTGTCCCCGAGCAAAGTTTTCTCGTGCTATTTAACCGTTTGAGACTGCCGGAATAAGCATCAGCAACCTGAGATCCAAAAACATGCTGCTAGATTTTGAAGAGAGGAGAATTCTTTGTTCATCACTTTCTTCTCAAAGAGGTACCCTACCCTACCCACTCCACCCCACCCCACCCCAATAACAATGTAACTATTAAAATTCATCCTTTCTTCTCTAGTCATACATGTTAGCAATAGTTCCTATATCATCATCATATATGTATATTTTTCAAATAGAGAATATAACTGTTGCCCTGAAAATCGATTACTCGAACTACGTGTGTAGTACGTTTTGTGTTCACTTGTAAGTGGGATTTCTTGGTCCCACGGAAACTGGGGCAGAGGTCAGGTCTGCGTACATCGATCTTGCTTTCGAGTGGGATTTACTGGGTCTGTTTGATTTGGTTATTTCTTGGTCCCACCAATTGATATAAATAACAATTGAGTGGCGTTTGTTTTTTAAGAAGTCTGAAGTCTTATTTCACTTTTGATTAATAAGAGGTGGTGATGAAGTCTGAAATCTGAATCAATAAGACTGTTTGTTTTTGTAACGTCCGGAGGCTTATTGAGAGAAAGGAGAGCATATGAAATAAGGCGGGTATAAGAGGTTTTAAGAAGTTAGGTCACCACTTCTTATTTTAGATGTATTTAAGAGTTAAGAGGTTCTGAAAACTGAAAAAAAGAAAAAACAAACACAGACTTAAGAGCTATTAAGAGTTTTTTGTTTAAAAAACAAACAGCCCCTTGGTGTTGCATTATTGGAGGTTTAAGTCCAGATGGGCTATGGCCATGCAGATTGATAGTGCCTAGGGAAAAATAGCTTTAAGGAAAGATAGATGGTGGGGTTTTTAGTCTGACTTTTTATTGCCAAATTCTGCATACTTGTGTATATATATATATATTCAATTAGGTCATTAGGTGTAGAGTGTAGATGAGTTGCTTTTAGAGTTAAAGTATTAAAGGTAAAGGGGCAGGTTTTGTTGAACAAAGGATCTTTATGATAAAGCAGAATAAGTGGATGCTGATGGTATCTTTACTTGATGGTATCTTTACTTGGCACAAACAAAAACAAGTTCTGGGAATTTGTGTTTTCATGATAACCTTTGTATTATGACATAAACTTGTCTTTGTAATCATTACTCCTTGCTTTTTGAAAAAAAATACAAGAATTTGGGGTGTGACGTACGTAGACCTGATTTCTATTTAAAAAGTAGAGCGACTGTTTCCATAAATCTCGGATAAAAAATATTATATACATAATATATAATTGGGTATAGTAGGATTGAGGCGACCTATCTGTCGGCTCACTAACCCTTCCCCCCGTCCAATCTTGGGTCTATCTATATCCGTTCCTATGCTAACTACAAGTCGGTACCCTAGTCTTGCGTTTTCTTATGTAATGTTGTTAGGATCAAGCGCTTACCACTACGCCAAAAGCAATTGCTGATGGAGAAGGCGCAACTTTATTTCCTTATAGTGTAGCAGCCAGCGCCACGTTTCGATTTAGAAAGATGCTGGTCAATGACCCAACAAATGTCTTGTTTACAAATTACTAAGGGTGCATTTGGTATGCTGGACAATACATTGACAGAATAGAATAAAAAACTTGTTTTACGTTTGTTGTGACAATTAGATTGGGATTGGTCAGGGCCAAGTGCATTTTTGTCCCACCAAAATAGGTGGACCAAAAATTAGGGAAACGAGATAAGTTTGGTAAATTACTAAACTACCCATGTCAAATTAAAACCCTAAAAACTAACCACAATTATTTCACCCGTCTACCTTACTTTTGCCCGTCCAGTCCAGTCAAGACTGCATACCAAACGCACCCTGAGACTAATTTTTTTTAAAGATATTTTAAAGGTCTGGAAAACAATGTACAAATGTTTTATCAGATGGAGAGTTTATTATTTCTAAAAGGGGTGTGCTATTTTTTACTTTTCTTTTTATAATGTGATTTGCTTTAACTAATGGTTAGTTTTTGTGAAGAAAGTTTTTTTCCTTTTGTTTTGTGTGGGCATTTCATCCTACTTGATTTTGTCATAGAAACCAGAATCTAAGAAGTGTGATGTGTTATATAGAATATAGAGAATGGTTATTGAAGCTTAGATTGATAAGGCATCAGATGCTTTTCTTAAAACTTTTACTGCTTGTTTACTGACCGTCTTTTCAGTACTTAATTTCACAATATTCGGAACCTTTAGGTTATAAAATTAGGTTGCTGCTAGAAATGAGAATTTACTTGGTAAAAGTGGGTGTTTGGGTCAGTTTACGCACACCTTGGTTAATCCTGTATGAGATTTTGAAGATAACGGCTAGGAAAATCCACAGTGGTCATGAGAAGACTCGAACTGTGGACCTATAGCCTTTATTTTCTAGAAAAACGAGAATTGTGTGTATACAGGAAAGTGCATTATTAGATTTAGATTTAGTATCGCTATAATACCTTTCATTTTAAAAACGTGTCGATTTTGTAAGTGCTTTTCCAATGCTTTATATAGAAGGAAAACATTTTATTAGCAGGAGCCATCAAATTTTCGGCTTTTTTTTTTCTTTTTTTCGTCTCTAGTTCACTTTCGACTTCTTGGTCTTTTTTTCAATTTCTTTGAACCTTTTGGGCTAACTTTCTTTGTCTCATACGCTTTTCACAAGTTGGGGTCTTTAGAAAGACAATTGATTTACTCTTTGAGGTAGATGACATGTTTGCATACGTTCCATTCATAGATCCCTCCTTTGGATAGGATATGCTTAGGAGTTGTTTGACTGGTTTTCCATTAAGTCATGTATGGATAAAGCTGTCTGTGTGGATTAATTTGTCTGTATAGATTGAATTCTTTTTTGTTTGGGAGGGTTTTCATAGGTCGAAGGACGTGCTTTTAATTGGGAGTGACAATTTTGGAAAAAAAACTTGGCTTTCTGCATAAAGTTATGCAATCCTCTGAAAGCCTACTGAATAAGCCACTTTCTATATCATTAAGTCATTACTAAACAATCATGTATAGATGACTGGATAAGTTGCGAGTCTCAGTTCATTAAGCTACTAACAAACATGCACTTAAAACTTTTTGGTTTATAATTTTATATATCAATAGTCCTGCAATATTGGCCTAGGCTGTAAAGAGGTGGACATCCTTGCAAAATGAGCGGGAGGTTTGGTGTTAGACTCCCGACACCACCCAATTGCCTTTAGGACACGTGATTTACCTCCCTAATGGTGGTTGTAAGACCAGTATGGTGGGGGCATTCTAGAGGGTGGCGACATTTCCCCCCTTTTTATAGGATATTAGGATGTGGGATGACGAGGTTATAAACTTCAACGCATTTTGTACAAGATCTTATCAACGATCGCTTGCACATATTGTACTTTGTTATATGTATCTTGGTGGTTTTTTTTCAGTCTAAAATACATGTTTTTAGAACCTATGTATATTAATTCATATATATTATATATATAGAGAGAGATGGTTTTGTTGGGAACTTATTTTCATTGAGAATACGGGAAATGTTATTCATGATGAATAACACTGAATAATAATATTATTTATCATGAATATCTTAGAAGTATTATTCAGTGTTGTTCATGGTTTTTCGGTTTCTTAATAAAAATGAGTGTCCTACTAGAACCTACCCTCTCTCTCTCTCTCTCTCTCTCTCTCTCTCTTCTATATATATATATATATATATATATATATATATATATATATATATATATATATATATATATAGTGGAAGGATATTTTGCAACCCTTAAAAATGTTGCAACCCTTGCAACCCACATCTTAACCGTTGGATTCATGATCGACGGTTATTTTATTTTTATTGTTCTTTTTTTTTAATTAAAAATATTGGGCCCTATATCAATTGTAACCGCCGATCATGAATCCGACGGTTAAGATGTGGGTTGCAAGGTTTGCAACCTTTTTAAGGGTTGCAAATTAAACAACCCCTATATATATATGGAGAGGTTCATTTGAGAAATGGTAAATGTATGAGAAATAGAGAAGTAATCTTAGCCGTTCATCTGATCAACATTTACGACTTTGATCGCGAAGCACCGGATAATTCTTTGCATGATCTATAGAAGGTAGAGTGATAGTTTCATAAACCCTAAACCCTAAAATATGCGGGATGAGTTCATATATGAACCTATATGATTCACATCAGTTAATTAGTTCATATATGAATCACAAAAATTTATATATGAATATGTTAATTAGTTTTAACTGATTCATATATGAACTTACAGTTAATTAGTTCATATGTGAATCAATTAATTAGTTCATATATAATCACAAAGGTTCATATATGAATCAGTTAAAAGAGTTCAGATGTGAATTACACTTATTCACATATAAACATATAGTTCATATGTGAATTATACAGGTTCATATATGAACACAACCCGTGTATTTTGTAAAAATTACGTAAGTGTTCTTCTATTTTTGGAATAGCCGCAACTTTTGACCAGTCAAATCCGATCTTGAGCGTATGAATGGCTAGAATTACTTCTCATATATTTACCATTTCTCAAATGAACCTAAGAATATATATATATATATATATACACACATAATGTTATGGTGTCTTTTTGTGTTGATGAGAGGGAGGGAGAGAGAATATGGTTGGTTGAAGGAAAGGAAAAGAAAAGAATAAAAGAGGGAGGGGGTATTGTTTGTTTGTGTGGCTTTATTATATGTTGGGGAAAGCTTACTCTCAAAGTAAATGTTGGAACACTTTGTACTGTCCATTTATTTATTATAATTTATCGAGTATATTATGGTTAGGTGTTTTTAACGGTCTTTGTTCTTTTTTAAAAATTAAACAGAATGTGTCCTGCTGGTGGTTGTATTTTTTAACGAGTTACATTCATGTGGTTGTACTTTTTAATGAGTTGGGTTTCTGTTGTTGTATTTCTTTTTAATGAGATTGGTCCCTAAATAAATCAACAACTTGGGTTCATGTGGTTGCATTAAGGACCTGATTTGTTGTAAAAATACAACCACAGGGACAAAAACCGTTGAAAACATGTAACCATAGGGACAAACCATGTAATTTACTCTAATTTGTTTACTCAAAGAAATGAAGAATTTTGTTGTGAACATACTTCTAAAAGATGCATTAAATTTGAATTTCATTTTTTGTTTTCACACTTAAATGTGTTATATTTTTCAACATAAGAAATAAAATAAAGTACGTTTTTTTTACAGAATTTGTCCTTACATAACAGATGAAAAGATATGAAACTTGCAGGTTTGAATCACCGTCACATATATTTGTTCACATATATGTCAAATGTCGTGAAAATTGAAAAAAAAAAACAAAATCTATATAGATTAAGATCCTGTTATGATTAATGATTATTAAGCAATAAAAATGATACTCAGTAAAAATTCATTACTTGTTTATATAATTAGTAAAAATTCAACATCATTAAATATCATTATTAGTATAAGTTGAGTTCATATCTGTTTATTAAAAATAACACTTTTCAGGTTTTTAGTTTTGAAATTGCAAGATAGCAATCATTGTTGTAAAAATGGTTGGATATGATGCATTTTTCAAATGTTTGTTAAAATTTTGATTTTATGATTTTGATTCTTAAAGCCTTTGATTCGGTAAAAAGGAAAAATATCGTGTGAGAAGTGGATCTGAACCTTTGATCACTTTTAATCTCATTCTCTTTTATGAATTGCGGCTTAGAAGAGAATTGATTCGATGCATCTCGGTACATCTCATTCTAATCTTCATCCATTTCTCATCCAACGACTGATAACCACTTTTCACATTTCTCACGTTAACCTCAACTTCTCACCTGAACCCAACTCATTTAATGGAAATATATTTATGGACTGTTTGTTTACCTCTTAATGGTTCAATTAAGAGACAACCTTTGAATCGCCAATAGGTGAATCTTGTTTGGTAAAAAAAAGGTCTGTTTCTTAATGATTCAAAAACCCTCTTAATGATTTTGTATCCTGAACATTCCTTAACCATTCAGCGTCCTAATTTCATTTTGAACAATTACCAAACAATCATATTTCATTTTACACTATATCATTAAGGGGGTGTTTGTTTTTAACTTAATAAGCTTAATAGGTTGTTAGCTTAATTGATTAAGGTATATTAAGGTGTTTGATTTTAATTTAATACTAAGAGATTGACTTAGCATGTTAAGTTAACTCATCCTAACTTAATGCATTAAGTTATAAATTTTCCAAAATTACCCTTCTCCTACAATTTAATCACACGTCTCATTAAAAAACAAATAGTTTAATTACCAACATGCATAAATTAAAAAAATATAATCAAACAATAATATACTATTGTTTTAAATATATTTTAAGTTATTAAGTATTTGTGTAATGAATTAGTTGATTTCATATTATTTATGTTATTTTAAATAATTCATATTATTTTAGATTTTTTGTCATTTAAATATTTATCAAACAGTTTAATTTCATTCAACACATATGTAGATATAAGGTTAGAATGGTAATTTTTGTTGTTCAGACTATTTATTCAGGATAAAAATCAAACAATAATTTATCTTAATTTTCCAGATAGATTAATGCATAAAATCAACATAACAGATTCAGTTCTTAATAGATAAAAAATCAAACACCCTCTAAATCCTCTTAATCATTCTGACCATTTAATCATTATTCACCAAACCATTCAACACCTGTCAAAAAAAACTTCTTAAATTTCTAACAAATATCTTTAAAAAAATACTAGAAGCGTACTCGCGCAATGCAACGAGATACATAACGATTTTAATGTTTATTTTTAATTTTTGTTTTTTATTGATTTACAGTACGATTTTGGATGATTTTTATTGAGTGATAATGGTTTTTTTATATATAAGTTTGTTTAATTTAGGCTTAACAATATAATGTTTTTTATATAAAAAAAATTAAGTAGTATGTTAAAATTCATTAATTATCTTATATATTTTAAATTTTTTATATTTAAATTGAGATGTTTATCCTGTTTTGATTATGTTTATCATAATTCAAATTTCATAATTTTAGGATTTGGGGATTAGAGATAAGGATTTTGGGGGATAAGGATGAAATTTATTAGTTAGGGTTAAAAACATTTAAAAGTAGTACATATTGCTTCATTAATTGTTTTTTAATTGAGTGATAATAGTTTTTTATATATAAATTTGTTTAACGTAGGCTTAACAATATAATGTTTTTTATATAAAAAAAATTAAGCAGTTTGTTAAAATTCATTAATTATCTTATATATTTTAAATTTTTTATATTTAAATTGAGATGTTTATCCTGTTTTGATTATGTTTATCAGAATTCAAATTTCATAATTTTAGGGTTTGGGGATTAGAGATAAGGATTTTTGGGGATAAGGATGAAATACATTAATTAGGGTTAAAAGCTTTACAGGTAGTACATTAGACTTTAGTAGTTATTTTTAAGAGATTTTAAGTAGATAGCTTTAAATTATAATACATTAAGCTTAGTGAGTTGTAATTAAGAGTTTTTTATGCCATCTTTATAATATAGTATAGATAGATATTTTAAATTTTTTATATTTAAATTGAGATGTTTATCCTGTTTTGATTATGTTTATCAGAATTCAAATTTCATAATTTTATGATTTGGGGATTAGAGATAATGATTTTGGGGGATAAGAATAAAATTTATTAATTAGGGTTAAAAGCATTTAAAAGTAGTACATATTGCTTCATTAATTGTTTTTTAAGAGATTTTAAGTAGATTAGCATTAAATAATAGTACATAATGCTTAATACATCACGATTTTAATGTTTATTTTTATTTTTTGTTTTTTTATTGATTTACAGTACGATTTTGGATGGTTTTTATTGAGTGATAATGTTTTTTTATATATAAATTTGTTTAATTTAGGCTTAACAATATAATGTTTTTTATATAAAAAAAATTAAGTAGTTTGTTAAAATTCATTAATTATTTTATATATTTTATATTTTTTATATTTAAATTGAGATGTTTATCCTGCTTTAATTATGTTTATCAGAATTCAAATTTCATAACTTTAGGGTTTGGGGATTAGAGATAAGGATTTTGGGGATAAGGATGAAATATATTAATTAAGGTTAAAAGCTTTACAGGTAGTACATTAGGCTTTAGTAGTTATTTTTAAGAGATTTTAAGTAGATAGCTTTAAATGATAGTACATAAAGCTTAGTGAGTTGTAATTAAGAGTTTTTTATGTCATCTTTATAATATAGTATATATATTAGGAAGTATTTATTGAGAAATAATATTTTGAATTATTTTTTTAATTTTGGTCCCAAACCCACACAAAAGGTTTTTGCTTTTTTCCCCTCTTATCTCTCTCTTCTCTTTTCTTTTCTTTTTAAACTTGAAAACTTCCTTTCACTTCTCTTCCCACCACCACCACCGGAAAAAATCGCCATGAACACTCAAAAAAACAACCACCACCACCACCGCGCCACCGCCGCCACCACCACCACCACCACCACCAACCGATCAATGTCTGACACCGACTCTCAATTCGACGAATTCCATTCCCCCGCGAATTCCCCTCTTCAACCCGACGAATTCCCGTCTTCTCCTTCTAAAGCCATCGTCTCCGTCGACAAATACTACACTTCATTCAGATCTCCGACTTCCAACCACCAAAAGCCTCCTCAGACCTTCACTCTCCCTCCGCCTGCAAAACCTCAGTCGCCTACGGTGGCGTACAACAGATCGGCGAGGGAGGAGTCGGTGACCGGAGTTACGAAAGTGAGTCCCGGCGGCGTGGAGGAGGGAGGTGGTGGTGGTGGTGGTGGTGGAGGAGAGAGGAGGTCGACGAACGGATCGAGGAGGTCGAGAAGAGAAGTGATGGTTGAGAGAGGTGAGTTAGGGTTTAGGGTTTTCGAAGTGGTATTATGCGTGGTTGCGTTCTCTGTGATGGCGTCTGATAAAACTCAAGGGTGGAGTGGTGATTCGTTTGATCGGTACAAGGAGTACAGGTTACAATTCTTCTCGATCATGTTGTAATTTCAGAATTTCGTTTTTGCAATTGAGCTGAATTTGATTCCAATTGGCGATTTGGAGGAAATTGGGGATCAAATTTAGGGGAAAATTCATATTTCTGATCATTCACCAAGAAAAAATTCAAGTAATCAGTCAGTATGGCTAGTATGAAGAGTGGACTAAAATCGACTACTATCTAGGTCAATCAAACATGACTAATTCTTGCTTAATTTGGTAAATTTTAAGGATTTATATCAATTCTAAGAGATTTAAATTTGAAAATTTGACTTTTGTCTTGATTAGGTCGAACAATTCTGCTAGAAAAGTGGAAGGAATTTGTTCTTTTTTGTTCAATAAATAAAGCCAGAAAGGATTTTGCAAGTATACCCAATTGAATGGTTCTTGTAGATAGGAGAATAAGGCAGATTGTTGCCTGATTATGTTCCCATTTAGATTCTTCACCTTGAATTCAAGAAAAAAAAGGCAGCTTCATGGATGTACTTTCTTCTTCCATCTAAGGTTTGAAGATCAGCTTAAAATTGGAATAATATTAGAGGGATAGAGGACTTGATCAGGGTTGCAGACAAAGATGGTATCTGAATTTGATGCCTTTTGAAGATGGATCCAATAAGTAAAGTTAGGAGTTGTTTGAGATCAGGTGGAGTTGTTTGATACGTGGGACATGATTGAATAAACAAAAACTTTTTGTTTTGGCATGACATTAGATTGGGATAGGACTGGACTAAGTGGGTGCCTAAATAGGTGGAACAAAAATATGAGAGATGAAACAAGATGTCCCCTCTAGTGTCATCTTTAACAAATCAAATTGTAGTTACTATAATGCTTCTTTGAGGTGATTGAAAACCCAACCAGAAGCAACTCAGCAGCTAGTTCCTAGTTAGTTGGTTCCCATTTCTTGGTGTTAAAGAGTGAATTAAGAATGTCTAGTTTAGGAATTTAGTGTTCTAGTTACATCTTTTTATAGTGTTACTTTCAGATATTTTGATTTGATAGCCAGATTCTGGCTGGTAAGAAGTACAATAAAAGAGCAACCGAATTTTTTGTATCAATACTAGTTTAGGGTTGCTGGTTGTTTTACGTAATGCTTCTTTTTGTGGGTTGACTTGGTTAGACAATCTCTTCTTGTCGTACCTTCGATCTTTAGAGTTTGTTTGGCCATATTAGCTTCTTGTTTAGATGCTTGTTCTATCACCGAGTGTATCCCCCTAAAGTTCGTGTATCCCCTTTATGCAAATTCTTGGATTTATCACAACAGAAAAACATTCAAACACAACTTGAGAGTGCATTTGGTACTCAAATAGGACCAGACAGGCGAGAGTGAGGTAGGCGGACGATAAGAGTCATGGAAGGTTTGACATGGGTAGTTTAGTAATTTACCAATCTTGTCCCATCTCCCTGATTTATTCCATCTATTTTGGTAGGACAAAAAAGATGCCTTTTTCTCCCTCTCAAGGTCCTGGACTGTCCCAGTATAATGTCTCGCCAAAAGTGGGATAACAAGTTTTTGTAATTTACCAATCTTGTCCATCTCTCTGGTTTCTGTCTCATTGCCAAATGTGGGATAACAAGTTTTAGGTGGCGTTTGTTTTTTAAGTGGTGCTGAAGTCTGATTCCACTTCTGATTTTTAAGTGGTGGTGCTAAAGTTTGAAATCTGAATACAAAAAACTGTTTGTTTTTTAAGTGGTGGTGCTGAAGTCTGAATAAAAAAGATTCGCAATTTTTTGTATAATTCATGTCTTGGATTTATCAATATCAATTGTGTGTCATCACGTAGCTTTATTTATGTGAGGTTTTTCAAAACAATAAAAAAAAAAAAAATAGGCCACGTTTCCAAATAGGGACGATGTCGGAGAGGAGTCGATTTTGAGAGAGATCGATGGAGTCTGGAATGACTTTTTGAGAGGAGATCGATGGAGTCTGGAGTGATTTTTGAGAGGAGATTGATGGAGTCTCGGTGGATTTTGGGTAACAGTGGGGGAGGAGGCATTAGATGAAAATAAGTGGAAACTTTGTCACTTATTTGGTAAGATGAAAATAAGTGATAAGTGGCTCTGAAAAAATGAAAAAAAACAAACGGTCTGAAACTAAAAATGTCTGACCGAATAAGTGATAAGTGGCTATTAAGTGCTGAAATTGAAAAAACAAACAAGGCCTTAGTTTGACATGGGTAGTTTAGTAATTTACCAATCTTGTCGCATCTCTTCCTTATAAAAAGATAGTTGTTTGGACATTCATTTTTACCAAGCATCTTTTTGTGGTATTATGGATCGTATCGATTCGTTTCCTTGTTTGATGGCATAGGTATGTGGTAGCAGTGAATGCTATTGGTTTTGCATATGCAGCATTTCAAGCAATTGACATGACATACCACTTGATCCATGGAAAACACATCACTTCATACTCTCTTCGTCCTCACTTCGACTTCCTAATGGATCAGGCAAGTACCATACGCACACGATCTATTATTCTACATTTTTTGTTTATATATTCTTTTACTGAACTTTTCTTGCAAACCGGGCATCTATTGGGACAAAAATTTAGGTCTGTATACATCTTATAGAGCATCCTATTCTCTATAATTTCTCCGAAATCGAGTTAAAATCTTCAAAAAAGAAAATTACATTAAGCTCCATTTTGTTTTTGATTTGGAGATTTCGACATTAATTATATTATTAAAGTGTCCAATAGATTTAATATCTCAATAAAATCAAATAAATTTTATATGAAATCATAATACAGTCAACTTCATCGGCTGGAACATTAAAAAAATATTTCTGTCTCTTCAACGTTTAATTCTTTGAGGGTTCTCCAAATTTGGAGCTTTTTATTCTCTCTTACTTTTTTCATTTTGGAGGATCTGTTGGAGAGGAAAATAGGTTAAAAACTACAAATTCTTCGTTTTGGAGAATCTGTTATATATCCTCTTATCCCCTAGATTCCTACCTCTAGATGGTATATACTGGGTTTGTTTCGTTTATCGGTTTTTGTATTCTTATTCTTTCTTTACAAAAGAATGTAACTTTCATCGATATAATTGCAGATATTGGCTTATCTCTTGATCTCGGCATCATCGTCGGCAGCCACGAGGGTCGACGATTGGGTATCGAATTGGGGTAAAGACGCATTCACAGAAATGGCAACTGCATCTATAGGAATGTCCTTCTTAGCTTTTTTTGCCTTTGCCCTTAGTTCTCTCATATCTGGTTACAATCTCTGTAATCAGAATTCCCTTTGATCTTTCATTTCTCTAAATCTCCATCATTGGTTTTTAAAGTAACAAATGGTATGCCAATGAAAAGGGGTTTTACACAATATTTAATATAAACATGTTGTACAGGCAAGAAAGAGGAAATGTGATAAATCCATAAAAAATAACTAGGTTTCTTTTATAACTTATGAGGTTGTAAAATTGGGCTATTTGGGTGAGAAATAAAACAACCATTCCACTGTTATTTGCATCCAAAGATTTATTTTTAAGTTTATATAATATTTATACAAGGGTAGGTTCAGTTGTAAACCTTAGGGGTTGTTTGGCAGTTGCTGAATAATTTGGTGCAGAATGATTAAAAGGGGTCAGAATGATTAAGAGACTCTTATGATATAATGCAATATGAAATATGGTTGTTTGGTAATTGTTCAGAATGAAATCGGGGCGCTTAATGGTTAAGGGAGACCCAGGATACAAAATGATTCAGAGGGTTTTGGAACCATTAAAAGGTAACTTTTTTTTTCCTGTCAAACAGGATTCACCTCTTAACGATTTAGAGGTTTCCTCTTAAATGGAACCATTAAGAGGTAAACAAACAGCCCCTTAGTTCCGTTTGTTAATCAGTGGACAAAAGAGCACGTGACACGTGTTCTGAATAATCATCATGAATAGTGTATCATTCATCATGAAAGTTTACGACTACGTTCATTATTCATGATGAATGTGAACAAATAGGAACACATGTCGCGTTGTCTTCTTTGTCCCCTGGTTCATAATGGAAAACATGTTTGTGACTCAACTTTCATATGTATACTACACATACTTATGCACTCCTCATTTTGGTGAGGTCTGAATTCTTAATTTTCTGAAAGACTGAGCTCTACTGGTAATGTGGATACTGTTGGGATAATGATCTTTTGGTTCCAAAAATAAAAAATTAGACACTCCATTATATATTCTATAATTCCTGATGACCATTTTGTATTTGTTTTGTGCACATTTTCTAGATCAAAATAATTTGTGCATTCTTTTGTACCTACAAAATGTTGGATTGAATATTAATGGAGGGTTGTTCTTGTCCGTTTGGTATGTGGGACATGGGACAACAACTTATTTTAAACGTGACATTAGACTGTGACAAAAGATGATTGAGTGGGATAAAAATGCATTTTTTTTGTTCCACCAAAATAGGTGGAAATAAAACAATGGATATGGAACAAGATTGGTAGAATACTAAACTACCCATATGAGTTTAAAACCCTAAAACCTTACATAATTCTTTTACATGTCTATCTCATTTTCGTCCATCTTGTCCAATCCGGTCTGCATTATGTCAGTGTACTAAACGTAGCGCAACGATGTCGTATTTGTTAGTGTTGAATGTTTTGTTGCTAATGATGTGTATTTTGTGGCCAATGTTGTAAGGTTGAGAAACAAGTGATAAAAATTGTTTCTTGGCTATCCACGGCAATTCGAATTAATTCAGGAATAGGCATGTATTGCAACACAAGATAACAGTACAGATTCGATCCCTGATCCCACTAGCCAAGCAAACCTTGTTATGAGTATTCGTGGCTATGGTGGTAGTATGATCACATGAGGGTCTCTCTAGTTTACGTTTGTGCGAGCAAGTTCCTTCGAGTTGCTCTCATGAGAAGTACGAGAGGACCGTTGATTTAAACGGTTAACCCCTTATTCTTTACTACTTACATGTGTTAGATTTCATTTTTTACATGTCATTCTGATTTCGTGGAATAGAAAAACTCTCTCAAAAGTTTTTAATGTTTTCATCATTCGTTACCCAACGATTCATTTCTCATACAAAGTATTGGCTTCATCCCTTTCCTAAAAACCCCTTTAAAAAAAATCACGTTTTCTTATTAAGTTGTATGCAAATTAAATATATCTAAATAATATATCTTTTAAACAAACATGATATATTATTTTCAAAATAAATATTTTTTTAATCATCTTTTTAAAATGTTAGCAAGATATAATGTGCTCGACAAATCTACTTACTATTGTTGATTAATGAATACTTTAGAAATTTCGTAATTAATTTAACATATTTATTAAATAATATGTCAAATTAATTTTTATAAGCGAAACATATTTAGAGTAAAATACAAATATAATCATTCGACTCATATTCAACTTGCATGTTTTTTCCTTTTTCCATCTTCAATTTATGGAATGATTGGTTTTTTATAAACATGTTTGATTCAATATACATCGTCTTAATAATAATAAAATAAAAGTTACATGTTGTAATAAGAATTGACCATCATATAATAAAATAATTTTAAAAGTACAATGATGTAATAAAAATTGTCACGTCTATAATATGTTACAAAGTGGACATCTCACATGGATAATGACATGACATGGAACCTCGTAACTTGTGTCATGTCATCTTAATTCAAATTAATTTTTTTTTAAAAATATAATACCTTAATAAAAATAAATTTGAAACTACGTTATTGTAACAAGGAAAAATGAAAGTACAATGTTATAATAAAGAAATTTATGAAACTGAGTTGTTATTTTGTGCATTTAGCTCGTAAGCGAAAATCACTAATGTGTTGATAATACATTGAAGTCTTATATAGGGTTTGGCCAGTTGGTTCCGGTGAAAATAAGAGTTGTGGTGAGAACGTGAGATTAAAACCTTCATATACCTTCATCTACTTACAACAACTTTTATGTATCTATTTTTTTTATCATTATGACCGAAATTTTAACAAATTCATTAATGTGAAAGTGATTAAATGTGTATAAAAGTTCATAAAAGTGACAAAATGGAAGTACTTGTGAATATAAAGGTAGATGAAGATAATAAAAGAAAATTAAAGTTAGAATAAAAAGTCAACTCATCCAAATGCTTAGAAATGTTTTCACTATTCTCACAATAATTGTTATTCTCACAAGATCCCACATTATAAATTATAATACTTATTTGTTCTAATTTTAAAAGAAATATTATTTGCCATTTGAAAATACATAATAACCGATCATACCGATGGTCTAATGGCTATATATAACTATTGATAAGAAAAAAAAACTAAACTTTTTGTAAACAGATATAAAATAGAAAAAAATTGTGACATATAATTAATGTCACCAAGAAATGTCTGTTGTGATAACAATTATAGATGTATAAGAATCAGACATTCAACCAGTTCTAAGACCCCACTCGTAACTATCATTTACTTGAAAATCATAATTGTAGAGTTGTCGGTCTTCAAACCAGTCATTTATAAAGCCAATCTTTATTGTGTCGTCTGAATCTTGAACCTAAGCGGACCAAATTTGATTTTTTTAATGTATAATATGTATCATTTGTATGTATATGTTATATATGGTAAATAGTCCTCGAACCGGTCCCTCACCCAAAAAAATATTAACCGATTATAACAGTCAGTCAAGTCTTATTCTTGCTGTTTTCATAACCGGTATAGGTCTGGGTTCGGGCTTCAGGCCCAAATGCACATCTCTGCTGACAATCATTTACTTTTAAACTGTAATTTCAAATCTCAAATAGAAAACTCTCCCCATGGTACCGAGGTTTCGTTAGAAACACAGGAATTGGTTTGATTTTCAAGTGAACTAAATTATTTGTAAAGAGAAATTTTGGATCACGATATATCTAGAAATAATTTATTTCGTAACTATTTACAGTAAAATATACTGTAGTCCCTCTATTTAAAAAAGTACCAATCTTTTTATCGTCTAAAACCTTATAATTATCAAATTTACATTCTAGTATATTAACAATTATTAAAAAATATCTATAGCTTGTTTCTTATTTATATTTGCTCTCAATTTTCTTATCATGGACGATATTTTAGGTATTTAATCATTAGTTAAAAGTTATGTATGAATTCAAAATTTGTATATTTTTCCTACTAAAACAATATTTATCATAAAAGATATGAAAGTCGAAAAGAAATGTTGGGTTTTCTTAAGGGAAATTATCATAAATAGCCAAATTGATAAACGATTTTACTTCCTACCCAACTCTCTCACATCTTTACCAAAATATCGACCCCTTAGCAGGTGTCTTTGCCACAACTTGCAAAGGTAGAGTTATTCAAAACAAAAATTACTCTGACATGTATACTACATTCATACTGATATCGTTAGAAACTACTTTTCTCGTTTGTAGGTTGTTTGACATTGCTAGAAACTGACATTTATAAATCCATGACATATGTTAACATTCAACTTATATATCAACACCTCATAGATATACATTTATTTGTTAACACCTCATATATATACATTTATATAACAACCAGATTTAATTCAACAACCAAATTTATCATTATTTTTTAAAACGCCTCCTCCACAAGATACGACAAGGACAGGGGTTAGCTAGGTGATGAAAACTGTCGATCGATCTGATTATTTATGATGATTTTTTTTTCTGAATCTATAATTTCATTATACTATTGAATCCATATAAACAAATCAATTATCACATACATTTAAAACTGACATGACAATTCAAGGTCTAAACCAAAAAATCATAAAGATGACGATATCAACTTATTTATTTAAAAATGTGTTTGATTTAGCAATATTTATTTTTAATGAATTAAAATAAATAAAACCCGTAACGCAAAGCACTCCCTGGAATCCCGGCTATATAGCTCAGTTGGTAGAGCTCCGCTCTTACAATTGGTCGTTGCGATTATGGGTTTAAAATTTTAATTAAAAGTAAAACGAGTGAAGAAATCAAATATTTATTAAAATGCATAAAACCCACAAAATCTTTTATCAAAAAATTAAATTATTATTTAATACTATAAATTTTTTAATCGCATTTAATTCATTAATTTATAGAAGAACTAGAAGCGTACTCGCACAATGCAGCGAGATACATCACGATTTTAATGTTTCATTTCATTTTTTGGTCGATTTACAGTACGATTTTGGATAGTTTTGAAAAAGTGATAATGTTTTTTTAAATTTGTTTAATTTAGGCTTAATAATATAATGTTTTTTTATATAAAAAAAATTAAGTATTTTGTTAGAATTCAATGATTATCTTATATATTTTAATAACATCTAGAAAAAATAACCAATTATATATTTAATAATATAATTAAAACAAAATTATAGTAATATAATATATTAATTAATAGTGATACATGAAAATGTCTGCATAAAAGGAAGGTCATGCACATACCAAATTGGTGGGTGTTAGAAGCTCGCAGTAGTAATATGTATCTTGTGCTTTGATACTTGTAAATTAAGAGATTTTTAAAATCTTGCATAAAATGATGACACCTCGTGCCTAATAATTTGTATTTAAGAGTTTTTTTATCCATGCTTTATAATACAGTATAGATATATAAACAAAAATATTACGCAATTAAACAACCCGAACAACACCGTTTTGATCCGTACTAAACTTTTATGAGTTTAAACATATTATTAACGTCTTACCTACTTATTTTATCGCATTAAAAAAACACAGAATCTGTCGCTGTTTAAAATAATAGTAAATTTGCGGTGGTCCTTTTTTTTTTGTTTGGTACCAAAGACGTAAATAATGAGTTGTACCATATATTGTACGTACTTGACCTACATGTGATTTCAATTATTCCTCTTTATTTATAATGGAATTTGTTTATTCATATTTAATAAAATTAATAATTGTTTTAAATAAATTCGAATATCAATCCAATTTTTTATTTTTTTACGGCTAAGAAGTAGGAGAACTGTATAAAATAGTAATCAATCATACATCACTTATTCATTTTATAGTCATATTTTCAAGAAATTGACTAAAATAGCCAAGATTTACGCAAGTAGCTCTTACATCCACTTTTTTCAAAATTGTATTCAAGAAATTAGAGTTTATGTAAGTAGCACTTACGCAACTTGTGTAACTCACTTTTTCCAAAATTGTATTCAGGAAATTAGAGATTACGTAAGTAACACTTACACAACTTGCTTAATGTCTAACTTGTCTGATTATATTATTGGAAAAAATGGGTTACAGACAGGGTTGGATGTAAAGCATAAAAAGGAGGGGGAGAGGACCCCAGTCAAAAAGCCAAAAAAACCAAAATTTTAAGGTTAAAAACATTTTTTCTTAATTTCTACCATAGTTCCCTCCATTGATTTTTCATATGGGACCTCATCAACTAAAAAAGTACCTCGAAATCAATCAACCCCCCACCCCCCACCCAAAAAAAAAAAAAAACTCAAAATCAACCAAAAAAATGAAAAAGTCCCTTGAAACGGTGGAATCAAGCTAAAAATATATCGGACGACATTGAGACACTTTAATTTATCTTAAAGGTGCCCCCATCAGGAAAAAATCCTAGATCTGCCATTGGTTACACAAGTTGCCTAATCGCTACTTGCGTATTCTCCGACTACTTCACTCACAATGCTATAAAGGTGGCTATAAAGTGAAGAGGGGTGGTATGATTAGTTATTTCGAACAATTTCCCTAAGAAACATTGTTCACTTGATCTATCGTGTCTTATGTCTTTTGAAAGATCGCAAAGCTGATGAAATTTTAACAGTAAATTTAGTTATCATCATATATTTACACATATATATTTATTTAGAGGTTCATATATTTCATTCTTAGAATTATCATCATTTTAATAGTTAACTAGAATCGTATTCGTGCAATTCAGCGAGATACATCACGATTTTAATGTTTCATTTTTTTTTTCGATTTACGGTACAATTTTGGATGGTTTTGAGAAATTGATAATGTTTTTTTTTATAAATTTGTTTAATTTAGGCTTAATAATATAATGTCTTTTATATAAAAAAAATTAAGTATTTTGTTAGAATTCAATGATTATCTTATATATTTTAATAACATTTAGAAAAAATAACTAATTACATATTTAATAATATAATTAAAACAAAATTATAGTAATATAATATATTAATTAATAGTGATACATGGAAATGTCTGCATAAAAGGAATAACCTGCACATACCAAATTGGTAGGTGTTAGAAGCCTGCAGTAGTAATATGTATCTTGTGTTTTGATACTTGTAAATTAAGAGATTTTTAAAATTTTGCATAAAATGATGGTACCTTGTGTCTAATAATTTGTATTTAAGTGTTTTTTATCCTTCCTTTATAATATAGTATAGATAAAGGTGTATTCTAAAGATACATTGTCTAAAATACACAGTCAAATGAAAATACATGTTTTTTAAACACGTTTATCTACAATTAAACATATGACCAATAATTAACGACTAAACATATGACCAATAATTAAATATTTGTAATAAAATACATATTACGTTGATGCGGTGGAGAGTATATATTTCTAATCATATGTGAATTATTAGGAATATGTGGTCTATAATAATTGTATAAACTTTAAACAACAATTATTAAAACTTATAGGAACCGTAAGAACACAGTAGTTATTGAATGAAATAGATCCGTAGATCCGACGTGTCAGAATGACATGGTGACATTTTGGTAAAAAAAGGCCAACTTCGAGAGTAATAAAGTCCAATTTCAAGTTTGTTTATCGACAACCTCAAGAGGCTACACATGTAACCCTCCCTCTAAGAAAAACCAAGGTTCTAAAAAACGCACCTTAGCGTCGAGGCGTGGCCTTGCCGCCACGCTTTACCCCTTGGCGTCGAGATAAGGCGTCGAGCTCGTTATGGCGCGCCATGGCATGGCGTTACAAATTTGTGTACTTTTGATTCTTCGAAATTCGATTGGAATTTATCCATTAATATCGATTATATGAATTTAAATTGTTAATATCTTGTTCATTATTGTTCAAGACACTAATAAAAACACACATACATGTATATACATATAAATTATATACAGATTTGTCGCCTTAAGCCACGCCTTGGAAAATGCCATGGCCTCGCCATAACTCGTAAGGCTTGAGGCTTGACCTCGCCGCCACGCCTCACGCCATTTAGAACCTTGGGAAAAACATGTGAGGAAGTAGGCTAGCAGAGAGATTTAAGCCCGTCACTCATATGATTCAAAATTGAACCTGTTAAGTATTTGACCAGAGTTGCTCTGCCTTTTTGCAAACTGAACTACACTTCAGATGGCATGTTAAACATATTTAACCTACGTTAAAATATCTTAACATGACAATATTACCATATACTAACATATCTTACCATGAAAACGTTTACTTAATCGATTCCAATCAATCCAGATAGGAAAAACACAGTCACTAGACCGCCCTTCCTTTCAGAAAAGTTGCACCATCAACGCCCTTGGATGAAACAGTGCTTGACTTCTTGATCCCAATCGAAAATCATGACAAATTTATACGATTCCCATAAAATTTTAAGTTTTTAACGGAACCCAGATATTAGGGGTGGAATCGGTACGGTACCGACTTTTTTTTTGCCAATACCGTGTACCAACCAATTATAATTGGTTTGCAAAATCTTATACCATGTACCAACCAATTGTAATTGGTACCGATTTTTTTCAGTTGGTACAAGTTTTGTACCAACTTCATGTTACATATATGAAATAAGAAAAAAAAACTAATTCAAAATGTGCAAATGATCAAACAAAAAAGTTGAATGTGACATTGTTTAATATTCAATACATGATCAATTGAGTGTCTAATTAGGTTTTTCATTTTTTTGGGTCTTTAGGCGATAAGGTGAAAACTAAAAAAAATTAAGGATTTTCAAATTTTCAAATTTTAAAATCAAAATTAATAATAACATTGATTAATAAAATTAATAATTAATTAAATTATTAAAAAAGTCGATACCACGGTACTACCGTGGTACACAACATTCAATACCTGTACCAACCAAGTTTAAACACTTGGTACGGTACAACTAACCAATTTAAATTGGTTCCGATTTAATTGTTACCAATTTAATTGGTACGACTGATACACATGTTGACTGGTTTGATTTGATACAAAATTATCACCCCTACCAGATATATTATATAAAACTTGTGGTACAAAAAATAGATAATTAGATTAATAATAATATTAAATTTAAAAAAAATAATAAAAAAGGAAAATAAATTGGAATGGAGATGACAGAAGTACAAGATTTGGCTGCAACCCCTATAAAGTAAGTAAGAGAGAGAAAGGCCGTATACGGAAGGAGGATACGGCACTGTCCGACACCCTACCCCACGCGCCTTTCCTCCCATTTTACCTTTCTACCCCTCCATTTTCATTTCCCTTTTTAATTACTTTTATTTTATTTTTTTATTTTATTTTATTTCATCCATACGAAAATTAAATATATTTTGGTATATTATATTTCAAAAGTTTTGAACCTGACCCCCCCCCCCCTCTCTCTCTCTCTCTCTCTCTCTCTCTCTATCTCTCTCTCTCTCTCTCTCTCTCTCTCTATATATATATATATATATATATATATATATACTCAGAAGCTCAAAGAAGCAGAAGAAAATGTAAGTTTTATAAACTAAAAATTGAATTAAACCCGTTCATTTTCTTTTATTTTTTAAAAATAAATGTAATATATTAACTAATTTTATCTATATAATGAAACGTATGTGTGCCGAGTAATGTATTTTATTTTATGGAGTTGTTTTTAATTATATTTTATGATCTTTGTGTTTGATAAATTTTGATTATTCAATAAATTAAAAATATGTAAATAATTTTCTTGTAAAATTTCATAATTTTGTTATAATTTGTATAAAACTACTTATTTTACTCTTAAATTGTAAATTCACTAACAAAAATTCATACTTATCTTATAAAAAAAGTTATCGTCTAGGAAGAAGATATAAAAAATAATAAATGCAACTTAATATGTATTTCTAACTCATTCAGCATGTAGTTTAATAGGTAAAACGACGGACTAACTTTACCCAAATAAAAAACAGGACTTAGGTTCTATCCTAGGTCCCAAAAGAAGCTTTTGAATTAAAAAAAGAAAAGAAAAAAAATAGCAATAGCTTCGTTCTTCCTTTTTAGTTCAAATGAGCCACAATGTGAGCACAGAAAAAAAAAATGTCCCCTCACAATAATGTGTTTGGGGCCTTTTACTTGCGGGCGTGTTCTGGGTGAAGAGCGAGGTTGTGTTCGGGTCTGTCCGGGGATGTCTTTTCTGCAGTCAGTGGCGGATGCACAGCCAGGTGGTAGGGGGCACAGGCCCCAACAAACCCCCATGAATCATCCATTAAAGCATGAATATTTAGGTTTAATTATTGTTTTTTAACAAAAAAAAATTAGTAAGCTCCCAATAAGTTTAAGGTAAGGCCTAAAATCTAAAATTCTTGTCATCTTATTTGAACTTTTGTTTCAAGGAGTCATTATTTTAAGGATCAACTTCGATTAAATATATCTTTATTCGATTAAATTGAACCGTTTAAGCCAAACACCGAATAAACCAAAATCGTATTGGTTTGAATGAGTTATTCGGTTTCAAATTTTTTTTGACACCCTTAAATGTGCCCCCAATAATAAAAATTTCAGGATCCGCCACTGTCTGCAATTGCAGAAGACTGCTTGGGTTCTTCGCTGCAGCAGCGGCTGTTTGCTTCTCGCAAACGTCCCCTTTCTGGTGCTCTTTTTTCGATTTTTTTCGCGACTTCTATGGTTTTGTTCGGTGTTGTCTCGTTTAAGTTTTGTTTTTAGTTCTGTTCGGCTGTAATCTTGATGTTTGGCTGTTTGGTAATAAAATGTTGTTGCTGTTTAAAAAAAATGTGTTTGGGGCAGGCTCCATGTGAAAACGGTTTTGAATTACAGATAATCAATTTTTTTGCCTAATTATGTATTTTTAGAACATTTTTTTGCATATGTTTGACGATAAATAATCAAAAAAACTATTTACAAACCAGAAAATTTATATTTCCAAAAATTAAAATAAGCACCATTCAAAAGGGCAATATCGTTATTTGCTAAAAAAAAACGATAACTCATGATCTGGAATTCTAGAATTAAAAGGGCAAAATAGGAAACACAAGAAAAAAAAAAGTTAAGAGGTCGTGATCGAAAAAGGCAGTACCCCTCTTGTCTCCTTTCAAGTGGATCTTCGCACGTTATGATTTGTTCAAAAACACCAAGTGAAACACACACACACACACACACTTCAACCGGAAAATTTTCATTCTCTCCGGCGCCACCACCACCGCCACCGCCACCACCACCGCCATAGCCACCGCCACCTTTTCTCACTTCATCTTCACCTCTTGACGCGCTTATTCTTCCAATACCTATATTATAGCTTGCATCTGTTCGTACTCTCACATGCTAGATTAAGTTTCTACACTCACACTTTTCATTCTACTTCTCCGTCGTTGATTTCACCGTTTTACGTAGGTTCTGTCATATATTGAAGATCTAGTTTCAGACAACGTGAAAACGAGAAAGATTTTTCGTTATCTTCAAGCTCGCACTGATATCGATGCATATCTAATCTAATCTGAATTTTGAATTTTTGATTTAGTTGTTTTTGTTGAATCGGATCACTTTCCAGCGACTTGAATAGTAGCTGAATCCATTGGCTAATTAATGAAGATGATCAACGGAACAAATGTAGCTTGTTAGATGTATAGTTTTCTAATTGGAAAGGAATTTTGAGTTATTTTTTGGTACATTTACGTGTGCTTACAAGGCGTTTGATATTTGTTTTTAATGAACCTATGAAGAATTTGAGTTGGATTAAGCACATTTCGAACAATGGAAAGTTGGAGAGGAGGTTGTCGCTTGGGGAATACAAGAGAGCGGTTTCGTGGTCGAAGTATTTAGTGTCATCTGGAGGTGAGATAAAAGCGAAAGGTGAAGAAGAAGAAGAATTGGAATGGAGTGCAGATATGTCGCAGTTGTTTATTGGGAATAAATTTGCGATGGGAAGACATAGTAGGATTTACAGAGGAGTTTATAAGCAGAAAGATGTTGCTGTTAAGCTTATTAGTCAGCCTGAAGAAGATGGCGATTTGGCTTCTATGTTGGAAAAACAGTTCACTTCTGAGGTCGTCTTGCTTTTTCGTCTCAAACATCCCAATATCATCACTGTAAGTAATACTGTAAATTTCTAAGTTTGCTGTTTCTTAATTATTCTCTCTTGATTATCATTTGAGGACATGATAATATATATATATATATATAGAGAGAGAGAGAGAGGGGAAGGTTCAAACCAGAACGCTAATTATTTAAAAAAAACTAGAAAACAACAAAAAAAAAACTAGAAAACAACAAAAAAACAGATCATGTACAAAATCATATATGGTTTTACATCGACCCGAAAAAAATGGACGCACACGACTTTGGGCGCTACTTTATATGTATATAGGTCGCGCCCAAAGTCAAGTGAATCATATATGATTTTGTATTATATCGGTTGTTCTCGTGTTTTCTTAAATAGATGTTCTCGTATGAACCCACCTCTATATGTATATGTATCGTTTAATTATTCTCACACTTTAATTATCATTTTGTACCAAATCATTTAACATCTACCAAACTTTAAACGGTTTAAACAAGAACCTGCTATGTTTAACCTTGAGATCGATATATTCACATGTTTTATGACTAAGTTCATGTCCATGGCCAAACTCGCCGTTTTTAGATTGTTATTTATGGGAGTATTGAGAAAATACGTACATGCTTTTCTACCTTAAAAGTAATTTTCAACCAAAGGGTGCGATATCTGAGTTACTGGTAAATCCTGACCTTTGTAGAGATTAAGGTTCAAAACTCACCTTTTGTGCATTGAGTATTTGCGTATATAAATATAACTTTTAACTTTGATGGAGTTAAAGGTAAGTTTGACGGTGGCTATGAGTTCGTCCTTCGTGGTTAGCTGGCAAAGCAATAAAGATGGTGGGGAAAATGTACCATGGGTACATAAATAACCAAACTAAACAGTAAACAGACCCGGTATATATAATCTGATGTCTTGAGGAGTAGAACCAACGTTTCCATAATAAGATACTTCCAAAATGGTTATAATTCTTTTTGTGAAAGAGAGTGTAGCAAGAGGATGCATGATTTTCTAACAAAAATAAAATAAAAATAATGAATTTGTTGGTTGGCATTTGCCATTTCTTAAATTGTGATAGATTGCAAGATTAAGACCTTTGAGACAGTGCCAGCTGCTTATTCTCATAAGATGGTCCACATAGTTTTCCTTGCTTCTTTAGAGTCATTTTTATTAATAATGACAGGAAGACCTCGATCACCCGTTGGACAAAACCAGGATTCGAAACTTTAGCCGTCAACCGATTGATATATCATCATGATAATATTCACTGCGTGACCCACAAACATGGAACTAGAACTAAGTTAAATTGTTGTTTGTTTATTGTACTGAATAAACTGTCTAAATACTGATGAACTTGAATGTAGACCTTTTTTATTTGCTTACATCACAAAGAAAGTTTAGATTCTGCAATTGATATGGATATTATTCCCTCATGTCAAAAGATAGGATGACTATTCCTAAAAGTAATATTAATTTGTTCTTTGTGGCCTGCTTATTCATATCAATTGTTTATGTGTCGCATGCTTAAAGATCATATTTAAAATCTGTAAAAAGCTTAATCATTCTCCCCACCCCAAAAGCCATTCAAAGATGGTTTTAAACTTGTGACCCAACATAAACTTTTTTATTTTTATATTTATGTAGTCTGGACATCCACGGTTATCTAAAAAAATATATCTTCCTTACTTAAATTCAAAATTTTACCAAAATTTCGTACCTTTTATGTGCGCTCTAGGGTGGGTGGGAAATGTGAACAAGCATTTATTCATTTTTAAATTTTGATTTTAATGGTTTTTATCCAAATTTCTAAGAAAGAAAGAATCCGATATATTGTGACTTATCTATTAAGGCCATATTTGGTAACCGTAACGTAGTTTATTTCTTGAACTTATTGAAAAAGTCTAGTCTGGTTAGTCAACTAACTTTTTAAAACGTTACTTCAAGTAGTTTTCAAGAGCTCTTTTTCCACTTTTATCCAATTATTCCCCCTGATGTTTTTCCAATTAAATTTTCGACATGTATTTTTAGATTATTTTACATTGTTAACCAGCTTATCAGCTACTTTTTACCTAACATGATTAATTTATTAGCTAACATCCAGCTTCCGGTTGCCAAACATGGTATTGTTTTGTCCTCTCTATGCCGTGTTCCTTAAATAGATTGCGGTTTGTTTGTGACAACTTCATTTTCCTGTTTTGATGCAGTTTTTTGCAGCTTGTAAGAAACCACCAGTGTTTTGTATAATCAATGAGTATCTAGCTGGTGGTTCCCTGAGGGCATTTCTTCATCAGCAGGAGCCATATTCACTACATCCCAATCTAGTTTTGAAGTTGGCCATTGACATTGCAAGAGGAATGCAATATCTTCACTCTCAGGGTATAATTCACAGGGATCTAAAATCCGAAAATCTACTTCTTGGTGAAGATATGTGCGTAAAAGTAGCAGATTTTGGTATCTCGTGTTTAGAATCTCAATGTGGCAGTGCAAAGGGATTTACGGGTACTTATCGTTGGATGGCACCAGAAATGATCAAAGAAAAGAAACACACAAAGAAAATCGATGTCTACAGTTTCGCGATTGTCTTGTGGGAGCTTTTAACTGCGTTGACACCATTTGACGATATGACTCCGGAACAGGCTGCATTTGCAGTATGCCAAAAGGTATATATATCTTCTTTAATCATATTACTGTATGAGGAAGGTTCAAACGAGAACGCTAACTATTTAAGAAAACAGGAAACAGTAGTGTAAAATCACATGTGATTCACGCGACTTTGGGTCGCCCGCATACCCTTGCGTTGACCGTTAGTGTAAAATCATATGTGATTTTGCACGTGATTTGGCCGTTTTCGTATTCTCGTATATAACTATTGTTTTTGTTTGAACCTCTATAATGTTATTTTAATTTTTTACATATAAACGTGCGAGAATATGTGGAACCCCAAATTTACTTTCCAAAAGAGACCTTGAGGAGACGAGGGAGGTTCCAACGTATATAGAGGAGAAATAGTCCAAGTCTAGCTGATGTGGGACTCTAACAAGATGTCTGCTATTATATATTGACTAAAGAATGGTTTGATCATGGTTTCCTTGTGATCTTTATGAGGTTGTTATTTGCATTTTCGTATTTGTGTATGGGCCGGCCGATGCCTATTTTATCCTCGGAACTTTGTTCTTGGTACCTAGGTGCAATGGAAGTTCAAGGGGTCATAGTGAAAAAATGCAATTCTTACTGTTGGAGTTCCATATCAGCTAGATTTGGATCATTTCTTCTCGATATATGTCGGAACCTACCTTCTATTCTTTTGAGAGTAATCTAATGGGGCTCCACATATTCTTACATGGTAGCAAAGCCAAGGTCTATCACTTTAGGGACTCGATACTCTGGGACAATTTGTGTGTGCCCGTCTAGCCCCCTCGACACCCTGGGGCGATCTGTGTCCGTCTAGCCTCCTTTCTGGAGGGGCATGTTGGAGTCCCATATCAGCTACACTTAGACCATTTCTTTCATTTGCTTCTAAATGACTCTTTTAAAGAGTAATCTAATGGGATTCTACATACTCTTTCACTTACAAAACTCAAGTTCCGTTACTCTTGATGCTTGTACTCTCACCAAACCAAACCAAATGAAACCCGTTTACTCGTTTATATGTTTATGGAGAATGACACTTTAATCGCGGGTCCAATTTTCTTGATATGAGAAGATTTGGTCAGAACCCACGGCACGAAGAATGGAGGATGAAAGAAAATGGTTAATAAAACGAATTCAAAAGTAACATTTACAGAAAGTAGAATCACCTGTTTGTGTCCCATTCTTTACGCTTTTCTTGGTTCGTTTTGTAGAACGCTAGACCACCACTGGCAGCATCATGTCCAAAGGCGTTCCGTGTTCTCATCGACCAGTGCTGGTCGAGTAAACCAAGTAAGCGGCCTGGTTTCGATGAAATAGTCAAAGTATTGGAAGGATACGCAGCTTCCGTTGAGCAAGATCCCGACTTTCTTGCAACATATGAACCGGGCAATGATTGTACTTTGTTCCGATGCTATCTCGGGTGCCGCAAATCGGCTTCGCCAAGATCATAAAGAATTGTTATGATCATGGATGCTTGATGCTGAATTATTTACCAAGGTATCATCAACATCTTGTTGTTGTTGCTTGATATATTCTCACTTGGTCAAATTGTTGAAATTATATTATATATATATATATATATATATATATTTATGATTGGAAGTTTTCTTAGTATTGTTATGTGCAAGGAGATATACAATGCCTTCCCTCCATTATATTCAAATTCAAAATAATGTTATTGAGAATAGTAACATTAATTTGTCCAAAGTTTATTTTTATTTTTTCACATTTGGTTTGGGTTGAATGCAACCATATATATGTGTGTATATATATATAGGGGTAGGTTATTATGCAACCCCTCTATCCACCACTCATTTTATTTTCACATTTTTTAATTAAAAAAGTGAAAATAAAATGAGTGGTGGATAGAGGGGTTGTATGGGGTTGCACCATGTAAAGGGGTTGCATTTGAACACCCCTCTATATATATATATATATATATATATATATATATATATATATATATATATATATATATATATATAAGTTCAATTTAAATTACAGAGAAATAAACGGATAATTTTTATCTAATAGTTATTTAAAAGTACCTATATTTATCATATAGGAAGCCGTAAACAAGGGGTGATCATTTGTTGGCTGGACACGATATTTTTGTTCAATAGATTTAATATATTAAATTCAAACCTTTTTTGTGAGCTTGATAACAAATCCTAGTGGCCTTGCAAGTCTTGAATCAACCATATTTTTGAGATTTTGATTTTGAACGAGTACAAAGACACTTTGACAACAACAAATTAAATAGACACTACAACCGTTTTGGAACATGATTCTTCACCACATCACTAACACACACGTCGTCGATCATTTGTTCTTGACTATCTCATTGTCGTATTGATATTATTAATTCGTTCCATCCCATCAAAGGGGTCTATTGGTTATCGTAAGACCTAATTTCTTCGTAACACGTAATTGGATGAAGTGAGTTTAATGGTAATTGGATGAAGTGAGTTTAATGGTGATTATATGAATGAGAGTGGTGATGGGAATAACATTGGTTGTTGTCAAAGAAGAGAATAGTTCAATTAAGATGCCACATCTGAATCGCTAAGAGGTGAATCTTGTTTGGGAAAATAAAAGTATGTCTCTTAATGGTTCTAAAACCCTCTGAATGAATTTGTCTCCTGGGCCTCTTTTAACCATTCAGCACTCTGATTTCATTCTAAACAATTACCAAACAACCATATTTCATTTTGCACTATATCATAAGAGCCTCTTAATCATTCTGACCACTTAATCATTCTGCACCAAAGCATTCAACAACTGTCAAACATCCCCGAAAAGAAGAAAAGAGGAAGAAGGTAGGAAACAGAAGGGTTGGTTTTCGACGAGTCAGATATAAGATTTTTTTTTTGTGAATCACCACTCCTAGGTGATTGAGTTGTTTAACTATATATGACAAAAATACGAAATATACATAGAGAAGAACCTCAATATGGGATAATCAAATACAAATCTCTAAGAACATTCCAGACGATTTTTAAATATTTTATCCTTATCAGATATACTAATAATAAGCTTTTATGTCTAGTGTTTTTTTTTCTTTTTCAACCATATCTAAAGTGAATCTGTAATATATTTAAAAACACTTCGAAGCTCATAACTATTCGTTACTATTAACCACTGGACACAATTACGAATAAAAGAGGGTAAAATATAACAACGATTAATGTTTAAAAGAGTTTTCTCATTGAAGTGTTGGAAAACATGGGACAATTTATACTCTTTTGTTTTGAAAAATTATAATATTTGACTTGATACATAATTTAATTAACATAATTATTTATTTTTATATATTATTAAATAAATTAAGAAAATATTTGCTTAGTATGTTTTTCCCCAAATTTGGGCCCTGTTTGTTTTTCATTATAGTAAGAATTTAAATCAGAATTTATTTATATTTAGTATATGAAAGTATTTATCAAGAAGCGACAGTTTGGCCGAGTGGTCTAAGGCGCCAGATTTAGGCTCTGGTCCGAAAGGGCGTGGGTTCAAATCCCACAGCTGTCATCTCTTTTTCTTTTTTTTTGCATTAAATCCTTTTTTTTATTATGAATGTATTATTTATTTATTTTTACTATTTTAACATTATAAATAACTAGAAGCGTACTTGCGCAATGCAACGAGATACATCACGATTTTAATGTTTTATTTTATTTTTTTGTCGATTTACAGTACAATTTTGGATGGTTTTGAGAAAGTGATAATGTTTTTTTTTATAAATTTGTTTAATTTAGGCTTAATAATATAATGTTTTTATATAAAAATATTAAGTATTTTATTATAATTCAATGATTATTTTATATATTTTAATGACATCTAGAAAAAATAATCAATTACATATTTAATAATATAATTAAAACAAATTTATAGTAATATAATATATTAATTAATAGTGATACATGAAAATATCTGAATAAAATTCTGCAATAGTAATATGTATCTTGTGCATATCAAATTGGTGGGTGTTAGAAGTCTGCAATAATAAATGTATCTTGTGCTTTGATACTTGTAAATTAAGAGATTTTTAAAATCTTACATAAAATGATGGTACATTGTGCCTAATAATTTGTATTTAAGAGTTTTTTATCCGTGTTTTATAATATAGTATAGATTTATACTATTTTAACATTATAAATAATAAAATATTAAATTTAATGTCTTGTTCACAAATTACTACAAGGGTGCCTTTATCAACACTATTTTTTTATAAGTTCTGATTTGTTATAAATATCTTATAAGTTGGAATTACCATCTTCATTCACTTGTATTTTTAAGTCAAAGTTTTAAACAACACAAAAGTTTAACATAAAATTAATTATTTTGAATAATAGTGATTTTTTTTATTTAAACAGATAAAATTTTAAATACCATATGAGTAAAAACACAAAATCTTGTTTTGGTGTGTGGAAACATTTGTACTCTTTAATTCGACAAAAATAGAAGACCTAAGAGTCGACTTTGACTACGATGAATCTAATATCGACTTTGACATTGTTATATTAGTTGATTTTGACTGTAGATATCCACTCACCTGACAAGACATGAAAACCAACAAATTACTGAGTTTTTTTAACTGTATTTTTAGGTGGAGTTGCTATTAATCCCCCTCTTCCCTCATATACCACCTCATTCTTACCCCCCCCCCCACTCAAATGCTTCCTATCAATGTTTTAAAAAACGGTCTTTTGGTTGACCTGGTGTGGTGACCTTGTCACGGTTCAACGGGTTCAAAGGTTTCAAGAATTTCTATGTATTTTCAATTTCCCTGCTTACATACGTACACACACACACACACATATATATATATATATATATAACTAAGAATTTGATGTCCACAAGTTAAAACATTAAAAATACACATAACAACAAGAATTTGTTTTTTTGTTTTTTTAACTGGGTTAACCTGGGTTTTTACCGGTTCTTTAAGACCGGTTCAACCGGTTTTATCAAAAACCGTTCGGTTCACTTTGGACCGTAAATTTCCAAAAAATCGGTCGCAATTGACCCGGTCTCTTCACCGGTTCCTGGTTCAACCGGTTGAACCGGCTGGATCGACCCGATTTTTAAAAAATTGCTTCCTATACATGAGCCATGAGAGTAATGGATAGAATACATCTTATTAGGCTAGGGAAATCCAAATATATCTCAGTTGAAGTTCTTTTTAAAGGAAATTGGTGTCAGTGGTGGATTTAAGGGGACGCCAGTGGGTACTTGTGCAACCACAAAAAAGTTTCAGTGTTATGTAAGTTCTTTTACGGTTCTTAAGAATACTATCATGTTGTTTTGTTGTTGCTACGTTACAAGCACAAAAATAACCTTCTGGATCTGCCTTTAAGTTTGGTGTGACGCTGATGCACAAAAGGAGTGATAAAATCATAAGTTATGTAAGTCCATCGTCACTCTAAAATAGGGATGCATAATTAGCATTTGGTTTGATTCTTTAGGCCCAGTTTAGCTAGCCTAAGAGCATCTCCAACAGCTTCTCCATTTTAGAGAAAATGAAGAAAAGGGAGGTTTTTGGTGTAAAATGAGCTCCAACAACTACTCAAAATTTTCTCCAAAATGGAGAAAGTAGGATAGAGAATACATTTTTCTCCAAATTTGGAGATATCCCCAAAAATGATTACTAAGAGAGAGAAATTATTTTTTATTACATTCCACTAATGAGAAACTTTGAAATGAATTGTTTAGGTGAGAGAAATAATATTTTATTAAATATATAGAATATTTTAATAATATAATTAATGATTTATCTCTAAAATAGAGAAGTTGTTGGAGTTTTGGAGATGGTTGTGAATTTTTTTGGAGATTCTGACTTTTGGTTCTCCATTTTGGTGAAATTTTGGGGAAGCTGTTGGAGATACTCTAAACAAGTTCAATTTGTAATAACCGGTTTAAAGTTAGAAAATGTAATATAGGTGGAAGTTGTCAAATCTTAAATTCCAAGGAGTTCAGTGTAAATAATGGTTTTTAAGAGTTTTTAGTCTAGGGTTTTGGGCCTCTTGTTGTTGTCAGCCGCAAGAAGCAGAGAAGAAGGGAGGAGGCGATTGAGAGAAGAAACCTTGGAGTATTGAATAGAGAATCATCACAAGGTAACATTCTAATCCATTTTCTTCTCTGTATTGTAGTTGTATATCTTGGAGTAGAGTTTGATTAAGAGATTAGAAAGTTCAAGTTTTAATTTGTTGAAAGATCGATTAAGGTTTGGGTTAGAGATGGTTTAATGGTTGAAAAGGTTTAAGGGTATTGTAATGGTTTGATTTATTGGGATTAGAACCTGTTTAATTTCAAGATTTAAGGACTGTGTTAGCATTAAAGTTATAGTATGTGTTAGTGTCCAAGAGTTGTTCGAAAACCCAGAATCGCCTCTGGTCGTTTGATACCGGTCGAAGTTAGATACCGATCGAAGTTTTATACCGGTCGAAGTTAGATACCGGTCGAAGTTAGATACAGGTCAAAGAGGTTGGATACCGGTCCTTGGGGCGGCCTGGTCGGCGCACCGGGCGGCGCTTGGGTGGCCCCGGTCGGCGCTTGGAGCGGCCTCGGTCGGCGCCTGGGCGCATCGGTCGGCGCCTGGGTGGCCTCGGGCGGCGCATGGTAGCTGACCCCGGTCGGCTTGGTGTGGGGAAAACTCAGGTCGGTTTGCACTCCGGGCGAGCCTGTGAGTCGGGCCCCTAAATCCTTTCTATTGGGTTTATTTTAGGAGGTATTGTAGTCCAGTAGTAGCCTTGGGTGGAATGAGTTGTGAGATAAAATGTCGTTAGAATTTGGGATTAAGATCAGTTCGTTATAAAATAGTTGGAATGGAGAGTTCACCCGTCTATATTTTCTTATAGGTTCCAGATCAGTTTCGGGTAGACGCGAGGTCTAGCTAAGGACGCCAGGTGAGTTTTCTGATCTTAAAACCTCGCAAATTCATAAAGTTATTTCTTGAAACTGAAAGTTAATTAAGGGAGTTATTTTAACTGTTTAATTTTGTGAGAAGTTACTTGTAAATGTATCTTTATTTGTGCAAGCATATTATATGTGGAGTTCTTTTTATGCAGTGCGAGTTTAGTTGTTAAATAAATGTATGCATACATTGTTGTGAGCGGCACAAAGACGGGGTGTGTGGCCCGCCTGTACTCATACCGGGGGGTGTGGTCCGTTTATGCTATATGGGTGTGTCCCATCTAAGGCAGTATAAGACAGACACGCCATTACGTTTGTGACGGTAGTGTGTGCCGGAAGCGTTCTTTATGTGTAATTATTTCTTGTAAAAAAAATCTGAAAGAGTTTATTGATCCCAATTTTTATTAATTGTGACAGTTCGTGTTTTGAGGGATCTCACTAGACCTTTAGTCTAACCCTCGCTCCTTTAAAATGAAAAACTTTTTCAGGTAAGCTAGGGGCTGGGAGTTCCGAAAAAGGAAAAGAGAAGGTTTGAGCAGCGTCCGTGTTAGAAGACTCCCGACTAGATTCTTAGAATTATTTCGTTTATTATCTCAGTTATGTAATAGGTTGTTTGTTTGCAAACCTAAAGATCTTACTCTTGCATTGAGCCGATTTTCGACATGAGTTATTTTATGTCAATTCTCTTGGTGCTAGATGGTTCGGTTGTTTTACAATTATTAACCAGTTTTGAGTCGAAAAACTATGACCGATTTGATGCTACCCGGTTCTAACTTTTTAAAACCATTTGACTTTTTTCCTTTTTTAAAAACTCTTACTCCCTCCGTCCCAAAATAAATGTCCACAATTGACTTGACACATAGTTTTAGGCATACATAATTATTACACATTTTTATTACTAAATGACATATTTACCCTTATTTTAATTTACTCTCTCTTCATAACTCTTATATATTTGTGCATTAATTAAGGGTAAATGTGACAATTTAATTATCTACTTTTTGAAAGTTGACACTTATATTGGGACAAACATAAATAGAAATATGGACACTTAGCCTATGTTTGGCAAATTAGCTTATAAGCTAGCTGGTAGCTGATAAACTAGTTTTTCAAAACGTTATTATGAGTAGTTTTTCAATGTAGCTTATGGTCATCCAAACATGTAAAAAAAACTAGCTTCTTTTGCCAAACAATGCCTTATTTTGGGACGAAGAGAGTAATTTTTTTTTCTTACAATATTATATATATATATATATTTATTTATATTATATTGTTAAACAGGACAATATTTTATTCTAAAAATTTCTTAATTTTTTAAAGATGCAACTATTCAAAATTTAATATAAATTAATAATACATACAATTTTTTTAATTTTTATAATCCTATTTTGCGCAGTATGGTCCACAAGTATGTGAAAACATGCATTGAAAATTTTGGTGTTGAAAATATATTATATTTAAAATAATTTATTAATTTTAAAACAAATAGTGAGTTATGAGTTTTTTTTAAAGAAAATACAATATATACCGTCATAAATTAGATGGTACAATCTAATCGAATATTGAATTGGTCTATCCCGAATGGAAAATCCGTTTTCAATTTGTAGCACAATCTGTAGAACTTTAATTTTTTTTTTTTAAAAACGATCTTATCTGTGAATCAGCAATCAAGTTGATTTTTTCTGTTTTTTCAAAGTCGTTATTAAATTTATTTTCTGTTTTTTTAAAGATAATTTCCAACAACTTGTAAATTTAATGTAAGAAGTAAAAAAATAAAATAAATAAATATTTGTTTGTTTTGGTGTATCGCATAGGGAGAAATTGTTATGAAACAGTCATTGAAAAATCTTGAAGTTATCAGTTTTAGTAAACATTGGCCTTTTACAGATAAGTCGTTTTCTTTGAATTTTGTGTTCTATATATTGGTATTTAAACCGAAACAACGTGAAATTTGTGATGAAAATGTATATATTTGATAGATAAATGTTGGATATTACTTATAATATTATTATGAGTGAACTACATTTTTTTTGTCTCTCTAGTTTGTTAAAACGTAACTTTGTAATTTTCGTCCCTATGGTTTTAAAAAAAATGTTTTTCATCTTTATAGTTTGTAATTTGTTGCTGTTTTCGTCTCTAAGACTGATTCCATTAAATTTTAGTCTTAAATCATGTATGATAAGAATGTATTTAAAATAATTATTGGGTAAACTACAAACTTGGTCGCTGTTGTTTGTTGAAAATAACACTTTCCGTCCCTACAGTTTTAAAATTATTAATGGTCGTCGTGGCTTGCAAAATGTCTGCATTTGGTCCCTTCCGTTAAATGTCGTTAATAAAACCAGTTAAATGAGAGGCATCTTTGTCATTTTATCGATTTTTTTGTCTTTTACCTGATCAAAATTGATCGTATGATTTTGGTCCATATGATTTTTGATTGAGTAAAAGACAAAAAATTGATAAAATGACGAAATTGCTACTTATTTAACAAACGTTAGAGGAAGGAATTAAATCCAGACGTTTATGTAAACCACAATGACCATCTTGTACTTTCAAAACTGCAGGGACGAAAAATGTTACTTTTGACAAACCATAAGAACCAAGTGTTTTCGAGTATCATTTATATAATTTCTAGTTTTAGAAACTAATTAAGTAGTCAGTTCTAAAACAACTTTAGGAACTACATGAACGAAAATTGTTATTTTTAACAAACCAGAGGAAAAAAATTGTAGTTTTAATAATCATATTAAGAAACTTTTAGATTTAAAATTATTAGTAAAGCATTCTCGTTACAACAATTTCTTATCTCTTTATCAAAATTTGATTATTTTAAACCTAAAAAAAACAAAATCAAAATCAGATTGATTAAATTTTACTGACTTTAAATTATAATAATCATTTTCAATCATATCATTTGTAAATTACACTGTTGGTCCCTACGGTTAGCTCAAATCCTGGATATGGTCCATATTTTGAAATAAGTACACCAAGGGTCTCTGTGATTTGCATTTCGTTTTGACCTGGGTTCTTGTGGTTTGCATTTCGTTGCACTCTCGGTCCCTAACCACAAGGACCAACAGTGTAATTACAGGGACCCAGAGTGCAACGAAATGCAAACCATAGGAACCCAGAGTGCACGAAATGCATACCATAGGGATCCATGATGTACTTATTTCAAAATAGATACTATATCCAGATTTTGAGCCAACCATATGGACCAACGGTGTAATTTACTCTATTTTCTACTTTGGACAATTATTATTTGAGTAAACTTCAATTTTGGCCCTTGTGATTTTCCAAAAATCTTGGTTTTGATCCCTAAAGTTTATTAAAAGAGGTAAAGACCAAAATGCCCTTTTAGTTAAATGATTAACAGAATCCGTTAGGACAAGAGACTAAAACCAAGCAAAATCATAAATTACGATGACAAGTCTGTATTAAATGAACTCTAGAGACCAAAATAAATATTTTCAAAAAACTATAGGGACAAAAATTAAAGTTTACTCTTGGGCTATGTTTGGCAAACTAGCTGATAAGTTGGTTTTTCAAAACGCTACTATGAGTAGCTTTTCAATAAACTAGCTTATGTAAACTAGTTTATGGTCATTCAAACATGTAGCTTTTTGCCAAACAATACCTTGTTATTTATTATAATTAAATATTTCTTTTACTTATTCTTTTTATTCATATTTTTTTCTCCTTGATGACAACTACAAGCAACAAAACTCCAAATAATTTCTACTACTTTTAACTTGCAAAGACAGCCACGTCAGTAATATTTTATTACCAGCGTGATATGATTAAATAATTAATTATATCAAATAAAAACAAATATTCCGCTGTCCATTTTATTTTATAATGTGCTGCTTTTCAGTTTTTTCTAAACTTAAAATTATTATTATTAATATTAATAATAATAAAACATATTGCAAGTGTTTGATTCTATAGTTTTATTTTTATTTGACAAGTGTTATCGGCTGCTAAACTTCTTTGTTAGCAGTTTAACTAAATTCATAATTTATTCGACCAGTTACTTTTTGATAATGATTTAATAATCATAGAAAGTAACTTATTCAATAAGCTTCTATCGGAAGTTTTATGTAGAAAGTCAAGTGTTTTTCAAACTTGTCTTTCCCATTAAAAGCACTATTTAGTATTTTTCATCTATGAAAAAGCTCTTCCAAACAAAAATATTCACTGTCTCTACAGACAGATTAATCCACACAAACAATTTTATAAATACATAACTTAAGAGGTTGTTTGGTTGGTTTTTTCATTAAATCTTGCATGAATAATTTTTTTTTGAAGGGTGTATTAGGCTATGTCTAGACTAATCATTTGGCAAATTATGACTGTAAGACATCAACCCTGATTAAATCTCAGTAGCCACAATTGTTGTGTACACCCGGATTCGAACCCTGGACCGATGAGATATTTCACCACATCCTTCAGGGCCTTGACCAGTACGCCACAACCCTTGTGGTTATGAATAAAGCTGTTTGTGTAGATTAATCTGTCTGTATGGATTTGCAAATGTTTTTATTTGAGAGTTTTCATATATAGAAAGAGCATGCTTTTTTAATTGGGATAACAAGTTTAGAAAAATATACTTGGCTCTCCGCATAAAGCTCTGTTTAGAAGTTTAATGAATAAGACATTTTCTATTTAATTAAGCTACTATTAAACAAGTATGTACATATAATCTAATAAATTGTGAGTCTTATTGAACTTATTAAACTGTGAACAAACAAGTAATTAATGAAAAATCAACCAGCTTTATTATTTTATAATTAACGATTTTGGAAAGGAAAATTTTGGTGAAAGTTAAATGTGACGTGTCTCATGATATATATGCATGAATATTGGATGAGATGGCGATTAAAAAAAGGGGGAGGAATTTGAGTTGGAATGCGCAATGAGACCTTTTATATTAAAAATAGTAAATTACAATTTTGTCCTTATGGTTTGTTGAAAATTGTTATTATATTTTTGAAATTACGAATTTAATTCTTATCGTTTACAATTTGTTGTTGTTTTCGTTCTTATATTTTACAGTTTATTGTTGTTTTCGTCATTATATTTAATAATTCATTACTGTTATTTTTATCTCTCATACTTAAAAGTAGAAGTTAATCTTTTAAACAAAAATAACAATAACTCATTAATTACCCAATTAAAAATATGATTGGTATTGATATTTTTTGAAAACTATTTTCATTTTCAATTGAAGTCTTTACTTCCCCTCCTCTCTTTTTCTCATTCCATTTAATGAAAATTTAAACTTAGAATTAATAATCTTATCTTGTTTTGAATATGCAACAAATTATAAGCAAATACTTGTTTTCCTATTTTTTATTTGATTTTTACTTGATGGTTGCTCCATAACAACCCAACTTTTGCTATAAATTAGGTATTAAAAAAAGCAACTTGAAGAAATAATTGTGATCCGAGTTATGAGTGAAACGTTACGGTTTCTCGATTGTTACACGATGCTTACATATTATATGCTCGATAGAAATTGATAACTGTTTGATGGTTACTCGAAAGAAAACCAATATTTAAGTTTCAAAGACAAACAATTTAAAAATAATCATCTCGATCCAAATGAAAAGCTGTGGTCTGACGATTGTTACAGGATACTTAACTAAATGACGAATATTCGATAACAACATGATGGTTGCTTGATAGCAGCCAAATTTTGCAACTTAGCAACTTAAAACACAATCACAGCCTTATGATTAATGTTACACTATGATCTTGTTACACAACGAAACCGATCATGTAACAATAACTTCACAAGATCGTTATTTTCCACTTATAATTTGAATCTATCCAAATATATATATTTTTTAAAGTTGCTTGTTCTTTTAAATCTACTTAAAAGATTTAAAGATCTATCGAGCCACCTTCTTAATGTTATCAAATAGTTATCTTGTAATTATTTAGATGATTTGAAGACGAAGAGGACTAATTACGAACTTTGTTAGAAAATTTAAATTTTGAGTTTTAATGTTGATACCGATTTTTGCCCCGGGAGAGGGAGAAAAATAAAAATAAAAGAATATATATTTTTGTCATCAACAAAAGAGTAATTCAAGAGATTTTTACCTTTTTTTTGGTTGATTTCAAGAGTTGGGCTAGAATAGAAGTGAAGAATTGAGCTATTAGATTAGGATTTGGTGCACCTTTGAAGTTTCGAAAATAAATACGGTAGCACACTCGAAAACGATACGGTTGCACCTTTCACGAACGTCAAAATTTTACCCTTCGTCGGAGAAATGATAAGGTGGCACGTGCCACCGTCGCCACTGCTTCAAGTCCGTCCCTGTTAACGATGACACCGAGTGTGGAAAATCTACAAGAAGTGGCTGCTGGTGGTGGTGTAAAAAGCATCCAATCTACGGGTGTAAACGAGCCGAGTCGAGTCGAGTGGTAGGTTAATCGAGCCGGGCTCAAAAAATTAATACTGGGTTCGAGCTCGATTAACTTTTCAATGTAGAGCTCGAGCTCGAATATTTTTTGAGTTATCGAGCTCGATGCTCGTTTACGGGTTTGAACTCGCGATCTATTAACTCGTTTATCGGCTTGAGCTCGATAATTTTTACATTTTTATTGTATGATTAATAAATATATGAGCATGTTTGGCTCGAAAAAGGTATGCTCGAATGGCTCGACTCGGCTCGACTCGAAAAATTGAATCAAATTTTCGAACGAGCCGAGTCGTAAATTGGTGTTATAAAGCTCGGCTCGATAAGTTAAACGGGTTCTATTTTGTGTTCAAGATCGACTCGAGCTCGAGCTCGAGTAGCTCGTTAAAAGCTCGACTCGTTTACACCCCTAGTCCAATCGAATGTGGATTCGTTTCTTGTGGCACCTACTCCTGTGAATCAAGCAACGATGTGGGAAATCAAGGAGATGTTTCAAGCTTTGTGGAGGATGATTCAATTGAGAATTTGTGGAGGAACGCTTGAATGTAAATCTTCCGATTGAAAACGATCATGGAGAGTTTCTTGTTGGTCAAAATCTTGATTGGGATGAGGATTTGCAAGAACTGGTGGATCAGATGGAGTATCAAAGGTCATCCAATGCTTGAATACTTGATTGAATGAAGTGATTCTTGTTAAGATTGATTTTAATAGTGTAGAGTTTTGTGGGTCTCTGAACTCCACCTCCTATTTAGTAGCTAGAGTACAAGTCAGATATGCATATATATATATATATATATATATATATATATATATATATGATTCCTGTGGTATGTGAATTCTGAATATTTGTTGTTTAGGTTGACATTGGCATTGGCATGTCTTTATGCATCTGCTGTTGTACGAGTTGTATGCAGCAGGGGAGAGTGTGGAATTGCAAGGAGACCGAGCTGCTGTATGTTCTCCAGTATCCTTTTTTGAAATTAAAAAAAGGGTTTTGGAAGTGACAGAAATGCCATACCTTAGTTAAACTAGGTTAGAAGGAGGGATTTGATCCGCAACAAAATGAAAACCATGGTGATGCCATGTATAATTAATTCATTTGAGGGACCCAATCCAAAATTTTAACAAACCACAGTGACCAAATCCGTAATTTACTCTCAACAAAATGATGATGATTAAACATATTCTTAAAATTATTAAAATTTATATTTCTCTTTATTTTAGAAATATGTTGAAACAAAAACTTATCTAATAATTTTTTTAAGGATTTGTTGGAGATGTTTTTACATATACTAGAAGCGTACGATTTTGAATGATTTTGAGAAAGTGATAATGTTTTTTTATAAATTTGTTTAATTTAGGCTTAATAATATAATGTTTTTTATATAAAAAAAATTAAGTATTTTGTTAGAATTCAAGGATTATCTTATATATTTTAATGACATCTAGAAAAAATAACCAATTACATATTTAATAATATAATTAAAACAAAATTATAGTAATATAATATATTAATTAATAGTGATACATGGTGGGTGTTAGAAGCCTGCAGTAGTAATATGTATCTTGTGCTTTGATACTTGTAAATTAAGAGATTTTTAAAATATTGTATAAAATAGTTTTTGTATTTATATACCTTGTGTCTAATAATTTGTATTTAATAGTTTTTTATTCGTGATTTATAATATAGTATAAATATAGATATAGGGAGGCTTCATTAACTATAGGAACTCAAAATTTCCTGGTTCCTATTTGCATATGTATTAACTCAAAATCAAGTCAAATCATATATTTAAAATATTAAAATTACGTTTTGATATCGATATGTGTTATAAAAAAAATTAGTAAACAGGAAAACATTTATCTACCATTTTCCTTAAAAAAATACTAATTTTTTGTGTACGTAATCGTTGCAGTGGAATAAGTGTACCTAATCCACGCCATTGTAAAGTCAATTCTCAATTCTGATTTAATAATCATTTAAGATCAAAGATTTGAAGAAGCAAAGAGTTAAAAAGACAAATGTAATTAACCACAATTAAACACACTCAAAATTTCATGACCTCAAAACCTAATTAACAAAGAGATAAAGTTTCTCTCGAAAAAAAATGTAAATTAATCAACATACGTTTTAGTATCGGTACAGATTTCTGCTTGATCCGTTGAAATGAGCAAATAAACCAACCTGATCTTGCCGGTACGGAAGATACGGTGGCAGACGATTACCTCCGGCCTTTGATTTATGTACCGGAATATTATTTTCCGTTTTCGTAGACGATGAACTCTCACCAACTACAGAAGCAACTTTAGCAGTTTTCTCGATTTTTTTAACCTTTTCGTTGCTAGTGTTCTGCTTCGTTGTGATCGGAGGAGTGAAAAGGACAACCGCCGGCGTATCCTTGCCGGTGGAATAGTTGTCGTCACTGTAGCTTCGCTTGAGTAGATCTCGAACCTTCCATCGCTTCGATATATTATTACCAATCGAATAGCTCTTTTTGTGATTTCCACGCGATTCGGTTTTCGGTTTCCAGACGCAGTAAGATCCAGGCGTAATTCTGTCTAGATCGTCCGCCTCCGACGACGATGACGACGAAGAATCGCGTTCTTCGATGAAAAGCTTCCTCAGAGAAAGCCGCGCCACCGGAGACGGCATAGATTCAATCTCCGAACAATCAACGGCGTTACGGAAATCAGGATCGACGTCTAACAACAAACTTCTATCGAATAGCGGATACCGCGGTAAGATCTGAGTATTTTCGGATAATACCTCATGATCCGCTGAAATCGGAGACGGATTAGATTCTCCACAAACAACAGGAAACTCGAACTCTTGTTCATCTTCCTGATTATCATTTTTCTCCAATTTTTCACGCCGATTATCATCACTACTACTGAATTCGAAGATATCGTCGTCGTCGAAGCGATTCTCGTTGCGAAGTTCTTGAACAACTCTATCTGCGACATCCACAAGGTTGTTAAATGAATGACTGTTGAAGCTCGGTGATAGAGATATTATTGAGCTCATGTTTGCTGCTGCTGACGGCCGGTCACCGGAGATGAAGTTTACGTTCCGTTTTTTAGGTGATATTTTAGAGAGAGAAAGTGGGAGAGTGGTTGAGATATGAATTGTAAATGTTTGCAGTGGAGGCGGGTGAGATTATATATAGGGTCGTCGCTTCGTGGAGATCGGCTTCAACGGTTCAACCGTAACAAAATGATTGGATCTTTTGTTTCTATATTTTTAAAAGTAAACAATTTGGTCCTCGTGGTTTGTCGAAAATAACAATTTTCGTTCTTGCAGTTTTAAAATTACAAGATGGCCATCGTGGTTTGTAAAAACGTCTGGATCTGGTCTCTCCCTTTAACGGTCGTTAAAAAAATATATCAAATGAAGGACATTTCCGTCATTTTATCAATTTTTGTCTTTTACTCAATCAAAAACCACAGAGACTAAAATCATAAAATCGATTTTGATTGAGTAAAAAAAAAGAGGAATGAAAACGTCTCTCATTTAACGAATATTTTCAACGACCGAGTAAGGGACCAAATTCATATGCTATGACAAACCAAGATGGTCATTTTGTAATTTTGAAACTACAAGAGGGAAAATTGTCATTTTCGATAAACCTTTGGGACAAAATTTCTAGTTTTACTCTATTTTTAATTAGAGTAAGTTGTGATTTTAGTCCCTGTGGTTTGTAGGAAGTTTTGATTTTTGTCCCTGGTTTTCATTTGTTAACATTGATGGTATGTGGTTTGTAATTTGTTATGGTTTTCATTGTGTTGATGTGACTAACACATGAGATGGAGAATTTAAGGATCATGCAAAAGAATGGGTTCACATTGCGGATGGTTCACCTTTGCGAGTGGTCGTCGTGGTGGTGATCGGGGAAGAAGAAGAAGGGACGAGACGAGATAGGTCAAATATTGTTTATGGGTTCATGTCTAGGTCCTGAGATAGCCTGAAAAACCTGGGTTCTCGTTATGTTTTGACGAAACTTAAGATTTTCAAAATGCTAGAGATGAAGATAGCTAGTGTGGGGTTGAAATGTCGGTGTAGAGAGGAGAGAGAATAGAGGGTGAGGTGGGGCGAGTCACGAGTGTATTAATTACTGAAAGAGAAAATATTTATTAAAATAAAATAGAAAAAAAATCATAAAAATACCGAAATAACCCTAATTGATTGCACTCAACTAGCAACCACTAGTCAAGAGAAAAAAAAAAGATATAAAATGCAAACCACAATAATTATCGGTGTAATAAATGAAGATCCTGGACAAAAACCAATTTCAACAAGGGAAAAGTTTAAAAAAACCGAACGGACTTTAGGGTTTGAAGTGATTAAGTCCCTAGACAATTTTTTCGAACAAATAAGTCATTGGACATTTCAAAACCCGTTAAATAAATCCTTGGACTTTTGATAACCTGTTGAATACATTCTTATTACTTAAAAATGTAACTTGCAACCTACATAACAGGTAAAACTACAAATTAAAAAAGAAATGTCACATACTTTATCCACCTACAAACTAAAAATAAGGAAATTAACTGAAATAAATCAATCTCATAAACCAAGTTCATTTTTAACTACTTTTTAAAGTTTTTTTTTTTCTAAAATAGTTAAAGTTTGCACATAATGTTTTTTTTCTGTGTAATGATTGTTTTTTTCCAAAAAATAAAATAAATACATCCTTACATAGAAAATTTTATGTATAAATATTCACTTTGTTTATAGTTTTAGAAAAAAATACACTTTCTATCCTTATAAAGCTATAATTAGTTATTTGATTTATTTTATATGCATTACTTTTTCATTTTACATTTTTATTATGTTAACACATAATCGTATATTAAATAAAATATATAAAAACAAATTGGTTTATTCTTTTACAAATTATATCATTATAATCGTTTGGTCAATACGTTCAAAATGAACTAAATATTGTTTTTGAATTTAATCTTATATTATTCAATATCATAAATACGTACGAACTATTTTTAATACTTATAGTTACAGATTTATCTTATATTATTAAATAAATAACCCTAAAAGGATACAAAGTGTAAATATTAAATATAATTCATACGTATTTATGATATTTAATAATATGAGATTAAATCCAAAAAATTCAATATTAAGCTTATTTTAAACGAATTGACGAAACAATTATAGCCGTGTAATAATTTAATAAAGGGTTAACAAATTATAAAGGGTTAACTTGAAATTAAAAATGTAGAAGATATAAAGTAAATTAAATAACAAATTATAAAGATGTTTTCTATTTTTTTTTTTGCCAAAAACAATTCTTGAGGCAAAAAAAAAAATTATGCATAAACTTAGACTATTTTAAAAAGAGATTTTGAAAAGTGTTTTAAAAATGAATTTGGTTGATAAGATTGGCTATTTTAATTAATTTTTCCATTTTTTAATATGTAGAGAGATAAAGTAGGTGAAATATTTTTTGTTTTTTCTTAATTTGTAGTTTTATTTGTTATGTAGGTTGCAAGTTACATTTTTAAGTAATAATTATGTATTTAAACAGGTTTAGAAAAGTCCAAGGATTTATTTAGTGTGTTTTGAAATGTCTAAGGACTTATTTGTTCCAAAAAAATTGTCCAATGATTTAATTACTCAAAACACTAAAGTCTATTGGATTTTTCTGGACTTTTACCTTTCAACAAACCTTAGGAGGAAAAACATGATTTACACTTTTATTTATTAAGAGTAAATTACAACAAACTATCCCTACAATTTTGGGAAGCATGCATATCTTCCTTACAATTTCAAAATTACATCGATGGTCATTATGGTGTGTGTTTTGTTATGGATTGGAGTCTTTGGGCGCTAGGTCCATTAAGTTTTTCCTATTACGTGCCCGACGTGTTAGTCATGTGAGGGCAAATTTGGTCATTTCACATTTTCTTTTATAACTTTCTGGTGTACAAGTGGATAAAACATTTAAAAAGCAAAACCTTGAATTAGACCCCACTCACCAATATCCCCTCCTTCTCTGATCCCCCCCCCCCCATCTGTCATCGACAAATCCATCTACAACATCTTCTAAATCCAAACTGTTCCACTTGTAGAAGCAACAACAAGGGCACTACCACCATTTCCCTTCGTGCGATAACACAACCACCAACGAGTAAAGCATATGAAGATGATGATGGTGGTGTTCAACTGCCCATCACTTCCCTTAAGTTCATTGTCACCCCCCTTTTCCCTTTATCTAACTACCTTGACGGATGCGATCCAAGTTTCTAACATTCCTTAAACCTTACAGTTAACATATATCAAATCCAACCTAAATCACTAACACTCATAGACCATTCAATTTCGAACACCATACAACAACCCACAGTCCCACATGGGTAACAAAAGTAGGCATAGAATTATATATTGACGGACATTAGGACAAGGGACCCAATCAGTCATAAAACACAAACCACAATGACCACTAGTAAAATTTCAAAATTGTAGGAATGATATCCAGAGTTTACCAAAATCATGTGAATTGTTTAAGTAATTTAGTGTAAATTTAAATTTAAATTTTGTTTAGGGCATTTAAAATGTATACTTAGAATTTTATAGTTTAAAATTATTAATTTAAAATTCTATAATTTAAAAGACATATTCACCACACTCGATTTCCCTTGCGGCAAATAATTCCTACGTCAATATTGGATATTAAAACGTACATTCATGTAATTTTAAACATGACTTTTAAAATATAAATAAAAAAGTATATGTTAATTTTAATACAATTTAATTTTGGGCAAATTGCATGGAAATTGGAAAGATAACGTATTTTAGTCTGATTCCTGTTTTAGGTAACGTACTTTTAAAACTTTTATTTTGGTACCTGAGATGTGAAATCTCAAACTTTTAAGTACCTACTTTACATACAAATGTTTACTAGGAATAGATTTTTTGACATGACATTATTTTTTTTAATGCCAACTAAGAATATAAATTCCATGTCATCATTTTTTAAAATGTAAAATTTATATTTTTTTAATTAAGAAGAAAACTTCATATATATATTTTTAATTCTTAAACTTATCACAATTTTTCTTAAAAACTAAGAAAATCAAATTAATGTAATTATTTTTAAAACAATAAAATTTGTAATTCTTTTTCATCATTAAAAAAATGACCATAAATTTTTTATTACTATTTAGATGATTGTAATTCTTGTAATTCTTTATTAAAAAATATCATAAAACAAAAATATTATAAGAATTACAATCATCTAAATAGTTTTACAAATTTTATGGTCATTTTTTAATAAAGAAAAATAATTATAAATTTTATTGATTAAAAAAAATTACGTTAATTTGATTTTCTTAGTTTTTAAGAAAATTGTGATAAGTTTTTAGAATAAATATATATATATATATGAAATTTTATTCTTAATTAAAAAAATATAAATTTTATATTTTAAAAAATGATGACATGAAATTTATATTCTTAATTGGCATTAAAAAAAATAATAAATAATGCCATGTCAAAAAAAAAAACCTAATCCTGGTAAGTATTTGTATGACATTAGGTAAACTAGGTACTCAAAAGTTTGAGATTTCACATCTCAGGTATCAAAATAAAAGTTTTAAAAGTATGTTACATAAAACAATAATCAAACTAAAGTACGTTACTTTTTCATACAATTTATCCTTTAATTTTTTGGTTTATTTTTTTGTCATTACAAATATTCATGAGATGTGATTTTTTTCTTTAGTTTATCTAAAATGTTGCATAATCATTCGTCAATGTTGTTATTAGACCATATCAAACGATTTCACTATAACTTTTTTAAAATACAGAATTAAAAATTAAAATCATTAAAAAATTATATTTAACTCTAAAAGGTTCTCTATTTTAAAATTCCAATATTAATTGTATTATTAAAATATTCTATAGATTTATCACCCCAATACATTTTATTAAAAACTATATACAAATACTATATTATAAAACTTTTGAGACCAATACATACTATTTATTGATGAATATTACGTAAAATTCAAAATTATAAGTAAATGTATATGAGGTACAACTTTTTAAATTTGCATTTTTAAATTCATATAACTAATTGATAATTATAATAAAAACAAGATAACTATCCCATTTTAGATATAAGAAATTTAAAATATAATTAGGATAATCATTAAGTTCTGACAGAAACTACAATGTCAATAAACTTATATTAAATTGTAATGAAAAATTGAATTAAACAAATTATATAAAAAACGAGAATTGCTAAATTGCTAATTTGATAATAGTATCAATATACCTTTTTTATTTTTATAGGGTCTTCAAATTTATATTTTATTCAAACATATAAACATTATCGCTTTTTCATAATCACATAAAATCATATTATAAAATCGACAAAAACAAAAAATAAAAGAAAACATTAAAATCAAGATGTATAACGCTGCATTGCATGAGTACACCTCTAGTAAAATAATAATAATCTTATCTCATTTGTGTGAGTGAAAAAAATAATAATATTTTTCTGCTCACATCAAGTTTTAAAGAATTATTTAAACTTGAAGTTTTCTTTTATTTTCTCTATTTTAAATAATAATATAGAGAATCTGTTAGAGCAAAATTGAGAACAAAATCTTCATTGAAGTTATTGGTATCTTTATTACATTAGCTAAAACTTATTTGTTCTTGTTCATTCCTATCGCAACAAGATGGACTTTACCGACAACCTATGCATTATGTTATCATTTCCAATTGGACGATCCATTAATCCAACTAGTAGAGGACGGATTCTTCCAATGTATCATTTCTGGGGCTATTCCGATTGATACCACCAGGAGGGGGAAAACAAAATTCCAAAGAATACAAAAAATTGACCTAAACCCTAAACCCTAAAGAAGGCGTTAAGAGACCCTCCTGACCCAACCCTAGAAACTCTAAGATCCTTTTTCAAACCTGGTCCAAGTGTATCTCACTCAAAAGGTGCTGAGTTGGACTCACATTGGGTTTAGGGGGTATTAGCAGCCGTTTCCAGCTGTTGTTCCCCTTGTCTCGGAGAGAGGCTCGGTGAAATAGCTATTTATAAACACCAATAAAAGTTTTGTTAAAAATATTAATTAAAATTATAAAAAGTGTAAATTACATGTTTTGTCCATCTGATTAGATGTTTATAACAGTACTTGTTTCTTTTTTGAAGATTCAACTGAACTTGTCTTTATGGTTGCGTTTTTAATGAGTTACACCCCTACATTTTTTATTTTACAAGTTGGATCCATATGGTTGCAATTTTTTAATGAGTTCGGTCCCTAAATAAATCAATCCCATTAAGGCTATGTTTGGCAAACTAGTTTATAAGCTAGTTTATGATCATCCAAACATATACAAAAAAAAGTTAGCTTATAAGCTAGTTTTTTTTTGCAAAACAATGCCTAAGCCCGATTAAAGACCCAACTCGTTGTAAACATGTAACTGCATGGATACAATCCGTTAACTTTTTGAAAAAAGAGACAAAGACCGTTTAAAACATATAACTATAAGGTCTTATAAAAATAGAATGAATGCTACTAGAAGGAAAAAATGATGAGGTGGCTTCTTGCTGTCTTATCTACTCCATGGTGTATAGCTTGCCACTTGGCAGATGTAAATTAATTATAATGATTTTTAAAGAAATAATAAATTTGTAATATTTTTCTTCACATGGGCTATCTAACTTCATTTAAAAAAAAAAAAAGAACCAAAATTAGATATTTAAGTTAAAAAAAAAAAAAGTTAAGCCGACCTTAAAATGAAGGTTTCGAAAAAAATAATGAAGATAAGAACATACATAAATCTTAAATGGTTTTAAAAAATCTATTATCATCAACAATTTTCAATTCAAAAACTTCTTAATGACTAGCAATTAACATTTATAATATAATTAACTTTTATAAGCATAAATAATTTTTTCAATAACTTTTTGTAACAATTAATATTCATAATTATCCTTTTTGTAAACATAATTAATTAATCTTCATTTATTTGAAATGTTATATAAATTATTTCCTCTAATTTCCTGTTTCAAATATTCAATTCTTTTACCTGCATAAAGTTATATGAAACCATGTGGATTTTAGAGTCGGCGAGAGAGGTTTTCAAATTACTACTAAAACCGGAAGAGACTTTAAGATTTGTTTATAGTTTTGTTTAATATCAAACAAGGGCTGCTAAATTTGTTTCTTGTTTTCTTGCTTTTGGTATTACTTGGATTTACCATTGCCATCTTTGCCTTATCTAAAATTTTACTGCTAAATCAAGAACTGGCTAACAATTTGTTTATGATTTTGTTGCTATTTGATATTACTTGGATTTACCATGTAATGACCGGGTTAAAATCAAGGAATTGGAAAGTTTGAGTAAGGGAGTAGAAGGTTCATAGTAGAGGGGCCTAAAATGAAAAGTGGGAAAATAGGGATTTTAACCCTAGAGACATTGGTGTTAGGGTTGTTATTGGCGGCTGGCTTTTTAGGGAAAGAGTGCGAAAGAGAATTAGAGAACGGGAGGCGATCGATTGAAGGGAAAAGAAGCCAAGTCTGGTGTTCATCAATTTCCAAGGTAATTTCTAATTCCATTAGTCTTTTTGTGATGTAAGAATTTATCAATAGATTTCTCAAGGTTTTAATTGAGTATTGTAGAGATCAATCGCTCTTTTTGAGTATGGGTTTAATTTTGAATATGTTGCTATAGCAGTAACTGTGTGGGTAAGGGGTTTATGCGAATCGAATTTGTGTAGAATGATTTATGATTTTTGGGTGTGTTGTTATTCTTGGTAATAGGATTTGGTGGTATCTGTATCGAACCTTCAGAGGGATTTTGTTCGAGCAAGGGGGTATCGGTCGACATTCGATACCGGTCGACTCTCAAACATCGGTCGATTGAGGTTTTCTTGGACATCGGTCGAGACACCGGTCATGGGGGGGGGGGGGGGGGGTTAGACCCCGGTCTCTAGTATGCCGGTCAATACACTGGTCAAGGGGGGGTTAGACCCCGGTCTCTAATACACCGGTCAAGAAACCGGTCGGCGGGGGGGGGGGGGGGGGGGGGGGGGGTTAGACCCCGGTCACAGCATACCGGTCGACCATCCGGTCCCTGACTTATGCTTTTGGTGGGCCGAAGCCTTATGCTTCTGTGGGTCGAAGCCCGGTTTAAAATTTTAGATTTGGTAGTGTTGGGATTTATTAATTTAGATGATCAGCCCACCTTCTTTATTGCAATTTATCTTATTCAAGATGGTATTTCTAGTAGGTTAAGTGCTTTTGAAAATAAGTGACGTTGAGGTTATGGGATTAAGATCAACTTGTTAAAATAAAAAGTATCGAGAATTCATCGAGCAATGCCTTGTTTTATAGGTTTCGGTTCGGATTATAAAAGTAGACATAAAGCTTTAAGCAAAGGACGACAGGTGAGTTTTTTCTGAACTAAATCTCTTTATTAATGAAAGCATGTGAAGTTTAATTTTAAACGTTGATTTACTTGCGATGGCATGATTTTTATGAATGAATTTAAGTGTGTTATAAATCGTTGATATTTACATGTATGCATACATTATTTGTGGAGATTGTGACCCAAGTCGGGGAGTATGGCCCGCCTACTCGTGCCAGGGAGTGTGGCCCGTTTATGCCATTGGGGGTGTGTCCCAAAAATTAAGGCAACGCGAGTTAGACACATCGTCTTTGACGGTCGTGTGGTCAGTAGCGTGTTTTATCTATGTGCATTTATTAAATGTGGATTTAATTCTGGAAAGTTATTTTATTGCTCATCTGTTAGGGGGACTCGCTAGACCTATGGTCTAACCCTCGCTCTTTCAAAACTAAAAATCTTTTCAGGCAAACGTGATTTAGGAAGAGCAGATAAAGGGAATGAGAAGATGTAGCGGGATCAGATAGAAGATTGTCATCTTAGTTATTTTGTTAAAATCTCAGTTGTGAATAGGTGGCCTTTGCAAACCTTGGAATATTATTGTACGCTTGGGACCTCTTTGGCATGGATTATTATTATTAATATTTAACTTGTTATCTTGATGTCTCTGGTTGAGTTGTTACATACCATGCCTTCTTTGCCTTTTTTTTTGTTTTTACCTCAATGAACTTAACGAAGTTGAAAGGATGGTTGTGACGAAAGAAAGCGACGATCAGTGGTGGTTGTTTGAAGGAGAAGAGAGGGAGAAAAGAGAAAGGTCGAAGATGAAGAAGCATGTGGGAGAATATCTAGTGGCTTTGATTAAAGCAGATTTGGCGTGTCTTCTTGATTTAACAGTAGTTTGAGTGAGGAAGGAGGACAGAGATAGTAGTCTGTGGCGAGGGACGATAGGATAGAGGGCAACAAAGATGGTCAGTGGTCACGACGGTGTTGTCACCTGATTCCTTTATCAACTGCCATCTACCTTTGAAATTCCTCTTGAAACATTTTTCAAATACAAAAGTTTAGTATCTTTCCCACGAATTAGTAAATTAGACGGGATTCCTTTGAACAAAATAAAAAGTCGTGGTTCAATCTTCAGAAAATTCATAGTAAATATGAAATACTTATACAAAAAATGCGGGAGAGATAAAAAAGATGCATGATCATTTGTCTGCTTGGCTAGTTAAGCATCAACTAATTCATAGATCTTTAGGCTAAGTTCTATTATATTATTAATGGGTGGATCCAGTATTTTTTATGAGCACCATCTCAGGTAATTCAGTGCATATTTTATATGGGCTTTTAACATAATGTTTTTATTCAATGGACATGGTTATTGACAAGAATTTATTGAACCTTTGATCTGGAAATAAAGGGTTGGGGAAATGTAGAGAAGGTTTTCTTTCCTCGAAAATATGTAAAATGACTAAAATACCCTTATATGAGGTATACATGGTACAAACTCTTTAGTTGGCGGTGTTATAGCAAAACACACATTTCGAAGTCAAATGCATAATCTAAGGACTATTTTTATACTTATTAAAGCACATGAATGATTATTAGTTATTCTTTGAAACCATAGGGACCAAAAGTGTAGTTTACGCAAAGATCAAATACTCAAACCGACTGCTTAAATCTGTGGGCCAGCAGAATTTGTTCAAATTCATTTGGAAGATTCCTAGCTTGTGGAAAATTAAGAAAAATATATATATTTATTGTGTATAAAATAGCATTTATGGGGAATGTGGTAGAAATTGTTTATAAATTTATATTAAAACGAATATTTTATTAAAAGAAAGAACCTTTTAATAATCATGTGTATGCTTGATGAGGTTACAACAAATGAAGCCATTCCGTGTCGGTTTTGTATGGATAAAATTGTCTATATAAATTAGAGTTTGTTTGTTAGCAGCTTAATGAGCTTAATGAAACTTACAGGTTATTCGATCAGCTATACATGATTGTTTGGTAGTGGCTTAATGATATAGAAAGTGACTCATTCAGTAAGTTTCTATGGGGGAGCTTTATGCAGAAAGCCAAATTTTATCCAAACTTGGCCCTCCCAATTAAAAAACACGTTTCTTCCGTCTATAAAAAAACTCTCCCAAACAAAAACTTTCTCAATCTATACAGACAATTTTTATCCATACAAGACTTAATGGAAAACCAACCAAACAACCCCTTAATCTGTTTATAAAAATTGAGATGATTTTTGTTTGAGAGAGTTTATTCATAAATGTATGGAACATTTTTTTTTCTTAACAGGGATGGACAGGTTTGGAAAACACTTGACTTTATGCATAAAGCTCTTCCTTTGAAGCTTACTGAATTAGTCATTTTTTATATTATTAAGTCACTATCAAACAGTCATATATAGCTAACCGAATAAGTTGTAAGTTCTATTAAACTCGTTAAGCTACTAACAAGCATGCTCTAAGTGAATTATATTAAATGTAAACGTATTTTTCATTTGATTTTGATTTTAAAAAATAAAAATATTTACATTTAATAGTCTACTAGAAGCGTACTCGTGCAATGCATCGAGATACATCACGATTTTAATGTTTATTTTTATTTTTTGTTTTTTATTGATTTACAGTACGATTTTGGATAGTTTTTATTGAGTGATAATGATTTTTTTATATATAAATTTGTTTAATTTAAGCTTAACAATATAATGTTTTTTATATAAAAAAAATTAAGTAGTTTGTTAAAATTCATTAATTATCTTATATATTTTAAATTTTTTATATTTAAATTGAGATGTTTATCCTGTTTTGATTATGTTTATCAGAATTCAAATTTCATAATTTTAGGATTTGGGGATTAGAGATAAGGATTTTGGGAGATAAGAATGAAATTTATTAATTAGGGTTAAAAGCATTTAAAAGTAGTACATATTGCTTCATTAACTGTTTTTAAAGAGATTTTAAGTAGATTAGCATTAAATAATAGTACATAATGCTTAATACATCACGATTTTAATGTTTATTTTTATTTTTTGTTTTTTATTGATTTACAGTACGATTTTGGATGATTTTTATTGAATGATAATGGTTTTTTATATATAAATTTGTTTAATTTAGGCTTAACAATATAATGTTTTTTATATAAAAAAAATTAAGTAGTTTGTTAAAATTCATTAATTATCTTATATATTTTAAATTTTTTATATTTAAATTGAGATGTTTATCCTGTTTTGATTATGTTTATCAGAATTCAAATTTCATAATTTTAAGATTTGGGGATTAGAGATAAGGATTTTGGGAGATAAGGATGAAATTTATTAATTAGGGTTAAAAGCATTTAAAAGTAGTACATATTGCTTCATTAACTGTTTTTAAAGAGATTTTAAGTAGATTAACATTAAATAATAGTACATAATGCTTAATACATCACGATTTTAATGTTTATTTTTATTTTTTGTTTTTTATTGATTTACAGTACGATTTTGGATGGTTTTTATTGAATGATAATGGTTTTTTATATATAAATTTGTTTAATTTAGGCTTAACAATATAATGTTTTTTATATAAAAAAAATTAAGTAGTTTGTTAAAATTCATTAATTATCTTATATATTTTAAATTTTTTATATTTAAATTGAGATGTTTATTCTGTTTTGATTATGTTTATCAGAATTTAAATTTCATAATTTTAGGGTTTGGGGATTAGAGATAAGGATTTTAGGGATAAGAATGAAATATATTAATCAGGGTTAAAATTTTACAGGTAGTACATTAGGCTTTAGTAGTTATTTTTAAGAGATTTTAAGTAGATAACTTTAAATGATAGTACATAAAGCTTAGTGAGTTGTAATTAAGAGTTTTTATGTCATCTTTATAATATAGTATAGATAGTTAAAAAATACCTATTTGAAAATTTATAATTTGAAAAATGTATATTTTAGTAAATATAATTTTAAGAACCAACAATTGAACGTAAGAGCATCTCTAACAGATTTTTTAAAATTTCTCTAAAATGGAGAAACAAAAATTAAAATCTCTATTTTAGAGAATTCAACATTGATTATAATATTCAAATATTTAATTTATATATTAAATTATTATTTCTCTCTTTACATATTTATTTTCAAAGTTTCCTATTAGTCATTTTACTTGGTAATCATTTTTTGGGTGATCTCCATATTTGGAGAAAAAAAACCTTCTCTATCCCACTTTCTCCATTTGGATATAGTTTTGGAATTTGGATATAGTTTTAGAAAAACTGTTGGATCAAAATATTAGCTCAAAATCCTCATATTCTCCATTTTAAAGAAGCTATTGGAGATACTCTAACATATCAGCATTATGTCGATATTGTCTATTAAAATATATAAAAATTTAAAGTGTCTTTCGAAATTAGGTTACTCAAAACAAAAATTAGAGCATCATTTTCTTTCAAAGATATGAAATCACCTTGGGAAACTTGAAAGCTGGACGAGTGGAATGAGGGAGAGCGGCTCGATCGACAAAAAAAAATGTGGCGAACCGTACCTAGAGAGAAAGATCCCGAGACTGGGAAAGAAAGGCTTCATGGATCGAGTCATTCCATAGATATTATGGTAGGGTCACTATTGAAATAAGTGTCTGTAGACGCAAAGTAGTGTGTTTTCATGTATGGTCTTCTTTTGAAAAAAAAATATTTATTAAGGTTTAAAATGACATGAGGAGTGACGTAGTGGCCAGGTCAATTCTCAAGCCTTATGAGTTACGATAATGCCTGACATTTTTCATCCCTAAGGCGACATATATATATATATATATATATATATATATATATATATATACACACACACACACACATACAACTTATAGAGCTTATATAACTTGAAAAATATCGTAGAACAAATTAAAATCTATACAAAGTAATAAAGCTGAAAAAGAAAGAATAATCATTGATACCAAATATAAAGCTTATAAAAATTGAGATTAAGAGTGCAAAATCGAGATTAAATCTCTTGAATCTTTACTCATTATCTTCTTCAATTTCAGAGAATTCGTGTTCGACTATTCTATAAGGGAATGAGAGTAAGTATTTACCTATTTAAAGTTTTAATTTTGACGGTTTTTTTTTATATTTATTTAAGTCATAGGCCTCGGACATAATTATCATTTATCTTTCAAGTTGTATATTAAAAATAATGTCACACCTTACCAAATAACGCGTAATAACAGACCACAACGTGTTATAATGCAAGCCAAACCTTAGAGTGAAGCTACATGGGTTAACATGGCAGCAAACCAAAACCTTGACGTCATAACGCGCGATAACGAGTTATTTAAAACTATGTTATTTATACAAATCAAATTTGATGTTTCCTAGAATATTTCTTTTTCTCTTAGAAATATTTTTTATGACCCATATATTAATTATTTTTATATACAATTAAAATTTAACATACGTTATAATAACATTTACAATAAATTGCAATATAATCATTGTATTTTACATTTTCGTCTTAAACAACTATTGCAATTTTTAGCTTTGCTTTGTTTTGGGTTGATTTTGTTTCTGACTGGTTCTGTTTCTTGTAAAAGTTTTTTTTATGATTTTTTTGTAAGTATTTCTATATTCTAATAAAATGGTTGTCTTTCAAAAAAAAAACAAAAAAACAAATATCGTACTTTTGAAAAATGCAAAAGTAATTATTATAATTGACAACAAAATCATTTTGCTCAAAGATCTCGATCGATTGTATGCGTCAAGTTTTATAATTGCATTTGACTCTTTTTTAAAACTCATCGAATAATTACTGCAGTAGAGGCGTAGAAATCATTCATGTTTAACAATTTATTGCAACATAAATCAAATCTGTTTTAAATCTCAACTTATTGAGCGAGTTTATGACATCAAAAATACCAATTTTCCTTGTAATATTTGTAAAAAAACATGGCAATGAAATTGGCCACAACTTAAAATACTTAAAGAAAGCATATTGTTATAAAAATTACGTATTTAAAATATGATGGGTAGTTTTGTAATTTTTGGTCCTTTGAATGTGAGACTATGAAATGAAATATTCTCTAGAAGCCAAAAGAATACAAATGTTTGATGTCAACCTCTACAAATTATTTACATAAAGAAAAAAAGGAATATTGATTTTGTCAACTTTGTTTTCATGTACCAAATTATCAGAACAAACAAAACACCACAACAAAAATTCCAACACCATTAATATTAATATTATATAAAATAATCCAACATTATCAACATCTACAATATGTATATATAATGTGATCCAACCCAAATTTTTTACAAAATAATTTTTTAAAAGACACATTTAATGCGTAAGGTCGGTTTGTTAACAGATTAATGATTTTGAGGAGACTCACAAATTATTCGGTCAGCTATACATAATTGTTTGATAGTGGTTTAATGATATAAAAAGTGGTTTATTCAGTAAACTTTTAGGGGGAGCTTTATGTAAAAAACCAAGTTTTTGTCCCTCCCAATTCAAAATACGCTCCTTCTATCTATGAAAAAACCGTCCAAACCAGAAACAAGTGAATCTAAACCGGATTGAAGACTTTCCTCTTTCCCCTTTCCCCTAAACCTCACTTTGCGAAGAAGAATTCATTTACAACAGAAAGTCCTAAAAATCTTCTCAATCTATAAAGACGAATTAATCCATAAAACAACTTTATTAATATAAGAATTAATAGAAAATTAACTAAAATGAACTTTCTTATTTGAAACTTTTAGTGCCACATGGAGGCTCCTAAATAGTCAATGGAGTTACTTATCTATGATTTTTTTTTTGTTTTTTTAACTTTTTTTTTGTTTTTTTTTCTTCAAATTTGTTCTTACATTATTTACCATTTAAATTATGTATAAAATAGAATGGTTGGGTTATTTTTTGCACACTCATTGCCTCTTGATATCTCTTTAACTCAAGTTCAAAAATCATGATTTCAATATATTTTAGGGTTCAATTAAATTTTCGATCAGAGAACGGTTAACCGATTTACCCACCTACAGAACTAATTATCTATCTAATATTTGATACAATCAGGATAATTGTTATAAGTTTTCTTGAATAAATCATGTATTTTCTAAGATAAATTGTTTGTATGTTATTTAACAACACTTGAGTCTTTGGGGATTCTACTCAGAGGTCACCAGTTCGAGTCTTGCAATGCTGCTGGAATTTTCCTGGTTGTTCTTCAAGATCCTTGGGATTAGTCGAGGTGCGTGTAAACTGGTCCGAACACCCAAGGTTAAAAAAAAGTTTGGTAATGAGAACTAAAACGATATTTGTTTAATGACTAAACAAGTTTTCAACAAAATGCATACATTTGGATTAAGAAGCATCCTTGTGAGTTGCGATCTACCACCATTCTGCAACCGTAACAACGACAAGAGCATTGTGACCCAGCCAGTACGACCGTAAGGGTGTAAACGAGCTGAGTTGAGCATCAGGTCATTCGAGCTAGACTCAAAAGAATTATATCAAGCTCGAGTTCGAATAACTTGTTCAAAGTTAGGCTCGAGCATGAATACTTTTTCAATGTTTGAGCTTGAACTCAAGATTGATTAACTCGTTTATTTGCTCAAGCTCGTCAACTTTCATATTTTGATCATATAATTTATAAAAATATAAATATGTTTGGCTCGAAAAAGTATATACTCAAATGACTCGACTCGACAAATTTAATCAAGCTTTCGAACAAGTCAAGCCGAACGTTGGAGTTATGGAGCTCGACTCGTTAAGTTAAGCAAGCTTTATTTTCTATTCGAGATTAACTTGGGCTTGATAATTATTAGCTTGAGCTGAAGTAGCTCGTTAAAAACTCAAATCGTTTACAACCCCGGTCACAAGAGCAAAGATATAATTTGTTCAAGATACTATCTAATGTGCATATTTAAGCACATCTTAATTAAATCAATGACTTTCTGATACGTATGAAATCGTTTTTACCCATATGACCTATAGGCAAAGGATTGTGTGAGAAGCGTTAGAAGTGGATTTAAACCGTTGATCACTTTTAATCAAATGCCCTCCCATGAATTATGGCTTAGAAGAGAATTGATCCGGTGCATCTTATCCTAATGTGCATCCAACGGTTGATAACCACTTCTCACGCTTCTCATTTTAACCTCAACTTCTCGCCTGAACCCAATCCATGACCTACATCTCTCAAACCATATTAGAGATGGACTTAGAAGCACCATTTTATAACTTCGAACCTTTAACCAATGTTTTAAAACCCGGATTGACCCGACCGGTTCAACCGGGAACCGGTGAAGAGACCGGGTCAATTACGACCGGTTTTTTGGGAAATTACGGCCCAAATCGAACCGTCGGTTTTTTGATTGAACCGGTCTTATTGAACCGGTAAAGACCCGGGTTGACCCGGTTAAAAAATCAATTTCGTATAACTGTAAGGTAGCGGCTAGGGTTAAAAAATCAATTTGACAAATCATCGACTCCACGCTCGATTCCATCAGTCCACGCTCGATTCCACATCAAATTCTTGGTTATATATATATATATATATATATATATATATATATATATATATATGTATGCAGGAAAATGAAAAATACATAGAATTTCTTGAAACCGGGTGGTTCCGTGACCCGGTCATTACACCGGGTTAACCAAAAAACCGGTTTTTAAAACATTGCCTTTAACACCAATTAAAGTATAAATAAAAGTATTACACAAAATTTAGTGTTTTACTATTCATTACACCATTTTTTAGTGTAAATCATAGTATCAAAATCCTTTGGTTGAATGACCTCCACTTGATCTGCTCCTGGTTCAAAACAACACGCTCCCGTAAAAACTTTAAAATACACTAGAAGGTTAAATTCTTAAATTCAGTTTCTGAAAACGTCATTCCACTTAATAACCCGCAGACCACGGTGTCTTCACCGTGAGACGGAGATAGTGCAAAAACTAGGGTTGGTGTTAAAATTATTGTCTTCATTGCTTTTAGAGATGGACTGTACAGAAAATACAAAAGGACACGAAAAAGACTCGAATCATGTACAAAAGGATAAACTCGGTACAAAAAACTGTACAGCGGTTAAAGCTTTTGGTCGGGTGCCGTTTGCTACAACCAAGCTGCCCATCCAGGAAACATTTGACACAGGCGATCGGGATCGATTGCATCCTGTATCAATTGTTGAACCTATAAAAACAAAACATCAATCACAAGGCCAAAATCAGATTCATCTTACTTCTGAATCTTGATACTACTTGAGATACTAATTTACTAGTACTTCCGGTCCCCAAATAAATGAAGAAGACACATTTTTTAAGAAATGTGTAATTATACGCTATTTAAACAAGTAAAGGACAAATTTGCCCTTAAGTATGGAGGGAGTGACAAATTTTTCCATCTCAAAAGTAAGGGTAGAATCGGAAAGTAAGCACACACTTTTGAATGTGAACACTAAACTAAAATAGAAATTTAGAGACTTTTTTAGGATAAAGATCTTATTGGTCTTAAATATACACGAAAGTGTATCTGAAACAAGAAGACTACTTCGGATTCCTCCGTCCCCATGGAAATTGCAAATTTTATTTTTTGGGTAAGTTTCAAAGTTGAACTTAAGTAAGAAACTTTTTGAATTATCACGATTTGTAACGATTTCTTATGGGTTGACATTTTGGGAAGTCAGAAAATGCTATTTGCTCATTATGATCGTTACAAACCATTGATGCTATTGATTTAGGTCCACATGATTTATTCTAGTATTTTAGATGCACCAAACCAAACAATCCCAGGATATCTAGAACAGGATATGGGAGGGTGGGATGTATGCAGGCATTGACCTTTAACGCAAATGATTTTTGGTATTTTAGATATCATAGAAAAACAAACTACTTTGTGACAATGTAAAAATTTCAAGGAACAATGGAATATATAAATGGTGTGCTTATGGTGGGACACCGAATATCAATTAATGCTTGTCGACTATACTTTCAAGTGGTGGTGTTTATATTTACCTGTCCATGCACGCTTCTCATTTCGCCTTCTTCATATCCATCAAGTTTTTGCTTAACACGCAAAAGAGCACGTGCCGCATCTTTATTTCCTTCGTATTCATTTTCAGAGTCCTCCAAGCTTGTCTCCAGATCATCATCAGTTTCCTAACAGGGAATAATAGCATTGTTAAAGGGACAATTATACACCATATTTATTTAAGAGTAAATGTTACAGGCAATTGAATATATCTATACCTATATCTATATATATAGGGTTGGGTTCTGATGAGAAGTTGAGTTAATGGTGAGAAGTGGTTATCGACCGTTGGATGAGAAATGGACGCACATTAGGATGAGATGCACCAAGATAAGATGCACCGAGATGCACCGGATCAATTCCCTTCTAAGCCGCAATTCATGGGAGGGCTTGAGATTAAAAGAGATCAACGGTAGAAACCACTTCTCACACTTCTCACCAAAAAAGGCACTTCTCACACGATCCCACGCCTATATATATATAGGTAGGTTAAGGGGAAAACGCTAAATAATTAAAAAACCGAAAAACTACTTACGCAAACCCCAGCCGGGTTGCATAATGTTTGAAGTTTATATTTTTATTACTGAGTTATAATTTCAACCTTCATGCCTTTTAATGTTCATTTTCTCATAAGCTGAAGTGTTTCTACATCTATTGACAAAATGCACATTGGCAACATCATGGAGTTAAGCCCAACCTTCTACGGTCACAAACTTGTACACGATGATTTACAACAAACGGATGTTCTATTTACTCTTTAATGACATTTGACACATTAAGATGCATAATATATTGAATCATTTTTTAGTATCTTTCTTTGTCCGGAATGCAGAATAAGTTATCAGGTTGCATATGGGAAAAACAAAGAAAAATTCGGTTCCTTAATTACCTTTTGGCGCTCCAAAGCCTTTAGAGGTGATAAAGCCCATTTGTATAAAGGATCATGTATAAAAACCTGCAGGGGATTTGAATATATTTAAGCATATGGATAACCTTTTTTAAAATGGTTAGAAGATAAAAGCTGTTAATCATACTTCAATGATGGTCAGCAAAGCTTCTTTATTTGTTCGCATAACGGAGAGATTTTCTTCACAACACCTTCTGAAAACCCCTTCAATACCAGTTACTCCCATACCATCGATAATGTCCCTCGTCAGCCTGAAGGGGACCTACGCACGATTCACATTGAAGACATCAACGATATGAAAGAATGGTTGAGCTTTAAAACTGAAAAGTAATGAAAACGTCAAGGACGAGATGGACGAACCCGCTCAGGTGTTTTCAGCATCAACCCTTGCTCAAAGGCAACACCAAGATCAATATGTACAACTTCTGCAGTTGCTTGATCAATTAGGATGTTCATGGAATGCCGATCTCCAAGACCCACAATGTAACCAACCTATATTTCAAGAAATTACTTTCATATATAACGATTATTATCTCATTTCATGATTCTTGAGGAAGCATTTTCGGTTGTTAAGTATTGAAGTATGAAAAAAGTGGGGAGAAGAACCTTTGAAACAAACTTAAGTAGAACATATAGGTGGACGAAACTTGAAATAACAAAATAATGGATACTGATATATATATATATATACATACTATATTAGTGGAAGGATATTTTGCAACCCTGAAAAAGATTGCAACCCTTGCAACCCACATCTTAACCGTTGAATTCATGATCGACGGTTATTTTATTTTTATTTTTCTGTTTTTTTTAATTCATGAATCCGACGGTTAAGATGTGGGTTGCAAGGTTTGCAACATTTTTAAGGGTTGCAAATGAAACAACCCCTACTATATTATAAAGCATTTATAAAAAAAACTCTTAAAAACAATTGCTAAAGCTTAATGTATCGCTATTTAATGATAATTACTTAAAAACAACCATTAAAGCTTTATGTACTACATTTAATGCTATTTATTAACTTTCAATCCTTTCTAACTCCCATAAAATCACTCACCACAGATAAAAATCAAATTTTAAATATAAAAAATCTAAAATATAATTAAGAAAATCTAACAGAATATTTAATGTTTATTTTATAAAAAAAACATTATATTATTAAACCTAAAATAAATTACATTATTATTAAACCATTGAAGAAACTCTTAAAGCCAAGCTTTTATGCATTAAATACTGTTTATTGATACACATTACTTAAAATTCAAGATTACAAATCATGATGCATGAATACAAATTATTAAAGTTATATGTTTGAATTCATAACTAACTGATAAACATAATCAAAACAGGATAAACATCTCAATTTAAATATAAATTTTTTTAAATATATAAGATAATCATTGAATTCTAACAAAATACTTAATTTTTTTTATATAAAAGACATTATATTATTAAGCCCAAGTTAAACAAATTTATAAAAAAATCATTATCACTCTCTCAAAATCATCCAAAATCGTACTATAAATCGACAAAAAACAAAAAATAAAAGGAAACATATAAATCATGATATATCTCGCTGTATTACGTGAGTACGCTTCTAGTATATATATAAAAGAGAATACCATTGAACTAGCCGCGACACTTCTTGTATAAGCAAGCCGTTTTTCAAACCAGTCAGCTGGATGTAAAAATCTCTCTAGGAAAAAGTGATGCATGACCGGTCTGCAGATGATGAAAAAAAAAAAACAATGAAAACCAGAGCTTTAACAAGTCTAGATGATATGTTTTAAGAAGCTACAAACCTGAAATTATCAGAGACTTCTTGGTACGCCTTACGTTTGTTATTTTCCTATGAAGCACAAGTAATTGTAAGCTAGACTGATCATAGATGAGTGAATATCTGCATACACGAAAGAGTTCAACAGCAACTTACTGTAGCCATGTGCTGCCTACATTTGGGAAATGACCAATCTCCTATTCCGTAACGTCCATGGGCACCTCCATTTCTCGTACTGAAAGTAGTCGTTTCTGATGTATCAATATTTTAATTGCTGAACAGAGGATTGCATGAAACATAATTTCACTAACCTTCCTGTAAGGTATTCGCCTAAAGGTAATGTGCCATTTACCCACTCAAGAACACCAGCACTTGGAGTAAAAGGAACCACCTGTTTCAACAAATGTTAGTATAATTGTACGGTTTTCACCCCTCACAAGTATGACTTGGTAGAGAACAAGTCCTCAGGTGTTCAGCGGTTCCATTGGATGTTGGATATTGCCAACCGATGCAATCTAATTAACATTGGACAACCGATCCGATCCAATCCAATCCGATGGATGATTGGATCAGATCGGTTCCATCCTCTGGATATTACTATTGGTTATCCATTGGATCAGATTGGATCCATCCAATATTTTGAACCAAATTTTCAACCAATTAATCCACCATTTCAACCAATTATTCATCTATTTTATTAATTTCCTTAAAAATACTACAAACAAATATCAACTAGAAACAATATTCCAACATATTATTGATTTATATATTATTTATTAATTGGATTGGATTGGAACGGTTTGATTTTATTGGATTTTGGACTGTCATACAAGAACAGACCTATCCAATTTGTATGTTAGAAAATTTGGATCCAATTACAATTAGATATCTAATCATGGTCGGTCGGTTTAAATTTGATCAGATGACCTTATGCACACCTGTGCATCTAAGAACAATTCATAAGCATGAGTGCAGTCCATTGACAGGTTTCCAGGATAGTTAAAATTGAGAAAATTTACAAGTGAACTAAATCACCACAACCAAAAATTTAGCACTGGAAAGTAGGAAAAATGATGCATGATCTCTAACTGGCACTGAAAATGAAGAGAACTAGAATGATGTTCCTATGCCAAAAACGGATAGCTGAAATACACTGCTGGAGTGTTATATAAAATTGTCCACTTTGTTCACAGTCTTACGCAGCTTAAAGTAAATAGATTGATACTTTTTTTGGTTTTCTTGGGAGTATAATATATATATATATATATATATATATATGAAAAATACTCACGCACACCCCTCACCTTTTGTGAGGTTTGAACCCTAGACCTCATAAGAGGCTGAGCTCAACCGGTAACCCTTTGGTAATAAACTGATACTTCAATACACAGTAACTATGAACATACCTTGTATGTTCGTATTCCTAATCTCCTTTTCCATGTATCCCTGTGGTTCTGTAAGAAAGTATTGACCAAGGCAAAGAACTGCTCCATTACCTGCATTTATTACAAGTAATGAATACATTAATCGGACTTAAATTTAGAAAGTTCCAGATTAAGTTACCAGGATATCGATGAACAAATTCCCACGAAGGTCTATTGAAAGAGACTCTTAAACATGTTTTCCAATCAATTTCTTTACCCGTGGAATTCATTACTATCTACATCTCACCACATAGCGTGAATTCAGAGTATGCTTAATAGTTGGTCAGCTCATAAATATGGCTTCAAAATTTTGTCCTTAGCTAACAGGTTACCATTCTACTATAGACACTATGCTTGACATTTCTATATCATTTCTAATGCATCCAAATTCGAAAATCTTATTGAGCAAAATCTTCATGCAACAATTATGTGCTACACAAGAACAATAAGAGATTCATTATTTTTATGCATACATACAGCATCTTGTCTCAGGTCATCATTTCCAGATTTTGCTAGCTGCCGATATTTTTTACCATCTGAACCGAGGCACTCAACAACTTTTGGAGCATTTATGCCGTTCATGATCCTGTGTATATTAGAAATAGAAAACCAAAAAGTTAGCATGTTATGCTGGCTAGAATGCACAAAAAAAAAATGACATTGTTCTCAATTTGTGGACATACGTGACTGAATCTGCTAAACCTTTGAAATGTGGGAAAGACCCTTCATCATACTGACAACTAGGGTCAACTGGAAAAGATGATGTCACCACAGGTACCTGCATATCCAACTAAACCATAAGAGAAGCGTTGTAAAAGAGAGAATCATATTTTGTACTTCTCATGATATACAAGTGCCACTAACGAGTTATTTGTAAAAGGTGTTTTAGAGGAAAAAGTAGCAACTACCTAAAACATGGAAATCTACTCCTAATAATAATTTTGGTAAAAAAGGATTTTGTGTATATTATTGAGAATACAAAGGAATATAAATAGATGTACAATTTACATTCTACACCCTCTACTATTGAACAATATATATACTGTCTAATATTCCCCCTCAAGCTAAGGGCGGGTTCCGACTCTTAGCTTGGACTTCAAGGAAAGGAATCTGTCAGTTGAAAGTGGCTTTGTAAAGACATCAGCAATTTGATCGTGTGTGGAAATAAAGTGAACTGACAATTTCCTTTGTGCAACCTTCTCTCTAACAAAATGGAAATCAACTTCAACGTGTTTTGTGCGGGCATGGAATACTGGATTTGCAGACAGGTATGTGGCACCTAAGTTATCACACCATAACTGTGGAACAGAAGTCATAGGAACACGAAGCTCTCGTAACAGAGTTTCCAACCATGTCAATTCAGCTACCGTGTCGGCCAAGGCTTTGTACTCGGACTCGGTAGAGGACCTCGAAACAGTCTTTTGTTTCCTAGCAGACCAAGAGACCAGGTTCGATCCAAGATATATAGCAAAGCCCCCCGTGGATCGACGGTCGTCAGGGCAACCAGCCCAATCAGCGTCAGAGAATGCACTTAACGAGTTAAAAGCAGAATCCGTGTAGGCATGCAGGACAGAAGTCGAATCATGAGAGATTTGGAGTCCATGATCTAAGGTGCCTTGTAGATAACGCATAATGCGTTTAACTGCGGACCAATGGCGTTCCGTAGGAGAATGCATGAACTGGCACACTTTGTTTACGGCATAGGTAATGTCAGGTCTCGAGAGGGTGACATACTATAATGCCCCAACAATTTGGCGATATTTGACGGGATCAGAAAACGGTGGACTGTCGCCGAGAGTCAATGTTGCCGAGGTTGTCATAGGAGACGGCATGGGGCGTGAGTGTGACAGCTGAGCACGTTCCAAGAGCTCCCGAATATAATCATGAGAGATTTGGAGTCCATGATCTAAGGTGCCTTGTAGATAACGCATAATGCGTTTAACTGCGGACCAATGGCGTTCCGTAGGAGAATGCATGAACTGGCACACTTTGTTTACGGCATAGGTAATGTCAGGTCTCGAGAGGGTGACATACTATAATGCCCCAACAATTTGGCGATATTTGACGGGATCAGAAAACGGTGGACTGTCGCCGAGAGTCAATGTTGCCGAGGTTGTCATAGGAGACGGCATGGGGCGTGAGTGTGACAGCTGAGCACGTTCCAAGAGCTCCCGAATATATTTCTGTTGAGACAGTAAAATATTGCGACCGTGTCTTTGAACCTCAACGCCCAGAAAATAACTCAAGGTGCCCATATCTTGTACAACAACGGATCTGCTGAGGCTAAGAACAATGCGATCAATCGCACGTTGATCGTTACCTGTCAGAATAATGTCATCGACATATACCAGCATATATAAAAGAGTACCATGGGCTGAGTAGATGAACAAGGACGGGTCAGTTTGTGACCCATGAAAGCCCAATGCAAGAAGCGTTGTGGATAATCTATGAAACCAAGCCCTGGGCGCTTGTTTTAGCCCGTAGAGTGACTTATGCAACAAACAGAGATGATCAGGCCGTTGTGGATCAACAAAGCCTTGGGGCTGACGGAGGTAAACAGTTTCCTGTAAATCTCCATGGAGAAAAGCATTCTGAATGTCGAGTTGCCGAAGGGGCCATTGTTTAGTAACAGCAAGAGATAACACAACTCGAATGGTGGTTGACTTGACCACGGGACTAAATGTTTCAGTGTAATCAATACCGGGTTGCTGATTAAAGCCTTTGGCAACCAATCGCGCTTTGTAGCGTGTAATAGCCCCTGTTTTATCACGTTTCAACTTGTATACCCACTTACAATCCACAACGTTAACGTTAGGGACACGGGGGACTAAGCTCCATGTACCATTTCGCATGAGAACCGAATACTCTTCTGACATGGCATGACGCCAGTGAGGATCTTTGTTGGCTTCGGTAAAAGAGGTGGGTTCAGTGGGTTGGGAAGAGGTGTGAAAAGCTTATGTATTGTAGCGTTTTGTTTGTTTAGGGTGAGGTTGTAAATTGGCTGGGCGAGGGCGTGGAGGTGCAACAGATGGTGCGGTGGTGGAGTTATCAGCCGGTCGGGATGTGTCGGGTGCCGGTGGGGTAGTGGGCTCGGCGGTAGCAGCATGAGGAGAGGTTGGTGGCGGCTGCTGTGGCGCCACCGAGGCTGAATGTTTGGGCCGGCGCTGATAGGTATGAAGTAGAGGAGGGGGTGTAGGAGAAGAGGTTTGGATAGGAGGTGGAGTGGTAGAGTGATCAGCAGGAGAGGGAACTGGAGGTACAGTAGGGTAGGTAGAGTAGTACGGTTCAGTAGAGGGTGATGGAGGATTGGGAGTGTTGAAAAGGGAAGGTGGATTCATGAAACCGCACATGTCGAACAATGTAAATGCAGTCAGAGGCGGGATCGAGACAGCGGTATCCATGGTGGGAGGAACTGTAACCCAAGAAGACACACGGAGTAGATCTAAAATCCATTTTTATGTGAATTGTAAGAGCGAAGATGGGGATAACATTGGCACCCAAAAACCCGAAGGAAGGAAAAATCGGGTTGACGCTTGAAGATAAGTTCAAAGGGAGAGATACGGGATGTGAGTTTGGATGGCATACGATTTATAAGGTAAACAGCGGTTTCAAACGCAAAATGCCAAAACCGTTGAGGAACGAGGGATTGAGCTAATAGGGTGAGACCGGTTTCGACGACATGACGGTGGCGTCGTTCAACTGTGCCATTTTGTTCACTGGTGTGAGGACAGGATAGATGGTGGACAATTCCAAGGGAGGAGAAGAAAGTGGATAGATTTCGAAATTCCCCTCCCCAATCAGTTTGCACTGTTTTTATTTTTGTATTGAATTGACGCTCAGAAGTGATTAAGAAACGTTTGAAAGTGTCATAAACATCAGATTTGTGTTTCAAGGGAAATAACCACATAAATCGCGTAAAATGATCAACACACAATAAAAAATAATGATGACCATCAGATGATGTAACCGGAGCTGGACCCCATACATCACAAAAAATTAAATCCAAAATTCCTGAACTTGTATTATGAGTAGAAAGTAAATGTAGTTTTGAAGATTTCCCAATGGAACAAGAATTACAATGAGAATCTAAACGATTTTTGAAACTGGCAAATTAAATTTGGAGAACATAAACTGAAGAAGCTGAGGATGTGGGTGTCCCAGTCTTTGATGCCAAATGTCTGAAGGAGCACGAGTAGAAGTGAATGCAACTTTGGAAACCGGTTGAAAAACAGGAAGGCGAAGAGTGTAAAGGCCACCGTCACTTGGACCAGTGAGGAGGGTAGAGCGGGTGTCCTTGTCCTTCACAATAAAACAGGAAGAATGAAATTCAAAAAAGACATTATTATCAAGGCAGAATTGTTGAACAGAAAGAAAGTTTCGTTTAATGGCAGGAACATGAAGAATTTTGTTAATGGAAAAGGTTTTATGAGGTGAGTAGATTTTTTTTGAACCGATATGTAAAATAGGTAAGGCATTACCGTTGCCAACATGAAGGCGATCCTCACCATAGTATGAGTCAGCGGTATCCAGTTCATTGTGATCCTGTACCACGGAACTGTTTGTCCCCGTGTCTGGAAGCCATGTGGTGTACTCTTGTGAACGAGAGTCAGCAAAATTGGCGGATGGTTGTCTCCTCCGTATGGTCGAAGGATCCCGATTCGGACATTGAGAAGGAAGGTGCCCAATACCGCATCTATTGCAGGTGCCAAAAACGGTGTTCTGATTCGATGCCCAAGTAAATTGACTTCGGTTTCCACCGCCTTGTATCCTGTCACCTTGAGGGCGGTTGCCACGTCCACCGCGACCCCTATTATTGTGGTTGTAACCACCACGTCCTCTATTATTGAAAGTAGTACCTGATCGACTTGAATAGAAGGCATGTGATGAAGGTTGAGGCGTGGGCTGAAGTTGAAAGCCTAACTGAGAAGCCAACTGTTGAAGAGTTTGGAGAGTGTCTGAAGTAACAGACGATCCAGTTGCAGTGTTACGGTTAGAAGAGGCTGCGGTAAAAGCTTGAGCAGGGGCCACGGTAGGGGCTGCCTTTTTGAGCATATAATCATGGTCAGCCAATAAACCATAAAGATCTGTAAAGGCAATGGGAGATTGTCTCCCAAGTAGGGTTGATTTGAAACCGGTATATTCCTCACGTAATCCGGAGATTACAAGCATAACAATGTCAGATTCAGGCATTGGTTTGCCAATGTTGGCAAGGGCTGCGGCGTATTCTTGAGCCCTGGTAAGATATGTTGTAGAAGATTCATCTCCTTTCATCTCAATCTTGAGGAGTTCTGTTTTCAAGGTGTATTCTCTAGATGATGTTTGAGGGGCAAAGGCTCGTTCAAGAGAGAGCCAAACTTCACGTGAAGAAGAGCCTTGAACATGCTGAAAAGCAGACTCTGAAATTGTCGACATTAGCAGCATCCTGATGTGTGCATCGTTGGAGACCCAGGCCACGTAACTAGGGTTGGGAGTTGGCGAAGGAACAGCCTCCTCCTTCCCAGTCGACGACGAAGGCAGGGTTGGATCCGGACAGACAATCGAACCATCTATGTATCCAAACAGATTGTTTGTCACCAAAAAAGGATGAATCATGGACCTCCAATATCCATAATTTGTGGGAGATAGGGTAAAGCCAAACTTGTGTGAGTTGTGTGTTGTTTTGTCGGTTGTAGAAAAAACTGTGATGGAAGCCATAGCAAATCACAGAAGTAACAGCAGATGATGTCAGAACAGGGAAGAAGAAATCGGTCGGCGGTGGAACAGGGAAGAAGAAATCGGTAGCTTAGGGTTACAAGCCAGAGGCTCTGATACCATAATAATTTTGGTAAAAAAGGATTTTGTGTATATTATTGAGAATACAAAGGAATATAAATAGATGTACAATTTACATTCTACACCCTCTACTATTGAACAATATATATACTGTCTAATACCTAACTTTACTACTTTAGGAAACATAATATTTACAAGAGAAATTCCAAGAAATAAAATATTAACAAGATTGCTAGTCTTGAGCACCCACTAATCAAGGACGAAGAAAATCCTGTGACAGGAAGAGTAATTCAGATCATTGTCACTACACAGATGATACAGGGATAGAGACCTTAGAGATCCAAAAAGTTGCTTTAAAGAGTGAAAGAAGAAAGAAAAAAGGACCATCACAGACTGAATTAATAATTTTGGGCATCCACTGAAATATTCAAATTTAACTATGAGTAACATCCATCATAAAGTAAAATCATGGTACCAAAAAGCATAAAAAAAGCTTTACTTACAAGTTCAAGTTGTCGAACGCTGCGAATTTCTCTTGGTAAAGCAATTTTTTTATTGGTATCCTGTAAACAGGAACTGGTCAGTAATCAATCTATTTCATGCTCATTGAAAAGATCCAACAGTCACTACAAAATGGACCAGATGAGAATCGCAAATAAGCCAAATATAAGGAAGCCCAAACTGTGTACATTACCTCTCTTTTTGTTTCTAGTTCAGCAAGTCTGATATAGATTTCTACCATCTGCTTCATCTATACAAAAAGCCATCATGAAAAGTACACATAAATTGCCATTAATATCAGAAATATTATAAAATAATGGAAGTTTGAATTACGAATCGAAAGAGGGGCGGGGGTTTGAGATATACTTGTTTAATTACAGCTCCGTGATATGAAGATAACTCTTTTAGAAGGCTTTCAGCAGCATACTTTTTATCCATATCCACCACAAATGAGTTTCTACTGCGCTGCTTGTCCTTGACACGGTCACCATTTGCGAGTGCCAAAAGCTAGATAGAAAACAGAATAAAGTTAGAACTCGATTGAATTTTGAAATAAACTTCTTTTAGGGACAAGACGTTATACACTACACTTCAATCCATTTGAGTATGTAAACTTGTACAGAACAGCAATGTAAACTACCTGAAAGATTGTGTGATATGGATGATCAATTGCCATTTTCTTTAATAGAGAAACCAAAGCAAACTGCAGATAGCAAAACTAAAACATGATATAGAAAAAACTAAAACTTATAATGACAATAGATTACAGAAAATTCATTAGTTTTTAACCTGAAAAGTATTAGGTCCCTGACTATCTTTCGAGCTACCCAGCCTTGAAGCAATTTGGTATACTAGGGGTATGAACTTGTAAGATTGCACCTGAGAATACAAGTGAGCTTCAGTTATGAATCTTAAAAATCTTCTCAACTTCAACTCTGTGTGCATATAGAATCAATTGTCAATAATAGCAATTAATAACTATTGCCGTCCTCTCTGTACCTCTTTGATTGTACTGAGCATTCCATTTACAACAATTTGTCTTGTGCATAAACCAAACCACAGAGATACAAGTCGAAAGACCTGAATACACATTGATCAATTCATCAACAACTAAAACAACACACATTATATAATACTACGCAAACTGAAAATAACTTCAGCTATTTATATATACACCAAGTTAAAATTTCTGAGACTTGGTGTGTTTGGAATGGGTCACAGAAAATGGAGATAGGCTCGGATAAGAGCATACCACTCGTACATCATATTTGTCTCCAATGACCAGACATCGCTTATATCCTTCGAGTGCAATGATGAGGAAATTATCCCTGTCTTGCTGAAAGGTTAAGGTAACACAGTTAAAATAATTTCTATACTAGTTCCACAGAATGCATGATGTACTTATGATTGGAACTCGTACTCGGGCAAAGAAGGGAGAATGTACTACATAAACCAACAGCCATCAACACATAAATGTGTCCCTGCCATCGTTGTCAATGCACCACTTAGGTAGAGATCCCATCGTGCATACCTAGCATAGCTGAAATGGCTACGTAAAATGGCGACTAAAAATGCATCATTTTTCTTGAAAAGGCATATGCTTTGGAAGTGTTTGGGTTTTTTTTGTTGCTTTTTGGGTAATACTAGGCACATATCCAGTTTCATGGTCAGTGTATATGATAGGTTCCTTGTGAGAACCTAATGAGAACCGTATTATTTTCGGGTAAGAATGAACCACAATTTACTTTGACAGAACTTACTGCCCTTTTCCATTTCTCATGAAGGGATTAAATACAGAAGAAATTAACTACTTGCCTACTTTCTAGGACACTACTACGAGACATGAACATGGAACAACTACCCTAATCGACCTACTCATCTACCATAATTCCAGGGAACCATGATGCCACTCTTTCATTCTTTCAAACTAAGAAAAACAATAAAACAAGATAAATTAATTTAACCTAGTCCTAACAGTATAACGTGAAAACAGGAGAAGGGAGACCATGTGAAACACTTTGCCAGTTGGTGGACTGTATCTAGCTATTTTCTAACAAGAATGAAACCAAACCAGTGAAGCATGTATATAAAACAAGCTTTTCCAAACTTAGGTTTGAATAGACTTGCTTCTAAATTCTTCGTCTATGTCCCCAGCCTCACTCACCTTGTTTGTTGATTTGCACAACATTCCCCATTAGATATCCTAACAGTGTTCGGCAGATTCATGAAGCATTTTCAAAATGACATTGACAAAATTATTCTAGAGATGCCATTGATATGAGATTAACCAAGAAGGTTTTGTGAAGACCTCAAGCATTGTCTAATAGAAAAGAAGAAATCCAAGTGAGTATAATTGCCTTATTACAAACATTATTAGACTAGCTAAATTGAACCACCAAACATGGCAAAGCTGGAAAGCTAAACTGGATGGCTGGATGGTGTAACAGACGGCTGAAAAACAGTTTAGCATTTACATATAGTCCTTAAAGATTCTGATTTTGTAAAATCTAGATATTGCATAATCCACGAAACTTTATAAACTTGAAAAAGATGCCAACCAACAAAAATTAGCAAAACAGTTCCGTAACTTAGAAAATTGGCAAAAAACCTGAAATTTAGAAAATTACACACCAATTTCAATTTTTAAATTTTTTTAAAAACAGATCTTGTGCTTCACAGAATTTGCAAAACTGACCCAACTTCTAGAAATTGCATATTGATCCTAGACTTCCAAAATTTACAAAAAGCTGCTCTTGTTATGGCCAACCAGGAGGACACATCCAGAACTCTGAAGGACTTCCGACCTAGCAACAAAGAAGGAGCCTAGCTGGAATAAAAGGATGATCCAGCAAGACTCAGCAGACCACATGGACAGTTTGATGAAATGGCATGCCAGCTTAATCAACCCAGAGGGAGATTGACTCACCAACCCAAGATAGCAAGTTAATGGTGGGAGGAACTGACAAACAACATCAGGCGACTAGGCCAGATGAGACAAGAAAACAGATGCAAATTCACACTGCCATCAAATGCAGGTTCAATCCCTGCTGACCTCGCCAGAAGCACTCCCTCTTTATCAATGCAGGATGAAAGCGACGGAAAGTCAACAGCAGTCTTTGCCAGAACCATAGAAGGTTTGTCATGGCTGGAATTGTGTCGTAGACAGTGATAGAGGTGGTTTAGAGCCAGATCTGTTGTCAAGAGGCAGCACATAGGGAACAGGCCTCATGATACAATTGACACAATTTAAATGTTGCATCTGTTGACTATTGGGTACTGTAAGCAGAAGTGAAACTCTCAAACAGCAAGTAGAACCTGATGTCTAATCTAATTTAATCTCCTGACAAGTAGCACGAAATGCCTAGGGCGTCTAGATTCATGCCTTCTTGGAATGGCACCTAGGCTCTTGGCAAGTGCCTTGGTTTGCATGGGTACCATGTTAAAGTGCGAGTGTGACATTTCATAGGTCCTTATAAATAATATGAGATAGTTTGAAGTTTAATTATGAGAAATAACTAATTTAAGCCATTTGTCTGAACAGAAGATCGCATGATATGTTGTACTTGTAGACTGATTGATTTCTACCTGCAACTTTTCAGCCTCCTCCCTGTCCATTGCAAGTTGTTTTTGCAACTCTTGTATTTTTACTGAATAATCCGTCTTCTCACCCTATCCACATGGAGCAAAAAGATGACAATACGTAAGGAAGAAAACTTAGCTTCTGAAATTATGGAACATGGAAGAAAACTTAGTTATTGGCATGCCTTGGATGAATTCTTCAATCGTTTAATTAGTGCCTCCAGCTCTTTTGTCTACAAGTCATTCCATAAAAATCTTGTGATTATGCATTTTTAAACCAAAACTTCCTTTTATGTAGCGCAGAGATGAAATGAAATATGTATAAACAACCTTATGTTTTCTCAAGCGCATTGCTGCTTGCCACTCATTAGAGGTTAGTCTTTCCTCATAACTACGAAAAAGAGCATCGGCATAATGAGCAAGATGGAAATGTGTTTGGCTTTTTCTTGCAATGGACTTCTTGTCTGTAGCCTGGTGATCGTTAGCAAGGTTAACTGCATTTTTCAGATACTTCTCCAAGATGGTCCTAGAGCTACAAGGTCAAATAGTAAAGTGAGATTGCACATCATTGTCTTATAATGTTAAGATTCGGTAACTATTTTTCCAGTCAAGGGTACAGGTAATGGTGATTTTTACCCAGCATACCTCCCATCAGTACCTTTAGTTATGGGGATAATGCTGGGAAATGGTTTCCCTGTTTTGGAAATTAAAGGTAGATAGTATGAAGATGAAGCAAGAACCAATGGTTGATTGGTAAATTCTATAACTAACTTGCTAGAGCGTGTTTCAGCCAGCCACTTCCCAACTAGTCGATATACGTCCGCTGCTTCCTCATTTGACTTGAAGCTTTCAGAGATGTACTTTGCAAGATTAATTGCCATCTCATGCTGACCCTGGGCTCGCAAAAGCTTTGCTTCTTCAATCTAGCACAACCAAAAAAGGTCAAAGAAAAACAATAGTTTGACATTTGTCAAAAAGTGTATAACAAGATTTGGAGCGCAAAGAAGAAATTGTTTTCACTTTGACTTGGTAAGAAGTGATGATGAACTCTCAATGCATACAAGGTAAATAATGAATAAAACCATAATGAACCATATTCCAATGCAATAGATGAAACAACATAATTACTCAAAATCTTAAGCACGCCGGTAATTAAATGCCATACAGGCTTAGAAAGAAAACTATCACGTGGAAAAACTGACCATAAAGAAAAAGATGCTTTCAAACATGCTTGACGGGAAATGCCAAGTAATAATGGTGGTAATATACAACAACGTTATAGAAACACAGAAGCAAGTTAACCAATAAAATAGAAATCATACCCTTCCAAGCCAATACAGTTTAGAATATTCTCCGCCCATGCCAACATAGAGGAACTTAAACTCATGCAAGGCTGCAGCAGCTTGAGAAAATCTACATCCCTACAAAATGGAAATCATATCATTGTCAAAAAGGAGAGCTTCATACTTATAAGATGATTATAATTAAAGAGCCCACCTTACGAAGAATTGATGCAGATTCCAAAAGATGTTGGACCATACCATCCTTACAGCTTAAAATTTGAAGCATAACTCTTCTGAATGCAATGAAAGGTTCTAAAAGGTTCATATGTAACTGTGCACGGTTCAGAATGCAGCTCCATTCCATATTCAACCATGCCAACTACATAAAAAAACTAAAAACATTAGAAATTACTCCCACCCATCCCGCCCCACTACCATACAAATACATAGGCAACTCAGAAGATTCAATGCTTCACCTAAAGTGTTCAAGAGTCTTGGAGTTGTTGGAACATCGTTTCTCTCAAGAGCACACACATTTATGTTCGCTCAGAAAGTATGAACAAGTTCTTTTTTTTAAATCAATTGCAACCTGATTGTTGGAAGAAAGGCACTAAAAGAAAATCTCCATCTATTCAGGTATTGATATAGTATTAACGGTTTTGAACAGCACCGACAGATTTGAAAAATAAATTAGCTAATTTATGGTTATTTACAGTTAAAGGGCTAGTTGTGGATTAACCAATGAATTCACAAAGGGTACTCAAGAAGTTGTTAGGCACTCATTATGAGCAAATACATGCCAACATATTTACTATCAATCTGAGAGTGTTTAATCCCCAATTAAACAAGATACATTTATTCATCAATTCAAATCCATAACAGCCTGACGAGGGTCAAAGTCTGCTTTGATCCACCCTCGGCATACCTTACAGAAGTTTTATAATGATTTCTTTCACTCCTATCCCCTCATAAGAGGAGGATGCCTAGAGTTTCGCTCAACGGATTTCAGAGCATAAATGGAGAGGGCGGAAGAGAGATGAACGGACGGTTATCCCCCTTGAAGTCTCTAAAGCTACTGGAATTACATATGCAACTAAAGGTTTCAGAGGTTCCAGACTAATTGCCTCTATGATTCTCAAATATGAGAGTGCCACACTAGAGAGGAAATCAAACAGATTACCAAGATGTATATTTTGCTCATTCAATTGAATATACCCCCATTGATGAAAATCCTTAAAATAAACTGGTAGCCGTTGCTTTAATAAGCTTTGGTAGTGTTGCTTCATAAGCTTCATTTTAGAGCTTTACTAGCTTTTGGTGGTGGTAGTCAGTTTGGTAGTACTTGCTGAAGGATTTGTAGCTTGACTTTCACAGCCTAGTCATTTGTAAAGATATCTCCACCATGAGGACTGTTACATAGTGGATGCTAATCTTCAGATAAACTTCATGCACAGGAACTGCCATTGTAGCAGTAGCATCACATATCAAGTACAATTTGTGCAATGATTGATGCTTACATGTGGTTCATAACAGTCCCTTGTATGCTATTACTTGCTCAACCTACTGATGGCACTTAAATTTGATATTAACCATTATACTTGGGGATATTTGTACTTGCATATAACTGGAATATAGTAGTCTCTGAGGTTAGAAGTGGGAAGAGGAAAACTGGCTTCATAAAAAACATGCTATGAAGAGATGGCATGAACTCGCACATTGTAAACTATTCAGATAATTTGAGTATGTCCCTGACATGATCCATATATCTCAAGCTTCACGTATAGAACAATAATGGTTAGACAAAATATGCAATTAATGCTAACAAGAGAGAAACACCCATATCAGCAATTGGCAACTCATACCTGGTCCATGTTGGGAGTAAAAGGTCCAGATAACAATTTCTGTGCCTCTGTGTGACTAGCTTTCTTCCCATCCAACCATGCCCATCGCAAATCCCAGGCAAGCCCAAGATGACAGAAAATCTACCAAAAGCATCATAAATAACATGAATAGAAGAGAGAAAGAGTTCATGGTCCAGAATCAGATACCATCTATATCATGCTTTCAGTATCAATTTTGGTTAGTTCATGTATGAACAAGATTACTTTTTACCATAACAGAAAGCTTCACATTACAAATATATTCCTCTTTCCCAACTTTCAGTACATGAAAATGTTTCTTTCTAATGTCTATCCTTTAACATGAATATTATTTTAATACTTTGTATAGAATAGCATTGGTTAGCCACTTAGCCTAGTGATCGACCACTTTTGAAGTTTATTATAATTGACAACAAGAAATAGCAGAAGTCAGAGGCAACTGGAAGAGAACTGATAACAAAAAATAGCAAAAGCCTGCTGGAGGGTTTCGATTTGTGAAATGCTACTGTAAATAATTTACTTGGAGCTTATTACAACTGATAACAAGAAATAGCAGAAGCCTGCTGGAGGGTTTCAATTTGTGAATATCGAAGCACTCAGGATTTTATGTTATGACTGTGATTCATCGGATAATTGATAGAATTCAAAGCGAACAAAGGTTTTAGTGGAGCAAGAAACTTGTGAAAAAAATTTGCAACCACAACCATATACTATTAATAATAGGTATTTGTATGATGACCATATAATATATCGAGCAAAACCACTTCAACATATCACTTATATTAATGGGGTATTGATCAGAGACACAAGAAAGTTATCATATTCACAAAGGCAATGAAAGTATATGATAAGGATGTTAATAACATGATCTCTCCTTTATTTTTTGTTTATATTTTTTTCAACTCAAGTATGCTAATAAGGTGAACAACATGATATCTTCCATCCTTATTTTTATTTGAAAGCTCTACTATGTCCTTCAGTATCATGCTTGACAAACAAATTAGCATGTAAACTTTAAAAAGAAATCCCATCGTTTGACAGGCACTACAAATAATGAACAGCATTAGACCAAAAAAGATGGTGCATTTTGCAACAGAAAGTTGTTACTTCAAACACTATGAACTCTATTGATCATGTGTGACATACTTTTCTTGTTTTAGCATAAAGATGAAAATACAATTATTTCAAAGATCACAGGAATGAATGTGAAACTTTTACCCCATGTTCCACAATAATGCAGTGAATGGTTTTGCATGCACTTTAAGATCGGTTGTGGGTTAGTAAGTTCTGAATAAACTTATGTCTTCTAAATATTAGTCATAAACCCATCATATTACATAGCAGTAGATGTGAATGCCTGATTGGCAGACATGAACATGCTTTATTCAAATGTCAAATAGACAATGTGAATCACTGAGAATTTCGCACCTGAAGCTTCACAATAGTGGAATATATATATTCCGTGCTCTCCTCACTTGCATGATAGATCGAGAACAGAAGCTCCTGATATGGAAAAAGTAACTTATAAGTTAAACTTCAGAAGGCCTTACCATCCAACAATAATACAAATCCACCAGTACCTGCTTAGATTCTTTCAGGTTCAGGTTAAATTCGTTGATATCTCCCTCTTGAAAAGCCCTCAAACAGCTAGCACCGCAGCAAGTATAATGAAATGATTATGTATGAATGAAAACATCTCAAAATCAGAATAATGTATGTGCAGATGTGTGTTCTTAGACGCTATTTTCATACTACCTCCATGATAGGAGGGGTCCCAACACATTTGCAATAGACACTTTAATATACTTCATGATTTTTACAAGTGAATATTTGCAAATTAATTATGTAAATATACATGTATAACCAAATGATATATTGAACCTGTAGAAGTTTTATGGTATCCAAATCTCCAAGATATGACATCCAACAACTCAACTAAAAATTCATGCACCTAAAGCAAGGAATTGGCATCTTTGCGAAGTTGGACTCTAAACACATTTTATTCTGTTTTCTTTGCTGGCAAAAAAAACTATACCATCTCTCATCCTATTGCAGAAGTTTGTGGCCAGTTGTTCACTGGTTGAGAGAAGATTTGAACCTAGTTACATATGTCAATGAAGTAAACAAAGTTTGTGTAAGAAGATTCAAAGGCTCTGATTGGCTGCAATATCTTGTACATGAGAAAATATTCTGCATTTGCGCAAATTAATAATCTAATAGATACAATGCTACATCCACAGAGAATAAAGAACAGTACATAAAAACGACATTATTATCAAAAGAATCAACTTTCCTATAAAGTTACCAACATTTTTTAGACCACTATGATGCAGTATACTAACTATCACTTATGGAAGAAAGATCGGTCAGCAAACTGATGGTTAATTGAAGGAAGACTACACTACAAGGCAAAAGTTCAACACATGAAAACTAGATTCATAAATCATAAGTATGACGCACATGAGAAACTGGAACGCCCCAAGAACCCTTTGTCCCCCTCCATATCAACCAATCAACATACTCTCATGCTCACAGCTAACAGTTCTAAAGGGTTGAAGCATCTTATGACACTACTATTGCAGATTATGTAGGAGAAGGAATTGTTTAAGCAGACGATTTTTAACTAGATTATTGTTGGGTTATTGACCAGCATCTTCCTAAATTGAAACGTGGGGCTGCCTGCTACGCTATAAGGAAATAAAGTTGCGCCTTCTCCATCAGCAATTGCTTTTGGTGTAGTGGTAAGCGCTTGATCCTAACATGTGGTATCAGAGCGGGTCACGGGTTCGAATCCCATGGAGTGCATTTAAATGCCAAAGGCATGCTGTGCAGCCATTGACTTCTAGCGAAGATCTTGTTAGTGCTGGCAGATGCTGGGAGGATTGTTGGGTCATTGACCAGCATCTTCCTAAATCGAAACGTGGCGCTGGCTGCTACGCTATAAGGAAATAAAGTTGCGCCTTCTCCATCAGCAATTGCTTTTGGTGTAGTGGTAAGCGCTTGATCCTAACAATTATAATTGACAAATTGTGCACAAGTGCCTTCTGCCACACTGAGTTTCGTATTGCTTCACCTTTTAAAATAGAAAAACAGCATTATCATCCACAAAAGAGGTTCCATTTAGAAAATCAAGCATGACTCTGCACATTGTATAGCCTGGTCATATTTGATTACCTGTGTAGCCTTTGGTTGAAATGGTTGTGTCTGATCTGTTGCCTTGGCTTGGGAGAATCAGCACCCATGTACAGTACAGAGAAATCCCACTTTCCTGCACGCCAAGCAGCTTCAAACTACAAACAGCAACCCATGAATTCAAGAAGAAAGGAAGTCAAACAACACTATACATAAAAAGGTAGAAACAAAAAAAGAATTACACAAACAAGATCACATGTTGCATGGAGTTGGTAAGGACATCAACATTTCAGTTCTAGTACAGAAAACAAAAGATGATGTCCGCCATCGACATATTTGGGCATACCTGTAGCTCATTAAATTCTAGGTCATCCTGAAACCGGCCTTTCCGATACATTAATCCTTGGCAATACATATCCAACACGTGAGTACAACCAATTTGCTGCAAAGATTTAATCAGCCCTTTGTGTGGTTTTCTTTGCCTCATTTCATCTTCGGACTTGGAGGAAGATGAAGGTAAGGATGGATGAAAACTGTCAGGTACAACATCCCGGGAACAATTACCCATCTCAATCGATGCTTCAGATCGTACTTGTAAGTCATAATACTCCAGAGCTTTACTCCAGTTACCCTCATGCTCAAAGGTGATTATTTGTGATGTCAGCTGCAGGTCAGCAAAAAGATAATTTAATACAACATAAACAAGCAAGATGGCAACCCAAATGGGGGGCTTCGAACTTGAGACCTCCTAGTAAGCGGGTCCCCCCTCACACCTGAAGCTAATCAATTGCCCAACTAGCCATCAGTTAAAGAATGAGTTCTTAAAACATAACAAGCTACAGCAGAACTTATCTACTACTTGAGTAATTGACATTTCTGAAAAAACTTAATCTACAAAATATGGAATATCCCTCAGTCATTAATGGATTAATGAATAATCATGCCACAACAATACATGAGACATTTAAACAAGTACATGAAAAAGGATTAACGTTGATCAACATGATGACTGATATATATGAGACATTACCCACTATCATTTCGAAATAAGCAGAATGAGTATACTCAAGAATGCACACACGCTAAAAAAAAAAAGACGACATGAGACTCATGTGCCATATTGCAGCATTTGTGGTAGTAAGGCTAAGAAAGATCATTGTACCTTGTGAGACTGGATGATCCCATACAAACTGTCTGGTTCGTTTATTTGGGTAACTGCTGAGACTAGAATTTCTATGTGGTGTGGCAGCTGATGACAGTAAAGAAAGAATCACTAACAACAGACTATAAAACTTTATCAGACATAATATCCAGATAATAAATTAAAGGAGCTGAAATGGAATTTTATGAACTCAACGCCATACCATTCCCTGCATCGCCTTTCCAGGCACATGAGAAGCACAAATTTAAAGAATTTAACTTACCATCTCTAGATGGGAAAAATCTGGACTCCCTAACGTGAGGCAGTTAAAATGCTCTTGACACCAATGCTCCACGTACAAGACAGCTGTAAAGTATGAGCCGCAGCCCTACCAATTAATGTGTGAAGCAAGTGAGAAAGTAGTAACAATAGAAAACACTTGCATTAGTTATCTTCCTTAAGTTACATATAGAAACATCAACGGGGATGGCATGGAAGTTAAGTGAGACCTAACAATAAAACTAACTCACAATGGCTGACTTAGCGACAAGAAGGTAGTCAATGGGAAGCCAATAAACCTGAAAAAATATTTTATGTTATTAGTAAATCATAAGATTGAGTAGATATCACATTGGCTTTAATGAATATTCATTTATGATCAGCAAACACACAGCGGTACACAAGAAACCATAAGTTTTTAGAAAATCATATTTATACTCTAAACCAAATCAAACCACAAACCACCATATCCCACCCGCAGGGGTTTGGGGTGCGTAGGATGTATGCAGGTCTCAAGAGACAGAGAGGTGTTTCCAAGAAGACCCCCGGCTTGCAAAAAAGGTTAAGTAAATATTATAAAAACTAAAAAGTAGCGAGCACAGATTTGCCAAATTCGTATTTAGTCCCTCAAGAATATGATCTTTTTTATGTATGCCTTTTGAATGAATCCAATGACAAACTCAACTTCTCTGTTAAGGCACAAGCTCTGCTCTTAATAATGTTGAACAACTTATCATAGAATCTGTCCCTTGCATATCCCCATGGCTTTTTAGAATTGCACCCCTATTATGTTCCTTAAGAATATTTAAACAAAATCTAGGACCTGGCGATCAGGCATATTGGAGTGTGTTTGGAAACGTAATCTTCATTCTGATTTTCAGTGTGTAGTATTGGTTCACATCTTTAATCATCATATTTAAGTAGTTAACTTTTCCTACTTTCATATACAACATATTGGTTCATTATAGTGGTACTTGAACGCTAAGACATGACCATTATTTTCATCTTCATTATTCCCCTTCAACTAACATTCCAACACAGTAGAACCAATATAATAAATCCTTTTGGTGAGTAAACCAAAAATAAAGAGAACAGAGAAAGAGATGTATGGAGAGAAAACATCCACATTATGCTTCAATCAGGTTTCTAAGATGTGCAAGTAGTACTGAAACAAAACTTTAATGGCCCTATTAAGAATGAACAAAAGAAGATCCAGACCTTTTCCCACAACAACGTAGATGTCAGTGGTTGACTAGACGTTGCACCATGGTCTTTTGCCTTAAGTGGTGTAGAACGGGATCTAGAGTTATAACTAGATGACTTTGCATACTGCAAAATAAGCGTTAGTCCTTCATCCACAAAGTAATTGAATTATAGAGAAGAAATTATAGAGAAGAATAATGAGGCAATACAATATCATATTAGAAAATAATGTTGTTTCATGCAAAGAACAAACAGTTTAGTAACATAGTAGCAAGCATACATATACTTATTTTTAAAGACATGTAACATCCAAAGCAGAATTTTCTAGTTCAATAGTTGAGATGTTCTGAAAATCAACATAAATACCTAAACAGAGGTTTGACGAAGCCACTATCCTTCATGACACCTTTCAGGTGCTAACTTGATGGCATGCTTATGCAACAAAAGAAGGTAACTGATACCTCAGCCATAACATGTGTTGGATAGAAGCAGTAGTACACCGAATAAATATGGAGGCAATAATCATAAACTGGTCATGCATACCCAAATTATCTTACTGGTCATTATATAGAAATCATGGCGTCAAATGAAAAAAAAATGCACTAGTGCATGTAGCAATAGGGTCAAATGTCAGTATATAAGCAGCACATTGTGAACATGAAATACCAAGGATTATGTAGGTTTGCTTTCTTTATTATCGACCGATCAAAATGTTTCTACTTTCAGGAAAATCGTCCAAATTTCCACCAGAACATGAAATTAACCCCATTGACATCATTACTTAACGTTTTCTTGGAAACAAATAGGTCTTGTATCTCCAAGTAAGTGACGCACTCGATACTTTGAAATTAAAAAAGAAATGAGGACAAGAAACAGAGATATACTACCAGAACAACAGATAAAGCTGCACAAGGGTCTCACCACTTTATATTTGCAAAGAGGACAGGAAATCGGTCTAGGACCTAAACTTAGTGTAAAGGTTTATTGATCACCATGCCACCCTTAAGTCCCGCACAATCTGAGTTTGGGACATTTACAATGTGTGAACTCTTACCTCTACAAAACTAGAAGCAATCTTTATAGATCAAAAGGTTGACAAGCTGTTCAAAGTGGAAGTCTAGCAAAACGGATGTTTTAATTGTCTAAACCTGTTATCTACAGTTGGCATAAAGACTATGCAACTCAGCTTGACAAAGCTTTATCCCAGACAATCATGTAAATATTTGTGGCATGCATTAAATTTGAGCATTGTATATCACCACTACAATTCCCACAATTGTATCTTGAGCCTGATAAACAGGGAAAACAAAATTTAAAGTAACAAATTTGTATTGCTACTAGAACTTAATTACATGGCCACCATCTCAAAGACATGCTGAACATATTATTGGTTGCATCTGCATTTACCTTTGAGCTTTCGTTTTTAGATGGAACAGAAGTAGCTCTCTCCATTACATGACATAGTCGAAGTTCATTGAGTGCATCCAAAATAACCTGAACTGATCTTATTAGGTTATTGGACTCTACAACTATCTCCTCCACCACCTGAATAAAAATTAATGGCAAAAAAAAGACCATATTATAATCACATCAGATGGCAAATGGATTTCCATACAAGAGAAAAAAATAAAACTTATCATCAGAAGTTCCTTCAAAGAGAAGGTATACTATCATACATAAATATCGATATATGTTTGTATTTATTTATGGATAAATGATTGTGGAAACTGCAGATAACTTCGGTGAATAGTAACTTAAACAGCAGCTCTGCTTTAGGTCTCTATCAAATATCTAACATACAGATGGAACGAACATAAAAGTTAAGAGGGCCCACAATTTATCATGTCATGCTGTGATATAGCTTGACAATCTTTCAAGTGGCTAAGCACACATCACTTGAGAGAAAGAAAGCTCATTTTAATTTTACATAGTTCCATGAGCATTATACCCATTTTTGTGGTTGGATATAGCTTGATATGTGTAGCTCATTGCCAAGCATGTGGCCTTACATTTGAGGCTTAAACATTACATTTAGCAACCAAGGTCAAGAAATATTGGGTAATTGGTTTCACACTATTTTAGTATATTAAATACAAATATATTCTAGACAAATTTGCACTTCAGATGTATATCTTTTCAGGTACCCATAAATTTGAGAGGTATCCTAAAAATCCAAGTTAACCATCATCAGGGTTTCAAAAACCCCACCTGCTTTTTTTCAATTTTTGTATCTTACTGCTATCGAGTAGATTAAGAGAACTTATAATTAATTTCTGCTTTCACTCAGAAAATTTTAGCTCAAAAAATAGACAGCTGTTGACATAGATTCCACGCAGTACACACTGATCGATTTGAAAACAGAAACCATCTCAGACACAAAGGTCACAGACTTGAAGATTCAAGGAAGTCTAATTGGATTGGAGATTAGGCCAGAAAATGTCAAAACTACATGCTAAAAGATTCATCAATGATTATCACCTTCATACAGTAAACCAAGAAATAACAAGTGGGGGACCAAATAAATCACACTTTCAAGGCCAAAAGTAGAATGAAATTAAAATACGAAAAAATCACATGAAACAGGACTAAACATTGATTTTTTTTGTATTTTAATTTCATATTTAACAAGACTAAGCATATGTAACAAGATAACCTTCACAACCAAGGCCCATTGGCCCAGTGGTACCTGGGTTATCGGTAGAGCCCAGCCTCCTAGGAGGTCAAGGGTATAAACCTCACCAAATGTTAGAAGTGTGCATGAGTATTTGCCTATAAATATTATACACTTCAAAGAAATAGATAACCTTCAGAGAAATCAGCTTGCAAAGATCAATGTCTAAATCCTTCCTCTTTGCAAGATTGACCATAACATTTGACAAAAGAAGCTCCGCAACTTCAGCTTTCAGCAACGCAATATCCTGACATAACCTATTATGCAAGTATTTACTAAACCATGACAAGGCATGAACAGGTATAGCCATTACTTACAAACAAATAAGGAATGGTACCTTAAGATAGTATCATCACAATAATAAATCAGGGCATAAACTAGTTGACAGATCCATGTCTGAAACGTTTTGTCACGAGTCTCCCATATAGTAGCCTTCTCAATTGAAATGGATTGAGCTGAAAGTAGTGTAAAATAGGTTACAAGAAGATCAGTAATAAGGAAACTTTTTAACAGATGATGAAAGCATATATTTCAGTTTAGCATTGATTTTGGTTCATTTAGAAACAGAGGTATGTAAAACATAAAAGAAGCACTTCAGCCAAAACAAAGAATGCTTGTTTGGTTAAAATCAGAAAATTTTCCTTGTTTAGAATGATATGTTGTAAAGCATTCGGCTTATACTCAGGCTAGGGAAAACATTCAACACCAAACCACAAGCGTATAGCTAAAAGAGAAAATCACAGGTACTAAAGATCAAGGGTAACCCTGGTGCACCAAATTCAACTTTGAGAGAGATGCAGGGAAAACTCTTTGTATGCAGCCTTTTCCTCTCATTTCGTAGAGATGTTGTTTCTATGACAAGCAGTCACAAAGGTAACCTTACAAACTGCTCCAGCACTCCCCCATGCATTATACAAGAGCATTGAAAAAACGAGTATACTCCCACAAAACCATAATATAATCTTTAGTAAAGGGAAACTCATGAAATGGATGACTTTACCGTTGAACTTCCTTTCTAGATCCATTAAAGAACTCTGAACTAGCTCCGCATTAACACCCTTGGAATGAACCTATATGTGAAGAAGAATAAGGCATTGCAACCATCATTCTAATGATCTGAATTACGCATACAATGCAAAATAGAAGAGTCTCATCAAGTATAAACACAATGAGCAGTGGCTTCAAGGTTAATCCTAAATGGAGCAGACAAATAGCAGGTAGTTCTGCTATTAGTATTTGCCACTAACAGCAATGCTATAAGGAATGTCAAACGAAATACATCTAGCAGTGCCACTTTAATCCTTCACTGCTGACCCCCCCCCCCCCTTTCGGTGTGTGTTTGGTGTGTATAGTAACAAAAAAGAATAAAGTAGCCAGGGGTGTTTTAGTAAACATTAGTTAGTTGTTAAAATGAATGAGTTGGGAGGGAAGGTAGCAGTTAGTTGGTTAGTGATGTTAGCTATCCCGGTATTAGAAATTGTGAGTCAGCATCGGTCAGGTGGGGAGTTGGGAGTATAAATAAAAGAGGAATCGAGAGGGTAGGGAGGTCTTTTGCGTTGATAAAGTGTAAAGGTGAAATCCCTTTGGGACGAGAGTTCAGCTTATTGAAAGCTGGCCGACTAATAAATCTTTCATCTTCTGTCAATTCTTTCATATTCCGGTGCTAAGATCACCGCAGTGTGTATCAAATGGTATAAGAGCCTTCAATCCAGGCAATGACAAGACGCATAGCGTCTAGCATGGACAAGATGGAGGTGAGCAATGGAACGGTGCGGGTGGAGATCAATTCAAAAAAAGAAAACGCTCAGATCTTTTAGGAACAAATAGAAGTGCTAATCAAATTTCAAGAAGCTACGATGAAGAAGACGACAACCACGTGATTGACAGAGGAGGAAAATATCGATATAGGTGTAAGGAAACCAGAAAAAGACAACATGAATTCTGATTATGGACTAATTTCGGGATTCCGAAGCAAAAGATTTGAGATGTTGACGTTCAATGAAACAAATCTGTGAAAAGCAATATACAGAAGTTTCGGAAAGTGAAAGTGCATATGGGATCTGATGGAGTTTCGAAAGAAGAGGCTAAAGATCGCTAGTAAGATGTGACCCAGGAGATGTTTGCTGCATTTGGGATAAAGATCATCAAGCCATAAATAGATATCCTGTTAGCGGAGATAGATATATATGAGCTATTTTCTTTCAAACATTGTTAGGGAAGAAGGGTGAAGCTTTCTCTTTGTGAAGAACTTTGACAAGAGAACGCAAGGCCTTAAAACAGAGCTCCAGTCTTTTGAAAGTGATGAATCTGTTGAAAGCCATAAACAGAAGACTGTAGACGCTAAGATGCAGCAGTGTGCATCACTATGTGAACTGCAGTTGCTTGCAGAGATCATAAGAAACACTGATAATAGTGATTAAGATATCCTGTGGTTTCCTGTTCCACTCTTAAACATACCTCTTGATAACTCATTGCATCCTTCCACAGATAGCTTCTGTGGCAAATCATCTTACTTTCTAACAGAAGAAACACATTCAAAATAAGACATTTTTGGTAGTAGCTGTACAAATCTTGTCTAGAATGTAGGATGAGTCTATTAGCAGCAATTTACACTATTAAGGTTTTTGCAAGTCCGTCCCGTGACATTTCCTTTTCATAGCATTGTGGTTATTTCACAACAGCCTTGCCATACATTGGTACCAAGTCAATATTAAAAAAAGAAAAAACAATCATATAACTAAATAAACAGAAACCAAATTGAGATTAAAGCAATACATATTGGATTCTTTACCCAAAAAAGTTACATATTGGATTGTAAGAGCACCTGGATGAAGATATCCAGATCGAGCTCATATAATGTATAGACATGGTTTAGTAACACTCAAATAAGACTTATAACTCATAGAACGATGTAATATTACAAACTTCTATTCTTACCTCAAGTATCGACCTCTCATACGAATCAAGTGATAGTAAAGCTCGGTGACCCCTTTCGGTTGAAAGTATACCCTGGTTTGCAGAGTACGTTAATAAACTTATAAAAGATGAAGATAAACAAAATGCTTAGGATAGACCGTAAGCTCAACCTCACATGGCACAATAGAAGTTTCAGGATAATAACCACTATCATTGGAAAGAATACCCGGTAATTTGAGATTCTAATATTACAAGCTCAAGCATCCAACAGATATCTGGAACAATGATTGTATCTCCATATTCACATGCATTTTGGTCCAAAATTGACAAATTAATGATCAAACTTAGGGACCATTTTCCAAACGCTTACCGGGTAAGAGTCACCAGTCTCACCTACCTTAACAGGTAAGATTCTCGGACATCAAAATGGCATAGTAAGCAACAACCTTACCCGGTGAGCGCTAACGAGGTAAGAGTCACCACCCTCACCTACTAGAGAAGATTGGCTGTCCTTGTCATGCCCACCCGGTAAGGTAAGTGACCTGTTAAGCGCTTACCCGGATAGCGTTTGTAAACGATCCCTTAGAGGGTACATACATAGAATCAGATAATGGCAGTGTCTCAACCATATTCAGTATGAGAGCAAGAAGACTCCTCGTACTGGACCAGTTGAGGTGTTAACATGATTACTGTTGTTGCTTATGTATCACACATCCATTTATGGATAACAAAGTTACCAATTTGAACATCATAATCTAAATCATAGTATCCGTTACGAGTAGTTACATTTTAATAATTGACTTACACGTAATGCTTGTGATGCCATCTCAATTATCTCAACAGATTCATCCATCAGATACTTCTTCAAAAGCCGCATCACTGCAATTAGGAGCTCTTCGGATAAACCTGAATCCATACGAAAACTAAAGCCACTACCACTATCAGAATAAAGAGGCCGACACACATGTATCCGGTTTGACTCTCCAGGAAGATGGAAAACAACGCGATGTGGATCCCCAATGCCGATCTGGACCCCAAGTCAACAGGAAACAATTCTTTATCAAAAAATATAGGGCAGGAAGAAGAAAAAGAAATGAAAGGAACTTAAGAACGAGACCATTGATAAAAAGTCAGAAACAAATGCTCCAAAACTGTTTGTTGCGTCTGAACTGGCCATCCGGACTAGAGTCCAAACCGCATGTACAATTTCATGGTCATATTGCCAAAATGCGTCTCCAAAAAATTGTCTTGCATTCTTTTCATGCTGAAACCCTGTGAACATGATATTGTGCAACGCTTTGAGACTGCAAGAATAAACCAACAACAGGGTCATACATTTATTTGACGTGAGCAACATTTACACATTCTTTTTATGTTTGGACTAAAAAATTCACAATTATGTTGTTGTCCTTCTAAATTAATGCATTGAACAAAACCATTATGAATTGGATGCAATCTTCAAGAATCTATTTACACTTACGTTATGGTGCAAACATTCGGAAAAAATAGCAATTACAAAAATATATACATTGTATATGCTTATGTCTGCATGAACTGCATACTGCCAAGATGAAACGAGTTGTGGTTGGTTGTTGACCAATGGAAAGCATGGGAGAAAAAAAAGCTTGACTAATAAAAAAAGGAAGAGAAAGAGGGAGATGAAAAGTCTTAGGAGAAGAGGAGCTCAACTTCTAGACATAAATTAAACTCTATTATCTAGTATAATTAACATATTCTTTTTTATGCAACTAGACAGGAAAAACCAAGATGTTTAATCCAGATATGAGCTTTTGTTTGCACAATCAAATAGAGAAAAACTGATCACCTGCATATAACCAACCGTGGTGGAAGACAACTAGATCTCCTCACAAACTAAGACAAAAAAACAAAAAAGTAACATTAACACAGCTAAAAGCTTTGGCAAAGAAAAACTGTGAAGGTTAGCCAACAAAAATAGAATTAACTATAATAAATAATTAAATAATTAAAACATCTGAACATTCTCAAAAAAAATGCAATTTACCTCTAACAAGTGGTCTCTTGCAGAGTACTCTTGGCACAATTCAAGATAGAACTGACGTATGCTATCAAATATATCAAATTCTGGAAAAGGCCCGAGTTCCTGAAATAGCACACTTGTCAAATGTAGATGGATGCTTACACTCAACCTTAAAACAGAAAGAAAAAAAAAAGATCTCGAGCTGATATTAGAAGACATTGAATTCAAGATTCTATTAATTCGTAGCCTTCTGAGCAGCAGTGAAATTTATGTAGTTTAATCCTAACTGAAATAACATACTTTGATATGCTTATGAAGAGATGGATCAGAATCGACAACAAGCTCATGCAGTAGTGATAAAGCCTCAGATGGTTGAGTGCGGGAATGTTTGAAATCAGATTGTGAGGGAATGCAACATTCAACTAACTTAGATACCAGAAACTGCACCACAAGAATAGCAGAGCTCAGAAAATAATCACATATAATAACCAGTAAGAAAGATCATGTAGGGAAACAAGAGACGGACCTGAAGTTGTTCACCAAGCACATCAATACCATATTTGGATTGGTTGTCCTTAAGTGTTTTGAGCAATGTAGAAATGATCCGACAACATTGGTCTTGTAAAGGATCATAATCAATGAATTGCCCCACCAAGTTGAAAAGATAACTACAGGAATCATAGTGGAGATTTTCTGAGTAGATCACATCTGAAACATCATATGCATCTTTCAAGAAACAAAAAAGTGCAAGCCTGAACTCACTTGGACGTGCTTGGTACTGCAGCTCTATGCCCAAGAACATTAATGAGGACCTCAATCCCAGACAACCTGTTACATCTGTGCCTATGGTGGATAGATGCTGTAACTTTATGATGCATTTCGAGTATGAACTGCACAACAAGATGGCACAACACAAAACCATTTTCATAAGGTTGTTGAGGCAATTACTCTTTAAGTATAAGAAAAGATCAAGAGATCATGAACTAATATAATATCAAAAGCCTCACCATAAAAACTCTATCAGGGCGGAAAATGTTAATTTTGTCCATTACGACTACGCTGCAAGGAACAGGTTCCCTACAAAATACAATAGCATTATGGTAAGGCATTATAACTTACACTTTGAAGAATACACATTTGCCAATGTTATGAGAAGGCAATGCACATGTTCAAGAAACCATCGACAACTGTTTGAATTGCACGTTGAATCGTATCCTTGGGAAAGAAAGGTAATGCAGGTTCTGATAACCGGGAAGCAAGTGATAAAATGTGGCTGACAATAGAAACCTGCAATTAAATAACAGGAATTGTTGCAATCAAAAAAGGCTTATTATATAAAATAGATAGAGAGAGAGAAGTGTTCATGTCCATTTTCTTTATATGTTTTTTAATCCCATCAGCAGAGGGTTGACTATCTTCTAGCATAATTCATCTCTAAAAAATCTCATTCTATTTTTTTAGACACACTTGTTCAAGTTGATCCATTACAGTACTTCATAAGAGGGTATAAACACTATTGATGTAAAGAATCGTGTAATGGAAGAAGAAACGAAAGTGAAATTAGGTCTAAACTAGAACCACACTAACATGAAATTCAATGAACTCATGACTTGCACTAAACAACATTTTATATGTAGAACAGTAGAAGACCATGCTGCAAAATTGGAAACATAAAGAATTATAAATATTCAACGAACATACAAGCAAGTAAAGAGAAAGAGAGAGAACTTACCAACATGTTGCCAAAACTTGGCAAAAGTGTTATACTTGCTATTGAAGTATGAATACATTGTATTAAATCAAAAGAAACTCGCCTTCTATGAAGATCGAATGATTTATAAGCCACATAAGCATATGAAACAAAAGCTACTCTTTCATGTATAACTAAGCTCTGTACAACAGAAAACTCATTCAAAAAATCTCTATGAAAGGTACAGTAGCAAACCATGTGTCTCTTGATAAGAGTATCCCGCTCACTCTCAGATACCCCAGAGATGCTTAACATTGAACTTTGAAGTACTGCTGTTCCAGATTCCCTCCCAGACCTTTTACTGCAATGCAATGCTATGCATACTGAAAAGATAGGCACAAACTGTGACTTAATAAGAGCTGCAGAAGGTTGACCGGCAACCTGCAGGCAAAAAGGATGTCAGCTCAAACAAAATAAAAAGAGTTGTTCAACAGTCAAAATTGTTAAAACCAATAAAGTGAAGGCTTCAAACATATTAAATCGGATATACTAATCAGGATCGTTCCAACGAAGTACAAGAAGTTAAGGTCAACAAACTACTCAATTTCCATGAGTGCTCCAACACATATCTTAGTGTGATTTGGATCCATTACTAAATAAGTTTCCAAAAAACAACTTGTATTCAACAGTTCCAGCTAGTAAACCCCAAGAACCAAAACCAATGTTGAATGAGACTTTATGTTCAAAGTCATTTACAAGTACTCAGGGATTTATGCGAACATCCAAAATAAAATAAAAAAACAAGTTAAAGAATCCTACCTTGGCAACCCAGTTCAAGTTGGAAATGTCGTTATGCAAAACCAAAGCTGGAAGAAGCCAATGGCAACAATATTGAATGAAATTACTAGCTTCCACGTTTAGAACAAAAAGTTCCCGTGTCTGCAAAGACCAAATCAGATTAAATGTACATTCAGCAATGTTTTCAATGAAATAGTTGTGACAATATTACCTCAACCAGTGCAGCTAAGCTTACACCACAATGGACCCAAAAGAAAAGAATTGGTGCAATAAGCTCTCCCATGTACTGCAAAAAATTCAAATTCCAATGGCCTTGATGTATAAGAACCTTGAAAAATCAGGTACTTCCAGAAATATAAAAACAAGTAGAGATGTTTTGTTTTGTTTTGTTTTTGAATAAGATCTAAGAAAAGTTCACCAACGGATAATATCTATCACAAGTAACGATTAATGACAAACTGCAAAAAAAGAAATAATAACAATAAACCTCTGATCTGGAGCTGTATTGTAGTTTTCGAGATAGATTATCAAGTAATGCACCAACCAGTTCCCTGGAGTAAAACAATTGCAGTAAATATATAGCCTTTTGCTGATCAGCACAAGGGTAGAACAATAGTACCTCTGGGAAGAATCCATTGCAGCAATAACGCAGATCATAAAAACAGCCTGCATGTGCCATCATCAATTCAAAATGTCAGGAGAAGCATACAGATCTCCACCCACACAGAATCATTAAGTCAGTCAAAAACTTGATGGCTGTCACAGGTTATATTTCCACATAAATTTGCCATTGAAAAAGTCAAACCAGCCAATTAAGCTGAAAGACCAGTCGGTGAATATTTTTCACAAGAAACCTCCGTTCTTTTGCCATTTTAGAACATGACTATCACAAAAACCAAACCCAATTGTAACTTAAACAAGTGTCCCCCTTCCCAATTGTTCAAATCATACATCACAATTCAATTCTAAATCAAACTAGTTCTCCAACTCCAAAAGGCATCTCTCACTTGTGCAATCGACAACACAATAGCAGCAGCATTTGATGATCAAACAAAGTCATTTAGAAAAAGATTTAACAGATAAAAAGCAATATTAAGACAATTAAGGAGCATTATAATCAACCTTTTTATACAGGCAAAGCACCAAAAAAAGAATTTGAGGTACAAATTTTGCATTATCCAATTGTCTGGCTTGAAATGCACCAGCGCACTGTTGGTTGATGCAATCAAATTCTTTCTACCTGTTTTTAATGTATCATTAATCCTGTTAATTAATAAAATTTGCTTCAGGAGTTCTGCAACCATTCACCAGGCTTGGCTGCCCTTGCCCAATAGTTGATTCTTTAATTTCATGTCAAGAACATGTCTAGTTCAATAAAAGATTTTTCATAAAATCTAAGAAGATTACCTCCAACTCAATTTTCTCGCTGTGCAAGGCAAGATGTGTGAGGGTTACAATGATGGTTTCCATCAAAGGGCGCGGTTGATGACCAGCAGCTAAAACCTCCTTTGCTTTAACAAGCTTATCCTTAAATAACACCACCAATTTTAAACTAAAATTTGACCTGAAACATGGAGAAAGACAATTAAGAATGTAAATTCTTCCTTTACTTGAAACACTACATCAGTAGCTACCGTATGACACAATTCGCATGATCATAAAAGCTGTATGAGATTCACTCTCATCCCAAAAAAGGTATGGACACAAAACTTCAAGGAGGATGTTTCTTCATCCAAGAGCTGGACTGATATCTAGGCTCTTTTAGCTACTTATATCTTTTCCCAATTGCAAACTTCTCCTAAGTTATGCAAAATGATGCTTCCTTTTGCTACTAATGGCAAAACACAAAGTGCATCAAGCATTTTAATAATGTTGAACAATAAAATATGTATATGCTTCATAAGATATGTAAACAAGCAGTATAGATGATAAATGGTCTTATCCAGCATAACTACCTGAAAATAAAAGATAATAGAATCCAAATTACCAACAAGTTATGGTACTTGGTCATCAGCTGTAATGTCAATTGTCAGGGTGTAAGTTCATCAAGATGCCATACTTATGATATGGTTACTTGAACCATAAACAATCAGTAGGGATGATTAAATGATAATAATTCATGGAGTCAGTAAATGCATGTAAAGTAACTTCATAATTCATTGGGGATTCCAGCTGAATCGACTAAAGATGCCATCTAGGCAATATAACATAGGAAAAATTATAGTATGCAATTGCAACTTTCCATGACTAGTTGTAGTGGCTCCAATCAAAAAACTCTGGCCATTGTTAGGTCAAGTTACAAAAATGCATATTGCTAACATTTGAAAGGTCATATAATTTCGGTAAGATATTGAGTAAACTGGTTCGCAAATATTAGGTTAGTTGATACACCATTAATGCCCTAAAGGGAAAATGGGAGCAACAAAGAGCAGTGAGGAACAGATACAAAAACAGCATAAGATTACCACGTTGTGCTGCATCAAATTGTCCAAAAGAACGTAAAGAATCAGAATATAAGAATGCCAAGCAATGCAAGCCATCCGCATAAAACTTGCTAAAATAATTTATGAAACAAGTATGCTTTGTTTGAAGCCCTACAGTATATCCTGGAAGAGTTCGTCATGGCCATCCCACGTTTGGAAAAGAACACCAATTCTTCTTGCTAGAGAAAATCGAACTCGAAAGTCAGGATCTCGGAGCATCAACAGCAGCTTCTCAACCATGGCCTATTTAAAATATACAAAACAGAAACATGCAACACAAAAAGCAGAAAAAGGATCAGAACGATAGTGATGGCCCTGATGAAAATTAATATGTAAAATAATAGAAAGAGGAATGAATCCAAACTCGCGAAGCAAGTACAACGTCATAAAATTAACATGCCATACTCAGGTCATCATACTAACTTGAGTTCCAACTAAGCGGAACTAATGCACGAAATCAGGGAAAAACAAGAAGCAACAAGGAGGTATATTTCTTAGTTCAACTACCAAGTGGAAAGGATGCCACCACTACTGATGTGATTTTGTGTCAGAACACAGTGTGGCCATAGGTAACTAACAACTTGGTCCCACCTATGCTCACAGAAAACAAGAAAAAACAAAAGAAAGAAGATATCAAAATGCCCTCACACAAAAAAGAAAATATATGATAAAGCATATGAAAGATAAACTGAAGAAACTGACATCAGCCACAAAAGGTACTAGAAAGAGAAATCTATATTTATCAAAGCAAGACAGCCATAAGCACCTGACTGATTTGAGGATTCAGTAATACAAAGTTGCATATGCAATCAATGAGTTTAACACGACCAAACCAGTCAAATTGGTCATTCTCTGCAATTTTGTTAACAAGATCACCCAGTGCTACCAAACTCTGAGAGTCATTCTCTAGAATCAACTCCATGGAAGCTCGTGATGTGCACTGTAAAACATTAACAAAATTATACCAAAGGTTAGGAAGCCAACCAGTAGCAATTCACAATGAACTCCAAAAAATATAAAGGATGTCAATAAATCAAAACTGATTCAGCAGCAGCAACCACTCTATATTGAACTTGAATCAGTCAAGCCTTTATCAAAATACAGAGGCACACATCAAACAGAATAGCAATCTGGCAGACCATAATAAGGAAAGCAATCTGGCAGACCATAATAAATGTGAACTTCCAAAAGCATGCATCAGACACCACAGAGAAGCAGTGTGCTACTTATTATTCAAATTGCAAATGTAGTATTGCTGTTCAACGAATCACCCTTCAGCTCATGGCTACATAATATTTCCCGAGGGTAAAGATAGACAGCATTGCCTCCATGCATCTACTTTAGTAGTTGCATAGATTTCGATTATTTAGAACCTTCATACAAAATATACAAATAATCCTCGTTAAAAGAAACTGAAGCCGCCATTGGCATAGAAGGCAATGTATGATCAACAGACACGAGAAGGTGAATCGAAGGACTGGCTGCACCTACCCTTTTGGCATTATGATCATGCTGTGTCTGCATTCAATTAGTGTTACAAATCACTAGATATCGAAAGCTTTTTGCCATTGCATGAAGCAATTGGCCCCATTATGTCATAAACTTCATATATATAAGTTTCTCATTATATTAGGATATGAGTTGTTTTGTATTTTCAAGATCTGGGAAAATTGGCTCCCATGTAGGTCGGCGGTGGAAAATAAGATTAGATGTCGCCTGGTGGACAGGTATTGCTTTTAACAGCTCCTAATCCAACACAAATAGAAAATGGAAGAGAATTGATCCATGGGTAAGACGAGTTTTAGTTCAGTTTTTTGTGAGGATAATAACTGTGGGAAAAAGAATAATCAACTTCCATTATCATCCCAATATTTTCATACTCTGTTTCTACCCTTCTATCCAAAGTATTGTTTCAGAGAGATCTACAGTCTCTGCCAAGCATGTGAGAATGCTGGTCATCTGCACCGATGCATCGGTGTGTTTATGCATACTGCTCCTACACTTGCACTGGTCAGCATTGTCAATTACTTTTCAGTTGCTTAATGTTCAACATAAATTCTTTGTTGATTCAGAGAGGTGGACACTTTGGACATGTAAAAGAAACTTAGAGGATTTGAGCTAGGGGTCAACATAGTTGCAGTTAATAAAGAAATTTATCGGGTGTCATTATCATTATGTTGTCTTTTCTTATTTGCATTTTGGAACTTCTTATGTTATTCATTCATCTCTCTTGCAACATTTCATGTCAGTAATCAGTGGATCACATTGTGGTGGTTTTACTAGGCTATCCATGATTGTTATGTTCTAAAGATAGGAGCCAGTAGTGAACACCAATACCAGTACATTAGCACAGTAATCAGCTTGGGTTACATTTCTTTTGTTTTACATGTAAACTTCTTCTCTCTAAGAAAATTGATTAGGTGAGAATGTACTTCCAGTAAAAGCATCCTAACTAAATATTTTATCTGTTAATCATTTTAGTCTGCTTGAATGTAAACTTGACATAGATCAATGCACCAAACCTGTTCAGATGATCCTGATTTGATAGAATGAGTGAGATCTTTTTCCTTTGGTACTTTGTTTAAGGGCATCAACGTCTGTAACAAGCCACAAATAGCAGCCAGTATCTTAGTCGGCTGAAGCTTAACATCAGAAAGCATATCAACCATGTTGTCCAGTGATAAAACCTGCAAAACCACATATCAGTTAAAATTAGACAAGTAAATATTTAAAGGATAAGTCGCTAGCAGTTTACTGTCCTCATTCACAAGCATATAGAAATTGGTATCATTTAAACAGAGTGTACCATGTCAGAAAACCCTTGGCGGGAGGACCAGCAAGGATGTTGACAAAGGTGAAACAGAAGGCATTCCATCAGCTGCACAAATATGAAAGTGAAATTAGATGATTAATGGTACAGCTACACAAATGCCTGATTACCGACGTTAACATGTATAGAAAAGGAAACAAGTCCAGAAGATAATTTACCCTTTGATCACTTTCTATTCGCATTAAATTAAATAAAACATCCCACGTGGCAACCGGAAGAACCGAAAAAAAGCTTGAGATCAATGATATAATGCCCAGTTTCCAATTAACAGTAGGAGACACTCGGGGATTCTCTCCATCGGTACTCATAATATCAACATCTTTGGAATCATCATTTGCATCCAACTCTACATCCAAGACAGTCATTTTATTGTGCTTTGATGATCGAGATTCTTGAACAGAAACATCTGCAATAGACCAACCTGGCTGATCTATCTCAGACTGAAGATTATTTGTGCCATCAGAAAATCCTTCGAATAGTTTAGCCAGAGCCTTCAAAAGTCTCTCAATTGACTGGATAATATCATTATAAAATGTAGCATCATCCTCCTGATAGCTAAAGAGCGGTGAACCAGTAAAACTTTTTAAAGAAGTTAATATAGAGTCCATGCCATCAAGACCACCAAAAGAACCACATCCAACATCACTTGAACACTTTTCAATCATAGAAACAGCATGGCCCAGCATTTCTAATATGTACTGACCGGTCTTGGAAAGGAAAGAAATGTTTTCCTCTTTGAACCTGATGGGAAAAGAAAAAAAAAACATAGGTTACTATATGATATGAACATGACAGAGAAGACTGCATGCCTATGATAAGTTTCTACTTTATTCTCTCCAATGAATCCTAAAACATTAATCATCAGATCAAACTTCCGTCTCTGCCCAACCCCCCCCCCCCCACACACACACACACACACACACACCACCAAAAAAATGCCACAAAAATGGAAATCCAGTGATGAACAATTACAAAACAACCTGATGTTCAAATAAATATAATTATTTGGTAAATTTCAAGACCACAAGAAAAATTAGAGTAATGTTAATTGTTCCAGTATAATAGGTGTTATGTAATTACTACATGTGGATGACCATTTAAACATATATTCATGAAAGCTGGAACATACCTTGTAACATATGAACCATACATGAAATTCGACAAAAGAGCACATAGAAAGAAAACATCTGCTAGATTCATCTTTTCAATCTCTTTATTTCCTAAAACTTCAAGAATGTTGAGCTCCAGTTCATGAAGAAGAGGGTCCCTCAAATGACGGGGAAGCCGCACCTTCTGGTAGCATGGAGATTGGGCTGTCTGAAAAAACAAAAAGTGATTGCTACTTAGATGTCACCAAAGCCCAGAGAAACATTTCTCCGGCCCCACCAGAAAAATGCATCAATGTGGAAAAAAGTGTATGAGTAAGGGAAAGACTGGAACCTCTGTGTAAGGGTCGAGGAAAATTTCAGCAAGCACTTCCACGGAGCAATCAAACAAATCATGTGAACTTTCCTGCTCCAGTTTTTCAACCTATCAGATAGCTATATTCAGTTTTGCAGCTAAAAGTAGCCAAATATCAACACAACAGAGTCAAAAGCAATGTTCAGTATACCTCCACGCTGTCATCAACAGTTACAGGGATATCTACAAGCAGGTGAGACAAAGAGCATCCTTTAACACAGTTTGCAAAACAAGCAGAACCAGCGCAAAGAGAGAATACAGCTGCTGGCAACAATACAGCCATTTGCTCATTGAACACCAAACGTTCCTGAATAAGATGGTATCAGTAATTAATCATGCCAGAGCACTGTCTAGTTAAAACCCTTGACTTTCACTAATATAGTGACCACAGATTAACATAGAAATTGTCATCCAACAAAACATAACTGAAACCCAGTATCACAACAATGAACCTGTTAAGGGCTGTTTGTTTGCGGCTTAATGGGCTTAAGGGTAATGGGGTGATACAAACCCAAATATCACAGATTCAAATGGGTTGGCCCAAGATGTGGCAGGCCCAAAAGTTTGGAAAGTTTATTCTAGAAAACATAAAAGGGTAGAAAGGGAAAAGGAGGCAAGTTAGTTGCAACTGAGTTAGTTTTAAAAGGAGGGAGAGGGGCAGCGTAGATGTCATGTGAGATTTTACTTTCAATTTGGTTTTGGCTCTTAGCTCTTGCTTTGAGAGAGGGAGGTCTCCCTGGAGTGTTTCCTTTTACTTTTCCCTGTAATCATTCCTATTTTCGTTTAATCCATATCCCATCTTCAATTGTTCTGTATTGTTTTGGTGATTCTCTATCATTGGTCCGACCTGCCTTTGACCTGCGGTTGCTGTCGTTCATGGAAACCCGAGCACAACAAAATCGTTTGGATCAACATGAGGAGCAACTTCAGAAGCTTCATTCAGATGTTTTGGAGATTAAAACGGCAATCAAAGCCCGGGAATCAAATCGTGAGGAGGAGGAGGAATTTCGCAAAATTGTGATGTCCTGGGTTAAGCAACAAGGTAAACAGTCGACTACTGAAGGTGGAGGGCCGTCGATAGTTTCTGGTGGATCTCACATCCCTGTAACACCTAGGGGGTGCGATTCCAGTGAATCCAGGGGGTCCTTCGTTCGTTCCTCCGATTTTCCAGGGCGGGGGTGTTACGATGATGTCGGGAGGTACGTCTCCTGCTTCTGGTTCACAATTGGGGTCTCCTCAATTGTTTCCCTGGGCTGCTAAGAAGGTTAAACTTCCCGAGTTCTCTGGTTTTGACCCTCAGGGATGGATTAAGAAAGTGGAAATGTATTTCGAAATCCATGGTACTCCATCTAATCTTCGAATTCATCTCCTTCGGTTGAGTATGGTGGGCGTCGCTCAGCATTGGTTTACGATTGTCAAACAGATTTACAATTCACCGACCTGGGAGCAATTAACCAGCGAGTTATTGCAACGTTTTAGTGGCCTCGAAATTCAGAACCCGTATGAACAGCTAGCAACGCTTCAGCAGGTAACGTCTATCCATGACTATATTGATGACTTCGAATACCTGTTATCTTTGGTTCCTCGTTTGCCCGAATCCCAAGCTATGGGGTATTTTGTGGCCGGTTTACGAGATGAGGTCAAACGGTGGGTTCGTCTTCATTGGCCACAATCGCGTTTAGATGCGATGTATTTGGCCAAGGATGTTGAAGAAATGTTGCATCCTTCATCGATGACTGTATCTCAGTCTCGTTTCCGTTATCAAGGAAGCGGTGGATTGGGGTATCAGCCACGGGATGATTTTAAGTCTCCGTTGGGCCGATCTGATGTTAAGGGGCCCAACTCGGCTGGATTAAATGATAAGGGCCCTCCCACACGTAACCAGTCAAGCCCTGCACTTCTTCCAACACGCACGCACTTATCTTCATCGACCGAGTCATCGGCTTCGGTGAATCGAAATCGGGGGTTTAAATCCCTTACCCGTATGGAGTGGGAAGATCGACGGAAGCGAGGTTTGTGTTTTCGTTGTGGTCAGACGTTTGGTCCAGGCCATAAATGCCCAGAAAGGAAATTACGAGTACTGTTGTTAGCGGATGATGAAAACGTAGATGAAGAGGGGGAAATTTGCGGGTTAGATTCGACGGAGAATATTGTTGTTCTGGAGGATGAGCCACCTCCTACGGGTTTATGTTCAGTGTTGGAATTTCAAGGAGCCATGTCCGATTCGAATTGTGAGGGTAAGACCTTTAAGTTTGAAGGTACGATTTCGGGAATTCCTATAGTAATTTTGGTTGATAGTGTTGCATCCCATAATTTCATTCCGCGTCAATTGGTTACCGCCTTGGGTTTGTCTTCGCAAATGTTTTTGGGAATTACCATTCAATTGGGCTATAGGCATAAAGTTTTCGTGACTCAGAAATGTGTGCAATTACATATTTGGATTGGGGACTGTGAGTTTATCATTGACGCGTTGCTATTCGATATGGGCCATTTGGATTTAGTGTTGGGAATGGAATGGCTGAAGACCTTGGGGGACGTGGTCCATAATTGGAAACAACATTCAATGCGTTTTATGCTAGATGGGAAATCGGTCAGTATCCAAGGGTTGTACAGTGCTCCAACATCCCTACAAACCTGGTTATCCTTGGAAGAGTCAGCTCCCTTACTCTCGACAGACAGTGAACCGTCGAAATTAGGTGCTACGTTATCCATCACACAACAAAATGAGTTACAAGTGTTGTTTGACAGATTTCTAGACATTTTTCGGGAACCGACCGGGCTGCCGCCAAGTCGGGTTCATGATCACGGGATTTCTTTGGTGTCTTCCGCTTCTCCGGTTTGTGTTCGGCCCTATCGTTACCCTCATATACAGAAAACAGAAATTGAAAGACAAGTGCAAGAACTTTTATCCCTCGGAATGATCCGACCGAGTAAGAGTGCTTTTTCGAGCCCAGTTATTTTAGTCCGGAAAAAGGATCAGTCATGGCGTATGTGTGTGGATTATCAAGCTCTTAACAAAGCGACCATTCCCGACAAGTTCCCAATTCCGGTGGTTGAAGAACTCATCGATGAATTGAAAGGAGCAAAGTTCTTCTCGAAGCTCGATTTAAAATCGGCTTACAATCAGATTCGTATGCAACCGGAGAGTGTTGAGAAAACGACTTTTCGTACTCATGACGGCCATTACAGGTATTTAGTTATGCCCTTCGGGCTTACTAATGCTCCGGCTACTTTTCAAGCGGTGATGAATGACATCTTTCGGCCTCATTTACGGAAATATGTTGTCCTCTTCTTTGACGACATATTAATTTACAGAAGGTTTAAAAAAACGGAAACGAGCCTCGAGGCGTTTTTTGAATTGGTACTCGAGGCGTAAGCCTCGAGGCGTAAGCCTCAAAAAAATAAAACAAAAAAAATCATAAATTCACAACACTTAAGAAAAAGACATAATTTTATCCATACCAAAATATCCAAACCATATAATCCATAATTCAATAATACTACTAATTATAAGAAAAAAAAACTTTAAATGATAAAACTTTAAAGAAAAACAGTAAAGAAAAACTTTAAACATATCCAATGTACAACAGTAACATACAAACAGTATGTAATAAAAAAAACTCAGTATATTCACTTAACGTTCAGTGTAAAGTACACTGTGTACTTATTAAAAAAACTCCAAAAAAAATAAATAAAATAAAGACAGAGCAGTTCCTATGAGTGTGACCAGTGGGAAAGAGCTTTGAATGCAAAGAGGAGCAGTTGTTGCTTGTTGGAAACGTAGAGAAAACATGTAGAAGACAACTTTTGGTCTTCTTATTAATAAGTTAAGTGTTAGGCTGTAAAAGTGGCTTGTGGTAACTTTCCAGACTGTAAAAGTAAGCTGTAAATACTGTAAACTTAATTCTGGAAAATTTAGTAATCTTAGAGGCGTACGCCTCATTTACACCTCACCGCCTCAACGCCTCACTACTGCCTCATGGTAACAAGGCGTAAGCCTCGCATCTGGGCAGAGAGGCGGCGCCTCGGGGGCGTTTTTACACCGCCTCGCCTCGAGGCTCGCCTCGAGGCGCGCCTCGAGGCGTGCGCCTCGAACGCTTTTTTAAACCATGTTTACAGCCCTACGTGGTCTCAACATATGAAAGATTTAAGTGGAGCTCTTACCATATTGATCGAAAATCAATTTGTGGTTAATCGAAAGAAGTGCTCTTTTAGTTAATCGTCGGTGGATTATTTGGGGCATATTATTGATGGTCAAGGAGTCTCTATGGATCCTAGTAAAATTAACGCAGTGTTGGAGTGGCCTGTCCCGAAGCAGGTAAAGGGGTTACGGGGTTTTCTGGGACTCACAGGATACTATCGGAAATTCATATGGCACTATGGTAGTATCGCCAAACCCTTGACAGACTTGACCAAAAAGCATGCTTTTGGGTGGAGTTCGGAGGCCCAACAAGCCTTCGATGCTTTAAAGAATACGATGATTACGGCTCCGGTCTTAGCGTTGCCCGATTTTTCGACTCCCTTCATAGTCGAATGTGATGCATCCGGACGAGGTATTGGGGTTGTGTTTGATGCAACATCGACGACCTATTGCGTATTTCAACAATGCGTTAAGTGAACGAAACCTCGCAAAATCAACTTACGAAAGGGAGATTATGGCACTCGTACTTGCTGTGCAACATTGGCGATCTTATCTCATGGGAACGAGTTTTATCGTCTACACAGATCAGAAAAGCTTGAAGTTCTTATTGCAGCAACGGATCACAAACCCGGGACAGCAGAATTAGGTGGCCAAACTCCTTGGCTATCAATTCGAAATTCACTACAAATCGGGCCGAGAAAACAGGGCGGCCGATGCTTTGTAATGAAGGGCTGAAGTTGGCGAGTTACAATCATTAGTTTCTAAGACGGTGTGGCTTCAGGGGGCCAGATTATTGAAGAAGCTAGAGTTGATCCGTTTATTCAACAAATTATCAGAGAATGGCAACATGATCCGACGACTCACCCGGGTTACAAGGTTCGTCACGATATTTTATATTACAAGGACCGTTTGGTTATACCTCGTACTTCAAAATTCATTCCCACTCTTCTTAAAGAGTTTCATACTTCGGCCACCGGGGGACATTCCGGTTACTATCGTACTTATCGTCGAATGGCTATTAATGTGTATTGGTCGGGCATGGTAGCAGTTGTTCAAAAATTTGTCCAAGCTTGTGACACTTGTCAACATTCTAAGGCAAGTGCGACGACACTGGGAGGTCTTTTACAACCTTTGGATATTCCCGACGCGATTTGGGAGCATGTGTCGATGGATTTCATTTTGGGATTACCAAAATCCAAAAGGGTATGATGCACTGCTTGTGGTGGTTGATAGGCTATCAAAGTATAGTCACTTCATTTTTATCAGACATCCTTATACAGCAAAGTTGATGGCCGATATTTTTGTTAAAGAGGTAGTAAAACATCATGGGATTCCGAAGTCCATTGTCAGTGATAGGGATCCATTATTTCTCAGCCATTTTTGGCAAGAAATATTTCGTCTTCAAGGTACTCAACTGCATATGAGTTCGGCTTATCATCCGGAATTGGATGGTCAAACGGAGGTCATTAATCGTTGTTTAGAAACGTATCTTCGCTACTTTGCCATCGATCAACCGCGTTCGTGGCCCACATGGGTTCCGTGGGCCGAGTTTTGGTATAACTCGACCTTTCATGGTTCGACCGGTCAGTCTCCATTTGAAGTTGTTTACGGCCGAAAACCCCCGACGGTGTTCCAATATATTCCGGGGGAAATTAGAGTTGAAGCAGTGGGTCAAGAACTACGTGATCGGGACGAGGCTTTACGACAACTCAAAACTCATTTGTTGCAAGCTCAGTCGATTATGAAAGAGCAAACTGATAAGAAAAGAAGGGATGTGAATTTTCAAGTTGGAGAATGGGTCTATGTCAAATGAAACCATATCGGCAAATGTCAGTGGCACAAAGAATTCACCAGAAGTTGGTTGCTCGTTTTTCGGACCTTTTAAGGTGTTGGAGAGAATCGGTCCCGTTGCCTACAAATTGGAATTACCTCCGTCGTCACGAGTCCATCCGGTTTTTCATGTGTCATTGCTTAAAAAAGCAGTGATCGCCAACACCATGGAGCAACTGTTACCCCCCAAACTGGAATTGGACGCCACCGATATGATGTTTCCTGAAGCAATTCACGCGGTTCGCACGGTTCGCACGGTTCGGCAACAGAATGAATTTGTTCTTCAATGACTTATACAATGGAAAGGCCGTTCGTTAGAAGAAGCAACTTGGGAGGATGCGTTGACAATTAAGAGTCAATTTCCAGATGCAAGTCTTGAGGACAAGACTTTAATGACAGGCGGAAGTAATGATACAAACCCAAATATCACATATTCAAATGGGTTGGCCCAAGATGTGGCAAGCCCAAAAGTTTGGAAAGTTTATTCTAGAAAACGTAAAAGGGTAGAAAGGGAAAAGGAGGCAAGTTAGTTGCAACTGAGTTAGTTTTAAAAGGAGGGAGAGGGGGCAGCGTAGATGTCATGTGAGATTTTACTTTCAATTTGGTTTTGGCTCTTAGCTCTTGCTTTGAGAGAGGGAGGTCTCCCTGGAGTGTTTCCTTTTACTTTTCCCTGTAATCACTCCTATTTTCGTTTAATCCTTATCCCATCTTCAATTGTTCTGTATTGTTTTGGTGATTCTCTATCATGGGGCTTATTCGCTTAGCCATGTCAGAGTGTTTGTTTGATGCTTGATGATAAAGAACTCAACTGATTTGGCTTTGTGGATTAAGCTCTAACCCCTTAGCTTTATGGATTCAGTCATTTTCCCTTTTGTTTTTTTCCAACCGTGACCTTCTCACTCAGCCACATTTCCTTTTGGATTCAACCCCCCTGCTGGTCGACACCTCCTCATCCTCGCCCTTCGCTGCTGCTCCCTCCTCACCACTGCTGGTTGATGCCTCCCACCTCGTCCTCGCCATTCGCTGCTGCTCCCTCCTCGCCCCTGCTGATCGACGCCTCCCTCCCCATCCTCCCCCTTCATTGCTGCACCCTCCTCACCACTGCTGGTTGACCCTTCCCTCCTCGTCCTCGGCCTTCGCTGCTGCTCCCTCCTCGCCACTGCTCGTCGCCGCTTGCAGACCGCCTCCATCCTCGATCTACTCCTCTGTAGCCACTGTTGACAGCTGCTGCGTTGACCGAACGGGTTGTTGCTCGGGATGGAATCTCGTTTTGGGGCTGTAATACATTCCTCTATTTTATTTTTCCCCTGATTTGTTTTTCTTAGTGGGGCTGAAATCTCGTTTTAGGGCAGGAATCCATTCCTCTCCCCTGATTGGTTTTTTTTTTCTTGGGGATGAAATCTTGTTTTACGGCTGACTTATAAGCAATAACTGTCAATTAGGTTGTTACAGTAGTGAGATCATGAAACTAGCTGGTATTACAAAAGGTTATGCCAGATGATCATAAAATTGAGCCCTGGTTCCATAAAATTGTCAATTAGGTTGTTTACAATTTTGAGCTTTGGTTCCAAACTTCATTTTGTGGTAGTATAATTGTTCATTCTTTGATTATTCATTTAGATCGTTTATTCAGCAAAAAACAAACAGCAATTTATCTAAATCCATACAAACAGCCTAATTCATACAGGGCTCAATGGGAAAAACAGCCTCTTAGCTTATGTCGTTGTCACAAAGCAACATAGGATTAAATCATGATAATGATACGAGGATCAAGGTGAAGCTAAGGAGTACTCTCATGGGTATTATATGAGTGACTCAAGCTCCTTGGATTATGGATGACTGATCGAGTTACATGTGTGTGACCATACATTATGATGTAGATCAAGCTACATAAAGAATTATGAATGATTGACTCAACCGTAAAGGATTTACCTACATTTTTCTAATGATGTAGGTCAAGCTACAAGTGTTTGACCATACATTGGGATTCTTTTATGACATTTGCCTATATGGCTATATGTACATTTATTATTATGCTCATATGTTGAACCCTGAGCAAAGACGGACCCAAACTAGTGACATATTAACCAAAAGAAAAAAACTCACGTGCTACCAGATAACCAGAACTACGTGTGATTTGTCATTTTGAGTTATGAGACAATCAGCATTCAATAGAAAAGTTTACGCTGTGTTCTCGAGTCCTTTTTTAAGAAGTAGGGGGGGGGAAGAAAAGATCTCGTGTTCTCAAGTTCCTTTAGGAAGGGAAGGAAAGGAAAACAATGATAATTTTCCTCCCAAAACTTCCCTCTCAAATGTGGGAGGAAAGGAAAGAAATAATAACTAAAAAAATTTATAAAATTACACGTCTACCCATCAATTACAATTCGCAATCTTATGTAAAATAAACAAGGGTATATTTGTAAAAATGACATCTTTCCTTTCCTTTCTCTCCTGCTCAAGAACATGAAATTTATTCTCTCATTCCCTTTCCTTCCTTTCCCTTCACTTTCAAGAACACAAATAAAAATTTTCTTTCCTTTCCTATCCTTTCTTTTTCTTTCTTTTCCTTCACTTTCTTTTCTTTCCAAATCCAAGAACACAGTGTTAGCTTCTAGGCAGCAAGGAAATGACAACCCTGAAGATACATCGGAAGGAACAACTAAACAGCACATTATAAAAAACAAACCTTCCAATTAAGCAAGGTCATAACTGTCCTCAATAGATCTTTTCTCAAATGTAAAACGTCCCGCAGGTCACCCTACACAAATAAGCAAAAAAGCAGTAAAAGTGATGGTGGCAAAATATCAACAAGCTTTTCAAGGCGAGAGATTAACTCCACAAGGAAAGGAGCCATGAGGCTTAAATCTTTCACAATTGTGGATGGAACAGACCTTAGTACCTTTCAATTGGTCTTATGTCAAAATACTTGAGAATTTAAGACCCTTTGTATAAGGAGGCAGCATAAGTGTCACAGAAAATGACAAAATAAAAAACATACAAATATTCCGCCATCGTTTTCATGAACAATGTCAAAGTACAAGTAGTTCAGCAGTACAACTATGAGGGCAATTCATTTGAAGCTAGCATTATTTCAGGAGATTGAACATCAAGTTAAGAACCAAATGCCAATTGCATTAACAGGGAAAGCATATCTCCTTTGATAATCAATCACTGTTTAGCTAGATTAAGATGGAATTCTTCTTCTATAAAGTGTTTGGCATAAAGCATAATTACACAGTCAACTTACCTTCTAGCACTTAATCGCCTGCGTGTATATGTTAAGCAGTTCATATTGATATAAAATACATTTAATTCTACAACATGTATACACATGAAAGAGAAAAGTTTGATACTAGAATATATTTGGTACAATTACATTTCATAGACTTTGTTGAGACACAGGACTAGGGAATCAGATTTTGTGTAAGAACTTAAAATTACTATGGTCGGGGGAGGATGCTGGAGTGGTAGAGGGTGGGAAGGGAGACAGTTACAGAGCAGACAGGTACTCAGGTAGGCATCAAAGTCCTAGAAGGGTAGGGGGACTCGTTGGGGGTAGTTAGCTTCTGTGCGAGTTTAGCCAGTACGGGGTTTTTCGGCTCAATTACGTGCGGAGGGGCAGGCCAAGAAGGACTAGGGATGAGCATTTGAGGATGGACATGGCAACCATAGACATTTCCAAGAAGATGACCTCTGATAGGAGCTCCCGGAAAAGCATGACTATAGTAGCAGACCATGGCTAGGGATATGCAGCCTTGACGAGGAAAGGGGAGTTTGGAGTAGTTAGAGGGTGAGACAGAGGGAGGGGTAGCATGGTGGCAGTTAGGTTACAGGATTAGAGATGTCTAAAACTTTCCTACCTTGCATGCATGCTACTGTTTTTGCTTGTGTGACTCGTTTGTTGTACATTACTCTTAGAATTTATCCCTGTAATTGTAGTTGTCTTTACTATGCTTTGTGTTTCCTATTCCCTTGTTTGTGTAACCTCTTTCCCTTACTTATAACTTGATGCTTTCATTTGCTTGTGTGCACACTCTCAAAGTATCTCGTTTACTTGTTATCTTATTTATTTGTTTTGCAAATCGGTGATCTTCACAGAAACAGCCTCTCTACCCCATTGGGATAAAGGTAAGGTTTGTGTGCATCTTCCCACCCCCAACCCCCGGCCCCACCCTACCTCGCCGGATTTACTGGGTCAGTTTGGTTTGGTTTGGCATTTACTTCTCCTTATGCTTTTAATGTCCTTACCTATTTTAATCTTTTTACGTGTTGTATACATATTTGCTCTGATTAATTTACTTGCCCTATATTTCAGTGCCTTCCTTCACTTCCCGAGTTTGTGAGTTTGTACCAAGTTGTTCTTTAACTCTTCATAACTTCATTTCTTGTTTTTCAGACATACTTTTGAAATCACTTAAGATTACAAAATATTTGCAAACCCTTTTCCAAAAAGAAATTTTTCGCAAGCAGAGGGTCTTCACACTGTCTCTACTCTTTGGAGTAGAGGAAAGGTTTGCGTACATCTTACCCTCCCTAGACCCTAAATTCGTGTGGAATTTACTAGTTCTGTTTGGTTTGGTTTGGTTTGGTTTACAACTAGACTTCCATAGTTATTTCTTCCACAATTTCACAAAAATATTCAAAAAAAGAATTCCTCCACGTTCAGCAAATTAGTCTATTCAGAAGAACAGTAATCCCAACCTCCAAAACCCTGCCTTTTATTTTCCACCGGATTAGCCAATTAGAGCAATAAGACACTCGATTTGCGCTAGGCATGTAACCATGTCCGCTAATCTTATATTAGACTCGAACCAATTGAGTTACAGAACATAGAAGCTAGATTAATTGGGCTAAATTAACTTTTTCACCAGGCCTAATAAGTACCAAGTTGCTTAATTTAGTAACGAATCCCGGCCAAGCCTGATTAATTGCTCATAACTTTTAATAAACTTAATCTGGAAAAACAGTGCGATGAGACTTGAAGGCCTAGAGCAACAATCAAACAATCCCTCATATTAAAGGGCAGGGCAAGGTAATCTGGGGTCGGCCCATCAATTCCTTTGGGGCCACTCCCACTGGCGGGAATTCAATAATCTCAGGTTCAAATCCCACAGGTGCTATAAATTTCTTTTGGGGCCATGTGAGCTAGCCTAAAGACCTAAAGCTTGAACAGGGAATGTGGAAGGAGTGCTTTCCATGGACTCCATGGACTGGTTCAGCCACATATGTCAAATATCATAAGATTCAATAAAAGAATCAGGCCAGGATAGATGAGAGTGGAGCAGATACAGGAAAATGGTCTCCCGCCTCATAGCCACCCATTGCCATCCCTAAACTCAATGTAATTACAAGAAAGAGAGCTCCAAATCCAGTGTACTTTGGAATGGGAACTTGAACCAATCTACACCACTTCTTTTTCTTAAATGAAAGCAGGTAAAAAATATGGGGATAATAACCATCTTTGTAATGATTGTATATAGTTCTTATAGAATATCTTCAAGTAAACAATGTGAAAGTGCCAAATATTTTAAGCATCTAAAAGCAACTACCCCAAACCACTTACATGGGATCCTTTCTTTGAAAAATAGCCTGCTATGAAGCGTAAAAGAGACCTGGTACATTGTTATAACAACATATTTATAAGAACATGAGAATGATACAGAAACAGGGAGATTCACAATGGCACCAAAAAATTAATGGTTAAAGTAAAAACTTTCAATGAGCATATGAAAAATGTAACAACTAATTGATAATACTGTAGCTTCCAGAAAGATACTCAGAAGTGATCAGTTGAACCATATATGATATTTAAGAATCGGTAAAGAAAGGTAACCTACACTGATGGGGAATTTTTAAATAACCGGAGATCCCATACATCATGAGCTATAATAAAGTTGTTCATCAGATCCTGAAAGCAAAATCCAAAACAGAAATCTTCAAAATTTAAACTAATGAACTCCCCCTAGGAGAACAAAATATCAAAAAAAGGGAAAGACCACTAGTTCATCAGCACGACATACTTACACTCAAATTAATATTTCCAAGGAGTATAAGAGCAGCATCTGCCTGGACAAACCAAAAAGAAACGTAATGGGCATCATAGTACAATATAAGCATCAAAATGGAAACATATTTTATTTCAATTGCATTGTAAACAACAGACACCATTTTCTTATGTCTGACACCAAATGTTTCTCGCTAGTCATTATATACTACCTTCCAAGTATGCAGTAGACATGACAAGCCTCCATGGGTACTTGAAGTGGAATAACAAATTTAAATAAAGTGGTTCGAAGAGATAACATAAAACCAGTACTGAATCTTGCAATCAATTTGTTCAAGTATAACTGCACATGTCTAAAAGGGTTACCAAGTAGGTAGATGCAGTAATGCACCATAAATTCAACCTTATGGGATAAGAAGTGATGGATTAATCAAATTAAAGCAATCACGTGAAATACTTACAACTGAGGTAACATTATTGAACATTGGTAAACCACGTAGTAGCGTGTTCCATATTGTAAGCCAGCCTCTGTACAACTGAGAATTTTGCAAAATTCAGTTTGTGATTGATGACTGAAAAAGGAAAGAAAAAGCTTTGAACATAATATTTTCCTTCAAATCTGCATATGCACCATTAGCTTTAACAATCTATGACCAACTAGAAGATTCTTAATAGTGTATGGCAAAGTAGAAAAAAGTTTCATTTAGTTATGAATTATGATGGTAAAACAGAGAATACATACAACTATACAAGTAGCCAGTAAAAAGACTGGCCCCGTTGGCCAAAATAAAGAGTATTAGAAAATAAATATCTCCAACATAGTAACACTCCTCAAGTTGGAGCATATAAATCGATCATGCGCAACCTGCTATATATAAATGTATCTCAGGTTTCCTAAAGACTTCGTCATGGTGCAGTCAGATGGATGACCTGTCCAGAAGTCAAGTCATTGCATCAATGGAGATGTTGTGGTTGTACCTACAACTTGACTGTGCAACATATGACAACTCACCTCAATTTGTTTTAATCCATTGAATACTTTAGCTTTCATAATGTGTATAGCTGGCAAACTTGTGCACTACAATCATGGAACACCGTCAAGGACTCCCTATGCTCATAGAAAACATCTAGTCCACATATCACATAAAATGCTTGTCATTGCACACAACTATGACTACATCTAGAAAGAGACTGCCTATATTTGCTCTTCCAGGAATCAGGATACAAGATTAGCACCATAGTGGCGGATCTTCTAGTACAATGTCTGGTCAGCATCTAAAAAGCCTCCTGTTTTTGTGTGGCCTTTCTGCTTTAAACCTTCCTACCCTGGAGTGGCAATCAATAGGGTACAGGATGCAACACCATGACAGCGCTTGAGATACCATACGATACAAAAAAGAACATCTCAAGGGCTAGAACAAGGGGCAGAACTGAACTGAACGACCATGGTTTCTGAAAATGCAAAGTCTGCCAGCCCCCCCCCCCCCACACACACACACACACACAAAAGCCTCCTTCACTTTACTGGAACATTATCTGCTTTCATACTATGTATCGGCCATATAATTTTGTATTGGGAGTCCTATACTAGATAGAATATCTACGAGATCACAAGAAGGTGAAGATGGAGGTACCAACATATGATGTGCCAGAAGAAGACTCAAGTGTAGTAATGTGAAATTATTAAGCAATGGAAATAAGCCATGAGACTGCAAACTGTAGGATTTAGCAATTAAGAGTTAAACTCTCACCAAAATCATGTCCAGCTACGAGACATCAAAAATTATCAGAAATTGTCTATGCATGTGACACTGTGAACACAAGTACGAACCAGGAAGAGTACCATAGGTCATCTTAGTGTAAGTTCGTTGATTCCGATCAGGCCAGTTGTCAAGATAGGAGGTTACGTGCCTTGTGTTTGTGTGGTTGTTGTAGATAGCTTAGAAGTAGTCTTGTTAGTTGTTAGTTCCTATATCTGTGGAAGTTAGTTCTGATCTATTTGTATATATTTCTGCCTCTTGTATCTCAAAGTTATTACGAAAAAAAGAAACTCAAGAACTCGGTTTTCTGCCTATTCTACTTTCTATGAAGTTCCTTACTAATACCAGAAGTAACTTTCTATAGAATTCTAGGACCTCCTGAACAAACACTTCAGCAGGTGGTGAAGATCAGACACCCATCGCATTAAGAGAAATTGGAAATCAAGATGCACCAAAATTTTAAAGACATGAAGTATTTCCCAGGAGTGGTTATAGCAACAACAGCCATGTTGGACATAGGAGTCCCCAACAAACGCAGTGTCATGAATAAAACATGGGCACAGATTTCATTTGGTACAAAAAGAAGAGGAGCACCAAACAAAATATGGTATGTGGAATATCATCATCATCAAGCAAAAAGATGGTTTCCTATTCAAATTTTGTATTGTGGAAAGAGGAACGTTGCAATGAATGAGAGCACCCGCCACCATGAGCGGAACTTGTGTGTCCAGCTACACCATTATGCCCAGTTTAACACACAGAGATTCATGTAAAATATAGTGGCAAACCATATGGGTCATGCATTACAAGGTATCACACTCTTGAGCATCATCACCCCCGCACGAACTTCGAAGAGGTTCAAGTAAAAGCACATGGTTGATAGAACACAAAAAATTTCACTTCTGGGTTTCATTACATAGACCCAAATAGCACATGAATAGTTACAAGATATAAACTAAAAAAAAAATCGGCAGGAACCCAAAACATGATAAAGGGATAAAGAAAAAAAAATTAATCACTCTACAAATCACTCCTAGTTGGGTGATGATTGTTTAGGGTCTCACCTCTGACACGACTCCTAGTAAAGTACTTCAAATGGATTAGGATTTCAATCCAAGTATCCCCAAACTATAGAGAAAAGATGTGTCAGTTTCTAATGGACATCCCTAACAATGGCATCGCTGAGATATTGTCAAAATTCATGCACTTAAACAATGTCCAATTGTCCACACAACTTGTCAACTATTATTTTTCCAGACCAACTAAATGAAAAGAAACTTCAAGACACCTGATTATTGACGAATTCCGCTTTTTCAGAGCACTCCACTCCATAAATAGGACAAAGGAGTACTGATGAGAGTCCTTGAAGACTCCTACAAATGGACATAGACAAATGTAAGAGTTCATAAAGACGATGCGAGCTAAAACAAGACTGCAGGGAATCAAAAGGTTGGAATGTTGTAAATTGTGTTTGGCATGTGTGTAGGGTTCAAGTTGTCCAATCATCTAAAAGCAGCCACAATAAATTTGAAAGGACACATACCGTAGAGTCCACAGAAGATCATCGTAAGCATGCCCCATGGTTGCCGCATTCATTATTCTACAATAAACCCATAGTTACAATACAACTAATATCTATATTAGATAGCTGCAGAAGTGCCTCAAGCATTATGTGTTTAAGTAATAATACTAGAATATGACTGGCAATATAAAGAACTATACAAACAGAGAATGCTGCAACTTATGTCAAGCAAAACTAGTAACACCGTCATCTCAGTTTTGGTTCGAAATGCTTTTGCCTACTCAGATTTACATATACATATGTGCGACTTGAGCAATCGGAAAGTGATCTTGAAGAGGAAAACACTGAAACCATAACCATATATGAAGAATATCACAAGGGTTATTCAGATGGTGACACAAGCTGGATGGTGGAACAGACTCAAGAAGTAGGAAGAATTCTTTTGGATACAAAGGTATATCAAGCAATGCTCCCATGTCTATCGAGTTCTTTTATTGAATGCATGAACTACTATGGAAAGACAAATCTATACAGTTAGCTTAATTAAAGAATACCCTGCAAAAATGCAGCATCCTGAACCTGGACTTACTTGTCCTAGGGTAGTGTTTTAATTATATAAAATAAAAGCAAAAAGAAAACTAAAAGATAGTCTCAGTCCCTATCAATCTAGCAGCATATCAGTTCAACCACCTAAAATCATTACTTAATGTAAACCAGAATTGTGATAAAACCAAGCTTTATTGCACTCTGGAGAGAGGACAGAATCCTAATGTAGGACTATATTCGCCTTATTAAACACAAGCCCAAACAAATTATTAAACTTCAGCAAGGGAAATGTTTCATTTGTCATTTCCAAAAGATCCAGAAACTTGTTGTTCAAATAGAATAGCTCTTACTGCACAAAGCTCGGTTTTAGAATAAACATCCCTCTAAGAGTGGCATTGATACCAGTTTTAAATGTTATTGCCAGCCGTTTCAACTTGCCATGAAGCTTCTTTAACAACCAACTGAATCAGAACGCTGGTACCCATGAACTGACAAGAAGGGAAAAGGTATGTAGGAAGCTTGTAATTAAAGCAAGTGTCAAAAAGCTTCCCACAGGGAGAGCCATATTTCAGATTTGGTTCAACAAACTTTGTGTCATGGTGCTGCTTGTGACCTTGGATTCTGCGGTTCCAGTTTTTCTTTTCTTTTTTTTTCATTTTTCCAGTCCGTTTTTGTGCCAAATTCAGATGTTTATTCATTTTTCAGGGCATTTGTATCTACTTTAAGACGAAGAACTACAACTGTTCATCATGGTGTTCCTTATACATTAATCACATGCAACTTTGAGACCACATAATATGTTGCATTTACAGGATGGGATGTCAAAAGCAAAATATTAAGGGTTATTTTGTTTCCTTTCTTGTATTTCTCTTTCTTAATTTCCTTCTGTTTTTGCTTGAATTCGTATCATCTTCTAATGTGCTAATCTTTCATAATACTCTATATGGTTTTTTTTTCCTTTGTGAACTAAAAGCCAGCAAATATAGGCATTTATATACAGACCCATTTAACATATTTAAAAGGTATCATCTCATAAGCCAAATGTGAGCCGTGAAGGTAAACAACTCCGGAAGGCATCTAGCATACAGTTGTACATGAGTTGCATAGCACTATATTTTCTTTTAGAAGTTCACTCATCTAAGATATCAAGATAGTAGATAAAATGAGCACAATAATATTAACCTTCAATAACCTCTAAATGAACTTCCAAAAATTAGATAATGTTCAATTTTTTGTAGATATATATTAGCATCCCCAATACAAATTATGTGCCTTCCAAGTCTAGGCTTGCATATAGATGCAACTGGGTTTGGGAAAAGAACATAAAATGAATATTCTTGGATGGCTGGACCATGTTTCTTGTTCACACCATGTTGTCAATTACACTAGCTAGGAAGAGACTCTGTGTGTGTGTGTGTTTCGATAAGCTAACACAACAAATTGGCATAAACTATTTATTCAAGTAGATTTACCTCTCAAAGTTTGTGGATAACCCTTCAAACCAGTAGATGAAATGATCATGTTTTACGCGACTAGAGTAATTGCGAACAAGGAAGCAAAATGCCGCATTCCTGCCATAAAAGCGACACCCTCAAATTGTTAATCAACTTTTCACAGAAACATAAGTCGATGACATAGAATAAAACAATTGAACAATTTTAATAGTAATACTACATGTCATCGTTCACTTTCTCATTAACCCATCAAAAAATTGAAAAGCTCCGTGGTTAATTGACCTTCATGCCAAGTGTAAAGTATGCTCTTAAAGTCAAAATTTCCCAAGCCCCAACCCTCAAAACATCCCTCCTATCACTATGGCCAACCTTTGCTTATCAAAAGAAAATAGAATCAATATCTTGTTCAAATTTTAAAAACTAGGGACAAAAAATTGAAGCAAAACCAGGGAGCTAATGGTGAAAGTTATTATAGGAAGATGCTTAAGCCAAATAATTCAATTTCTGGTACCCTGAAATTTAAAAGTTCTTAATCAGGGTGAAACGCATCTGCATATATGGGCACAATATGGTAGCGCTGACGAATAAACATGTGGACAAATTAACAATGTTCAAATATACACAAGACTGCTTACCATGAACTATACCAAATGTCGGACTTACATTGTTGCTCAGTTTAACCCAAAGATGCAACTTAATACAAAGCAGGATAGGATGTAAAAAGTAACCGGTAGAAATTGGGATTATAAATCCTGATATGGGTATTGGCGCCTTTGATTAAAGAATGTTCTCCGCCTTTTTCCTCCACCTACCGGGCTAGGTAATTGTTGGAATGTGCTTCATTGGAACGATGGGAGAGTGCTCCTCGGGTGAGGAGCACGAACGGAGTGTTCTTGTTCTTGTCTTTGTTGCTTGTTAGCACCTTGTTAGTTCGTAGAGTCGACGTTGGGCGGCCAACCTCATAAAGCACCTTTAAGAGCCTCCCAGCATAACATCGTTATACACAAACCAAAACACAAAGCCATTCAGCTATGAATAGCAGGAAACAGCAGTAAAAAGTTTGTGCCCTTATAGGTTTCTTGCTTTTATATAGTTGTTGTTCATGCTTAGTGACCTCTCAGGCATGTTGACCGAACGACGTTGGCTCCATACCATGTAGATTGGGTAGGGGGGAAGTTAATTTCAATTAGCTTGCCCCTTACCTACAGGGGAGGTGAAGCAGAGTGAGAGAGGCTTTCGTCCATGTAGCTGAATGGTACTTTGGCTATCTTACGTGGAGCTGAATTAGGTTTTTTCGAACTATTGGAAGCAGCTAAAACAACCCAACATTTCTAACCGAAGGGAAAGAAATGATATAAGGGTTGACCTGAAGCATGAACAACAGCTATATAAAAGCAATAAACATATAAGGGCACAGACTTCTTACTGTTGCTTCCTGCTATTCAAGTTAGCTACATATTGTGCACCTCCCCGAGAAACACTCTGTTATTTGTTCTTTTTGGCGCTTTGTTGTTGATGTTGTTGTTCGAGTAACAAAAACAATCATAGCTAACAACTGTTGCAGCTAGAACAACCCTACATTTCTGACCGAAGGGAAAGAAATGAGATCAGGGTTGCCCTTACTTAACTAAACACACTAAAAGGGAGATCGTGCTCCTCCCCGAGAAGCACTCTCTCTTATGTTCACTCTCCTTCCCCCCCCCCCCCTTCCGGGGGGGGGGGGGGGGGGCTTTGAACTTCGCCCGGGAATCTCTTGCCTAATGAGAAACTTTGAACCAAACTAAACCAGTTGTATTGACCTAAGATATTTGTAAATCCCATTATCCCAAGAATAATCCCCATAAGAATTAGACACCAACTTCTCACATTCAATGGATGTATTATCATGAGAAAGTTAAGGCGAAAGTTTATAAGTATGGGATATGTAAGTGTGACTAAACATCGATGCAGAACTTACCAAGACCACTTTCCTTTAATGATTTGTTCGTTTAAATAGACAACAGCATGCTCCCTCCTGGCTCGTTTATCAGCTACAGGTGCTTTGCGTGAAATAAGGCATGCCTGGAAAAGTTTCATCACTTGTTACCTTTATTGAATCTTACTGAAGTAAACATGTATAGAGCTTGCAATTAGAGATGCCTTTGGATCGAACTTATAAGACTACCATGCACAAAGCTATACCATGTTAAAGAACATTTTCAAATATAAACAAGATTTTGCTAAGAATTAAATTATTAAAAAATCATGCCAACAATCCAAAAACTCCTAATCAATGATCCAAACTAATATCTGCAGACCTGAATCAGGTTAAATGAAAAAAAAAAAATAAGAAGAAGAATCTTGTAGGACTTTGAGTTTCAGTACATTGTAGATTACTGACCCGGCAAAAGACAATAGCTGCAAGCTCCAGCAAACTAGATTGTGAGTTTGTCAAGGTTCCCCGCTTATCATCCCTGTTTGTATCATTCCTAGATAAATTGCATTTGCATGACCATACATACGACTTCAGTAATGATGATGATGATGCACTTAGAAACAGAACTTACCACGGCAGACTCATGGTGGAAGTACTAATTTGATCTAGTTCCTTTCCTATTATATCCAAAAGTTGTTCCAATAAAATACTGCCATCAGTAGCACCTCTTACTAATTTCAATTGTAACCTGGCGTACAAAACAAGGGCATCCTGTGGAAGGAACAGAGAACCACAGACTTACTTCAGAGTTGTGCATGCTATCATATAGAAATCATAAAAGAATGATTAAACAACCTTCAGACCACGATCATGGGTCGTTACCCAAACACGAAAAAGAAATTGATGTACAGCATCATGAATTTCTAAGGATCGACAACCCATATTCGGACCATCCCTAATCAAATATGTATTAATACACTCAACCAATTTGCGCAAAATCTTCCCCTCGTCCCTGAAAATGACACAAAATTATGCACTGTGCTATGAATATAACGGTGGAAAGAGAATGCCAATCTCAAAAGTCATGCCAAACAGCAAGTTAGAAGTGCTGATCATTTATACTATTACCTTAAATTTGAGAAAATGTCAACAAAACCTTGTGTTATTCCTTCCCGAAGATCATCAGGAAAATCTCCAGGAGGACTATCAAGTAGTGAATGAAGCGTGAGGATGCACCGAAAGACCTCCTCCTTGGGATTTGATTGTCCAGCATTACGCTCGCTCAAGCTCGTCTCAACCTTTCCCATGTACAGAAGCACCAGACCTTGTCAAATCATGATAAGAATGATGAGTGAATTTGAAGCATATGTTTATTTCTAAAAATTATGAGAGACCTTTGAGGCCCTTCAGGTGCTAGCTAAAAAGGTACTCACTAGAATACACACGCTTCCTCAAGTGAAACTGAAGATGTTTGACTGCCAAAAGATGCCGTAGAATAATTCCATACTCTGACTGGAAGCTTGGAACATCCTTTAAAATATCCCATATATGATTGAAAAGTAATTTTGCCACAGATAGAAGATGCAAACTTTTGCCTGTCAACAGATCACAAAAAACAATGGCATGACTTTATTGTAGGGGTGCTCAAATTTCCGACCAACCCGGCCAACCCAACCCCAAAAAAACGCAAAAAATCTCAAACCGAGGTAACCCGATACATAATCGATACAAATTTTTCCCAAACCGCATTTATTAGGTTGGAAACGGGTTGGGCCCGAAGTAACCCGACCAAAATTTGTACGCTTTTACTTTTTTTTATTATGGTTTTAGACTTTCAGCGACTCCTCTTTCTATCAATTCTCAAGTCTTCCTATCTTAGCCGTAGTTTAGATTTGTCTACGAGACCACGCCGATTAAAATCGTATGAATCTAACTTTCAAGTCTTCAAAAATCTTCAACATCGATAGAATCAAGAGGCAAGAGATACTCTTCTTCTACTCTTCTCTTCTCTTATTAGCCTTATTTTATTTCCATTTTGATTTTAGTTTTTTTAAACGGAATCACTTAGTTAGATTGGAAGATGACGTATTAAAGTTTTAACCCGACCAACCCAACCCGCACAGTTTGGGTTGGGTTGGGTTGCACTTTTTATTGGGTTGGATTGGGTCGAGATTTTTCAAACCGCAAAAATTGGGTTGGGTTGTTGAAGTGCCTTCAACCCGTGAGCACCCCTACTTTATTGTATGAAATGTACTTGATATTGTAACATAAAGTGCATTATGAACATATCGTGAATCCTACTATTGCGAGAAATCTAACAGAACCTGAAGTACTGCAATTGAAATATCAACTCCTGTGATGATTACGTATGTTATCGACATCCTTCTACTTGTGAAGAGGTGACATGGTTCTGTTCTGTTTTTTAGCTTCAATCATTACATTTTTTTACTACTTAGAATCCTAGACTAACGAAAAAGGCTCCTGAATCAGCACAAATGTTATGCTTCCATTTCAACAATTTCTCAGACACCAAAAACAAATCTAGCATTCACGGTTTCCTTCTATGAGTGTTGAAAGAGTATTGATCAACTTGTGACCTCAGACTTTCCATCATTGCTCATCCCAGCTGCCATTCCATATCAACCGCCTCTCCAGAAAAATGATCACTAGTTCCTGATATTTTTGGGTGGGTGATGCCAAGGCACTATTGCTTATTGTAAGCTAAATTTGCTTATATTTCCACACCAATCAATCTATATCCAAGTACGAGGTAATTTCATTAAACCACATGTATTGTCGAACCAACAGTTGGTCATCAAAAAGCAACATGGAGCCCTATGACACTGTCTTTATCGACAATTCGACATGCTATCTTCTTCCAATGTGATTTATCTTTGTTGCCAGTATCAGAAAAATGAAAGTAAATGATTTCAGATCCCAATAGTATAAGAGGATATATGCAACAACCAAACGGCGAACATTTAGTGAAAGATGGCTTCCATAGGAAAAATATCCAATACCAGTGTGGCAGTGCCATAGTGGAGCTAGATTAGGCTAATTAATGGTATACACACATGTAAGACAACAGTCAATTTCTTATAACACTGGACCCAAACACATACCATCTTCTGCTCTTTGTACCACGATTCTAAGAGTCTTTGCAAATGCCAATTTCGGCAAGCGCCTCTTGCTTGCATATACCTCCAACGATATAGCTTTAGTGAGCAATTTTACAAGAAAGGGCCACGTTTCAGCTGCAACAGCAAAAAAATTATCAAACCTCAGCTCGCTTTGCAATTTTTCAAGAAGCATGCATACAGCACAACATATGTAATTATGTATTATGTGTGCGTTTAACTGAGGCATGTCCAACGTTGAATGGATTAAATCTTCTATTCAATGCATTTCAGAGCTTCCAAAAATCCAACAGCAAATGATCCTCAGCTATTGCTGGAGGTGTTCGTTGGACTGATAACTTCCATTGATAAAATTCAGTCCATCAAATTAAGACCTGAAGATATCACTGTTCAATGATGTCCACGGCTCAGAAAGTTCCTAACAACTAATGATCATATACCGAATTTCCAAGTTATCAATTAAAATTGCAAACTACAATGCATGATTTATCTTACCGTGTGGTACCTCATGAGGTTTGAGCATTGATGTATTCCGCCCTAAATATCTACAAAATTCGATCAACCTTTCTCCTTCTAGCCATGTATTTAACAACTTAATCCCTTCCTGAATCCAAAAAAACCCACGAAAAATCAAAAAAACGAAGTATAAAATTAAACAAACGGATTTGGTAAGCATTAATTCTATTAATTGTTCTCTTATATTAATCGATCAAACAACAAAATGGCGAGTGAAATGAAGAAGTTACTTCACGAGCTTTGGCTTTATCAGATGCGAGCTTTGAGACGATCTCTTGGACATCTCCAGATGTGACCATCGCATTAAAAGAGATGAAGAAGATAAACAATCGAAAGTAATGTTTGGAGTGATGATTTGGGGAGAAAGTTAGGGTTTTAGTGATGATTTTGGGGGTATAGCTAGGGTTTTACTGTGTCAGTTGGCTCGTTTTCAAGCGGGTTTAAGTGGCGGGAGAGACGAGATTGCTAAAAAAAAGGGTTTTGGAGACGAACAAAAGAGTGGAATGAAAATTTTGATATTTGCAAGAATTAAGCCACAAAGGCATGTTGTCAGAAAACGTTCCCAAAACAAAAAAAAATCTATGTCAAAATATAATGATGAACTATATTATTAAAATGTTTGATATTTTTTATAAAATATTACTTTTTTCATATATATATATTAATTTCACATATTTTTATTGGTAGAAAAAAAATTAAAAAAACTTTTATAAGTAATTGTTTTTGGATAAAGTTTTAGAGAATTTGTTGAATCAAATTTCCCCGAAATCTTTATTTAGAGAATCTATTGGTGATGTTATTATAAGAGCGTTTGAAATAGATTCTATAAAATGGATAAAATAAAGATTTTAGGGTGCGTTTGGTTTGCAGACTGGGTGGGACAGGACAAAAACTCACTGTCCCATGTTTCGCGTGACATAGGACGGGACAGAAATTCACTGTCCCACATTTGGCGCGACATGGGACAGGGACAAAGACCGGACAGGGTTAGACAAGATGGAACAAAAAGGGTATTTTCTTGTTTCACCAAGATATGTGGAACAGCGTGGACAAAAGTGAGACAAAAACTAAAAATCGTTGATCTACCGTCATTTGATATGTAATCCTAATATGGTATTAGTTTTAAGGGTCACCACTACCTATCGCCGCCACTACCACCATCGGTGGCCACCAATAGCCACTGCCAACCACCGTCGGCCACCTTTACCTATTTCTCCACCATAACAACCTCCTCCACCACCTCCACAATCATCGGCCATCGCCACCACCCCTACCATCGTCGACCACTTCCACTTCTTCATCCACTACTACAACAACTTCCTCCACCACCTCCACCGATCACCACCGCCTATCGCCACCTCCATCGATCACCACCACCCATTGTCGTCGCCATCACCGACGCTCACCACCAACCACCGTCGCTCGCCGCCAACCACCATCGGTGACCTTCGCCTCTTCATCCACTACAATAACCTCTACCACTATCCACCACCACCACTACCATCGTCAACCACCTATACCTCCACCACATCAACCACAACAACCTCCTGCACCACCACTATCCACTATCTTTCACGTTCTTCACCACTTTTGTTCTTCCCTGACCACCCAGCGCCTTTATCTTCACCCGTCGTTGCAACTATACATCCGGCAGATCATTAAGATCTCTCAAATTGAATCAAATATTATATTTTATTTATATGCATCGGGTTTTTTCGAACTACCATCAATTATCTCAGATTATTCATTCAAATTTCCTACCATTGTTTTCGTATGTACTTATTATATGTATAAAAATCGTGTAAACAAATAAAAATGTTTTTTTAATTAAATTATTTAAAGATATACTTTATTTGTGTTGTTTATAACTATTATATGACATATAAAATCATGAAGCAACTTTTAGGGTATTTGTTCAGTTATGTCTGATATAGTCCTAGTCGTATCAAACACAAGACAAACACTTGTCTTGTCAAGTCCTATCATGTCCAATCCTAGCCTCTTGTCCTGTTAAGTCTTGTCCAGTCTCGTTCATTCATTTATGTAATGTATTCAAATTTATAACATATTATAAACCTTCAAATTGATTACTATAGAGGAATATTTTTTATTATATTTCCACTAATTATAAGCCTTTAAATTAAATGTTTAAGATAGATTATTAATACCTTTTAGATGTATGAAATATTTTGATAATATAATCAATGTTATAATCTTTAGAATGAATAAATTGTTTAAGTTGAATATAATTTTATTTTATTTTTTTGAGATTTTGAATTTTAATCTTCTCGTTTTAGACAAGATTTTTGAAAAAAATTTATGGTTATTTGTTTTTTCAGGTTGTGTTAAGTACACAAATAGGGCGGTGTGAGATTGAATAGGCATGCTTAGTGAGGTAGACATTTGAAATAATTGTGTAAGTTTTTAGTGTTTTAATTTAATATGTATATTTTAGTAATTTAGTATTTATGTCCCATTTTCACTCAACCTGTATTGGTGGGAAAAATGCATATTTGTTGCACTCAATTTTAAACATGGACGAGAAGTTTATATCGTATCATGTTATGCATAATAGCATTGTTTGTGTTGTTCATAAATTGCAACTTGGACCCACAGTTTTATGTCTCATAGTAGTTGGAAGGATTACTTGTGTATTCGTCTAAAATCTTATAAACACCTCCTTCATGAATTTATTGTCCTCAATGAGACTTGTCTCGTCATTCTTATGGGAGGAGGATCGACTCTTATACTATATGACACCTAAACCAACATATTGATTTTTTCCGCTTTGCTTGTAAACCACAACTCAAGCTCACAATTTTAAAACGTGTCACAATAGTTTGAGAGGTTACTCACTATATATAATCGGCATGTTTCCTTTTCAGTGACGATATCAAATTCACTTAAACATTATAATTGTCTTTTAAAAATGTGGTTCATGCTTACGTAGAACAAGCACATTTGCATAAGCACATTTGCGGGTTTTCCTTTGAAGTGGGTGCTTGTGCTTCAGCCAGAGATGTCGTAGAATCGTGATTGGTAAAGTCGGGGTTGCAGGAATGTTGTGGTTTGAAGACTGCTACTGTTTATTCGGCGTGGAGGGAGCATAATAAGGGTTGAGTTATCCGTTTGTCTCTCGGAAACGATTCTCCATTTATATAGCCGATAATATTTGTGTTGTTGTTCGTCTGTTTTCTTCTTATTGTATGTTTTTTGTGCCATTCATGGCTAGTGTTCATTTGGTGTAAGGGTGTTTGTGTTGGTTGGTGCCTGTTGGCTATGTTGGATTATGCTATTTGGTTTGAGGCTTATGCCTCCTTTTGGTAATAAAGGTATATTTATTTGTTGATAATAATAATAATAATAATAATAATAATAATAATAATAATAATATAGTGCATATTTATTTGTTGATCATCATCATCATAATAATAATAATAATATAGTGCATATTATGGCATGGGTCGCGGTTTCGTTCATCCGTTATAGTGTAACAAATTACAGAGTCATGAAAAGTATCACCGTATTAATCTGTTGTGTGTCATCATATATATTTTGAAACTACAATGAGAGCATAAGGGGACGTTTGGTTCGCATAATGAAATTTGATGGAATTGGAATCCATCGAAGAAATTTGACTTTGAAGTAATTGGAATCCATAGAAGTAATTTGACTTTGAAGGAATTAGAATGAAATTTGACCACGCGTTTGGTTGGTAGAAATTGGATGAAATTCATTATTTCACTTTAAGCAAGGAATGTTGAATTCATTGATTTGTGGAATTCAATGGAATTTAAATGATTCCATCATGATCAATATTGAACCAAACAAATGAATTGGAACTTGGTCAAAGAAATTATCAATTCCAATTTATTTCAATTCTTTCAAAATCCATGAACCAAACACCCCTTTAAGTTTCCCGTAGTAAAATTGGTTTGCAAGTGTTTCCTTCCACCCTATACTTGAGTTCAACTCCTGTTAGCGTCATTTTTTAGTTTTTAACTTTTAATTTCAGATTTACTATGTTTCTAAAATAAATTTACAATAATCGACTTGAACACAAGACATCACATATGAAAAGCAATAAACTAACCACCAGACCAATGTTGATTTTGTGAAAAGTATCAATATTTTTGTTTTTTATAGTTTTTTTTTACGACAATCAACTATGATATTTCATTAATCCAACATATTTGTTTTTTATAGTGATATGATGTCACTACTTGAAAATTTTTATAGGTTGGTGTCTGTTTAGACCTCTCCATACATGTCTAATTAAGGTAGGACGATCTAGATCGGCAAAATATATGATCCATTTGAGTTAAAGCCATAGAGTCATCTTTCTCTCTCTCTCTTTTTTTTAATCTCAACCATTTTTATTTATTATTTGTTATTATAAATACACATTTAAAATAATAAACCGTAAATCAACTTGAAAAAACAATGCATACAAAAATAAAATAAAAACATGATTTTTTTTCTCTTAATTATCATTGGCATGACCTTGTTATCCAATTTAAATTACACTAGAAGCGTACTCGTGTAACGCAACGAGATACATCACAATTTTAATGTTTCATTTTATTTTTTGTCGATTTACAATATGATTTTGGATGGTTTTGAGAAAGTGGTAATATTTTTTTTTATAAATTTGTTTAATTTAGTCTTAATAATATAATGTTTTGTATATAAATAAATTAAGTATTTTGTTATAATTCAATGACTATCTTATATATTTTAATGACATCTAGAAAAAATAACCAATTACATATTTAATAATATAATTAAAACAAAATTATAGTAATATAATATATTAATTAATAGTGATACATGAAAATGTCTGCGTAAAAGGAAGGTCTGCACATACCAAATTGGTGGATGTTAGAAATCTGCAGTAGTAATATGTATCTTGTGCTTTGATACTTGTAAATTAAGAGATTTTTAAAATCCTGCATAAAATGATGGTACCTTGTACCTAATAATTTGTATTTAAGAGTTTTTTATCCGTGTTTTATAATATGGTATAAATAGATATGCAAGTAGCCGGAAAAAGACATTTAATAAAGTAAATTTTTTTATTGTTTTGGGAATGGGATCCGGAATTGTAGGTTGGACTCATCGGGGCACATCTAGAAAACTTTATGAGTTAGGGTTGTTTGTTTACCTTTTAATAGCTTCATTAAATAGTAATCTCTGAATCGTTAGTAGGTGAATATTGTTTGATAAAAAAATAAGTTTGTCTCTTAATGGTTTAAAAACTCTTTAAATGGTTTTGTATCTTGGTCCTCTTTTAACCATTCAGCGCCGTAATTTTATTTTGAACAATTACCAAACAACCATATTTCATTTTGCATTATATCATAAGAGTCTCTTAATTTTTATGACCACTTAATCATTTTACACAAAACTATTCAACAACTGCAAAATAACCCCTTAGTAGTCTAAACTTATTTGTACATTTTTTAAGTATATAGCGTTTTTATGAAACATATATTTATAAACACTCTTGTATTATGAGAGGTTTGGACCTTTTAGGGGGTGTTTGGGATTGCTTATTTAAATGTTTTTTTAGTTTACTGCGGTGTGGTACTGGAGATAAACACTTTTTAGTGTTTGGATGGAGAAAAAATAAAAATGCTTATAGCGGTGTCAATCCAAAGATAAACATTTTTTTCATAAGTCATCTGGTTATAACTTATCAACTTATTTGAAAAGTGCTTATGACTTTTTTTGCTTATTTTATATGTACTAGAAAATACTCGCGCAATGCAGCGAGATACATCACGATTTTAATGTTTTATTTTATTTTTTTTGCCGATTTACAGTACGATTTTGGATGGTTTTGAGAAAGTGATAATGTTTTTTTTTTATAAATTTGTTTAATTTAGGCTTAATACAAATACGTCAATGACCATTTGGTTATTTGTGCATCTTTATGAATTATGGATAAGTTATCAACCATTGACATAATATTTTTTAAAACTAAACTTAAAAGACAAAATTTTGTGATAGCTATGGTGGTTTAACCCGTCGAATTATACTTCATGTGTGTTTGAATCCTGTCTTATTTTTTGTTTTTCAATTTTTAATTTTGAGTGCTAATAGCTTTTTATTTAAAAAAAGTTGGGTGAAAGCAACAACCAAACAATCTATTTCGATTTTATGTAAAAATAATAATTAATTTTCACCTTTATTATCAAATGTTGTTATCGTTTGAAAAAAAAAAATATATAGGCATGTCCCTGCTAAATTTTGTGTTCCCTCCTTATCTTTTAATCACATAAAGACATATGTTATCAGGTTAATAAAAAGATAGAATAAAATAATGAACTAATATGAAATTTGTGTGATCATAAAAAAAATATATGTGAAATTCACCCTAAACATAGAAAAAGTTATGGACACATTTAACATGAATTTGTGAATCATAATACGAACACATCCATATTCATATAAATGTGTGGTTTATAATAATAATAAACACTTTTATGTTAATTATGAATGTGTTATTTATGATAAACATTTATCTTGAAAAATGACATGTGACGCTCTGTGAACTAGGGACGTTCATTGGTTGAGTTGACCGAGTTGAAAGCATTTGAATAACTCAACCCAATGTCTGCGGTCTGAAAAATCTCAACCCAATCAAACGTGCAACTCAACCTAAACCTTGCGGGTTGGGTTATGTTTGGTCGGATTGAAACTTTAATACATCATTTTACAATATAACTAAATGATTATGTTTAAAGAAACTAAAATCACAATAGAAATATAAAAATAAGGCTAACAAAAGAAGATAATAGTAGAAGAGTATCTCTTGTTTTTTGATTAAATGAATGTTGAATGTTTTTTAAGACTTGAAGGTCTAAACTAGGACTAAGATAATATAAGACTTGAGAATAATTAAGATAAAGAATAACCGCTAAAAGTCTAAAACTATAATTAAATAAAACGTACAAGCTTTGATCGGATTAACGGGTTGGTCGTGTTACTTTGGGTCTAACCCGTTTCCAACCCAATATATGTAGTTTGGACAAAATTTGTATCGATTATGTATTGGATTACCTCTGCTTAAGTTTTTTGCGCTTTTCGGGTTTGTTTGACCAAGCTGGTCGAAAATTTGAACACCCTTACTGTGAACGACCACAATGATGAATAAAATGTAAAATAATAGAAAGAGTAGGGGTGTCAAAAATAACCGAAACCGAATAACCCACCCGAACCGAATGGCAATTGGGTTAAACGGTTTCGGGTTAAACGGTTTGGTTAACCGAATAAGAATTCTTATTCGGTTCGGTTTTTGGTTGTTTTTTTTTCCTAATTCGGTTAAACCGAATAACACGTTCTACTAATATTTTATATATTTTAGTTTTATAAAAAATAAAACAAATACATGTTATACTATTATTATTTTACTTATTTTTTTGTTATATAATGTTTTTTATGATAGTAAGTAATGGTTTTTTTATTGTATTACGTTTTTTGCTTGATTTTGTCACATGAGGAAAAATAATATCATTTGATAGATATTGGTTTTTGATAGGTGGTGATTTTAGTCATTTTACTTAATATAAGTTAATTGTTGAGATAAATGTATGATACAAATTATATATTAGAAGCAACAAACACTTAATTTGGGAAAATTATTTGAGCAAGTGTCCAACGGAAAAAATATAAATCCTTATTCGGTCTAACCGGTCACCGAAACGAAAACCGATTAAACCGAACCTTATTTGGTTTGGTTATCGGTTATGTTTACAAAATCTTGAAAACCGATTAACCCAAACTGAATAAACCGAAAACCGATTTAACCGAATAACACCTCTAGAAAGAGGAATCATGACATTACAAACAGAATTAAGCATTTACCGTTTTTAGTAGTGTGAATCCCAAGTAAAGCAAATACAACTGTAATTTTTATTCATGTTTTCACCATATCCAAACAGGCCAATTTATTGGTATGATGAACCGACGCTCCAATTTCCGATCAACTCCAATTTCCGACCAGAACCAATTTTCGATCAACTCTGCGCAACGATTGACATTGAAATTGAGAAAAATGACAAGTTAAAATTTGGATATGAAAAGGACCCACTAGATAGCATTTGAAATTAGGGCAAAAACGGTTGGTGGATGATCGGTGTCGATGAGATCCTGTCCACCGCCCCCTTTTCAATTCATTGACTGTGACCAAATGTTGACGTTTTTGTTTTTTCAGTTCTGATTCAATTGTCAATAGTTTCAGCCATTGTCACCCATGCGCATCCATTGATTTTGACATTGTCAACCAATTTTTCCTATGTTTTTCTCTCTCTATCTCTACTGTATATACACACTTTTCGGTAAGACCATAGTGAAAATTTGGTGTGTGTTTTTCGTTTATATGGGGTTGAGTAAAGAAATCTGTATCGAAAGATCCATAATCTCACTAAGTCGGTGTATTTGCGTTTGGTATACATACATGATAGAATTTGATGGATGGGACAAGATATAACAGTTGTTAACGTTTGATAAAAACAGAGTTGAACAAAACAAAACGGATAACATGAACAATTTATCCCTAATAAGTTGTTTACGTACTATATATACATATATATATATATATATTGATTAATTATGTAATTTATAAAATTATAACGAAATAATAATTTTTTATAACAAAATATAGTATTAGAAAATTAGATTAAAGTGACAAAAAAAAAAACTAGTATAGTTTCTATTTTTTATTTTTTATCTTTTCTATATTTTTTTATTATGAATATTTAATAGTTTAAATAAATTAATCAAAACATAGTAAAAACTATAAAAAAATAATATTTGAGGATAATAAAGTGAAAATTTAATGAACATAAAATAAAATAAATAAGATTTAAAGAGTGAATAAAATATATAAAAAAGGCGTATTTAATATTTTAGAAGATAATTATATTTTATTTTGAGGTTATATTGGTAAAACATAAGTTTATTTCACCTTGTACTTGTTCCATGATCTCTGTTATGTTCTGTCATTTTCTGTTCAGTATACAAAACGCACCCTTAAGTTACGTCAAGTTAAAGACAAGACATTTTTTTCTCCCCGACGACACCACTTAACTGTAATAAATAAATATATGTATCTTTATCTGTTTAAGAAATGAGATAAACGGGATTTGAACTCGAGTATGTGGATGTGGGGGAAGAAAAGCCTTGTAAACGAACTCTACCAATGAAATTTGTTTCCTCGTTGTAGTTTCAAAACATATACAATGACACACAACAAATTGATACGATGGCATATTTCACGATCCTATAATTTTTTACATTACGATGGAGGAACAAAGCGGTGGCCAGTGCAACCATATCTAATACAGTGGGTTCGTCCCATGATTAAGGGCCTGTAAAGTCACCCGATGTGTTTTTAGCCGAATTTCACAGTTATGAGAGATTTAAAAAAAAGTTGTTGCATTCGAGGGACTTTTTCGGTTTTTCAGTTTGATTTCGAGAGCTTTCTTTTGGTTTTTGGGTTAATTCGAGGAACTTTTTTTTCTTGTAGTTTTTTGGTTGACGTTTCTTATGTATTCTAATTTCCCAGATCACCCTATCAAAATTTAGCGTGTTCACCTTTCACACCTCAAAAAAATTTTACTTGTGAAAATAAGTTGAGCGGATGCATGGAAACCCGCTTAGATATACTTAGGTCCGCCCCTGAAGACTTGTATTGTAGATATACTGTGAAAATTTGACTTTTCTATACAAGTGTTCAAAATACATATATAAACAATAACCGGACATTCATAGACCCGATCATACATACATAACCCGCTCGTAATCGTAACGTATTAGAAAAAGTCAAAACACATTAAAAATTAAGTAGCTTTTTATATATTTTAGGTATCTTCTTCTTCTTCTTGGTAGTATTTAAGTTATTGAAGTTGTGATAAGTAAAATTAAATTACCACATTACCCATAATTATATACTCACCTATGATCATTATTAGTTAAAACATAAAAATAGAAACTTTAAATTAAAAGAAGACAATTTTTCGACCGTTGGTAGCAAAGAGAACTGTTGCGGGATTTGTGTTTTGAAAAGTTCTTTGAATTCTCCTTCTTTGACGGAAGGTTCTCTCAATATCTGGATCTAACTCAAAAAGTTCCCCGCGTTGTATTCTTGGCATACACCACTTTTAAAAATCTTTTGAAATTCCCAAAGGTGGTAGAAAAACCAAATCTTTTAAAATACTTTACAAACACTTTTGACTTGCCAATCCCCGGCAACGGCGCCAAAAACTTGATAGGCCCTTTTGTTTACCTCAGGGTGAGACTGATAATACCAAAAAGCAAGTATACAAATTGGTACTATGTCGCCTTTCAAGTAATAAAAGTGGTAAAATACCAGATATCGTCCCACAGAGATTGGATTAAAAAGTGTGTTAAAAGTATAATGAAAGATGAGATTTCAGATGACGAATTTGAAGCAATATTTTGATTGGTTGGTTAACACACGATTACTTTAACAAGAATAAACGAGAAGCAAGGGTGTAAGACTTTTGATGGTATATGAATCCAAAATCCAGCAGGTCAATGCTACAGCACTTGTTATAGCATGATGCTATTTGAGTGCTGCAGCATGCTTCTGACTATAACTAGTTTTATTATTGATTTCAAGACACGTTCCTCTCGGGCTCTCACCATCCCATTTTTCCAGTGGCTATGAACCATCTCATCTCTGAGCAAGGTTCCAGATAAGGGAATGATGGGAATGGAGTTCTCAAAATATACGGCGAAACAAATTCTCTTCGTTAAAAGTTACTCTTTCGAAATAACCCCCGTACCTCCCAAGTTGATGTATTCCAAGTAGCTTATCTCTAAGTCTACTCCATTTTAACCCTTTGAAAAAGTGACTACTTATCAAGAATGGATCATTTTAAATAACACAAGTAACAACTCTCGTTGCAAGTAACTCTTTCGATATTACCTCCCATGTCATTCAATTTGACGTGCTATTCAATGGCCTATCTCTAGGTCCATGACACTATTACACTATCAAAATAATCATTTTGACAAAGAGTTTTGTTATCTTGATAAAACTTGAGTTGGAATAATAAAATTTCGTTAAAGTCACAAACACCCACTTTCTTTTAGATCCACATGACCACCATTTGTCTCACACCCAAGCTAAGATGATTAGCTATGCATTACAATAAGGAAATAAAAGCAACTACTAAGAATTACAAAGATGAACATAATGGAAATTGCTCTTGAAATGTAAATGACTTGAAAGTATATAAATATATATATATGTGTAACTAAAAATGTAAAGACGAGAACGTAAATTACAAGGAAATGGAAATGACAAGAAAGTAAACTTGTAGATAAATACAATAAATTTTAACTACTAAAATCTAGAACAAAAGAGAAAAGAAAAGGCTAGAGATGCAAGATGAAGAAGGAATAATACAACTAAATAAAAGGTGCAGGTGCTGTTTCAATGTTGCAGCATGCATATTCAAACATGAAGGTTATATAAAGAAGATGAAGAACACAATAACCATGCATGATTTCTGGAAATTAAACGAACAAGGGACTGGAATGGGACCAGTTCGTGAATCAAACAGAAAGTAGAAGGATTACAATAAACATAACAAGATTGAAAGCTTAACATAAAATATGAAGAGCAAGATGAAGAACATAAACACTAATACTTGAAATTAACTAAAAAGTAATTCAAGAACACCCCCAAGCTACCATCGATCAGATGCAAAATACTTGAAAGAACAAAAACTAAGATGATAAGAGTTGATGGGAGAAGATGTAGGTGATGTCCCCTTAAGAGCAACTAAGCACTCCTTTTATAACAAAAGGGAGTGGCAAACTTGCAATTTTAAGGGGAATCTAATTGTACTTACCTAGTCTAAGCCTACTAGAACTACCAAAGCTTGTCCCCATTTAACCAACATATTACAAACCATATTAACTAGTGTTTAGAGGTTACAATCAGATTAGTTCCATGCCAAAATTCAGCTTAGCCTTCTTTCTTCTCAATTTTTCCTCAAAAACAACCAGCTCCATGCTGTGGTGATGCTGCAGCATGCCCTGTTTCCAAATAGATTTTCAAAAGATAACCAAAGTTAGCCTACAATCTTCATAGAACAAGCAAATCACACAATTTAAGCTCCAAGACAAAATAAATGGAAAATAAGATAGAAAATGACTCAAAGTGGGATTTGAAAATGAAAAATCCTATCTAAAAGGTTAAAAGAAATGTGCTTAAGTACTCAAAATTGAGTACTTATCACCACCCCAAACTAAAAACTTTGCTTGTCCCCAAGCAATACAAAGAACAAAAGAAAAGACATTAAATGTGAAAGTTTTGCATTGGAATACATTAGGTGTATATCATGAGTTTGAATATGCCAAGTCTACATCATATAGCCTTTCATAAATCCAAAGTAACCAACAATCTCATCCTATGTGCTTTGACATGAACCATATGCTAGCCTTATATTCTTTTTGTTATGGACACACATCCTACATCACACCTCCTTCATGGCTCTGAGTGTATGGGTTTCTCTCTTTTGGCTCTTTCTTTCCTTTCCATGCCTTTTCTCACACATGTACCAACACTTGAAATTTTTCAAATTTTTGTGCATTTTCTGTTGGTACATACACCAGCCCCTATGGGACTTTTGTGGTGTTGAATGCCACTTTTCATGGCTTTTCTTGTGCCATATTAGACACCCCCCTACCCCAAACTAAGAATTCTGCAATGTCCTCATTGTAGGAAGGAAAAGTGTTTTGTTTTTGATATTTGGGTGGCTATGGTGCAAGAAAAGAATATATGCTATTGAGTGTGATATGTGTAGAATGTGATCCAAAATGTGTCCCAAGCAACTATTAGGCTAGTTCTAGCATGCATTTCTTCTAAAAGTGAGATGTTTACTCATGAAATTATTATGGATATACAACTTAACTAATCATAGCAACACATGATCCAATGCAAACAAAACAAACCTATAAAAATTAAAAGACTCATCCCAGACTAAAAACTAAAAATAAATAGACATGGAGCAAAAACAAGGTGTGATTTAAACCTGTCCTACTCAGGTTGAGTAGGCTGTTTGTGGCCAACAGGGGCTGCAAGTGAGACTGCTAAGAGGTTGGAGGCTGCAGCACCAATGTGAGCACTTTCTTCTGCTGCCAATTTGACCTTCAAATCTGCTATCTCTCTCTTCTGTCTTTTCACCATCCTTTTCAGCTTCTTTACTTCAGCACTCTCCTCCTTTTGATCCTTTCTCATTCTGCTATCAACCATCGACTGCACCTCCACCTTGAGATCTTCTAGCCTTTCTATGAACTCATTCCTTTGTTGAAGGACTGTGTCCATAAGATTGCTATTTTGAGCCAAGACTTCTTGCATCATTCCCACCATCTCATTGGCCCCAACACCCTTTTCTTTCCTGTCCCTCAGCCTCTGGACTGCCTTCATATCCATTTGGAACCTTTCTCTTTGTTCCTTGACCACCAAATCATCAATATACCGAGGCACCCCCATCTCAGTTAGCAGTTTGGTTAACATCCCAGGGAAGTAGAACTTTCCCCTGGATTTTGATCTGGTAGAGCACTCTCTTATGCTTCTCATGATGATCTTTCCGAAGTTGATGGTTTTTCCTGTCACAAGACAATAGAGTAAAAGCATCCTTTCCACAGTAATAAAGGTATCATGAGAGGTTGGTGAGATGGTGTGCCTCACAAAATTGATCCACACATTGGAGTCAGGTGTGAGGTTTGAGGCTCTGAAGGTCCTTAACATCATATTTGTATGGCTTTCCCAATTAGTTTTAGGCTTTCCCAAAACTGCAACCACTTCAGCAAGGTCACTAGCAGTGGCCTTATGCACAAGTGCATAATACTCTGTTTTCTTTGGTGGGTTGAGTTCTAGGAATTGGTTGATTCTTTTGGCAGTGAGGTGGACAGTGGTTCCTCTAACATGGATCTTTGAGGCTGAGGTTACAGACATTTCACAATAGAATTCTCGAATGAGGGTGAGGTTGTAGGAATCATACACATGGCACAACTTACTAAGACCTTGGGTGTCAACTACTTGCCTTATGAAATGGAATTCCCTCATACTGTGTTCATCTATTCCTTTCTCGGGGAATCCAATTTTTGTTTGAAATTTAGGCCACATCTTGGCTGCAGCCTTGGAGCTGAACCCATTGTGAGGTGAGGTAGGCCTTGGTAACAGAGTTACAACATGTTCCTCTCTTCTCTTTTTTCCTCTCACAGACTGCTCATGCTGCAATGATGCTGCAGCATAGCAGTTGGTATCAGTGGGTTTTGTTCCAGATGGTTCCCCTTCAACTATCACTCTCTTGGTCCTTTCACTCTTTCTAGTCCCTTCCCTGATGGTTTTCCTGGCAAAGACCTTTCCCAATCTCTTTCTTTTCTTAGTTGGCTTGACTACCACTGGCTCTTCTTCCTCAGTCCACACAACTTCATTCACAGGGAAATCCATAAATGGGTCCTCATGGTTTTCACCTATATCTCTATCCATATTCATATTTTCAATGATGGCTTCCTCACTTCTTCCTATCCCAATGCCATCAATAGGGTTCTCAATATTCTTTTCAACAGTAAATCCCTCAAATGGGTCAAGACTCTCAACAGTCATTCCTATTTCTTCAACAGTTGGTCTAGGCATTGGGTTAATGGTGACCATTTTGTCAGTAGAGTTCAATGGCCCAAACGAGCTATCGAACTCAAACTTTCTGAAATGATCAACATTCACCTTTGTTGAAGAGATAGGCATTCCAGACTCATCCTCCGAACATGAGGTGATCAGGCCATCGACCATAGATTTTTGAGCAGGGGAAGATACCTGATATTCTGCAATGGTAATGAAGTTGGGATGGAGAATAACCGCAAATGGATTACTTTCTGGAATCGTCGCTCTGTCCGAAATTTCTTCTCTTTCGGCCATTAGAGAACCCTCGATGTCAGAAGCATTAGGGAATAGGGTCTGCGGAGTGATAATGTGGAGGAATGGTCGAGTTTGTGCAGGGCTGGAGTTTTCTTTCGAAACCGTTGAAGGTCGAGGGTTGCTTGCGTTCGGGCTTTGCTCGACAGCCCTGGTTCGTGGGCTTCGTCTTCTTCCTTCGCTATTAGGGTTTCGAGCTGTGGCTTTCTTTATCTTTGCCATGATACAGGTTGAATCACTGAGAAAGGGGAAGAAGATGGTGGTTCTTGAGAGTTGTTTGGCTTGCGAGGGAAGAGACAGGGAGTGAGGAGAGTGGGAGTGAGAGTGAGAGAGGGAACGGTTATGTTTCAAAAAGAGGGTTTTCTGGAAGTTGAAAAGACAAAAGGTGACTTGATGGTGTCCTTATCTGATTAATTTGAAGGATGCAAGCTGTAATATGGTTGTAACTTGGGTAAAGACCATTGGATTTTTAAGGAAAAGTACAAAAAGGTATCTTTTGGAGGTTTCCTCATCATTGGAGCTATAAATTAGACATAAAGTCTAAAATTAGCTAAAAATATGATTTCACCCATTGTACTTTCCTTAAACAAACCCAAAATTCTTATCTGATATAATCCCCAAATTTTCAGCTAGACATTCCCTTTTTCTTTGAAGACTCAGATCTCTGGTGCTGTAGCATTAGGATAGCATCCTCTTGTTTCCTCCTTTTTCCTAAATTAAGGCTGCACACTAACAAACAGATTATACAAGACTAATAAAGAAAATTGCTAAACTAATTAAACAAAGATTATTTACACAGATTTTGGAACTTTGAGATAGTTCCCATCTTGAGTGAAGCTTTTTAGCATAGAGTGACCATCTCCACAGAGCTATGCTGTGGAGATGCTACAGCATCATGGTATAGCTTTACTCTCTGGCCATTGACTTTGAACACACTATTGTTCTCCGGATTGACTAAGTCTACAGCCCCATATGGATATACTTTGTGGATGAGAAATGGGCCTGACCATCTAGACTTAAGTTTACCTGGAAACAATTTCAGCCTAGAGTTGAACAAAAGACATTTTTGGCCTGCTTTCAACTCTCTGTGTCTAATCCTATTGTCATGCCATTTTTTTGTTTTCTCTTTGTATAACTTGGCATTCTCATAGGACAAGTTCCTATGTTCTTCTAGCTCACAGAGTTGTAACTTTCTCTTGTTGCCAGCCTTATCTAAGTTCATGTTCAATTCCTTTATAGCCCAATATGCTTTATGTTCAAGTTCTAAAGGGAGATGACAGGCCTTTCCAAAGACTAGCTTGTATGGAGACATACCCAAAGGTGTTTTAAAAGCAGTTCTGTATGCCCATAAAGCATCATCTAGTTTGAAAGCCCAGTCTTTTCTGTTTGGTTTAACAACTTTTTCAAGAATCCCTTTTATTTCTCTGTTTGAGAGCTCAGCCAAACCATTGGTTTGTGGGTGATATGCAGTGGCAACCCTGTGTTTCACATGATATTTTTCAAGAACTTTACTCAACAAATTGTTTATAAAGTGGGTACCCTCATCACTAATTAGTGCCCGGGGGGTACCAAACCTTGTAAAAATTTGTTTTTGTAAAAACTTTACAACCGTTCTAGCATCATTAGAAACACATGCCATTGCTTCTACCCATTTTGAAACATAATCAACAGCTACTAAGATATATTGACAATTGTTTGAAGGGGGAAAAGGTCCCATAAAATCTATTCCCCAAACATCAAACAACTCAACTTCCAAGATCCCATTCAAAGGCATTTCATTTTTCTGAGAAATGGAACCACTTCTCTGGCATTCATTACATCTTTGAACAAAATTATGGGAATCTTTAAAGAGAGTTGGCCAATAAAATCCTGATTGAAGCACTTTAGCTGCTGTTCTTTGGCCTCCAAAATGTCCTCCATAAGCTGATTGATGGCAATGCTGTAGAATTGCTGCAACTTCAGTTTCTGGGATACACCTTCTCAACAATTGATCTGTACCAAGTTTAAACAGAAAAGGATCATCCCATAAGTAAAATTTACAATCATGGAGAAATTTCTTAAGCATGTGATGAGTGTAATCAGAAGGTATGATGCCACAGGCCAAATAATTTGCTATATCAGCAAACCATGGAAGTTGTGCCTGCACCATAAGAATCTTTTCATCAGGGAAAGTTTCAGTAATGCTTCCACCTTCCCTACTTTCAACAAGTTTCTCTAACCTGGACAAGTGATCAGCTACCTGGTTCTCAGTCCCCTTCCTATCAACAATCTCTAGGTCAAACTCTTGCAACAACAAAACCCATCTTATCAGCCTAGGTTTAGCATCTTTCTTTGATATCAAATATTTAATGGCAGCATGGTCGGTATGTACAATGACTTTTGCTCCCATCAAATATGATCTAAATTTTTCAAATGCAAAAACCACAGCTAATAATTCTTTCTCAGTTGTTGTATAATTAATTTGAGCTTCATTTAGGGTTTTGCTTGCATAGTGGATGGAATGAAAAATTTTCTCTTTTCTTTGACCTAACACAGCACCAACAGCCCAATCACTGGCATCACACATGATTTCAAAAGGTTTGTCCCATTCAGGAGCCACAACCACTGGTGCAGTTACCAGAGCTTTCTTTAAAGTGAGGAATGCATTTCTACATTCATCATTAAAATCAAACTTTTGGTCATGCTGTAATAATAGACATAAAGGTTTTGAAATTTTTGAAAAGTCTTTTATAAACCGTCTATAAAATCCAGCATGGCCAAGAAAGCTCCTGATACCTTTCACAGTTGTTGGTTCAGGTAGTTTTTCAATCACTTCAAGTTTAGCTTTGTCTACCTCAACTCCTCTTTTAGATATTAAATGACCAAGGACAATCCCTTCTGTTACCATGAAATGACATTTTTCCCAATTAAGGACCAGGTCAGTCTCCTCACATCTTTTAAGACTTTGTTTCAAATTATCCAAACACTGATCAAAAGATGAACCATAAACAGAAAAATCATCCATAAATATCTCAATGGATTTTTCAAGCATATCAGAAAATATGGACATCATGCATCTCTGAAAAGTGGCAGGAGCATTGCAAAGTCCAAAAGGCATCCTTCTGAAGGCAAAGGTGCCATAAGGACAAGTGAAGGTAGTCTTCTCCTGGTCTTCTGGTGCTATGGCTATCTGGTTGTATCCTGAGTATCCATCCAAAAAGCAGTAGTATTCTTTTCCAGCCAACCTGTCCAACATTTGATCAACAAATGGTAAGGGAAAATGGTCCTTTTGAGTAGCCTTGTTCAGCCTACGGTAGTCCATGCAAATTCTCCATCCGGAGACTATTCTGGTAGGGATGAGTTCATTCTTGTCATTGGAAATGACAGTGATCCCTCCCTTCTTGGGTACACACTGGACTGGACTAACCCAAGAACTACTGGCTATTGGGAAAATAATTCCTGCATCTAACCATTTCAAAATTTCCTTTTTCACTACCTCTTTCATGACAGGGTTTAGTCTTCTTTGTGGCTCTATGGAAGTGAAGTTCTTGTCTTCTAAGATGATCTTATGTTGACAAATAGAGGGACTAATCCCTTTAAGGTCAGCAATAGTCCATCCTATGGCTTTTGTGTGCAACTTCAACATATCTACTAACTTCTTTTCTTGATGCAATTCTAGGGTGGCAGAAATAATGACTGGCAGTTTGTCTTCTCCTCCTAAAAAGGCATACTTCAAGTGAGATGGGAGTTGTTTCAACTCCAGGTCAGGTGGTGAGATTATTGATGGAGTAAATGACTTTTGTTCATTACTTTCCAGCAGCTCAAATGCTGCAGCATCCAAAGGGACAGACTTTTTCTCCAAGGTCTTATCATCATCATCATCATATTCCTTGTCTAAGTCTCTCAAGGTCAGGTCTTCCTCATCCTCCTTTTCTATCCTACAAGCTTGTTTGACTCCCTCTTCATGACACAAGTCCTCAATGACACCTAGGCTTGAGCAGTCTTCTAGATCACTGGGGTATTTCAAAGAATTGAAGACATTGAATGTGACTTTTTGGTCTTGTAGTCTCATGGTCAATTCACCCTTCTGGACATCTATCAAAGTTCTACCCGTAGCTAAGAAAGGTCTTCCCAAAAGTATGGGAATATCCTTGTCAGCCTCAAAGTCTAAAATGATAAAATCAGCCGGAAAAATGAACTTATCAACCTGCACTAACACATCTTCAATCTTACCCTTGGGATATGCAATGGTCTTATCAGCTAGAATGAGTGTGACTGTGGTAGGTCTGGCCTCTCCTATGCCTAAGCTTTTGAAAATGGACAATGGCATAAGGTTGACACTAGCACCTAAATCACACAGTGCCTTCCCAACCTCTTTCCCTCCTATGGAACAAGGAATGGTGAAACTCCCTGGGTCTTTTTGCTTAGGGGGAATTTTGTTGGTCAAGAGAGCACTGCAACCTTCTGTGAGAGCAACAGTCTCATATTCATTCAATTTTTTTTTCTTGCTCAATATGTCTTTTAAAAACTTGGCATAACTGGGCATCTGCTCAATTGCTTCAACAAGAGGTATGTTGATATGCAATGCTTTGAAAACATCCAAAAATTTCTTGAATTGCAATTCCTCCTTCTCATTCCTTAACCTTTGGGGGTAAGGAATATAAGGGGGAACTGGTTTGATAACAGCTTGGTTTGATTGTTTTGAGCAAGATGGATCCAGTATGCTTTTGGTCTTTGTTTCATTAGGTGAAATCACAACTGAGGTCTTTGGATTAGTCAAAGGTGGACTTGAACTTGTGATCTTAGGATCTTGATTTTCTTCTTGAATTTCTGGTATTGGAATTACAGGAATCTCTGGATCAGGAATGGACTTGGGTGTTTTCTCAAAATCTGTTTTGGTTGTTGGTCCAGATTCCTTTTCCACAGATTCAGGTAATTCTTTACCACTCCTAAGTGTGACAGCTTTCACATGTTCTTTTCCAGGAGCCTTGGGTAATTCTGTATTACTGGGCAAAGTGCCTGAGGCTCTATTGTTCTGATTAAGTGCAATTTGACTGACTTGTGTTTCCAAACTCCGGAGAGCTGCTTGAGTTTGACTCATGAATCCTCTCATCATTGCTTCAAGAGAGAGATTTGAGTCATCATGTGGAGGTGTATGATGTTGATTTTGAAAAGGTGGTTGAGTGTGCTGATTGTTTTGAAAACCTTGACTACGATTATTCTGATGATGATTATTTTGAAAATTTCCTTTGTACTGGTTTTGAGAACTACTTGCTTGATTCTGAAAATTGGAGTTCCCATGGTGCTTTGGTGCTGGTGGATTTAAACATGGACTGTTCCAAGAGAAGTTTGGGTGTTGTTTCCAGCTTGCATTGTAGTGGTTGGAGTGGGGAGCAGGTCTGTTTTGAACAAAATTTACAGATTCAGAATTATGTGGACAGTTTTCATAAGAATGCTCTCCACCACAACACACACATTGCACAGAAAGAACTGCTGAAGCAGGTGTGGGGACAGTCGGTTGTGTTCCTTGACCAGAAGTTAGATTTTTAAGCATGTTGGTCATGGAAGTAAGCTGAGCTGTCAATGCAGTGTATGCATCCACATCATGCATTCCAACAGTTTTTCTTTGAGTTTGGGCCCTTGGATCAGCCCAGTGTCCATTGTTTGTTGAAATCTTTTCAAGAATCTCATACCCGGCATTGTAGGTATTAGAAGTAAATGCCCCTCCTGAAGTCGCATCGAGCATTTGTTTTGCATTAGGAACAAGCCCATTGTAAAACGTCTCGAGTTGAATACAGTAGGGAATGCCATGATGAGGGCATTTTCTCAATAATTCCTTAAATCTTTCCCACGCATCCGGAATAGCTTCATCATCCATTTGTTTAAACATGCAAATCTCATTTCTGGATTTAGCATTTCGGGTAGGTGGAAAATATTTTCGCAAAAATTTTTCGGCCATATCACTCCATGATGGTACTGAACCTGGTGCTAATGAGTTGAACCAAACTTTTGCCCGATCCCTTAGAGAAAATGGGAATAGAGTGAGCCTTAAGGCATCAGCAGATACTCCAGGGATTAGAAAAACATCGGTGATTTCCATAAAGGATTTTAAATGCGAATGTGGATCTTCCGATGGCATTCCGGCAAATTGACCATTGGCTTGCAACATGTGAAACATGATGGGTTTTGGTTCAAAATGTAAAGTTTCTAATTGTGGCCTAATAATCCCGGAATTCAATTGCTCAAAATTAGGAATTGCATAGTCCATAATTCTTCCATCTTTTGAGTTTGCAAGATCAATGATGTTTTGTGGTTCAACATTACCAACAGATCCGGCCTCATCTTCCTCATCATTATGATTTTGGTGATTTTGAAACTGATGAGGTGGAGGATTTCCAAAAATTGGTGCATTATTTGCAAAAATTGGTGGTGGCCTGATTTGATTCATTAAAGGTGGTCTCATTTGATTTTCCAAAGGCGGTGGTTGATTTTCCAAAAGTGGTGGTCTAAGATGCATGTTTTCAAAACCCGGGGGAGGTCCTTCCATATTGAGAGGATTTGTGTTTTGAAAAGTTCTTTGAATTCTCCTTCTTTGACGGAAGGTTCTCTCAATATCTGGATCTAACTCAAAAAGTTCCCCGCGTTGTATTCTTGGCATACACCACTTTTAAAAATCTTTTGAAATTCCCAAAGGTGGTAGAAAAACCAAATCTTTTAAAATACTTTACAAACACTTTTGACTTGCCAATCCCCGGCAACGGCGCCAAAAACTTGATAGGCCCTTTTGTTTACCTCAGGGTGAGACTGATAATACCAAAAAGCAAGTATACAAATTGGTACTATGTCGCCTTTCAAGTAATAAAAGTGGTAAAATACCAGATATCGTCCCACAGAGATTGGATTAAAAAGTGTGTTAAAAGTATAATGAAAGATGAGATTTCAGATGACGAATTTGAAGCAATATTTTGATTGGTTGGTTAACACACGATTACTTTAACAAGAATAAACGAGAAGCAAGGGTGTAAGACTTTTGATGGTATATGAATCCAAAATCCAGCAGGTCAATGCTGCAGCACTTGTTATAGCATGATGCTATTTGAGTGCTGCAGCATGCTTCTGACTATAACTAGTTTTATTATTGATTTCAAGACACGTTCCTCTCGGGCTCTCACCATCCCATTTTTCCAGTGGCTATGAACCATCTCATCTCTGAGCAAGGTTCCAGATAAGGGAATGATGGGAATGGAGTTCTCAAAATATACGGCGAAACAAATTCTCTTCGTTAAAAGTTACTCTTTCGAAATAACCCCCGTACCTCCCAAGTTGATGTATTCCAAGTAGCTTATCTCTAAGTCTACTCCATTTTAACCCTTTGAAAAAGTGACTACTTATCAAGAATGGATCATTTTAAATAACACAAGTAACAACTCTCGTTGCAAGTAACTCTTTCGATATTACCTCCCATGTCATTCAATTTGACGTGCTATTCAATGGCCTATCTCTAGGTCCATGACACTATTACACTATCAAAATAATCATTTTGACAAAGAGTTTTGTTATCTTGATAAAACTTGAGTTGGAATAATAAAATTTCGTTAAAGTCACAAACACCCACTTTCTTTTAGATCCACATGACCACCATTTGTCTCACACCCAAGCTAAGATGATTAGCTATGCATTACAATAAGGAAATAAAAGCAACTACTAAGAATTACAAAGATGAACATAATGGAAATTGCTCTTGAAATGTAAATGACTTGAAAGTATATAAATATATATATATGTGTAACTAAAAATGTAAAGACGAGAACGTAAATTACAAGGAAATGGAAATGACAAGAAAGTAAACTTGTAGATAAATACAATAAATTTTAACTACTAAAATCTAGAACAAAAGAGAAAAGAAAAGGCTAGAGATGCAAGATGAAGAAGGAATAATACAACTAAATAAAAGGTGCAGGTGCTGTTTCAATGTTGCAGCATGCATATTCAAACATGAAGGTTATATAAAGAAGATGAAGAACACAATAACCATGCATGATTTCTGGAAATTAAACGAACAAGGGACTGGAATGGGACCAGTTCGTGAATCAAACAGAAAGTAGAAGGATTACAATAAACATAACAAGATTGAAAGCTTAACATAAAATATGAAGAGCAAGATGAAGAACATAAACACTAATACTTGAAATTAACTAAAAAGTAATTCAAGAACACCCCCAAGCTACCATCGATCAGATGCAAAATACTTGAAAGAACAAAAACTAAGATGATAAGAGTTGATGGGAGAAGATGTAGGTGATGTCCCCTTAAGAGCAACTAAGCACTCCTTTTATAACAAAAGGGAGTGGCAAACTTGCAATTTTAAGGGGAATCTAATTGTACTTACCTAGTCTAAGCCTACTAGAACTACCAAAGCTTGTCCCCATTTAACCAACATATTACAAACCATATTAACTAGTGTTTAGAGGTTACAATCAGATTAGTTCCATGCCAAAATTCAGCTTAGCCTTCTTTCTTCTCAATTTTTCCTCAAAAACAACCAGCTCCATGCTGTGGTGATGCTGCAGCATGCCCTGTTTCCAAATAGATTTTCAAAAGATAACCAAAGTTAGCCTACAATCTTCATAGAACAAGCAAATCACACAATTTAAGCTCCAAGACAAAATAAATGGAAAATAAGATAGAAAATGACTCAAAGTGGGATTTGAAAATGAAAAATCCTATCTAAAAGGTTAAAAGAAATGTGCTTAAGTACTCAAAATTGAGTACTTATCAATATACTTAGGTCCGCCCCTGAAGACTTGTATTGTAGATATACTGTGAAAATTTGACTTTTCTATACAAGTGTTCAAAATACATATATAAACAATAACCGGACATTCATAGACCCGATCATACATACATAACCCGCTCGTAATCGTAACGTATTAGAAAAAGTCAAAACACATTAAAAATTAAGTAGCTTTTTATATATTTTAGGTATCTTCTTCTTCTTCTTGGTAGTATTTAAGTTATTGAAGTTGTGATAAGTAAAATTAAATTACCACATTACCCATAATTATATACTCACCTATGATCATTATTAGTTAAAACATAAAAATAGAAACTTTAAATTAAAAGAAGACAATTTTTCGACCGTTGGTAGCAAAGAGAACTGTTGCGGGACCAGGCTTGTAACCTCGATAGCATGTGCCCTAGCCACCCAAGCCTATTAGTCCCTAACCTTGTAGCTTCAGCGGAATTTGCCAATTATGCTTCCCATTGACCAGTTACATTATACATATAGTGTTGTATTAATTTGAAAATTTTAGTTATATTTTTAAATTTAAAATCAAAATGTAGTTAGGTTATTAAGATTTACAAAAATAGTATTACTCAACCTTATATGGATATTATAACCAAGAGGGATCAAGTTTGAGGGAAAACTCAAAATAAAATAAAATATAAGGAACATTCTGATAACTGTTTATTTGGATGGTATGTACATGTACATACAAGTAATTGAAATTGTTTTTTGGTTTTATACATGTGTGCACCCTACAAATTATTTGTATGCACATATGCTTACCGTTTAGATAAATGATTACAAGGGTATTTCTCATATATATATATATATATTGCGGTTTTTACCTACACCTAACCCTTAGAGCATCTCCAATTGAGGTTCTTACAAGAACCTCTTTTTTACATTTTTTAGTGTCACCTAATTTCTAACTCATCAATTTAAAATTTTATATAAAAGTCTACAATGGTAATTTTTATAAGAACCTCATGTCAACATCAATAATTATTATATATTTATAAATAAATATCAAATATTTAATTTAACTACCAATAAAAATGAGGAAATTATCATTTTACACAAACTTCATGGTAAGAACCAAGGTTTTTTAAATAAGAATTCAAAAGAGGTTAACTTCTTATAAGAACTCTCCACATTGGTAGTTTTTACAAAACACTTTTTTTTTTCTTTTAGACACTTCACTTTTTGCTTACAAGAATCTTGCATTAAAGATGTTGTTATAAGTTATAACCAATTGACTTCAATTTATCACACCATCAATTCAAAACTATAAATGCTAAATTCACTTAGGGGCTGATTGTTTAAAATATATTTTTTCATAAATAAAAAAATTAAATGCAAAACATATTTAGCATGGGAAACACAAAACACACACTTTGTATGTGGGCATCAGGTAATGAGACACGTCATCGGGGGAGAATATATACCTTGCTTGTGAGTATCGACAATGGCCCCCACAAAGTTCCGGTTTTCCACTGAATCCGGACCCACTGTCGGATATTACTGTTCATCGAATATGTAAAACGTGTTCACCACTCGAATGAATGGACCAACGTGTCAAATCCCCAACCCGGTTCAATCTTAAAAAAAAAAAACGGTTCAAAGTATATGAACATCTCCCACAACTATCTTATTTTAGAAATTTGGTAAGTTATTAAATAATTGTGTCAATTTAAAACTCTAAAACCTTTGAAAGCGTCTCCAACAATTATGCTAAAAATAGAAAAATTTGTGATTTTAACATTTTTGTTGCTCCAACAGCTATGCTATAAAAAGAGGAAAAAGATTGTAAAAATCGTTAAATAGATAGTTTTTCCCCAAAGTTAATCATTATCCCCAAAAAAGCATAATTTTTCTCTCTCAACTTTCCATGTATTGAATATTTTAATAATATAATTAAATAAATTGAATATTTTAATAGGATAATTAATACTAGAGTTGCTAAAATAAAATAGCTGTTGGAGTTGGATGCAGTTTTTTTTTAGAGATTTTCATTCTTTTTACTCTATTTTAGAAAAACTTTAACATAGGGGTAGGAGATGCTCTGATAAACTATTTCACTAGGCTACATCATTATTGACGGGACATAACCACGGTAAGACATGACGGGACATAACCAGAGGCGGACCTACGAATGCTCGAGGGGGGTCCCATGCACCCGTTCAACTGATTTTTACAACTATTTTTTTGGGTTATGAATTATGAAAGTGCATTTGTTAAACTTTTAAGGGGTGATTCGGAATATTAGAATATATAAGGAAAACTGGAAAACATTATTGAAATCAACCAAAAACTTAGGGGCCGTTTATTAAACGCTTACTTGGTAAGTGTTTACCAAAGCATTTACCTTATGGGATGGACATGGCAAGACCATAGAATCTTACCCGGTAAGAGCGGTGATAAGGATAGAGAGTCTTACCCGGTAAGTGAGAGTGACAACTCTTACCCGGGTAAGAGCTTACCGGGTAAACATTTGGGTAAACGACCCCTTAAAAAGTCATTTGAACAGTGGAATTCGACTAAAAACACTAGATAACTATGCGAGCCTTTTCATCTACCTTAAAAGTGCACTCGATCGACATAAATCTTGGGTCCACCACTAGATATAATAAAGCAAAAACTTATTATCTCGCGTTTGGAAGGGCATTAGAATGAGAAATGACATGTCTTCAGTTCAAAATTTGATAAATTCCTGTAACACCCGTGATTCTGGTAAACCCTTAATTTACCCTTATCCGGTTAAGCCATGATTATATATCTTATCCAAATGGTGTTTGTGGGTTTTGGATTTCGGACCGAGAGCGCGTCGGGTCGAAAAGTCGGAATTTTGACCCTCGGGGTGGCCTGGGCGATTGTGACAGGGTGTCACTCTCGCAAGGCATTATCGCGGGAGATGTACCGCGGGCTCCCCCCTTCGGGTGACTATGCGATGCCCGACGACTATGACAAGGCATAGTCGCGTGGCATTATAGCCGACGGCCCCTGGTCGTTTTTAATCAGCTTTGAGCAACCCCTCTTCATTTATCTCAGCCCCCTTTCACCCTTTTTCTCTCTAGAAACCGAACCCCAAACCCTAAAATTGGTTTTATACATCCAAGACACCAAATTTGTGATGTTCCAAGTGTTCCTCCTTCCACCCATCAAAGATTGGAAGCCATGGTCAAGAAGCTCCATCTTCACCTTCAACCTCAAGTTCATTTTTAGGTTTTCTAGGTTTTCGTCAAAACCTAAGTGGTAAGCATGTGCTTTCCAATTATAAACCTTGTAATAAGTTATAAATGTTCCATTGATGTTTCCTTAGTGTTTGGTTTATCAAATCTCGTATTTGATGATTTTTGAGAAAATAGGGTTTTTATCTCGTTGGGGATTTTGGTAAATAATGTTTGGGGAATGTTTCTAAATGGTTAAATACGGGTGTTTATGGTTTGGAATGTTTGGATCTAGGTTTTGGAAACTCGAGTTGAAGAGTTGGTTTGGGTGCCCTCGGAAAGTCTCATCATCAAAAAGGGTTTTGGAAGTTCTCGGTTTGAGGATTCAAGTGGCCTTCAAAAAAGCTCGTTGGGTGAAACCTAGATTTAGCCTAAATCTAGCAAGGTGAGTTCAAGTTGATTTGTGAAAACGGTGTATATGCCAAAATGTGTATTTTAAAGTGTTTTACATGAAATGGTTAACTTCTGATAAGTTTTGAGTATTTAGAAGTAAAATATGTTTTACTTAGTTATTTGTCAAAGTGTGAGTATTTTGATAAGTTTTCATATTTGGTAAACCTGGGCTGTGTTAACCTCTTAAAATGCTTCTATTGGGTTTTGAACGTTTCCAACAACTAAATAACATGAATTACGTATTCTTGGTGATTTTGTTCAAGTAAGGTCCATTTTATGAGTTATACGTCTTTGACGATTTTGTACAAATGAAGTATAATTCATGTTATATGCATTTGGTGTATTTGCATTCATAAACACTTTGGAAATATTGGGTCCCATCTCGTATGGAGTTTTGGGTAAATATAGTATTTGAATTACGTGTCTTCATAAACGTTATTTAAACATTTCACTATTTTGGAGACCGGTAATTATTGGTCAAACGGATTTTGAGCTCTTTAGTTCGGTATTGGCTTAAACGAGTCGTGTGGACATTTGTCCGGATTTTTAACCGTCGTGGGTTTTGGATATGATGACACTTAATTTGTGTCATTGGTGAGTTACATATTTTGGGAGCTTTGGTCTTTCAATTGGAGTCATGTAACGTTAGACGGTGTGTAACTGATCCATAGGCACGTGCGTCATCCTGTTTTGGATGGTCAATTGGGTATTGCGGGGTTAAACTTCGGTACCCCATGTTTTATGACCAGAAACTTTACAAGTGATCGCTAGGAGGGTTGAGTCTGTGGTGCTATCGGGGAGTGAGCGCTAGGACCTTCGCCGCTTGAAGTAATGCCTGGGAGGTAGTCTTTAAGTGTGTCGGGCCTTCGGGATGGAGTTCTTCAGAATGATCCATCAAGGTCAACTGACTTGGGGTGACACTTGGTAAAGAAGTCGTGGGGACACTTGGGTTGAGATGTCGTGAGGTGTCATGCGATTAACGTTGAACAGGTGGTATACTTTTGTGTTTCGTCCACTCTCAACGGACGCGGGTCTCCCCCGCTGTCGGCTTTCAATATTTCAATAAGAGGACGTTTTATTTTATTGTCATTGTTTCCTTACGGTCGCGTGAGTTTTGGACCTAGTGTCCATGTTTTCGGACGTACGATATATGTGGTTTTGATAACGAATCATGGGTCGAGCAGTATGTCCTGCTCGTGTTTTGGGTATTTTGGGTTATGAATTGTCATTCATGTTTTACCAATTAAGTTTCGAACTATGATCCCGTTTGGGTGAGTTATGCGTTGCACCATTTTATAAGAAACGTGTGTTTTGGGAGCATTGTCTTTAAAAGTGCATATTATGGGAAAATGTGTAGTTTCAATTTTTTTTATTATAATATTTCGAAGAACCTTGCTTTAAACTGAATTCTTTTCTTCTAAGGATATATTATTATTGTTAAAACTCTTGAGCTCACTAGGCGTTAAGCCTAACCTTTTTATTTGTCGGCATGTGCATCAGGTTTCAAGGGTGGGAGTCGGTTCTAGCAGTCCTATGAAGAGTAGAGCCTTAGCTAGATCCGAAAGTAAGTATTCGGAGAAGTCTTCCGCTTTATGGAGATAGTGACTATGCATGGGTATTAGTAGCACCCGTCCTTTCTAGTCCGTATGTATAAGATAGTATATGGGCATTGTAGTTGAATTTAAATTCGCCGTTGTAGATGATTCATTTATGTATGTAATTATAAAAATTTTAAATAAGTTGTTATTTCCAGATTTGAGGGTGTTACAATTCCCTCCCATGAATTGCGCCTTAGAAGAAAATTGATTTGGTGCATCTCGATACATCTCATCCTAATGTGCATCCATTTATCATCCAACGGTTGATAACCATTTTCCACGTTAACATTAACTTATCACCATAACCCAACCCTATATAAATATTTATAAGTAGAATAAAAATCAAGATAAAAAGATTATAAAGTTCAAACCTTAAAATTTGTACAAAATTTTCTCCATCTCCTTCATAGGGTTGGATTCTGATGAGAAGTTGAGTTAATGGTGAGAAGCATGAGAAGTGGTTATCGACCGTTGGATGAGAAATGGACGCACATTATGATGAGATGCACCGAGATAATATGCACCAAATCAAATCCCTCCTAAGCCGCAATTCATTGGAGGATTTGAGATTAAAAGAGATCAACGGTTCAAATCCACTTCTCACATTTCTCACAATTAACTCAACTTCTCACACGATCATTCGCCTTCCTTCATATGTGTGTGTATATATATATACACACACACATACGAAGGATCGTGTGAGAATGAAAGTGATTTGGACCCTTCATCATTTTTAATCTCAAAACAACCCATGAATTACGCTATTAAAAGGAATTAATCCAGTATATCTCATTAGTATTGATTTTCAATTAAGATTGATCAAAAGGTGAACATCATTTCTCACTCTTCTAACCATGATTTTCATTCTCACCGAACCCACCCCCTCTCTCTATATATATAAGACTATTAAGTAGATCAAATCACACCAATCACACCATTTAGGGGGTGTTTGGGATTGCTTATTTAACACAACTTATGATTATTTTGAAAAATATTTATCAACTTATGCGGTGTCAAATCGGAGTTTTCTAAAAAGTGTTTGAATTAGCTTATTGTGGTACCAAAACGTAATAAACTAATAAGTTGTTATTTAAGGGTGTTTGAGATTGCTTATACATATAAAATAACAAAAAAAGTCATAAACACTTTTCAAATAAGTTGATAAGTTAGAACCAAATGATTTATCAAAAACTCCTTTTTAGCGGTTTGCCAACGCTATAAGTTATTTTAATTTTCTTCATCCAAACACTAAAAAGTGTTTATCTCCGATAGCACGCCACAGTAAGTTAAAAAACACTTCAAATAAGCAATCTTTTAGAATAAAATTATAAAAACATTGGACCATTGGGCCCCGATATTGGGTTATGTCACCGACGACAACAAACAGTGGCAGATTGACCCTATTACTAGTGGGGGAAGGGCCCTATTAGAAAATGAAGAAAACCAATTTTTTAGGTAAAAACAAAAAAAAAAAAATTAATTTTTTACCATTGGTTCTCCAGTGATTTCTCGTCTGAGACCCCATCAACCAAAAAATGTTACTTGAAATCAACCAAAAAAGGCTGAAAAAATCATTTGAAATCGACAAAAAAAACTTGCAAATCTCTTAAAATCAACCAAGAAACTTCAAAAATCTTTCAAAACGGTGAAATTAGGCTAAAAATATGTCAGACAACTTTACAAGTCTATAAATAATTTTAAAAATGCCCCCACTTAGAAAAAATCCTGATCCAGCAATCACCTAATCCCACCACACCTCACTTTTTCTCCCCTCTACTTATTTATCCCCAAACCCCTCTTCAAATCTCACCCCCAAAACACACACACATACACAATTATATCTACACCTCCACCACCATGCAAAACCTCCACTAAACTCCCATATAATGGCTACCACACCCATGGTCCCATCTTCAAACCCGAACCACGGACCACCACACCCGAACCACCACCATGGCTCGACCACCACACATTGCCCACGGTGCGACTCCACACACACCAAATTCTGTTACTACAACAACTACTCACTTTCTCAACCACGTTACTTTTGCAAGTCATGTAGACGCTACTGGACCAAAGGTGGCACCCTCCGTAACGTCCCCGCCGGCGGCGGCGTCTGCCGGAAAAACAAGAAAATCTCTCCCACTTCCAAGAAACCCAAACACGATCATCCCACCACCACCACCCACCACCGCCAACCGCCGCCGCACTCCGGCGAGGTCCATTTTTCGTGTCCGGAATCACCGGTGGAGTTTTCTCATGTGAACCATTGTTTTATGTTTGAGAATCTTGGTGGTGGTGCTCCGGCCGCCGTTGGTGGTGGTGGGTTTCCGGCGATGGTGGGTGGGGGTGGGTATGGGGTGGTTGGTGAAACGATGTCGTATGGTGAGTATGACGACGAGTGTTATGAGAGTGTGATGAATGGAATTGATGTGAAGCCGAGGGTTTTGGGGGAAGAGGAATTAGTGGGTTGTGATTCGGATCTTTATGGATCGGGTCAAGGGAGAAACGGGTCGTCTGGGTATGAACTGGGTTTTGGAGCTTCGTGGGTTGGGTTGGGTTGATGAACGGGTATGGATCGTCCACAATGAAACCATTAATATAGTAGTGATTATATATCATTTTAAATTTGGATTTTAGTTTATGTGTATTATACATCATGATTTTAATGTTTTCTTTTATTTTTTGTTTTTTTATCGATTTACAGTGCAATTTTAGATGATTTCGAGAGAGTGATAATGGTTTTTTTTATAAATTTGTTTAATTTAAACTTAATAATATAATGTTTTTTATATAAAAAAAATTAAGGCTTTTTGTTAGGATTTAATGATTATCTTATATATTTTAAATTCTTTATATTTAAATTGAGATGTTTATTCTGTTTTGATTATGTTTATCAATTAGTTATGAATTCAAATATGCAACTTTAAAAATTTGTACTCATGCATCATGACTTGTAATATTGAATTATAAGTAATGTATATCAATAAACAGTACTTAATGCACCTGTTTTTAAAAGTTTCTTCGATAGTTTAATAAAAATATAATGTTTTTTTTATAAAATAAACATTAAATATTTTGTTATATTTTCTTAATTATATTTTATATTTTTCATATTTAAAATTTGTTTTTTTATCCTGTATTTAGTTATGCGGAGAGTGATTTTAGGAGAGTAGAAGTAAGAAATGATTTTAGGTGAGTTAAAATGGTTAAAGATAAGAATTGAAAGTTAATAAATAGTATTAAATGTAGTACTTAAAACTTTAATGGTTATTTTTAAGAGATTTTAAATAATTAACATTAAGTAGCGGTACATTAAACTTTAACAATTGTTTTTAAAAGTTTCTTATACATGCTTTATAATATAATATAGATTACTGGTGTTTTTCTATAACGGTGGGTTTTGAGTCAACTTATGCGTATTGATTAATTTTCGGACCATATTGTTGACGAACCTCTATGGTCACAAGAACTTTGACAATTCTTATATTTGAACCCGAAGAAGATCAAATTTTTATTACATCTTCTTGAGTCTTATCGGTACACTGAAAACCCGAATGGTTTTGGTATTCTTTCTTATGGGTTAAATGTTGACATTTTACCTTTCTTTGTAAATTCTTTTTATCTTAATTTACAATTTTTTATTTATTGGTAACCATGTGGGTTATTAAATGAATATTGATTTTGTCAACCGATCAAATCCAATTAATATTGGATAATGGATCCAATTTAATCTAATAGATGATTGGCTTGAATTGCTTTAATCCGTTGCATACATCCAATGTTTTCAGATTGGCAAGTTCCATCCAATGTTTTATGATCGAATTAGATTCATTTATTAGATTGTATCAATCTAATGTTTTAATTCAGATTTTCAACCAATTAATTAACTATTTCGATCAATTATTTATGTATTTTGTTAGTTTATTTTTATAATACTACATACAAAAATCAAATAGAATGCAAGAATAGTAAATGAAGTCCAAAATCATATGCAATATAACATAGATAAAGGAATGTTCAAATATGTATGACAAGTCTTAATTGTAATTGTGAATTGCACAAAATGACATACTGATAAAAAAATTCAAGTAAGGGGCTGTTTGGCAGTTGCTGAATGGTTTGGTGCAAAATGATTAAGAGTCTCTTATGATATAGTGCAATATGAAATATGGTTGTTTGGTAATTGTTCTAAATGAAATCAGGGCACTTAATGGTTAACGGAGACTCATGATACAAAATGATTCAGAGGGTTTTGGAACCATTAAGTGGCAACCTTTTTTCCTGTCAAACAGGATTCACCTCTTAACGATTCAGATGTTACCTCTTAATGGAACCATTAAAGGGTAAACAAACAGCCCCTAAATTAGGGTGTACAAAAAAACGTCAACCCGCGAAACCCGTCCAACCCAAACCGCTAACAACACAATTAAACCTAACCCGCCCAACCGCTCACCCACCAAACCGTCTACCCGCAAATTAAGAGAGTTGAAATTGGGTTACGCTTTTTTCAACCCGCCCAACCCGCCAACCCGCCGCTAATATATTATTTTTAGAAAATTATATATATATATATATATATATTTATTTATATATATAAAATACAATAATAAAAAACAACTAGTTTATTTAGACAAATTTATAGCCTAAAATATATATATATAAAATACATTTTACTTAACCGAACAAACTAATTGAGGTTTGTTCGTGTTCGTTCATTAAACTTAACCAAACAAATGAATTAACACGAACGGTAAAAGAATGAAATTTTTTGTGTTCATGTTCGTTCGTTAAAAAAAATATGTTTGTTCGTGTTCATTTACGTTTGTTCGTTAAGATGTTAAAATATAAATGAACGTAAACAGACGAACATAAATGAACGAACACAAAGAACAAAAAACAACATCATTAATCATCATTTCGTTCCGAAAAAACATAAGAAAATGAAAAACCGGGTAAATTTAGAAATGATAAAAAAGGAATTCTAAAATTTTAATATAATTAATGATTTTACATATTAATATCATAATATATATATATATATATATATAAACAAACATAAACAAATATAAATAAACAGACATTAACGAATGTAAATGAACGATCAAGTTTATTGTTCATGTTAATTCATTTAACTAAACGAACAAAAAATGTATTCATGTTCGATCAATTCTTAAATAAACGAATATAAATGAAATTCTCCCCGAACGGTTCACTAGACATTTGTATATTCTTATTAGTATTTTTATCATATTTAATCTGCAATTTTATGTAAAATACTAACCCGCCCAACCTGCCATAACCCGCAAGGGTTGGGTTGGTTATACTTTTGAATGAGTTGGGTTGGATTGTTTTTTTTCAAACCGTCAAAATTGGGTTGGGTTGTAAAAATGTCCCAAACCGTCCAACCAAACCCATGTACACCCGTACCCTAAATAAAATTTATATTCAGTAGATTCGATCTCTCAATATTCATCACATTTGGTGACACCTAAACATAAATGTTTTTTTTATTGGATGAACGTTGAACCAAATAGCATTTTAAATAGGCAAACAAGTAAGAACAAAATATATAAAATTGTAATAAAGCTTGTCTTAGTTTTTATTTAATTATATATATATATATATATATATATATATATATAGGGAGAGGTTCATTTGAGAAATGGTAAATATATGAGAAATAGAGAAGCAATCTTAGTCATTCATCTGGTCAACATTTGCGGCTTTGACCGCGAAGCACCGGATAATTCCTTGTGTGATCTATATAAGGTATCGGGGTAATTTCGTAAAATACAAGAGATGAGTTCATATATGAATATGTTAATTAGTTCAACTGATTCATATATGAATCACAAAGGTTCATATATGAATTTGTTAGTTAGTTCAACTGATTCATATATGAATCACAAAGGTTCATATATGAATCAGTTAAAAGAGTTTAGTTGTGAATTGCACTTGTTCATATATGAACATATAGTTCATATATGAACACAACCCGTGTGTTTTGTAAAATTTACGAAATTGTCCTATTTTTGGGATAGCCGCAACTTTTGACCGGTCAAAGCCGCAATATTTGACTAGTCAAATCCGATCTTGACCATATGAATGGTTAGAATTACTTCTCTATTTTTCATATATTTACCATTTCTCAAATGAACCAAACACTATATATATATATATATATATATATATATATTTACCGCAATATTTATCTCTTAATAATTTCATTAAGAGGTATTATCTGAATCGCTAAGAGGTGAATCATGTTTGGCAAAAAAATAGTTTACCTCTTAATAGTTCAAAAACCCTCTGAATGATTTTGTATCCGGAGTCTCCATTAACCATTCAGCTCCCCGATTTCATTTTTAACAATTACCAAACAATCATATTTCATTTTGCACTATATTATAAGAGTATTTTAATATTTATACACTAAATCATTAAGTAACTGCCAAACAACCACTTACATAATATTAGGCATATACCCGCACGATGCAGCGGAATGTAAGTAAAAAACGAACAATTAATGCTACTTTCTTATAGACATGTCATCAACAATCAACCATGACCTAAAAATCACAACTTATGAAACCTAAACCATAAACTCATAAAGATATTCAATAATTAGTTTATATTACAATTATTGACGAAAAAAATTATAATGATATAATTTATAATAAGAATGAAATGTATTTTACGATAATGTACTTTTAATGTGCTAACGGTGGAAAAAATAAAACGTATGGATAGAAAACAAATTAATTCGTAGATATTTATGATATTTAATAGTACGGTTAAATTAAAAAATATTCAATATTGGCTCGTTTTGAAGGTATTGACGAGACGATTATAATGGTATAAGTTGTAAAAAAATAAACGTATTTTTTCATTGCATTTGTGTTAATATGATAATTGGGTAAAATGAAAAATGAAAAAACAAGGATATAAAGTAAATTAAATAAGTAAGTGTAAGGATGGTAAACGTAACATTGTAAATGTATATAAATACATTATTGGAGAAAAAAAGGGGAAAAAAGGGGCATTCCGAGAATCGAACTCGGGACCTCTCGCACCCAAAGCGAGAATCATACCACTAGACCAAATGCCCAGCTTTGTTAGTTTACGATAAGAAACTATTTAAAAACATTAATTTCAAATTAGTATTCGTGGAGGACATCGACTGACATGAAAATGTAAATAACTAAATACAAATGCTTTGGGTTTTGCCAACAAGATCTATTACATAAACCACAAGGCTTGTAGTCTAGCGGTAATCACCTGGGGAGTTCATAGTGCTCAACCCGGGTTCGATTCTCTGCATTCGCAACTTTGTGGCTACTGGGTATAACCCAGGGCTGCATGCTTTAGCAGTCGGTTTCATTGTCAAGGGATTAGTCTGGGCCAAAGGCCCAGGACACCCTTTTCAAAAAAAAAAAAAGATCTATTACATAAAGAAGAGTTGGAAAGAAGGTAGCAATGGTTTGTCAATTTATGTTTTTTTCCCACCCTTTTTAAAATCTTTATTTTACACCAATAGGTTGTTTATATTGTTCTTTAAAATAAATATAAAAAAAAAAACTTCCAATTGTTTTAAGCGAGGAAACAGAAATGATTTTTTTATTTCACTCTTACCAATAAAATCAAATTTTTATTATTATATAAAGTTTTTTAAATGGTATTATGTAATAAAAGTATAAAATATTATAATCCAATATATATAACGTTAAAGCTTGAAATCTCTAAAACAAATAATATATTGGAGTTAAATTTAGTTGTTTATGATATAGACAAAAGGTAATTACAAAAAGCACGACTTTATCGACGTGTCTTCATCTTTTTCCGACGTTCAATATTGTCTCGTGTGTTTTTAGCATAATTCCACCATTTCGAGAGATTTTTAAAGTTTTTTGCTTGATTTCGAGAAAATTTTAAGTTTTTTTATTGATTTCAAGGATTTTTTTTTATTTTTTTGGTTGACTTCAAGAGTTTTCTTCGGTTTTTTAGTTGATTTCAAGAGTTTTTTTTTGTTTTTTTGGTTAATTACGAGGTACGTTGCACCTTTTTGAAAGTTCCAAAATAATACGGTAGCACATTCCAGAACAATACGGTTGCACCTTTCACGAACCTAAATTTTTTAACCTTCGTCGGAAAAATAATACAGTGGCACGTGCCACCGTGACCACCACATTAGATCCGTCCATGGTTTCAAGAGATTTTTACTTTTAATTCTAGTTGTTAAAGATACTCTAATTATACTTTTCCATAAGAGCATCTCCAATGCATAACTCACGTATAGCTTTTTACTATTTAAAAAGTTTTTAATAAGGGTTATTACCATTGGAGATGATGACGTATTAAAAAAATTTGTTCAATGGCTTATTCTACGGTCTACACCAATCATTAGAATAGTAGCTATTTTAATTTTACTCCTTAAATTTTCATTTTATCAACACTTTCAATGTAATTTTCATTTTAAACCTTAATATACTTTGATTAATTAATTTAATTCATTAAATATCTATAACAAAATTAAATTTATTTTATAACAAAATACATTATTAAAAAATCCCTCTTCAAGACTATCGAAATGACATCAATATCAAATACTTAAAAAATATATAAATCATATAATCTATTTATCGTCTTTAATTTTTTTAGCGAATTGATTTTTGTGTGTGCTTATCATTACATCTTTGTATCAATGAGTTTTATTGTTTACTTTTTTAATAAAATATAAACTTTATTTCAAATGGAAATAAAATATCAAGTAATTTTTGAATATCACTTATTGTAATGTTTTTAAATATTTGTATGTTATGTAATTTTGTTTTGAAAGATATGATATGAACTTTAAAATGACAAATTAAATTAGGAGATTTTATAAAACATTTTACATAGATGAGGTAGATTATGATGAAATTGATGAAAAAGCTTTTGCAAAAAGTTTTGCATCGGAGAAGATTTGTAAGTTAAAAATGTTAGTGGAAAACTGATGTGGCAAAAATAAAAAAGTCTTTTAATAACTTATATATTGGGGATGCTCTAAGAATAAGTGGTGAATAAAAGCTATTAAAAAAAAACAAGCATCAAGATTTAGACTTGTAGATTAAAATTGACTCATGTACCCGACATAAAATTACACATACAATATGCTATATCCGTGATTAACCATATAAATCACGCAATGGTAGATTTGTTATTGCCACGCTTTCAACAACCTTGAACTAACGAAACGATGTTGAGAATAAAAAGAGATCAAACTCGTATGCTACACAAAGTTCTAAAATGGTGTGAGGCGTGGCATGACGGCAAGGTCAAGCCTCAAGCTTTACGAGTTATGACGAGGCCATGGTGTTTTACAATGCGTACTTAAGACGACAAATCTGTATATAATTTATATGTGTATGTGTGTATTTATATCAGTGTCTTGAACAATAATAATCAAATAATCAACAATTTAAATTCATATAAAACGATAATCAAAAGAAATTTCTATATTATAATCCGAGGCAAATTCCAATCGAATTTCGAAGTACACAAATTCGAAGAATCGAAAGTACACAAATTTGTAACGCCATAATGCGCCATGACGAGCTCGACGCCTTATCTTGACGCCAAGGGGTAAAACGTGGCTGCAAGGCCACGCCTCGACGCCATAACGCGTTTTTTAGAACCTTGATGCTACATCACCATAACCATCGACGGATTCCCATGTACACATATTCTCAACTCCTTATTACCCACTATATAAAAGCGCAACATAAACAATAAGGGAGTGTTTGGTTCATGGATTTTGAAGGAATTGGAATGGATAATTCCTTTGACCAAATTCCAATTCCTTTGTTTGGTTCACATATTGATAATGATGGAATCCTTTGGAATCCATTGAATTCCACAAATCAAGGAATTCATCATTTTCTCGCTTAAAGTGAAAGAATTGAATTACATCCAATTCCTACCAACCAAACGCGTGGTCAAATTCCATTCCAATTCCTTCAAAGTCAAATTCCTTCGATGGATTCCAATTACATCAAATTCCATTATGCGAACCAAACGTGCCGTAAAAGTCATTTAAACAACTCCAACTCGATTGTTCTGGCAGAAAGGAGGTGGAATTCTCACAACATTATTTAAACAAACCAAAGGGTCCATGGCCTAGCAGTATCCGGGCATTTTAGCCTCCTATGAGGTCTGGGTTCAAACTGTAGGTGTGTGAGTTTATTTGTTGTATATAAATATTATATACATAAAGGATACATTATTAAAACTTAGATTCTAGAACGATATAAGAGTATAATTTCAAGGTACTTGTTCGTCTGCCTTTTGTTTCCCACACCCATGTAAAAACGATCAGGCAGAAACAACTTACGAACTAGTGCCACGTTTAGCCTTGTAGTCTTTCACCGCCGCCTTGATTGCATCCTCGGCAAGCATACTGCAATGGAGCTTGACGGGCGGAAGGGAGAGGTGCTTTGCAATTTCTCTGCAACAAAGTTATAATCAAAAGATTCAGATCCACAATCCGCATGCAACGATGTACATCTATAAAACAAATCTAGTATATCCCACCTGAGGTTTGGGGTGGGATGTACGTAAACCTGATCTCTACCTCAAAAAGTAGAGCAGAGACCCTTTGCAACGGGTGCAAACAAACGTACATATCTATACTTTGAAAGAATCAAACTATTTAATGACAAAGACGCTCACGTGTTCTTGATCGTGAGTACTTCTTCCATCTGCTTTCCCTTCACCCATTCAGTAGCTGAAAACACCACAAAAGCATGCATTCAGAACTCCAATTGAATCACCAACAGCATCTCCAACAGTTATGCTATTTTAGAAATTTTGGAAAATTTGCTTGAACAACTATTGCTAATAGAGAAAAAACGTAAGGAGAATGAAGAAATCTCCAAATTTGGAAGAAGAGAGATAAAATATAACATACCTATCACCCGCTAACGAGGGAAATTCCGACCCTCCCCCTATCCCCAACCCCAATCCGCTTTGGGTATGAAAACAAAACCCCGTTACCCGCTAAAGCAAGATATCCCTTCCCGTTGGTAAAATTTCCATCTCTACCCAAAACCCCCCTTTCGTCAAAGAAAAAAGCTTTTTGTTTCTTCCGAAACAAGCTGCTATTTTGTGTTAATCTGAAAAAAGTTGTCATTCTCTTGGGATGTTTTTGTTGGACAAGGAGGAGGTAGCGAATCGTCGAATGGTTTTAAGATTTTAATTTGATATGGTTAGGTTAATAATTTACTTATCTTGTCCGATCTACCAAATTTTTGTTCCACTTAGTCATGTCCTATTTTAATTGTAGCATCAAACCTCGACCAACAAGTTTATGTTCTTATGTTTTGTACTGCTCCGTTTTGTTCGGCATATCATACGTACCATTGTGGTTCAACTTAAAACCCTAGTGCAATTCTTCCCAATCCAGTTAAACAATAAATTTAAGTTTAGGTACCAAGTGTAACGCCGCTTACCAAACGCTTACCGGGTAAGTGCTTGCCGCCACCAGCAAGAGTTACACTCTCATCATACCCCACGAGTAATATTCCGGCCATCAAAATGGATGGATTGATGGTAAGCGTTTATAATCCAGTAAGCGCTTACGGATAAGGGGTTGTTTGTTTACCTCTTAATGGTTCCATTAAGAGGCAACCTCTGAATTGCTAAGAGGTAAATCATGTTTGGCAAAAAAAAAAGGACTGCCTTTTAATGGTTCCAAAATCCTCTTAATGATTTTGTATCCTGACCCTCCCTTAACCATTAAGAGCCCTGATTTCATTATGAACAATTAGCAAACAACCATATTTCATTTTACACTATATCATAAAAACATCTTAAATCATTCAGACCACTTAATCATTCTGCACTAAACCATTCAACAACTGCCAAACAGCCCCTAAGTCTTCGCCCTCACTTACCGGTAAGACCCTCACCCTTGCCATTGCCATTGGTCCTTGTTATAATCACCCGGGTAAGATAGTTGAACCGGTGAGCTCCTACAACTACAAGGTAAGTGTGTAATAAACCGCCTGTACTCCCTGTATAATTTGGTGGATAACCTATGCTAAGGGTGTTAACGATCCGAGCCGAGTTGAGTCGCAGGTTTACTTGAACTCGGCTTGAAAAAATAGTATTGTTCGAGCTCGACTCGAGCTCGAATGGGTTCGAGCTCGAATATTTTTTCAATGTTCGAGTTTGATCTCGATACTCGTTTAGGGGCTCGAACTCTAGATCGATTAGCTCTCTTATTGGCTGAACCTCAATAATTTTTAAACTTGGATCATATGAGTTGTAAACATATAAACATGTTTGACTAAAAAAAAGTGTATGCTCGCTCTACTCGAAAAATTTAATCGAGTTTTTAAACGAGTCAAGTTGAATAAATGTTAAACAAGCTTTAGTGTGTGTTCAAGATTGACTAGAGAGCTCAAAAATTCTCGAGCTCGAGTAACTCGTTAAAAGCGCGACTCGTTAAGTAACATCCCTAAATTCTATACACATAGACATAGTGTGTTAAACGCTAGGGTTTATGAGAAACGAAACTAACCAACAGAAGAAGATGCGATGGCGGAACCACAACCGAATGTTTTGAAGCAAGCATCCGTGATCTTCCCACTCTCCTTATCCACCTTAATCTGAAGCTTCATAACATCGCCGCAAGCCGGAGCACCTACGAGCCCCGTTCCGATCGTCGGATCGTTCTTATCAAAAGCACCGACGTTACGAGGATTGTTGTAATGATCCACCACTCGCTCATGGTAGAACCTCGGCACAACGCCGGCCACCGGAGATCGTGTCGCGGCTAATCCTAACCCTAAGATGTTCTTGCTTGTGTGCCTCAACATTTTTCGTCTGAAATTGAAATTGAAATTGCAATTGAGATTTGAGATTTTGTTTGTTAGGGTTTGAAGATAGATGAAGATATTCTTTTTTTGGATGTAGAGAGGTTGTGACAGAGGGGAAAGTGACTGCAAACGTGTTGTGTTTTTGTTCCTTTTGTTTGCTTTTTGTTGATGTGTGTCAATGGCGGTTCGCCGGCGATATGATCGCCGTTGGTTGTTGAGATTGGGCTTTGATATTTGTAAATGGGCTGGGCCTAGTTAGGGCCGGTTTGGATTTGCAACAATCAATATGTACTCGCTTCGTTTTATAGCATCCACCACAAGCTTTTTCACCAAGCTATTATATACTTTTTATTTCTTACGGGTTGTTTGTTTATCTCTTAATTGTTTCATTAAGTGACAATCTCTGAATCGCTAGGTAAATCTTGTTTGGCAAAAAAAAAAGGTTGTCTCTTAATGGTTCCAAAATCCTCTTAATGATTTTGTATCTTGATCCTCCCTTAACCATTAAGAGCCCTGATTTCATTATGAACAATTAAAAAACAACCATATTTCATTTTACACTATATCATAAAAACCCATTAATCATTCAGACCATTTAATCATTCTGCACTAAACCATTCAGCAACTGCCAAACAGCCCCTTAGGGGTTGTTGTTTGTTTACCTCTTAATGAAACCATTAAGAGGTAACATTTGAATGGCTAAGAGGTAAATCTTGTTTGACAAAAAAATGGTTGTCTCTTAATGGTTCCAAAATCCTCTGAATGGTTTTGTATCCTGACCCTCATTTAACCATTAAGTGCCCTGATTTCATTATAAACAATTAGCAAACAATCATATTTCATTTTACATTATATCATGAAAACCTCTTGATCATTCAGACTACTTAATCATTCTGCACTAAATCATTCAGCAACTGTCAAACAACCCCTAAGCTGAATGGTTTGGTATAAAATGATTAAGTGGCTCATATAATATAGTGCAAATGAAATACGTTTGTTTGCTAATTGTTCAGAATGAAATTATGACTCTGAATGGTTAAGAGATGGCCAAAATACAAAATCATTTAGAGGGTTTTGGAACCATTAAGAGGCATTCAGACATACATTTTCTTGCCAAACAAAATTTGCCTCTTAAGGATTCAGGTGTTGCCTCTTAATGGAATCTTTAAGAGGTAAAGAGACAGCCCCTTAATTTGTCTCAAAGTAAGTATCTACTTTTAAAAGCACATATCTATTCTCTCATTTTATTTGTGCAACAATGTTTTCACTCCATGATTATGGGTAAAACCTTAAACCTATTGTAATAATAACACATTTTTATAATTGTTTCTTTTTTCTTTATAATAAAGGGTAAATTGACCTTCTGTTAATTAAAAATAGTAATAACATATGTCAAGCAGTTGTCTTCACAGGCTCGCGTATAGTCCTAGTTCTCGGACTAAGTCAACGAAACTACGAGAATACCAAACAATAATGTTAAGAAGATTGAGAGAACTCTATGCTTATATTACTTAAAGTTCAGAAAACATGGAGTGAAACTTACAAATGAAAGACTACACCTATTTATACTACTCTATAGATCTCTCTAGAGAGAAATAATTTTTTATGAGTTGTATCGAATATTTTAATAATATACTTAATTGTGTAATATTTGAAATAGATAATCTGTTGGAGATGAAGTAATTTTTTAACGGCAACAAAAAAACCATAAAATCAGTTTTGATTGGGTAAAAGACAAAAAAAAATCGATTAAATGACAAAAATGCCTCACATTTGACATAATTCTTAACGGCCCTTAAAGAGGTAAATGATCATGTGATAAAATTGAGTTAACGTGAGAAATATGAAAAGTGAATGTGAACTCTTAATCACTTATAATCTCAAACACACCAATTAATCGTGCTTCATAAGAAAATTCAGGGCCGGAAGTAATTGCTAGTGAGTGGGGGAATGGGACCCATTAAATAGGAAAAAGAAAATTGAAAATTTTAGGGTAAAAACTTGGATTTTTTAGCTTTCTATCTTAATGTCCTTCCAGTAATTTTTTGTCCGAGACCGCATCAACTAAAAAAGTGTCTCGAAGTCAACCAAAAAACCAAAATTAACTTTCGAAATCGATTAAAGAACCAAAAAAATCCCTCGAAATTGTCAAAAAAAAATAAAAATTCTTAAAATCAACCAAAAAAAACTTCAAAAAGCTCCGTTGGATTTATGCTAAAAATACACCAGACAATTTTATGAGCATTTAATCTACATGTGCAACCACTAGGAAAAATTACTGGATTTGCCACTGCGAAAATTGATCCGGTACATCTTATATGGATGCATCTCATCTAAATATGCATTGATAACCAATTTTTCATGCTTGTTAGGTTAGCTCAACTTGTCACCGTAACCGTATCCAACCTGGTTTGTTTTTTCATACATAACTTCTAACTAAAACCATTGAAGATGATCGCTAATGGTTTTTGGGTTTTTATTCTATCGGAGACCACGGAAGCACATTGGTGCTTCAGATCCATCTTCCAACATCCGTTTAACTCTGTATCTGTAGATCCAATCAAATGAGACCTCAAATAATATTATTTGGGGATTCAATCACAGAGCAATCCTTCAGATATGGTGGTTGGGGTGCTTCTCTTACTGATACTTACTCTCGCAAGGTTCAATCCTTTTCCCCTTCTTCATCTTACGATCAAAAACCCTAGTAATTCTGTGAAAACATTCTTCAATTTGTTCTTGTTTTTTTTTTCTTTTCTGTGTGAAAAAGGCGGATATAGTGGTTCGAGGATATGGTGGATACAACACTCGATGGGCTCTGTTCTTGTTGCATCACATTTTCCCTCTGGTAATTCGTACTGATATATACTCGATTGGTGTTGTTTTACTGTTTATTCAGTTTTTGATTGTTGTACCGATTTGCGATTTGGGAACAGATCTCGAAATGAGATCATGAAATCGATGATTGTTAGTGATTTGATTGCTATTTGCTTGTTGTTAACTTTGAATTTGAGGTGATGAATTTGGTTTAGATTTTGATGATGATTTTAGTGAGGCGATTTGTTTGAAACAATTGCTTGTTAGGCTGGATCTTGTTGATAGTAGGTTAATGAGCTTAATGGGACTCACAAGCTTTTTCGGTCAGCTATATGTAACTGTTTGGTAATAGCTTAATAATAAATATATAAAGCGACTTATTCAATAAGTTTCTAGGAGGGGCTTTATGCACTAAACCACAATTTTTTCCAAACCGGCCCCTCACAGTTAAAAAACACGTTCATTCCATCTGTGAAAAGTCATTCCAAACAAAAGATGTTCCAATCTATACAGACAGATTAATGTATACAAACAACTTTATCCATGCAAGACTTAATTAAAAACCAACCAAACAGCCCCTAATTTATGTCTGTAAAGAAGGTACAAAATAGGAATATAAATAGAATAATGTTTGATGTTTTGGGTTGGATGTTTAGAATTCAACTATGTTCTTATTTGGATCTTCAATTGATAAATTATTTAGCAAGTCGGGGTCTTTAGGGGAAAATTTTTCTATCCTTCCTACCCCCGGATCCTACGAGAGATGTAACAGGTACATTTGGTTTGGTTTGGTTTGGTTTGGTTAATGATCTATTTCGTAGGACAATCTAGAGTTCCAACAATGGCAGTAATTCAAGATCTTTAAGAACGAAGCAATACAAATCTTTACGTGAATCTACTTTGAACTTCTTGATCAAATTTTGCTGATGAGAGTTTAAGGTTATGACATACACAAATTCCGATCAATGAAAATTGCAACGTGTCGCTTAGAAATGCACAAAAAGTCCAGGCCCGAAGCCTAGGGGGGGACCCGGTTCATTAGATACGGTGGCACAGGCCACCTCTACGTTCCTCTGCCGTAAGCTAAAAAAAATTAGGCTTGTGAAAGGTGCAACCGTTATTTTAACGTTGTGTGCCACCGTATATATTTTGAAACTACAATGATAACACAAGGTTGTCTTGGTAGAGTTGGTTTGGACGACTTTTCTTCCATCCCAAGCGCGGGTTCGAATCCCGTTTTAATCATTTTTTAGTTTTTAGTGTTAATTTCAGGTTTATTATGTTTCTGAAAGAAATAGCGGTAAAAGACTCGAACACAAGACCTCACATACGAAAAGTAAGAAACTAACCAACAGACCAATGATGATTTTTTTAAAAAAATATCTATAGCTTCGTTTTTTATAGTCAAATGGGGCCACCACTTGAAAAAAAATTCCTAGGTCCGCCACCACCGAAGCCCCGCCTAAAAAGCCGGGGCCTAGTTAGTTCGATCCCGGCCCCAATCTAGTCTAAGAAGCCCGATCAGACCAAGTATTTTTTTCAAGGTACAGGTGAACCCCGGACTGAAAAAGCCTGATCGGCCCATTTTCACACCGGAAGCCTTGCCCAGCGCGGTGTTTTTAAGGGCCCGGGCCTTGTGCATCTCTATTGCCATTAAGACACTAACCACATAGTTTTGTTTGATCGCTAGTCGTGTAATATTTCTTCATATCCTCCCATAAATGTAAAACAAAGCATCAATAAGATGTAAGGGTAGCAGTGAGTAAATAGGTAATTTTAGTTAAAATGTTGTGAGAAAAGAATAATGTTGCAATTTTTATGAGACATCCCAATATGAGATCGCTGCAATTTTGTGGATAAAAGGAAGCCGAACCTCGAGCTCTCTTTTGGTGAACTCACATCAATGTGATGTGAATCAAAATCCCAATTTCTGTAGCTCGTTTTTAGGGAGGATGATGTACTTGAATCAAAATATATTCCAAGAGAATTCGATAAGTTAGAGCTGCTCGTTAATTCTATACAACAGGCGAGAGTTTGGATAGGATGTAATTTAATTTAGATGACCCACAAAGATATTTTTGAATTTGGGTTCGTTTAGTGCTAATATAATTTCGATGAACTTGAAATAAGCCTTCTTCGTTGAAGTTCTCTTAACAACACTATGTTTTTCTATCTCAAACATCGAAAATCCGTAGAACTTTCCCCTCAACATATTTAATCCTTCCCTATCAGTTTCGCGTGATACTCCCTCCGTCCCAAAATAAATGTCCCCAATGAAAAATGACAGTTTTAGGAATGTGTAATTATTACAGTTTCTAAATAACTAAATGACACTTTTACTCTTAATAATAGAGAGACAAACTTTCTCCATGACTTTGTCTTGTAATTAAGGGTAGAATGGGAAAATGGAAACTTACTTTTGAAAGTGGACACTTAATTTGTGTTTCTGCAACAAAGATGTTGCCATATTTGTTAAAGTGTTGTTAAATCATCAAGAGATTGTTATTGTTTAGAGTCTGTTTTGTTGCATTTTTTTTGCAGAGTTCTACCATGCCCCCTGTTGCTGCTACAATCTTTTTGGGGGCGAACGATGCAGCACTTCCAGGGAGGACCAGCGAACGTCAATATGTTCCTATCGAAGAATACAAAGAGAATTTGAGAAAAATCGTTCGTCATTTAAAGGTGTAACTTTTCGATCAATTCACTGTTTTTCCAGTTTCCCATTTGACCCGCTTTTCGGGGTTTTTTTTTTTCTAAATTAAATCAATTTCTAAGGTCTTGAAGAAATATTAAACACAGGAATGCTCCCCCACCATGCTAATTGTGCTTATAACTCCCCCACCAATTGACGAAGAAGGGCGCAAAGAATATGCAACGTATAATTCATTTTGCGCGCAAGTTCAGTTTTAATATTTGTTTGAGAATCTTTACAAGTGTTGTGTGGTTGACAGATCTTTATATGGCGAAAAAGCAATGGAACTTCCCGAAAGGACAAATGAAGTCACGGGAACTTACGCAAATGGATGTGTGGAGGTAGCCAAGGAACTCGGTGTTGCTTCGATCAACTTATGGTCCAAGATGCAAGAAACACAGGGCTGGCAGAAAAAATTTCTTAGGTTAGTGATTTTCTGGTCTTTAGTATATACACGTGTAGAGGTGGGTTCATACGAGAACAATATCTATTTAAGAAAACACAAGAACAACCGAGTACATACAAAATCATATATGATTCATGTACAAAATCATATATGATTCACGCGACTTTGTCCGGTGACTTAAGTCGCGGCCAAAAGTCGCCCAAAAACAGGTTTATGTAAAATCACATATGATTTTGTACATAATTTGTTGTTTTCTTGTTTTCTTAAATAGTTAGCGTTCTCGTTTGAACCTTCCTCTATACGGGTATATATATATATATATATATAGGGTCTGGTTCAAACGAGAAGTTAAACATTTTACGAGAAGGCAAGAAGTTTCAATATCATAGTATATAATTACACACATGATTAATCGTTAGTTCATAACATGGAAGAATGATCGACTCCAATAGTATGGAAAAACCGAGACATAAAGATAGGAATCTTTCGTCCTACTAATTATTTTCTTGTAAAATTTTTGGTGGGGGCTAACATGCCCACAATGTTATAGCCATCGGTGTAATCCAAATTAGCCTCCATTTACAACTAGGGGTGTTTGACGAGACGAGTCGAGTTAAGTAGCAGGTTGTTTGAGCTTGGCTCGAGAAAATTATATAAGGCCCGAGCTCAAATAATTTGTCGATGTTCGAGCTTGAACTTGATGTTTGTTTAACAATTTTGAGTTATACATTACAACATGAAATTCAAGCTTTATAAGCTCGTTTATGGGGTCGAACTTGAGATCGATTTAACTCGTTTATTGGCTCGAGTTCGATAATTCTTATATTTTGATTGTATGATTTATGAACATGTTTAGCTAAAAAATGTATGCTCGTATGGTTTGGCTTGATTTCACTTGAAAATTTTAATCGAGATTTCAAATGAGTCGAGTTGAACATGTGTTATGGAGCTTGAGCTCAACTCGTTAAGTTAAATGAGCTTTAATATGTGCCTGTATTCGAGATAAACAACCTCAAAGTTTGAGTAGCTCTTTAGATGCTCTTCTTGCTATATACATTACTGGCAAATAAAGGCTTAGGGGCTGTTGGTTCATGGAATTGGAAGGAATTGGAATGGCCAATTCCATTGAGGCATTGACTAAATTCCAAGCCCATGTTTGGTTCACGGAATGAAAGCGATGTAATCCTTCCAATCCCATTGAATTCCACAATTTAAGGAATTCTTCATTCCTTGCCTTAAGTGAAAGAATTGAATTCCTACCAACCAAACACATGGTCAAATTCCATTTCAATTCATTCAAAGTCAAATTCCTTCGATGGATTCCAATTCCATCAAATTCCATTATGTGAACCAAACCCCTCCTTAGTGTTTGGGCCCCTTCCCTTAGGTGTCGGTTCTAGTTTTTGCATGTCCAATGTGGATTTTTTTGGCTGTTATCTTTAGGGTCCTATGGTATTATTTGAGGTGCAAGGCAAGCTAGCCCGAACACCCACGATTACAAAAAAAAAGGTTAATTATCAAAAAAGCAATGTTTGTTTTAAAATTATGACTGTTCAAAAAATTGCTTTAAAAACTAACAAAATATTATGGTGCTTGATTGCTTCATGATTACAGTGATGGACTGCATCTAACACCAGATGGAAATGGAGTTGTTTATGAAGAAGTTGTAAGAGTATTCAAAGGGGCGTGGCTTTCTGCAACTGAAATGCCTTCTGATTTCCCTCACCATTCCGAGATCGATCCTAACGACCCTCAAACGGTTTTCCAACAAAGACGCTTGTAAAACATCTATACTTTTTAGGACAGATGAAATGCCTGCATACATTATACGCTGTTTAGACCCTACTCTGTGTGGGATTTAGTGAGTTTGTTTGGTTCTTATGGTTTTAATATCACCATGAATGCTTTCATTTTACTTTTCATGACAAGATTCTTGAAAGAAATACTTGTTTTAAGGTATGTTTCTTTCAAGTGAAATAAGTTCCATTTTGTGCTAATTTGCAAAAAAATGCTACAAATTTGGCTATTTTTATGAATAATTCAAAATTCTCTCATCTATTTCTTTCAAAACCTTGGTTCCCATTTTGTCAATTTTCATTTTATGGGTTTATTTTTGTGAATAACTTGAAATTCTATTTTTGTAACATAACAATACATATAAAGAAAACAAAAAACTATAAATTATCATTAATAACAAGTCCTTTAAATAGTTATGAATTTACAATAAAAAGAAAACATTGATTATGTTAAATCTTAATACTTAGGCTATGTTTGGCAAACTAGCTGATAAACTAGCTGGTAGTTGATAAGCTAGCTTTTCAAAACGCTACTATGAGTAGTTTTTCAATAAGCTAGCTTATAAGCTAGTTTATAATCATCCAAACATTTATGCAAAAAAATAGCTAGCTTTTTTTGCCAAACAATGCCTTGAAAACTATTCTTTTATTTCTTTTTTTATGAAGCAACATAAACCTTCGACAATCAAAACTTTGGTTTCTTTTAATCGGTTTCTTTTTGTCGATTTTCATTTTTTAGGCCTAGTTTCCAACCACGCTACAAAAGAATTTTTGGACAGAAGAAGATGAAATATTGATCACAAGCCATGCGGAAGTAGAATACAAATGGTAAGAAATTTTATTTTTTATTCTTTAGTAACTATGGGTCCAGTACACCGCACATTGAGCGGTGTAAATAACCTTCAAATCAACTAAAAATATGATGCTAACGGGAAGTTATTAGGTATAAGGGGTTCAAGTTTGTAATCAAAAATGTCGTGAAAGGAGATGTTACTCGAAAAAATATCTAGCGAAGGCAAAGGGTATGTTCTAATCTAACATATGCCAAAATCTATCACCCAAAATCCCCTTTTGTAACACATAAATTGAAACATCAGGTGTTTTTGGGCTTGATGCGCTTCACCTGAGAATATAAGAATACTCCAGCTAGGGCAACTCCAGTACCTGAAATAAGATGAATTAAACATTGCATTTTTGTTGAAAATGGTTATTTTTGAGATTTCTACATAAATTAGATTAGATTAAATTACACTCTAGGTCTCTGTGGTTTACTCAAAATCTGAATATGGTCCCTATTTTAAAATAAATACACCAGGGATCCCTGTGATTTGCATTTCGTTGCACTCTAAGTCCCTGTGGTTTGCATTTCGTTGCACTCTGGGTCCCTAACCATAGAGACCAACAATGTAATTACAGGGACTCAAAGTGCAACGAAATGCAAACCATAGGGATCCTGATGTACTTATTTCAAAATATGGACCATATCCAGATTTTGAGCTAACCACAGGGACCAGAGTGTAATTTACTCTAAATTATGTTAGAGTAAATTACATTTTCTGTCCTTGTGGTTTGTTGAAAACGGTTATTTTTGTTTCCATGCTTTTGAAATTACAATTTTCATTTCCACTGTTACAAATTCTTGTTGTTTTCGTCCTTATAATTCATTGTTGTTTTCTTCCTTATGGTTTACAATTCTTGTTGTTATTATCCCTCGTACTTAAAGGTAAGAATTAACCTTAAAGATTAAAAAAAAATAATGAATTACAAACCATAGGGACTAAAACCGGAATTTTAGAAACCAAATTTTTAACAAACCATAGGAAGAAAAAAATGTTATCTACTCAAAAAGAAAGACATAATCGTTATAACTCCATAATATCCATTTCCTTCCTTTTGAAGAATCTATTGGAGATGCTTGTGGACTTCGATTTATTAACAATGAGTTAGAAAGAGAAGTGTTTTGATAAATGGTAGTTTTGAAGAAATATATGTTACCTATAGCGTTGATAAATGAGACGGGTGTGCGGAAGAAGAAGATGGAGGATACAATGACCACAACACGTTTCACACAGTTGCCCACCGAGTGTGTAACTGGAGATACTCTTTGTAATATCATATAAGCAACCTGTATAGCGAGCTCGAGTCAGTACTTACATTTAGACGGCTTTCGTGATTAGTCAAGAGAGTAGTGACGTAAACAATTTGAAGTACAGGGAAAAATGCATCAAAATGCAACAAAGTAAATACTCATTTTGATTGGTAACCTGCTGATTTTGTAAAATTTGATGACGTGAATACCCGTTTGCAAAAGGTTTACGGCAGTGGATGATAAACTTAACATCCACGTTATTAAATGTTACAAGATCAGGAGTTTACCGCTCAAAATGGTAAAATATAGGAAAATTTGAAAGCTTGTAGCATTAACTAGAAAACTTTGAATCTTTGTTAGATTGATCAAGAAACACAATTATTTGTTACACTAAATAGGAACTAAATTCGTTGCATTTTGAAGTATTTGTGAATCAAAAGTATAGGATAACAAGAAACAAGATCTTTCAAGTTTGCACAAGTGGCTCCTGAAAATCCTGCTATTCGCTTTTCTATTCTGCATACCTTCTTTAAGTTCCTTCTCATGAGTCATTTTTTTTTGGAAAGGGTGTCCTAGGCTATGCCTAGACTAATCCCTTGGCCAATTATGACTGTAAGACATCAGCCCTGATTAAACCTCAGTGGCCACAATTGTTGTGTACGCATAGATTCGAACCCTGGGCAGATGGGATATTCCACCACATCCCTCAGGACCTTAACCAGTACGCCACAACCCTTGTGGTTCTCATGAGTCATTTTTACCAGCAACATCAATGCCAACTTTCATTTCGTATAATAAACGAGCAGTTCAACATCTTAAATGTTCTCAAACTAATGGTCAGTTGATCGCTGGTATCTAACCCGACACTTTGACATCATAGAAGGCTAATATTGGCCAATAAAAATAGTGCTGGTACGTTATCGGGCCAAACTGAAGTCTGCTTACTCTTGGCCAATTTTTCAAATTTATATCTTTTCGCTCTTAGTTTTACACTTTTCACAGGCCGGGATGTTCATGGAACCAGCCGCTCTACTCTTTGGGGTATGCTATGAAATATTAACCGCATTGATTCAGACAAGAAACCGGAGAAGGATTGCAATTGTTATATATGAAGATGTGTTTCACCAGTGAAATGAAACGGGTCCCAACAAAACAATAGCTAATTTTCTGGATGCCTTACCCCATCTTAACTATCCTAGAATATTACGTATGGATGGGCTTGGGATTAAGTGGGTGCATGACAAGGCAGAGGTCAGATTTGCGTACATCTTACCCTTCCTAGACCTCGTATAATGGGTTCATTAGGTTTGGTTTACTACCGGTTGTTTCTCTATCAACCCCAAATAAAAAAGAAATTCAAGTTGTAAAGTCAAAATTGAAATTTACAACCTCAACAATCTAGATGGTTTGCAATCTCACTAACAAGAAGCATGTGTAACTAGGGGTCGGTTCAAATAAGAAGGCTAAATATGGTGAGAATGTAAGAAGAAAATGTTCATATGTGAATCACTAAAAAAAATCTATTTAAAGATGCATATGTGAACCAACATTACAGATTACTCATATGGGCTCACGCATGCATCTTCAAAATGGATTTTTTTTCAATGTTTCACGTATGAACCTTCCCTTCTTACCTTCTCACGATATTTATCCTTCTTGTTTGAACCTCCCACTATGTAACTACGAGAAACGATAGTCCAAATCAAGTGATAGCACCTGAATTAAGATTAAACATTAAGAATATCTGCTTAACATTTTGAAACATTCCAATTGTACTACTCATAATGTGATAGTTGTTAGTGTTTCGCATGTACAAAATCCAAGATGATTACCTGCTGGTATGTGTGGAAGCAGATTGAAGCAAGGAGAGACCTAACGTACACATGTTTAAGGTTTAAACCCTGAAAATATGGAGAATAATCAATGACCAGAGACACAATTGATGTTATTACTATTAGTATATGGAAAAGATCCTGAGAGAATTACAAAAAAAAAAAACAAAAAAAAAACCAAGAACCCATCCAAACAGTTGATTGAGATGATTTAGATGTGATTTAAAAGATGGTTATAACCATCTTTTTTAAAAAATAAAAATATGTCCTATTTTTCAAATAAAAAATTGGCAAATTATAACAAAAATTGGAGCGAAACAAAAAAATTATCACTTTATTATCTTTAATTTGACATCCATTTCGATATTTATTTCATCCGTTCTTTTGTCATTCTTCAGTTTGTTTGTTTTTTTCTTTTTTTAAGATTATGTGCCGATCTCACCCCCAGTTAGTAGAAACCAACATTCCAAAATAGCTATAAAATAACAAATCAATATCTGGTTTTCATCAATACTCACAGCGGATTGCAGGTAAGTAGGGGTAAATTTGACTCCTTCCACAAGTAATGCAACAGGGGTAAACAAAAAGAAAGACATAATTGTTATAATTGAGAAGAGTGTAATGTTGTCCAACGATTCCTGTAGAAAATGAAGGTATGATATAATACTTCACCAATAAATATAATGTCAAACAAAAAGAAATATTAGCAAGATTACCTCTTTCTTAACCATAAATTTTTTGCTCAGGACATTACGCGATTGATTTGTCAGATTGGATGCCATTGCACTCCAAAACCCAGCCCTATTTCCCAAATACAAAACATTAGAACAAAAATACAATCCAGAATAGTGACACCAATTAAAATAAAATGAAGTCATTATTTAGATGATTTTAAAGGTCGTTTATCAACACAAATTGGGTAAGCATTGTGTTCTCGAGTACTTTTTTACGAAGAAAGGAAGAAAAAAAACAAGAGGGAAAGAAAAATCCCCGTGTTCGCGAGTTTTTTTAGGAGGTAAAGGAAAGGAAAATGAAAGAAAATAACACATATTTTCCTTTCAAACCGAACGAATGGGAAGGAAAGAAAGGAAATAAAAACAAATATTCATAAAATTAGTAAATTACACATCTACCCATCAATTACAACCCGTTGAAAAATAAGTGTTTTTGTAAAAACAACATCTTTCCTTTCATTTTTCTCCCGCTCAAGAACATGAAAAATTATTTTCTTTATAAGAAAAATTCTTCTCATTTCTTTTCCATCCCTTTCTTTTCTTCTCAAATTCGAGAATGTAGCGTAAGTGGCCAAGCTTAATCTTTACCAGGACAGTGTTTCGGTCAGCGACATTGTGGGTCAGAGGGTGCGGGAAACAATATTATTTTTTATCGGATCAGCACCACATATCCGATAAAAACGGTACGTGTTTAGTTAACGGCTCTAAACAAATAGATACGAAAGGAAAAAACAAGAGGCATCAAATGTCTACTTTGTCTCCTCACCAATTGAACGAAGCCTCAGTTAGAGATGCAAGTACCACTCCACCAACAATTGGTACAAGGGAACTCACTACCCATAGTGTCGGTATCTGTTCAGTTGGATAAAAAGGATTCATAACATATAAGGGCCAAATTGTGTATTATACACAAATTCTAAATGAAAATAATGGGCAAACTGCATGAAAATGCAATGTACTTTGATCCAGTACCTATTTTGCTTAACGTACTTGTAAAACTTTCATTTTGTTACTCAGACGTACCCTCAAACATTTGGGTACCTAGTTTACATGTAAAAATGCATCAAAAGCAACGTAGTTTAGTCCAATTCCTATTTTGTCTACTCATTTTGGTCTAAATGTTTGAGATATCACATCTGAGGTACCAAAATTAAGAGTTTGAAAGTACCTTATAGAAAATGAGAATAAAAACAAAAAACATTGCATTTTCATGCATTTTTCCCGAAACTTATCACCATCAAACATGTAGATTGAAGATATAGAAAAAAGAGAGACAAGAAAGTCTGGAAGTAGATAGGAAACAAACCTCTCCTAGAAACATAGTAGAGAGTATTACTGAGAAAAATGGTTCCATTGCTTTGATAGTGTGAGTAAATGAAACAGAAACTTTTCCAAGACTCATGTTAGTCGAAAGATTACCTAACGTGTGCATTACAGCCAATGGCAGGATTGCTACAAGCTGCCAAAAAGTGATTAAATTAGTATCAAGAATAAAATATGCAATAGACAAATTAGTTTCTTCGTACCAATTGCATACCTGCGCACGACTGATGTTCGGCCATTTATGAAGATTTAAGGCCCAGCTGAAAAATATCATGGCAGTCCCAACAGCAAGCTGAACTGCAGTCAGGGTTACTGGATTTGGGAAAACTTCCAGAACCTGTAAACATAAATCAGGATGAACTGCTATCATTCTTCTGACCAAAAACTTTAAAGAACTTATTGGTTTGTTTGCTTGCCTTCTCATGAACATTATAAGGCTTTCTGTTCAATCTGTTAAATATGCATATATGGGGTGCAACAATAATCACAAAGCTCTTGCTTGCTATGATCCTGGTTCCAAATACATTTCAACCTCTCATAATATTATTTTCATTGAAAAACAAATCGCTCAATCACCTAAAGTTGCTAATCAGCCTTTTTTTTTTGTTAACCATGGATGTTAACAATCGCTCAATCACCAAAGGCCCTAGTTAACCATGGATGCCCAGTTGCCTTGCGGACTCGAACTGGTGATCTCTGAGGAGGCTCCGCAAAGGCCCATGCTTTATTTCCAGTTGACCTAACCCCACAAGGTTTACATTTTGATAATGTATCTATTGGTTCTAAACTGGTTCAAGCCTGGATTTTACCAACAAGGTCCTTCACCACTAGCTACCCGAGTTGGTCACCGAATCTCTCTCCTTCCTCAATGGTATGGGTATCATACATCATTTACTGCCCTTTTCTCCTCCTTGTGAGCACCAACTTCTTATTCACAACTCACATGGAGCAAAACATGAGTGTTGCCAAAGAGCAATGCAGGAGGAAAATCGGAGTCTACAAATGAATCAGAATTGGGACATTGAGTGAAACTGTGAAAGTGGGGTTACTCAATCAAACACCAATCTGATGGCTTCTTGGATAAGCTATAAGGCTCGATTATGTTGCACTGAGTAACAAGTAAGAGTCTGCCATTCACTATGAGAAGGCATTTGCTCTTGTGGCTGAAATGACTAGGTTTGAACAATTCTAGCTATCGTTGCGACACAAGGTTGGTCACTAAGTTGATACCAGAAATGCTTTTCTCCATGGTGATCTAATAGAAGATCTTTAGATGACATCCTCCTAGATTGTTTCCCCTTCTACTTCCGAATTCTGTAAGTTGAATCGCTCATTGTTAGAACTTTAGATTGAAACAAACTTCAGGAGCCTGGCAAATGTTAAGTATCATGTCGACAAGGGAGAAACTTTCAAATCCTTTGATGTATTTAAAGCTGGTGATTAGCCTGAACTACTTGACAATTACAAGTCCTGATATCTACAAATGTCAGTTGTTCACCACATTTGTGTAATCTAACTATGAAAATACAATATATACAATGATGATAGGCTTTCTTCCCGAGAGGAAGAAAGGTCTACTTATATACCTACTGGATAGGCTGATTTCTGGTCTAATTATTGACTTTTCTTCTCACATCACTATAAAGTATAACCTAACTATGGGAACATTGTGTAAAAATATCATGTGAAAATGATGGCAACATCCCGCCTCAAATTGATGTTGATTTATATAGAAGCATCAATTTGAGACTAGATGTTTTGATGTTGATTTATATAGAAGCATCAATTTGAGACTAGATGTTGCTCAATTTATTACACAATATTTCTACTCAATGTTTCCATAATTAGATTATAGAAATGTGAGAAGACAAGTCAATAATTAGCCCAGGAATCAGCCTATCCTGTAGGTCCAAGACACAAGTATTACTTTCCTTCCTCTGGGCTAAAAAGCAATCACCATTGTATATATTGTATTGGCATAGTTAGATTTCACAGTTGTTAGGAGAAATTTGTCTCGAAATCACACCGTATACTAAATTTGAGACGAGTTCCCGTGTGTGAATTTTTTTTTTCTTCTTGAAATCACGAAAAAGATGCAAGGACTGATTCTACCGAGTTGCTCCAAAATTTCTAAAAACACATGATTCAAAACAAGTAGATACACGATCATTACACACGAAACTGAAGAAATGAGCGTGTAAATCAACAAAATCACTTCACATGCATATCACTACACATCGAGACATCAATCAAATACCAAAAATCCGGACCAAATAAAACGCTTCCATAGAACAAGAAAACGAGCAAACCTGTTTATTGTAGATGTTGAAATAGATATTGAAAAGGTACCAGATCCCAAACAACAATCCAAGCACCGCCATTTTCGACTTCGCCACCGGTACCGCCGCCGCATCACTTTCCTCGGCGCTATCAGAAACGGACGTCGCTTTCACTTCAAAACCGTCACACGATTCACTCTCCAAAACCGGTGAACGATTCGAAATCCAACTCCCTGTCTTCCATGATGAATACGAACAACAAATTGAAGGCGATAAACGACCAGTTGAGCAAAAACCGATCGATGATTCCGGATGAAACAGAACAGAAATACGATTGAATCTGTAAAACGATCTGTGATTACGTTGATTTGGAAGAGAAACTGGACTGGAACTAGAACTCGTGAAGGAAGTGTGAAGCAGTTTCGCCATGGAAGACCGTGGAAACTGGAAGGGAGGGAAAACGATTTTGCTTTGTGCTCTGTTGTTTATATATTTTTATTTTTTGTCTAAAATAAAATTAATTGTTAAAATAATGTTAATATTTTTATCATAAAAGTAATGCTATATTAAGATCGGAATTTACGTTACAAATTATATCTATATTTATACTATATTATAAAGCACTAATAAAAACCTCTTAAATACAAATTATTATGCATAAGGTATCATCATTTTATGTAAGATTTTAAAAATCTCTTAATTTACAAGTATCAAAGCACAAAATACATATTACTATTGCAGACTTCTAACACCCACCAATTTGGTATGTGCAGAGTCTTTCTTTTATGCAGACTTTTTCATGTATCGCTATTAATTAATATATTATATTAATATAATTTTGTTTTAATTATATTATTAAATATTTAATTGGTTATTTTTTCTAGATGTCATTAAAATATATAAGATAATCATTGAATTCTAACAAAATACTTAATTTTTTTATATAAAAAACATTATATTATTAAGCCTAAATTAAACAAATTTAAAAAAAAACATTATCACTTTCTCAAAACCATCTAAAATCGTACTGTAAATCGACAAAAAAATAAAATGAAACATTAAAATCGTGATGTATTTCGCTGCATTGCACGAGTACGCTTCTAGTTGTCTATAAAAAATTGATAACAAATTTTATGATTTAAATAATAGTAAAAGTATATTTATGGTTTTGATATTTCAGTTTTCATCCTTATGGTTTGTAATTCATTTCGATTTTCATCGGTGATACTAAAGCACTACTTTGTAAACCATAGAGATAAAAAAACAAAAAAAATCATAAGGACGAAAAATGTAATGTCTTTTTTTGTTCCTATGAAATTTAAATTTATTACTTTTTTTGTTCCTATGAAATTTAAATTTATTACTTTTTTTGTCCTTATAATTTATTATTCATTACTTTTTTTGTCCTTATAATTTAAATTTATTGTCTTTTAATTCATATGGTTTACCATTCATTTCTATTTTAATCATTCATACTTAAAAATAGTCTTTTCGTCTCGGAGACAAAAATATAAATGAATTGCAAACTATAACTATAGAGACGAAAACCAAAATTTCAAAACCACAGGGATAAAACATGTAATTTTTAACAAACCCAAAGGACTAAAAATATAATTTACTCTTTAAATAATCATGAAATTATATTTTTTAATTAAATAAAATCATAAAACTTTGAGTAAACTACTATTTTCGTCCCTTTGGTTTGTAGTTTATAACTATTTTCGTTCCTGATCTTTAAAAGTTGTTTTTTTGATCATCGTGGTTTACAACTTCTTTCGCTTTTGGTTCCTGAGAATATTAGTTTCAGAGAAGAAAAAGGAAAGAAATTGCAAACCATAATGACAAAAACACAACTTTAAAAGTCAGGGACCAAAATGGTTAAAAGCCAAAAACCACAAGGATGAAAATCATAGTTTACTCTTAAAACTTTAATAACTACTTTTGTAGTTCCTTTTTGCTTTCACATTTGTTTTTATAACATGTTATTTGTCTTTTTTACATGTATTTTAATAATTTCCGGATATAAAACAAAGAGTAAATTACGGATTTGGTCCTTCATGTTTGATGATTGTTACGGAATTGGTTTTTTATCTTCAAAAATTACATGGTAACCCTCCAGGTATGCATTTTGTTACGGAATTGGTCTCTCGAGCTAACAGACGTCTAACTGCTCCGTTAACCACGAGAGTATTATCGTCATTTTGCTTTATTTAATTTATTTTACCATTTTTTAATTAGTTTTAATTATTGTTCTTGAATGTTCATCTTCTACATGATTAACGCCAATAACAAACCCAAATCAAACTCATTAAAAAACCAAAAACCTAAATCAAATCCATATTAAAAAAAACTAAATCAAACCCAAATTTAAAAAATCTAAATAAAACCTAGATTTAAAAATCAAAAACCTAAATAAAATCTCATATTTATACCTAATAAAACACACTTAAAAGATTAAAAGAGATAGAGAGATATGAGATGGAGCGAGAGATCTGAGATGGAGAGATTTGAGATGGATAGAGAGAGAGAAGATGCAGACACAGGGAGAAGAAATCGTCGGTCGCCGGAGAAGACGAAGTCGCCGGTCACCGGAGGAGACGAGGTCGTCGGCGTCTCTCTCTCTCTCTCCTCTTGATGTCTCTCTTCTCTCAGATAAGTTTTCTCTCTCTCTCTCTCTCTTCTCTCGGATATGTGTCTCGATCACTCTATCTTCTCTCAGATATCTCTCTCTCGGTCTCTCTCTCTCTTCTCTCAAATTTAAGTCTGGTTTTTGAGTTTTTGGTTTGATTTAAGTTTTTGGTTTTTGAGTTTGATTTGAGTTTTAAAATCTTGGTGTTCTTGAGGTAGAAGACGAGCATTCATCATGTTCTTGGTGTTCATGTTGAAGAAGATGAACATTCAAAGAAACATAATTAAAAATGGAAAAATAAATAAAATAGGGTAAAATGACCATAATACCCTCGTGCTTAACGGAGGAGTTAGATGGTCGTTAGATCGAGGGACCAATTCCGTAACAAAATGCATACCCGGAGGGTTATCATGTAATTTTTGAAGATAAATAACCAATTCCGTAACAATCGTCAAATATGAGGGACCAAATCCGTAATTTACTCCAAAACAAATATCAGTCAATGGTCATAGTATTAAGTTTGACTGACGGTTATTAAAGAGTGTGTTTTTTGGAATTCCAACTAGTATAAATTACAAATTTGGTCCCTTTTAAAATAATACTTCTTATCTCTTTCGTTTTAAAATTATAAGATTACCATCATGGTATACAAAAAAAAGTCCATATTTGGCCTCAACCCTGTAAAGGTTGTTAAAAAATTGCGTTAGATGGGGGGTATTTTAAAGAACTTTCACTTTCCATAACCAAAATGAAATAAAGTCAACCTATTCCTACAATTGTGGTCAGTCTCGCTACCTTAACCTAGGGATAAATTTTTCTTCATAAATACAAAACATTCGTTGTTGATCTAAAAAAAATCCCACCGCTTTGCATTCGATGAAAGCCTTCATGTCAGCCTTCTCGCCTATTGCCCCACCTCTCATTGCGTTTCTTACTGACTGCTAACACTAGGATACCTTTAGAGAGTGCTACTCACCTGAGGCCAGGGCCGGTCCAATGGTTTTGGATGCCCTGGGCGGAGACCCGAAAATATGCCCTCCATAAACTAATAAACTAAGAATACAAATTTTTTTAAGGGGCTTGGAACCTAGTCAAGCTAGGCGGCTCAACCCCACGCCGATTATTATTAAAAAAAAAAGTTACAACGGGGGGGACATAAACCAAAACCCCGAACAACAAAATAACGATAACATCACCTAAAATGTTGTCGTCGTGCATTTCTTGAAGCAAAATCATCTATTAATTTATCATACTCGACATTTGCTAAAAACTTACTTTCTATGCTCAAAATTGCTAACCCGTTAAGCCTTTCTTGACTCTTTCTTTTTCTATTTTAAGCACCTGAAGGTTGAGATATAGGAAACATATTTAACCAAATTGATCAATAACACTTGGTACCAATTAACCAAATAGGCAAATATCCAAATTTCCAATAATCCAAATAAGCAAACAGGCAGATTAGATATCTAAGAAATTAAGATTTAAGAAATAAGAACTAATCCAAATAAGCAATTAACTATTAAGCAAGCAAATATGAAATATCAAACATTCAACTCATCAACCGACCGATTCAAGAAAACAAAATTCATTTATTAGATTAAAATTAGAAGGAAAACACCTGAAGGCTGAAGTTAATCAGTGATGAACCGTGAAACGATTGAATGGCAGAACAAGAACTCAGAAGTGCAGAACCACAGATGACAGAAGGCGATTGTTTGTCGTCTTTGTCGATCAGATCACTGCATCTGCGTGTTTGCGTCGTGCCAGATTCCAGAATCGACTCCACTCCAGATTCCAGAATCGACTCCACTCCAAATTCCAGAACTTCGTGTACTCGTGTCCAGAACCGACCCTGGCGTGTGGCGTCGACGGTCGATTAACAGAACTACAGAAGGAGGTCGTTGCACACTTGCACATTGCAATCGTCGATTATCAGTGATTCACTGATTTGTAATCGATAATCCCATTAATCTGCAATCGTTCAAGTTCTTGAAGTTGGGATGTAATCGACATCGACTAATGTGAATCGATTGAGTAATCGAGGCATTAGATTAGGCATAAGCCGTTGCAGGTTAATTAATAATTAGAAAAAAAAAAATAGAAACTGAACCTAGTATCATATAAAAGAGACTTGGGTTGTGATGCCCTTATGGGTTGTGATGCCCTGGGCGAAGGCCCAGGTTACCCAACATTTGGGTCGCCCCTGCCTGAGGCATTTTCTTGGAGCTACCTAGTCGATAGGTTAACTGATCTTCTATGCTAATATGAGTTCTCTTTTTTTTTCCCCAGTCAAAACCGATTCTATGATTTTGGTATGTGTGGTTTTTGATTGGTTAAAAGATTAAAGATACTGATAAAATGTCGAAAATGCCCCTCGTTTAACGTAATTTTTCAACGACCATTTGAGAGAGGGACATAATTTTGATGTTTTGCAAACCACGATGGCCATAATTTCGAAACTACAAGGACAAAAATGTTATTTTTGACAAACGACATGAACCAAATTTGTAGTTTACTCTTTAATTCGAGTAACAAATTTAGTCCATGTAGTTCACATTTTTTAGGCACTCTAGTTCCAAAATCAAAATAAATACAGGGATAAGATTTGTGGTTTATATCTTTTATAGACCGTTCCTGTAATATATTTTTTTCTTAATTAGGAAAAAGACAAAAGAATATGAGAAGACTAAAATGCCCTATTGTATTTATTTTGATTATTTTGTATTTGTGTGACAAGGTAATGAGTGTATACACACACACATATATATATAAGGGTTGTTTTATTTGCAACCCTTAAAAAGGTTGCAAATCTTGCAACCCACATCTTAACCGTCGGATTAATGATTGGCGATTACAATAGATATGAGGTCCAATATTTTTAATTAAAAAAACAGAAAAATAAAAATAAAATAATCGTCGATCATTAATCCAACGGTTAAGATGTGGGTTGCAACATTTTCCATGGTTGCAAAATATTATTCCACTATATATATATGTGTGTGTGTTACAACATTTAATAAAATTATGAAAAATGAAAAAATGGGTAAAGATATAAAAATGCATGTGAAGATGACTAAAGGTACGTGAAAATACGTGAAAGTGAACATGGGTAATGGTATGCTCTCCCTTCTCGCCATGCCACTCAAATTTCACTTACTTGCAAAATTATCACTGTATTTTTAACAACAATCATATCGAAGCAGACCATCTGAAAATCAGTTGTTCATAAGCGGTCCAAGTCTCTCTCTAGCCCCTTTGTTTAAATGCAAAAATATCACTGTATTTTTAACAACAATCATACCAAAAGAGTATTGTGGGAAAATAATTTTCTATTTAAACTATAATATTTATTTTTCTTAAACTATTAAACATTTGGAGTTTTGAATAAAAAAACCCAAAAAATTGTGAAAAATATTGCATAAATTTCTATCAGTAAACATTCAACAAGGTACGTTGATAAATCATATGTTTGTAACAAAAAAATTATTAGTAATAATTATTTTTATCTTTTATATAAATTTAAAATCAAATTTAGTAATTATTTTTATCTTTTATATATAAGACATATATATTTAATAATACTAATTAATATAAACTATATATTATTATAATAATAATACAATAATAATAAAATAAAATATATTATGTACTTGATTTGATTGTTGATGGGATTACAAGTTCCAATGCATTCAACACCTTGTTAAAGGGTGTCAATAGAATTGCCCATATATAATTCATGATTATTATGTTATTTTACAAAAAAAAATCATTAATTATTTACAAAATTAAAGAAAATATTGATGGACTTAACCCAGTCTATTTAATTTGGCACCCGATAAAAAGTTAATTGTTTTAACATATACCATTTTAATCCGTTATCAAATAAATGCAACTCGTTCTTTTTACCTCGTATAACCTTAATAAATTTTAAGTTTAAAATATTTAAATGTGAAAAACAGAACATATTTTTTTTCCGATGGAGGGAATTAAATCATAGATATAATGGCCCAAATGGCCAAACCAAGGGGAGGGATTGGCCTCTTAGTCATCCCTCTCCCTGACTTGTAAAAATGTCCCAAGGGACGCAATGGAGCCCCAAGGACGCAATTGAGCCTATGGCGCAATTGTGCCCCTACTTGTTTTCAGTAAAAAAAAATGACTTGTTTTCAGTAAGATTATGCGTAGGGACGCAATTGAGCCCTGGGCTCCTTGCGTCCCTTGGGACATTTTTGCAAGTCAGGAAGAGGGATGACTAAGAGGTCAATCCCTCTCCGTAATTTGACCATTTCGGCTAATTATTATAAATCATATCATTTATTGGTTGATTACGATGGGACCATCGAATATATATTTAATGATGATGTGGTTGGTCTTTTTGGACCATCTAATGGTTGATGATTTTTCTTCCACTACTAAACTTTTGGTATTTTTATACGATTAATTATATAAAAACGTAATTTTAATAACCGGGTTTTAAAGGTAAAATAAAAGTTGGGTGAAAAGTGGGAAAATTTCTTGTTGAAGGGTCTTTTGAGTAAAGTTGGAAAAAAAAAGTTTTTCTTTATTATTTAACCTTGGGAATGTAGGGTTGGGGTGTGACGGCTGAATATTGGAAGGAGCTCTTGGGGGGCGATTTTGGAGAAGGAGACCGAGGAAGAAGATAGATATCAAGAATTACCAGATTTGGATCAATTTCATTGAAGGTAAACTCCCTTGTGATTCAAAACTCTTCAGGTATTAATGTTTTTTTTCATCATTTTGGGTGTGTGAGAGAGGGGTATCTTAACTAAAATGGGTTTCCTGGGTTGAAACGATTAAGAGTTCACAAAGGGGATTCAAGGGAGTAATAAAATGTATGTTTATACCAAGCTTTGCATCTGATTTTGAGTTATTGGATTGGTTTGTTTTGATTTCGTAGTTATGTTACAAATGATGGGTTCGTAATCGACTTCTCGAGTTCTCTGTTTATTAATCCGGTCGCCGATCTGAGTGAGCATCGGTCAAACTCAAACTCCGGTCGAATTGTAGGATACCGGGCGACCTCTTCGGTCGGGCCCCGGTCGTAATTAGCGACTCCGGTCGAAAGTGGGGAGGGAGGCACCGGTCGATATCAACCCGGTCAAACCTCACACCCCGGGCGTGAAGGAGATAGCAAACTCCGATCGAGAGTTGGGGAATCGAAGATCCCGCTCGTGAGGGGATAGACCTCGGTCATCCACCGGTCGATCTACCGGACCCGGTCCTCGGGCTGGGATGTGTGGGTCGAAGCCCAGCTTAGGTCTTTTGGATTTAGGGTCGAAGCCCATGTGTAATTTAAATAAATTTTGGTTAAGTTGGGTTAAAGAACTATATTTTGGTGTTGGGCTTGTGTTATGGTATGACCGACCCACTTCTCTGTTTAGTGAAAAGCTCTAGGGTTTGAAGTTGGTATTTTAGTAGGTTAAGCATTTTAGAGATTAAATGTCGTTGGGGTTATGGAGTTAAGATAAACCTTGCTATAATAAAAAGAATCGGGTGTTCACCGGTCAGTGTTTCCTTTATAGGTTTCGGATCAAATTATAGAAGTAGACATGAGTTCGAGCTAAGGACGCCAGGTGAGTTTTTCTAAACTAAACCTTTTGATGATGAAAGCATGTGAAGTTTATTTTAAACTTTGAATTAATTATGATGGCATGATTTTATTAAATTGTTCAAGTGTGTTATAAATTGTTGTTGTTAAATGTATGCATACATTATACTTGGGTTACGTGACCTAAGTCGGGGAGTGTGGCCCGCCTACTCGTGTCGGGGAGTGTGGTCCGTTTATGTCGTTGGGGGTGTGTCCCAACATTAAGGCAGCGAGAGTTAAACACATTGTCTTTGACGGTCGTGTGGTCCGTAACGTGTTTTATTTATGTGCCATTATTAAATGTTGTTTAAAAATTCTGGAAAGTATTTTGTTGCTTATCTGTTTGGAGGGATCTCACTAGACCTATGGTCTAACCTTCGCTCTTTCAAAACTAAAAATATTTTCAGGCCGTCGTGAGTTAGACAGGATAGCTAAGGGCAAGGAGAAGGCTTAGCGGGGCAGATAGAAGACCAATACTTAGTTTAATCTTTTAAATCTCAGTTGTGTATAGGTTGTTTTATCAAACCTCGAATTATCTATTGTGAGCTTGGGACCGTTTCGGCTTGGTTTAATATTAAATGTTGGTATCTTAATATTATGAATTAATCTGTTTGATTACTCTGGTTGGGTCGTTACAGTTGGTATCAGAGCCATAGTTTAAGGGATTTAGGTGACCGGATGGGCCTAAACTTAAACTGTGGAGTAGATGGGCACAACTAAGATTTAGGAAGCCTTTAAGAAAGACCTTGATCATCGTGAGATGTGATAACAATAGTGAGTACTCTCATGTAAGGTAAATTCAGAATAGCATCTGGCCAATGCCATTATGAATTTACAGGTGCATGGGCATACTCAATTACTATTGTTGAGTGTGGTTCAGGGTAGAAAGTTCTATCCATAGATTTATAAATATAGTCTAACGTGTAGTGGAAGTTCGTTGTTGGAAGTAAGGTTATGCCGTTAGGATGCACATCGTGCGGGATGTAGATATTTCGTTGGGAAAGGACCTCCTGGGTCCATAAGGAAAAGGATGATGATAGAAGGTGAGCTTGTCGCTCCAAGGGAGTCTTCAGTTGGTAAAAGGGCATGTCGTTTAGCGAGAAGCATGAGAGTGTTAATTCAATAATCGAATGATCGATTTGAGGCTTATAAAGCTGTAGTTAATTGAAGGGTGGTTGAGAGACGACATCAGCGTTGACTGATAATATATAGTAAGGATCAGATGGGAATGAATTACCGTTTGGGTTGTGAGTCAATAGTCACGGTGATGACTAGTTTTGGGCTTTCAAGGCTGTTGGGGGCTGATGGTGCCGTAGGTTGGGGCACAGTTGAGAACCCTGACTGGTTGGTCGGAAGCGAGTAGTCTGGGATAAATTATATTGAATGTAAGCAGCTGACCTTATGAGAGTAAATAGCCTTCAATGTCATTGAGTCTCCTGCATTGTGTCAAATAAATTGCTGAAGTTTTTTTTTAATATCTTTCACATCAGACGTTGTGGCAAGTGTGTGTCTTACGAAGTAATTGTTTCGAAAACGTGTCGACACATGCAGATATGTGTTTGAATCGAAAAGGCAAGTTTTTGGACTTTGGGTGATAAATTTTGAAAATAATTATACATTTCTTTACAAATGAGTCGATCTTTGGATAAGAAAATCAGAACATCATTTGATCGCATGAATTTATAAGGGAGTTGGGTATAAACATGTGTTGTCATATTAACAAGGGTGAGAGTTGTTGGCACGCTCAGTGTAAGCACTTTCTGGGGTATTTTTATAAATTGTGTGTAGAGTTCATCGGAAACGTTTTCAATTGTGCCAACCCCGACAATGGGGTATGGTGAGGAGAAATTGTTGTGGAGTTGAGGTAAAACGATTCTTGAAACCGTTGTACGTGGCCAAGTCAGTGTCGTGTCGTGTACACGTGAGTTTGTATTCTAATGTAGGTAATTTCTAAATTTTCAACCGTGTCAAAAGTTTAATTGGTTGTGCGTCATGCATGAAGGCTATGAACTCTCTAGGTCGTGAGGAAGGTTGCAAATAAGAATGATGAAGGTTTCACTGGAGATCTATGTAGGGTGGTAACAGAGTGGAAGTACATCAATGTCAATTGTTGTTGTGGAAATCAGTAACCATTTGTGGTAATGTCGGAGCGCGGAGAATAAAGTAGTAGTTATGGATAGTTTCGAGGAGTTTTGTGATGAAGCGAAGAGTTATTCAGAAAAGGTGTGTACCTAGTGTGATGTTGGACAACCTTGTGTGGATAATTCAAAAAGAGAAAATCATTAGTTCAGTAAAGTGGTTCTTTATCAACGAAGCTTTGATGGTTATGTGGGAGTGACGTTTTTATATAGCACAACTGGAATGGGTTACGCTTTGTGCATTTAAGACTTCGAGGTAGTACGTTTAATTATTCAGGCTACTGGAGTTTGATTCCAGCAGGTCGCGATGAGCTGGCATGGAACGATATCTAGTTGAGGGGTTTTGAAAATCATAGTTTTGTGATTTAGCCAGATTTGAGAAAGACAAGGCCGTGAAATTGCCTTGAGGTCCGATTTCAGTATTATGACCAGTGAGAAGGGAGCGGTATTTGTAGGGGTGCCAAGTAGTCATAGAGACTTGCAGTTGTTCTGGGAGGAGGTAGTAGAGTGTTGGTAGTAACCAGTAGTCGATGACGTCTTTATGACATAGTTGGGAGTGCAAATCCTTAAAGTGGTAAGGAGTTTTTTTTAGGATATGTAGAAGGCGGGTGTTATCGTCTTAGGACGAACGTCTTCGTCCAAAGATCTAAGGGAATGAGTTATAAGTTTGTGGTTGGAATGCTAAGTTGAAATTAATGTTGTCAAATGATGGGTGGTGGTTATTTAAGAGATGAGCTATATTCTGGTTTACAGCAGGTTTTTGGTGGGCTTATTTTATATCCCTAAAATGAATGTTGAGAGTGTTGAACTGTTTAATTATGGAAGTTGTGCAGTAGATAGGGAATTCGTGGGCATGATGAATTATGCTTGAGGGTGAAGGGATTATAGCAAATTGGGCAATCTTGTTTGGCAGGAGAGAGTGGTGCGGCATTTTCGAATAGTGGGTAACGTTTTGAAGAGTTGGGTTGATAATCTTGCGTGAGAATTGTGGATAGTCGGTGGAGCTAGCAAGTAGTGTTTTTGTGCTTGATACATTTGGGATTCATCGAGGAATAAGTCAGCAACGTGGGAGGAACAGTGTTTCTTGCAGCAAGAGGATAGCGAAGATATCATGTCGGGAGGGTTGGAGATCTAAGAGTAAGAAGTTTGACAAATGACACAAAAATATGGAGGTATGTTTTAGTCTCTGTTGTTAGCAAATTTATAAATCCCTAGCATGGGTATGAGAAAGAGAACATGGCGTTTCGGTGCGGTGTGATTTGTGCGGCTAACTCAAAGGTTCACGCCTCTAATCAGTGAGTCGGTCGTTAGAAGTGGGTTTGAAATTCTCAAGGAAGAAGTTAGAGGTGTTGGGATATAGTATGCGGGGCGAAGGACCATAGTGTCAGTGTGGCAATGTGTGAAAAGGGGATTCCAAGTGAGTCCGTTGGTTGGGTTAAGCTATTTGGAGAAGTTTTATGAGCTTGGTTACTCCGTGTTGAGCGAGTGGAGCTGGGTTTGTATTGCGCATGTGGTCGGGAGATTGTGGATGCAATGAGAAATGGGAGTATGTGTCGCATTTTTTTTTATCAGTTGGGACTGATGGTTTACGAGGATATTGGAATTTTGGAAGTTTCTACCAACAATGGGAGAAGTTGAAGTGATATCATCGGGGCGAGGTGTATTAGCGTGTGATATTCGGTTAATGTCGAGGAGTTGAGATCATTGTGGGTCGAAAAAGAAGGTGCTCCTGCGTTGGGCTATGAGGTACTAAGATTGGTTGCTTGCAATGGCAAGTTGCATGATAAAGAAACTCATGACTGTGAGATGTAAGTGATATTTATAGTTGACGATGTGTTATGGTGGTGAATTGAGCGAGTAATTATTCAGAGATGCTCGTTGTCGTGGTGTGACTCCGGTAAATTCCTACCGGTTATGGAAGTTGATGTAATCGTTGGGGTAAATCTGATGATTACGTACGACTACGTATTGTACAGAATGGTTTAGGTAAATCGGTTGATACTATTTTTGGTTAGATTGGGAATTAGAATTGTTAGTCCCGAGTGGGGACAAATGTAAAGTTACAGGTCTCGCCTCGGAAAGGGGTTTAACTCGATTCAGAAAGGAATGGAAGTTAAGTCCTAAACTGTTGAGTCGTTTGCTTTTGTGGAGTGTGTTGGAAAGGTAGTGTATATACTGGATCTACTTGTGGAAATGCGAGGTGTTCCCCCTAAATTTCATGCATTTAATTTGGAAAAAGTGGTTGGCGGAGGTGGATGTGGTGGTACAAGTGGGCGACGTTCGAATAGATGAGAAACTAGGTTATGTTATTAAACCGACGACCAATTTTAGACTGTAATTGAAGAAGTTAAGGAGCAAATAATTTCCCTTGGTGAAAGTTAAATGGCAATTCCATAAAGGTCAGGAAGCGACTTGGGAGTTAGAGTCGGATATGAGGAGCCAAAACCCCAGTTTGTTCGACGAAGGAATTCCGGGGACGGAATCCTTTTTAGGGGGAGATATTGTAATAACCGGGTTTTAAAGGTAAAATAAAAGTTGCGTGAAAAGTGGGAAAATTTCTTGTTGAAGGGTCTTTTGAGTAAAGTTGGAAAAAAAAAGTTTTTCTTTATTATTTAACCTTGGGAATGTAGGGTTGGGGTGTGACGGCTGAATATTGGAAGGAGCTTTTGGGAGGCGATTTTGGAGAAGGAGACCGAGGAAGAAGATAGATTTCAAGAATTACCAGATTTGGATCAATTTCATTGAAGGTAAACTCCCTTGTGATTCAAAACTCTTCAGGTATTAATGTTTTTTTTCATCATTTTGGGTGTGTGAGAGAGGGGTATCTTAACTAAAATGGGTTTCCTGGGTTGAAACGATTAAGAGTTCACAAAGGGGATTCAAGGGAGTAATAAAATGTATGTTTATACCAAGCTTTGCATCTGATTTTGAGTTATTGGATTGGTTTGCTTTGATTTCGGAGTTACGTTACAAATGGTGGGTTCGTAATCGACTTCCCGAGTTCTCTGTTTATTAATCCGGTCGCCGATCTGAGAGAGCATCGGTCAAACTCAAACTCCGGTCGAATTGTAGGATACCGGGCGACCTCTTCGGTCGGGCCCCGGTCGTAATTAGCGACTCCGGTCGAAAGTGGGGAGGGAGGCACCGGTCGATATCAACCCGGTCAAACCTCACACCCCCGGGCGTGAAGGAGATAGCAAACTCCGGTCGAGAGTTGCGGAATGGAAGACCCCGGTCGTGAGGGGATAGACCCCGGTCATCCACCGGTCGATCTACCGGACTCGGTCCTCGGGCTGGGATGTGTGGGCCGAAGCCCAGCTTAGGTCTTTTGGATTTAGGGCTGAAGCCCATGTGTAATTTAAATAAATTTTGGTTAAGTTGGGTTAAAGAACTATATTTTGGTGTTGTGCTTGTGTTATGGTATGACCGGCCCACTTCTCTGTTTAGTGAAAAGCTCTAGGGTTTGAAGTTGGTATTTTAGTAGGTTAAGCATTTTAGAGATTAAATGTCGTTGGGGTTATGGAGTTAAGATAAACCTTGCTATAATAAAAAGAATCGGGTGTTCACCGGTCAGTGTTTCCTTGATAGGTTTCGGATCAAATTATAGAAGTAGACATGAGTTCGAGCTAAGGACGTCAGGTGAGTTTTTTTAAACTAAACCTTTTGATGATGAAAGCACGTGAAGTTTATTTTAAACTTTGAATTAATTATGATGACATGATTTTATTAAATTGTTCAAGTGTGTTATAAATTGTTGTTGTTAAATGTATGCATACATTATACGTGGGTTACGTGACCTAAGTCGGGGAGTGTGGCCCGCCTACTCGTGTCGGGGAGTGTGGTCCGTTTATGTCGTTGGGGGTGTGTCCCAACATTAAGGCAGCGAGAGTTAAACACATCGTCTTTGACGGTCGTGTGGTCCGTAACGTGTTTTATTTATGTGCCATTATTAAATGTTGTTTAAAAATTCTGGAAAGTATTTTGTTGCTTATCTGTTTGGAGGGATCTCACTAGACCTATGGTCTAACCTTCTATCTTTCAAAACTAAAAATCTTTTCAGGCCGTCATGAGTTAGACAGGACAGCTAAGGGCAAGGAGAAGGCTTAGCGGGGCGGATAGAAGACCAATACTTAGTTTAATATTTTAAATCTCAGTTGTGTATATGTTGTTTTATCAAACCTTGAATTATCTATTGTGAGCTTGGGACCGTTTCGGCTTGGTTTAATATTAAATGTTGGTATCTTAATATTATGAATTAATCTGTTTGATTACTCTGGTTGGGTCGTTACAGGATTCATGTTTAAAAAAATATAATTTTAAAGTACGTATTAATATGAGTGATCGTTTAAAAACGTATATTGTTATGGAACGTGTTTCAAAAATACATCAAATTTACATATGTCATATTCACGGTTCTAAATGGCGTGAGGCGTGGCGTGGCGGCGAGGCCAAGCCTCAAGCCTTAGGAGCCATGGCGAAGCCTTGGCGTTTTCAAGGCGTGACTTATGGCGTCAAATTTCTAATTTATATATAATATTATATATAAAAACATATGTTTTGGTATGTTATTCAATAAGTCAATAGTAATAAACAAGTTAAATTAGGTTATATATATAGTAAAAACCCGCAAATAAGACATTAAAAACATAAAAAATACCAAATATTGCATTACAAAAACTGGGCATTATGCCATGGCATGCCACGAGTGGTCATATTTATATTGGGTGGTAGAATAAACAATTTTTAACTATAGTTTCATAAATATGTATTTTAAAAATATGTTTTCAACTTCAAGTTGAATGAAGGTAAGTTAATTTTTACGTAATTTGTATATTACATGTTTTGTATTCAAACTTATGAGTTGTTTGGTTAGTTTTTCGTTAAGTTTTGTATCAATTGTATGAATAAAATTATCTGTGTGGATTAATTTTTTTATATATATTGAGAATGTTTTTGTTTAGAAGGATTTTCCATATATGAGATGAGCGTGTTTTTTAATTAAGAGGGGCAAGATTGAAAAAAAAACTTGGCTTTTTTTACGTAAAGCTCCCTTATAAGCTTATTGAATAAGTCACTCTCCATGTCATTAAGTCACTACTAAACAATCATTTACACTTGACTGAATAAACTATGACTTCTATTAAGCTTATTAAGCTGCTAACAGACATACATTTAGGGGGTGTTTGTTTTCAACTTAATGAGCTTAATGGGTGGTTAGCTTAATTGGTTAAGTTATATTGAGGTGTTTGATTTTAACTTAATACTAAGAGATTTACTTAACATGTTAAGTTAGTCCATCCTATCTTAATGCATTAAGTTCGAATTTTTCCAAAATTACCCTTGTCCTATAATTTTTCATCACACATCTCATTAAAAAATAAATAGTTCACCGACATGCATAAATCAAAAACTTGTAATCAAACATTAATACTTGATTGTTTTAAATATATTTTAAGTTATTAAGTAATGTTTTGAACTAATTGAATACATATTATACATGTTATTTTAAATAATTCATATTATTTTAATTTTTTTTGTCATTTTAAGTATTTATCAAACATTTCTTTAAAAAAAAGTATTTATCAAACAATTTTCTTTCTTTCCAACACTTATGTAGACATAAGGTTAAAATGTTAATTTTTGATATTTAGACTATTTATTTAGAACAAAAATCAAACAACAACTTATCTTAATTTATCCGGATAATTTAATGCTTATAGATAACTTAATAGATTTAGAGCTTAATAGATAAAAAATCAAACAACTGGACAACCCCTTATACATAATATAAATTATTTAGGGGACATTTCAGATTGAATTAACTAAAATTGTTTTTCGTAATGTCAATAAAGCATATTGCATGAATCACATTAATGGCTTGTTTGAAAAAGCGATTGAGACTACGAAAAAGGTTTTTCAATCTTTTATTTATTTATTTAAAATAATTATTATGGTTTTACAAATCAGATTTATATAAGCAATAATCATTTGATTGAACTTAAAAATAGTTAAAATAATCTTATACTCACTTTTAAAAAAAAACATGCAAAAGTTTATTACGATCATTGAATCTAATTATGTTGATATTTGACTATAAAAATAATAAAAATACGTAAAATTAATTTGTGAAACACTAGAAAAAGGATCACTTTGGCCACGACAATGATAGCACTTTAGTATGCCCCTTTGCTATCGACAAATTAAATTAATTCAACTTTTCATTTTATGAAGAAAATCAAAATCAAAATAAAAAATTAAATATAAATATAATATTTGGGACGAAAATTCTTTAATTTATAATTGTACCTGTATTTTTTAATGCATTTATTAACTACAAAATATGAAAAGATAAGATTACATGATAGTTTCTTGATGGCTATCGTTCAAATAAATGTGATCCATTATTGCTAAAATTGAGATAATTTGTACAAATCTATATATGAACGTAAATTCATACTGGTTAACACTTACGAAGTTAAAGTAACAGATGAAAAATTATTGAGCGTGGAAAATTCGATGTTGATTTATCACTTATAGATAGAAATCAAGCATATGATCGACAATAAAAATAAAGTTAAATTTGTTTTTTTTTTCCCTCACAAAACGAAAGCAAATACTAGATTCGTTATAGTGGAATATAAAGAAACAGACACACGCATATAAAGAAACACTCCCGCTTTAAAATGAAAATAATATGCTTTTACATTAATATTGTGGAGTACGTTCGATCATTATATAAAGAATGCTACACTTTTTGGTATGTTTGAAGATTTTTTCGATAACTGAATTCATACCCAAAATTAAAAACAAGTTTTTGGTTAAAACCTCGAAAATTGAGGTTAAGGGAGTGTGCGTTTGCATCTCGATGACATGATTTAGAGCATTAGAGTCATTTACAGTATCGATCAGTCATCAATAATGATTGGCAGATGAATTTACAACATCAGATCCACTTAATACCTATGTTTCCCTTATTTACCAATTTATAACCATAGTCGAACATTTTACAGAGTTACTCTTCCTCCTTGGTGTTATTCTCTGAAACACACATCATTGTTGTTTGTTTAATCGAACGACCTCGATCCTGGTTGTTCCTCTCCAATTGCACATTGTCGTTGTTCTCTCTAAGAAGTTGTATAATCAACATCATTTAAAGATTCCAACAATACGTTAGAATGACGAATAAACCTCAAACAAATATTTCCTGTATATCTTTGTTTTTATTCTTTGTAAAACCAAAACATTTTTAAAGAGGTTTTTATAATTTTTTTAATAATGGGGGAATACATGCATTAGATGAAGCTTTTACACATGTCGTTGTTTCAAGCTCGTTATCAACTTTAGAAATTATCCTTCGATTTTTTACCAATTTCTTAAGTGACACCTCATTATAAAAAACTATATTTAATCAAATAACAATAAAACCATAATTTAATATTATTTACTGTAACTTAAAGCATGATGTGACATACATTATTCATACATTTTTTATAAACATACTCCAAACAACATAAAAAAAACATGATGTGACATAAAACAATTTCTTATTAGGAAATTATACCCTACAGTTTATTATATTATTCACTGTCGCTTCAACAAAAAATATTGATGTGACATTAACAATTACCAAAAACAAATTTCCATTAAAAATCATACCCACAACTTCTTAATTATAAAATCCAACGTGGCGATGAAAAATCCATTAAAAATCTTTCAGAAATCCTTGTATTAGATTGTCTTAGATCCTCTACATTGACATCTATAGCCTTTTTTTTTTCGAAGTAACCCAAAGAAATAAAAAATGGTCTTGGCCCAAAAATATTGGCCCATTTTAAAAATGTAATATTTAGATGGTGCTTGTTTTTTTTTAAAAAGCCTCTTATTTTCCAGTTATGACTGATTCGGTCAGACCGTTTGTATTTTTTCCCTTTTCAAAGCCTCTTAACTCTTAGTGTCATCTGATAAATTAAATGATAACCTACATACTTAATTACCTCTTATTTTCGTCCATCACAATTCTTTCGATTTCAACGTCGGTTTTAGCTTAGATGCACCCCGAATTTACAAAAAACGCAGAACGCGAAGATTGTAGATTTGTGTGTTGACTTTCCAGAACATCTTGAATCATAAATCGGGGCTTCGGTGTGTGAGATATGATTAAAACTCCACAGTCTCACAAATCTGCCAGCATCTTTCTTTTGTTTCCTTTTTTCGTTCCGTCATTCGATCATTGATGTCCACTTCAATTGACGTATTTAAGTTAAAATTTTGAAGAATAAAATAGACAATTATACGTATTCAGACGTTTGTTAGTTTACAAAAACAAACAGTCTTATTGATTCAAATTTTATACTTCAGCATCACCTCTTAAAAATCAGAAGTAAAATTAAAGTTCAGACTTTAGCACATTTTAAAAAACAAACACTACCTAATAGAGTTATGAACTACGAAAAATTTGATTTCAGCTGTAGTATGACATGAAAAAACTTTATAAATGCATGTATATGTTTTATTTATTTTTAATTTTGATTTTTGTTTACCATTTTTTTTCTTTTTATATTCTTATTAAAAATATAGATGATTCAATAATTAATTGGTAGTCAATCATAAATATATGGATTCATGCAAATTGACAGTTTCTTTAAGTGAACCCAAATCGTTTACTAGTGTAACACCCACATTTTAGTTTGAGACTTATCTATACATATATGTATATATGTATTCTTATATCTCTTGATCCATGTAGCATCCTTGAAACTCCTCCTAAGTAGAATCGTTGTAGGTCTCATCGTGCGAGACCAAAAACTTGTGCTCTGGGATCGGAAGCTTAGTTTTGGGTGAACAACGACTTGTGAGGGCTTCTGCACGGGTTCCAGACAAGGTTCTAAATGGCGTGAGGCGTGACGTGGCGGCGAGACCAAACCTCAAGCCTTAGGAGTCATGGCGAAGCCATGGCGTTTTCAAGGCATGACTTATGGCGTCAAATTTCTAATGCATATATAATATTATATATAAAAACGTATGTTTTGTAGTGTTACTCAATGAGTCAAGAATAATAAGCAAGTTAAATTAGGTTATATATTAAAAATTTGCAAATAAGACATTACAAACGTAAAGAAAAATCAAATATCTCATTACAATAACTGTGCATTAGGCCATGACGTGCCATTGGCTTAGCGTGGCGTGACGCACAAGCCTTCGTGCCATGGCGCGCCATGGCGGCTGTGCGGCGAGTTTTTTAGAACATTTCCATGTCGCGGCCAAAGCCGCGGAACTCGCTAGAGTTCGAGGCTAGAGGCACACGCGCGGCCTACGGCGCGACCCCGAAGCCGCGACCAAAGCAGCAGAACCACCTGTAGGTCTAAAATCGGGTTTTCACCCATTTGAACTATTTTTGAGTTATCTTAACTCTTGAGGAACCGTTTGTGGGAGCTTTGAAGACGATTTTCTCCCTCCTAAGTCTCTCCCCTCTTTAATGTCAATCTTTGGGTTGTTGGAGGCATTTAAGAGGTGATCAAGGCTAGCATTTGGACATTTATTGTGAAGAATTCAAGGCTTTCAAGTCTCTAGTCTCTAGTCTCCATCTACATCAAATCTAGGGTTTTATCAACTTTTCTAAGTTTTTTTTGTCAAAACCTAGATAATGAGTGTTCTAAATCTTTTTAAATGAGATACATGTGTTTACCTGTTTAAATATTGTTTTCCTTCATTATATGAAACTAGGGTTTCCTCATATTGGTTTTGTTGGTTCTAATGTTACCTTGGAAAGTAAATGGTTTGTTTTGAAGGGAAGAAATATGCATATGTTGGTGATATGGATAGGCCAAATAATGGTATTTGTGCTTATACATATCTGTGATATTGTTGGTTAAGTGATTGGGAAATATTCCTCATTATGGGTAGTCTCTTGTATGGTCATATGCATGAATGGTCACAATGTGTAGGTCTCTATGTTACTTACACCTATTGTTGTTGAATATGAATTATTGGACCACACGATAAGCTTGGGTGTTGAATACACATTGTGAGCACTACCATGCTTCTTGGTCATGAATGAGTTGTGTGGATGAACCAAGTCAAATAGGCACTAGGAGGACATAGTCTTGGGTGCCACCATGTTGGTATGTACCTAGGCCCCCGCCATTTGGGGTAATGTCGTGTTGTACCCCCGGATGTGTCGGGCCTTGTGGTGTGTAACACCCTCAACTTTGGAAAGAGCGACTAATTTAAAATTTTCAACAATACATCAAAGTAGAGCAAAATCTCTTACGACAAGTCTGTACTTGAATACAATTCTAGGTTGAACCACCATCAAGTAATTAAAGTCTTACATAAAGACTAATTGAAGTCGGAGGTTACTAGCAAAACCACTAATTGTCGCTATCTCCAATATAAATGCGGAAGTCTTCACCAAGATAATCACCTCTTCGAGCACACGACTAGCACTCATCTCCCACAGAGACACTAGAACTAATCCCGAAATGGAACCTGGTGCACATGCCGACAAATAAAGAGGTTAGGCTAACGCCTAGTGAGTTCAAGAGTTTCATACCATGATCATAAAGGAAATCATAAAACGGAAATATTGTAACTTATAATCATGATCCTTTAAAATGAATTGCTTTAAATATGAGAACGACTCGTTTTCCAATAGTATGCAATTTATAAATGAACGCCTCAACGCCAAACATTCTTTCATGAAGTAATGCCACTCAACGCTTACTCAAGACATGAATAATGGTAAATGCTCGAACGTTGAAATTTGAATAAAGCTTTATAAATCAAACGACCGAAATAAGAGTAAACTCAAGCCTCCAAAATTATAACGTATGGGGAATAACCCAAACTCAAAACGTCACCAGAAACAAGGATAAAACTAAATACCCAAAACAACACCTTTTGGTGACGGGGGAGACCCGAATTCCATGGCTAGTGGCATAACACAAAAGTAGTCCACATTCCAAGCTATTGAGCTGACCATACTAGGATCAAGGCCACGAACACGCCGGCTCGTACTAAGATGTGGGGGAGGGAACCCAATGATTCATAATCATGCTCATTCGCTATGATTTACATTTACGACCCACGGCTAGTATTTGGTCCCACATAACCGTACCAAGTTGCCACCCTAGGGTCAAAGTCTCAACTAGCTACAAATGGGAAATAACTATCCCATAAAAACAGGCTCAAAAATTACATGACGGATGCAGGTCCGGGTATTGGTGTAACATCCATAATTTCAGGTAAGTATAAGGTTTTGTTAATCTTATGTTTATGCGTTTATCGAAGTAGAAATTATATGCTTAATTGATGTATTGTTTTAAATGGTTATTTGGTTTGGTTTGGTTTGTTTGGGAAGTGTTAGAACCATTCTTTGGAAACAGGGAGCTACGCGATTTACGTCGCGAGCGAAAGTCGCGGCACAAGTCGCGTAACCCACTGGAGTTCACGAGACTGTGTAAGCGGGCGACTTATGCCGCGGGTGCAAGTCGCAGCACAAGTCGCGGGGCGACCTGCTGATCTCCAAAACCCCTTTTTGCCCGATTTTTCTCTCATAATTCTCACATCTCTCTCCCTTGGTGATTTTTAGAGCACCCAAATCAGTTTCCTTCCTCACCAAACCCTAACCCTCATAAATACAACATCCATTGGTGGTTGGATCTTGGATTCTTGCATTTACTATCATCAAGGAAGCTTTTCTAGGGTTCTCAAGTGCTACCATCCACCTCCAAGTCTCATCTTCACCTAAGGTTTCATCTTTTCTAGGTTTTGGTCAAAAACCTAGATTGTGAGTTTACTAATCCTTTTGTTAAAACTAGATACACATCACAATCTACTACTTGTTATTATCTTGCTTCATATTTGAAGTGTTCATATTAAATGCAAGTATTTGGGGTTTTCCTTATGGATACATGTTTATATGTAACATGCTTCTATGTGTTGGGAAATATATATATATATATATATATATGTATCTTGTTATGGAGATGATATCTTGTTGGAACACCATTTGATGGGTTTAAAACTACATGATTAAATTTGTGGTTATATTGGTGATGTTTGTTTTAAAATTATACCGCAAGCGTACGGATATTGTAGCATACGGGTCGATCACAGGGAGGTGACGGTCTAAACACTAACCACTTAATAATCATGTCTAGCTATGCGAATCAGATAATTTGATTTGATGATTAAACTAAGTAGACATAAAATTAAACTAGATTAAAGGAAAGAGAGACAAAAAGAGGAAAATAAAAGACAACTACAACTAAAGGGGCACTGGGTAACGTCAACTTAGGATTTTGGTAATAGTGAGAATTCATTTTACAAAATTACTTTAACCCTCTTTCGAGGTGGAAAAGCTTTTCTAAGCCAAGACATATATTTACTCTCGCAATATATGTACATAGGAGAGAAACATTAAGGTTTAAAACAAGTAATTTTCCCAATCAACGTCCCTAACTATTCGCATGTTAGAGTCGTTGTCATTGACCAATTCAATCCAAGTAAAAGACTAAACTTCCGTTTACATCGAAAACTAATAAATTGACTAAATGCTTTGTTAAAACCCAATTAAATTAACTCCAACTTCCATTAGAATCAAAATGGGTTAAAACCCAACATTCGTTTTAAGAACAATTGATCAATACCAAAACCTCGATCCTAAGGGACAATTACCCAATAAAACGAAAACCGACTCGGGACCAAACAACAAATTATTTAAATAAACTCTAACAAGATTAAAGATAAAATAAACCTAGACTATACTACATATGATGCAATCTAATAACCATTAACATTAACGAAAACTAGGAATAAACAATAAACCACTAAACAAACATGTGCAGAAAATTAATTTAACCTAATCTATTGGGTGCAAAAAATTACATCAATGCAGTAAATTAGGATAGAGGATAAGGAATAGGGATACAAAAGGGAGAAAGATGATGAAATACACATAGAGAAATGTAGAAAAAATAAAAATTAATACAAATAAACAAGAGTAAAGGAAGGATTGATGAAGAAATTCAAGAATGATTAGATAACTAGCAATCTTCCAACAAAAACAAGAATTCAACTAAATAAATTAAAGAGAATAGGGAAGAAGATACTAGATATATGGAAAACCGATGGTAAATCGGATCCCAATGGCCTAAGCTTGTACTTCAATCTTCTTCCCCAAACCTTGAGATCGACCAAGGAATCTCTCCCAATCAAAAGTCGACTATTCTATCTCTCCCAATTCAAAAACGTGTGTGTCCCCCCTCCAAAAACAAAACCTAAAAGATTTCTAAAAGTCTAAGCTAAAAAGGCCCAACAAAAGAATAAGCCCAAAGACCTTCGCGACCGTGAAGAAAACTTCACGCCCGTGAAGGTGCAGCAGAAAATAAAAAGAATGTTTCTAGAGCAGTGTTTCGCGACCCCGAATAAATCTTCGCGCCCGCGAAACCGTGGCAGAAACTCTAGAACTTGAATCAATTGTATTTCTTCGCGCCTGCGAAACATGAAGAACAACCAATCTCTTATGACTTCATCTCTTTCGACGACTTCTCCTCTTTACTCTCGATCATCTTCTTCTCTTCTCTTTCCACCTTGAGCACCCCTTCATCTATCTCACATTTAGAACACATAATCTGCACAAAACATATACCAAAAGCATAAAAACTATCCCCAAAAGAATTTCCAACCGTGATTAGAGAGAATAAGAGAAAAATGATGCATGAAAATGCTAAACTAAAAACTAAAATAAGAAGAAAATGCAACTAAAATATACAAAGTTAGGTGCATAAAATGCACTTAACAAACTACCCACAAGCTAAACTTTCTTGTCCCCAAGAAAGAAGTAGAATTTATTCGGGTAAAAAAAACAAAGAAAAGAAAGAAAAAAAAACGAAAACCTTTGAGGACGTCAAGACGAGTTATCCCACAATCTCACTAACATAATTAAGCATTTAGATCACGTATCATAAACAAACAACCAAATGCCACATGTTGGATTAGAGTAAAAATAACTAGGAACCTATGATTACCAAAGCGTCAAACCAACAAACACTAATCAAGCATATCGCGAAAAATCGCAACCAAAGAAGAATTCGTAAACATACCAAAGCCGCTAAGGGAAGGGATAGTGATCTATAAAGATGGATGCTCACGATATCACTCTAAGCTCTCAAGTGTGTATAGGGACGTGTATACGCTCAAACCCGTCCCGATCGAGACAAAGGAATGTAGTCTTGACACAATTGAATTTATTCTCAAGTCCAAAATTTTCCATGACAATACGTGCAATGAGGGCTTTGGGGCACGGTTTGGGGTTAAAGGTGGGATTAGACTCATTTATTGGTGTTGGGGATATCGGTTTATGGGTAAATCTCCTTTTTTTTTCTTCTCGCACTTAAGGACTCTTTTCCTAATGTTTTTGATGGATTGAAGGCTTATTCTACTTTTGATCTCTTTTTTTTTCGTTTTCTTTTTTTTTCTTTTTTTTTCTGTGTGCGGCTTCACGAACCCACAAGCTATGCTTGTTTTGGGGGCTCAACGAACTACCCACAAGCTATGCTTGTGTTTATTTATAGACTAAATGCCAAATCCATCTATCATTTCGAAGAGTTCAACCTTAGCGTGCAATCTTTTTTTTTCTTTATTTATTGGTGTATGGGTGTAAAAAGAATGGTCGGTGTTTAGGCTCAAAGTGGGTTACAAAGGAAAAATATTTTTGGATTTTTCGGGATTAATTTTCATGAAACGAAGGCCTCTATGTATGTTCATGGTAAACTTGGACGAGAAACCACTCAAAAGTCTAGACTACACCTTGATTGGAGGTAACATACAAGAAATGAGAATTGGGATTGATTACATATGTGTCAATCCAAAAACGCCCAAAATCTCACAAGATAAATCCATCTACTATAGTCACATTTGTAATGTAGGGGGACTATGATATGCAAACTAGTCCTAAAAGGCTACATGGAACAACATGCTTAATAGTGTGTGCAAGTGACAGCTAAGGTAACATTATTCCTAGAAAAAAAATCATTTAACATGATGGCATAAAATTGAGGTGCAATTGTGATCAAGCAGCTATATCATGTAAAGTGAGATATGGTGTACTACGAGTCTTAACACAACAAAGAGAATTCAAAAATCTTTTTGTATTTTTTTTAAATATATGCAAAGCAAAGAACCACTATATGCAAAGAAAATGGGGAAAAAATGAAATAAAAGGAAAAACACCCACCCACAAGCAAAAAGGAGCATTGTCCTCAATGCTCGGATTAGGGTGTATAGAAAGAAAAAGAAATCACGGGGAAGGAGGGGGAAGATTATGCCGACTACAAAACTTGGAAGTTTTGGAACCGAGAGACTTGCTCTATAGATGTGAATTCGATCCCGTAGGTATATAATTCCGGTGGGGCCACAACATTGACGGCGGGGATTATATTAGGTTGAACAACCTCATCCCGTCGCGATCGGCTAGAACGTTGTCGCTTTGTGCGACTTGTAGAAGCCATGGTGTGTGCAAGTAGGTGTGTGGTGCATAATGCAATGCGATAATGTGTACATAACCTACGTCCGCCCAGTGGTGGCGGCCCAATCTATTAATGCATAAAAACACTTAGGCAATCGTAATCCAACAAACAAGAATTCCACAAATGCAACCCACAAGCAATTTTATAATTCACAAACAACTTATCAACTAATAGCATCACATTTAAAAAGTCATGTAAATATATCAGCAAACAACACTGCATGGAAAGAGTGTACCCAAACTGATGCTCAAAGTTGCTGAAAGGTTCTGTCTAAACCCAAATCTGCCCAAAAAAAAAATAGCGAGATGGTGGTGCTCACGGTGTACCGTTGCCGATCGAGATGGAGATGAAGGGAGGGTTGTAGTTGGTCACCGAGATGGCGATCGACGATAGAGATCGGTTCACGCCGGCTACAGGGGTGGTTCGCGGTGTTGGTCGCCGGCGATGACAGATTCTCGGAAGAAACAAAAGTGGCCGACGATGGATGGTGGTTCGAAAAGGCGACAGAGAGGGGAGGGTTATGGTGGTCGCTCACGGTGAGCGTGATGGTGGTTACTTCTGTTGGAGGAGGATGGAACAGGGGGTGTTCACCGGAGACTGATGGTGGTCGACAATAACAGATCGAGTGGCGGATCCGATGTTAATCGATGGGGGGTTGTTGATCGATGGAGATGGAGAGGGTGAGGGTGAGGGGTGTCATCACCGGTGGTGCTTGGTGGTGGCTGTAAAGAAATAGGGTAGGGAACAGGGGTGAACGATCGGTGGAGGATGGTAGTGGCTGGTGGCTTATGGTCGTGAAAGAGAGATTGAGGGAGATGGTGAGAAAGGTTCACTGCGACGATTGAGAGGAGAGAGATGTGGTGGTCGACGGTGGCGATGGTGGATGATGGTGGTGGCTGCCGGTTGATCGAGATGGAGGAGAGAAAAGAGTGGTGATGGCTGGTGGCGTATGGTGGTCGATTGAATCGCCGGCGTATGGTGGTGGTGATGGATTTGGTCGATTGAGAGGGAGATGAGAGTGAGGGGAAGAGGGAGACGATGAATAGTTAGGGTTAGGATTAGTTTTTTTTTTCTTTTCTTATAAAACTTAATAAAAACAAAATCAAAACCTTTTTTTTACTGAAACAATTTTTTTTAAACTTCACGCCCGGGCCAAAATGTTCGCGCCCGGGAAAGTGAGGCAGAAAGTGAAGCCTTCAAGCTTCACGCCCGGGCCAAAATGCTTGCGCCCGGGAACCTTGGGCATAAAGTAGGGAGGTCGATCTTCACGCCCGGGCTGAAATTTTCACGCCCGAACCTTTTAGGCAGAAAGAAAGGAACACCCAAGAAAGTTCACGCCCGGGCCGAAATTTTCACGCCCGGGAAGCTTTGACAGAAAGTAAAGCAAGTGTTAAGGAACACTTTCGGGGGTCGGTCTTCAAGCAATTAATCCCGAGAGACCGAAAAATCGATGTTAGAACAAATAAAAGGAATGGAGACTCGTTTTAAGTCGCGAGTTTGACTTTATTTTAAGAATTAAACGAAAATAGAGAAGAAAGGGTACGGTGGAAGTCAAAGGATTGACTTTAAGAGCCCCCGAGCCCAGATAGAAGCGGGAAAACACCCGAAACATAACCCACGATTGGTACATCCGATCGATAATGCTTTAATCGTTGTCTATTTACTTTAAAACTCCCGGACTCACCTTTCACTTCTACAACTCCGTAAGGAAAAACACGAAGAACCGTAAATGGGCCCGACCAACGCGAACGGAGTTTGCCCGGAAAAAGCTTGAAGCATGAATTGAAAAGGAGAACAAGGTCTCCTTCTCGGAACTTTCGTCGCATAATTCGTCGGTCGTGCCACTTTTTAGTACGTTCTTTGTAAATTCGTGCATTCTCATAAGAGTCAAGTCGAATTTCATCTAACTCATTGATTTGCAAGAGTCGTCGCTCACTCGTATCCTTATAATCGAAATTAAGGGCTTTAATGGCCCAAAGTGCTCGATGCTCGAGTTCAACTGGAAGGTGACATGTTTTTCCATAGACTAACCTATAAGGAAATGTCCCGATAGGAGTCTTGTATGCGGTTTGGTTGGCCCAAAGCTCATCGTCAAGCTTCAAAGACCAATTCACTCTTGAAGAAGCAACCGTTTTCTCAAGGATTGTCTTGATTTCACGGTTTGAGATCTCGACTTGCCCACTAGTTTGGGGGTGATAAGCGAGTCCAATCCGGTGTTGAACGCCATACTTCTTGAGAAGGGCTTCAAACTTGGATTCAATGAAATGCCGCCCCCTGTCAGAAATGACAATTCTAGGTACGCCAAATCGAGGGAAGATAAGGCGCTTAAAGAACTTGGAAACAACACAGGCATCATTAGTAGGAGCAACGATGGCTTCAACCCACTTTGACACGTAATCCACCGCCACAAGGATGTACTTATTGGAACGGCTCGATGGAAACGGTCCCATGAAATCGATACCCCACACATCGAATAATTCAACTTCAAGGATGAAATTGAGGGGCATTTCATGGCGTCGTGGGATATTACCAGTTCGTTGGCAACGATCACAAGATTTCACGAAAGCATCGACATCTTTAAACATAGAAGGCCAATAAAAACCACATTGGAGGATTTTTGCAACTGTCTTACTTGTGCCGACATGGCCACCACAAGGTAAGGAATGACAATACAATATAACAGATGTGGTCTCATCATCGGGAATGCAACGCCGAATGATGTTATCGCTACAAGACTTGAAAATATAGGGATCGTCCCAATAGAAATGCTTGACATCATGGAAGAATTTATTGCGCTGGTAAGATGATAGACTATGAGGAACGATCTTACACGCTAGAAAGTTCACGATATCCGCGAACCAAGGGGTTGGTTTAGAAAAGATGGCGAAGAGATGATCATCGGGGAGAGAATCATCAATAGGGGGTGAAAGGGGGTTTGGACTAACATGAAGACGAGAAAGGTGGTCGGCTACAGAATTTTCCGCACCTTTCTTGTCTTTGATTTCCAAGTCGAATTCTTGTAACAGAAGAATCCAACGAATCAAGCACGGTTTGGCATCCTTTTTGCTCTTGAGATATTTAAGGGTCGCGTGGTCCGTATGGACTATGACTTTAGAACCCACAAGATATGACTGGAATTTCTCGATTGAGAAAACTACAGCTAGCAACTCTTTCTCGGTGGCAGTGTAGTTCGTTTGGGCCGGATCAAGAGTTTTACTAGCGTAGTAGACGACATGAAGCTTGCCATCCTTCCTTTGACCTAAGACTACCCCCACAACGAAGTCACTAGCATCACACATTAATTCAAAGGGCAGCATCCAATCCGGCGGTTGAATGATGGGTGCCGAGATTAGCGCCGCCTTGAGTGTGTTAAACGCTTCGAGACAAGAACTAGTGAAAACAAAAGGGACATCTTTCGCCAAGAGCTCAGTCAGGGGTCTAGCAATTTTAGAAAAGTCTTTGATAAAGCGTCTGTAAAAGCCAGCATGCCCAAGGAAACTACACACCCCTTTGACATTTGTCGGGGGTGGCAATCCCTCGATAACCTCCACTTTGGCCTTATCGACCTCAATATCGCGGTTAGACACCACGTGACCCAAGACTACACCTTCGGTTACCATGAAATGGCATTTCTCCCAGTTAAGAACAAGGTTTACTTCTTGGCACCGATGTAGGATTTCAGTTAAATTAGAAAGATAATTGTCAAAATCGGCTCCATGGACAGAGAAATCGTCCATGAAGACCTCCATGGTGCGCTCAATAAAATCAGAGAAAATAGCCATCATGCAATGCTGAAAGGTGGCCGGAGCATTACACAATCCGAATGGCATACGTCGGTAGGCGAACGTTCCATAAGGACATGTGAATGTCATTTTCTCTTGATCATTCGGATGGACTGGGATTTGGAAGAAACCCGAGTAACCGTCCAAATAACAAAAATAATCATGTTTGGCCAACCTTTCAAGCATTTGGTTAATAAACGGAAGAGGAAAATGGTCTTTACGGGTGGCAAGATTCAACTTACGGTAATCTATGCACATACGCCACCCAGTGACCATTCGAGTAGAAATAAACTCATTTTTGTCATTTTTGACAACGGTCATTCCTCCCTTTTTAGGGACGACTTGAACCGGGCTGACCCACACACTATCGGAGATGGGGTAGATTATTCCAGCTTTTAGAAGCTTCATGACCTCTTTTTGTACAACTTCTTTCATGTTAGGATTAAGCTTACGTTGATGTTCAACACTTGTTGCATTTTCATCTTCAAGAAGAATTCTATGCATACAAAAAGATGGGCTAATCCCTTTCAGATCATCAATTGAATATCCAATAACCGTTTTATACTTCCTAAGGACTTTTAGCAATTTAGTCAATTCATTTTCACTTAGGGAAGCATTAAAAATTACCGGATAAACATTATTACTACCAAGGAATGCATATTTTAAATGAGAAGGAAGGGGTTTGAGATCTACCTTCGGTGGCAATGCATGCTCCGCTTCTTCTTCTTCCTTAGGCAAGACGAGTGATTCAACACGTGTCTTCTTTGTGTAATGGCTGCTCTCATCAAAGTCTTTGGCAATGGACTTCAGATCATCGTCCATCTCTTTCATCATCTCATCCTCATCTAACCTGCCTTCAGTAAACATGCTTTCCAAGGCGTCAACAATATGGCAATCATCCAAAGTAGGTGGTAATCCCATCGACTTTATAAGCTCGAACTCCACCGTCTCTTTTCCCACACTCAAAGAGAGCTTCCCATTCTTAACGTCAATCATCGCACCCGCAGTGGCAAGAAATGGACGGCCAAGAATGATCGGGATGTTGGCGTCTTCAATCATCTTCATGACTACAAAGTCACAAGGAATGATCAAGTTACCAACTTGAAGTGGAAGATCTTCTAGCACACCTACCGGATACTTGATTGAATGGTCCGCGAGTTGCAATGATACGTTTGTAGCCTTCAAATCTCCCATATGAACCCTCCTTGCAACAACCAAGGGCATAAGACTAACACTTGCCCCCAAGTCACAAAGGGCTCGTTGTATAGTCATGCCACCAATAGAACAGGGAATAGAGAAACTTCCCGGATCTTGCATCTTCTCCGGGAGTGTATTAGTGAGCAAGGTGCTGCACTCTTCAGATAACATCACACGGGCCCTATTCTTTGGTGAGAGAAGATCTTTTAAAAACTTTGCATAGGAAGGGATCTCGGATATCGCATCCAAGAAAGGGATGGTCACTTGAAGTTGCTTGAGTGTATCCATAAACTTTCGAAATTTGACTTCAAGTGATGCTTTGACTAACCTTTGGGGATAAGGGACTACCGGAGTGTAAACTTGAGGTGTAGAGGAAGAATTAGTAGTCTTTTTCGCTTCATCCTTTGAAGGAACCTCACTCATAACTTCCGGTACTTTCGCCTTCTTTTCTTTCAAAGTCGCATCCATATCACCCTCGCTCTTTCTTTTCTCAACTAGCACTCTCCCACTCCTCAAAGTAACCGCATTCATCTGACCTCTTGGGTTTTGCTCCGATTGAGGGGGAAGTTGATTCCATTGCTTCAAAAGAGTGGCCAATTGTTGACTGATTTGAGAGATTTGAGTCTCCATCATCTTGGAATGGGCGGTGTTGGCATGAAGTCTAGAGAAGATTTGGTCATTTTTATCCCCTTGAGCTTGAACAAAGCGTTCCATCAAGGACTCAAGGTTTGACCTTTGCGGAATCGGTGCTATAGTAGGCATATTGGTGGGATGTGGAATCATAACCTGAGATTGCAGCGGTTGAGATAAATGCATTTGGGACTGTTGAGGTGGTATATGATTGGCCTGGTTGGATGATTGGCCAAACTGTGGCTGATTAGCTTTCCAAGAGAAATTAGGGCGATTACGCCACCCCGGATTATACGTCTGAGAGAATGGATTGCCTCCTTGGCCTTAGGGCCGAGATTGGTTGAAGATGGCATTCGCTTGCTCCATAGTAAGGTTGTTGCCCAGCTTGCAATTGGCAAAAACATGGCCTTGGTTGCCACACATCTCACAAGCAAGTACTGATACATCAGAGGAAGTCTGGCCTGCTCCAATGTTACTGATCTGGTTCGATATGTTTGTTGAGAGTGAGTCAAACTTGCTCGTTAGGAGTGTAAGAGAATCAACATCTAGCTTTCCTCCTTTCCTTGGATTTGATCTCTCAGTTGGGTACAAGAAATTGTTGGATGCCATATCTTCAATAAGAGCTTTCGCTGCAGCGGGGGTTTTGTTGACAATAGACCCACTCGCGGCCGCATCAATAGAGATCCTAACATCTTGCCTCAACCCATTGCAGAAAGTCTGAATGAGAAGCCACTCGGGAACTCCGTGATGGGGACATTGCCGCTGAAGATCTTTATACCTCTCCCACGCCTCATAGAGCGACTCATACTCGTGTTGCATAAAAGTAGTGATATCACTCCTTAACTTTGCTGTTTTGGCCGGTGGGAAGAAATGAGTCAGAAAAGCCTTCGAGAGTGCATCCCAAGTAGTGAAAGTATTGGGACTGTGACTCTTAAGCCACTCCTTTGCCTTGTCCCGAAGAGAAAATGGGAAAAGCCGCAAATGGATGGCATCATCAGTGACATTCGGAATCTTGATCATGTCACACTTTTCCAGGAACGAATCCAAATGATCATTTGGATTTTCAGAGAGAGATCCCGAGAATTGATCTTGCTGGACAAAAGTAGCCAAAATGATCTTCAACTTAAAGCTATTGGCTTCAATGGCAGGACGAGTGATGGATGAGGTAGATCCATAGGTAGGCTCGGTGAAGTCCTTCAGAGTACGTTCAGCTGGATCTCCCATGACTACTTGTTTCCTCCTTTTCCTCCTTTCCGATTTCAACCTTCTTGCTGTAGCTTCAATCTCAGGATCGAATAACAATCGATCTAACCCCTGTGATCTCCAGTGCATACAAGTTAGTTAACTGGAAAACATAAAAAAAAAACAAGATTAGTCATGGTTGCCGAAGTACAAAAAGTAAAATAGAAAATAGAAATAGGGATGTGAAACATAGACTAGTAAATCAAAAAGTAAATTAATGTCAGGCTAGTCGCCTCCCCGACAACGGCGCCAAAAACTTGATGTTTGTTTTAAAATTATACCGCAAGCGTACGGGTATTGTAGCATACGGGTCGATCACAGGGAGGTGACGGTCTAAACACTAACCACTTAATAATCATGTCTAGCTATGCGAATCAGATAATTTGATTTTATGATTAAACTAAGTAGACATAAAATTAAACTAGATTAAAGGAAAGAGAGACAAAAAGAGGAAAATAAAAGACAACTACAACTAAAGGGGCACTGGGTAACGTCAACTTAGGATTTTGGTAATAGTGAGAATTCATTTTACAAAATTACTTTAACCCTCTTTCGAGGTGGAAAAGCTTTTCTAAGCCAAGACATATATTTACTCTCGCAATATATGTACATAGGAGAGAAACATTAAGGTTTAAAACAAGTAATTTTCCCAATCAACGTCCCTAACTATTCGCATGTTAGAGTCGTTGTCATTGACCAATTCAATCCAAGTAAAAGACTAAACTTTCATTTACATCGAAAACTAATAAATTGACTAAATGCTTTGTTAAAACCCAATTAAATTAACTCCAACTTCCATTAGAATCAAAATGGGTTAAAACCCAACATTCGTTTTAAGAACAATTGATCAATACCAAAACCTCGATCCTAAGGGACAATTACCCAATAAAACGAAAACCGACTCGGGACCAAACAACAAATTATTTAAATAAACTCTAACAAGATTAAAGATAAAATAAACCTAGACTATACTACATATGATGCAATCTAATAACCATTAACATTAACGAAAACTAGGAATAAACAATAAACCACTAAACAAACATGTGCAAAAAATTAATTTAACCTAATCTAATGGGTGCAGAAAATTACATAAATGCAGTAAATTAGGGTAGAGGATAAGGAATAGGGATACAAAAGGGAGAAAGATGATGAAATATACATAGAGAAATGTAGAAAAAATAAAAATTAATACAAATAAACAAGAGTAAAGGAAGGATTGATGAAGAAATTCAAGAATGATTAGATAACTAGCAATCTTCCAACAAAAACAAGAATTCAACTAAATAAATTAAAGAGAATAGGGAAGAAGATACTAGATATATGGAAAACCGATGGTGAATCGGATCCCAATGGCCTAAGCTTGTACTTCAATCTTCTTCCCCAAACCTTGAGATCGACCAAGGAATCTCTCCCAATCAAAAGTCGACTATTCTATCTCTCCCAATTCAAAAACGTGTGTGTCCCCCCTCCAAAAACAAAACCTAAAAGATTTCTAAAAGTCTAAGCTAAAAAGGCCCAACAAAAGAATAAGCCCAAAGACCTTCGCGACCGTGAAGAAAACTTCACGCCCGTGAAGGTGCAGCAGAAAATAAAAAGAATGTTTCTGGAGCAGTGTTTCGCGACCCCGAATAAATCTTCGCGCCCGCGAAACCGTGGCACAAACTCTAGAACTTGAATCAACTGTATTTCTTCGCGCGTGCGAAGCATGGAGAACAACCAATCTCTTCTGACTTCATCTCTTTCGACGACTTCTCCTCTTTACTCTCGATTATCTTCTTCTCTTCTCTTTCCACCTTGAGCATGCCTTCATCTATCTCACCTTTAGAACACATAATTTGCACAAAACATATACCAAAAGCATAAAAACTATCCCCAAAAGAATTTCCAACCGTGATTAGAGAGAATAAGAGAAAAATGAAAAATGATGCATGAAAATGCTAAACTAAAAACTAAAATAAGAAGAAAATGCAACTAAAATATACAAAGTTAGGTGCATAAAATGCACTTAACAATTGGTCTTGTTATGGACTTCATATTAAATGGCTTGTAATATTGTACCCATGGTTGGTATAGATAATATTCTTGGCCATATTGTGCCTTGAGGCTATTAATAAATTATGTTGGATGAACCAAGTCAGTAGACACTAGGAGAATGTAGTATTGGGTGCCACCGTGTGGGTATGTACCTAGAACTCCGTCATTCGGGGTAATGACATGGTTGTAGTTCTCGGATGTGTCGGGCCTTTCGGATGTCACTCGTAGTAGTTGGCATCAAGGTATATCGGCTCTTTGGGTGGAATTTGATTGGTGTTATGGGTATCCCCCGTTGACTCCACGTTTAATGAAATTCGGTTAACTGCTGATAAGAATTGTAAATGCTTTAACATGTTATTTCTTGTTCAACTCACTAGGCTCTTTGGCCTAACACTTGTTTGGTGTCGATGTGTATCTCAGGTTCTAGTAGCGCCGTTTCTAAAAAGGCGTAGTTGCTTGGGTGAGAGCTTGGGGAAAATGCACTTGGACTTATATCTTTTGGAGAAGTCATTTGGGATTATAGATGACACCCCTTTTGTAATCTCTTTTCTAGTTGTAGAAATTAGATTAGTTAGTTGTTGTTTATTTGTTCGTTCAATTACAACCGTGATTAAACAGGTTTATTTATATTCCCCATTTTTGGGAGGCTCTTGCTAAGACAATTTTTATACCGTTTCTCTTTGTTGGGAAAGTTTTTGATATCCCTATTTTTAGGGTGTTACAAGTTGGTATCAGAGCTTTAGTTTAAGTGAACTAGGTATTGTTTAGGCGTATCTATACTTAAGATTTAGACATTTTGGCTCCACTGTCCACTTGGGGTAGAAATCCTAGGTGGGGAGAGCGTTAGGACTTACGGAAGTATGCAAATTAAGAGTCGTAATTGTGGTAACAAGAACCCTTGTGTATGATTGGTTCATAATTTCACTTAGCTACTGCTATTATGAATATGTTGTTACGTAAGTATGCTTGCAAATGCCATTATTATGATAATTGAAATGTGTACTAGTACGTACATTGAGTTCAACTCGCTTAGTCTTTTCTCAACCTATTTTCTCGATCATGTTTGGCAGATAGTGATGGTAAACACTCGGAGCAGATTACCGAGTACGCTAGAGAGGCGCGTAGAGATAGAATCTACTGCAGACCAACCTCACGTGGTCGATACTTCTGTGGTGCCTCCTATGCCCAATCTTTTGGGAGGAGGACCCGAACAGATCCCACGTGCGAACATTACGACTAGCAATGCTATAGTGGAGGAGGTGACTATGGAGACTAGAATCAAAGACAGCATGATGTTGGCCATGAACTCGACCATGGCTCAACAGCAAGAATTCTTCACGAAGCTTCTGGAAGATCGAGATGCCAGTAACCGCCAACCCGAGACGATGGTCGATAATATCTTGATGGGATCGGGTGGTGGACCGGTCGTGGTGTTAACTGAGGAGCAAACCGAGAATGAAAGTTAGGGGAAGGTCAAAGGATGCACCTACAAATCTAATTTTCATAAATAGAAAAGAGATTACAAATAAGGGTGTCATTTATAAACCCAAAGGTTCTACTACCAAAAGTAAGTCCAATTGCGATATTCCCAAATCTTTCACCCAAGCAAAATGCCCGCTTAGAACCGGTGCCGCTAAAACCTGAGATACACATCGACACCAAACAAGTGTTAGGCCAAAAAGCCTAGTGAGTTGAACAATAAATAGCATGGTGGAACATATACAATTCTTATCAGCAGTTAACCAGTTTTCAACATGTATGGAGTCAACGGGGGAGACCCATAGCACCAATCAATTCCACTCCAAAGAGTCGATGCACCTTGATGCCCTTAACAAGGAACACCTCAAAGGCCCGGCCCACCCGGAGATCAGACCGTACAGGAAACTTTCCGAGTGGCAGAGGTCTACTGGGCACATACCATCACAGTGGCGCCCCGAGACTGCATCCTCCTAGTGAACTTGCCTTGGTTCGTCCAACATAATTTATATAGGAGGTCTTTAGGTATATATATATCTACCAATGCATTTAGATACCAACCATGGGTACTATGCTACCATCCTCACATAAGTCCAATGTAAGACTCAAATTCCAACATATTCAATGTTCAATAATTAAATCGCCAAGAAGGCATTCCAAGTAGAATTTATCATCTGCTATACCACATATAATCCATATCATGCCAACAATGTACATTCATGGAGCAAGTTCCAAATATTCGACCAATAGAGCAAATAATGGCAAATACTCATAAAAGATAACCCAAAATACCCATTGTGGGTGTACATAATGAAGACCCCAAATACTTTCACAAAATAAAGTAAATCATGGGATGATACTTGTTAAAACATATTCCTCATATAATCTCATGAAAACACCATCAAATACTTAAACCCGTAAAGATGAACATTTTGAGCAAATATGTGATAATAACAACAAATAAGCAAATATGATGTGTATCCAGTTTTAACAAAAGTTTAGTAAACTCACCTTGCTAGATTTAGACTAAATCTAGATTTTACCCACTTAGAACTTTCCTTGAAGAACTTGATTCTTCAAACCAAATCTTCCAAAACCTAGATCCACAAGGTTCCAACCATAAATATACATAATCGACCACAAAGAATCGTTTCCCAAACCATATACATGAATACCTCAACTAATACCGAAACCCTAACTTCTATAACCGAAGAGAATAGAAGATTACCTTAATCCAAGCTTGAACCCACCAACCAAAACACTTATAGTTCACCAAAATGGTTACAAACCTTCAATCTATGAAAGGGAGAACAAAGGGTGGATGAAACCCTAGAAAAACTTGGGAAGAAGATGAATAGGGAGGGATGAGAAGATTACCACCCAAAAATACTCTAGTATACTTCAATAGACCTCCAATATCTTGCCATATCCTTGAAAAGCTCTCAAAAACGAAACCATAGCAACTTGAATCACCCAAATCGGAGCTCTAGATCAAAAGATATGAAGAAATGAAGTTTGGGGCTGAAAATCGGGTTTTAAGATCGACCAGGGGGGTTTCGCGACTTATGCCGCGGGTGCAAGTCGCGACTAACTCGCGAAATGTTTCCCCCGGTTTTCTTCTCGTTCACTGTTTTGGCCATAACTTTCTCGTTATAGCTCCGTTTTCGCTCCGAAAAGAACCGTTGGACTCGTAATTGAATCATTCATCCATCTAGACTATAAAATCAAGGATTCAAGTCCAAAATCAAAAATCTTATTTTTCTTTAATATATCGGTTTCGGTATTAACTTGAAATGATACCCTACTCTTGGAAGTAGTCACCCAAATCCAACATTCTTACCAGTCAACCATAACATCATCATTATTCACGAATACCCAACAATATAGTAAACCACCGACACATAGCATGCCGTCATACCAAATTCCCACAATTCCAAAACCGACCATATCCAAGCAACCGAACACGATTTGAATCCGTAGGTTTAACGAAGCATAAAGATCGTTACTTAACTAATTGGGAGAAAGCACATGTCTAACGCCTCAAACTCCAAGGACTCTTTTAATCCTTAATATCGACTTCTAACACGAGGGGGATTACACCTATAGCCCATTGAGTTCAAGGTTTTTCACACTATTATGCCAATTTAAAATTTATAAAACTCTCAAATACATAAGTTTTATAACAATTAAACGTGTGTGAAAATACACTATCATGCATTTGATGGGTTTCAAATTTGATCACCAATGCCACGCATATAAAACCATTCTCAAAACTCATTTGAGCAGTACTTACGCTAGTAAAACGATAACGAAAGATGCGTAACAAAATTTTCAAACGAACTATCAGGGTCTTAGTATGCCTCAATTTATGCTATGCATATGAAAATAATTTTCCGTCCTATAACATGAGCAATAAAAGTTTGTACAACTCACAAAAGAGGATTTCACAACTTCAACTTTAAAATCTTTTAATTTAACACAAAAAGTCGGAAGATAAAATTTCCAACAAGACCTATATACGTCCGATCATTTCCCAAATGTAACTACACAATAGGAACGAAAATAAATGAATAAATATATATATATATGTATATATATTTTTATTCGCGTTTCAAATTTAGGCCGCACCGATAAAACGTTCTTGCCCAAAATCGAAATTACAACGACATGCAAACCGAAAATTCATTTCATGAATTGCGAAAAAAACTCCTATCAGTAAAATCAATAACTGAAATATGTTCTGGGCAAAAGTTCTATCCGAAATACCATAAATCTTTCATACAAAGCTACAGAAGGGAAATTCACAAAATCGATCCTTAAAATTTCTGCAATTAACCATGAAATGTCATAAAATAAAACTTCTCATAGTGACTCGCATACATCGGTTTATTCTCCAAGATTTAGTAAAGACATACGCATGCGATTTGAGCAATTGTAAGAGTAATTTAGTTTAATTCAAAACTGTATAAATAAAATTTTTGCAAAATCCAAGACCACATGCTCAATATCAAACTCTTAAAGTTTTCTCTTTTAGTCACAATGCGGCACGAAATAAGATTTCACTACAAAACTTGCATGCGGCCATTTATTTCACAAAGCTAGTAGATTGATATGCGTATGCACCCTGTTAAAACATGAAATAATTTATGTCGTTTTCGAGTTCAAAGCCAAATATAAACATACTCTCATTATTCTAAAACATCGACTGAAATACCATGACGAAAATTTCCAATAATATATGCATACATGAGATGTGCAACTGAATTGATCCCACTAAACTCAAAGGAAAGCAATACCACTGTTTTTAATCCGGACAAATTTCTTCAAGACTCCATTTAGTTAAAACCGAGCCAACGACCCAACAGTTTACGTAAATACCCAATGAAAGTCAATATAAGTATTGAAACACGTTTGACTAACTATTATGCAAACATGACCAAAAGTATAATTAACTAAAATCTCATCGCTGGTTGAGACAAACCATTTTTCAAATGAACCCATACTCTTATGTTTTCAAAATGCCTCATAACACAATAATATGTGTTTTCTGAAAAAGGTTTATAAAATCAAATACACAAAATGACACTTACGTCAATTGAACTCCAATTATATATGTAAAATCATTAAAGAAACATTTCAACATCATTTATTTACCAAAATACCCAAAGATCCAAAATGGGTGTCTCAACATGTTCATAAAACTAAACATTTCAAAATAACCAAAACTTCTCATTGGTTGAAACAAAATGTTTTCCAAATGAACCTTTTCTCTTCATGTTGCCAAAATGACTCATAGTTCAATGATATGCATTTTCCAACGGTTTATAAAATCGTATGCATCAAATAGACAATTATATAAAATGACTCCCATTTATATATTACATCGTAAAAGAAATATATATATCAAAATGAATTATTTATCAAAATTCCCAAAAATCACAAAGATGTGTGTTACATAAGTTTATAAAGTTAAATATATCCAAATAACTCAAAACTTATCAGTTGTTAACAATTTAATGTAAAACACAAGCACTTTAAAATAAGTAACTTATAGATAATAGCTCATTTTCTTTTTAAATAATAAAGCCCGACTCATATACACATGAATCAACTGCATTACAGTCTAAACAATACATGGCTCCAATTGAATGACCAACGCACTCAGGACATGTAATTCTCAATTGATGCGCATTAACCGCCATCATACTTGATATTTCACAATTGGGCTATTAAACCAGACCGAAGTCCTAAAGACTCATTTATTTTCAAATATGCCTTTCCAAGTTTAACTGCTAATAAGAATGGAAATCATAAAATGAGACTATATACATACTTTCAAATACTTCATATAAATATGCAAGTAATGTTTCATAAAACATTACATTTCATGAGTGATGCATAAAAACCGACAACCATTCAAAAATATATTTCTTTGACCAAAGATCGTTTTATGCAATAAAACATTAAAACACATTGATTTGTGCCCCTTTATCAAAATGCCCAAAAATCCCAAATGTGGTGTTATATAAAGTTTATAAAGGTAAATACTTCAAATAATCAAAGATTACCAACTAACCCAACATTTGATAATTTCATGTAAAACACATAAACACTTAAAAAAAATGGATATTTTGGCATGTACACCGTTTTCACAAATCAACTTGAACTCACGCTCCTCGATTTCTCTAGTTACACTATCGTCATCTAGATGCTCAACATCTTAAGGAAAAGATCACGGACCTCATAGGTTCACCTTACAATTTCTCCTCGAATACATCGATTCAAAAAGTCTATGGTTCTACTCCAACCAATTGATGCGACTCGAAACTGTCCACTTAATGCAATCACCATACTTATCGTTACTCCAAGTAACGAATAATAAAATCATCAACTTTTCTAATGGTTACCCATTCATAAACTTTCTTACCACCCCAACGGTCGACGTACCAAGGTCGTTCATACAAGTACGAGGATGGATAAGAAGGAGATTAACATAATTGAACACGAAGGAAACGTATTACTAAGTCTACCAAATATTATAACGTTAGAAAACCAAGCACAAGAGAACGTATTACTACCTTACCAATTGTCACAGTAACGGCATTTCAAGTACCATCACGTATAAACATCCTCATAATAACATTAGCTAGGTGAGATTATGAACATATAATACATAAAGGTTCTCGTTACCATCGCCACAACGCTTGATAACCATAGTTTCCGTCGACTCTAAGACTAACTCATCTTAGAAATTATACCCATCTCACAATCATTGCTTAACCTACTCAGTCTAAGTCTAGACATCTTACGATCATGCCTAGTTCACTTAAACTAGAGCTCTGATACCAACTTGTAACACCCTAAAAATAGGGATAACAAAAATCCGAAAAACGGACATGCGGTATTTAAAATTGCCAAAGCAAGAGCCTCCCAAAAATGGGGAAAATACACAAACCTGTTTAAATACAGTCGTAAATAAACGGACAATAAATAACCACTAACTAACTAATCTAATTTTCATAATTTTCATAATTTTCATAAGGGTGTCATTTATAAACCCAAAGGTTCTACTACCAAAAGTAAGTTCAATTGCGATATTCCCAAATCTCTCACCCAAGCAAAATGCCCGCTTAGAACCGGTGCCGCTAAAACCTGAGATACACATCGACACCAAACAAGTGTTAGGCCAAAAAGCATAGTGAGTTGAACAATAAATAGCATGGTGGAACATATACAATTCTTATCAGCAGTTAACCAATCTTCAACATGTATGGAGTCAACGGGGGAGATCCATAGCACCAATCAATTCCACTTCAAAGAGTCGATGCACCTTGATGCCCTTAACAAGGAACACCCCAAAGGCCTGGCCCACCCGGAGATCAGACCGTACAGGAAACTTTCCGAGTGGCAGAGGTCTACTAGGCACATACCATCACAGTGGCTCCCCGAGACTGCATCCTCCTAGTGAACTTGCCTTGGTTCGTCCAACATAATTTATATAGGAGGTCTTTAGGTATATATATATCTACCAATGCATTTAGATACCAACCATGGGTACTATGCTACCATCCTCACATAAGTCCAATGTAAGACTCAAATTCCAACATATTCAATGTTCAATAATTAAATCGCCAAGAAGGCATTCCAAGTAGAATTTATCATCTGTTATACCACATATAATCCATATCATGCCAACAATGTACATTCATGGAGCAAGTTCCAAATATTCGACCAATAGAGCAAATCATGGCAAATACTCATAAAAGATAACCCAAAATACCCATTGTGGGTGTACATAATGAAGACCCCAAATACTTTCACAAAATAAAGTAAATCATGGGATGATACTTGTTAAAACATATTCCTCATATAATCTCATGAAAACACCATCAAATACTTAAACCCGTAAAGATGAACATTTTGAGCAAATATGTGATAATAACAACAAATAAGCAAATATGATGTGTATCCAGTTTTAACAAAAGTTTAGTAAACTCACCTTGCTAGATTTAGACTAAATCTAGATTTTACCCACTTAGAACTTTCCTTGAAGAACTTGATTCTTCAAACCAAATCTTCCAAAACCTAGATCCATAAGGTTCCAACCATAAATATACATAATCGACCACAAAGAATCGTTTCCCAAACCATATACATGAATACCTCAACTAATACCGAAACCCTAACTTCCATAACCGAAGAGAATAGAAGATTACCTTAATCCAAGCTTGAACCCACCAACCAAAACACTTATAGTTCACCAAAATGGTTACAAACCTTCAATCTATGAAAGGGAGAACAAAGGGTGGATGAAACCCTAGAAAAACTTGGGAAGAAGATGAATAGGGAGGGATGAGAAGCTTACCACCCAAAAATACTCTAGTATACTTCAATAGACCTCCAATATCTTGCCATATCCTTGAAAATCTCTCAAAAACGAAACCATAGCAACTTGAATCACCCAAATCGGAGCTCTGGATCAAAAGATATGAAGAAATGAAGTTTGGGGCTGAAAATCGGGTTTTAAGATCGACCAGGGGGGTTTCGCGACTTATGCCGCGGGTGTAAGTCGCGACTAACTCGCGAAATGCACTGTTTCCCCCGGTTTTCTTCTCGTTCACTGTTTTGGCCATAACTTTCTCGTTATAACTCCGTTTTCGCTCCGGAAAGAACCGTTGGACTCGTAATTGAATCATTCATCCATCTAGACTATAAAATCAAGGATTCAAGTCCAAAATCAAAAATCTTATTTTTCCTTAATATATCGGTTTCGGTATTAACTTGAAATGATACCCTTCGGAAATCGAGGTGTTACAGCCAACATATAAATAATAGCCCATTTTCTTTAAATAATAAAGACCGACTCATATGCCTATGGATTAGACTGCATTACAGTCTAAAACATTACATGACTCCAATCGAATGACCAACGCACTCAAAACATGTAATTATCAAATGATACGCATTAAGCGAAATCATACTCACTACTCCACGACGGGCTATTAAACCGGACAATTGTCCTTAAGACTCAAAACTAGTCAAACCGATCCAAAGGCCTAACAATTTACGTAAATCTCCAATGAAAGCCGATATAGACATCGAAACACGTTTGACCAACAATTATACAAACACTACAACCAAAAAGGGTAATTAACCCAAAGCTTCTCATTGGTTGAAACAAAACGTTTTCCAAATGAACCTGTTCTCTTCATGTTGCCAAAATGACCCATAGTACAATGATATGCATTTTCCAACGGTTTATAAAATCGTACGCACCAAATGGACAATTACCTAAAATGACCTCCATTTATATATTATATCATCAAAGAAACATATTAAAATGATTTATTTATCAAAATGCCTAAAAATCACTAAGATGTGTGTTACATAACTTTATAAAGTTAAATATATCCAAATAACCAAAACTTATCAGCAGTTAACAATTTAATGTAAAACACAAACACTTTAAAATAAACATTTTGGCATGTACACCGTTTTCACAAATCAAATTGAACTCACCTTGCTAGATTTAAACTAAATCTAGATTTTAACCACGTAGAGCTCCTTTGAAGGAATTTGAATCCTCAAAGCCAAAACCTCTGAAACCTAGATTCACAAGATTCAAACCATAAACATAGATATTCAACCGAATATAATCGTTCCCCAACACTTTACATGAAGATCTCATCAATACCCAAAACCCTAATTTCCAAAGATGAATAATTAGAAGCTTACCTTAACCAATAGCTTGAATCCACCACCAACACACCTCTAGGTTACCAAAATACACCACAAACTCCAAATCTACAAAAGGGAGAACAAGGGTGGATGAAACCCTAGATATCTTGATGAAGAAGATGAAAATGAGAGATTATGGTTCTAACTTCCAAGCTTGCTAGATGAAGAAGAATCACTTGATTTTAAGAGAAAGACACTCAAAATGAGTTGGGGTTTGTTTGGGGAGGTTGGAGGGTTGAGTTGGGAGAGAAATGGGGAGAAGATTTGAGATTTGGGTGAAAATGGGGTTTGGGGGCCGGATTTTCTCGTTTTTGTGCACAAAGCGGCTACGCACGGGTGGTGGCGCGGGTCCACCGCGGAGCACTGCCGCCTGAATTTCTTGCTCGAACACTGTTTTGGTCATAACTTCTTCGTTTTAGCTCTGATTTTGCTCCGGAAAGAACCGTTGAACTCATAATTGAATCCTTCATATACCAAGACTATAAAATCTAGGATCCAAGTCCAAAATCCTATATCTTATTTTTCCCTGAAATACCGATTTTTGTATTAACTTGAAATGATGTCTTTCGAAAATCGGGGTGTTACATGGTGTCATTTGTGGAAGTGGGCACTAAGGTATCTCGGCTCTTGGGTGAAATTTGATTGGTGTTATGGGTCTCCCCCATTGATTCCGGATTCGGTAAATTATTGTTGGTAAAGAATTATGTAATTGATAATCATGCATGTATTACTTGTACATCAACTTCACTAGGTTTTTTGGCCTAACACTTGCTTGTTGTTTATGTGTATCTCAGGTTCTAGTAGTGTCGCACCTAAGAAGGTCTAGGCGGATTTGGTGAGAGCTTGGGGATAGTGCAATTTAGGCGCACTTTTTGTGAAGACTTTATTGAGTTTATAGGCGACACCCTTTTTGTAATCTTATTTCTACTGTAGAAATTAGATTAGTTGGTTGTTGTTTATTACTATTAATACATAAATCGGTATTTTAGGCGTCAACCCTCGAATTCGGGGGACAGAGACCGTTGAGGTGCTTCAGTGCACTCTCGTTGAAATTGGGTATGTCTGCAAGATAAGTGGCAACCTTAAGGATATTAGATGCTAGCAACTAGGGATCGATCATTGGTAATTCTGTAATCAACAAGGTTTCACTGATTTGTTAACTGATGTTTCACCCAAAAGGGAACTCTGGAAGATCAAAAGCAGGTGGAAGGTCCGACTCCTCGGACCTCGTACGATCGACATTAGGGTTTGTAAAGCAACACATTAATCATCGTTCGCTCCCCATTGATCACAACAAGTCAGTAACGACATTGTTTCCGTTAATCCCAAAAGTCCCTACATTAGGGCTCGAAACTCTCTGAATCACACACATTCGGTCTCGTAAATCTCAGAAGCAACTTCATTAGGGCTTGAAATCGTATTTTCTTCAACAACATACTATTTCTTTGAATACCAAGATATCGATGCAAGAAAGAGGTAATATCTAATCCTTTTTTTCTTAATATGTGTTTGTATTTGGAAGATTAAACTCGATTGTATGATAAATCTATCTGTTGTGATTAATGCAGGGATGCGGAGTAGTAGAAGATTGGTCAAAAATCAAGGAATATTGAAGAACACTTCTGATAATCAAGGTAATGTAGATGAAAATGAAAATAGTTTGGACAGTGAAAGAACGAATTATGACCTGAGGATGAAGGATAACATTCGTAAGTTTCTTCCTTATTCACATAGTTTATATTGAAAGTAAGTTTTAAAATCATATATGATTTCAAATAATAATGGTCTTAACCATATTAGGGGATGTAAGCAATGAAGTTTGGTTGAAGTGAACCATAACTTAATTTAGTGTAGATATTATGATGCAATGACTAGTAATATAACGGTTTGGTAATGATGATTTTTTGAAAGTTGGAGGTGTAATCATATGTGATATAATATTTTATATAGTAAGGTTTTGCCACATTGTGTGTTGAACTGTGGTTGTGCATAATATGGTTAAGGCTTTGTAAGGAATAGCTTATGGTATACTTGCATAATCTTCTTGTGTAGAGATATTAGGCTTCCATTTAAGTTACCATGCTATGTTAAGCATTAATTTAATCATATGTGATTATGTAAAGTAATCATATGTGATTATGTAAAGTAATCATATGTGTGTAATCAATGTGATTACATAAAGTAACCATATATGATTAAACACACCCGCAAAACATGTAATCATATATGATATCACAATGATATCACAATTTGCAACCTCTCGCAAAATGTTTAACCTCTCGCAAGACCCTTCCTCTTGTGAATAATATGGTCAAGAATCTAGTAGGTTTTCATTTAATCTTATGATAATTTTACATAAGCACATATGATCTTATGTGTGTAGCTATTAGGCTTTCATTTAAGTCGCGGTGATATGTGAAGCAGTAAAGTAATCATATGTGATTATGTAAAGTAATCATATGTAGGTAATAATATAGTTTTTTTGTTTATCATCTACGATTTGAATGAACCTTTTTATGTTGAATTGTATGTATCTGATGAATCTAATGTGACAGAAGTAACAAAAGTGCAGCGACAGGTGACTGAGTCCTCACCTACATCTGATCACACTAAAATTACGAGACTAACGATTAGGAAGAGGAAGTTACAAATTGGGGATACCTGTGTGGGAGGTGGGACATCTACTAGTAATGAGGTTCAACAATTAGCTGAAAGAAGAACGAATAAAAAGAGTGATGTATTAGTCAGTGAGCAAGTGGAAAATGAAAATTTAGGCACACATAATGTCGGAGTACCAGTTGTTGAGGAGACACCAATCATACGGTTACGGACAACTCCATACCCATTGTTTATTGCCATGAAAAATCTGTCAGATAAACAAGAAAAATGTGTACAACATATGGGTTTTGAGGGACTAATAGGTATGGTGTTGGACGAAATTCCATCTAAACTTGGGTATTTCCTGGCAGTGAACCTTGACACTGATTCGATGACCCTCAAAACGAGAAAAGGTGTAATCAATGTAGATCAAGTATCGATAAGAGACGTGCTAGGCATACCCATGGGTCATGTAGCATATGATGACAGTGTGACACCAGACTTCGGCATCACGATAATTGAAGAGTGGAGAAAACAGTACAAAAAGAGTAACATACGACCATCCGATGTTAGCGGGAAGATAGTATTATCTGAAGTCGCGGATGATACCTTTAAGCTAAACTTCATAGTTCTATTATGCAATACTATGGGAAAATGTAGAAGTAACGGAGTATGCAATCTTAGTGTCTTATCACATGTGACACCAGAAACCAAATTTGAAGAGTTGAATTGGTCTGAGTACGTATGGTCGTGCTTGAAATATAGCAAGAGCTCTTGGAAAGGGGACAATGAAAATGCTTTCTATTGTGGTCCTTTGGCAGCCCTTACTGTAAGTATTATGTACTTTTTTATATTGTTTATATAATCATAATCATATGTGATATGTATCATGTAATCACAAATGATATATATATATATGCCAACCATACTATATTATATTCTACTTCACCATAGCAACTAATTATTTAATTCAATCACGTTGAGTAATGTACATATTGGCTATGATAATACATTGCGATAATTGCAGCTTTTGTATGTCGATCAAGTGAAGTGCGACATACCCCGGGTTATACGACAACGTCCGGTAGTAAAGGCTTGGTCCCTAGACAAATTACGGATTCGAGAGGCAAAAGAGCTTGCAAATGGAGGTTTTGGATTAGGTAATTTTGTTGAGCCATATGTGGGAAATGTAGGGTGCGTGGATGGTGCAGTAACCTCGTTACAAGGCATGACTCCAAAAAATGATATTCAAGTAATGATATACAAATACAAGTTTAATTTATTAAAAGAGGTCTAAACGAGCCATAAGATGTTAAATTTTTTGTGATATGTGTTTAACACTTGCTTATCACAAATGATTAAATATTGGAAAACGTTATTCTGACAATTAATCACATGTGATTAACTATGATTGTAGGCATATGTAAAGGATTTAAATGAGACTTACAAGCAGCTGACAGCCTTAAAGACGGAATTTGAAAGAACACTGGATGCAACATCGGTAAAGTACCCGAAAGCAAGTGAGATTACCGAGTGGCGGCGAAAGCATTTCGTCCTATTCGGTATTGATGTTAACTCAATTGAAGGGCAACCACAACCAGGAGATGAACCCAACGATGGAGCAGAACAGGTGATACTTGGAAGTGATGGTAAGGTGGACGAGAATCGAGAATTCGAAACACGGACACAATTTTTTCAGCACCCGGATGTAATCCCAGCTGTTGATGTAGCCATATGGGAAGAAATGTCCAGAAAGAAGGGAACTACATCATCAGCATTACCATTAGACTCGATACCCAACTTTAGTCTTGGGTTGACGCAGGAGTTTGAAGAAAATTGTGCGACTGACAGTAATATGCATGTCCATGTTCCGGAGATGCATAAATCGGGAAACAACAAAGGCCGAAACCTCATTATGTACGACAAAGGGAAGGGTCCAGCAGATAGTGACAACAACATTTGTACGAACGTTGTTGACCGATCCTCCAATATGCAGATTTCGACTCAAAACAAGGGTAAGGGCGTCGTTATAGTCGATCATGAGAAGATGGCAGAATATAATGAAAGGAGAGGAGAGCCGAAAGTTAGCGTCCAAATATGTTCCCCTTACATGAACAGGTTGGTTGAAGTGAATGCACCAACAACAAAGGACGAAAAAGTGGTGTCCCAGTGGATTTTTGCCATGCAAGGAAACAAAAGGTGAGTATTTTTTTTATAAAATATGTTAATTAACAGTGTTAGCACATGTGATCAAGATATTCATCCTTTGTTTATCAAAAAAGTGTAGTCATATATGATTGAAAGTGTAATTATATAAGTGTAATCATATATGATTGAAAGTGTAATCACGTATGATTGAATTTCTAATCATGTATAATTAAATGAGTAATCATATATGATTACACGTAATCATATAAGATTACACTTTTTCAAACATATTTGATTACATGTGCAATAAACATGTATGAGTTAAGATAATCATATATGAGTGATTGTGTAATCATATATGATTAAGAGCGTAAAAAGATATGGTTGTGCATAAGCAAATAAGATTAATAATGCAATCATTTCTTCTACATGTGCAAAACCAATTCTATCTAACTTTGTGTATCACAGTTATAGAAATGCATGACATAATGTATGAGGGTAGTACCATCATCCTTTTTGGGTGTTACATTTAGAGAATCCTCAGGGATCTCAAGAGCTTCCTCATTATCGGACTCAAATATTTATAGAAATGCATGACATAATGTACGAGGGTAGTACCATCATCCTTTTTGGGTGTTACATTTAGAGAATCCTCAGGGATCTCAAGAGCTTCCTCATTATCAGACTCAAATATTTGATTGTCTTCGGGATCTGGTCCTAGAAAGAATAAAGAGATTTATCGAAACAACTGATGAACAAATATTCTAAAAACACATTGTAATCAAAAGTACATATGTGTGTCTAAATACTCAAACAATTATCACATAAAACAACTAAACATATGTATTATCACATATGATTAATTGGTACAAAAATGTATTATGGGATGAGCATATGAATAATCACATGTATTCTGGAAAAAACTCTAAAAAACAAACAAAGTGATATCATATATGATACTACTCAATTGTCAATCACTCATCCAACTTATATTTAATAACAATCACATGCGCTTACATCTAGCATAGATTTGTCGGTTCAACGAAAAAACATATAATATTTACAAAATTAAAAGATCACAAAACCTAAATCATAAAACAAAACTAAAGACATACAATTACACTAAAAATCGAAAAATCTTGAAAATCTAACCTGTTGCATCATCCTCCTCAGAAAACATCTCGATCTCATCCGAATTATCATCATCAGATACGTTAAGTGATGGAACTTCAAAATCGAAGGGCTTTTGACTTGGATCCATTGATTTTTTTTCCCGAAATTCAGATCACCTTCTTGCAGAACCTGAATTAGAATAATCGGTAACTTGGGTTTATGTTTATGTTTTTTTAGAAAAGAATCCGATAACCATGGGTTTAGGTTAAGATTAACTTGGATTGAATTATCTTTCATTTTTTTATTAATGAGGGATAATAAAAAACCGATTAACATGGAATTGTAATTCGGTTATAGATAAACATGAAAATAAAAAGTCATTAATACCCTTCTTAATTAATTATTAATGATTATTAGTTAAAAATTAAATTAAATTAATGATTGGCTAGAATTCCTTCTCCCCTTCTCGCAAAATGTATACCTTCTCGCATGATCCTCCCTTTGTGTATATATATATATATGTATATGTAGTATTAAAATATAATAAAGAAAGAAAAAGTAATAAATGAATTATTAGGGATGAGTATTTAAAACTTCATATACCACAAGGACCAAATATGTAACTTCTCAAAACAACTTTTGGATTTTTAACGTTAACTTTTAACAGAATTTGATTGAAGGACGAAAATGGAAGTAAAATGTAAACCACAGGGACCAAAAAAGCAGTTTTTAAAGACCAGGGACGAAAATCGTAGTTTACTCTTTTAATTAATAGTTACCGTTTTGGTCTTTAAACTCTTTTGATTGATTTACTTTATATCTTTTACTTTTTTAATTTTTATTTTACACCATCATCATATTAACACATATAATCGTATATTAACTAAAATATGTTTAAAAAAAATACTTTTAATTTTAACAAATTACACCATTATAATCGTATATTCGATACCTTCAAAATGAACCCAATATTGAATATTTTTTAATTTAATTATTTTATTATATATTAAAATATGTCAAAAAATATGTTTAAAAATACGTTTTGGTATGGAGTATATTGCAATTGCATTTTTCACTCGACATGGTTCAACGTTATTTGCAGTGTAATTTCATTTTTCACTCGACAGGGTTCCAAGTCATTTTGCAAAACATGTGTTTGTCGACAATGGTAATCAACTACTTCAAGTTTTGAAGCAGAATGGTGTGAAGTCGTCTTTTACAAATGTGAAATAAGTTTTGAAGCAGAATGGTGTGAAACAATTTGGGTATAAAAAAACGAACAAACATATTCATACGTTTCAACAGTGGCAACTGAAACTTGTTCATTGCCAAAAAGTCTCAATATTATGATAACTAACATTTAGATTTATTAATACTTAATTATTACGGTACAATTTTATGTAGTATATATAATATATATTAAAATAAAAAAATAATTAATATTGAGTTCATTTCGAAGGTATCGACGAAAGGATTATAATGATGTAACTTATTAAAATTAAAAAAATAATTTTTTAACGTATTTTAGTTAATATATGATTATATATGTTAGTATGATTAAAGTATAAAATAAAAAAGGTGAAACTAAAAAATATAAAGTAAATTATAAAAAATATATAGGGTCAAAAAATGTAACTATAAATTAAAATAAAATAAAAAAAATGGAATGTGAGGGGAGGGGGAGGGGTATACAAATTGGCAGGGATATAATTTCCCTTGAAAAATTACCTAAAAAAGTGAAGTTGGTAAAGAAAATCGACTATTTTGGCAGATGCCTTAATGGTAATGATTTCAATGTATTTCTATTTTTGGTTTATTCTCACACAACCATGACAGCTACTTTCGGACCTTGTCTCCGCTTTTTCCGGTGCTCCGCCACCGGAGGCCGGATTCTTCACCGCAAAAGACAAGTTTGCCGCCTATATTTTCTCTCACCTGAACTCTAATTGCATGTATCTAGAGAAATTAACTATAATCTCTCCGTGAACTCAAAAACCCTACCTTTTCGCATTTCACAACCATTCACTTTGCTTCTTCAATTTCCCCTTGCTCGGGCTTCTATCCGTACATACACAAGTATACTGGTATGATTTTGCTTAATTTTGTCAATCATGTTCTTAATTTTTCGTTTCCTGTTGCTACATATGTGTTTTTATCGATACTAGTTGGGGTTAATGGTGTTATAAGAATTGAAGGGGGTTCTTCATGTATATCACGGTTTAGGATCAGGAAATTCGAAATGCTACCTTTTCAGGTTCAAAAGAAGCTGATTTTGGTTTAAGATGCGAAAAACGAGTTACTTTTGTAACTTCAGAATTGATTTGGATTTTTGGAGTTTTTTAAGGTAAAATTGCTAACTGGATTGAGTCTTGTAACACTTCATTATGAGTAGAGTGACGTTGGTGGTAAAATGTTTAATGAGTAAGAGGTTTGACATCAATTGTCAAAGTGCAGATCATGTTCTCACAGTGGAGGTAATGGCTATGGGCATATCACACTTTTGAAGTTTATAGTGGTGTGATGCCTAGTCTGAGGAACTAGAACAATGTTTTTTTTTTCTTTTTTGGTTGGAGTTTCTTCTTAATCAGTGATATTTTATAGAAAGCATCACATAGAATGAGGGTTCTTGATCTGCGTGCTGTCTTTTAAGCAAAACTTGATCCTAGATTGAAGGGGAGAGGGTGTCAAACCATGAGTAGTCGGGCTTGATTTTACTAAAAAAGGGGCTTAAAAACCCTTGTAAGTACATGGGGACATAACATCACCCAAATAGTAGAATGATCGTTAAACGTACAAGTGTCCGAGCATGGTATAAATAAATTTGGGAAAAAGCCAACATAAAATTTACATGAGAAACTAAAGAATCCTATACATCTCCATGTATAAAAGATGATCGTAATAACCGAAAGGAACTACTTATTAGAATCATTGGCTATAGAGGCCTGATTGAAGTGACCACAACTAAAAGTTTGTGCTGGCGCTACTTAGTCCTGCTTTAGTAATTTGTATTTATAGTGCACAAGATGGCCATCACATATGGATGGGAAATTTGGAAGTATGTATTTAGGTGGTTCATATACATATGGAAATTAGAAAATAAATCATAACTGTTATACAGAACACTCTCCCTTTAGTTGGTACGTGGATGAACTCATGAACAATACACCAACCTGGATGAGCAATTTGATAGCAATCCCCTTCAATATGGTGCAAATATCAGTCATGCACAACTGACCGAGGATACAAGCAAACAAATCTTTAAGAAACAAAATGTCTTTATCTTCAAAGTGTAAATATGCTTCTTCTCTTCCCATGTTCTGATCAAACTGCTAACCCCTTTGCTTTGTCAGGCCTAAATTGGTTAGTGAAAGGTTGTTTTGGTATTTTCATGCAACTAGTCTATAAATACAAGGGCTGGGGAATGTAATAGCATGCTTAATTTCATAATTAAAGACAATTGAGCAAGTGAGCATTATGGCGAAAGATGGTCTACCTTGCAAACGTAGACCATTACCCAGGATAATTAGCCTATCTCTCAAGTATAGGTGATATTGTGTTCGTTTACTGTTTTAGTTGATAGTTTCAACAGTAAGTTATCACTTTTATGATTTTATCCACTAAACTCATCTTGGTTCCTGTCACATATCAGCAATAAGAGAAACTGGCTTGAAACAAGACGCTACTAATGAAGCAGAAGCTAATCAACAAATTGAAATAGAGTTGTTCCAAAAATTTAGACCGGTTGCATAGCCACATGCATATCAAATTCTGTCACACAAAGAGCAACATGAGTTGGATACTTGGATGGTTTGAACTCTCAGCAACCACATTCAAAAGTTTGAACATTTGACCTTGTTATGACTCACAAAACAAAGAAATTGCTTTAGCTTTGATTGCTTGTGGTGTTTGCAAAAATAAGAAGAGGCGCCAATGGTTATGCGTAGGATACAAAAGATGAAGCTCCTGCCGTTACGGTGGGGTCAAAAAATAACTAGCTGCTTTGGCTAACCATAATCGCAAATCTTTCTACTAGGCGTTCTTCCAAACAAATGAGAAGCAAGTCCACACATATCAAAATGTCTTCAAGCAGCAGAATCAAACCTAGTAGCACAGACCTGTCGACTGTCGTCTAAAACAAATTCTCAGGCCACACAAATAGCAATGAGTAATTTGTGAACTAGCAAAAAAAGAGCCTAGAAACTTCCAGGCAAGTACCTAAATGTCATAATCTATATATGATGTTCATTCCATATCTGTGGGATTCTATCAAAATTTTCTAATGATTATGGGATCTCCAAAGTGTAAAATGTAAAATTTCTTGTGTCTTTCATACAATATTACATGGCTTTATATAGTATCCAGTTAGTATCTATACAATTAATGCAATAGATATGATCCACCATATCAACCTATATCTATACAATTAATGACAAGATTTGATTCACCATATCATGCTACATTATTGTTGTGATATCACACCATGATTAGCATGATTACAAAGAGATTAGATTATTAATGAGATGATACAAAATCTGCTTTAACATCCCCCCTCAAACTTGACCGTTTTGGGAGGACAAGTTTGTTGGTGAAGAACATATGGCGCGACATATGGAGTGGCTTTGTGAGGAGATCTGCAGGTTGATCTTTGGATGGGAGGTAGCAAACACGATGACTACCCCTAGCAACCTTTTCATGGATATAATGGTAATCAAGCTCAATATGTTTTGTGCGCGCATGAAACACGGGATTGGAGGCCATGTACGTGGTGCTAAGATTATCACAATATAGATGTACAGGAAAATCAATATGAGCACCAAGTTCAGAGAGCAGATATCCTAACCAAGTAGTTTCTGCACAAGCATGTGAGAGGGCACGCTATTCAGATTCCGCGCTCGATCGGGCTACTGTTGCCTGCTTTTTAGAACACCAAGAGATAAGATTGGAACCAATGTATATTAAGTAACCAGTGGTAAAACGACGTGTTACTGGACAACCGACCCAATCAGCATCAGAGTAGGCTGATAAGGACACTTTTTGACGTTGAGGAGTGAATATTAAGCCATGACCTAGAGTACCTTTGATGTAGCGGAGGATGCGTTTGACGGCAACGAGATGATGATCCCGAGGTTGATTCATAAATTGTGAAACACAATGAACCGCAAAGGAAATGTCAGGGCGTGTGATCGTAAGATATTGTAGGGATCCAACAATTTCACGATATAACGTAGGATCAGTAAGAAGAACACCATTTTTCAGAATGAAGGTCAACTTTGGTCGACATAGGGGTGCAAACGGACTTGCTAAGTAATAATCATGCTTAGAGAGAAGGTCATGAGCATACTTGACATGGCTAATGTAAAGCCCATCTGAATTCTTATAGACTTGTAAACCAAGAAAATAGTGCAAAGGACCTAAATCCTTGATGTCAAATTCTCGACCCAAATGCTGAATAAACGTATGAAGGAACTTATCACTGCTACTAGTCACAACAATGTCATCGATATAAAGCAAAAAGAATATTTGATGCATCCCATGACGATAAATAAATAGAGAAGAATCAACAATACTTTGAATAAAGCCAACTGAGAGGAGAAATGCACACATCGCTGGAACCAAGCACGAGGGGCTTGTTTCAAGCCATACAGAGCCTTGTGTAGCTTGCAAACATAATCTGGTCTGGACTGAATGAATCCTGGAGGTTGAACCATATAGACTTCTTCTTTTAAGAAACCATGTAAGAATGCATTCTTAACATCCAATTGCCGAAGAGACCAACCACGAGATACGACTATTGTGAGAGCAGTTCGTATAGTAGCAGGTTTAATAACTGGACTAAATGTTTCAGCATAGTCAATACCTTGTTGATGAAATCCCTTTGCAACAAGGCGAGCCTTGTAGCGCTCCACAGATCCGTCAGATTTGCGTTTGATACGGAAGACCCATTTGCAACCAACCATGTTTTGTTTAGGAGAAGGAGGAACTAAAGTCCATGTTTTGTTCTTTAGCAACGCATTGAACTCTTCAGTCATGGCTGCACGCCATTCCCGTGATTATGATGCTTGAAAGAAACAAGTAGGTTCTACTGCATTTGCAAAAGTCAGAAGAGCTTTTGGTATTGACCATTTGACTGTACCATAAGTCCTTTGTCTGGTTTGAACAATACCATGACGTAGTCGAGTAGTCATCGGATGGACAACGGGAGGCGCTGGAGCTGTTAGGGAAGCAGGGGCTGCTGGGTGGTCGGGGGCTGCTGGTGCTGTTGGGGCAGCGAGGGCTGCAGGGTGGTCGGGGGCAGCGGGGGTTGCCGGAGCAACAGGAGACTTCATTGGCATTGGTGAAGCGGTTGTTGATGGAGTTGAGGTGTTTCGATGTGGGTTGTGGCAGGGTGAGTATTGAATAATTGGGGAGGCGGTGGTTGGTGTAATGGTAGGTAGAGCAGAGGTGTGTTATGAACCAGACAAATTTTAACAATGAAAATAGAAAACAGGTGATAATGGATACTGTTGAATGCTTTGATTAACAAGGAAAACGAGGAACAACTAGCATTCGAGAGGCTAGCACTCTCCCATATAAAACTCACTAATTTTCTGCATACCACTCCTCACCACACTCCTATTTATACTAGATTTATTGAAAGCAACTACCCAAATTACCCTTTCTAGAATAACAACTATGGATGGCCTTGGTTCTAAGGTGGGTACATGACATTACCCCGCCCCCAAAGAACCACCTTGTCCTCAAGGTGGATAGAAAAAATAAAGGAACCCATGTTGACCTGTAACACTCCTCCCCAACCAGCTGTCACTGAAGTCAATTGGTACCCATTGACCCACTAGGTGACATTTTAACAGGCTAACATTCAACGGTTGTAGATCCAACTTGTTAAAGTTTTCCAGAACAAACAGATTGCAACGAAGCTTTAATGACACCACATTGAAAGCCTCTGATATGTGATACATCAGCGCTGCATTGTCAACCTGTATATATGGTGCAATGCTGTATTCAGAAAGATACCTCAGCCCATTTCTTTCCCTGCCTAACCCAATACTTATCCCCTCAATCAGATCTTGATCATCCCCATCTTTGTAGTACTGGATTGGACCAAACGCAGTGGCACGTTTTTCATCCATTGGTAGAGCTACTACCATATTATCAACAATGATTTCTCTGTGAACTTTAATAAATCTCTCATAATCCATATGGTGTAAGTAATCTCCCACAAGGATTAGAAACTCTAGAGTGTCAATAAGTCTGTTCTTTGCCCCCAAATAAATAGCAGGCTTTGCCCTCTTCTTTGGAATATTCTTTAGGTATTCGATCAATTGAGAACTTGAGAAACAAGGTGGTGATAAGCGAGTCATGAACAATTCAGCATCATTTGAACTTAGTAAAGGAATTGAAGATAGCAAAGTAGGTGTATCAAAAGGTTGAAGTAATTGGTCTGGTGGTTTTGGGTTTGGTCTAGGAACTGAATTCGGGTCTGGTTTAGGAAGTGAATTCGGGGCTGATTTTGAATTTGGATTTGGTGTGATTCTGAATTCGTGTCGGTGGTTATTGATTACCTTACAGTCGGTAACGTAGGTGGTAATGGCTTCCGTTCCACTTGATTCAACTGTACAAGGTATCCACCCCCTTCTTGAGCTAGGGTCCGGATCATGTTTTTCAGCGACACTGGAGTCCGGTCCAGAGATGGGTCTCCCTGTAGCGTAACCGATACACCATTGATCTGAAACTTCATAGTTAAAGTTTTCCAGTTGGTTGTGACCGACCCCAATTTTTCTAACCATTGTACTCCAAGAATTACATCGGCATTTCCCAACGTTAGTGGTAAAAAATCTTCAAAAATTTCCAATCCTTGAGTCTGTAACCGTATTCCCTGACATTTACCGTGACCTTTTACAGCCTGCCCGGTTCCTAGAGAAACACCAAAATCGCCGGTATTCGTTACGTGAATTTTCAATTGCTCAATTACGGACAATGAGATAAAGTTGTGGGTTGCCCCTGGATCGATCATAACGATAACCTCCGAATCAGCTAGAACTCCTTTCAGTTTTAAGGTCTTCGGATTGTTGATACCGAGGACAGAATTAAGACAAATCTCGGATTGGGGTTCATACTCGGTTCCCCGGTTGGAAACTCATCACCTTCGGCCTGTTCGTCCTCTTTCTGAATCAACATAACAGTGAGCTCTCGTCGGCGACAACGGTGGCCGACATTCCACTTCTCATCACACCGGAAGCATAAGCCCTTCTCCCGCTTGGTTTGTAACTCCTTGTCGGACAAACGTCTCACATCCCCGACTGGTCTAATCGACGTATTCCATCCTCCCGAACCCGTTGGCGTCGAATTAGCTTGTACGCTGGAGTTGGTCGCTGGCTTGGTCGCAGACAACACTGGAATCGAACGAAACGGTGAAGGATTGGAGCTTGAGTTGGCAGCCCAATTTGAAACCCCACCAGATCTGTTCTCATAACACTTCCCCACACTGTTCTTAAATTTTTCTTCGAGTTTAATGGCAAGGTCCATTGCATGTTCCAGGTTACGAGGCCCAATAACCCTAATCTCAGCCCGTAAGTCAGCCTTGAGTCCATTGATGAATTGACCCAAAGCAATCTCCTCTGGAATATTAGATAAAGGGGCGGCTAATTCTATGAAATTTCTTTGATAATCGAGAACGGAACCAACCTGTGTGACTGCCAGCCATTGTTCGTGAAGAGATCCCGCGTTTGTTGGTCGAAATTGCCGGAGGAGTAACGATTTCATCTCTTCCCATCGGACAATAGGCCTTCGCCGGTGTTCCCATTGGTACCACAGGTGCGCATCTCCCTCTAACGCCACCACCGATGCTTCCAACTTTTCAGATTCGTTTAATTTATAGAACGTGAAATACCGTTCGGCCCTCATAATCCAACCATCTGGATTATTACCATCAAATAACGGCATGTCTAATTTTCGGAATCGCCAATTAGATCCCCCTCCTAGGGTTGTTGTCCGTCTAGACCCTGATACGTTGTTGTCAGGACTCCCCGTTGGTAGAGGTCCGTTCCGGGTGGATGAAGTCTCAGCGGCCATCTCCGTGAATCGTTGAGTGAAAAGAGCCATCTGCTCCTGAAACTGTGATTGAAGCATTTGTTGGAATTCACTCAGAGCAGTCTTCACCGCTGTAACCTCCTCACCGCTGTAACCTCCTGCTCTACGGACTCAACTCTTTGGGCTACAGGATCCGTTCGTGGGGGCGCCATGGTCTACAGGACGATGCTCTGATACCAATTTGTTATGAACCAGACAAATTTTAACAATGATAATAGAAAACAGGTGATAATGGATACTGTTGAATGCTTTGATTAACAAGGAAAACGAGGAACAACTAGCATTCGAGAGGCTAGCACTCTCCCATATAAAACTCACTAATTTTCTGCATACCACTCCTCCTCACCATACTCCTATTTATACTAGATTTATTGAAAGCAACTACCCAAATTACCCTTTCTAACCCTTTCTAGAATAACAACTATGGATGGCCTTGGTCCTAAGGTGGGTATATGACAAGGTGTTGGTGGTGGTGATGTCAATGGGATAGACTTGCATTTGGTCTTGTGAGACATCATGTGGTGGGCTATTAGATGAAGGTGATATGGTGTTTAAGACATGGGCTTGAGGAGTTGAAGATATGTGGATTAATTGAAAGGAATAAGTGGGAGGAAGTTCATTTGATTCCTTAAACGGAAAATGAGATTCATTAAACAAAACATGACGGGACACATAGACACGACCGGTAGGAGGGTGAAGACATTTATATCCTTTATGTGAGGGACTATACCCTATAAACACACACTGTAAGCTCATATTAGACAACTTATTGGAGGAAGATGATCCTAAATGAGGATAACAAGACGAACCAAAGATATGAAGATGAGAATAGGAAGGAGTTGTACCATAGAGACGATGGTAGGGAGTGGACCAATTTAGGATAGGAGTAGGCAAGATATTGATGAGATGGACAGCAGTAAGAGCAGCTTCGACCCATAAATTTGAAGGACTACCAAAGGTTAGGAGAAGAGATCGAATGATGGTGGCAATGTGGCGGTGTTTGCGCTCTACAAGTCCGTTTTGTTCGGGTGTATGAGGACATGAGAGTCGTTGTATCTCAAGAGATTTGCAAAAATGAGAGAATGCTTGATTTACATATTCGGTTCCATTATCACTTTGAATAATCTTAATTGACCCATTGTATAAGTTTCAAATCAAGGCAATCAAGCATTGGAAGTGAGTGAGAACCTCATTTTTGCGACGCATGGGATAAATCCAAGTAAACCGCGAGAACTCATCGGTAAACACGACATAATATTTATAGCCACTAACAGAAAGAACCGGAGACATCCACCCATCGCTATGTATTATTTCAAATAAAGTGGTAGTAGATACATGATTTGAAGGAAAAGGTAATTTATGCGATTTGCTCAAGGCACATTCATGGCAGAAAAATTGAGAGTTCATGGGAAATGCTAAAGTGGACTTTAAAGACGAAAGAACAGAATTGGAAGGATGCCCAAGATGCTAATGCCCTAGGGTGGAATGAACCGTTGCAAGGGCTTGTGGTTTGACCGGAATGGAAGATAAGTTGAGTGGATATAGCCCATCTTTACAAGGCCTGAAACAGTATAAGACCGGTATGTAAGCATCGAATTTGATAGAAATCAGGAGCAAATAAGAAGTAGACAAGATTATCTTTAGTAAAACGAGCAACGGACAACAAGTTTTTACGAATAGATGGAATATGAAGAATATTTTCGAGAAAGAAACTAGAGTCACCCAAGGAAAAGGGTAGATTACAAGAATGAGCGACCGACATAGAGTCACCATTACCCATGTAGACATTATGAGGACCGGCGTATGGTTGGGCATTTTGAACCAACATGGATGTCATATGATGTGTAGCACTGTATCATGGTACCAATTGTTATCTCCAAAGAAATGAGCTCTAACAAATTGTTGATCGGTGGAAGGGCCTTGGAACCGATGTGGACATTGAGAGATGGCATGTTGGCTAGTTTGACAATTTGAACACCATTGTGGGCCAGGTCCAACAAGGCCACTAGACCAAGGATTAGTGGGATGCCATGGGGATGAGAAGGGAGATCGTGGTCCATGAGAGAGCTGTTGAGTTGGATATTGAGGACGTTGTCCACTATAGAAATTACGACCTCCACGACGATGGTTTCTACCACCTCGACGACCACCCCCACGACCACCAGAGGAAGTAGGGAAGCGTTGGGAGGCATCGACAATATGTTGTGAATGGTTTTGGTTGAAAAGTGCAGTAACTTGCGCTCCGTTAGAATCACGTGATTGCTGTTGTGCATCAAATGCACGAATACGTGCACGCAATTAAGAAATCAGGAAGAGAAGAAGCTTGGGCTAAGGCTGTGCGAAGCATGAGGTAGTCAGGACAGGTTGATTAATAGAGGCAAGGGAATCGGCTATGGTTTTGGCTTGTTGAAGGTAGGTATCAACTGTTTGAGACCCTTTTTGGATATAAAAAAGCTGGAGTTTTAGGCTTGTTGCACTAGCTATGGATTTTTGGGAGAAATGATTTGTGAGGCAATCCCAAATGGACTTGGGGAGCCTTGGAGGTATCGTAGCCGATAGTGAGACGACCAACATTTTCAGAGAGAGAATGAGCAAGGACACTTACAATTTGTTGATCAATGAAAAACCATTCTTTGTGGGCGGGATTGGGTTCGATGGTGGTAGGTTGGTTGCTGCCACTGCCAGAGGTTTGACAATGGTTGGCGATGGTTCTGGCATAGTACCATCAATATAGCCCCATAGTTTTTGACCATGAAGCCAAGGTTTGAGTTCTCGAAGCTAAACTAGATAATTAGGGGGTGATTGGTTCATGGATTTTGAAGGAATGGGAATGGATAATTCCTTTGACCAAATTCCGATTCCTTTGTTTGGTTCACATATTGATCATGCCGGAATCCTTTGAATTCCATTGAATTCCACAAATCAAGGAATTCATCATTCCTTGGCTAAGGAGAAAGAAGTGAATTCCATCCAATTCCTACCAACCAAACGTGTGGTCAAATTCCATTCCAATTCTTTCAAAGTCAAATTCCTTCAATGGATTCCAATTCCATCACATTCCATTATGCGAACCAAATGCCCCCTTAGTTTCATTGAGTTTGGTAAATTGAGCAGTAGCAAGAGGAGAAGGGTTGGAAGATGAGGCCATGAGTAAACAGAAGGAAGAAATAGACCTGGCAAAAACTGACCCGACACGAACTCGACACGAAATAAACGGGTTTGGGTAATACATTTCAACCCGTTTAAGTAAACGGGTTGACACGACACGAAAATTAAACGGATAAGGTCAGGGTCAAAAATTTCAACTCGAAAATGACCCGAATAACCCGTTTATATATATATATATTATAAGTTTTTTTTAATGCTTTGAATTTTTAATGTTTTAGATTTGGTTAGAACTTATAAGTTAGAACTATTAAATTTTGATTTCTAATGCTTTATTTGAATTTTGTATTTTGTACTTTTTTGTGAGTTTTCGGTTTTTAATTTTTAGTCTTATAAATGTTAAACGGTTCAGGTTAGGGTTGGGATTTTCGGACCCGTTTATTAAACGGGCTGGGTTAGGGTTAGACACTCTCAACCCGTTTAACTTTGAACCCGACACGAACCCGGCCCGACACGACACGTTTGCCAGGTCTAGGAAGAAAGCAGAAAAAGAAAACCAGGAGGTAACCTATTCTACTGATACCATGTAAAATATAAAATTTCTTGTGTCTTTCATACAATATTACATGGCTTTATATAGTAGCCAGTTAGTATCTATACAATTAATGCACAAGATATGATCCACCATATCAACCTATATCTATACAATTAATGACAAGATTTGATTCACCATATCATGCTACATTATTGTTGTGATATCACACCATGATTAGCATGATTACAAAGAGATTAGATTATTAATGAGATGATACAGAATCTGCTTTAACACAAAGCCATATCTAACTATATATAGTTTATCTTTTATATGATGGCTATGACTTACTTTTCTAGTTTGGATGCTTGTATGAACTGTTGTACTGTATATACATATTTTTCTCTGTAATAAATAAATCATAGAACTTTGAGTGAAAACCCTAAATCTCATTGACCAATAAGTACTTCATGTCTTGTGTCCAGGTGGCAGCTGCTATTCTGCTAACCTAATTGATCTTTGGTCTCGTTGTAGTTCACACTGACATCTTCAAGCATCACATGCACTCGAAATTGTTAAATGTTAAGGCACAAATTTTGGATCACAGTTGGCGTTTGTTATCAACCTCTAGTTTTTTGTTGCTTGTTAATATTGAATCTTCTCCTTCCTCAACTTCAGTTTTTGTGGTAGCCCTTCTGTGAGTTTTTTTTTTTCTCTCGAGTTCTTGTAATTTTTTTTTTGAAAGACGCTAACCCACTTCCTAATGCCTGAATGCCTTTTGCAGTGAATGAAATAGTCTGGATGAACATTCCTAGATTTCTCAGCAGTAATGTTCCTACACAAGTGGATACCAATGCTGTTAAATCGGATCCAAATTTACTCGGGACATCTAGTTGGATAAAACAGCCCCATACTGCTGTCACCCTGGATAGAAGGTCCGGTACTGATGGTCCAAGACAAAGCTCCGAAGAGATTCGTGGCACTAGTGGGACTAGGATCTTGGATCAAGAACAGTCACCATTTGATGATGCAAGCCTTTGTTCGACGTCACCAGTTTGTGCAGCGCCTATAATTCGACAATTTTGGAAAGCTGGAGTCTACAATGATGAGCTTACTCCTAAGTCCACAACTCAATGTATCATGCGTTCTTATGTTCTAACATATGAGTATTTTTCTATTATGACTCCCCATGTGCACATTATGCATGTCTCTGCTTGGCATACCTGAATAATAGATCTTGTTACCAAATGATTGTTGGATGGCCCAGAAAATTTGAAGACCTGCTTAAAACCTTAACGATTATGCTGTCCATAATTTTTGTTGTTGTAGCAACTAGTTCTTATCTTCTGTTTTTTGCTTGGTGTTGCGAGTGTTCTATATGAATTTACTGATGTAAATATGCTGTAGTGCATTCTTTTCCCTTTCATTCTAATTGTTTATGTGATTCACAGCTGGTTCGAGTTATCTGCATATACACCCAAGATTTCTTCACTCTAATGCTACTTCTCATAAATGGGTTTTTGGTGGTATGTTGAGCTTCACCCATCTATGTAAAACATATATTGTAGTGCCATGTGTAGTCACAACTTCAACACATGTTCAACTCAAACTGTAATTACTGTTTCGTCTCTGCAGCTGTAGCAGAGCTTATTGACAATGCCGTGGATGAGGTAACATAACGTCTGCAGCTTTTGCACCTTTGTATCTAAGGCCACATTACCACTTATTCACTTTGCAGCCCAGGTTATCGTTATGCTTGCTACTTTTTTATGTTTGTAGTGACTTATGTGCTTTTTACACAGATCAGTTACAACAAGGGATATTCCTATTGTCTTGTGTGGAATTAGGAGTATCTTGAACATATGTGTTTTCTGGATACTTCCCACAACGCCTTCTCTAGCTTCAAAAACTTTGTTTACAGTTCATCTAGGTTGAGAACAGAAGTCATGTTCTGAAAGAAAGTGGGGAGAGCTTCTAGTGACTGTGAATGGTAAGTAGTCTATCATTCGTATAGACCCTTCACTGTTGGATGTGCACCGTATTTATTAGGATGGTCAACCTCATATTTGGTGTTTACTGGATGCCAACGACTTTCTTTCTTCTCAGTTGTACAAGGAAACATGTCTATTCCAATGGGTAGCCAAACAAGGTCCAAATACCATCTATGAAAACAATCACACTTATGAGCTTCTGAGAGTGCCCACAACTTTCTTTCTTCTCAGTCTTACTACTAAGTCAAGGAAGCCTATCTTTCCCACTGAAAACCAACAGGATGAAGTCAAAACACCGTTTAACAAGACAATCACACTTACGGGTAGTTCGTGGGCTTGTGAGATTCCAAATGTCCTCCCAGCGCTTCCAAAGTGAGGGACTGGGGGTTTCATAATCTTGTTAAGGTGAAGGTTGTGCGGCTGTAGTGTTTATGTTGTTTGTATGTTTTGGTTTGTCGCTTAGGATAAGCTGTTGTACCAATGGAGAGGAGGGGGTACCAAAATTCTTACTGGCCTCCTAAGGAGAATTGTAATGCACATGAGTGGATCTACTTCTGTTGACTTTGAAGCACCTACCTTCTTTTCGAGCTGAGCTACCCTAGGCGGTGCAATCCATGACAGCGATCTTGTTTGTGTCGGGGCATTTGAAATGGACTACAGTGCCACTTGAGAAAGTTGGGAAGGGGGTGGACTGGGTCTATCACAGCCGACTTGCTATTTATAAAGCTAGGTTCCCATGTTGTCCCTCAAGGTCTACTTGTTCTGTTTTATATGAACTTTTTAGTATATCGGTTATTCACGTAGTATGTGGTTTATGTTGTTTTCCCATTGGACTTGTAGGCATATTGTTTATGCTAAATGACTGTTTGTCATAGATTGTTCACATTGGAAAACTATTGTTACCAATTGAGGTTAACATTCACTACCTTGCCCGTTCAGTTCCTTCTACATTTTGTAAATTTTTTAGAGAGTGTCACTTGAGGTTAGGCGTAGACTTATTTATTACTTTCTTATGATGGTATCTCCATATGATTTGATTTGCTAAACCCACTGCTTATTTGTGTGCATCTGTTGCATTTTGCTGCACCTTGTCACCAGCGTGACATTATTTTTTTGTAGTTATTAAAAATGGCATCTGATATTTATATGATCCTAAATCATTTCCATCCTGCACTTGATGTGTAGCTCACGTAAATAGAACAAAAGTATGTCTTCAGGGGCAACCATCTTAAATGAGTTAATCATTTCACATAAAAGAAAAGGAAGAATTTGTCAAAGTGACACATCCTGTTGGTAGATTTTGTATTTTACATTATGAAAGCACGGTGCTATTCATGGGGTTAGAGTAATTAGGGTGGCTGCTGCAATGCTTGAGAGTAATTCCTTTTTGGCATAATAAGCAATATTTAGGTTTGAAATTTTGCCATCCCATAAATGTTGGTTGAAGTATCATATGCGTGATGTAAACATCATTGATGGCTAGAATTTTCTTCCAGATTTTGGGAGGTAATTCAAGCCACGTGTGTGAGAATTGGAGTGACATTTAAAAGATCCTAGAAACTCTAGGTTCAAGGACTAATAAATGTTTATGTTCCATAAGCATTTTATTTTTATTTTGCTTCTGTCCTGCATTAATGGGCCAAACGTTACGTCTGACTCTGGTGTTTCATTATATGACTTATGTTGTTGTTAGTTTACTCTATGCTTCTTCATTTCACTTCATGTTATTGTGTAGATACAATATGGGGCCACCTTTGTAATCATAGATAAAACTTCAAACCCAAGAAATGGAAGTTCGGCTTTGCTAATTCAAGGTAGCATTCTTCCACCCTCTGGAGTCTGGACTATTGTTATTGTGTTCTAGAGCTTCCTATTTGGCATATTCCATTTCTTTCATGTATTGTAATAGAATGTTATGATGTGAGTTTGTTTATTGAAACTAGATGATGGAAGCGGGATGGATCCAGAAGCAATGCGCCGCTGTCTGAGTTTTGGATTTTCAGATAAGAAGTCGATATCAACGATTGGAAAATGTATGTACATGGTCTTCTCGATTAATAAATTGTTTCTTATTTAGCCATGTTATTTAGTTTGAGGACCAAACATTTTGAGCAATTGATAAGGCTACTCCTCTGTGTCAAGCTCATGGGTTGAGTGATGGAAACACTTCTGCAAAATGCAGAGGAGACGGTGCCTACATGTTGCAAATCTGAGTAGTCTTTGTGCATCAGGATTACCTTGTTTTATGCTTGTTTGCTTCCTTCCATCACTTTTATTGATCCACTTGTAGATGTTCAGATGGAAATGGCTTTAAGACCAGTTCTATGAGGCTTGGAGCTGATGTGATAGTTTTTAGCCGCAACCAAACTAACAGGTTTGATTTTAAATCTGGTCTTATTGTTCTAGTCAGCATCATCAATGAGTGACAAAAATTTAGAGGTGCAAAATGGGTTGGGCAGATTCGGTGACCAGGGAAAACTTTTAGGGTGGGTCAAACTGGTTGGGTTGGGTTAACCTGACACACTTTTGTTTTCATCTTTTCTTTTTTTCTTTTTCTTTTTGCATTCATAAATACCCAATAAATTAAATGTGATTGCAAAAACTATTATTAAAATAAGGATCCAATTTTTTCATTTAAAATAGAGTGATTTAGGATGTTGCAAGCACTTGGGCGTCTTTTAAATCGTTTGATTTGTTCCCTTTTTATTTTTTTCTTTTACCCATTAGACTATTAAAGATAAAAATGTAACCCAAATAGATCCATTATTAGAAATATTGGTTGGAAATTGCCCCCTCTAATTTTAATATTTTGTTGTTTTGCACAATAAATTTTCATGGGTGCATTTTGAGTGACTTGTGGGCTATGAAGCTTGTTTTCGAATCATGCTTTATAGTTTTACATCAGTAACAATTGCAACATCAAGGAGTTTTATAATAATTTTTGTGCCATTATAGTGTCATGGGTGCAGTTTAAGCGACTTTTGACTGTGAGACTTCTTGTTAGTTGTCTAACAAATCTATTTTGCTACTTTCTTATCTTGTCATATAATAATTCTCCGGAAGTACTTTTACGAATGTTTGGATAGTCCTCTTGGGAGTAAACTGTAAACATGGCACTTAAATCGGGCACATGTTCTGATTGGAAGTAGCCTTCATGAACTCATAGTTACTTGAATCCCCTCATATTGTTTTCTGCTTTTTCATCGCCTCCTTTGTTCTTATGAACAGGACGATGACCCAAAGCATTGGCCTACTATCATATACATTTTTGACTCGAGTTGGCTATGACAGAATAGTTGTTCCGATGGTAAGACTTTCAGTTCTTAAAGTTTTCTCCTTATGCTAGCCGTGTTTATTACAGGCATACCACCGTCATGTTTCGTCTAACCACTTGATTTCGTTCAAGAGAAGTTCTAAGTTATCTCATTCAACTTTAGAAATTATGCATCTATTTGGATTTTGGACTAGATTTTTTTTTAGTTTATGATCACATGGAAGCATGATAGAACTTAGACTGTGAAGAAGTATTTGATGTCTTCTATGTCTGTCGTAAAAACCTGACATTATTTGTACATCCTAACTATGATTGAATCTAAGTCCTATTGGAAACTGCAGGTCCACTATGAGTTCAACACTGTTACAGGCTCGTTCTTACAATCAAAAAGTAATGAGAACTCTAACTTAAATCTGTCTCTGCTGTTGCAATGGTCTCCATATTCAACAGAAGAGGAATTACTGAAACAAGTAAGTCTGACCTTACCCCTTCTTGGATATCGTGTCTTTGCATCAACCATCTTTCTCAATCTGTTAGCATTTCTTGTACCATTCGATATGACCTAGCAGTGAATTGTATAACCTTTCTGGTCATATTTACACATTTGGACATAAACCGCGCCTTATGGCCTTTCCTCATCATTTGCTTGTCTGTTCTTAAACTTACTTGGGACTAGGCTTTAATGTTGCTTATTCACCCGATATGTTAGTACCACAAAAATTCCTTTTCATTCTGTAATCTACAACTGATCTGCGCTGCATTAGAATGATAAAAGCTTTCAAGGATTTTTCCATTATAGCAACATGGAAACAGAAGTGCTATCCTCCCTTTGTTTCTAAAGTGAGATACATTTGAGGCCAAAAGGTTTAGTTTTCAACTTCAAAATCTAGTAAAGTTTGGCAAGTAAATCAAATTTTATAGCAAATAACTTAAGTAGATTAATGCGTTTAAATTCTTAATATAGTTCATATCAGACTTGTGTTTGGGAAGTACTAGGTCTCAATTCAAAATGTAAAGCATCACCTTCTTTTTGGACACCTGAGGGGTATTATTATCTTGTTGGAACATAATGAGGTTTCCATGATGTGTAGTTTGAAGATGTTGGGCCTCAGGGCACAAAAGTCGTCATTTACAATCTATGGCTTGGTGAAGACGGGAATTTGGAGCTTGATTTTGAGGCCGATCCTGAGGTTTTGACTGATTCCTTCTTTGTTTCCTGCATATGTGTGGAGAATAAGGCTACATGTTGTGTGTGGATAGAACTAGTAAGCTGCAGGCCAGAAACAAGTTGAGAGAACTTCTGGCGACCCAACCATATGGACTAGAAAAACATATATGACTAAATGGCGCATTAAATTTTAATCAATTTGATTATTCACCGGCCTTTCATCCAATTTAAACAGTCCAGAAAAGATCTTAGATATTCTGATTCATCTGGACTGATTAAAATTTGGAACACCATTAAGCACCACAATTAATACACTTAGAATTTCATATTCTTTTCATCTGTACACTTGCATTCACCAAAATTTGTCACAACTTAAGTGGCTGCCATTTATTTGCAGTATACGTCATATTCCCTTCTCTTATTACGGGTAGTAATATTTGCGGTCTTTGTCACAATGAGCAGTACTTACGGAAGTGGCCCCTGTGCACATGCATGGCTTGCTAGATGGACATAGGGAAGACTTGTGTGTGGAATCTGTCTTCCACGAGCACTGTTCATTGTGATTCACAAGGGATGTTTAAAAAACTGTTTTACCGTTCACACATGTATGTAAATGTATATGCGTTTATGTATATGTATATGTGTATGTACGTATGTATTGAGGTTTCTTAAGTGATAAAAGGTTTGGACCTGCAAGGGGTTTCTGTCGTGGAGAGGCCTCTTGCTTAAAACGACTTTCTTTTTGTGGATGCCTCAAATATAATTTTTTTAACGCATGGGTGAATATTTCATGATGACATTTCTAATTGCACAATTTGCTTCAGGATATTCGTATTACTCGGGATGCACATGGTGAAATGAAAGATGGTTCTCGTCGTCCAGAAAGTGAACATCACATCGCCAACCGGCTCCGTTATTCTCTCCGTGTACGCTTATGTGCTACAATGTTATTTGTATATGTATCATCTTTCTTTATCAATAACATTCTTCTAAAAAATGGCTACATATTATTGTGTTTCAGGCATACTTGTCCATCTTGTACTTAAAGTTACCTGAAACTTTCACGATGGTATTGCGTGGAAAAGTCATCCTCTATCATAATGTCGCTACAGACTTGAAGTACACAGAATTTATCGTGTATAAACCTCATAATGCATCTGTTGAGGTTGAATTAAGTTAATGAATACTTGAATACTGTTATACTTTTACATGGAATGGATGCAGATTTTTGAGGTTGGAACGAATGCATTGGCCTGATGTTCAATTTGAAATTCAGGTGGTTACAACGATAGGGTTTATCAAGGAAGCTCCACACGTCAACATCCATGGATTTAATGTTTACCACAAAAATCGTCTGATACTGGTGATCACTTCTCTTCCATAACTATTACTCCCTCCGACCTCCGTCCCAAAATAAATATCCATATTTCTGTTTTAGTTTGTCCCAAGGTAAGTGTCTACTTTCAAAAGTAAGTCCCTACTTTCCAATTCTACCCTTAATTATGAGATGGAGAAATTCATTATTCTCTCTGTTATAAGGGTATAATTGTCATTTAATAAATTAAAAAGTGTAATAAATTACACATTTATTAAAACTATGTACCTTTTTCAATATGGACATATATTTTGGGACGGATGGTGTATTCTTTAGGTACCACAGTCACCTTTTCTGATCTATGGCACATAATTGACATTTCTTATGCTCTTTTTTTCAGCCATTTTCGCCCGTGGTTAGCTTTTCTGCCAGTAGAGGGAGAGGCATAGTTGGTAAGACTTCAGATGCCTTTGGGTTCCCAATCCAAGGAAATGAGTTGGTGTCTAACAACGTCCACGGCTCCTTGTAGGTATTCTTGAAGCAAATTTTATCGAGCCTACTCACGATAAACAAGATTTTGAGAAAACTTCTCTTTTCCAAAAACTTGTTCAGCGCTTGAAAGAAATGACATGGGAGTATTGGTGAGCAATTTTTTTTATATGCCAAAATAACATAAAATTTTGAAGTATATAATATTTATATATGTATAATACTCACGCACACTCCTCACCTTTGGTGAGGTTTGAATCCTTGACCTCGAGGGAGGCTAGGATTTACCGGTAACCCGGATACCACTGGGCCGGTGACCCATTGGTGCCAAAATAACATAATTCCTCCAAAAAAAATTCTCGATGGTAAGTGAATATGCTCTTTTTGTTCAATACTGCAGGGATTGCCATTGTGGATTGATTGGCTATCAATTTAGAAAAACAACCCGTCCCCCATCAGCCGTCCCAGGTTTCCCTAATTTTATTCATCATCATGGTACAGAACCACCTGCTCTTTCGAGGAAAAGCTCTGCTGCTGTTGGTTACACTAGAAACGTGCCCAAAATAATTACCATAAACAGCAGGGCCGCACTTTGCTCAAATCCCTTTGCAAAACCAGTAGAACCAAGCTTCCCTAGAGGTTTCCAAGAAGGTAAGAAATGTGGAAATGAATAAAACCGACTTTTTGAACCATCGTAATTGAACTTCTGTTGCGAACTTTTATTCTTGTGGAAATGCCCAAAAACCCCACTATAATTTGCAAGATAAATGATTTTCAGACAAATAATGGAAATCTATACCTGGCATATTTTGTCCTGAAATTGTTCGTTTTTTCAAAGTGTAGTGTAAGAACTAAGGTTTGTTTGCATCAAAAAACCAAGCACGTGTTTTATTTATTTATTTATTTAAATTGTTTCATTTTAATGATTTCCCTCTTTTTTGCTATCTATGCTTATTGTGCCTTGTACCTGTTTTTAGAAGTGTCAAACTTGAAGAGGAAATCAAGTGATCAACTTACAACTTTCAAATCAGAGGCTCAGATGAAAGTTGATTCAAACAAAGGATCTAATATGGTAATACAGCATTTTTTAAATCAATTGGTTCTATGTTATATGAGCATAATCAAGATTGAACTATTGTTAAGAGGGTTTTCTACTCCATATCGATATTTGTTTGTAGCCCGGTTTGACCAACACCCAAGAGGCGATCTACGTGATGCAAGAGAACAGAAGGCTTCGATCCCAGTGAGTACTCTATGTTTCCTGCAGTTTCCCATCTGATTTCGTTTGTCGTTTTTGTTATTTTTCAAGAACCTTGGTGACTAACGAGATGTTTTGAGTTCCCCGATGGCAAATAAAGAATTAAAGCAAGACAAAGCTCAAACCGACCCTCGATCTCCATGTGGTCGTGATTCCTACACGATATAGTAACTGCGTTTTTGTTTAATAGTTTCTCTATTCTTTGTTTCAGATGTACAGGTTTTCAGAAGGCACAAATGCAACTTAATCTCAAGGTACTTCTAGCTCTTTATTTGTATGTATCTTATCTTTTTTGCACCTTTTACCTCCATTTTTGTTTCTTCATTTTGTGGGCCCATTCTTGGTCTTCCGATCAAGGACTCACAATCACATGTTCGCTTTGCCTTGTACCATGCATGGCAATATGAAGATGTTAAATGGTCCAAATTAATAATCTAACTCTTAGACGGGTGTGTGGCGTTTGGCACCTTGAGTTCAACTAGCTTAGGTGGGAGGTAGGGAGCTGGGGAGGTAGATGGGGTAGGATTAGGGACGAAGGGAGTTCACAGATAGATTACCAGAGTCCTAAGATAGTTCGGGGTCGTGTGGTTTTTTATGCTTTGTGTCCGTCTAAGTGCATCTTGTTCTTGTGGCATTGTTTGTTTTTACCTTGTCTTACTTCTTTTCAAATCTTTTGGTATGTCTTCTTTTTCGGCCTCATGTTCTTATCTTTCGGATTCTTTTCTTTTTTTTTTCAAAATACTTTTTTTAACAAACTTCTGTTTTGGCACACTTTGCACAAGCCGAGGGTCTTTTTACGGAATCATAACTATTTTTTGGGGTAGATGCCAGGCTTGCGTACATCCTACCCTCTTCGGACCCAGGGTGGTGGCACGTGTTACTGTTTCTTTCCTCCGTCGTCAGGTGGTGGCACGTGCCACCGTTTCTTTCCTCCGTCACTAGTGTAAATTTGTTGTGTGCCACCATATATATTTTAAAACTACAATGAGGACACAAGTTTCCCTTGGTAGAGTTGGTTTGCAAGGTTTTTCTTCCACCCCAGAACTGAATTCGAATCCCATTAGTGTCATTTTCTTAGTTTTTAGCTTTTAATTTGCAATAAAAGACTTGAACACAGGACTTCACATATGAAAAGCAATGAACTAACCAACTGACCAATGACGATTTTGTGAAAAATATCCTTATATTTGTTTCTTATAGTCCAATGGTGCCACCACTTGAAAATTTTTCTAGGTCCCTCCCTGTTCGGACCTCATCCCCAGGTGGGATATATTGGACTAGTTTGGTTTGGTTCAGTTTAACTAGTCTATGGAGTTAATTCATAGCTTGCGGCCAATGGGCATATAGCTTCCCCATCACATGAACCTGAAACTTTTTAGCCCTTCCGACTAATGGGCATTGCGATGAATTGGTAGCTCCTAGCAGAAACCGAAATTTAGACTCCGGGGTTTAATCAGTACGTCAACCTTTTAGGGTTCAATATTTTGTTGGACGTTTCGTTTCATTGTCAATTGGTGGCAGGTGATGCAACTTAAAACGGAACTTGAAGCGGGCCAAGCGGAGTATGCTCGTTTATCGGCTGAGTTGCAATACCTAGAGAAAGTGAAGGGGGAAACATTTGTTGACTTAAGTTAGATGTGTAAACAAAAACATCTATTTTTGCCTGTAAAAAGGGTAAGCATCCTTTTTTCATTTAGAGAGACGGGTGGGGTCCTCCAGAGGATGGCGTATACCCTTCAGATGAAAGTAAGCTCCATAATTTATAGCAAATACTAGTATGATTTTTTTGAAACCGTGGATGTCCAGGCCAGTTTGTGCGTACCTCAACTAATTCCTGGAGATGATTTTTGAGATGGTGTATATAAAAGTTTGAGGTGCCCGGGGCTCTGACTGTGTGTCTGTTGAGGACGGAGGAGGCTAGGTTAGCTGAAAGATGGCAAAACGACTCTTGGATGATGGATGAATCTATTATGACGCACATTCAACTACCTTCAATTGATAGCTGACAAAAACTTGAGAACTTTCATTTATCAGTAACAAAAATCTTCATCTCTGCTTTTATCTTCATTTTTAGTCACTCTCACGAGTTTTTACATATCTTTAATTACTTTCATATGCATGAATTTATTAAAGTTTTAGTTATGGTGATAAAAAATACGTAAATTCACATTTGTTGATAAGTGGTTGAGCTATGAACCGAACACCCAAACAATAAATATAGCGGTTCCAAGGTTATTTTAAATATTTAGAGCATCTCTAATGGATTCTTCATGATTTCGGGAAAAAAATTAAAATCTCAAGAAAAAAAGTTACATTAAATTCCAACGGTTTCTGTTGTTGATTATATCATTAAAATATTTTGTATATTTAATATCCCAAAACACTTTCTTACTTTAAAATAGAGATTTTGGAGATTATTTTACTCTAACAACTACTCTAAAATAGAGAAAATATCAGAGAAGTTACAAACCTCTAAATTTGTAGGAAGCTCTAAAACACAATATCAAGGATAGAGATATATTATTTGAGTTGTTTAATATATTATCATTTTATAAGTATTTTTAAAAATGTATTAGGTTGATAAATTCATAGATATTTTTTTAATAATATAACTAATGTTGTATCTCTGAAATAAAGTATTTATTGGAGTTAAAGCGTAATTTTTTATAAAAATTTCAACTCGTGGTTGTCTATTTTGATTTTTTTTTTTTGTGTGTGTAGCTATTGAAGAAGGTCTAATGGCATTCAAAATTCGTTGTTGGCAACAATAAAGAAAACATTTTTCACTATTTGAACAATTTCATTTTGCTCATTTACTTTTTCTATTTTAGAGAAACTTTTGAACAAAAACATAAAATTTCATCTTTAAAATCTTTATTTTTTATATTTACTTTAAAAAAAGGAGTAAATGACGATTTCCGTCTCGAGAGTTTGTTAATACTTTCAATTTTCGTTCCTATGGTTTGAAAATTGCAATTTATTGCTATTTTCAATCATTATCCAAATTATATTTTAAATTCTTTATATTTAAGATAGTATGTGTATCATGTTTTTCATTATGTTTATCAATTGTTATATGAATTTAAATACGTAACTTTAAAAGTTGTATCCATGCACCATTTACTTGTAACCTTAAATTTTAAGTAATATGCATCAATAAACAGTACTTAATGTATAAAAAATAATTTTAAGATCTTGTCTTAAATATTTTATAATATAATATAGATGAGGTGGGTTCATACGAGAACAACATTTATTTAAGAAAACACGAAAACAACCGAGTACATACAAAATCATATATGATATACCAAGGCCGTTCCTGAGATTTTGGAGGTCCTGCCACCTGTGCGAAAAAACTAAATACATGCTTAATTTTTTTTAATTATATTATCTTTTAAGTTATTTTTTACTATATTTTGACATTTGTCTTATTAAAAATAAAACCCATAACCTATCTTTAAATTTAAACAAATTATTTATCTTTTATTCTTTTTTGACATTAAATTTTAATTTTTAATGTTATTACGTTACACAGTGTAGATTCAAAATTTATTATTGATTTGTTAATTTTTAATGTTAGTGTTTTTAACTTTCATAACCATCTTTATATTAGATGTTTTTATAATGGTTGTTATTGATTTGTCTATGAGTGAGGTAGGAGGTATGAAATAACATTATATGTAAGTGAGGAGAGGTATGAATAACAACCATTTTATATAGAATTGATTAATCATTATTTGTAATTACAAAACCCATATTAACAAGAACCTTTTATTACTTTATTGTCATTAATTAAAAAACAATATATTAAAAATGTACAAAAAACATATAGTAAAAATCAACAAATACTAAAGAAAATCTACATTTGATTAAATATTATAAGAAAAAGGTATAAGATAAATCATTAAAATAACACTAAACAACTAAAGTTATTTAGAGCATCTCATTCTATAATTTTTCTAACAACAAAATATAAATTTAAGGTCATTATAAAAAATTACATCAAACTCAAACAACTACTCTAAATTTAAAGTTTCTAAAAATATTATAAAAACATGTAACGCATTCAACCTTATTGGTGGAAATAATTAAAATATTATATATCTCTCACAAAAAATAAGTTTTAAAGATGTTTACCTTTTTTTTACTTCTATTTTATCATATGCTATAGTATAGTTGTTGCAGATGATTTAAATCCTCATACTTAGAACTCTCAAAAAAGAAAAGTCAAATAGAGGCATTATTTTTTGGATGAGGACGACGAATGGAGATTGAAAACAAAACTAAATATTAAAATATGAATTAAGAGTTTTATTTTTGAATTTGGAGGATAAAATATATAAACAACTTATTAAATTTGAATTATATGTGTAAGTCATTCTTAAAAAAAGAATTTTAAAAAATAAAGAAATTATTAAACTTATTATATATTTAAGTCTCTCCAAAAAAATGTATGATAAAAGAAACGGCAAATTGCATGAAAAGGTAACGTACTTTAGTCTGATTCCTATTTTAGGTAACATACTTTTAAAAATTCTATTTTGGTACCTGAGATTTGAAAACTCAAACTTTTGGGTACCTAGTTACATATAAATGCTTACTATGATTAGGTTTTTTTTTTGACATGACATTATTATTATTTTTTTAACGTCAACTAAGAATATAAATTCCATGTCATCATTTTTTAAAATGTAAAATTTATATTTTTTTAATTAAGAAGAAAATTTCATACATATTTTTTTAATTCTAAAAACTTATCACAATTTTCTTAAAAGCTAAAAAAATCAAATTAACGTAATTTTTTTAAAATTAATAAATTTTGTAATTCTTTTTCTTTATTAAAAAAATGACCATAAAATTTAGGGGAAATTGCATTAAAATGGAACAAACTTTGACCTGATTTCTATTTTGGGGATCAACTTTCAAAATCATCATTTAAGGGTCTGAAACAAAGTTTTCGTTTATTTAAGGGTCTCGTTTACCGGTTAAACAAGTAGCCGGTTACCTTAACATGACATGGCATAATCATAAATAAAAAAAGTATTATGTGGATATTTAGGATGCCATATCATCATTAATTAAAAAAAATACAAATTAAAACCAAACGTCCCTACTTCACTTTTCCTCTCCCGCTTGTGGTTACAGGAAAAACTGAAGGCATTCAGATCTTGAAAAGCTTAGTGGATATGTCTGTAACCTTTGGGCTTGATTTGGCAAGCGTTGGTGGTGACCGGGGGAGTGCAGTAGAGGGAGAGGACAAGAAGTGGGCTTTAGATCGGAGATGGAAGGAGGGGAAGGAGCGATGGTGGGACGGTGGATATCGACGGGGAAGAAAGAAGAATGTTGGATGGGGTTGTGGAGATTGGCGGCGAAAGATTAGCGGTAGGATGGTGGATATCGACGGCGAGGAGGGCAGGTGATGGTCGTCGGTCACCGGAGTTTTTAGGAGAAGGTGGTTATAGTGAGGTGGCTAGAGTTTCAGGTGAAGGTTATAAAAATTTAGGTCGCCGGAGTTGCAGACGTAGATGGGATCTACGACGAAGGGGCTTGACTTTTGTTTTGTACATTTACCCTTTGACGTGGAAGGCATTTTCACTGTTTTGTATAATTATATTAAATAGTTAATATTTGTTTTTACAGAAAAATGAAATAAAAATGTAGTTTACTTTTTTTTATTTTAAAATTTAAACTATGACATGGAGTTTTAATTTTCAATAAGAAAAAGTTTTATGTGCCATTTAATAATTTTAAATTTATTTTTATAAATTTAATAATTATATGGAATCTTAGTTGGCAAAATATTTGAGCCAAGTCATTATTAATAGGTCACCAAGTCAATTAGACCCTTAAATAAACCAAAACTTTGTTCCAGACCCTTAAATGGTAGTTTTGAAAGTTGGTTCCCCAAAACAGAAATCAGGTCAAAGTTTGTTCCATTTTGATGCAATTTTCCCTAAAATTTATAAAACTATTTAGATGATTGTAATTCTTGTAATATTTTTGTTTTATGGTATTTTTTAATAAAGAATTATATGTAACACCCGGAAATTCGCAAGGTAAGTATCTCATCTTCTTAAATGCATTTATTTCGCTATATGAGAATAGGTGTATTTGTGTACATTTTATGATCATTATTATGTCTAAATGTCACATAATTAAGTTACCTTCGCTAATCGTTCAAACCTGGTGCTCGTTATCGTTTTCGGTTAAGTTTTCGGACTGTTTTGAGTGCTCCGCGATTGTGCCCTTGGCACTATCGCGGAGGGCACTATCGCCGAAGAGGTACCGTAGGCTGGGGGATGGCAGCGATTGTGCCACACAATAGTGCCTTGGCACTATCGCCGAAGGCACTATCGCCAAAGTTGTACCGAGAGCGGGGAAAGCCTCGCGATTGTGACTCGCGATAGTGCCCTTGGCACTATCGCCCGCGTGGTCCAGTCTGCTCTTTTATAGAAATTAATACCTCATTTCTCACTTTCACTTTACAAAAAAACGGGAGAACTCTTATTGGAGGCGATTTTTAGGGTTTCATCACCTACTTCATTTATTTCCTAGGGTTTGGGTTGTTAGGGTCATTTATTGATCATTAAGCTTCATCCAAGGTTATCTAGTGAAGATTCTCATCAAGCTACTCCTCTCCACTTCAAGTCTCATCTCCTCAAATCTAGGGTTTTCATCTTTTCTAGGTTTTGGTATAAAACCTAGATTGTGAGTTTACTAATCTTTTGTTAAAACTAGATACACATCATTATCTTCTACTTGTTGATGTCAACGCATATCTCAAATGTTCATATTTAAAGTTTCAAGTATTTTGGGGGTTTTTACCCATGGATTTATGTATATGGAAGTTACCATGTGTTATATGTGTATATATTGGTATGTTGATGATTCCTTTTGGAATGCCTTTTGGCGACCTTACATTTTCACGAAGTATTTGAATGGATATTATGTCATATGTTGGATTTACATGATTAGGATGGTTATAGTGTGTTCTTGGTGGATATCCGAAATGTTGACGGATTGAAACACATATTGAGACCTCCTAAAAGCATTATGTGGACGAACCAAGTCTGTGATTCACTATAGGAATGTAGGTGGGTGACATTTGGAGAATTTCCTAAGGCGGTAGTCTCCTATGTACCTAGACCTCCGCCGTCGGGGAATTTCCTAAGCGGTAGTCCCCGGTGCGTGTCGGGCCTTTGGGTTGCCAGAGAAAGTGGCTTCAAGGTGCATTGCCTCTTTGGGTGAACCGGATTGGAGATATGGGTCGCTCCCGTTGACTCCACATCTACGTGATTAATTGTTTAACTGTTGATAAGAACTGTAAATGTTTTCTGGCATGTTTTTACTTGTTCAACTCACTAGCCTTTTTGGCCTAACACTTGTTTGGTGTCGATGTGTATCTCAGGTGTTAGCGGTGCTGCTCCTAGGCAAGTTTAGATGCTTTGGGCGAGAGCTTGGGGATACGGCATTTGGATGTTTTTTAGAAGCCTTGGGTTTATATATGACACCCTTTTTGTAATATTTTTTCTAGATGTAGAAATTAGATTAGTTGGTTGTTGTTTATTTATCCGTTAAATTACAATTACGATTAAACAGGTTTATTTGTACTATTCCCCTTTTTGGGAGGCTCTTGCTATGGCAATCTATATACCACTTCTCCTCTTTTGGAAAGTTTTTGTTATCCCTATTTTTAGGGTGTTACAAGTTGGTATCAGAGCTTTAGTTTAAGTGAACTAGATATTGTTGTAGCATATCTAGACTTAAGCTTTAGACTGTTTTGACTTCACTGTCCTCTTGGGGTAGAAATCCTAGGTGGGGAGAGTGTTAGGTTACGGAATTACACTAATTGAGAGTTGCGATGATGGTGACAAGAATTCTTGTGTATGGTTCGTTCATAATTTCACTTAGCTACTGCTATTATGAATGCATTGTTACGTAAGCATACTTGATTTACTGTTGTTGTGATAATTGATGAATGTATTAGTACGTACAATGAGTTCAACTCTCTTAGTCTTTTCTCAACCTATTTCTCGTATGTGTGTGGCAGATCGAGATGGTCAATACTCGGAGCAAATTACCGGGCACGCCGGATGGTCATTTGGAAATTGAATCCACCGCCGAACAACCCGGTTTAGGAGGGGCTGTTCGAAGGCCACCACCGAACGAACCTTTGGGAGGGGGAGCCGAGTTTATCCCTCGCAGAAACATTGTGGTGGGCGATGCTGTTTTGGAAGAGGTGACCACGGAGACCAGGATTCGAGATAGCATGATTCTGGCTATGAATTCTGCCATGGCCCAGCAACAAATTCAACAACAAGAGTTTTTCATGAAACTCCTAGAAGATCGAGATGCTAGTAACCGCCAACCTGAGACTATGGCGGAGAATATCATAGTCGGGTCGGGTGGTAGACCTGAAGTGGTGGTGACCGAAGAGCAACCGAGCAACGTGAATCGAGAGAGGACTAAGGGATGATCCTACAAGGCTTTTCTGGGGTGCAACCCTAAAGAGTTTGCGGGTTCCGATAACTCGGTTGCGTGCATGTACTGGCTCAAGGAAGTGGAGATGGCCTTTGAGTCGAGCAAGTGCGATGTGTCGCAGCGGGTGAAGTTTGCTTCTCAACTACTCCGTGGAGAGGCATTGATCTGGTGGAATCTCACCCGGTCCGCCCTCACCCCCGAAGTTCTAATGAAGCTAACCTGGCCAGTCTTCAAGAAGAAAATCATGGACAAGTACTGCAGCGAACGTTCTTTGGATAAGTTAGAAGTCGAGTTCCGAAATCTGAAGAAAGGAAATTTGTCCGTAGCCAACTACTCAAAGCTATTCCTAGAGAAGTTAAACTTAGTGGGATATCTGGTCCCCGATGAGAGATCGAAGATCAAGGCCTTTCATCTTGGCCTACCGGCCGATATGCGTACTGACGTGCGTAATGTCGGAGGTTCGACTCTTCAAGAAGTCATTGAAGAGGCTTTGCTAGTGGAAGATGATAGGTTGGATGAGAAGGAAGAGAGGAGTGCTGCAGGTGAGAAGAGAAGGTGGGAAGGGCCATCCGGGCCCGTTCGTCAGTCGAAGCCTTTTGCTAGCGGGAGATCTGTCGACTCTCGTAAGGACGATCGTTGGTGCCAAAAGTGCAGAACCAAACATTCGGGCGCATGTGCTTCCAAAACCTACACGGGTCCGATAAGTTGTAACCGGTGTGGCAAGAAGGGCCACATGGCCCGAGACTGCACTATTCGTCCGACAGTGTGGTATGAGTGCCAGGAGCCGGGGCACATGAGGAGGAACTGTCCAAAGTTAGGGGGGATCAATCAAGGAGGATCTGTTGGGTCGACGGCTAGAGTCGACCAACCGCCGAGGGTGCCGAGTCGAGCTTTTCGGATGACTACCGAGGAGGCGAAGAAGACCGCCGATGTCATTTCGGGTACGTTCCTAGTAAACTCCTTGCCTGCTCGTGTATTGTTTGATTCGGGTGCTACGTGTTCTTTTGTATCGGATGTTTTTTGTAAGCAATTCGTCAATCTTATTAGTGTCCTTTCCGATGCACTAGTAGTAGAGATAGCCAACGGTGATAAAGTAATTATTCGAGACCGTTATTGTGATTGCACCATAGAGATCAATGGGAGTCCTTTTGGGGTAGATTTGCTACCTATGGCCATAGGAGGGTTCGACGTGGTCATAGGAATGGATTGGTTGTCAAGGCACAAGGCTGACATCTTTTGTTCTAAGAAGATGATCCAAGTGCCTTTGACGGAAGGCGGCGTGGTCGTCATCTATGGGGAGAAAGGAAAGGGGCGCAACCCCATTATTTCCTCTCTCAAAGCGCGGAAGTTTCTAGCGAAGGGTTACCCTTCGTATATAGCGTACGTTGTGGACGCGAAGAAGGAAAAGAAGACGGTGGAAGACGTGAGGATCGTGCGGGATTATCCGGATGTCTTTCCGGAAGACCTTCCCGGATTACCACCGGAACGTCAAGTGGAGTATCAAATTGACCTCACTCCGGGAGCGGCTCCGATAGCCCGAGCTCCCTATCGTTCGGCCCCGACGGAGATGAAGGAGATGATGACGCAACTGCAAGAGTTGTTAGAGAAGGGTTTTATCCGACCGAGTTCTTCACCTTGGGGAGCGTCGGTGTTGTTTGTGAAGAAGAAGGACGGATCTATAAGGATGTGTATTGACTACCGTGAGTTGAATAAAGTCACGGTAAAGAACAAGTACCCTCTACCTCGCATCGATGATCTCTTCGATCAACTTCAAGGTGCGGGATGTTTCTCAAAGATTGACCTCCGATCCGGTTATCATCAAGTGAGAGTGAAGAATGATGATATTCCGAAGACGACCTTTCGAACGCGTTACGGTCACTATGAGTTCTTGGTGATGCCTTTTGGGTTGACCAATGCGCCGACCGTGTTTATGGATTTGATGAACCGTGTGTGTCGCCCATTCTTGGATAAATCCGTGATCATCTTTATCGACGATATTCTAATTTATTCTAAGGACGAATCCGAACATGGGAAACACTTGCGAGAAGTCTTGGAAGTCCTAAGAAGAGAGAAGTTGTTCGCAAAGTTCTCTAAGTGCGAGTTTTGGCTTCGAGAAGTGTAATTCTTGGGGCACGTGGTGTCAAAGAACGGTGTTCAGGTGGACCCGGCGAAGATTGAAGCGATGTTGAGTTGGGAGACGCCGACGAATCCGTCGGATATACGGAGTTTCTTGGGCTTAGCGGGCTATTATAGACGCTTCATTCAAGATTTTTCCAAGATAGCTACACCACTCACATCCCTTACAAGAAAGAACGTCAAGTTTCTTTGGACCGATGTTCAAGATCAAGTATTTCAAACGCTCAAGAAGAAATTGTGCGAAGTTCCGATATTATCTTTGCATTAAGGATCGGAGGACTTCGTAGTGTATAGTGACGCTTCTAAGATGGGGCTTGGATATGTACTTATGCAATGAGGGAAAGTCATTGCCTACGCGTCCAGGCAATTGAAGGAACATGAGAAGAACTACCCGACGCATGACTTGGAACTAGCGGCGGTAGTTTTTGCTTTGAAGTTGTGGCGACATTACTTGTACGGGACCAAGTGTACTCTCTTCACGGATCACAAGAGTCTCAAGTACATCTTCGATCAAAAGGAACTCAACATGCGGCAAAGAAGATGGCTTGAACTTTTAAAGGATTATGATTGTGATCTACTCTACCATCCCGGTAAGGCCAATGTGGTGGCGGATGCTTTGAGCCGGAGGAGCCATGATGGTGGCGTTAAATTGTCCCTTACAAGAATCGACGTGGTATCAAGTTTGGTGGAAAGCATCAAGACGTGGCAAGTGGAAGCGCTCAAAGAACAAAACCTCAAGTCCGAGGTCATGGTGAAGCAAAGGGAACTTTTGACGAAAGATAGCCGCGGACTTAAACTATTTCAAGGTCGTATCTGGGTGCCGAAGTTGGGTGGAAATCGAGAGTTACTTCTAGAAGACGTGCAGAAGTCGAAGTATTCTATACATCCCGGTAGTACCAAGATGTATAGAGACTTAAAATTAAATTATTGGTGGCCGGTGATGAAGTTAGATGTGGCTAACTACGTGGAGAGGTGTGTCACGTGCCTTCAAGTCAAGGCGGAACATCAAAGACCATATGGAAGTTTACAACCGTTGTCCATTCTCGAGTGGAAGTGGGACAACATTACCATGGATTTCGTGACTAAGCTATCGAAGACCTTGCGAGGCCATGATACAATTTGGGTAGTCGTTGATCGGCTAACTAAGAGGGCGCATTTCCTTGCAATGAGGGAGACTTTGCCAATGGAGAAATTGGCCAAGCTTTACATTGATGAGGTTGTGTCCAGGCATGGGGTTCCACAATCTATCGTGTCGGATCGAGATAGTCGTTTCACGTCGAACTTTTGGGCGAGTTTGCAAAAGGAGTTGGGTACCCGATTGAATTTGAGCACGGCGTATCATCCTCAAACGGATGGTCAAAGTGAAAGGACGATTCAGACACTCGAAGACATGTTAAGGTCATGTGTTATCGACTTTGGAGGTAGTTGGGATTCACACTTACTGTTAGTGGAGTTCGCGTATAATAATAGCTACCACTCTAGCATTGGCATGGCACCATTCGAGGCGTTGTACGGGCGAAAGTGTCGAACTCCGGTTTGTTGGTTAGAGGCAGGCGAAAAGCAATTCGCCGGGCCGAAAATAGTGCAAGAGACAGCGGACAAGGTGAAGGAGATTCGAGAAAGACTAAGGGTGGCACAAGACCGACAAAAAAGCTATGCAGACAAGAAGAGAAGACCAGTTGAGTTTTAAGTGGGTGTCTGGGTCATGTTGAAGGTATCTCCGTGGAAGGGGATCATACGTTTTGGGAAGCGTGGGAAGCTTAGTCCCCGTTTCCTTGGACCATTCGTTATTTTGGAAAAGATTGGGTTGCAAGCCTATATGTTGGATTTACCGCCGGAAATGGATGAGATACATCTTACATTCCACGTGTGTTATCTTCGGAAGTGTCTAGCCGAAGAGGAAAGTGTGATTCCTTTATCGGAAATTCGGGTGGACAATGGAAATCGATGTGTGGAAGAGCCGGAGTCGATTTTGGAATCGAAAGTAAAGAAGTTACGGCATAAAGACGTAGTCATGGTTAAGGTCCAATGGAAGCACCATCGGGGTGCTAACATTACTTGGGAATCGGAGGATGATATAAAGAAACGTTATCCTCACTTGTTTAGTCTAGAATAAGATTTTGGGGACGAAATCCCAATTAGGTGGGGAGGATTGTAACACCCGGAAATTCGCAAGGTAAGTATCTCATCTTCTTAAATGCATTTATTTCGCTATATGAGAATAGGTGTAATTGTGTACATTTTATGATCATTATTATGTCTAAATGTCACATAATTAAGTTACCTTCGTTAATCGTTCAAACCTGGTGCTCGTTATCGTTTTCGGTTAAGTTTCGGACTGTTTTGAGTGCTCCGCGATTGTGCCATTGGCACTATCGCGGAGGGCACTATCGCCGAAGAGGTACCGTAGGCTGGGGGATGCCATCGATTGTGCCACGCAATAGTGCCTTGGCACTATCGCTGAAGGCACTATCGCCAAAGTTGTACCGAGAGCGGGGAAAGCCTTGCGATTGTGACTCGCGATAGTGCCCTTGGCACTATCGCCAGGCACTATCGCCCGCGTGGTCCAGTCTGCTCTTTTATAGAAATTAATACCTCATTTCTCACTTTCACTTTACAAAAAAACGGGAGAACTCTTCTTGGAGGCGATTTTTAGGGTTTCATCACCTACTTCATTTATTTCCTAGGGTTTGGGTTGTTAGGGTCATTTATTGATCATTAAGCTTCATCCAAGGTTATCTAGTGAAGATTCTCATCAAGCTACTCCTCTCCACTTCAAGTCTCATCTCCTCAAATCTAGGGTTTTCATCTTTTCTAGGTTTTGGTATAAAACCTAGATTGTGAGTTTACTAATCTTTTGTTAAAACTAGATACACATCATTATCTACTTGTTGATGTCAACGCATATCTCAAATGTTCATATTTAAAGTTTCAAGTATTTTGGGGGTTTTTACCCATGGATTTATGTATATGGAAGTTACCATGTGTTATATGTGTATATATTGGTATGTTGATGATTCTTTTTGGAATGCCTTTTGGCGACCTTACATTTTCACGAAGTATTTGAATGGATATTATGTCATATGTTGGATTTACATGATTAGGATGGTTATAGTGTGTTCTTGGTGGATATCCGAAATGTTGACGGATTGAAACACATATTGAGACCTCCTAAAAGCATTATGTGGACGAACCAAGTCTGTGATTCACTATAGGAATGTAGGTGGGTGACATTTGGAGAATTTCCTAAGGCGGTAGTCTCCTATGTACCTAGACCTCCGCCGTCGGGGAATTTCCTAAGCGGTAGTCCCCGGTGCGTGTCGGCCTTTGGGTTGCCAGAGAAAGTGGCTTCAAGGTGCATTGCCTCTTTGGGTGAACTGGATTGGAGATATGGGTCGCTCCCGTTGACTCCACATCTACGTGATTAATTGTTTAACTGCTGAAAAGAACTGTAAATGTTTTCTGGCATGTTTTTACTTGTTCAACTCACTAGCCTTTTTGGCCTAACACTTGTTTGGTGTCGATGTGTATCTCAGGTGTTAGCGGTGCTGCTCCTAGGCAAGTTTAGATGCTTTGGGCGAGAGCTTGGGGATACGGCATTTGGATGTTTTTTAGAAGCCTTGGGTTTATATATGACACTCTTTTTGTAATATTTTTTCTAGATGTAGAAATTAGATTAGTTGGTTATTGTTTATTTATCCGTTAAATTACAATTGCGATTAAACAGATTTATTTGTACTATTCCCCTTTTTGGGAGGCTCTTGCTATGACAATCTATATACCACTTCTCCTCTTTTGGAAAGTTTTTGTTATCCCTATTTTTAGGGTGTTACATTATAAGAATTACAAACATCTAAATAGTTTTAAAAATTTTATGGTCATTTTTTAATAAAAAAAAAAGAAATACAAATTTTATTGTTTTAAAAAAACTACGTTAAATTGATTATGTTGGTTTTTTTAAAAATTGTGATAAGTTTAAGAATTAAAAAAATATATATGAAATTTTCTTCTTAATTAAAAAATATAAATTTTACATTTTAAAAAATGATGACATAAAATTTATATTCTTAGTTAGCATTAAAAAATAAATAAATAATGCCATGTCAAAATAAACATAATCCTAGTAAGCATTTATATGTAACTAGGTACTTAAAAGTTTGATATTTCACATTTCAGGTACCAAAATAGAAGTTTTAAAAGTACGTTACCTAAAACAAAAATCAAACTAAAGTACGTTACCTTTTAATGCAATTTACCCTAAAAGAAAAGTAATTAAAAACACAAATAGTTAGTATTACACTAAGGAGGATTCAAACCTGGGATACCTAGGAAGGCATGACAACCATACAAAATAGTGACAATCACATTGATAAAAAAGTCTAAGGTGGTTTTTGTTTTTTCAAAGAAAAAAACTCTTATTTGCCACTTATGTCTGATTTGGTCAGACATAAGTAAAACAACCAAAACCATCTAACGCAAAGTGTACTAACATAAAATAACTCATGCCGAAAATCGGCTCAATTCAACAGTAATATTATTTAGGTTTGCAATAAAACAACATATTACATAATTGAGATATAATAAAATAATTTCAAGAATCTATTCGGGAGTCTTCTATCGTGGATGGCGATCAAACCTTCTCTTTCCCCTTACCGGAACCCCCAACCCCTAGCTTACCTGAAAAGAATTTGTATTTAAAAGAGCGAGGGTTAGACCAAAGGTCTAGTGAGATTCCCCAAAATACGAATTATCACAATTTATAAAGATTAGTATAAATAAACTTTCAGTTTAGGAAAACGTAACTACACAATAAGCTCGCTTCCGGCACACACTACCGTCACAAAAGTAACGGCGTGTCTGTCTCACACTGCCTTAGATGGGACACACCCATATAGCATAAACGGGACACCCCCCCTGTATGAGTACAGGCGGGTCACACCCCCCGTCTTTAGCCGCTCTTAACAATGTATACGAAATATTCAGGGAAACTTAAACCGCATGAAAGAGACTCACATACGAAAGCTTGCATAAATAAGGATACTTCTAAAAGTGACTTTCCAAATTCTTAAACAATTAAAAACGATATAATCGTTTACTTAAAATTCAATGCGCATGAAGCAATTTCGTATAGTTGCAAGATTTTAAGTTTAGAAAACTCACCTGGTGTCGTTAGCGTAAATGCCTCTTCTATCCTTTTAAACTGGTATGAAGCCTATAAAGAAATAGGAATTGGTGAACTCTTAATTCAACTATTTTATAAGAGTAGACCTAACCTGCAATTCCCACGACTTCTATTCCCAAAACTTTTCCCGCTGAATATCTAATAAAACTAATTACAAATCTCCCAGAATAATGGGTCAGCCTTCTACCAAAAAGGATCTAACTACAAAACATTAACAGCCCCAAAATAAGAGTAGTGGACTTCGACCCACAAGAGGTTTAATTTAACCCAGCCGACCGGGACATCGACCGGGCTGCTCCCACCCCGGTCCCCTGACTCAACCGGTATTCATCACATGACCGGTATCCTTCGGTCGACCGGACCAACAATTGACCGATCTCACTGCTCGACCGGTACACTCGCCGACCGGGACCTTGCGGTCGACCGGTAATACTCACCAACCGGGACCTTGCGGTCGACCGGTATTCTTCACATGACCGGGACCTTGCGATCGACCGGTAACTTCGAAGAAATTTTCCCAGTTCACCACTCAAACTGGGGCGATTCAGAGATATCGAACCCACCCCTTTTCCATTGATTTCAAGTCTAAAGCACAAAAACAACAGCCTCTAAACCCAACTGATATTCATTACTCAATACAAACAAAAATACTACTCTTAATCGACAAGGGAAAGAATTAAAAGGCGATAAGTTCATACACATCCTAAATCCCCAATCTCAAATACAGACCCATAAACTAAGATTCAGAAGATGATTTTTAGAAAGGAGAAATAGGTTTGATCCTTACCTTGAAACGAAATCGCTCACCGCCGAACCCTTTGATCTATCTCTCTTCTCCAATCGGTCTTCTTCCTCTCCTCTCGAATCCTTCGACCGCCAAACACAGAATGTCTAAACCCCTAGGTTAAGACCTCTTTAAGCACACATTTCCACTTAGCCCCTTCAAAAATAAGCTTTACCCAATTCTACCCAATTTATACTTATTTATTTTGAACTGGTTATTACAATAAGACAATTCAGACTGTTTGTTTTTTCTTCTTTTTCAAAGCCTCTTAACCCTTAATGTCATATAATAAATTAATCATAATTTAGACACTTAATTATCTCTTATTTTTGTCCAACACAATTTCTTCGATTTCAACGTCGGTTTTAGCCCAAATGCACTCCGAATTTGCATAAACGCAAAACACGAATATTGTAGATTTATGTGTTGGATTTTCCAGAACATCTTGAATCGCTTAAATCAGGCTTTCGGTGTGTGACATCTGATTAAAATCCCACAGCCTCGTAAATTTGCCAACATCCTTCTTTTGTTTCTTTTTTTGTTCCGTCCTTCGATTATCGATGTTCACTTCAATTGGCATATTTAGGTCGAATTTTTAAGGGATAAATAGACAATTATACATATTCAGATGTTTATCAGTTTTCAAAAACAAACAGTCTTATTGATTCAGATTTTAGAATTCAGCATCACCTCTTAAAAATCAGAACTGAAATCAGACTTTAGACTTCAGGTTCTCTTAAAAAACAAACGCCACCTAATTTGTTCAAAATAGGTATGAGAGTTGATAACATGTGGCAACCACAGGGACCAAAAGTGTAATTTATTCAATAACTTTTAAAAAACATTGAGATAAACCAATGTTTTAAAAACCGTTTTTTTGGTTTACCCGGTGTGGTAACCGGGTCACGGTTCAACCGGATGGTTGACCCGGTTTCACGAAATTTTATGTACTTTTCATTTTCTTGCACACACACACACACACACATATATATATATATAACCAAGAATTTGATGTCCACAAGTTAAAACATTAAAAATACACATAACAAAAAGTTTTACATCAATCCAAAAACATTAAAAAAACACATAACAACAAGTTTTACATCAATCCAAAAACATAAAAAACACAAATATAAGAAATTGATTTTTTTAACCGGGTCAACCTGGATTTTTACCAGTTCAATTAGACCTGTTCAACCGGTTCTATAAAAAACCGGTGGTTTAATCCGGGTCGTAATTTCCCAAAAAACCAGTCGTAATTGACCCGGTCTCTTCACCGGTTCCCGGTTCAACCGGCCGGGTCAACTCGGATTTTAAAACATTGAGATAAACAAGTGTTTTCAAAACTTGATTTGTTCATATGAAAAATGAATTTTCAAAAACCCATCAAGCTTCCATTTTGATTGTTTACCAAAAAGGTAAAATATAAATATAATAAAAATTAAAAGATTTTATATTTATTATTGATTTGTACATAATACAATATAGATAATAACTTTTTCAACACAACGTCTGGTCACCCTCGGGTTGTAACCCATGCTAACCTCTTATAAAAGGATGAATTACCTTGAAGGGTTAGCTCACTGATAGATATGGCAACACACTTGGTAGTATCAAGGATCTCAGTCCCCATCCCCGTCTAAGAATAATATTCATCCCCCTCACCGTCGGGGAATCGGAGATTTTCCCCGTCTACATAGTTTAATTTTTTACGTAATATTTTTATATATTATGTATAGTAAATTACATCGTAGGTCCCTGTGGTTTACTTAAAATCTGGATATGGTCCTTATTTTGAAATAATTACACCAGGGATCCATGTGGTTTGCATTTCGTTTCACTTTGGGTCCCTGTGATTTGAATTTTGTTACACTTTGGGTCTCTGTGGTTTGTTGAAAATTGCATTCTAGGTCCTGCATTTCGTTGCACTCTAGGTCCCCCTGGGACTCAGGGTGAAACGAAATACAAACCACAGGGATCCCTGGTGTAATTATTTCAAAACAGGGATCATATCCAGATTCTGAGTAAACCACAGGGACCCCGGGTGTAATTTACTCTTTTATGTATATAAATGCCAATGTTACGTTTAGACCACATATGATGATAAAATATAAATCAACCAACTTTTAGTTGTTGCATTTGTATAAGTTTAACATCAAAAAAGATAGTTTAAACACAAATATATCAATTACAATATTTAATAATTAAAATTTTATACAACCACGTCGTTATATCATCAAAAGTTTCCCACGAACAACCAAATTAGTTATGGAATTCATTTTACAAGTTTCATTATGAAATGTATATATATTTTTTGAGAACTCTCTAATTTGTGAGATCACATGAGATCCAATTTATACCACAAAATTAGTTCAAATAAATCTATATAATTTAGTAAATCTAAACCAACCACCTGTGAACGCATAGTGAACATCTCGGTAAGAATTTTCTTAAGGTTGTTTACATTGTATTCACCTTGTATGCATATTTAATTGTGAGTATGTGTGCGTGTATGTCATGGAGAGAGGAGATAGAAGAGGGGAGAGAGAGAGAGAGAGAAAGAAAGAGACGTAGGTAATTTGTATATCCTAAAAATGCATTATTTTATAAATAACATTAATAATCTCATTAATTAATAACATTAATTATCTTAATTAGTGATTTGGGATAGATCTCACGGATCTAACAAATTTTGGGGTTCTCAAAAGATGAAACCCCAATACACACACGCACACATATAGAGGGGTTTAATCATTTAAGAACTCTACAATTTGTGAGATCCGTGACATCATCCTAAGCCACTCATTTTAATCAATTTGTTTTATGGTTTAACTAATAATAGAGAGATGATTTGGTAGTTTTGTAATTGGATGACAACTCATCCATTTAATTAAGTAAATAGTATCATCTCTCTTCCATATTTATTATTTTTAATTATAATCGGTTACATAAAATTTTCAAACATTCTATAATTGTAACACCCTCAAATTTAAAAAGAGCAACTAATTCAAAATTTTCAATAATACCTCAAAGAAAGATAACAAATCCATACTTGTATTACTATTCTAGGTTTAACCATCGATGAAATAAATAAAGTCTTACACATAGACTAATTAAAGGACGAGTGTTACTAAACTCAAATACAAATTGTTATACTCAAGATAACGGCGGAAGGCTTCATCAAACTACTCACCCTCGAGCATAAATCTATTTCTCATCTCTTCACAGTGTCGCTAGTACCATACCCAGTCGGGACCTGATGCACATGCCGACAAATAAAAAGGTTAGGCTAACGCCTAGTGAATTCAAGAGTTTTCAACATGAATAAATATTTCGTTAAAAAGTAAAGAACACAACTTAAAACCCAATCTTTCAAAATGATTACTTTATCGATGAAAACGACCCATTTTCCAATAACATGCATTTTTAAGGACAAACGCCCAAATACAAATCATTCTTTATAAAGTGATGCAACCAAAAACTCACTCAAAATGTGAATAGAAAATGGACTCCCAATTTATAACAACGCGGATAAAACTTTATATCCCGAAACACCCAAACACGGGTGAGATATAATACTCAACTCATAAATAATGGAAAACATTCCATATAATTATAATACACCACCGAAAACATGGATACTAAACCCAATACACACGCGACCATAAAATGGGAGGAAATCCAATTAACAAAACATGGGAATGACATATCTCATTCAAAATTTAATATACGTGGAGGGAAATCCAATATGAAGATCATCATTTAAAGTCAACCACGCGAGCCCAAAGATAATAAAGTAAGGTGTTAACATTTAAATTATTGTTGGCCGACGACAGGGGGAGACTCGTATCCGTTGAAAGTGGAGGAACACAAAAGTATGCGATTCTTGCAACATTAATCGTATGACACTTCACGACATAAAAGCCCAAGTGTCTCTACGACTTCTTAACAAGTTTCACCTCAAGAGTCGATTGACATTGGTGAACATTACCATGAATTCCACCCCGAAGGCCCGACACACTTAAGGATTACCTCCAAGGCATTACCTCAAGCGGCGGAGGTCCTAGTGCCTACCTCCAAGGTAGCACTTCCAGACTCAACCCTCCTAGTGCCTACTCGATAAGTTAAGGTCATAAAACACGGGTCCCGGAGTCCAACCCCGAAATGCCCAATTGACCATTAAATAAAGACGGACTTACGTGCCTATGGATCCAATGCAACACAGTCTAACATTACATGACTACACAAGAATGACCAACGCACTCGAGCATGTAATTACCATTATTATGCGACAAGATGTATTAATATGAAAATCATAAATGAGCTCTACATTGAGCCATTAAAACCGGACAAATGTCCCCAAGACTCTTTTAATTCAAAACGAACTAAAATGTTCATAATTCATTTAACCAACAAATTTCGGTCCCCAAATAATAAAACGCATTTAATTGACATTTATGCAATACATTCTTCAAATACAATATCAACTTAAAACATGAATTTGTTGGGATAAATCATTTTCCAATTTAAAACCCTCATCATATTCCCAAAATATTCCATGACATGGCGTGTAATTTCTAAACAATTTATAAACCAAATACACCAAAATCACGTTAACGTCAAATAACTTTCATTTGTGTAATAATTCACCAAACGAATATATGCTTGAGATTTACACGTCAAAACACCCGAAAACCAATGATAGATATTTTATAAGATGTAACAACCCAAATTTACCAATTATGCAAACTTTGTCAAATACTCAACACATTTGATAAATATAAAGTAAACACATTATTACTTCAAAATACACATTTTGGCATGTACATAGCTTTCACAAAACAACTTGATCTCACCTTGCTAGATTTAGGCTAGATCCAGATTTTACTCCAACTTGAGCTTCCACAAGATTCCAACCATAAATATTCATGTTTAACCATATAAAATCGTTCCCCAAACATTTTACATGAAGATCTCATTATATTCCAAACCCCTAATTTCCATAACTGAAGAGAAGAGAAGGTTACCTTTACCATATTTTGAATCCATCACAATACACTTCTAGGTCACCGATATGATTTCAACTTCCAAGTTACCAAAAGAATGGAAAAAGGGGGTTTGGTGGAACCCTAGGAGCTTAAAACCCTAGAAAACGGGTGTGAGATAAAGACTTCCAACCCTTGCATCCCATCTCTAACTTGGTGATGAAAGACCTCCTTGAAAATCAAGGATTGAGACCCCAAAGTGCTCCCAAACTTAAGGTAAAATCAAGAGGTTCGTTTGAGAGGAAATGGGAGTGAAAGAGGTAGCAAGAATGAGAGGAAGTTGTACAAAAATCGGGTTTATAGACTGGCTCCCCCCGACCGCGATTGCTAGCGACTATGCCCTTGGCATAGTCGCATGGCACTATCGCACAAACCAAGCCACACGTGGTACAGGTCCCACAGTTATGCCCCGCGACAGTGACCCTGGCAATGTCGCCCAGAGTGTACCGAGGGCTTTGTCAACCCCGCGACCTTACCCCGCGATAGTGACACATGTCACAATAGCGGGCACTGTCGCCTAAGCAGTGCAGGACCCCGAAAATTCCCTTTTTCGACCCTGAACGCTCTGGACACGCGTAAGATTCAAATCCTCATGATTCATACTCATTAATCATAGCCTAACGATCAAGTCCCCATAAATAAATATATATACCCACATAAGCAATAACTCTTATCGAAAATTACGGGTGTTACAATAATTATCTATTAATTTGAAATCAAAATCCATCTCCAAATTGTAACATCAATATTTACAAATGATCAACAATAAGCATCGAGATTCTCATCAACACATAATGAGCATCAAGAAAATCAACTATGAGGTATTGTTTATGTTTCTTTCTTCACGATTTAATAGATGTTTACAAGGTGAACAATTTGATTGTACTCGTGAGATGTGTTTTTTGAAGAGTAGTGGCTGGTGTCACAATGTGTTGTCTTTACTTGATTGCACTCATTTGATGCGAACAATGGTTTCAATTGTTATGAATGTTATTGGGTGTTTACAATGTGTTCAACAAGGTTCACAAGATGCTCACAAAGCGGTAGATTTAGTTTTAGTGTTGTTGGGTTCACTTGGTGTTCACAATGTATTCACAAGTCAGACATCGTAGATTCATAGTGTGTTCACATGTTGGTTTTCATAATTTGTTCACAATGTGTTCACAACATTCGTTCCACTTCATGGTATTTTTCACAATGCACTTTTGTGAATCATTGTGAACACAAGTTTATTTGAAACCTCTGTGAACAATCACATGATTATTTTAGTTACGTTGGAGAGGTGAGAGGTGAGAGAGGAAAAGAGGGGATTTACAAATACTCATAATACATTTATTTAACCTTTTTAATTCAAAATTACCAAAATTAATATTTTCCTTATTTAATATGATTTTATGATTTATATTGAATCTCAAGGATTTCAAAAAAACTCCCCCTACACATAGAAATGTAAAACTAATACTCAAGGACAGAGATAAAGGGTATCCCCATCCCCAGGTTATAAATTCGAGTCCCCATCCCAGGTCAACTAAGGGATTCTCTGGTCAAATCGGGTTCAGGTATCGGATTTCCCCTCAGATGCAAGGTGTTTTTGCAATCTCTACTTGTTGACAATAAAGGGCTATCTGGTTTATGGAATTGAAAGGAATTGGAAAGACCAATTCCATTGACCAAATTCCAAGTTTTTGTTTGGTTCACGGAATGAAAGCGATGGAATCCTTCTAATTCCATTGAATTACACGATTTAAGGAATTCATCATTCTTTGGCTTAATTGAAGGAATTGGAACCAACCAAACGCGTATCGAATTCCATTCCAATTCCTTCAAATTTCATTCTGGGAACCAAACGCCCCCTAAGTTTTGGGTCTTAATTCAAAGCTCCTCCTCAGAGTTTGAGAGTCACTGGAAATTTATTATCCATATTTCATGTAACAAGTTAACTAACACCCACATATAAATTAAAGAAAAGGGTGAATTACATACCAAAATTAGACGAATATGACTTTTCCAATTTGTTCTTGGGGCACCAATAAATAATCCCTACTTTTTTGTGGTTTCATGGATCTCTAAATAAAAGGGGATGAAGACTTTGCTTTTTTGTTTTCCTTTTTGGTGATAACTCCCAAATTCTGTGATTTTTTGCCAAATGGGTTTATTTGTTTTTTAGTTTTACTTGGTCAAATTCCACTTTTGGTCCAAAACTTTCCCTTATTGACCATTTAGTCCTTTCTTTACATCTTTCTTACTTGCCATATTCAACCCTTATAATTTAGATACTATACAAAAAGTCCCTAGAGTTGGGGTGTTACATAATCTCATCGAAACTCCACGTTAAAATTTATGTATAGGATTAATCGATCTATGTGAATGTTTCTTATTTACTAAACCATTACATAAAACTGAAAGTAATTCTGTTGCATCAAATTTGTTAAAATAATTATATAAATGTTCAAATGAAATGGAATGTTCATTTCAAGAACCACAAATGATTTAGATTTTACATTAAAACTTATGTTTATATTCAATTGACTTATGTGAAGGTTCCGTATTTAAGAAATGATGTGTGGTTAGCTATGTGGCCACACTCTTTTCGCCATAAAGAGAAAGATAACAATACCTTATTTATTTGATCGCTATAATGATGCATCTGCTATGTATAATGTATTTGTTATAAAATTTTATTGTTTTATATAATAATATGTTAATTGTTTGAATGAAATTTGAAGTTATGGAAATTTGGATAGTCTTTTTATTAAACTCTATTTATTATGGGTTAATTATTCGGGTCTTTTGGGTCTCCTTCAACCCCATATAAATATGTGATTTGGGTTTGTCTAGAAAGTAGAACAAAAAATATTTTAATCTTCTGAAATCATACACCAATAAAAACTTCATCTTTTTCTTGGTATCTTTTTTGTTCATCGAGTGCATGTAATAGAGGGAAGATACAAGTCTAGTCTCGTGTTGCCAGCGTTATCTCTTCTTGTTGTATCCGGGGAGATAGACATCCAATCCAAGGATCTCTAGTATGAAAGAGAGACGAATTTGTCTTAAAGAAACTATGCTTGCGACAAACCTCAACAATTTCCTACATTACCGATCATCGAAGTTGATAAATAACAGGTTGATGTTTATATATATATATATATATAATATTTTTTTTTCGCCTCTTCTAGGATGATTTTTCTAACAATATTTTCAACAATTAATAAATATAATTATCGGAAGTTTCACATGTGGATATCTCTAAATCGTTACAAAGAAAAGATAGCTTAAGGCATGAGTCCTGCTATCTACGTAACACTAATAATTTTTTTTTGTCTCGATTACTACTGGGGCTTAAATTGTCATTGTTCTATTATTAAGGGTTGTAGTTACATTAGTTATTAGTAGAGGTGTTAGTTGTCATGAAGTTGATATAGGAGGGACTAAAGTGAAAGTTTTTCTATTATAAATATGGTAACTAAATCATTTGAAATAATTAGGGTTTTATAAAACGCCTTTGTAACTTCCAAAGATGATTATTTATGCAATATTTTGATAAGACCTCAGTGAACAAATCAAAGGTATGTGTTTCTTATTAATTCTTTCAATTCATATTTATTTGATTCATTATGTATGTATACTTAATTTTTCTGATATAATGTTTGATTCGATAGTCAATTGTTTGATTTTGATCTATACCTGTATGACTGTTTCTTGTGTTCCCTACTCAATCCATCGAGTTCGATGAACCCTTAAGATTTAATTTGTGATCTTCAATCTTGAAAACGTCATAATGTTGTAAAAATCATAATGAATCATCCTTTACTTTCATGAGGTGTAATAACATGATTTTGAAATCATTGAGATGTGTACGACAAATCTCTATGACACGATCATACCTTGATTTTGGTTCTGGAGTTTTTGAAACTGGTCGGACACTAGATGAAAATAGGGAATGTAACTTATGAAAATTCATATTAAATTGATTTTAAATCCATTCAATTTTATTCTTGATCCATTTATCAAACATAAATCCTTTAGTGTATAATATGCTAGAATTGTATCCATTGTTTAATTAATGCGGATTTGTTGTATTTCGTATTTGATTTCATTTTTTTGGATATGTTATATATCATATTGAACGTTTGGCTCATCCACATTTCTTTCCTTTCGATAGGTATTCTAAGGGGATATAAAAGAGTAAAAGATTGAGGGTTTGTAGATATATAAGGGGTTTGTTTACGATTTATGTATGGTTGGTATAATTCAGAAAGCTTTATTATTTTTATCGTAGTTAATAGTTATATTATAAATATGAGTTATTAGCGCTCTATTACTTCATGTTGGTGTTTTGTTTTAGGTTTAAATGTTACTTGCATTCCCGTCTTTATAAAGGGGTTTGCATAATTTACAAGGGGCTATAATTAGAGATACCCTTGTTTATGTGTATAGAAGTTCCTATAAAAATGGGAAATGCCCTACTTTGAGTGTGGTTTAAACTATTGATTTATGTAATTGGAAGTAACCAGTTAGGTTTACGACAAAACATATAAATCGATCACTGGTCCAATTTGAGTACTTCTACAGGATAAGCTTCAAGATAAAACTGAAGAGTCACGACAACAAGTGATTGAGTTCAGTAGTTCTTCATATAAGATTATTGACTCTAGAAATATAGTAATATGGAGAAGACAAAACTGTTTCAAGTTTATGTAACAGGTCAATGAGTACTAAAAGTGAGGCTGACACATGAATTTATGTCGGGTTGGTGCTTTAAACAATTGTTAGAGAATGTGAAAACCTTTGATGAACACATTTAGATTGACGAATGAATGAGCTACATGAGAACTATCTTTGATGCTTACGATAAAGCTAAATACGTGATGTGGCAAGCCAAAGATCGACAGTCACACATGAAATCATGTAAGAAGGATAGTACATGAATACTCCCATGATGATAATTGTGATCGTGTAATCTAGAGGGCGCTTGGTTCATTTTAGACGATGGAAATTAGAATGAAAATGGTAACGTTGAAGAATGGAATTGAGATTGTCCACTACATTGACGTTTTTTGGTTGAGCACCCAGTTGAGTTTGCAGTTATTCTGAGATTTTGATTTGGGTTTATGTTGTCACTCATCATCATGCTTGTGGGTAGAGAAGGAAAAATGATAAAAATAGATCTTCGTTATATGCCAGAGGAGAAAAAAATGATGAGAGAGAGAGAGAGAAAGCGAAAGACTATGAAGAAAAAGAAACCTCAAATTTGTTGAGGATTGCTTTATTACCCGATATATGATACTGACCCTTTTTATTGCATCAAACCAAGACATCATCAATGACTCCAACCAAACACCCCTCGTATTGTAGGACGTTGTCTACATCATTATAACGAAGAAGGTCAGGAGCTCTTTCATCTAAGCCTAGAACTAGGCAATAGCAAGGAATGGACCCCCACCCCAGCCAATCTCTCGTTGGGTCAAGGTCCGTCAGCTCCACGTAAGATAACCAAAGTACATTTGAGCAATCGACATGATATATTTGCTCACATTCCAGGCGAAGGTCATAATTCACAGGAACATGATAAACTAATTACTTTTTTGCTCAAAATAATTGAACTTAATGTTCTAATTTTGATTCAAAGGAAAGAAAGTATGAAGTTGAAATAACTCACTCAGATCGCTTTTTAAAGGATTAAGTGGTTAGATCGAATAAGCCCTTCTGGAATAAATACTCAGGCGCTTGTGAAGATATGGGAAACATGTTCAATATCATTTGATTGAATAGTTGACCCAACCCCTTGTTGTTTCGGGTCATGTAGGAATAATGTTCAAGTTTACCGGTCTATTAGTATGTCTCAGCTGCATACATCACTGCACTTCCACTTGACACCTATCGTAATGATAAATGACTCGTCTCATCGTGACCATCTTTTGAATACTCAAAACTTATGTCGCTCCATCCCTGTAGGGGCAGAGAACCCATCGCCGCCTCGGCGGCGATATTCTATGAGATTCGAGAACCCATCGCTGTCTCGACGACGGTATTCTATGAGATCCAAGAGTATGTTCTATAAAGCGAAAGGTCGATCAATAAAGGAGCTTAAAAGAAATGGTTATCATAGCACTGATCACCTTCAATATTATTTTGGGAGAAAAATGTTAATAGTAAAAAGTAGAGGTTAATACATTAATTCAAAATTAGTATAGGGGCCAATATATTAACTTAAAATAGTATAGGGGCTATTTTGTAACTTCATAAATATATGAATTTTCTGTCACCTATGCTTTTCGATTTTCATTGTGATCTCTCTCTAGCCCTCTAGGCCTCTACACGATCATCGGAGCTTTCTTCCCGCAATACTTTCTCTCTCTTCAACCGTCGCATTTATGCACCGGCCGTCGTTTTCCGCCACCGTCCACCACCGTTCCCCTATCGCCGGCGATCTGTTACTCACACTTCGATCTTCTTCAATTCTCGTTGCATGACTTCACAGAATCAAATTCTCTTTGATTTCTAAAACCCTCATTTTCATAACTGCTGCGTGTTCGATATTTCTTCTGTTCTTATTTGCTTGTTGACTGAATCGAAGTGTTTGCTACAGAGTTTATGTCATTAAATACGGAAAACTGGTGCGTTTATTTCTTAATTCATGCATTTAATCCTGCTTTCGATCAGGAATTTTGCGTTTATTTTTTCATCTCTAATGTATGAGTTATTTGTTATTGTTAGTTGAGGGTTATATTGTGTATTGATAGTTTTAAGATCGTATGAAAGTCTGTTTCAATTGTGCCCTTTTTTGTTTTTATTTTTAAATCGATTTTTCGATTGTTGTTGGGGAAAATGTAGGTTTAAGCAATGCAGAAAATCCACTTCTCCATTTTCATTCTGAATTTGGAAAAAAAAGGTCGATCGACGACCTCAGTGTGTTAATGTATAAAATCAGAACGAACATTTACCTTCGGGACCCCTTAACCCTGCCATCCGTCAGTCCCAGGTTCAAGTTAGCTTATACAAGCGTGCAATCTGCACTTCCTAACCTGGATTTTAGCTTAACCGAAACCCCTTTTAGTCCTCGTGTAAATCTCAATTACACCAAATGGCTGATGACACCCATGAAAATTTTGAAGAATATGATAGGAGTGCTCTAGAATTTTCCTTTATAGCACATGTTAAGTATTCTAGGATCAAGAGTATGTACTGGATTTTTTTCTTTATTCCCAAGTCTACCATTATTTTCTTGTTTGCTTAGCCCCTTTCCATTTTTTTGGAGTTGTAGATAACTATCAACGGAATTTCTTATTCAATGTAACAAACATTGGAACTACTAGTAAATGTATGTTAGATTTTTTTCTTGATTTATCGTGTGAATTGCTCAAACTTCTAGTTCTGGGGTGTTGTTTGGGATGAATATGTTCTTGTTGGTCACTCTTATGTTGTGGTGAAGACATGTTTGTTCATCGTACAACAATTTGCTCTATGTTTACAGGAGTCTGAACAAAATTCTCTGGTAATGATGGAAGGTGAGAACATTAGAGCTAGATAAGTTTTTGATAATTTTAGCACCGGTAAGTAATTGATTATCAATATGGATCCAACCATAAGTGGTTGCACTACCAAACAAAAGAAGATTGTAAAGGGCATATTTCAAATATATCTAACCCCATGAACTGAGGTAGATATTAAAGAATGAATAGTTGTAATGGGAATAATCATTTACATCTTAAATCCAATTTTTTTTTCTAGCTTTTGGTGGATGAAAATCTGGTGAAGTTGGTAGCATTAAGGCTATAGAAACTTAGTCCTGTCGATGGGAATGTAGAAGACCTACCAACAATAATTGAAGCCAACAAGTAATGTGGCGAACCTAGAAAACATTGTTTATGAACTTAAGTGGTGGACTTCCAACTTTCAGTCCGAAGTCCTAGTTTCTCCATTGGACTCTCTCCTAATCTTGTTAAGAAGGACGAAGTTCCTATAGCCTAAATGCTACCAACTACAACATGCTCCTTTATTCACCAAAATGTAGGAATTTTTTTCGATTTAAGATGCAAATGATCATTCCCATTACAGTTGTTCATGCTTTCATATTTGCGTTCATGGGGTTAGAAATACTTGAACCATGTCTTTTACAATCTTCCTCTGATTGGTAGTGCAACCGCTTATGCTTGGATCCATCTTCTATCCACATTGATAACCAATTAAATTACTTACCGGTGCTCAAATTATCATGAACTCATGAAGCTCTAACGTTTTCATCTTCCATCATCACCGGATTATTTTGTTTTGATTCTGACATACATAGTGCAAAGTGTTGTACAACGGAAAAACATAGCTTCCCCATCATAGAAAAAATGACCAACAAGAACATTTTTAACACAAAGAACACTCCATAGCTACAAGTTTTGAGCAATTCACTCTATAAATCAAGAGTATGATCTAACATGTTTACTAGTAGTTCTAGTTTGTGTTACATTGAAGGGGAAACTCCATTCATGGTTATCTGAAACTCTCAAAACATAATTCTTTGGTAATGATGGAAGGTGAGAACGTCTTGGCTACATGAGTTTATGATAATTTGAGCCCCGATAAGTAATTGGTTATCAATGTCGATATAAGATGGATCCACGTATAGTTGGTTGCACTACAATGAAGAAGATTGTAAAGGACAGAGTTCAAGCTTTTTTAACCCCATGAACTACAAGTCTGTAATGAGAATGACCATTTGCATCTTATATCCATTTTTTTTAGCTTTTTGGTGGATGACCATTTGCATCTTATATCCATTTTTTTAGCTTTTTGGTGGATGAGAAGCAGGTGAAGTTGGTAGCATTTAGATTATAGGAACTTGGTCCTTTGGTGGGAATGTAGAAGAACTGCCAAATAATGGAGGGCAACAAGTAATGCGGTGAACCTAGAAAACATTGTTTCTGAACTTAAGTGGTGGACTTTCAACTTCCGATCCAAAGTCCTAGTTTCTTCATCGGACTCTCCTAATCTTGTCAAGAAGGAGATCATTCTAAATTCCAAGCTAGTTAATTTTAGATGAGAATGCCAATGAAGAATAACATTAAAATGTTACTGTTAGTAGATGTTGTGGATTCAAGGTGTATTTTAGGTTGAAATCTGTTCTTTTTGCAGACTTTTCTCCATACTTTGTTTGAATAGCAATTTCCCTGTTGTACCGTTCTTTGCAGTGTGTTGTCCTTGAACATTTTAGTTTTCCCGTTTAAAGTTCTCAGTTTTGGTGGCTTCTAATTCAGTTAAGATACTAAGTTACTGACACGATTTTGAATACATCAAATGACTTTTCAGTTATTACAACAATTTGGACATGTTTGAGCTATGCGGTGATTATAGTCCTGGAGAAGTGGATACAAGAGCAGTTAAATTAGAATTAAATCCAGTTGGGATAACAAGTGAGCAAAATCAGTATTCTCTCCCTGACGTGACTTTGCATAGAAAGTCCAATGTTCATGGAAGAACACAAGAATCTGAAAAGAATAGGAGCTTTAGTGCCTCAAGTACGGGTCAAAGTGGCACTTGCATATTGGATCAGGAGCAATCACAAGTTGGTGATTCAGACCCTTGTTCTACATCGTCAATATCTGCGGCGCCCATTTGTCGCCAGTTTTGGAAAGCTGGGATCTATAACGAGGATCTAACTCGTGTGCCCAAAACTCATGGTATTTCACTATCAAAGCAATGTCATGATTTTTCGTATGGCTGTTTCTTTTTCTTTTTCTTTGAAGTATATAATATTTATAAACCGTAAACCCTTTGGTGAGGTTTGAACCCTTGACCTCCTGCAAGGTTGGGCTCTACGAGTAACCTGGGTACTGCTGGGCCCTACCAGTTACCGGGTACCTCTTGGCCAATGACCCTTTGGTTTATGGTTGTTTCTTCTTGATGCGTTTGTTGCGAGTATATGAAGATCTTAATCGCATGTTCAAAACCTTTATACTGATATAATTAAACCCCAATTTAATGATTAAAGATTTGTAGGATGCTTGGCTTAAAGAGGCACTATCTTATTAGTTATTGGTACATCATGAAATTTTGGATATACCCAATTCTTAGCTTGTGCTTGTTGGCGTCGATAAGTACTTTGCTGTTAATATATTCCAGTGCATCTTTTGCTGCATTTCGTATCAAGTTCTAATAACTTATGTAATCAACAGCTGGTTCAAGTTATCTACATATACACCCGAAGTTTCTTCATTCAAATGCCACTTCGCACAAATGGGCCTTTGGTGGTATGTTGAGCTTCACCTTGTTTTTTATGTTCTATATGCGTATAGTGCTATACTGAGTTGTAATTCTGCACATTTTTAACACAAAATCTATTTGTTATCTTGTATATGCAGCCGTTGCCGAGCTTCTTGATAATGCTGTGGATGAGGTAGCCATGTTAACAAAATCTGTTTGCTATCTATCTTTCTTAAGTTCTTTTTATCAATATTTATGTGTGTATTTTATCTTACTATGTAGTCTAAACGACCCTAGGGTTTCTGATTTTAGGCCTAAAAACTTGTTATTTTCCACAAAATTCCTGCACCATTTTATTTGTTTGTCTGCATCAACGACTAGGGTGTTTGTCCTTTCTTGCGTTAACTATATCCATTTATCTTATGCTTCTGCATATTTTCTTCATACTCTCGCATGCTTCACCTGATGTGTAGATACAAAATGGAGCCACATATGTAGTCATAGATAAGACCTCAAATCCAAGAACTGGAAGTCCAGCCTTGTTAATTCAAGGTAATGTATTATATCTATACTCCTAAACACCTATAAATTGTGTGTGTTTTGCAACTCTTGCAAAAATATCAATACGTGTGATGATTCGAAGTAGATGATGGGGCTGGGATGGATCCAGAAGCGATGCGCCGATGTTTGAGTTTCGGGTTTTCAGATAAGAAGTCAAAATCGGCAATCGGAAAGTGTATGAACGCAGTCCTCTTATTGTGCCAAAGTTGTTGTCCTTTGTTATTTTTTCTTCATTATAATCGGTTGCATTGTTGACCTTTTCAGATGGAAATGGCTTTAAAACAAGTTCTATGAGGCTTGGGGGAGACGCCATAGTTTTCAGCCGCAACCTTGTGGGCATGTATGGTCTTAATTATTTGATTTTTTGCTTCAGTCATCAACATCAATGCATCCATTAAGTTTATTAAACTGCCATGGATTGCACTCTAATGCTTTACCTTCTTTTTCCGTTCTCCAACCGAATAATGTTTGGATGGTCAACTTCAGAGTTGACTTGGCATTTAGAACGTTGTCTTTTTGTTTTCCCTTTTTTTATCTTTAACTTTGTTGTTCTTGTGGACAGGACTTTTACACAGAGCATTGGTCTTTTATCATATACATTTTTGACTCGATCAGGCTATGACAGAATAGTTGTTCCGATGGTGAGAGTTTTAAAAGTTATCCTAACATATTCTTTTTTATGCAGGGTTATCTGCTATCACATTTAGGCATACAAAATGTAGATTGTGAAATAAAAAAGACTTAGTTGGCGTTTGGTTCGTTGGAATCCGATGAGATTTGGAAGAATTGGAATGGTCAATTCCGTTTCTTTGAGTTTTGGTAAGGAATTCGAATTCAACATATGGTGGGATGTAAATTCCTTGGGTTCTGGCAAGGAATTCCAATTCCTTCATCCCAGTTTTAAGAAAAAACTATTATGCTCTTTTATTACTCCATTCCATTCCATCCCATCACGATGGCTGCCGCCGCGTTACCATTGTTGCCTTCCACCACCACCACCATAGTCGCCGCCACCACCACTAACTTCGCCACCACTACCGCCTCCACCCCAGCACCTATATCATATTCAATGAACCAAACAACAGATTCCATTCCAGATTCCATTCCAATTTCTATCTGCCAAATGCATGGTCAAACCTGATTAAATTCCATCCCTATTCCTACATATTCCAATTCCAACAGATTCCATTCTATGAACCAAACGCCACCTTATTGTTTTTTTTTTTTTTAATCTACGTTGTGTTTTTGATAACATTATCAGACATATTTAGGTCCTCAATTGGGTATGGTTCAAAATTTAATAAAATGTGAAATCTTGGCTTCTCTTGTAAACCGCAGGTCCACTATGAGTTCAATTATAGGACAGGTTCTTTTCAGTCGTTACAACCGAAAAGTGATGAACACTCTAATACCAACCTATCTGTGCTTCTGCAGTGGTCTCCTTACTCAACAGAAGAAGAGCTACTAAAACAAGTAAGCACCCCTCACCCCACTCTCTGGACCGAATATGCTTCATTTGCTTCTTTTATCTGTTAACATTTCTTGGGCCACCAAAGGGTCATTGGCCGAGCGGTATGTGGGTTACTGGTAGATCCCAACCTTCCTAGAGGTCAAGGATTCAAGATTCACCAAAAGTGAAATAAGTGTGTGAGTTCGGATCCAGAAAAATTTCCTAGTGGGGTCACAAAATAATTAGCACAATATAAAATAAAACTAAAATTAATTATAAAAAAGTACGGTTTAATAAAATGACATACAAGTGGTTTTTTGCAACACCCAAGTGATGTTTTTCTTCTTTACTACTTTTCTATTGCCGTTACCAAAAAATTAAAAAGAGTAGAAGGGATTTGAACTTACAATTGCAATGACACTACCAATAGACTACACCCACTTTTTGTTAACTTAAGGGAGCACACAACAATTTAAAACGGGTACACCTTTAAGATTTAAGACCCCAAAAAAATATTTCCACTACGTATAGGGCAGTAGCACGGGCACCGCCTCCCTCCTTAAATCCACCCCTGGTGAGTTTTGCCGTATATAAATGATATACTTAAAAGAACATTTGGGGCAGTCATCTTATGTTATCAGTTTGTATAATGACAACATAACACAGTTTTAGTGCCTTTGGCGTGTAGCTTAGTTGGCAAAGATGCGGGGTGTCTTTGTCCAAAAAACACAGTTTTACTGTTTTAGGTTGAAGAACTTCATTATGATCTCATTATTGTCTTTTATCATAATATACTAGATGGTCTTGATGCTAAATGGGCTATTACTTTTGTAGAACATAACAAGTTTTTATGATCCGTGTAGTTTGATGATGTTGGTTCTCATGGGACGAAAATAATCATCTACAATTTATGGCTCGATGGTGAGGGTAATATGGAGCTTGATTTTGAGTCGGATCTCGAGGTTTCAACTTCTATTTTTCTCGTAATTTTTCCCTGCAGTACGTTTCTTGTTACTATATCATTCCCATGAGTCGTAATACAATTTGTTGCAGGATATTCGTATTGGATGGGACGGAAAAAGCAAAGCGAAAGATGATTCTTATAAGGCAATAAGTGAAAAGCACATTGCCAATCGCCTCCGGTATTCTCTTCGTGTAAGTTTCAGTTTTTACTAGTTTCTACTCTATTTGTATACTCCTATCCCAAAAATAAGTGTCCACATTTCTATTTTAGTCACCCCATTATAAGTATTCACTTTCAAAAGTAAGTGACAGCTTTCCAATTTTACCCTTAATTATGAGATGGAGAAATTCATTAATCCCTCTATTATTAAGGGTAAAATTGTCATTTAGTTAATTGGAAAGTGTAGTAATTACACATTTTTACAACTGTGTCTTTTTCATTGTGGACATTTATTTTGGGACGAAGGAAGTAACTTGCTATTATATCCACACCATGAAGATTTTCCTTACCTTTTAGGTCTCACCCTGTTTCAGGCATATTTATCCGTCTTGTACTTGAAATTACCCGAAACATTCTGCATTGTATTGCGCGGAAAAGTTGTTCTCTATTACAATATTGCAACAGAGCTGAAGCACCCGGAATTTATCTTGTATAAACCTAATAGCGGTGGATGCGTCGAGGTGATTATAAATTCTTATTTATATATCAACACGATTAACTTCCAAGGGAGTTCAAATGGAAACAACAAAAAGGTTGAAAACGTGGAAACACAACAAAAAAAAAATGAAAAAGTATAACAATATGGATGTCAAATTAAAGAGAATAAAATGCTCGTTTCTTTTGTATAATTTGTTTACAATTTTGATAAAAAAAATTATAGGGAAAAGTCATGTAGGTTAATCACAGCCCTTGGATCAAATCCATCTAACGGTTGAGATTTGTTTCCATGTTTCCAACCTTTTTGCTGTTTAAATTCCTGAACTAAGAGGTATCCTAATTTTCGATTTGATCAAGTTCAGGGCAGTGTGGTTACGACGATAGGATTCCTGAAGGAGGCCCCGGATGTGAATATCCACGGTTTCAACATCTACCACAAGGGTCGTTTGATATTGGTGATTTCTATTCTTTGTTTGTACATATTGATTATTGTCGAAAAAGGGAAATCTAAAACAGTTCAATACGGTTGACATCTTTTGTTTATATTTTACGTTTTCAGCCATTTTTCCCTGTCGTTAATGTCTCCAACAGCAAAGGACGAGGTGTTGTTGGTAAGTTTGGAGCGTTTGACCTCGTTATAATGCGCCAGTTCCACCAGGTGACAGGTTTAGTTAACTTTGTTATCGCTTTCTGTAGGTGTTCTTGAAGCAAATTTCATCGAGCCTACGCACAGTAAACAAGATTTTGAAAAAACTAACGTTTTTCAAAAGCTTCTAGCACGATTGAAGGATATGACATTCGAGTACTGGTGAGTCTTTTTCGTTCTCTTGCCAATTATAATGCAACTTCTGATCGAAAGCGGACTTCTTTTTCGATATTTGTAGGGACTGTCATTGTGCAATGATTGGATATCAGATCCCTCAAAAAATCCGACCGCCGTTAGCTTCATCTACTTCTACACAAGCACCTGTGGCCTCGAGAAATCCCGTTATTGTGAATAGATCTAACGGAGCACCAATAATCGCTGTAGTTAACAGCAGGGCTGCTCTTAGTGCAAATTTCTCCCAAGAGGGTAAGAAGTCGATATAACTCGTAATGTTTTATTTTGACATCTTCTGTTTATGTCTCGAGGCTCATGTCTCTCGCCGCGTTAAGCTTATGGCACTCCCTGGCCTAATGTGCGGATTTCGTAACACGATAATTGACTTTTCCCACATTTTAGTGTCTTTCTTTTTAGTGTTTTTCTTTTTAGTGTTTAGTATATAACCTAATTTGAATGGTTCAACATCGTTGATTCATTGAGTAATAGTAAAAAATGTTAATGTGTATATATATATATAGGACAAATCAAATACAAACCGTGTAAATGTTACACGTCTTACAAACCAATCTCGGCCCTTGATTTTTCTGTGTTTTGAAAATTTTAGGTAGTTATCAAATCAGTTGCAGATAAGGTTGAGAGTAAATTTCGCTCACATCGTTAACATTGGTTTAATAATCTGCACAGATGGTTGAGATTGGTTTGTAAGGTGTTCAACATTTATATGGTTTGTATACATGGTTTAATAATCTGCACATATGGTTGAGATTGGTTTTTAAGGTGTGTAACATTTATATGGTTTGTATTTAATTTGGACGCTTTGAAAAAGGTCATGGCCTTACCATGGCTCCTAAGGCTTGACCTCACCGCCACGCCTCATGCCATTTAGAACCTTCGATTCTTGTTGAGGTTATCGTGTTATGTTTGTTAAATCAGGGTCAAATTTGAAGAGGAGATTACCTGATCAACCTGAAGATTTCCAAACAAAACCCCGTTTGACAAAGACGAATGTAGCTAACACAGGGGCAAATACGGTAATACAGTTCTTGAAGTTAGAAAATTTATCTCTATGAAAGATGTTTGTATATTTAGATTTTGTTTAACTTGTGTTGGTTGCTTGTAGCCTCCTGATATTGCACAAACTCAAAAGAAGAGAATGATGTTAGAAAAAAACAAGAAGCTTCAAGAGCAGTGAGTATTCCGCTATACATTGCTTGTAGTTTTTGTTGTTCCTGCAAATTTGATCATAAATTTGTGTTCTTTTACGTAGAGATTCACAAGGCCCGGGATTTTTTGGGTTTGGGCTTGGGCTTTCCAAGCCCGTTTTCACTGAGCAGAGAAAAAAGTCTGGGCTTTTTAGGCCATGTTTGGGCCAGGTCGAGCTTTGGGGTTGAAAAGGGGCTCGATTGGGCTTAAATGGGCTTTTTCAGGCCAGGCCTAGGTCCGGGCTTGCCTCCAAAATTTCGGCCCGATCTGGCTTTGAGGCCCGGGCTGGGCTTTCTCGGGACGGGCTTCGGGCTTGGACTTTTTTGTCCATCTCTACAGTTTTATGAATGGAGAGCAATAGAGAGAGACCAAATGCACCCTTTCGAGGCTGTTTATGAACGAGTTTGTGATCATCGATAATGTGATTCCGGTCTAGTTGGTTGATGGTATATTTGTTGTTTCTTTCAGATGCTTGGAGTTCAAGAAGGTGGAGGAAGAACTTAATCTCAAGGTTAGTCTGACAATTCTAATTCATATTAGCTCCTTTGTTTTGCCCTTGCAGCGGAAACAACCACTCTACCCTTTGGGTTTGGGACAGATGGCAGGTCTGCATACCCCTCCCCCCAAGCCCATATTTGGGTCCGTTTGGTTTTTTTTATCTCGTGGAATTTTGGGTTGGGTGAAATCTGAACCCGTTAGAAAATTTTAAGAGGGCGTTTGGTAAACGGGACAGGGAAGAACAAAAATTTGTTTGTCCAAGTTTGGTGCGACATTTAGACTTGTACAGGACAGAACCGAACCAAAATAGGCTGAACAAAAATAAAAAATGTGATAAGATTGGTGATTACTAAACTATCCACGTCAAATTGAAGTCCTAAAGCCTTGCACAATTCTTTCAACTGCTTACCTCACTCTTGCCCGTTCAGTCCTTTCCCGTGTACCAAACGTAAATGGACTCCACGTTCTTGAATCAATTATCAACCACCGTTGGTGGTCAGTATCGGACCATGGAGCTCCAAACCAATACCAATTGGAGTAATAACCCAAGATCGTATAATTGTGGTTTCTATACCGTATGATCAAACCGTCCTTGAACCATATTATTCGCATAATTTATCTAATCTACTGGTGACTCAGATACCGTTGGGCCATTGACCCTCTGGTCCTTGAAACCATAGTATTGGCAGCATAAATGTATCTGATTCATGTTATATATATATATATATATATATATATATATATATATATATATTATTGGATTGGCAGGTGATGCAACTTAAAGCAGAGTTGGGAGAAGCTCAGAAAGAATATGCTGCTTTGTTGGCAGAGTTAAAGCTTATGGAGTAAGTTGAAGGGGAAACCAACACACATATATACAAGTATCTGCTTCCATGAATGTATATATATATATAACTATATATATATACTTTGTTAATGGAGTTTGACATTAGAGTCTTAACTGTAGGTATATGTAGAAGCAGCTGTAAATGTACATACATAGGAGGTGCAGAATTTAACTTTTTGACCAACAATACGAAATTGTTTTTCGTTCTTAGTCGGTGCAAGATGGTAAATTACTTCAGAGAGCGTTTAGCACGTAGACAAGACTGGAATGGATAGTTTAGTAATTTACCAATTTTGTTCTGTCTCCCTTTTTTTTGTTCCCTAAGGTTGCATTCTGCATTTGGTACATGGGACTTAGACGGGACAAAACTCACTGTTATATGTTTGGCACGACATAGAATTGGACAAAAACAGGGATGTGGTGGATAAAGTTTTTTCCTACCAAAATAGGTGGAATAAGATGAGACAAAACTAAAGAATTACCAATATACCCTCATTTGATATTACCCTAATATGGTATTTGGTTTAATGATTGCCACCACCAACGGCCTCCACCTCCTCCATAATAACCACCTCTACCTCCATATCCACCATTGTTGGTTGCCACCGCTACCATCGGCCACCGATGGCCACCACCACCACCACCACCCCCCAATTGGCTACGTATTATCACCACCTCTACCTCTACCACAACCTCCAAATCCACCCCATCTTCATGTCCTCTATAACCATCACCGCCTCTGCCACAATCACCACTGTTAAACAACATTTAGGGGCAACTTGTCCGGTCATAATCATGCCAAACACCAGACAGACAACTTATAATGTCTTGTCCTGTCTGCATACCAAACACTACCTATGAGACAAAATTTTGTTCTATTTTATACAATCCTATGTACCAAATGTTGAACAAACACATGCTTTAAAAATGTACAAAAAGCAATTACCAATCGACAGAAAACATCAAAACAAAACTAAAATTTGAACTTTTGTGCTTCAAGAAAGCAACTATTCAGCAAAATGCCTGCTTCTTTCATATTTACAACAGATGAGTAATTTGAAACCCCATTGACGCAAAGATTGCAGTTTCTATAGAGCATACATGACCAATTTAAACCGATTTTTCTTGGCGAAATCTTGCATGAATGCTTCGCTTCATAAGTTGACCACGGAACGCAAACTAATTGTTACCATCTTTAATGTTAATTTTGGAAACGGAGACTATATCGGGCCACAAATACCAGTTTTATTGTTCGGTTATGGTTGCGGATGGTAAAAAGCGCATAAGAAAGCTCGAAAGAGACCAGATGCAAATGACCCCAAGGGACTGAAGAACATTCAAGAGCATACCCAATGAACTGTTTATAGCCAAGTTATGTGGTGTCGACTCGGCCCCTCTAACCGTAAACGAGAGTGCCGTCACAAGTTGAGCTGCTCGATTCAGTTGGTGCAATCGATACACCTGTAAGCAAACCCCAGTTAAGTTATCAAACCAAATCATAAAACTTGAAGAAAATTTTGTAAATGTGCAAACCAACCCAACCCAAACGAGCTCATAATAACCTACCCGGAGGTGGGGTCAGGGATGGATTACCTTTACCCAAAAGAATAGAGCTGTTGTTTTTTTGAAGACCCCCAACCAGTGAAAAATAAAGATGCACAAGGCCCAGGTCCTCCAAGCCCGTTCTCAGTAAGCAAAGAAAGTTCCGGGCTTTGGGCTTGAATGAGGGCCCATCGGGCTTTTTCGGGCCAGAAGTTAACCGGGCCTTGAAAAACAGTTGGCCTGATTAAGCTTCAAGGCCGGGCTTGGACTTTTTGTGCACCTCTAGTGAAAAAGTGTGTGAAAGGGAGAGATTCAGATATGCTAAAATTTGAAAAGCTAGATATGAGTAAACAATAGCAATACAACTAGAAAAGGTGTGTTTACTTGAAAGATGACGGGAATGACGGGCCATGAAGGCGACTTGACGTATCTTGCATACTGCTCGAATGCAAACTGCACAACGATGCCAACAAGATACGGAGCCAGTGTTGCAGAAGCTGCAGGGCCGGTCCACGGCCAAACCAACCCCATGGTGACCATCGGAATCACCAGACTGAGTACCAATGCAGCCACGGAAGTGATTCGGTAAACCAATCGAGGAGATGGGAACGTGCTGTTTTTGGCATTAACCGGCTCGTTAGGCCTACGCAAATGGTCTACTATCGAAAGGAAAACAGCTACCCCACAGTAGAAGAGAGCTTCGGTGAAGAACAATATAAGGAAATCTGCAAATAACAGCAAAAATGCATTTGAAAAGGTTAACAAAAAATGACCTTATATAAACCAAAATGAACCCAGAATATCCCACACAGAGATAGCGTTTGGAACGAAGATATGTGGTTCAAAAATCAGGAAGATGAGGCAAGATTGGTAAATTACTAAACTACCCTTGTCAAATTAAAACCCTAAACGCACCCTAGTAGAATGACCTTAAATCATTAGGCTAAAACCACTAATTGGGGCTCAGAAATCAAACCTGTTAATAAAGAGTCCTCAAAAATGGTTGAAAGGATCTTGCGCATGTAAAGTGACGGGAAAATGAAGGAGGCTACAAGAACGGCAGGACCAACGAACCACAAAAGATTGGTTTGGTCCGTGGTGGAGATTGTAGATGCAACAACTTCGGGTTCTTTTTCATAAGGACGGTTATAAAACGAGATAAGACCTGGCCTTCCTGCACTTCGTGCACTTCTTTCAACGGTTTCAAATCTTTTGGATTCTTCATCCTCGATCTGGAAATCATCGTCATCTTGGTCTGTGCCATCATCCAGTTCCATCTCACTGCCGGAGATCAGATCATCAACAGAGGCAAAGAATATAAATCGGCTCTTTGGCAACTTTTGGTTCGTGTTCAACCTTCCACGCAGAGAACATCGTGTATCAACTGTAGAGCATAATCAAAACAAACTCATGAAACTAAATTATGCATACAAGAAAGACGAAATTGGTTTCGAACAACTGCTAGAAACTAAATAGCAAACACCCCCCAAAGGGATCTTTTTTGTGCCCCCCGTTCTATTCCTCAGACAAAAATGAAGATAATCTACGTGGGGAATCAAGTTATTAACGCACATCCAATTTTCAGTCGCCTGCAATCATGTAATCTTGGCGGTAAGCTAACCTGAAAATGTAAATGCAACAAACAAAAACATTATAGTTTGTAGAAATGAGACATGCACAACGTTGAACAAATTGAGAGAACGTAAATGCAACAAAAAGAACCAACGCCATTGGCACGTTTTTATCCAAAATTGACCATTCTCACAAGCCACAAGTATAGCGGTCCATTTTCATAAGAAAGAAGGTTATTTACAACTCACAGATGAGTATGATGGTTCGTGAAGTCAATTGCTCTATTTGCAATCCAACATAATTTGAAAACCGAAGTATGGTAGTCCCGAACACAAACCAAGGGTGTTTATAGAAACAACCTCTCTACTACTTTGGATGGTGGAAAGATTACATACATCTTACCCTCCTCAGCCCTACTCTGTATGGAATTTACTTGGTTCGTTTGGTTTGGTTTGATAGTCCCAAACGAAACAAACAGATATCATAACCAACACCTATGGAGATTATTCACGTAATTGTAGCTAAAAGTAACATATATGACATGTCATCGCGCTATTCAGCCGAATGACCCTCTCAAAAACTGAATTTAAAAATCTAACCCTCTAGTGTATTTTCCAGTTTTGAACCATATAAAATCAAGGTCATTGAGCTAATTTTGTTTTAGAAGGTTATGGTTCTAGGGGTAGGTTTATTTATGAACCTTTAATATTTTAGGAACCTAAGAACCACCATTTTTGTGAGCATCTATGATAAACATTATTTATCAAGATATACATTCATCATTAATATTTTCACATTATTCCTCATGATGATTTTCACATTATTCATCATGAATACTCATAAAAAAAGATGGTCTTTTGTTCTCTAAAATATTTAAGGTTCCTAAATTAACCTCCCTCCATGGTCCTAATTGAAAACTTTTAAGGTCAGTTATCCAAAGAACCCCAAAATTGAACCAAATTGCTGATGGCCATCCAACATTTATAAACCCTACCAAAATCTAAAAAACAGAAACAATCATAAATAAATAAATCTGAATAACCAAAAGCAACCTACATTCCTACTTACCTACAAAAGCCTAAAAACCAGAGGAATTAGACATTACAAACCTAATAATTCAAAAATAACACAAAAAACCTATTGATTTTAGTTGCATAAAACTACTACGATTTAAACCCTAACTATGCCACTTTCAAATAAATTCCATACTCCTAAATGCTGGATTAACTATTTGCTTCGAAAAACTCGAAACGAATCTCCAAATTTGGATCGACGATCGTCATAAACCCTGGACAAAATTTCCGTAAAATGCAAATTAAATAGTTTGAGGGAAAACGAATCGCGTAAGGAATTGTACCTGAGGAGTTGTTCTGGACTGGAAATGAGAAGAGAAAGATGTGGAGACGCAAGATAATGAAGAAGCAATTTTGTTGACCGCCATTGATGATGGTGGAACTGAAAAAATTGAAAATCTAGAGGCACTCCATTGGAGAGAAACGATATTTGGAGAAAGCCATGTAAAGAGAAGAGAAAAATTGAAAGAATTTTCGATGATTTTAAGCGAATGAATACAATCCAAGAGATCGGCTAACCCTCTGAGGTGGAGTTCTTGGCTTCTTTCAGCAGTCGCTATGTTTTGTTTTAAACACGCGAATCAGGACGACCCAGATTTTTTTTTTTTTTTCATCCGATCCGATGACACTAGATAAAAAATAATTAAAATAAGCACGATTTTTATTGATGTGTTATCAACGTTCAATATCGTCCGACGTGTTTTTGGCCTAATTCCACTGTTTTGAGCGATTTTTATAGTTTTCTGCTTGATTTTGAGAGATTTTTAAGTTTTTTTTATCGATTTCGAGAGACTTTTTCGGTTTTTTAGGTTGATTTCAAGAGTTTTTTTTGGGGGGTTTTGGTTGATTACAAGGTACGGTTGCACCTTCATGAACTTTTGAATATCATACGGTGACACCTTTTAAAACAATACGGTTGCACCTTTCATAATCGTAAAAATTTTAACCCTTCGACGGAGAAATAATACGGTGGCATGTGCCACTGTATTCCCTACACTAAGGTGTCGTTTGTTTTTTAAGAGGTCTAAAGTCTGAAGTCTTATTTTGGTTATGATTAATAAGAGGTGGTGTGTAAAAAGGTCTGAACGATTCAGACTTAAGAGTCATTAAGAGGGTTTTTTTAAAAAACAAACAACCTATAAGTCCTTCCCTGACGCGAACGATGTAAAACTTGTATCAACAGTATTAATTAAATTACTATCAACTTAGGGGGTGTTTCGGATTGCTTATTTGGAAGTGTTTTTTAGCTTATTGCGGTGTAGGACCGGAGATAAGCATTTTCTAGTGTTTGGATAGAGAAAAATTAAAAGGGTTTATAGCGGTGCCAAACCGCTGAAAATGAGTTTTTAATAAGTCATTTGGTTCTAACTTATCAACTTATTTGAAAAGTGCTTATGACTTTTTTGGTTATTTTATATGTATGTATAAGCAATCTCAAACACCTTTAATAACTTATTAGCTTATTACGTTTTGATACCACAATAAGCTAATTCAAACACTTTTTAGAAAACTCCGGTTTGACACCGCATAAGTTGATAAACACTTTTCAAAATAAGCATAAGTTGTTTTAAATAAGCAATCCCAAACACCCCCTTAATTGGTATGAATTAAAGTCGGTTGATGATACCGTACCAAGTATGTAAACTTGATTGGTATACAGTATTGAAAGTCTTATATTACGGTGGTACCATGGTATCGACTTATTTAATTACTAGTAAATTTTTTGTATCTTTTAGATATCGAATATTAAACCTTGTAATTTTAACTATTTTGTTTGAAAATTTGAATGTTTGCAAGTTTTGTTTCTTGCAATTAAAAACCTTTAAATATTACTTGTTTTACCTGGAAAACTCAAAATGTCGCTCACAATTTGGATAAAATGGTAAGTTTTCTTATTTGTAACTTGAAGTTAGTACAAAACGACTACCAACATGTATCAACCGAAAAAAGTCGGTATCAAGTATAGTTGGTTGGTACGATATAAGATTTTGCGTACCAATTATAATTGGTTGGTACATAGTATTGAAGAAAAAACTTGGAACCGTACCAAGTCCACCCTAAGATAAACGTGTTCTCGAACTTAAGAAAAAGAAAGAAATTGATTTATTTTCATGTTCTTGAGCAAGATACAAAGAAAAACAGCTTTTTATTTATTTTACAGCGGATTGTAATTGTTGGGTAGATGTGTAATTTTATTAATATGTTTAATTGTTTTTATTCGTCTTCCTTCCTTTCCTTCCCCTCCTAAAAGAAACTTGAGAAAGCGAGATTCTTTCTCCCCGTCCCTTCCTTCCCTTTCTCTCTCTTTCATTCGTAAACGAGGACTCGAGCACACAGCGTTAGGTCACGCTAGGTTCATATAATGGAATATGTCAGAATTAAAAATTGTCAAAAGAATTGGAATGAAATTTAATCATGTATGACCATGTATTTGGTTTACAAGAATTGGAACAGAATATGTCAAAAGAAATTGAATATGTTTATTTGGTATGTTCAATATAATAGTGGTGGTGAGGCAGAGAGAGTAGTGGTGTAGATGGTAGTGGTAGTAGTGGCGGACAACTTGCGCCGAACCTAGGTCGTGGGCTCGTGACCATGGTCACCATAATCACATGTTATACGGGTGTTATCGTGTTTACTCATTTGAATTTTATTGTCCTTTGAACCTTCTTCATTTGGGGTAACTTGATAAATTGTAAACCACAAGGATTGTGGCCTACTGGTTAAGACACTGAGGGATGTGGTAGAATATCCCATCTGTCCAGGGTTTGAATCCAGGCGCACACAACAATTGTGACCACTGAGGTCTAATCAGGACTGATGTCTTACCGTCATAATTTGTCAAGGGATTAGTCTAGGCAGAGCTAGGACACCCTTTAAAAAAAACTTCGATAAATTGTAATAAAGTTTTTACATATTAGATTTTCTTTCTGCAAGTATGTGTTTTTAAAAAATTAATTTGGCAAATTTAGTCACTTATGTACGAATGTTTATTAATACAAATGATTGTAATTTCTATTTTTTTATATCATATTTTTTTATAAAAATTTGCAGTAATTTTTACGTTATCATACAATTACATAATTAGTATTGAATAATTATAATATTATAATTTGCTTTGTGAAATTGTAATAATCATTTTAATTATTTTCTAAATTTGAATTTCAATTAAGAGAGAAATAGTACATAAAAATTTTATCCATTTTTATTTTTATCTTATTTTTCTAGACCCGAACGGTGCCGGGCTCTGGGCTTGATCAGGCTTTTTTTGGGCTTAACAGGGTTTTTTCGAGTCGAGCTTTTTCACCCTGAGATGGGGTATGGGGATGGAGTGTACACAAACTTGTCATTTATTGCAGAGAGTAGAACGATTATTTCCATAAATGCCCCCGGCTTGCTCGTTTGCTATATAATGGTAGGCTAATGCGGCAAGAACCACACCATCAGACCGCAATTCGAATCAGCACGACATGCCCAATAACCCATCAATCGAATCGCGGTATGCAAGCAAAACAATATCAAAGGGTATTCCTATCTACCTCTTGAGTTGGCCAAGAGGAACCATTAGAGCATCTCCAACAGTTTCTCCAAAATGGAGAAAATGGAGATTTTGAGCAACTTTTTGCTCCAAGAGCTTCTCCAAAACTTTCTCCAAAATGGAGAAAATGGGAGAGAGAATGTAATTTTCTCCAAATTTGGAGATATCCCAAAAAATGATTACCAAAAGAGAGAAACTATTTTTTATTATATCCAACCAGTGAAAAACTTTGAAATAAAATGTTTAGGTGAGAGAAATAATATTTTATTAAATATGTAGAATATTTTAATAATATAATAAATGATTTCTCTCCAAAATGGAGAAGCTGTTGGAGATGGATGTAATTTTTTTTACAGATTTTTACTTTTGGTTCACTATTTTAGAGAAAATTTGAAGAAGCCGTTGGAGATGCTCTTACATGAAACAAATGAAATGAGATGAAATGAAATGGGCTTTTTTTTTAACAGTGGATGTCGAGGTCAGCTTAAACACGTCTTAACTAATCCCATGACACTTTGAAGATAACAGCCAGAAAATCCCCAGTGGTAGTGAGGAGTCTCGAACTGGCGAGTGGCGACTTATAGGGAGGAGCCGAGGCCTATTTAACCTACATGATATTGGCCATCTTCAATAACCCGATCGTTTGGCGACAAGACCACACCGATTCAACGAAATCCAGACACTTATCCGCCATCCACGCTTGAAACTCTTCCCATACTCTTTTCGACTCCGCTATGTAGTCTAAGTTCCTAAAGTAAACCATATGTTGCCATATATGAACCCGAATGACTTCTTTTATTTTTCCACGGCTAAAGTTGTTTACCACTTTGACCGACTTCTTGAAGCTGAAGACGTAGAGCGAGCATATTACCCGAACCGTTTTGATGTAAAGAGCAACGACTAGAGGTCCACCGATCCACAAAGGGGTCAACTCCTTTGCAACTTGTGCTCCATATTTCATATTCACTATCAGGAACAGGGGTATGCTGCAAATTAAGCCTCGGAAATTAGTACCCGCAAGCAGAACTCTATTCCACCTATTCTTATCGTATTAAAATTAGGGACAGATTCATTTAGGAACCGTGAATATTTAAGAAAACTATTCATGATGATTGATGAATACTGTGAATATTGAAAATGCATGATATTCATGAGGAATAATATTCATGAATTAAGTTCGCAGAACTGACCTCTACCACAAAGAGTAGAGCGGTTGTTTCTGTTAGTTGATATTGGTAGTGTGTTAGATTAAAAGAAAGAAGGGGGACAATGGCGACCTACGAACCTAAAGCATTTTCGGGAAATATATTAGACAAGTAGAGGCCCAATCATTTGCAAACCTCCTAATTCATACATTCCATACAAACCAATCAATTGAGATATTTATGGAAACGATGAGGGTTCATTTATTATGATCTGGTTTACAGAAGATGATCAAAGTTCATTCATTATGATCAACGCTTTAGTTTATAAAACAATCCGGATCTTTATGGAACCAGATATTCATCAGACTAGATAGACGGTTGAGATTGGTTTGTATGAATGAAGAGGATTGCAAATGATTGGGACTCTAGATAAGTATTACTTACAATATAATTGCGGGGATCTTTATTGTTGCATCTATACCCGAAAAGTTGCTCCAAACGGTTTCCAATATTCCACCTTTTAGGAGCTCGTGATCTGTTTCTGCTCGTCGGTTTGAGGATGGTCCCTCTAATGTTTCTTCTTTATTTTGTGAAGCCATGGGCAATAACGTCAACCAACTTTTAAAAAGGTTATGTATGGCTAGAGACCCTGTTGTGGTCACATCTGCATCGGGGGTAGAGTGAGCACGACCATTCTGCACCTTCGGCAATCCTGACAAAATGTCTTCATTGCCCTCGGAGATGTACGAATGTTTGTAAGAACTCTTTCCAGATTGTGACCCTCTTAATCTGTATGATATTCTTAAAGATTTCCGCTTAGATCCATAGATAAGAGTTGGTTCCACACTGTTAAAAAATAAGCAAGTTACTTCCTTCGTTCCAAAATAAATGTCCACGATGAAAAAGGCACATAGTTTTAGAAATGCGTAATTATTACATTTTTTAAGTAATTGAACTACAATTTTACCTTTTATAATAGAAAGAATAATGAATTTCTATAGTTAAGGGTAGAATTGGAAGATAGACACTTACTTCTGAAAGTGGACACTTGGGACAAACTAAAACAGAAATGTGAACACTTATTTTGGGACCGAGAGAATAGAATTCAAGGTTGAAACAGGCATTTACAAGAAAGATATCATCATTGATATCATGGCTATTCACAAAATGAACTCTCGTTTGTAAAACCTTCAACTTCTAAGCTATGTTTGGCAACCATACATAAGCTACCTTATTTTATGAGCTTATTGAAGAAGTCCCATTTTGTTAGCCTTATGCTAGCTTAGTGAAACGCTTCCACGAACTTTTTTCCATTTTATGTATCTTATATTCTCCCAATTAATTGTTCAACATGTTCTTTTAGGTCAATTGACATTATAATGTAGCTTATCAGCTAGTTTTTACCAAACATGACTAGTTTATAAGCGAACAGTTAATTTATTAGCCAACAGCTAGCTTATTAGCTAGTTTGCCGAACATAGTCTAATTTGTAATATATTCATCATTTTTCGTTTATATAATATCATTCATCAAGTTTTGGAGTACTACATATACATATAAAATTCTTGTCCACATATATAGAGTAATGGAATTGTTAAGACTATTATGATTGAACTTCTACAATAAACCCAAATGAGATTTTACTATGATTTTTAACCATTTGCTTGCATACAACTAGTTTATACTCTTCTTCTACTTTAACGCAAATTGGACATTGATATTGGGTCCGTTCCCATAGCAAATGACGGAAATTTTGTGACCCTTAAACGATCATTATAGCATACGGGAAATTATATCTAAAAATCAAATGAATAAATAAAGATAAGTTCTTACCATAAACAAGAAGTAATGTCCATTCTTTGAACTGTGCAACATGCCGCTAAATTTTGTGACGGTTTACTCCCTCTCTTCCAAGACGGCCTTGACAGAGCATATGAACCCTTGAAAGATGATAAGATCAATCAAAACTCCAGTCATAAGTTGGATTCCACACATTTTCAGAAACTAAATATAAACGCAAACTGTATCATGCAATTCCTCATTAAGAATTAAATTAATCCCCAAATATCTAAACGAAATAAGAACCCCATGTAGTCTAAATAGTAATCACACCAAAAGACATCAAGGGAAAAATTATGACAGCACAAATGCACCCTCAGGGCCACTGTAGAGTTTGTATGGCTGTTAATTTTAGGGCCCCATCAGACAAGTCGAGGTGTGCGCAAGCTGGTCCAGACACCCACATCCACGGTTACAAATGCATTTAACAAGAGATGTTTTAGTTCACTCAACTGCCAAGAGGAATAATTTACGCAATATATTTGGGGTCTGAGGAGGGTATAATGTACGTAGACCTAACCTCTACCACAAAGGGTAGAGCCGCTATTTCAGTGAAGACTCCCGGCTTATGAAAAGTGTGAAAAAGAGAAATATGTAAGCTTAAATTTTGAAAAGTTGGATATAAATAGCAATACAAATAGAGGCAAGTACACGAAACAAGTAAAACCTAACTACCGACTCATTAACCCTAAGCCCTACCCTCTACCTCCCCAACTCCCTTCCTCCCGTCTAGATCTCCACCATAGTCTGCTACCCAAATCTTGCGTCTCCACAAACTCCTATCACAGGTCATGTCCTCGGAAATGACTAAAGCCACCATGTCCAACCTCACCCCCTCGACCATCACAATTTCTACCATCCACACGAACTCGTATCAGATGTCATGTCCTTGAAAATGTCTAAAGCCGCCATGTCCAACCTCACCCCCTCGACAGTCACAATTTCTACCATCCTCACGAACTCCTATCAGATGTCATGTCCTCGGGAATGCCTAAAGCTGCCATGTTCAACCTTACTCCCTCGACCGTCAAAATTTCTACCATTCTCACTAGAGCCTCCAACTGTCTCCAACGAACATGACCAAACCATCACAATCTTCCCTCCCCCAACTTAATTCGTTAATTTGGTTGGTTAAGAGGAATTAACCAACCATTAACAAAATACAGGTGTTTCATATAGAAGTTACAAATCCGAAAATGTACAATGTTTACTCTCACAAGGCTTTCCTTTACATTCCTTCATCGTCCTAATACATGAATACAAGAACAAAAATTTCGATATTTCTTTACCTGAGCCTGATGAGTCACCAAAACCATTATTCCCTCTCAAAGCACACAATCACCTATACATTACAGATAACACCTGAAAGTATATCAAATCAAGAGTTTAGTTGATGATCTATTGGAGCACAAACTCAACAAAACAAAATTTCGACAAAATACTACAGAAATTAACCTATTCACAAGAACAACCTTCTTCTCGTTTGAATCTCTGATTGTGTTAAACAAAAGTAACAGAACATGTGAATGCTTCTGGTTACCAAATCATATATAATGTAAATCAACAGAAATTTAGCAGTTCCTATCAGAATAAATTTAAAGTAAAAAACTAATTAAGAACACGAACAGGCAGCTGGATATGATTTTGCGAACTGGAATCGACTGGATGCACTAAATTTGACAGCAATTCAACTCGAAAAAAAGTAAAACAAATTGAGAGAGAAAAGGAAACCTGTATTGAAAGATGATTCATAGCATTAAAAGCTGTAAATGCTATTTTACGATCACGAGATGAAAATTTGTGTAGAAGAAGCCTCGCATTTGAAGAGTTGTGTGAAATGCAGGTGGATTCAACGAAGAACCAAACCCTTTCTGGTTTCGCGTAGAAAGATTTGAGCAGACAAGAGGATAACGATGGAGGCCAGAAGGACACCGGGTTATAACCGTACCGCACCTTAAACCAAAGTGATAATACAAAGAGAAAACTACGATTTTCTTGACGGTGGTTTGTTGTTTATAACCATTTTCGCCCTGATTTTAAAAGGTTGTTTTTTTGGTTGTTGTGGTTTGCAATTTCTTTCTATTTTCGTCCCTAATACTAATATTCTCATGGACTAAAAACGAAATGAGTTGCAAACCACAAGAACCAAAAAAACAATTTTAAAAATCAGCGATGAAAATAGTTATAAACAAAAAACCACAAGGACGAAAATAGTAGTTTACTCTAATACAAATATAGCTGGTTCGGGGGCCTAATTTTTGGCATGTTGTAGTTAGCGATTAACGAGTAAAACAGGACTCACAGTTTATTCGGTTAGTTATAAATATCTGTTTGGTAGTGAATTAATTATATAAAAAGTAGTTTGTTCGGTAAGCTTTATGCAAAATATCAAGTTTTTTTTTCAAAACTGTTTTTAGATTTAAAAATCACGCTCCTTCATCTATGAAAAAACTCTTCTAAACAAAAAATTTCCGATCTATACAGACAGATTAATTAATACATACAAGTTTATCCGCACAAGACTTAATGGAAAACCAACCAAACAGTCTCTAGTTTGATCATGGTTCAAGCAGGGGCGGGGCCAAAACTTTTTTCTAGGGGGTGCCTGAAAAAATGTAAGAAAATTCATGATGTCAAGGTTCATAAACCTTTTTTTAGTATATATGTTTTTTAATAAATAGTTATTCTAAAAATAATTGTAAGAATAGTTGAAAAACATGAGTGACCTAAACAACATAACTATATCTATATATATAAAAACAAATAGAGCAAGCATTTGTTTGGTTTTGTTTTTGTGAAAGTGTCGATACTCGGAGAGGCGGAAAAAAACAGATTAAAAGGGCGAGGGGATGCCACTGCACCTTCTGGTGCTAAGGTGGCTCCGCCCATGGGTTCAAGCCTTTGGTTTTGCATGTACAACATTACAAAGTTACATTTCTCTGGATATAATCTCCAAGTTATTTTGAGCAAAAGATTGATTATTGGCAACAATCTGATACAGAGCATGCCTCTAAGAACCAAATGTGAGGAGGTATTTCTAAGCTAACACATCAGCTGAGGATAGCATAGGGGTTCAAGTACATCTCTCCAGGGATGGACCCACTATAGTTCATACATTTCTCCATCCCAAGCGCGGGTTCGAATCTTGTTTGTGTCATTTTCATAGGAGCTGTTTTTTTTTTAAACTCTTAATGGCTCTTAAGTCTATGATCAGACCTTTTTACATTCAGACTGTTTGTTTTTTTAAGTTTTCGAAACCTCCTAACTCTTAAATATATCTGAAATAAAAAGTGATGACCTAACTTTTTAAAATCTCTTGACGAAACGACATATGTATATCAATAACACATCTGGAATGCTCAAGATAGAAATACGAGCATTGGTTCGACCACGACAAGTCTAGGAACAATATGAAATCTACCTAGAAACCAACGGAAATCAAACAAGCTCGATAAATAAAGTTGCTTTGGGATAAAGTCCCGCATCTTTAAGTGTCATTTTCATCTGATCAACACCGTAAGCTTTTCTAGGGAAACTCGACACGAGTCTATAGTTTCTACCAATTCCCGGCAAGCCTAGTGAATCGATGAATGCAAAAATGGCTTCGAGTTTGTCTACACACGAGAACCTCTTTTCCTTCCTTTCTCCATTCGGAAACCGTATTAAAATCTGGATGGAAAAAAAAACAATATCAAGTACAATTCATGTTATGGGGTTAGCTCAACTGACAATAAGACTTAACCCTTTGTGGATCCTCCTCAGAGATCACGGTTCGAGTCCTGCAAGACTATTTGAGATTTTTCTGACTGTTCTCAAAACCCCCACAAGCTGGCAGGGGCATACCTATGTATGTCCGAGTGGGCTCCCGTGCACCCGCTCAACTTATTTTCGTTAGTAGGATTTTTTTTAGATATGAAAGGTGCACCCGCTAAACTTTAAGGGTGCTATGGGATATTAAAAAATATAAGGAATATCAACAAAAAAACCGAAAAAGTACCTCGAAATCAACCAAAAAAACGAAACGTCTCTCGAAATTTAAAAAAAAAACGAAAAAGTCTCTCGAAATCGATCAAAAAACTTTAAATATCTAAAAATCAACCAAAAAACTTTTAAAAAAACCCTCAAAATGGTGGAATTCGATTTAAAACACATCAGAAAATGTTACAAGCCTTTGATCCACCTCAAAAAGGTATATCCACTTAGCAAAAGAATTTGGATCTACCACTAAAAGCTGGTCTGAATAACCACGGTTAAAATAATATAAAAAAAAACATGACTCATTTTGTAAGCAAACCTGGGCATCTTGAGCATTGGCAATTGCATTATCTTGATGTTGAGTTCCCTTTTCTACTTTTGCTTCTTTTTCCTGAAGTCAAAAACAAAGAAAGTACTAAAATAAATGTGTGATAAAAAAAGTATACACTTCTAGAAATATATAAATTATTAATCAAATGACAAATTTATCCTTAACAATAAAAGGAGTAATAAATTTCTGCATCTCATGGTATAATTGCAAAGTTGGCATTTACTTTTGAAAGTACATACTTAATTTGTGACAAACTAAAATAGAAATATGGACACTTTAGAAACCTAAACGTGATCATTGTTATAAATGTTTGTGCAATACAACGATCGTACTCATACAAGTGATACGATTGGTGGTATCAATCGATCGATCATAAAAACATGATTAAACGAACCTGATCGGCTTGGAGAGATGCCGCATAAGCGGCATCTTGTTCTTGTCTCAATTGAAGATCGACCATTCTCTTTTCTTCCGCTTTTGCCCTTTCGTTACCAAACGCCAATCCTTGCTCCTCGAGCGTTGTTTGTAGTATCTCGACCAGTTCTTCTGGGGTCATTGGCCCTTCCATCTGCACAAAAAAAGATCAATTGCTTCTTAACTTGTTACTCCCTTCGTTCCAAAATAAATGTCCACAACGAAACAGTCACACAGTTCTAAAAATATGTAATTATTACAATTTTTAATTATATAAATAACAATTTTACCTTTAATCAAAGGTACATGGCTATTTACTTACAACTTAATGAGTTTAACGGTCTGGGAAGCTTATTCGCTCAGTCATACATGAGTGTTTCTTTATGGCTTAATTGTTAAGTCATTAATCTAAAATGGCTACATGAAATAAGTCAAGACCCCTCACTTATTTCCGTTAAGCCATCTCAAACAAATTAATACCAGAAATGCCCAGAAATAATCCAACCCTCCCTCTTTGCCGCCCTCAAACTCCATTGGTCTCATGTCCTCAGACAAACATATTTATCCAAACAGTCAACTTAACCCATACAGAGCTTAATGTAAAAAAAAAAAAGTAAACAACCCCCGTAGAATTTAAAAGTAGGCACTTAATTTTGAAATTGAACACTTATTTTGGGCCAATTAAAATAGAATTATCGACAGTTATTTTGGGACAGGGGTATAACTAAAGAATCTAATCAAGAAAATAGTCGGACTAAAGTAGTGGCAGAACCAGAAATTTTTATGTCACTGATGGCACAAAACGAATCACGGTATTAGCGTTTGTACGGATTTGGGTTCGTGGTTCTAGCTTTGTTAGCAGCTTAATGAGCTTAATGGGAGTCACAGCTTATTCGGTCAGCTATGTATGATTGTTTGGTAGTGGCTTAAGGATATAGAAAGTGACTTATTCAGTAAGCTTCTAGGGGGAGCTTTGTGCAGAAAGCCATGTTTTTTTCAAATATGTCCCTCCCAATTAAAAAACATGTTCCTTCCATCTATAAAAATACCCTCCCAAACAAAAACATTCTCAATTCATACAGACGTATTAATCCACACGGACAACTTTATCCATACAGGTCTTAATGGAAAACCAACCAAACAACCTTACTTGTTGAATCACGGCTAAGCCATCGGCCGAACAAGGGGCCACAACCGCACAAAACGGAAAGCTACCTGGCCGAAGCGTCGTGGCCATGTGCAAACCGTCACCGCTATCGACACCGCCACCCCACGACACGAAATTCGCATCAAGAAACTGCACCACCACCTCGGAACACAAAGTTTCCTTGCAAAATGGCGGTGTAAAAGGGTGATCGGACGAATGCAAATACAAGAACACGAGCTTCCCTTCGTCCCGAGCCATCTTCAAAGCCTCTACGAACCTGCACGCATAGAAGAACGGGTGCACGACACCGAAGTGTTGCTCGAAACCGGCTAGAAAAACCCAATCTGGTTGAAGATTCGTGGTCAACGACCGATCTAGCGGCGGCGGCGGCTGGTGGTGGTGGTGCACCGGAACATGATTTAGTGGCGGAAACTGGTGGTGGTTTCGCCTGCCTCCTCCACCGGCTCTCATGAGGTCTAGTCCGTGGTCCACGACTCGTGAAATGGCACGTGGGAGGCTAACCATTCTGCGCACGAGGCTGGTGCACGAGGCTTCGACCACTTCTAGTCGGCTAGCCATTTTTTGTCGAGCAGGTACACCTGGGTTCGAACCATATGTAGCAGTTTTTTTTGGAGTGATCCAAATTGATCAGGTAAATGGGAATCCAATGCAGTAAAGATTGTTGCTTTTTTGACTATTTTGATCAATTAGCAATAGTTTCAATCATCATGAAATTTTGTTATTTAATTTGGCATATATCCTTCAAGAATTTGAAGTTTATTTCATGTGGGTAATCAAGATTTTGATCAATCAAAGTTTGCCCAACAATCAAGCATCAATCTTAGATGTTTTTTTTTTTTTTCATTTGGTACGTTTGACACAACAGTATAAATAGGTGGAATAAAAAAAATGCATATCTGTCCCAATTTTTGACTAGATATGGGACAAAAATGCATTTTTTTTTCTGTCCTACCAAAATAGTTGGAACAAAAATCACGGAAATGAGACAATATTGGTAAATTACTAAACTACCCATGTCAAATTAAAATTGTAAAACCTACTTTCACGTATCTACCTTACTCTCGTCCGTTTAGTCCGGTCTCTGGTTTGTGTACCAGACACACCCTTGTAGCAGAATTACATCTTATAGTTCTATATGATCCATATTTCTACAAGATACGATTGGGATGAGTTTGCTCGTTACAAATTGTGGATTTAGTTTTGGCATCAGTGGTTTCATCTCTGATCCAACTACGTTCATACTCGAATATTTTTTTATTCGAAACTCATTTGGCATCTAGTTTTCTTCGGATCGAAGGCAAATATCAACTTGTAAAAGCACTGTATCTTTATGGTGTCGTAAAGACGAAGCATATCATCCCCACAACGAACATCAACCACCACCACTACCATTTTCAGAACATCCCTTTTTCAAATTTCGGCTTTTCTTCCTTTCATATGTCACTTCACCGTTTTCATTTTCTTGTTCTTTTTTCAAACTTTTTGGATAAAACTTCCCTTGTTTTTTATAAGTCGGAGAGGTATTTACGGAAACAACCGCTAAACACTGTAAGAAAGAGAACAAGTATATGTACATTCCATTTTTTAAATCTAACATACAAATAAAATATACTGAACTTTTTTGGTTTAACTGGTTTAGGTATCGTTTGTTTTTTAAGAGGTCTAAAGTCTGAAATCTTATTTTAGTTATGATTAATAAGAGGTGGTGTGTAAAAATGTCTGAACGATTCAGACTTTTAAGAGCCAATAAAAAGTTTTTTTTTAAACAAACAACCACTTAGAGAATAAATACCACTTTTATTAAAAAAGAATGACATTTGAAACCAAATTATAAGGTGGGGTATCAAAATTTCTTTGATGGCATGATGGTTTTTGGGTGGGAAATCTTATGATGATAATATTGTATAATCTAATTATATCCAAAAGCAAAGTTGGTTTTATAATTTTTTGATACAAAATTGGATTTTGGATTTTTTTTTTAAGGTTAAAATAATAGTTTTTTAAGAAACATCTAAAAAGTTGTAGAAATAAAATTAATTTTTTTATAAATGTAAAATTATTTGATTATTCTTAAATTTAATACAAAAATTTCCTTGTTATATAATTATTGAAGGTTTCTATAAGTTACCAATATTTTTTTAGTTTTTGTTTGATAAAGTTTTGTGAAATATTAATTTTTTAATATATTTTTTACTTATATATCTACATTAAATTTAGCAAAAAGAGGGGTTATTGTAAGACACTATCATTAGTATAGTTTACGAAGGTTCTTAATTTGTTAAGTTGACAATGATATGACAAAGAAAAAAATTACAAAAATAAGCTTAAAGATGGAAATTTTATCCGAACATTCCCTGCTTTGGTGGGTAATGAGGTGGGGCCAGGGATCTATTTTCATACCCGAAGCAGGGTCGAGACGGGGTCAAGGATGGCATTACCCACCCTAATCCCATCCTCATTAAAAAAAATTATTTTTTTAACTTATATATATAGTGTGTGTATAAATAAATATATAGGGTGCGTTTCTTTTACAACTTAAGCAATTTGTATAAACTATACAAACCAATCTTAGTCGTTAATCAAGTCTAATTAATATATGATTTTATTATGTTTTCTAATTTAAAATCATGATTATAATGAATAAACTTAACATTTCCTAATTTAAAATCATAATTATAATGAATAAACTTAACATTTTCCATATATATCACAATCATTATTAATGAATCATAATCATTATCCATAAATATATCTATTGTTTCATAATATAGTGGTTTGCATAGTTTGTACAAATTGTTTGGATTGCAAAAGAAACGCACCCTAAATATATATGTATATATTTATTATTAAGAGTGAATTACATAAATGGTCCCTCGTGAATGCCTAGATTTCACTTTTCGTCCCTCCAGTTCTGAAAGTACATTGGTAGTCCCTAAAAGCGAGTTTTGGAGCCCAAATCCGTCCCTGGCACTAACGCCATTAGTCTAGGCTCCGTTAACCACATCATGTGCCCCTCACATGAGGGGCATTTTGGTCTTTTTTTAGTCATCTTCTTCATCCTAACAACATTGATGACCAAGAACAATGAAATTCAAGAAAAAGTGGGAACATTTCTGATGACCCAATACTGATTTATCAAACCAATAAATTAAAAAAACAAAATCCTAACAACCCAATACTGATTTCTTAAACCCATAAATGAAAAAATCAAGAACAATGAAATTTAAGACAACAAAACCCTAATACTAATGAAATCAAGAACAAGAACGAAATTAAAAATCAAATCCAGAAATGAAAAGCATCAGATTCATATACAAGAAACAACCCAAATACAAATACAAATCCAATCTCTAAAATTACAAACAAAAATCGAAAGCCAAAACCAATCTAATATGGATTTCTCGATCGAAGCCGTAAACAAACGTTAATCCTTAAACAAAAATTGAAGCCCTAACCAAATCTAACCGAAATATGTGGACCGTAACCCTTGCAGACGAAGGGTCTGGTTTTCGACTTCGAGTTCCACATTTGCAGACGAAGGGGTCTGGTGCCATCGTTCGTTCGTTCATCGTCAGAGGGGTTGCTCGTCAATTGTTCACTCTCGAGTTCGAAAACCAAAACCATCGAGTTCGATAATCAACTAGAAGAAACAAACAATTTGGATAGGCAACCGTAAGAAAAAGTGATTTTGATGAGCAAAACAACAAGGAGAAGAATCGATTTTGATGAGCAAAACAAATGAAAGAAAAAAGAAGAGAAGGAGAATAAAGATTTGAGGAGGCGGCGATTTTGATGAACCATTTTTGATGGTTTCATTTCCCTGATGTACTTGTTTGGTTTTAATTAAAATAATAGAAATAAAATATAAAAATATTAATTTAATTATGTATTTTAAATAAAATAAAAAAGGGTAAAAAGACCAAAATGCCCCTCACATGAGGGGAACGTGATGGGGTTAACGGAGCTTAGACTAACGGCGTTAGTGTCAGGGACGAATTTGGGTTCCAAAACTCGCTTTTAGGGACCACCAATGTACTTTCAGAACTGGAGGGACGAAAAGTGAAATCCAGGCATTCACGAGGGACCATTTATGTAATTCACTCTATTATTAACTAGCAGATATATTTGATTTTCAATATCGGTAATTAATATAATGACGACTCATTATAACTTTAATTACATTGTTTTATTATCTTTTACTAAACGAGTAAACCCAATGGGTTCCCCGAACCCGACAGTGGTTACTTCTCCCAGAACCCATTGGGGATTAGTCGGGACGGGGCGATTAAAAGGGGGTCGGGATCAGGGACGGGGGATACATTATCTATCTGATACCCGCTCCCTTTCCATCCATATCTAAACCCCTTAACCGTTTATTGATACTCTTGATTGACTGGATATCAAATTCATGATAAGTGTACAACTTTTATTGCATAAAATATATGTTATCTTAACATTTTATCCTTTTCTAAAGGTTGAAACTTGAAAGTTTCTCTAATCCAGAAAGAATATACAACCATATAATGTACAACTTATTAGAGCATAATTGGTCTTGACTCTTGACTTAAATAAAGGGATTCAATACAAGTGTACAACTTTTAATGCATAAAACATCCATCAGTGTTATAACCTTTTCAAAGGCGATACACATTGTATCTTTTCCAGAGCCAAATTTCTCAAATCTAAAACAATGAACAAATTTCGTTGCAAGATGTACAAGTCATCATAGCATCATCGTTCTGACCTAAATCGATAGTCTATTCGAATAAAAATATACAACTTTTATGCATGACGTGCAAGGCATTTCAATGACATTATTAGATAAAATTCACTCTAAAAACAATCAACTTTTGTAATTTGAAATGAGCGAACTAAATGGAATTATTTTGTAATAACTTATACATCATGCTTTAAAAGTTGTACATTGCATTCCATCTTCGAGACAATACACACCTCCCACTGCATCATGTACAAGTCATCCTAACATTACCATATTACAAAATCCTGAACTTAAAAAGCAGCCAACTTTTCCAACTTAGGGACTGTTTGGCAGTTGCTGAATGGTTAGATGCAGAATGATTAAGTGGTCAGAATGATTAAGAGACTCTTATGATATAATGCGAAATGAAATATGGTTGTTTGCTAATTGTTCAGGATGAAATCAGGGCTCTGAATGGTTAAGACAGGGTTAAGACACTAAATCATTCAGAAGGTTTTGGAACCATTAAGAGGCAGACATTTTGTTTACCAAACAAGATTTACCTCTTAACGATTAAGAGGTTGCCTCTTAATGGAACCATTAAGAGGTAAACAAACAACCCCATAGAAAATCAAACCAAATTGAATCATGCTTAAAAACTTGTACATTTTGCATTAACAATAGTACACAACATCAGTTTCTCCAAACAAAAGTTCTCACATCCAAACAGTACACAACTCTTAGGGGTTGTTTGTTTACCTCTTAATGGTTCTATTAAGAGCCAACATCTGAATCACTAAGAGATGAATCTTGTTTGGCAAAAAAAAATTTGTCTCTTAATGGTTCCAAAACCCTCTGAATGATTTTGTATCATGGGCATCCCTTAACCATTAAGCGCCCTGATTTCATTGTGAACAATTACCAAACAATCATATTTTATTTTGCACTATATCATAAGAGTCTCTTAATCATTCTGACCACTTAATCATTCTGCACTAAACCATTCCGCAACTGCCAAACAACCCCTTACTCAATGATGTCCAAGTCACCCTAACAACATTTGGATTACAGAATCATAACCTAAAAAGCAACTACTGAACATAATCATGCATTAAAAACTTGTACATTATATCAAATTTAGTAAACCCAACACTAAAATATACCATATATACCCTTATTTCAATGTGGTGTGAGAATCAATTGTAGCAATGGCATGCCACCTTTACAAAAAGCATGTATGAGTGACACTTTATGGGCCAAATATTCTCAAAGAACACCATTCTCTTTTTTGAAGCATGGGGTCTTTGTGTAAAGAATAGATACCAATTAAAGAAGAATAGAAGTCTAAGTGGGAGGCACAATTTCTCCCCTATAAAAAGTTTATTACTTTTTAGAGAATAGATGTTTAAATTAATGCATTGGTGACTTGTACATCATGCATCATGTATTGTACATTATTTTGGATTTGAGAATTTTGAATTTAAAAATCGTCTAACTTGATTTTCATCATAAATAGAAGATCGTTTTTTAGATACAAAAACAAAGTTTAAATAAGAATTCACGATTTAAAACGAAAATATCAAATATGATGGTGGTTTTACATTTCTATCTTCGTTGTCCATTCTCAAGATGTTGGTTTTCATTACTGGTTAGAGGTGGTTAAATGAATAGGTCGGACGATTTGAGTAACTAGTTAAATTACGTACAATTTTAAAATAGGTCAATCGGGTCCGACCAACCCGTTCGCATCTTTTATTCGATTATTTTAATGTTATAAATAATCAAGATATTATTATTATTTTTTTTGGTAACCGTGGGTTTCCGGACCAACTTATGCGTACCGACTAATCCCCGGATGACCACGAATGGTCTGGAGTCATAATAAATTTGTTATTAAATAAATACACCAAACTTGTAAAACATTTTATTTTTATTTTTGCCGTTTTAATCATGAGCACCATTTCTAAATTATTGACTATAATTAACCCTATACATATTTTGCAATAATGATTTTTAGCTTGTGTTGGGGAAAAGGGGTAAAAAGGACATTTCACATGTCCTCTTTTTTAAGATGGTGGCAAACCACTGGCCAGGGTAGTTTTCTATTGTTTGCATTAAAAAAGTTTTGGGTTTTGACAACATAATGTACAACCATCAATGCATAAGATACAACCATCATGTTGGTTGAAAATTTTGGAATTAGAGTCTCTTTTTTAGCAGTTTAATAAGCATAACAGGACTTACAATGTATTCGATCAACTGTATATGATTGTTTGTGGTAGCTTAATGATATAGAAAGTGGTTCATTCGATAAGCTTTTATGTGAGAGCTTTATGTAGAAAGCCAAAAAAAATTCAAACATACCCTTCCAATTAAACACGCTTATTTCATCTATGAAAAACCTCTTCCAGAAGAAAATCTTCCCGATCTATACAAATAGCGTAACCCACACAGACAATTTTATCCATATAAGACTTAATGAAAAACCAACCAAACAACCCCTAATAGTTTTTACAATATTGTCTAAACGGTTTAAGCCTTTATTAACATACTAGACCGTAAAGTGGCGGTTTGAAATGAAATGTCTAGACCGGTAGATTAAATATTAATTTCAGATAAATTGCTTAAAAATGCGGTCTAATCTAATCATTTTAAATGGTTTGGGCTAATTATAGTCTTTAAAGTTTAAACTAGGCTAATTATGAGCTTTAAAGTATAAACTATAAACTAGAAAAAAATGGAGATATAAAGCTTAAAAACGCAAATAATAATCAAGGGATGAATCATATTCCATTGTTTACATCCAAATTGGTAATTGGTAAATTAAAGATATGAAAAAACTTCCCTAAAAAAGAATTTCTTAATCTATGTAGACAAATTAATTCATGTAATCAGCTTTATTGATACAGATGTTAAAGGAAAACCAATCAAACAGTTTCTTACTCACAATATTATTATATATCTGTATCCTATATTCCTATTCATACGTTTGTTTTTTATCCACTCAAGTTTTTATTTTTTAAAGGACAACATAATATTTAAACGAAAAGGTTATGTGAATGTTTAGAGCATCTCTAATAAATTCTTTAAGTTTAAAATCTTTAAAATAACCTTCTTCCTCCACTTTTAGAATCCATTGTAACGAAAATTACCCAAAATCCTCATTTTCTTCATTTTAGATAATCTGTTGGAGATGCTCTTATTATATCTCTCTCATTATTCAATTTAAAAAAAAATTATGTTCATGTTGTCGAATATGTTACTGAATAAATTTCATGTACAGAGCAAACATTAACTTTATTCATGTAAACAGGGATGCTCAACATTTCCACGAGATATTATTCCCGAATCTCTTTCATTTAGAGATAGAAATCTTAATATTATTACTTTTATAACTTCGTATACTTTGTCTTTATTTAACAAATTAGCTGATAAACTAACTGATGATTGATAAATCAGATGAATTTATTCAACCATCTGTTTGTTCAGTTCATAATTCCATTTATCAAAATATTTTTAAAATTATGTGGGACCCTCATACCAAAAAGTTTGACCATAACATCACACTTAGTTATCAATTGATGTCATAGAAGTCAATCATTAATCAAACGATGCTTATCTTCTGATCCAACGGTTTTAATTTATTTATATAAAACCAATAAATTAATTTTATAGATTCTTCGAAATGGATAGATAGAAAAGGGTTTTTCTAATCCTACCCCCTGCAAAAATTTTGGAAAAACATACCCCTTCCCTCCTCACAATGGTACATTTTACCTTTTTTTTAAATTTATAGTTACAATTTTGGTCCCTAAACTCATTTGATTAATTACTTTATACCTTTTGCTTTTACATTTTACATTTTTATTACATTAACACATATAAACGTATATTAACTAAAATACGTTAAAAAACTAATTTTTATTTTTAACAAGTTACACCATTATAATCGTCTCGTCAATACCTTCGAAATGAGCCCAATATTGAATATTTTTTTATTTAATTATATTATTATATGTCATATATTGTATCTTGGTTAATCGATTTTTTTAATTATTCATTTAAATCAACATAGTCATGAGTATTTTTTAAACGTATTTTAGGTAATATACGATGAATATGGTTAAACGTATTTTACTAATAACAATATTTTTCATTTGCCACTTTTGAAACGTATGAATATGTTTGAGGGAGAGAGTTTGAAATGAAATCTCGAAATGAATCGTTCGTTTTGAAATGAAATGAATTGTTCGTTCGATAAATATCTCGATTGTTTTTACTTTATTTCAAATCAATAACTTTTATTTCAAGGGGTAGGTTGAACCCAGGGACGGATCTCAAGGGGTGCCCACGGTGGCACGTGTCACCGTATTGTTTCTCCCTCGCAAGGTAAAAAAATTAAGGTTTGTGAAAGGTGCAACTGTATCATTTTAGAAGGTGCAACCGTATTATTTTAGAAGTGCAATCGTACCTCGTAATCAACCAAAAAACCAAAAAAAACTTTTAAATCAACCAAAAAACCTGAAAATGTCTCTTGAAATCAACTAAAAGTACCGAAAAAATCTCTCGAAATCGATAAAAAAAACTTAAAATCCCTCGAAAAACTTTAAAAGTCCTTCCAAACGGCGGAATTAGGCTAATAACACATCGGACGATATTGAATGTTGGTAAAAAAAATGAAGGCACGTCGAAAAAGTCCCTGCGTCCGTCCCTGGTTGAACCGAACCGAACCGAATTTTTGGTTATCAGATTTTTCGGTTATCGGATTTTTCGGTTTCAGATTAAACGATTCAGCTCGTTTTTTCGGTTTTCCGGTTTTTTAACACCTCTAACAAACACATGTTTTACAAAATGACTTGGAACCCTGTCGAGTGAAAAATGAAATTGCAATGCAAATAACATTGAACCATGTCGAGTGAAAAATGCAATTGCAATATACTCCATACCAAAACGTATTTTTTGACATATTTTAATATATAATAAAATTAAAAAATTAAAAAATATTCAATATTTAACTCATTTCGAAGGTATCGAAGAGACGATTGTAATGGTGTAATTTGTTAAAATTAAAAGTATATTTTTTTAAACATATTTTAGTTAATATACAATTATATGTGTTAATATAATGATGGTGTAAAATGAAAATTAGAAAAGTAAAAGGTATAAAGTAAATCAATCAAAAGAGTTTAAGGACCAAAATTGTAACTATTAATTAAAAAAGAAAAAATCGGATGTGAGAGAGAGATATGAGTCGTAAGGGGGTATGGGGTATGAGAGAGATGATGAGGTAAGGGGGTAGCCTTAGCAACACCCATAAAAGATTTTGAGCATGTTTTTATTCAATTAGATTTTTTAAAATTTTCTCTAAAATGGAGTAAACATGAGAAAATGTATTTTTTTTTAAATTTGAAGAGATCAAAAAAAATTACAATAATAGAAACATTATTTTATTATAATTCCAATGATAAAAAACTTTGACTTTAAATGTTTATGGGAAAGAAATAATACTTTATTATATGTATAAATTATTTTTATAATATAATTAATATATTAGTCTCTAAAATAAAGATTTTGTTTGAGATGAAAGTAAATTCTTTTTGAAAACTTTAATGGGGCGTTTGGTTCGCAGAATCTGATGAAATCTGGTGGAATTGGAATGTTGAATTCCTTTGATCAAATTTCATTCCCTTGTTTGGTTCAATCTTTTTAATGGATGGAATCTTCCAATTCCAACAAATTCCATGGACAAAGGATTTAGACATTCCATCCCAAACCCCAAGTATTTTAAAGGAATGGAATTTGATATTTCCATAATTCCAAAACTACCCTTTAACCCAAATAAACCTACCCTTTTTTTATCACAGACATCAAAACATCAGACATAAGAAATTGAACTCGATCGTCTTCTCATCTTCTCCATCAGGCACCATCGACTCTCTCTTGTCTTCTCCATCAGGCATAATCGAACACCATCGTCTTCACCATTGCAACAGGTTAGCTCTCTCGATGTCTCTTCTCCATTTCACTTTTTTGGTAGTCAATTTCTCTATTTCGATTTCTCAAAATCGATTTACAGTCGATTAATGTTCATGGATTAATGGATTAATCGATGTATCTCTTCTCAATTTCGCTTTCTTGGTAGTCGATTTCTCTATTTTGATTTCTCAAAATTTCTCAAAATCGATTTACAGTCCATACAGTTGATTAATGTTCATGGATTAATGGATTAATCGATGTATCTCTTCTCCATTTCGCTTTCTTGGTAGTCGATTTCTCTATTTTGATTTCTCAAAATCAATTTACAGTTCATACAGTTGATAGTGTTCATGGATTAATGGATAGATTTCTCAAAATCGATTTCTCAACTGTATGGAGTTCCTGTATGTTTGTTCATAGTGTTTGATAATGTTCCTTTTTGTTCAGAACCCATACGGTCGATTGAATGTGTCCATAGTGTTTGATGGTGTTCCTGATTTCTCAACTGTATGTATGTTCATAGTGTTTGATAGTGTTTCTGTTTGTTCAGAACCCATACAGCCGATTGAATGTGTTTGATATTGTTCAGAACCCATAAAGTATTTTAAAATTTTGAAATAATGAAAAGGGGTATTTTGGTCATTTACCAAAATTTCATTCCAATTTCGAAGCTACAATCTGTGAACCAAACAGACAAATTCCAATTCCTTTAACATATTACATTCCAATTCTGTCAACCAAACAGGTGGTCAAACCTGACAACATTCAATTCCAATTCCTTCAAAGTCAAATTCCTTTGACAGATTCCATTCCATCAAAAAACATTATGCGAACCAAACGCCCCCTAAGTTTTCATTTTAAAAAATTAGGAATAATCTATTGACATGTTAAAATATTGGGAAATTGGCTCAAATAGCCTAATCACATTTGTAATTTCACCTCCTAGCCATTCTTTCCTGATTTTTACAAAAATAGCCCCAGGTCCACATCCGCAATTGCGGACCTAGGGGACACGTGGCATCTTCTGCTTCGCTCACTGACAAACGGCAGAATCCAACTTGGCAGACACACCACCGCAATTGCGGACCTAGGGGACACGTGGCATCTTCTGCTTCGCTCACTGACAAACGGCAGAATCCAACTTGGCAGACACACCACCGCAATTGCGGACCTAGGTAACACGTGGACCCGTTGCGGATCTGCCGCAATCCGTGTTTTTTTCCCCTATTTGTAGAGGTATTGCGGATTGAGGACCTATATGGATTGCGGAGCTGAGGCTATTTTGCAAAAATCAAGGAAGAATGGCTCAAAAGCAAAATTACACGGGGATTAGTCGGTCAGTCGGTGCGTGTAAGCTGGCCCGAAAACCCACGGTTACCCAAAAAAAAGCGAAATTACAAATGTGAAAATTCATTATTACTAATTATGGTATATAACATCCTTCTTATCCGAAGTAAATAATTATGATATGTAAATGGCATCTCGAACCCAATCACTAATAAAATAACATCAACACCACTAAAAAAATTAAAAATGATGGGACCATTTAACACTAATGAACCAAACGCCCCCTTAGTGAAATTGATAATGGAAGAAATTGAGGTTGAGATTATATAAAAAAATGTGTTGAAATCATATGCAAATGAAGATTTATTGAATAAAATAATTGCTCTAAATCCTAAAAGACTAATTAGGGGGTGTTTGGGATTGCTTATTTAAAACAACTTATGCTTTTTTCGTAAAAGTGTTTATCAACTTATGTGGTGTTAAACCGGAATTTTATAAAAAATGTTTGGATTAGCTTATTGTGAGATTAAAACGTAATAAGCTAATAAGTTGTTTTTTAGGGGGTGTTTGGGATTGCTCATACATGTAAAATGACCAAAAAACTGATAAGTTGTTTCAAATAAGTTAATAAGTTAAAACATAATGACTTATCAAAAGGTAATAAAAAAGTACAGAGGTCTTGCGAGGTGGTCGTTGGGATCGAATCTTCCTGGCAGCGGGCGAGAAGACCTCAGTTGGAGACGGGGCGACTTTCTCTATTTCACGAAGATGTCATAGCAACTAATGGACAGACCAGACCGCATAAGACTACTGGAATAGAAAAAGAGAAGAGATTCACGAGCAGTGAAGTGCCAAACTAGTATAAGCATTTTTCTTTTTTTCCCCATCAAAACACTTAAAACTACTTATTACCGGTGTCAAACCAGTATAAACATTTTTCTTTTTTTCCCATCAAAATACTAAAATCTGCTTATTACTTGTATCACACCGAAATAAGTTAATAAGCACTTTAAATAAACAATCGTAAACACCCCCAAATCAAAATTAATTTCCCAACACTTATGGCCTCTGAATCCCAAACTATTCGGTTAGAAGTCAGTATACAAAGATTTAAGGTCATTTATTCGAATTGCTCTCCATTTCTAAGTTCATAGCCTTCATTGTAACTTCATCGTTGTTAAGAAGCAACCATTATTTTCTTGAAATTCCAACCATACACTCCCTACCCCATTTCAAATCCCCCCAATCTTCACAACATTAACACTCAGATTCCAGAAATCCCACATTTCAAAGCTGCAAACCACAAAAAATCTACGATGAGGAAATTCCGATCAACCTAGTTAGGTAAGGTTCAAATTAAGGCACAACTTCATTAGTTCTCGAAGTTTCCCGAACAAGGTTTTTTTTAATCTATGCAACGAATCTTATGTGTCATCCACGTCAACTTAAGTATACCATGTAATCTAATAAAACAAGGGGATAACTGGCTCAACAGATAAAAGGTTACTCATTACTTTGATGGATAAATTTTTTAAAGTACATTGTGGTAATTAGAAGAAATTAACCACAAGGGTTGTGGCGTACTGGTTACGACCCTGAGGGATGTGGTGGAATATCCCATCTGTCCAGGGTTCGAATCCAGGCGTACGCAACAATTGTGGTCACAGAGGTTTAATCAAGGTTGATGTCTTACAGTCATAAAATTGTTAAAGGATTAGTTTAGGCATAGCTTAGGACACCCTTCTCAGAAAGAAAAAAAAAACTAGAAGAAATTAAAGTATAATCTTATAATAATAAAATTTATGAAAATAGGTTGTATATAACCTATATTATATAATAACTATTGAACAATAAAAGGTTGTAGCTTATAAAAAGAAGTGGAGTACTATTGCACCATGAGGGGTCAAATTCAGATGAAAAAAAGCATTGAAAAGTCAAGTGAGTGTTTGGTCGGAATTTCTATTTTCAAATCAAAATTTTACCTCCTTCCCCCACCCCAACCAAGGACCGACCCCAGGGTTGTTTTGTGGTCGTACTCCGTCGTAGTGTAAAAAATTATAGGGTCGTAAAAAGTGTCACCATATCAATTTGTTGTGTGTCACCGTGTGTATATATATATATATATAGGGTGCGTTTCATTTGAAAACCAATCAATTCGTGGAAACTTTGCAAACCATTGTTTTAGGAAACATTTTGTTAAGTTTTCATTGGTAGAGTTGGTTTGAAAGGCTTTTCTTCGATGGGTTGAATCAAGTTAGTGTCAAGTTCTTAGTTTTTAGCTTTTAATTCATATTTATTATGTTTCTGAATTTTTTTTTTTGCAATAAAAGACTTGATTATAGGGGTGAGCAAAGACGTGTACCTAGCCAAAATTCATGGAACCGGTTTCGGAACCGGAACCGACGGTTCCTGGAATGAAGGAACCGGTTACACCGGTTCTTTATATTTGAGAACCGATTCTGATACCGGATACCTGGTGTCTATTTTTTTTAATTCTATCATTTCATACTATAAAAAGGTAATTATTAGTCTATTACAAAGTATCAATGTAAAGAATAAATAATACAAATGGTGAAAACTAATCCGATAAAAACTAATAATTACATAGTAAGTGTATCTCTAAAAGTTAAATTAATAATGTCAATTTTAGTTTATTAAATATAACAAACACATAAAATAATTTTTATTAAAAAATAGCGGGTACACAACGACACCGGGTACCCGGTTATGACAGGTACCCAACGGTTAACAGTTTCAAAAAAATGGGAACCAGAGCCGAAACTAGTTCAATCGGTTGCGTATTTTAGAAACCAGAACCGGAACCAATCACATCGGTTCCGGTAATTCAGGAGCGCTTCTGGTTCCAGACGCAGGTACCCGGTTCTGATGCTCACCCAAAGACTTTAACACATTACCTCACATATGAAAAACAATGAACTAACCAAAAGACCAATTATGATTTTGTAAAAGATATTCCTATATGTATTTCTTATAGTCAAATAATATCACCACTTAAAAAAAATGAGGAAGGATCATGCGAAAAGTTAAACATTTTGCTAGAAGACGATAAGAGTGATATCATATATGATTACACGGCCTGCGGGTGTGCTTAATTATATATAATTAAACGTCTATGTATTGTTAATATATCATGTGTTTAATCATATATGATTAAACTTGTGTATCATATATGATTAAACACTTCTCACTTTCTCGCAAAATGTTTAGCTTCTCGTTTAAACTTGCAAAAAAAAAAAAAATATTTGGGTCCATCCCTGACCCCACTCCAACCTAATTTATGACTTCCAGGTTCATAACCAACTTAGACCATCAAATGGAAAGTACCCAAAACACGCTAACATCGAAAGATCTCATACCCATCTCAAAATGGGAAAATCATAAAAAATATATATATATATATAATAGTAAAAGATATTACTTTCATTTTTACACACTTCCATCTGTATTTTGTTCGTTTGTTTCTTTTGATTTCTATTTTACAAGTGGAAAGTATTTAAAGAGTATCTCTTAACAAATATTTTAAAAAAAATTTAAAATTGAGAATTAAAATTCAAAATCTTTTAAAAAAATTACATTCAACTCCAACAACTTCTGTTTTTTTTTTGAAATTACAATATTTATTATATTATATAAATATTTTACATTTAATATAAATATTATTTTTGTATCTTAAAATTTTAATCTATACTATATTATAAAGCACAGATAAAAAACTCTTAAATACAAATTATCTATATTATATTATAAATCACGGATAAAAAACTCTTAAATACAAATTATTAGACACAAGATACCATCATTTTATGCAAGATTTTAAAAATCTCTTAATTTACAAGTATCAAGGCACAAGATACATATTACTACTGCAGGTTTCTAACACTCACCAATTTGGTATGTGCAGGACCTTCCTTTTATGCAGACCTTTCCATATATCACTATTAATTAATATATTATATTACTATAAATTTGTTTTAATTATATTATTAAATATGTAATTGGTTATTTTTTAGATGTCATTAAAATATATAAGATAATCATTGAATTCTAACAAAATACTTAATTTTTTTTATATAAAAAACATTATATTATAAGCCTAAATTAAAAAAATTTATAAAAAAAACATTATCACTTTCTTAAAACCATCCAAAATCGTACTGTAAATCGACAAAAAAATAAAATGAAACATTAAAATCGTAATGTATCTCGCTGCATTGCACGAGTACGCTTCTAGTTAAGCACAAGGTACTATCATTTTATGCAAGATTTAAAAATCTCTTAATTTACAAGTATCAAAACACAAGATACATATTACTACTGCAGGCTTCTAACACTCACCAATTTGGTATGTACATGACCTTCCTTTTATGCAGATTTTTCCATGTATCACTATTAATTAATATATTATATTACTATAAATTTGTTTTAATTATATTATTAAATATGTAATTGGTTATTTTTTCTAGATGTCATTAAAATATATAAGATAATCATAGAATTCTAACAAAATACTTTTTTTATATAAAAAAATTATATTATTAAGTCTAAATTAAACAAATTTATTAAAAAAAACATTATGACTTTCTCAAAACCATCCAAAATCGTACTGTAAATCGATAAAAAAAACAAAAAATAAAATGAAACATTAAAATCGTAATATATCTCGCTGCATTGCGCGAGTACGATTCTAGTTTCAATAAAGAATGGAATCCAATTCCAACTCAACTCTTAAAAACCAAACACACACAAAATTCAAAATCCTTAGCAATTCTAAATCCTTTTACAAAATCCAAATTCCTAAACAATATTCTTTCAAACTAAACGAACCCTTGTGAACTTGATTTTTTCCTTTCAAAATAATTCATTTTCTAAAAAAAATAAAATATATTGAAAAAAACTATGATTTTATCTAAAAAGCTTAAATCAAATACAACAATTAAAAAGTATAATCACTATTTAATCAATTTAAATACACCCTTTATCAGCTTTTTAAAAGCATTTATATTTTTATACCCCAAAAAGAAATAAAAAATGTTCATAGTTATTTGCAACTTTTACTCGAGAAAAACAACAGTTGGTGTTTTTATGGGCTGAGTTCCACCACCACCAGCAGGTAGCAGTGTGCATAGACCAAGTGGAATCTCTCTGACACACATTAACACACACACACACATTGTGGGTGTCATTTAGAAAAAGAAAAAAGTGAACCAAATAAATAAAAATTGACTACTGGGATGTTAATGGATTTTAAACCCCACACCCCCCAGTGCAATGTAAGCTGGTTCTGTGTGTCAGAGCACAACACCAAGGAATCTTTTTCTTTTCTTTTTTAAATATATATCATATTTTATATAACTATAAAATTCATACATATTTCTTATTTTTGATGGGGCTTGAAGAAGGTTGGATTTTACGGTAACTTTCAGATAGTATTTTAGGATATGTTGTTAGCAAGCTTAATTATTTGATTAGAGATATACATGAATGTTTGATATTGAACTTAATGATATAGAAATTGACTTATTTAGTAAGCTTCTAAGGGGTTTTATATAGAAAGCCAAGTTTTTTCCTTACCTATCTCTTTCAATTAAAAAACATGCTCCTTCCATCTATGAAAAAACTCCTCCAAATAAAAAAATTTCCAATCTATTCAGACAAATTAATCCACAAAGACAACTTTGCCCATACAGGACTTAATAAAAACCAACCGAACACCCCCTTAGTAAGACTTAGCATCTCTAATAGATTCTTCAAATTTTCACCAAAATGGAGAATCAAAACTCAAAATCTCCACAAAAAAATGCATGTAACTTCACGACATTCTCTATTTTGGATATTACAACATTAATTATATTATTAAAATATTTTTATATATGTAATAAAATATTATTTCTTTTCCATAAACATTTACCATCAGAGTTTTTTTATTGTTTGGGAAATATAATAAAAAAATTTGTGAAATTTCACTCTCTTCTCTACTTTCTTGGTTTGGAAGAATATGTTGGAGCAAAAAAATTTCTAAGAGCTTCATTTTATTTATTTTACAGAATCTGTTGGAGATGCTCTTTAACTCCTTCGAAAAAGTTAGGTTCTACCGATAACTCAGATACTGCTGGACCAAGGACCCGTAAAAAAAATATTGATGAGAGAGAAATGTGTGTGGGGTGTGTGTATTTATCTGTCCATTTGAGTCATTAAAAAAGTAGACTGGCAAGGGTGGCTTAAAATTTGATAACTTACCAACTCTTGTCTTCCAAGGGCTGCACCAAGGCTTCTTGTTTGGACAAAAATTTGGAATTATCCAAACCAAACCAAACCCAATTGTTTCTTCTTCTTTGTTTGTTCTCTTCTTCATCATATCTGAGTGAGTTAGCAAAGAGACAAGTTTCAATCTGCATACAATATATAGATGCCATGTTAGCTCAGCAGCATACAACCAAACCCAAATATTGTTTCTTAATTACCAATGTGAATATGGCTCCTAAATCTCCAATCATTTTCACATTTGTTTGTATTCTTCTATCCTTTGTCCTTCTTGCTGATTCTGTGCCAATAAATGAAACAAGATTCAGGCCAATGGAAGAGTTGAAGAAGCTAAGGAGAGTCAGAGCTCAGCTAAAGAAGATCAACAAACCTTCAGTCAAGACCATTCAGGCATTCTCCTCCTCTTTGACTTTTTGAGAATTGGGTTTTGACTTCCTTCCAAGATGAAGGTGTGTATGTTGGTTCTGAGTTTTTTTGACCATTTGGGTTTTCTTTTGTTTTGATGTGAAAGCAGAGTGGTGATGGAGATTTGATAGATTGTGTCCTTTCTCATCTTCAACCTGCATTTGATCATCCTATGCTCAGAGGACAGAAACCATTGGTATATATACATAGGATCATGCGAGAAGTTAAATTAAACATTTTGCAAGAAAGCGAGAAATCTCAATATCATATATGATTACACGTGCTTTCGGTGTTTAATCATATATGATTAAGCTTGTGTATCATATATGATATCACACTTCTCGTCTTCTCGTAAAATGTATAGCTTCTCGTTTGAACTTTCCCATATATATATATATATATATATATATATATTATTTCAGATTCATCTAGTTTTTCTATATGTGGGAAGTACTGGGATTTCTTAAAATTTTCATTTCATTGAAGGAACCACCATTGGAGAGGCCAAAGGGGCATAACTCAAGTGATGAAAGGTTTGAGACAATTCAGTTATGGGCAGAATCCAATGAATGCTGCCCAGAAGGCACGATCCCGGTCAGAAGAACGACTGAGAAAGATGTTTTACGAGCAAGTTCGCTCCGAAGATTTGGAAGAAAGATCAGACGAGGTGTGCGGCACGACACCATGAGCGGTGGTCACGAGGTTAGTCCATCTCATAAACACTCCCAATTGGAACCTGAAATGAAAAAGAAAAAAAAAGAGCTGTTTTATTTGAGATCAAAGGCATAAACGTAGCAATTAAACAGTTCAGCTTTTACAAACAACTGAAAAGAGTAATGGTGTAGAAGCTAAAATTAACATCAAGTTTGCTGGAATGTTATATTCTTATTGGCAACATCAAAATGGGACTTTTTTAAATGTAAATTCTATGTATATTTCTAAAGTTGAAGAGCTGCTGAGATACGATCTTTCGAATTGTAGCATGCAGTGGCTTTTGTGAACGGAGATCAGTACTATGGAGCCAAGGCCAGCATGAATGTATGGACGCCTTCGGTTACAGATCCATACGAGTTTAGTCTGTCACAATTATGGGTCATATCTGGTTCGTTCGGCAATGATCTCAATACTATAGAAGCCGGTTGGCAGGTAACTTATATCTATTTATCTCAAGTAGTAGTTATGACTTTTTTTCTTGGTAACTGTGGGTGTTGGGGCCAGCTTGGACACACCTCTGATCTCATAGGGTATTGAAGATAACAGTCAAGTGGTCTGAGAAGACTCAAACTAACGACCTATGAAGAGGAACCTCAAGACCTAGCCCTTATTTGCGAGTTCAGTTGGCCCTCAAGGTTGTTGTAGTTATGACTTGTGTGCAGGAATGGTTGATAACGATTGTTTTCCACATTATAGCAAAGATAAAGGCTGGATTTTCATTAATATTGAGATCGAATGAAATTTATTACCTTAAAAATTATTTTTGGAATTGTGGTTTTCAAGACTCTTTGCCTAACAAACAGCTATCAATACTTTTCCAGGTTAGTCCAGAGTTATATGGAGATGGTTATCCTAGATTTTTCACTTACTGGACTGTAAGTAATATCAATGTTTTTTTTTTCTCAACAGTGGCATATTATATATATATATATATATATATATATATATATATATATATGTCTAGGTTCTGGAGAAAACCGCAAAAAAAAATGAAAAACTGAGCAACACCCTGGTAACCATTCATCCACATGTGCATACAAGTAATTTGTAATTTGTAACATGCATATGTGCATAATGCACACATGCATAAAAACCAAAAAAGAGCTTCAACTACTTGTATGCACTTGCGCATACCGTCAAGATGAACGTTTACCAGGGTGTTCCTCAGTTTTTTATTTTTTTGGGGTTTTCTCCTGAACCTCCATGAACCTCCCTCTATATATGTGTGATATATATATATATATATGTATTTACAGCAAGCGGCTAATTTATGTGAATATTTCCAGACCGATGCATACCAAGCCACAGGGTGCTATAACTTGCTATGCTCAGGATTTGTTCAAACAAACAGCAGGATTGCTATAGGTGCAGCAATCTCGCCAAGGTCATCTTACAATGGCAAACAATTCGATATCGGTATCATGATATGGAAGGTAACCCTAGAAGAATTTTAGTTGCATGCTAATTATTTGAATTTATTTGAAAAAAACTATCCTTCTAATTCCAAGCTACAGTTAGACAGGTAGCATTTCTGCCATCACAGTTGACCAAAACTAACTAACATGGTTTTTCTTCCGGTTCTTACGGGATTCTTGATGCTACCCCTTCTGTCCAGAAAGAAAGAGTGCACTTATTAAATCTAGGAGAAATTTATAGGCAAACTTTGGACAAATTAACACACAATTAAATCTAAATTAACAAGAATGAAGAATCTTTTGTCTCATCTTTGAAAAAGGAAGGAAAATTTAGGAACATCAGATTTATGTAACAAGGGTTGTGGTGTAGTGGTTGAGGCCAGAAGGATGTGATGGAATATCCATCTGCCTCGGGTTCGATTCCAGGCGTCCACAACAATTGTGCCCACTGAGTTTATAAGGACTTATGTCTTACGGTCGCAATTTGCCGGGATTAACACCCTTAAAAAACATTTTAAAATAAGACTCTTTTTAGGAAAAGGAAAAATTGCTAAAGTAGACTTGGGTGGAATATTAAATTGTAAGATTCTCTTCATTTCTAGGAAATGTCTCCCATGTGAAGACTTCCCTTTACTTGAGTATTTTAATTGAAAGAGTATCACTATGTTGTACCATCTGGATTTTGGACCAACTATGGAAAAAGCCTCTATTGTTCTTTTCCTCGTGTCCTTTTTCCTTGAATTTTGTTTGTTTTCTACACAAATATTTCTATAACTCAACTTTTAGAATAATGTTAAATGGGAAGTAACACAAACAAAATAGAAGCTTAAGCATGGACCATCTTTGTTCTTTTGTATAGGACCACATAGAGGTAACCTAAATTTTGCTAAACTAGAACACACCATTGTTCTTCTTTTTGTATAGGACCCTAAGCATGGACACTGGTGGCTCCAATTTGGATCCGGGGTGCTCATCGGCTATTGGCCATCGTTCTTATTCAGTCATTTGCAGAGACAAGCGAGTATGGTACAGTTTGGAGGGGAGATAGTGAACTCGAGATCAAGGGGATATCACACATCAACACAGATGGGAAGTGGTCATTTTGCAGGTGAAGGTTTCAGGAAAGCTTCCTACTTTCGGAATTTGCAGGTTGTTGATTGGGACAATAGCTTGCTTCCTCTAACAAATCTCCATCTATCGGCTGATAATCCAAATTGTTACGATATAAAAGCGGGCAAAAACAATGTTTGGGGAAATTATATTTATTATGGAGGTCCAGGAAGGAATGCAGGTTGTCAATAGAGAAAATTGCATAGTATAAACCTTTTTTCTTTACAAGATCAATTCTTTCCCTAGCCTTAAGAGAAGTTGGAGGATTTTTGAAATTTTTTCTCTACAAAAAGATCCTATTATTTGTATTAGGTTACCATAAGTCCACATTGATGGCCATTGTATATTAGGGTTAGGGGTAACTGATTTATAATATATTATGGTTTGTAACTTCTGTACATGTGGCATGGCAAGTCTTCAATGCAAATTTGACCATATCTTAAAAAATAAAGTCAAAGGATTGAATATCTGATTTTGAGGGAGGGAAATTCAACAAATGAAACCTAGTCTTCATATGGAAAAATATCATCACTTGTAATTTTATTCAAACTAAATCCCTGATTAAATAAGGAACATATAAGATGAAGAAACAAAAAACTATTGCTTCTGAGCCATATTTCTACTTTGATGTGAGAATGGAACTACAGAAGATATAATTCCAATTAGTCACTTTGAAGTGGAGCTCAACACAAGGGCGGATTTAAGAAGGCCAAAGTGAGTGTACGTGCTTCAATGGGAAAAAAACATAGGGGTCTTAAAGGTGGTGCATCCACTTTATGTGTGCTCCCCTAAATTAATAAAAAGTTGCTGCGGCTTAATGGTAATGTCATTGCATTTGGAATTAGAGGTTGCAAGTTCGAATCCTTTTGACTCTCTTTTAATTTTTTAATAACAGGAAAAAAACAGAAGAAAGGTTATAATTTATTTTTGTTCTATTTTATACTATGCTAATTATTTATACTATACAAAACAAATTAAACTATATCCAAATCCTGATATTTCTGTAGGATGGCAGGGGGGGGGGGGGGGGGAAGGAAAGAGAAAGACAGAACAAAACTGAAGTGGCAGATGATTAGCTAATAAGCATTTCTTTTAAAATATAGTATAAATACACACACATATATATGTATAATCACACTTTCAAAGTAGCATGTTTCCTAGAACTCAGTTTTAGGTGACTGCAATTTGTGAGCATGGTGATCCGATAACACAGACAAGTTTATAAATAGTATAAGTTAACTAGAGCAAAATTAGTCACCTTGACGATAAGAAAGGTGAACATGGTTTTCAGAATCAAGGTACCAGTGACAGGACCCCAAAAGCAGTAGGGGACACTAACATGAGAAATCAATGGAAGCAAAAAAGGTCCCAGGGAAATGGTGCACTTTACTTTAGAGTCAAAAGGTACCATCTTCTTGTGATAAAGAAACACACCTTCTGACTTCAATAACCTTTTCTTACACTTTGATTTGTGCTTCATAAATTTCCTGCAAGATGGTGCAACTCTACATGTTAGATCGGACCACAAAGTTGGTATGACACCATTATGAAAAGGTATTCAGACAGAAAAATAAACGAGTTTATATAATGTTAATCACAACTACTTGATGCAAACAAGGTACAAAGTATGGGTACCAACAATGTTCCTCAATTTCTTCATGTCAGCATGTCAGCAGTGATGCCTTTACAGCTAAAACAAGCTTTTGGCCATCGACCACCTGTTTCAGAAAAGTCATCTTAATCACCGTTGGTGGTGTGCCACAAAAATGGGAATAGTGCGGGTGCGGGACAATCATTATCTTCACAAGGACATGTCACATGGTAGTAGAAGCATATCATAATAGAGCCAAGCATTCAAATTTATCCACCCAAGTAATCGTAGATCTTTCTTATGGTAATCTTACCAAGTTTTGCAAGGTGGAGTCTATGAGAATGACTAGATCTTCAGGATGATAAACCACGGAGATGGACGATTCGCATGTGAATTTCATGTTCACAGCAATATTTTGTGCAGAGTGAAGGAGGAATATCATTTGAGAGGAACACCGTGTGGTGACGACACCATTTCTAGCAAGCTCATAAAGCTGGACAACATCCAAAAAGGAGAAACATACCACAAAGTTAAAGAAATTGAATTCATGCTTGCATGAAAACAAGACTTGAGTAAGTTCAAGAAGCACAAACAAAATGATTACTCATTAAGCTTAATTACTTTCTCTATGTTTTTCTTTGTCAAGAGTCAACCCAAGAGAGAGACCACCAAGAAACACAAAATTTTGTATAAATTATATCTATCAGACAGCTGTATTGAAGACAATATGAAACCGATAAACATATAAGTGGTCTTATGGGAATGACTAATTCCAAGAAAACGTTACTGAACGGAGATTATGTCTAGTTCCAGATAAGATGATTAAACAGACTTTTATCAGAAAAATAAAGTTGGATGACTCATCAAAGTTGGTGTTCTCTATGCCACCAAACATACTCCCTTTGTAGTAAAGATACATCTTCAAGCAAAACATAGATAATGTATGATCACATAAAGATGATCTTCAAGTCACATGTAAACACTTTCCGTATGATGTCATGGAAACTGAAGCATGAAAGTAGAGCAAGCCCATAGCAACAGGTTGGCGTCCACATCCAAAGGAGATGAGATTTGTGCAACTTCCAGAAAAATATTAATGTAGATTAATCATTTGAAAAACAGGATGTCTGCAATTGCTGAAATAGACTTTCCTGACAGTTACTTTCGGATAAAACAGTCATATTTGAGGCAAAAAGATAGAGAAATATGTTTTAAGAAAATAAAATTAGGCACTGCCTATATTGAACTTGGCTAATGTACACGGGTCAGTTTGGAACTCGTAAGAAAATTAAGAATGCTAATACAAAGCATTTGTGCTTTTAAGCTCACAAAAGAATCAATATCTAATAAACACATGGAGTTAAAAAAATGAATAGCCTCATAGAGGTGTCGCATACTGCACCTGTCAACCCATAAAACTCACGGGCAGCAAAGGACTCAAAGGGTTCTAAACGCTGTAAGATGTTATGAAGATCAAGTCAAGATGCAACCAAAGCCCTTAAATGCTGGCACCCCATGTCCTAGGAGAAAATTCATTTATTCCATTGAAGATTACACAAATATATACTTCCTCTCAATACATCCACCAGGAAGCATATCAAGTTGAGTAGCCCACAAAATGTCGCCTCGCATCTACAGAAACTGGCATGGTTAATGATGTATATGTATCATTTCAAAATGGAAATTAGTAGTCAAATTGAGCTTGCCAAACCATTATTCGCTACTAGGAGATAATCAACATTTTATTGTCTACTTAAGCATCGGAGCAAACCATTCAAAATGAGAAGTGGCAAATATGATGCTGACACCAAAACTCGCACTTGGGTTTATGTTGAATGGCAGTTGTTGTATAATCCAATTGTAATTGTCCAGAAGCAAGTAAATAAGGGACGAAAAACTGGATGAATTTCAGTTCCCAATAAGAACACCTGTAAATTCTCGGGTGACATGATCAGAAACTGAAAGAATATGTAGATTTTCGAAATATGTAGGCAATATCGTATATTTCACAATGTAAGTTTGATTGAAATATTTATAAAATCTACATATTCTTTCGGTTTCTGACAATGCCACCAGAGAATTTACAGATCAGAAGAGCTGAAGAGGTTAAAAATGTCTGCGTGAAACAACCTATCTTCAACGTTATTCAGTTCTACACCATTTTACTCTCTTGTATGTTCTTATTTTGTGAGTGACATCCATTTCACTTCCACACAGATTAAAATCCTAATTCGCCAAATTGAATATTCAACAATATATACACATATTGGCAATCGAAACGACCTTGTTCACTAAATATCACACACACGCACCATTCCAGCCTAAGTTTCCACAAGCACAAATTCAAACACAGAGTGAAATATAACTGAATTTTGGAATTACCGAAATCGTATGAGAAGAATTGAAGGTTAGGTCTTCCATCGTCAATATTAGCATCATCTAAAAGCTCTGCAACTGCAATCGTCCATGAGCCCAATTACAACAACGCAATTTTTATACAAAGAGGATTTCTATAGAATTCACTGCAATTTGGTTCATTACGAATCACGGTATCTATGCTCACTGCGGTTTTCAGTAACAGTTCATGATCTGCTATTTGTCTTAGCGACGAACAACTCCGGTTCACCGGAGAAGATGCTGACGGAATCTGATCAATCGATAACCCACAATGGTGTTTCTACTTTCTAATCGGTTCAAGATATTTTCACTTTTAGCCCTTCAATTTACGCTCAAATGACAAATCCACCTCAAGATTACCTTAATATCCGCATTGGTACGTCCAAATAGTACCTACATATTATAGTTGTTCACGAATGGTTACTACCCGTTAGACCTAGCCCTCCCGCACATTAGAACAGTGGGCTTGGACAAGTATTCTCGAGAACATGATCGGGCTCGGACTGGACCGGTAAAGTTAATGGGTAGGCTCTGATTCACACAAACTATCTGAACTTAGGTACTCATTTTCGTCTCCTAAAAACAATGATAGCAAACGATCATTTATTTCTTGAACGATTTCATGTTTGTGTGCAAGTATTGCTCTTTCCTGAAAATATGATGATTTTTTGACATTCACAAGAATAGAAGGATAGACAAATTCAATTAATGCAAATATAGGATCCGTTGAATCGGTAATGAGAAGATCATCAGGTATATCGATAATTGCCTCACCATCATTCACACTACCAACCTTGCCTTTTCCTAAATCCAAGAGTCAGTTTGCAAAAATCCTTGTTTGTTCGATATCAAAAGATTGACTATCAACAGTTAACCTCATGTTTTTAGTTAACCTTAGGACTTTGCATTTTTCCCAAATGTAAGATGAACTTAACGACACATTAACAATGTATTGTCTACTTGCGTTGGGAATAATTGGCAAAGTCTGTCTGAAATTTCCTTAAAAACAACTACTTTGCCACCAAAAAGCATTCTGAGTCAGTAATGCATTGACTACCAAAAATATCGTTCATACTTCTATTCAATGCTTTAAATGCATGTCGATGAACCATTGGTGCTTCATCCCATATAATCAACCTAGTCTTCTATATCAACTTAGCAACGTCATTGTTTGGCTTTATATAACAAAGAGAATCTTCGTTAAGAATTAGAGGAATTTGAAAGCGAGAGTGTGTTGTTCTACCTCTTGTAATAAGTAAAGAAGCAATATCTGTAACACCCCGATTTTCGAAAGGTATCATTTCCAGTTTATACCGAAATCGATATATTAAGGAAAAATAAGATATTTTATTTTGGGCGTGAATCCTTGATTTTATAGCTTTGATGGATGAATGATTCAATTACGAGTCCAACGGTTCTTTCCGAAACGAAAATGGAGCTATAACGAAGAAGTTATGACCGAAACGGGAGTTGACCAAATAAGAAGAAAAATCAGTGGCTGACGTACCTTGTTACATGGGTTGCTGAAGCTGAACCCACGGAGCAACCCACGAGAATGGTGGCCAAAATCAGTGGCTGACGTACCTTGTTACGTGGGTTGCTGAAGCTGAACCCACGGAGCAACCCACGAGAATGGAAATTAGGGTACCTTGTTATGTGGGTTGCTGAAGCTGAACTCACGGAACAACCCACGTGGATGGCTGGACGTTTTTTATGCTTTATTTTCCCCAAATATTTCTCATTTCTCATCTTCTTCATTTCAAGAATTCTCTCCCAAACCCTTCCTCTTCACCTACCTCTTCTAATCCTCTTCAACCACCAAATCATCACCATTTATTACTAGAGTGAAGATCATCATCCAAGGTTTCGGGTTGGATGCTTCACCTCCATCTCCATCTTCATCTTCTTCATCACCTTCTCACCATTGTTGACCATATTTTGGGGTTTTCCAAGAAACCTACTTGTAAGTCATTCTAACCATTTCTAAACCATGAAATAAGTTATAAATGTTTCATTGATGGTTTCCTAGTGTTTGATTTCTCTAATTTTCAGTTTGGATATTTTTGGGAGTTTTGGGTCAAAATTAGGGTTTTGCCCAAAATAGAGATTTTGATGATTAAGTGTTTGGGGATCAATTATTTATGATGGAAAATGTATATTCATGGTTGGACCCTTGTAAATCTAGGTTTTGGAAAATTTGGTTTGAAAAACCAAGTTTCTTCAAGGGAAGCTCTAAGTGGGTAAATACTAGATTTAGCTTAAATCTAGCAAGGTGAGTTTACTAAACTTTTGTTAAAACTGAATACACATCATATTTGCTTATTTGTTGTTATTATCACATATTTGCTCAAAATGGTCATCTTTACGGGTTTAAGTATTTGATGGTATTTCCATGAGATTATGTGAGATATATGTATATGAAGTATCATCCCATGATTTTCTCTGTTGTGTAATTATTTGGGGATTTCCACTATGTGTGCCACAATGGGTATTTTACATGAAAAAGGAATATATGTTTGGTATATTATGATGATTTCATTTGGAACATACTCTTGGTGATATTGTATCTACAACGTGGCTATGTGGATATTTAAGTCTTATGTTGGACTCATGCTATGAGGAGGGTGATATTGTACCCACGGTTGGTATTGGATTATATTTGGTTGAAATACACCTAAAGGACCTCCTATATGCATTATGTTGGACGAACCAAGTCAGTTCACAAGGAGGATGTAGTATTGGGCGCCACTGTGATGGTATATGCCTAGACATCCGTCATTCGGGGAATTTTCCTTTGGAGTAGTCTCCGGGTGTGCCGAGCCTTGGAATGTTCCTTGTTAAGGGCATAAAGGTATATCGACTCTTGGGGTGAGCTTGATTGGTGCTTTGGGTCTCCCCCAATGACTCCACATATATTGAACACTGGTTAACTGCTAATAAGAATTGTATCTGTTCATGCATGCTTATTATTGTTCAACTCACTAGGTCTTTTGGCCTAACACTTGCTTGGTGTCGATGTGTATCTCAGGTTTTAGCGGCATTGGTTATAAGCTGGCGTAGTGCTTGGGTGAGAGATTTGAGAATATTGCTTTTGGACTTACAGTTGGTAGAGAATCCTTTGGGTCTATAATTGACATCCTTGATTATAATATATTTTCTGGTTATAGAAATTAGATTAGCTGGTTGTTATTTATTGTCCGTTTATTTACGATTGTATTTAAACAGGTTTATGTATTTTCCCCATTTTTGGGAGGCTCTTGCTTTGGCAAATTTTAAATACCGCATGTCCGTTTTTCGGATTTTTGTTATCCCTATTTTTAGGGTGTTACAATATCACTCGAAGCAACGTTTAAAACAAATTATCCTCTAGATCTTATTGATGCGGATAATGTCTGCCATAGAAATGTTTTACATGTTCCGTCATAACCATGTACAAAAAACACACCTCCTTGGTTATTTTGAACCACTGTGATGATATCGTCATAAACACCTCGTTGCTCGTAAGCGTGTCGCATTAAGAGGTTGTTCGGTTGTGACTTAATGGGCTGTATAGCCCATATAGCTTATTCGCTCAACCATAAATGGTTGTTCGGTTGTGGCTTAATCTGAAAATTCATGACTTATTTGGACAGTTTGAGGAAGACACTTGTTTACCTTCATCCTCAATATCACAAAAAAACCCACCGCCTCTTTTTACTTACCTCATCCTCAATATCACAAAAAAAAAAAAAAATCCGCCTCCATCTCTCTCCCTTAAGCTTCTACAACACCTCCATTCCTTCATCGACGCTCTCCCATATCGTCGACGGTCTACTATCGTCATATTCACGAGATCGCTGATCAGATTTGCCCCCTCTTCTTTTCCCTCTATTTCTCACGATCGCCGATAATTGGTTGGTTGATGAACTGGTGGGTTTTGGTGGCTTCCATGGCAGGCGAAGGTCTCCTACAGTGATCAAGAACCTCTGAAATTTATGGGTTTTTAATTTGTTTCTTGTTTATGTGCTTTTGTTCAATAACACTCTGGTCGTCTTCTGAAATCTGTGGATTTTGAAATTTATGGTGTTCAAGAACCATTGCTTTATGCGTCTCCCTGACTCCCTCTCTTTGTTGCTTCATCCTCCCTCTCTATTGCTTCTGTCATGTTCACATCTACAAGACCACAACTATTTGGGCTTCAAGATTTATGGCGTTCAAGATTTTTGGTTTTGAAAAAAATATTAGGGATTGATATTTTTAGAACGAATTTGTTCTAATTTGGGTTTGATAATTTTGAGAATGAATTTGTTCTATTTTTTAGATGGAGGGGTAAAATGGTCATTTATGACATTCAGACCGGTTATTCAGCACAACAACCGAACAACAATTTATGTCATATAATACAGACACTTTATTAATACAAACAACTTTATCCATACAGTTCTTAATGGAAAATGAACCGAACAACCCCTAAATATCTTTATCAATCGTATACTTATCTATTATAATAATGTCAATCAATTTTTTTTATATAATTATAACCAAATTAACTACTATGAAAGATTAATTTAAAGTGAACCGACGGGAAACATAACAATTTGACTTTGAAAAATATCGTTACCTAACATTTATATTTGCATTTGCAATAGACCAACAATTTAAACTAGTACCATCTATATCTATACTATATTATAAAACATTTATAAATTTTTTTTAAAAACAATTGTTAAACTTTAATATACCGATATTTAATGGTAATTACTTAAAACTTAAATAAATAATGAAAACTTAAAATTTATTCCTATTTAATCATTGTCTCTAACAACTTTAACTCCTCTAAAATCACTTCTCACTTCAATTTCCCTAAAATCACTCACTGCATAATTAAATACAGGATAAAAATCAAATTTTAAATATAAAAAATCTAAAATATAATTAAAAAATCTAACAGAATATTTAATATTTATTTTATAAAAAAACATTATTTTATTAAACCTAAATCTTAAAAACAATTGCTAAAACTTAATGTACCACTATTTAATGCTAATTACTTACAACTTAAATAAAGAATAAAAACTTAAAATCTATTCCTATTTCATCTTTGTCTCTAACAACTTTAACTTCCCTAAAATCACTCTCTACATAGTTAAATACATGATACAAATCAAATTTTAAATATAAAAAATCTAAAATACAATTAAGAAAATCTAACATAATCTTTAATGTTTATTTTATAAAAAAACATTATTTTATTAAACCTAAAATAAACTATATTATTATTAAATTATCGAAAAAACTCTTAAAAATAAACTTGTATGCATTAAGTACTGTTTATTGATACACATTACTTAAAATTCAAGATTACAAGTTATGATGCATGTGTACAAATTTATAAAGTATATGTTTGAATACATAACTAACCGATAAACATAATCAAAACAGGATAAACATCTTAATTTAATTATAAAGAATTTAAAATATATCTATGCTATATATTAAAATTCTATTACGGTTATTGAAAAAGGTAGTTTTTGAAAAAATATTACATTTACCACTCTTATAACTAATTATTTAATTTACTTTATATCCCTTATTTTTTCATTTTTCATTTTACACTTTTATCATATTAACACACATAATTGTATATGAACAAAAATACAATGAAAAAATACGTTTCTTTTTTTACAAATTATATCATTATAATCGTCTCGTCAATACCTTCAAAACGAGCCAAATATTGAATATTTTTTTAATTTAACCGTACTATTAAATATCGTGAATATCTACGAATTAAATTGTTTTATATCCATACATTTTATTTTTTTCAGCGTTAGCACATTAAAAATATATAATCGTAAAATATATTAAAAATACGTTTCATTCTTATTATAAATAAATCACGGTAATCTCTACTATATTATAAAAATTCTAATACAGTTTTTTACAAAATTTGAAAGCCAAAATTTTTTTCTCAATGTTTCACTTTCTAATTCAATTAAATGTTACGTTTATCACCCTTACAATTAGTTATTTAATTTATTTTATATCTCTTGTTTTCTTATTTTCTATTTTACATACCTATCATGTTAACATAAATAATCATATACGAACAAGAATGGAATAAACAATACGTTTCTTCATTTTACAAAATATATCATTATAATCGTCTCATCAATACCTTTAAAACGAGCACAATATTGAATATTTTTTTAATTTAATCTTACTATTAAATATCATGAATATATACGAACTAATTTGTTTTCTTTCTATACGTTTTACTTTTTTCCACCGTTAGCACATTAAAAATACATAATCGTAAAATACGTTTCATTCTTATTATAAAATATATAATTATATTTTTTTCCGTCAATAATTGTAATATAAATTAATTATTGAATATTTTTATGGGTTTATGATTTCATAAGTTGTGATTCTTAGGTCATGGTTGATTGTTGATGACATGTCTATAAAAAAATAAAATTAATTGTTCGTTCTTTACTTACATTCCGCTGCATCGTGCGGGTATGTGCCTAGTATAAGATAAAAATAAAAGAAAAAACAAAAAATAAAAGAAAAAAATTAAAATCGTGATGTATCTCGCTGCATTGCGCGAGTACGCTTATAGTATTTTTATAATATGTCATTTTTTTAGTGGGAAAGTGTTTTTGGAATGAATGGTTGGACCTACGTAGGAAACGCATGATGTTTGTTTTGCTCAAGGATGTTTTGGATGGCTACGACCGATTTCAAGACATTAATGTGCTATTTGTTTTTTAATAGGTCTGAAGTCTGAAATCTTATTTATTTCTGATTAATAAGAGGTGGTGGTGAAGTCTGAAATCTGAATCAACAAGACTGTATGTTTCTGTAACATCTGGAGGCGTCTTGAGAGAATGAATAACATATGAACTAAGGTGGCGATAAGAGGTTTTAAGAAGTCAGATCACCACTTCTTATTTCAGACGTATTTAAGAGTTAAGAGATTCTAAAAATTGTAAAAAAACAAACAGTTTAAACGTAAAAAGGTCTGAACGATTCAGACATAAGAGTTGTTAAGAGTATTTTTTTTAATTATAAAAACAAACAACCCCTAAATCACTAGAGAAAGAACTTCCTTACGCCGATGACGAAATAGCCCGCAATTAAGAAAGACATACATCAGGAACCCACTATTAACAGAGGCACTTGTTTACGATCGGTTAAAAAATGGAACCACAAGATGAGGGCGCGTTTGGTTTGCGGGATTGAAATGGAATGGATTTCAATGAGAGATTTGGATTTGGGAGGATTTGAAATCCCTTCATGTGTTTGGTTTGTAGGATTTGAAATGGATTTCAAATCCATTCCTTTACAAGTCTTGTTTGGTTTGTAGGATTTGGATTTGGATTGAGTTTTTTTTTTATTATATATTTGTTTTATTAATAATTTATTTTTATTGGTAAACGTCGGATTTGAATTGATACAATTTGAAGTCTCGATCACGTTTTAGAATCCATCGGATTTGGATTTCAAATCTAGGCCCAATGTCAAGAATTTCCAAATCCATCATATGAGAGATTTTAAAATGGTCAACGGATTTGAAATCCGGTCAACAAAATCCTTTCCTGCAAACCAAACGCAGAATTGGAATGAATTTGAAATCCAAATCCATTCCAATTCCGCAAACCAAACGCGCCAAGAGTTTTCCATATATTTTATGATTTTTAACCAATTTGTATGAGTTCTCGCTACTTAAGGCTTTTTTAATACTTTTTTCATTTGTATCATCAAATTAATAAGATTTTGTTTGATTGGAGTATATAACATTTTATTTGATTTATGTTTGTATTTTGTAAACCCGTTATCCTAACCGGTTCTAGTAACCGACTATATTAGTTATTATCGATTACTAATTTTTCAGTTGGCAACTAGTTATAATCGGTACCATGCTCGACTTAACCAATCATATCCTCCAATTACAATAACCAGTCCGGTCATAACTGGGTAAAGACCTGACCGATTATCTTTGATTTTTTCATCTTTATCATACATAGGGATGAGTTTAGGCTTTGTTTTTGTTTTCTTATTATTAAATACCTTATACACCTGTATAAATCAAACTTGTACAATAAAATAATTATCAATAAAAATGATAAATTACCAAAATGCCCTCAAGTAAGGGGCACTTAACAGAGTTAGGTCCGTAACAAAAGTGAAACCATAAGAATGTTCTTTGTAATAATTTCACATAAGGGACCCAATCTATAACTTTCATATAACTACAGGGACCAAAAATGTAATTTACTCTAAAAACAATTATATATTCACTCAAACTCCGTACATGATAGGACTCATACCGCAAAGAGGGATTTCAGGTGCTCCGTTTGCGTTTTTTGTGCTTCATTCTCACACACCCTCGGCTCTGCAACAATCGAAGCTCCAAATCAAGACATATTTAGGGTTTTTATAATCCTTATTAACACCAATGGCATCTCATTCTCATATCGATGATGTAAGTAATAGATTATAGGGTTTTGTTGTGTTAAGTTTGATGCAATATGTTCTCAATTGCATTATTTGTGGAGGATTTGTTTTCTAATGATTGGAAATCGCAGGATGATGATTTCGGTGGTGATTTTCCTGGAGCCAATCCTACGAGGGTTGCAGGTATGAATTAATTTTTGAAATTAAAGCTAGTAGTGTGCTTCAATTAGTGGAACTGCTTGTGTTGTACGTTTTGATTTCGTAATGTGATTCCAGGCACCAAGAGGGCGTTTGGAGATCTTGATGATGATGAAGATGATATATTTGGCTCCAAAAAGGTTTATTTTGTTTTTAGTCGATTCTCGTGTTTTTTGTTGTTGTTATCATACTACTTCATTACCACAATTTGAAAGATGCATTGTAAAAAAAAAGAGACGAGTTCTATCTGTATGTATATGCCCTAGATAGCGGACTTTAACTTTGGAACCGTGGGAGGAGTCCTTCCGTTGAGTATTCATAGATGCGTTATTTCAAACTGAATGAGAATTTTGTTGTTGTTTATTCATATCCACTATTTAGAAATTTGCCATTTGAAAAAGTGCTATAGATCATTATGGCTCTATTCTGTTTTTTTCGGAGATTACTAGTTGATGCAACTTTGAAGTGTTATAGGAGGAACCATTAGCATTTATTCACAATTCAAGAGAGTTCAAGTAAGCGGGTTTTTCGATTGTGAGACAGTATTTGTCAGTATTTATCGGAATCATAAGAAACAATTCATGGTTTAGATGCTTAGTACAAGTAGGTAAGGATAATCAAAATGCAATCACAAGCACCTCTGAGGCTATCTGCAGATTACCTGATAAAGAGATGTTAGGTAAAATAACTGCCATGACATTTTCAGCTTAATAATCATGCACTAAACTAACAAAGCATGGAGGGTTTGTCTTCTTTTATGATTATCTCACGGTTTGTTTAGTGTAGGTATTCTGTCGAACTTACTTTGAGAAGAAAAGTAGGCGGAAAATATTCCAAGTATTTGGTAGTTTGTACTTGCACATTTGTCAATGCCCACATGGTTGGTTTATGATGCTCCTTATGGGTAAACATATGTGAGTCATTTATAGTTTATGTTATAATTTAATGGCAAACAACATAATATAAGAAGTTGAACAGACTTAAACTTGGAAAAGCCCTTTAAAAGAGGTAAAGGTCATGATGGCCAAAGATGAAAAATCAAGTATGAACTCCGGGATTACTTGAGATAAAATATCCACACACAAATCCAAACACCAAAAGTATCATCTATTATAGATTGTGAACTTGGTTTTGATGTTTTCATGATCTACAAAACTTGTTTACAAGAAACAAATGCTTCGACTAATTGACTTTAAAACGAGATCAATTTTCAAACCTAGTAAAAACAATTTCTATTTTTATTTTGAATATTTATCAATTTTTTGAAATCGTGTCAAGCACGTTTTCATTTTTTGTCAAGTAGAAATTACAAATCTGTTTACATTGCCTAAAGATGTAAACAGAAAATGTAAGTATCACCAAATGAAGCCTTAGGGACAGAGAAGCCTTATTAAGATAGGTGCAGTGTGCTTGTATTTCCTATATCATCGTGTATTTGATCATTAATGTGATGTTTGCTTTTACATTTTTTACAGGCTAATTTAAAAGTAGAAGAAACTGCACCAGGTGTGGCAACTGGGATGATTTTATCCCTTCGTGAAAGGTATCATCAACTGATTCTTCGTGGGCATCTCGTTTTTTAAGGTTTTAGTCTTTTTGTAATAATACCTTGTGAAATCTGAATGAAACATAAATCCGCTTTTGCATTCTTTTTTTGTGCTTTGCCTTTTGTAGTCTCCAAAGCTGTAAGGATACTCTTGCAACATGCCAAGTATGTATAAACTTATCTTTATCATGTCTTTGTTACTTTCACGCCTTCAATTATTTATGCAACAAGTTATTTGTAATCTGAAATACCAATGTAATGCCTTAATGTAAAGTTGGCATTATCTGCATTTGCATGAGTATTTACTTGGTTTACATGTGTCTCTATCCTCCACATAGGTATCTTATTGTTTTGATCTTACTGATATTGGTTACAGTCAGAACTTGAAGCTGCAAAGTCAGAAGTTCAGAAGTGGCATTCTGCATTCCAGAACGAGTCCTTCATTCCATCAGGCACATCAGTTGGTTGGTTTTTTAAATATATTGCTTTAGCGCCTTAAAAAAGATATCCATGGCATGTTATATTTTGTTTATGAGAAGGTAGTGTCATTAATGTTTTTGCTATCCATGCAGAACCTAGAATCGTCGTCAATTATCTACAGAACTTAAAATCTTCTGAGGAATCAGTGCGAGAGCAGGTTTGGTGTCATTAAGTATATGTGTTTTTGGTGACAAGTTAATGCCGATCTTGTATTGATTCATACGGTTTATTGTACTACTGTTTTTAGCTGGAAAAAGCCAAGAAAAAGGAAGCTGCATTTATAGTAACCATTGCTAAACGAGAGCAGGAAATAGCAGATTTGAAGGTGCTTATTTCTTTTTTCATTATACACATGAAAGGCCTTTATACTTTTATATTCTCAAAACAAATAAATTTGTGCAATCACACTTGTGTGTTCCTGTTAATTCTATATAGCTGGTATTCTGTTGATTTTTAGAGCTTCAATAGATTTTTATTGAAACTTACAAGAAATCTAAAGCCTTCTTTCATTCAGTTACAAAAGGAAAATCACAACAGAGACTTGAAACTTTGCTCAAGCCTCTAAGAGAATCTTTGAAGTTGTTTTGCAATCAAAGATATCCATGTACTCCATTTCACTATCAAAACTTCTCATCTGTAAATGCCTCCATCCAACCTTCATGTGTTTATCTATTATGGCAACGCTGTTGACTTGTTCAAGTCTTTAGCGTCCGGTGCCCTAAGCACACATGCTACTCATGTGATGCACAGATAAGCAGTTTTATGAATTTATTACCAAATTAAATTTTGTTTGTTGGTGGAGGCAAGTGGAAGTTCCTTGGTCTCTCTTCATATCTCCCCTCTCCATGTCGATGGCTGTTTCAGAAGGGTGATGGTGGTTAGGTGGTAGTAAAATTTATGCTGTTACTGTTAGTGGAGGAACAGGTACTAGAGATGGTGGTGGAGGTGGGGGATTGTGACGGTGGTGCTTTAGGTGGCAGTGATGGGGTATGGTGGCCGACTATGGTGTTATGATCATTGGATGGAGATGGGGGGATGGAGATGCTGTTCAGTAAACCTTTTTCTGGTTGAGATGACCTCCTTTGCTTTAATGGTAACTGTATTTAATTTGATTGAATATGAAGCTTACAAGTTACAAATATAAAAAAGTATTACATTGGTCAGCTAATATTTAGTACTTGGTAAAATAACAAGTTTTTTTTGTTCTTCAAATGTCCATGGTTGACTCAGTGTTACAAATGACCAGTAAGTTAGAATCGGCACCATATAGGGTAAATGGATGCCAAATCAATATCTTAACAAAGCTGACTTTTAATGTAGAAATTGGATCCATCTTGTTTCTTTTATGCAAAGTATCTTCAAAGGGTTTCTTAGAGCTTAAGGAAACCACACTTTATTGTGCTCCATATGCTTAGTTCAATTAACACCCTGTACACAAGATGGGTGTAATGGAAATGCATTTTTGAGGTTTGAGGAATATGACTAGAAACAATGACACAACAGGGATCGGGGTGGCGCCTTCGAGAAAAACCCTGGGGAATACAACCTGAGTTGGTTTGGTCAACTCTGTTGTCAACCTTGAATTAGCCTGTTAAGAGGTACAGAGGTCGGCCAAGATTGACATGGGAGAAATAATAAAGGGAGACTTGAGTAAGTGGAAAATGCCAAAGGATTTGGCCACTGATAGGAGTGCATGGGAATATATGAATTACTTTTTGCAGTATTTCCTAACGTCAATCTCAATGCCCAGAAGAGTCACTATGGGTGCAAGTTGGATACAAAAAGTCTTGTGAAACGTCTCATACAAATTATGAAGATGCTGGTTTCCTTGAACTCAATTCCTTTATCTCTCTTGCCTCTGTTGTTTTAACTTCATAGTTTTCTTTTAAGTCCCATTTCCAATTTGTCCTGATTAAGGCTTTGTCAAGCCTCTCTCTCTCTTACCATTTGATATTGGTGAATTGTATATTAGCTCATTAAGTTCTTACATGTTAGAAAATCTTCAAATGCCTGGCAACTGACAACTTTGGTTTTTTCTAATACTTTAGTCTGCAGTTCGGGATTTAAGATCACAACTCAAGCCTCTATCAATGCAGGTACACCAATACTCTCTCTCTCTCTCTCTCTCTCTCTCTCTCGTGTGAGGCAAAATTTCTTCCTGGGATTCTGAATGATGCTTAAACTATTTTATTGCACACTGGAGTTGTATATGTTCCTGTTACATGACCAGATACATAGAAGATGCACACATTGTGTCTGTGCGAGATCAAGGCATGCTCCGATCTATCCCTATACCTACCCCCCCCCCCCCCCCCCAAAAAAAAAAAAGGGAAAAAAAGAAAAGAAAGAAGAGCTACATTTGGGTTTGGCTATGTGATGTTATACATAGCCCTTGTCAAATACAAAATCAGTATCTATTTTGTTACTAATCTTTTATGCTTATTACAATGTTTAAGGTAGTTATCTCAGGAATTCAAGCAATTTAACTTGCTAAATATGCCATTTGATTTTCCGAAGTCGCATCATATTTATCGCCTTCATTGGAACAATTTACCATTTTATCTTAAAATCATGCAGTATAGCTTGCAGTTATTTTTTTCTTCGTGGTTTGTAAGTATCCGAGAGGTGGAGAGGCAACATCTTTCTTTGCATCTAAATCACAAATTGATGTTACGTAAAGTTAAATCCTCTTTCACAAACTGGAAATCTGTTGGCTGAAGCGAAGCACTTGAGTAGAGGCTTAGCCTACTGCATCATACAAATCTTCTCAATCACCACGAATTATTAGATTATGTTATAAAATGTTCTAGATTGGGGGGGGGGGGAGGGGGTTGCGCATACTTTTGAATGTTTAGCGACCAATTACCTCACTTGTATCCATAGTTTTAAAAATCCCAATCGGGACTCGAGGCGTTTTCCCTTTGCGAGGCGAGGCGAGGCGTAAGCCTCGAGGCGGTCCGAGGCGTGTAGATATACATATATATATGTGTGTGTGTGCATGTATAATACAGACTATATATGTGGTAAACATAATTCCATACCAAATAAAATTCATAAATACTAATAATAAGCAAAACATAATTCCATGGAATAGGAAGCTTGATCTTCAGTGGTGGTGTCTTGCAAAGGAAAGTGAAGTGGAGTAGGAAGCTCTTTCTTTCTTCTAGAGAAGAGGAAAGGACACCCCAAAGTGGGTTTTTGTACTTTTAAATTACTAAAAGTACACTTACTTCTGCTTTTGACTTTCTACGTTTTTAAATAAAAGTACAAGTTATTATTTTTTTTTATAAAAAGTCATGAGTCTCACCAAAAACAAAAAGCATCTGAGGCTTGCGCCTCACCAGCGCCTCACCGATTGAGGCGTAAGCCTCGTCCAGAGACCATGAGGCTTAAGCCTCATGAGCGGTTTTGGACCGCCTCGCCTCGAGGCGTAAGCCTCAAACGATTTTGAAAACCATGCTTATATCTACACACGGGTCTACTCCCACTCTTCAAATTAGAAGTTTGGATTATATAGAACCATCATGTGCATCATGGTCTTTTGATCTGATGTGATGCATTGTTTGAGAACTTAAAGTACCATTAGGGAATGCTATTCCATTGTTTGTGAAATGTTATATGCTGCATCAATTGTGGGACAAAGGGAGTTGTGAAAAAGATTATCTTATAGTTTCTCTGCACCTTGGCTATCTTTGTTTCTGTCAGTACAAATAGTTGCAGATGGCATTCCTTTATTCCCTGCATCACACCAGCAACAAAAGAATGTTCCTTTTATTTAAAGGGGAGACTTCATAAGAAATTGTAGGAATAATATTGGACTATCAGCTACTGCATTCGGTTAACTTTTGCTTACTTTGTGTTAACCATCAATTCTGAGTGAACTGCAGTTTTTATTTTCTTTTCTTTTCTAATATGTTATTAGCTTGCTGCCCCAAGTCAAAATGTCTCTAATAACATGGTTAGCTTGCTTCCTGTTGCTCAATCTTCTGTTGTTGTGTTAAAATTTACAGGCAAGGAGATTATTGCTTGATCCAGCAATTCATGAGGAGTTTATGCGTTTGAAGGTAGATAGGCAAACCCTGAATGTTTCATGATACATTGCTATGATCAGACTAGCTATGCTCAATTTCCCTTCATAGTTGTCAGGGCGCAACGTCGAGTCATGACGGTATCCGACTGCCAGGTCGCCATGCCGTCGATTTCTCAACATTAAACACACAACCTTTATGTTGATTGAAATTTTAGTGTATTATGGCCTCATACTTGATTGTTTCAGCATCTCTTATACATTACTAATAATACTGCATTTCACAATTACAGAATTTGGTAGAGGAGAAGGATAAAAAAGTTAAGGAGCTGCAGGATAATGTTGCTGCTGTCAACTTCACCCCACAAAGCAAAATGGGGAAGATGCTCATGGCTAAATGCAGGACCCTGCAGGAAGAAAATGAGGAGATTGGAAATCAAGCCAAGGAAGGAAAGGTTAGTGATTATGTAATTTTTTTGAGATACATACGTGTCCTTTGATACATTCAGGGAGTCCCTTGTGTGCCTAAATGTGCTGGTAACCCATTCTTATCTACATGTTCTTTTCTTCAAATTAAAGAAATTGGGGCTGTGATTTCTTCTCTTGCATTTCCTATCTGGATAGCTTCTACCTTTTTTTTTCCTGTGGCAGAGGGGGCTAGTTGATTTTTGTCTTGCATAACTGGTCAAATTTACTACTGACATTGATATGGTACAAGCAAATAGTTTTGCATGTAATTTTGCTTAACAAACTGTTATCTGGCACCCATTATGTGAAGATGGTGGTGAAATTATTGTGCTCTCAGATTTTTATTTGTTACTGAATGGTCTGAAAGTTTTATATGTCTGGCAAGTTGCTTCCAGATTCTTAGTTTTCTTTTCCTATGGTTTAAATCACAGGGTTTGGTTACTAACCAGTTCGGATTTCTGGTTTGCAGATACATGAGCTGTCAATGAAACTTGCTCTGCAGAAATCTCAGAATGTAGAACTCCGAGGCCATTTTGAAGGTTGAATTATATTTTATTTTTTATATATCGAATCTTATATTGATAGATACACCTCTTTGCATCATTGTTTAGTCACACATTGATTAAGATGCTCAGCCTTGAGGTTTGTTTATTTACCAAATGTTTTCTGAAGTGAAAGGAGATTTTGAGTCCCTTGTGCAGTGAGTACCATCCAGAAATAAATTTTTGCTTTTGCCTCTTCATGGTCAACAGACCCCTTTTGACCTCAAAATTGATATGATCTACTTAACTAGGAAAAATCAATGAGCTTTTTAAGTTTTGTACAAGAAATGTTCATATTTCTAATGCTTCATTTATTATGGGACATCCCAAATGGAAATGCTGCTACTTGTGGGACAAAATTAGTATTTACTTGTTATCTAGGCTCTTTTTTCATAGGGTTTAGGGATTTGACTGATTATTTAACACAGGTTAATTAGAATTGAAATATGCAAATGGTGAAACGGTAGGTCCAGTACGACCTGTTTGCTTGGGACTACCAACAAAGGAATGAGGGAGAACTGTTGCATAAATGTTTTCGCTGTTGCTTCTATCATATTCACCATGCCAATCTTTTACATGCTTTAACTGAGATCATGTCATTTATTAGCTTGCGTTTACTTCACACAGGATTATGCAAGCACATGGAGGGACTGACAAACGATGTTGAGAAATCAAATGAAATGGTGTGCCCCCACTCTCTCTTTCTCTCTCTCTCTCTCTCCTCTCTAATTTGTGTTTGTGATTATGTCGTACTTATTGTCTACCTGTTATCAGGTTTCAAAGAATGTTGTATCATCTCTTAGTTTGTCACCCCCATTGCCTTTTCTTTTGGTTATTGTGTGCCCGTGATAATAAGCTTGATATTTGTTCACTTCCTATCATTTTAGCTAGGCTAAGCAGGAGGAAAGGCACTCGAGAGGTAGTGGGTTTTTTTTTTTGGGGGGGGGGGGGGGAGGGGAGGGAGCCGGGTGATGGTGACTAGAACCCTAGGATAGACTATGGATCCCTTGCAGTGGTCTCTTTATCTTAGTTTGTTTCTATTTGTTTTTTATTTCTTTGTTCAGCCTTTTCAGGCTACCTTTCGTTTTGCAATCTGGGGGTTTTCACAGAAACAACCGCTCTACTCTCCACGGTAGGGTGAGGTCTACGTACATATCACCCCTCCCAGACGCCACCTCCGAGTGGGATATACTAGTCTCGTTTGGTTTGGTATGGTTTCCTATCATTTTATAGGATGGGACCTGGAAGTTCCCAATTTTTTTTTATTTTAAATCTTAGTTATTATCATGTAGGTGGCGTTGGCTGCTCCATGAATAAGAATCTTTCTTCTCTATGTTTATGTATTATGTCGTTCCCATGAAAAATCTTGAATTGGATCCTTTAAACGTTTCTATATTCGTTCTTGTTTTTTAAAAATCGTATATGTATATATATGTATATATATATAGAGAGAGAGGAAGGATCATGCGAGAAGTTAAACATTTTGCGAGAAGGCGAGAAGTGTGATATCATATATGATTACACGGCCTGTGGGTGCTTAATCATATATGATTAAACGTCTATGTATTGCCAATATAACATGTGTTTAATCATATATTATTAAGCTTGTGTATCATATATGATTAAACACTTCTCGCCTTCTCGCAAAATGTTTAGCTTCTCGTTTGAACCTGTCCCTATATATATATATATATATATATAGCAAATACTCACATTCTCTCCTCGCCTTCAGTGAGGTTTGAACTCTTTGACCTCCCAGGAAGGCTATGATTTACCTGTAACCTGGATACCACTTGGATACCACTGGGCCAATGACCCTTGGTTCACTTTTTTTGTAAGTATATAATTATTTATACACGCCAAGTTAAACTCCCACACTTTTCACCTTCCCTGACCTCCAACGAAGGTGGGTTTATCAGGCACCGCTGGACCAATGACCCTCCGGTTTGTTCTTGTTTTTTAATGACTAGCTGTTGCACCCTCTAAACATGTAGCAATGGCTGGATCTCAATGATCTGAAGTAAATAGTTCGATCCGATGGCGATTTTTTGCTAAAAAATGAAAGGAAAATTTGACACTAATATATAGTTTGAACTTATCCCAATAATCATTGCTCACATTTAGGGTTTGGGCTCTTTTACTTAGGTACTAATCTTGGAAGAGAAACTTGAAGACAAAGAGTGTGAGATCCAAAGATTAAGGCAACTGTTGCAGCAAAAGGGGATGGTAGAGGAGACAACCGATACAGCTGCTGCTGATCAGAAAGATACCAATGAGGAGGTTACAGCGTCGGTGGAAGCCGAGAATGACAACTCGTAACTCGGTTTTTTACTGACAAATGTTGATCGGTATATGTACTAGTCTTCATGGCACACCAAACGTGGGCATTTATTACGTGTTGCTTATTAACGATTTTGAGATACGGGGTTAAAAACGAGTTCATATTTATGGGTCTCCATGTTCCTTGAATTGGTTAATATTTATTTACTGTATGTTACATATACTATGTGGCATGGGTGAGAAGAGGGTAGGTGTAGACTTTAGTTGTGCTTTATTTGATTGCTAGCATATCATTTAATCACAATTTGTTTCTTAGCAAAGGTGTATATGGTTTCAGAATTTGCAGTGATTAAAACTGATCATTTGTCGGGCAAACCGGGTAATCGGTCGGGCCAGTTATTGGTTACAACCGGGTCCAGTTAAGTTGACCGGCGGAAATAAGTGAACCTGGTTTGAATGGTATTAGCTAATTACAGATTAAGGGTTGTGTATTTACAACTTAACGAGTTTAATGGTTTGAATGACTTATCTTCTCATCTATACATCGGTGTTTCTTTATGGCTTAATCGCCAAGCTATTAAGCCATAATGGCTATATGGAATAAGCTAGGTTCCCTTGTTCCATTAAGCCACCTTCAACAAACTAAAACCAAAATGTCTCCGAAATAATCCAACCCCCTCTCTCTGTCTCCCTCAAATCCATTGGTCTCCTGTCTAAACAAATTTTATCCATACAAACACCTTAATCCATACATCCAAGTGTTGTAGGTTTGAGATTAGTGAGCAAGAAGTATCGTCTTGAAAGGATGCATCTCAAAATGGTGTAATTTGATCCTTTTCAAGGACTTATTCGGATATTTTGAATTAAACCAAACTAGACAATCCCAATATACCCCACTTTAAAGTAGGGCGTGTATGTAGACTTTAAAATAATTTCAAGTGTCCACTTTGAAAAGTAAGTTTACAATTTCCCATTCTACCCTTAATTATGATATGGAGAAAGTTTCTTCTTTTATCAAGGGTAAAATTGTCATTTAGTTATTTAAAAAGTGTAATAAATGTACATTTCTAAAACTGTATCAATTTCATTTTGAACATATATTCTTGAAATGAGGGAGTAAAATAAATCCTACGTACAATATTAATAACCCCCAAAATAAGATAGCACAACATTTATGTTTTTTTTTTTGAAAGAGTATCTTAGACACAACCTAGACTAATCTCTGACAATTTTTTACTGTTAAAATGGCAACCCTGGATAAACCCCAGTGGCCACAGGTTGCGTACGCCTGGATTCGAACCCGGGGTGGATGGGATATCCCACCACATCCCCCACAGGCCTTAACCAGTACGCCACAAGCCTTGTGGTTCACAACATTTATGTTGTGATGACTAAGGGGACGTTTACCATAGGCTTACTATATGTTACTTAACTTACCGTGTGAGCATGGCAATGACCGAATCTTATCCAGTAAGAGGAATAACAAGGACCGAGAATTGTACCTGTAGGTCAGGAAAAACACACTTACCCAGTAAACGCTTAACGGGTAGACACACACCAACAATCCATTTTGATGACCGAGAATGTTACTCGATAAGGTATATGAAAGTCATCACTCTTGGCAGTAAGCGCTAACCAAAGGGCCCCTAAGTACTATATCAGCCTAATGTGAACCGTGTAATGTTGCCAAGTGCGCTTTCGAACGGTATTTAAGAGGATACGGTACCTGCAAACTCATAACATCAACAACAGGAGCCCGGTCCAATCTTTTTGAAGATCCTGTTACACCTATGCCAAGACGATAGATTGACTGAACGAGTAATAAATAAAACAAATATAGAAGTTCTACCATATATAATTAGAAGTTTTACATATTAAAACAACAAAAATTAAAAATGTCTTAATATGACGGTACTCGTAAGTAATGTATGAAATTCACTTAAATAGTTACATTTCTCTAACACTCTTCGAAATCGGGACTAAAAGGGTAAAAAAAGCCTAAGACGTCATAATTGGGCTAAAACATGTATAATTAGGTTAAAGGTCAAAAACGTTATATAATTGAGTAAAAGCTAAAACATATATAATTAGGCCCCTCAGTACCTTGTTCCATATCTCAAATCGAAACATCCTCCGGCTGTCGGTCATGGCCATGTGGCCATGTGAAAATCTCTGTCTTATGAACCCATCTTGAGATTTTGCAGCAACTCCTTCCGGTTCGAGCCCAAACCCAGAGCGAACCGCACGTTTCGACCCATGAAGCTTGTGGCAACAGAAATCAAGCCAAAATAGTTTGATTCAAAATCAGATGTGTTTCCATTTGCTGTTCTGATTCCATCCCAAACCCGAACTTCCTTTGTTTCCAACTGCTTGTAGTGGCTCGGTTAAACCCTTCATGCTGCTCCCAAGTCCCTCTCCCTGCACCGCGTAGAAAAAAAGGGTTATCGACCTAACACTCAGGTTTAAATCGTAAAAATTGATCTGACCTTTGACTCCAACCAAGCAGGGGCACAAAATAAATAACGTAATATAAAATAAAACAATATTTAATTACTCCCTCCATCCCGAAATAAATGTCCACAATGGAAAAGACACAGTTTTAGGAGTGATTAATTATTACATTTTTAATTAAAAAATATACAATTTTACCCTTGATCATAGAGAGAGATTTATCCATCCCATAATTAAGGTTAGAATGGGAAAGTGGACACTTACTTTTGAAAGTTGACACTTATTTTGGGACAAATTAAAATAGTAATATAGACACTTATTTTGGGACGGAGGGAGTATAAAAGACATGGTTCCATTAAAAATGACATAACAAATGGTTTTTTTCAAGAACCCAAGTAGTTTTTTCCTTTTTTTTTTCTCTTTTCTTTTTATGTTACCAAAAAATTAAAAGAGAGCCAAAGGGATTCGAACTTGCAACCTGTAATGCTATTCAATGACACTACCACTAAGTTGCAGTCACTCTTTGTTAACTCAAGGAGAACACATAAAATTAAAGCAGATGCACTTTTAAGACTCCTAGAAAATTTCCACTACGTCGACACGATAAAACGGTAGCATAGGCACCAAATTTCACGCATGTAGAGGGCAAATCCACGTACATCTCACTCCCAGACCCCACCTCCAGGTGAGATATGCTAGGTTTTGTTTGGTTTGGTTAAGTTAGGTTTACACAGATGCTTTGCTTCTTATGAATGGATTGCCTTTTCCTTTAAAGTTCTTAAGGTCCATCTATTAAAGAAAGTAACCAAAAGTAGCTTCAAGAAAGTAACAACAATGGCAATCTTCAGTAACTTTTCTTGGTTTGATTCTAGTTATCAGTATTTGCAAGAAAAATACTCCCCCCCCCCCCCCCCCCCGGGTTCCCAGAATAAATGTTCACAATGAAAAAGGCACACAGTTTTAGATGTTCACAATATTGAGAAAACCGCGAAAGCATACCTCCTTCCAGCCCATGCCTTCTAGAATTCTCCGGGCATAACTACCAACTCCGAATGACATATTCAAGGCTTCAGCTGCAGCTTCTTCTGGAACAGTAGAAACCGGGGACGAAGATTCAGAATCAACATCTGTTGTTTTCTTTTGTCCAGGACCAACACCGAAACCACCATGCAGGGTTCTTCTCTCTGCAGCTCTATCTCTATATGCATGCCCTTTAAGCTGCAAGACCAGCAGAATGCTAAATAAACAAGAAATATAAGGATTAAAGAATTATATATGGTTATATGCAGTTTATCGGATATAATCATGCACGGATTATCATAACGGCTACAACGGTTAGCGGTCATGGGGCAAATAGTGATGGTCAAATAGCAGTATGTAATAGTGGGCCCACAGTTAGCGGCACTATTGACCGCATTTTGGAGACTAAGGGGTCGTTTATCAAATACTTACCTGGTAAGTGTTTACTGTGTGTCACTTACATTGCAAAGCCCTATAATCTTACCCGGTAAGGGGTACAACAAGGACCAAGAATTTTACCTGGCAAGTGATTGAGAAGACTTGCCCGCTAAGTGCTTACCGGGTAAAAATGCTTACCAACAACCCGCTTTGATGGCCGACAATGTTACCCAACAAGGTAAGTTATGGTGGTGATCTTGCTGGTAGCGCTCAGCATAACCGCTATTTGTAGACTGGTTGTTTTGGTGTTCAGCAACTATTTTTTGGGCTTTTATTTTGGAGTTTGAACCTGCCTGGGTTCTATTTTAGTCCAACAATGTTAAGACTTGATCGCTCAAATGATTTAGCAATTTGTTCGTGTGAAACTTGACTTGTTTAAGTTTACGTTTTGGTAAATAATATATTTATCTTTGATACATCTAATATGTGAAGTTATCAATATATTATATATATGAACACCGGGATGGATTCAAACAAGAACACTAGCATTTCACGAGAACGCGAGAACACCCTTTTTTTTTCCCTATAATCAATAACATGTGATCTTATAGTCCATCAAATGTCATACTGAATCTGAGATGCTGGCGACCTTTGGCGGGACCTAGGCCAAGTCGCCCACACACCACCAGACCCCTCACGTGTATTATCACATGTAATTGACTATGGTAAAAGGGTGTTCTCACGTTTTCGTAAAATCGGGGTGTTCTCGTTTGAACCTCCACCTATGATTACACTTTGGCATCAAACAACAGAAAAAGAAAACAAACTCCCAGATGAGTTTGATCTTTTCCGTAACCAAACTCAGAAGATGAACCATATACTTATTTTTGAAGGGTTGGGTTCCGGTGAGAAGTTGAGTTAACGGTGAGAAGCGTGAGAAGTGGTTATCCACCGTTGGATCAGAAATGGACGCACATTAGGATGAGATGCATCGAGATAAGATGCACCGGATCAATTCCCTTCTAAGCCGCAATTCATGGGAGGGATTGAGATTAAAAGAGATCAATGGTTCAGATCCACTTCTCATGCTTCTCACCATTTACTCAACTTCTCACACGACCCTTCGCCTATTTTTGAAAGTATATAGTATTTATATACGGCAAAACTCACACACACTCCTCATAATTGGTGAGGCTTGAACCCTTGACCTCCAGGGAGGCTGGGATGTACCGGTAACCCTAATATCACTGGCCAGTGACCCTTCGGTAATGCAGCATATACGTGTTTATGCAAAACAAAAATCACCTTTTCACTTGACGTGAGTTCCTTCGATGATCCAGCATCGTCAACAAGGACTCCTTCCCTTTTAGGTTCGATCTGTTGACTGGATTTTGCTACTGTTTGAGTTACCTTACCCGTTGATAGTTCCGGGAATCCCCAATCTTTTGTCGGGTTTGAGGAATCGTAAGATGACAAAGAAGCTAAATACACAACTTTTGGACTCCTCAACTTGTATACCCGGCCTGATCTAACTCGTACAAGATCAAGATGCACTTCACATATTGGAGCGGTTTTCAATATGCGGCCACTTGAAGGCATCGAGGGATGGAGTTTAGTGGACCGTCTCACTAATCGCCCTACCAATCTGCATATGCGACCTTTTCCACCCTTTTTGGTTCCCGTTATCATTGCCCAATCCCACAAGTCCACAATTGGCTGATCTGGTACGAACTCTTTGTCTGTTTGAATTGCCTGACCATATTGCGCACGCCACATTTCTTCCTCCCTAAACTCATCTATGAAACAATGAAATGGACAACGGGTTATCATCATAAAAAACCAAACGAGGAAAAAGTTTTACTTTTTAGCCACCTCCAAACTTTTTCCTCACAAAAATAGCCAAGAAACCAAAAGTCAACACTGCGGTTTCTGACATTTTCTGACACACTGAGATGAAAAGTGGGTCCACCGCAAAAAAAAATTGAGACACCACTTGCGGCACCAGAAAGGCATGCATCGACGCACAAAAAAACAAGCAAAAGCCGCAGCTTGCGGCACCGCAAGACAATTGCGGTTTCTTGGTTTTTTGTGAGTAAAAATAAAATGGCGGCTATAATATAAAACTTCTTTCATGAGGTGGCCATTTAAAATAACATGTGTTAGAATGCGCAAATGTCTAATTTATGAAGAGTTCATAAAGATTATCAAAATGATTCTTATAATTACCCCAATGACATACCAACTACTGGGACTCCTCAAAAGAGAATTTGATGGTTGATGGTTTGCATCAAAAAGTTGGACAAGATGAAATATTTTGCCATAATGCATGTATCAAATATCATCAGAGTGTGTGTGTACAACCAGTAAACTAGGATAATAACATCTAATGTATTATATTAACTACAATAAAGGTGTGTTTGGTACACAAGACAGTACAGGATAAGACAGAACAAAAACTTGTTGTCCCACATTTCGTGTGACAATTAGATTGGGACCGGATAAGACTGAGTGGGACAAAAGAACATATTTACCTCCCCATCAAAATAGGTGGAACAAAAATCAAGGAGATGGGACAAACTTGGTAAATCACTAAACTACCCTTGTCAAATAGAACCATCAAACCTACAACATTTCTTCTGACGTACTATATTAACTACAATAAGGGTGCGTATGGTACGTGGGACGATACAAGATAGGACAAAACAAAAACTTGTTGTCCCACATTTCGTGCGACAATTAGACTGGACTGGATAAGGCTGAGTGGGACAAAAAAACATTTTTACCATCCCACCAAAACAGGTGGAACAAAAATCAGGGAGATGAGACAAACTAGGTAATACTAAACTACCCATGTCAATTTAAAACCCTAAAACCTACCAACATTTCTTTCACCCGCCTACCTCACTCTCGCCAGTCCAGTCCTGTCATGTACCAAATGCAAGGATGAATTGCTCCCGAAAAGGAATCTATTGATTCTCTCCCAATTGGTTGAACCCCTAAAGGTCATTGTTGAGGAATAAAACTTTGGAGAATTCACACGAACCTTCATCCGAAGCACCACCACGTCCATCAACTATTTCATGAGTATCGTCTGGGACCCATTCTCCCTCTTCCAGTTCATCAGCATCAATATCGTCTACACCTGGACAAATCTAGACCTGTTTCAGTCTTGCTCGAACAATAGCAATGTCTCTCCAAAAGGTAAGAAAAAGATTTTCGACAAACCATCTGCCGGAATATTTAAGCTAGTGCGATCATCAAGCGCCCTTGCACCAGAAGCATCATCAGTTGTTTGGTTGGCATAACCCGACAAATAAAGTTCTATAAGTGTGTCTTCTAGCCTAAAACACAAAAACGAACACAGATATTAAAAGAAGATTATTAAAAAAAGAGTAAGCACTTGCAAAAGAAGTACCATTCAGAAGGCGGAGGTAGATTTTCAGGCAGGCCATTGGTTAAGCATTCCGTATCAACTGCAAAATTTACCATATAATTGTTTACGACTAATCTGTATTAGTGTTAACGTCAAATACATACATATATGCGTACGCACACAAAGATATATATATATATATATATATATAGAGAGAGAGAGAGAGGGAGGTTCAAATTACTAAATAAGAGAATATGAAAATGGCCAAATCACGTGCAAAATCACATATGATTTTACACTAACGGTCAATGCAAGGGTATGCGGCGGACCTGGCCTGCGACCTTAGGTTGCGACCAATGTCGCATGAATCACATGTGATTTTAAACGTGATTTTAGTGTAAAACAGTAAAATCACATGTGATTCGATCGTTTTCCTTATTCTCTTATTTAGTTATTGTTCTCGTTTGAACATGACTCTCTCTCTCTCTCACTACATATATATACACACACACACACACACATATATATATATATATGAACCACAAGAATGATGCTGAAAAGCGCTATACTATCCACTGTGAGAATACATACAATGTTCTACAACGACGGTGAACTGATTACATAATTCCAAACTAATGATGATTGCTGGCGGTACAACCCGTTAGACCCGACCGGTCCATCCCGTTAGAAAAGCATACTTGGACAACCATTTTAGAAAATTGGGCGGGCTTGGGCGGGACCGTTCAAGTTAACGGGCAGGCTCGGGCAATGAAAAAAGAAATTTGGACAGGCCCACCCAACCCGTTATATAATTATAATCAATTATTTTTTCTTATATAACTAATATTGTATAAAAAATGTTCAGAAGTGGTTTGGCTTGGACAACCTCTAACAAGTACCAACCACCTCCCAAATATATACTATATGTGATATAGTACGTCTAGGATATCGATCCTGAAATATTAGGTGGTTAAATACTTTTCTATTGAGGAATCCGAATTTCGAAGGTTGATAATCTTTGGAGAGAAAAGTCCATACTCCATATCTTGTGAAAAATACATTTTTTTACGTTGTGTACATTGGTATATTTTACGTTTTTTAGTTGAAAAAAAATATGCATTTTAGATAATTTTACATTACTTACCATTTTATATAAGTTTTTTAAATGTAAATTTTTAGGCCCGTTGGCAAGCCCGGCCCGTTTATAGGATGAGTATGGGCAAGTTTTCAAGCCTGCACAAACGGGTTTGGGTTTGCTATACTAGGCCCGTTGGACAAGAAAAATATGTTAGGCCCGACCCATGGCCCGCCCAAGCCCGTAAATGATCACCTCTATGCCATAGTTACATATCCTCAGAGTCCAGAGTTAAATCAAATCACTGATTGTGTGTATTCTGATCATAGAAAACATGTTGTTTTAATAGCCAAGCTCCTTAATATTTGGTAAAATGTACCTCTAAGAGCATCTCCATCAGATTCTCTATAATTTCTCCAAGATGAAGAATCAAAAGTTAAAATCTCCAAAAAAAATACATTCATTGCCAACAGTTTCTTCATTTTGGAGATCTCCACATAAATTATATTACTAAAAAATTCAATAGATTTAATATCCCAAGGAACTTTCAAATAAACTTTATATGAAATGATAATCCATTCAACTTCATTGGTGGGAACAATAGAAAAACATTTTTGTCTCTTCAGCATTTAATTTTGGAGAGTTTTCCAAATTTGGAGATTTTTATTTTTTCTCTCTTGGACTTTCTCCATTTTTGGAGAGAGTTTTTGGAAAATCTATTGGAGAAAAAAAAAGGGGTTAAAAACTCCAAAATCTCCATTTTCTCCAAAAAGGAGAATCTGTTGAAGATGCTCTAAAGTGGGAAATGGTGCATATCTTCTCGAAATTATTCCCTGAATGTGTAATCAACTCAAAACAGCGAAAATATCAGTAGATATGCAAATCACCTATCGGGTCACTGGGAGTTGCTTCCTCTGCTACATAACCTTCATATTTACCTCCTTCAAAGTTAACATCATTTAGATCCTTATCGCAAGGTGCATTTTCATAAGACTCGTCATGAATAGAATTATCGCCAATAGTAGTAGCTACACCCTGATTAGCATTAGATTGATCAGTCTGAAACAATAAAACGACACAACATTGTTAAACAAACCAACACATTTAGATTACAGGCAACTAAAACACTGAGGGTGTGTTTGGTATGCAGATGGGACTGGACAGGATTGGTCAGATAAAAGTAAGGTAGGCAGGTGAAAGAATTGTGCAAGGTTTTAGGGTTTTGATTTGTTAGTAATTTACAATCTTGTCCCATCTCCTTGGTTTTTCCCACCTATTTTGGTCGGACAAAAAAAATTGCATTATTGTCCCACTCAGTCATGTCCTGTCTCAGTTTAAGGGCCTGTTTGTTAACAGCTTAATGAGACTCAAGCTTATTCGGTCAGCTATAGATGAGTTTTTGGTAGCGGCTTAATAATATAGGAAGCGGCTTATTCGGTAAGCTTCTAAGATGTAGCTTTATGCAGAAAGCCAAGTTTTTTTCCCCAAATCTGCCCCTCCCAATTAAAAAATATGTTCCTTCCATCTGTGAAAAAATCATCCAAAACAAAAACCCTTCAATTTACACAAACAGATTAATCCACACTGCCAGCTTTATCCATACAGAACTTAACGGAAAATCAACCAAACAACCCTTAAATGTCGCACCAAATGTGGGACAACAAGTTCTTGTACTATCCTGCGTACCAAACACACCCTGAAAGTCCAGAGGAAGAGAATTGAACTCACTTGGTCCGTTTCCCATAGCACGTAATTCCCATTTTCGAATTTGTAATACTGACCATCTTTGCTGCTATAATACCATCCCACAGATGGGTCATGATAAAATCCACTACTGCAAGAAAAATAAAGGGGTATTTCCACTTTAATGTTGCAAAAGAAAACCTAAACACCCATCCCTTCGTCCCAAACAAAATTATCCCCAATTCAAAATGTAATGACATTGGGTTCGACATTAAGATTCTAACCTCGTATCTTTACACTTTAAACCAGATATGAATCCTTTCACATTTTGAATACCATCATTTTTTGTTAATGGTACATTGGTGCTTATTGTATACTTCTAGTTACCACCTCCATGGTATATCTGACATACAGTGATGCTACATCCTCCCCTAAATTTACTACTAAAAATTCTCCTAATTGACACCCGGTAAAATTCATACAACTACAAAAATCAACATTATTTACTATTAGACTTGTAATTACCAACTAAATTATGTTACTTAGACTGCTTAGCTGGCAAGATTGTTTCCTAATTCATACAACTACATAAATGTAGTCGTTCCCTGTTCATATTTGTTCATTCAATCCAGAAATTTTCTCCCCATCCTTTCTCTGTTTTCCGGCTGTAATAGAGAAAATGATGCGAACAAAATTTATGTATTGAATGAACTAAAACGAACAAGTAACTATTATATTTACAAGAAAAGAATCTTGCAAGCATTAACAGGGGATGACCTATGAAGGCTCTAGCGGTGCACAAACGATTTTTGCAAGTGGAATTTTTTGTGTATGAAAGGTGCACATGCTTAGACTTTGAGGGGTGCTCCAAGATATCAAAGAATATAAGGGATATCAACCAAAAAACCAAAAAAGTCCCATGTAATTAACCAAAACAACTTATTAAATCCCTCGAAATCAACCAAATAACTAAAAAAATCCCTCAAAACGGTGAAATTCAACTAAAAACACATCAGGAGACGTTGATCCACCTTTAAGGTGCATCAACTCGGCACAAATATGTGCACTAACCAACTTATAACAAGAGTATAAATAACATAATTTAGTTAGTAATTACAAGTCTAAAATTTACTCTTTTGTGTGGTATAAATTAGGAGGAATTTAGGAGGAGAATTGTTCTTTGACAAAAAGGAATCGATTTTGAAGTTGAAATAACTTCCATAGTTCCATTCATCGATACTTGTCAAATATCACTCAAATCTTAAACTGGAGGTGGTAAAACAAGAAGAATCAATAAAGTTTCAAGTACATACAAACTGCTAAATCGACACAACCCTAGTTTACTCATAAACACGAATCACCAAAATCAATAAAAATCAACATTACACAGCAAAATTCAAACTCTGAATATTCAGATACACTTCAATATGGATAAATTAAACAAAAATAATCGGTTCCGTTTAATCGATTCATATCACCTTCATCGAGACCTTCAAAAACTCGTGATGAGAGGAAAATTTAACAAATTTAAAATGATAAATTCCATGAATTCATTTCGAACCTGGCATGGTAATACAACTGTGAGTGTTCATCCCATTGAAATGAATCTTGGTTTTCTTGAAAATGGAGTTCGTTGGTTCCCGCCATATGTAAATTCCCTTTTCTCCTCCGCCATCCGCCGTCGCAATCGGAAAATTTTGGGTGGTGCTTCGGTGCGCATTTTGTTTAATATAAATTCGGGCCCAATTTGAAACCCAATTATTTGGGCAATTATAAAGCCCATTAACCCGACACTTAGCCCAGTTTATAAGCCCATTGGATTATCTAAAAGTTGGATTGTGTAGTTGGTTTTTTTTCATTAAGTTTTGTATAAATAAAATTGTTTGTGTGAATTAATATGTTTGTATAGTCTCGTTAAGCTCATTAAGCTGTTAATAAACAGACCCTTAAGCAATTGTATAAATAGCAGTGTTCTAAAAGACTCATTGCAGTTCACGTTAAGTCTGTGGCACGCCATGGTTTAATGCATTGTTTTTGTAGTGCGATATTTGATTTTTATTAATTTTTTTAATGTGTTACTTGTTAGCTACTAGAAGCGTACTCGCGCAATGCAGCGAGATACATCATGATTTTAATGTTTCATTTTATTTTTTTGTCGATTTACAGTACGATTTTGGATGGTTTTGAGAAAGTGATAATGTTTTTTTTTATAAATTTGTTTAATTTAAGCTTAATAATATAATGTTTTTTCAATAATTATCTTATATATTTTAATGACATCTAGAGAAAATAATCAATTATATATTTAATAATATAATTAAAACAAAATTATAGTAATATAATATATTAATTAATAGTGATACATGGAAATGTCTGCATAAAAGGAAGACCCAACACATACCAAATTGATGGGTGTTAGAAGCTTGCAGTAGTAATATGTATCTTGTGCTTTGATACTTGTAAATTAAGAGATTTTTAAAATATTGCATAAAATAATGGTACCTTGTGCTTAATAATTTGTATTTAAGAGTTTTTTATCCGTGCTTTATAATATAGTATAGATATAGATTAATATATAACCTAATTTAAATTGTTTAACATAGAGATTTACCGTCATAAGTCCCACCTTGAAAAAACATTGTGGCCTCGTTATCGCTTCTAAGGCTTGTGACTCGGTCTCGCCGCCATGTCATGTCTTACACCATTTAAAACCTTGATACATAGTTTAATAAAAATGTATGATACATGAAAAACAGTTTGATACCATTTTTAAAAAGAATAACAAAATGAGAAAAGTCGATGGCAGCGATGGTGTTGAATGTCACTGGTTGATGAACATGTGTACATTTATCTGATTATAGGTTTTTGATAAATTACTTGTGATATTTGTGGTCAAACATTGTAAGGTTTTATCGCTTCTTATTGCAAAACCCAATACTAAAGATATTGTCACTAGAAACCGTACAATCGTTAAATACAAACAGTTTATCATACAACAAAAACATGTATGTTAACTTTCTAACGCTATTTTATGACGTCATTACATCGTTATGCACTGAAATCTCAATTCACGTGTTGAAAACCTCGTCAACCATGTCATTTAATCATTTCCGTAGTTAATGACATATGCATCTTAAAGAGCAGATGTTATGTATCTCACGAAAGTTTCCGATTAATTTCCCCTTTTGCTAAAATGACAAAATCCGTACAACTGCCATCATGATTCTATACTGTAAACACGTGTGGTTTCATGCATACAATGAATAACTCGAATTGGTGTATATAACCCTACATTACATATTTTTCATATTTCTTACTTATATATTTGAATACATAGTTTTTAATAGTTTTTAACATAAAAAGTTTCTACAACACTAGTCACATGCTAAAAAAAACTAAGCAATCGTTTACTAAATAGTTATCCGGTTAAGCGTTTATCGGTATCACTTATCTTTTTTTTTAAGCAACAGCAAGAACTTTATAACCACCAGAAACAAACACATGAACAAACAACCAACCAAAAGGAAACCGAACACCACAACAAAGAAACCCATGAAACAAAACATCGGAACATGGAAACTACCGAGAATCTTACCCGGTAAGAGCCATAACAATGACTGAGAGTCATACACGGTAAGTAAGAGCATCTCCAACAACTTCCCCAAAAATTTTCCACAATGAAGAATCAAAAGTCAAAATCCCCCAAAAAAATTACATCCATCTCCAACAGCTTCACATTTTGGAGATAAATCATTGATTATAATATTAAAATATTATATATATTTAATAAAATATTATTTCTCTCACCTAAACATTTGGTTTCAAAGTTTCTCATTGGTGGGATATAATAAACAAATAGTTTCTCTCTCTTGGTAATCATTTTCGGGGTTATCTCCATATTTGAAGAACAACTTCTTCTTTCTCATACTTTCTCCATTTTGGAGATAGTTTTGGGGAAGCTGTTGAAGCAAAATTATAGCTCAAAATCTCCATATTCTCTATTTTGGAGAAGTTGTTGGAGATGCTCTAAGGAAATGACATTTACCCGGTAAGCGCTTGACACTTATCAACAATCAATTTTGATGATCGAGAATGTTATACGATAAGGTATGTAATTGTAATGTCCTTCTCGGTAAGCGTTTGATATATATTTGAATACATATTTATATTATTTTGTTCCTTACACTAATTTCATTGTATTTCACTTCCTATATTAGCTTAAATGTAGTCGGTAAGATTGAAAATTCTCTGTAACAACCGACTCAAAGTTAATAAAGTGTAAGTTGGGTGGAGGTTTTAATAAACATTTTTCTAAGGAGGGGGTTAAGTGTAAATATGATCTTAAAAGGTTTAGAATAGGGTTTTGAGTTTATTTCTGTGTTTCTTGGGTGCGGCTGGGAAAAGCAAAGGAGAAGAGAGAAGAGGCAAATTGGAGAAGAAGACTTGGGAGATTTGGGCATTGATTCATCACAAGGTAACATCCTAAACCATTTTCTTCTCTGTATTGTAGTTGTATATCCTGGAGTAGAGTTTGATTAAGAGGTTAGAAAGTTCAAGTTTTAATTTGTTGAAAGATCTATTGAGGTTTAGGTTAGAGATGGTTTAATGGTTGAAAAAGTTTAAGGGGTATTGTAATAGTTTGATTTATTAGGATTAGAACCTGTTTAATTTCAAGATTTAAGGACTGTGTTAGCATTAAATTCTAGTCTGTGTTCGTGTTCATGGGTTGTTCGAAAACCCAGAATCGCCTCCGGTCGTAGTTACCGGTCGAAGCTAAATGTAGGTCCAAGCTAAATGTAAGTCGAAGCTAAATGTAGGTCGAAGCTAAATACAGGTCGAAGCTAAATGTAGGTCGAAGCTAAATGTAGGTCGAAGCTAAATACAAGTCGAAGCTAGATACAGGTCGAAGTTAGACATCGGTCGAAGAGGTTGGATACCGGTCCTTGGGAGGTCTCGGTCGGTGCATGGTAGATGACCCCGGTCGGCTTGGTGTGGGGGAAACCCAGGTCGGTTTGCACTTCGGGCGAGCCTGTGAGTTGGGCCCCAGAATACTTTCTATTGGATTTATTTTAGGAGGTATTGTAGTCCAGTAGTAGTCTTGGGTGGAATGAGTTATGAGATAAAAAATGTCCTTAGGATTAGGGGTTAAGATCAACTCCTTATAAAATAATTGGAATTGAGAGTTCACCTGCCTATTTTTCCTTATAGGTTTCATATCGGTTTTTACGGGTAGACGCGAGGTCTAACTAAGGACGCCAGGTGAGTTTTCTGAGCCTAAAACCTCACAAGTTTATAAAGTTGTTTATATTCATGGAAGTTAATTATTTGTGTTGTCTTAACTGTTTAAGACATGAGAAGCTTATTTGAATATGTAACTTCATTTATGCAAGCTTTATATACGTGAGTTTATTATGCGGTTTAAGTTTCTTTGAATTATAAATGTATGCATACATTGTTGTGAGCGGCTAAAGACGGGGTGTGTGGCCCGCCTGTACTCATACCGAAGGGGTGTCCCGTTTATGCTATATGGGTGTGGCCCATCTAAGGCAGTATGAGACAGACACGCCGTTACTTTGTGACGGTAGTGTGTGCCGGAAGTGAGTTTTATGTGTAGTTATGTTTTTATAAACTGAAAGAGTTTATCTATCCTAACCTTTGTTAATTGTGATAGTTCGTGTGTTGGGGAATCTCACTAGACCATTGGTCTAACCCTCGCTTTTTAAAATATAAAACTTTTTTCAGGTAAGCTAGGGGTTGGTGGTTCGGGTAAAGGCAAGGAGAAAGTTTAAGAAGCGTCCACGATAGAGGACTCCTGAATAGTTTCTTAGAATTTATATTTTCATTATCTCGGTTATGTAATAGGTTGTTTTATTGCAAACCTTCAGATATTACTGTCGAATTGAGTCGATTTTCGGCGTGAGTTATTTTATGTCTGTTATTTTCTTTTTAGTAGAGTGTGGGTTGTTATAATTGGTATCAGAGCATTAGTTTAAGGGATCTAGGTAACCGTTCGGACCTAGACTTAAACTTAGAGAGTAAGACATAACTGAGATATTAGGAGAACCATAGGGGGACGAGTGATAGAGTAGCGAGAACTAACATGTAAGGTAAATTTAAAATTACATCTGGCCAGTGTAATTGTAAATTTACAGGTAGATGTGCGTGCTTAACTTGCTTTATCACTTTGGACTTATGCTAATCTGTGTGCTGGTACTTTATCACAAGTCATGTCAGAGAGAGTAACTAGGAGGAGATCCGTGTCGGTAGCTGAGGCGACACAGATCAATGAAGTCGTTGAGGATGGACCAGTCGTTCCTCCTCGAACAACTGCAACTAGAGGAAAAGGTCGTGGGCGACCTAAGGGCAAGACAACTCGGAAAGCAGTCACGCAAGTGAACGAACCTGAAGTCAGGGATCAGAGGAAGAAGACGGTTCGGGTAGCCCGTAGGGCTAAGAGTGTGGAATTAGTGGGCGATCAGGAATCTTCCCGTCAAGGAAGTTCGGCTCCTGTCGGAAGAAAAGGACCAACTAAGAATAAAAAAGGAGGTCTGGCTCAGGCCTTTGTAACGCAGGAAACATTTGCAGCAGAGATGGGAAAGCTTAATGAGACACTGCAAGCTATTCTCATTCATCAAGCTAAGGAGACATCAATCGGTCAAGGAAAGAGTGAGGAGAAAGAGTCGACAGAAATTTCCAATTCGCCGACAGCAGTGGTGGGTAGTCATTCTCAATCAACACCAGGAGTGGAACTTAACACTAGTACCGGAAAGGGGTGCAATTATAAGGCATTTACCACTTGTAACCCTCCTACCTTCAAAGGGGAGTGCGATCCAGTAGTGGTCATCAAGTGGATTGGAAATATGGAATTGGTGTTTGATACATGCAAGTGTGCAGAAGAAGACAAGGTAGTGTTTGCGCTATCTATGATGAGGGATGATGCAGTGTTTTGGTGGGAAGCCGAGACTGGAGGCAAGGGCTCGAAAGCAGCTAGAGGTATGGATTGGGAAACTTTCGTAGCCAAATTCAAGAAGCAATTCTATCTGTTAGCAGCTGTGAAGAAGTTGGAGGAAGAATTTCTGAATCTGGAACAGGGAGATATGACTGTGAGAGAGTATACAACAAAGTTCTTGGAGAAGGCACGTTTCGCTGAAGTTTATGTGCCGAATGAGGAACGTCGGGTGGATCGGTATTTGTTTGGACTAAGGAGTAGTATCAGAGAGTTGGAGGCAACAAGAGAGCCTACTACCTTTCAGGCGGTTGTAAACGCAGCCGAAATGACAGAAAAGGACAAAGCCCGCCAAATGACTGAGAAGGGTAGTGAGAAAAGGAAATGGGAAGGCCCGGCTCGCGACACAAAGAAATTCAAAAGCAGCAGATCTGATCAACAGGCCACGCAAAGGGTTGTGAACAAACCGTGTAGCAAATGTAACAGGATGCACAAGGGAGAGTGTTTGGCAGATCGGGAAGGTTGCTATAAGTGCGGGAAAACAGGACATATGGCTCGCGATTGTCAAGGGGTTAGAACATGTTATCAGTGTGGGGCGGTGGGTCATATGAAATCAGTTTGTCCGTAGTTGAAAAAGGGATCAGTTGGGGTGAATGGGGGAAAAGGAGGAGATAGGAAGGTGGAACCCGCCAGACCAGAGCAAGGGCGTTTAACATGACAGCAGAGGAGGCGGTAGAAATACCGGATGTGGTTACAGGTACTTTTCTTATCGACTCGACTTTTGCAAAAGTGCTGTTTGACTCGGGCGCAAACCGTTCGTTTGTGTCACCGAACTTTGTTCGTAATCTGGGTGTGAAACCTAGGGAGCTCAGTTTTGGGTTTGAGGTAGAAGTAGCGGATGATAGTCGAGTCTTGATAAGGGAAGTGTATGAGGGGTGTTGCATCGTTATCGATGGACAGTCATTTCCCCTTCGGTTATACCCAATGGGTATGGGGGAATTTGATATCATCGTAGGGATGGATTGGTTGGCGTCAAATGATGCTCAAATCGTATATAATAAGAAGATAATTCGAATAGCATTGTCGGGGGGAAAGGAAGTGGTTGTGTATGGGGATAGGAGGGATAGGAAATCGTGTTTGATCTCTATGATCAAGGCAAGGCGGTGTCTAGTGAAAGGGTGTGTGGGGTTCTTAGCATACGTGGTGGATGCTAAGAAAGAGAAGAAGGGGTTAGAGTCAGTCCCTGTGGTAAGTGAGTACCCGGAGGTCTTTCCGGAAGATTTAACCACTTTGCCTCCCGACCGGCAAGTGGAATTTCGTATTGATCTCATACCCGGAGCAACACCCATTGCGAGAGCACCTTACCGGTTGGCACCGGCAGAAATGAAAGAGATGATGACCCAGCTGCAAGAACTTCTCGACAAAGGGTTTATCCGTCCGAGTACCTCACCGTGGGGAGCGCCTGTGTTGTTCGTTAAGAAGAAAGATGGATCTATGAGGATGTGCATAGATTATCGGGAGCTCAACAAGGTCACAGTTAATAATAAGTACCCGCTTCCCAGAATTGATGACCTGTTTGACCAGCTTCAAGGGGCAAGTTACTTCTCGAAGATAGACCTTCGATCAAGGTATCACCAGTTGAAGGTGAGGGAGGAGGATGTACCTAAGACTGCTTTCCGTACGAGATACGGGCACTATCAGTTTCTGGTTATGCCCTTTGGGCTGACCAATGCGCCTGCGGCTTTCATGGATTTGATGAATAGGGTGTGTAGCCCACTCTTAGATCAGTACGTCATAGTATTTATAGATGACATATTGATTTATTCACGGTCCAAGGAAGAGCATGAAACTCATTTGCGAGCAATATTGGAATTGCTTAAGCGTGAGAAATTGTACGCCAAATTTTCAAAATGCGAGTTTTGGCTGAGGGAGGTACAATTTCTAGGGCACGTAGTGTCGGAAGACGGAATTAAGGTTGATCCGGCCAAGATTGAAGCCATTCGTGAGTGGGAAGCGCCGAAAACACCATCAGAAGTAAGGAGTTTCCTAGGATTAGCTGGTTATTATCGAAAGTTCATTCAAGATTTCTCGAGGATAGCCACACCACTGACAGCGCTAACCAGGAAGAATGTCAAGTTCGTGTGGGCGGAAGCTCAGAAAGAAGCGTTCAACAAGTTGAAAGAGAGTCTGAGTAGTGCGCCTATCATGTCCCTACCCAACGGAACTGAAGGATTTGTAATCTTTAGCGATGCTTCAAAGTTGGGTCTGGGGTGCGTGTTAATGCAAGAAGGTAAGGTGATTGCGTATGCATCTCGTCAGTTGAAAGAGCACGAGAAGAACTATCCAACGCATGATCTAGAGTTGGTAGCGGTAGTCTTCGCTCTGAAGATTTGGAGACATTATCTGTACGGGATTAAGTGTCAAATTTACACGGATCACAAGAGCCTTCAGCATCTTTTCAATCAGAAGGAACTCAATATGAGGCAGCGTAGGTGGATGGAATTGCTGAGCGATTACGATTGTGAGATTCTATACCATCCGGTAAAAGCCAACGTGGTGGCGGATGCGTTAAGTCGTAAGGAACGTGGAGAAGCCACAAAGGTGGTGGCTTACCGAGTTGAGGTTGTTTCCGACTTCTTGGAAGAAATCAAGGGTTATCAAAAGGATGTCCTATTGGAGGAAAATTGGAAGAGTGAGAGAATAGTTGGAGTTATTAATTCGTTAACTGACGACAGTCGAGGGGTGAAGTGTTTCAAGAATAGAGTTTGGGTTCCAAAGGTGGGAGAACTTCGAAAGAGAGTGTTGGAAGAAGCACATAAATCGCGTTACTCTGTGCACCCGGGAACCAACAAAATGTACCGAGATCTGAAGCAAGGCTATTGGTGGCCGGGTTTAAAGAAGGATATTGCTCACTTTGTCGAGCGATCTCTAACTTGTTTGAAAGTCAAAGCTGAGCACCAGAGACCGTACGGAGAGCTTCAACCTCTGGAAATTCCAGTATGGAAGTGAGACGAGATTTCAATGGATTTCGTTAATGGGTTACCGCGATCACCTAAGGGGTTCGATGCCATTTGGGTGATAGTGGATCGACTCACAAAGTCGGCTCATTTCCTACCGATCAAGGAGATGTACCCGCTAGAGAGACTGTCTCGATTGTATATAGATGAGATAGTGTCCAGGCATGGGGTACCGTCGTCAATTGTGTCAGACAGGGATGTGCGATTCACTTCTTCTTTCTGGAGAAGTTTGCAAAGAGAGTTGGGATCACAAATTAAGTTGAGTACAACTTATCACCCGCAGACCGACGGTCAAAGCGAAAGAACCATTCAAACGCCTGAAGACATGCTCCGCGCTTGTGTGATTGATTTCAAGGGTTCATGGGAAGTTCACCTACCGTTAATAGAGTTTTCTTATAATAACAGTTATCACGCGAGCATTAAGGCAACACCGTTTGAGGCATTATACGGTCGAAAATGTAGAACACCGTTGTGCTGGAACGAAGTGGGAGAACGATGGCTGACAGGTCCCGAAATAGTACAAGTGACGGCAGATAAAGTGAAATGTATTCGGGAGAGGTTGAAGACGGCTCAGGATCGTCAACGGATGTACGCGAACAAACGAAGAAAGCCTATCGAGTTCCAAGAAGGCGACAAAGTTATGTTGAAAGTCTCGCCTTGGAAAGGAGTAGTTCGTTTCGGAAAGAAAGGTAAGCTTCGTCCGAGGTTTGTTGGGTCGTTTGTCATTTTGAAACGTGTAGGGGAAGTAGCTTACAGACTTGAATTGCCTGGAGAGTTACAGAAAGTTCACCCTACATTCCATGTGTCAAATTTGAAGAAATGTTTGGCGGAAACCGATGTAGTTGTACCGTTAGAGGATATCCAATTGGATGAAAAGTTAGCTTTCGTAGAAGAACCGATAGAAATTATAGACTCTAAAGTGAAGAAGTTAAGAAATAAAGAGATCAAACTGGTTAAAGTTCAGTGGAGGTTTCACAAAGGACAAGAATCAACTTGGGAAGTAGAGGCGGACATGAGGTCCCAATATCCCCATCTGTTCGAAAATGGGATTCCGGGGACGGAATCCTTTTGAGGGGAGGATATTGTAACAACCAGATCAAAGTTAATAAAGTGTAAGTTGGGTGGAGGTTTTAATAAACCTTTTTCTAAGGAGGAGGTTAAGTGTCAATATGATCTTAAAAGGTCTAGAATAGGGTTTTGAGTTTATTTCTGTGTTTCTTGTGTTTCTTGGGTGCGGCTGGGAAAAGCAAAGGAGAAGAGAGAAGAGGCAAATTGGAGAAGAAGACTTGGGAGATTTGGGCATTGATTCATCACAAGGTAACATCCTAAACCATTTTCTTCTCTGTATTGTAGTTGTATATCCTGGAGTAGAGTTTGATTAAGAGGTTAGAAAGTTCAAGTTTTAATTTGTTGAAAGATCTATTAAGGTTTAGGTTAGAGATGGTTTAATGGTTGAAAAAGTTTAAGGGGTATTGTAATACTTTGATTTATTAGGATTAGAACCTGTTTAATTTCAAGATTTAAGGATTGTGTTAGCATTAAATTCTAGTCTGTGTTCGTGTTCATGGGTTGTTCGAAAACCCAGAATCGCCTCCGGTCGTAGTTACCGGTCGAAGCTAAATGTAGGTCGAAGCTAAATGTAGGTCGAAGCTAAATACAGGTCGAAGCTAAATGTAGGTCGAAGCTAAATGTAGGTCGAAGCTAGATACAAGTCGAAGTTAGATACAGGTAGAAGTTAGACATCGGTCGAAGCTAGACATCAGTCGAAGAGGTTGGATACCGGTCCTTGGGGGGTCTCGGTCGGCGCATGGTAGCTGACCCCGGTCGGCTTGGTGTGGAGGAAACCCAGGTCGGTTTGCACTCCGGGCGAGCCTGTGAGTTGGGCCCCTGAATACTTTCTATTGTTTTTTTTCTTTTAGGAGGTATTGTAGTCCAGTAGTAGTCTTGGGTGGAATGAGTTATGAGATAAAATGTCTTTAGGATTAGGGGTTAAGATCAACTCCTTATAAAATAATTGGAATTGAGAGTTCACCTGCCTATTTTTCCTTATAGGTTTCATATCGGTTTTTACAGGTAGACGCGAGGTCTAACTAAGGACGCCAGGTGAGTTTTCTGAGCCTAAAACCTCACAAGTTTATAAAGTTGTTTATGTTCATGGAAGTTAATTATTTGTGTTGTCTTAACTGTTTAAGACGTGAGAAGCTTATTTGAATATGTAACTTCATTTATGCAAGCTTTATATACGTGAGTTTATTTTGCGGTTTAAGTTTCTTTGAATTATAAATGTATACATACATTGTTGTGAGCGGCTACAGACGGGGGGTGTGGCCCGCCTGTACTCATATCGGGGTGTGTGTCCTGTTTATGCTATATGGGTGTGGCCCATCTAAGGCAGTATGAGACATACACGCCGTTACTTTGTGACGGTAGTGTGTGCCGGAAGTGAGTTTTATGTGTAGTTATGTTTTTATAAACTGAAAGAGTTTATCTATCCTAACCTTTGTTAATTGTGATAGTTCGTGTGTGGGGGAATCTCACTAGACCATTGGTCTAACCCTCACTTTTTAAAATATAAAACTTTTTTCAGGTAAGCTAGGGGCTGGTGGTTCGGGTAAAGGTAAGGAGAAAGTTTAAGAAGCGTCCACGATAGAGGACTCCTGAATAGTTTCTTAGAATTTATATTTTCATTATTTCGGTTATGTAATAGGTTGTTTTATTGCAAACCTTCAGATATTACTGTCGAACTGAGTCGATTTTCGCGCGTGAGTTATTTTATGTCAGTTATTTTCTTTTTAGTAGAGCGTGGGTTGTTATACCTATCATTATTAACATGATTGTTTCTCTCGTTTTCGTTATATTTTCATAACTGTTATATAAAACTACGGTGATACAATTAATACCTGTTTCTTTTATTTTTGTTTTTGGTTACCATAGATTTTTATTCAATTTACAAATTAATTTATAAAGTTCAATATGAGAAATTGAGAATATTATATAATATACATCAACAAACATATAAATGTTATTTAATGAAAATTTTGTAACGTTTATACGCAATTTTTGTTTTTCAAAAATATAAACAATTGTTATAAATTTTATCTTTTCTGGTTTAAATAAAATCATATAAAAATGAATACTAAAATGAGCAAAGTACCCGGTATAAAAATATTAATGTTGTGTTTTAGAGTTTTCTTTTCCAATTAAAAGGAAGAGAAAATAAAGGAAAGTAAAGAGGTGGAATATTGTGTTATCGAGTTTTTTAAGGAGCGAAATGAAAGGAAAATTAAGAAAAATACTATTGATTTTCCTCCAAAATATGGGAGGAAAATAAAGGAAATGAAAGAAATAATTTATTATAGTTAAAAATATTTATAAAATTACACATCTATCTATTAATTATATTTTACTATAAAATAAATAAGAGTATATTTATAAAAATGTGTTGTAGGATAAGTGTGTCATCGTCTAAAGGATTTGACGATAGAGATAGAGATAGATTAGAACTGAAATATCTCCTAACTATCTACTTGCAACTCCTCTCTATTTAAAGGGTTTATGATTAATGAGAAATATAGACTTCTTCTCTCTGTCTTATTGTTATTCTCTCCATATTGTTGTTCAATTTGTTTTTCCCTTTAACACGTTATCAGCACGTACGTTCGGTCAATTCAAGAATAGTTCGGCTTCCAACTTCATCAATCAGTCTCGAATACTTCTACAATCCAAGTAAGAATTTTTCGACTTCTAACTCGAATATTGTTAGTATATTTGTCTTTAATTCACATAAATCTTGAAAATTAATACCATAAGAAATAAATATGGTCATTGTTTTCATTAGAATAGTTACGACATAATACAAAACTCTTATGTTTTGATGATATAATATAGATAATCATGTATCTTGATGATGTTGCTTTGTCAATCTCATGATTCGTAACCGATGTATTGTTTTTGTATGATTACGAAACTTGAATATAAATTTATTTGCTTCTATTTAAATTTATGGTTAATATTTGTATGATGACAATCAAATATGATGATAAATATACATGACTATAAATATATGAAAATATTTTTGTTTTTTTTTTATTTTATTCATCTGATTGAGCCTTAAATATAAAAAGAGATTTTTTTTCTACGTAACAATCTATAAGGAGATACTATTTTATTGAAAAAAATGGGATGAAATTCGATGTGTTCTTTTTTATTATTTTATTTCCTTTAAAAAAAGGTCAACTCATGTCTCTAAACATAATTATAAAGTTATTTTAATATTTTATGTTACACTTTTTAACTACGATTTTAATTTTATCAATAAATCAATATGTCTCATCTATTAAATATGATTTTATTGTTTTTTTAATTAAAAAAAATATTTTTTATAAGGAATTGATAACTAAATATCATTACTTATTTTTTTTTCTTTTAAATTGGAGTGAATTGTGGATTTGGTCCATGTGGTTTAGTGATTTCTTTGACCATGGTCCTCATTCTATGTTTATTGTGGATTTGGTCCTTGTGATATTCAATTTATTTTGGTCATGGTTCTTCTGACTAACACTTCCATTAACTTTGTTAAACCAAGAACCATTTTAGCCATTTTGTCTATTTTTTGTTCTTTTTTTATAAAAAAATATAAACAATATTTTTATACACACATGCATACACACATGTATATAAATATATATATATATATATATATATATATATATATATAACGATATTAAAATAAATAAAATAAGACATTATTGTATGATTTAATTGTTTAATTTTTTTTTAAATTAATTATATTAAATACGATTTAATTTTATTATTTTATTGTAATTGTGGAAAAATATATATAGTTTTATTGTTTTAATGTAATTAAAATTTCAATTTAAACAAATCATATCATAAAACTATATCTTATTTTATTTAGAGTGAATAAAATAAAATATGGTTTTATGATTTGATTTATTGAATTAAAATTTTAATTAAGTTAAATACGATTTAATTATATTGTTCTTTTATTATCATTGCAACAAACAAGTTTATTGTTGATATTTTAACACAAAAAAATCATTAAAACCCGTTGAAAAATGAAATTTAATTTTATCATACTAAAAACAATATGAAAAATTATTTTGAGTTTTTGACTGAAAAACAATATGAAAATTGGAGCTTCTAATTTTAAGATGATAAAATTATAGTTCATTTCTCAACGGTTTTCAATGATTTTTGGTGTTAAAATATTAACAATAAGCTTGTTTGTTGCAATGATAGTAAAAGAACAATATAATTAAATCGTCTCTAACTTAATTAAAATTTTAATTCAATAAATCAAATCATAAAACCATCTTTTATTTTATTCACTCTAAATAAAATAAGATATAGTTTTATGATCTGATTTGTTTAAATTGAAATTTTAATTACATTAAAACAATAAAACTATATATATTTTTCCACAATTACAATAAAATAATAAAATTAAACCGTATTTAATATAATTAATTTAAAAAAATTAAACAATTAAATCATACAATAATGTCTTATTTTATTTATTTTAATATCGTTATATATATATATATTTATATACATGTGTGTGTGCATGTGTGTATAAAAATATTGTTTATATTTTTCTTATCAAAAAAGGACAAAAAATAGGTAAAATGACTAAAATGGTTATTGATTTAACAAAGTTAATGAAAGTGTTAGTCAGAAGGACCATGACCAAAATAAATTGAATACCACAAGGACCAAATCCACAATAAACATAGAATGAGGATCATGGTCAAAGAAATCACTAAACCACAGAGACCAAATCCACAATTCACTCTTTAAATTGATTGATTATTTCTTTTGGTATGTATATCTTTAAGATTATAATCAACTATAAAATATATTTTTTACGCTTATCTCTCCTAAATATTATTTAATATATTTATTGTTATTCTTATTTCAATTGATATGTATATACTTAAAAATCTATTTTTTTAAAGTCCTTGTCTTTATTATACATGGACTCTTTTGACAACTATATATAGAATTATTGTAGGAGAATATTTGAGTATTTTAATTATTGTATCTAAATGCTTATCGTTTTAATCATATATTACTTTTTGCATTGATTTATGTATATATTATTCAAATGTTTATTTAAATGTTTTTTTAAGGATTTAGCATTTGAATTTGATCTCTCACATAATATATTCAATGAATACCTTAATTATAAGTTCCTACTTATAATTCCAATCATAAAATTAAGTTTTTGGAAGTTACACTTCCAACCCTTAAATATTTTAGTTTCTACCAAAAGCTCCAAAATGTTATTAAGATATTAAAAGTTTGAACTTGACTTTATGTCAAAACCAATATTTATTTGTCTACTGACAAAATCTCCTAAAATACTATTAAGGTATTAAAACACTGAAATTGGTTTCATATGTCAATTCATTTTGGCCTCATGCCAAAAACCCTATAATCATCAATGTTATCTAAAATTAAATAAATCGCAAAATATTGATTGGATTTTGTCAAACGAATGTAAATAACCCTAAGGTTTGTAGGGATTTAAGAAATTCATGTGATTCCCCTACTACCTGAAAATCCAATAGATTGAGTGATTTTTTTTTGCAAATTGAAATATTGATGAAGTATTATCAATAAAATTAAAGCATACAAAAATCCGATATGGTTATGATAATGAAATTTCATACATAAAATAATAATTATAACCACACTCCACTGTCTTATCAAACAGAAAATCATATATTATCCCTTATATATGTAAATTGATGAAACAAAACTCAAAAGAATCTGAGTATCATAAATGAATATATAAATCTCCTTGTGAAAGGTAAAAATAAATAAAAATACCTAAAGTCCATCAAATCCTATTGACTCTAAAACCAACCTCTTGAAAAGGTACAAACAAATACTTTCATGTTTCGAGACGACATATAAATCCTAAGTTTCATAGGAATACCTTTACTATAAACCCCCAAAGAAATGTGGGATGTCCCGAAAAGGATAATCGGGAGTACTCATGATATGAAATTCCTGAACTAATCGTATAGTGAAATGAAACTCACTTACTCGATTACAAAAAGATAACTGGTTTCAACAAATAAATGTTATATTCAAAACGCGTCTCAATCTCTGTGGCAAGGAACTCACAGAAGATGACATGATTCTTAACATTATTTTCACATTTCATATATCAAAAATATTAATGAACTAATATAAGTTGAAATGTAACCTTTAGCCAAACTCATCAACCTACTGCAAGTGGTTGAGAGACATAACAAGGTTCTTTCGAATAACAACACCACATATGTCGAGACAAAGAAAATTCTCGAGATCAATAATGAAATCATTAAAGGTGGAAACAACTCCAAAGAACAGAGAGTTAAAAACAATTTTACACATGTGACATTTATGCACTATGTGGACGAAACCCTAGAACGGGTCAGGGTCTTGGTAAGAGTCGGGAATGATTTTTCAACATCTGGAGTAAATATACAACTACTGCCCCATGTGATAATGGGCAGTCAAATAAGAAATGCATTAAAGAGTGCTCCTGTCGAAAAGGGAACATGTTAAAAATGAACTATATCATATTAATTTAAGAATGATAAAACATAGGTTTCTTTGAAATTTATTTTATAGCATTTTAATTAATTTCTTTTGCTTAAGTAAAGTCGAATATGTAACCATTATAGATGTAAAAAAATACATCAAAACAAATACAAAACTTTCAATATTCTCCGTTTCGTATAGGAATGTATCGAGGAAAACTTGATTTTTTGTAGGACATATTCCACGCAATCTAAAATGATAGACAAATGCTTATTTTATAATTCATCTAATCGAAATACTTAGACGATGAACTGCCATTTTCTTGTTGGTACAAGATCAATAGGAACCTTGTAAAGATATTTGTATCAAATGAAAATTATAATGGAAATGAGCATATATACATAAGTTCTAATGAATATGAAAGTAAACATATATCATGGAAACTATGTGTCAAACTAGTAGATTATTGAGTCATCGAAACATTTTTTGTCACCAATAAAGAACTTTTGGGAAATGACACATATATGTTTCGACATGACCATGTTGGACACCTTGGTTATGACATAGTGATCCGTGTATTGCAAAATACACATAAACACATTCTCTTTCGAGTGAAAGGCAAAACGAGGCAAATTGCAACCGTTGACTTCTGCAACATAAGAAACAACATTGCCATCATAACATGCCCTCTCGAATACCTAAAACTTTTGTATATACCCTAATCCTTAGCCAAGACAGGAATGAGATCATCCTAAAGCTAAGGACATAATACAAAAATATTCCATTGTTACAACGAATACAAGGTGATATTTATGGACATAAACATCCAGAATGCGGACCATTAAAGTACTTTATGGTTTTGGTTTCGACACGATGAACGCATGTCGTATTATAGTCCACATGAAATTCTGCACTCCTAGCACTAGTTATACGTTTAAGGACTCACCACCCTGATTATTTCATCAAGTCTACATGACTTGGAATGCTGGAGAATTTACATCATAAGGATTTGATGTTTATTGCATACGTATTATGATAAATGTAGAGTTTCCTATACCCCATGTGTATATATAAAATGGTCTCATAGAAGTTGTTATCAAGAGAATATGATGACATATAGGGTATTAGTAATGCGCACCAATTTACCTACATATACCTGGGGTTATGCAATTATTATATGCAGTTTTTTTGTTCGTTTTTAGACCTACCGTTTGCTAACCAGTCTCATGCGTACCAGTTGGTAACTGGATATAAGCCTGATAGTTTACATTTACGCATGTATGGTTCTGTAGTATATGTTCCAATTGCGCCCCCATAACGCATCGAAATGGGTCCGTAAAGACGACTTGGTATATGTTGGATATGAATCCCCAACAATTATCCGCTAATTATAATATTTGACTAGTGATTTCTTTACCGCTAGATTTGCGGGTTGTCACTTTCATGAGACAGTCTTTCCGTCGTTAGGGGGAGATAAGAAAAAGGATTTTCCATGGGAACGACAAGAAGTGTCATTGAATATTCCCACTCTGTCTCATTTCGATCCCCAAAACTTCACAACGTAATGTTGAAGTCAAACGAATCAGACTCGATACCTGATACGTTTAATATTCTAAAAGTGACAAGATCACATATACGAGCTGCAAATATACTCGTAAGGTTAAAAAGTCCCCAACAGGGGCACAACGCCACTGGAAAGTGTGTTGCAATCACACATGGTGGAGGTGTGGTTGAGGTCGTAACTCCCAAACGGAAATGGGGGAAGCTACTTGGTTCGATAGTTACTCATCTAAAGGAAGAGAAGAGTAAGACACAACTATTTGTCATCAATACATAAACCTCTCATGAGATTGTCTCTAATTAAACTATGTCTATGAATCATCACTGGAGGACGCTCCGAAGTTAATATTGATTCTAGAGATGAATATTAATCTCAAATGAACTATGAGAGTACATATGAGTCAATGGACAGATCATATATAATCATTGATGATATATTTCGCATATATTTTTGCTTATGAGGTGATAGAGCACATTGACATCAAACCATGCTCAGTTGAAAAATATCAACAAAGAGCAAATTGGCCTAAATAAGCAATCCAGGAGAATCATATTATTTAACAAATGAACAGGTATTTGGTTTGGTAGTGCTAACCCACCAAGTGTAAAGCCTGTAAGACATAGATAAACCATTTGTCCTAAAGCGTAATGAGAATAATTAAGTCATAATGTATGAGACTCTCCTTTGGCGCAAGGTTTCTCACAACGCTCTGGATTGACCACGAGAACACTTACTCTCCCGTGATGAACGTTATAACGTTCTGCTAATTAATTAGCCTAGTAGTTTCCAAAGGACTGGAAATGCAGCTCATGGATGTGGTTACTACATATCTCTATGGGGATCTAGATTTAGAGATATATAAAAGTGTTTGATGATTTACATTACCAAAATCAAGTAACTCTAAACCACGAAATGCGTTTGCAATAAAATTGAAACACCCACTTTATAGATTAAAGCATTCTAAGCAGGTGTGGTATACCCGCCTAATGGAATACTTGATTGGGAAAGAATATATAAGAACGATGAATTGTTCTCTTGCGTATTTATTATGGAAAACAAGTTCCAGATTTTCAAAGTAGCTCTATATGTAAATGTTATGAACATAATAGGCACTCTTGATGAAGTGAGAGGAACCACAAGCTACTTGAAATCTGATTTTGAGAGGAAAGATCTTGGGAAAACTTGGTTTTGTCTAGATATTTGAGCTAGGACACCGAATTTGTGAAATATTAATTCACCGATCGCATATGTCCAAAAAATAATCAGGCAATTTAATATGGACAAAGCGCATCCGGTTAGCACTTCCATGATCGGTCGAAGTGTCGGATATAAGGAAAGATCCATTTCATCTAAAGGATGATGACGAAAAATGCTGGGAGTTAGAATTCCTTATCTAAGTACAATATGCGCATTATCGTACTTAACATAATACACTTGACCATATATTGTATTTCTCAGTGAACTTGTTAGCTAGATTTAGCTCAGCGCCAACGCAAAGTCATTGGAATGATATCAAATTAATCTTTTGGAACCATTGACATGGGTTTATACTTTCCCTATAGAAAGAAAAATGGGATTGATAATGGAACTTCGATACCTACTTAGAATGTAAGCAGCAAAAGTACTAGCTTTTATAGAAAAACACCAAACAATGTCTTGGTATGTGTTTGCTGATATTAGGTATCTGTCTGACCCATACAAAGGTTGTTACCAAACTGGATAAAGAATTACCACAAGGAACACGTTGATTGCTTGGAAGTAAACTAATCAATCATTTGTAACTACCTCCTTGAACTAATCCAAGAATATTACTCTCCATGAGATAATAAAATAATGTATATGATTAAGGACTATCATTACATATGTTATAGGAGTTAGTAATTTTGGGTTCAACCAGTATGCTACTTGCATATATGGAAATAATGCATCATGTATCGAAGAAATGAACATAAGATACATCAGGGGTAATAACACAAAACATATTCAACTTAAGTTTCTATACAATCAGCAATAAAAAAACTCTCCTTTAGATTCAAGTGAATCAAGTAAGGTGTCAAAAGAATGTGACATATTTTACCAAGTCATTACCTAAAACCATATATTGGGGGTGTTAGTCCCAAAGAAGTAAACAAGTATTGTAAAAGGGGGGGGGGGTTGAATACAATACTTCAAAATTACTTAATTTTAATTCTTTTATTGATAATGAATATCAAGAATTACACAAAGAGAAAATAAAGATTGTTGCGGAAAGAGAATAGTTAAGAACTACTCTAAACAATCTAACACTTAGAAGATATTAAGAACACAAAGACTTAAACCTTAAGGAAATAAAAGACAACTATCAACCTGCTTGAAATCTTGTGAATGCCAAAGCTTGAGCTGAAAGCGTGAGTAGCAAGGTGCTACTTCCATCCTTTATATACTATCCAATGTAATGAGTGCAAAGGACAAGTAGGAGTAAAGGCTTTGGAGGTTGAGAGGTTGACAATAAATTATAAGATATTTGATGTGACTTGTCACAATACAAAAGGTAACTTTTGTACTATGAAAGTACAATATCTAAATAAAATATTCTTGGGAAAATCTTTTTGAGATCTATTAGAAAAATAAACATCTAATCAAATTAAGACTAAATGTAAATCTTCTAAAGGAAGAGAGAAGCTTCCATTCCCATTGTCAGAAGATCATTGGGAAAGAGGAAGTATGTCAAATCATGAGGATTTAACATAAATGTTCGTACTAGATAAAGAAGCAATCTGTACGAGGAGAATGCCGAATAAAGAGTTCGGCAGATGAGGGTTGTGTCGAACAACGATTATTCGGCAACATAGAAAGGACATACCGAATAGGAAATCGGCATGTGGAGAGTCTGCCGAATAAGAATCGGCAAAGGGGGTGATCTGCCGAATAGAAGTCGGCAAGTCAGGCTTAGTTCTCTTTGAGGTCCATCTCAATCCGCATTGTAGATTTCCTTCATGTTGGATTCGGTTTATCTTCGACTCACCGATCTGTTAAACTAACTAAGCTATTACAAAGAACCATAAAACAAAATACAAGGTTCAATCATCAATAAAGACTAAGGAGAGGTTATCTTTAAATCTTAGATGACCCAACAATCTCCCCCTATTTGATGATAACATCTCATACAACATAGAAGTTAATGAATAATGCATTTTGACCCTTTTTCATATTTTTGGGTTCTTTTTCACATAGACCATTCTTTTTGTTTATATTTGGATTTTCTAGAGTATCCGACATTTACAAGTATAAACGAATGAAATAAAAAAATGTACAAAATTTACGATAAGACATAAAAGCTCAATGTATTAATCTTTTTAAGAAGATTACAATACAGAGGAAAACAAAATAAATATAAGCATAAAACTACACCGAGTTTATTCAAAAGAGAAATACGGTTCAGCATCCCTCTTCTTTAGTTCGTCGGTAGTAGCCACATAGAAGTCCTTAGCCGACATTGGAATTATTTGAATAATTCCGTGGAGAAAGGTTGTGTCGGCAATAGGGATTTGGCTTGATCTGAAGAAGGAGATCTGCCCAAGCGCATCGTTGAAGAAAATACCATGAGTAGGCTCAGAAATCACAGTGGTTGAAGGATGAGGAACCGGAGTCGGTAAGGATAGATCCAGATTTGAGGTTTTCGGAACCTTTCCTTCTTTAGCCATTTGAGCAAACACATCTTCCTTTTTGGATTTTGGCTTGGATTTGGGAGGAGGACGATCAAACCTAAGACTTTCGATGAGCTTCTCTTCAGTCGGAGAGTGAACAATGTTATACGTCTTTCGGTACGTCCTGAACTTTGTTTGGAGATCTGTAAGAAATTTATCAACCTCAGGCTTGAGAGTATTTCGGCTTTTATTCAAACAGATACCAATTTCCATCCATTCGGTAACTCCAAACCGAACAAGAGAATCCAGTCTGTCCATAGAGCTTGAAGCATCCTCCCTTATAATCCTTAGCCGAATGACATTGCAGCTAGAAGACGGTTTGATAATTTTGACATCTGTGATTTTTGCAGAGGATCGGCGTCTAGAGAGAGCTTTGTGGTACCAATCGATACACAAAGACTTTATTTCTTCATTTTTCTTCGCCGATTCCTCCAGAGCACTCACCTGAGCTTTGATTGTGTCGGTAGGATTTTCTTCGGCAGCAAGTTTAAAAGCCAGGTCGGTATCTCTGTCCCGAGCAATTTGGGCAAGCTTTGCAGCTTTTAGTTCCTCTTCGGATAAGCCCAAAACAGAAGAGGTAGACTTTAGGGGAGGAAGTTGAAGACCAGTACCATCTGCAGCTTTCTTTATTAAAGCATCTTTTCGACGCTTTTCTTCAGCAGCTACTTCATCTGGTGATAAAACAGCTTTGCCCTTATCCTTTTTGGGCTTTTTCTCCCCCTCAGACTCTTCGACCACCAAGGGGTGATCGGTGCCCTTCTCTTCGGTAGCAGAAGGTTCGGTAGCAGCAGCAGCAGTGGGTTCGATAGCAGCAGAGACTTCGGCAGAAGCAGAGGGTTTTCCCTGACTCGTACTGACTATATGAACCCGAGGGAGTTGCTCCCCCTGAATTTGTTTCTCCCCCTCAGTACGAGCCGGGGAAGAAACACTGGATCTGGCCGACACACGGCCTACTCGTCGATCAATACGTTCCAAAACATGGTGATCAGCAGGAGTGAATGCAGACTCAGTGATATCAATATCAAGAGACTGAGCACAATACTGAGCAATATCGGCAGGCAGAGAGTCAAGACGCCGATTTAAATTCTGCAAGGCACTGAGAATGTCAGAATTAATAGACTCCTGAGCCGAAGTCTGCTGCCGTAGACGGATAAGATCTTGATCCCGAGCATCCGAGGCGGCCTTGAGAGCAGCCATCGATAAGGTCAAGGAGGTATGTTGATCATTAAGTCTGACCACCTCCTTGAGAATAGAATCCATGGCTGCGGATAGAGGAGAACGAAGACCGGCAATCTGGTTGTGCATGACATCCAAACACTGAAATATGTCGCGATTAAGAGCGACAACCTCAGAATTTTGCTCCTTGACGAGCTTCAGAAGTTCCTCCAAAGAGATGTTGTTGGCGTTCAGAGAGTCGAGGAGCGCCGGTTCACGCAAAGACTGACGAAGCTTTTCGAACTGGGTACCAAGCATTCGTACCTGCCGATTGGTGTCACTGATGTCGGCAAGTAAATCGGCAGATATTGTGACCGGTACATGGGTAGAAGACCCAGCCATTTTTGAAGGAGATGGTTTGGGTGAGGGAGATCTCTTTGGTGGTGAGTTCTTCGGCGATGGTTGAGGGGAAGGGGAGTTGATTGGTGAGGAAGTGGGAGAGAATAGCCGTCGGTACATATCCTGGGATGAAACCCCAGTTTGTGCAATATCATCGGGATTGACCCCGGGTGATAGGCTGTGCAGTGAGGAAGCAGAATGTCGGTCCGGAGAGAAGACCAACTCATCTTCAACCTCCACATAAAGAGGAGGAGGAGAAGGAATATGCGGGGACTCCTTTTGTACATCCAAATCTTGTTGAGAAGGTTTGGAGGAGGTGGGAGTGGGTTTAACAGATCCCCGTGGCCCTGGAGGGGAAAGTTCAACATCTACTGATTGTTGAGAATCGGTAGATGGAGTGTGAGGCTCGGCCGAAGGTTTCCTAAGTTTCTTAGAACGAGACTTAGGAGGGGAGTTGGAGCTCCGTCGCTTAACAGAAAAAGAAGGGGTTATGACTGGGGTAGCCACCGAAGGATTCGTCGGTGGCATAGTCATGAGAGCAAGTGCGACGTTTCCGGTGGCCTTTTTCTTTTTAATAGCCACCGTCTTAGCTCGGGAAGGTTTTGGGGGAGAGGGGACCACCGATTTGGATGGCTTGAGAGAAGATGAAGACCTTGCGGATTCACCTTCGGCAAGCGTTCCCCAAATCGGATTGGGAGAAGAGATGAAAGAAAGCATACCTGAGGTGAGCGGAGAGTCGGTAGGCTTGATAGAACTGAAGATCGTTTGCTTGCTGATTTGAGAAATGGGCAAGTCAAACTTGATCGTCGGTTCAGGCAAAGCAGCATCGGCACACAGTTGTGCTGATAGATTGTGGTTGATGATCAGAGAAATGAACCGTGGGAGAGCCACATTGTGAGTTCTTGGAGGTGTGATGGCAGCGACCAAGGAATCGAAAAATACCTGAGCAAAATCGATCCTCCTCATGAAGATGAGGGCATGGGCCAGACGAGTGATGGCAGTCGGGGATTGATCCCACCCCGAAGTCTTGTGAGAGAGACAGTATAGGAGGTGAGAAAAGAAGTAGTTCCAAAGTGCACCCATATTCTTTCGAAGAAGAGTGCCGGAACCTTTGGATTTGCCCTCGTGAACATAGTTGAGAGCTGCAATGACCTCATCGTGTTCTTGATGAGTAGGGAATGGAGCATACACATTAAACTCTGGAATATTGAGAACCGTACGAAGGTCATGCACCCCAAAGGAAAGGTCGGGATGCTCTTCAGAAGAGAGAATGGAGGCAGAAACCTGATGAGTATCAGAGTCGTACTTACAGGTAATCCAGAAGTTACCAAGAAGCATTTTGCTCATCTTGGTCGATTCTGTGAGAGCATGGCGCAATGGCGATCTTTGAAGAAAGATAGAAACTTGGTTGAACTCAGGATGATCAACATCCGCAGAAAGACGAGCCACCTGGTTGCATGGAGGGAACACAAGGGATTCCTTAGTGAGAGGAGTAGAAACCTTTGAAGTCTTTGTCGATTTGGAGGATGCCATTGATGAAGAAAAAAGAATTGCAGGTTTAGGGAGTCTTGATGAAGAAGATGAGAAAGACAAGTAAAGAATGAAACGTAAAGGAAAAGAAGTATTTATAGGTTTGAAAAATAAGAGGGAAAGGTGAGAATTCAAAAGCCAAAAAAAAAAATGGTAATGATGGTACAACGCAAACGTGCGTAATGGGGAAGTGGAAGGGCCGAAAAACGGCTTAGTGTCAGGTCGTGGACGTCCCATCAACTGACGCACGAACCCTGTAGTGCCATGTGGCAGAAGCCCATAGGGTAAAGAAAAGGTGCCGAATATATTCGGTATGAAAGAATTGGATAAGAATGACACATCATACACTATACCGAAAATAGAGAGATGCCGAAAAATGAGAGATATTTCGGTAAGAAGTATTCGGTATATAGAGATACCGAATAGAGAAAGAGATATTTCGGCAAGAAGTATTCGGTATATAGAGATACCGAATATAGAAGGAGATATTTCGGCAAGAAGTATTCGGTATATAGAGATACCGAATATAGAAGGAAGCGATCGTTCGGTAAGAAGTAGAGAAGTACCGAAGTATGAGAGATACTTCGGTAGAGTTACCGAAGGTAATAGATACTTCGGTATGGAGAGAAAATGTACAAGTTGCCGAAAGGTAATCGTCGGTAAGGAGGTACCGTCAATTATTGGGCAAGTTTTTTTTTTTTTTTTTTTTACGATAAATTTAACATACCTAAGGATCCCACAAGGAAGTTGAAACGTGCCTCATCCAGTGGTTTTGTACAAAGGTCTGCAAGTTGAAGATCTGTAGGAATGAAGTGAAGTTCAATATCACCTTTAGAGATATGATCTCGTATAAAGTGATACCGAATATCAATGTGTTTAGATCTAGAATGCAGCACTGGATTGTTGGCAATGGTTATGGCACTAGAATTGTCACATAGAATCGGTACATGAGAATAAACTTTGGCATAATCTTGTAGTTGGTTCTTCATCCACAAGATCTGAGCACAGCAACTTCCAGCTGCAACATATTCGGCTTCGGCAGTGGAGGTGGATACCGAATTTTGCTTCTTACTGGACCAACTGACTAAGTTTCCACCTAGTAATTGACAGCTGCCAGTTGTACTTTTTCTGTCAACCTTAGACCCTGCAAAGTCAGAATCTGAATAGCCAATTAGATCAAAACCTGAGTCCTTGGGATACCAAAGACCCAGATTCATGGTACCCTTTAGGTACCGAAAAATACGTTTTACAGCCGCCAAGTGAGATTCCTTGGGATTGGCTTGATAACGTGCACAAAGACACGTAGCATACATGATGTCAGGTTTACTAGCAGTAAGATAAAGAAGAGACCCTATCATTCCTCGATAATTCGTGATATCTACCGACTTGCCGGTGGAATCTGCATGAATTTTTAGAGGTGGTGCCATTGGAGTTTTCATGGGAGAACAATTTTCAAAATCAAACTTTTTCAAAAGATCACGAATATATTTATTCTGACAAATGAAAATACCTTCAGAGGATTGTTTAATTTGAAGACCAAGAAAGAAAGTAAGTTCACCCATCATACTCATCTCATATTTGCTTTTCATGAGAGAGGCAAACTCTTGACAAAGATTTTCATCAGTGGCACCGAAAATGATATCATCCACATAGATTTGAACAAGAATGATATTACCGATTGTTTTCTTGAGAAAAAGAGTATTATCAATTTTACCTCTGGTATATCGATTGGATAGAAGAAAATCAGACAAGGTGTCATACCAAGCACGAGGAGCTTGTTTCAGACCATAGAGAGCTTTGTCAAGTCTGAACACATGGTACGGATGAGCTGGATCTTCAAAGCCAGGTGGTTGTTTCACATAGACTTCTTCAGCAAGTTCTCCATTGAGAAAAGCACTCTTAACATCCATTTGAAAGACCCGGAAGTTTTTGTGAGCAGCATGAGCAAGAAAGATTCTTATTGCCTCAAGTCTAGCAACAGGAGTAAAGGTTTCATCATAATCAATACCTTCCTCCTGCCTATATCCTTGAGCAACAAGCCTGGCTTTATTCCGGATTACAGTACCGACTTCGTCCATTTTGTTTCGGAAAACCCACTTAGTACCTATAATGGTTTTACCGAAAGGTCTTGGCACAAGTCTCCAGACTTTGTTTCTCTCAAATTGAGACAACTCTTCTTGCATGGCAGTGACCCAACAAGAATCTGCTAGAGCTTCTTCAATTTTCTTGGGTTCGATAACGGATAGAAAATTCACATAGAGACAGATGTTTCCAATACTTCTTCTAGTTTGGACACCTGCTAGCTGATCTCCGATAATTTGATTTATCGGATGATCTTTGGTCCATTTTAAAGCTGGGGGAAGAGGTGCAGGAACTGTGTTTGGAAAGTATGAAGGTGAAGGATCGGTAGGTATAGGATGAATATGATGAAGAGGAGAAGTATGTAAGGTGGTTTCGGTAGGAGATATGGGTTCGGCAGTTGGTAAAGGTTCTACCGAACCATGATGGAGAGAAGTAGAGGGTACAGAAAATGGGACATATGAAGGTCCTGAAGAGAGAATATTTGGAGACTCTTCTCCAACACATGAAATAATCCATTCATGAAGTTCAGTGTCATCACAAGATAGAGAGGATGTTTTGTGATCATCAAACTTCACATGTATTGACTCATCAATACATTTTCTTCTTAGATTATATACTCTGTAGGCTTTAGAGGAGAGAGAATAACCCACAAATATGCCTTCATCAGCTTTGGGATCAAATTTCCCAAGCTGCTCTCGATCATTTAAGATAAAGCAAAGGCAGCCGAAAACATGAAGAAAACCAATGTTTGGTTTTCGGCCATAGAAGACTTCATAGGAAGTCTTGTTGTGCCTTTTCACAATGATAGATCGATTTTGAGTGAAACATGCTGTATTGACAGCTTCAGCCCAAAAATAGGTTGGAAGATTTGATTCACTTATCATGGATCTTGCAGCTTCACATAGCGTACGATTCTTTCTTTCTACAACACCATTTTGTTGTGGAGATCTTACTGCTGCAAAGTTTTGAGAAATACCTTTGTCACAAAGAAAGGCATCTAAAGTAGCATTTCTGAATTCGGTTCCATTGTCACTTCTGATAGATCTGACTAATTGACCGTTAAGAACTTCAGATTTCTTGATAAAGTTGATGATTTCTTCAGGTGTATCACTTTTGTACCTGAGAAAGAATACCCAAGTGTAACGTGTGTATTCATCAATAATTACAAGAATGTACCTTTTTCCACCTAGGCTAGGTGTGCTGACAGGCCCACAAAGATCTATATGCAGCATCTGTAGAGGAGTAGAAATAGAAAAACACTGTTTTGATTTGAAAGAAGATTTTGTCAGTTTGCCTTTCTCACAAGCTGCACAGAGCTTTTCTTTTGAGAAAGAAATTTTCGGCAAGCCAACAACAAGCTCTTTGTTGGAGAGAGCATTTAACGTTTTGAAGTTGAGATGAGAAAGACGTTTATGCCAGAGCCAGTTTTTCTTTTCAGAGTCTTCAGAAATGAAGCAGATGTTTTCCTTTTCAGTTGATTTATCATCCATATTGATGACGTACACATTATCCTTTCTAAAACCAGATAGGACAGTGTGAAACTGTTTATCAGTGATGAGACAATCAATTTCTCTGAAAATTACATAGAAACCTAAATCACATAGCTGACTAATGCTTAAAAGATTATGCATCAGTCCCTTCACATAGGCAACTTTGTTAAAAGTAATGGAACCGTTAGAAAGAGTTCCATAACCTTTAGTGGAACCGCGAGAGTTATCACCAAAAGTTACAGTTGGTCCCTTTTCTTTCACAAAGTTTAGAAGAAGAGATTTGTTCCCAGTCATATGTCGTGAGCATCCGCTATCAAGATACCATGTTTGATGATGCTCATAGACCTGCAGATAAGAACAAATTAGTCTTCTGGAACCCGTTTTGAGGTAGATCCTTTAGGGTTAGAAGAGGAAGAAGAAGGATTGGTCGGATGATATCTTTCGATACGGTCCTTTGGACAGTCTTTGGCCAAGTGAAAAGTATCACCGCAGTTGTAACACTTTCGGTAAATAAATTTCTTCATTGGATCAAGAGAAGCAGCTTTTACCTTTCCTTGAGTTTTGGATTTAGGAGGTTTGGAAAGGTGAGAGGGAATGGGATAGCTGTACGGAACGTGAGGGTTATGGGGAGCCGGTCCAAGGATTCCTTTGTAAATGGAAGATGAAGAAATGTTTGAAATTCCTTTGGACTTCTTTATTTTTAGGGCTCTTGGGATGAAGTCCGTTGTGTTCATGAGAGATTTACCTTTTGAAGAAGGTGTAATCTTTCTTTTGTTAGGAGTATTAACGACAACGGATTTTCCTTTAGAGAGGAAATGGGCCTTTTTCGAAGAATGGGAAGAAGAAGAAGAAGAGTCGTTGTTTAAATTTAATGACATAAGAAGATCATTTACAGGTTTGACCAACTCATTTGAGTCTTGATCTTCTGTTAGAATAGGTTTGGAAGATTTAGGGGTCATCTAATTCGGCAGATCACCCCCTTTCGCGATTCAAGAAAATTTGGCCACTTTGTGTCTGCTAAATCTTCCAAACCTATTCTAACAGAAGATCAAGACTCAAATGAGTTGGTCAAACCTGTAAATGATCTTCTTATGTCATTAAATTTAAACAACGACTCTTCTTCTTCTTCTTCCCATTCTTCGAAAAAGGCCCATTTCCTCTCTAAAGGAAAATCCGTTGTCGTTAATACTCCTAACAAAAGAAAGATTACACCTTCTTCAAAAGGTAAATCTCTCATGAACACAACGGACTTCATCCCAAGAGCCCTAAAAATAAAGAAGTCCAAAGGAATTTCAAACATTTCTTCATCTTCCATTTACAAAGGAATCCTTGGACCGGCTCCCCATAACCCTCACGTTCCGTACAGCTATCCCATTCCCTCTCACCTTTCCAAACCTCCTAAATCCAAAACTCAAGGAAAGGTAAAAGCTGCTTCTCTTGATCCAATGAAGAAATTTATTTACCGAAAGTGTTACAACTGCGGTGATACTTTTCACTTGGCCAAAGACTGTCCAAAGGACCGTATCGAAAGATATCATCCGACCAATCCTTCTTCTTCCTCTTCTAACCCTAAAGGATCTACCTCAAAACGGGTTCCAGAAGACTAATTTGTTCTTATCTGCAGGTCTATGAGCATCATCAAACATGGTATCTTGATAGCGGATGCTCACGACATATGACTGGGAACAAATCTCTTCTTCTAAACTTTGTGAAAGAAAAGGGACCAACTGTAACTTTTGGTGATAACTCTCGCGGTTCCACTAAAGGTTATGGAACTCTTTCTAACGGTTCCATTACTTTTAACAAAGTTGCCTATGTGAAGGGACTGATGCATAATCTTTTAAGCATTAGTCAGCTATGTGATTTAGGTTTCTATGTAATTTTCAGAGAAATTGATTGTCTCATCACTGATAAACAGTTTCACACTGTCCTATCTGGTTTTAGAAAGGATAATGTGTACGTCATCAATATGGATGATAAATCAACTGAAAAGGAAAACATCTGCTTCATTTCTGAAGACTCTGAAAAGAAAAACTGGCTCTGGCATAAACGTCTTTCTCATCTCAACTTCAAAACGTTAAATGCTCTCTCCAACAAAGAGCTTGTTGTTGGCTTGCCGAAAATTTCTTTCTCAAAAGAAAAGCTCTGTGCAGCTTGTGAGAAAGGCAAACTGACAAAATCTTCTTTCAAATCAAAACAGTGTTTTTCTATTTCTACTCCTCTACAGATGCTGCATATAGATCTTTGTGGGCCTGTCAGCACACCTAGCCTAGGTGGAAAAAGGTACATTCTTGTAATTATTGATGAATACACACGTTACACTTGGGTATTCTTTCTCAGGTACAAAAGTGATACACCTGAAGAAATCATCAACTTTATCAAGAAATCTGAAGTTCTTAACGGTCAATTAGTCAGATCTATCAGAAGTGACAATGGAACCGAATTCAGAAATGCTACTTTAGATGCCTTTCTTTGTGACAAAGGTATTTCTCAAAACTTTGCAGCAGTAAGATCTCCACAACAAAATGGTGTTGTAGAAAGAAAGAATCGTACGCTATGTGAAGCTGCAAGATCCATGATAAGTGAATCAAATCTTCCAACCTATTTTTGGGCTGAAGCTGTCAATACAGCATGTTTCACTCAAAATCGATCTATCATTGTGAAAAGGCACAACAAGACTTCCTATGAAGTCTTCTATGGCCGAAAACCAAACATTGGTTTTCTTCATGTTTTCGGCTGCCTTTGCTTTATCTTAAATGATCGAGAGCAGCTTGGGAAATTTGATCCCAAAGCTGATGAAGGCATATTTGTGGGTTATTCTCTCTCCTCTAAAGCCTACAGAGTATTTAATCTAAGAAGAAAATGTATTGATGAGTCAATACATGTGAAGTTTGATGATCACAAAACATCCTCTCTATCTTGTGATGACACTGAACTTCATGAATGGATTATTTCATGTGTTGGAGAAGAGTCTCCAAATATTCTCTCTTCAGGACCTTCATATGTCCCATTTTCTGTACCCTCTACTTCTCTCCATCATGGTTCGGTAGAACCTTTACCAACTGCCGAACCCATATCTCCTACCGAAACCACCTTACATACTTCTCCTCTTCATCATATTCATCCTATACCTACCGATCCTTCACCTTCATACTTTCCAAACACAGTTCCTGCACCTCTTCCCCCAGCTTTAAAATGGACCAAAGATCATCCGATAAATCAAATTATCGGAGATCAGCTAGCAGGTGTCCAAACTAGAAGAAGTATTGGAAACATCTGTCTCTATGTGAATTTTCTATCCGTTATCGAACCCAAGAAAATTGAAGAAGCTCTAGCAGATTCTTGTTGGGTCACTGCCATGCAAGAAGAGTTGTCTCAATTTGAGAGAAACAAAGTCTGGAGACTTGTGCCAAGACCTTTCGGTAAAACCATTATAGGTACTAAGTGGGTTTTCCGAAACAAAATGGACGAAGTCGGTACTGTAATCCGGAATAAAGCCAGGCTTGTTGCTCAAGGATATAGGCAGGAGGAAGGTATTGATTATGATGAAACCTTTGCTCCTGTTGCTAGACTTGAGGCAATAAGAATCTTTCTTGCTCATGCTGCTCACAAAAACTTCCGGGTCTTTCAAATGGATGTTAAGAGTGCTTTTCTCAATGGAGAACTTGCTGAAGAAGTCTATGTGAAACAACCACCTGGCTTTGAAGATCCAGCTCATCCGTACCATGTGTTCAGACTTGACAAAGCTCTCTATGGTCTGAAACAAGCTCCTCGTGCTTGGTATGACACCTTGTCTGATTTTCTTCTATCCAACCGATATACCAGAGGTAAAATTGATAATACTCTTTTTCTCAAGAAAACAATCGGTAATATCATTCTTGTTCAAATCTATGTGGATGATATCATTTTCGGTGCCACTGATGAAAATCTTTGTCAAGAGTTTGCCTCTCTCATGAAAAGCAAATATGAGATGAGTATGATGGGTGAACTTACTTTCTTTCTTGGTCTTCAAATTAAACAATCCTCTGAAGGTATTTTCATTTGTCAGAATAAATATATTCGTGATCTTTTGAAAAAGTTTGATTTTGAAAATTGTTCTCCCATGAAAACTCCAATGGCACCACCTCTAAAAATTCATGCAGATTCCACCGGCAAGTCGGTAGATATCACGAATTATCGAGGAATGATAGGGTCTCTTCTTTATCTTACTGCTAGTAAACCTGACATCATGTATGCTACGTGTCTTTGTGCACGTTATCAAGCCAATCCCAAGGAATCTCACTTGGCGGCTGTAAAACGTATTTTTCGGTACCTAAAGGGTACCATGAATCTGGGTCTTTGGTATCCCAAGGACTCAGGTTTTGATCTAATTGGCTATTCAGATTCTGACTTTGCAGGGTCTAAGGTTGACAGAAAAAGTACAACTGGCAGCTGTCAATTACTAGGTGGAAACTTAGTCAGTTGGTCCAGTAAGAAGCAAAATTCGGTATCCACCTCCACTGCCGAAGCCGAATATGTTGCAGCTGGAAGTTGCTGTGCTCAGATCTTGTGGATGAAGAACCAACTACAAGATTATGCCAAAGTTTATTCTCATGTACCGATTCTATGTGACAATTCTAGTGCCATAACCATTGCCAACAATCCAGTGCTGCATTCTAGATCTAAACACATTGATATTCGGTATCACTTTATACGAGATCATATCTCTAAAGGTGATATTGAACTTCACTTCATTCCTACAGATCTTCAACTTGCAGACCTTTGTACAAAACCACTGGATGAGGCACGTTTCAACTTCCTTGTGGGATCCTTAGGTATGTTAAATTTATCGTAAAAAAAAAAAAAAAAAAACTTGCCCAATAATTGACGGTACCTCCTTACCGACGATTACCTTTCGGCAACTTGTACATTTTCTCTCCATACCGAAGTATCTATTACCTTCGGTAACTCTACCGAAGTATCTCTCATACTTCGGTACTTCTCTACTTCTTACCGAACGATCGCTTCCTTCTATATTCGGTATCTCTATATACCGAATACTTCTTGCCGAAATATCTCCTTCTATATTCGGTATCTCTATATACCGAATACTTCTTGCCGAAATATCTCCTTCTATATTCGGTATCTCTATATACCGAATACTTCTTGCCGAAATATCTCTTTCTCTATTCGGTATCTCTATATACCGAATACTTCTTACCGAAATATCTCTCATTTTTCGGCATCTCTCTATTTTCGGTATAGTGTATGATGTGTCATTCTTATCCAATTCTTTCATACCGAATATATTCGGCACCTTTTCTTTACCCTATGGGCTTCTGCCACATGGCACTACAGGGTTCGTGCGTCAGTTGATGGGACGTCCACGACCTGACACTAAGCCGTTTTTCGGCCCTTCCACTTCCCCATTACGCACGTTTGCGTTGTACCATCATTACCATTTTTTTTTTGGCTTTTGAATTCTCACCTTTCCCTCTTATTTTTCAAACCTATAAATACTTCTTTTCCTTTACGTTTCATTCTTTACTTGTCTTTCTCGTCTTCTTCATCAAGACTCCCTAAACCTGCAATTCTTTTTTCTTCATCAATGGCATCCTCCAAATCGACAAAGGCTTCAAAGGTTTCTACTCCTCTCACTAGGGAATCCCTTGTGTTCCCTCCATGCAACCAGGTGGCTCGTCTTTCTGCGGATGTTGATCATCCTGAGTTCAACCAAGTTTCTATCTTTCTTCAAAGATCGCCATTGCGCCATGCTCTCACAGAATCGACCAAGATGAGCAAAATGCTTCTTGGTAACTTCTGGCTTACCTGTAAGTACGACTCTGATACTCATCAGGTTTCTGCCTCCATTCTCTCTTCTGAAGAGCATCCCGACCTTTCCTTTGGGGTGCATGACCTTCGTACGGTTCTCAATATTCCAGAGTTTAATGTGTATGCTCCATTCCCTACTCATCAAGAACACGATGAGGTCATTGCAGCTCTCAACTATGTTCACGAGGGCAAATCCAAAGGTTCCGGCACTCTTCTTCGAAAGAATATGGGTGCACTTTGGAACTACTTCTTTTCTCACCTCCTATACTGTCTCTCTCACAAGACTTCGGGGTGGGATCAATCCCCGACTGCCATCACTCGTCTGGCCCATGCCCTCATCTTCATGAGGAGGATCGATTTTGCTCAGGTATTTTTCGATTCCTTGGTCGCTGCCATCACACCTCCAAGAACTCACAATGTGGCTCTCCCACGGTTCATTTCTCTGATCATCAACCACAAGCTATCAGCACAACTGTGTGCCGATGCTGCTTTGCCTGAACCGACGATCAAGTTTGACTTGCCCATTTCTCAAATCAGCAAGCAAACGATCTTCAGGTCTATCAAGCCTACCGACTCTCCGCTCACCTCAGGTATGCTTTCTTTCATCTCTTCTCCCAATCCGATTTGGGGAACGCTTGCCGAAGGTGAATCCGCAAGGTCTTCATCTTCTCTCAAGCCATCCAAATCGGTGGTCCCCTCTCCCCCAAAACCTTCCCGAGCTAAGACGGTGGCTATTAAAAAGAAAAAGGCCACCGGAAACGTCGCACTTGCTCTCATGACTATGCCACCGACGAATCCTTCGGTGGCTACCCCAGTCATAACCCCTTCTTTTTCTGTTAAGCGACGGAGCTCCAACTCCCCTCCTAAGTCTCGTTCTAAGAAACTTAGGAAACCTTCGGCCGAGCCTCACACTCCATCTACCGATTCTCAACAATCAGTAGATGTTGAACTTTCCCCTCCAGGGCCACGGGGATCTGTTAAACCCACTCCCACCTCCTCCAAACCTTCTCAACAAGATTTGGATGTACAAAAGGATTCCCCGCATATTCCTTCTCCTCCTCCTCTTTATGTGGAGGTTGAAGATGAGTTGGTCTTCTCTCCGGACCGACATTCTGCTTCCTCACCGCACAGCCTATCACCCGGGGTCAATCCCGATGATATTGCACAAACTGGGGTTTCATCCCAGGATATGTACCGACGGCTATTCTCTCCCACTTCCTCACCAATCAACTCCCCTTCCCCTCAACCATCGCCGAAGAACTCACCACCAAAGAGATCTCCCTCACCCAAACCATCTCCTTCAAAAATGGCTGGGTCTTCTACCCATGTACCGGTCACAATATCTGCCGATTTACTTGCCGACATCAGTGACACCAATCGGCAGGTATGAATGCTTGGTACCCAGTTCGAAAAGCTTCGTCAGTCTTTGCGTGAACCGGCGCTCCTCGACTCTCTGAACGCCAACAACATCTCTTTGGAGGAACTTCTGAAGCTCGTCAAGGAGCAAAATTCTGAGGTTGTCGCTCTTAATCGCGACATATTTCAGTGTTTGGATATCATGCACAACCAGATTGCCGGTCTTCGTTGTCCTCTATCCGCAGCCATGGATTCTATTCTCAAGGAGGTGGTCAGACTTAATGATCAACATACCTCCTTGACCTTATCGATGGCTGCTCTCAAGGCCGCCTCGGATGCTCGGGATCAAGATCTTATCCGTCTACGGCAGCAGACTTCGGCTCAGGAGTCTATTAATTCTGACATTCTCAGTGCCTTGCAGAATTTAAATCGGCGTCTTGACTCTCTGCCTGCCGATATTGCTCAGTATTGTGCTCAGTCTCTTGATATTGATATCACTGAGTCTGCATTCACTCCTGCTGATCGCCATGTTTTGGAACGTATTGATCGACGAGTAGGCCGTGTGTCGGCCAGATCTAGTGTTTCTTCCCCGGCTCGTACTGAGGGGGAGAAACAAATTCAGGGGGAGCAACTCCCTCGGGTTCATATAGTCAGTACGAGTCAGGGAAAACCCTCTGCTTCTGCCGAAGTCTCTGCTGCTATCGAACCCACTGCTGCTGCTGCTACCGAACCTTCTGCTACCGAAGAGAAGGGCACCGATCACCCCTTGGTGGTCGAAGAGTCTGAGGGGGAGAAAAAGCCCAAAAAGGATAAGGGCAAAGCTGTTTTCTCACCAGATGAAGTAGCTGCTGAAGAAAAGCGTCGAAAAGATGCTTTAATAAAGAAAGCTGCAGATGGTACTGGTCTTCAACTTCCTCCCCTAAAGTCTACCTCTTCTGTTTTGGGCTTATCCGAAGAGGAACTAAAAGCTGCAAAGCTTGCCCAAATTGCTCGGGACAGAGATACCGACCTGGCTTTTAAACTTGCTGCCGAAGAAAATCCTACCGACACAATCAAAGCTCAGGTGAGTGCTCTGGAGGAATCGGCGAAGAAAAATGAAGAAATAAAGTCTTTGTGTATCGATTGGTACCACAAAGCTCTCTCTAGACGCCGATCCTCTGCAAAAATCACAGATGTCAAAATTATCAAACCGTCTTCTAGCTGCAACGTCATTCGGCTAAGGATTATAAGGGAGGATGCTTCAAGCTCTATGGACAGACTGGATTCTCTTGTTCGGTTTGGAGTTACCGAATGGATGGAAATTGGTATCTGTTTGAATAAAAGCCGAAATACTCTCAAGCCTGAGGTTGATAAATTTCTTACAGATCTCCAAACAAAGTTCAGGACGTACCGAAAGACGTATAACATTGTTCACTCTCCGACTGAAGAGAAGCTCATCGAAAGTCTTAGGTTTGATCGTCCTCCTCCCAAATCCAAGCCAAAATCCAAAAAGGAAGATGTGTTTGCTCAAATGGCTAAAGAAGGAAAGGTTCCGAAAACCTCAAATCTGGATCTATCCTTACCGACTCCGGTTCCTCATCCTTCAACCACTGTGATTTCTGAGCCTACTCATGGTATTTTCTTCAACGATGCGCTTGGGCAGATCTCCTTCTTCAGATCAAGCCAAATCCCTATTGCCGACACAACCTTTCTCCACGGAATTATTCAAATAATTTCAATGTCGGCTAAGGACTTCTATGTGGCTACTACCGACGAACTAAAGAAGAGGGATGCTGAACCGCATTTCTCTTTTGAATAAACTCGGTGTAGTTTTATGCTTATATTTATTTTGTTTTCCTCTGTATTGTAATCTTCTTAAAAAGATTAATACATTGAGCTTTTATGTCTTATCGTAAATTTTGTACATTTTTTTATTTCATTCGTTTATACTTGTAAATGTCGGATACTCTAGAAAATCCAAATATAAACAAAAAGAATGGTCTATGTGAAAAAGAACCCAAAAATATGAAAAAGGGTCAAAATGCATTATTCATTAACTTCTATGTTGTATGAGATGTTATCATCAAATAGGGGGAGATTGTTGGGTCATCTAAGATTTAAAGATAACCTCTCCTTAGTCTTTATTGATGATTGAACCTTGTATTTTGTTTTATGGTTCTTTGTAATAGCTTAGTTAGTTTAACAGATCGGTGAGTCGAAGATAAACCGAATCCAACATGAAGGAAATCTACAATGCGGATTGAGATGGACCTCAAAGAGAACTAAGCCTGACCTGCCGACTTCTATTCGGCAGATCACCCCCTTTGCCGATTCTTATTCGGCAGACTCTCCACATGCCGATTTCCTATTCGGTATGTCCTTTCTATGTTGCCGAATAATCGTTGTTCGGCACAACCCTCATCTGCCGAACTCTTTATTCGGCATTCTCCTCGTACAGATTGCTTCTTTATCTAGTACGAACATTTATGTTAAATCCTCATGATTTGACATACTTCCTCTTTCCCAATGATCTTCTGACAATGGGAATGGAAGCTTCTCTCTTCCTTTAGAAGATTTACATTTAGTCTTAATTTGATTAGATGTTTATTTTTCTAATAGATCTCAAAAAGATTTTCCCAAGAATATTTTATTTAGATATTTTACTTTCATAGTACAAAAGTTACCTTTTGTATTGTGACAAGTCACATCAAATATCTTATAATTTATTGTCAACCTCTCAACCTCCAAAGCCTTTACTCCTACTTGTCCTTTGCACTCATTACATTGGATAGTATATAAAGGATGGAATTAGCATCTTGCTACTCACGCTTTCAGCTCAAGCTTTGGCATTCACAAGATTTCAAGCAGGTTGATAGTTGTCTTTTATTTCCTTAAGGTTTAAGTCTTTGTGTTCTTAATATCTTCTAAGTGTTAGATTGTTTAGAGTAGTTCTTAACTATTCTCTTTCCGCAACAATCTTTATTTTCTCTTTGTGTAATTCTTGATATTCATTATCAATAAAAGAATTAAAATTAAGTAATTTTGAAGTATTGTATTCAACCCCCCCCCCTCTTTTACAATACTTGTTTACTTCTTTGGGACTAACAAAAGGCTTATGATTAATGAGAAATATAGACTTCTTCTCTCTGTCTTATTGTTATTTTCTCCATATTGTTGTTCCATTTGTTTTTCCCTTTTAACAAAATGACATTTTTTCTTTCTTTTCCTTCCTGCTCAATGTAACACCCCGATTCTTCGAAAGGTATCATTTCAAGTTAATACCGAAACCGATATATTAAGGAAAAATAAGATATTTTATTTTGGGCTTGAATCCTTGATTTTATAGTCTAGATGGATGAATGATTCAATTACGAGTCCAACGGTTCTTTCCGGAGCGAAAACGGAGCTATAACGAATAAGTTATGGCCAAAACAGTGATCGGGGAAGTTTACAGCTCGCGGTACAATCTCGGCGAAAGTGCCCCGCGAGAGTGACACTTGTCACTTTCGCTGTCACTCTCACTAACAGCGTCTGGACGATTAAAATCGCGATTTTCAGCCCCAAACTTCATTCCTTCATATCTCCTTCATCCTAACTCCGATTTGGGTGATTCAAGTTGCTACGGTTTCATTTTTGAGAGCTTTTCAAGAATCTATCAAAAGATTGGAAGTCTATTGGAGTATACTAGAGTATTTTGTGGTGGTAAGCTTCTCATCTCTCCCTATTCATCTTCTTCCCCAAAGTTTTCTAGGGTTTCATCCACCCTTTGTTCTCCCTTTCATAGATTGGAGTTTTGTAACCATTTTGGTGAACTATAAGTGTTTTGGTTGGTGGATTCATGCTTGGGTTAAGGTAATCTTTTATTCTCTTCGGTTATGGAAGTTAGGGTTTCGGTAGCAATGGAGGTATTCATGTAGATGGTTTGGGAAACGATTCTTTGTGGTTGATTATGTTTATTTGTGGTTGAATATGTATGGATTTAGGTTTTGGAAGTTTGGTCTTAAGAATCCAAGTGTTCTTCAAAGGAGCTCTAATTGGGGGAAAATCTAGATTTAGCCTAAATCTAGCGAGGTGAGTTCAAGTTGATTTGTGAAAACGGTGTACATGCCAAAATGGTTATTTTAAAGTGTTTTACTTGAAATGGTTAACTGCTGATAATTTTGGAGTATTTTGAAGTAAAATATGTTTTACTTGGTTATTTGTCAAAGTGTGAGTATTTCGATAAGTTTTCAGATTTGGTAAATTTGGGGTTGTGTTAATATCTTAAAATACTTATATTGGGTTTTGAACATTTCAACAACTAAATAGCATGATTTACGTATTCTTGGTGATTTTGTACAAACAAGATCTATTTTATGATTTATGCATCTTTGATGATTTTGTACAAATGAAGTCTATTTCATGTTATATGCATGTTGGGTATTTGCTTTCATAAAATCTTTGGAAAACCTTTGGTCCCATTATGTGTTGAGTTTTGGGTTGATCTCGTCTTTGAAGTATGTGTCTTCGTAAACGTCGTTTAAAGACATTTCATTATTTAGGAAGCCGTTATTTGTTGATCAAATGGGTTTTGGGCCTTTTAGCTCGGTGGTGGCATGAAAGAGTACTAAGGACATTTGTCCGGTTTTAATGGCTCGGTTTAGAGTCCAAATTGTGATGTACGTCTTAATGCATTTTATTGCATATTATTGGTAATTACAGGCTCGAGTGCTTTAGTCATTCATGAGTAGTCGTGTAATCTTAGACTGTGTTGCATTGGATCCATAAGCACGTAAGTCAGTCTTATTTGATGGTCATTTGGGTGGTACGGGGTTGGACTCCGGGACTCATGGGATATGACCTTGTCTTTACGAGTAGGCACTAAGAGTGGTTGAGTTCCGGTTGAGCTATTATGACTAGGGGGTAGTCCTCTGATGGGCGTTGGGACCTTCGCCATGTGGGGCAATGCCTTCATTGTATCCCCCGTGGGCCGAGCCTTTGGCGGTAATTCCGGTGTTGTTCGCTAAGGTCAGCTATCTCTTTGGCTGAAACTCGTCAAGAGGTTGTAGGGGCACTTGGGCTTGCGTGTCGTGAAGTGTCATACGATCAACGTTGTTGAGTGGCATACTTTTGTGTTCCTCCGCTCTCAACGGATACGGGTATCCCCCGTTGTCGACCCGCGGTATTTTGGATATTTAATTGTCCAAGCTTTAATATTGAGATTTCATTCCATTTTATGGTCGCGTGAGTATTAAGTTTCAGATCCATGTTTTAATGGCGTATCACATTTATATGGATTGTTTCCTTTAATTAAGGGTCGAGTATTATGTTCCACCCGAGCTTTGGGTGTTTTGAGCTATGAAGTATTATTTACATTTTAGCATATTGAGTATCGAACTATGACCACGTCATGGGTGAGTTACGGGTTGCATCGTTTTACAAGAAGTGCATGTTTGGGAGCATTGTCTTTAATAGTATATATTATGGGAAAATGTGTCGTTTCCATTATGAAGTTTAAGGTTTTGAAGGATCTTGCTTTAAAACTGATTTCTTGTCTTTTAAAGATATATTCATTCATGTTAAAACTTTTGAGCTCACTAGGCGTTAAGTCTAACCTTTTTATTTGTCGGCATGTGCATCAGGTTCCAGAAGGGGGTTCGGTTCTAGCAGTCGTATGAAAAGATGTGCTTAGTGGTTCACGAGTGTAAGCATTTGGCGAAGTCTTCCGCAGTTTGGAGATAGCGATACTTTTGGGTTTTAGTAGCACCCATCTTTATTATAGACTGTTCGTATAGAAAGAATGTGTGTATTGAGGTTAAATATTAAATTGTGGTCGTAGATGATTTATTTATTGGTGTATTTAGAAAATTTTAAATTAGTTGTTGTTTCCAGAAATCAGGGTGTTACACTCAATAACACCACAAAAATAATTCTTTTTTTTCCTTCCCTTTATTTTATTTTATTTCCTTCAAAAATTTTAGAACACAACGTAAATACTTTGAAACAAGTGTTCTGATTTTAAAAACAATTACTTGAGTTCACATCAGGGACGAACCCATAAAATTTTTCATACGGTTGTACCATATAATACAGACAAAAAATAATTACAAAAAACACGGTCTTTATCGACGTGTTTTCATCTTTTACCGACATTAAATATTGTCCGATGTGTTTTTAGCCTAATTCCACAATTTCGAGGGATTTTTAAAGCTGTTTGCTTGATTTCGAGGGATTTTTAAGTTTTTTTTTATCGATTTCGAGAGATTTTTTTGATTTTTTCGGCTGATTTCGATAGTTTGTTTTGGTTGATTACGAGGTACGGTTGCACCTTCTTGAAGTTCCCAAAATAATATGGTAGCACATTCCAAAACGATACGGTTGCACCTTCTTGAAGTTCCCAAAATAATATGGTAGCACATTCCAAAACGATACGGTTGCACCTTTCACGAACCTAAATTTTTTTACCTTCGTCGGAGAAATAATACGGTGGCACGTGCCACCGTATTCAACACCACAAGTTCGTCCCTGGTTCACATATTGTTGATGAAGAAGAATTCAAACGAGAGCACCTTCTTTTTAAAAAACACGAAAACACCCTTTTTACTATATTACTTCACATGTGAAACCATAATTCATCAAATTTGATATACATGTAAAACTAACTCAAACATGCAAATAATCTTTGGCGCAACGTATAAGGTCAAAGTATAATCTTTGGGATTGCTTATGTAAAACAACTTATGTTTATTTGTAAAAGTGTTTATTAACTTAGGGGGTGTTTGAGATTGCTTATTTGAAGTGTTTTTTAGCTTATTACGCTTTGACACCAGAGATAAGCACTTTTAAGTATTTGGATGGAGAAAAATGAAAAGAGCTTATAGCGGTGTCAAACCGCTGAAAAACTGTTTTTGATAAGTCATTTTGTTCTAACTTATCAACTTACTAGAAATGTACCCTCGCAATGCAACGGGTTTCTGAAATCTAGAACTCGAACCCTCGATCAATATTCATACTTTTTGTTAGTCTTTTTTTTATTTTATTTTACGATTTTGAGAAACTTAGATTTAAAACAAAAATATATTTTAGTTTAGTTTAATTATGTTTTTTTTATAAAAAATAATAATAAATTTTTTTTGTTACAGGTCAAAAAATGTTTAATTTAAATGATAATTATATTTAAGATATTTTATATTTAAAATTAAAAAGATAACATACTTCAATAAAAAATAAAAATAAGGTGCTTTATCTCGAATTTTCTTATATTTATCGGTTAGTTATATCAATAGTTAAAATTTTTAGATATTTTAGAAAATAAAATAAGTGCTTATCAGCAGTTAGTTACACGAATTCAAACATTGAACTTTTATAAGTTGTACTTATGTTTAATCAATTTGTACTTTTAGATTTTAAGTAATATGAATTAATAAGTGGTACCTAATGCATAAAAATTAGTTTTTAAGAGTTTAGCTTAAATGCTTTATAATATAATATAGATATATTAGTTAAAATTCAAAATTACAAGTTAATGAAACATAATTATAACTTATTAAAGTCCCATGTTTTTATTTGTATAACTAACTGCAAATAAACATATTAAATACATGATAAACACTATGAGATAAACTACCTGTTTTATTTATTTTTTAAATATATTTATTAGATCAATGCATGTTTTTATAATATAGTATAGATATATTAGTTATGAGATTATAACTAATATAGATATAAATATATTAAGAGCAAATCATAAAATAAAAAATAAATATTGATAATAGTAATATTGATCAAATCGTCCAATAAATATAAAAAATAAATATTGATAATAGTAGATAATATTGATCAAATTGTCCATTAAATATAAAAAACAAATATTTATATTAATAAATGAGTATCCATTCCACAAATAGATGATGCTGTGAGATATTGTGCTTGGATAAGTTGTACCAATGTATTATGAAATTGTAAATTAAGTAATTGGTTTTAATTAGTTGTATTTTGTGCTTAAAATGTTGTAATTAAGAGTTTTTTTATGTCTCTTTATAATACTAGAAGCGTACTCGCGCAATGCTGCGAGATACATCACGATTTTAATGTTTCATTTTATTTTTTTGTCGATTTACAGTACGATTTTGGATGGTTTTGAAAAAGTGATAAAAGTTTTTTTTATAAATTTGTTTAATTTAGGCTTAATAATATAATGTTTTTTATATAAAAAAATTAAGTATTTTGTTAGAATTCAATGATTATCTTATATATTTTAATGACATCTAGAAAAAATAACCAATTACATATTTAATAATATAATTAAAACAAAATTATAGTAATATAATATATTAATTAGTAGTGATACATGAAAAGGTCTGCATAAAAGGAAGGCCCTGCACATACCAAATTGATGGGTGTTAGAAGTCTGCAGTAGTAATATGTATCTTGTGCTTTGATACTTGTAAATTAAGAGATTTTTAAAATCTTGCATAAAATGATGGTACCTTGTGCCTAATAATTTGTATTTAAGAGTTTTTTATCCGTGCTTTATAATATAGTATAGATAGTATAGATTTGAAAAATGCTTATTACTTTTTTGGTTATTTTGTATGTATAAGCAATCTCAAACACTTTTAAATAACAACTTATTAGCTTATTACGTTTTGGTACTACAATAAGCTAATCCAAACACTTTTATAAAAACTTCGGTTTGACACCGCATAAGTTAATAAGCATTTTTCAAAATAAGCATAAATTGTTTTAAATAAGCAATCTCAAACACCCCCTTATACTTATTTGTAAAGTGCTTATTAACTTATACTTATTTGTAAAGTGTTTATTAACTTATAGAAAGAAGGGGCAAATATGTAATTTGGTTAAATAAGTTAATAAGGAGTTTTAAATAAGTCAAAATGGTTTAACTTATCAAAAACTTCTTATTACCGGTGTGGAAAAATCAATAAGTACTTTTTCTTTTCCCCAATCCAAACACTCAAGATAGTTTATTTGCTATGTGAAAATGCAATAAGTTAATTAGGTGTTTTTAATAAGCAATCCCTAACACCCCTAAGAAAAGTCACGAGATTTCCGCACCGCTTCTCACTATTCACAAATTCCCAACACTATTTTATTTCCCTCTAAACAACATCACCAAATCCGTTACAAACACATCATTCCTTGATTTAATGGATGTTTTTCCCTCGCAATTCAAGAAACTCCCATTTCTTAATTTTTCGAGATTCGAGCTCTCGGGTTTCTGTATTATATAAACAGAGTGATTCTAAATGAACCCTTTTTCGTTCCGATTCAGATGCTTTGAATTAGCAAAAAGCACACACACACACTATAAATGGTGGTCTTTATGCTTCCACCAGTTGCAGTGAACTGATCAAAAAATAAAAAAATAAATAAAAGATGGCAAATTTTGTGTTCTTGTTGAAGAATCTTTTGGTGGTATCAGCAGCTGTGAATATTGGTTTGGTTTGGAAGAATATGAGTGATGAAATCAATGGAAAAGTTGCTTCTTCTTCATTGAGAAACTGTGAAAAAAAGCTTCATTGCCGTGGATGCTTGTCCTCCAATGGCGGACAGGATGAAACGGCGCAGGTTAGCAAGAAGCAGGTGTTGTTGTCGTCAACGACGTCGTTTTCTAGGGATGATGATGATCCAGATGGTGGGGATGTTGATGATGATGATGATGGTGGTGCTGTTATAAATCTTGACCAGTGAGTGGGAAACAAATATTCATTTTTTTTTCTATTTTGAATTAGGGAAAATTGTATTAAAATGGAACCAACTTTGAGTTAATTCTTATTTTATTAATTTATTAAACAAAGGATTTCACCTACGGAACATTCGACCCTGATATTGGCGGATTGGTGAAAGGCAACATTTGACCGATATCAGTTGACTTTCGTTGCTAATTAATAGATTTACCGGCGGATCACCAACGGAATTATCCACTAGTGATTTAATCAGTCAAAATGATTAAAGCCTTAAACATGGTTTTTTAATTAATGTTGGAAAAAAAAGCGACGAAATCTACGACGGACAATTTCCGCCGGTAAATTCAATCACCGGCCTAACTCCTAAGCCTTCTTACAACAGGTGATTTCTGCCGGTAATCCGCCGCTTAGGGTTTTAACAGCGGATCATTAGCGGATCCGTCCATCGGTTTGGTAGTGAATGATTTGAGGTTTTATTGAAAAAGATTCAAAATATTTATTTAAGTAAACGACGATTTTCGTCCTTTTGGTTTGTCGTTTATAACCATTTTCGTCCCTGACTTTAAAAGTTGTTTTTTTATCCTTGTGGTTTGCAATTCCTTTCCATTTTCGTCCCCAAAACTAATATTCTTAAGTACTAAAAGCGAAATGAGCTGCAAACCACAAGGACAAAAAAAGCAATTTTTAAATATCAGAGACGAAAATAGTTATAAACAACAAACCACATGGACGAAAATAATAGTTTACTCTATTTATTTTCTTCATTTTGGAGATTATGTTATTTTTCGATCTGATTAAATGTATTATATATATGTGTATATATAGTGGCGATCCAACGATGTATGAGGATTTTTGGAAAAGAACCGGCGAAGAAACCACGGTGGTCACCTCGAGTTGGCAATTCATGAGTTACTTTTCGGATCTCAACAACGTTTGTTGGTTTTTGGAGCCGGCGTTTGTGAGTGCGGTTACGCGGTTGCATGAAGTGGTTGGCAACGCGATAACCGAGGGTCGCCACATTGTTGTCGGTACAGGATCTTCACAACTGTATCACGCTGCTATTTACGCTCTATCGCCTCCCGATGGTTCGGAGCCCATGAACGTGGTGTCTGCCGTCCCATTCTACTCGGTAAACTCTTACTTCTTATAGCTCAGCAGGTCGGTTGTAGAGAGAGAGACCTAGAAATTTTTCTAAGTGGTGGCACTATTTGACTATAAGCAGGGGAGGACCTACCCTTCCCGGGGAGTCCCGTGCACCCGCTCAAGTTCGTTTCGTAAGGGCGAAATTTTTTTCGGTACGTAAGGTGCACCCGCTCAACTACAACTACAACTACAGGGGTGCTCCGTGATATATAAGTTTTTGAGGAAGGTGCACAAGTCCCAAAAAAACTAAAATTTACTCTCAAAATCAACAAAAAAATCGAAAAAATCTCTTAAAATCAATTAAAAAAACCCAACAAATCCCTCGAATCAACACAAAAAAACCAAAAAAGCCCATCGAATCAACACAGAAGCTTAAAAAATCCCTCAAAATCAACAAAAAACATAAAAAGTCCCCCAATAGGGGAATTCGGCTAAAACACATCGACAACAATTTCGTAAGCTTTTCGTTTGTGCACCCACTCACCTAAAATCATGGGTCCACCACCGACTATAAGAAACAAATATATGGATACTTTTTTAGAAAATCATCGTTGATCTGTTGGTTATTTTATTGTTTTTCATATGTGAGGTCCCGAGTGTTCAGGTCTTTTATTGCAAATTCTTTTCAGATACATAATAAATCTGAAATTAAAAGTTAAAAACTAAGAAAATGACACCGACGGGATTCAAACTTGGGTCTGGGGTAGAAGAAAAGTCTTGCAAACCAACTCTACCAAAAAAAACTTGTGTCCTCATTGTAGTTTCAAAATATATACAGTGACACACAACAAATTGATATGATGACCCTATAATTTTTTACACTACGACTAAGAAACTGTGGCCCATGCCATCTAGGTCCGTCGTTGTAGAGTGTTGTATCTGTTGTTATCGGTTTAATGAGTGTTTTATTTTTGCAGTCATATGATGTGATGACAGACTACTTGAAAAGTGGGGTACATAAATGGGCAGGAGATGCATACAAGTTTGATAAGCAAAAACCTTACATTGAAGTGGTGACTTCACCAAACAACCCAGATGGATCTATAAGGGAAGCTGTAGTAAATGGAGATCAAGGGAGTTTGATATATGATCTTGCTTACTATTGGCCACAATATACGCCGATATCGACCCCTGTGGAATACGATATCATGCTCTTTACGACCTCTAAATGCACCGGTCATGCTGGTATTCGTATCGGGTAATATATATATATATATATATATATATATATATATATATAGAAGGATCAAATGATAACATGGTCAAAATAAGAGAACAAGAAACGGCCAAATATCATGTGAATCACATGTGATTTTACATGCAATTACAGAACATGGTCAACACAAGGTTGAGCGGGCGACCTGGTCAAAGTCGTGTGAATCACATGTGATTTTACACGTGATTTTAGTGTAAGATCACATGAGATTCAACCGTTTTCGTGTTTTCTTATTTGTTAATCGTTCTCGTATGAAACTGACTCTCTCTCTACATATATAACTTATCTCCACTACAACAACATTGACTTTATAAGACATCTAATACAACTAAATGTCATAATAGACTGTTTTATAAATTATAAGACTTATTTTCATAAGATCAAACAATTGTGTGTTAAATATAAAGGTGTTACAATAAATTAATAGGACGTTTTGGACGTCCTAACACGTTTTTAGGACCCTTTTAAAATAAAACGCCATATTACCCTTTTTATATGATATTATTTGGAAAAATGTCATATTAAAAAAAATGTGTTCATAAAACTCTTATGAAAAGTATGCTGTAAAAAGCTAATAAAAGACTTCATTTCAAAAATGTAAAAAAAAAAACTTCTTAGGTTGTCCAAAAGCGTCCTATCAGCTTTTGGTATCACTACAATTTTTTGTTCCTATAAACTTAAGTCTTATAGAGCAGTTTATTAGGACATTTAGACATATCTAACATCCAGTGTGAAAACTGAAACTCAATCTATTTCGACAACTTGAATTGAAGGTGTCTCTTAATGTATTATTGCAGTTGGGCATTGGTTAAAGATAGAGAGATTGCTAAGAAAATGACCAAATATATAGAGATTAACACCATTGGTGTGTCGAAAGACTCACAGATTCGAGCAGCAAAGATTTTGGAAGCGGTATCAGATAGCGTTGATGATGGTAACAACGAAACCTTCTTTGACTACAGCTACGAGTTAATGGCGAAAAGATGGAAGGAACTTAGAGAAGCAGTGAATCATACGGAACTCTTTAGTTTACCCGAGTTTCCGGTCAAGACGTGTTCCTTTAGCGGGCGTACTTTTGGACAACTTCCTGGTAAAGAAAAACGTAATTGTTCCATGACACTACAACAAAATTGGCTTTATAGGGTGCCAGATAGATCTAAATGTTCTATAATATAAAACAGTCTATTAGGACATTTCACTACAACAAAATTAAGTCTATAGGACGCCAAAAATGTCTAAGAGTTAGACTGTTTTTACGAGACAATGAAGTTTATAGGACATTTTTGGGCGTCGTAACAAGTTTTTTAGAATTTTTTTATTAAAAAACGGCATATTTGCTATTTTACATGACATTATTTGAAAAAGTGTCTTAGAAAAACAAATGTCCTATAAAATAGCTAATACGATGCTTTGTATTAGAAGTGTCCTAAAAAACATGTTAAGATGCCAAAACTGCCTAGAAACTTATCACAATACCTTTAGATAAGACATTTTATTGTTTGCTCCAATAAACTTATGTTGTCTACTGGGACACCTAGAAATTCTTGGCATCCTATGAACCCAATCTTGATATAGTGTTTGCACATATTTGGTGTCTTATAATGTTGATTTTGTTGTAGTGTGAAGTGGAAACTAAGGAGTTAGTAAGCATTTTTGCATGTTTTTATGTAGCATTTGCTTGGTTGAAGTTCAACGGAAAAGTGGATGATTGTGAAAGCTTTCTTCGAGATCATAAGATAATCACGAGAGGTGGAGAACGATTCGGGGCGAGTAAGAAGTATGTGAGGGCAAGCATGATGAGTCGAGAGAAGGAGTTCAGGCTCTTCACAAAGAGGTTGTCTGAAATCAAGTAGTGAAATAACTGATGTTTTTTTTTCGTATGATGGGAGAATCAAAGTGTTAATCTTTCATGAAGTTTTAAGATGATTATGAGATTAAGATATACTAGTATCTTCAAGTGATGATGGGTTTTTTTCTTGATATTGTGAGGATCCGTAAAACCCGTTTTAATCTTTTTTCTAAAGGAGTCGTTATAAAGAGTGGAGAGGTTTCTACGAATATACAGGTTTGATGGTTCGTGTCTAGCTGAAGTAGGACTGGAACACGTCCCTGGAGGCAAAAGAGTGTGCCGAGTCCCTAGATGTGGTTGACCTCACCTCTAACACATGTGAGGATACGTGAAACCCCTTTGAAATTCTCACTAAGGGTGCACTTGGTACGCAGGACAAAATGGGATGGGACAGAACAAAACTTGTTGTCCCGTGTTTGGTGTGACATTAGACTAGGAGAAGACATGATTGAGTAGGACAAAACGCCAAAATAGGTGGAACAAAAATAAGGAAAATGAGACATTACTAAACTATCCATGTCAAATTAAAACTCTAAAACTTTGCACAATTCTTTCACCGGCCTAGTTCACTCTTGCATGTCTACTCTTGTCCAACCCTGTCCGGATGTACCAAACAACTCTATATATGTTTGTGTGTGTGTGTGTATATATATATATATATATATATATATAGAGAGAGAGAGAGAGAGGGGAAAGTTCAGTTGCAAACCTATTTTCCATTGTGAACTAGGGGACAAAGAAGAGGGCGACATGTGTCCTCATTTGTTCCCATTCATCATGAATAATGAACGTGATTTTGTTTTACAACATTCATGATGAATGTTACACCAATAGACCATTCATGATGAATAACCAATTAATGTCCGGGACACGTGTTTGTCCCTGGTTCATAAAGGAAGTTAGGTTTGCAGCTGAACCTTCCCCTATATATAGAGAGATATATAGATATATAGGTTTGGTGGTCCGTGTATAGCCAATGTGACACTGCGACAACTATCTTTAACAATTAGTAGGCAAAGAATGGCAAAACATAGCGGATACACCAAGAACATGTTACCATATATAATGTTGTTCTGCGCGGTTATATGCCTATAAAGATTATTAAACTAGAAACAAAGAAGAAAGTAAACAACACCTCTTATATGGGGGCTTTTCACTATAGTCTTATTTCATATTCACCAGCCATTGTTATGTATCTCACCCACGGTAGCGTCTGGTATCCACTTTTTTCGATTACTTTTAGGTGACGAACCTGCAAGCATATATACATAAAGTATATCATTGGGTTCGTATCAGGAAAACTCAACTACAACAAAATCGGCTCCAATAGGATGCCAAATATGTCTAAATATCGCAATAGACTGTTTTACATGACTTAGGTTTATATGACTTAGGTTTATATGACCAAACAATTGTGCGCCATATGCAAGTGTGTTACAATAAGTTGATATGACGCTTTTGGGCGTCCAAACACTTTTGAAATAAAATGTCCTACTAGTGTTTTTATATAACATTATTTGAAAAAACGTCCAATAAAAACAAGAGTCTTGTAAAAATATATATTCATAGGACATTTCTCAAAAGTGTCAAATAAAAAAACTAACATGACCGTTTATTTCAAAAGTATCCTAAAAACTTGTTAGAACGCACAAAAAGCATCATATCAACTTATTGTAACACCTTTACATATCACACAAGCTTAAGTTCTATAAGACAGTAGTCTATTACGACATTTAGACATATTTGACATCCTATAAAACCAATTTTGTCATAGTGAAGGTACTTGTAGCAGATGTGCAGGAATGCATACCTGAATCCCCGATACAGTAAAATATGGTATTTCAAACTTCACGTGTATGGGAGCTTTTCTGTCAGGCGCTCCATCTTCGTAAGTTACACTGGGGAGCCTAAATTCGGCCCCTAACATGTATACCTGTGATTGTTGATGCTCAAATCGTGCCATGAGAAATTGGAGAAGCATTTAAAGCGATGCTAAAACTCGTAAATATTTATAATAGCATCCACAATGGAGCTTTTTCATAAGCTTTTTTACCACCTAAGATTATGAAAACCTCCTAATAAAAAAAACACATTTTTTGCTTGTAACTGCACAAGCTCTCAATAAGCTCGTGGGTCCTACTTTTTGCTTGTTTTGTTTGGCCACCTAAGAGCATCTCCAACAAATTTTTCAAAATTTCTCCAAAATGGGAAATCAAAACTCCAAATCTCAAGAAAAAAAAATTACATTCAATTCAACAATTCTCTATTTTGGAGAATATAGCATTAATTATATTATTAAAATATTTTATACATGTAATAAAATACTATTTCTCTCTCATAAACACTTACCATCAAGATTTCTTATTGGTGGAAATATAATAAAAAAACTATTTCTCTCTCAAGGTAATCATTTTAGGGGAGTTCTCCAAATTTGGAGAATTTCACACACACACACTCTCTCTCTCTCTCTCTCCCTCTCTCTCTCTCTCTCTCTCTCTCTCATGTTTTCTCCATTTTTGGAGAAAGTTGTGGAGAATCTGTCGGAGCAAAAATTTACTCAAAATCACAATTTTCTCCATTTTGGAAAAAGTTCTAATAAAAAAGCTTACCATTGTGGATGCTCTAATCCGCTTCTTAATTACCTTGTCACCGGGGAAGGATTTAATTCTCCATATAATTGAATCATGTTCAGGAGCATAGGAAGCACTTCCCATCGTTGTTCGAACAATAGGCTTTGTAGCATCAGATGGCACTGGTATGTCAATGTGGACATTTGTTGCATTGCTGTATTATGAATTAGCTATTGAAGTTGAGTTAAATTAGCTACTGTATTATATGATAATTAAGGTCCTAATCAAAGGGCATACTGTAATGCCCCAAGCTCAGAGCAGCAGGCTGGCCCAACAACTTCAAATTCAACTTAAAACCATGATGGAAGCTATTGGTAGCCCACAACTTGGAGCTTATAAGGAGCTCACAAATTTAATATTATCCATGTGGGACGGGTTGTTACACATACCTTCGCTCCCTGAATTGGCTTCTAGCTTTTATAAGCACCACCCTACTTCTTGCATGCCTTTCGACTTGAGCATCGATCCATATAAGAGGTTTCACCTAGCCGCATATGGAGGATTGGTGAAAAGAACATTTTCAATCAAATCTTAAAGTTAATCACATATGAAGATATGAATCAAGTGAGATTGAGGCTCAAATGAACTGTCACAGATTAGTGACACGTTTAATCGATTTATCAAGCAACAATGAAGCACTACAACAAGATCGACTTTATAGGAAGTCAAGCATGTCTAAATGTCTTAATAGACTGCTCTATAGAATTTAGGCATATAGGACCAAACAATTGTGTGTCATATCTAAAGGTGTTACAATAAGATATTATGAGGTATTTGGGCATCCTAACAAATTTTTTAGGACAACACTTTTGAAATAAAGTGTCCTATTAGTTTTTTATAGAACACTTTTAAGAAGTGTTATATGAGCATATCTTTTTATAGGATACTTGTTTTTACAAACACTTTTCAGATAATTTCATATAAAAAGATTAATATGACACTTTATTTCAAAATTGTCTAAAATTTGTTAGGACACTCAATAATGTCCTATCAACTTATTGTAACACATTTATATAAGACATACAACTGTTTGGTCCTATTAAGCAGTCTATTATGACACTTAGACGGAGAATGGCTACCTGTAAAACCGAGTCTATTAGAACATTTAGACGTAATATGGCGTCTTGTAAAACCGAGTCTATTAGGACACTTAAGACGTAATACGGGATTTTGTAAAAATGATCTTTTTGTAATGAACACAAGATACATGAAGCATGACATTATGAATGGTGTCTATAACTGAAGATAACCTGAGTATTAAGTCTATATGTCATCAGATCAAATGATCCATCGGGAGGAATAAACGATATTGTGCGGTCGCTTTCAAAGCGGGCGAGTCGTACACACCTATCAGAAACAACAATCAAACGTGAGGAACTTTAACTACTTAAAGAAACCAAATTATATAAATCAGGCAAGCACACTTTAGTAACATGCTTATAGATTTAAAGAGCATTGAGATTGCAAGGCTTACTGATGAAATCTAACGTCTTCCAAATCAATCGCTTTTCCTTCTGATGCTCGGCCTTGAGCATCCATCAGAAGTCTATCATTAAGCCCAAGCTTGCATTCAGGCATTCCACTGTAAGAAACAATGGCAACAACTGTTATAGTGTCCACCTAGCCTCCATTGGAGGAGTCTGAGTGTCCCACATCGGCTAGACTTGGACCATTTCTCCTCAATATATGTTGGAACCTCTTTTATTTCCTAATAGGCTCTTTTGAAGAGTAATCTAATGGGTATCAACATATATTCTCACAAAAATGAAATTTATACTAGAGTTAGCCAATTCGTAAATGCCATCATCTATCATGACTGATTCACCCTTTTAGAGTTGTTCCCCTGTAGTGTCAAAAGCTCCTAGATGTGATGATTATTGACCTTTTATGCTTGTGGTAATATATGGAACCCCATTAGATTACTCTCCAAATGAGCTTTTGAGGAGAGAAGTGAGATTCCCTCAAATATTGAGAAATGGTCCAAGCACTACAACACAAATATCCGAGTGTCCTAACAGACTACTTTAAGCCTTAAAGTTTATAGGACCAAACACTCATGTCCCCTATCTAAAAGTGTTGTAATAAGCTTATAGGACACTTTTGAATGTCTTAACAAACTTTTTAGGACACTTTTGAAACAAAGTATCCTATTAGCCCTTTTATATGACACTTTTGAAAAAGTTGTGTTTATATGACACTTTTGAAAAAGTTGTGTTTATATGACACTTTTTAAGTGTCCTATAAAGGGGCCAACAAAGTGTCCTAATTGTTAAGACACTCAAAAGTGTCGTATAAACTTATTATAACAATTTTTTTGACTTTTAGATAGGGCATACAAGTGTTTGGTTCTATAAACTTAAGTCCTATAAAGTATAAACTTATTATAACACTTTTTTTAACTTTTAGATAGGACATACAAGTGTTTGGTTCTATAAACTTAAGTCCTATAAAGTAATTTATTAGGACATGTAAATACTTTTGGTGTCCTATAAACCCGAATTTGTTGTAGTGAAGTCAGCGACATGGGACTCTAACAATGTTAAACATTACAACAAAAAATTCAAGCACCTCAAACATGTTCTCATCTTTAATGCCCCCACAACTTCTGATCGAATTATCTGTCTGTTACTGTTGATTAGTATGTTAACACTTTCAATCACGTCTAGGAATACCTGAAAGTAACAAAACAGAAAGAGAACATTACAATGTTAATATCAGCAAAGTCACAGTATGATAATAACCCATTCAGAAGATGTACATACTTCATTCTTTTTGTAAAATATCCCTTCATTTCGCCAAGAGACTGCATTGGTAACAGCCATTGGAGGCCTTTGTGTAACTTCCAACTTATAAGCATCTGTCTTGATAAACTCACTTAGAACGGTTGCTTCGGTATATTGTGGGTAACCAAAGTCCATCATTTCATCGAGTAATTCATACTGCCATATTTTGCTAAGCATGAGCTCAAATGCGAAATAGGTTGACCAATATATTTAATTAGTTAAACTGAACCAAACCAAAACAACGAGTTGTATGTACGCAGATTTGACCTCTACCCTAAAGGGTATAGAGAGTCTGTTTCCAATATATTTAATTAGTTGATATGCAAAAAAGCATTTCATTCTTACAACTACAACAAAGTTATCTCTAAGAGATTCTTCTTCCAGCTCTTCAAAATAATACTCAAAAACCTGCATAATGTGATACATTATTAAGAACTAACATGATACGAATATCAACTTTAGGCAAAGGCAGAACATATAATCATTAAACTACAACAAAATTGGCTTTATTGAGGCCAAATATGTCTATATGGCCTAAAAGACCGCTTTATAAGACTTAATTTTATAGGACCAAACAATTGTGCGTCATGTGTGAATGTGTTTCAATAAGTTGATAAGACATTTTCGCCCATCCTAACAAGTTTTTTAGAACACTTCAGAAATCAAGCGTCCTATTAGACTTTTTACATGACATAATTTGAAAGTGTTTTATAGAAAAGTGTTCCATAAACAAACATCTTCGTAAAAGTGTCCTATAAAAGAACTAACGGGAGAATTTATTTTAAAAAGGTACGTCCTAACATCCTATTGTAACACTTTTAAATAGTACACACAATTTTCTGGTCCTATAAAACAATCTATTAGTACATTTAGACATATTTGGTGTCCTATAAAGCCCATTTTGTTATAGTGTTATTATGGAGTAAGAAATAGTCAAGTATACCCACATTTGCTAACCGGTGGAGAAATGCAATGAGGCTAGCAACATTGCAGTTCTGCCTTGATACTGCCATTAAGTATACATTGTTGTGTTGAAAGAACACATGAGAGACACCATTGTCAAAGACTATTGGACCTTGAGACTCAATGTCCTCCTGATAGACAAAGATCATATGTGTTAGAAACCCACATCAGCTAGATTTGGACAAGTTTTTCTCCATATATGTTGGAACCTCCTTTCTCTCCTCAAAGGCTCTTTTGAAGATTAATATAACAAGGTTCCACATATTCTTACATAGTATAAGAGCTAGCATCTACCACTCTAGGGACTTGACATTAGCCTCCGTCTCCTCTCTCTTCTAAAGGGCTCTTTTGAAGAGTAGTAATCTAACGGGTTCCACATATTCTCACAATATGGAAAACGATGTCCGGAAATCAGCATGATGTTAAATCACACATTATTTCCATGATGTCTGATAACTTAATTAGTGACATTTTCAACAATTTACTAGTTGATCTTCAATATATATTAGTACAATTGTATCACCAGAAGTCAGAACTATAGAAATTCAGCCAATCTATGCTTAAAATCAGCATATACCTTGAAGATGTTTTGCTTGCCTAAAACTTCAATTCTTCTTCATGGAGATCAAAATATGTGCAAAAAGAGACGCGGATTGTTACTAATATCATGGAGTACCTCTTTCTCAAAGAAGTTTGGTGAAGAATCTATGTTACAACTAAAATCAGCATATGCTTTGAAGATGTTTTGCTCCCCAAAAAACCTAAAACTTCAATTCTTCTTCATGGAGATCAAAATATGTGCAAAAAGAGAAGCGGATACTTATGAATTGTTACTAATATCATGGAGTACCTCTTTCTCAAGGAGTTCGGTGAAAAATCTATGCTACAATTAAAATCAGCATATGCTTTGAAGATGTTTTGCTTCCCAAAAACACCTAAAACTTCAATTCTTCTTCATGGGGATCAAAATATGTGCAAACAGAGACGCGGATACATTTGAATTGTTACTAATATCATGGAGTACCTCTTTCTCAAGGATACAATTAAAATCAGCATATGCTTTGAAGATGTTTTGCTTCCGAAAAAACCTAAAACTTCAATTCTTCTTCATGGGGATCAAAATATGTGCAAATAGAGACGCGGATACTTTCGAATTGTTACAAATATCATGGAGTACCTCTTTCTCAAGGAGTTTGGTGAAGAACCTCTCGGCTTCAACAGATGAAATATCACCACGATAATGACGACTGATCAAGCAACGTCCCTTGATATCGAGGATGAAAAGCGCAGAAACTGCTCCCGCCATTGATCTGCATCAATCGAACCTCGAATTAAACGAATAATGTAAAACTGGTGAAGAATTTTAGGTCGAAGAATAATGCAGTTGAATCACGAGTATAATTTACCAATGGATTAGTACAAATTACTTGATCAATATCAAATGCATGTAAGGGATTCCTTGCGATGAGATTTTGCATTACAGATCACGCGATCGCTGCAAGTTCGGGTTTCATATGCTCATGGGAGTTTGGAGACGAAGGTAACGGGTGGAGAACCCAGAAATGGCAGTTACAGGTGTGGTGAATTTCACTTTTACCCCCTGTACTTTTATTCGATTGTCGTATTTGACCAAAATTATTTTGATGTTTTCAAAATTTGTTTTTGTGTATGAAATTTCAAATCTTATCTATACTATATTATAAAGTGCGGATAAAAAACTCTTAAATATAAATTATTAGGCACAATATACCATCATTTTATGGAAGACTTTAAAAATCTCGTAATTTACAAGTATCAAAGCACAAGATACATATTACTACTGCATACTTCTAACACCCACCAATTTGGTATGTGCAGGGTCTTCCTTTTATGCAGACATTTCTATGTATCACTATTAATTAATATATTATATTATATTACTATAATTTTGTTTTAATTATATTATTAAATATGTAATTGGTTATTTTTTTTACATGTCATTAAAATATATAAAATAATCATTAAATTCTAACAAAATACTTAATTTTTTTATATAAAAAACATTATATTATTAAGCCTAAATTAAACAAATTTATAAAAAAAACATTATCACTTTCTCAAAATCATCCAAAATTGTATTGTAAATCGACAAAAAAATAAAATGAAACATTAAAATTGTGATGTATCTCGCTGCATTGCGCGAGTACGCTTCTAGTAACATATAAATTTTGGAATTAAGCTTAGGGCTACAAACAAGTCAAACTTTTATCAAGTGATTTGAGTTTAAGCTTGATCGAATCAAACATTATCTGGTTCTAGTTCAAATGAAAAAAATGAGCTTGAAATTCATAACAAGTTAGATTTGTGTTTATAAGATCTCGACTTGAATTCTGATTTTAACTTTTCGAGCCATGGGTATGTGCCAATTAAATATTTGGATTGAGTTCAATCAAGCTTATTTTATTTTATTTTTTTGTTAATCGTGGGTGTCTAAGTCAGCTTATGTGCACCTCGACTAATCCTAATGGACCTTGTAAGGCTCGAACAGGTGATCTCTGAGGAGAATCTGCAAAGACTCAAATCTTATTGTCAATTGAGCTAACCTTACAAAGTTTAAACATAGTTATCATAGATATTTTCGATAGATATTTTCGAGTTATTTGAAAACTCTTGAATCGAGCTTGGATATTTCTCGATCAGGCTTGAAATTTCATTGAGAAAACTCATTGAACTATCAAATAGAGTTCAATACTCTAACAATATGAAGTGGAGCTTGAGTTGGTCTTGACTCGTTTCCAACTTTAATCTATATCTATATCTATATATATACTATATTATAAAGTAGAGATAAAAAAACTTTTATATATAAATTATTAGGCACAAGGTACCATCATTTTATGCAAGATTTTAAAAATCTTTTAATTTACAATTATCAAAGCACAAGATACATATTACTACTGCAGACTTCTAACACCCACCAATTTGGTATGTACAGGGTCTTCTTTTTATGCAGACCTTTCCATGTATCATTATTAACTAATATATTATATTACTATAAATTTGTTTTAATTATATTATTAAATATGTAATTGTTTATTTTTTCCAGATGTCATTAAAATATATAAGATAATCATTGAATTATAACAAAATACTTAATTTTTTTATATAAAAAACATTATATTATAGGTCTTTGGCCTAGTGGCCAGCTCCCATCCGCAAACGCTCCTGCCAGTAATTCCCATTCAGGGTTCGAATCCTGGGGGAGACAGGGTGACTTTTTCGGTGCAGATTCATGGGGCTAGGGTCTGTAGGGTCTCCAAAAGGGGACCACGGGGCCATAGGTTCCCGCCTTCAAACCTTTTTTTTTAAATTAAACAAATTTATAAAAAAAACATTATCACTTTCTCAAAACCATCCAAAATCGTATTGTAATCGATAAAAAACAAAAAATAAAATGAAACATTAAAATTGTGATGTAATTGACTGCCTTGCGCGAGTACGCTTCTAATCATATTTAATACATCAACTATAAAACATAAGAAAAGGGTAAAAAGCATTGGTGGATGAATCGGACTCAATCTTACCCAACCACTGATTTTGCCACCGCTGGGTTAATAACAAACATAATGGGCAATGTGTAACACTAATTCCATAAAAACTGGTGTAAAATTTAGAGAAAAAAAACAATTCTATTTTAATGAGTAACACCAAATCTTACATCTGTTAGGGATCGGGGGAACCGTAGTCGATCAGTTGACCGGATTTCTTGAGAATCGTGTAAGTCACTTTCCGAATTGGTATTTCGACCCTATGTCTGGGTTGCCCGAAATCCAATATGGGATAAGACTCAAGAACACTCACGTTTTTAGGCACAAAAACGAGAGCAAATTTGCTGGAGAGTATATATGATTGTTTTAAAATCGTGAGTCTAAAACATAAGTATATATGGTATATATACTAGCCCCATTCGTAAAATAGGAAATAACGGAAAATGACAATGATTGTAAATCACTATCAATTATAGTCGATTACAATCAATTTAGCTAAAAAAAGGCAATGATTGTAAATCACTATCATTATAGTCGATTACAATCAATTTAGCTAAAATCAAGGGCAGAAAATAACTGACCATTAAATGTTCAGTAAAAGCAGATTTAGTCCAAAAATAGACACCAAGAGCTTCTGGTCCAGAGACGCCCATCAGAGGCTCTGTCGTACCAAAGAGGCTCAGAGGCTCTGATGTGCCATAGAGACTCAGAGGCTCTGTCGTGCCTTAAGAGGCTCTGTCGAGCCTTCAGAGGCTATGTCGAGCCTTCAGAGGCTCTGTCGTGCCAACGAGGCTCAGAGGCTCTGACGTGCCTTCAGAGGCTCTGCCATGCCTTCAGAGGCTCTGCCACTTGGATCACCGCTAGGGGCGTTGCCCCTTGACCCCCCCCCCCGCCATTTCATCGTGTCCGGGATCAAACTCGTCTTATAACAAGTGTGCACTCCGCACCACCTAACTTGTATTAGATCATAGTTTGAAACCCATTAGTACTCGTGTTATAACCAATTACACTTAAATGTCTGGTGACACTAAAATCACCAACAATCCTCCCCCATTTTAGTGTAACCCATGAAATAACACATTTAAATTAAACAAACCAAACTTGCACATAAATGAAAATATCGAAACGATTGAATTTCCACATTAGTATTTTACACATTCCAAATATTCGAGAATCAAGGTGTCCCAAGGATTGAACCCATCAACTCATTTGAATACCTTAAGATAAAATACATACAAATTTCTTATATGTCCAGCAAATTAAAACTTGACACAATTATAAAGCCGTGTGTCCTAATCCTCTCATGATTGTATAAAGGCCAAGTCCCAACCTTTTGAAATGCGGCTACACTTCACAATCACATAGGTAATTCCTTTACTTCGTGTACCTGCAAATACACTTTATCAAAGGAATTATTAAGAAGATAAACTTCACCTAACCACTACAGGACTGAACACATACCTGGGATGATTCAACTTGTGTTCCAATTTATAAGTGTGAGCTTTCCACATTGAATTCAACTTCTAATGTCATATTAGAATGGAATTGGGTGTCTCACCTTTATAAATTTATAAAGACTTTAATCCCATCCCAATCGCAGACTTGTGCACTAAGTCTCTTGTCAGACCTTTAGTTAAATGATCTGCCAAATTTTGTTGCGTTCTAATAAACTCAACGGAGATTACACCATTCATGATTAATTCTCTAATCATACTATGTCTAACACCCAGGTGTCTAGATTTACCATTGTAAACTTGGCTATAAGCCTTAGCCAAAGTGGTCGCACTGTCACAATGGATTGAAATAGGTGCAATTGGCTTTGGCCACAATGGAATCTCATAAATTAAATTCCTTAGTCATTCCGCCTCATTACCGGCGGCGGCTAGTGCAACAAACTCAGATTCCATTGTTGAGTTTGTAATACAAGTTTGCTTTTTAGATGCCCACGAGATGGCACCTCCTCCAAGCAAAAATACCCAACCACTAGTTGAGGAATGATCCTCCATGTTGGATATCCAACTTGCATCCGAATAACCTTATAAAACCGAAGGATATCCTAAATAACTCAAACCATAATCCATGGTTCCCTTGAGATATTTGAATACTCTTCGAACCGCTTGCCAATGTTGAGTACTAGGATTACTAGTATACCGGCTCAATCGTCCCACGGCATAAGCTATATCGGGCCTGGTGCTTGTCATGGCGTACATCAAGCTACCAATGGCCTTAGAGTATTCAAGTTGTGAAATAGCCTTGCCCGTATTAGGCATTAATTTCACACTTGGATCCATAAGAGTGCTTACGGGAGAACACTCACGGTAATTAAACTTATTGAGAATTTTCTCAATATAATGCGATTGCGTCATAACAATCCCTTTGTTAACCCGTTTAATCCTTATACCAAGGATTACATCAGCCTCTCCCATATCTTTCATGGAAAATTTATATGACAACAATTTCTTAGTCTCATCTACATGATTTTGGTCAGTCCCAAAAATTAACATGTCATCTACATACAAGCAGATGATCACACCCGCACCAGTAGCATCAAATCTACTATAAACACATTTGTCACTTTGGTTTAAAGCAAAACCACATGACAAAATAACTTCATCAAACTTTTGATGCCATTGTTTTGGTGCTTGTTTCAGCCCGTATAAGGATTTCACAAGTTTGCAGACCTTATGTTCGTTTCCGGGCATAACGAAACCTTCCGGTTGTTTCATGTAAACTTCCTCTTGAAGATCACCATTCAAGAAGGCTTTTTTAACATCCATTTGATGGATAATCAGGTTGTGTATTGCCGACAAGGCGATTAACAATCTAATAGTCGAAATACGTGCCACCGGAGCATACATATCGAAATAGTCAATACCGGGTTTTTGACGAAACCCTTGAATTACTAACCGGGCCTTGAATTTATCAATCGTCCCATCAACTTTCATCTTCTTTTTGAAGATCCATTTGCATCCAAGTGGTTTAGAACCTAGAGGCAAATTTGATAACACCCAAGTGTTATTCTCAATAATTGATGATATTTCGTCATCAATTGCTTCCTTCAAAAAGGCGACATCTCGAGACTCCATCGCTTCTTTGAAAGTCTTTGGGTCATCCTCAATATTGTAACAATAAAAGTATTGAAGCCCAAGCTCATCCCTTGAACCTTCCACCAAATACAGTTGGAATTCGGGACCGAAATTTTTGGCAATTCAACCTCTTTGGCTTCTCCGGACCTGCTGTGTTTCTGGAGTTGAAACAACATCCAAATTTTCTGGAATTTTCACTTTATTGGTGCTAGGAAACAGGTCATTAGGTCTTTGTATTGATGAAAATCTCATCTCATCAAAAATCGCATCACGCGACTCGATTACGGTGTTAATCGACACCGAATCATTAGGTTCGATTACGTAGAACCTATAAGCCTTGGAATTTTCTGCATATCCAATGAATATACAATCAATTCCACGTTCACCCAAAGTTTTCCTTTTGGGTTCGGGTAGTTTTACAACAGCCCGACAACCCCAAATTCGAAAATAATTCAAATTCAGAGTTTTCTTGAACCAAAGTTCATATGGGGTTCTTTTGTTCCTTTTATTTGGAACTCTATTCAAAACATAACAGGCCGTTAAGATGGCCTCTCCCCAAAATCCCTCACTCAATCCCGAGTAAGAAAGCATCGAGTTTACCATTTCCTTTAAAACTCGATTTTTACGTTCGGAAACCCCGTTTTGTTGAGGTGTGTATGGTGCCGTTGTCTCATGGATGATACCAACTGATTGAAAATATTGGGGATCCATATATTCCCCTCCACGATCAGTTCTAAGACATTTAATCGAATTACCCAATTGTAGTTCGACTTCGGTTTTGTAAATTTTAAACTTTTCTAAGGCTTCATCTTTTGCATGCAAAAGATATACATAACAAAACCGAGTATTATCGTCAATAAAAGTGACAACATACTTCTTATTTCCCAAGGAAGGAGTGGAGTGGAAATCACATAGATCACTGTGTACAAGCTCCAAAACATCCGTATTCCGTTTAACGATCGGAAAAGGTTGTTTTGTAACTTTTGTGAGCATGCAAGTTTGGCACCTCTCCGCATTAATGTCAAAGGCTGGAATTAATCCATCTTTTGACATTTCATGCATCCTTCTAAAATTCACATGCCCCAATCTAGCATGCCATAACATTGAATCAACAATTTTAGAAGAAGACGATGACGATATAAAAGCAGAATTTTCAGAACATAAAATTTTATTAACCACATTTAAGCGAAACATGCGATCACACAAATAACCAAAACCAATAAAATGGCCACCTCGAGATAGGATAAACCTATTTGATTCAAATACTTTTTAAATCCAAGATTATCCAAACAACTACCACTTACTAAGTTCTTACGAATTCTAGGCACAAACAAAACATCAAACAATTTAAGTGTATTTCTAGAAGAAAATTCTAAATTAACTACTCCAACTCCACAAACTTGTGCACTCGACTCGTTTCCCATATTCAGCACCGAACCGTCTTCAACCGGTGTTAATTTCTCGAACCACCGACGATCCTTGCAAATATGGCTTGTCGCTCCCGAGTCGATCCACCATGCACAGTCATCATCCTGCACATAAAACGACTCAGGTATGAGTGAAACATAATTCTGGACAGAATTATCAAAGTTAGTAAAAAACTGACCTCCTTTCACTTGATCGCGATCATTAGACCCCGATCCACTTCCACTCGAACCAGCACCATTATTGTTCAATTTCACCCGACAATCACGTTTGTGATGACCCACCTTGTTGCATCTCCAACACACCAAATCCTTTTTCCTTTTAACGGATTTGTTGGGTCCATCAAACTTACGTTTATTGCCTTTTCCGTTATTGTTGGAGTTGGTTTTCTTCTCCTCCACCATGTGGACAGAGGGCTGTCCAGATTCAATTTTCCCCTTGGATTTGCCATTTTCTTGCACCCGAAGAGATTCTTCGATGCGCAAATGACTCCCAAGTTGAACCAATGACAGTTTATCTTTTTGATGTTTCAAGTTATGCTTAAAATCTTTCCAAGAAGGTGGTAATTTGTAAATCACACTTGACACATCAATATATTCATCCATATGCATGTTGTGGAGTGTAAATTGACCCAATATACGAAGGATTTCATTATATTGTTCCATTACAGACCTTTAGTCCACCATTTTATAACTGTTAAAATCGCTAACCAATAACTTCTTACTAGAAACATCTTCAGCGATGTACTTGGACTCGAGGGAATCCCATAATTCCTTCGCACTTGCCACGTTTTGGTAGATATCAAAAAGGGAATCGCACATACCGTTTAAGATGTGTCCTTTGCAGATATAGTCATCATTCTCCCACTTGCTCCTTCTTCTTGTGTACTCCAGCGTCTCATCCTCCATTACTTCTGGCATGGGTGTACTCAGCACATACACTACCTTCAGAGCGGTCAGCAGAAAGTGCATCTTTTTCTGCCAATGTCTGAAATCAGCGCCTTCAAACTTCTCCAGCTTTCCAAACTTTGAGGTCATCTCTTGCACAGAATCGGCCATGATCGACATGTCAAATTACCAATTCGATTGTTAGGGATCGGGGGAACCGTAGTCGATCAGTTGACCGGATTTCTTGAGAATCGTGTAAGTCACTTTCCGAATTGGTATTTCGACCCTATGTCTGGGTTGCACGAAATCCAATATAGGATAAGACTCAAGAACACTCACGTTTTTAGGCACAAAAACGAGAGCAAATTTGTTGGAGAGTATATATGATTGTTTTAAAATCGTGAGTCTAAAACATAAGTATATACGGTATATATACTAGTCCCATTCGTAAAATAGGAAATAACGGAAAATGACAATGATTGTAAATCACTATCAATTATAGTCGATTACAATCAATTTAGCTAAAAAAGGCAATGATTGTAAATCACTATCATTATAGTCGATTACAATCAATTTAGCTAAAATTAAGGGCAGAAAATAACTGACCATTAAATGTTCAGTAAAAGCAGATTTAGTCCAAAAATAGACACCAAGAGCTTCTGGTCCAGAGACGCCCATCAGAGGCTCTGTCGTGCCAAAGAGGCTCAGAGGCTCTGATGTGCCTTAAGAGGCTCTGATGTGCCATAGAGGCTCAGAGGCTCTGTCGTGCCTTAAGAGGCTCTGTCGTGCCTTAAGAGGCTCTGTCGTGCCTTAAGAGGCTCTGACGAGCCTTCAGAGGCTCTGTCGTGCCAACGAGGCTCAGAGGCTCTGACGTGCCTTCAGAGGCTCTAACGTGCCTTCAGAGGCTCTGCCACTTGGATCACCGCTAGGGGCGTTGCCCCTTGACCCCCCCCCCCCCCCCGCCATTTCATCGTGTCCGGGATCAAACTCGTCTTTTAACAAGTGTGCACTCCGCACCACCTAACTTGTATTAGATCATAGTTTGAAACTCATTAGTACTCGTGTTATAACCAATTACACTTAAATGCCTGGTGACACTAAAATCACCAACAACATCTAAATGTAAGATTCTAGGTATGTTCCTTTTTATCATTTAAGGCATCTTTAATGGGTAACAAGATTTTTTACACCATTTTTTCAAAAAAATGGTACAAACAGTAATTATTCTCCAATGGCTAACAGTAACACCATTTCAAAGCATTCTAAGTAAAAAAAATTATCTTTAACTATATAAATGTTTAATACCCTTATATTTACTGACTCCATAACCTATACCCATATTCTTTGTTATTTTTGCTATAACGTAATCTGCATCGTCATACTTTTTTATTTTTTTATCAAAATAAACTAGAAGTTCATAAAACAAACATCTCATTAAATAATAAAAGTTACATTACGTATTTAAACAATAATGCATATACAGTTAAACATTGGAATTACTATAATTTCCCCATACAAATGATCAATTAACGCATTCCGATGTACGAAAAATCTGGTACAAATGAATAGGCTACACCAAATTTTGTGTAAGATTTATTGTCTTCTTTGGAGATAGTCTTATTTTACTATTTTTACATATATATAATTAAAAAATATAATTTTTTTCATAAAACTCGAAAATTATTTTGAAATTTTCGAGTCAAAACTAAATCGACAGGAAATCGTGATATTTAACCTACGATATTTTTTTAAGTAGTTGTATCCAAAATTCACTTGACAAAGAAAAAATGTACAAAATTTAAGTGGCCGTACTTGCTCCATGTTTCATGGACTTGGGCGGTTCTTAATTCGCCCCATTGCTTCTTATCTCACCTTGCAATGTGAAATCGATACAACTCATAATAAAGACTAGACATATACCCAGGGAGGGACGGATCCAGAATTTTTTTCATACGGTGGCACCATATAATACCGACAATTTTTTTTTACAAAAAGCACGGTTTTTATCGACGTGTCTTCATCTTTTTACCGACGTTCAATATTGTCCGATGTGTTTTTAGCTTAATTCCACAATTTCGAGCGATTTTTAAAGTTGTTTGCTTGTTTCGAGGGATTTTTAAGTTATTTTATCGATTTCGAGAGTTTTTTTTTCTGTTTTTTTGGTTGGTTTCGATAGTTTCTTTTGGTTTTTGGTTGATTATTAGGTACGGTTGCACCTTCTTGAAGTTTTCAAAATAATACGGTAGCACCTTCCAAAACGATACGGTTGCACCTTATACTAACCTAAAAATTTTACCCTTCGTCGGCGAAATAATACGGTGGCACGTGCCACCGTAGCCACCATAGTGGATCCGTCCCTGCATATACCTGCACGATGCAACGAAATGTAAGTAAAGAACAAACAATTAATGTTAATTTTTTATAGACATGTCATCAACAATCAACCATGACCTAAGAATCACAACTTATGAAACCCTAAACTCATAAAGATATTCAATAATTAGTTTATATTACAATTATTGACGGAAAAAATTATAATGATATAATTTATAATAAGAATGAAACGTATTTTATGATTATGTATCTTTAATGTGTTAACGGTGGAAAAAAATAAAACGTATGGATAGAAAACAAATTAATTCGTAGATATTCATGATATTTAATAGTACAGTTAAATTAAAAAAATATTCAATATTGGGCTCGTTTTGAAGGTATCGACGAGACGATTATAATGGTATAATTTGTAAAAAAAATAAACGTATTTTTTTATTGCATTTTTGTTCATATACGATTATTTGTGTTAATATGATAATTGTGTAAAATGAAAAATGAAAAAACAATGGATATAAAGTAAATTAAATAAGTAAGTGTAAGGGTGGTAAATGTAATATTGTACAATAAACCTTGTACAAATAACCGTTTTATAATTTTTATAATATAGTAGAGATAAAGATGTTATTTTTGTAATTTTAGCGATTTAAGAAAAAGTTTGTTTTAACAGTTTTGCTAAGTTTTTCTCTAAAATAGAGAAAAAATGAGTACATAATGAAAAAATCTTTAAATTTTGGAGAAGAGACAGAGAGAAAAATATAACATAACTGTTGGACATGCTTTCAAAATGCATCAAAATTTAATCAAGGTTTTATTTAGTATAAGTAGGGTTGTAAACGAATCGAGTGTTCAACGTATCATTCAATGGAAAGTTTGTTTGTGTTTGTTTATTTAATAAACAAATGAACATTAATACATTTTTTTTGTTCGTTTAGTTAAATAAACTAATATGAACAAATGTCTCATTCGTTCATTTAAGTTCTTGAATGTTCGATTACCTTAGTTTTATATATAAGTTATTTATGTATTATGATATTAATATGTAAAATCATTAATTAAATTAAATTTTTAGAATTCCTTTTTTTTATCCGTACTAAATTTACTCATTTTTTCATTTTGTTATGTTATTTTTTAGGAATGAAATGATGATTAAGGGTGATGTTTATTGTTTCTTCGTTCGTTTATGTTCAAACTTATCCAGGCCTGATCCTGACAAATTTTGGGCCCTGAGCGAGATGTAAAACAGGGCCCTCGATAAGTACGAAAAAAATTATTTAATATATCGCTTTGTATCATAAGAAATAGCATTGAATTCAAGAAATACGAATAATTTATATATACCATTTTTCCGAGAATTCTTAGACACAAAATCAATCAATAATTATTTATAAATTAATATGATCTACCATATCATTTTTCCATAGCATCATTAATTTGTTCCAACGTCAAAAACATTCTTATGATATACATTTAATATATAGATTGATATTATTTGCGGTGTGACTATTCAGAGTACAACTCTATGTAAATCAATAAAAAACAGTTGTGTTCCCATCTCACCTCATCCTAATGTTTTTCTATCATTATTTTAAACTTTTAGGGTTAAAACAATCATTTTTTGAATCATCAATTTTATAATCAAAAGCTCATGTTGGCTATAGTTTTAGATATTATTATTGTTTTTGGGATATGAGAGTACTTAAGATTCATCCACTCAATATTAGATTATTAAGTAATAAATAGTCAATAATGTTTGAAAAAACAATGTATAGATATAAGTTGGATCGTCTATTATAATTGGTAATTTTTTAGACAAAGTATGAGTTCTCCTGGTTAATATCAAGAAATTTAACATATTCTTAAGAAAATATATAATTCATATGGATTGAATAATCAAAATAGTTAGTGGGAGATGAATGATGGATAATATAGCAAGGTTTTCTAGGTAAGTAATTTTAGACAATGGTACTAGATATAAAAAAAACTTAAAGAAACTATAATCAATACTGTAAAATGAACGACCAATTAACTTTTCACATATTTTTTTCATTTCGAGTGTAATTAGTTAATACATGTTTGGACCCTTATATAATACGAAATTCTGACTCCTATTAGATACTAAAAAAATTGTCTGTTTTGTTAACTAATTTTTTTACTATATTATATAGTTAAAAAAATTGGACCCCTATTTCTCGTTGGGCCCGGACGTACGTCCGACCTGCCCTCCTTCAGGGACGACCCTGAACTTATGTATAAAAAAAGGTGAATTCAAATACGATATATGTATTTTCACATTTTCGTAGAATAATGATGTTCTCGTTTGAACCCACTTTTACTTAAAAATATCGTTTCCTAAAATATAAAAAAATGCAGGAATAATTAAATTATGAATATTTTTTTAATTTAAAGTACGAGTAAACTACAAATTCGACAAACCACGTAAACCAAATTTGTAACTTACTCTTAAAGTACCAAAAATATCGAAACTCAAATTCATTTAGACCAAAATATTGTCCCCTACAATACGTCTCGTAAACCGGCACCTCACACTAAAATTCCAATCTTGTTAATCTCAAAAAGTCAAAACTCCAGCCAATTAAACATCACCTACCAAAGGGCAAACTCGTTACAACAAAAAAAATCAACCCACCCGGGGTCCACCACAACAATCTGATCGCCTAATCCAACGGTCCGTCACGCATCCAATCCAAGATACACCCGTAACTTTAGCAACCTACATGACCTTTATTTCCGTTTTTTTCCACTACATGCCGGTCCATCGTAACCCGATGGAGTGGCGTGTACAAACAACATTTTGGAGAAGATATAAACCGACCGACTGTTATCATCCATATCTCTAATTCAATTCAATCGGACCTTCGCAAAAGGTCCTTTCAAAGAATTCTTTTAGGCTTTCAAAAAGGAATCTGTTGATCTTAACTTTACTCCAGTGATTCAGGTAAATTTTGACCTAATTTGTTTGTGTATATGTATATGTATATGTTTAGTGATTTGTTAGGGTTTCGGTTTTGGTTTAGCGAAATTACGTGTTTTTTTTTTGGTGGTACTGTTTGGATGATTGTGTGAATTTGTTTAATGCGGATTGAACGAGTTCGAGTTGTGTGGATGCTGATTTTAAGGTTTAGTGTGTAAAAGTGGTTGATGTTGATGAGGGATAATTATGGTGATAAGATGAGAAAGGTTTTGTATGTATGTTGTTGATTTAATCCTTAAGGTGAAATTGAATTTCCTTTTTATTTGTTTCAATTGTGAACTGTAATGAGTATTTGGTGGTGAGCTAGACCTTAAAAAGGGGTTTCCTGTTTTAAAATTTAATATCTCGAACAGTTATAGAAATGGTAAAATCTTGAATGAACTCGTTGTTTGGAAACATCTTGATGGAAATTAATGCCTTATTTACATGAAGGAAGGTTTTGATTATTTATTCTCTCTTGTGCTGATATTATTAGTCAGTTGGGGATATAATTTTTACTTTATGTTGTTAAACAATGAACAAACTTGTTGCTAACCATACATGTCGACTCCATCACATAAAGCTCACACAAAAGTGCACCGTTATATAAGGTAGCTAAACAGTTCAATTAATTAAATGTTAAATCATATTCCCAGGTAACTGATAATATAAGCACAAATGTTTTACTGTTTTTCTGAAATGAGGATTTGATGGGTTCTCTTTTATCTTGCTGATCAGCTGCTAACTGAGATCTGTTATGTACCCACCTTAGGCCCAAGCCCATCCATAGTGGTTATTCTAGAAGGGGTTAGAAAGGGTATTTTGGGTAGTTGCTTTCAATAAATCTAAGTATAAATAGGGGTGTGGAGAAGAGTAGAGGAGGAGAAATTTAGTGGGTTCATTTGGGAGAGACTAGCACTCTCGAATTGCTAGGGTTCCTATCATTTGTCTTTCATTTTCCATTCAATTACTGTGTTTGAACACAATTTGGCTACAAATTTCCTTTCTATTATTGTGTTGGTTTCACTTGGTTAAGTCGGTTCATAACAAGATCTTGATTTATCTGTGTAATTACTATATGCTAAGAAAATTGATAATTCATGGGTGAGAATCCAATATTTTATGACATGGCAGTGTTGTGTGTATAGCAGAACTACATACAGTTGTTTGCTTTATCTTCGACATCTATGCACTTTTGCTTACTTTTAATGAACATATTGCAAGTTTGTTCATGTTGCATTGATTAGATTATGTTGTTATATTGATGATATAGTTCGTTATGTTTTAAAGTATATAATATTTATATACGCCAAATACTTGCATCCACTCATCTTTGGTGAGGTGTGAACCACTGACCTCCTGGGAGGCTGGGCTCTGCCGGTAAGGCGGTAACCCGGATTCCACCGGGCAAATGACCCTTTGGTTAGTTTTGTCATGCTGTCCGTCATCACATGGCTACAATTTGATGGTGGGGCATCTCTATGTTCCCGAGTGTAATCACTATTGAAAATCCATTATTTGCAGATCATTTGATTGCAATCATGGCTGGGGCTCTGGTTCAGTCTACCAGCTTTCCTTCAACGGTTGCTGGTGAAAGCAAGGTTCGTTCAAAGAGATCTGGTAATACAAAAGGAGAAGTCAAAATGATGTATAGTTTACAAAGTCCTCCAATGAGGGTGATGACTTTCTCTGGTCTGCGAGGAACCAATGCTTTAGACAACTTGGTAAAGAGGGGTCAGGATTTCCATTCAAAGGTTGCAGCTGCCACCTCTGTTCGACGAGCAAAACCTTCTCGAATCGTGCCAAAAGCCATGTTTGAGCGCTTCACGGAGAAAGCTATCAAAGTTATCATGCTTGCGCAAGAGGAGGCCAGGCGGCTTGGTCACAACTTTGTGGGTACTGAGCAGATCTTATTAGGTCTTATTGGTGAGGGCACTGGTATTGCAGCAAAGGTGCTGAAGTCGATGGGAATCAATTTGAAAGATGCACGTGTGGAGGTAGAGAAGATTATTGGTAGGGGAAGTGGATTTGTTGCTGTAGAGATCCCATTCACACCTCGTGCGAAGCGTGTTTTGGAACTGTCATTAGAGGAGGCACGCCAACTTGGTAACACCTTTCTCTCTCTCTCTCTCTATATATATATATATATAATATATATACACACACGGGGCTAATCATGTGAGAACTACAAAAAGGTTACAAACCGTGGGAACCAATGTACCATGTGTTGTTTCACATAATTTGATTCATCTAAGGCTAGGATTTAAGCTATTAATTAACATATATCTGTTTCACAATGTGAAACTTTTTTCTTGTTTGTGAAACAAAGTTTTTTTTTTTTTTGAAAGGGTATCCTAGGCACAGCCTAGACTAATCCCTGGCAATATTTGACTGTTACAGCGACAGCCGTGGATAAACCCCAGTGGCCACGGGTTGCGTACGCCTGGATTCGAACCCGGGGTGGATGGGATATCCCACCACATCCCCCACAGGCCTTAACCAGTAAGCCACAAGCCTTGTGGTTTGTGAAACAAATTTTCCATAATAGAATGTCACATTTTGTGAAACAAAAATATGTTCAATATCTTAAATCTAGCCGTGGATGAAAAAAATGTGAAACAATACCGTAAGGTAAAAGTTCTCATGGTTCTCACAACATATGGGGTTCTCATTTGATTATTTCTTTATATATATATATATATATATATATATATATATATATAATATAAATCCTCACTCTCACATGAGATTGTATGTTCTATGTGCAAGGGGATTATCGAATCATAATATAAAAAGTTCAGTGGTCACTTATTTAATACTATGTCTGAATGTTTCAGGTCATAATTACATCGGATCAGAGCACTTACTTCTTGGTTTGCTTCGAGAGGGTGAAGGCGTAGCAGCTCGGGTTCTTGAGAATTTAGGTGCAGACCCAAATAACATTCGCACACAGGCAAGTTTTAATACTATGTACTTTACGTATCCTTGGTTGAGTGTTCCTACTCTTGGTTCACTTATGCAAAATATTCTCTTTTTTTATAATTTAAATCTTCTGTTATCGAGTAGGTTATCAGAATGGTTGGTGAGAGTGCAGAAGCTGTGGGTGCTGGAGTCGGTGGTGGGAGCTCTGGCAACAAGATGCCAACACTTGAGGAATATGGCACCAACTTGACAAAGCTAGCAGAGGAGGTATGATTTCTACAAGTTATATGAGTTCTCAATCGTTATGCAAGTTTTATTTACAACGTCTTCTCTTCAATAATTTAGGGTAAGCTGGATCCTGTTGTGGGAAGGCAGCCACAAATTGAAAGAGTTACTCAAATTCTGGGCCGGCGGACAAAAAACAACCCTTGTCTTATTGGAGAACCTGGTGTTGGGAAGACAGCTATTGCAGAAGGCCTTGCACAGAGAATTGCGACCGGTGATGTTCCAGAAACAATAGAGGGGAAGAAGGTGGGTGGCAATTCGTTATTGGTTCTTTTTGAAGTATATAATATTTATATACGGCAGATACTGACGTACACTCCACACCCTTGGTGAGGTTTGAACCCCTATCCTCTTGGGAGGTTGAGCTCTACTAGTAACCTGGGTACAGCTGGGCCAATGACCCTTTGGTTTGTTTTTAGTGTTCATGAAATTGAAGTATAAGATATATTAGTTCCAAAGGCCTTACTGGGAGAAGAATATGCAGAAAACATTTTAACAGAATGGAGTTATATCTTTCTATTTTCCTTTTAATGTTAGGATTCCAGATGGGATTTATGATATCTTTTTTGGTCTTTCAGGTGATAACTCTAGACATGGGTCTTCTTGTGGCTGGCACAAAGTATCGTGGAGAGTTTGAGGAGAGACTAAAGAAACTGATGGAGGAAATTAAACAAAGTGACGAGATTATTCTGTTTATTGATGAGGTCCATACGCTAATTGGAGCTGGAGCAGCAGAGGGGGCTATTGATGCAGCCAACATCTTGAAGCCCGCTCTTGCTAGAGGTGAATTGCAGGTAAGTGAAAGCAATGCAAGTTTGGTACACAATAATATTTTGATTTGACACAATATTAGAAGGTATGATTATTGCATATAAGATGGACATGATTGAACTGTTGAAAATTACACTCTTAGGGGCCGTTTACCAAATGTTTACCGGGTAAGCGCTTGTTGTGTAGAAAATTACACTCTTAGGGGCCGTTTACCGAATGCTTACCGAGTAAGCGCTTGCTGTGTAAGTGTCACCGGTCTCACTTACCTTACCAGGTAAAATTTTCGGCCATCAAAATGGCATAGTAGGCAATAATCTTACCCGGTAAGCGCTAAACGGGTAAGAATCACCATCCTCACTTACTGGGTAAGAATGCCGGTCATTGCCACGCCTCTTACCGGGTCAGATTCTCGGTTTTTGCCATGCTTTTTACCCGATAAGGCAAGTGACCTAGGTAAGTGCCTACCCGATTAGTGTTTGGTAAATGGCCCCTTAGCCACTATGAGTTGTCCTTCAATTCAACACAAAGAAATGCTCATACAAAGTCTCTTTTGTATATTCTTCTACTCTGAAGAGAGTTGGGTTGTGAATTTGATAGTGCGTTTGATACGCGGATGGGTCAGGACTGCATGGCCAAGAGTGAGGTAGGCGGGTGAAAGAATTGTGGAAGGTTTTAGGGTTTTAATTTGACATGGGTAGTTTAGTAATTTGCCAATCTTGTCCCATCTCCATGATCTTTGTTCCACCTATTTTGGTGGGACAGAAAAATTGTATTTTTGTCTCACTCAGGTACTGTCCTTGCTAATCACTAATGTTGTACCAAATGTGAACAAGTTTTTGTAAGGTCCCACGTACAAAAATGCACCATGACTGATATGCAAGTTTGAACTGCCCCTAGATTTCCTTTTTTTTTCCTGATTATTTACCGAAAAAATTGGCCCATGTGCAATTGGTACAGTGTATTGGTGCAACAACACTAGATGAATACCGGAAGCATATTGAGAAAGACCCAGCACTGGAGAGACGATTCCAACCGGTAAAAGTACCCGAGCCAACAGTTGATGAGACTATACAGATTTTGAAGGGGCTCCGTGAACGTTATGAAATTCACCATAAGCTCCGTTACACCGACGAAGCATTAGTTGCTGCAGCTCAGTTGTCATACCAATACATAAGGTACATGAATTAGTACATACTCCCTCCATCCCAAAATAAATGTCCACAATGAAAAATGCACACGGTTTAAGAAATGTGTGATTATCACACTTTTTTAATTAACTAAATGACAATTTTACCTCTAAGAATAGAGGGAGTAATAAAATTCCTCCATCTCATAATTAAGTATATATATATTGGAAAGTAGACACTTTTGAAAGTGGACACTTACTTTGAGACAAACTAAAATAGAAATGTGGAAACTTATTCTGGGACACAGGGACTAATAATATTCCACCCCCTTAACATTGCAAGGCATCATATATCATAACGTCGATAGAAAGATGCATTTTATATAATTTGAGGAGTTGTGTTTGTGCAAAGTAATATCAAACAGCTACCCTTGGTCTATTCACTTATTGCTCTGATTTTATATAGCTTTCCCTTGAATCATTACCTTCTCCCAAGTATCATTTACCATGTACCTTCTTTGAAACTGTTCATTTTCATCTGCATGGTATAGTTAGAAACTTGTATGATTACCAATGACTTAATACACCAAATATGTCTAAATGTCTTAATAGTATGCGTCATAGGACTTGGGATCAAACAATTGTGCGTCATTTGTAAAGGTGTTACAATAAGTTGATAGTACTTTTTTTTGGGCGTCCTAACAAGTTTGTTATGACACGTTTAAAACAAAGTGTCTTATTAGTCTTTTTGTATGACATTATTTGAAAAAGTGTCTTATGAAAATAAGCGTCCTACAAAAAGGCGTGTTCATTAGGACATTTCTCAAAAGTGTCTTGTAGACATGCTAATATGACACTTCATTTAAATTGTGTCCTAAAAAACTTGTTAGGACACCCAAAAACATAAATTCCAACTTATTGCAACATTTTTAATCAGGATGTACAATTGTTTGGTTCTATAAAGCAGTTTATTAGGACATGTGGAAATATTTGGCATCTTATAAAGCCGACTTTCTCTTAGTGGATGCAAATGAATTTAGCGCTAATTCTGTTCTGAATAAACTGGCTTATACCGTGGAATTTGTTTGGGTTGGCTAGCATTGTCTTTTTTTTTTTTTCCGTTTCAAGTTTTCATCTGATGAATGTCTTTGTATATCTACCTACAGTGACCGCTTCCTTCCTGATAAAGCAATTGATTTGATTGATGAAGCTGGTTCACGTGTTAGGCTTCGTCATGCACAGGTAGGTGTATTTCTTTAAATCATTCTCTGCTTGCTTTACTCTTTTATTGGCTGTTCATTGATAATCACGGCCTGCAGCTTCCGGAGGAAGCCAGAGAGCTTGAAAAAGAGCTTCGGCAGATAACCAAAGAGAAGAACGAAGCAGTTCGTGGCCAAGATTTCGAGAAGGTATTTTATATGTTTTTTGCTTGCTCTGGTGTTGCTTCTATTGAATACTCTCCTTCCGTTACAAAATAAATGCCCACATGAAAAACGCGTAGTTTTAGAAACAAACGTGCAATTATTACACTTTTTAATCGACTAAATGAAAATTTTATATTTGATAACAGATGGAGCAATGACTTTCTACCTTTGAAAAGTGAACACTTATTTTATTTTAGGATAGAGGGGGAATATCATCTTTCTAAAAAACGCTAATCTTATACTCTCTGTATAGGCTGGAGAGTTGCGGGATAGAGAAATGGATCTTAAGACTCAGATATCGGCACTCGTGGATAAAAACAAAGAGATGAGCAAGGCAGAGACCGAGGCCGGGGAGGAAGGTCCTATGGTAACAGAGGTGGACATTCAGCATATCGTTTCTTCATGGACCGGCATACCGGTCGAAAAAGTCTCAACCGATGAATCCGACCGTCTCCTCAAGATGGAAGAGACTCTTCACACGAGGGTCGTGGGTCAGGATGAAGCCGTCAAAGCCATAAGCCGAGCCATCCGCCGTGCTCGTGTTGGACTAAAGAACCCCAACCGCCCCATTGCCAGCTTCATTTTTTCGGGACCCACTGGTGTTGGAAAGTCTGAGCTTGCCAAAGCGTTAGCCGCATACTACTTTGGCTCGGAAGAAGCCATGATCCGGTTGGATATGAGTGAGTTCATGGAGAGACACACCGTCTCGAAACTCATTGGTTCACCTCCTGGATACGTTGGCTACACCGAAGGTGGTCAATTAACCGAGGCCGTGCGTCGCCGTCCGTACACCGTTGTCCTCTTCGATGAAATAGAGAAGGCACACCCTGATGTCTTCAACATGATGCTTCAGATTCTTGAAGACGGAAGATTGACCGACAGCAAAGGAAGAACCGTAGACTTCAAGAACACACTTCTGATCATGACATCAAACGTCGGCAGTAGCGTCATCGAGAAGGGCGGGCGCCGCATCGGGTTTGACCTCGACTACGACGAGAAAGACAGCAGCTACAACAGAATCAAGAGCCTGGTGACCGAGGAACTGAAACAGTATTTCCGGCCGGAATTCTTGAACCGACTGGATGAAATGATCGTTTTCCGGCAGCTAACGAAGCTCGAGGTGAAGGAGATCGCCGATATAATGTTGAAGGAAGTTTTCGATAGGCTGAAAGTTAAAGACATCGAGCTTCAAGTGACCGAACGGTTTAGAGATCGGGTGGTCGAGGAAGGATACAACCCGAGTTACGGTGCACGGCCGCTAAGAAGAGCCATCATGCGGCTACTGGAAGACAGCATGGCGGAGAAGATGCTAGCTCGGGAAATCAAGGAGGGCGATTCGGTAATTGTTGACGTTGATTCTGATGGTAATGTGACGGTGCTCAATGGTAGCAGCGGAGCTCCGCCGGAGGCGTTGCCGGAACCGATCGAGGTGTAAACTGGAGATGAAGATATGTTGTTTGTACTGTGATATGCTTTAAATTCCGAATTTTCATACGATGAATTTGCATATCCATTCTGTTGTGGTGATAGCGTTTTTAGATATTGCAGAATTTCTATATTTTTCGTTTAGTAATAAAATCACGTGTTAAAAGGATTTATTTCTCAATTTTGTCGTAACTTGTGTACAAATATAGGTAATTGACGTGATCGGAGAAAAATAAATAATAAGTACAATGGGTTTGGTTTCGACCGTTGGATGAGAAATGTATGCACATTAGAATGAGATGTATTGAAATGCACTAGATCTATTCCCTTTTAAGCCGCAATTCATGGGAGGGTTTGAGATTAAAGAAGATTAACGGTTTAGATCCACTTCTCACGCTTCTGACCGTTAACTCAACTTCGCACACGATCCTTCGCTTAAGTACTATAAGGCAAATAACGTTTTTTTTACACTTTTGTGCTTGCATATTTACAAGTTTAACTATTCACATCGGTCACAGTTTAATTGGATTCACTCATTTTACGAACTCATGGTTAATACGAAGTTGTAAAACCCTTCTAAGTTCTACTTTGAATATTTGATCAATGACTCTTTATATAATCTATCTATACTATATTATAAAAACAACATAAAAAACTTTTAATTACAATATTTTAAGCACAAGTTACAACTAATTAAAGCCAATTACTTAATTGTACAATTTCTTAATGCTTTGGTACAATCTTTTCAAGCACAATATCTCACATAATCATCTATTTGTGGAATGAATACTCATTTATTAATATAACTATTTGTTTTTTTTGGTGGAGGATTTTATAAAATAGATTTTATATTAGCATAATCTATTTTAAATGTAAATTTTACATTTAAATCTATATTAATAAGATGTAATATAAAATCTTTTTTCTTCCGTATTTTTTTATATTACATCTCATAATGATTTTTTCATATTTTATTTTATAAATTTGTTTTCCATATTTTATTTTATAAAATCTTTTTACATAATGAGATGTAATATAAACTCTTTTTTCTTCCGTATTTTTTTTGCTAATATAAAATATATTTTATTTTATAAAATCTACACGTATTTTATATTAGCATAATATAAAATCTACACGTATTTTTTTTGATAATATAAAATCTACACGTATTTTTTTTTCACGAGCATTAAAAGAAGAAAAAAAAAAGTTGATATGAGTTAAAAATAAAAAATAACGAGATACACTAATAAATTATCGTATTTTTTAAAATAAAAATATTCCAAATTAACCTAGTGTAAAGAAAATAAAATAGAAACGATGTAGATATAAAAATATTCTTTCATATTTTTAATATATTTACATTTAAATGTAAAACCGAAAATAAAAATAAAAGATTTTAAAATATTCTCTACATTCACTATAAATATATATAGTTTCTCTATGTGTCATCCGAGTACAAGAAGAAGACGAACAGTCGGGTGTCAATGGCGGAACCTGCAACTGAACAAAAGGTATTCTACTATATTTTTGTTTCTTTGAAAAACTACTTTTTAATATTTTATTTTATTTACTGAGGATTTGTTTATATTTTTCAAAACCTACAATAATATTTTTCGAAGTAGGGAAATAAGATATATATACATATCTTTATTTTTATCGACTAATACTATGAGGTCTTAAAGTCAATAGTCAGATAAATATGTTGTGAGACATGTCGTTTGAGTTTTAAATAATATAATACAAAACTATTACCAATATTATTGCACAAAGTCATAACAACAAACGATTAAGAATATATGCAAGTTAACCACTTATGAAAATACATTCGTTTTTCACATTGTATTTTATTAACTGTTAACAGAGAAATTACGTTTCATTTTAACTCGGTTCAATATTCTAACAAAAAATTTATCATCCCGTGCAATGCACGGGCCCAACACTAGTACTAATTAAAAATATATATCACTTTTGGTCTTCTAACATCAATGTAAATTTTTTAATATTATTATATTATTGAATAATAAGAAGAAAATATATATTTACATATATCATTATATACTAGGCATATACCCGCGCGATGCAGCGGAATGTAAGTAAAGAACGAACAATTAATGCTATTTCTTTATATACATTTCATCAATAATCAACCATGACCTAAGAATCACAATTTATGAAACCTAAACCCATAAAGATATTCAATAATTAGTTTATATTACAATTATTGACGAAAAAAATTAAAATGATATTATTTATAATAAGAATGAAACGTATTTTACGATTATGTATTTTTAATGTGCTAACAGTGGAAAAAAAATAAAACGTATGGATAGAAAAACAAATTATTTCATAGATATTCATGATATTTAATAGTACGGTTAAATTAAAAAATATTCAATATTGGGCTCGTTTTGAAGATATTGAGGAGACGCTTATAAATTATAATGATATAATTTGTAGAAAAATGAACGTATTTTTTCATTGCATTTTTGTTCATATACGATTATTTGTGTTAATATGATAACGGTGTAAAATGAAAAATGAAAAAAGTAAGGGATATAAAGTAAATTAAATAAGTAATTGTAAGGGTGGTAAATGTAACATTGTAAAGGTAGTAAATGTTATTGTACAAAAGATTAAGGGTGGTAAATGTTATTGTACAATAACCATATAATCGTTTTAGAGTTTTCATTATATAGCTAGGCATATACCCGCGCAATGCAACAAAATGTAAGTAAAGAACGAACAATTAATGCTACTTTCTTATAGATATGTCATCAACAATCAATCATAACCTAAGAATCACAATTTATAAAACCCTAAACCTATAAAGATATTCAATAATTAGTTTATATTACAATTATTGACGAAAAAAATGATATAATTTATAATAAGAATGAAACGTATTTTACGATTATGTATTTTAATGTGCTAATGGTGGAAAAATAAATAAAACGTATGGATATAAAACAAATTAATTCGTAGATATTCATGATATTTAATAGTATGGTTAAATTAAAAAATATTCAAAATTGGGCTCGTTTAGAAGGTCAGACGAGACGATTATAATGGTATAATTTGTAGAAAAATGAACGTATTTTTCATTGCATTTTTGTTAATATATGATTATTTGTGTTAATATGATTATTTGTGTTAATATGATAATGGTGTAAAATGAAAAATGAAAAAGTAAGGGATATAAAATAAATTAAATGTAACATTGTAAGGGTGGTAAATGTTATTGTACAAAAGATTGTACAATAACCGTTTTAGTAGTATAGATAATTCGTATATATTCTGATATTTAATAGTATGGTTAAATTAAAAAATATTCAATATTGGGCTCGTTTTGAAGGTATTGACGAGACGATTATAATGGTATAATTTGTAAAAAAAGGAACGTATTTTTTCATTGCATTTTTGTTCATATACAATTATTTGTGTTAATATGATAACGGTGTAAAATGAAAAATGAAAAAGTAAAGGATATAAAATAAATTAAATAAGTAATTGTAAGGGTGGTAAATGTAACATTATAAGGGTAGTAAATGTTATTGTACAAAAGATTAAGGATGGTAAATGTTATTATACAAAAGATTGTCGTATAACCGTTTTAGAATTTTCATTATATAGTATATATATATATATATATGGCATACACATTTGTCGCCTAATGTTAAGCATTAAAAAACGTCGTGTTGTGTAAGGCTCAAGACTTGAGTTCGCTGCCATGCATGTCTCACGTCATTCAGAACATTTATTTAACTCTGACTATGCTTTAGGATTCCCTTTATAATAAACGAGCACTTTGGTTCAAAGTTGAAAGAATACATGGGGGTAGATTTAAGGATTTATTACCTACATCGTTATGTTCCAAAAGCATCAAATGAAAGGTAAATCAGGTATAAAGTGATTAAAATAGTTGGCTTAAGAGTTCATCGCCAATAAGAAATATAATCATAAAAAAATGATAACTTCTAATTCTATGTTGTGTCTGCCAAACTCGAACAATCAATTATACAAGTCACAGTTTACGTAGAAGTTCAAAAAGTCCTCATTCGCTTTAACTTTATAATAAATGAATACCGACAAAATAAGTTTTCACACATCTTTCTTTTATGCCAACTCCACTCGATCACTTATCCGGTCTTGGGTGCCACCAATATTTTTATTATTTTAAATGCCAAGTACGTAAAAAGAATTCACGCTATTAACTTATTCCTTCCAAGAAATCAAAATCCCTCAAAGTTACTCTATCAAACCAAACGTTTTTTGTAAATATTTGTTTGTTTTATAAATAATTTGTTTGTTTAGTAGCGATGGAGAGATAAGGGCAGAGATTTGATGAAAAAGGCGGTGTAGAATTGCGATGGAAACAATTAAAATCCATGAGATTTTGAATTTGAAATGACAATTATTTTCAAAAGATTTCTAAATCCGTCGGTTGTGGGATTTCATTGAAACCCGATATTTTAAATCCAGACCCTTGTTTAAATCAAACACATATTGAAATGAAATTTAATTTTGAATCCCTTTAAATCCTACCAAATACTGCAAATCAAACTGACTCTTTAATTATTTTTAAATCTCAAAAAATAACAAGTGTTGATTAACATTTTAAAAGAACAAATTGAAATATCTAATAATTAGGGTATGTATTTGGTCCCATGATCATTATAACATCATCATCTCAATGGGTTTGTGGTATCATGGTCATCATCAATTCATCATTGATTTGCCCTAACTAAAAGCCCACTTTTGGTTTCAACTCTTATATAAACCCTAAAATATTCACCATTTTGTCTTGTACATATATAAGTATACATTTGTAGAGCTAGAAGACTAAATATAACTAAAAATGTTTATATGTGAATTATTGAAAAATCTAAAAGAAAAAATCTATTTGATGATCCATCACGTTATAAATTATTCATATGGGTTCATATATGTGTTTTCAAATAAAATTTTTCAATAATTCACATATGAACATTACCAAAAACCTTCCTTTTATGTTGTTTTAATATATTTATCCTTCTTATTTAAACCTCTCAATATATATAGACGGAGGTTCACGGGAAAACCTCAAAAAAAAAACGAAAAACTGAAGAACACTCTGGTAGTCTTTCATCTGGATGGTATGCACTTGTGCATACAGGTAGATTATGTTTTTTTTTTTTGTTTTTATGCACAAGTGCATTATGCACTTGTGCATATGGACGTGTGCATGTTACAAATTATATGTATGCACAAGTTCATACCGTCCAAATGAAGGGCTACCATAGTTTTTCAGTTTTCCGCTTTTTTAAAGTTTTCCCCTGAACCTGACCCTATATATATAGTAGGACGATAATCAAATGAGAACCAAAAATAGGTTAAGAACCGTAAAAACCGATCTAAGCCATAATTTGGTTTTGATCATATGGTTTTAATTAAAAGTTATTTCACTTCCAACTTATTTCAAACTTGCATTGCCTTTAATGACCATGGATTAAAATCAATCAATGGTTTAAATTGGTTCTCACGGTTCTCAATCTTTTTTTGGTTCTCACATGATTTAACCCCATATATAGTATATATATATATATATATATAGTGGAAAAATATTTTGCAACCCTGAAAAAGGTTTTATTAAATTATATCAAAACACAACCTTTATTGAATTAAAAATATTACATATAGATAGATTTTATTGTATTTATATTTAAATTATATTGTATTTATATTTTATTTAAAAAATAACATATATACATATATAGATTTTTTTTAAAACAAGAAAGATTAGTTTAATTAAAAAATAAATTAAAATCATCAACTAATAGAAAATATATACTTGGAATTTATTTAAATAAAAAAAAATCAAAAAAAGGTTTGTAGTGGCCACGTGGCATTGCAAGTAGGATTGCAAATATTGCAATTGTCAATCCTATGTGGCACAAATTTCATGTTTGCAATTCAATTTGAAAGGGCATTTGAAAGCCCATGTGGGTAGACCTGTCAAACGTGTCGTGTGGTGTCGGGTTCAAAGTTAAACGGGTTGAGAATGCCTAACCCTAACCCGACCCGTTTAATAAACGGATCAGAAAATCTCAACCCTAACCCGACCCGCGTAACCCGTTTAACATTTATAAAACTAAAAATAAAAAATAAAAAATTCATAAAAAAGTACAAATCCAAAATTCAAATGGAAGCATTATAAATCAAAATTTTATAGTTCAAACTTATAAGTTCTCACCAAATCTAAAACATTAAAAATCCAAAGCATTAAAAATAAAACTTATAAAAAATATATATACGTATATATAAACGGGTTATTCGGGTCATTTTCGAGTTGAAAATTTTGACCCTGACCTTACCCGTTTAATTTTCGTGTCATGTCGTGTCAACCCGTTTACTTAATCGGGTTGAAATGTATTACCCAAACCCGTTTATTTCGTGTCGAGTTCGTGTCGAGTTAGCGTGTCGTGTCAGTTTTTGTCAGATCTACATGTTGGTGGTCTTAGATATGGGGGAGTGCTATTTGCACCAAAAAGTTGTGGTGTTGAATGAATTGTTTTTCGTCCCAATCATTTTTAATGAAACATGTCATTTCACTTGACATATATATATATATATATATTATTTTTCTTTATATATATACACATTATATATCTTTTATATATATATATATACGTGTGTGTGTTTTGATTTTATAAACTTATTAAATTTGTTTATAAATTTATAAAATTTGTAACGTTTGATTTGATTTGATTTTATAAATTTATAACTTTTGATTTTATTATAAATTTGTAAAATGTATTTTTCTTTATGTTAGTCACATTCCAATATTCTCTTGTAAGACTCGATTCTAAAAATGTGTAGTTATTTCTTACCCGAATTGAACCGTAATTAAAAATAGCAAACAAAGATAGTTGGGGAGTTAAACTCGCCAATTAAGTAAACTCGTTATAAAAAAAAGTAAAGTAAAGTAAATATATATATATATATATAGGGGTTGTTTTATTTGCAACCCTTAAAAATGTTGCAAACCTTGCAAACCACATATTAACCGTCGGATTCATGATCGGCGGTTACAATAGATATGGGGCTCAATATTTTTAATTAAAAAAAACAGAAAAATAAAAATAAAATAACCGTCGATCATGAATCCAACGGTTAAGATGTGGGTTGCAAGAGTTGCAACCTTTTTCAGGGTTGCAAAATATCCTTCCACTATATATACAAGACAGAGTACATCAACACTTTTGGAGGTGAACATTGGGATATTACTTACAACACTTTAAACTTATTTCGATCATATCAAGGTGCACCATTTGAACACTAGATGACAATGCCTGAAATAGATGTCTTGATTGCTTCAAAATATAATGTGATATTACATGTTATAAGTATGACCAGCAGTGGGACGTACTTGCCGCTTAGGTCCACTCCGCCACGTGGCATGAACATGTTGTTTTTACAATCGGGTACGTTAATGGTAACCATTATGTGAAATTAGATATGACAAAAGGATACCCGTTTCCGCAAATTGTAGGACGTTTTTTCCATTACATTTATCCGTGTGCTGGATGAGCTACCCCGTATTCAGATCGAATACAAAATTACATGCGGATTTTACGTGTTAATTGTACTACGAATAATGTTATTTTATAATAATCGAATGTAATATAGATTATTTTATGTTCGATTTATATGTTAAATCGTAATATTTATGTTTTATTCTTATAATTATATAATTATAAAATTTTAGTAATATTTATATTTATAAATATTTATTTCTTTTTAAATCAAACCAAAAAGTAAAAAAAAAAACTTTTAAAACTATATAATACAAATAAATAAAAATATATAACAAAAATAAATAAAAAAAAAAGACAAAAAAAAAAAAAACGCAATCAATGTTCCAATCATTAAGGTTGGTGTAAATAGCCTCCCATAGATATGATATGATATGATATAGTTTATGCGGACTTTTCATCTCTGGTGCATGCATTCACAAATCAACTATTATGATGACTTACAATTCAATCATTAGTTATTTTTAAATCTTTTTATTATACTAATTATGCTTTTACCCTTATATTAAATTAGTTTTTTCAAAACAAATCTTTATATTCGAACCCAAAATATAAAGTTAATGGCTTATAACCAAAAAAAAACATTCACTTTTGAGGATAATACTCAATTGATTAAACTTTAAGTTTGCTCTTCATTAGTCGTCAATTTGAGTTCCCTTAGACCACTGGATATTTAATATTCGACTGTTTAATTCAAAACACTATAATAGTAGTTAAATTACTTGCAAACTGATTTAAACACCTATGTTTATTAAATAATAATAATAAGATATATATTTATTGATTTTGTCTCTTGGAAATGATTAATGAAATTGTATATATGTAAGGAAAAACATTTAAAATAAGACAAAGAATAACATAATTCTCGCATCATTTTGGTATGATTCGAGATTTTTTTTGTTTTCGATTATAAAGTTGTAAAGAAAACAAGAATGACTTGTTCGATTTATGATTTAGGTCAAATCGAATCGATTCAATATGTAAAATTTAAAAAGATAAAAATAACAAAAGAATTGAAGATCAAACGTGAGAATATTTGATTAGTGGGTGATGAAGAAATTATGAAGGCCTGGTAGACCCTCTTGTTAGGTCAAGGGAATCCTCTTTACATTTATTTTATACAGAGAGATATGGGTTTATACAAGAACAACACCCATTTAAGAAAACATGAGAACATCCGAGTATATATAAAATCATATATGATATGTAAAATCACATATGATTTTGTACATGATCTGTTATTTTTTTTTTCTTAAATAGTTAGCATTCTCGTTTGAACATTTATCTCTCTCTCTCTCTCTCTCTATATATATATATATATATATATATATAGGGTTGGTTTCTGATCAAAAGTTGAGTTAACGTGAGAAGCGTGAGGAGTGATTATCAACCATTGAATGTACATTAATTATGATGAGATGTAGCGAGATATACTAAATCAATTCCATTATCAAACGTGATTCATAGGTGGATTCGAGATTATAAGTGATCAAGGGTTCAGATTCACTTCTCATGCTTCTCACGTTAACTTAACTTCTCACACGATCCTTCGCATATATATATATATATATATATGTATGTATGTGTGTGTGTGTGCACGCATGATTTTATTTTATTTTCCAAAATAAAAGAATATTTTCATTGGAAAAAAGATAGTTTCACATGGACATTCCTTTGAAGACCATAACCAATCATTACTTGCATTTCTTTTAATTCAAAAAACAATATTTAAACCTCATTTGTATTTAAATATTGATCTTAGTTATAAATAAATTCTTTCTATTGTTAAATAAACTCCTTATATAATTTCATATTGCAAACATGAACATTAATCATTTCCTTTTAAAGTCCAATGAACAATTTAATCATGATTTGACTTCAATCCATATAGAGCAAACAGAAAAGGTTTAATTTTTTTTAAAATTCCAAAAATTCTTTAAATATTAAATGTAGAGGAATGAGAGAAATTGTTTTTTATTGTTTGCACTAATCAAATTAAATGTATTATTATTATTATTTCATATAAACTTCATTTGAAAATTAATTGAAATATTAAATCTATGTTATACTTTAATAATATAATTAATTTTAAAATTTCTAAAATAGAAAATCTGTTGAAATTAAATATAATTTTTTAAGATTTTAGTTTTTGTTTTTATATTTTAAAGAAATTATAAAGATATATATTGGAAATGTCGTAAGCAAAACCATAAAGGAAACAATTAGTAATTAAAGTAAGGGGCGTAATCAAATGAAATTATCATATCTATACTATATTATAAAGAAAACATAAAAAACTATTAAAAACAAGTCTTAAAGCTTAATGTACCGCCATTTAATGTTAATTACTTAAAAAACAACCATTAAAGCTATATGTACTACATTTAATGCTATTTATTAATTTTCAATCATTATCTCTAACCATTTTAACTCCCCTAAAATCATTTCCCACTTTAACTTTTCTAAAATAATTCTCAACATAATTAAATATAGAATAAATAAAATCAAGTTTTAAATATAAAAAATATAAAATATAATTAAAAAAATCTAACATAATCTTTTATAAAAAAATTATATTTATATTATGAAACCAAAATAAATTACATTATATTATTAAGTCCAAATTAAACAAATTAATATAAAAAAAACATTATCATTCTCTCACAACCATCCAAAATCGTAATGTAAATCGACAAAAAACAAAAAATAAAATGAAACATTAAAATCGTGATGTATCTAGCAGCATTGCGCGAGTACACTTCTAGTATTGTGATAATAGTGAGAACTTTTACCTTATCGTATTGTTTCACATGATTTTTTTCAATCTAGGACTATTTATTTATTGTATTAATTAATGAACATATATTTGTTTAACAATATGTTTGCTTCATATGTATGTGGCCACAATATGAAACATTTTTACGTATAATTTTGTTGCACAAACATCTTAAAAAGGTTCACAGTGATCAAATACATGTGAAAAAAAAATATATGTTAATCAATATTTCAAATCTTAATCTTAGATGAAAACACACACACACACACACACATATATATAGGGGCTTAATCAAATGAGAACTATGTGGTTTGTGATAACCGTGAGATCCAACATGAACCAATCATTTTAGATAATTAATGTTGTTTACTAAAATAAAATAAAGGATTAATTCGTAAAAAAAATGACAGCTCATACATAAAACCCCAATATCTTCCTCTCTCCTTAATGTTCCAGCCGCTAAGATGTATGTAGAAGGCACAGAAGAGGGTCTAGATTGGATTTATAAACAAACGTTTCCGATCTATATCTCAATCGTAGAGTTTCTTTATTTTTTTTATTTTTTGCCGATATGTACTCCCTTCTTCAAATTTCTGCTAACTTTAGATCGACTTGAAGCTAGAGTATCTGACTTGTTCTTCACTGTAACTTGAGGTGCGACAATGGCGGCCGCCGACTGTGTCGACGTCCATGGCCGCAGAAGGCTTTTTTTACTCTTTTTTTCCAATATGCAGTGCACATAAGAAGAGAAGAGAAAGAGGGAGCATGTGTTTGGTCCTTGCCGACGATTTGGTCTATCCGGTATGTAGCGTCCTTGCCGACGATTTGGTCCATCTTCTTCGGCAATTAGGTGGCGTCTATCTTCTCCGACGATTTGGTCCTTGCTGGCTGGAGGAAGATAGATGGTAGATACAAGCATCACACTGGTATCACACTTGGTATCATGAGGTATCACATTTGGTATCACACTGGTATCACAATGGGGTATCACATTTGGTATAAAAGTAGGGTGTCACAATGGGGTATCACATTTGGTATAACAGTAGGATATCATAATAAGGTATCACATTGGTATCACAATGTATCTCCTTTGTTTTACGAAGTGTATTACAATGTATCAGGTGGTGTTGCTTTACTAAGGTGTCGTTTGTTTTTTAAGATGTCTAAAGTCTGAAGTCTTATTTTAGTTAGGTTTAATAAGAGGTGACGTGTAAAAATGTCTGAATGATTCAGACTTAAGAGCCATTAAGAGGTTTAAAAAAAAACAACCCCTAAGTGTATCACACCATGTTTTTTTTCTTTATTTTCGTTATTTTGTTAAGGGTATCACAGAATCCATGTGTTTGCTGAAAAAAAAAGTCGCCGGAAAAAGCTACGCCAGAAAAAAGTTCGTCGAAGAGAGGAGAGAGGAGGCAGGAGAGAGGAGAGAGCATATTTTTAAAATACCTAAATTGCCCTTTAATTATAATTTAAATCATAATTACCAAAATTAATAATTTCCTAATTTATCATCTGATTTATGGTTGAGATTGGATCTCACAGTTATCACAAATAACTTAGTTCTCCCTATATGAAATAGCACATTATGAGCTAGTTCTCACAATTTTATGAGTTCACAAAAGAAAGACCACCATTAAAGTAATTTATAGAATTGCTACATCATCGGATATTAATAATACGATCTTAACATTTTTATCTTATAAGAAAAATGTCGAAGAAAGTTTGTTAAATAGTTGGTAACAAGCTAAGAGGTGGGTTCATACGAAAACATCATCTATTTAAGAAAACACGAGAATAGTCAATTACATACAAAATCATATATGATTCACACGACTTTGCACGCGACTTTAGGTCGCGCCCAAAGTTGTTCGCGTCCGTTTTTTCCGGGTTAATGTAAAATCACATATGATTTTGTACATGATATGCTGTTTTTATGTTTATTTAAATTGTTGGCGTTCTCGTTTGAACTTTCCTCACCGGATAATTCCTTGTGTGGTCTGTAGAAGATAGAAGGGTAGTTTCGTAAAATCCGAGGTACGAGTTCATATGTGAACCTATGTGATATATATATGAACTATACGTTCATATGTGAATCAATTAATTAGTTCATATGAGAATCAGTTAATTAGTTCATATGTGAATATGTTAATTAGTTTAACTGATTCACATATGAACTAATAGTTAATTAGTTCATATATGAATCAGTTAAAAGAATTCATATGTGAATTGCACTGGTTCATATATGAATCAGTTAAAAGAGTTCATATGTGAACCATACATGTTCATATATGAACTCGTCTCGTGTATTTGTAAAAATTACGAAACTGTCCTTCTATTTTTGGAATAGCCGCAACTTTTGACCAGTTAAAGTCGCAATTATTGACCAGTCGAAGACGCAATATTTGACCAATCAAATCCGATATTGACCGTATGAAAGGCTAGGATTACTCTCTATTTCTCATACAATTACTATTTCTCTAATGAACCTAAATATATATATATATATATATATATATATATATATATATATATATATATATAGGTGGTTTCAATTGGAAACCATATTATATTGGAAACTTTGGAAACCATCAATTTCATTGGTTAAATTAATGAAATTGGTTCATAAAGTTGTTTAATATGATCAAGTTGTTTCATTTAATTGTTTTATTAATGAAATTGTTTTATATATTTGTGTTTTTTATGTAGTTTCATCTATTTTTCTCATTCTGATGAAATTCTTTCATGTATTTTCGCAGTCTGATGAAAAATTTTCACTTTTACATAAAAAACACAAATATATGTAACAATTTCATCAAATTAAACAATTTCATCAAATTAAACAATTTCATTAATTTAACCAATGAAATCGAGGGTTTACACGGTTTTCAAAATTATAGTGGTTTCCATTTGATCGCTCCCCTATATATATATATATATATTCATTTAAGGGAGAATTTGGTTGTTTGTGATAACTGTGAGTTCTAATGTGAGCCACATATTAAATGATAAATTAGGAAATTATTAATTTTGGTAATTTTGACTGAAATTTAACTAAAAGGTCATTTTAGGCATTTTAAATCCTTTTATTTCTCCTCTCTTCTCTTTCCACCCTCCTCGACTTCCGATGAACTTTATTCTGATGGATACCCAAAATAGATTGTGTGTAACACCCTCAAAAGGGTTTATAAGGATGACGAGCATGAGGGTGTTGGTGGGATTGAAAAACGAGTTTTTTTTGTTTCAAGTTATGGGGATCTTGAAATAATAGATATGTCAAGAAGGTGAGACGGAGTGCACAGAGAATGAATTGGAAAGAGGAACAGCCGCCATGGGAGGTTTGAGAGAAATTCTGGGCCTTCCTCTTCAATATTAAGTGTGCGGTTGGAAACAATTTTAGGGTTTTAAGAATGAGTTGTCAAAAAAAAAAAAAAATGCCAATTTACCCTTTATTTTATTTTAATAATAACATTAATTATCTAAAATGATTAGTTCATATTAGATCTCACGGTTATCACAAACTACACAGGTCTAATTTGATAAACCCCTATATATATATATATATATATATTTCAAAATGTAAAACTTATGGACATTTATTGTTTGTTGCACAATACAAACCAACATTGTATGTTTCACATGTATAATATGAAATCATATAATTCTCATTTCAGAGATTTTCCTTTCAATTTTTTTTGGGTTCTTTTGAATCCCCCCCTTCTCTCTCTATATGTGTGTGTTTTTTGTTTTTTTGTAAATAAAAAAATAAACAAACAACATTTAAATACTTTATTAATGTTAATCACAATAAATTAATGATATTAAAACTATGTAAGTACATGGGTTTTATGAATGATTTTGTGGTGAAGTACTCTGAAGAGTCCCATGACTTGTCATTACATATATGTATAGGCTATATGTAAACGAGTCGAGTTTTTAACGAGTTACTTGAGCTCGAGCTCGATCTTAATTATTCTCGAGTTTGAGTTGATCTCAAACACAAAATAGAAATCGTTAACTTATAGAGCTGAGCTTTATAACACAAATGTTCAACTCGACTCGTTCGAAAACCTTATTCAATTTTTCGAGTCGAGTCGAGCCGAACCATTCGAGCATACCCTTTTACGAGCCAAACATGCTCATATATTTATTAATCATACAATAAAAATATAAAAATTATTGAGCTCAAGCCAATAAACGAGTTGATCGATTGCGAGTAATTCGAACCCATTAATGAGCATCGAACTCGAGCTCAATAACTCAAAAAATATTCGAGCTCGAGCTCAACCCCTACATTGAAAAGTTAATCGAGCTCGAGCCCAATATTAATTTTTTGAGCCCGATCAACTTGATTAACCTACTACTCAACTCGGCTCAGCTCGTTAACACCCTATCTATAGCTAGCGAGTTAGCTAGCATAATATATCTTACAAACCCCAAGTGTACAATTGAATTCCATCAATAGGGTCTTTCAACTTATACTTTCATAGTTATTGGCAGCAAAGATCACCTATTTCTGCATATACCACCACCGCCACCGCCGTCGCCGCCGCCACCACCGCCACCACGAGAGTTATTAGAAGGGTAATGGCAATTCCATGGACGATTATTAACGTTATTATGATAAACGTAAGGTGGTAATTGAATCGAACTCAAACGAGGCGACGGCATCGTATTACGTCTGTATCGGATCAAATCGGCGTTTGCGGAGTCGAGGTCCTTCTGCAAGCGATCGACTTGTCGTTGGAGGAAAGAGATGACGCCCACGCAGCCGTAAACGGGATCTCGAACCCGGGCATCGGCTTCGTATGCAAGAGAGTTCACTGCATCTTCTCTCTGGTGCGGTAAGACTTCGTTCAGAAGCTTACCGACGTTGCTGGCACCGAAGATTTTGTGAACGTTTATGAATTTCTGTGGATCTTGTGGTGGGAAATAAGGTGCAAAAATGCAGCCAGATAAGCATTTTCTTCTCAAGAATTTGCAGGCAGCACAAGGGGAGTTGTAAGAGCTTGATGAAGCCATCATGTATCAAATAGCTCTTGTTATAGCTAGCTGCAAAGTAATTAATTAAGAACATATTAGTAATTGAAGAACCCTAATTAGTAAATCAATTCAAGTGAATCATAAATGCATTAATGCATACTATTTAATTTAACCTCATTGAGTATCATATATATAGAGAGAGAGAGAGGAGGGGGGAGGGGGAGAATAAAACGAGAATAGTAGTTATTTAAAAAAACATGAGAACCAACAATATGATTTTAGATTAATGCGGACCTGAAGCTGTAGCCAAAGTCGCCGCATAGTTTTTTACGCTCGTTGATGTAAAATTATATGTGATTTTTTATTGGTTCTCGTGTTCTTTTAAATATGTATTGTTCTCGTTTGAATCCGACTATATATATATATATATATATATATATTATAGGGAGGTTCAGGGTAAAACCCTACAGAAATGAAAAACTGAGAAACATTCTGGTAACCGTTCATCCGGATGATATACAAATACAAACAATTGAAGTTGTTTTTTGGTATTTCTGCATATGTGCATGTCGGACAAATTGCTTACAAATAACTTTTATGCACATGTGCATGCTGTTTTGATAAACGGTTATCAGGGTGTTCCTTAGTTTTTCAGTTTTTCATTTTTTTTATGGTTTTCCCTGAACTTGGCGGTATATATATATACACATATGTGTATGTGTCTCGGTAGCAAATTTCGACTAAAATCTATTAGAAACTAAGCTAAAGGAGCTTCGATATTGGTTATTCGAGTTCTGAGCCTGTTGTTAATAGTCTTTAATTACTAATTGGATACTTTAATTTTAATTTTAGTTTAGAGTTTCCTTAAATCTCTTATAAGAACACCATCGTTTAATTATAAAACTGATGGTCGAATCGATCACTAATTACAGGATCTTAGTAAACACAATGCACCTAGCTAATTAATGAATCACTGAACTCATATATATATATATGTATATATATATATGCAGTGTGTTCCTGAATTATGGTATCTGTTCAATTTACAAGAACTTTATAATTGATTTCATGTTAATTTTCTTGTAGCAGATAGAACTGATTATGAACTCCAGCAGTACGACGAGTCGACGACGTCTTAATTATGACATAATTCTCTGATCTTAAACTTCAATCTCTCCATTTGAGTTGAACTCACTTCATCATAGATCAATCACAAGTCATGATTAGAAGGATCTACAAGCCTAGATCGAGTATACTTGCTATATATATATATATAACATGGGATCTGGCCAAGTGATAGCTTAATTTCCAGATTAAAGTGATGAAAATGTATGTGTATATATATATATATGCATCTGTGACAAGGAAAAAACCCTAATTAGAGATGAGAAAATATATATGATGGCACAACTCCAAAGGCTTGTTGTAGATGTATCATGTATGGGTAGTCTTAATTTGACTAAAAAGGGAATTAAGCTCTAAAGGAAAAAAGGGTTTGATTCATGTGATCGGTGTATATATATATCTTGATTTGCTTTTGTGGATTCTGTATATATATACATCTGATCAGAGATGACATAAGATCAAATCACAAATCAATAATGGAAAAAGACAAGTACCTTTATTTTGGGGGAGTTTGAACTCTTTGATTTCCCCTATTTGCCTGCCTATATAGCATCAATTCAAGATTTCTTTGAATGTTACTGAAACCCTAATTTGAGGAGAGAGAGAGAGAGAGATGCAAATGAATAAGTAGGTTGGAAAAGGTAATGGAGATGAATTAACAAAGAGCATTTAGTGGATATGAGAATGATATATTAATGAAGCCTAAAGACAAAATGTAATGAATCTAAAAGATGAGGTATAGTGAAAAAGATGATCACTATACACTCTCCTCATTACTCTCTCTCTCTCTCTCTCTCTCTCTCTCTATATATATATATATATATATATATACATATTGGCAGGTTCAAACGAGAAGCTAAACATTTTGCGAGAAGGCGATAAGTGTTTTAATCATATATGATACACAAGCTTAATCATATATGATTAAACACATGTTATATTAGCAATACATAGACGTTTAATCATATATGATTAAGCACACCCACAAGCCGTGGTATCATATATGATTAAACACTTCTCGCCTTCTCGCAAAATGCTTAACTTCTCGCATGATTCTTCCTCTCTCTCTCTCTCTCTATATATATATATATAGTGTTTGGTTCATTTGAGAAATGGTAAATATATGAGAAATAGAGAAGTAATCATAGTCATTCATATGGTCAAGATCGGATTTGACTAGTCAAATATTGCGACTTTGACAGGTCAAAAGTTGCGACTATCCCAAAAATAGAAGAACAATTTCGTAAATTTTACAAAACACACGGGCTGTGTTCATATATGAACATGTATAATTCACATATGAACTATATGTTCATATATGAACCAGTGCAATTCACAACTGAACTCTTTTAACTGATTCATATAAGAACCTTTGTGATTCATATATGAATCTGTATGAATCACAAAGATTCATGTATGAATCAGTTGAACTAATTAACAGATTCATATATGAATCTTTGTGATTCATACAGATTCATATATGAACTCATCCCGTGTATTTTACGAAATTACCCCTCTACCTTCTATATACCACACAAGGAATTATCCGGTGTTTCGCGGTCAAAGCCGCAAATGTTGACCAGATGAATGGCTAAGATTACTTCTATATTTCTCATATATTTACCATTTCTCAAATGAACCTCTCCCTATATATATATATATATATATATATAATGTTGGGTTGCGGTGAGAACTCTCTTTTTGTAAGAACGAGATGAGAATACTTTTGCAGCAATTGATCGCTTTTGATTCAAAGACGATGCGTTTTATGTGAATGAGGGGTATTTTGGTTCTTTTTGTTTTCCGTATATAAACATGTTCAGGGTGTAGGTATATAAGTTTGGGTAAAAATTTAAAATTTAACTTTTTAGTGGTAAGGTGTTTTAAAGATTGTTAAGGGTTTTTTTTCATGCTAAGATATTTTTGTTTTGCAACGTGAAAATCCATTATTATTACGGTTCTCAATTTTTTGTGATTCTTATTTGATTATATATATATATATACACACACTCAAATAAGAGGTGTTTTTATGTTTTGAGGCCGTTACGCTTACCACATTATGGTCTATATGGATGTTTCGGAATGATATTCTCTTTGGCAACCCGAAGCCAAGGAAGGCGGTGCTTTTTGAGAACATTACAACTCATGCTTACTTTTGGATTAATCATAAAGTAGCAATTTGTCTATTAATTGGATAGGTTGACTTACTAATCCTTCCCTTGCCATTACTTCGATGTAATTGTTTTCTTTTTTTCTAGCTTCTTGCTAGTTTTATAAAATTCCGCCGTTCAAAAAAAAATGAGCTACCATCTTGCTTTTTTACCAACTTGTCTGCATCTCTCGACTAATCACATAAGATTTTGAAGATAATCTGTAAAATTCTCAGTAAAGACTCGAATTGACTACCATATTGGATCTTGTTGCACTACATTTAATTAATTTGATCTATCTATGTGATTTACGTATACGATTTTATTTTATTTAATTTTGGTATAGGACGTTAAAACATATTCAATTTCGATCATAGATTTGGTTTTCTAAAGAAGAATCGGGTCTTAAGTTCGATTCCCACTAGATATTCATTTCTTTGGGGACACATCGTCATGTCACAGACATAAAACATTGATTTGTGATAAACGTTAGGGTTTGGATGTGTAATTTGAAAGTGATTATTCTATATTAAAAAAAAACATAATAGGATAATCGGTTGTAATAAAACTTGTTACGGTACATAATATTTGGATATGTATTTAATTATTTAAGAAAGTAACAGATAAAAATAAAAGTAAAATAATATATATATATATATATATATAAACAGATTTATTGTAATTAATTTAAAGCAGCAATAATCAAATAATTACCATAAGAATACACATCCAAATGTCTTGATCGCAAACAAAAAAAACATTTTGCATGAATTATATGAACCAATAGGAAAAATATCTATACTATATTATAAAACACGGATAAAAAAACTCTTAAATACAAATTTTTAGGCATAAGGTACCATCATTTTATAAAAGATTTTAAAAATCTCTTAATTTACAAGTATCAAAGCACAAGATACATATTACTACTGCAGGCTTCTAACACCCATCAATTTGGTATGTGCAGAACCTTCCTTTTATGCAGATCTTTCCATGTATCACTATTAATTAATATATTATATTACTATAATTGTGTTTTAATTATATTATTAAATATGTAATTGGTTATTTTTTATAGATGTCATTAAAATATATAAGATAATCATTGAATTATAACAAAATACTTAATTTTTTTTATATAAAAACATTATATTATTAAGCCTAAATTAAACAAATTTATAAAAAAAAATTATCACTTTCTCAAAATCATCCAAAATCGTACTGTAAATCGACAAAAAAATAAAACGAAACATTAAAATTGTGATGTATCTCGTTGCATTGCACGAGTACGCTTCTAGTATAGAATAAAAGAAAAGAAATGTAATATTAATAAAAATAAATTTTAATTTTAAGCCCACAAATCATATCATATCATATCTATGATATTTAATTGTTATTAGTTTTGCGTTCCACAAGTTGACCAGAATATCTTAGGTTGCAAATTCATGATATTCTTCAATTAAAGTAAAGTAAATCAAACATTTATTAAACCATTGGATTATTGTTATTAATTTTATTTATGTTCTCCTCATATATATCTAATTTTTATTTTAAATTCATAATTAGTGTATTACCATTTTATTTAATATATAACATAACCAATCAAATGATCAAGGGTTAAAGAAGTTCGAGGATCATATCTAAATTGATATTATTCTCGATATCTTTAAGATTTACTAGATCTTCTTTGACGAGTTTACGTCAGAATGCGTAAGTCATAATATATATTCTTCTTATTTATATATATAATTAAAAAAAACGTTAACATTGTGAAACGAAAAGAGACTTGATGTTAGCACATACTATATGTACAACCTTTGCTATAAAAACTATTTTTGTGTAACAGAGTCTTGCTTAATTTAATAATCGATTTATATATACATATTATTTTTTATATATCGGTAATTAAAAGCTTTACTTGTTGTCCTCTTATTTTTATTCTTTAATTAGATGCAAAATAATCGGATTATTTCGATTATAATTTTTTTTTTTAAACTTTAATATGAGAAAGCTTGAAACACGAGTCTAGGTGTTGGAGTATATTTCCCCAAAGCGGAGGGACTAAATTGGGAAACAATTCAGCTACGTTCAATATTGAACGCGAGCATGAGAGTCACAAGAAATCAGGCGTGGCAACTGTTGGAGATGGTTAAATGGGCAATCGAGCTAAAGATAAAAAAGAAGGCAGTAGTTTACCATTTCATTTTACTGAGCACAAAGCAAGCCCAAAAAAAAAGAGTAAGAGGAGAAACCGAAAGGATTCAAAATAAGAATAAGCAGAGAAGCCTCTTGTAAATAAAAAGGAAATCAAGAAAACTAAGGTAATAATGCTATTTCGAGCCATATGTTTATGCCCCTTTAGTAGTGTACGATGATATGAAATTAAGTTGCATGAAAGTGGGAAGAAGAATTAGAATTTAAAGCGATGAGTAGAAGAAGAATGATTAATGTTCAAAGTCTGATCAATATTATTTTGCATGAATTAGCTTAATTATGAATCGATGGTTTAAGTGATGATATGTTTTGTTAAACATTAATTATCTATCTTAATAAGATTTTAATACAAAAAATAATCAATGAAAAGGGTTTAAAATGACTGAAAACATATTGAAATGGTAACAATATTGAACTGATTGAGAAGCTATAAGTTTGTACGTTGTCAAGAGTTGTCGAAGAGGAGAGATTTAGCACAGGTCAATGTGACTCCTTCAACTAAATCAAACTTTTGTGTTTGCTACAACTACTCCCTCCATCCCAAAATAAGTGTCCACGATAATAATAATAAAAAAATACAGTTTTAGAAAAGTGTAATCATTATACTTTTAATGAACTAAATGACAGTTTTATCTTTAATAATACAGAGAGTAATTAATTTTTCCATCTTATAATTAAAGGTAAAATGGAAAATAATCATTTATCTGGGACAAACTAAAATAGATACGTGAACACTTATTTCGGGACAGAGGGAGTAATTCTTTTGAGACATGTTTTCTATTTTTGGAACAATAAAGATCATATAGCTCGTATATTGAAAAAAATATCAATTGTTTGTCATTATTAATCAAGAGGCTTTTCATTGTCATTTGTTTAATTATCTGTTGATGGATGTTAAAGACGTGCTCTGTTAATCAAGGCCAGTAAAGATGAACTCGGTGCAAAATCCAACAGCCGGAGAAGAGTGAAGGGGTAGCCGGAAAAGGGGATCGAGGAGGGAGGGAAAAAAAAGTGTTTTTTGGAATGCTGATTACACTTGTACATAACCTATATAAACACGTACACCTACTTTTTTATTAGAAAAATACAAAAATGTGAAAATGTATGTCAAATAATGACACTTTTGGGTTGTTTGGCAATTGTTGTTGGAGATACCCTAAATGCATATGAAATAGCAATCTATTTTTATAAAAAATATATTATAATATTATATTTATATTTTTTTAATATAACTATATATTTATAAATTATTTTTTATTAGACATTATACTTTTAAAAAAATTCACCTATCATAGTAATGAATAACCTTCTAAATAAATATTTAACTTAGCATGGCTAGACCGGTGATTATCCCGTTAAAGAAGTGAAATTGACTAAAATAACCAATAATACAGCCCCCATATTCACTTTATATCTACCTTCTGAATCCATTGACAGCTTTAGCCGGAAATTATGCAGTTACGTAATGCCACTTTTTGGATTAAACAAATGAAGAAATTGGGCATTACAAAAGTTATGTAAGTGAATATCGAAGGTCCATGCAGGCTACACAACTTGCATAATTCCCATTTTTCTTAATTATTTTAATCCGAAAAGTGGATTATACAAATTGTATAATGTCACTTGCGTAATTTTCGGCTACATCGGTCAACTAATTTCCGGTCTAAAATGACTAATTTAATCAATTTTCGGTTAAGAAATTGGTTGTTTTTTAATGGTACAAGTCAACAGTGGTCAACGTGAATGTCAACAGTTTCTCCTGGGCTTTCTGATTAATGTTCCATCATTTCAGCCTGTGGTTCAACAGCAAACTTTTAGGCCCATCTCTTTTTTATTTTTCTTATTTTTTTTTATTTTTGCAATTTCAGAAATTATCCACATCAATTGTCACGTCAACAAATAATATTGAAACCACAAGGCTTGTGGTGTAGCGGTAATCACCTGGGGAGTTCATAGCGCTCAACCCGGGTTCGATTCCCTGCATTCGCAACTTTGTGGCCACTGGATATAACCTCAGGGCTGCATGTTCTAGCAGTCGGTTTCATTGCCAAGGGATTAGTCTGGACCAAAGGCACAGGACACCCTTTCCAATATATATAGATATATTGAGTTGGATATCATATTATTCGTCATGTCATCATGGTAACCTGTTAATGGATAAACCGGTCACCCGGGTACTTAAAAGTTTGAGATTTCATAACTCAAGGTACCAAAATGAATGTTTTGAAATAACGTTACCTAAAATAGGAATTAAGACAAAATACGTTACATTTTCATACAATTTGCCCATAATTTTTCATTATCAGGAATTAAAACAAAGTACATTATCTTGAAATTTTTATAATTTCAATCAATTGTTTTTTTCTTAAATTTGTATCCGTTTTAGTTAATCGATTCATTTTTAGACAAATCAGTTGAAATTACCAGCTCAAAATTATTTAATAAATAGTAGTATAATACCCACGTTGAAAATTTGAGGTGGCAAAATTGGCGGTGAAGCGTGTTGGCTAACGAGTCAAAAGAGGTCTTATCTGATCATATTGCGTTGAATTAATCTGTCAACGACTTTTTTTGTTCATTTTAATAAATAGTTATTAAATATGTGAACGAAAATATGGATGTATATAAGAACTCGATCTTACAGTCTTTAAAGTTAGAGTTTTCATTTGGATTATCCAATACGAAATTCGTGATACCCAAGGCTAATAAGGGACGAATTATTGTATTCGAAAAGTGATCTTCTAGTGATGCAAGTGATTATCCGGTCCACATATCATCTCTAAACCCCAAATTCTAGCTATGACAACGTTCGTTAAAGTAGCAATTTTCTTGAGGTTATGAACTTGAACGGTTGACGCTTACCTTTAAATATAGCATATTTTGTGGATCATGAATCGAAACCCTGGTATTTTCCGTTAAATTCAGTGTACTTATGTTCTTGATGTCAACACTTTTCCGTGAAATTAGCATATGCTACGAATTAGGAACTAAAGTCTTGACGTTTTCCATTAAATTGGTATATTCAGTGAAGTTATCTACTTGATGTCTTTTATTCGTTAAAATAGCATTTGACGTGAATTTATGATGTATGAACTCGATGACTTAACTATGCAAGCATGAGGTAAGCGGATGAAAGAAATTTGCAAAGTTTTAGGGATTTAAATTTAACATGAGTATTTAGTAATTCACGAGTCTTATCTCATCTCCCATGTCTTTATTCCACCTATTTTACTGGAACGTAAAAAAAATTGCATTTTTGTCCCACTCGGTCATGTCTAGTACCAGTTTGAACGTCGCACCAACGTGGGCAACGACGGACCCATGACTTTTGCCGAGTGTGTGCACTTTTAAGGTAGATCAAAAGCCTGCAAAGTCATCCGATGTGTTATTAGGCAAGTTCCAATGCTTAGAGGGATCTTTTAAGATTTTAGGTTGATTTCAACGGAATTTTTCAGTTTTATAGTTGATATCTCTTGTATTTTCTAAGCTCCTGGAATGTACATTTCATACCCAAAAAACAGGAATTTACTTAAGAAAATCAGTTGAGCGGGTGCACAGCATCCTGCTGGAGCCTTCATAAGTCCACCCCTAAATACGAGACAACAAGTTTGTTGTATTTGAACCACAAGGGTTGTGGTGTAGTGGTTGAGGCCCTGGGAGATGTGATGGTTCAATTCCAGACGTACACAACAGTTGTGGCCACTGAGTTTATCAGGATTGATTTCTTACGGTCAAAATTTGCCGGGATTAGTTTAGGCATAGCCTAGGACACCCTCCAAAAAAAAAGTTTCTTGTATTTGTTCTGTCATGTCCTGCCCTAAACGCACACTGATTTTTTGACGTTATATGCGATGATGCATAAACTTAATGATGATTAGGAGACAAAAAAGGAGGAGAATGATGGTGGCTCCGGTAGGTTGTGGCGGCAGCTGCGGTGGTGGTGACGGTGGTTCTTGGACCCTGGCTAGAAAGAATCATGACTAAAGTCAACGTACCCAAAAGTCAATGGACCCAATCACCTTCTTTTTATTTTTTCAAATATTTTATCATTAACTCAAATGAAAAGGAAATTAATTAAAAGAGAAAATCACATCTCTATACTTACTTTAAAGCCATATTTTCAATCTATTTTAAATTAAAAAAATAGGAAAAATGGGCATTTCGTAGGTTGCATAAGTGAATATTAGGGATCCATGTAATTTCTGGCTAAATCTATTAATTGGTTCAAAAGATGGCTATAAAATGAATTGGATGGTCCAAAATGACTATTTTAGTCAATTTCTCCAAAATAAATTACAACGGGTAGGATTTTTCACCTATCTAACATTTTTTTATCTGTTTTTAAGACGTAATACAACTGGTTTCAGGATGATATACATATATATATGTATATGTGGGCATGAGATCATGTGAGAAGTGCCAATTTTGGTGAGAAGTGTGAGAAGTAGTTTTAAACCGTTGATCGTTTTTAATCAAATATTCTCCCATGAATTGCGGCTTAAAAGGGAATTGATTTGGTGCATCTCGGTGCATCTTATCTCGATGCATCTCATCCTAATGTTCGTCCATTTCTCATCCAACGGTTGATAACCACTTCTCACACTTCTCACCGGAACCCAACCCTATATATATATATATATATATATATATATATATATATATATATATATATATAGTACATACAAACTAATAATGTTTTTAGTGTGATAATCATAATGTCTGAATTATATTTCCTTTAAAGATAGGCTACTTGTAGACACAGAATTATTAAGTCAACCATCTAAAAACCCTAAAATTGAATCAATTATTATTATGGACTGAAATTCACTGAAGGCCTTAAGACATAATGGTATCTAACACTTCAAAATTTTCAACTTCTGTTATATAATTATATGGTCTATATTTTTCTCTAATTTTAACTCTAATTTTAACAACTTTAAATTTAAATTCATCAAGAACAATGACAATGTAGCATTAATCAGTTGTGACGCTAACATGAAGTTAGCAAACATATCAAAATCGAACTAGATGAAATAAACATTTAAATATATAAATTAGGTTACTTAATTTGTAATGGTTTTAAAAATTTGAGGGTTATTTTCAAAAGTTGACCAAAATACAAGGACTTAAAGTGTACATTTACTTTTCTTAATTATGATCATCATCGCTTTAGGGCCACTACCCACTCCCACCGTCTACTACTACTACTACTACTACTACTGCACAATGTTTATGTATGACAAACCACTGTATTTAAAGCTATTATATATAAAAGAATCCAAAGATTTAGGGGGAGCAACTTCTCCCTCTCGCTATTACGTGGCTCCGCCACTGCTTGTAGACACGGAATTATTAAGTCAACCATCTAAAAACCATTTTATACTTAATTTAAACTTGTATATGATACTTTTAGGACGAGACAGTATAGTTCTTTTAGGATGAGACAGTCTGGCTATACAACCCTTTTGTCAAACATTTGTTTTACTATGTTTTATAACTAAATTTCATAAAAATAATATATTAAACATTGTTATAAAAATAAATAAATTTTTTATAAAACAGTTTAAAATATTGCAAATGCATTTTGGGATTCAATAAGATAATTAAATAAAAATAAATAATTTTTTTATAAAACAATTTAAAATATTGCAAATGCATTTTGGGATTCAATAAGATAATTAAAAAATATATGTGCAGGACAGGGGGTTAACCACTATGGTCCGAGTGGCTTGCGGACTTTTGAGTTTTTTTTACATTATATCTTTCTAAAATATATATATATATATATATATATATATATATATATATATATATATATATATATATATATATATAGGGAGAGTTTCATTTGAGAAATGGTAAATATATGAGAAATAGAGAAGTAATCTTAGTCATTCATCTGGTCAACATTTGCGGCTTTGACCGCCAAGCACCGGATAATTTCTTGTGTGGTCTATAGAAGGTAGAGAGATAATTTCGTAAAATACACGGGATGAGTTCATATATGAATCTATATGAATCACAAAGGTTCATATATGAATCTGTTAGTTAGTTCAACTGATTTATATATGAATCACAAAGGTTCATATATGAATCAGTTAAAAGAGTTCAGTTGTGAATTGCACTGTTTCATATATGAACATATAGTTAATATGTGAATTATACATGTTCATATATGAACACAACCCGTGTGTTTTGTAAAATTTACGAAATTGTTCTTCTATTTTGGGGATAGCCGCAACTTTTGACCAGTCAAAGCCGCAACTTTTGACCGGTCAAAGCCGCAATATTTGACTAGTCAAATCCGATCTTGACCATATGAATGGCTAGGATTACTTCTCTATTTCTCATATATTTACCATTTCTCAAATGAACCAAACACTATATATATAGGGGATTAATCAAATGAGAACTAAGTAGTTTGTGGTAACTGTGAGATCCAATATGAGTCACACATTTATAATAATTAAAATTAATTTTAAATAAATAGAAAATGATATTTTAGTAAATTTGTTTAATTCCTAAAATATAACCTAATTCCTAAATTTTCTTATTTTCTTTTACAAAAAGGTACCACAGTGTACTATCACGTATTTTTTATGTTTACAAAAGGGTATCATAGTGTACTATCCTGTATTTTCGATCTTTACAAGGTATATCACAATGTGGCTCCCTATATAGGGGCCTAACACAGTGTGGTTAATATTGGATCTCACGGTTACCACAAATTACTTAGTTCTCCCTTGAATGGCCCCCCTATCATGTATTTTCGATCTTTACAAGGTGTATCACAGTGTGCATCACTTATTTTCGATGTTTTTACGATCTTTACAAAGTGTATCACGGTGTGCTATCACGTATTTTCGATATTTACAAAAGGGTATCATAGTATGCTATCATGTATTTTCGATTGTTACAAAGTGTATCACAATGTGCATCACGTATTTTCAATGTTTATAAAGTGTATCACAGTGGACATCATGTATTCACCGGAATAATATTTGTTGGATAGAGGAGAGAGAAGAGAAGAGAGAAGAGATCTAAAAAATACCTAAAATACTTTTAATTAAAAATTTTAATTAAAATTATCAAAATTATTGATTTTCTAATTTATCTTCTGATTTGTGGTTAATATTGGATCTCACGGTTACCACAAATTACTTAGTTCTCCCTTGAATGGCCATATATATATATATATATATATATATATATATATATATAGGGAGAGGTTCATTTGAGAAATGATAAATATATGAGAAATAGAGAAGTAATCTTAGTCATTCATCTGGTCAACATTTGCGGCTTTGACCGCGAAGCACCGGATAATTTCTTGTGTGGTCTATAGAAGGTAGAGGGGTAATTTCGTAAAATACACGGGATGAGTTCATATATGAATTTGTATGAATCACAAAGATTCATATATGAATCTGTTAATTAGTTCATACAGATTCATATATGAATCTTTGTGATTCACAAAGGTTCATATATGAATCTTTGTGATTCACAAAGGTTCATATATGAATCTTTGTGATTCACAAAGGTTCATATATGAATCTTTCTGATTCATACAGATTCATATATGAATCACAAAGGTTCATATATGAATGAATGAATCTGTTAGTTAGTTCAACTGATTCATATATGAATCTCAAAGGTTCATATATGAATCAGTTAAAAGAGTTCAGTTGTGAATTGCACTGGTTCATATATGAACATATAGTTCATATGTGAATTATACATGTTCATATATAAACACAGCTCGTGTGTTTTGTAAAATTTACGAAATTGTCCTTCTATTTTTGGGATAGACGCAACTTTTGACCGGTCAAAACCGCAATATTTGACTAGTCAAATCCGATCTTGACCATATGAATGGCTAGGATTACTTATCTATTTCTCATATATTTACCATTTCTCAAATAAACCAAACACTATATATATATATATATATATTAATAAAATAAATCGTTATAATTTTAACTTCTTTTAAGGTAATTAATATTTTAACCACTTTGTTTTGATTTTAATTATAAATTAATTATTATATTTGTTGAGATATAAGAAAAATTAGAATGCACAATGAACGATTTTGATTAACTTTTAAATATTAATGTGAGCAGGGGTGGACCTACCCTTCCTGGGGTTTCGTGCATCCGCTCAAGTTCGTTTCGTAAGGATGAAAAAAATTTCGGTATGTAAAGTGCACCCGCTCAACTACAGGGGGCGCCCTGTGATATATACGTTTTTGAGCGGTGAAAAGTGCATAACTCCCAAAAAAACCAAAATTTACTCTCGAAATCAACCAAAAAATCAAAAAATCTCTTGAAATCAATCGAAAAAAACCCAAAAAATCCCTCGAATTAACACAAAAAAACCAAAAAAAACCCATCGAATCAACATAAAAGCTTAAAAATCCCTCGAAATCAACCAAAAACATAAAAAGTCCTCCAATAGAGGAATTCGGCTAAAAACACATCAACAACAATTTCTTAAGTTTTTCATTTGTGCACCCGCTCACCTAAAATCCTGGGTCCGCCACTGACTGTGTGGAATGACAAACTGAAGGGATTAAATCATGTGTTTTTATGAGCCAGATCATATAAATTGTATAATAGTTCAAGTTTTTTTTAAATACAGTAAAACAATTTAAAAGACTGCTAGTATTAATTTAAAAATAAGTTTAGTAAAAAACACCCCAAGATTCACGAGGAGACCGAAACAAAAGAAACTAGGAAAAGACAAAAACCAACAGCAGACTAAAACCAAAACGAGAACCCAAGTTAAAAGAAGAAAGCTCAAACAATCACCACGGAGGGGTGCAGAACCAAGAGACCCTAGAACTTGATAAATATTTGCACCTCGAGGAAATCCAATATTGTGTTTAATAGAAAAATCAAAACAAAAATAGTAAATGTAAATATTTATTTACAGGGACGGACCCAATTTTTTTTTCATACGGTGGCACCATATAACACGGATAAAAAATAATTACAAAAAACACGGTTTTTATCATTTTTTTACCGACGTTCAATATTGTCCGATGTGTTTTTAGCCTAATTCCACAATTTCGAGGGATTTTAAAGCTGTTTGCTTGATTTCGAGGAATTTTTAAGTTTTTTTTTTATGGATTTCGAGAGATTTTTTTGGTTTTTTTGGTTGATTTCGATAGTTTCTTTGGGTTTTTTGGTTGATTATGAGGTACGGTTGCACTTTCTTGAAATTTCCAAAATAATACGGTAGCACCTTTTATCGATGAAATAATACGGTGCCACGTGTCACCGTATTCAACACACTAAGTCCGTCCCTGCTTATTTATAACCAAACCGCGTATACCCGCTTGACAAGAAATGTCCACTTTATTACTACACTCTCCATACAAAAATAAAAGTCCATAATAAAAGCGACGTACAATTCTAAAGATATATAATCATTACATTTTTTAATTAATAAAAAGACAATTTTACCACTAATTATATATATATATATATATATATATATATATAGAGAGAGAGAGAGAGAGAGAGAGAGAGAGAATGTATTCATCTAATAATTAATGGTAGAATAGGAAAATAGACAATTACTTTTGAAAGCATACATTTATTTTAGGACAAACTAAAATAGTTATGTAGACATTTATTCTGTAACCTATAGAGTATTAATCGCTTAAAAAAGAGATTGGCTCAGTTGGCCATAATAGGGGGAGGGATTGGCCTCCTAGCAAAAAGGAGGGGTACGCAATTGCACACCCCCTTTTTTGTACACCCCCTTTACCTTTATAGAAAATACATTTGCACCTTTTTTGCGCAAAAAAGGGGTACGCAATTGTGCACCCCTCATTTTTTATGCAGATAGTGACATTTCTGTAAAAAAGGGAGAATGATGGTTAGGAGGGCAATCCCTCCCCTTACTATCGCCATTTGGATTAATTTTACTGACTTAAAATCTAAGAAAAGGTGTATGACGACATTGAAATGGTTAAAAAGGAGGAGACAAAAAGCAACAAAAAGAAAAAGACATGAAGAGATGATTTGAAGCTTCATGGGACGACCCTTTTACAATGCCGACAGTGCCTTTTTCCCCCTTTGACCCGTTAATCTGATTCAATGCTTCATGTCGGCTATCTACAATCATTGTTGTATGGTCACCGACGGACCAAGGATTTTAGGTGAGCGGGTGCACAAACAAAAAAAACTTAAGAAATTGTTGTCGATGTGTTTTTAATCGAATTCCCCTGTTGGAGGATTTTTTCTGTTTTTGGTTGATTTCAATGGATTTTTTAAGCTTATGTGTTGATTCGATTGGGTTTTTTTGGTTTTTTTATTGATTTCAAGAGTTCTTCGATTTTTTTGGTTGATTCCAAGAGTAAATTTTGGGTTTTTTTGGGATTTGTGTACCTTTCACCCCTCAAAAATGTATATATCACGGTGCACCCCCTGTAGTTGAGCGGGTGCACCTTACGTACCGAAATTTTATTCACCCTTACAAAACGAACTTGAACGGGTGCACAAGATTCCTTGGAAAAGGTAGGTCCCCCGTGGTAGTATTTGTATAATTGTCAACACGGTTTATCAAATATCTGCTTATCATTATCATAATGATTTTTATAATTAATAATATTATCTAAGTAGAAAAGTTTGTATCTGAACGAGTCCAACGAAATTTAATCATTCTAGTTGTTGTTTCTATTTTTTGGTATTGTAGAGAGTTTCGAATGTATTTTGTATTCTCATTTTAGTTTTTATGTTTAAGCTACTTCTATGTTTTACTGTACAGATTTAAGGTTGTTGTATTGCGTTATTATATTTAACTAGAAGCGTACTCGTGCAATGCAGCGAAATACATCACGATTTTAATGTTTCATTTTTTTTTTGTTGATTTACAGTACAATTTTGGATGATTTTGAGAAAGTGATAATGTTTTTCTTATAAATTTTTTTAATTTATATAAAAAAATTTAAGTATTTAAACCAAAGTACATCCATTTTCGTATAATCAAACAACGACAATAGTAATAAATTAATTATTTTTATTTTGCATTGTTTCAACTAACTACAATATATATTTTTGTTTTGAGTATAATAAATTTTCTTTTTACATTTGATGTTATATAAATCAATCATATTTTTAAAATATTTAATAGACAAAGTTAGATATATTTAAAATATTTTTTATTACCTTTTATTTTGGTATTGTTTGAGAAACTAACTGATAAGCTAGCTGATAACTTAATTATGTTAAAAACTAGATGATAAGTTAGTTGAAAAATATAAAATGACCAAGGACGTGTTAAAAAACTGGTTAATTTTAATATTTCATAATATTTTTAAAACAAATAATAATATTATGTTAATTAATACATACTATTTGGTAAAGAAAATTAAATATATAATATATTAATTAATAGAATTTTAATTTTATTTTATTATATATATATATATATATATATAATATTATAAATTTTGGATTTATATAATCAAATATGAATTTTAGAAACATTAAATAATGGTTTTAAATAACCATTACATATAATGTGTACAAAAAAATGTTGGTCAATTTTACATATCTTAAACAATTAATAAATTCTCAAAAAAAAATAATGGTGAAATTAAAATATTTATCAAATTTTATTATTTATGAAACAAAATAAATATAACTTTTAACTTTTATGCAATTAAAAAAAACATTTTTAAAATTATTATATTTGTTTTTTGACGACTAAATATAATATTGAATAATAATAATTGATAAGAATGATAATAATTATAAATAATTTACCTTTAAAATTAGACAATATTTTGAAATTAATATTAACTAATTTCAAAATATTAATTAATAATAATTTAGAATTAATAATATAAATACTAATTAATATTAATTAAGGATTTAATTAAAAAAAGTTACAAAAAGGACAATACTTCTATTTTTGGTTCCTTTTTTTGCATGGGTAATGTCTAGTTCATAAAAACCCAATAAATTATTTTATTTTGAATGATCAAGTATTAAACTAATTTTTTGAATGAAAACCCATTAAAATTTCTCATTTTGGATGATTAAGTACCTGAACCATTTTTTTGAATGAAAAAACCATTAAACTTTTTTATTTTGAATGAGAAAACCATTAAATTAAGTCTCTGAACATTTTTTTTCAATAAATTAAATCATCGAAACTTCTAAAATTTGGTTACTTACACACATTTTAACCAAAAAAAACTACCTGTAACCGGTTATCTTTTTATTCTTTCTCTTTTGATAGATAAAAAATAGATTAAAAAGAGGGAGATCGATGGCAGAGGCAACAACGTGTTAACCGATATGGAGAACGGACAACGTTCGGGCAACGGTGGAGTGACGAGGCAGAGCAATACAATTGTTTGTGAGGCGTTTTAATGGCGTAGAGTTTGAGAACGATAAAACTGATTTAGATTTGTTTTTAATTTAAAACATTCATAGTCGATTCCAGATACCTTTAAAAAACAAGTAACCAATTTTTAGAAGTTCGATGATTTATTTATTCAGAAAAAATGTTTAGTACTAAATCATTCAAAATTATAAAGTTTAATGGTTTTTCATTCGAAAAAATAGTTGAAGAACTTAATAATTCAAAATAAAAAAGTTCAAGTAATTTTTTCATTCAAAAAAATAATTTAAAAAACTTCATCATTCAAAATGAGATAGTTTATTGAGTTTTTTTTAAACTTTTCTCAAAATATAAATATATTCTTTCACAAGTTCACATGTAAATTTTAAAGTTCGTTTTTTTTTAATCTACCTTTAAAAAATACTTTTACTTTAGGGTATAACAAAAATCTTTCATGTTAATTTGATATCTTAAAAATTAATTGACTTTTTAATATTATATATATATATATATATATATATATATAGCTAGCAGCTCTTTTCTTCCTAGCTAGCTAATTACATTAAGCTATCTATTTTCTTCCTATTTACACTTAATAGTAAATCTCTTAATTACCAAACAAAAACTTAACCAAAAATGGCAGGAAACCATTCATGTTCAGCTGGTAATATTAAGCAGAATCTGAAGATAAAGAAAGGATTATGGTCTCCTGAAGAAGATGAAAAGCTCTTCACCTACATTACCAGATTTGGTGTTGCCTCCTGGAGTTCTATTCCTCAACTTGCTGGTCTCTCTCTCTCTCTCTCTCTCTCTCTCTCTCTCTCTCTCTCTCTCTCTATATATATATATATATATATATATATATATATATATATATATATATATATATATATATATATATATAGGGGCAATCAATTTACGAGAAGGCGAAAAACAATCTCAATCTCCCATCTCATCAGATCTTATAGTTTGTGATTATCTTGCCAAAGTTAGGCTAAAAGGGTATGAAAGTAATTTAGATTTTAAAAATTAATTAATTAATTATTTGAATCCCCTTAAAAATCTCATTATATCCTTAATTATATTATATCCCTAACTACATTGGATTCCTAAAAATCTCTAAGTTATGTGCATACTTTATTTTCCACGTTTTTTAATCTACCTTATCTATTATTTTGTGGATTTACATCTAATATTTTTTATCTTTTCTTTTTATCAAATATCACATATGATATGTTATTCTATTATCACATGTGATAATACATTTACGTGACTTTATTATCACACGTAGATATTATACATTATCACATGTGATAATATATATACATTAATATATTATTATAGGGGTAGGTTCATACGATAAACTAAATATTTTGCGAGAAAGGAGAAAGGTGATATCATATATGATACGCAAGTTTAATATATGATTAAACACATGTTACATTGACAATACATAGACGTTTAATCATATATGATTAAACACATCCATGGGCTCTGTAATCATATGTGATTTCACACTTCTCGCAAAATGTTTAATTTCTCGCATGATCCTTCCCCTATTATCATATGTGGATCTATTAAACAAATATGCATACAAGAAAAAAATACAAGTCTATTAACATTATCACGTGTGATAATAAATTACATATGAATCTATTACCAATATCATATATGATTAGCACATAGAGTAAAACACAAGAGGATGCTCATAATATCACATGTGATAAAATAGATGGTAAATCACATGAATTCATCATCGATTTCATATGTGATTAGCAACATAAAAAACCATAATATCACTTATGATTAATTAAAAAAAAACCCTAAAACATATGTGTTATCATTCATGAGGAAGATTAGATAAAAAAAATGGATGAATAAAGCCCACTAACCCACATCCTATAATAATTATATGGCGTCTTTGTTGTGTTTATCCCGAAATGATAGGATTTATCTATGGTTAACTAGATAAGCGCTATTGCTAAATGACATTTATACCCTTTTAATTTAATTTTGGATTATTTTATTTAAGGTATTAATCTAATGAGATGATTGGTCTAGAATCCTTCTCGCCTTCTCGCAAATTGATTGTCTTCTCGCATGATCCCCCTCTCTCTCTCTATATATATATATATATATATGTGTGTGTGTGTGTGTGTGTGTGTGTGTGTGCAGTGTATGAATGTATATGTATATGTTATCTGTTGGGGTTTCTCCATGAGAAGTTGATGATCTTGGGTTTGAACTCAAGACTTCTGCATTTCCCATATATATATATATATATATATATATATATATATATAACCGTAAAAAAATGAAGAACTAAGGAATACCTTGGTAACAATTCATTTGGACGGTATATATACGTGTATACAAGTAAATTTGTAACATGCACATGTGCATACCGTCCAAATAAACGGTTACTAGGGTGTTCCTCAATTTTGTTCATTTTTTTAAGGTTTTCCCGTGAACCTCTCTCTTTCTCTCTCTCTCTCTATATGTAGAGGTATAATCAAATGAGAATTTTATATATTGTAATAATCGTGACAACTTTTACTTTAAAATATTTGTTTTACATTATCTTTTTCCATTTCTAAGGCTAGCTAGCTATTAATGCATTAAAGAAATATATATATATATATATATATATATATATATATATATATATATATATATATAGGGAGAGGTTCATTTGAGAAATGGTAAATGTATGAGAAATAGAGAAGTAATCTTAGTCATTCATCTGGTCAACATTTGCGGCTTTGATCGCGAAACACAGGATAATTCCTTGCATGGTCTATACAAGGTAGAGGGGTGGTTTCGTAAAATACGCGGGATGAGTTCATATATGAACCTATATGATTCACATATGAATTATTAACTATACGTTCATATGTGAATCAGTTAATTAGTTCATATGAGAATCAGTTAACTAGTTCATATATGAATCTGTTAATTAGTTCAACTTATTCATTTATGAACTTACAGTTATTTAGTTCATATGTGAATCAGTTAATTAGTTCATATATGGATCAGTTAAAAAAGTTCAGATGTGAATTACACTGATTCACATATGAACACAGCCAATGTATTTTGTAAAAATTACGAAAATGTCCTTCTATTTTTGGAATAGCCGTAACTTTTGACTAGTCAAAGCCGCAACTTTTGACTAGTCAAAGCCGAAACTTTTGATCAATCAAATCCGATCTTGACCGTATGAATGGCTAGGAAATGAACCTAAGGATATATATATATATATATATATATATATATATATATATATATATATATATATATATATTATGATGTAAAGATTGTAACTTTCTTGTGTTTTTGGAAAAGGGTTGAAGAGGTGTGGAAAGAGTTGTAGACTTAGATGGGTAAACTACTTGAGGCCTGATCTCAAAAAAGGTCGTTTCTCGAAGCAAGAAGAAGACGTCATCGTTGCTTTCCATCAAGTTCTCGGCAACAGGTACTAACGACTCATCGATCGATCCAACAATCAAGAACAGATTAGTGACGGACACGTGAATTATCATTTTTGTTTATTTTTTAAATAGAAATTAATGGGTTTCGTCGCTAATACGTATCCGTCGCTAATTAGTGATGGATAGTGACGGATAGTGTTCGTGGTCTTTCCGTCGCTAATCCTATTAATGACGGATTTTTCTATGACTGATACCTCTTTTTCTAGTACTGTTGGAGTGTCTACATATTATAGTTTTTTGTTTCCTTAATTCTTTGATCACTTAAAAATGCGATTAATTGATATAAAAAATGGTGGTTTTTTTAGGTGGGCCCAGATTGCAACAAAGTTGCCCGGAAGATCAGATAACGAGATCAAGAACTTCTGGAACTCGTGTTTAAAGAAAAAACTTATCAAACAAGGCGTTGATCCGAACACCCACAAACCGATTATTACTGCCCCCAAAGAAGTTAACGAAAACACGATCACTAGTTTTGCGTGCAAACAAAAGAATTCTCAAAGTTCATCGTTGTCGTCGTCATCAATGGCAACGGCAACTCATGAACTAGATCAAGCTTTTCATATGAACAACAATGGTGGGTTGACAAATAACTTGTTTTTAGGTGAATTAGAGATGGGTATGGATCCAATTGACCTACATTGCAATCTTTTAGCTCAATATCAACAAATGAATTGTGAAACATCGTCTTCAAGTTTCGATCTTTCTGATAACTCGACGTCAAGAATGATCATGGATTCGTTCGTAAAAGAGGAAGAAGGGAATGCAAATCAATGGCAAGAATTGCACGCAGTACGAGCTAATTATAATAATGCGGGAGATTTCATGACACTGGGGCGTGAAGCTCAGTTAGCAAAGGGGCGGAGCGACTTTGCTCATAATAATGCTGGAGATTTCAGTATCTACCAAATGGGGATTCTATCGGAAACTCTTTTAGGTGAATACTTGGATGTTTTTCGCTAATTGACCAAAAACCCTAATTTGTGATGAAAAGATCACGAGTTCGAGTTACGCTAACAAACGACTTCTTTTCCGACTCTTATATAAGAAGTTGGCTTTGGTGCATCCGAATTCGGTCTTTTAACTTTCTACTCTTTTGACAATAATTTGTTTAATTTTTATCTTCGCAGGTGTGCAACAATAATGTTTTCGATTGTGTTATATAGAGACGTGATGATTTTGCATGTGTTCAATTGTATTCAGTTATATTTCGACCAGAAATAAAAATTAGTTATATTCTTTTGGTCGTATCCATCTTTTGTCGACGCGTGCACATCCTGTCGTTACGTAAGTCGAGACATTTCACATATATTTTATGAAGCCACGAACCTTAGTGAGACCGTGTGTTTAATTTCTAGCTAACTTTATATATATTAACGGTTGTCGGTTTAGATTTCTGGCTAAACTGGTAATGACGAGTATTTTTCATCTGAAATCCGTTGGTAATTGTCCGTCGGTGATAATCATGTTTTTACAACTATTTTCTAATTACATCACTTTCCATTTTCTTAAAAACCATGGTTTGACTTTCGCAAAGTTAAATCATCACGTTTTTTTGGTTTACATTCATTAAAAAAATATTTGATGACTCAAATTCATTTTAGATTCTATTTCTCATTCACCCAACTTACAATTGGACAAACTTTACATCTTTGCGTAGCTCTCATACAGGAGAACACAACCCCATAAGTACTCATAAATAGACATAAACATATTTTTTTCCAAGTACTCATAAATATATGAGTCCAAAATAGACATAAATATATTTTTTTCCAACAAAACGTTATTGTATCTATAACTAGCCTTATTAGAGCATCTCCAATAGCTTTCCTAAAATTTCTCAAAAATAGAGAATCAAAAGTTAAAATCTCCAAAAAAAATTACATTCATCTCCAACACCTTCCCTATTTTGGAGATATAAATCATTGATTATAATATTAAAATATTTTATATATTTAATAAAATATTATTTCTCTCACCTAAACATTTCATTTCAAAGTTTCTCATTGGTAGGATATAATAAAAAAATAGTTTCTCTCTCTTGGTAATCATTTTTTGGAATATCTCCAAATTTGGAGAAAATGACACCCTCTTTCCTATTTTCTTCATTTTGGAGAAGCTATTGGAGCAAAAAGTTGTTCAAAATCTCTATTTTCTCCATTTTAGAGAAGTTGTTGGAGATGCTCTTAGAGTCAAGAAATACGAGCAAATACTAGAAACGAGGAGCCGCCATCACCAATAACGGAGACTTCTTCCGAACTTTAATGCCAATAGTGGTCTCACTCATATCGAGTTCTCCTCCTATTCCTTCATGTAGCAATGCAAAGTCATATTTGTACACCAAATTTGCTAAAGCAAGCTCGTTAACAACTTAACCATAGTGAACCGGATTCTAGGACACCTTCTTCGGCCTGCACCAAATGGTAGCAACTCAAAATGAAGCCCTTTATAGTCTATAAAACTCTTCAAAAACCTTTCAGGCATAAAACTCTCTGATTCTTCCCACAGCGAAGGATCTCTTCCTATCGCCCCTAAACGTTAATAAGCACTTGTGTGCATGCTGCAATGTCGTACCCCATTAATTGGACGTCTTGTGTTGACTTTCGAGGAAAAGTAGTGGAGGCGGAGGAGGTAGTCGTAAAGTCTCTTTGAGGACGGCTTTCAAGTATTCCATTTTCTCCAAATCGTCCTCGTTAATTGTGGGCCGTCCTTGTGCTATTTTGGTTACTTCTTCTTGTAACTTTTTCATTGTATTTGGATAATTGGATGCCTTATTAGCTCGCTGATTGCCCATTCAATAAATTGATTTAGTTAAAACAACACAAGTATTCATAATTATACTATTATTATCAATTCAATTAAAAAAAATAACACATCATTCATAATTATACTATTATTATCAATTCAATTAGAAAGATTAGTATATGATTTTGTAATAAGAAATTGAAGTTAGCCTTTTTTTTAATTTTACAAAAAAAAAAAAAAAAGTAACAAGATTACCTATGAGGTTATGCTTTAAAACATATATTTAAGATGTTTGAGTCACATATAAGGGGGTGTGTGGGATTGCTTATTTGAAGTGTTTTTTAGTTTATTGCGGTGTGGCATTGGAGATAAGCACTTTCTAGTGTTTGGATGGAGAAAAATTAAAAGGGCTTATAGCGGTGTCAAACCGCTGAAAAGCAGTTTTTTGATAAGTCATATGGTTCTAACTTATCAACTTATTTGAAAAGTGTTTATAACTTTTTTGGTTATTTTATATGTATAATTAAACAATCTCAAACACCTTTAAATAACAACTTATTAGTTTATTATGTTTTGGTACCACAATAGCTAATCCAAAGACTTTTTAGAAAACTCCGGTTTAACACCGCATAAGTTGATAAACACGTTTCAAACTAAGCATAAGTTGTTTTAAATAAGCAATCCCAAACACCCCCTAATACAAAAACGAAAAGATATTTAAAATGTTGATATTATTATACTTCAAATTTTCATGTTAAGGCGTAATTGATCAAATATTATGCATCTATTATACTCTTTTAATCAAACAATTAGTTTCGTTAACTAGCTTCTAACGGAGTAAAGGGTATACATGGTTCATAAAATGTTAACTGAGATGTTTGTGTTAATATGTTAGCAAACTCCATTAGCTTGCCGCTTGATGAAACAAACTGAATAAGATTCATGTTGAAGAAGTAACATTCAATATCTTGAGACAATATCTTTGAATTCTATTCATTGGCTTTGGGGAACGACAATAACTAGTTGTGCGTCAAACTCAAAAATCTCTGTAATACCCAAGGTTATGCCAGTTACTATTTTTTTTTTTGTACATTATCGGTTATAACCAGGACATGCATAACCGATTATGCCCTCCAATCACCCTAGCCGGGACGTCGTAGTCAATAATAGGCACAACCGATTACCCGATTTGCCATCTAGTGATTTCTTTTGAAAAACACATATATGTCACCCGTGTCTTAACCTTTCGTGTCATCAGTCGATCTTGGTCCCAATCTACACTTCCAAAGTAACAAACGGACCTGTATATAAGCTGAACAAAATGCAACAAGCGTATTATATTCCAACTGAAGGTCGTTTACCAAACGCTTAGAACATCTCCAACAACGATGTTACTTTTTCTAAAATAAGGTACTAAAAGTCAAAATCTCTAAATAAATACATCAAACTCCATCCGCTACTCTATTTTAACAATTCTAAAATTATCTAGATTATTAAAATATTCAATAAATTCAATGAAATAGTATTTCTTTCTCGTAAATAGTTATTTTCAATACCGCTCCCTCCAATGTAGAGTTTGAGAGATTTCTCCAAATTTCAAGATTTTCACATTCTCCTTTCCTTTCTCTATTTTCACATAGTTGTTGGAGCAAAAAATTTGCTAAATCTCTAAAATCTCTATTTTAATGTAGCTGTTGGTGATGAAGTAATAACTTACGGTGTGTAACTTAGGTTGCCGGATGAGCATTGTAAAAACTTGGAGTTTTACCCAGTAAGAGGAATAGGAGAGACCAAGAATCTTACTTGGTACGGTTGTAAATGAATCGAACGTTCAGTGAACGTTTGACGGAAAGTTCGTTTATATACGTTCATTTAATAAATGAACAATATTTTTGTTAGTTTAGTTAAATAAATGAACATGAACAATGATCTCGTGCATTAATGTTCACTCATTTATGTTCGTTTACGTATATAAATATATCTATACATTACAACATCAATATGTAAAAGTATTAATTAAATTTTAAGAATCCCTTTTTTATCCCTCCTAAATTTTTCCAGGTTTTTTTGTTCATTTATATTCATTCGTTCTTTTACGTTCGTTCAGCAACTTAACGAACGAGCATAACATATACAAATATGAACAAACACATTTTCTTAACGAACAAACATAACAAGTACATTTTCTTAACGAACGAACATGAACACATAAATTTCCGTTTCTTTACCGTTCATTTGTTCGGTTAAATTAATGAACGAACATGAGCAACAGAGCAAAACCTTCATTCCTGTTCATTCGGTTCGTTTATACTTTATAGCCCTATTACTTGGTAAGTGAAGAAGAAAACTCTACCCTTCGTTTATCGTAAAAGACGCTTACTAACGATCCAATTTGACAGCCAAGAATACTATTACCGATAAACGTTTAGTAAACTACCCCTAAATCTAGAACCGAAGATCGGAAGTGGGGTAGGATAGGAATAGTATATATACACATATGTCTCTATACCACCATTGCCCACCACCACACCATACACAATCTTAACAAAAAGAAGATCCTACCACAATTCAAAACACCTAATCACAATAGAAAATGACCACTAAAATAACATCTAGATGATAATGACATCAATTATTGTTACAGATATCACAAGTATCATATTAGGTTCAATCATCTGATTCTGAGTTGCAATATCATGAATCAAATTGGAAAAAAAAACTTGCAAGCCAAATCGATATATAATAACATGATTGCATCAAATTCAACTTCACCAAAACACACTCATCTTCCATAAACCCTAACCTAACAACAACAATCAAAACTTCCATATCAAAATTAACAAAATCGAAAACAAACCTAAGCAGTGAGCAGAACCGCACCACCAGCCTCCTTAATCTTCTTCTCAGCATTCTTCGAAATAAGCTTCGCCTTAACAACCATCGGCTGCAACGGCGGAACCATACCTTTTCCCAACACTTTGAAGTAACCGAACTGAGTAACATCCACAATTGGAACCTTATCAGCTGAAGCATTCTCTTTCGCATCATGTGGAACCATTGACCAGAGCTTATCGACGTTAACGATCGGACAATGGAACTTGTTACGGAGTCGGTGGAAGTATCGCATACCGACTTTACCGAAGTAACCTGGATGGTACTTATCGAAAAGGATACGGTGGTGGTGCATTCCTCCGGCGTTACCGCGACCTCCGGGATGCTTACGGTGTTTTCCGATACGGCCGTGGCCGGCGCTGACGTGGCCGCGCTTCTTACGGTTCTTTTTGACTCTCGTTGTCATTTCTCCTACGAAATTTACCGGACGATTTGAGATCAAGTGGATGTGATATGGAAGCAGGGTGAATTCCGGTGAGAAATTGGGAGTAGACGTACCTGAGAGGCAAACTCCGGTGAGGAACTGCGGCGGAGATTGGGGATATGGTTGGGTGACTCTAAACCCTAATTTGTTTTATAGAAGATGCAGAAAATGAGTATATGTAGCTTCATGGGCCGGATCATATGTAGGCTTTTTTGCTGAACCCACTTGTTTGGAGAAAAAAAAAAAAACTAACTTATAAGCTAGTTTTTTTTTTTACATGTTTGATTGACAATAAGCTAGTTTATTGAAAAGTTATTCATAGGCTATGTTTGGCAAACTAGCTTATGACGGATAAGCTAGCTGATGAAAAAGTCACGTTTGACAAAAATTAGCTTATAAGCATTTAAATTACCAAAAAGAACATTAATTATTTATTTATAATTAAAAGTTAATATATAATTATGAATATTAATGAGGGACATAATTGGAATAATCACAAAAAACTCCTCATAAGCTACTCCAAATAGTTTATCAAAAAGCTAGTTTATGGTCATCCAAACATGTATCCAGAAAATAAGATAGCTTATTTTTGTCAAACAATGTCATAATAGCGTTTTGAAAAGCTAGTTTATCAGTTAGTTTGTCAAACATAGACTAAGAAGAGCTTTTTTTTTCTTCGTTTTCCCAGCCAAAAGGAAAAAACGATAATAAAGGGTTGTTTGCAAGATGTTTATTTGGTATCATTTATTTTATCTGGTTGTCATGGCAAGTACTGAAAATATTTGGGTAAAAAGTTGATAACCGATCCTACACGAAACCTCCCTCGAAGGACACTAATGTGAGGGGGGCATTTTTTGGCTCAATAGCAGAGCAACTGAGATCAAACCTTGGACATGTCTTGTATTTGGGCAAAGTCACTCTCACCTCTTTGTCAACTGACATACACGTCAGAGGCAAGTACCGAGAATATTATCCCGTAAAAGGATTAACAAGGAGTGAGAATCTTACCCGGTAAGCAAGGGGAAAAAGACTTTTACACGGTTAGTGCTTATCGGTAAAAGACGTTTACCAACAATCCACTTTTATACCTGAGACTATTATCGGATAAGATAAGTGAAGGTGACGACTTTTAACGGTAAGACGCTTACTTAGTAAGGTGTCGTTTGTTTTTTAAGAGGTCTAAAATATGAACTCTAAAGTCTTATTTTAGTTATGATTAATAAGAGGCGGTGTGTAAAAAGATCTGAACGAATCAGACTTGAGAGTCATTAACATGTTTTTTGAAAAAACCCTAAAATCTAAAAGTTTATGTTTCTTTCATAATTGTTTTATAATGTTAATTTGGTTTTCCTTTTTCTTATAACAAGATATAATATATAATTAAAAAAAACAAAAAGCATAATTTTTTAATGGTTGTAATGATTTGTTTCCTATCAAATTTCAGAGAACACATATTTGATGACACATTCTGGCTCATTTGCAAAATAAATTGTGGCATCATATTCATTTTCTTAACAGATATTGTGTTGTATTTTTATTTTTTTTCTTGTTCTCCATTCTCTCACATCAATATAATTGTTCTTTTGGTATGTAGGTCAAAACGGAACGGTAAAAAGTTTTACCCGTTGTCTCATGTTTGGCATGACATCAAACTCGGACATGAGCCGAGTGAGACAAAATTTGCACTTTTTTGTTCGACCAAAATAGGTGGAAAACAAAATCAAGGAAAATAAGACAAGATTGGTGAATTACTAAACTACCTATGTCAAGTTAAAACCCTAGAAGCATTAAAATTTCTTTCACATGCCTACGTCACATGTGTCGGTCCGGTCTACTCTCGTCCACTTACCAAACACATGCTTTTTAACATCAAGATCACAAAATGAAAAAAGGATGTTACCTTGATCTTTTTAGACAAAAATGTTACTTTATGACGGGTACACTAGTAACGATATTCCGTTACTAAATCTATTTGCAGCGAAGACAAAAGATACGAAAATCAACCGGTTTCCTGTTCAAACTCATCGCCTTCAGACTCTTCGGCATTGTCAGCTTCATCTTCATCGGCATCATTCTCGAAGTCTTCTTTGTCATTCTCAGCCGATGTTTTTCCTATCACAATTATGTTGCTGTTTATCTTCCTGATGTCGTTATACTGTAAAGATGAATGAATCACACAAAAACAACAGTTATAACCAACTCAAGTATCATAAATAGTTATCAACTATTTCGTAAGCAATATGCACATTCGGATAGCAACAACTTCAATCGTTCTTTTCGCACACTTTTCACAAGTTGGGGGTTTTCACGGAAACAACTGCTTTACTCTTATGGGTAGAGGTCAGGTCTGCGTACATCTCACCCTCCACAGGCCCCACCTCCTCTGGGTGGGATATACTGGACTCATTTGGTCTGGTTTACTATATATCTGTTTAATAACATAATGAAAATACAAAGGGGGAAGTTACCAAGGGGTTTTTTGGTTTGACGGAATGTTTTTGAGGATTTTGGATTTCATGGAAGGATGTGGAATCTTTGGTGTGTTTTGGTTTGTAGGATTTTAAATGAAATTGAATTCCATTCTTTATAGATAATTTATAAAAACAAATTTTAAATAATGAAATTACTTTTTATTAATTGATTATTACAAAACGAATGTTTTTAACATATTTTAAAACATTATTACAAACAAATCTATGAAATAGCTTCTAAATCCAATGTTTGTGGGAATTCATTGAAATCCTAGGATTTCAATTCCGGACTTCCCTTTAAACCAAACGAGGGATTGGAGTGGAATCGAATTCCAAGTCCCGCAAACGAAACGGCCCTAAAGATGTGCAAATAATTTGGGTTTGCTTTTATGTGGCATTGGATAAGAAATAACATACAGAGTGGGGAGTTTTGGCAATGTTACCAGATTTGCTAGTACCCTAATGATTCACTTTGGTGCATAATAAGTGCAGGATTCGAAGTTCTAAATTCAAAAGGCCACATTGTATCAAATGTATATACATATGTCACAAATATGAATCTGGTAATTTGATAGGAACTAAATGCTTTAGTGTATATTAAACACAATGATTCAATAACAAAATAGCTTACATTCAAGATGTAAACTTCTCTCCTAATGATACTTCATCTAATTCTATAGTATTATCAATCAAATCAAGCATGCAAATCTGCTAATGACAAGACAAGACAAAACAAACAAAAACATACTCAGGTATATCCCACCCAGACGTGGAATCTAGGAGGGATAGGATGTATGTAGACCTTGCCTCTAGCCTAAGGGGTAGAGAGACTGTTTCCATGAAGACGCCGGGATTGTGAAAAGATTTTCGAAAAACATTTGAGAAACAGAGAGTTTGTCAACATTTTTGGAAGTCCCAACATTACCCCCCCCCCCCCTCTCAAAAAAAAATGGTGCTATGGGGAAACATTATTAAAATTGTGATATGTCGTTTAGTTGATAACTCTCGACCCACTGATACAATGCTAAAGCTTCCCCTTCCAAACATTGTCCCGTTGTCCCACAGCTTGGAGCCCTTCATACTATGGCTCCCTAAAAGACGGCATCTCTAGTAAAATACCAATCAACTCTATTTAACCAACCTACACATTGTCTCCCTAAAAACGGCATCTCTAGTTTGCGGACATGATACTTGAGCTTGTTAGTGTTATGTTCATTCCAGGTTCGGTCCCAAGCAACTCCCCCAGTTTCTCCATTTTGGTTGCCAATTTGCCATCCTCCAACCCAACCCATGACTGTTCGTTCAAATGCTCCTAGAGTCCTAAGATCCCTCTCCTTTGGTAAATATAATAAGGTCCTCATGTGTGCTCAAAAGGGGATCCATTTCCTGGCCACATTCAAGGTCCAAGCTAGGTGATGTGGTCAACGAGGCGATTGAAGGTGCAAACCCCACTGAAGTCACTTACTTAACTGTTAGGAACATGTTGGGTTGTCGGGTTGTTTAGTTGTCAAGAGGCAGCAGTTAACCAGAAGTGCTGTGAGCATATTTTGTCATTTTGGATAGATTTAGAACTTCAAGTTTTTTCCTTTTGAATCATCTAATTTCAAGCCTTCTAGAGACACTTACGGTAGGAAGGTGATCAAAGTGATGGTATTCCAAAAGCATTTAATGTTTTCCTCTTTTTCTTATGTTCCTTATTTCCTTTTGATTTCCAATTGTTGGAGGTTGTTCAAGATATTTTCTTTATGTTTCCCACGCTTGGAGAATGTTCCAAGCTAGCCTATTTAAGCATCAAGTTTCTTGTATGCCAAAACAGCTTTCGAGTACTAATCAAGGTGAATGTTGCATTCCTATCAATTCTTATCCAAAGAAATCTTGTTTAATGGCGAATTATCCCAGTTCTTATCACCCTTCATCCTTCTTTCTAAGAGTGTGGCAAATCAAACTAGGATTCTTTGTTTGTGGCGATTTATCTTATCAAACAGAGATTACTAGTCTTCTGCTTTTTTGTTTCTTCTTTTCAACCAACCTACTAGTCTTCTGACCCCCGGACTTAACTCACATAATGGCCCCCACTGCCAGTATTTGTGTGTGTCACCACTTTCTTCCTTTTTGTTCTTTTCCTGCGTTGTCCTTGCCATTGACTTTCTCTCATGTTCTCTTTCTGCACGAGTCCAACAATCCTACTCCCTCCATTACTTCCGGCCTCATTGTTGGTGCCCCCTTCCATGGATTTTGATTCTCTGCAATTTTGTGCAGCAGCTCCTCCATGGGTCCAAATCGTGCCTCCATTCCCACCAACCAAGCATCCATTCCTGAAAACCGATTACACATTGTAGTACACACTTCTGCAATCTCGATTTCCAGTTTTTCCGTGGCCATCAATCCCAGATGCTGGTCTTACCAGATTTAGTGAAAATAGTGTCAGCTCCTAGTTAAGTACATCGACCTTTGCATCCTGCTAGCTCACTAAGTAGCCTCGCTCCACCAAGGGGGGAGCGGAGTCGTAAACCCTTCTGATCCAAAACAAAGAACCTATCTCTCATTACTTTCAAACTAAAAAGAGCTCGTCACAACCATTGTGACTTATAGTAAAGGTGTACACATGATATAGCCTAAGTTTAAGATGTTCACAGAAAACCTGAAAAAGAAGAAGTTAGCCCTACCTCAATTTCTTTGCAGCTTCCCTAATACTATAAACTTGAATCAATGTCAATGTGCAGCCATTTTTTAAGCATCCTCAAGTTAACTAACTTATACCAGTGTGACATCTAGACAAAGTGACCTTAGAGCAAGTTATGAGTTGGATTATTAATATTTAGGTCCTTAATGCACTTGAAATATGAATATTGGATGTACTATTCTATCACTCAAAAAGTCAATATCGATTATCGAATTAAACCTCAATTATTACTGATACTAAATGAACAACAATCTTCAACGAGCTGTTGATAGGATAATCAGAGCCTCGTCAATTTTTATAAGTAGATCAACTCTTACACTATTTATTTAAAATCCAAACCTATGAACAGTGAAAACAAATGCGATAATTGATATAATAAGCAAAAAATAGCAAATTCAAGAGAAACATGTAAAAAAAACCATAGATCTGTAGCTCAAAATCAGTGTTTCAATATTGATACAAAATCCTAGGTTTTTACATATGAAACTAAGTGTTGAGAACGCCTTCAAACAGAAATTAAACTAAGAGAAGGTTGAAATCATCTCTAATAATTCATAAAATCAACAAAATTCAGCATAAACATGCTCATGAACCAGCAAATTTTACATTCTATCACTCAAAAGCGATTATCGGATTAAACCTCAATTATTACTGTTACTGATACTAAATGAACAACAATCTCAACGAGATGTTGATAGGATAATCAGAGCCTCGTCAATTTTTATAAGTAGATCAACTATTACACTATTTATTTAAAATCCAAACCTATGAACAGTGAAAACAAATGCTATAATTGATATAATAAGCAAAAAATAGCAAATTCAAGAGAAACATGTAAAAGAAACCATAGATCTGTAGCTCAAAATCAGCGTTTCAATATTGATTCAAAATACTAGGTATTTACATATGAAACTGAGTGTTGAGAACGCCTTCAAACATAAATTAAACTAAGAGAAGGTTGAAATCATCTCTAATGATTCATCATTCATAAAATCAACAAAATTCAGCATAAACATTCAACAAAATTCAATATTGATTCAAAATCCTAGGTTTTTACACATGAAACTGAGTGTTGAGAACGCCTTCAAACAGAAATTAAACTAATAGAAGGTTGAAATCATTTCTAATGATTCATAAAATCAACAAAATTCAGCATAAACATTCAACAAAATTCGATATTGATTCAAAATCCTAGGTTTTTACACATGAAACTGAGTGTTGAGAACGCCTTCAAACAGAAATTAAACTAAGAGAAGGCTGAAATCATCTCTAACGATTCATAAAATCAACAAAATTCTGTATAAAACATGCTCATGAACCAGCAAATTTTACATAATAAGACAGTTGATGACAAATATACACATACGGACCTTTTCTTCGAATTCAGATTCCTCGATAGCAAGGAGTAGTTCCTCGCTGTGCGGCTGCGGCCACTGCGGAGGAAGAAGAAGCGACGTCGGAATGATCCTCGTCGACGTCGGGTATTGCGTCATGAAAGCCGGGAATTGCAGCATCTTTTCAAAATGGGTTTGGTTTCACTTTTCAACAAATCTCGCTACATCACCATGGATGGAGCGTATGTAGAAGTGACAAGTGAGAGTAAATTACGTTTTTGTCCCCTGAACTTTTTCAATTTTAAGAGAGTTCATCCATGCGGTTTATTTTATTACGAATTCGTCCCTCAATTTTGCAAAAAGTTTTGGATTTCGTCCCTCCCGTTAACTATCGTTAAAAAATTTCTGTTAAAACCAGTTAAATGAGGGGCGTTATTGGTCATTTCACCCTTTTCTTTTATTTCTTGTTAACAAATTGGTATATAATGGTGGATTTAAACGTGAACACCATCATTTTGGAAAAACATGAGAACACTCGTATTATATGTGATAATATACGTGAGGAACCAGGTGGTGTGTGAACAACTTGTTCTGTGACTTAGGTTGTGTTGAAGGTCTCCCACATCTCTTATTTAGTTTCACATGTGATCGATTTAGAGATTGCAACAGTGTCAGAAATACCAGGATCACAATCCCCATCCCGCTCCTCATCCTCATCGGGGAATAAAATTTGTTCCCCATCCCTTAGGGGCGGACCTACCCTTCCTAAGGGGGGGTCCCGTGCACCCACTCAAGTTCATTTCGTAAGGGTGAAATTTTTTTCAATACGTAAGGTAGGGGTGAGCATAACTCGACCGACCCAACCTGAGTTTTTGGCTAAACCCCGAGACCCGAATTATCCGAGGCCCGAAGTATCCGACCCGTCTATTTATCGAGTAAAGTAGGATCGGGTTGGGTACCCAAATCCCAAACCTGACCCGTCCGAAATATCCGAAAAGTTATTTTTTTTTAAATTCAACTTTATATTTATTAAAATAACCTAATTCAATTTCAGACTCAGTTCAGTTCCATTTCATTCCCCAAACCCAAACTCAAACTTGATCGATTCATCCATCGACACCCTCTCGTCAAGGCGACACACTCTCTCGAGTCTTGACTGGCGACCACCTCTAGTCACCGGACCACCGCCCACCACCCTGCTCGGCTGCTCCTCCCAAACCTCCAGCCACCGGCGACCGCGTTGTTGTGCTCCCACCGACCTTGTTGTGCTACCACCAGTGGCCATCACATCGACTGTAAGTTTTCTAGTTTTGATTTCTATTTTGATTTCTACACTCTCTACACTCTTCTCTCTTTGTCTTGATTTATAGACTTTAGTTTGATTTCTAAACGTACTATCTACACTCTTTGATACTTAGTTATCTTGTTAGTTTGTTACTCTTGGATCAATGGATTGATCAATGTTAGTTGTTAATTGTTGAAACTTACAATAGTTACAATGGAATTAAGATTGAGAGTGTAGAAATCAAATGCCCAAAAGGAAAAGGCTGGAAAAAATCCCACACCCAAACTGACCCGAAATCCGACCTGAATTGGCCCGAAATCCGATAACCCGATATCCGATCGGGTTCGGGGTTTTGGGACCCGACCCGACCGATGCTCACCCCCAACGTAAGGTGCACCCGCTCAACTACAGGGGGTGCTCTGTGATATATACGTTTTTTAGGGGTGAAAGGTGCACAAGTGCCAAAAAATCAGAATTTACTCTCGAAATCAATCAAAAAATCAAAGAATTCTCTTGAAATCGATAAAAAAAACCAAAAATCCCTCGAATCAACACAAAAAAACCAAAAAAACCCATCGAATCAACACAGAAGCTTAAAAAATCCTTTGAAATCAATCAAAAACATAAAAAGTCCCTCAATAGGGGAATTCGGCTAAAAACACATTGACAACAATTTCTTAAGCTTTTTGTTTTTGCACCCGCTCACCTAAAATCCTGGGTCCACCACTGCCATCCCCGTTGATGATTTTTCCCCGTTTACAAAATTTGGTTTTTTTATATGATACCTTTATAAATGTCAATTTCACATTTAAACGACGTGTTATTTCAAACTTTGATTAACCAAATTATAATTGTTGCATTCGTACAAGGGTAGTTCAAAAATAAATACATCCACGTTGTTATATCATTAAAAGTTTATCAGAACAATCAAATATAATATATATTAAACGTTTCTCATCATCGAAGATTGAGTATATTTGTGTTATATATATATATATATTATTACTATTATTACTTTATGAAGTATTACTAAAATGTGGCAAAAAGTTGCATTATGAAGCATGTAGAACAAAGCTTAAAATAGGTTGGGTAAAGAGGGGGCCAACAATTGCTTAAAGTAACATCAGATTCTGTCAAATCATCCCGTACAATTTAATCGCTTTAAATTGAAATTTAGATTTGAAGCATTTGAATCTTCTTCATGCTTAGCACGAACTGTGCCAAACGTTATGCACAACATGAACGACCCATGTCATTTTATTCACAAACTTAACATGATTCGTGCCATTTTCAGCACACTTTTATTAATTTCCTTTTTCTCTTACCTTTTTTTCTTTTTCTTTCTTTCATTTGTTTCCCATAATTCTTCAATGGAACGATCACCGTCTTCGTATAGGTAGCCTAAAACTCAACATAAATCATTGGTTATCTGAACACAGTTCCACACAAGACAGCAGATGAAGAATGCAATGCAATTAATGCTAATAATGTACATTTTAAACAAAACGATAATCTTTGTAGGTATAAGTTGGTATGGATGCATTACCAAGAACATGACCCTATGAAATTGATATAAAATGCAAAAAAAAAAGGTGCAATTTGGTTTACAATTTTTGCCAATAATAAGGGGGGTTTGGTTCACATAATGGAATTTGATGGAATTGAAATCCATCGAATGAATTTGACTTTAAAGGAATTGGAATGGAATTTGACCACGTGTTTGGTTGGTAGGAATTCAATTCCTTCACTTAAGCCAAAGAATGATGAATTTCTTAAATTGTGGAATTGATCAATGGAATTTGAAGGATTCCATCACTTTCATTCTGTGAAACAAACATGGGTTTGGAATTGGTCATTCCAATTCCTTCAAATTCCTTTCAATTCCATGAACCAAACTGTCCTTAAGTATTGGAAAATGCTCAATCTGTAAATACATTTTGGTTTACGATTTTAGCTCTAAACAGGACCACACCATAAACACCTTTGGATCCCCTTTAAGACCATCCCAATTATAAATAAGATAGTATTTACTTATGCATAATGGTCTGAACAACTTATTCATTCAACCACATATTAGTGTTTATTTACGGTTTAATTGCTAAGACATCAAGCCAAAATGACTATATGGAAGAAGTCATGACCTTTCACTTGTCCCCTTGAGTCATTTCAAACAAATTAATATCAGAAATTCCCCATAAATAATTCAAACACTCTTCTTTGCTTATCTCAATCACATCGGTCTCCGATCTAGAGATGTCCAAATTGGATATGGGCGTGGCCCATGACCGATTGAGACGGATATGTATAGGCCCGATTTTTCAAAATAGTTTAAGTTTTTATAGATTTTTACAAGATTTATAAGTCTTTTTCAAAAATTTCACTTTTTTTTACAAAAGTTTTGTGTATTATTTAAAGTGTATTTCAACACAAAATTGAAAAATCTTAATGATAAAAACATATATAACATTTTTGTGAAAAATATATATATTCTTAAATCAGATTAGATTTGAGACCAAATGTTAGTAATATTGTATTTATAGTACATACTGTCTAGAATCCCTAATTGATATTGTAAAATCTCATATTTATTGTTAGTTTCCTAGTATAGTGAGGCTCTCCTTGCATAAATGATTGTATACAGTTTCTTACAGATCAATAAGACAGAATTACAATCTTTCATGGTATCAGAGCTAAAACTCTGATAATCTCTGAAGTCGCCAGCCTCTCCCTCTAATCCCTCTTGATATGTAATCCTTGCTCTCGATATTCTCTTCTCGTCTTCCATGGCTGACGCTAAATACCCTGCTCTTGCGGTCACTAACATCAAGAATGTTATTCCTATCGTTCTTGAGATGGAGAAAGGACAGTACACATCATGGGCCGAGTTGTTCAAGATCCACTGGCGTGTCCACCAAGTTCTCCACCACATCATTCCCGAAACCATCACGAATGGATCGACTCCAGCAACATCGGCTGACAAAGCACTCTGGTCACGTTTGGACACCACCGTTCTCCAATGGATTTACGGTACCATTTCGAATGACCTCCTCCATACAATCATCGAGCCAGACTCCACGACTCATAAGGCTTAGGAAAACCTGAAAAATATTTTTCAGGACAATAAAAACTCTCGAGCCGTTCTTTTGGAAAATCAATTTTCCAACATTCAACTAGATGATTTTTCAAATGTCTCCGATTATTGTCAAGAGTTAAAGATGATTGCCGATCAACTCGCAAATGTTGGCTCCCCAGTCGGTAATCACCGCCTCATCCTCCAGTTAGTTGTCGAACTTAAATGAAAACTATGATACTGTAGCCACCAATATCCAACAATCTAATCCTCTTCCACCTTTCTATGAGGCCTGATCTCGTCTTGTTCTTGAAGAAACCCAGAATACGAAAAAAGCCTCCATGGTTTCCAATGCCACAACCAATGTCGCCTTCTTGGCCCCTTCTATCGATGCACCACTTTCTTCTCACAACTTCGGTAAAAGTGGACGCGGTGGTCATGTTTCCTCTCGTGGAAGGGGACACAACAATAGGAGGAACGAACGTGGAAGGGGTAGCAGTCGTGGAGGAACACGTGGGGGACGAGGAGGCACATCAACCGGACGTAGACAGTCGCGACCTTTGGCCTCACATAACTCCGGTCCGTGGTCCTACCCACCATGGTTCGGCTGGAATCACAGGTGGGTTACCCACCTTGCCCCCATCCGACGGCAAATTGGCAACGGCCCCAAGGCTCGCAAGGATCAAAACCGCAACTTGGAATTCTCGGTCCAGGACCACAGCCGCAGTCATACAATGTCCAAGCCCAATCCGAGCTCGAGCCTGAATCTGAGTGTCAACCCACGGACATCGAAACAACATTCCACACGATGACTCTCAATCAACCGGATAACAATTGGTATATGGACACGGGGGCAACATCTCATATGACCACCAACTCAGGTACTCTCACATCTTATTCTAATTTACACGGTAATCGTAACATTATTGTCGGTAGTGGTCAACACATTCCTATTTGCGGTTATGGACACACTAAACTCACTCCACCCAATCCACCACTACACCTAAATAAAGTCTTACATGTTCCTCACCTTAATAAAAATCTTATATTTGTTCGTCGTTTCACAACCGACAACAATGTCTCTATTGAGTTTGATCCGTTTGGATTTTCTGTAAAGGATATTCCGACGGGGAAGGCTATCATGAGATGTGAAAGCCAAGGTGACTTATACCCTCTCACAAGCGTCTCTTCGTCAACAAAGTCCAGCCCAAGTACTCTGTCTGTATTCAACACAATCTCTCCGTACATTTGGCATGCTCGCTTAGGACATCCCGGAGCATCTATCTTAAAGTTTCTTCGTAACAATAATAGTATTCCGTGTAATCGAACATCATCTTTATCTTTTTGTCAATCATGTGTTTTGGGCAAACAAGTCAAGTTACCTTTCTTTGATTCTATTTCATATACGTCTTTACCTTTTGATATTGTTCATAGCGATGTTTGGACCTCCCCTACCCCGAGTTCCGTAGGACATAAATATTACATCTTGTTCTTGGATGAATTTTCAAACTTTCTTTGGACTTTTCCATTAGGAGGCAAATCTCAGGTATTCTCTACTTTTCTCTCCTTTACAATCTCATCTATACTCAATTTGGGGCTAAAATTAAAACACTCCAATGCGATAATGGCACCGAATATAAAAACTCTTCTTTTCACAATTTTTGCTCACAAAACGAAATGACATTTCGATTCTCGTGCCCCCATACATCTTCTCAAAACGGGAAGGCCGAGCGAAAAATTCGCACCATTAACAACCTCATTTGTACCCTTCTCACCCACTCCTCTACACCCCCCAAATTTTGGCATCACGCTCTTGAAATGGCCACTTACTTACTCAACATTCTTCCATCTAAACTACTCTCTTATACTAACCCGACACATGTCCTCTACAACCAACACCCCTCTTATTCTCATATTCGTCCCTTCGGTTGTTTATGTTACCCACTCTTTGCCTCCTTACAAATCACTAAACTCCAAGCACACTCCAAACCGTGCATTTTCTTCGGTTACCCCTCCGATCATCGTGGCTATAAATGTTACGACCCCACAAATGGCAAAATTATCATCTCTCGTCATGTTAAATTTAACGAGTCCATTTTTCCCTTCACTCATCTTCATTTTCCTCCTGTTTCCTCTTACTCCTTTCTTGACACCGACCCGTCACCTTTGCTTTCCTCTCTCTACAACCCACCAACTCCATCAAATCCCTTCCCCCCTTCCACTCCTTTGTCTACGCCAACTAGCCCCCCCCCCCCCTCAAACACTCTAACTCCCTCTACTCAAATCCCTCCCTCACCCCTGACCCCAACCGAGACCACCACCCCACCCGTACCCACTGCCCCACACGTACCCATTGCCCCACCCGTGACCACAGACCCGCCACCCTCATCAATACCCTCCCAAACCGTCCCTCCACTTCACGCTCCTACTGTCTCATCCACCTCACCATCTCAACCTCCCATAACTGTTTCCACTCACCACATGACTACCCGCGCGAAAGCCGACACGTATAAACCCAAACAACTCTTTAACCTCTCATCCCTTGACCAACCCTCACCCATACCAAAAAATCCCAACCTCGCCCTGTCCGATCCAAATTGGAAGCCGCCATGTATGACGAATTTACTGCGCTAATTAAGAATAAGACGTGGGAATTAGTTCCTCGTCCATTCGACACTAACGTCATTCGCTCTATGTGGATTTTTCGTCACAAATATAACTCTGATGGATCTTTTGAGCGGCACAAGGCCCGTCTTGTTGGTGATGGCAGGTCTCAGCAGGTAGGCATCGACTGTGATGAAACTTTCAGCCCCGTGGTTAAACCTACCACAATCCGGTCAGTTCTCAGTCTTGCTTTATCTAAGTCATGGTCAATTCATCAGCTTGATGTGAAAAACGTTTTTTTGCACGGTTAGTTAAATGAAACCGTTTACATGCACCAACCGATGGGTTTCCGCGATCCACACCATCTCGACTATGTCTGTCTATTGAAGAAATCTTTATACGACCTTAAACAAGCTCCACGGTAGACCTGACAAACGTGTCGTGTCGGTTTCGTGTCGGGTTCAAAGTTAAACGGGTTGAAAGTGTCTAACCCTAACCCGACCCGTTTAATAAACGGGTCAGAAAATCTCAACCCTAACCCGACCCGCCTAACCCTCCACGACCCGCCTAACCCATTTAACATTTATAAAACTAAAAATTTAAAATAAAAAATTCACAAAAAATACAAATACAAAATTCAAATGAAAGCATAAGAAATCCAAAATTTATAGTCCAAACTTATAAATTATAACCAATTACCCGTTTAATTTTCGTGTCGTGTCGTGTCAACCCGTTTACTTAAACGGGTTGAAATGCATTACCCAAACCCGTTTATTTCGTGTCGAGTTCGTGTCGGGTTAACGTGTTGTGTCAGTTTTTGCCAGGTCTACTCCACGGGCATGGTACCAAAGGTTTGCTGACTATGTTTCCACACTCGGTTTTTCTCATAGTAAATGTGATCACTCACTTTTTATATATCGTCAAGGGAACGACATCGCTTATCTCTTATTATATGTTGACGATATCATTCTCACCACATCTAGTGATCATCTCCGCTCCACCATTATGTATCCCCTAAGCTCCGAATTTGCGATGAAAGACCTCGGGCCCCTCAGCTATTTTCTTGGTATTGCTGTTACTCGCCATAAAGATTGCATCTTTCTATCCTAACGAAAATACGCGGAGGAAATAATTGAACGAGCAGGTATGCCTTCTTGCTCCCCATGTGCTACTCTGGTTGACACCAAGTCCAAAGTCCGATCCGATTCCGGACCCCGAATCAGTGACCAACTCGTTACCGTAGTCTTGTCGGGGCTCTACAATACCTCACCTTTTCCCGACCGGATATATCATACGTTATTCAACAAATATGCTTACACATGCATGATCCACGCGATGAACATATGAGTGCGCTAAAGCGTATCATTCGATATATTCGAGGGACTCTCAACTTGGGCTTACACTTATACAAATCATCTTTTGACTCCCTGATTTCTTACACCGATGTTGATTGGGGAGGATGTCCTGATACCCGTCGATCCACATCCGGTTACTATGTTTTCCTTGGCGATAACCTTATCTCATGGTCTTCTAAACGTCAACCCACCTTATCCCGTTCAAGTGCAGAGGCAGAATATCGAGGAGTTGCAAACGTCGTTTCGGAATCTTGCTGGATTCGCAATTTACTATTAGAGTTGCATTGTCCTATTCGCAAAGCCACTCTCGTCTATTGTGGCAATGTCAGTGCCATATACTTATCTGAAAATCCCGTGCAACATCAAAGAACTAAACATATCGAGATGGACATTCATTTTGTTCGAGAAAAAGTTTCTCGTGGAGAAGTACGTGTACTACATGTCCCATCTAGATACCAAATTGCCGATATATTTACAAAAAGGCTTCCGCGCATCCTGTTTGATGACTTTCGTGTAATATCCGAGTCTGAAATTTTATTAATTTTGGAAGTTGGGTGAAAAATTAAGCGAGACCCAAAGTTCAGGGGGGTATTTGAAACTTTGGATATATATATTCAAAACTTAGATATTTGTATTCATATCACCAATTCCGAGTTTTGAGAAACCGACTTAGAGAGAAAGAACGCAGAGCAAGAAGGTAGAGAGAAAGAGGAAGAGATCTTGAGGAATCGATCTGTTTTGGTCAAATAGAGGTATGATTCAAGCTTAATACTTTTATCTGCATGTTATAGTCGGTAAATAATTGTGTTATTTAAGCTTTTATCCGTGTTTTCAATCGATTCATGGATTTACGTTTACTGTAAACCGACTTAGTATGAACTCGACCGGTATAGGACCGGAATGATGATGTTGAACGGTAGGTTGTAAGGACCGGTAAAGGTATCGGTCGACCGGTAAAGTGTAGTCGACCGATAAAGTTGTTGACCAGTATATTGCTGTTAACCGGTATAGTGGTTCGACCGGTATAGTGGCTCGACTGGTATAGTGGTTCGACCGATGTAGTGAACCGACCGGTGTTTATCAGTGTATGTATTCGACCGGTATTTTTTTATCGGTCCTAAGAGGTATTGATCAGAGTGGTTTCGACCAGGATAATAGCAGTAGATTGTATTTGATGAGTTTTTAGAAAGAAAGAGTGTTAGTTGCAAGTTAGTTTACCTTTGTTTTTAATACCATCGTAGGTGGTGTTAATCAGTAGAAGTCAGAGTTAATCAAGAAGAATCGGAGGTGAGTCTTTCAAATTAAATCTTTTATGATTTTATCAGTTATTTGAAAGATGTGGGTTTTATATACGGCGCATTTATAGTATTGAAAGTTATGCAGAATTATTGCAAAAGATTGATTTAATCAGTTTGGCATGTTTATGCTCAGTTTATATAAACTTGTTTTATATATAGTCTGGACTAGGTGTATGCATACATTTGAGTTAGAAGTTTGACCTAAGTCGGGAAGTGTGACCCGCCTGCTCGTACCGGGGAGTGTGGCCCGTTTATGCCATTAGGGTGTGTCCCTAAAATAAGGCAGTGCGAGACAGACATACCGTCTTTGACGGAAATGTTGGTCAGTAGCTTAAGGTACGCTTGCGAAGCGTAAAAAGTGGTCAGTGATGGCCAGTAGATTGAGTTATGCCTGCGAAGCTTAAAGTATTTTAACTTTTGATTAAAAGAGCAGGTTATGTTTTTGAGATATAAACCTTTGTTTAAATGTTTTAATTAATATTTGAACTGTTGCAGTAGTAATTGGAGGGGACTCACTAGACCATTGGTCTAACCCTCGCTCTTTCAAAATTATAATCCTGTTTCAGGTTATCGAAAAGTAGCAAGTACAGATAAGGGTAAGGAGAATATGTGAGCTATTTCCAGGAGATAGAAGACTTTCTGCAATAGTTTAATTTTTTGAACTCAGTTGTGTAATAAGTAATAGTTGTAAACCTTACTCTGAAATGTAAGCCTGGGACAGTATTTAGACAGAAATGTTATTTTATTGTATGTATAAATGTTCAGGTTGTTACATTTCGCACCAGTCTCAGCGTGCGAGAACCTCCCGCTTCAACTGTGGGTGTGTGTTAGTAATATTGTATTTATAGTACATATTGTCTAAAATCCCTAACTGATATCCCTAATTGATATTGTAGAATCTCTTATTTATTGTTAGTTTCCTAGTATAGTGAGGCTCTCCTTGTATAAATGATTGTACACAGTTGCTTACAGATCAATAAGACAGAATTACAATCTTTCACCAATTAGAGACTTGCCTCATGGGACTAAATTGTAACCAAGCCTAGATTGATCCTCGGATTTTGATCGGGACCAGGACCCTTGTGGTCCGGTTTTGAAGGGACCGATTTGTGACTAGTCTGGGTCCGACTATTGCCCATATCTACTCCATTTTTTCAAATAGACAAATTTATTTATACATCAACTTAGTTAGCTTATTGAGACTCGCAACTTATTCGATCAAATATACATGACTATTTAGTAACAACTTAATGATATAGAAAGTGATATATTCAATAAGCTTTTATGAGGGAGTTATATGCAGAAAGTCAAGTTATACCTTTTCTTCTCTAAACTTGTCATTTTCAATTAAATAATACGCTCATTTCATCTATAAAAAAACTTTCTCAATCTATAAAACAATTTTATACATACATAATTTAGGGGGTGTTTGGGATTGCTTATTTGAGGTGCTTTTTAGCTTATTGTGGGGTGACACCGGAGATAAGCACTTTCTAGTGTTTGGATGGAGAAAAAATCAAAGTGCTTATAGCGGTGTCAAACCGGAGATAAACACGTTTTCATAAGTCATTTTGTTCTAACTTATCAACTTATTTGAAAAGTGCTTATGACTTTTTTGTTTATTTTATATACTTGGCAAAAGATAAAGATGTTTCGGTTAGATCGAGGTCATCAATATCTAAGCCAATAGATTATCCTAGAGATTTTTTGGGATTGTATCCCAGTTGACTCCTCACATAATGCTTTTTAGAAAACTCTGGTTTGACACCGCATAAGTTGATAAACACTGTAACACCCTAAAATCTGGAAATAGCAACCAATTTGAAATTTTCTAAATACATCAATAATTTAATCATCTACAATCATAAAGTCAGCTTTAACCTCAATACACACCTTCAATCTATACATACAGTAAACAATGAGGATGGGTGCTACTAAAACCCAAAACATGTCACCATCTCCAACTCGCGGAAGACTTCACCAATTACTTACTTTTGTGTCTAGCTAAGGCTTTACTCTTCATAGAACTACTAGGACCCAACTCTCAACTGGAACCTGATGCACATGCCGACAAATAAAAAGGTCAGGCTTAACGCCTAGTGAGCTCAAGAGTTTTAACATAGAAGAATATATATTCAAGAGAAAGGAATTTAGTCTAAAGCAAGATCTTTCGAAATAATATACTTTAAAATGGAACGACACATTTTCCCATGTTATGCACTTTTAAAGTCGATGCCCCTAAACACTCGTTCTTGTAACACGGTGCAACGCATAACTCACCCAAACGGGATCATAGTTAGACACTCAGTTTGCGAAAATGTGAATAACACTTCGTATCCTAAAACACCCAAACACGGGCGGGACATAATACTCGACCCTTGAATAGAGGAAAGCAATTCAAAAAGATATGGTATGTCATTGAAAACCTGTACTCGAATTAATACTCACACGACCATAAAATAGAATGAAATCTAATTATTAAAGTATGGACAATTAATTACCCAAAATGCAACGGGCCGACAACGAGGGGTACCCGTATCCGTTGAGAGCGGAGGAACACAAAGTATGCCATTCAACAACGTTGATCACATGACACTTCACGACCCGCGGCCCAAGTGCCCCTACGACCTCTTGGCAAGTTCACCATGAGAGGACGTTGACCTTGGTGGCCGTTACAAAGAACTCCACCCCAAAAGGCCCCGGGAACTACAACAAAGGCAATTCCCCCATAATGAAATGACGGGGGGTCACAGTACTCACCGCCTAGGCAGCACTATCCAGACTCAACCCTCCTAGTCCCTCCTTGTCAAGTTTCGGTCATAAAACATGAGTCCCGGAGTCCAATCCCGTACCACCCAATTGACCATCAAATAAGACTGACTTACGTGCCTATGGATCCAATGCAACATAGTCTAAAATACACGACTACTCATGAATGACTACAATACTCGAGCTTGTACTTATAATGAATTTGAAATAAAATGCATTGAGATGTAAACCATATTTTTGGACTCTAAATCGAGCCATTAAAACCGGACAAGTGTCCTCAATACTCATTTACGCCAGTACCGAGCTAAAATGCTCAAAAACCTTTTGACCAACAGTTAACGTCCTCCAAATAATGAAATGTCTTTAAAGAACGTTTATGAAGACACATACCCTAAAGATGTGGTTAACCCAAAACTCAACACGTATTGGGACCAAAGATTTTCCAACGGGTTTATGAATGCAAATGTACCCGAAATACGTATAACATGAAATAGACTTCATTTGTACAAAATCACCATGTATGTGAAAACCATGCTATTTACTCGTTAGAACATTCAAAACCCAAATATGAGCATTTCACGAGGTTAACATAACCCAAGTTCACCAAATATGAAAACTTATCAAAATACTCACTCTTTGACAAAAACCAAGTAAAACATAATTTACTTCAAAATATTCCAAACTTATCAGCAGTTAACCATTTCGTATAAAACACTTTAAAATAACCATTTTGGCATGTACACCGTTTTCATAAATCATCTTGAACTCACCTTGCTAGGTTAAGTTAAACCTAGTTTTCAATCCACAACCATTGGCCTTCCAAGCATAGCTCCCGCCCAAAGCTTTCCGAAGACATCCATTCCAACTCTTCAACTCAAGCATCCAAAAACCTAGATCCATACATTTCAAACCATAAATACCCATACTCAACCATCTAGAAGCATTTCCCCCAAACAATATGCCAAAAACCCCAACCGAGATCGAAACCCTAGTTTTTCTCCAAAACTTACCAAACCCGAGATTTGAGAAACCAAACACTAAGAAACCATCAATGGAGAATTTATAACCTTAATACAAGAAAACTTACCCTTGAAGACGATGAGACTTCCGAGGACTCCCAATCCAAAACTTCAACCCGAACTCCCAACCGTGGAACTTGATGAGGAAGATGAAGATGGAGCTTCTAATCTTTGTTGGGTGGAGGAGAACACTTGGAACATGATAGGTTTGGTGTCTTGGATGCATAGAAACCGATTTTAGGGTTTGGGTTCGGTTTTTTTGAGAGAAAAGGGTGTAATGGTTGAAAAAAATAATGGGGAAGGTTGCTCAAAAATCGATTTAAAACGACCAGGGGTCTCCGGCGATTGTGCCCAGGGAACTATCGCCCAATCTGTACCGCGGGCACCACACCTCTGGCGATTATGCCCGACGATTGTGCCCAGGGCACTATCGCCAGGGCACTATCGCCCAGAGTGTACCTCGTCCCGATTTCCTCCATTTTTCACCCGGAGTGCCCACGATGCAATAAGGCTAGAAGATAAGGCGTAGGGGATGAAATTCTGAGATCGGAACTCGAGGATTCCTCAAAGGATTGGCTTACACAGATAGAAATTTGCGGGTGTTACAAACACTTTTCAAAATAAGCATAAGTTGTTTTAAATAAGCAATCCCAAACACCGCCTTAATAGAAAATCACTAAGGTAGCGTTTGGTATGCATACATGATTGGACGGGACTGAGCATGACAGAACTGGATAGGACAGGACAAGAGGCTAGGACTGGACTGGACTGGACAGGACTGGACTGGACTGGACAGGACAGGACTGGACAAGATAAATGACTGTCTTATGTTTGGTACGACTAGGACTGGATAGGACTAGACTAGACAAGTTTCCCTAAAAATTGTTTGATGATTTTATATATAATATAATAGTTATAAATAACACAAATAAAGTTTATCTTTTTAAATAATTTAATTAAAAAACATTTTTATTTTTTTACACAATTTTGATACATATAAATACATACAAAAACAATTGTAGGAAATTTGAATAAAAAATCTGAAATAATTGATGGTAGTTCGAAAAAATCCGATTCATATAAAGAAAATATAATATTTGATTCAATTTGAAAGATCTTAATGAATTGGCAGATGCATGGATGCATAGTTGCAGCAACAGGTAAAGATAAAGGCGATGGGTGGCCGGTGAAGGACGGTAGTTGTGAAGAACGTGAAAGATAGTGGATAGTGGTGGTGCAAGAGGTTGTTGTGGTTGATGTGATGGAGATATAGGTGGTCGATGATGGTAGTGGTGGTGGCAGTGGACAGTGGTAATAAAGGTTATTGTAGTGGAGGAAGAGGCAGAGGTCACTGACGGTGGTTGGCGACGAGCGACGGTGGTTTGCGGTGAGCGTCGGTGGTGGGGACAACAATGGGTGGTAGTGATTGATGGAGGTGGCAATGGGCGGTGGTTGTGGAGATGGAGGAAGTTGTTGTAGTAGTGCAGGTCCGGTCCTGAGATTTTGGATGCCCATGGCGAAAGACAAAAAAAATGCCCCTTTATTACACAAACGAAAACAAATTAAAGGGGTTTGGAACTTAGGTGTTGTTCGGTTCGTTTTCTGTTAAGACCTGTATGGATATAGTTGTCTGTATGGATATAGTTGTCTGTGTGTTAACAACTAAGTTGTTGTTCGATTGTTGTACTGAATAAATAGTCTGAATGTCAAAAATGACAATTTTACCTCTTTATCAACCGTTTGATAAAAATATTGAATAAATGATTTTTAATTATAAAAAATTATCAATTTAAATGTTTTTTTTCAAATAAAAAAACTTGAATATTTTGAATATATATATATATTTTTTTGATTAAAAATATCTTCCTTGATTATCTATGCAATAGAATATAATTTCGAGTCTCTCACCTACCATGAAAATCCATCTATTCACCTGTGTTATGAAACCATCACCAAAACCCATCACCTCCATTTTTGTCCATCACCCAACCCATCACGACATCACCGTTTAATAAACCCAAAACAAATACCTGAATTTGGATGACCTTCCAAATCAATTTTTTTTAATTTTGGTTGTAGATCTCGTGAGAAAAGAGGGAAAGGAAGAGATGTCAACAGGGACTTTTTTTGCAGGGACGGTGGATCTTACGAGAAAAAGAGGGAAAGGAAGGGGGAGAGAGAGAGAGAAAGAAGATGATGGGTAGAACGTGGACCGATGGAAGCAATGGAGGTGCTGCAGATTCAAGGATGGAGGTGTTCTTCAAGGGTTTTCTTTTTGTTATAGAGGATGAGAGTGTTTTAAGTGAAGGGTATATAGGTAAAAAGTTTGGCTGAATGTAGACTAGATCATTTTTCAAGTTGATCGAATCAGCTACTTATTTCTAAATTAAGCCACTACCGAACAACCATTTATGGCTGACCGAATAAGCTATATAGGCTATACAGCCCATTAAGCCACAACCGAACAACCCCTTAGTCAAGATAGGCGGCTCATACCCACGTCGGATCTTATTAAATAAAACAAAAATGATACAACGGTGGGACATAAACCTAAACCCCGTATAATAAAACTTAAAATACATTACCTATAACGATGCCTTCATGCGTTCTTTGAAGCAAAAATATCAATGACTTTATAATAGTTAATATCTCCTAAAAACTTACTCTCAATACTTAAAACCAATATCAACACAAGCATTTTCTTTTGCATCACAAACATTTTCATCACAAGTATTTCCATCACAAGCATTTGCATCACAAGTATTTGTAAGGTTACGGGATCTCAAGCACAGCGGAAAATAAAACCGTAACCCTCCAAGGACCCATACGAACCGGAATAAATCGGGTGTTTCGAAATTATACCTCACAGTTAACGAGACTTTGAATCACAACAACAAAGCAAGCTTGATGCCTCCACGATATCCACGCGAACAATCCGAATCATTTGACTTCTCGTGATGCTAGTCACGGTTTCAAAACTTAGAAAGAAAAGGGAGCATATAGTTGTAGGTGATTTTTAGAGAGATTTACAAGAACAACAATTGCATACAATGTCATACATTATATATGGTGATGAAAGTATGGCCTAAAGAAATCACCATCATCTCCACACCTTACTTGAGTGTAAGAGTGGGCATGCACCATCACTTTCTTACATAACCATACCTAGTCAACTTTATTTATGTCCAACATAAATAATATCTGGTTTTATTTAATCAGATTAAATCAATACAAATCATATATAATAACTAAACGTTTTAACTATTAAAACTCCTTATTCGAATATGTTCAAAGCGTGTGACTCAATGGGTTCTCAACATGTTGGTAATAATTATAAATCTCATATTTATATTTATAAACGATGAGTGGTATCTAGAAATACATCATCGTCACCCAAATGACGAGAATTGGTGATACAACAAATTATCGTTTTGTAGTCAATTTTAGTTTACACATTTAATTCCTTTGTCCTTGATGTCTAGATTGAACACGAGACATTAAATGTGTCATTCTCGTTATGTTCAATCTCTAGTTTCTTGATTCCCTAATATACTAAAAAAACAGATCATGATATCTCATATCAATTATCCGAACATGCATGCATTTCCTTAGTATATATATTTATCAAGGGGCCCAGAGACATCACTCCCGTCATAAAGGAGAGACAAATCCTATCTCTATATATGCTAGTTCTACCATGTGATTTATAACATACCCAACAATAATTCTGTCACCCAGTTACGGAATGATTAGAACAAATGTCAAAATATATTACTCACACATAGCAAACTCCATATTTCTCAAGTCAAAGAATTACATGTACATTGACCACATGAGAAACACTTATGACACTCACATGACATCCAATGAAGTGTTCTCATAGCGAGTCACGTCCGATACACAAAATCTCCATTTTGTACCCATATGCAGATTCAATATCTCTATATGAATCCCTACATATGCTAGTCATTATCATATTACTTCAACCTTAAACCCAAAATAATATTTAACTAGGGACATTTAGAATACATTATTCTAAGGTTATTTATTATGAATAATTAAAACACAGAATATAACATATACATAATAAATTGGGCAATGCCTTTTATTTATTTATTTATTAATTTCATGAAACAAAGCTCAAAATTACAATCATCGTATGATTAGCTTTTGGGCATTCACTAACAATCTACCACTTGCACTAAAGCCAATCATCCATGCATCGTATACCAATGGATCTACAGTGGCCATCATGCTTCTGATGTGTTAACGTCTTGGTTAGTGGATCAACAACATTGCTGTCAGTTGACACTCTGCTTATACTAACATCGCCTCTTTCAATAATCTCTCTATTGAGATGATATCTTCTAAGAATATGTTTGGATTTTTGGTGAGATCTAGGTTCCTTGGCTTGGGCTATAGCTCCATTGTTGTCGCATAACAACTCTATAGGATAATCAATGCTAGGAACAACTCCAAGTTGATAAATAAATTTCTTGATCCAAACGGCTTCCTTGGCTGCATCTGATGCTGCGATGTACTCAGCTTCCGTTGTAGAATCAGCTACTGTTGCTTGCTTGGAACTCTTCCAACTCACAACACCACCATTAAGACAAAACACAAAACCCGATTGCGATCGATAATCATATTTATCCGTTTGGAAACTTGCATCAGTGTAACCCTTTACACTTAACTCTTCTTCACCGCCATATACCAAGAATGAATCCTTTGTTCTTCTTAAGTATTTTAGGATACTCTTGACAGCAATCCAGTGACCATCACCTGCATTAGATTGGTATCTACTCGTCATGCTTAAAGCATACGATACATCAGGTCGAGTACATATCATAGCATACATGATAGATCCAATTGCCGAAGCATATGGAATCTTACTCATTCGTTCACTCTCTTGAGATGTAGTAGGGCACTGCGTCTTAGAAAGTGATATGCCATGAGACATTGGTAAGAACCCTTTCTTGCTATCAGACATGTTGAACCGTTTCAACACTTTGTCTATATATGTACTCTGACTTAAGCCAAGTAATTTTCGCGATCTATCTCTATAGATCCGAACGCCTAATACATAGGCAGCTTTACCTAAGTCTTTCATTGAAAAACATTTTCCTAACCAAGCCTTTATAGACTCAAGCGTCGGAATATCATTTCCAATGAGTAGTATGTCATCTACATACAATAAAAGAAATGATACAGTACTCCCACTAACCCTTTTGTAGACACAAGGTTCATCCTCATTTTTTAAGAAGCCAAACTCTTTGATCGCTTCATCAAAACGATGATTCCAACTCCTTGAAGCTTGCTTCAATCCATAAATAGATTGTTGCAACTTGCATACCATATGAGATTTTTCAGGTGCGACAAAACCTTCAGGTTGTATCATATATACATCCTCAAGTAGCTTTCCGTTAAGGAAAGCTTTTTTGACATCCATTTGCCAAATCTCATAATGTAACACCCTAAAAATAGGGATAACAAAAATCTGGAAAACGGACATGAGGTATACTAAAATTGTCATAGCAAGAGCCTCCCAAAAATGGGGAATATAAATATCTAAATAACCTGTTTAATCACAATTGTAATTTAACGGACAAAAACAACAACCAACTAATCTAATTTCTACATCTAGAAAAGAAATTACAAAAAGGGTTGTCATCTATAGACCCAAACGGTCGATATCCCAAAAGTATAACGCGTCCATGTGCAATTCCCCAAGCTCTCACCCCAATGCAACTAAACCTGCTTAAGACCGCCGCCGCTAGAACCTGAGATACACATCGACACCAATCAAGTGTTAGGCCAAAAAGCTTAGTGAGTTGAACAATAATAAGCATGCATGAAAAGGCATATTTCTTATCAGTAGTTAACCATAGTTCAACAAATGTGGAGTCAATAGGGGAGACCCATAGCACCAATCAAGTCCCACCCAAGAGTCGATATACCTTGATGCCCTTAACAAGGAACACCCCAAAGGCCCGGCCCATCCGAAGACTATCGCTAAGAAAATTCCCCGAATGGCGGAGGTCTAGGCACATACCATCACGGTGGCGCCCAAGACTATATCCTCCTAGTGTACTGACTTGGTTCGTCCACATAGCATTTATAAGGGGTCCTTTAGGTATATTTCAACCCACATAATTCAATACCAACTACGGGTATAATATTACCACCTTATCCTCATGATGTCTAACAAAAGACCCAATGTAAATCATGCTCATCATACATATAAACATATCACCAAGATGGTGTTCCAACTAGAATCATCATTATGCCTATATATGCATACATTTAACATATCAAGGTACCCACATTATGTATCGATGAGACAAATCCCAAATAATGATACATATAACAATAGTCATGGCAAATCACCCATATATATATGCATCTTCCAACTATTCTCATGAAGAATCCCCAAACATTTGAATACATAGAGATAAAGTAACAAATAGGAGATTATAATGTGTATCTAGTTTTAACAAAGGGTTAGTAAACTCACTATCTAGGTTTTGAACCAAAACCTAGAAAATAGATGAAATGGAGAAGAATGAAGTCTTGAGACTCCAAACACTTGATTGCTAGGTCTTGAATGCACCCTTGAAGTAGTTGATAAGATACTTGTAAACCCCCAACAACCTCTATGTAATAAATGAAGTAAGAGAGTGGAGAAGTGAAGAAAATCGCCCCAAAATGCTCTCAACCAAACCCTAGTTCTGATTTTTGAAGTTATGAAGTGAATAGGACTGAAATGGTGTTTTAAATCGACCAGACCACGCGGGCGATAGTGCCCGGCGATAGTGCCAAGGGCACTATCGCGAGTCACATTCGCGAACCCAAACACACCCTCGGTACAACCTCCGCGAGTATGCCCGGCGATAGTGACAATTGTCACTATCGCGTGTCACTATCGCGAGACTCCCCCCCTCTCGGTACAATCCTGGCGATTGTGCCCGGCGATAGTGACAATGTCACTATCACGCCGAGCTCATCCCAGTCCAAAAACTTAGCAACTTTCGAAAATGAGACCGAGGTCTAAACACATGCAATTATTATATAATCAGATAGCATCTTAGTCCCATGAATAAATATCATATGCATATATAACAACTCACATTTTCAGATAAACACAATTAAAATATTAGAGGACAAATATTCCCTTACAAATATCAGATAAACTCACATTTCCAACACGCAGATCAATTTCACCTTTACTCAACCTTCTAGTCCTTTTGAGTTCCTGCACATTTCTACAAATATGAGAACCACATCCAGTATCTAATACCCATGATATATAAGAAGTAGAAAGATTAGCTTCTATCACATAGATACCTGAAGTGGAAGTTACACTTCCTTTCTTCTTTTCCTGAAGGTAGAGAGGACAGTTCCTCTTCCAATGCCCGGGTTTGTTGCAATGAAAACACTCACCCTCCTTAGGTACAGTTACCTTAGGTTTCTTAATGCCTCCTTTTGGCTTCAAAGATTTAGAAGTGGGTTTGGCAATGGACTTTCCTTTGCCTTTCCCTTTCTTGTCTTTACGGACCATCAAAATGGTGGACTTGTTCTTTGCAAGCTCTTGCTCGGTTGTTCGTAACATATTGAGCAATTCTGGAAGGGATTTATCAAAATCATGCATGTTGTAGTTCATCACGAATTGACTGTAGCTATTTGGCAACGATTGCAAAACTACATCAATGGCCAACTCCTTTCGTAAAGAAAAACCTAGTCCTTCAAGACGCTCAATATGCCCAATCATTTTAAGCATATGAGTGCCAACAGGACTACCTTCAGACATTCTACAACGGAACAGTTCCTTGGATGTTTCGTACCTCTCATGTCTAGCTTGCTCTTGGAATAGCAATTTTAGGTGTTCGATCATATCGAACGCCCCCATGTTTTCATGTTGCTTCTGAAGCTCAGGTTCCATGGTTATTAGCATTAGACATGAGACGTCCAAAACATCTTCATCATGTTTTTTAAAAGTGTCCCTTTCAGTTCTAGGAGCACTAGAATTAGGTTCTTCAGGGATTTGTTGCTCCAAGACATATAGTTTCTTTTTAGCTTTGAGGACAATTCTCAAATTACGATACCAGTTAATGAAATTTGTTCCATTTAGTTTTTCTTTCTCAAGAATCGATCGCAAAGTGTTTTTGTTTCCATTGTTGATTTGTGCCATTGCTAATCTACAATAGAAAAGCAGAGTTCTTAGTGTCATGAAATTTTATTGTTTAATAAGGACTTTCATCAAACAAGCTCCCACTATTTTAATCAAAACAACAACCCTCTTTTATTGTTTCGGAAAACGTCATAAGCTTTCTAGCGGACCAAGATCCATATTCTCATTATCGATCAATTTAACTTTAGCTAACTGATCAACCAATAATGTTTTAGGTAAGCAACAATATTGCTAATTACATCTCTATGTAACTCTTGGATAGTTAGGTGAATAACTTTTATTTAAATTCATCATATGAATGTTCCCAACACATGCCTCCAAATCCCCAATCCTATTAGGCTTAATTTGGTTAAGTCCGACCCAAAATGACTTGTAGGAATCCTATGCTTACCTTATCTTACTAAGATTAAAGAGAGTACCCAACTTTAGCATGACCCACCCTCAATGATCAAAGTCTTGACAAGTGCCATGTTTGGAAGGCATCTTAAACTTAATATTTTGGTGAGGGATTTTAGTTAGTTTGATCTTACCATTCTTTCTTTTGTAATAGACCGTTTCCTCGTAGTTTGATTTAACCGGAATCCAGATTGGAGGAGGATCATGAGGATTACTTAAATACCTTCCTTTCTTTGGCGGTTTAGGCCTTTGTGACAAAACCGGTTGAAATCTTACTACGATGTACTAAGACCTTATCACTAAAGATCGACGGTCCACTTTATATCTTATATAAATATCAATTTTTATTTTATCAAAACTCATTTTGATTTGTAAAACTCCTTTTACGTATATATTTTAAAATCATATTTGTTTTAAAATGTTGTAACAAATATCACATACATACAACCACGCATAATATATCATAATATATAAAGCGTAAAATAAAGCATAAAAATAAATGTGAGATGGTTATAGCCCCCCTATGCGATATTCATAGAGCCAAGTATGAATATCATTACATAAAATAAATTCTTATGGTTCTAAGTCTTCTCATCTTCATCACTTCATAACGCCTCAATCACTTGCTTTCTTTTATACAAAATATTTTACATTTCAAACAAAGAAACCTTGAGTTACATTCGAGGGGATTGGATGAGAGGAGAATGTACAAAGAGAGTATATAGAGAAAGGCACGACATGCAAGTCGTATTTACCAAATATAATACATCCACGACTAAGGGCTATAACCATTCACCAAGCAAATCACATTATACATATTCAATCACATTGAAACATAAAGCCGATTTGCAACATCACCGTATAAAATTAATACAAAATTCATACGATATAGAAAAAGGGTGATTCAAAATTCTTTGGAAAACTAACAAAAAGATACACATCTTTTATGTTTTAGGATTTCAAAGATCTAGAACCCTTATGGGTCGAAAATCAAGTCAAACCCGAAGTGGGTTTGATTTTCGGACAACATTGCGACACTGTCGTAAAAAATTCATACGAAATCGAAATGATGCGATTCAAAAACCTGTGAAACCCTAACAGAAAGCTCCACGTTTTTCATGTTTTAAGTTTTCTCAGATTCAGAATATTTCTAGGACGAAAAAACCAAAACATTTACGAAACAAAAACATACAACAACAAAACAGTTTTTAAAAATGCATGCATGTCACCAAAAACCGATCTAGAGGTTCGTAAGTAGCTCTGATACCACTGTAGGGTTACGGGATCTCAAGCACAGCGGAAAATAAAACCGTAACCCTCCAAGGACCCATACGAACCGGAATAAATCGGGTGTTTCAAAATTATACCTCACAGTTAACGAGACTTTGAATCACAGCAACAAAACAAGCTTGATGCCTCCACGATATCCATGCGAACAATCCGAATCCTTTGCCTTCTCGTGATGCTAGTCACGGTTTCAAAACTTAGAAAGAAAAGGGAGCATATAGTTGTAGGTGATTTTTAGAGAGATTTACAAGAACAACAATTGCATACAATGTCATACATTATATATGGTGATGGAAGTATGGCCTAACGAAATCACCATCATCTCCACACCTTACTTGAGTGTAAGAGTGGGCATGCACCATCACTTTCTTACATAACCATACCTAGTCAACTTTATTTATGTCCAACATAAATAATATCTGGTTTTATTTAATCAGATTAAATCAATACAAATCATATATAATAACTAAACGTTTTAACTATTAAAACTCCTTATTCGAATATGTTCAAAGCGTGTGACTCAATGGGTTCTCAACATGTTGGTAATAATTATAAATCTCATATTTATATTTATAAACGATGAGCGGTATCTAGCAATACATCATCGTCACCCAAATGACGAGAATTGGTGATACAACAAATTATCGTTTTGTAGTCAATTTTAGTTTACACATTTAATTCCTTTGTCCTTGATGTCTAGATTGAACATGAGACATTAAATGTGTCATTCTCGTTATGTTTAATCTCTAGTTTCTTGATTCCCTAATATACTAAAAAAACAGATCATGATATCTCATATCAATTATCCGAACATGCATGCATTTCCTTAGTATATATATTTATCAAGGGGCCCAGAGACATCACTCCCGTCATAAAGGAGGGACAAATCCTATCTCGATATATGCTAGTTCTACCATGTGATTTATAACATACCCAACAATAATTCTGTCACCCAGTTACGGAATGATTAGAACAAATGTCAAAATATATTACTCACACATAGCAAACTCCATATTTCTCAAGTCAAAGAATTACATGTACATTGACCACATGAGAAACACTTATGACACTCACATGACATCCAATGAAGTGTTCTCATAGCGAGTCACGTCCGATACACAAAATCTCCATTTTGTACCCATATGCAGATTCAATATCTATATATGAATCCCTACATATGCTAGTCATTATCATATTACTTCAACCTTAAACCCAAAATAATATTTAACTAGGGACATTTAGAATACATTATTCTAAGGTTATTTATTATGAATAATTAAAACACAGAATATAACATATACATAATAAATTGGGCAATGCCTTTTATTTATTTATTTATTAATTTCATGAAACAAAGCTCAAAATTACAATCATCGTATGATTAGCTTTTGGGCATTCACTAACAGTATTTTCATCACAAACATTCGCATCAAAAGCATTTGTATCACAAGCATTCGCATCAAAAGCATTTGTATCACAAGCATTTTCATCACAAACATTTCCATCAACTATGTTCTCGTTATGATCACAAGCATTTGGTTGTCTAACAATAAACTTATTTAAAGACCCTCGCATAGATTGAGCAATTTCTTCTTGTCTTTTTTTTTTGTTTTCGATTTTGAGCACCCGAGGGTTGTGATCGAGGATACATATCTAATATCTTAAACAACTAAACAAGTAATATAGAGGAATAGAGATTAGAAGGAGAACACCTGATTTAGTCGTGGTTGGTGAAATTTTCAATTGTCAAACTTGATGAAAATTAGAAGGCGAATAATGAATACTTGAAGTCTAAAATTAATCTAGTTTCTGACTTTCTGCAACCAATAACAAAAAAACAAGTTAATAATCTATCACAAAATAACAAGGAAACAACAATTTAAGAATTAAACATATCACGAATAAATAATAATCTAATCTAAACTAAACAATAAAACAAATAACCCATTTATTGATTAACGCAATAACCCTAAGGGTGCGTTTGGTTTGCGGGAATGGATTGGAATGGATTGGATTTCAAGCGAGGATTTGAATTTGGAGGGATTTGGATTTGGAGGGATTTGAATTTGGATTTGGGGGGATTTGAAATCCCTTCATGTGTTTGGATAAGAATTTGAAATCCATCAGGCTTTAGAATCCATCAGATTTGGATTTCAAATCCATCATGTAAGGGATTTTTAAATGGTCAACGGATTTCAAATCCGATCAACGAAATCCATTCCTGCAAACCAAACGCAGGATTGGAATGAATTTGAAATCCAAATCTCTTCAAATCCATTCCAATCCCACAAACCAAACGGGACCTAAATGACTAAATAGAAAATACCTGCAGGTTGCTTGCTGCCCCCATGACAGCGTCAGCCAGAACAGAACCCAAAACTCCAGAAGATTGGTAGATTCAGAACAGACCACAGTGAGTAGTCGTCGATGAGATGAAGATGGTTGGAACGAGATTACTAGAGGGAGAAGAGAGTGAGAGGAGTGAGTGAGAGGAATCGAGGATAAGAGCATGAGCGTCGACTGAGAGAGGAGGAGAGCGTGAGCGTGAGATGCTGATTTGTATTCACGTCGATTGAGAGAGGAGGAGAGCGTGAGCGCCAATTGAGAGAGTGAGAGAGGAGAGCGTCCAACGTCTATTGAAACATGCTTTGGGCTTATTCTTTTATAACAGTTACTTTTATTTTTGGCCCAAAATGAACCTGCCTATATAAAAATTGGGCTAGAAAACTGATGCCCTTGGACTTTATGATGCCCTGGGCCGTCGCCCCACTGGCCTAGGCCCAGGGTCGACCCTGTAGTAGTGGAGGAAGAGGTGGAAATGGTCGACAATGGTTGGTGGTGGCTATCGGTGGCCGTCGATGGTGGTGGTGGGCATAGGTGGTGGTGATCAGTGTTGGTGGAGGTGATCGACGATGGTAGTGGTGGTGGCGATGGCCGATGGTTGTGGATGTGGTGGAGGAGATTGTTATGGTGGAGAAATAGGTAAAGGTGGCCGACGGTGGTTGGCGGTGGCTACTGGTGGCCGCCGATGGTGGTAGTGGCGGCGATGGATAGTGGTGATCCTTAAGACTAATACCTTATTAGGATTATATATCAAATGGCGGTAGACAGAGACGGACCCAGGAACTTTTTCATACGGTGACACCATGTTTTTTCATACGAATTTCTCGACGTGTCTTTTTTTTTTTACCAACGTTCAATATCGTCCGATGTATTTTTAGCCTAATTCCGCCGTTTTAAGGTATTTTTAAAGTTTTTTTTTTATCGATTTCGATCGACTTTTTTGGTATTTTGGTATCACATAAATTAATCTATCACATCTATAATCTATTCACATTTCACAAGTTGTCAAGTTATACCACAATACCAAGCAAATAAATAATCAACTAAAAAACAGAGACAAAAAAAAGCAGAAAGCATAAATGATGAACTTGAAGTAAATGAAAAAATAGAGACAAAAAACAGTGTTTACCTCTCTTCAGAGTTCAGAACACCACTGACCAATTCCAACATCCCATTCCCATCGCCGGTAGTGTTCTAAGGCACCAGCAGAAACCAGAAAGTTGTGGCCTGTGTGTAAATGAAAAAAACAGAGACAAAAAAAAAAATCCAAAATCCAAATTATTGAAAATCACCAATACATCAAAAATAGAGAAATCAGATTATGTGAAATCAGAAAATGTAAAATTGTATACCTAAATGAGATTATGAGAAATCAGAAAACAGAGTGAGACCGAGTCCACAAAATCAGTAAATCACTGAGTTTCGATTTTTGAGTTGAAGCTTCTGAGTTCTTTGATCGACGACTAGGGCTTCTAACTTTCCATTCGATTATTTCATTTCCCGCTGAGATTTCAGATTGGATTGGAGTTTGGAGGCCTAAAAAGTAGTCGGTAAATCAATATAGCAGCGCTTCATGGGCTTCAGGGCTTGCCGGCTTGGACTTTCAGTAAATAAGAATAAAAAGATTATCAGACTTGGGCTTATGGGCTGTTAAATTCAGAATTCAAAGTACAATTCAGGTGCACCTTTTGGAGTTTCGAAAATAAATACGGTAGCACACTCGAAAACGACACGGTTGCACCTTTCACGAACGTAAAAATTTTACCCTTCATCGGAGAAATGATACGGTGGCACGTGCCACCGTTGCCACAACTGTAAGTCCGTCCCTGACGGTAGATCAGTGATTTTTAGTTTCTGTCTTATTTTTGTCCCATGTTTGGTGGAGCAAGAAAATACATTTTTTGTCCCATCCTGTCCAGTCTTTGTCCCTGTCTCATGTCGAGCCAAACGTGGGACAGTGAACTTTTGTTCTATCCCATATCACGCCAAACGTAAGATAATAAGTTTTTGTCCCGTCTCGTCCCACCCAATCTGAATATGCAAACCAAACGGTACCTAAACAAGTGGACCACTTTGGATCCGGGGTTCGTATGAATTGTTTTTATTTATTACTTATTTATTAATATTCCGATCTGATTTATATCTGATTCGATTCAATCCGATTCAAACGCCAAAATAGATAAGATGTACTTGAAGAAATTGGACCAGAACATGATCATGGTCCCCAACAATAGAATTTATACCAAACGAATCGTCTACTTGACTACTATGATCTACTACTCATTGTAGAAATCGTTCAATTTGTCTCTCATTTGATAATGCATCCAAAAGCAGGCGCTTGATTCATCCATCTTTTCACTTCAAAATTGCTCCATTTTGCAATGGATCCAAACCCTAAGAAGTTCCCAATTCTATCATACGTAATGGCCAAAATCCCCAGCGTCAGCCGCTCACAGTCGCCGGAGTTTGACATCGAACAACCACGGCCGACGGCTCCATCCACATCTGAGCCGGAACCTTACTTCGAACTTGCTGAACGCATGCCTTACTTGAACGATCCTGAACTTCTTGCTTCCATGCGTGCAGCTGTCGCCGATGTATCTCGTACACGATCTGTACTGAAAACCCTAGGTGAGTGTCCAGATCATGAATTAATCGACATCGCCAGGTCACGACTTGCCGAGATCGAAGTGAATCAGCTTGACGAGGTTGCGCTGTGTGATGCGGATGCGGTGGAGGTGGATAAGCGGAAGAAGGCGGAGGAGATGGAGGTGCAGTCGTTTAAGGCGATGATTTCTTTGTATGAGATGCATCAATCGTATGAGAAGATGTTGAGTATGGCGGAGAAGAGGCTTGAGAAGCTTTATGAGGCGGCGAAGAAGGGAGGGAAATCGGTTGCGGTTGATGACCAGGGGAGTTCTAGTGAGGTTTCAACTGTGGAGGAGGATGTTAAGGATGAAGTGGTTGCTATTCTGAAGGATGCGTTAGAGAAGGATGTTGAAAGGATCGATTTATCAGATAGGCGGTTGCCGTTTCTTCCTGAAGCTTTTGGGAAGCTTCGTATGTTGGTTTCTCTTAATCTATCTTCGAATCAACTCGTGGTTAGTTAATAATTTCATCAACAAATCCTATTATTATTATTATTATTATTATTATTATATTTTGGTTGATTTCATCTTCTTCAATTAAGTTACGGTTGACATTGTTTTTTGCTTTGCTGCCATTGCTGTACTGGTATACTTCAATTATTGTGGAGATGAGATGTCAATGATCTTGCTATCAGCTTGTGTAAAAGAAAAGACCCTGCAACACTGCATATAAAACTCATTAATCATGATTGAAACTGAGGGGGTGTTTGGGATTGCTTATTTGATGGGCTTTTTAGCTTATTGTGATTTGGCACCGGAGATAAGCCCTTTTGAGTGTTTGGATGGAAAGAAAAGAAAAGAGCTTATAGCGGTGCCAAACCGCTGAAAAGCCATTTTTGATAAGTCATTTTGTTCTAACTTATCAACTTATTTCAAAAGTGCTTATGACTTTTTTTGTTCTTTTATATGTATAAGCAATCCCAAACACCTTTAAATAACAACTTATTAGCTTATTACGTTTTGGTACCACAATAAGCTAATCCAAACACTTTTTAGAAAACTCCGGTTTAACACCACATAAGTTGATAAGCACTTTTCAAAATAAGCATAAGTTGTTTTAAATAAGCAATCCCAAACACCCCTTGAACGCTTGCTATTCATTTTTTTTCCTAGTTTTACTGTTTCGAATTTGAAGTGGAATTTAGTCCTCTGTTGTGGATCGATCTCTACCATGTAAAGTCGGATTGGTTTTGGGATTAGAAAACGACAATGTATCTAGGAATATGAACCGTAAATGCTAGTTTTGTAATTGTTATATTGCAGTAACTTATAATTTTGGCAATTCATGACTTGAAATATAATGGGGCATTGGCTCCAAATGCAAGTTCGAATAAGGGGTATTTGTCTTTTGTAGTATTTCTAACCTTAGTTTCATGTTCGCTGCAATGAAATCTGATGTATATTTGAGCACTTCCTGTTAAATTTCAGGAACAGATTTGATGAAAATGTTGTAAAACAATGATTATTTCTCAACAAATATTCTTGTTTCTACCATAGTCCATTTTCATTATCTTCACTTTGCGTGTTGGTTTGATCTTTTTTTTTTATTGACATGAAAGAAAAGAATTGGATTGTTCTTAGATGCATAGTTTTTCATTAATTGAGAGGGGAGCCTCTTATATCGATGTGCACTACTTTCAACCCAATCTATCATCAGAAGGTAGTACACAAACCACGCATGACACAAGTCCCGAGTTAATAGTTTGGTGTGACATTTAGACCGGGACTGGACAAGATTGTTGGGGACAAAAATGCATTTTTTGAACAAAAATCAGAGAGATGGGACAAGATTGGTAAATTACTAAACTATCCTTGTCAAATTAAAACCTTAATACCTTGCACAGCCTACTTCACTTCACTTCGCTCGTCCAGTCCTGTCCCATCCCATCCAGTCTTGTCTACTCCCGTCTGCGTGCCTATTTGCTTATGAATGTTATCAAATTTATTAAAAGCATGTGAGTGGATTCACAGCTAAGAATATGTAAGCTAGACGTTGTATTAAAATTCCTTAATCTAGAGTCTAGACTACCTTTTTAGTGACTTTATAAGGTCAGCAGGTCTCTGTTACTTGTAGGTTAGTTATAAATACTAATTGTAAGAGTGCTGACTGCTGAGTTAGAAGATTATTAATCTACTCAAATTTAGCGACGATGAACATTTATTGTGTCGGTGTACTTCGTTCCTTCCAGAATGCAAGTATTATTATCTGTTATTGAACACACATAATATGCACAGTTTACTTCTGTTTTCTACCTTCACCAGCAGCATCATTACACTACATCTGCAAACATCAATTACTATTTGCTGGTGAAACTGGATTCATATACTCCATTCCTTTTCTAGTAAGGGTCCTACTTTCTACTGTTGGGCATCCGAGGATAAGTATCACTGTACTAAAAAGTGACCCGCCATTATGTGCTCTATTGACCAGATCCATTAGAACCATGGAAGTTGGATCTTTTGCTTCAGCAGCCAATTAGGCTTTACCTTAAGGGTATAATAGGAAAGACAAAATTAGAACTGTTTTAAGTTTGATTGTTGTAGTCGTCTGAAGTTTCTTAATGGTCTCTGTCAAAGCAGTCCACTAATTACAAAACTGCGGGCCCGTTTGGTTTGACGGAATGTCTTTGAGGGATTTGAATTTCGTGGAAGGATTTGGAATCCTTGGTGTGTTTGGTTTGTATGATATAGAATGGAATTGAATTCAGTTCTTTATAAATGATTTTTTAAAACAAATTATAAAATAATTAAATTACCTTTTTATTAATTGATTATTACAAAACAAATGTTTTTTACATATTTTAAAATGTTATTACAAAGTACAAACAAATTCTATGAAATCCTGTTAAATACCAACTACCCTCATAGGATTTTTAAATCCCATGGTTGTGGGATTTCATTGAAATCACGGGATTCAATTCTGGACTTTCCTTTAAACCAAGTGTGCGATTGGAATGGAAGCTATTTCCAAATCCCGCAAACAAAACGGACCTTGAGTGAGTGTCTATGGGATTAGAAATATCTCTTTATGTGAATGACTGAATCCCATCCCTCCCAGACCCTGTTTCGAGCCGGATATACCGGGTTTGTTTGGCTTGGTTTAGTTTTATGTGAATGAGTGGATCCGAGGAAGAATTTTTAATATAATTGCATTTATATTCATACGAGTGCTAGAATCTCCTTCTGGTTACCTGATTATTCTTTGCTGCAGTGGAATATCCTTGCGTTAATTGACTTTGTCACCTTAATGACAAACAGAAAAGTTATTAATACTGCTAGTGAAATTAACAAGGGCATGTGTTTGTATTTGTAGCACTAGGAATGGTAATTATGTTGTTGGTCGGCCATATGCAAACCGCTTGTAGTTGTAGGTAGTTTTTGCTAGCTCAAAAATTAGGGGTGCACAAAAAGCCGACCAAACCGCCAACCCGCCCAACCCAACCTATTTCCGACTAACCCAATCTAACCCGAGGTATAATTGGTTTATAAACTATACAAGCCGATGAAAGTTGGGTTGGTTATGGTTTAGGTCCATATCAAACTGAACCAACCTGCCATACCCGACAAAATTATTATATGTTAAAAATTGAAATTATAAATTATTAAATTTAGCCACAAGTACCTACTCTATTAAATAGCAGTCCAATAATATTATAAGTAGTCTAGAGTTCTTAGTTCTTGCTAATCCAATATCCGAAATCCGTGAGTCGAACATGCATCAGCATTATGATAGCCTAATAATTAATATAATCAATGAGTGATAGAGTAAAAGGGGCAATTCCAGAGCTTCCTCACAAACTCAAGGCTAAGGCAACATCGGAGTCGGAGAAGTCGAAAACCGTCGTTATTGATTAATGGTGTCATTTTAATTCGATGTTGTTGTCATAATATGCATCTTGACTTTTATGTTTAGACAATTAGAAATAAACTTGGATGATTGTAATATTTTTGAGTGGTTAAGTATTCACCACCAATAATTGATTTTTTTTGGTTTGAAATCATGAAATAATTTTCCATCTTAAGACATATACCGGAACCACCCAACCCAAACCGACATGTAGTGGGTTGGTTTGGGTTATAAATTAAAAGTGGGTTAAATGGGTTGCAATTTTTCAACCCGAAGTAGCTGGGTTGGGTTATTCAAATGGCCTCAAACCGCCCAACCCTACGCATTTGCAGCCCTTATCAAAATCTTTTTACAATGATAATGTCGGGGTTAATCCTACCCCTCCTACACCCTACTTTTCGCGAGACATACCGGATTTATTTGGTTTGGTTTATATAGTTTCTGACCTGTTTTTTTGTTTTTTGGAATACACGTTCCGTATTGACTACCCTTCGTGTACTGTAACAGGTCATTCCCGACTCAATTGCTGGACTTGAGAACCTTGAGGAGCTTAATGCTTCTTCCAATCTTCTGGAATCATTACCTGATTCCATTGGCTTATTGCTGAAATTGAAGATTTTAGATGTCTCTAGCAACAAGCTCGCTTCCTTGCCCGATAGCATTTGTCACTGCAGGTACATCTGTTTTATAAGATACGTCACCAAATTTCCTCTTCTCTCTCACCTATCACTACAACAAAATCGGCATTATAACATGTCAAAACATATCTAAATGTCCTAATAGACTGTTTTATAGAACTTAAGTTTATAGAAATAAACAATTGTGCGTACTATGTAAATGTGTTACAATAAGTTGATAAGACGCTTTTGGACGTCCTAACATGTTTTTGGGACAATTTTGAAATAAAGTGGCCAATTAGTTTTGTATGTGACATTATTTGAAAAAGTTTCTTATGAAACAAGTGTCCTATAAAAAGTGGTATTCATAACACCCTTCTCACAAGTGTCCCAAAAAGCTTGTTAGGATGTCCCAGTACGTTCTAACATCCTATTGGAACATTTAGGGATAGGACGAACAATTGTTTGGTTCTTTTTTCTTATTTGTGGGTGTCCAAACCAACTTGCGCGAACCTCGACTAACCCCATTGGCCCCGGAGAAAAGCAAGGAAAATCGCCGGTAGCCTTGGAGGGACTTGTCCTATAAAGCGGTCTATTAAGACATTTTTGGCGTCGTATAAAACCGATTTTGTTATAGGGTATATTTAGGGGTGTAAACGGCCGAGTCGAGTCGACTAGTAGGTTAATCGAGTCGGGCTCAAAAAATTAATATTGGGCTCGAGCTCGATTAACTTTTCAATGTAGGGCTCGAGCTCGAATATTTTTTGAGTTATCGAGCCCGATGCTCGTTTCGTTTATGAGTTCGAACTCGCGATCGATTAACTCGTTTATCGGCTTGAGCTCGATAATTTTTATATTTTTATTGTATGATTAATAAATATATGAGCATGTTTGACTTGAAAAAGGGTATGCTCGAATGGCTCAACTCGACTCGAAAAGTTGAATCGAGTTTTCGAACGAGCCGAGTCGAACATTGTGTTATAAAGCTCGGCTCGATAAGTTAAACGAGTTCTATTTTGTGTTCAAGATCGACTTGAGCTCGAGAATAATTAAACTCGAGCTCGAGTAGCTCGTTAAAAGCTCGACTCGTTTACACCCCTAGGTATATTGGTAAACTAGTGTATAAATTAACAGTAATGCTCTTGTTTTAGGTCATTGGTAGAACTTGATGCTAGCTTCAATAAGCTAACATATCTACCCACCAATCTCGGCTACGAACTTGTGAATCTGAAGCGCCTTTCAATCCCTTTAAACAAGCTGCGTTCGCTTCCCACCTCTATCGGTGAAATGGAATCTCTTCAGTTTCTAGACGCCCACTTCAACGAACTCAGAATCCTGCCATCATCCATCGGAAGGCTTTCGAAGCTCGAGATTCTTAATCTGAGCGGTAACTTCAGCGACCTTACGTCACTTCCCTTCACAATCGGCGATTTGACCAGCCTCAAAGAACTCGACGTCAGCAACAACCAGATCCACGAACTTCCCGTCACCTTAGGCCGCCTCGAGAATCTTGCGAAGCTCAACGTGGAAGAAAACCCGTTAGCGGTTCCTCCTAAAGAAGTGGTGAACGAAGGAACCGAAGCGGTGAAGGTGTTCTTGGCGAAGAGGTGGCTCGATATGTTAGTAGCGGAAGAGGAAAATAGCAAGTCGGCCGAGGTTGACCAACCACAGGGGGGTGGTTGGTTGACTCGTAGCACCTCGTGGTTGACCACCGCTGTTGCTGGTGCCGCTGGAACCGTTGGCGGATATTTGGGCGGCGGAGGTGAAGGGAACACAAACGCAGACCCTTACCTCGATCAACAACTATGATGAGGTTACTAGTTTAACTCTCCTCAGGGCCACTAGAGATTTTATTGTCGATTTTACTGTCTTCTCAACGCCACTGGGGATTTTAATGGTGATTTTCCTGACTGTTATCTGATCGACTCCATTTGAGTTGTGGTGGTTTGCAGGCAGGAAGAGAAACTATACATAGAGTAGTGTTGTTCTTTTGGCAAGCAAGGATATGGTGATGGAAAGATTTCATCTTGTAGCACTTCCCAATAGTTAAACAAAATAAGTTGGGATTGTTGTATTTTTGGGTTGTAAAATAGACATTCATGAATTGGTATGTGTTTTTTTTTGGAATAAGTTTTTTTTTTGAATATGAAATGTGATGCATTTTAAGGGACTGTTTGACAGTTGTTGAATTATTTGATGTAAAATTATTAAGTGGTCGAAATGATTAAGAGACTCCTATGGAATAGTGCAAAATGAAATATAGTTGTTTGGTAATTGTTTAGAATGAAATTAGAATGCTGAATGGTTAAGGAGATCCAAGATACAAAATCATTTAGAGCATTTTGGAACCATTAAGAGACAAACTTTTTTATTTGACAAACAAGATTCATCTCTTAATGATTCAGATGTTGTCTCTTAATTAAACTATTAACAACTCCTAACATATTCTTCAAAATACATAAAGTGGAGATTGTATAGTTTTTACCTTTTCTTTTTTAATTTTATTAAAGAGGATAAAAATATATAAATATAAACTATGTTTGGTAATCATAAACTAACTTATTTTTGTGAGATTACTAAAACCCCTCCTTAAATGGTCATATGATCATTTTTTGTGAGATTATCATATGACTAACCCCCCCCCCCCCCCCATCATTAAGGCATTGTTTGGCTAACTAACTTATAAGCTAAGCTGGTAGCTGATAAACTAGTTTTTTAAAACGCTACTATGAGTAGTTTTTCAATAAGCTAGCTTATGGTCATTCAAACATGTATTAGGAAAAAAAAACTAGCTTATAAGCTAGCTTTTTTTGCCAAACATAGCCTAGATGGTCATATGATAATTTTTGTGAGATTATTGAACATCTGTGATTAAACGGTAACTAGCTTATAAGCTAGCTGGTAGCTGATAAACTAGTTTTTTAAAACGCTACTATGAGTAGTTTTTCAATAAGCTAGCTTATGGTCATTCAAACATGTATTAGGAAAAAAAACTAACTTATAAGCTAGTTTTTTTTGCCAAACATAGCCTAGATGGTCATATGATCATTTTTGTGAGATTATTGAACATCTGTGATTAAACGGTCATATGAAGCAACGTTTCAAAAAGATACATTTCCCCTGTCATTAATTGATAATCTCTTTCAATAACATTAATATAATGTTTAATATGAGTATTTATAAACCAAGGGATAAACGAAAAAACTTCATTCTCCTTTTCGCAGAACTTATAAAATTCTTCAGAAAAACCTTTAATTTCCTTATGAACAAAACTATCAGTATACCATGTTCTAAAAGGACCCCATTTAATATCACCATCATAATCATTACAAACAACCTGTCTAGCAGGTGATCCTGTGGAAAAGTCAATTTTGCCATTTTCCAAAAGCCAATTTCTTTTAGTTGTATTAATCATGGAATTATATGCTAAAATCAGACATAGTCTCAATTTGTTTATTTTTAGGCTCTCTGGTATTATTATGAACAATACCATTTCTGTGAACTTTAAGATCATTGATATGATCTTCCAAAGAAGATCCTTGTCCTTCATCTTCTCTAGGTGAAGAAGAAGTTTCATTATCTCTTATATAAGAGGTAGAAACCCTAGACGGTTGAAGATCAACCATATAACCAAAAGGAGAAATATGATTATGAGCCAATGAATTGGATCTTAATAAAGATCCTTTTCCAGAGCAAATTCTTCTCTGATTATCATTGAATTGTATATTAACAATTCCTTCATTGGTTTGAGTGATATTACTAAAATCACTCTGAATAATAGGATTCTTAGGAATATTCCTAGTTAAAGTCCAATTTTCTGGGAAATTTATTTCATTCCATTTTATAGATCTACGAGTAGTAATATTAGATCTGTTGAAATTGGTTTCTATAAGAATTGTTTCATTTATATCTTTATCAATTCTTTTACACCTAGGATTAAGTGTAAAAAGAGGTTTAAAATATATGCGATAACAAATACAAATAACTTCTGTTCCTGCCGCATAATTATAACCATGAGTTTTAACATTTAATGTTAAAGAGTCAAGAATATTAATATCAGATAAAGATAAACATAAATTAGGATAAACATCAAAATAGACTGGTCCATGGGCCAGACTGGATTGGATCATGCCAATCAAAGATTGTTGCCAATCAAGATTTCTTCCATCTCTAAGAGCTGCAAGAAAACTTTCAGGTAATCCCTCGAGAGTAAGGGGTCTGAAAGCAATTTGGACAAGACCAATGTGTAAAAACTTATGAGTTTTTAAATAAGGGAAAATATCTTGTTTATTTAAAAGACGAATCATCATCTCATCCTCATGAAGAGGTACTGAAGATTCAGTGGTTTTAACAATATGTTTTAAACCAAGTTTTTCAAAAGTCCCAATTTTGTATATAAATTTGGGTTCAACCTTTGGAATAGTCCAATTATTTAGAAGCTCTAAATTCTGGGGAATATCATATTCCTCAGTCATACTGTTATGAACAGTCTCATCATTTCCAGATCTGAATAAATTCATCAAGAATGATCTAGAAGGAAATGAGTTAAAACAGAGTTTTAAAAAGATATAACTACACAAAAACATGGCTCTGATACCATCTATACCCAGAATCTAGAAAACACACATCTATTTTTCTCAAACCAAGATCCTCAAACCAAGATCCAATACCCTAAAACGGCTCTTCTGGCCTCAACGGGTGACGATCAGTCTCAGAGGAGGCAAGTAAAAAATAGGTATGTTACTAAATTTGAACATATAAACCAATCCATGTAAATCTACAGATATATCTAATTAAAAACATGTTTTAACTCAAAATTCCTGAATTAGCCGATCATTATCTAAATATAAGCAAATAAAATTGTTTAATGAATTATAGAAGAACTTACTTTGTAACCACAAGATGTGCTCACTGGATCGTGGCCACTAACTCTTTTATTAAAAACTCACCAATTACAGAGAAACAAAGAAAATACTTAAGTGGTAAAGAAAACTCTGATTCATAAGAGAGACATGCCTCCCTTTAAATAGAGTCTAAGAAACTAATCCAGAAGACAGCTGTATCACAGCTGTATTAAAACAAAAGACTTTATAAAAGTCAATAGTAAAAAGGACTAAAAGCCAAAGCTTTATGAAAGCATCTTTTGACAAATTGATACATTTGTCGGCCACCTTTGAAAAAGGTACAATAGCTGGCAAATTCTTATTTTCCTTGTTTTAACGAATCTTTCAAGGTTTCTAGAGCATCGTCTAGTGAAATAATAATTTCTTCAGATCCTTCTTCACTTTGAGCATCTTGGTGTAAGTCTGAGTTCATGGATGCATCTGACTTTGAAGAGCATGGCCCTATGTTTTCTTGAAGATCTTTTTTCATTTCTTCAATATAAAGATCAATGATCTCTTCCTTAGAAAGAGTTCCTGCATATTTCTGAGAAATTTGCTGGAAAGGACTTGGAATGTCTGAGTCCTTTTTAACCTTTTTCTGCTCAAAATTCTGCTTATAAAGCTGAATTTTCTTCTCAATAGAATTGTAGAGATCAGCTCCTTCTATAAGAGTAGAACCAGGACAAATCCGATCTAATTTATCCCAATATTTGGTTAGACCTTGCCTCTTAATACAAGGAATCATTAAATCATTATAACCAAAAATTGGTTTCCATTTCCAAATCCAAGGAAACCCAAATTCTATAAAAAATAAGCAGATATTGCTGCCTTCAATATTATACAAATTTTTACAGTCATTGACTGTTGACGAAAATAACATCCAATTTTTTAGATGTTTCTTCATAATATCTGGAAAAATATCTGAAGAGGTTCCAAAATTTTTCCACCATATAAAAAACCAATTAGGAATTGGTGTATGAAAACAATTTTCACAAATTTTTAAGAACCAAGAATGTCTTTTGTCCTCATTTTCATAAAAAAGAACATTTGAAAAACTTTGGATATAATCCCAATAGTTAAATTTAAAATTGAATTTATGAATTGGGGAATACCATTCTTTCTCTGCAAGGGGAGAAAAACCCCATTCTTCAAAAGATATAATCTTTTTAATAACAAGTTTAGAAAAACTAAAATTGCCCTGAACTTCATCTTTGCTATTAGCAGTGTGATGAGTAATCTCCACAGATTTTGTGGAAAGCAAAAGACCTTCAAAGTATTGTCTTTGCTTTAAAGCACCATGTACAAAAGATGTCTTATTAAGATATCTTTCTAGGATATAATCCGGATTGCTTTTCCATTGAAGATCTTTTTCTTCAATAAGAAGTATAACTTCTTTAAATGCAGTCTCATGGAACTGTGAATTAGAAGAATCTTCCTTGCTAATATTGGCGTAGGAATTAGCTGATGCAGCTACTGAAGAAGACTCTGCTTCCTTCTCCTTAATATAATTAAGGTATTCCTTGGCTAGAGGATGATCTTTAGGGATATTATCCATAAAGCCTTTTAACTGATCTTTGTCATGAGACAAGTCTGAAGCTATAAGCTTTTGTTTACCCATCTGGGAAATAACAATGTTGCCTCTTCCTCTATTAGAGAAATTGTTACCTCTTCCTCTTCCTGAGGAACTTCCACTTCCCCTATAAGAGGAGTAGGAGCTATAATTAGAGCTCATACCTGAAATCATGATAAATATTCACGAGTTAAAAAATCAGGAAGGTGGTTATCAATACCTTTAATATGTTGAATTATAAAATCGAAAGGAGCAAGATGAGCTTGCCATCTGGCAAACATTTGTTTTGAAACATCATGTTTAAAATCTCTGCTAAACATAAATTGAGCAGAACTACAATCAGTTTTGATTATAAACTTTTGATTATATAAATCATCTTGAAATTTTAAGACACATTTAACAATAGCAAAATGTTCTTTAACAACAGTAGAATAGTTAAGCTGAGCACCTTTCCATTTTCCAGAATAAAATCTAATAAGGTACTCTTGCTTAGAACTAGGATCAATCTGTTTTAAAATGCCCCCATAACCTATGTTAGAAGCATCGGTCTCAACAATCTTTTCCCAAATAGGATTGGGAAGCATGAGACAAGGAAGGTTTTTAACCTTTTTCTTAATTTCTTGAACAGCAAGAGTATGATCATCTGTCCAATTGCCAGAATCTTTTTTAAGACGATTATAAAGAATAGAAGTATAATTACTGAGGTTTTTAATATAAGCCGAAATATAATTTAAGCTACCCAAAAACCTTTGAAGTTGGGTTCTGTCTAGGATTTTATCAGGAAATTTATCTTCAAATTCGAGACTTCTTTGAATAGGAATAATAGTTCCTTTTTCAATGTCATGGCCTAAAAATCTGATTTTAGTCTTAAATAAAGACATTTTTGGTTTAGAAATAACTAGACCATTTTGAATCACTAAAGTTTTAAAGATATTTAAGTGTTTAAAATGACTTTCAATATCTTTAGAAAAGACAAGAATATCATCAATATAGACAATAATAAAATTGCTATAAGGATAAAAAATGTCATTCATAATTTGTTGGAATTCTGAAGGGGCATTCTTTAAACCAAATGGCATGACTTTCCATTCATAATGTCCCATGGGAACATTGAAAGCAGTTTTATAAATATCAGATTCAGAAATCTGTATTTGCCAATAACCTGATTTTAAATCAAATTTGGAAAAGATTAAGGCTTGAAAAAGCCTATCAAGAAGATCTTTCTTGTTTGGAATAGGATGCCTAATCCATTTTAAAACTTTATTAAGAGGCTTATAATTAATTACAAGCCTAGGAACACCTCTTTCTTGTTCTGACTGTTTATTAACATAAAAAGCAGTACAAGACCAAGGTGACTGAGAAGGACGAATAAGACCTTTAATGATGAGATGAGAAATCTCATTCTTACATAAAACCAGATACTCAGAATTCATTTGACAAGGTCTGGCCTTAGTCGGAATACTGGATTCATTGAATCCTTCTTCATAAGGAAGATAAATAATATGCTTTTTTCTTTCCCAGAAAGCATTAGGATGATCATTACAAATTTTTAGAGAAAAATCATTATGAATGAAATCTATCTTAGATTTTAACTTAGGATTAGAAATCTTTTCTTCAATAGTTAAAGAGTTTATTTCATCTTTAAGAGAATATAAATGAAAAGTCTTTCTATCAATCCTCTCTTGGAGATTATTTAAAAATCTTTTAATGGGTTTGTTTATAAAGTCAAATCTAATAGGCTTATTATTATACGTACCTGTAAGACCAACTTCATCAATCCTAGTTATAGGATATATATTATATAAAAAAGGTAAGCCAAGAATTATTTCATAACAAATGTCTTTGGCTAGGAGGAAACTAGTAGAAATACAACTAGCTTGATTGCAAATTTTTGCATTTGAAAGTTTATATCTTATTTTTAAAGGACCTCCTCCAGCATGGGAAAGAGAACAAGAGGTTTTTTCAAAATACTTACTAGGAATAAGACCCTCTTGTATAACATTTAAATCAGCACCACTATCAATCATAGCAGTAATCTCTTTTTTAAATTGCCCTCCTATAAGAAGAGTTATTTTGGTAAACCATTTCTGGGATATTATCCTGCTAAGAGTAGAAAGAACCGCCTCATCAGGTGGTTTCTTAGAGGAAGGTTCTTGAAAATCTTTAATATTTTCCAAATCATCTGAAACATCTTTATCAAGAATTAAGGAAATATGTTTATGGAGCTGAAGATTGTCACTCTTCAAAAATTTAATTTCATCTTTTAAAACATCCACCTCTCTATTGAGGTCTTGAAGGGAAATCTCTTTTCCTTTAAAATGTTTATTTTTAAGAAGTCTATTTACTTCTTTCATAGAATAGTCGATATTATTAGAGGTACTCTCAAGATTTTTAGAAGTAGTACCTATATCAATGTTTTCTAAAATCTCAGCACAAATAACTGGATCTTTAATTTTCTTTAAAAGCTTTAAAACATAATCATCAGATAAAACATTTATATTTAAATCTTGAAATTGAGAATAGAGTTTATAAAACTCTTCTTCTTCATTTCCATTATTGATATTATTAATATCTTTAGAACAATCTGCACAAGGTTTTCCTATAGCACAAACATCACAATTAGAAGAAGAATCCTCAGTGCTAGAAGAAATAATAGACTCACTATCATTAACATTTAAATCAGGATCACTATCAGTGTCACTCTGATTATAATTTAGAAAAATGTTTAAAAGAGAGTCTTTTATAGTTTGGTCAATATTTAAACTATTTATTTTCTTCTTGGTCCAACAATTTGTTGAAGAATGACCAATCTTACCACAATTTTGACAAACAATTTTATTTCTTTTGAAGTTATTAGATTTTTTAAAAAATCTTTTCTCTCTAAAATTATTTGATTTAAAATCTTTTTTCTCAAGATTTTTATTTTCAAATCTTTTCTTATGAAAGCGTTTTTTATAATGGCGAAAATCAGCTTCCATATTATTTTTATTAAAATTCTTTTTAGGTTTCTTATAAGGAACCTCCATACCAAACTGGTCACAAAAATCTCCTAGCTGTTTTCTTTCCAAAAGATTTTGTTTCTTAATTTGATGATTTAATTTAAAATCATTGCACAAAGAAAGACCTTCAGCAACACAAGTGCTGATTAATTGACCATACGTATAATGATCATAGTTAACAGATATGTTATCCTTTTTGAGAGTTTTTCTTATTTTCTCAGCAAAAAGATGAGGAAGACCATCAATAAATTTGGCTTTCCAATGGCTGCTATTACAGTCTTTGAGCTCAAAGATTCTAGATAGAAAGGTATCTTTGTACCATCTGAACTCAGTTAAAGTTTTACATCTCAGATTACTAATAAGAGTTCTAATATTCTCACTATCATCAGAAAATCTACCAGTAAAATGCTCAATAATAGTAAGAATAAGAGGATAAACAACATTTGTTGTTACCTCACCACCATCTTCGGTTTTAACAGAACTATAAATTTGTTCTTTTTGGTCCTGAGGGATGTAATTATCCCACCATCCTTTTAGCTGACCAGTAAAACCGGCGATAATCATTTTGGCAATATTTTTATCAGTATTACCCGTGGTTTTACAAACAGTGCTATACATAAGCATGCGATGAGCCATATTATAAATATGCTTATCAGTAAAACCATCAAGACTCCATTCGTAAATACATTTACCATTATAACTATTATTTATAATGTACTCCTGTTCTTCATGAAGAACATCCATGGGAGTAGGACGACCATAATAATACTTATTCAAAGTAGGCTTGCTAGCCCATTTTATTTTATTTATTTTATCAAAATCTTGATTATTATGATTAGTACTTTGACTAATATTAGAATCATCTGAATCATTATCCTTATCAAGAATAGACACAGAAGGCTTGGAAATATAAAGACTGGCTAACTTAACATCAAGTTGGTCCATAAAATTCTCAGATTTGTTTTGCAACTTAAAATCTTTAATTTCAGGGGGTGGTTGAATAAAGCTTGAAGTAAGAATTATTTTTTTAGAGGAAGAGGGATCAATATTATCCATTTTCTTCTGATTTTGTTCAATTTGACAAATTTTTTGATATATACTATCTATTAAAACATACAATTACTAAATTTATTTAATTGCTCACAGTAAAAGATATTGTTATTTGTTAAATTTTTAACGATACTTTATATTATGAAATTTTATTAAAATATAAATAAAAATATTACTTCTAAAATTGAATTTAATCGATAAATTATAGTATTTGATAAACATGATAATTTTATCGGTTAACAACTAATTTAATGTTAAATTTATTAAATATTATAAAGAGTATTTCAGTCTTTTCATTAAAATCTTTAATTTTCTTTCTAAAAAATAACATAAAATTTTACTTTATATTTTCTTTAAAAAACATCAAATTTTATATTGAAAGAAAATTATATAATAAGATAAAACACAAAATATAAAATAAATACAATGTTATTTCCAGAAGAAAATTAATCTTTTTGATAAGACTGAAATATCCGTTATTCTAACGGAGAAAAAACAAAGTTAACGATCAAATACCATTTTAGAGCAAAATGAAAACCATAATTTCTAAACTTATTAAAGTTTATGTCCACTTTTAAACTTCTCACTAAACCTCAGGGACCAAAATTGAAATTTACTTGAAAAAAAATGCGGCTCTTCATCGGATTCTTCATTGTTGGATTTTTGAATTTGGAAAGGAAGGAAATCAAATTACAAAAAATTGGGGATCTTCATCTAGGGTTTCTAAACATCGAGTTGTGAACACTGAACAGTGAACAAATTAGGCAATCGGAGCTCTCACATGCAAAAAGGAAACAAAATCTCGAACAAAAAACAGACAATGATCGGCTTTCTGTTCTTCGGTGATTCAATTGGCAACGATTATTTAAGGAAGGCTCAACAGCAGATTCAGGAAACCCTAACACGCATCATCGCAGAGATAGACAAACATAACAGAGATCTCCAGAGGTCTGTGGTGTTGATTCATTACTTAAGCATCATCGATTGGGTTTTCGTTCGTAATCACAGCAGCTGGAACAGATTGCAGGTACACATTCGTTTTGTTGTTGTTGTTTAGTTTAATTTCTGCAATTTCTAATTGAACACGACATATTGCATTTGATAGTTTTTAGATTATCATTCTCGTTTTCGTTGTTAGATTTTGGGTTTGAGTTCGTTGATTCATAATTCATTCTCTGTTTATTGTGCTTATTTGCTTCTGGAATACAAGGATTTATTAATGTTTCTAAGTCAGAGATTGTTTGATTTTTTATCTATTAAGGGACGGTTTACAAAATGTTTACCCGGTAAGTGATTACCGGGAATTTATCATAGCAGATGAACATGACAAGAGGATAGGATCTTACCCCGTAAGAGCGAGGATAAAGATGAAGAGTCTTACCCAGTAAGAGAGAGTGACAACTCTTACCCGGGTAAGCGTTTACTGGGTAAATTGTTGTATAAGATACCATTGTGATGATTAAAATCTTACCCGGTAAAGCAAGTTAGTGTGTCGAGTTTTATTGGTAAGCGCTTACCGGTTAAACATTTGGGTAAATAACCCCTAAGTTCTGAATTTATTAAGTTGTATTTAAGCATTAATTGCTTGGATAAATTAAGATAAGTTGTTTAATTTTTTTCTTGAATAAATAGTCTGAACAACAAAAATTACCATTTTAACCTTATAGCTACATAAGTGTTAATGAAAATAAATTGTTTGATAAATATTTAAAAGGACAAAAAAATTTAAAATAATATGAATTCAACAAGTTTATAACAAAATACTTAATAACTTATAATATATTTAAAATAATAAAGTATTGTTGTTAGATTATAATTTTTTAATTTATGAATGTTGGTAAACTATTTATTTAAAAATTGTAGACAAGGGTAGTTTTGGGAAAATTCTTACTTTTATGCATTAAGATAGGATGGGCTAACTTAACATGTTTAGTCAATCTCTTGATATAACTTAACTAATATCAAATATCTTGATATAACTTAACTAATTAAGCCAACCACCCGTTAAGCTTATTAAGTTGAAAACAAACATCCCCCCTTACCATATGCTTACCAGATAAGTACTTGTCGAATCATTTACCTTAACTAGCATGATAAAATCTTACACATGATAATTGAGGGTGGAGACGCTTACGTGATTAGCAGATGCTACGTATAAGATGCTTATCAATATTCATTTTGTTGATCGAGAATCTTTACCCAGTAAGGAAAAGCTAAAAGAGGGAAGGTTCCATCATATCAAAGATTGTTGCAATCTATTGGGAGGTCGTGTTATACCGAAAACTGAAGAACACCCTAGTAGTAGCCCTTCATCTGGACGATATACACTTGTGCATACAAGTAATTTGTAACATGCCCACGTGTATATGCACAAGTGCATAAAAACCAAAAAAACAACATGATTTACTTGTATGGACAAGTGCATACCGTTCAGATAAAAGACTACCAAAATGTTCTTCAGTTTTTCGTTTTTTTTCGTTTTTTTGAGGTTTTTCCGTGAACCCCTGTCCCTGTCTATATATATACATATACAGATTTGATTGTCTCTTGGCTGATGTGAAATCCTAACTGTTGTTAAAGAAATAAAGTTGGTGTGGTTATTGCCAACCAACCCATGTGCAAATAATCACTTTCACATGGCTTCTAATTCCCCCATTATTTGATCATCTAAAAAGGCAACATTCTTGAATACCATTTTCATCCCCAAAGTCTCACATTCTCTCCATTTTTCATCACAGGATGATGATCAATAGATCAACCACCACCACCACCACCACCACCAAGAAAGCTGCATCATGCTGCTTCTTTTTTATACTTCTCTTACTGTTCGTCTTCGTGTCTAACAATGGCGGCCGTGGCGGATCAAGGCGGTCGTCGTTCTACCTATGGTGTACGGTCGGAGTCGTGGGGGGTTTGGTGTTCATTGCGGGTTTGGTGGTGGTTATGGTCAGAACCACCATCGTGACGTGGATCATGGTGTTGGTGATGATGGCTCTTGCGGGGAAACGCCGCCGTGTACTGGCGGCAGAAGGGCGGAAGATCACCGGAGATGTTGCGATGCATTTGTTGAAGGTTGTGATCAAAGAGAAGAGCATTGTTGCTGTTGCTTGTGCTACATTTTTGAGTTCAATGGCCATGGTTTGGGTTGCTTGAATTATAAGTCCAATCTATACTTTTGTTCATATATTAAAATTAAAAAAAATGGTATTTTTTTTTAATTTTAGGGAAATTTGTTAAATGATGCATATAGAAATAGAATTTTGATTTTTTTTTAATATATGCCAATTTTGTATAGTTATATTTTGAATTATAAATTACAAGCAATTATTTAAGCTTTTATATGAATGAATTAAGTTTATTCAAGTCAAACTATTAGAGAGTGCATTCGTTCTAAAATAAATGTCTACAATGAAAATGATATACAGTTTTAGTAACGTGTAATTATTATATTTTTTAAGTAACTAATGGACACTTTTGCCCTTAATAATAGAGAGAGAAACATTTTCTATCTCATAATTAAGGGTAAAATGGGAAGGTGAAAAGTTAATTTTGAAAATGAACACTTATTTTAGGATAAATTGAAATAGAAAGGTGAACATTTAGGCTATGTTTGGCAAAAAAAGCTAGCTTATAAGCTAGTTTTTTTTTCTGGTACATGTTTGGATGACCATAAGCTAGCTTATTGAAAAACTACTCAAAGTAGTGTTTTGAAAAGCTAGTTGGTAGGCTAGTTTGCCAAACAATGCCTTAGAGAGAAATAAATAAATATTTTTTTATATGGTTTCGGGATTAAAATTAAACGTGAGTAAAAGTAGAATTTTCGGAGTAGGAGTATCGGACGGGGAAGTTCAAGCTTGGGCGCGGGGTGTGGGGTGTGGTCATGACAAATTGCCTTTAATATATCTTGGGTTGCCGGTAGGAGTGACAATGAGAAGACTTTCTCATTGGAGTTCGGTGATCCAAAAAATGAAAAGTAAGCTAGCGGATTGGAAAGCAAAAAGAATCTCATTTGATGGAAGATGGACGTTGGTAAGATCGGTTCTTAGTAATGTTCCATTATATTTTTTTTCATTGTTTCGTACCCCGATAGGAGTGTTGAGAGCTTTGGAGAGTGTGAGGAGTCGGTTTTTTTGGGGAGGGGGGGTCGGTGAGGATAATCATGGGAGGAAAGTTCATGCGTGGATAAAATGGGAAAAAGTGTTGGGATCATTTGGGAGGGGAGGGTTAAATATTGGGGTCCTTAAAGAAGCTAATTGGGGGTTGATCGGGAAGTGGTGGTGGAGGTTTCACAATGAACCGGGTGCACTATGGGTGAAGGTAATAAGGAGTATATATGGGTGGGATGGGGGATTAGCGGAGGGCGTTGTAAGGGGACCGGGGGGAAATACCGTATGGGCAAATATAATTAAGGTGGGAAGGGATATAGATAAGACCGGGATTTGTTTCTCGGACTCCTTTGGTAAAAAGGTGGGGGACGGGTCGAACACAAGATTTTGGGAGGATAGGTGGGCTGCGAATCGAGATCTAAAGGAGAATTTTAATCGTCTTTACCATCTAGAATTGACCAAAGGGGTAATGGTGTCGGATAGAGGAGAGCGGCAAGGCGAGGAATGGGTATGGAAATGGGGTTGGAGAAGGGAACTAAGAGGACGGGAGCTTGGGGAGTGGGAGGCTTTAAGGAACGTGATTGAGGGGCATATACCACAGGAAGGGATTAAGGATAGTGCATTATGGAGTTTAGATCCTCAAGGTGGGTTCTCGGTAAAGAAGTTAAAGGAATTAATAGAAGAGAAGCGAGTTTTGGAGGATGGAAATGCATCGGTAACGTCTTGGTTAAAAGCGGTTCCGAAGAAGATTAGTATATTTGTGTGGAGAGCTAAACAAGAGAGGTTACCCTCAAGGACGGTGTTAGACAAAATGGGTGTTGATTTGGATTCTACTATTTGCCCAAGATGTGGTAAAGAAGTTGAATCGATCGATCATGCACTAGTCAATTGTGAGACGGTAAAAAATATTTGGAGGCTTGTAGGAAGATGGTGAAAGGTCGATATGGATTCGGTGAATTCATTGAGTGATTTATTCGGAGTTAGTGAGATTTTGGGTAATAACGGAAAAGGAGCGAGAAGATGGACGGCGGTGGTTTGGTGCTTTCTTTATTTAGTGTGGGCAAACCGAAACAAGGTGGTCTTTGAAAATTTTAGAGGATCAATAACGGACCTATTCTTCGAATTCCAAGTAAGAGCGTTCGAATGGGTGACAAGAAGGGACAAAGAGTTACAAGTGGATTGGGTTTCGTGGCTAGCGGAACCTTATGGGTAGTGAGTGCAGGTCCTATTATAAAAACGGCTCTGGATGTTCGCAGAGTCGGTCGTGGCTGGAGGCAAAAGGTCGTTGCAGGAAGGAATGTTGGATGGGTCGCATGCGGCTGCTTGCAGCAGGAGACGTGATCTGCTTCCTTTACACGAGGGTCGTAGCACGGGGTTTGATCGTTCCAGGGTTCGTCCTAATAGCCGGAAAGCCTCCTGTCAATTTTGTTTACGGTGCAGTAGTGTCGTGGCAGCTGCTATTTGCCGACTTCAAACAGATTCCTTGCCGCTGTTACAAGTGCTTATCGATGGCGGGAACTGCAGTGGGCTAAAGGGTAGTTCGTGATAGGGAAGGGTTCGGGTTGTGGCCGCAGGAGCTGCTCTACCGCGTCGGGAGTTTTTGTAGGTTGGAGTTTAGTAGGTTGGGGTAGTAGGGGATCGGGGGTCATCTAAGGGGCTGCAGTAGGGGACGAGGCGTTGAAAAAGCTTACATCTGCTGGCGGTTTATGGTGGGAGACGTCTTGGATAGGAACACGAGGCTTCTATGCGGAGAAGTCGGGATTGGGTTGAGTTGCAGCGGATCTGTCGAGAATATTCGGTGTTGTTTTTTGTGTTTAAGTCTCGGTTTTCCTGTGGTTTGCTACTCACAAACCCCGTTCTCGGGTCTCATAACTTTGTTCTTTTTTTGTGTTCGCGTTTCATTCTTGGTCGGTTTGGTCTCTACCGGGATATAACCTGGGTTGTCTGTTTTTTTTTTTGGTTTTGTTAAGGTTTTAGCCTGACAGGTGAGAATCATTTTTCATAACGATCGACTATAGATTGGTGAATAACAATTCTATTTTCTTGTACATTCCATAGGAGATATTAGTTTATAAAAGAAATATGCACGATTCTCTTTGTAATCATCAAAACTTATAGAATTACAAAATGTATAATTTAATAAAATGATTTTCGCGTATTTGCACTGACATTATAGATTCTCTTATTTGATAAATTATACCGTTTTGTTTGAAGTCAGTGTCACAGTTAATTACTAAAAGATGCATTTTCAACTGAAATTAAAAGCGGAAAAACGAGGCTTAGTTGGGAATGGTTGCATTAAGGACCGGATGTTTGGTTCGGTCAATAAATCAGGCCAATTAATAGTGACTAGTTTTTAAAATTGGATAAGTTTATGTTGTTTTCACGAAATAAATATAAAAAGAATTGGGCCACTTAAGGCCACGTTGGTTAAAACTATCAGACATAAATCGACTTTAATTTTCAGACCAATGATCGGTTAAACACAGTTACAGAATATTAGTTGTGTATTTGTACGATACAAGAAAAATGTAAGATTTTATTGTAAATGAAAATGTTAGGATCAAGCGTTTACCACGACGTCAAAAGCAATTGCTGATGGAGATGACACAACTTTATTTCCTTATAGCATAGCAGCCAGTGCCACGTTTTGATTTAGAAATATGTTGGTCAATTTACGTTTGAATAAAACATAAACAAGTGGTGGCTATACTTGTCTTCCTAATTTGTAAATCTTGTAAAAGAATCAAATAAATTTATGTTAAATTAAAGATTATAAAATTTTAGTTTTTTTTAAGTAATTTGTTTATTTTAGTTTAGATTTAAAATTCAAAAAGTATGATTTAATTTATTTTAGTTTTGCTGAACGAGTTTTTTTTTTGGATAATGATATTATAAAGTATTGTTCGCATTATTTTATATTTAATAATATCCAATAATTATCTGATTATTAATTAGTTTAATAAAATAGAAAACTTTGGTAAATTTAATATTTTTTATATTTTTACTTTTTATAATAGTACCGAGTATTTATGTATTCTTTGGTTTTAGTTTGAATAAATTATGTTTTTGGTTCTTGTGGTTTGTTAAAAAATTACAACTTTTAATTTTATGGTTATGAAATTGTATTTTTTATCTCTATAGTTTTCAATTTGTTGTTATTTATTTTCATTCATGAGATTAACTCATACTTTTATGTATAAGTGAAGCAATAAAGAATCGGAAAGCACAAGTACGAAAACTACAATAAATTGTAAATTATAATGACGATATTAACAATCAATGGTAAACAATAGGAATAAAAATCGAAATTTAAAAGCACAGGGAGAAATATAGTAATTTTTAATAAACCATAAGGACTAAAAACATAACTTAACTCTTTTAATTTTTAGAGTAAACCACAAAGTTGGTCTATGTGGTTTGTCAAAAATAACACTTTTTGTCCTTACAGTTTCAAAATTACAAGATGACCATCATGGTTTTCAAAAATATCTGGTTTTAATTTCTTCCTCAGACAACCGTCAAGAATTCCGTTAAACAAAAGGTATTTTCGTCTTTTTATCTTTTTTTTTTTTAATATTTACCCAATCAAAAACCACATGGACCAAATCTATAAAATTGATTATGATTAATTAACAGAAAAAAAAATGATAAAATGACGAAAATGTCTCTTATTCAACCAAATTTTTTAACGGTCGTTAGAGGAAGACACCAAATCCTCACACCAACGGTCATTTTGTAATTTCAAAACAAAAGGGGAAAAATGTAATTTCGACAAACCACAAGGACCAAATTTGTAGTTTACTCTTTCAATTTTTATGAATAAAATATCTTTCATTTGTTGTAACTGAAGCCTTCGTCTTCATAGCAAACGCCATCAAACCCACCTCTTCAATGTGATATCACATAAAACCCATAAAATCTGCTTCAAATTGGAGGAAGCAATTTCCCTATTGAATCGCGGATTACTGTTACATTTGTTAGCTATCGAAATGTTATATTTGAATTGCGATCAAATCGCTTCAGGATTCACCTAATTTTTGATCAATTTAGTTGTTATTTATATATACATATTTGTTTTCTGTTTGATCGATCAAACATCACTTAATCCTCTGTTGTTTCTAGGTTTTCTTTTCACTAATTTGTCTCGTCATGGCACCGGTTTCGACTGTGATCAAGGTTTGTTTTACTCTTTTTGGTTTTACTCCATCGAATTCGCGATTGTGTGGTGTTGTTGTTGTTGGTTTATTATTGGCGTAATTTGATTAATGTTTAGTTAGGATTTTGGCAATTGGCGTGTTTGATACTGTTGAATGTTGAGGTTATTGTAGAAGATATGTGGATTGAGGTTATTGATTGTTGTATTTAAGCGTAAAAAATAGAGATTTTACGTTATATTGGTTATTAATTATTTAAAGTTTAAACACAATTGGTATTCTATTCCACTGAAAGAGTACTACTACTACTACTACATGCATTATATTGGTTATTTAATTATTATGGTTAGATCTTTAGGATGAATGTTACCATTCTGCAATTCTGTTTTTGATTTGGGTTACTTTGCTGGTTGATGATTGCAATTTGCAAAATTTCATAGACTTATGGTTTGATTTTTCCATTCATGCAGTTGAGTCTTGTTATGATTGTTGATCATTGATTTTTTTGTTTGGCACAATTCTTTCACAATCGAGGGATTTAATTCACACCCCGAAAAATTGAAACTGACTTGGTGCTTCTAAGAAGAACAGGACATTCGTTTTTTATGCTTAGGGTTTTAGGTTGTATGGTAGTGTCTTTACACATAAGGTGGTATATATACTTGCATAGTAGAACTACTTTTTGGATTTATTCATTGCCTTGATGCATTTCATGTTATAATTTGGAATTTTTTAATTTGGCATGGGTTAAAATTTGCATATTAGTGCCCCTTGCAACATAAGTCTCAATCTTTTTGTAATGTTAGTTTAGTAGGAATTATAGTGTGAATTTAAGGTTCTTGAGGTGTACTCAAGTGAAGAAAGAACATATATTATCCCTATGAGCATAGATATTGACTTTATGTCGCTCCAAATTTTCGAAGAAATACTTTCTCACATCATTGTTAGTAATTTTCAACATTTTGGATTTGGTTCAGGAGTAATCTGTTATAAATTGCACACAGTATAAAATCTTGTATTGATACTTTGTAGTTTGTGTCCCAATTATCTATCGACAGAATTTTGTTTCACACGGCAAAGTTCAATATGTTTTCTGGTTGTTGGGATTGTCTACTCTTGATGTAGTTCAAATCATGGTTGATCCTATGTATCATAGCACTACCAGATACACGATCAAGGACCTGTCATGAATTCAATTACCTACAAACTCTAGTGAGCTAGTTGAGGCATATAATGACTCTAGTCGTTCATTGGTGCATAAACCAAACCCAACCAAACGGACCACGAATCCCACACAAAGTGGGGTCTGAGGAGGGTAAGACGTACACAACCTTTTCTCTTACCCTAAGAGGGTAAAGGAGCTGTGTCCGTGAAGACCCCTGTGATTTTTTTTTTTGCAAAAATTAGAACTAAAACAAGCAAACAAAGAAGTTTTGAAGAGTTGAAAAATCACTTGAAGCAAATGAAGTACACACCTTAAATAGCATGAAGTATTTATCATGACCAAATACATGTGTATTAGTGTGTGTATGTGCATTTACATCCAGGTTTTTTGAGGGCCAGCTGCTTTGACTAAATCTTTTAGATAATTGTGAAATATTTATAATATTGGCACAGGTTAAGTTTGGAGACACACTCCGGCGCTTCAATGCACTTATTCATAAGAAAGAATTTAACTTTGACATGGCCATGTTGAGAGAGAAGATTTGCAGCCTCTTTGATTTTACTCCTGACGTTGATTTTACACTCACTTACATTGATGAGGATGGAGATATAGTCACTCTTTGTGATGATGATGATCTCCAAGATGTTGCAACCCAGTCTCTGGATCCACTCAGGATAACCGTGAGTTTAAATACCGAAAATCTTGGTGGATCTTCTCTTACGTCAAGTAGGAGTTCTACTCCCCTTAGTTCTCCACAAGACCACCTTCCATCCCAATTCTTGAACTCAAGGGTTCTTGAAATCTTGAAGTATGTGCCAGAGCCACTGCACAATGGACTTTCGAAGCTTTTGCTTTTTTTGGCATCAGAAACAGCAAATTCTACGGTGGTGCTTGCTGAGCTTGTAGAGAAGATGCAAACGACCCACCTGAATAATAAGCCTTCCGAGTCTAAAGCTGGCTCAATGAGTGCATCAGATATCAAAGAGCAACAAGGATTGAAGATCACTGGACCATCTAAAAGGTCACCTGCTACTTATTTGGAAGCATTAACTATGAACGAGCACAAGGTTTTGGGGGATGATGAAGATGGAAGTGCAGACTCAAAGAACAAAAGTGTGCAGATTGAAACAGTGGGGAAAGATGTTAAATTTGGAGATTTACAGCCCCCAAGATCTTTAGACCTTAATGTTCCTTATTCGGGTCCTGAAAATTTTCCGTATTTGGTCAATTCCAAAGATGTTAAAGGCTCTGGTAGCAGAAATTGTGGCGATGCTGCATCTGTTTATGATGATTGCAGGGACCAACTTGCATTTGAAGCTGATTCTGTTCTGAAAAGTAAGAAAGATACCGAGAATATCAGCATTGAAGTTCAGCAGAAATCTGTAGGTTTTGGTGCTTCTAATCCTGATTATCTGAAGCGTTGCCTTCAAGATTCCAAGACGACGGAAATAAGTGGTTTCCCATGGACTAAAGCGATGAAAGCGACTCATGATTCTAGCAGCTCTTCGGGCTGGCAACAGGGGACTTTGGGTGGAATTAATGAATGCCCATATAAGGGGATTCCTTTATCAAGTGACTCAACAGTGCATCCATGTCCTTACGCATCTCGTGTACCTCCTTTTAAGAGGAGCTATAATCACGGTAATGGATTAGAAAGTATATTCCATATGGGTGTTCGATGTGATGGCTGTGGAGTTCATCCGATAACGGGGTCTCATTTCAAGTCAAAATTGTAAGATCTTTTTAAAATATGTCTTGTAGGGTGCTTTTGGTATCTGGGATGGGACGAAACAAGACAGTACAAAAACTTATTGTCACATGTTTTGGCGTGACTATCAGACTGGGATTAGACATGACCGAGTGGGACAAAAATGCAGTTCTTTTGTCCCACTAAAATAGGAAGATGGGACAAGATAGGTAAATTACTAAACTACCCTTGTCAAAGTAAAACTATAAAACCTTCCAGAATTCATTCACCTGGCTACCTCACTCTCGCTAGTCCTGTCCAGTACCGTTCTGTCCACGTACCAAAGACACCCTTACAGTCCTATGTTTTCTTTAGTTACTTCTTGAAACTTTTAACTTTTTCTTTATGCAGGAAAGATAATTACCATCTTTGCAGCATTTGCTTCGAGGAAATGGGAAATGATGCTGATTATATTAGAATGCATCACCCAATGATTGCTCACAATTCGTCGCCTTTTAATGGGTTTCAAGATCATGTATGTAGTTTTTATGTATCTTAAAGCTTAAGGTGGATTCATTTATTAATTTAGACCAAGGTTTTAAAAAACGGAATCGTGCCTCAAGGCGTTTTCCCTCAATGAGGCGAGGCGTAAGCCTCGAGGCGGTCCGAGGCGTAAGCCTTGAGGCGGAAATATATACAAAGTACACAATATATATATATATATATACACACACCAATCTGCATTCCACTGCTTCTGCTCATAAATATATGCAATATATATACACACACTTGACACTAGAGTGCTAGACAACAAAAATATATATCATACTAAATTACTAAAAGAATTTACATATACTTTTTTCAATCACGAAATATAGATGTACATATACTAACAAAGAAAAAAATTATTGATCTATTCATAACACACACATATATATATGTACATGTATATATTAATATGCTCACAACTCATAAAGAAAAAATATTAAATATCAACAAAGTGTGAGTAAAAGTGTAACTGTGACCTCACACGTAGTAGAGACTAAATATAAAAGAAATGTATTCAGTAGATACATATACATAATATTTTTGTGAACCGAACAGAATCGAAGAAGAAGATGCAAAGAAAATGGGAGAAAAATGGAACTCACGAAAGACAATAGATGAATGCAGATAAGGCTTAGGAGAACCGGAGAAGAACAAGGTTTTCAAAAAATAAATAGAGAAGGTTTTAGTCATTTTTTAAAATAATTTAGCCTCGGTATTGAGGCGTACGCCTCTCTACCGCCTCACGCCTCACCGCCTCAGACAACCGAGGCGTACGCCTCATCTGGGGATTGAGAGGCGCCGCCTCAGGTGCGATTTTGGACCGCCTCGCCTCGAGGCGCGCCTTGAGGCGTACGCCTCACACGCTTTTGAAAACCATGATTTAGACTACTTTATATTCTTCCTTTTTCTTGGTTTTTGCTAGTTTAATTGTGCCTCCCTTCCTGTGATGAAGCCTTCTCTCTCAAAACTAGACAGTTGCTTTGTTCTTGATGTCAATGTTTATGACGGTACCATCATGGCTCCATCCATCACTTTTACCAAAATCTGGCGAATGAGGAATAATGGCGATGTTATTTGGCCCCAAGGCTCGCAACTTTTGTGGACTGGCGGTGATTGGTTAAGCAAGATGGTTTCTGTTGAGGTCGAGGTATGCGTACATCTTTGTATTTTTCATTCATCAAGCAAGATTTATTGGTTTTTAACGCTCGAAACTGGTTTGAACTCGTTTCAGATCCCAGCCAATGGTTTGCCAGTAGACCAAGAGCTTGATATCGCAGTTGATTTTGTTGCCCCTGAACTTCCCGGCCAATATGTTTCGTATTGGAGGATGGCTTCTCCATCTGGGCAGAAGTTTGGACAACATGTTTGGATCTACATCGAGGTAACGCAATGGCATAATGTAAACCAAACCAAACAAACCCAGTATATCCTGCTCGAAAGCAGGGTTTGGGAGGGGTGAGATTACGCAAACTTGACCTCTACCCCCAGAGGGTAGAGCGGTTGTTTCCGAGAAGACAATAATATAAACCAAGCCAAATAAACCCGGTATATCCCGCTTGAAAGCAGGGTATGGACAGGGTGAGATGTACGCCGAACTTGACCTTTGGCCTCTATCCCATAGAAAGTAGAGTGGCTGTTTCCAAGAACACAATAATATAAACCAAACCAAACAAAACCAGTATATCCGACTTGAAAGTAGGGTTTGGGAGGAGTGAGATGTACCCAAACTTTGACTTCTCCCCAAAAGGTAGAGCAGTTGTTTCCGGGAAGACAATAACAAGTATAGAGAGGGGTGAGATGTATGCAGACCTGACCTCTATCCCCAGAGGGTAGAGTGGTTGTTTCCGAGAAGACAATAATATAAACCAAACCAAACAAATCCAGTATATCCCGCTCGAAAGCAGGGTATGGGAGAGTGAGATGTACGCATACCTGACCTTTACCCCCAAAGGGTAAAGCCCGGGAAGACAATTATATAAACAACCAAACCAAACAAAACCCGTATATTCCACTCGAAAGCAAGGTCTGAGAGGGGTAAGATGTACGCACACCTCTCGAGGGCATGATATAATAACGCTAAAAGTGTTGGAATTGAATCCTTGTATTGTTCATTCAGGTTGATGATGGTTTAAAGGATTCGGATAAAATCTCCATCAATTTGAATCTGCCTCCTGTGAAAGACCCTGAAGAAGTTGTAAAGTCGGGAATGGGCCACGATAGTGAACTTCACGAGAACCATTTTGTTGGGGTCGTGGAGCCGGAAGATCTGTTTTTAGACGCGGAGCCATACAGGGATCAGGTAACGACGTATAGCAAATAAAAGCTGACCAAGGCTCGGTATGGTTTCGAGTTTGGTAGGTTCGAACCTTTATAGACGTGTTTAGTAGCACATTTAATTTCGAGTAAATAGCGTTGCAGTTATGAGTTTAATCCCAACTTCATTTAACTTGATGTCGTTCCTTCCTTTCAAACGGATGATTTGATACTTTACGCACATCGGTTTTGTACCATAAAACTGTCTTTTTTTGGTCCAACCGTAAATCCTATACAGGTGCATTTGGTACACTAACAACACGCAACAAAACAGTACAAAAACTTGTTGCATGGGACAGGAACCGAGGGAGACAAAAGTGCGATTTTTCAGGGAGATTAGACAAGATTGGTAAATTACTAAACTGCCCATGTTAAATTAAAACCTTCGAGAATTCTTTCACAATTTCGTCAGTCCAAGCTTGTCCGGTCTGGTCAGCGTACCAAAAACACCCTAAAGTGTGAACCCGAGCTATAATAAGTATGAGAATAAGCTCTGGATAAACATAATTTCTCCATGATCTAGATACAAAATTCTTGTTTATAAGAGCGCAAATGTAAATTTGAAACGAGACGAACATAATCATAAAATTTTCCTACTCGTCTCGTACCTTACCCGACTCGTTCTCTAATCATCAAATCTCTTCGATAATGTTCGATTAAGTACGTTTCTGAGGCTGTTCTTGCTCTCCTTTTTCTTACCAGCTCGACTCTTAGTCGACTCATCGAAGTCCTCCCCCAATAACAACCCGTTCTCGAGCCTCCTCGACACAGCCACGATCTCGTAAGAGTCCCAAAGCGATTGCCGGAAATCCCAACTCGTCGATCGCTCGTTACCGTCTTTGTTCCGCGACGGTTTCGTGATTGCTTCGAGCTTAAACCGAGTGGGTTTGTTCTTGAAATTGAGGCGACGGGCGTCGAACTCGTTGGTGGCGGTCGGGCCGCTGCCGCCAGCGGCGGCGGAGTGGCCGTGCCATGCCTGCGCCACCGCCTTGATGATCTCTAGTTCATGTTGTTCTTGAGTTTGTTCAATCTTTTTCTTCATGGTATGTAGTTTGGAGGATGGAAAGGTATGGGGGCCATGGTGTTTTTATTCCTATCTTTGGAGTTAAAATATGAGCCTCACATGATTGAATTGATAAATGAATACAAATTATTAATATGCTATCAAATAGGGTGTGTAGATGTGTGACCCTCACAAAATTTAAAATATATACCTCTAAATTTTTATGAAAAAGATATGTATTTTTTTGGGGCTAAAATATAAAAACAAGAACGGGGCGATAACGACAGCTCAAGATGACGGTGCGGGGGCCGGGTATGGGGAATGGGGTGGTGGGAGGTGGTGGGGCGATGGTTGGTGAAGTTAGGGTGTCTATAACATCTATGAGGAGATTTTGTTGTTTAAGCAACTATGCTATAATGTATGTTAAAATAGAGAGAAGAAGAAAGAGGGTAAAAATCTACAGATTTAAATAAATGTTTAAAATGTAAAAAATATCTAATTGTTTTCCACTAATAGAATTTGTGATTTTTGTACTCCACGTCACTTCTAACTTAAACTTAAATAAAAGTTCACAATAGTAATTCTAATAAGAACCTATTTTGGGTATCATGTATTTTTAAATATCAATAAATAATTATAAAGTCAATGAAATATATAAAAAAACTAACAAAATGTCAAATCATAAGAAGTTAAAAGGTAAAAACCAAAGTTTTTGTACAAAAACTAAAAATGTCTATTTTTAAAAGTTAATATCTATTTTACAATGTTGTCATCCATAATGAATGAAGAAATTTAATATTTTATTTATTATTAAAAATAAATTATTATTTAGTTAATTGAAAATATAATAATCACATCTATGATTCCTCCCAGAACTTATCGGAGTTCGGGGACACCATTGGGAAAATTCAGCTCCTCCTCCACACTCACGGAAATTTCAAGGTCCTTGCCATTAGAAGACAAGCTAACGAGGCGGCCCACGTAGTGGCTCGACACTCTCGTTTTCTGACTTGTCCTGGTTTTTTTCATTATGTTCCGCCTTTTCTGACGCATTGTATCGATGACTATTGTCAGTGTTCGCTTTCTAATGATAATATGGGGACTCCTTCGGTTAACGGCCTTGCCAGAAACCGTTAGCTCCTCCTTTTCGTTTAAAAATAAAAATAAAAATAATCACATCTATGTTTCTTTTTAATTATGAAATATTATCTTGGTATAGAAGGAATATAATACAAGTAATTAATGTATACATTGGAGATACAAATTAAAAGTTGAATTTTAATTAAGTTTGACAAACCAAGCTTTTTATTTAATGATTTAAATATTGAAAATGAAATAAAGGGCTTATCAATCATTTCATTTCCATATGTCAATTTAATTTTAATTGGATTTGATCTAAATAAACATGATTGTATATGTTTATAATGTAGACAAGTGGAAGAGAGGGTCAGGGTGGATTTTTTTTTATAATTTTCTTAAATTTAAGAATTAAAAATCAAAATTTCTAAAAGAATTACTTTCAACTTAACAACTTTTTTATTTTGGAGATTATGAAATTAGTTATATTATTAAAATACCTAATATATTTAATAAAATATTTGGATAGAAAGATCATTATTGGCAATCCTAATTGGCCCCATATGGAACCTGCCTCCAAGGACACCAATGTGAGGAGACATATTTTTGTTTACTCAGCAGTTGAGACTAATGCCCATCTGTGCACACACGCACGGGAGAGGGGGGGGGGGGGGTTGAACCCTGAATCTGTCTTGTATTTGAGGAAAGTCACCCGCTTCTTTACCAACCGATCTACACAACAAAAACACATTTAATAAAATATTACTTTTATCTTCTAAACATTTAAATTGAATTATTTTTATTAGTGAGAATAATTTAAAAAGGGTGTTGCTAACCCTACCCCCTTCTATATCCCCATACCCCCTCCTACTTTCCATCTTCACTCACACCAACGACAACAATATGCCAAAATGTAATTTTTTTATTTTTTTTATTGATTTTTAATATATATTTACACTTTATACCCTTATAATTATTTAGTTAGTTTACTTTATACCTTTTAGTTTTATGTTTTTCATTTTACATTTTTATCATATTAACACATATAATCGTATATTAACTAAAATACGTTAAAAAAACACTTTTTAATTTTAACAAATTACACCATTATAATCGTCTTTTTGATACCTTCGAAATAAGCCAAATATTGGATATTTTTTGATTTAATACTCTAAATATATTCACATATCGACTAATAAATATATCCACATATCGACTAATAAATTTTTAAGGAACACATCACTTTTTTGGACACCAAAACCAACTAAATATTGTTCATGTTTTTGTTTGGTGTAACTTGTTTAATTATTTAAATGGGTTTATAAAATAAGCTCCCTCTATTTATATATATATATATAAACAAACATAAATGAACATAAACGCACATAAGCGAACGTAAACGATTGTGTCTTGGTTCATTGGTGGTTTATAAAATAAGCTCCCTCTATTTATAAAATAAGTTCCCTCTATTTTATTTTTTTTGGTTCATTTCAAATTACCTTTTTTGGTTCCTTGGCTCCCATACGAAAAATAATTGAGGAAAATAGTAGAAGTTTGGTGGTTTATAATGATTGTGTTTTTTTAACTTTGGTGGTATGAGATCACATGGGGATCTATCTAATTCACCATCTCCTTTAATCAAATTCACCAAACATCTTCTATATAAGGATCGTTCGAAGTTGCAGATATATAGATCAAATTCACCAAACATCTTCCTCTTCGTCTCTCTTTCTCTCTCTCTCTCTCGCTCTCTCTCTCTCTCTCTCTCTATATATATATATATATATATATATATATATATAGATCAAAGTTACAGATGACAAACATGGGAGAAGATATGACACCAACATCAGAATTTGTCACCAACCAGGTACAATATTATGATAACTAACATTTATGTTAATTTTAACTTATGGGTACATGTGAAGGTTATAACAAAATATAATAATTTCAGGCGTTCGAATCTCGAGAAGAAATAACTGACTGGGTGCGTAATGTGGGACGTTCGGTTGGTGTCGTTGTTGTTACCAAAAGATCAAAGACTAAGTCAAATGGAGATGTTTATAAAGTCGTGTTTATGTGTGAACATAGTGGGGTTTACAAAGGTGACAAAATTTCCAGTCGTCATACTGGAACAAGAAAGTTTGACTGTCCATTTGAGTTGATAGCGCTATATTCATCTAAGCATCATTGGTGGACGTTGAGGGTTGTGTGTGATACACATAAAAATGTCGTTGCACAATATATGGAGGGTCATCCATATGCAATGCGGTTGAACGAACCTGAAGTTCAACTAGTTGAAGATCTATCTGCCCAACATGTCAAACCACGATACATTTTATCCACGTTAAAGGGTAGACATGTGGAAAATGCATCTACGTCAAAGACAATATACAATGAAGTTCAAAAAATTAAGACAAGAAACGAGGCAGGAAGACCAAAAATGCAGGTTGTTTTGGATTTTTTTGTTGAAAAAAATTATGATTTTGAGACTCGTGCAAATGATGAAATAAACGAGTTGGAAGATTTATTTTTCATTCATCCAAACTCGATGGAGCTTTGGCGTGCATTCCCACAAGTGTTGGTCATTGATGCCACATATAAAACAAATAGGTACGAGAATGTTATTATTTTGTGTATTATTTTAATGTTAATATTATTATTTTGTTTAATATTATTATTTTGTTTATTATATACAGGTACGATATGCCTCTTCTTGAGATAGTTGGTGTAACATCAACAAACAAAACATTTTGCATAGCATTTGTTTTCATGCATCAAGAAAAGGTATCAAATTTTGTTTGGGCGTTAGAATGTCTAAAGTCCAAAATATACGATAACTTTTACCCGATCGCCATAGTAACAGACAGAGAGTTGGCTTTGATTAATGCATGCAAAGTGGTATTTCCTGGTGCTAAAAGCTTGCTTTGTAGATGGCATATCTATCAGAATATTGTGAAACACTGTAAACCATTGATACATGATTCTCAAACGTGGAATTATTTTCATCAAGCATGGGTGCAGTTACTTGAATCTCCAAATCAAGAATTGTACATGTACAATTTGGTACAACTCTAAGAAATGTTGCTCAATTATCCAGGTATTTTTTATATAAAAAGTTTAACCATTATTACTAAAGATATTGACGTATATTTGTTATATTTTTCAGGTGTTTTAAATTACTTGGAACGTGTATGGTTGACGCCATATAAGGAAATGTTTGTATCTGCATGGGTTGATCGATTTTTAAATTTTGGAAATCATACAACAAATAGAGTTGAAAGCCAACATGCAAAATTAAAAAAATATTTGGAGTCTACCCAAGCAGATTTAAAATTTTTTTTATCTCATATTCATACTGTAATTGAATCACAAGACACATCGATCAAAGCAAGTTTTGAAATGAGTAAAAATATTAGGAAACATCGATTTCAAAACCGACATTTTGAAAATTTGTCGGGCTTTGTTTCATTTTATGCACTTGATATGATTTACAGTGAACATGAGCGGTCTTTCAAGACTAACGTATTTTCTGAATATTGTGGTTGTAAACTGCGTACAAGTCATGGGTTGCCATGTGCGCATGAACAAGCAATGTATACATGTCAAAACATACCCATTCCACTTGATGCGATCGATGTATTTTGGAAAACACTTGATTTTTCGCCATGTGTGTCCGCACAAGATGACGATATTCAATGTGACGATGAAGTTCATATGTTTAGAGAAAATTTCAATAAACAATCAGTTTCTGGTCGCAAAAGCTTGTTAAAATACGCTTATATGTGTTAAAAACTTACGTCCGATGTGATGCGTTTTCTGTTTTTTCAAAAAAAAAAATCGATTAACCAATGTACAATATATGCCATATAATAATATAACTAAATCAAAAAATATTCAATATTGGGCTCATTTCGAAGGTATTGACGAGACGATTATAATGGTGTAACTTGTTAAAATTAAAAATTACTTTTTTAACGTGTTTTAGTTAATATACGCTTATATGTGTTAATGTAATAAAAATGTAAAACGTAAAATGTAAAACTAAAAGCTATAAAGTAAATCAATCAAAAGAGTTCAAGGACCAAAATTGTAACTTTAAATTGAAAAAAAAGAAAAAAATACACATGTGAGGGGAGAGGGGGTGTGCATTTTTTAAAACCTGTAGGGGTGGGCTTAGAATTACCCTTTAAAAAAAATCGTTTCCTCTCTTTAGCAATAACTTTTGGAGACTTCTCCAAATTTGAAGAATTTTACCACCTCTCTAACTTGCTCCATTTTTGAAAGTTTTACAAAATCCGTTGGAATAAAAATTTAATTCAAAATAACCACAAGGGTGGTAGCGTGGTGGATAAAGACGAGGGGATGATAAAAGTAACCCGAGTTTGAATTCTGTTATCCACATATGCTTTAGTAGCCATTAAGAGAATTACCTCAGGGCTGTGGGTGAAACCTACTGTTGCGACTTGCCATGAAATTAGTTTGGACGAAATCTGGATCACCCATCTCCAAAAAAAAGAGTTAGCTCAAAATCTCCGCTTTTTTAGTTTGAAAATTTTGTTAGACATGTCTGTAATGAGTCGATTGCTAAATTACCAAACCTTCTAAGTTAGACTGTCAATATACTTTTTGGGAATAGAGTTCAAATCTGTATACATATTATCTTCCTCTAGAGCTAAAGCCAGATCCAAAAAATTTCAAAATGGTTGCATATAATTAATAACATAACATAAAATATAAATTAATTATAAAAAGTATGATTTTATTAAAAGTGATAAACAAATTACTTCATACGATTGGTATATATTTAATTGTATTCATAGACATTCATATATTTTCTTGAATTCCCAAAATATGGAAGCAAACTTGTACTTGTACATCCTGCAACAAAGCTTGTACTAACCACAAAGGTTGTAACATTGTGGATAAAGACAAAGGAATGATAAAATCAATGAGTTCGAATCTTGCCTTATACCATCTTCAACGTTGGAGATGCTCTTAGGGGCTATTTGGTTGCTGACTTGGTGCAAAATGATTAAGTGGTCAGAATGATTAAAAGACTCTTATAATATAGTGCAAAATGAAATATGATTGTTTGGTAATTGTTCAGAATGAAATCAGGGCGCTTAATGGTTAAGGGAGACCCAAGATACAAAATCATTCAGAGAGTTTTGGTACCATTAAGAGACAGACTTTTTTTGCCAAACATGATTCACCTATTAGTGATTCAAATGTTGTCTCTTAATGAAACCATTAAGAGGTAAACAAATAGCCCCTTAGTGTAAGGGGGGTGTTTTTTTTTTTAAATCTCTTAATGGCTCTTAAGTCTGAATCGGTCAGACCTTTTTACATTCAGATTGTTTTTTTTTCCAGTTTTCAGAACCTCTCAACTCTTAAATACATCTGAAATAAGAAGTGGTGACCTAACTTCTTAAAACCTCTTATTGCTGCCTTAGTTCGTATACTCTCATCTCTCTTAAGACGTCTCCAGACGTTACAAAAAACAAACAGTCTTATTTATTCAGATTTCAAACTTCAACACCATCTCTTATTAATCAGAAGTGAAATAAAACTTCAGTAGACCTCTTAAAAAACAAACGTCACCTTTGTCTTTAATGGTAAAGTTGGTCACTTTGTACGAAAACCCCGAGTTCGAGTCTCACTCACCAATGTCAAAGTTTTTAGTTTTCGGCTTAAATTTTGGTGTTCTTTTTTATATCTTTTAGAAAAAAATTATAGCACGGACTTGAACACGAGGTCTATTCTATTCAAGGACAATGAACCAACCAACCAATCTATATACTAATACTGTAAAATATTTCAACAAATTGTTTTTTATAGTCAAATTGTGTCACCACCCAGAAAAATTCCAAAACCTGCCTCTAATCCTCCCATCTACGTATGTCCTTGTGGCCACCGAAAAATTTACCTCATGGCTAGGGGTGTAAACGAGTCGAGCTTTTAACGAGCTACTCAAGCTCGAGCTTAATTATTCTCAAGCTCAAGTCGATCTCGAATACAAAATAGAACTCGTTTAACTTAATGGGCCGAGCTTTATAACACCAGTGTTCGACTCGGCTCGCTCGAAAACTGACTTAATTTTTTGAGTCAAGCCGAGCCGTTCGAGTATACCCTTTTTCGAGCCAAACATGAAACATGCTCATATATTTATTAATCATACAATAAAAATATAAAAGTTGTCGAGCTCAAGTTGATAAACGGGTCAATCGATCGCGAGTTTGAATCCATAAACGAGCATCGAGCTTGATAACTCAAAAAATATTCGAGCTTGATCCCGAGCCCTACATTGAAAAAGTTAATCGAGCTCGAGCCCAGTATTAATTTTTTGAGCTCCGCTCGATTAACCTACTACTCGACTCGACTCGTTTACACCTCTACTCACGGCCATACACGAAACCTACAGTCGTGACTTGTCATGAGATTAATCTGTACAAAACCGAAATCACCCATTTCAAAAAAACCCATTCATTTCACATTTCTAAGCAAAACAAAAAACCCATAAATCATAACATTCATACCCCAAATGATCCAACAGACCCAAAAAGACTACAAATTGCTTTGTGTTTCCTAATATGAGGAGGACACTTAAATAGCAAATCTTTAGCCTCCATTTCTCTACCTTCATTAAACATACCCTGAAACACATTCTGGTAAGCTGAAATTGAAGGGCTTTCTTTAACACTCAATGCCTTCAAGAACTCCAAACATTCATCAACTGTTCCGAATTTCGAAAGATACCCGATAAACGCCTCCGAAAACGGCGGGTACCCGTGTTTCTTCATGAGCCGTAGGACCGCCAACGATTCCTCGATCCTCCGTTCCGTTAACAGCTTTTGAATCAGGTTCTTGTATGTCGCTTGCCACGGTTTCACGCCGCCGGTCTCCACCATCTCCGTTAGTAACCGGTGGGCGGCTACCGCGTTTTCTTGACTCAAAAACCCGTTTATTAGAACGTCCAAAAGATCCGCGTCGGCCTCGCAGCCTTTCTCGATCATGTTTGCGAGAAAGATGAGAGCTTTTTCGACCTCGTTGGCGGAACAGTGTCCTTGGATTAGGATCGTCCATGTTTTGATGTCGGGAATGCATCCGTTTGATTCCATTAGATCGATAACTTTTGAAGCTTCCTCTAATCTTTGGGCTTTACAAAGCCCGAAGATTAATTGGCTGTAGGTTATGTTATCGGGTTCGTATCCCGCTTCTGTCATGGCTATCATTATCTTCTCAGCTTCGTCAAACTGACCCACGCTCGTTAACGATCGATGAATACCATCGTAAACGCTTTTCGAAAGAGAATTCCCCGTTTCTTTAAACTTATTTACGACTCGAAACACAAGATCCAAATCGGGCGAACGATTCCCCGCAATGTTCCTTAATAACTGACTACAATCTTGAACCGATGGCTTATACGGACTATCCATCATACGCTCGTATAGATCCACCGCCTCCTTAAACATCTTACGCTTCTGAAACAATCGCGTGATCTTTAAGTACGTATCGAGATCCATTTCGTAACCAACGCTCTTCATTTCGTTAAACGTACTCCAAAACTCGTTTAACGAATCCTCACGTCCAAGAACCCGAAGAATCGCGTTGTAAGTAACCGTATCGTGTTCGTAATCCAAACTCTCCTTAACCCATTTGAAGAACCCTAAAGCTTTCAAAGGATATGATCTTAAATCCTTCAACACCCGAAGAACGAAATTTTCCGATAATTTCGATCGGAATTTGATCTCCTCCAACCTCTTCTCAACACCATTTCCCCAATCGGATTCAATCAAAACACCAACAATCTGATTAACCAAATCATCTTTCAACATTGAATTATAAAATTTGGTCAAAAGTGCAGCTTCATTTACCATTTTCAAGCTCTTGAAATCCCTAAGAATCAATAGATACGATTGATCATCGATGAAGAAACCACCTGTTTTCATCTTGTCAGCGGTGATCCAAAACTGTTTGATCGATTGTTTGTTCCCATAGATTCGAAGCATTAAGCTATACATCGAAGAACTCGGTTGAAACCCTAGTTTTCCGACGATGAAATTGAAGAAATCGGACGCCTTATTGGGATCTTTCGATAGTTTTTTGAGAACATACATGACGGATTCATGTGTGAAATCGGATTTTGAGTTCGATAATTCGTGTTCTAACTTATCAGACCAATTTTCGGATAAAATTAAATTTAGGGGTTTTTCGGGTTTCGAAGAGAAGAACAGTTGTTGATTGAGATTGAAAATTGGGGGAACGTAAATTGGTGAACGTAAGTGAAGAAGAGAGTGAGTTGTTACCTGAGTGTTGAGGTGAGTTCTGGCGAGTTGAGTTGAGTAGAGCGAGTTAGTGAGTTTGATTGAACTCAGTAATCGCTTGGTTAGATTCATGGTGGCTGCCATTGAAAAGATGGAGATAAGAAAGGGGGAAAAGGGTTTATTGAGGGTTTTGGCGGAGTGGGGGATCCGAGAAATGCGTCGGGTCGGGTTTAAGTTTAACCCATTAAATAACTATTGGACCCAAATAATTGAGAGAAGTGTCATTTTTTGTGGGAAGTACTTTTACATCGTTGATCACTTTTAATCAAATATCTTCTCATGAATTGCGGGTTAAGGCTATGTTTGGCAAACTAGCTGGTGGCTGATAAACTAGCTGATGAAAAAGTCACGTTTGACAAAACTAGCTTATAAACATTTAAATTACCAAAAAGAGCATTAATTATTTATTTATAATTAAAAGTTAATATATAAAAGTCACGTTTGACAAAACTAGCTTATAAACATTTAAATTACCAAAAAGAGCATTAATTATTTATTTATAATTAAAAGTTAATATATAATTATGAATATTAATGAGAGGCATAATTGGAATAACCACAAAAAACTCCTCATAAGCTACTCCAAGTAGTTTATCAAAAAAACTAGCTTATAAGCTAGCTTATGGCAACCACAAGGCTTGTGGTGTAGCGGTAATCACCTGGGGAGTTCATAGCGCTCAACCCGTGTTCGATTCCCTGCATTCGCAACTTTGTGGCCACTGGGTTTAACCTCAGGGCTGCATGCTTTCGCAGTCGGTTTCTTTGTCAAGGGATTAGTCTGGGCCAAAGACCCATGATACCCTTTCCCAAAAAAAACTAGCTTATGGTCATCCAAACATGTACCCAAAAAATAAGCTAGCTTATTTTTGCCAAATAATGCCTAAAAGATAATTAATCTGGTACATCTCGGTATATCTTATCTCAATATCTTATCCTAATATTCGTTCATTTCTCATCCAACGATTGATAACTGCTTCTCACTAAATTAGACAATTCACATTAGAACCCAACCCATAATTTGGTGTCATATTTTTTGCTTTACTTGCCATCAACATATAAAATAATTTTTTAAAGTATATTAATATAAGTGTGCATTACAGTTTTCCTCTTTGTGGTTTGTTAAAAACTTGATTTTCGTCGTTGTGGTTTAAAAATTGTAATTCTCGCTTTTATGGTTTGCAATTTATTGATATTTTCGTTCCTAGATTAATTCCTATCTTTTAAGTATAAGGGAATAAAACAGTAAAGAATTATAAACCACAAACCAAAACAACATTAAAGATAAATCATAAATACAAAAAGAATAATGAATTACAAATTATAAGGATGAAAATTGTATTTTCTAAACCACAGGGACAAAAATCGTAATTTTTAACAAACCATAGGGATGAAAAACATAACTTACTCTTAATATAAAGTAATTATAGTTACAACTTTTGAAAAATAAAACTTTAATTAAAGAAACATATATTTAGGGGGTGTTTGGGATTTGCTTATTTAAAAAAACTTATGCTTATTTTAGAAAGTGTTTATCAACTTATGCGGTGTTAAATAGGAGTTTTTAAAAAAATGTTTGAACTAGCTTATTGTGGTACCAAAACGTAATAAACTAATAAGTTGTTATTTAAAGGTATTTGAGATTGCTTATACATATAAAATAATCAAAAAAGTCATAAGCACTTTTCAAATAAGTTGATAAGTTAAAACCAAATGACTTATCAAAAAGTATTTTTCAGCGGTTTGGCACCCCTATAAGCCATTTTAATTTTGTCTCATCCAAACACTCAAAAGTGCTTATCTTCGGTGTCAAATCACAATAAGCTAAAAAAACACCTCAAATAAGCAATCCCAAACACCCCCTTAGTTGTTGCTGAGTTTTTTATTCACACTTTTTGGACACAACCAACTTTATTAAAACAATCGAAAATAACAAGGGATTCTATAGGAGGCAGAAGAAAAAAACCAAACCGAACAGGAAAAACCGCACAAAGAAGTGGAACGAGCTAAAAGAACAAGAGAACACGACCAACAGAAACCAACACTAAAAATAAAAGGAAGCACTCTAGATCGAAGTCAAGCCGAGACCCAAACAACAAAGAGGAATAGGAGTAGGAGTTAACCGTCAAAGCCTTGGCCCCCGCATCAATCCGACCAAGAGATTCCAAAACCTTTTGCACGCTTAGAGACCCGATTGAACGAGACTAGTTGAAATTGAAAAAAGTTGTCGACCACTTTAAAAGCCCGATTGTTCCGTTGAACCCAAATCGAGTAAAGAGTACACCAAACCACCGCTTTCCAGTATATCCTAATTTGATTTCGAATGGCAATAGAGTCCATACATGCAATAAGATCGTCTAGAGAGATAGATGGTGAGATGCTCGAACCCTACCATTTGAAGACTTTCTCCCACAATTAAAATACTATTGGTTTTTTTTTTGAATAAATACTATTAGGTGCGTTTGGTTTGCGGGATTGGAATGGAATGGATTGGATGTCAAGGAGGGATTTGGATTTGGGGGGGTTTGAAATCCCTTCATGTGTTTGGTTTGTAGTATTTGGAATGAATTTCAAATTTATTCATTTACAAGTCTTGTTTGGTTTGTAGGATTTGAATTTGGATTGAGTTTTTTTTTTGTTTTTTTATAAAGAATTTATTTTTATTGATAAACGTCGGATTTGGATCGATACAATTTGAAGTCTGGATCACGCTTTAGAATCCATCGGATTTGGATTTCAAATCCAGGCCTAATGCCAAGGATTTCCAAATCCATCATATGAGGAATTTTAAAATGGTCAACGGATTTGAAATCCGGTCAACGAAATTCTTTCCTGCAAACCAAACGCATAATTGAAATGGATTGAAATCCAAATCCCTCCAAATCCATTCCAATCTCGCAAACCAAACTCATCCTTAGTTTTTTATTCACATTTATTTTGGTTTGATTTTTCAATGTTTTAATTTTATAGTTTTGAGTCTATACTTTAAAAATTGAAAATTAGACCCAAGTTAATGTTTGGAAAACATTTACATAATTGGAAAAACCAAATTAATTTACAAAAGAGTAAATTACGGATTTGGTCTATGTGGTTTTCTAAAATTTTGGATTGGGTCCCCCATAGAAATTAATTACAGATCAGATCACTATGATTTGGATTTTGTTTCAGATCAGGCCCCCCGTCTCTCATCGATTAACTTCTACCTTGAATTCGTATGAGCAGAAGTTGTGTTCTTGATCTATCTGGAGTATCGATCTAAAAGATAAGCTTTCAAAACTAAAAGGTATTAGAAAAGGTTTTTTTAAATGACATAAATACCCCTCACGTGAAAATCATGTGAGGGGTTTAATGCTCATGGTTAACCAGGGTTAGATGGAGGAACCTGATCTGAAACAAAATCCAAACCACAGTGATCTGATCTGCAATTAATTCCTATAGGGGGACCCAATCCAAAATTTCAGAAAACCACAGGGACCAAATCCGTAATTTACTCTTTACAAAATTAACACTTTGTATTTTCCGTGTTCAAAAAATATATATTTTTAACGAGATAGATTGTGATCAACAAGTTTTATTAATATTTTTATATTAATGAATAATTTAGAAGTTTTTAATTAATTTAAGATATATTAAATAATATGTTAAATAAATTCTTTTCGAAAGTACATTAATGTAATAAGAAATGTCACGTCAGCAACATGTTACACGTAGATATCCCATACGAACAATGACATGATGTGAAAATCTAGTAACTTGTGTCATGTCGTCTTAATTAAAATCAACAGAAACTACTCATTGTTATAATGCGTAAATTTCTCAAAATATAATTACTATTTTGTGTATTTAACCTTTTTAAAAACACGCATGGACCATTTGTTGTTTTTATTTTTATTTTTATGATATTTAGTTTTAAGAAACGTAAAACATAATTTATGTGTTTCATTTTAATTTAAAAAAAAAAAAAGAAATAGTCGTATCAATGAAACATAAAATCACAATTTTCTTAAAAGGGTTTTTAAATATGCAACAATATCATTATTTGAGAAACAATTTTACGATATTTGACAAATGTAATTTAGAATTTTAAAATCAATATAATTGTATTTTAAGAGATAAATAAAGACTGGTGTAACAAAACAAAAACCTTGAGGATGAATTTTAAATTATGCCTCTATCATTAATTTTAATCATTCTATTATATATATATATATATATATATATATACATATATTGAAGCAAAATCATTATATTATAATTAATTATCTGATTTCAAGTATTAAAAATAACCTTTAAAACTGTTCATAGGTGGTTGTATTGTACAATAATGTTGGCAGCAAATGGGGTTTGATGAGTGTGGTCCAAAACATTGCATCTAAGCCCAACCACCTTTGAATAATGGATGTTAAAGATAGCAAGTCCTTTGTTTGATTTGATCTTAAGCAAACAAATGGCTATTTTGTGGAGCATTTGGACAAGGTCGTCCTTTAGCATGTTAAATGTGTGATTTTGAATAGGACCCCAAAATTTTGTGGCCCAATTTTACGTTGTTTAAAGTCTTTAATCGACGAATGTAAAGTTACAACCCACCTTAGTGCCTCACTAATTTCTTCACTAATTTCTATCAGAAGACAAAAATAATATGTCGTATCATCACCTCGGTAATTTGTATATATGAATATTTGTTATCTCACTTTGCATTGTAATCGAAATATTTAGGTGTAGCAAGACCTCCAAAAAGATTGGAACGTCCCTGCATTTGGAAGGAAAGAAACTAGCGGCTCTAGAAGAATATAACTTTGTTGCCTGCTACAGTAGTCTAATTCGGATTAGTTGTGTTTTATGGAGTGGATTCAAGCAAAGAAAATTTATGGAACGTAGGAGAAGAGTGCAACAACCTCCAGATGCAACAATGGCATCCTCCACCCATACAATTCCTTAAATAGAACAGTGATGTTGCGATTTTCAAATAGCAGAATTAAATGGGAGCATGTATGACATTATGAAACGAGGAAGGAACTTTGTTGACCTACAAAATGATACAAATTTGAGGATGCCCTTAGGAAAAGGAACGTGAAGCATTAGCCTAGTATAAGCTATATATCCCGGATCACTGAAATGAGGCATAAACATGTAATATTCAGGACCGATTCTCAAGTGGTGACCCACACTGCAAATCAAGGGGAAATAGGATAACACTGAATATTCTGGATCATCTTGCAACATCACCGATAACTTCTACAGTCAAAACCATCGTTTAAGGTCCAGTTAGTTAGGATAGATAGAAATAATGTTCCTCACGTCTTGGAAAGTCAAACTCTGTTTTATGTCTCGCCACTTATAAACGTCGCCTTCTATAATTGGCTAGGGACTTAAAAACTTTATCATTAATGAAAGCTTTCATTCAAAAAAGAAAACCTTCATAATACAAAAACAAAGATGTTAATCTAGAAATATCAATAAAACAAAACATCATAAATGTAAAATGACTAAAATACCCCTGACACGTTAGCACATATTGGATTGCGTTTCACGCTTGGGGATGAAAAACTTCATAATACAAAAATAAAGATGTTAATCTAAAAAAGCATTCGTTAAACAAAATATCATAAATGTAAAATGACTAAAATGGCCCTCACACGTTAGCGGATATTGGATTGTGTTTCACGCTTGGGGATGGCCCACCAATTGAGAAAAGTCAAAAAGGCTCCCTTGAGTTGAAGGCGTGGTGTTGTTGGGGTATTTGTTGTGTGAAGCTTTTCATGTAACGTTGCAATCTTTCTTTCATTCATAACTTGTCCACACTCAAAAGGTCAAACATAATACAATGATCACTTTTTGTTTTTTGTTTTTTTTATGACTAGAAATGTATTTGTTTAATGTAATACAATGTATTTTTATTTCGTTTGTTTCGGTTTTATTTTATAAATTTGTATATTTTTGTGAGGACGAGAGATGATTTTTGTCGGTTATTAGTTTTATGGAGTGTTTTAATGTATTAGTAGAGTTTAATGATTATCTTGTATTTGAACATGTTTATCAGATGATTATGATTTAGTTTTAAGAAGTTCAAATGTATTAATAAATTGGAAATGTTAGTAAAATATTTTATGAACATATGATTGAAATTTTGAAAATGAGGTTAAAAATTATATATATATAGGGTGCGTTTCTTTTGCAAACCAAACAATTTGTACAAACTATGCAAACCACTATATTAGGAAACAATAGATATATTTATGGATAATGATTATGATTCATTAATAATGATTGTGATATATATGGAAAATGTTAAGTTTATTCATTATAATCATGATTTTAAATTAGGAAATGTTAAGTTTATTCATTATAATCATGATTTTAAATTAGGAAACATAATAAAATCATATATTTATTAGACTTGATGAACGGCTAAGATTGGTTTGCATAGTTTGTACAAATTGCTTGGTTTGTAAAAGAAACGCACCATATATATATATATATATATATATATATATATATATATATATATATATATATATATATAGAGAGAGAGAGAGAGAGAGAGAGAGAGAGAGAGAGAAATTCAATTGAAAACCGATTTTCGATTGTGAACCATGGGGCAAAGGAGAGCGCGACAAGTATCCCCTAATATCCACATTCAATATGAATAACGAAGGTGAACGCTCATGCACAATTCATGATAAATAATATACGAACTCATCATGAATCCTGATGAATAATATGTGAATGGCCCGTGAAGGTGAGGACATGTGACGCGCTCTCCTTTGTTCCCGTTTCACAACCAAAATCGGTTTTCATTTGAACCCGCCCCTATATATATATATATATTAGATAGACGAAGAATCGTGTGAAAGAAATAGTTAAGGTGAAGTATAAGAAGAGATTTGGACCCTTGATTACTTTTAATCTCAATGAATTGCGCTTTAGAAGAAAATTGATTCGATATATCTCATTGGTGTTGATCTTCAATTAGAATTGATCAAAGGGTGAGGATCCCTTCTCACCCTTCTCACCATAACTTTCATGCTTATCGAAACGCAACCCATTATTGATATGGGTATCAAATTAAAAAGAATACAATACTTATTTTTACATAATATGTTTGATTTAAAATTAATTGTATTTGAAGATAAATTAGTTTTTTTTTTTAATTTTATAAACCGAGTAAATTTGTGAGTTACCAAAACTTGATCTAGTATGAGTTTTGTATATCTATACTATATTATAAAGCACGGATAAAAAACTTTTAAATACAAATTATTAGGCACAAGTTACCATCATTTTATGCAAGATTTTAAAAGTCTCTTAATTTACAAGTATCAAAGCACAAGATACATATTACTACTGCAGACTTCTAACACCACCAATTTGGTATGTGCAGGGTCTTCTTTTTATGCATACCTTTCTATGTATCACTATTAATTAATATATTATATTACTATAATTTTGTTTTAATTATATTATTAAATATGTAATTGGTTATTTTTTCTAGATGTCATTAAAATATATAAGATAATAATTGAATTCTAACAAAATACTTAATTTTTTTATATAAAAACATTATATTATTAAGCCTAAATTAAACAAATTTATAAAAAAAAACATTATCACTTTCTCAAAACCATCCAAAATCGTACTGTAAATCGACAAAAAAATTAAATGAAACATTAAAATCGTGAAGTATCTCGCTGCATTGTGCGAATACGCTTCTAGTAGTATTGATTTATATATAATGTTTTAATATTTTTATTTTTAAAAAAATTAATAGTTTTTAAGAAGTAAAAACTAAATACTTAATAATATATTTTTGTAGATTGCGAGTGTTTGGATCAAGTTGTCCACCTTAACTACTTCTGTGTACACCCCTTTCGTATTTTTATTATCTTAATAATATTATTGAAATAGTGATGATTAATTAATCTTCATATTTCTTTTATATTTATTTACTTCTTAGATTTTAAATTTTAATCTCAATATTATGAAATTAAATCTCCTTTTAGTCACTAATTGATATAAAATGGATCAAAGTATTGGTTGCTAATCAAAGTTAATTTTATGAACGTTAAAAGTACTTACAAACCAAACTCCACCTATCTACAATAGTTGTCACTCTACCACTGCCAACTTAACGTTAGCAACCCCACCCTCTCCCACCTACAAGAGCAACCCCCGGTTCATTATTAAAGCTTCCAAAGTTTTTTCGTTATGATAATATTTTATAGGAGGGACGTATGTGGTTCACTGGCCGGCGAAGGAAGGACCTTTGTGGTGGGGATGATGGGAAGGAGAGGTGGTTGCTGGTAACTATTGACGTTAAGTCGAAAAGGGGGGGGGGGGGGGAGTGACATGTACTGTACATATTGTAAATAACAGATTTTGTTTTTAAAATTTAATCAAATTTCTGGGATTTGCATATATGCTATTTAAATTTTATGATGCATGATCATTTACATATCCAATAAATTGTATAAACTTAATTATAGATCAACTATCTTGTGTTGTTTCACATATAATGCTTATATATACAATGTGGTTTGTTATCTTGTTTGACATATGAAACACCACATAAAAACTGGTTTATAAGTTTGTACGGATTATTAAGTTAATTAAAAAAAAGAGTACAAATTTTATATTGGTTTGGCTAATTCTACAACATTAAAGTTTACCTATAAATTGTTTGATGACTAAAAAATATGTGTCAAGAAAAATGATTGAAACGGACATTTTGAAAAGATGGTTACGATAATATATAGTGGAAGGATATTTTGCAACCCTGAAAAAGGTTGCAACTCTTGCAACCCACATCTTAACCGTTGGATTCATGATCGACGGTTATTTTATTTTTATTTTTCTGTTTTTTTTAATTAAAAATATTGGACCCCATATATATTGTAACCGTCGATCATGAATCCGACGGTTAAGATGTTGGTTGCAAGTTTTGCAATCTTTTTAAGGGTTGCAAATAAAATAGCCCCTATATATATGAGTTCATATGAGAATATCATCTATTTAAAAAAACACGAGAATGATCAAATACATACAAAATCATATATGCACACAACTTTGCGCGCTACTTTAGGTCGCGTCCAAAGTCGTCCGTGTCCGTTTTTTCCGAGTTAATGTAAAATTACATATGATTTTGCACATGATCTGTTGTTTTTGTTGTTTTCTTGTTTTATTAAATAGTTAGCGTTCTCGTTTGAACTTTCTTCGAGATCATATACAAAATCATATGTGATTTATAATAACTCGAAAAAATCTGACGCACATAGTGGTGTGAATCATATATGATTTTGTACGTACTCGACGGTTTTCCTATTTTCTTAAATATATGTTGTTCTCGTATGAACTCATCTCTCTCTCTCTATATATATATATATATATATATTAATTGTGTATGTTGATCGGGTCAGCTTATGTGCACCTACTAATCTCAAGATTCTGTAGAACAGTCAGAAAAATCTTCAATAGTCTTGCAATACTTGAACCGTTGTTCATGGATTGGATGCTATTTATTTTGTTTATATACTTGTCCTATTTTAATTTGTGTTATTTTGGATCTATTAAAATATTTTTAGTAAAAAAATTTCATCTTTTGTACTGATTATGTGGATACGATGTGGATGGTGACAATGGAGGCTGAGTCGATTGCAAGCAAAGATGCATGGCGACAATGAAGTAATTTCACAAATAGTGATTCACCATCCAATTTACACTTTCTCTAAAACATATGCACATGTTTTTTAATATAATAATAATAATAATAATTGAATGGATCTTACTTAAAATAAAAAATACTACTGATAAGAAGGGATCTCTATCTTTGAATACACATTAGGATGAGACGCACTGAAATGAGATGCACTAGATTAATTCTCGTATCAAACGTGATTCACGAGTGAGTTTGAGATTAAAAGTGATCAAGGGTCCACATCTCTTTTTAGGTTATCACCTTAACTCTTCTCTCTCTCACACACACACACACATAGGCGAAAGATCATGTGAGAAGTTGAGTTAACGTGGGAAGTGGATCTGAATCGTTGATCTCTTTTAATCTCAAGCTCTACAATAAATTGCGGCGTAGAAAGAAATTGATCTAATGCATCTCGGTGCATTTCATCTTAATGTGCGTTCATTTCTCATCCAACGGTTGATAACTACTTCTTACGCTTCTCACCGTTAACTCAACTTCTCATCTAATCTAACGGTTGATAAGGTGTTTTTTAGTTTTTCATTTATTTGAGATTTTCCCTTGAACCTCTGTCTATATATATATATATATATATATAAAAGAACATCAAAGTAATTAGTTGACTTTAATATAAAAAAAATTGATAATTAACCCATGACAAGATCTACCCCAAAGATCCCTTTGCCTATACAAACATCAACAACATTAAACACCCCCAAAACACACACACACTAAACCCTAGAAAAACAATTACCTTTAAAGATTCTTAATTAGTACCAAATTAACACACACCAACTTACACATGATACCTTTTTTTTTTGGTTCTTGAAAAAGAAAACATCCACAGCTTTAGGGCACCATGCCTTTGCCTCTCTCTCTCTCTCTCTCTCTCTATATATATATATATATGTACTTTGTGTGTGTGTGTTTTATGTGTTTTCTTTTCTTCCCCTCTTTCACTTTTTCACTCTTAGAAACGTGCATAAAAAGCTCACTTTTACACTTGCATGCGGGAATATATATATATATACACCCTATATCTACAGTCTGCTACTAAATATATATGCATATATATATATATATAGAAGGCCACATGATAATTATAACATAAGCAGTTTGTACATTCTTCCAAATGTCTTTATTTGAAGATTATAAGAAGGGGGTGTCGTTTTACGCTCGTGGAACTCCGAGGGAATGCTATGATCGTCGTCGTTGTTATGATTCCAGGAACGAACCTTGATGATTGCATGCTTGCGTGATCGTATGAAGAACGGATATATATCGTGTATCCGATCATGGGGAATCAAGCGGTACTGGTCCGATTAATCATTCGACGTTTTCTATTATATATACATATATTAATTATGTATCTAATTAATTCTTTTGATCCATGGTTTAATTATGGAGTTTGTGTTGCAATTTAATTGCTTGTATGCATCATTATTCAATGGGCTTGTGTGAGGTTGAAGCAGGTTCAAGATTGTAGTTTGATTATGTAGTGTGCTTTTTTTTTATGTAATAATTTTATTTAATTTAAATAAAAACATTAATTTACTCATCTTTAATATGTTTTATGATTAAATTAATGGATAGAGTTCAATTAAATCGAGTTCTTTAATATGTTTTTATGATTAAATTAATGGATAAAATTCAATTAAATCGAGTTCGAGTCGAGATTAAATAATTCGATGAATATATGTTGGAATTGTTGGTTTATTCATGATGGATTTTAAGTCATGAATATCAAAAGAGTAGCCTTTTCAAGCAAAACATGTAGTTATTATATTAATTTATTTTTATTAAAATTATGTTGGAATTTGGTTTTTATATTTCAATATTTAAAATTAAAACAACACATCTTTAGTGTAAATTCTTCCTGATTCTTTCTCAAGGTTGGGTTTCAGTGAGAAGCTGAGGTTAATATGAGAAGTGATTATCAACTATTGGATGAGAAATGGATGCACCAGATTAATTCCCTTGTAAGCTGTAATTCATGAGAGGACATTTGATTAAAAGTAATCAACGGTTCAGATCCACTTCTCTTCTCATGTTTCTCACGTTAACCTCAACTTCTCACACAATCATTCGCCTTATTCTCAAACTATTCTCTTATCCTAACTTGCTAGTTGGGAGGACTTTGTACCATCCATTCAGATGTGGTTGGATTCATTTATTTCTTACCATTTGACCTTTTCAATTTAATTGAAACATTAGTTTGATTTGTTTACCAATAAATTTTCTATTTGATTATACTTAAATAATAATTTTTTGGTTTGTTTACTTCTTAAATGTTAATTAATTCCTTTATTTGTTTCAAAAGTATTTTTATTTTGTTGTTCAAAAAAGATAAAGTGTTTTTTCAAAAAAAAAAAAAAAGAATTTTTGAGAACCCATAAAATTGTTATAACTTTGAGAACCGATGTTTCATGTACCATTTCACATGATTTTATTTTCCATCGATACAACTTGAATTTAGTGTATTAGTTAGCATATATTTGTTTCATAGTATGAACGTTTTTAATGTGTTTTGTAAAACAAAAAATACAACTAAATTTTTTTATATTGTGAATCAAATACATATGGAACAAATATATATTAACCAATATATTAAATTCTAACTTTATTAGATAGAAAAAAATCATATGAAATAATATACTTTGCGATGATAGTTTTCACATTTATCACAACATATAGGATTCTCAAATGATTAAACCCATATATATATATATATTGATGATCGAGTTTCTCGGAGTTTTTTGAATTCTACTTCATTAAAAGGTATTTTAAGTATTTAAATAACATGTCAACTTATTAAAAAAATATTAAAGCGGTTTGTATTATACAAATAACTAGAAGCGTGTTCGTGCAATGCAGTGAGATACATCACGATTTTAATGTTTTATTTTATTTTTTTGTCGTTTTGCAGTACGATTTTGGATGGTTTTGAGAAAGTGATAATGTTTTTTTTTATAAATTTGTTTAATTTAGGCTTAATAATATAATTTTTTATATAAAAAAATTAAGTATTTTGTTAGAATTCAATGATTATCTTATATATTTTAATGACATCTAGAAAAAATAACCAATTACATATTTAATAATATAATTAAAACAAAATTATAGTAATATAATATATTAATTAATAGTGATACTTGGAATTGTTTGCATAAAAGGAAGACCCTGCACATACCAAATTGGTGGGTGTTAGAAGTCTGCAGTAGTAATATGTATATTGTGTTTTGATACTTGTAAATTAAAAGATTTTTAAAATCTTGCATAAAACGATGGTACCTTGTACCTAATAATTTGTATTTAAGAATTTTTTTATCCGTACTTTAAAATATAGTATAGATAATTAAAGTTTCATGTGCAATCCTTTCATTAATCATAAATAAACACAAATATTTTTTTATATAATTTATTTATATTTTACAAATATCAGTTAGGTTACTTCACATATTTGTAAACAGACCAATCCCATCTTTTGAAAATGAAGAAAGTTACCCCTAATCCCCTTGATGGATGTAGCATGCTAATATAACTCTTTAAAAAGTCGTTTGAATTAATAAACTAGCTTACAAATTAAATATATCAAACTGCAAATATAAATTATAAAATGGAGAAAAGTAAGAGAGGGGATATAAATTTCTCCAAATTTGAATAACTCTCAGAAAATGATTACCATGATAGAGAAATGATCATTTTATTATATTCCACCAATAAGAAACTTTGAAATAAAATGTCTACAAGAGAAAAATATTATGTTATTAAAATATATGAAATATTTTAATAACATAATTAATGATACAATCTTCAAAATGGAAAATCTGTTGGAGTTGAAAGCGATTCGATTGGAGCAACATGATCATCTTCCCCGTAAAAAGATGTACCTCGAACTTGGTGTGATGTGTGATTGACCTAATAGAGCCTAAGAATATCTCCAACAGCTATGGTATAATTTTTTTATAATAGAGTAGAAAAAGACAAAATCTCTAAGAAAAATTACTTTCATCTCCAACAGCTATTCTATTTTAACAATCCTAACATTAACTTTATTAATAAAATAATCAATCATTTAATAATATATTGTTTCTCTCTCCTACATATTAAATTTAAAATTATTTTATTGGTCGAAAAATATTATTATATTATCTCTCTCTCTTCTATAAAGTTTTAGAGATTTCCCTAAATTTAGAGATTTTTACAATCTCTCTACTCAATTTTCTATTTTAGCATACAAGATAGCATAGTTGTTGAAGCAAAAAAGTTACTAAAATCCATCTTTTCTCTATTTTAGCATAGCTGTTGGAGATGCTCTAACAAGAAGGAAAATTCATCCAAATAGCCATTTCAGTCTCTTAGCCATTTCTCTCTCATTTTGACTGAAATGTCACTACGTCTGCAAAATCTAGGTCCACAATAGCTAAAAGACAAAAAAAAAAAATCTGGTCAATTTCCCTTAAAATTCCAAACCAAATGCAAAATACACTTGAACATCTCAATAAAAACCAAATTCACCCAAAATCTACAAACTCCTTCAAGATTCACAACTAAACTCAACTATACAACCATAAATCAAGCTTTTGTTTTTTGTGTTAAAAAACATAAGCATAAATATATGTACAAATATTAAGTCACCCTCCAAAACTTTTACTTTCAAATGTTTTTTACCCTCTAAATGTCATGAACTCAAACTGTCATTCCTCAAAATTACAGCAATGCCCATGCTTGATGTCGAATACTCGATCCCGCTTTTGAACTTGTGCTTGAACGTATGTCCACGGTTATGGTTTTCGGCTGCCACTGGTTCCTGCTCCCCGTCTTTCGCTGCAAAGTGCACGACTTCGCTTTTTCTGGGAACATTTTCAAATCTGATAGGATCAAAGTCTGACTACATGACTCCGAAAAACATTAGAATAAAATCGGCTTTAAATGACGCCAAATATGTCTAAATGTCCTAATAAACTGTGTTATAAGACTTAAGTTTATAGGACCAAACAATTGTGTACATGTCCTATGTAAAAGTAATACAATAAGTTGATACAACGTTTTTGTGCATCCTAACAAGTTTTTTAGAATTTTTTAAAAATAAAGTGCCCTATTATTTGTAAAAATGTGTATATAAAAAGCTATTAGAACATTTTATTTCATAAGTGTCCTGAACAACTTGTTAGGATACCGAAATAAGTCCCAACATCTTATAGTAACACGACACACGATTGTTTGGTCCTATGAACTTAAGTGCTATAAAGCAGGCTATTTAGACATCTTTGGTGTCATATAAAACCGATTTTGTTATAGTGAAAGTAAAAAACGACCGGAAAACTTACGTGGGAATCGGGTGGTCGGAATCTTTAGAGATGCATGCTTTAGAGATCTCGACTTTACAAGTGGTAACGACTTCTTGCCGAGTTTCGGGAGAAAGTTTCATCAAGATATCTGATAAAACCAATCCATGTTGTTTTTTAAGTTCATCCAACTCTTTCTGCTGCTCCACCATTATATGCTCAAGTTTCTCCACAATCATACTTGCATCATCATTCTTGTCTTCCATTGAATGAGATTGATCTGAAGTTTCTTTCGGTCTCATATCATCGTCATCATCAGGATGCGAGATTTCTTCCATGTTTTCAGTTGGGGTATCGTTGCTTGAACCCTGGTCGTCACTAGATAACGCCCCTGAATCTGCATTTTGATCTTCGGAGACATCTGAAGGTATGGGTTGAAGTGGAGAACAACCATTTTTCGGTTCGTCACTCCAATATCTCCGACCAGAAGGTAATCGTTCAAGCGATAAAAATCCAGGAGAAGCACCGGTAGATCTGTTTGTTGATGGGGATGGAGATTCGAATTGAGGGTCAAAGGTGGATTCGTCGTTAGAATCTGGAACTTCATTGGCCTCATGATCGTTGGAGTTTTCGTTTAGTCCCCAATTGGGAAAACATGATCGAATTTCGGCTTCAATCATCTCAGAGACAGTAGAGACATCTTGATCTGTTAAATCCAGCTCTTCAACCATTTCTCTAGCTACTGAAGTCTGTGTATCGCATTTGATATCGAATGGGAAATGAATATTCCGAACGTGACCTGGCCCACGAGACAAAATCTAATCATTTATTAAAGTGAAATCTGAAAAAGATGTGAAAGTCCGAAATGAACGGATATTAAGCAGACAACCTGTTGTATCTTCTATACGTAGTTTCAGGAATACTGTGTTCGGATCTCTCATTTGACCCTTCAATGTGAAATCCCTAGCAGTATCGAGCATGGTGTCGTTTGCAGTTTCAACGTTGTCAAGCTTCTCGGTGTCGCCACCTATAAAAATCCATCAGAAAATAGGGAGACAAGAAAAGAAATACAGGCCATTTTTGGCAACCATAACTCCATAAGTTAGCTTATTTTTTGAGCTTATTGAAAAAGCCCTAAGCTAGCTTTTTAAAGCACTACTTCAAGTATCGTTTCAATAAGATCAAGGGTTCTTTTTCCACTTTCTTTTTTTCCAATTATGTCCTTGTATGTTTCCAATTAAATTTTGAACATATCCTTTTAGATCAATTTACATTGTTATCTAGCTTATCAACTAATTTTTACTAAACATGACTAGCTTATCAACTAACAACTAGCTTCTCAGCTAGTTTTCGAAACATGTAAAATCTTGGAGGTGCCTTGCGGATATTACCTGGACGTGGATGGGGATGGGCTTTTGATTGTTTATTTATGTTCTCATGATTCTCGTCTGCATGAAGAAAATGATCCATCAACAATTCCTTGGCGCTTAACCTATCCGAGACCTTGGCAATACACTTTTCAATAAATGATCTGACTTCGGGATCCTTCACTTTTGTTAATGAAGCTGGCTTGACACCCTAACAAAATAGAAAAAAGGAAAATGAGATGTCGGTAAAACCAATTTCATTGGAGCAAGTGGCTGTAAGTCGGTAATATTTCAATGGACATGAACTTTTTGACTGCAACACCATGATGAAATCATCCCTATAACTCAAAGCATGGTCATGATCGGACATCCTTTACGACATTAAGGGTGCGTTTGGTATGCACACAAAATAGGGTTTTAACTTGACATGATAGTTTAGTAATTTACCAATCTTGTTACATCTTCCTAATTTTGTTCCACCTATTTTGGTGGGACAAAAAATTGCATTTCTGTCTACTCAGTCCTTTCCTGTCCCAGTCAAAATGTCGCACCAAACGTGGGGGTAATTTTTTTTCTGTCCTGTCCCGTGTACAAAATCTACAAACCTTTGTCTTCCTGGTCTTGTTGATCTTACAGTAATCATGAGAACAAAACCTTCAATCAGTTCAATCTAAACTGCTTTCCTAGTCGTTGTGGTTGTCATTCTAGGTGCATTTAAAAACTTAACTTGAAGATGAGTGCTCCACTATTGAATTCAAAGAATACCACCAAAATATGGTCTTTAGTTGCTCGCTTGTCCTGATGCAGGTGGCTAGATTTTTGATAATAATAATAGCAACGGTTAACCTATATCCCAAGCTTTCCTCACTCACATTCTTATCCAATCACTACTTTGAAATTGACCAACTGATCTATAACAGTATACATAAATAAATGCCAAAAGGCACAAGCACACACACTCTGACCCACCTTCCGTCATTGATTAGTTTCAATAGATTCACCATCAGCCTATGACCATGAAAGAGGAGGAGTAAAGAAGAACTGATTGCATAAATATTCAGAAAATTCAAAATTGACTTGATTAGTTCTAGTGTGGGTGAATCTATTTAAGTAATGGAAAGGAGATATAAAAATAAGACAGATTACAGGTCCATTGTGTAAATGCAGAAGAGGGAAAATGATAAAAAGATTAACTTAAACAGGGAAACTCTTGATCCAAGAGGAAACTCCAAAGATTACCTATGAACCCAGAAGCAAATTGAAGATGCTGGTAATTTCTAACGTTAGGATTATTCTAACAAATACAATCTTAACTAAATGATCTGGTTATCTTAAAGACTCCAGCTCAACTTCAGAATCCATAACCCCCAGGGTATAGTAAAGCAATCCTCTAGCAATGCCAAGGCTCACATTTATGATCAAAAGAGTATAATATTGCTATGAGTTTTCCCCAGAGATTTGTATATCTTTTATGCAAAGGGGCTCTTTCTATATGCATAACCTTTATCTAGAAGCTCGACGTATACAGGAGAAATGATGAAATCATGGATAAAAAGGAGCTTCATCATTTACATTTGCTCAAAGAAGTGAAAAGCTTGGTGCAATTATGTGAATGATACAAAATATATCAATGAAAATTTTACAAACAAGGTCTGGTCACATCATAAGAAACCAAGACTTTTTATACCACATTTGATTGTTTTTTAACATCAATAGGGGTTCCTGAGAGAAACAGCAAAGCGGTTTTTCTTGATGACCAACTTTCCATTCTTTCACTTTCGAACCTCTTAACCACATCTTACACTATCCTCTAGTAACCCAAACCATAAGCATCTCCATCAACCTCTCAGTTCAAAGCTACCATGATTTCCTGAAGTGAAGCCAACTTGATATTGTCCCAATTACTTGGGTTCTTCTAGATGAAATCCTCTAGCTCCGATTATCACATTCTAAAGGTGCACTCTGCGTAAAGATGCATTGCTTCTTGGGTTGACAACATTATGTGAAAATATGCTTACTCTACTGTGAGCTCTTAAAAAAATAAATTTGCTTCTCAAGAAATCCACCAATGTTGATAAGGTTAAGTATAATACCCACCCAAAAACATATGCATACATACATATATATACACACACACACACCTTACTTATGGTGGAATTGATTCCATTTGACAAAAGTCATATAGGTAACTTACAAGGCAGGTAAGTAGAAAAACAGGATGAATGAAAGATCACTCACTGATGTCACTTTCTTATATATTTGAGCAGCATTACTACATTCAATATATGGATACTCAAATGTCACCAATTCAAGTAGGCACATCCCAAAGGCATAGATATCTACAAGTTCATTGTACTCTTCTTCATAAAGCTCCGGTGCCATGAACTCCGGAGTTCCTAGATATAGAACAACAATCACCATGGATCACCATCTTTGTTGTAATCATCACAGGTCACAATCATAAAAACATTAAACAAGGAAGCATGATACTAAAAACCTTGCCCTCACCAATGACACTGTGAGCAGAACGAGCTTGGCGAAGAATGGCAGCTAGTCCAAGGTCACCAATCTTGACCTCTCCTTGATTTCCATTAACAAAAATGTTGTCACACTTGAGGTCGCGATGAATAACCGGAGGATCATGACTATGAAGATACAGAAGTCCCCCTAATATTTGTTTAGACCAATTCTTCAATGCTCGCACATCCACATGCTTATGCTTCTTGCGGTACCTACCATAATTTCTAACATGGTCTTAACTACATGTTTATGTTTCTTGAGTTATGGTAAACATGTCTATGTTCTGGATACATGAAAAAACATAACTCAACAAGAAAATGGACAGTCATAAAGAAATTAAACGTACTGTCTTAATGTGCCAGATGTGAAAATCTCGGTGATGAAGTTGATATGCTCGTTCTTTGCATCAACCCAAGAGTTGTAGAATTTTATGATATTCTTGTGCTTAAGGGTTTTGAGCAAATGAACTTCGGAGTATAGTCGCTCCAACTCCTCAGGGTTCCTCAAGAAATCAGAAACCTTTATTTGGTTCCAAGCTACTTCAATTCCTTCCAATTCATCAAATGCTCTATATCTAAAATATCCGATATCAGATATGTGATCAAGGATGTAACAATACCGCCTTGTCTATACTCTTTTACTTGGAAAATAAGTATCGAGTAAATAACTTTTCAAACCATCATATTTCACTTTTTGTGGCAAACAAACCATCTTTGCAAGAATCAACAATCTTAGACATAGGATCGTTGGCAACTTGGCATTTACATTTGCACACTTTGTCCAAAATTGATGCTTTATGCAAACTACAGTGTTTTTTGGGCTTCTTTACAAGAACAATGGTTACTTAGCAATAAAAACTAAGTACCTATGGTTCAAATAATTTACTCAGACTACTATAGTACTATTCCATAATCTACCCAAAAAAAAGGAGTTAGACTTTGAATTTGGATGTCAAACCTGCTGATTTCCAAATTGTTTTATTTGCAATACTTCATAAAATTCGATCTTATTTCAATATATTTCAATAAGAAAGTATAAAACTGATATCAATTACGAAGTTAACAGTGGTTCGACATCCAATGTCAAAAGGCAAACCTAAGTTTTCATCTGAACGAAGAATATAAAATAGGATACACCTTTTTGCAAGCCCCCTTCCCTAACACTTCTTTGTACTGCAAAATACACCAACATAATTATCCGAATAACAAAAAATACATCTAAAAAACGTAAACAAAAACGATAATATTTTTGCCTAATCGTAGAATTTGAAGTCCGAAACGTACTAACCCGTCCATAACGACCAGAAGGATCGACCTCAACGAATTCAGCATCGGAATCGTCCACTTCGTGATCTGATGACGACGATTCCAATGGCATTTCTATAAGATTCGTTGAAAACTTTGAATCCTAACTGTTTGCGAACAATAAACCAGATCAACTCCTCAAAATTAAAATACAGACGTAATTAGTGCTTACGTAGAATTGTGATCGGAGAAAGTTTTTCCGGTGAGTCTCCGATGAGTCGGTTGTGAAGTTAGGGTTTGGAAATAGAGATGAAATGCAGGTGAAGAGGTTGAAGAAGAAGAAGAAGAAGAAGAAAAGGAAGTCGTTAGAGAACCAGAAGCCGCAGAGGTATCAACGGAAATAATAATAATAACAGTAAATTACAAATTTGGTCCCTGTAGTTTATTGAAAATAATTTTTAGTCCCTACAGTTTCGAATTTACAAGATAGCAATCGTGGTTTAGAAAAACGTCCGGATTTGATCGTCCTTTTTTATGGTGGTTCAAAAATTCCGTTAAATGAGAAAAAAATTCGTTTTCAATTGATTTTTTTATCTTTTATCCAATCAAAAATCACATGACCAAAATCCTAAAATTGATTTTGATTGGGTAAAAGTAGGGTTTGTGGTGCGGTTTAGAGCCGAATCGTAAACCGCACTACATATGCCTCAAACTGCAAAAAAACGCACCATAAAAAAGTTGTGTGGTGTGATGCGGTTTATGCGGTTTGAACCTAACTCATTTCAATCTAATGATTATAAAATCACAAGTTTAAAATAAATTCGATGATGATGCTCCTATGTTTCATACAATAACAACTATCGATGAGTACAAAATGTGTATTAAAAGAAGGTGTAAAATAATATCTGAAAAGTTAACTTAAAAATAATTTCGACCACGATTGTTGACAAAAGACAAATGAAAATAACTAAAATAAGAAATTTGGTATGTAAAAACTTAATAAGAAAACTAAAAAATTAATAAATAATCAATAATCAATAATGTATTAACTATTTTTATTTTGATAAATGATTATATGTATAAATATATATTTAAAAATATATAAAAAAGTGTAGTGTGGTGCGGTTTGAACCGCTGTTTTGAATAAATAAATCATCGAACTTTTAGAAAGTGGTTACCTACATTCTTTTAATAAAAAAAAAACTACATGTGATTGGTTAGAATGGGTTTAAAGAGAAAAACCTAAATCAATTTTACCATTCCCAAACCCGCATTCAAAGCTATCGCACCCTTCATCGGCTCATCATTGTTCGTTCTTTATACCGTCCTTTGCAGTCGTTTCTCCTGCCATCGATCTTCTCTTTTTTATCTGTTCAATTTTCATTCAAATTTTTTTAGGGACATACTCATTCAAAATGAAACGTTCTTTGGGTTTTTTTCTTCTAAATTTTTCCTTATAATGTTCTGATTTGTTGTAAGTTTAATGTTAAAAATTACTGTTTATACCAAATTTTCCAAAAACTCCCCTTAATTATTATTATTTTCATACATCTTCATCTTCAAACATTCAAAATAATTAAAAATATTTATTACAACTTTGAAAAAAATAAAACATATTCAAATCTATCTCTTACTTACAACATGTCTTTAAATATCTATTTACATTCACAAACAGTCATTTTTAATTAAATATATATGAATAAATTAATAAAATACCATTTATTAATTCATTAAAAATAAAATAAAATTAAAGAAAAGTATCAAACGACCTTTGGTTCGAATCAATGGATGCATATTTCATTAAATTTATACTAATATTTAAAGCATTATATAATTTATTTTTTGTATTGTATAAAAGGTAAAGAGAGGGTGTATAGTGTGATGACGATTCAAATAAAATATAAAAATATTTGTTTATTAGGTAGACCTTCTTTTGAGAACTTTAAAAATTATGATAACCTTGATAACTAGTGTATCATATGCTATTTCATATGATTTTTATATCTAAGACTAGGATTTAGAATATTAGTGAACATGTATTTATTTCACAATGTGTTTGTTATACAAAAAACGATTTAAATCTGGTCGATGATTCAAAAATGGAGATACGAGTCGATAGTGTTGCGATGATTCATGTGAAGCATCTACAATGGAAATTTCGAGGCAATGAATCGATTCATTTGAAGAAAGTGAAGATTGAGGTTTATTGGGATGTTCATGATTGGCTTTTTAGCCCTGGTTTAAGGCATGCCTTGTTTATCGTCAAACCAATGCCTTCGGCTGTCGTAACACCACCACCACCTCCGTTGGTATCATTGCCACTATCGCCATCTCCGATAGGGATATGTTGTTCAGTACAAGTGTTTAATTCCACTTGTTCATATGAGTTTTGCCTATGTCTCCATGCTTGGAAGGTCGAGTAGTTATAAATGCAGGTTTTTTTAAAAGTTTTATTAAATTGAAACGAGTAAGGAGAATATATATATATATATATATATTCTTAAAATTATTATTATAGATAAAGATTGAAAATAGAAAACATGCAAGATAGCTCTGTTGGTATAAAGGTGAAGTGACTTTACTCAAATACATATGGTTCAAGTTTAAATCTTATGAGAGGCGGGATTGAACCCAACTATTAGCTTAAGTTGTTAAATCATCTTTGAAATAACTTCATATGTAATTCATAGGGAGCAGGTTCCGTGTAAGACCAGATAAAGTTGCCGGTAACTAACCTTCTTGCTCAAAATTAAAAAAGCCATAACAAAAAAAAAGGAGTAAACTACAAATTTGGTCCTTGTGGTTTGTCGAAGATAACACTTTTTGTCCTTGTGGTTTCAAAATTACAATATGATCATCATGGATTTGGAACTTTTCAACGACCATTAGAGGAAGGGACCAAATCCAAACATTTTTACAAACTACGATGATCATCTTATAATTTCATAACTATAGGGATAAAAAAATGTTATTTTTGACAAACTACAAGGACCAAATTGGTAGTTTAGCCAAGAGTGGTGCACATGGTAAGGTGGTAGAAAAGGGAGCCTGAATATAGAGTGTAATTATGCCATGTAAAATTTAATTGTATTGATCATTATTTTAAATTTATGTTCTATGATTTTATATTTTTTGGAAAATCATCAATTGTAAAATGAGGTTTTCAAAAAATTTAAAGGATATGTTGTTTATTTGGTTGATTAATTTTAAGAAATATCTAAAAAAATCTAATGAATTTTTCCATTTTAAATTAATGGTTAAGTCTATGATTTTTTTTATTGGAATAAGTTGACTATTGAATTTTCCATTTAAAATTATTTTCTACATAAATAAACATTCAACTTTTAGAAATTACTTATCTAGTAATCCAAAAACGTTATCTTTAATCGATTAGAAATGTTTTTAAGTAAAAAAAAAAAACCTAAAACACTTTTACCATTTACAAACCCTACGTCATCCAAACCCCCAACCGCCCCATCGTCGTTTGCCCTCCATCAACATCCCTCGCCACCTTTGACGAACTCCCTCTTTCTGATTTTTTTATCTGTCTATACGTATTTCATTAAATTGTTGGAAGAAAAAGAAAATCGAAAGACAAAAAGATAGATAAAAAAGAGGGAGATCGATGTTAGGTGTTGTAATAGTGGCGATAGGCAATGATGGAGAGCGAACAATGATGGGGCGGGAAGCTGAGGAGAGCAATGACGTTGGGTGTGAGGGGCTTCTGTGACGTAGGGTTTGGAAATTATGTTGGGTCATCAAAACTTTGAAGATGGCCTCCCCTTCAACTTATCAACCATTACTTGTGATATTTGAACATCCTTTGTACTTAGAATATTTTAAGGTTCTTTGTAATAACTTAGTCATGCTTCAAAAGATCGGTGAAGTCGAAGACCAACCGAAATCAGCAGGAAGTAAATCTTCAGATGCGGATCAAGATAAACTTCCAACCTCACTAAGCAATGAATTTTTCAAGACATGACTTATGACGTCAAATTTCTAATTCATATATAATATTATATATAAAAATATATGTTTGTGTTACTCAACGAGACAATAGTAATAAACAAGTTAAATTATGTTATATATTAAAACACTAGCAAATAAGACATTAAAAATATAAAGAAAAATCAAATATCGTGTTGCGCATTAGGCCATGGCGTGCCCCGGGCTTAACTTGACGTAAGAAACAAACCTTGTACCATGTCGGTTGTTTGGTGAGTTATTTTAGAACAATGATAAACACTATATTTTCACACATGTTGTATTATATAAGAAACAACAAATAAAAATTGTTACGTAAGTTTATACGATCTATTAATTTTGTAAATGATTATGTGTATAGGGTCCGGTTCAGGGGAAAACCTCAAAAAAACGAAAAACTGAGGAACACCCTAGTAGCTCTTCATCTGAACGGTATACACTTGTGCATACAGGTAATTTGTAACATGCTTTTGTGCATATGCACGCACTTGTGCATAAAAACCAAAAAACAACATAATTTACCTGTATACACAAGTGCATACCATCCAGATGAAAGGCTACCAGAGTGTTCTTCAGTTTTCTTGAAGTTTTCCCCTGAATCTCCGTCTATATATATATATATATATATATAAAGAGAGAGGGGAAGGGGGGAAGGATCATGCAAGAAGTTAAACATTTTACGAGAAAATGAGAAGTGTGATATCATATATGATTACACGGCCTATGGTTGTGTTTAATCATATATGATTAAACATCTATGTATTACTAATGTAACATGTATTTAATCATATATGATTAAACTTGTGTATCATATATGATATCACACTTTTCGTCTCTTCTCGTAAAATGTTTAGTTTCTCGTGTGTATATATATATAGACTATCTATCTATATCTATACTATATTATAAAACACGGATAAAAAACTTTTAAATACAAATTATTAGACACAAGGTACCATCATTTTATGCAAAATTTTAAAAATCTCTAAATTTACAAGTATCAAAACACAAGATACATATTACTACTGCATGTTTCTAACACCCAATTTAGTATGTACAAGACATTCCTTTTATGCAGACATTTCCATGTATCACCATTTAATTAATATATTATATTACTATAAATTTGTTTTAATTATATTATTAAATATGTAATTGATTATTTTTTCTAGATGTCATTAAAATATATAAGATAATCATTGAATTATAACAAAATACTTAATTTTTTATATAAAAAAACATTATATTATTAAGCCTAAACTAAACAAATTTATAAAAACTCATTATCATTTTTTCAAAACCATCCAAAATCGTACTGTAAATCGACAAAAAACAAAAAATAAAATAAAACATTAAAATTGTGATGTATGTCGCCTCGAGTACGTTTGTAGTAGTGATATTATTGTGGTTGTTGGAAAGCCGGCCATGCCTAATCCCCTTACTAAATCAATTTTTTACAAACATCATTTCTTAATTTCATCTTCTTCACCACCTTCAACAATGGCGGATTACTCCTCCTTCACTTTCTTCCTCACCCTCCTCCTCTTTTCCTTCACAAACCCCACCATTTCCGTACAACCATACGACCCAACACCCTGCACCACCTCCACCGACGTCCGCAGTGGCTCCACCTACACCTGCACCACCACCACCAAAACCTGCAACACTTATCTCATCTACAGACCTCAACTCAACCAACCTCTCTCCGCCATTGCCACCCTCTTCAACCTCAACCAATCCCAACTCCACCAATCCTGCGAAATCGTCGTCCCGATCGTCTGCGATTGCCCCGACTCCACCTCTCGAGCCGTCGTCGAGTACACGAACGTGGACTCGTACACGGCTCGAACCATCGCCTGCGGGGTCTACCAGGGGCTGGTGAACCCGCAGGTGGTTGTGGCGCAACAGAACGTTAACCCCGACAACCTCGTTAAGGTGCCGGTTAAGTGTGCATGTACGGATACATCGCACGAAATAACCGGGACGGAGTATCTCGTGACGTATCCGGTGATGGATGACGATACGGTTGATTTGATTGCGTGGAAGTTCGGGGTGACGCAACGGTCGATTCAGGAGGCGAATGGGTTGGGGGTGAAGCAGACGATTTTTGGGGGGACCACGTTGCTGGTGCCAGCAACGGGTGTCCCGGTTTTGAATTTCGAAAAAGTGGTTGAGAATCCGAATCCGAATCCTCAAGACATGATTCCCGTCAATGGAATCTCGAAAAGCAGAGCTGGAAGCAGAAAACTGCTTCCGCTGGCTCTGATTGTTTTCGGGATAATTTCTCTATTCGGAGTACTTTCGTTTTTTGTTTTCGTAAAGTGGAAATACGGTCATCGTGAACGAACGTTGGAGTCCGTAACGGGATCAGAGTTTAAACGTTTCTCGCCCGATTTTCTCGACGGGATGTCGAAGTTGAAGCACATTTTGACAAGTTTCGGTTTAGACGAGCTTAGGCTCGCAACACAAGACTTCTCGGAAAGTTCGTTCATCGGGAAATCCGTCTACAAAGGTCGAATCACAACTGGTTCTTGTATCGCGATTGAAGACATGGGTTCGATCGAATCGGCTCATCGTGTCGTCCACATCTTAACGAAGATCAATCATTTCAATGTGGTTAAGCTCGAAGGGTGTTGTTTCGATATGAACCGGTCGTTTCTCGTGTTCAAATTCGCCAAAAACGGAAGCTTGCGAGACTGTTTAAACGACCCGAAAACACGAAAACAGCTGACGTGGCCGAAACGAATGAAGATCGCGTTCGACGTCGCGGAAGCGTTGCATTACATACATTCGTGCACAAAGCCGACGTACGTCCATCGAAACATAAACACCAAAAACGTGTTGATAACGGCGGATTGGAGAGCGAAAATCACGGGGTTTAAACTTGCAACGCCGATCGGTCACACCGCCGGTGGTGGGGATTGGACGAAATCGGAGACCGTCGGGAAAACGGGGTATTTATCGCCGGAATATCTCGACCACGGGCGGGCTTCAACTAAGGTGGATGTGGATGCTTACGGGATCGTTTTGCTAGAGCTTTTATCGGCGAAAGTGGCGGCCACCGGACGGAAATGGTCGGAGCGTGTCGGATTTCTGGCCGACGGCGAGGTCGCCGGCGATTCGCCGGGGTGTTTGGAGAAATTTAAGGTGTTTATGGATGAAGATTTGGAAGGTGAGTATGATTTAGGGGATGCAATGTGTTTAGCACTTTTGGCAAAATGTTGCATACTACTTGATGACCATCAAAATAGGCCTACTATGAGTGATGTTCTCAAGGCTCTTTCAAGAATCTTATGAAAAAAACCAAAGGGTTATCTGGGTTGTTAGGAAATCTTACTGATAACCCAGATAAGATGGGAAATACGCGTATGTATTTGTCGTATATAAATATTATGTATTTTAAAGAAAAAGAAACTTAGGGGTTGTTTGTTTTTTAAAAAAAAAATCTTTTAATGCCTCTTAAGTCTGAATCGTTCAAACCTTTTTACATACCACCTCTTATTAATCATAACTAAATTAGGACTTCAGACTACCTCTTAAAAAACAAACGACACCTTATGAAAACTGTGTCAGGATTTGTTTAAGATAACTTTAAGGGTTTACGTTTGAACTTTACGTGTGCGTTGCATATAAAATTGACGGGAAACGTTTATGTATCTACACACGGTATTCGACGTGTCTTATTTTGCATTATTTATGTATATTAGCGTACATTATTCAGAAATGAATGAAAATAAAACGAGTTTACACGATCTTGATCGATATTTTAGGAAATTGACCAATGGCCATTCCGATTATTCATAACACTAACACTTGGCAAGTTATTAACATGCTATTTGTGAAATGCTGACGTGAAAATGCCACTTACTAAAGTGCTAATTGACACATCCGCAGCATTTTGCAAGAAGCACTTTAACAATTTGCTTAAGTATTAAACTTTATAAATATTACAGCTATAAAAGTTAAATTTCCAAGTTACTAAAATGTTATTTGCAAGTTTTTGATCGTTACAGTTAATTGAGTAGAAAAACGGCTATAAAATAAATTTGACGGATCCGAATTCCCTAATATTTTTGGCTAGTGGTTGTCACCCTTGGTGTGTGACATATATATATATATAGAGAGAGAGAGAGAGAGTCGGGTTCAAACGAGAACAATACCTATTTAAAAGAACACGAGAACTAACAAAATCATTAGTGATTTTACATTAACACACGAAAAAAGGACTTTGGCCGCGGCTTCAGGTCCGTGTGACTTTTTTGTGCGTTAATGTAAAATCACTAATGATTTTGTTAGTTCTCGTGTTCTTTTAAATAGTTGTTGTTCTCGTTTGATCCTCCTTCTATCTATATATATATATATATGTAAATCTTACAACCTATGCAACCCACATCTTAACCGTTGGATTAATGATCGACGGTTACAATAGATGTGGGCCTAATATTTTTAATTAAAAAACAAAAAAATAAAAATAAAATAACCGCTTATCATTGATCTAACAATTAAAATGTGGGTTGCATGGGTTGCAAAATTTACATGGATTGCAGCCTATATATATATGTATATATATATATATATATATATATATATATATATATATATGGCCGTCCTTATGTGTAACAAGAATCTCATGCCAATTGTAGATAAATACAAGTTTCATGTGTCCTTATCAAGCATAAACATTCAAATGATTGTTGAATAATATAAAGGGTGTTAGCTATATGTATTCTTATATCATCCAAGAAGTTAAAAATATAATGCTATATGCAACCTTTTTATGTCAGAATCAGGTTAAATCATGTATTAAGAATGTAAAAAATAAGTCTTAATATTGATGTGTGTAAAGAAGAAATTAGTAAGTAGGAGGTGCATTTTAGCCCACCTCAAATCAAAATCAAGTCAAATCGTATATTGGGAATGTAAAAAGGAACTATCGATGTTGATGTGGTGTGTAGAGCATATCAAATATAGAAGCACATTTAGCCTATCCCTAATTCAATTAAGAGATTGTAAAAATAATGATGAACTGTTATATTTGACATTATCGAACACTTAAAACGTAAGATCATAAATTAACCTCATTTTTGTTTTTGGAAAATGGTAATAAACTTGTTAGACAGTATTTACGTTAAAAGAGATACTGATATTTCAACACTAGTTGGACTTATTTAAACGATTGGAACTTTTTTGTATCAAAATAAATGTGGGATGTAGAAGTAAGAAGAGTACATTTGCATTAGTAATCTTGTGCAGCGGTCTATGTACATCAACCATCGGTAATTCGTTTTTCTTCAAGTATGACCAGTTTCAATTGCCGAAAGTCATCTAATCTAACCAGAACTACCGGTGATAGTTGGCTATAAAATTATAATTAGTTTAGATCAAATATAAAATTTCAACATCCAAATTGGATATGTCAATAGTCCAAAATCCAATAAAATCGAAAATCCTTCCATTCCAATACAAACTACCATCCAATAAATAAATAAGTATAATTAATCATATTTTACAATATCGTCTTTAGTTGATATATGCATGTAGCGTTTGTAAGAAATTCGAAAAACATATAAATAATCGGTTCAAATAGTAAATTAATTGAAATATTGGGTAAATCCAATCTCATCCAATATATAACCAATAACAATATCGGATCGGGTTCCGATGAGAAGTTGAGTTAAGCGGTTATCAACCGTTTGATGAAAAATGAACGCACATTAGAATGAGATGCACTGAGATAAGATACACCAGATCAATTCCCTTCTAAGCCGCAACTCATAGGAGAGCTTGAGATTAAAAGAGATCAACGGCTCAGATCCGCTTCCAACGCTTCTCACCATTAACTCAACTTCTCATACGATCCTCCGCCTAACGATATCCAATGAATGGAATCAATCCATCTTAATCATCGTTGGATTGGATCATTTTGGTTATTCAATGTTAACATCAGATTGAAACGAAACGAATGACAAAATCCAATATCCAATGGATTATCGCATCAGATCCACTAAATCCGTTGAATTTCATAGCAACTGGTCAGCTTAGTATTGACCATATATCATCATCCACATTTGCCAACCCAAAAAAAAGATCTTAACAATTCACGACCGGACTCGAACAAAATTGCAAGAAAATAAAAAAAGTTAAAAGAATTCGGAAAAGGGTGGTTGATATCTACAGAGGAGAGTGTGTATCGATCTAGTAGCGCCTAAAGTGATCTCGGGTAAAAAACGGATGTCTTAAAGCTTCACGTGCCGTTAACCTCTCCGAAGGATCGTATCTCATAAGCCCCTGCAATACTTGAATCAGCTCCCCAGCTGAATGATCTACATGCTGCATGATTAAATTCTGCATCCAAACAAAACAACAATCAATCATCATCCACACTCTTCAGCTCTGGTGAGGTTTGAACCCTTGACCTAGTTAGGCTCTACCATTAAGCCGCTGGGCCAATGACCCATTGGCAGGGCCAAACCCACTATGATGGGTATGGTTGGCACCACTTCTTTCCTACATCAGAGTGTAGAAAATTCTTAGGGTCGTAGAAGGTGGCACCATAATATTTTGTTGGGTGCAACCGTATATTCTTAGGGTCGTAGAAGGTGGCACCATATTATTTTATTGGGTGCAACCGTATATTCTTTGAAACAATAATAATAACATGAATTTCTCTTGGTAGAGTTGGTTCGTGCGGTCTTTTCTCCCCTTCCAGGCACGGGCTTGAATCCCGTTCGTATCATTTTCTTAGTTTTAGCTTTTAATCTCAGATTTATTATGTTTCTAAAAGTTATTGGGATAAGAGACTCGAACATAAGACCCAGCAAAAAACAATCAACTAACCAACGGACCAATAATGATTATGTAAAAAAAAGTCCATAGCTTCACTTTTTTCTAGTCGCCTTCCCGTTGGTAATTATCATCAGTCATCACCTTATCTTGCGAAACATAAAAAAAATGAGTAAATTGTGTACCTGAAGCCGAGGCAGTTTCGCAACAGCTTTAAGGCTTTCTCTCGAGGTAGCACCCTGAGGCCAGTCCAACCGACCCTTTCTTACATACTTTTCCGCATGCCGACTGTAACATATGGTGGGTGCGTGGGTGGTAAGACAAGCAACATCCATATACGAATTTATTACGAAAAAAAGATATCAAGAAATACTCACTCCGCTTTCCTTAACATGTGCTGGGGTAAAAAACCGAGCACCCTTTCCATCATTGCAAGATGCTCCAGATTCTCGTGTGTTTGAAACAAAGCTTCACCCTGTTACAAAAGTGCAACGGTCAAAACAAGCCTTAAACACATAACAAAAACAGCTTTATAGAACATCAAAGATATCAAAATATCCCAATATACTGCTTTATATGACTTAAGCTTGTAGAACCAAACAATTAACGTTATGATGTATTTAGGCATTCTAAAAAGTTTTTAGGACACTTGAAATAAGAGTCCTATTAGCTTTTTTTACAGGACACTTTTTAAGACACTGTCTTTTTAGAAAACATTTGTTTTTATCACACTTTTTCTTTTTCAGATAATGTCATATAAAAAGACTAACAGGACACTTTATTTCAAAATTGTCCCGAAAAACTTGTTAGGGCGTCCCTATCAACTTATTGTAACACCTTTGGATATAATGCACAATTGTTTGGTCCTATATAAATAAGTTCTATAAAGCCGCCTCTTAGAACATTTTATAAACTTATTGTAACACATTTATATAAGATGCACAATTGTTTGGTCCTATAAACTTATGTTCTATAAAACAGTCAGTTAGAACATTTAGACATAAATGGTGTTCTCTAAAGCCAATTTTTGTTGTGGTGAGAGCAGTGCTATTAAAAGGCAGAAGAGGATCAGGCTCAAACTTACAGAGCAAAGCTCCACCAGGATACAACCAACGCTCCATATATCACAAGGATAACTCCATCCGAGCCCTGTATGAAACATGTGTCAAATACCAAATACGCACATCTGATTAAAAAAAGGAAGAGAAGCCGAGTATGAATAGCGAAATCAAACTGCACAAAGTGAGTACCTAATATAACTTCAGGCGCACGATAATGACGTGTTGACACTATGTAGCTCTGGTCCTGACGATCATATGTTGTGCTACCAAAATCGATCACTTTGATAGCACTGCACTTGGGAACTCTTTTAGAGTAAGAACTATCCTTCGGTGACCTAGATGAACCCTAAAATAACAAATTGAAGACAAGCCCCGCTAAAGCCATCAGCATCCCCATCTGCCGCCACAGTATAAACTAAAGGGCCCGTTTGGTTTGATGGAATGTTTTTGAAGGATTTGGATTTCGTAGAAAGATTTGGAATCTTTGGTGTGTTTGGTTTGTATTATTTTAGAATGGAATTGAATTCCATTCTTTATAAATAATTTATATAACAAATTATAAAAATAATTAAATTACCTTCTTATTAATTAATTATTACAAAACAAGAGTTTTTAACATATTTTGAAACATATTACAAACAAATCCGGTGAAATTCCAACTACTCAAATGGTATTTCTAAATCGTGCGATTTCAAGTCCAAGCATTCCTTCAAACCAAACATAGGATTAGAATGAAATTCATTCCGACATCCAAATCCCGCAAACCAAACGGGACCTAACTGTTCATACCTTGTAATCCGGTACTCTGATATACTCCGGAGATGCTAGAAGAATGTTCTCGGGCTTCAAATCGGTGTGTATCAAGCGCAAATCATGCATAACTGCAATATATTTTAAGCAACGAGTGTCAAAAACAGCATAACTTCTAATCGGCATACAACTTCAGACAGAAAGACGTTTGCTCTTTGGTAACAGAAGCAAGAAAGTACAATAGTCGTTGCTCTTGTTAATACGGCAAACAAAACTTTTACAGACAGAATTAAGCCGAATATAATAGATGTAAAGGGAAATAGCATAAGTGATTACTACACACATGCTATACATTCCAAGAGTTGTCTGCCAATCTCACGAACTAGGTCTATGGGAAATGAGCGATAATTGTTTTTGCGTAGAAAATCATATAAACTTGGTCCAAGCTTCTCAAAAACCTGTTGAAATCATTTGAATGCATCGAGATATCTTAAACCCGAAAACATTTGTCAAATAGGGGAAAGAAATCGACCATATCAATCATATTGTACTTACAATACAGATATGGTTACGATAGTCAAACCAGTTCCTTATTTGTACACAACTGCAAGGAATAAACCAATTTAACAAAAAGACCATAACACAACCATGATATTCAAATACACACTACAACAAACCTGGGTTTATAGGACACCTAAAATCTCTAAGCATCCTAATAGAATAATTTAAAGAACTTTAGTTTATAAGACCAAACTATAATCCTATCTAAAAGTGTTGCAATAGGTTTATAGGACACTTTTTGGACGCTTTAGAAAAAGGGGCGCACCAACTATTTTTGTAGGACACTTTTGAAGAGTGTCCTATACACCCATCTTTTTATAGGATAAAGTGTCCTGAAAACTTGTTAAAACGCCCAAAAACATCCTATAAACCTATTGTAACACTTCCAGATAGGATGTTTTTTTGTTTGGCCCTATATACTTAAGTCCTATAAAGCATTGTATTAGGACACTTGGATATTTGTAACGTCCTATAAACCAAAAATTGTTGAAGTGATAGTACTGCCAAAGCCAATTTGGTTTGTTCACTCACCGACTGCCACCTTTATCATGTTTACGAAGTTGTTGGAGCACGTCAATCTCAATCATGGCTGCCTCACGATATTTCTTTATACCACGAACGATTTTTATGGCAACCATTTCGTTGTTTTCTTTATCCCAGCATTCCAACACTTGCCCAAATGTGCCTGAATCAAACAAATATATAAATCATATACTTCAATTAACAATGATTAGTTCATCACCTACAATGAGTTACTTATATATGATTCTCACCTTCTCCCATTTTCCCATGAATCTTATCTGTGAGAAACAAAGCAAAAAAAGAAAAAAGAAAAAAGAAAAAAAGCAATCAGTGCCTTGTAGACATGATAGCATATAAACATCAACAAGCTATAGATACAAGTTTTCACCAACACACTACAAGGACAAATAAAAAATAACCAACCATTTAGATTTCAAAATTACTTATATTTCATTAGTAAAAAGGGTTGTTTCCTATTCAAAAGCGTTATACATTCGCTAAAATTCTAGATGGCCAAACCAAATAAGTGAAAGGATATAAAAAAACACTCAACTAGTACTATAATCAGAAATCAATATAAAAAAGGGGAAATCACATAAATGACCAAAAAACATAAAAGAATCAACAAAATAACCACTTTTTTATATATTTACCAACATAGATGGTACTTTTGCCAACCAAATGGGTCCTGCATGTAAGCCAAGAAATCCCCTTGCATTTAGTCAATATCTCATGCATTCTGCCAACACCAAGGTTTTTTGGTGAAATACCCGAGGTTTCTTGACTTTATGACATGTGGGACCCATTTCATGACAAAATCAGAAATTCGCCAATTGGCGAATTTGGTTGGTGAAAGAACCATCTATTTTAGTAAATACACAAAAAAGTAGTTATTTTATTAATTCTTATATGTATTTTGGTCATCTATGTGATTTTCCCTTAAAAAAATTATTTGATGGTGGTAAAGGGTATTTACAGCGAGAAGTTAAATTATCTCCAAGTGCAAACATATAATGCCCATCTTTATCATCTTCACGCCATGGGGGAGAACCATTACGAGCCACACGCTTAACAAGAGATGAACTATTATGGTCTGGGGGTGCCCTCGAAGGTGCAAAGCTGGTCACATTTCCAACCTCTTGTCCACAAAACAATCCTAGCTGAGCCTACACACAGGCATCCATTCATGTTCCTTTCAATACACATAAATTAACTTTCTTTGCCATTATGATTTCGATACATTAACATCCATGTGTACCATAGATTTCACAAAAAAATGTCAATATTGTCAGCATAATAACCATAAAAAACAAATAATATGCAACTCGTCCTTTATTTAACAATACAAAATAACAATCCATGGATCTGCAACGACTCCGTATTCACAATCCTTATCCAAAATTAATCTCAAAAAGATAGATCTTGCCAAAAGTCAGGGTTCAGCTCATATGTAATTGAGGGAGATCATGCTTCTTATTTTTTTATCTAATTGAATGCCGATTCGTAAAATATGTAATTTCAATTTTTAGTCAAGATAGCTATGATTTCTTCTGGATTCCACCACTTGTATCGTAAATTGATTTTTTTTTGGTGCTGTGCAAGTATTTCTCTTTGACGAACTAAGGTTTAGGTGAAATTTGATATACCGCGAAACTTTCGAAATCAACGCCATAAAGAACACAAAGATACGTTACAAAGCATGTATACCAAATCTTCACCCGAATCATAGTTCGTCAAAGCGAATTACAACAAAAATAATTAAATAATCATACTTACCGATCTAAAAGATCAAGCTACGGTACAATACAACTGACTGAATCTAAAAAAATCGTACCTATCTGACTCAAAATCGGAATTACAAATTCAACAAATTGGTATTCAATTAGATCAAGAACAAAAAGCCTTGTTTTACCCTTACCTGGTCAACGATTTCTAATTTTGATACGATCTAGCAAAACAGAGAGATAAAAACACAAATAATTAGAGAAATATGAAGAAAATCAACCGTATATATTACCTTAGTCGCCGGATGAACGGCGTCCCAGCCAACTCGCTGCCGTTTTCTCGGTCGGAGGTCAACGTTACTCATCGGAAACTCTGTAATACGCTCCATCTCCATGATCGGATGCAAAATTTTCACAGAATTACGATTTTGTTGTTCTTCGATCAAGAATTTGTAGAAGATAAAAATACTGCAAGAACAAAGGAGATCTGCGAAGAAAACCTAATCCTGACGCAAACCAAATATCCACCAAACAATCAAGCGATGTGTAGGTTGAAAGAACATCCTACCGTCCACGTGTCATACGTTTTGGACGTTGATTTGATTGATCCTCGGTTTACTTTTTTGGGTTTTGACCGTGGTTAGTTAACCGGCCTAGGTTTTAACTCTGGTTAGATTAGATTGAATGGGATTGGGTTAATATTTACATAACACTACCCTTTGGTTTGATTTATTTCAAAATTGCCCCTACTTTAGTATCTATGTGTGTAGTTGTATGAGTGTTCTAAAAAGCTCGCCGTAACAGCCGCCGGCCAGCTGCGACTAGTGATGGCCAAAACGGGCTTCGGGCCCAAACAGTAACATCTTGGACCGGGTCAAGCGGGCTTCGGGTCGGGTCGGTTTTTGAACTAATATCGGTGGACCGGTTAACCTCGTATGTGAACCGGTTTATTATAAACTGAGTCGGGTCGGGCCGTGAACCGGTCCTTCGAGCGGGCCTTCTTATTTTTTTTAAAATTAATTTCTTTATAATATAATTAATTATATAATAAACTTTCAAAAATATGTTTAATTATATCAATTAATAAACTTTAAAAAATAAAAATTGGATTGGATCAATCAAATACACTTTAAAAATTGTTTTTTTTGCGTTTTGTAAGTTGGTGTGTATCTCCATAATTCACACAAGTATTTATAGGGGTTGGGAGGGGGTATTGGGACAAAAAAAACGGTAATCAAAGTGGGAAAAACGACTACAAAATCGATCCCAACGACTATATTAACGGCTAGAAATTTTAAAAAACTCAAATCGGGCTGGGCCGGGCCAAAAACCGGGCCGGGCCGCCAAAACCTCCAAATACTTGAACCGGTCTGTGTTTTCGGGCTATGAACCGGTTTTCTACCGGGTCGGGCCGAGCTTCGGTTGACTGATCAGTTCAGGCCGGGGCGGACCCATTTAGCCATCACTAGCTGTGACTTAAGACTTTTGTCTTATGCCACGTTAAGCATGTGACATGTCATGACCTAATATGCGGTTTTTGTAACGCAATTTTTGATTTTTCTTACCTTTTTAATGTCTTATTTGTTAGTTTATAATAATATATAACCTGATTTAAATTATTTAGATTCATTGAGTAATAGTAGAAAATATATGTTTATATGTATAATATTATATCTGATATAATGATTTGTCGTCATAAGTCACGTCTTGAAAAGCACCGCGGCCTTGCCGTGACTCATAATACTTGAGGCTTGATCTTGCCGTCACGTCACACCTCACACCATTTAGAACCTTGATTTGTATCCTAGTTGTGTACAAGATGTAAAAGTAATTGTAGCCTACGAGTGTTGCTGTGTTTGACATTATACGCTATAAGATCTATTTTTGGGGTCTTTTTAATCTTTTCTTAACAAAAGGAAAAAGAAATGGAAATATTTGCAAAAAAACATTTGTTTTGTCGTTATAATGAAACTTTATTATTTTACATTTAATCTTGGTTTTATTTTTATTATTCTAATTATTTTGTGTTCTGGTTTGAATTTTTTTTAGATCCAGCACTATTAGAGATTGATACAAGAAACACGATTAACATGCCAATTCTTTGTAGCTCTAATACTGAACAAGTCACTTAATCTGTTGTGTTTAAAATCACAAGAATGGCTAATCATCGACAAATTTGAATATAACCTCATTCAAGTTCAAGGCATCAATAAATATAAAAAGATTTTCAACTTGAAACCTTAAAAACCAAAATTCGTCAGTAATCAAATTGGAGTTTATAGGTAAGCTAAAAAATAGCCTATCAGCAATGACTCCATTCTATTAGTAGTCGTCCAAAGATTAGTCGGTACACATAAACTGACCTGAATAACTATAGTTACAAAAAAAATAAAAATAAACATCAACACCTCTTGTTGAACCCCTCAGCATCAAAAGGGTAATAGAATGGTGATTTAGTGTCATCATGTCATTTAATGTGACTGGATTTACCAGAGGATGAAGGGATTTTCATTTAAGCTATAATACGAGTTAAAAAGTGCGATGACAAAGTGCAAACTTAGAGCACCCACAATGGTAGGTTTTTAAAAGTCCATGGGGGGGACGTGGATTGATATGAACCGGTAGGTAGCATTGGGAAGGACCCCTTTTTCTTCCACGTAGGAGAACCGGTTCCAATTCATGGAGCGGTCCTTGGAATATAAAGTAAAGGACCCACCAGATTTACATTATTTATTTTCCTTTTTGCTTCCTCATATATAACATAAAAGTAATTAACTAATTATTATTACACTTCTTTTTTATTATAAAATGTTATATTATATTTTATAGAGTAAATTATTTTTTTATTTATTTATTTTATCTAAATTTGTCACCATGCATTGATTTTATATGATATTTAATTAATATAATTCTAAATTTTATGGTTTTTATTTACTGTCTTTTATTATTATATTTTAATCATTGTCTTTTAAATATAATAGATAGTTTTTAACTATTATAATTTTATTGTTGCGTTTTTTTAATATAAACTATGAATCGGTCCATGATTGAGGGTGAAAGGTTTATGAAATGAGTAGGAAAGAGAAAACTGATGTGGTAGATTCATGAACCTCTAAAAAGGTTCATGAGTGCAAATGCTCTTATCTATATCTATACTATATTATAAAACACAGATAAAAAACTCTTAAAAACAATTGTTAAAACTTAATGTACCGTTATTTAATGATAATTACTTAAAATCTCTTAAAAACAACTATTAAAGCTTTATGTATTACATTTAATGTTATTTATTAACTTTCAATCATTATCTCTAACCAATTTAACTCCCCTAAAATCACTCTCCTGCATAATTAAATAATGATAAAAATCAAATTTTAAATATAAAAAATCTAAAATCTAATTAAGAAAATCTAACAGATTTTTAATGTGTTTAATCTAAAATAAATTACGTTATTATTAAACTATCGAATAAACTCTTAAAAACAAGTTTTTATGCATTAAGTACTGTTTATTGATACACATACTTAAAATTCAAGATTACAGGTAATGATGCATGAGTACAATTTTCTAAAACTATATGTTTGAATTCATAACTAACTAATAAACATAATCAAACCAGGATAAACATCTCAATTTAAATATAAAAAGTTTAAAATATATAAAATAATCATTAAATTCTAACAAGATACTTAATTTTTTATATAAGAAACATTATATTATTAAGTCTAAGTTAAACAAATTTATAAAAAAAAACCATTACCACTCTCTCAAAACCATCCAAAATAGTACCGTAAATCGACAAAAAAATAAAATGAAACATTAAAATCATGATATATCTCGCTGCATTGCACGAGTACGCTTCTAGTATAAGCTAACATGAATCCGGGATCGCTGGATTTGTCGTCATATTGATTCACCCGGGTGTTGTACCTGTTGTTGTAGCCTCCACAACTGAAGCAACCCAAGTAATCTTGAAAACTCATGATTTAGCGTATTGCAACGGACCCAAGAAATCTTGAAAACTCATGATTTAGCGTATTGCAATAGACCCAGATCGAGTACATCCCATCTACTTACTTTTGGCTCTAAAGACATAGCATTTGCCACCTATCAAGATGCACGGGCTTCTAAGTAGTAGACGGGTTCAGTCATTTCGACAAGTGACGGAAGAGGAGATTGTTAATGCACCCCTACTAAATGCATCCCTACCTTCTAATTTCCTCCTCACATACATTAACATCAAAACTTGTTTTTTGCATTTCTAATGCATGATTTGACCTGATTCTGACATAAAAAAATGCATATAACATTCCCTTACGGGTGGTTTCAATTGCACCCTAGTCTATTTTCCATTTACACCATAGTATAATAAAGGTGCAAATAGAGAATGCTTTGTTTTCCGATCCAATCATTTTTAATAAATGTCATTTCACTTTTATTATTATTATTATTATCTTTATATATATATATGTGTGTGTGTGTGTTTTGATTTTATAAATTTATAAAATTTGTAACTTTTGATTTTATTTTATTTTATAAATTTGTAACTTTTGATTTTCTTATAACTTTGTAAAATGTAATTTTCTTTTTGTAACAATTACATTTTATTATAACTTTGTAAAATGTATTTTTTATTTTAGGGACCAATTCCGTATCAAACGCCAAACGTTAGGGACCAAATCTGTAATTTACTCTCTCTTTCTCTCTCTCTATATATATGTGATTAGACACTTTCAACATAGCGTTCAGTTCTCATTCTTCATGTATCTCTCTCTATAAAAATCTCTCCAACTTCTGTCTAGATTTGCTCTCAATCCATTGAAGTAATCAACGAATCAATTACATGTTCGGAATCTACGCTTCGAATCCTTCCTAGAGGTGTAAACTTTTTCTTAAATCATATAATTGATATATATGTTTCACAATTGCAAAAATATATATCGAGAACATTTACAATTACTATACACTATTCACGTCACTATTCACATCACTGTGCATGTCACTATTCATATCACTATGCACGTCACTATTCACATCACTATGTATGTTACTATTCATGTCACTATTCACATTACTATGCATGTTACTATTCTTGTCAATACCTTCGAAATCGAAGTTGAATGAGGAAGGAATGAAAGTAGGTTATTTAATAGTTGTAAGTAACAAATTTTAACTTTTTTTTTTCATTTAAATCTGCGGGAAAAAAGATGACGGATACTTCAAAATTTTCCACCGAGCAAGTATAATATCCAATTTTATTATTGTTTAATAAAAAATCTAATTTTATTATTATTTTCATGTGTGTAATTAGTTGGTGTATCTAGTAACTTTTTAACATAAATTTTTTTCTCTCAATTTTTAGGTGTTTGGATCTCGTGAAGAATTAATGACTTGGGTGCAAAATGTGGCACGCTCTCAAGGTTTCGTAATCGTCACCAAACGATCTAGGCCAAGTCTTATTGGATACATCTCTAAAATTGTACTTGGTTGTGATCGTGGTGGTGTATCTAGAAGTAAAGATGTTGAAACCAAAAAAATTAATTGTCCATTCGAATTGGTGGGAAAGTATTTGAAGGTTTGGTGTGATCTTTCACCTTTTAACCAATGGAGGTTGTATGACTTGTTTTCCTCTCTGGAAAGGTCCCGAAGAGTTTCAATACCATCGGGTCCTTACAATTTCACACGTAAACAACAATCATTATGTGATGGTCCAGTTAGAAGGAGAGTACCCAATGTCTCCCATTTCAGCATTATGGACCCGTAACAAAATCCCGTCAGCAACTGGATGACAAACCATATATATGTTACGTCTAGAATTCTATAAGCAACTCAAACCAACTCAAAAAACTTTTGTAAATATAGCGGATTAGTTTTTAAAAATTAATTTTGGACTTTGTAAAATGCATTTTTCTTCTTATAACAATTAAATCAAAAAATATTCAATATTGAACTCATTTCGAAAGACGATTATAATGGTGTAACTTGTTAAAATTAAAATTTACTTTTTTAACGTATATTAGTTAATATACGCTTATATGTGTTAATATAATAAAAATGTAAAATATAAAACCAAAAAATATAAAGTAAATAAATAAAAAGAGTTCAGGGACCAAAATTGTAACTATAATTAAAAAAGAAAAAAAGGAACCGTAATTAAAAAACAAAAAAACAAAACAATTGCACCCTACACATATAGACTAGGGTGCATATGACAACACTCTTCAATGTTTTCATTAAGGGTTGTCCTATGTGCACCATAGTCTATTTACTATGGGCACCATAGTCTATACATTAAATATATCAAATGTCAAATCTAATCTTAATCACTTATCTATACGTCACATCAATTTGATTATTTTTGTAAATTAATAATTATAGATACATTTTTGGTCCCTAAACTATAATCCTTGTTTTATTTTATACCTTATTGTTTTACATTTTTTATTTTACATTTTCCATATATTAACACATATAATCGTATATTAACTAAAATAGAATAAAAAAATACGTTTTAATTTTAACAATTTATACCATTACTATCGTCTTTTCGATACCTTCGAAATGAGCCCAATATTGAATATTTTTGGATTTAATTATACATATAATCGTATATTAACTAAAATAGATTAAAAAATACGTTTTAATTTTAACAACTTATACCATTACTATCGTCTTTTCGATACCTTCGAAGTGAGCCCAATATTGAATATTTTTGAATTTAATTATTTTATTATATGTCAAAAATTACTTTTTAAAATATGTGTGTCTGCACAAGATGACGATATTCAGTGTATGTTTATAGAAAATTTCAATAAACAATCATAGTCTATTTTCTAAATACAATTATATTGACTTTATTTCAATTTATTCTATATCTTTGTGATAAATGACAAAACAAATATGTTAGATTTTACAACTCACCCTAGCCAATGCATGTGTTTTGAAAAAATCTCATTTAAATTTTTTTTTAAAACAAAACCACCTTTCAACTTTTTTTAAAAAAAACAAAACCACCTTCCACCCTAGCCAATGCATGTATTTTGTAACTTTTAAACCACCTTCCACCAATTTTCTTCTCATTTCTCACAAACACACTCTCTCTAACTTCTCTCTCTAGAAACTCTTCTCTCAAATTCTCTCTACTATTCTCTCATCTTCAAACATTCATCATCAAGTTCTTCATATCTTCATCATATTTGAAGATCATCAAAGGTAAACATCAAAACTTAACCTACATGTTTGTAGATGAACATCCCAACGACATGCAACATTTTCTTTATTTTGTTCATTTATTTTATTTCTTTCGACACCAACCCATTTGTGGTTATGGTTAAAAAGTTAAAATATGTTTAAAAAAAGGTAAGTGAATTTTAAAGAATACTATTAAAAAAGTTAAAATATGTTTAAAAAAGGTAAGTGAATTTTAGAGAATACTATTAAAAAGTTAAAATATGTTTAAAAAAAGGTAAGTGAATTTTAGAGAATACTATTAAAAAGTTAAAATATGTTTAAAAAAAGGTAAGTGAATTTTAAAGAATACTATTAAAAGGTTAAAATAGCTTAATAGTTGTAAATAACATATTTTAACTTTTTTTCATTTAAATCTGCAGGAAAAAAGATGACGGGAACTTCAAAATTTTCCACCGAGCAAGTATAATATCCAATTTTATTATTATTTTCATGTGTGTAATTAGTTGGTGTATCTAGTAATTTTTTTAACATGGATTTTTTTCTCTCAATTTTTAGGTGTTTGGATCTCGTGAAGAATTAATTACTTGGGTGCAAAATGTGGCACGCTCTCAAGGTTTTGTAATCATCATTAGACGATCTAGGCCAAGTTTTAGTGGATACATGTCTACAATCGTACTTGGTTGTGATTGTGGTGGTATATCTAGAAGTAAAGATTTTGAAACCAAAAAAATTAATTGTCCCTTCGAATTGTTGGGAAAGTATTTGAAGGCACATGATGTATGGACGTTGCGGGTTGTATGTGATTATCACAATCACAAGCCGGCAATGTATATGGAGGGTCATTCTTATGCAATGCGATTGTCTGATGATGAGTCTCGTTTGGTGCAACAGTTGACAAGGCTGAATGTGAAACCACGAGATATTTTGTCAACGCTAAAAGAACGAAATGAAAATAACGTGTCTTCTCTAAAAACTATATACAATGCTCGTCAAAAGTTTCGCATAAGTGAGCAAGAAGATAGAACCCCCATGCAGAATGTTATGCACATTTTGCAAACTAAGGGGTATGATTTTGAGTATCGTTTAAACGATACTACTAACCAGTTGGAAGATTTGTTTTTCATTCATCCAACATCATTAAAGATGTGGCAAGCATTTCCACATGTGGTGTTGATGGATGCTACATATAAAACAAACAAGTATAATCTACCATTTTTGGAAATTGTTGGTGTCACGTCTACAAATAAGACGTTTTCTATAGCCTTCGCATTCATGCATAGCGAAAAGATAAGCAACTATACGTGGGCGTTGACTTGCCTGAAATTGACTATTAATGGATCTTTCTGCCCTCGTGTTATCGTCACCGATGACTATTAATGTGACCTAGACAAATTCATACATGTCATTGAAGAAGTTGTAAAGTCACAAGACACTGCTATCAAAGAAAGTCTTGAAAGATGCACAATCATTCGCAAGCCAAAATTCAACAACTCGTTGTTCCAGCAACTACAGAGTTTTGTTTCAGAGTATGCTATGGATAACATTTTAGAAGAGCTTCATCGATCAAAGGGAGTTGTCTTAACTCCGGAGAACTGTGGTTGTCAACTGCGTACGTGTTTTGGGCTACCGTGTGCGCACGAACTTGCGATATACATCGGTGCAGGTATGTTTAATTGAAATTGATATTCATGCCATTATTACTTATTAATGATATTCTAATTTTTTTTATGCAGATATGCCCATTCCATTACATTCGGTTGATACTTTTTGGAAAAAGCTTGATTTGTCTCCTTCTATATCTGTGGAATATGGTGATCTTAATTGTGATCATGATATGGAAAAGTTTAAAGAAATATTCAACAATCAACCGGATCATGGCAAATCCAGTTTTTTAAGAAAGTTGAGGGGGATAATGGATCCATCAAAAATCTTGATCGGTGAACCTTCGGCATAACTCATCCTTCATGGACTTGAACGAGGAACCGCCTAGGCATAACTCATCGTTCATGGACTTGAACGAGGAACCACCGATTTATAGCTCATCCTTCATGGACTTGAACGATGAACTAATAAGCCAATCTTCACACCAGATTGACTTAAACGAGATACTGCCGGAGGGACATACTTTATTGATGAAGCAAATTCCAGAAATCTTTCATCCATACATCACGAATATACAAGATGTAAGGGGTGATGGGAATTGTGGTTTTCGATCAATAGCTGTTTGTCTCGGCTATGGCGAAGACCAATGGCTCTCTATTCGTCATGAATTATTAGACGAGTTAATGAGTTCATATGGGGCATACTCTACAGTTTTCTATGGAATCGATAAAATACTTACTTCGTTGTCTTATTGGGATTCGCCAGCACCATAGCAACACTGGATGACTATGCCAGAGACAGGTATATTGATAGCCAACAGGTTTGGTGTGATCCTTCACCTTTTAACCAATGGAGGCTCTATGACTTGTTTTCCTCTCTGGAAAGGTCCCGAAGAGTTTCAATATCATCGGGTTTTTACAATTTCACATGTAAACAACAACCATTATGTGATGGTCCAGTTAGAAGGAGAGTACCCAATGCCTCCCATTTCAGCATTATGGACCCGTCACAAAATCCCGTCAGCAGCTGGATGGGAAACCATATATATGTCACGTTTAGAATTCTATAAGAAACTCAAACCAACTCAAAAAACTTTTGTAAATATAGCGGATTAGTTGTTAAAAATTAAGTTTTATATTTACTAATCATGTTATATTTGATTTTATTATTTAAGCGAAAGTTTATTTTTTCATAGTCTTTTGTATTATATGTACCACTTTTTTTATATAATCAAGTGATTATTATTATTATTATTATTATTATAAAACTAAATTTATTATGTCAAATAAATTTTATTTTCATTTATAGTTATTCTTTTTATATTTTTTGTTTTTTGTATTAAAATTTAAGATTAAATTAATATGTTTTTCTAAAAGAAAAATACATATAAAAAAAATAAAAAAAATTATTATTTATATTAATATGAAAGTGAATATCATTAAAAAAATGTAAAAAAAATTTAATTAAAAGTGATAAACCTACAAATGATTACATAATCATTTTTTTAATTAAAAGTATAGAAGTCATATCATAAACCTACAAATGATTGCATTGATTTTAGAATTTTATACCTATAGGCACCATAGACTATGGTGCACATAGCAACACCCATTAATGATAATAACAAGTTACATCAATCTACATATTCAATACACTGGGAGTTCATCAATCTACATAAACCAAATATAATCATGATAAACTACTATTTCCCCTAATCTTTCACCTTTCATCATCAATGTTATGCAACATTTTCTTGAATGTTCAAGCTCAGATCCTGTAGGGCACTTCATCGTAAAATGGTTTTAACCGTTTCGACACCAACGGGTAATGTTTCCGGGACCCTTTCGGATGGCAAAAACTTGTTTGCTTGGTAGGCATGAACTTTGTTCCTGTGTCACTAGTGAAAGTCTCTAAACCACAATCTTTGCAAAAAGATTCAACATCAGATTCATCCAAAAACAGGTGTTTAGATAGGTCCGAAAGTGGGTAAGGATGTTGCTTGTAACCTCCATAATTCAAGCAAGACAACCCCGTTGCACGAATCTCAGAAACGTAGGGCTCGATGATGTAATACTGCAAACACGATGCTTCGGCTTCGGTAGTATGAAGAAAACGTTTATAGTTGCCAAAACGGAAGTACCTCAAGAGTCTGCGGCTGAACATCATTTCCTTCGATTTAGCAATCGAATAAGGAAGGGTGCGGAACCATAACGATAACGACTCTCCTGCTGGCTGATGATCGGAACCCAGATGGAGAAGCACGTAAAACGAATAGAATTTGGGTTCGTTTGCGTAACCGGGATTGGATTTACGATTCTCGTCGTACAAATGGTATAAAGACGCCAACGCCTTTGTAAGCTGCTCCAAGTTGAGGTGATGCATTGGAGAAACGTTTGAATCGGTGGTGTTTCTTCGGAGCTTGTAATGAGAGACGATATGAAACTCTACGATTCTTTCAAACATGCGGACCGCTTGATCCCCGGATGTGATACTTTGCATACTGAGGTCTTGCCTTATGGACCTCGTTCTATCGAAAATGAAGTCGTGAACAACTTCGAAAGGGTGTTTTCCGGACTCGAAAATGGTTAGAAGATAGTTTAAGGTGTCTTCTAGTACATGAACGGGCCGCATATCTACATCCCGTATGTCCTTTGTGGAGATGGTTCTACAGAACTTTTTAACAGCGAGCTTAGAAGATGATTTTGTCGGGTTTCCTTCTAATCTCTCGAAGATGGCTAAATCCCTTAATCGCTCACGTTGTACCCTTTCATCAACCGGGCACATGAACGGGCAAGTTCCAATTAAATTCGGGAGGCTTTCAACATCATTAATGTGTTGTTTGTTGTTAATCCCAAAACTGCCAAGACTCGTTGTTTTTGAAGTAGTAGTAGCGTAATTCGAAGCCTTTGAAGGTCTGGAGTCGTTTGATCGAGAAGAAGAGGAAGACGAATAGCTCCCTCTCCCTCTTCCCCGCCTTCCACGCGGAGGCTGCCATCTCTCCATAACATAAAATCCCGAAGCTGAAACTGTGTGAAACATAGATAAGTCGATATTTGTCCCGATACCGTCAAAACGATATCCTCAAACATGTAAATATCCATAAATTCGTCGTTTAATCGTTCTTTCTTGTAAGAAAATATAGCATATATCGATGGGGCGGAACCACTTTGGTGCATACGATGGCACAGGCCACTGTTTGTTTTTTAGGGTCGTGAAGAATGCCGCCATATTATTTTGTTGGATGCAAGTGCAACTGTATACTCCTTGAATCTACAATAATAACAAATTTTTTTACTGGTAGAGTTGGTTTGCATTGTCTTTTCTCCCCCTCCAAGTGCGGGTTCGAATCCCATTTGTATCTAGGGGTGTAAACAAGTAAAGCTTTTAACGAGCTACTCGAGCTTGAGCCTAATAATCCTCGAGCTCGAGTCGATCTCGAACACAAAATAAAAGCTTGTTTAACTTAATGAGTCGAGTTCCATAACACCAATGTTCGACTCAACTCAGCTCGACTAAACTTATTTTTTGGGATAAAATCATAAAAGAGCCGAAAGACCTCACATAACAATGATAATTTTGTAAAAAAATATCCATAGCTTCGTTTTTTTATAGTCAAATGGTGGAAAAATTTCTAGGTATCATGAAATTCTAATAAAATTATCTGACTTATTCAGAGAAGAAAATAGAAGGCAATTGAACTATTTATGTACGAATTGATTTCGTAATCCAATTCAGAGCAACAAAAAATTCAATATATTGGAAGCAAGGAATTGAATTTCACAGTTTGTAATGCATATTCATATCAGCAACAAGTACACATAATTTAGCAGGAAGGAATTATAGTTTATGAAGATGGAAGGAACATACATATAGTAGTTCAGAGGTCAGATTTCTCCGCAGTTTCAAATCAAAATCATGAACATCGGGATCACGATCCTCTCAAGATTTTGAATCCATCTTCAAAATCTTCGATCGGCAAATTGGTATCAGTTCTCAGCGTCAAGCTTGACCGCTTAAATTGTAGATCTCGTCAATCTGGAAGTGAATTCGATTCAATAATTGGATTTGGGATCAATAATTCCAGAGAATTTCAACTTTTGTTTCTGAACTTAGGGTTTTTGTTTACGGATCCATGTTCCTAAACTATCCGTTGACATTGAAGGATTACTGACAGAAGCTTATTGGGCTCAATTTCTGTTTGCTTAGATTAAATTGGTCCATAAAATATGGGCTTGTGTACCCTTTTCAAGAATTTTACTATTTGTGATGAACGAGGTTGGTGGCCGCGCGTTGCTGCAGGTTATCGTGTGTGTGCGTTAGTGGAAAAAAAGATTAAGATCATAAATTTGAGCATGACTAAGTATGGGAGCAAACCATTGTATTTTAGCATGACGAAGTGTAGCAAAATATTATGTGTCCGCTTGCAGTTTGGCTATAACTTACAAAATGGGGGTTACAAAAGACGGTTTCATATTAAGCTTCGCCATTGTGTTGCGGTGATCTTCCGTTTCGTTGTCATGCTATGTACTTGATATCTGTTGTTCCATGATAAAGGAAATTAAATAATGCTTTGTTAACGTATAGCATTTACAAATAGAATACTCCTTTCGTCTCAAAGTTAGTGACCACATTTCTATTTATGTTTGTCCCAAAGTAAGTGTTTGCTTTAGAAAAGTATATAACTAAATTCACGCATTTACCTTTAAATAAAAATATGTAGTAATTGTGAAAAAGAAAAACAAATATGTGGACACTTATTAAGGGACGGAGGGAGTATTACTTAAAGCTTTTGCCAACAAATTTGGCATCTACCACTAATTTAAAGTGAATCTAAGTTGATACTATATGTATGAGGATGGTTATTATATAAGAGTAAGTATTTTTGTTACCTGCTAGTCCTGATGGTGGGTGCTTCTTTTAAGCTTGCGATCATCGATATTATCTTCGGAGATTCTTTTTGAGGATGTGTTAGTTTCAGTGGCTGGTGTAGCATCATCAAAGACTCGATCCATGACAAAGTCTATGGCCCCAGGTTTGCTTGATTTGTTGTATCGCATTTGGAATATTTTTGTGGCACCTACCATGGCAGTCAATGGTGCTGGTAGCATTTCTGGGTTAGTGTAACCGTGTTGCTCAACCATGGTGTTGCACTGTGTGTGGATCATTGAGTTTACGGCATTGTCAAAGAAGAGTGATTTGACTTCTGCAGTGTCGTCCCGTATGTATGATGTGAGAAGATACCTGTTTGTCTTTTCGTTAGGCACGTTCGTTTTAATTTTTGATGTTAAAGCACGGAGGAAATACTTTAAAATTGGTTCAATGAGGATACTTTACTTATGAAAGAAGATTATATGTGTTGGTATTTTAATGGTGCTTACATGTACTTGGGTACTGTTGGTTGGTGGTCACTGCATGCGAGTGTGGTTCTTTTTGGTTGAAGTTTATTTCGACATTCGCTGCATGCTATGTAGAACCAGCCTTTTTTGTCTTCTATTCTTGCGATGTGGGCTTTGCATGTGAACTGTACGCCCTGTCAAGTATATATGGGAGTAGTTAGTTAACGAAACATTGTTTATGTATGTATGTGTGTGTATATAATATGTGTGTGCAATGTTGATACAGACCACATATCGGATGGGATTTTGATCCAGTAGTTGAGCTATTGTGAATCTGTTCCTTTGTTTTTCTTTTTCCACACATTCAAATTTTGTGTAATGTATTTGAAGTGTCGGTGAGGTTCTGATTTGGCTTGTGAGTCTGCTTTTGAACCTGCAACGTTTTGTTGATAAGTTAGTTATTGTGTAGATGTGTGTGTATGATAGGAAGCGAAAATAAATTGGAAAAGGGATTACTCTTTCAACATCGTGTGGGTCTCGTCTATTTCAGGGTTAAGATAGAAGTGTGATGCAGCAGTTCCAGTCAGCTGTAGTTGTTCTTTGAATGCACGATGTTTAAATATGAAATTAGTTCAATCATATATATATATATATATATATATATATATATATATATATAGATGGTATGCACTTGTGGATAGAACTAAATTATATTGTTTTTTAGTTTTTATGTACAAGTGCATTCCTTTGAACTTGACCCTCTCTCTCTCTCTCTCTCTATATATATATATATATACATATATGTGTGTGTACAAATTCTTAGTCAAGAACTTAAATACATATAAAAAAAGGAAAGCGAATTTATCTGGGAGGTACGCCCTGTGCCAAAAGTAAATGAGGCCTTATAAATATCTTTATTTTGTTTAAATAATTATAAATTAAGTTTAAAATGAGTTTCAATTCGCTAGGTGATATTCATGCTCATATATCTTGTAAATTAACATGTTACCAAAAAAAACTAAGCTATAACAAAATAGGAAGTAATAACATCTATTTATTTATATAAAGTGTGTGTATATATTTACTCAACGAAAATAATAATAATAAAAAAAAAATAATCAAGTGAACTGACCTTGTTTTATGTATAAACAACATCTAGATTATAAAAAATAAAGCATAATCTATTGAAATAGATTTAAAAAATATACATAACGAAATTTTATTTGAATAAGCGGTCATTTTAAATTTGTTGAGAAATTATTGAATATGTTTCATCAACTAAATATTTGTAAGAGATTGTCAGGTTAAATGATAAACATATAAGAACAATTCATAAATTAAAAAAAACAACTTTGCATTATATTTAAATAAGTAATAATTTTTTGTATAAGAAAAGTCTTGATTCAAACCCAAAACCCTATAAAAAAAATTAGAGGTAGTAGAATGTACCGTAATATTTGGTTACTTTCATTGAAGTAATTGCAGCTATAGTTGGAGACTCTACAACAGTGGTAGCCTCTGTGTGCAGTCTGCGTGCAATGTCATCCCAAAATGTTGCCTCAATGATGTTTCCGCTGTAAGCAATAAGAAACGCATATTTAATGTGGTAAAAAATAAATTACTAAGTTTTTGGGTTTAAGAATAATGGGAACCTTAGGTCTTCAAGCCTCATTTTTATTATTGTTGCTCCTTTGCGGATGAGTAAATCCGATATGTCATCTATCTTCCCAATGTAGTCTAAAATTAAATACAACCAAGTGTCAATATAGAGAAGTATATGAAGTGATAATTTGTTGTGCTAAAATTAAATACAATTAAATACCTGTTAATATCTCATGTTTGTTCGTTTTGTTGGACAAATGATCGTATGGACTGAAGTTGAAGTAGTGCAGAGGGAAGCCGGTGTCAGGAATTTCTTCAAATCTTGCAGCTTTTCCAACTCGAATGCTTGTTTTGTGTGGGACAATAACCATGTATGTTCGAGACTTTTCGCATATGAAGTTTGTTACACGGTAGCAACTTCCTACTTTGATTGGAGTCTGAAAGTGGCTTTTGTCATTTGAGTTTGCGTAAGCCTGAATTGGATTCCCTACAAAAGAAGAAAGTTGTATTAAAGTATTGGAGTAAGGGATATGAATATACCATTGAAAGTTGTATTATTATAGTTTATGACATTACTTGTTTATCTATGAGCAAGAAGCAACATTCATTTCTTTTTCCATATGGCGTCCAACTTCTGAGTACTTTGATGTCGATTGCCCGATCTCCGTCTCCGGGTTTAAGGTCTGCTGTTTGTGCTATCTTGACTGACATGTTCCTGCAAAAGAGATATAAGAAATGAAGGTGATGAAAGCAGGCAGATATACAACTACTGTGTTTGCGTTGTGATTAACCTTTGCTATTTCTATTTTTTTTAAGATATCCAAATATACAATGTTTTTTGTTGACGTAAGATGTTGTCCCTCTTCATTTGTGATGAGTATTTTTAGACCGGTGGGAGATGTTGCCCTTGATAATGCTACATATAGTTGACCATGACCAAATACCGGCTCGGGGAGGTAAATTCCTATCTTTTTGAGCGATTGACCTTGGCTTTTGTTGATTGTCATAGCATAGCAGACTTTAATTGGGAATTGTTTTCTTTTGAATACGAAAGGTAATTCTTTGTCGTTGTGGTTTAGTGAAATTCTAGGTATGTAGACTTTATGACCAATGTGTGTTCCAGTGATGACTTTTGCCTCTATGATTCGTGGTAGTAACTGTGTAACAATCATTCTGGTCCCGTTGCACAATCCGACCAACTGATTTATGTTACGAAGTAACATAATTGGTGCGCCAACTTTGAGCTCAAGGCGATGCTTTGGAAAGCCATTAAAGTTGAGGAGATTAAGATACTCGGGCGGGTAAAGAATTTCTGTGTCGCCTTTCTCATTTGCATGTGGGATTACCGAATCAACACTTAGATAAACGCTCTTTTGTCCTGGCAGCATGTCAAGTATTAAGTCATTAATTTCATCTGCAATGTTATTTTTAGGACAAACGATTGCTCTGTCGCATAACATGGAGGCAGTTGGGTTTTGAAGTGCCTCGTCGTTGTAAATGAACCGAACTAATTGCATGAGTGATTCGTTATGCTCCTGTATCATGTACTCATTTGGAATCTCTACCCATTTGGTGTATGTGGGATCGTTTTCATCACTTATACCAGTCTGGCCATCCCCTATCTTTAATAACCATGATGAGAATTCTGAAATTTTTTCTTTTTCCTCAGAGGTGAGATTTGGTCGATGAAGCCTCATATTTTGAGAGAGCTTGTGTATGTTGAAGTGTTTCCACAACGATGATTCAACTATGGATGCTGCTATGATATCCATTTTTGTACCCTTAGGCTTTATTGGCAAAGTTTGTCTAAAGTCACCACCCAACAATACTGACTTGCCACCAAAAGGATGAGTTGGTTCATTGAGTATGTCTCTAAGTGTTTTGTCCACTGCTTCAAAACATTTTCGATCATTCATAGGTGCTTCGTCCCAAATGATAAGTGAGGTTTCAATGAGCAGTTGAGCTAGTTGTGTATTTTTCTGAACGTGACACAGTGTTTCGTTCGTGATATCTAAAGGAATTTTGAATCGAGAATGTGTTGTTCGCCCAGATGGTAGTAAAAGTGATGCTATTCCAGAAGACGCTACAGCTAGAACAATTTTTCCTGCAGCACGTAAAGCGAACGTAATGGTGGTCCAAAGGAATGTCTTGCCGGTACCACCATGCCCATAGACGAATATAAGTTCTTGTTTATTTTCCGAAGAAGCTTTCATTATTAAGTCATATACCTTTTGTTGTTCGGTATTTAAATATAGTTGTAAAGCTTTATGTTCTTCTGCGAGTTTGATTCTATCATAATTTTTCTCTTCCATTAGCAATCTATTTTGTAAATTTGTGAGCAGGTGTGCTGGAGGCATGGGTAATCTGAATTCAGAGAGCGACGAAGAATTGGAACTTGAATTCAGCAAAATTTCTAATTCATACAAAAGATGATTTTGCAAGTCTTCATCATTAAGATATAACCCTGTAACATTTGAAGTCTGTGCTGCTTTTTGCGTTATGTCGTCGCTCATTTTACGCCAATGCCTTGCCCAAAAATCAATAGGATTTGAAACATCACAAAATAGAAGCATATGAGCAAATAATGATCTAAGCTCCCGTGCAGATGCTGAAATCGAAGCTTCATCAAATGCGTACGTCCATTCTTTGTCATCACCAAGGAGGCCCAACCTTTCGCATGCTAGACGATATGTTTGAAACTCGATCTCGCCTACCTTTTTTATTTCGGAAAATGTTCGACATCCGACTTGATGACTTAAAAGCATCCTTAAGTAGAAAAGCTCGCCACTTGCTGGATGGATGTAGATCAATCTTCCTATCGCAGGTGTTCTGTTTGTGGTCCTTCGACTCCATTCTTTTGCCTGTGCTATCCATTTGTATTCTGATAGGTTGTCGAGGTATGTGAGATGGCGACCACTGCTGTCAATTTCATTATTATGCAACCATTGTGTCAACGTTGTTTTTTTTGCCATGGGATTATTAGCAATGTTTTGTAATGGTTGGTTCTTCTTGAACGTTATTCTTTGCTTTTTCTCCAAATGTACGGCAAGCACTTGCACTGCTGGTTTCCTGCTATGAATGTCAAAGTTGAATATTCTCCAGGCAGCTTCATGGGGGCAAATGAATCTAGCGTCTACAAAGTTTTGAATTTCATCGATTTCTGTCGTTTTGCTAGTCGTTGCAGATGTACTTTCATCTACACATCTTGTAATTTTTGCTCTAATACGATCGGCTCCTTTAGATATGTATTTGAACAGATACTTTATCATCATATTCCAACCACAATACTCTACATTAATATGAGCATGAAAAACAGAACAGAGATTGTGATTGTACGGAATAACATATGAGTTATCTAATTGTATGTTGTTTTTTTTTGTAAAGGATCCATCATCTCTTCTTCTGTAATGAACATAGCCGTCTTTATCGAATCGTGTCACATGTTCGTATTGTTTTGGGAAGTGCTTTGAGCAGGTGCCATTAGCCATGCATGGTGCACTTGTTTTTGCATGACCGCAAGGTCCATGCATCATAAGTTCAGTGACAATCTTGTAAAGAGCAGGATAGTCTTTAGGATCAGGAATTTCTGCTGATATGAAATTGTCGACTTGTCCTGGAGATGTGATCTTGTATGGCTTTGTCACCCATAAAAGTGTGTGACAATGAGGAAGACCTCTTTTTTTGAAACTCTATTGTGTAGAGGTCTGCAAACACAAACATTTAAAAAATAAAGATGTGCAAGAAATTTGGTACAATATTTTTTTTTGGAATAAATAAGAGAGTTGTCACATACGTGCTGCTACTTCTCTAAATGGTTTTTCGTTTTTCAAGTAGCTGATAAAATCTTGTACCTTCATTTCAAAGACTCTTGCAATAATGTCGGCTCTATCTTCACACTTCATGTTCGAGGATTTTTCGAAGAATCTCTTAAGCTCGGGCCATTTCACATTGCAAGTGAATGTTATGAAATATTGTGGATTGTCGTGCACTCTGCATATAGCAAGAGCATCCTGGTAGTGCTTGTACATGTATCTAGGACCACCGGTAAAAGACGGTGGCAATATTGTCTTTTTTCCAACATCGTGCCCATCAATATCTCCTTTCAGCAATGCATCATGAATGCCCTGTAGATATTCACTTCGTAGTAGATCTTGAATTGAGTCAATGTAATCCAGTCTATTTTGCTCAATAGATATGTATGCGTTCACTAAATATTGTTGGAATAACCTCCCTTCTTGCAATAACAAAGTTTTTATGTCAAGACGATCATGAAGCTGGTAGCTATAAAACATGCTCATGGTAAGCTGCTTGTCTCCTCTGCGGTCATCATTAGTTAATTTCAACTCAGGTGACCATCTATGTTCACCAAAGATAAACAGTAATGGAAATTGCAATGCCATATACAATGGATGTAATTTATTAATCCTCTGAGGAACACTATCTTTGAAGCGGATAATAATATCGAAATCGTTTTTACTTTTAGGTCCGCTATCATAGACGATTGCCCCAAGTGTTCCTGAAGTTGGTGCATCGTAGCATTGTCGATTTCCATTATTGTATAACCTAATGTTGAACTGAGGAGTGCTTTTATTCATGCACATGTTTCTTGCAGTCCTAAAGATCTTCACCAATTCGTTATATCGATCAAGCAGTTGTATGAGAGATTGGACAATTTCTGGTTTCAAGGTGTTATGTTCATTTTCACGAAAATGACTGAGTCTGTTATGCACTTCGTTTTGCGTATCGTAGATGTACATTTGCAGAAATCTCGGGTTTTCATCCTCTGGTGGACATAAAGAACCCATCCAATGAGAAATTTGGCCAACAACCTTAAATACATATGGACCATAACCGTCATTGACAGAATCGTCTATTTTGGCGCCAAAAGAAGTCATTGAAAACATCTGGTTGTATGCACGAATGTTTTCCATAAAGTTGCTATTTTTTAATAGATCTTCGATGGGTTTTGGGGGCTCTCTTGGAAGAGGTAGTTTGACACGTCCCCCTTTACAACATCGGTTATATTTTATGACTGAACTGAAAGCTTGCGCCTTTAGACGTTCTGCATACCAGAAGTGCGCCTTGCAATATTGACAAACTTGGTTGCAATCTCCCAAATCTAAGTATCTTGAAGACGACACTTTAAAAATATGAAAAAATGTCATAAAGGAGATGAAATAACAATTGTGTCAATAGCACTAGAGTTATTCTCATGTAACGTACTTGAGTCCGTTTGCGGGGCTTGCTTTGATAAGGAGGATGACTTCATGACCTCATAATCACTTACAATACCAGCTTGTCTATTGGCTACCATGCGAGCGCGTTTGCGAGATTGCATTAGGGATTGAAAAGAGTTCTCATTAACACTTAAGGGATCTGGAATTTCGTCGTTCGAGTAGTTTATTTTATTTTTTCCTTTATTAGATTGCATGCTTATAAATAGAAATAGGATTTGAAAGCATTAGTTTGATAAAGAATGAAAGGAACATGTATAAATGAAGTTCGAACACAACCGCAAAGGGTGACAACATACATGCAATAAAACGATTTGGTCAGGATAGAAAAAACAAAATACTTTGTTTAATGGTGAAATATTACGTGTACCTGAATGTATGAAACGGATCTGAGCAGTTACAATGAACCTGAAGAAAAGCAATTGCTGATTATAAATTGCTTATATTTAAAATAGTTCTCCGTCATTGGTTTACGAATTCATACACATAATTTAGGAAGGTGTTGGAGCAAAAATTTAGCTCAAAATCTTCATATCCTTCAATTTATCTATTTTCATTTGCTTTGAAATTTGGAAAGATAACAATGTTAATATTTTTGGTTGAAATAATTTTATTTCTTTTCCCTTTATTTTTCTTCTTTTCCTTTATATTTAGAAGGAGGTATATGTTATTCTACTTTATGTGTACTCCAAGAACACTACGTTTTTCTACATTTTCATTTTCACCTCAAAATTTCATCTCCTTTTTCATTCCATCAACATACACTCATTTCATATTACGTTATTAATTTACAAAATTACGATCTCATAAATCAATAAATAAAGAATATTAATTTTATGTACTTGTCAATAGTTTAATGAAATTGTTTAATTATTTTTTTGATTAAAGTTATAATACTTTATAACTACCCAATAAAAGAAAATGTGTTGATAAAATAAATAAAAAATATAAAGAGTAACAAAATGAGAATTATAATGGTCTACTATAAGAACCAAATATGTAATTTAATCAAACATTTTTTGGATGATGTAAGCACTTAATTTACATCTCTAATCCAGCACCAAAAATAACAGAAAGAATCTATTTCTAATTCCAATCCATCACTGTAACACTAAAAATTAGAGGTCATGAAACTTAATATTTATATTTGAAGGTCCACATGGTCAATAATATAGGTTTACATTGACTACTTAAATGTAATACTTACCAATTAAAAAAATGATAACTTTAAATCTAAACAATACTTCAATAAATAAATCATTTTAAGAATAAATAATAATATGTTATTCTTCTAATATACTACATACTTTGTAAGTTCGTAAGAATGATGTAAGGTTAATGCCAGTAGCAGGAAAGTAAGTTTGAAGGGTTATTGATGATTGTATTTAGGCAGTGACTTTTGTTGATGCTGGTTTTGATGTCTCCTCTATTTGGGGTTTGTTGATGTTTTGCAAACTATACCCAAACATGTCTACAAAAAAATCAAAGAGCAGAAAACTTACTTACTGTTTGATTGTGGTTGAAAAGAGAAATCTGAGAAGTAAAGAAGAAGAATAGAAGTGGCATTAAATCCAAAAGAGTGAAAGAGAGATGTAATTAAATGGGTAAAAAAATAATCTCTTATCCACCCCCTAAACTTCTTTTTCTAAAAACACCAAAGTATGATGCAAGTACAGTAAGTAGTACTCTCTACACTTTATCCATTTTCTATCTCTCTCCCCTCTCCCTCCAACCATAATTATATATGTATGTGTGTTTTTACAATACAAATAACCATTAAATTACTACTAAAATACATGACTAATTTGTAATGAATTTATATTTATAGTTAAAATATTCTTTATTTTCTTTTGACCGTAGAGTACTTTTTATGATAGCGATAAATTTTAAAATTCAAAAAACAAATTAATAATAAACAGAAAAAGAAAATGCTATTTATATTATAATTTGCTCTCTGTTGCGTAAATCATAATATATATAGACAGATATGAACAATGATATGCAAGAAGAAGAAAGGGCCTTTTATATCTCTAGATTGGTAAAGATCTTCTTTCATGTATGTGTCTTTTTAATTTTTATTTAATTTTTCTTAAAATGTCTAAGTCTCATGAAGACAACGACCCATCAGCTTTCACGGTCTTTTATAAAACCCAGTTTAGGCTTTCTGCTTGTACTTTTTTTCCTCATTTCTCCTCATTTTTCCGGTCATTCATTTGCTTTTTGTTTCAATATTTCGTTTTTTTTACCCTTGAAGGTTCATCAATCTCTGTAATTAGAGCTTCATTTTAGTTTTACTTTTTTTAGGGTTAAGGTTTCATATGTGGTTCTTTTATTATTCTAACACAAAAGTGGCTAAAAATATAAATTGTGAGATCATAATTTATTCAAATACGATAAAACCTTTTCTTTTACAAATATATTTATACATTCACAGAAAGAGACTTTGATTTCGGAAATAATCCTCTAATTTTAACAAAAAGATTAGAATATATATATATATATATATATATATATATATATATATATATACATTCACAGAAAGAGACTTTAATTTCGGAAATTATATATATATATATATATATATATATATTTCTGGTATATATAAACACATATTGTCTCTTTCCTTCACTTGTTTGACCGATATTATTGGCGAGACGACGGACAAAGTGTTAGGGGCTGTTTACTAAAGAAAATTGGATAAACGTTGATCGGATAAGATACTCTTACTGTATAAAGAAGCGTCTCTACATTACTGAGTCAGTATCTTGGGCAACTATATATATATTAGTCAAAAAGTATCAATAAACAATATTATCTCTTATCCAGTAAACACCATTTCTATGTTAAAAAAAAAACAACCCTCTAAACATTTAAGTAAATATCCTCTTAATCAAGTAGAGGAAGGATCATGCGAGAAGTTAAACATTTTGCGAAAAGGCGAGAAGTGTGATATCATATATGATTACACGACATTTGGGTGTGTTTAATCATATATGATTAAACGTCTATGTATTGTCAATATAATATGTGTTTAATTATATATGATTAAGCTTGTGTATCATATATGATTAAACACTTCTCGCCTTCTCGCAAAGTGTTTAGCTTCTCGTTTGAATCTGCCCTATCCAAGTAAAATGTATATATAAATTATATGTATATACATGGAAAAGATATTGCAAGAACCAAGAATATTATCTAGTAACAACGAAGACAAGAACCGAGAGTCTTACCCTGTAAGTGAGTGCGACGACTCTTACTATGGTTACTGTTTACCGGGTAAATTGTTGCATATGATACCGTTTTGGTAGACTAAAATCTTACCCGATAAATAAATGATAGTGTTGAATTTAGCTGGTAAATAATTATCTGGATAAGCATTTGGTAAACGTTCCATTAGTGGAATGTTTCATCTTCCCAGGGTTCGAATCCAGACATACTCAACAATTGTAGCCACTGAGGTTTAATAAGGCTGATGTCTTACGGTTATAATTTGCCTAGAAATTAGTCTAAGCATAGCCTAGGACACCCTTCCAAAAAAACAAATAAATCTTTAATTCTTTTACATTTTTTAAACTATTTTGTGCTTTTTTCCAACCCAATAGATATGGTTTGGGCAAAATTTGTATCGATTATGTATCAGTTACCGGGTAGGTAGAAAATTTAAGCACCCCTAGATGGAATACATAATTAAAAGAAAAACATCTCTTTACAACACTACATTTTTCATATATGTGATCATACAAGATATAATAAAAAAATCTATAGGGTTAAGTTCCAGTGAGAAGTTGATGTTAACGTGAAAAGTGATTATCAATCGTTGGATGAGAAACACCAAATCAATTCCTTCTAAGACACAATTCATGGGAGGACATGAGATTAAAATTTAAAAGTAATATATATATATATATATATATATATATATATATATATAGGGGTGGTTTCAATTGGAAACCAAATTTCATTGAAAACTTTGGAAACCAAATTTCAATCATTGATCTTTTTAATCAATGGTCAAGATTCATTTGAATTATATATGGTAATAAATTAATTAATTTATTAATAAAAGATAATAATAATATGTCAAAAGAGTAAATGTGTCTTTTTCTTTTGTGTTTCAAATTTGACAACAAAGATGAAATATGGTAATAAATTAATTAATTTATTAATAAAAGATAATAATTATATATGGTAATTAATTAATTAATTTATTAATAAAAGATAACAATAATATATCAATACTACATTTTTATTACTTGTTCATCAATATGTAGTATGTAAAAACCCAATTAAGTTTCATTATCATTATTGTTTCATTACTTTTCCATTATGTTTCACTATAGCAAATGTGTTTCATCAGGTTTCACTATATTAATATTTTGTTTCACTATATCAGGTTTCACTATATTAATATTTTGTTTCATTACCTTTCCATTATGTTTACTATATCAAATCTGTTTCATCAGGTTTCACTATATTAACATTTTATGTTTCATCAAGTTTCACTATATTAATATTTTGTTTTACTATATCAATTCCATTATGTTTCATTATATTAATATTTTGTGCCTGGAGGTAATATTGAAGATTTCATATGAATATAAACTTTCGTTCATTGGATGAATCAATCACTGATTCATAAGAATCAGAAAAAATAATTTGATTTATAACTTGCGTATGAATCAATTTCTGTTTACCTAAATTAAATGTTTCATGTTTAAATTAATAAATGATCAATATTACCATATATAAAATACATTAGAATTAAATAATTAATATTATAGTAATAATAACACTTACCATATATATTATGAAATTATGTAAAATACTAAAATAACCTTATCAATTAAAAATGATGAAATTGTTGTATATATTTGTGTTTTTTGTGTAAAAATGAAAAAGTTTCATCAGACTGCGAAAATACATGAAACAATTTCATCAGAATGAGAAAAGTAGATGAAACTACATAAAAAACACAAATATATGAAACGATTTCATTAATAAAAGAATTAGATGAAACAACTTCATCATATTAAACAACTTTATGAAACCAATTTCATTAACTTAACCAATGAAATTATTGGTTTACAAAGTTTCCAATCTAATATGGTTTCCAATTAAGAATTGTGGAGTGCAAATAAGAAAACCCTAAAATATAATAGACTTTATGTACCACCAAATCCGATTTTGGTAGAAATTTAAATGCAATTAAAGAGGGAATATAAATGCAATAAAAAGGGTTGGTGGGGAATAATAAATACTCATTAAAGTGAAATAAACAGTGTTAAAAATGTTAGTTTAGAAACTAAGAGGACTGCATAGTAAATAATTGGTTACAAGTTACAAGAACAAAGAAAATTTATATGTAATAAAATTTATCATTTTCTTGAAGTGCAAATATTCTTGATATGAAGGGGCCTATATGAATACTAATCATAAGTTTAGGGGGTATAAATGCAATTCACCCAAATTAACATTGTATTTGTTGCACTCTTTCTTAAAAAGACAAAAAATGCAGAGACCGACATACCCACCACCACCTCCTCCTCCTCCGCTTTTCTCTCTCTCTAAAACCCTTGTTTCTCTCTCTAAAACCCCTGTTGCCATCGCACCTTTCTTTGCCTCAAATCCTCTATATATTCGATGAATCTGATCCCACAAATTATAAAAAGCAACTCCATTATGTTCATGAATTAAATCCTTATCAAAAATCCATACAGATCTACCATAAGATCTCTCTATCGTTATTGAGGTATATTGAATTTCTTATCTGCTTCCTTTTTCTTTTTAGTGGTTTGAATTTATAACTGTTTTTTTTTTCATCTTGGATGGATTGCAATCTGCAGTCCAACTTAAATTTTAAGTGTTTTTGGTATATATTCTTTTGTGGATTCTTCCTCTATTTTCTCCAACTTTCTGATCCCCTTTTAAACATTTGAATTTTATATGTAAAATTTCAAAAGGGTTTCAAGAAATATTTTGTGGGGTTTTCTTCTCTTCCTCGATCTGTGTGTTTTTTGTCATTTTCTTGCAGATTTGATTTACTATGGGTAAAGTAACGGTGGCGGGGGTGCTGGTGTGCGCCGCTGCTGTTTCTGCGGCGGCGGTTCTGGTGGTGCGCCACCGGATGCGGAACTTCGGCAAGTGGGCAAAGACTATGGAAATATTGAGGGAGTTTGAAGACAAGTGTGGAACTCCGGTAGCAAAACTCCGGCAAGTCGTCGACGCCATGACCGTCGAGATGGACGCCGGACTTGCCTCCTTGATAACCTCCCCACTGGGTATATATTCACGCACACACAAACACACACACATATATATATATATATATATATATATATATATATATATATATATATAGTTTATAGTAGGTTTATATCTATATGTTAATTATTCATGAAAAATATTCAGATTGGGTTTGAATTGGTAGAGGTGAAGTTCACTTTTTTCAATTTTGACTTGATTGAATTTGAAGAATTTGAGCCTGTTCCAAAAACTTCCAAGATTTGGGTATTTGCAATTACTGTTAGATGTATTAGGTTTCTACAAAAAAATGAAAGAGGAGGAAACTTACAGAGCTTGGAAAGAGAAATCTGACAAGTTTTTTTGCTCTTTCTTGATGGTTTGTATTTGAGGGTGTGAAGTAAAGAGGAACACTGCTCCTGGTAAGACGTGTAACCATTTGAAGAAGACAGCAAAAAAATAAATAAAATTTAAGAAGACAACAAAAAAAATACATAAAAATTAAAAAAAAAACTGTAATTTACTAAAAACTGAAGGACCAAATCTGTAATTTATCAGAACACTGTTCATGAACAGTGTTCTCCAGACCATGAGATACGTCAAGGGGAGCAACCGCGCTGATGACCAAGGTAGGCCACTCTTTTTCACCTTAGGAAAATTTACTTATAGGCTGTGTTTCTGGCCCTATGATGGACCTTTAGAATAAATAGGGAAGGTGAATTAAGCCGATTTTTAGTAAGAAACTGAACAACCTCTACAGAATAGAAGAGGACTACGACGACGAAGAAGAATTTGATAACAATAGATCGGTTTATTATATGTCTCGGAATCAAGAAAATTTGAAATTGAAAATACTTGACAAAAATAAAAAATATGAAGAAAAATACGTTTGTTTGTTTAAAAAAAAAAACTGTAATTTACTAAAAATTGAAGGACCAAATCTGTAATTTATCAGAACACTGTTCATGAACAGTGTTCTGATAAATGTTATAGTATATAATGGCTCATCTCTAGTTGTATCTCTACTCAAGGATTGGGGCTCTGAATCCGAACTTAGGGTTGGGTTCCGGTGAAAAGTTGAGATTAATGTGAGAAGTGGTTATCAACTATTGGATGAGAAATAGATGTACATTAGAATGAGATGCACCGAGATAAGGGGGTGTTTGGGATTGCTTATTTAAAACAACTTATGTTTATCTTGAAAAGTGCTTATTAACTTATGTTGTGTCAAACCGGAGTTTTCTAAAAAGTGTTTGGATTAACTTATTGTGGTAGCAAAACGTAATAAACTAATAAGTTGTTATTTAAAGGTGTTTGAGATTGCTTATACATATAAAATAAACAAAGAGTCAAGCACTTTTCAAATAAGTTGATAAGTTAGAACAAAATGACTTATGAAAAAGTTGTGTGAACTTCAGACGACTCTCAAGCGGTTCCATTCCTTCTTACTGTACTTCTGCTTATCTCCAGTTTGGCACCGCTATAAGCACTTTGATTTTTTCTCCATCCAAACACTAGAAAATGTTTATCTCCGGTGCCACACCGTAATAAGCTAAAAAGCACCTCAAATAAGCAATCCCAAACACCCCCAAGATGCACCGAGATGTACCAGATCAATTCCCTTTTAAGCTGTAATTAATGGGAGGTCATTTGATTAAAAGTGATCAATAGTTCAGATCCACTTCTAACGCTTCTCACGTTAACCTCAACTTCTCACATGATCCTTCACCCCTAAAAACCTTATTGGTTCAGGACAGTTACATATTTTATGGAATTTGAAGGTTCGGTCTGGTCTGTTACTAGGAGTCCACGACTGGTCACATTTTGTACCGATGGTATTTAAAAAAAACGAAAAATGAAAGTATCTAACATTTATCGACCAGTAGCATTGTTGTCGATAGAAACTGGTCACGCTGATTCCTCGGTTCTAGCAACTGCACTTGCTATATAATATGTTTGGTTTTATTTTGCGTTAAAGTGTATTGCAAATAAAACCATTATTTAGAATTAATGAAGTTGTAACGTATTATATAGCATGTGTAGCTGCTAGAAACGAGTAGTCGCCATGACCAGTAAAGGGGAATTCTTATGGACAACGACGATGCCACTGATCGATAAATGTTAAATACTTTTCATTTTTCGTTTTTTTAAGTACCATCATTAAATTGTCATAAAAGTTCATAAATGGATGTGGAAACGAAACCGTCGATTAAGAGCATCTCCAACAACTATACTATAATTTTTCTAAAATAGAGTATAAAAAGTTAAAATCTCTAAAAGAAATTACATCCAACTCCAACAGCTACTCTATTTTAGCAATTATATCATCAATTATATTAATAAAATATTATTTCTCTCTCCTAAACACACAACTTAAATGTCTATTATTGGTGGAAAAGAATTAAATATTATTTATCTCTCTTCAATATTGAGTTTTAGAGATTTCTCCAAATTTGGAGATTTTTAGGGCATCTCCAACAGCTATGCTAAAATAGAAAAAAGTGAGATTTTAGCAATTTTTTTGCTCCAACAACTATGCTATATCGTATGCTAAAATAGAGAAAAGAAAAGAGAGAAGGTAAAAATCTCCAAATTTGGAGAAATCTCTAAAACTCCATATTTAAGAAAGAGATTCTTTTCCACCAATAGGAAACATTGAAGTTGTGTGTTTAGGAGAGATAAATAATATTTTATTAATATAATTGATGGTAGACTTGCTAAAATAGAGTAGCTGTTGGAGTTGGATGTAATTTTTTTTAGAGATTTTAAGTTTTTCTACTCTATTTTAGAAAAATTATAGCATAGCTGTTGGAGATGCTCTTACCATCTCTCTCTTCTTTTATTTATTTTAGCATATGATATATAACATAGCTGTTGGAGCAAAAAAAATGTTAAAATCTCACTTTTTGCTATTTTAGCATAGCTGTTGGAGATGCTCTAACGATCGGAATATACGAACGGTTTTACCACAATTCAATACTTTGTTGATAAACCCTTGATAAATGTTAAATACTTTCGTTTTTTTTTAAATACCATCGGTATAAGTATACGGTCATAAAAGTTCATAAATTAGTCGAGGTTTATTGAAACACTCTTTGTTCTAAATTAAATTTTTCTACAACAGAAAATCATCGATAATCCGTCGAAAATTAAGAACTTTCATCGGCAGTTAATTTATCGACCACCATTTTTTTCCATTTTTCATTTATTGTGGATACTTTGAACATAACTTTTTTCATAGTTTTGGTTATTTTTAATATGAATTTCGAAATTTTGTATAGCTTTATATACAGTGTGTATAAATACATGACAAAACTATAGGAAATACGATATTTTAAATTATTTTTTAAATTTACATTAAAAAAAACAGTTGGCTTATCGACGGCAAAAACCATGAATCTAAAGTCGTCGGTAAGTACCAAAACCCTCGAGGAACCATCGGTAAATTGCCGTCACGTCAATAATCGTACTGTTGGCAAATTCCATCACAAACCAATCAATAATTGCCGTCAGTAAACCGTCGATGAGTTGTCTATATACAATAGTTTTTCCAAGTAATTCCACAAGTATGGAAAATATTTAACAACAGTTATATCAATCGATAGAAGTTTAATTTAATAACAGTCAGTAACGAACATCGGTTTTTTCTTGCCGACCATTTTTCACCAACGGATTTTTCCTTCTAAAAACCATCTGTTATGGCTATTATCGATGATCTACTGACAGTTACATCCGTCCGTGACACTCTTTTGTTTTGTAGCGAAAATTCATTAGTGTGACATGCAATTAATGTACACCACAAAAACATTATCAAGATAAGTCTCTCCCCATATATGGTTACAATTTACATCATGAATCTACAACTTTGTTAGTGTATGAATTAAATTGAATCTATATTTGCTCACCATATAGTAATTAAATAAATGTTCATTGCATATAAAGTCTATATACCATTTCAACAACAATGATTTTCTCATTTCATCTCCCACTATTTCCTCTTATTCTAACCTTCATCATAATATTCCTCTTCAAAAGGTTTTTTTCATCTCCTTTGAAACCCCACAAAAACCAACCACCATCGTCGCGAAAGCTTCCGATCATCGGAAACCTTCACCAAATATTAGGCTCGAACCCCCACCGCTCTCTCGTGTCCTTAACCCAAAAACAAGGTCCACTTGCCCTAATTCGACTCGGTAGTGTCCCCGTGCTTGTAGCCTCCTCCGCTGAAGCAGCTCGAGAAATCTTGAAAACCCACGACGTCGTCTTCTCCAGCCGACCCAAATTAAGAATCATCGATACAATTACTTACGGATCTAAAGACATCGCATTCTCTCCATACGGATAACATTGGAGGCAAATAAGGAGCATTGCAGTGCTCAAGCTTCTAAACAGTAAACGAGTTCAGTCGTTTCGAGGAGTACGAGAAGAGGAGACCCGTGTTATGATCGATACGATTGGAGAAAGTTATGGTTCTTTAATTGATTTGGGGAAGGTGGTAAGTATGGTGACTTGATTTTGAATGGAAAATTAATACAATATTAGACAGGATACAAAGGCTATAAATAGCCATTTACAACATACATACAAAGGTAAGGAGAAATCTAAGGCTAATTCTATCAATCACAATAACTATCTAATTATAGCTCAAGGAGAAAAAGGAAATACAATCAATATACAATCAATCAGTAGCTTCCTTAATATGCCCCCGCAAGATGGAGGATCCGTCAGAGACTCCAATCTTGGACCGAAGGCGGTGAAAAGGACCCCGGCCGAGAGGTTTAGTGAGCACATCAGCAAGTTGATCATTGGAATGAATGTGAAGAACCCGTAATGAACCATTAGTTACCTTTTCCCGAACAAAGTGATAATCGAGTGCCACATGTTTCATACGCGAGTGATAGACCGGGTTGGCACACAGATAAGTAGCACCAGCATTGTCACAAAATAATGTAGGAGGTTTAGTTACCGATAGACCCAACTCTAATAGAAGATTTTGAACCCAACATAGTTCAGCTGCACCATTTGCTAGTGCCTTGTACTCCGCCTCTGTTGACGAACGAGAAACCGATTTTTGACGCGATGAACGCCACGAGATGATGTTGGAACCAAGGTAGATAATATATGCTGTTGTGGATCGCCCCCCGTCGGCTATGCCACCCCAATCAGAATCGGTAAATGCGGTAAGGTTGATGGGAGAGCCGCGGTTGAGAAACAAACCGTGATGAATAGTGCCTTTCAAGTAGCGAAGAACCCGTTTTAAGGCTTGCCAATGGAGTTGAGTTGGTGCATGCATGTATTGAGAGAGTTTGTTGATCGCGTAAGAAACATCGGGTCGAGTGAAAGCAAGATATTGGAGAGAGCCTACCAGTTGGCGATATGGTGTAGGGTCAGTGGTTGGTGAACCATCAACGGAAGAGAGAGACTCAGTAGAGCTAAGTGGTGTGGCCACGGGTTTGGCTCCATCCATTTTGAACTTGGTTAGTAAATTCTGCACATGAGCATGTTGGGATAAAAATAAACCAACTGGTGTGTTAATAACTTCTATACCAAGAAAGTGGTGTAGCATGCCTAGATCTTTAATGGAAAATTTTTCGGAGAATGTACGAATGATATGTTGAGTAAAAATATTGTTGTTGCCGGTCAAGACAATATCATCAACATAGACCAAGAAATAGTTGATAATGCCATCCCGGTTGTAGATGAACAAAGATGGGTCGGCCAAGGATTTGCGAAAACCGAGTTCAAGGAGGAATGTGGTAAGTGCCATGTACCATGCACGCGGTGCTTGCTTGAGGCCGTAGAGAGATTTCCGAAGATGACAAAGATGATTTGGAAAATCCGGATTGACATAGCCGGGTGGTTGATACATGTAAACATCCTCATGTAAGGTGCCATGCAAGAAGGCATTGTTAACATCAAGTTGGCGAAGGGGCCAGTTTTGAGATAAGGCAATGGCGAGTACCGTACAAATAGTTATGGGTTTAGTGACCGGGCTGAACGTTTCAAAGTAATCCTTGACATGTTCTTGAAGGAACCCCTTCGCAACTAGACGAGCCTTGTATTTCTCAACAGACCCGTCGGGACGCCGTTTGATGCGAAATACCCATTTGCAACCGATGGGTTTGTGTTGCGAAGGAGGGACAAGTTCCCATGTGGCATTTTGTAGAAGGGCATTGAACTCATTATCCATCGCTTTTCGCCACTCAGGGTCTTTTAAGGCTTGATTGTGAGTTGTTGGTTCAAGTGGTGAAGAAATCGGATGAATGGTGGTGTGGTTAACAAAGTTGGAGTTATAATACTTGGAATTTGGTTTGCGGGTGCGTGGGGGTAGCGGGGAAGGTGAGGATAAGGATTCAAATGAATCTGATAAAGGAGTGGTCGAGGATTGAGAGAGGGATGGAGATAAAGGTGGAGTGATAGAGGAAGTGGTGTGAGATTCGGTGGTGTTTTGAGAATGGGTAGGAGTAGGAGTGGTAGAAGTGTTATCAGGGGAGGATGTGGTGGGGTGGACTGGTGAAATAGGAGGATGAGGTTGGGTTGGTATAGGTGGTTCGAGTGGGCCTGACGGTGGGGTGTGTATGGATTGGGCCGGGTGAGTAGAAGGGGGTGATGAAGGGGAAGTGTGGTGTTGGACCTTTGGAGTGGACTGGGATGGTGGGATACCAAAAAATGCGTCCACAGTAGGAATGGTCGTGGAATGACTTTGAGATTGTAATGGAAATTGAGTTTCAATGAATTCCACATGTCGGGAGTGGTATAGTCGTCGGTTGGTGTAATCATAACATTTGTAGGCCGATTTAGATGATGAGTAGCCTAAGAATACGCATTTTACTGAGCGAGGGTGAAGTTTGGATCTTGCATACGGGCGAAGCCAGGGATAACATAAGCATCCAAAGGGTTTTAGTTTGGTGTAGGTTGGTTCTTGTTTGTAGAGAATGGAATATGGACAGTTGGTTTATGAGATAAACGGCGGTTTGGAAGGCATGTGTCCAAAATGAGAGAGGAAGGTGAGCATAGTGAAGGAGTGATAAACCGGTTTCCACAATGTGTCGATGACGCCGTTCGGCAACACCGTTTTGTTCCGGAGTATGCGGTGGGGTGGTGAAATGAGAAATACCTTGAGATTGAAGATATGCGGAGAGTCCAATATATTCTCCACCATTATCAATGAAGAGAGAGATTAAAGGTTTTTGAAAATATTTTTCGACTAGCAATTTGAATTGTGGAAATAAAGTGGAGATGTCAGATTTGTTTTTCATTGGATATAGCCAAATGTACTTGGTGTGAAAGTCAACAAAAACCACATAATAAGTGAAACCATCAATCGATTTTTCTACCGGTCCCCAAACATCCGAATATATTAATTGTAAGGGTTGTGTAGTAGTAAAGGAGTTAACGCCAAAGGAATCTTTGTGACTTTTATTAACGGAACATGAATTGCAATGAAAATTGAGTAGATTGAAACGTAAGCCTAAACATTTGGCGATTTGCTTGAGAATCCGAATAGAAGGATGCCCGAGTTTGTGATGCCAATCAAGGAGCGATGTGAAGACCGCATTTATTTGAGGTTGAGATGGAAGATTGGCGTAGTAAACATCAAGGTAGTTCTCGCCCCGCATGAGTCGTGCCCCCGTTCGAAGATCCTTGACAAAGAAATGAGTGGGAAAAAATTCCACAGAGACTTGGTTAGTCTTACACAATTTTGCAACGGAAATAAGTTTATTTTTGAATTGAGGAGCACACAAAACATCTTTTAGGGCAAGAAAGCCATTGGACGTAGGAAGGTGTGTTTGACCAATATGAGTTATAGAGAGGGTGTTACCATTGCCAAGAACAATTTCATCCGGTCCGCCATACTCGGAGACGGAGTGAAAGGATGCACGATCCGGATCGACATGATGGGAAGCTCCCGTATCAAACATATAGGAGGATGTGGTGACATTAGTAATTGGTGAAGCCTTGCTTTGGGTTATAGAATTTCCTGTGGTAACATGATTTTCGCGGAGAAACCGGGCAAGTTTCCGACACTCCTTTGCCTCATGCCCTGCAAAGTTACAATATTGACAGTAGATAGTGATACGGTTATCACGGTTACCGTTATTGAAGTTGGAGCCATTAGACCATTGATTGCGTGATGGTCTGTTGTTGAAATTGCTTTGCATGTTGCGCCGGTCGGGTGCTGATCTTGCATTAGTCCTTGAGTGTTTTTGGGTGAAGTTGGCGGTAGCCATGAGAGGTGGCGTAACAGTTGTTTGTTGAAGTTCCCTTTCAAAATCAACAAGCTTCTCAAATAATTCTGGGAAGGTGAGTTTTGAATCAATTAGGCGAAGTGATTGGGCAACATTTTTGAAGTCATCACCTAATTGACAGAGAATGTAGACCATGAGATCCTCGTCTTTCACCGGGTTTTGAACAAGTGCTAGTTCGTCGGCGATTGATTTCATGTCACGTAAGTATTCCGTGACGGTGCGAGTGCCTTTGGGGTTGGATGCAAGTTTGGATTTTAGCGATATGACGCGAGACCGAGATGAGTTTGCATAGCTAGTTACCAATCGTTCCCACGCTTCCTGAGCAGTGTCGGCCGATGCAATCATCGGTTGGATGGTGGGTGAGCAGCTGCCTAGAAGACCCGCCAGAATGATTTGATCCTGTCGGAACCATGGATAGTAATCCGGGTTTGGTTTAGTGGCTTCGGCATCTAGGAACTCCGCAGGAGCCTGCTTGGTTCCGGTGATGAAGTGAAAGAGATCGAGGCCAATTAGGGTTGAGTAGACGTGTTTACGCCATACCGAAAAATTGTCGTTAGTGAGGGTGACGTTAAAGTGGGTGGAGGCAGTGAGTTGGATAACTGTGATTGGTGCCATGGAAGAAGAAGATGCAGTAGGACCAATTCTCGTTTGAGATGGAGGCTCTGATACCATATGGTGACTTGATTTTGAATGGAAAATTAATACAATATTAGACAGGATACAAAGGCTATAAATAGCCATTTACAACATACATACAAAGGTAAGGAGAAATCTAAGGCTAATTCTATCAATCACAATAACTATCTAATTATAGCTCAAGGAGAAAAAGGAAATACAATCAATATACAATCAATCAGTAGCTTCCTTAATAGTAAGTTCGCTTACGAACGACGTCGTTTGTAGGGTGACACTAGGGAGGATATTTCATGGGTTGAAGTTTAATGATTTGTTGGCAAGGTTTACATACTTGCTTGGTGTTTTTTGTATTGGGAATTATATTCCATGGTTGTGTTGGGTGGATAGATTGAGTGGTTTAGAGGCAAGAACTAAAAAAGTTGCTGAAGAATTTGATGAGTTTCTTGAGGGTATTTTTGAAGAACATGTAAATAAGAAGAAAATGGTGGATGGTGATGTTGGTGAAGTTCAAGATTTAGTTGATGTATTGCTGGATATTCAAAGAGAAAACACAACCAACTTTAACCTTGATAGAGATGTCTTATTGCTCAGCCTCATATAATATATATATATATATATATAGAGAGAGAGGGGGTAGGTTCAAACGAGATTTATAATAAATAAAAAAAATAAGAAAACGGCCAAATCATATTACGTACATTAACGGTCAATAAAGGGGTGTATGGGCGACTTGGTCCACGACCTCAGGTTGTCACCAAAGTCGCGTAAATCACTTGTGATTTTATACGTAATTTTTTTTTCTGTAAAATCATATGTGATTCGACCGTTTTCTTATTTTCTTATTTAGGTACCGTTCTCTTATATGTGACGTCTCTCTCTCTCTCTCTCTCTCTCTCTCTCTCTCTCTATATATATATATATATATATATATATATATATATATATATATATATATATATATATATATATAAATAAGGAGATTCAAGGGAAAAACCTCAAAACTATAGAAAACTAAGGAACACCTTGGTAGCATTTCATCTGGACGGTATACACTTGTGCATATAAGTAAATTAAGTTATTTTTTGGTTTTTATGCATGTGTGCATATGTACGTATGCATGTTACAAATTACTTGTATGCACAAGTGCATACCGTCCAGATGAAGAGTTACCAGTGTGTTCCTCAGTTTTCCGTTTTTTGAGTTTTCCCCTAAACCTAACCCTATATATATATATATATATATATTTAATAAGATAACACTTTTTTATACTTCAAGCATCATTTAATTAATTAATCTTTTGTTTTTCACAACAACAAATTCGGGTTTATATGACACAAAAAAGAATGTCTGAGAGTACTAATAGACTACTTTTATTTATAGGACCAAACATTCATGTGTTATATCTAAAAATGTTGTAATAAGCTTATAAGACATTTTTGGATGTCTTAAAAAGTTTTTCAGGACACTTTTGAACCCAAGTGTCCTATTAGCCCTTTTTTGCCTTCCGTGTGTAGTTCAGTTGGCAAAGGGCCGGGGCGGGCCTCCCCACTAGCCTCAACCGTTGAGTGAGCTAAATAAAGCCCCTTCACATTGGTATCTTTGGAGGCAGGTTTCTTGTGAGGCCAATTGAGGTTGCTGGTAATCAACGTTTTGCCTACTCTTTTATATGACACTATTTGAAAAGGTGTCTTATTCGCAATTTTGTTATAGGACATATTTGCTGCAGGAACTATTACTACATCCACAGTCACAGAGTGGGCAATCAGCGAGCTAATAAGACACCCTAGAGTAATGAAAAAGTTGCAGCATGAGGTTGGAGAAATCGCGCAAGGAAAATCCATGATTTATGAGGAGGATTTGGAGAAAATGCACTACTTACAAGCCGTCCTCAAAGAGACTCTACGGTTGCATACTCCACTCCCACTACTCATTTCTCGAAAATCAACACAATATGTCAAATTAATGGGGTACGACATTGCAGCAGGCACACAAGTGATTATTAATGCTTGGGCGATAGCAAGAGATCCTTCGCTATGGGAGGAATCTGAGAAGTTTAAGCCAGAGAGGTTTTTGAACAGTCGCATCGACTATAATGGGTTTCACTTTGAGTTTCTACCGTTTGGTGGTGGACGGAGAGGGTGTCCTGGGATTCACTTCGCTATGGCTGTTAACGAGCTTGTTTTAGCAAATCTGGTGTACAAATATGATATGAAGCTGCTAGATGGGGCGAGAGGGGAAGAATTGGATATGAGCGAGATCACTGGCCTTTCACTCCATAGGAAATCCCCTTTACTGGTTGTGGCGACTCCTCGCATCTAGAAGTTGCAAATATATATGGAACTTCATCATCAGAGAGTGTGTTAGGTTCATATGTGAACAATAACCAAACAAGATAATAAGAAAACGGTCATATCACATGTACTGAAATCACGTGTACAAAGCATGTGTTGTAATTATGCTAGAGGCACATTCAATTTCTTGCTGTTTTTATTGGAATTCAATATCACACATTTATATTTATATATATTTTTAAAAAAATCAAAATTTATAGATGGATTTCTGACGGCAACTAAAATTTATTTTTTTTAAAATTCTTTTTGGCCGTCGGTATTACCGGCCATCGGTAATAGCTGCAGTCGGTAATTTGTCGGTGATGTAAATCTGTCGGTAATTTGTTGGAAAAGGTTGACGTCAGTAATCCGTTGGTAAAATCCGTCGATGATGTGCCTTTTCCCATTACTTTTATACCGACATACTTTTACCGATGAATCAACGGATTGGACTTTACCGACGGATTTTTCCGTCGGTAAACATCCTTTGTTTTGTAGTGCAATCTTAGGGACGAAAACAACAATAAATGACAAACCACATGTAATGTTATTATATACTTAAGTTTAATCATTATGTATAGCATGTTATTTTGTTCAAGAAAAAAAACTTTTGAATTTAAATATATAATATTCATCGAGTCACATATATGCTTAAGATCTGAATTCCATTTAAAAAAAAACACTTTTATTTGTTTAAAAACCTTCATTATGCGATAAATTAAATACCATGTTTAAAAACCTTCATTATTCGATATATAGCGACTTTTGGGGACAAATAAATTATAAAGTAAGGGGTTGTTTGGCAGTTGCTGAATGGTTTAGTGCAGAATGATTAAGTGATCTGAATGATTAAGAGTTTTTTTATGACAAATGAAATATGGTTGTTTGCTAATTGTTCATAATGAAATCATGGCTTTTAATGGTTAAGGGAGGGTCATGATACAAAATCATCATTAAGAGCATTTTGGAACCATTAAGAAGCCGGCAACACTTTTTTTTGACAAACAAGATTTACCTCTTAACGATTTATAGGTTGCCTCTTAATGAAACATTAAGAGGTAAACAAACAACCCCTAAATTATATTTTGAGATAAAGACATTACTCACATGATCCACGAGGCATTGCTTTTTTAATAATTTTACTCGTTTTTCTTTGAGATAGATAGATAGTGATCTTAATCTTATCCATTCCTAGCTATTTAATTGTTTTAGTTTTTGTACTATTGTTTGTGGAATTACATAAACATGCATATATACCTTTATAAGTGTCTTTTTCAAGTTTAAAAAAAAGACATAAATAGAGGCAAAAATGTCTTTTCTACGAATTAACAAATCAAAAAATGATAACATTAATAAATAAAAAATAGTTGTTCTTATACATTTTATTAACTAGGCTTTGATCGGATCGACTATCAGGCTGTTAGAAGATGAATAGGGTTGAAGAACACGATGAATATGCTGAAGGTTTGAAACCTCGATATATTGATTGAGAGAAAAACGTACAATATGAAAGAGAAAATTATGAGAGTAATAATACCTAAACTACAGAATACAACAAATATATACGAAGACTAAATGGGCTTGGGCCCTATACTAAATGGGCCTGGGCCCTATATACATTAACATCCCCCCTCAAACTCAATCGGGAGAAGAATGAGCCAGATGGAGTTTGGAAACTAGATCACGAAAACGTCCTGGTAAATGAGCTTTAGTGAAAATATCAGCCGGTTGATCAAGAGTCGAAATAGGAAGAAGCTGAATAGTCTTGCGAGTCACATGTTGACGAACAAAGTGACAGTCAATTTCAATATGCTTCGTTCGCTCATGGAAGACATCATTGTGGGCAATCTGAATGGCACTGTTGTTGTCACACCACAATGGAGTTGGAGACTGTTGAGGAGCCCCCATGTCAGAGAGAAGCCAGCGTAACCACACAAGTTCTTGAGCGGTATCAGCTAGCGCTCGATATTCAGCTTCAGTACTGGATCGAGCTGTGAGAGATTGTTTCTTGCTTCGCCAGGATATAAGAGAGTCACCAAGAAAGAAACAGTAGCCAGTAGTGGAGCGACGATCAGTCATGTCACTATCCCAATCAGCATCAGAAAAACCTCGCAAAGTCAATGATGAAGTGGATGATAAATGAAGACCATGAAACATGGTTCCTTTTAAATATCGAAGAATGCGCAGGACATCAACATAGTGATCAGAACACGGTGCAGACATGAACTGACTAACAGTATGAACAGCATAGGCAATATCAGGTCGAGTCACTGTCAGATAGACAAGTGAACCCACTAACTGGCGATATAAGGTAGGATCACGTAGAGGTGGACCAACATTTGGAGCCAAATGAAGATTGTGTTCAAGAGGAGTGGATGCTGTTTTGTTGTCAGTAATCCCAGCTTTCGACAAAAGATCTGAGGTGTATTTGGCTTGACACAGATAAAGACCCGATGGATCAGAGAGCACCTCAAGACCAAGAAAATAGTGTAAAGAACCAAGATCCTTCATCTCAAAACAGGAGCTGAGAGATGACTTCAGATTGGCTATGCCTGTAGAGTCACTGCCAGTAATAATCATATCATCCACATATAGGAGAAATAATATTATGCCAGCTTCAGTGGTCTGAGTAAACAGTCCTGAATCATAGTTACTAGGTGAGAATCCCAAATAGGTGACAGTGGAACTAAATTTCTCAAACCAAGCTCGCGGAGCTTGCTTGAGGCCATAAAGAGCTTTCCGAAGACGAAAAACATGACCTTGTGGAAGTCGAACGCCTGGAGGAGGTGTCATGTAGACTTCCTCAGATAAGTCACCGTTCAGAAAGGCATTCTTAACATCCATCTGAAAAAGAGGCCATTGTTTTGTAGCAGCAATGGCAAGAAGACTGCGAACAGATGTGACGCGAGCAACAGGTGCAAAAGTCTCCTCATAATCAATACCATACTCTTGATTGAAACCCTTGGCCATAAGCCGGGCTTTGTACCGATCAATAGAGCCATCCGATTTGGTTTTGATTTTGAACACCCATTTGGAGCCAATGGGTTTCTTGCCTGGAGGAAGAGGGACATAATCCCAAGTCTGAGCTTTGTCAAGAGCCTGAAGTTCCTCATCCATAGCTTTCTGCCAATCAGAGTTAGAGGAGGTTTCCTTGTAGGAAGTAGGTTCGTGATTTGACAGCAGAGTAGCATAAACATGATAATCACGAAGATGAGAAGGAACTTGTCTTACCCGTTCTGATCGTCTAACATTCTGAGATTGAGAAGTTTCAGGAGCCAATGACTCAGCAGGCACCTCAGATGTTGGCTGTGCGGATGGAGCATATGATTGATGATGATCAGGAAAACTTGGAGAGGCTGACTCAGAAGGAGTGGGAACAATAGGTGGTGGTGATATAATGTCAGATTGGAATGAGTCCAATGAGACAGAAGCATCGGTGAAAAACGAAGGTGTGAGATTAGGAGACTCATGAAACTTGGATATAGAAGAGAAAGGAACATGTTCCCAAAAGGTAACATGTCGAGAAATACGAAGACGCTGGGAGATAGGATCCCAGCAGCGATAACCCTTGTGCTCAATCCCATATCCAAGAAAGCAACACAGTCTGGAGCGAGGTTCAAGTTTGGTATGTTCATGAGATTGCAGTTGAACAAAGCAAGCACTACCCCAAACTTTTAGAAGTTCATAGGCAGGAGTGACCTTATAAAGAGCCTCGTAAGGAGACTTATTATGAAGGATGGGAGTAGGGTGACGATTGATAGTGTAAACGGCAGTAAAAGCAACTTCACCCCAAAAACGTTATGGACATTTAGCAGAGATGAGAAGAGTGCGAACCGTATCAAGAATATGACGGTGTTTGTGTTCAGCACGACCATTTTGTGGATAAGTGCCAGGACAGGAGTACTGAGAGAGAGTCCCCTGAGATTGAAGAAAAGAGAGAAGGGATGACTCTTTGTATTCCATAGCATTATCAGCTCGAAGGATCTTTATAGATTTTGAGAACTGGGTGTGAATCATCCGAGCAAACATAACATAGATTTGAGGTAATTCCGAACGATTTTTCATAAGATATATCCATGTGAAACGGGTATGGTCATCAATAAAAATAACAAAATATCGAGCACCACCCATGGATGGATGTGGTGCTGGTCCCCATACATCAGAATGAATAATATCAAAAGAAGAAGTAGAATTAAATTCATTCATTTCAAAAGGTAAAGCATGATGTTTGCCAAGTTTGCAAGATAAACAAGAAATATTGTCAGTTGAAACACAATTTCCTAACACCCCTAAATGAGCTAATGAATTTATTCTGGCTAGAGATAAGTGACCCAGTCGGGCATGCCACAGCTCAAGGGAAGAAGTGCTAGAAACCGAGGCAACAAAACTTGAAGAGGGTAAAGGAAGACGCAGGTAGACCACTTCAATCATCCGTCCAACTTTACGGCCGAGTCCAAGGATCTGCTTGGTCTTTGGATCCTGTACAACACAACCAGAAGAATGAAACAAAATGATCAAATTAGATTCAAGCAGTTGAGAAATCGAAACTAAGCTCAGAGATAGCTTTGGAACATTTAGAACATCCGGTAATTGTATAAGAGGAGTGGAAACATTTCCACTAAAAGATACCGGTAGACCAGTATTGTCAGCAGTTCTTACTGATGTAAATTGCTGAGGTGGTTTCTTAGAAGCGAAACCATCAGGGCAAGGTGTCATATGATTGCAACACCCAGAATCAAAAAGCCATACGTTACCTGACGCAGCTGAGTGTGAAGAGTTCATACCCATGGCACCAGACATGATCTGTTCCATAAGTTCCTGATTGCGACGCATCAGGTCCATTAGGTCTGGTGAGGAGGCTGTAGAAGCCTCAGTATCGGCAATGGTAGGCCCAGCAACAGCATGAGTCCGGTTCTGAGAACTAGTGTGCTTTGAGTTCTTCGGACAGTCAGTCTCATAGTGGCGCGGATGCGTGATACCACACTTACGGCACTTACGGATAGGACAATCAAGAAGAAGATGAGCAGGAGAATGACAGAAGGCACACTCGGATGTGTTCGTCTTGTCCACAGATCTGGAATGATTGTTATTGGTCCATTTGCCTTTTGGCTTGGAATGAGACGTGTAGAGAACACTATCAGTAGTAGGCACTGGTGAACGCATGTGAAGACGAGTTTCTTCACTTAGCAATTCTGATATTTCTTCTTCAAGAGTAGGTAAAGGATGCCTATGAAGAAGTGAAGCACAAACATTTTCAAAATTATCAGTCAAGCCCATCAAAATGGTGATCAGATGCAGCTGGTTGAAGTAGGCGGTGAACTGTTGAGCGGTTTCATCAAAAATATGAGGTGCTCCAAGACTTATATGATCTCTGAGAGACTGCATTTCAGAGATATAAGAGTTGATGGATTGATCAGGAAGTTGACGTTTGCTCTGAAAAGTGGTCCACAGTTGATACTGATGAGATAGACCAGATGATGTATACCGCTTGGCGAGAAAATCCCAGAGACTTTTGGCTGTAACATAACCAAGGAACTGTTGGTTGATCTCAGGAGTAGTGGAGGCATTAATGAATCCCAAGATGCGAGCATTATTAATATCCCACTCGTTTATTCGTTTTGCAAAGTCAACAGTATTCTCAGCTGCTTCTTGAACTGGAGCTTTGGATGCGCCAGTAACATAGGTGTGAAGACCATAAGACTTCAACAGAATTGTCATATGGTGATGCCAAAGAATATAGTTGCTACCGTTGAAAACAACGGAGATGGGATTTGAGTGACTGAAATTGGTAGCTATGAAATAAGGAAAAGGAATTTTCAAGGTGTTCGACCGGAGGTATGTTCGACCGAAGGTGAGTTTGACCGAAGGTGAGTTCGACCGGAGGTATGTTCGACCGAAGGTGAGTTCGACCGGAGGTATGTTCGACCGAAGGGTATGTTCGATCGAAGGTATGTTCGACCGAAGGGGTGTTCGACCGAAGAAGGTGTTCGACCGAAGGGGTGTTCGACCGATAGTAAATTCGACCGATAGTAAATTCGACCGAAGGGGTGTTCGACCGGTTTTGCGGCTAGGGTTTCCAACAGATCGATCGATTGACCGATATGATGACGGTTTGAAACAAAGAACAGCGGCGGCGATGGCAAGAACAGCGGCGGCGGCGAGTTGACTGTGACGATGAACAGTAAAATCGATGAACAAACCTACAGCTCTGATACCATGTTAGAAGATGAATAGGGTTGAAGAACACGATGAATATGCTGAAGGTTTGAAACCTCGATATATTGATTGAGAGAAAAACGTACAATATGAAAGAGAAAATTATGAGAGTAATAATACCTAAACTACAGAATACAACAAATATATACGAAGACTAAATGGGCTTGGGCCCTATACTAAATGGGCTTGGGCCCTATATACATTAACACAGGCTTTACAATAACCAACCATTGATTAAAAAAAAGTAGAATTGATAGAAGAGGAACCAATGAATGATTTCAAGAGAATTTGGATAAGATCTAGCAATAGTTAGTTATTAAATATAACTAAAATATAAAAATAAAAAGATATATAGTAATTGGATCTTTTCGGTTGCCTCGTTTTGTGTAGCAATTGATGATATGCAGTTTCCAAAGACCGCGGTAAAGACAAGTCGGTGCAATCTGGTGCCGGGGAGGGTAAATCTTCTGTTATGGATCTGAGAGATATCGGTCCAGTCTATCTTCTGTCCCCTTTGCAACGAAAGAGTTGAATCGTTGCAGCATATCATGATTGATTGCAAGGTGGCTCGAGAGGTGACGATAGTTTTGCATGTACAGATGGTGGACGACCTTTCCTCACTACTGCGACATGATGGATACCCTTCTCTCGGCGACAGATTCGACAAGGATTCTGAAGACAACAAAGGACATATTGAATGTTGTCATCATGGTGTTCATTTGGTCCTTATGGCGGGCTAGAAACAAAGTTGTGTTCGAGGGGAAGGAAGTGGCGAGTTGTCTTATAGTTAGCGAGGTCCAGTTTCAAGCGTTTTTCTGGATTAGAAATATGTAAAAAGGGGTCCAACTTAGATTGGAATATGTGTGGTGTAGTGACCCTGACAATTAATGCTTGTAACATTTTGATGTACTGCTAGCTTCTCGCTAGTACGTCTCTTTATAAAATTTGCCGTTTAAAAAAAAGATATGTAGTAATAAAAATGGGGTGAATCGTGAAAGGAACCACGCCCAGAAAAGAAACTAGATGGTTCGACGATAACAATTCTTACTTTAACTAAAGAGTTGTTATGAAAGACTTAGGGGCCGTTTACCCAAATGCTTACCTGGTAAGCGCTTACCGATAAACTCGACACACTAACTTACTTTACCGGGTAAGATTGTGATCCTCACAATGGTATCAATATACAACAATTTACCCGGTAAGCTCTTACCCGGGTAAGAGTTGTCACTCTTACTTACCGGGTAAGACTCTCTATTCTTATCATCGCTCTTACCGGGTAAGATTCTTTGCTCTTGCCATATTAATCGGATAAGGTAAATGCCCCGGTAAGTGCTTACCGGGTAAGTATTTTGTAAACGGCCCCTTAACAATTTCAAGTCGAATTGGTTAATACGTAATATTTTACACGTTCATAGGAGTGCATCAATATTTCTGCTTTACGAATATGATATTTTTTTTGGCATTTCTAATAATATCAAGTCTTATTTCGATTTTTGCTATTTTTGTTTAAAAAATGGTTTGATTACACAATACCTCTCGTAAAGCTCTCGATATCAAGGATATTAATAATTAAATGATTTTATTTGATCTTTTGTTCTGAATAAAAAACCCAAAAAGCATATAATTAAAGTTCAAAACTTATGTAATACTAGCAATTCATATATAACAATCAGGAATTATACAAATAAATTATTAGAAAATTGATTTAAATAGTTATTTTACACCGTTAGATTAGTCTCCTAGTGATTCCTCTTCCATTTTAATAAAATTTCACTACCTCCGTAATTTTTAGGCCAGATCCGTAAATTACGAACCTAGATCCGCAATTGCGAACCCAGATCCGATCCGCAAAAAAAAAATGACCAGATTCGTTTTTTGTGTCTTTTAGCTAGGTCCGTAATAGATTTTATCGACGTAATGACATTTCAGTCAAAATGAGAGAAATAGCTAAAAGACTCGTTTATTGATCTGAATTGACTATTTAGATCAATTTTCCTAAATTATTTGTATATATTTCTACACAACAACTTTGGTAGATAAGAAATTTATAAGCATTGTTTCTCTCCTTACAATGATACAAACATCCCATTTTCTTCCTTTAACATTTTTCATTTTCACAATCTCCATACTTGTTAAATGGATCTCATCTTCTTCAAAATCCCACAAGAACTCACCACCATCTCCATGGAAGCTCCCATTCATCGGAAACCTTCACCAACTAGGTTCCACCCCCCACCTCTCTCTCATGGCCATGGCCAAGACCCATGGCCCTCTCATGTTGCTTCAAATCGGCACCGTCCCGATGCTCGTCGCCTCATCGGTCGAAGCAGCTCAAACCATCTTGAAAACCAACGATTCCGTCTTCTGCAACAGACCCATTTTAAAGATTGCCAACACGATCTTGTATGGCTCTAAGGACATAGCATTTTGTCCTTATGGCGAGCATTGGAGGCGGATGAAGAGTATCGCGGTGCTCCGGCTTCTAAGTAACAAACGGGTTCAATCATTTCGGAGAGTTAGGGAAGAAGAGACGGAGAATATGATTGATTCGATTGGGGAAAGTTGTGGGTGTTTGGTTAATTTCAGCGAGGTGTTTGTTTCGCTGACGAATAATGTGGTTTGTAGGGTGGCGTTGGGGAAGACGTATCGTGGGGTCGGGTTTAAGAATTTGTTGGAGAGGTTGATGGATGTGTTGGGTGCTCTTAGCGTTGGAAGTTATGTTCGTTGGTTGTCGTGGGTGGATCGGTTGAGTGGTTTACGAAGGAAAACGGAGCAAGTCGCGAGAGAATTCGATGAGTTACTCGAGGGTGTTATCGAAGAACATATAAGTAAAAGATCTAGAGGAAGGGATGTTGGTGATGGAAGTGATGAAGGCCAAGATTTGGTGGACATCTTGCTTGACATTCAACAAGAACAAGCAAATAGCTTTGTGGTACACAAAGATTCCATTAAAGCTGTCATCTTGGTAAGATTTAAGCCTTTTCAAAGATTGATCATGTTCAGGTTCATGGAAAGACCGCAAAAAAATGAAAAACCGATGAACATCTCGGTAAACCGTTCATCTCGACGACGGTATGTACATGTGCATACTAGTAATTTGTAACATGCACACGTGTATTAAAACCAAAAATAGTTTCACTTGCTTGTATATCCATGTGCATACCGTCCAGATGATCGACTATGATCAGGATATTCTTCAGTTTTTCATTTTCTAGGTTTTCCCTGAACCTCCCTCCCCCCATCTCTCTCTCTCTCTCTCTCTATATATATATATATATATATACACATAGTGGAAGGATATTTTGCAACCCCACATCTTAACCGTTGGATTCATGATCGACAGTTATTTTATTTTTATTTTTCTGTTTTTTTAATTAAAAATATTGGGCCCCATATCTATTGTAACCGCCGATCATGAATCCGACGGTTAAAATGTGGGTTGCAAGGTTTGCAACTTTTTTAAGGGTTGCAAATAAAACAACCCCTATACACACACACATATATATATATATATATATATATATATATAAGCACCCTTTAACATTTTGTTACAAGAAAAGTGAGTTTCAGCGACGTGTCTTTAACGACGACATGTTTCAGCCATAAGCTATAGCGATGACATATGACGTCTCTATAAATCGTTTTTTTTTGACGATAAATGGACTTTCAGCGAAAACAAAAGTCATTGTTAAAACCCCTGTTTCTTGTATATATCTTTTGTAGGACATTTTTGCTGCCGGAACCGATACTACATCCACAAACATAAAGTGGGCAATCAGCGAGCTCGTAAAACACCCACGAGTGATGAAGAAGCTACAACAAGAAGTAACAGAAGTAGCAAACGGAAGATCCATGGTTAGCGAGGCCGATCTAGACAAAATGAAGTACTTAAAAGCCGTGATCAAAGAGACTCTTCGATTCCATATTCCACTCCCACTGTTAGTTCAACGCGAATCCATGCAAGATGTCGAAATAATGGGGTACAACATTGCAGCAGGCACACGAGTGGTGATCAACGCTTGGGCGTTAGGAAGAGATCCTTCGTTGTGGAAAGGATCTGAAGAATTTAGACCAGAAAGGTTCTTGAACAGTTCGAAAGACTATAAAGGGTTTGATTACGAGTTTATCCCATTTGGCGCTGGCCGAAGAGGGTGTCCAGGGATTCAATTTGCGATAGCGGTTAATGAGATCGCCATAGCTAATTTGGTGTACAAATATGATTTGGGGCTGCCACAAGGAAAAGGAGGGGAAGAATTGGACATGAGTGAGGTTACGGGGCTTACCACACATAGAAAGTTCCCTTTACACCTTGTGGCAACTCCTCGATTCTAAGTATGATTCAAGGGAAAATCGTAAAAAAAAAAATGAAAAACTGAGGAACATCCCTGGTACATAACCGTTCATCTGGATGATATGCAGATGTGCATAATAATAATTTGTAACATGCATATGTGCATAATGCACGCATGCATAAAAATAAAAAAACAACTTCAATTACTTGTGTACGTATGTCCAGATGAACGACTATAATGTTTTTAATTTTCTTTTAATGTTTTCCCCTGAATCTCCCTATATATATATATGTATGTATCTACATATTTTAGTTGTCATTGATGAAAGAGATAGTAATTGATCAGTATTTTAAATTTTATTTTGAATGGTATAGATATATAACGGACATACATATTATTGAAGTACCTATAATGTTTAGATGATCTACATGAATAAGGTGGGTACATGCCGCGTAAAAGCATATAAGAAATAAGATTACAACAAGTCGTACAAATCAAAAAGATTTCGAATAAACCAAAAAATAACCAAATTGCAACAATCCATGTGCATAAAAGTACGTAATAGGCTAATAAAAGAAGTTTGTACGGTTCATGCCGGTTCAATGAATGTTGATGTTCGACCTCGATCTCCAATACTTCGAGTCTAGCTTGAATACGACCAACAACAAATCCAATATTTTTGTCAAGTGGATACACCTTTAAGGTTTAAGGTGGATCAAAGGTCCGTAAAGTCGTTGTTGTGTTTTTAGCCGAATTCTACCGTTTCAAGAAGATTTTTTAAGTTTTTTGGTTCATTTGGAGGTAGGGGTGCTCAAAAACCCGATCAACCCAACCCAACGCGAAATAACTCAAACCGAAGCAACTCGATGTCTAATCGAGTTGTAAAATCTTCAAACCGTAGGTATTAGGTTGATATCGGGTTACTTTTATTTGAACCCAACCCAAACCGATGAACCCGATCCTTTTATTTTGTGGATTTAATATGATTATTAAGTCTCTATTAATATGTAAATTAGACAATTACACTATTGCGTACCCTCTTCATTTACATATATTTTATTATTCATCTTTATATAATTCCTTTGTATATATGTTTAATAAATGTAAACACACACATACACATACATATATATGTGTGTGTGTGTGTGCAAACTAAAAAATTAACTAAATGTGATATATTTAAGATTTAAGAAGTATGGATAAGTTGTACCAAATGGTTGATGATGACACGACTAACCTCAAGGCCAAGAAAGAATCGGGGTTAGAGACGTCTAAAACGATTGTTGTTGATTGACATATTATCATTTGGTTTAGACATTTTTATATGTAATATCGTAATATTTTTGATGAACTTACATACACTCATGAATTATCGGTCATTCGGTTGTATTTCAAAGAAATGTTTTCTTTATGTTTATATTTCTAAATTTGATTTCATCTTGTTTAAACACAACCCGACCAAACCGATCAATCCGAACGGTTTGGGTTGAGTTGGGTTGTACTTTTGATTGGGTTGGGTTGGGTTGTAAAATTTTCAAACCGCCTATATTGGGTTGAGTTGTTAAAAAGCCTTTAACCCGATCAACCCAACCCGTGAGCACCCCTATTTGGAGGAACTTTTTAAAGTTTTTTTGCTTGATTCTGAATGATTTTTCTTCTGTATTTTGGTTGATTTTAAGTGATTTTTTCAAGATTTTAGTTGATGTCGCTTATATTTTCTAATATTCTAAAACACCTCTTAAACTTTAGCATGTACACTTTCCATGTCACTAGAAGCGTACTCGTGCAATGCAACGAGATACATCACGATTTTAATGTTTCATTTTATTTTTTTGTCGATTTACAGTACGATTTTGGATGGTTTTGAGAAAGTGACAATGTTTTTTTTTATAAATTTGTTTAATTTAGGCTTAATAATATAATGTTTTTTTATATAAAAAGAGTATTTTGTTAGAATTCAATAATTATCTTATATATTTTAATGACATCTAAAAAAATCAACCAATTACATATTTAATAATATAATTAAAACAAATTTATAATAATATAATATATTAATTAATAGTGATACATGGAAATGTTTGCATAAAAGGAAGACCCTGTACATACCAAATTGGTAGGTGTTAGAAGTCTGCAGTAATAATATGTATCTTATGTTTTGATACTTCTAAATTAAGAGATTTTTAAAATCTTGCATAAAATGATGTTACTTTGTATCTAATAATTTGTATTTAAGAGTTTTTTATTCGTGCTTTATAATATAGTATAGATATAGATAAAAAAAATCTACTTATGAGTTTGGCAGGCTTTCTATGTTAAAGAAGATTAAAAACGAATAAAAAAGATGCAGAGAATATTATATATATATATATATATATATATATATATATATATATATATATATATATTTTGTTAAGATGATAATGCCTCATGTGAATAATCTCTTCCATCTTATCAAAATAAATTTAGGGGGCGTTTGGTTTGCACAATGATTTCTGATGGAATGGAATCTGTCAATGGAATTGGAATCTGGAGGGAATTGGAATGGAATGTTTTCAAATTTGACCAACTGTTTGGTTGGCAGAAATGAAATGTAATCAGTCAAATGAATTGGAATATGTCTGTTTGGTTTGCAAAGGAATTGGAATGGAATTCTGAAAAATGATAAAAATACTCTTTCTTTTATTTTTATTTTTTTAAATGCCAAGAGAGAGAGAGGAGAGAGGAGAGAGAGGAGAATGAGAAGAGAGAGAGAGGGGAGAGAGAAGATAGAGAGGGGAGAGAGAGGGTAGAGAGAGAGAGGAAAAAGAGAGGAGAGAGAGTAGAGAGAGGAGAGAGAGAGAGGAAAAATGTGTAGTCACGGATATCATTTTCTTCCGTGTAGTCACGAATATCATTTTCTTCCGACGGGTAGGCTGGACGGGGCTCGTCACGGGGAGCAAATTGAGAAGCCCTTCGAAAATAAACGAATAAGCCTAAACGAACATAAAGGAACAACACTACTTGTCATTTCGTTAACTATTAATCTATCACACACCAATTATCCATAATTTAAACACAAACAAAACAATCACCATTCATCAATCATCATCATTTGAACAAAAAATAAAAATAAAAAAACAATTCATCATCATCATTTGTCTACCATGTGTCATGAGAATCGTTATCTCCATGAGAAACATTTACATGCAGGAAAAGCAAAACATTCGTGTTTATATTAGTGAGTTCTTTAATCGACTACATTATCGACAACAAAAGAGCTAAAATCATACATTATCGACAACAAAAAAACATGAGTAAACTACAATTTTCGTCCCTGTGGTTTGATGTTTATAACGTTTTTCGTCCCTGGTCTTTCATAACTGCTTTTTAAGTCCCCGTGGTTTTTATTTGCTTCCATTTTCGTCCCTCCATCCAATTTTATTAAAATTATATGTTAATTCATTTAAAATGGAATAAGTAAATTACAAATTTGGTCCTTATGGTATATAAATTTTTACATTTTTATCTTAGTTTACATTTTTTTTTTATTTTTTCTTTATTTATTATATTTCATCAAGACATTTATTTTTCTATTAATTATATTGTATATTTTCATAATTATTATAACTTTAATTATAAAAAGAATCAAATAATTTCGTTAAAAATACTGATAAATACATAATATTTTTTTTTCAAGCTACTAGGTTTAAATCACTTAAAATTAATATTTTATATCTGTTGATTTAATAAAGTTTTTTATTTATTTTAAATTAACATCGAAAAAAGTTTAATAAAATTCGAGAAAAAATAGTATTATTTTATAACAACCGATTGTTTTTTGTTAAATGCAATTTATTCACACTATTCTAAATTTTCATTTATAATCTTTAGTTTCTATTAATTAATCAAGTTTGTTTAGTATTTAAATAAAACATACACACACATAACACACACACACACACACACCATTTTAAATTAAGTTAAATATTAAAAACAAATAATAAGACAATAAAATGATAAGAATATTTCAATATGGTGTTACAAAAATCATGCAATAAGCCATGACATGCCACAAAATTAACGTGACGTCAAACACAAGACTTAAATCTCATGTTATTTAGAACATTGATGTATATGTATATACATACATATACATATATATATATATATATATATATGTGTGTGTGTGTATGTTTATTTTAAATATTAAACAAATTTGATTGATTAATAAAAATAAAGTTTAATGAAAATATGGAATAGTGGGAGTAAAATGAATTTAACAATAAACAACCGGTTGTTATAAAATAAGACTATTTTTTTTCTCGAATTTTATTAAAATTTTTTCAATGGTAATTTAAAATAAATAAAAAACTTTAATAAATCAACAGATATAAAATATTAATTTTAAGTGATTTAAACCTAAAGCTTTGAAAAAAATATCATGTATTTATCAGTATTTTTAACAAAATTATTTGATTATTTTATAATTAAAGTTATAATAATTGCGAAAATATACAATATAATTAATAGAAAAATAAATGTTTTGATGAAATACAATAAATAAAGAAAAAGTAAAAAAAATGTAAACTAAGATAAAAATATAAAACTTTATATATGATAAGGACCAAATATGTAAATTGCTTATTCAATTTTTAAAAGAATTAACATTTAATTTTAAATAAAATTGGATGGAAGGATGAAATTGGAAGTAAATAGAAACCATAAGGACTAAAAAAACAGTTTTGAAAGACCAAAGACGAAAATCGTTATAAACATTAAACCACAAGGACGAAAATCGTAGTTTACTCAAAAAACATATAGACAAATCATACATCATCAACAGCAAAAAATCATACATTATCGACATCAAAAGTGCAAAAACCATCGACAACTCTAAAATCTACAGAAAAACCATCTCTGAAACCGTTATAAAAACCATCTTTGAAATCGATAGACAAACAATTGAAATTGAGAGCAAAAGAGCAAAAATGAGCTCTGAAATCGAACCTAATCGTGACAAAATCGAACCACAAGCTCTGAAGTGAAGTGAAGCGACGATGGGTTCGATTTCAGAGGGAAAGGTCCTAAAACAAATTCACCCGCCATTACTTCATCAAGACCATGAATACGAGCAATGTCATCACATACTTGAAGTACAATACCGATATTTACAATCTTTACTTCTCTATTATATTGCTCAATACGTTCACGGATAATATTACTAATTTCGTCGGCTTGAATGATTACCATGAGTATTTCTTAATTCTTTTTTGAAAAACAAAATAAATAAAAAATAATGCCAAAAGTACAAGGACTAATCCGTTATTTCTTTCATCGCCCCCAATATGCCAATATTGGCACTAATAGTACGTAAATGTAACTCGCTAAGATCTGAGCAAGAATTTTTCCCTGGCTACGTTTTAGGATGGTAATTTGTTGCTTGGTCGAGCAGCTGCCCTTGGCAAGGAAGGAAAGGTTTTCCACAACATCTGTGGCTTTTACCTGTTTAGGTTACTACAATTAGCGTAGTTATTTGAAGGGCGGACTTCGGAGAGTACCGCTGCTCTTGTTTGAGTAGAATCCTGGTATCTTTCTATAATCGTATTTGTGGCTCTTGTTGCTGTGCGACCGACTGGTCGAACAGAGACGAAAGTCGGCCATAGTGATCCAGGAGTCCTGTGTGGAAGGGCTCTCGCTCAACGGATCAAAGGTACGCCGGAGATAACAGACTGATGACTAAAAGAAAACTCCAAGATAGCTTGGATTACCAACTTCTATCTGAAGGAAGAACTCCTCAATATCTCGACAATTCACCTCCATCGATATTGAATTTATCTTGCCATTTCTTCTTTTTTGTCTTTATTGATTTATATACTCATCATCATCCCGCCGATCCCACCAACGCTTTCTTACTTATATTATGAGCAAAAAGGTTTCTAAATAATCAACCCTTTGATTTGAATAAGCGAGGCTTTCCCGATAGAAAGATAGCCCTTTGAATTGAATAAGCAAGTCTATGGTCCCCTTTGCAAACCGACTCAGCCTTAGGTGTCATCCCTTAAAACTAGTATAGGGGGCCATATAGAGAGTAGACAGCGAAAACAAGAGCTTCCAACAGTAGATCTACAATATAGAAATATGCATAAACTGTAGCTCAAAAGAGCTTATCTCCCCACTGCCCTCCATTCCCCTGGCACACACGTCTCCATCGAGCGACGAGGTTCGGGAGCTTCCGTCCTTAAACCAGCCTCTTTTTATTCTTTTTTTACACGAGATCCATAGATAGGAACATAGTAAAGAAAGGCAGATACCATAAACTAATAGTAGGATCTGTTGCAGGTTCTAATCCAACTGACTCTAAATATCCAACAATAGGGGGGTTAGTGAGGTGAATAGGTCCAGAGGGACAAGGAAGGTATAGTTTTAGCACTCTTTTAGGGCTTGCTTTATTCACAACCTAAAATTGAGAGGGGGACCTTTGCATTTTCTCTTCGATTGAGTTTGAGCTAACGGGAGAAGTTCACTAAAGAACGCCTCTAAATAATAGAGAGTTCCTAGTGAGGGTGAATCAGCCATTTCCTTTGCTTGCTCGATCAAACAAAACCGCGCTGCACTGCTTCTTCTTCAATCGGGGAAGTAGGGGAGCCCAAACCACTTTGTCCACCACTCTCTCTTCTCTTGCGGACCCTTCCTTTTATATGATATATGAACATTTGCATTCGGGCTGCCTAGAGCCTTTCCATTTGTTTAGTGTAACTCTTGTGAGGCAAGAATTACAAAGACGGGAGATTCGGCTACCAAACTGGACAACTAACCCATTCTGTCTCGCATTCTCTTTTTCAAATACTTTCTTCGTGAATGGAATCTTCCAACTTGTGTAAGTATAAATCTGTTACCTATAAAAGTATAAGATCGAGCTACGAAGTTGGTTAGTCATGCATTATTGATACTGGATTTAGCATACTTGAACCAGGTAACTTCCACTAGAACTCCAACATATATTTATTCCCGTAACCTATAAAGTCAAGATATACCTACTCCTCACCAGAAGACTAAGAGGAGGATGCCCAATGAAAAAAATTCCTCTATCTCCTCCTGCCTAGGTAGGAGTGGGCTAAGGGATGTAAACACGATAGAGAATGAGCGCTTCTTTGTTCGCTAGGCTTTCGTGCTAGTCATTCATCCCTAGCTTGGTTCCTGGGATATCTTGATTCTCTTTAGGATGATGTAAGGGTTGGAAACAACTCCCTTTGGGGAATAAGGAATCAATCCTCAACGTCTTTGGTTCCTGGCTTTAATAGCTTGAAAGCAAAGGTGAAGATTCCATCTTAGCCAAGGACCCCCGCTAACCCACCAAAAGATCTCATCCCCCCCTTCATCTTGATCTTGACAGAGTAACATGAATTGGGTTGGGTCTATTGTTGCTTCACTCCTTGGGATAAGTTGTCCAATAAATGAATTTCGTGGAATAGGAAGAGCTCATTAGAATGCCGAAACTCTTCTCTTCTACGTCAGCCTTTGAGCAAAACCTCTTTCGTTTCGAGATGCGAAGAATCATATCCCTAAACTAACTAAGAAGGAATCAAACAACAAACTTTCCTTCTCAGATGAGGCTTAGTTCAACTAGCCCTAGACATATCACATCTCATTAGAAAGGCAAGCATATAGAAAGAAGGAGAGAGAATGAGAAATCACTCGACTGTTAAGGAGAGGATAGTTCGACCGCCCTAAGCCAACCAGAACTGCAAAGAAGAGTTCTATTCGGTGACCGGTAGGGAGAGGAGAGGATGGGAGGAGAGAACGTCAAATATAAGGGAGACAACAGTTACTTCGATGTGAGCAGAGTGCCCATTTCCTTACTTAGACTAACCTTCGTTTAGAAAGTCTATCCCCTCGCTATGACTCTTCCCATACTAAGAATTTTGTTGATCTACCTTTGACTTACTTCCTATCTGGTGACTTCCTTGTGACGGAGTTTCTTTGACTTCTTTTCCAGAATGGCATCGGGTTCCTCAATACATCGGTTACCCTCATCCACTCTGATCTCCGATAGAGGAATGACGTTTTCCTCTTCCGCCAAGCATTTCCGGAGATAACACACGTGGAACATGTTACAGATTTCGTTCATCTTGGGTGGAAGCTCCAATTGGTACGCTTGGGAGTCCAACCCGCTTGATTATAGCGAATGGCCCAAGGAATCGGGGACTCAACTTTCCTCGCTTTCCAAACCGTATGATTCCTTTCCAAGGTGATACTTTGAGCATAACTCGATCACCCACTTGGAATTCCACCGACCGTCTCTTCTTATCCGCAAAGTTTTTCTGTCGGTCTTGGGCCACCTTCAATGTAACACCCTGAATTTCGTTTGGTCTTGCAAAGTTGAATAGAGAAATAAAGAGGTTTATGTGCTGGTCTACAGGGCGCACGCTCCTTCAGAGAAAACGAACGGGTCGTGCGTATGAAACAGTGGCGAGGCAGTGGGCTTGCGCACGGGTCGTGCGCATTTCCTTCTTTGAGGGCGCACGGACAGTCTACTTTTTGAGGATTGCTTAAATATCTAGATTTGAGAGATATTTCATATATCTCAAATCTCAGTTCTCTCTCTCTTCCTTTTCTCTCTTTTTCTTCTTTCGATCTTCAAAGTCTCGTTTGGTTGCTAGTTTTCGGTGTTTCTAGCAAGGGGTCGGTGTTTTAAGCTTCACCTCTACGTCGTGATCGTTATCTGGTTTTCCGGGTTTTATTCTAAAAACCTATTGGTGAGTTCCTACTACCATTTTACAAACTTTATACATGTCAAAACTCCTATTTGCGAAATCCGAAGTATTTCTACGGTATGATTTCATGTTCTCTACATTTTGATATAAATGAAGTTTTTGATGATTTTCGGGGTTCCCGATCAGTTTTGACTAAAATGACTGGTTCCGCCTTATTGAAGTAAAATGATGTTTTACTTGCATATTATGTGGATATGTGAAAATAATGTTTAAGAACTCATTTCAATGATTTTCATTCTTACCAGAAGTTGAACTGGAAATGATATTCTGTTTATAAAATGTGTTTATACCATATGTTTATTTATGGTTGGTCACATATGTTGTTGTGAGGAGTCTGTACCATTACTAGCGGATCCCTAGGTTTTGAGTCGACTGTATTGTTGGGATGTCACATTCCCCATTTTGTAGCTATGGATGCATATGATCCTCGGGGGCAACTTGGTATGGTTATGTGAGGCCGGATACTAGCCATGGTTCATAGTGATCATAGTGAAGGAGTATACATTGGTTTTGCTTGGGGCTAGATCTCACATTGTAGCACGGACTTATGTGTTCGTATCCTCGGATTCCAATTGTTTAGCTCATAACTCGGATTTTGGCCTACTTAGTGTTACGCCACAATCCTTGGTAAAATATTTTATCATTGGTCATTTGATAATATGTTTATAACGAAAAAGTCCGGTTGTGGTAAATGTTTCAATTGTAAAATTCAACCTCTTTGGAAATATTATCTTTTGATGCAAAGGTTTATATCTTTTAAGCTTTATAAACTGTATGTTCTCACCAGGCTTTAAGTCTGACACTTTTTCTCAAATGATATGTATAACAGGTTTCCCTTAGCGGTGGGATGCACTGGGTTTTGAGAGACGAGTTGGGTCTCGGGGCATTTTGAGATGACTAAAGTGTTGATAGTTGGGCATTGTTAAGTCCCATTCTTTTGATGAATTATGGATTGTCAACTGATGTAATCTAGATAGTTATGTTTAGATTAGTCTGTTGATGAATTCTAAATCCGTACAAGTTTTTGTAAAGTCTTAAGGATTGATACACCTTTTCGAGAAGTTTATAGCAATGCAGATGTCATATTGCTTTATTTATGAAGTTTTAAATTACTCTGAATTTTAGGATGTTACAGGTTGGTATCAGAGCACTAGTTTAAGTGAACTAGGCATGAATGTAAGATGTCTAGACTTAGACCGAGTATGATAAGAATTGATCCGCGAGATTGGGTAGAGTTTCTAAGATGGGTTAGTCTTAGAGTCGATGGAAAGTACGTTTATCAGGCGTTGTGGCAATGGTGACAAGAACCTTTATGTGTTATATGTTCATAATCTCACTTAGCTAATGTTATTACGAGGATATTGTACGTAAATGTGCTTGAATTTCTGTTACTGTGACAATTGGTAATGTGGTAGTACGTTTCCCTTGGGTTTATTCAATCTCTCTTTTATCTCTTTCTTTGTTCTGTGAAGCAGTTTAGTATGGTGAATACGCGTGGTAGACCGCGTACGCGTGTTGATGGTCTGGAAGCGACAGCCTCCACCGCTGATCAGCCGGAGGGAGTTGAGGTTGTTGTGCGTCCACCTGTTCAACAAATACTAGGTGGGGGGCCATAGGTCATTCCACGTGTAGACATGGCTTCGTCCAACCCAGTCATCAGGGATGCTAGTTCCCCGTCTGAGTTGATGGCCAACATGATGCTGGCAATGAGGGAAGAAATGGCAAAGCAGCAAGAGTTTCTGCTGAAAGTGATAGAGGACCGCGATGTGAACAATCGTAGAAGTGAGACGGTTGTGGAAAACATTGTAGCGGTTCTGGAGGCGCTGGTACAGGGGTCAGGGCTGAGGAACGCAGGATTGTTAATGCTCCAGGAAGTGGGAAGAGTTGTTCCTACAAATCCTTTCTAGGGTGCGGACCACCAGAATTCTCTGGTTCCGACGACCCAATCATGTGTGTGAAGTGGATCCGAGCGGTTGAGCAAGCTTTTGGCTCTTCCGAATGCGGAGATGATCAGAGAGTGCGGTTCGGTACCCAACTGCTGAGGGATACTGCACTCATTTGGTGGAATGTCATCCAATCCACCCTAACTCCTGCTGTGTTGGCTCAGTTGTCTTGGGCCGAATTCAAGAAAAAGCTGTTAGAAGAATTCTGCAATTTAAGAACAATGGACCGAATCGAGAAAGAATTCCGGTCTCTGGTAAAGGGAAGCCTGACGGTGAGGGAGTACACCCGTCAGTTCATGGATAAGCTTGATCTGGTGGGGCACGCTGCCCCAACAGAGAATGATAAGATGAAGGCCTATCTGAATGGTCTACCCGCGGACATGCAATCTATGGTCCACAATTCTAAAGCTTCTAACCTCCGCGAGATGATTGAAGAAGCTCAGTACATGGAAGAGATGTTCGCAAGGAACAAAGTTGAGAAAGCCGTAGTGGTGACTGATAAGAGAAAGTGGGAGAGCAATTCTGCTCACCCCAAGAGATCACGACCTTTTGGCGGAAACCGAAACTTCAGCAATCAGCAGGAAGCTAGGTGGTGCCACAAGTGTCGAACTAAACACCACGGTGACTGTAACACCACTTCTCAAACTTGTTATAAGTATGGGAAGCCTGGTCACACTATTAGAGATTGCCCGGTCAGAGGACTTGTCTGCTATGAGTGCAAGGCACCGGGGCACGTGAGAATAGATTGCCCGAAGCTTGTGTCGGGTAGCACGCCAGCAAGGAAGGAGAACCCTCCTAGGGTTCCGGGTCGAGCATTTCAGATGATGGCCGATGAGGCCAAGGCATCCGCTGATGTGGTAACGGGTACATTTTTTATAAACTCTGTACCTGCTCGTATTTTATTCGATACGGGTGCCAGTTTCTCTTTCATATCTGAGTTGTTCCGTCAAAAGATTGCTATGCCCACTACTAGTCTTGAGGATGCATTAGTAGTAGAAATAGCCGATGGTAGTCAAGTTCTGATCCACGATGTTCTGAAGCAGTGTACTCTTAGTATCGAAGGGAGAGAATTCTCAATCGATCTATTGCCGATGTTAATCGGGGGTTTTGATGTTGTGGTCGACATGGATTGGTTGTCAAACAATCATGCCGAGATCGTATGTTCTAAGAAGTTGATTCGAATTCTCAACCCCTCTGGCGAAGTCGTTGTCATCTATGGTGAAAAGAGTAAGGGTGAAGTGGCAATAATCACAATGGCAAAGGCACGCAAGTGCTTAGTAAAAGGATGTTCGTCTTTCCTAGCCTATGTGATCGATGCCAAGTTAAAGAAATCAAAGCTGGAAGATGTGAAGATCGTGCATGAGTTTCCAGACGTCTTTCCGGACGACTTGACCGGGTTACCACCCGATCGTCAGGTAGAGTTTCGGATTGATCTTGTGCCTAGAGCAGCACCAATCGCTAAAGCACCTTACCGTTTAGCACCGTCGGAGATGCAAGAGATGATGGCACAACTCCAAGAGCTATTGAAGAAAGGCTTCATAAGACCGAGTTCGTCACCTTGGGGAGCTCCGGTCTTATTCGTCAAAAAGAAGGATGGCACAATGAGATTGTGCATTGACTATCGTGAGTTGAATAAAGCTACAGTAAAGAACAGATATCCGCTTCCTAGAATAGACGACTTGTTCGATCAACTTCAAGGAGCGGGTTGTTTTTCCAAAATCGACTTACGTTCGGGTTATCACCAAGTGAAGGTAAGAGAAGAAGATGTTCCGAAGACGGCTTTCAGAACGCGTTACGACCATTACGAGTTTCTTGTAATGCCTTTTGGTCTAACGAACGCACCAGCTATGTTTATGGACTTAATGAATAGAGTGTGCCGACCATTCCTCGACAAGTCGGTCATTGTATTCATTGATGACATACTAGTGTACTCCAAGAGTGAGTCAGAGCACGAGCAACATTTGCGTGAAGTTCTGGAAGTGTTGAGAAAATAAAGGTTGTACGCCAAGTTTTCCAAGTGCGACTTTTGGCTTAACGAAGTACAGTTTCTGGGTCACGTAGTCACTCGGGTCGGAGTGAAAGTAGACCCCTCCAAGATTGAAGCTATGATGAATTGGGAGCCTCCTAAGAGTCCGTCCGAGATCTGAAGTTTCTTGGGTCTGGTGGGATACTACAGGAGATTTATCCAAGACTTTTCAAAGATCGCTTCTTCCTTGACAATTCTGACTCGGAAGAATGTGAAGTTTGAATGGACCGAAACCCAAGAGAAGGCGTTCCGGATCCTTCAAAAGAAGTTATGTGAAGCTCCGATCTTGACGTTACCTGAAGGGTCGGAAGATTTCGTGGTTTACAGCGACGCTTCAAAGATGGGACTGGGTTGTGTGTTGATGCAACAAGGCAAGGTGATCGCTTATGCCTCGAGGCAACTTAAGATACACGAGCAGAATTATCCAACCCATGATCTGGAGTTAGCGGCGGTGGTGTTCGCTTTGAAACTTTGGCGACATTACCTCTACGACACGAAATGCACTCTATACACGGATCACAAGAGCCTGAAGTATGTCTTTGATCAGAAAGAGCTGAACATGAGGCAAAGGCGGTGGCTCGAGTTGCTTAAAGATTACGACTGTGAATTGCTTTACCATCCCGGTAAGGCGAACGTGGTGGCCGATGCGCTAAGTCGAAAGAACTATAGCGGAAGTATTCGAGCTACCCATTCGAGGATCGAGCTAGTGTCTAGTCTTGTTGAGAAGATCAAGACATCACAGGTGGAAGCACTGTTAGAAGAGAATCTAAAAGATGAAGTCATGACGAAACATCATTTACTCTTAACGGAAGATAGCCGTGGAGTAAAACTGTTCAGCGGTCGTGTGTGGGTACCAAAGCTTGGGGGTAACCGTGATCTGTTGCTAGAGGATGCTCACAAGTCCAAGTATTCCATTCATCCGGGGAGTACAAAGATGTACAGGGACTTGAAGCTGCACTATTGGTGGCCGGTAATGAAACTTGACGTGGCGCGTTACGTTGAGCGTTGTGTGACGTGTTCGCAAGTTAAGGCCGAACATCAGCGACCGTATGGGAGTCTACAGTCTTTAGAGATTCCCGAATGGAAGTGGGAGCATATCACCATGGACTTCGTGACAAAGTTGCCTAAAACTCTTCGAGGTCACGATACCGTTTGGGTGATTTTTGATAGATTGACAAAGAGCGCTCACTTCTTGCCTATGCGCGAGACTTTACCGATGGATAAGTTAGCAAAACTTTATATCGATGAAGTGGTTTCGAGGCATGGAATACCATTGTCGATTGTGTCGGATCGCGATAGTCGGTTCACTTCGAACTTCTGGGATGGGTTTCAGAAAGAACTTGGTACTCGAGTGAAGATGAGTACGGCTTACCATCCGCAAACCGACGGGCAGAGCGAGCGAACGATCCAAACCTTGGAAGACATGTTGAGGTCTTGTGTCATTGATTTCGGGGGTAGTTGGGACTCTCACCTGCCTATGGTGGAGTTTGCTTACAACAATAGCTACCACTCGAGTATTGGAATGGCACCTTTTGAGGCATTGTATGGGCGAAAGTGTCGGACTCCCGTATGTTGGCTTGAAGCGGGAGAAAAGCAGTTCGCCGGACCTGAAATCGTGCAAGAGACTGCCGATAAAGTCAAGTGCATTCGTGAAAGAATGAAAGCAGCTCAGGATCGTCAGAAAAGTTATGCAGATAAGAAGAAACGACCGATGGAATTCCAAGTGGGCGACCGCGTTATGCTTAAGGTGTCGCCGTGGAAAGGCATAATACGGTTCGGAAAACGTGGGAAGTTGAGTCCCCGTTTCCTCGGACCTTTCAAAGTGCTTAAGCGGGTGAGTTTCCAAGTGGGTGACCGCGTGATACTTTGAGCATAACTCGATCACCCACTTGGAATTCCACCGACCGTCTCTTCTTATCCGCAAAGTTTTTCTGTCGGTCTTAGGCCACCTTCAATGTAACACCCCGAATTTCGTTTGGTCTTGCAAAGTTGAATAGAGAAATAAAGAGGTTTCTGTGCTGGTCTACAGGGGCGCACGACCCGTGCGCCCTCCTTCAGAGAAAACGCACGGGTCATGCGTATGAAACAGTGGCGAGGCAGTGGGCTTGCGCACGGGTCGTGCGCATTTCCTTCTTTGAGGGCGCACGGACAGTCTACTTTTTGAGGATTGCTTAAATATCTAGATTTGAGAGATATTTCATATATCTCAAATCTCAGTTCTCTCTCTCTTCCTTTTCTCTCTTTTTCTTCTTTCAATCTTCAAAGTCTCGTTTGGTTGCTAGTTTTCGGTGTTTCTAACAAGGGGTCGGTGTTTTAAGCTTCACCTCTACGTCGTGATCGTTATCTGGTTTTCCGGGTTTTATTCTAAAAACCTACTGGTGAGTTCCTACTACCATTTTACAAACTTTATACATGTCAAAACTCCTATTTGCGAAATCCGAAGTATTTCTACGGTATGATTTCATGTTCTCTACATTTTGATATAAATGAAGTTTTTGATGATTTTCGGGGTTCCCGATCAGTTTTGACTAAAATGACTGGTTCCGCCTTATTGAAGTAAAATGATGTTTTACTTGCATATTATGTGGATATGTGAAAATAAGGTTTAAGAACTCATTTCAATGATTTTCATTCTTACCAGAAGTTGAACTGGAAATGATATTCTGTTTATAAAATGTGTTTATACCATATGTTTATTTATGGTTGGTCACATATGTTGTTGTGAGGAGTCTGTACCATTACTAGCGGATCCCTAGGTTTTGAGTCAACTGTATTGTTGGGATGTCACATTCCCCATTTTGTAGCTATGGATGCATATGATCATCGGGGGCAACTTGGTACGGTTATGTGAGGCCGGATACTAGCCATGGTTCATAGTGATCATAGTGAAGGAGTATACATTGGTTTTGCTTGGGGCTAGATCTCACGTTGTAGCACAGACTTATGTGTTCGTATCCTCGGATTCCAATTGTTCAGCTCATAACTCGGATTTTGGCCTACTTAGTGTTACGCCACAATCCTTGGTAAAATATTTTATCATTGGTCATTTGATAATATGTTTATAACGGAAAAGTCCGGTTGTGGCAAAGGTTTCAATTGTAAAATTCAACCTCTTTGGAAATATTATCTTTTGATGCAAAGGTTTATATCTTTTAAGCTTTATAAACTGTATGTTCTCACCAGGCTTTAAGTCTGACACTTTTTCTCAAATGATATGTATAACAGGTTTCCCTTAGCGGTGGGATGCACTGGGTTTTGAGAGACGAGTTGGGTCTCGGGGCATTTTGAGATGACTAAAGTGTTGATAGTTGGGCATTGTTAAGTCCCATTCTTTTGATGAATTATGGATTGTCAACTGATGTAATCTATATAGTTATGTTTAGATTAGTCTGTTGATGAATTCTAAATCCGTACAGGTTTTTGTAAAGTCTTAAGGACTGATACACCTTTTCGAGAAGTTTATAGCAATGCATATGTCATATTGCCTTATTTATGAAGTTTTAAAATACTCTGAATTTTAGGATGTTACATTCAAGCGTTCACGGATACCCTTGGCATTGTCTGCGGTAATGATCTCGGGTCCGACAAATTTCTTCTCACCCGCTCTAACCAACAAACTGGAGTTCGACATTTCCGGTCATACAAGGCCTCGAAAGGAGCCATGCCAATACTATAATGGTAACTTTTGTTGTAGGAGAATTCCACTAGATAGAGGTAGATGAGAGTCCCAATTTCTTCCAAAGTCGATGACACAAGACCTTAGCATGTCCTCGAGCGTCTGGATGGTCTGCTCGCTTTGACCGTCGGTTTCGGGATGATAAGTCGTGCTCAACTTCACTCTAGTCCCAAATTCTTTCTGAAGTCCGTCCCAAAAATTGGAAGTGAAACGACTATCACAATCCGACACGATGGACAAAGGTACACCATGTCTCGAGACTACTTCGTCGATGTAAAGTTTGGCTAACTTGTCCATCGGAAGAGTTTCTCTCATAACCAAAAAGTGAGCACTCTTGGTCAGACGATCCACCACCACCCATATTGTATCGTGCCCTCTCAGAGTCTTCGGTAGCTTAGTCACGAAGTCCATGGTGATGTGTTCCCACTTCCATTCCAAAATTTCCAAGGATTGGATAGGAAAGATCATGCGAGAAGTTAAACATTATGGGACAATGTGAGAAGTGTGATATCATACGTCTATGTGTTGCCAATGTAACGTGTGTTTAATCATATATGATTAAACTTGTGTATCATATATGATATTGCACTTCTCACATTCTTGCAAAAAGTTTAGCTTATCATATATATATATATATATTGTTAGGTTCAAATGCAAAACCCATTTATGTTAAGAAAATGAGAAACAATCTACTCCGTTAGATTAGAATTTTGATATCCATGGTTTATAATTTGATTGAAAGACATATATGTAATATAGTAATTGACATAGTTATGAGAACACATCAATATCCTAAGGGGGCGTTTGGTTCGTTGGATTCCGCCGGAATGTGATGGAATTGGAATGGTCATATCCATTGATCAAATTCCATCCTACTGTTTGGTTACCAATGGAATGGAATTGAATTCCATGAATTCCTTTAATCATGGATTTGGTCATTCCTTCTTAAAATGGATAGAATTGAATTCCATTCCATCAAATTTTCTCAAAATGACACAAATACCCTCCCTACCTTTTCTAAAAACCCTAGCCGCTTCTAAAAACCCTCTCTCCTCTCTCTCTCCTCTCTCTTCTCTCTCTCCTCTCTCTCTCTCCCCTCTCTCCTCTATCTCTCTCTCCTCTCTCTTCTCTCTCTATCTCCTCTCTCTCTCCTCTCTCTTCTTTATCTCCCCTCTCTCTCTATCTCTTCTCTCTCCTCTCCCTCTCTCTCCTCTCTCTCTCCCCTCTCTCTACCCGCTCCCTCTCTCACAATCTCTCTCTCCTCTTTCCCCCCTCTCTCTCAGCATTTAAAAAAATAAAAATAAAAGAAATGGTATTTTTGTCATTTTTCAGAATTCCATTCCAATTCTTTTGCAAACCAAACAGACAGATTTCAATTCATTTGATTGATTACATTCCATTTCTGCCAACCAAACACTTGGTCAAACCCGATAACATTCCATTCCAATTCCTTAGACAGATTCCATTCCTTCAGAAATCATTCTGAATACCAAACGCCCCCTAAGTTATCTCATATTTTTTTCCGTAAGTGTTTTTGAATATTGATAAACATCTTTTTGTGGTCCAATCTTCAACTGTGAAATCATTGACGGCTTAAATCTCATTTGACTAAATTTTATATATGAGCACAAATGAATGATCCGATTATGAAATAAGAAAATATGTAAACTACTATGGCTACTCATGGTATATCCAAATCATTGGACAAAATGTTGTGTAAGCCCAACGAACGATGACCCGATAATACAATACGGGCAACTTATCCGTTGAGGAAGAGGCAGGTTGGTTTTTCGATCCACAACTCCCACAAAATAGGGAATAGTGGATGTTGTATTAGTTCAGGTAAACACATCCTACAGAAAATACAAAATTATGAAAAAAATGCTTGAACTATAAGTTACAAAATATTCATTGTAGGTAATGCCTTTCCATCATAGTGTGTTTTTCTAATTTCTTGGGAGAGACGAACAATTTAGCGAAGATGACAAGCATGGGTATGCTACGATACCTAGCTACGTGAATTGGCATAAGTGGTCCATGTTTTTGGATTAAGGCTCAGAGAAAACGTTGAGGACTTGAGCCTACTTAATGAAACTTTCCGATAATTGGAAGCTTTCGCAGGGATGGCGCAGGGCTGGCAATGGGTAAGGGTAAACCCGTTATCCGTTATGTTTTGACCCGTTGGATAAGGATATGGATAAAGAAAATTTTATCCATTTATCCACTTAACCATTATCCGTTTACCCGAAATTTTAGTGGGTAGGATATGGATAAACGATTTTTCGTTATCCATTACCCGTTACCCATTACGATATAGTATATATATATATATATATATATATGTATGTATAATTATATAAAGTTAAATATTAGTGTATATATACATAATTATATTAAGTTAATTATTAATATTTTTTTAATAATATTGTCGTACATTAACGTGTACTTTAATTTATTTTTATATTTATCGAGTAAAAGAATTCATGCTGATTAAATGAGAAACAAGACGGATTTAGAAATTAAATACAACGAAAAGTGTTAGTCTTACACATTTTAAATTGTTTTAAAAATATTATACTATGATTATATTTAGAGTAATTAAATGTTTACTACAAAAAATTAGATATAAAATAATAACTATATTTATGAACTTATGTATTACTTATATGTTTGAGGTTTAACAATATTAATTGTAGTTCAAAATGAAAATTTGTTTTACCATTTATCCATTACCCGTTTCGTTACCCGCTACTTTTAATGGGTAGGGTAGGATACGGATAAGGGTTTTATGAGATGGATAATTATCCGTTTCGTTACTCGCTATTTTAAATGGATTGAATAACGGATTAACCCTGACCCTACCCATATCCTACCCGTTGCCAGCCCTAGATGGTGGTGGTTTTTGTGGTTTGTATTTGCTTTAAAGAGTTTGTTGTTTTGTATATTTGTTTATATTCAATGCAAACCATGCCAAAAATAACAAAGTGCCAACGGAATATATATTGGAGACATGGACAAGAAAAAAATCTTATCTATGATATTGTTAGAGATATTTTGTCAAACAATCACAACCTAAGAGAAATATGGAAAACTTGATTAATAATGAATTAGGACTTATACACAATATCAACCTTAGTATTATATATCCATGAATTAACAACAATATGAAAGTTTTAGTAATTCGGATTGGTGGAAAGATCGTTAAAAACAGTTTCTGGTTTTCTCTGCATACTTGCCCAATTTTACTAACCATTACTAGCGGATCCCTAGGTTTTGAGTCAACTGTATTGTTGGGATGTCACATTCCCCATTTTGTAGCTATGGATGCATATGATCATCGGGGGCAACTTGGTACGGTTATGTGAGGCCGGATACTAGCCATGGTTCATAGTGATCATAGTGAAGGAGTATACATTGGTTTTGCTTGGGGCTAGATCTCACGTTGTAGCACAGACTTATGTGTTCGTATCCTCGGATTCCAATTGTTCAGCTCATAACTCGGATTTTGGCCTACTTAGTGTTACGCCACAATCCTTGGTAAAATATTTTATCATTGGTCATTTGATAATATGTTTATAACGGAAAAGTCCGGTTGTGGCAAATGTTTCAATTGTAAAATTCAACCTCTTTGGAAATATTATCTTTTGATGCAAAGGTTTATATCTTTTAAGCTTTATAAACTGTATGTTCTCACCAGGCTTTAAGTCTGACACTTTTTCTCAGATGATATGTATAACAGGTTTCCCTTAGCGGTGGGATGCACTGGGTTTTGAGAGACGAGTTGGGTCTCGGGGCATTTTGAGATGACTAAAGTGTTGATAGTTGGGCATTGTTAAGTCCCATTCTTTTGATGAATTATGGATTGTCAACTGATGTAATCTAGATAGTTATGTTTAGATTAGTCTGTTGATGAATTCTAAATCCGTACAGGTTTTTGTAAAGTCTTAAGGACTGATACACCTTTTCGAGAAGTTTATAGCAATGCATATGTCATATTGCCTTATTTATGAAGTTTTAAAATACTCTGAATTTTAGGATGTTACATTCAAGCGTTCTCGGATACCCTTGGCATTGTCTGCGGTTTCTTGAATGATCTCGGGTCCGACAAATTTCTTCTCACCCGCTCTAACCAACAAACTGGAGTTCGACATTTCCGGTCATACAAGGCCTCGAAAGGAGCCATGCCAATACTATAATGGTAACTTTTGTTGTAGGAGAATTCCACTAGATAGAGGTAGATGAGAGTCCCAATTTCTTCCAAAGTCGATGACACAAGACCTTAGCATGTCCTCGAGCGTCTGGATGGTCTGCTCGCTTTGACCGTCGGTTTCGGGATGATAAGTCGTGCTCAACTTCACTCTAGTCCCAAATTCTTTCTGAAGTCCGTCCCAAAAATTGGAAGTGAAACGACTATCACAATCCGACACGATGGACAAAGGTACACCATGTCTCGAGACTACTTCGTCGATGTAAAGTTTGGCTAACTTGTCCATCGGAAGAGTTTCTCTCATAACCAAAAAGTGAGCACTCTTGGTCAGACGATCCACCACCACCCATATTGTATCGTGCCCTCTCAGAGTCTTCGGTAGCTTAGTCACGAAGTCCATGGTGATGTGTTCCCACTTCCATTCCAAAATTTCCAAGGATTGGATAGGAAAGATCATGCGAGAAGTTAAACATTATGGGACAATGTGAGAAGTGTGATATCATACGTCTATGTGTTGCCAATGTAACGTGTGTTTAATCATATATGATTAAACTTGTGTATCATATATGATATTGCACTTCTCACATTCTTGCAAAAAGTTTAGCTTATCATATATATATATATATATTGTTAGGTTCAAATGCAAAACCCATTTATGTTAAGAAAATGAGAAACAATCTACTCCGTTAGATTAGAATTTTGATATCCATGGTTTATAATTTGATTGAAAGACATATATGTAATATAGTAATTGACATAGTTATGAGAACACATCAATATCCTAAGGGGGCGTTTGGTTCGTTGGATTCCGCCGGAATGTGATGGAATTGGAATGGTCATATCCATTGATCAAATTCCATCCTACTGTTTGGTTACCAATGGAATGGAATTGAATTCCATGAATTCCTTTAATCATGGATTTGGTCATTCCTTCTTAAAATGGATAGAATTGAATTCCATTCCATCAAATTTTCTCAAAATGACACAAATACCCTCCCTACCTTTTCTAAAAACCCTAGCCGCTTCTAAAAACCCTCTCTCCTCTCTCTCTCCTCTCTCTTCTCTCTCTCCTCTCTCTCCTCTCTTCTCTCTCTCCCCTCTCTCCTCTATCTCTCTCTCCTCTCTCTTCTCTCTCTATCTCCTCTCTCTCTCCTCTCTCTTCTTTATCTCCCCTCTCTCTCTATCTCTTCTCTCTCCTCTCCCTCTCTCTCCTCTCTCTCTCCCCTCTCTCTACCCGCTCCCTCTCTCACAATCTCTCTCTCCTCTTTCCCCCCTCTCTCTCAGCATTTAAAAAAATAAAAATAAAAGAAATGGTATTTTTGTCATTTTTCAGAATTCCATTCCAATTCTTTTGCAAACCAAACAGACAGATTTCAATTCATTTGATTGATTACATTCCATTTCTGCCAACCAAACACTTGGTCAAACCCGATAACATTCCATTCCAATTCCTTAGACAGATTCCATTCCTTCAGAAATCATTCTGAATACCAAACGCCCCCTAAGTTATCTCATATTTTTTTCCGTAAGTGTTTTTGAATATTGATAAACATCTTTTTGTGGTCCAATCTTCAACTGTGAAATCATTGACGGCTTAAATCTCATTTGACTAAATTTTATATATGAGCACAAATGAATGATCCGATTATGAAATAAGAAAATATGTAAACTACTATGGCTACTCATGGTATATCCAAATCATTGGACAAAATGTTGTGTAAGCCCAACGAACGATGACCCGATAATACAATACGGGCAACTTATCCGTTGAGGAAGAGGCAGGTTGGTTTTTCGATCCACAACTCCCACAAAATAGGGAATAGTGGATGTTGTATTAGTTCAGGTAAACACATCCTACAGAAAATACAAAATTATGAAAAAAATGCTTGAACTATAAGTTACAAAATATTCATTGTAGGTAATGCCTTTCCATCATAGTGTGTTTTTCTAATTTCTTGGGAGAGACGAACAATTTAGCGAAGATGACAAGCATGGGTATGCTACGATACCTAGCTACGTGAATTGGCATAAGTGGTCCATGTTTTTGGATTAAGGCTCAGAGAAAACGTTGAGGACTTGAGCCTACTTAATGAAACTTTCCGATAATTGGAAGCTTTCGCAGGGATGGCGCAGGGCTGGCAATGGGTAAGGGTAAACCCGTTATCCGTTATGTTTTGACCCGTTGGATAAGGATATGGATAAAGAAAATTTTATCCATTTATCCACTTATCCATTATCCGTTTACCCGAAATTTTAGTGGGTAGGATATGGATAAACGGTTTTTCGTTATCCATTACCCGTTACCCATTACGATATAGTATATATATATATGTATGTATAATTATATAAAGTTAAATATTAGTGTATATATACATAATTATATTAAGTTAATTATTAATATTTTTTTAATAATATTGTCGTACATTAACGTGTACTTTAATTTATTTTTATATTTATCGAGTAAAAGAATTCATGCTGATTAAATGAGAAACAAGACGGATTTAGAAATTAAATACAACGAAAAGTGTTAGTCTTACACATTTTAAATTGTTTTAAAAATATTATACTATGATTATATTTAGAGTAATTAAATGTTTACTACAAAAAATTAGATATAAAATAATAACTATATTTATGAACTTATGTATTACTTATATGTTTGAGGTTTAACAATATTAATTGTAGTTCAAAATGAAAATTTGTTTTACCATTTATCCATTACCCGTTTCGTTACCCGCTACTTTTAATGGGTAGGGTAGGATACGGATAAGGGTTTTATGAGATGGATAATTATCCGTTTCGTTACTCGCTATTTTAAATGGATTGAATAACGGATTAACCCTGACCCTACCCATATCCTACCCGTTGCCAGCCCTAGATGGTGGTGGTTTTTGTGGTTTGTATTTGCTTTAAAGAGTTTGTTGTTTTGTATATTTGTTTATATTCAATGCAAACCATGCCAAAAATAACAAAGTGCCAACGGAATATATATTGGAGACATGGACAAGAAAAAAATCTTATCTATGATATTGTTAGAGATATTTTGTCAAACAATCACAACCTAAGAGAAATATGGAAAACTTGATTAATAATGAATTAGGACTTATACACAATATCAACCTTAGTATTATATATCCATGAATTAACAACAATATGAAAGTTTTAGTAATTCGGATTGGTGGAAAGATCGTTAAAAACAGTTTCTGGTTTTCTCTGCATACTTGCCCAATTTTACTAACCATTACTAGCGGATCCCTAGGTTTTGAGTCAACTGTATTGTTGGGATGTCACATTCCCCATTTTGTAGCTATGGATGCATATGATCATCGGGGGCAACTTGGTACGGTTATGTGAGGCCGGATACTAGCCATGGTTCATAGTGATCATAGTGAAGGAGTATACATTGGTTTTGCTTGGGGCTAGATCTCACGTTGTAGCACAGACTTATGTGTTCGTATCCTCGGATTCCAATTGTTCAGCTCATAACTCGGATTTTGGCCTACTTAGTGTTACGCCACAATCCTTGGTAAAATATTTTATCATTGGTCATTTGATAATATGTTTATAACGGAAAAGTCCGGTTGTGGCAAATGTTTCAATTGTAAAATTCAACCTCTTTGGAAATATTATCTTTTGATGCAAAGGTTTATATCTTTTAAGCTTTATAAACTGTATGTTCTCACCAGGCTTTAAGTCTGACACTTTTTCTCAGATGATATGTATAACAGGTTTCCCTTAGCGGTGGGATGCACTGGGTTTTGAGAGACGAGTTGGGTCTCGGGGCATTTTGAGATGACTAAAGTGTTGATAGTTGGGCATTGTTAAGTCCCATTCTTTTGATGAATTATGGATTGTCAACTGATGTAATCTAGATAGTTATGTTTAGATTAGTCTGTTGATGAATTCTAAATCCGTACAGGTTTTTGTAAAGTCTTAAGGACTGATACACCTTTTCGAGAAGTTTATAGCAATGCATATGTCATATTGCCTTATTTATGAAGTTTTAAAATACTCTGAATTTTAGGATGTTACATTCAAGCGTTCTCGGATACCCTTGGCATTGTCTGCGGTTTCTTGAATGATCTCGGGTCCGACAAATTTCTTCTCACCCGCTCTAACCAACAAACTGGAGTTCGACATTTCCGGTCATACAAGGCCTCGAAAGGAGCCATGCCAATACTATAATGGTAACTTTTGTTGTAGGAGAATTCCACTAGATAGAGGTAGATGAGAGTCCCAATTTCTTCCAAAGTCGATGACACAAGACCTTAGCATGTCCTCGAGCGTCTGGATGGTCTGCTCGCTTTGACCGTCGGTTTCGGGATGATAAGTCGTGCTCAACTTCACTCTAGTCCCAAATTCTTTCTGAAGTCCGTCCCAAAAATTGGAAGTGAAACGACTATCACAATCCGACACGATGGACAAAGGTACACCATGTCTCGAGACTACTTCGTCGATGTAAAGTTTGGCTAACTTGTCCATCGGAAGAGTTTCTCTCATAACCAAAAAGTGAGCACTCTTGGTCAGACGATCCACCACCACCCATATTGTATCGTGCCCTCTCAGAGTCTTCGGTAGCTTAGTCACGAAGTCCATGGTGATGTGTTCCCACTTCCATTCCAAAATTTCCAAGGATTGGATAGGAAAGATCATGCGAGAAGTTAAACATTATGGGACAATGTGAGAAGTGTGATATCATACGTCTATGTGTTGCCAATGTAACGTGTGTTTAATCATATATGATTAAACTTGTGTATCATATATGATATTGCACTTCTCACATTCTTGCAAAAAGTTTAGCTTATCATATATATATATATATATTGTTAGGTTCAAATGCAAAACCCATTTATGTTAAGAAAATGAGAAACAATCTACTCCGTTAGATTAGAATTTTGATATCCATGGTTTATAATTTGATTGAAAGACATATATGTAATATAGTAATTGACATAGTTATGAGAACACATCAATATCCTAAGGGGGCGTTTGGTTCGTTGGATTCCGCCGGAATGTGATGGAATTGGAATGGTCATATCCATTGATCAAATTCCATCCTACTGTTTGGTTACCAATGGAATGGAATTGAATTCCATGAATTCCTTTAATCATGGATTTGGTCATTCCTTCTTAAAATGGATAGAATTGAATTCCATTCCATCAAATTTTCTCAAAATGACACAAATACCCTCCCTACCTTTTCTAAAAACCCTAGCCGCTTCTAAAAACCCTCTCTCCTCTCTCTCTCCTCTCTCTTCTCTCTCTCCTCTCTCTCCTCTCTTCTCTCTCTCCCCTCTCTCCTCTATCTCTCTCTCCTCTCTCTTCTCTCTCTATCTCCTCTCTCTCTCCTCTCTCTTCTTTATCTCCCCTCTCTCTCTATCTCTTCTCTCTCCTCTCCCTCTCTCTCCTCTCTCTCTCCCCTCTCTCTACCCGCTCCCTCTCTCACAATCTCTCTCTCCTCTTTCCCCCCTCTCTCTCAGCATTTAAAAAAATAAAAATAAAAGAAATGGTATTTTTGTCATTTTTCAGAATTCCATTCCAATTCTTTTGCAAACCAAACAGACAGATTTCAATTCATTTGATTGATTACATTCCATTTCTGCCAACCAAACACTTGGTCAAACCCGATAACATTCCATTCCAATTCCTTAGACAGATTCCATTCCTTCAGAAATCATTCTGAATACCAAACGCCCCCTAAGTTATCTCATATTTTTTTCCGTAAGTGTTTTTGAATATTGATAAACATCTTTTTGTGGTCCAATCTTCAACTGTGAAATCATTGACGGCTTAAATCTCATTTGACTAAATTTTATATATGAGCACAAATGAATGATCCGATTATGAAATAAGAAAATATGTAAACTACTATGGCTACTCATGGTATATCCAAATCATTGGACAAAATGTTGTGTAAGCCCAACGAACGATGACCCGATAATACAATAGGGGCAACTTATCCGTTGAGGAAGAGGCAGGTTGGTTTTTCGATCCACAACTCCCACAAAATAGGGAATAGTGGATGTTGTATTAGTTCAGGTAAACACATCCTACAGAAAATACAAAATTATGAAAAAAATGCTTGAACTATAAGTTACAAAATATTCATTGTAGGTAATGCCTTTCCATCATAGTGTGTTTTTCTAATTTCTTGGGAGAGACGAACAATTTAGCGAAGATGACAAGCATGGGTATGCTACGATACCTAGCTACGTGAATTGGCATAAGTGGTCCATGTTTTTGGATTAAGGCTCAGAGAAAACGTTGAGGACTTGAGCCTACTTAATGAAACTTTCCGATAATTGGAAGCTTTCGCAGGGATGGCGCAGGGCTGGCAATGGGTAAGGGTAAACCCGTTATCCGTTATGTTTTGACCCGTTGGATAAGGATATGGATAAAGAAAATTTTATCCATTTATCCACTTATCCATTATCCGTTTACCCGAAATTTTAGTGGGTAGGATATGGATAAACGGTTTTTCGTTATCCATTACCCGTTACCCATTACGATATAGTATATATATATATATATGTATGTATAATTATATAAAGTTAAATATTAGTGTATATATACATAATTATATTAAGTTAATTATTAATATTTTTTTAATAATATTGTCGTACATTAACGTGTACTTTAATTTATTTTTATATTTATCGAGTAAAAGAATTCATGCTGATTAAATGAGAAACAAGACGGATTTAGAAATTAAATACAACGAAAAGTGTTAGTCTTACACATTTTAAATTGTTTTAAAAATATTATACTATGATTATATTTAGAGTAATTAAATGTTTACTACAAAAAATTAGATATAAAATAATAACTATATTTATGAACTTATGTATTACTTATATGTTTGAGGTTTAACAATATTAATTGTAGTTCAAAATGAAAATTTGTTTTACCATTTATCCATTACCCGTTTCGTTACCCGCTACTTTTAATGGGTAGGGTAGGATACGGATAAGGGTTTTATGAGATGGATAATTATCCGTTTCGTTACTCGCTATTTTAAATGGATTGAATAACGGATTAACCCTGACCCTACCCATATCCTACCCGTTGCCAGCCCTAGATGGTGGTGGTTTTTGTGGTTTGTATTTGCTTTAAAGAGTTTGTTGTTTTGTATATTTGTTTATATTCAATGCAAACCATGCCAAAAATAACAAAGTGCCAACGGAATATATATTGGAGACATGGACAAGAAAAAAATCTTATCTATGATATTGTTAGAGATATTTTGTCAAACAATCACAACCTAAGAGAAATATGGAAAACTTGATTAATAATGAATTAGGACTTATACACAATATCAACCTTAGTATTATATATCCATGAATTAACAACAATATGAAAGTTTTAGTAATTCGGATTGGTGGAAAGATCGTTAAAAACAGTTTCTGGTTTTCTCTGCATACTTGCCCAATTTTACTAACCATTACTAGCGGATCCCTAGGTTTTGAGTCAACTGTATTGTTGGGATGTCACATTCCCCATTTTGTAGCTATGGATGCATATGATCATCGGGGGCAACTTGGTACGGTTATGTGAGGCCGGATACTAGCCATGGTTCATAGTGATCATAGTGAAGGAGTATACATTGGTTTTGCTTGGGGCTAGATCTCACGTTGTAGCACAGACTTATGTGTTCGTATCCTCGGATTCCAATTGTTCAGCTCATAACTCGGATTTTGGCCTACTTAGTGTTACGCCACAATCCTTGGTAAAATATTTTATCATTGGTCATTTGATAATATGTTTATAACGGAAAAGTCCGGTTGTGGCAAATGTTTCAATTGTAAAATTCAACCTCTTTGGAAATATTATCTTTTGATGCAAAGGTTTATATCTTTTAAGCTTTATAAACTGTATGTTCTCACCAGGCTTTAAGTCTGACACTTTTTCTCAGATGATATGTATAACAGGTTTCCCTTAGCGGTGGGATGCACTGGGTTTTGAGAGACGAGTTGGGTCTCGGGGCATTTTGAGATGACTAAAGTGTTGATAGTTGGGCATTGTTAAGTCCCATTCTTTTGATGAATTATGGATTGTCAACTGATGTAATCTAGATAGTTATGTTTAGATTAGTCTGTTGATGAATTCTAAATCCGTACAGGTTTTTGTAAAGTCTTAAGGACTGATACACCTTTTCGAGAAGTTTATAGCAATGCATATGTCATATTGCCTTATTTATGAAGTTTTAAAATACTCTGAATTTTAGGATGTTACATTCAAGCGTTCTCGGATACCCTTGGCATTGTCTGCGGTTTCTTGAATGATCTCGGGTCCGACAAATTTCTTCTCACCCGCTCTAACCAACAAACTGGAGTTCGACATTTCCGGTCATACAAGGCCTCGAAAGGAGCCATGCCAATACTATAATGGTAACTTTTGTTGTAGGAGAATTCCACTAGATAGAGGTAGATGAGAGTCCCAATTTCTTCCAAAGTCGATGACACAAGACCTTAGCATGTCCTCGAGCGTCTGGATGGTCTGCTCGCTTTGACCGTCGGTTTCGGGATGATAAGTCGTGCTCAACTTCACTCTAGTCCCAAATTCTTTCTGAAGTCCGTCCCAAAAATTGGAAGTGAAACGACTATCACAATCCGACACGATGGACAAAGGTACACCATGTCTCGAGACTACTTCGTCGATGTAAAGTTTGGCTAACTTGTCCATCGGAAGAGTTTCTCTCATAACCAAAAAGTGAGCACTCTTGGTCAGACGATCCACCACCACCCATATTGTATCGTGCCCTCTCAGAGTCTTCGGTAGCTTAGTCACGAAGTCCATGGTGATGTGTTCCCACTTCCATTCCAAAATTTCCAAGGATTGGATAGGAAAGATCATGCGAGAAGTTAAACATTATGGGACAATGTGAGAAGTGTGATATCATACGTCTATGTGTTGCCAATGTAACGTGTGTTTAATCATATATGATTAAACTTGTGTATCATATATGATATTGCACTTCTCACATTCTTGCAAAAAGTTTAGCTTATCATATATATATATATATATTGTTAGGTTCAAATGCAAAACCCATTTATGTTAAGAAAATGAGAAACAATCTACTCCGTTAGATTAGAATTTTGATATCCATGGTTTATAATTTGATTGAAAGACATATATGTAATATAGTAATTGACATAGTTATGAGAACACATCAATATCCTAAGGGGGCGTTTGGTTCGTTGGATTCCGCCGGAATGTGATGGAATTGGAATGGTCATATCCATTGATCAAATTCCATCCTACTGTTTGGTTACCAATGGAATGGAATTGAATTCCATGAATTCCTTTAATCATGGATTTGGTCATTCCTTCTTAAAATGGATAGAATTGAATTCCATTCCATCAAATTTTCTCAAAATGACACAAATACCCTCCCTACCTTTTCTAAAAACCCTAGCCGCTTCTAAAAACCCTCTCTCCTCTCTCTTCTCTCTCTCCTCTCTCTCCTCTCTTCTCTCTCTCTCCTCTCTCCTCTATCTCTCTCTCCTCTCTCTTCTCTCTCTATCTCCTCTCTCTCTCCTCTCTCTTCTCTATCTCCTCTCTCTCTCTATCTCTTCTCTCTCCTCTCCCTCTCTCTCCTCTCTCTCTCCCCTCTCTCTACCCGCTCCCTCTCTCACAATCTCTCTCTCCTCTTTCCCCCCTCTCTCTCAGCATTTAAAAAAATAAAAATAAAAGAAATGGTATTTTTGTCATTTTTCAGAATTCCATTCCAATTCTTTTGCAAACCAAACAGACAGATTTCAATTCATTTGATTGATTACATTCCATTTCTGCCAACCAAACACTTGGTCAAACCCGATAACATTCCATTCCAATTCCTTAGACAGATTCCATTCCTTCAGAAATCATTCTGAATACCAAACGCCCCCTAAGTTATCTCATATTTTTTTCCGTAAGTGTTTTTGAATATTGATAAACATCTTTTTGTGGTCCAATCTTCAACTGTGAAATCATTGACGGCTTAAATCTCATTTGACTAAATTTTATATATGAGCACAAATGAATGATCCGATTATGAAATAAGAAAATATGTAAACTACTATGGCTACTCATGGTATATCCAAATCATTGGACAAAATGTTGTGTAAGCCCAACGAACGATGACCCGATAATACAATAGGGGCAACTTATCCGTTGAGGAAGAGGCAGGTTGGTTTTTCGATCCACAACTCCCACAAAATAGGGAATAGTGGATGTTGTATTAGTTCAGGTAAACACATCCTACAGAAAATACAAAATTATGAAAAAAATGCTTGAACTATAAGTTACAAAATATTCATTGTAGGTAATGCCTTTCCATCATAGTGTGTTTTTCTAATTTCTTGGGAGAGACGAACAATTTAGCGAAGATGACAAGCATGGGTATGCTACGATACCTAGCTACGTGAATTGGCATAAGTGGTCCATGTTTTTGGATTAAGGCTCAGAGAAAACGTTGAGGACTTGAGCCTACTTAATGAAACTTTCCGATAATTGGAAGCTTTCGCAGGGATGGCGCAGGGCTGGCAATGGGTAAGGGTAAACCCGTTATCCGTTATGTTTTGACCCGTTGGATAAGGATACGGATAAAGAAAATTTTATCCATTTATCCACTTATCCATTATCCGTTTACCCGAAATTTTAGTGGGTAGGATATGGATAAACGGTTTTTCGTTATCCATTACCCGTTACCCATTACGATATAGTATATATATATATATGTATGTATAATTATATAAAGTTAAATATTAGTGTATATATACATAATTATATTAATTTAATTATTAATATTTTTTTAATAATATTGTCGTACATTAACGTGTACTTTAATTTATTTTTATATTTATCGAGTAAAAGAATTCATGCTGATTAAATGAGAAACAAGACGGATTTAGAAATTAAATACAACGAAAAGTGTTAGTCTTACACATTTTAAATTGTTTTAAAAATATTATACTATGATTATATTTAGAGTAATTAAATGTTTACTACAAAAAATTAGATATAAAATAATAACTATATTTATGAACTTATGTATTACTTATATGTTTGAGGTTTAACAATATTAATTGTAGTTCAAAATGAAAATTTGTTTTACCATTTATCCATTACCCGTTTCGTTACCCGCTACTTTTAATGGGTAGGGTAGGATACGGATAAGGGTTTTATGAGATGGATAATTATCCGTTTCGTTACTCGCTATTTTAAATGGATTGAATAACGGATTAACCCTGACCCTACCCATATCCTACCCGTTGCCAGCCCTAGATGGTGGTGGTTTTTGTGGTTTGTATTTGCTTTAAAGAGTTTGTTGTTTTGTATATTTGTTTATATTCAATGCAAACCATGCCAAAAATAACAAAGTGCCAACGGAATATATATTGGAGACATGGACAAGAAAAAAATCTTATCTATGATATTGTTAGAGATATTTTGTCAAACAATCACAACCTAAGAGAAATATGGAAAACTTGATTAATAATGAATTAGGACTTATACACAATATCAACCTTAGTATTATATATCCATGAATTAACAACAATATGAAAGTTTTAGTAATTCGGATTGGTGGAAAGATCGTTAAAAACAGTTTCTGGTTTTCTCTGCATACTTGCCCAATTTTACTAACCATTACTAGCGGATCCCTAGGTTTTGAGTCAACTGTATTGTTGGGATGTCACATTCCCCATTTTGTAGCTATGGATGCATATGATCATCGGGGGCAACTTGGTACGGTTATGTGAGGCCGGATACTAGCCATGGTTCATAGTGATCATAGTGAAGGAGTATACATTGGTTTTGCTTGGGGCTAGATCTCACGTTGTAGCACAGACTTATGTGTTCGTATCCTCGGATTCCAATTGTTCAGCTCATAACTCGGATTTTGGCCTACTTAGTGTTACGCCACAATCCTTGGTAAAATATTTTATCATTGGTCATTTGATAATATGTTTATAACGGAAAAGTCCGGTTGTGGCAAATGTTTCAATTGTAAAATTCAACCTCTTTGGAAATATTATCTTTTGATGCAAAGGTTTATATCTTTTAAGCTTTATAAACTGTATGTTCTCACCAGGCTTTAAGTCTGACACTTTTTCTCAGATGATATGTATAACAGGTTTCCCTTAGCGGTGGGATGCACTGGGTTTTGAGAGACGAGTTGGGTCTCGGGGCATTTTGAGATGACTAAAGTGTTGATAGTTGGGCATTGTTAAGTCCCATTCTTTTGATGAATTATGGATTGTCAACTGATGTAATCTAGATAGTTATGTTTAGATTAGTCTGTTGATGAATTCTAAATCCGTACAGGTTTTTGTAAAGTCTTAAGGACTGATACACCTTTTCGAGAAGTTTATAGCAATGCATATGTCATATTGCCTTATTTATGAAGTTTTAAAATACTCTGAATTTTAGGATGTTACATTCAAGCGTTCTCGGATACCCTTGGCATTGTCTGCGGTTTCTTGAATGATCTCGGGTCCGACAAATTTCTTCTCACCCGCTCTAACCAACAAACTGGAGTTCGACATTTCCGGTCATACAAGGCCTCGAAAGGAGCCATGCCAATACTATAATGGTAACTTTTGTTGTAGGAGAATTCCACTAGATAGAGGTAGATGAGAGTCCCAATTTCTTCCAAAGTCGATGACACAAGACCTTAGCATGTCCTCGAGCGTCTGGATGGTCTGCTCGCTTTGACCGTCGGTTTCGGGATGATAAGTCGTGCTCAACTTCACTCTAGTCCCAAATTCTTTCTGAAGTCCGTCCCAAAAATTGGAAGTGAAACGACTATCACAATCCGACACGATGGACAAAGGTACACCATGTCTCGAGACTACTTCGTCGATGTAAAGTTTGGCTAACTTGTCCATCGGAAGAGTTTCTCTCATAACCAAAAAGTGAGCACTCTTGGTCAGACGATCCACCACCACCCATATTGTATCGTGCCCTCTCAGAGTCTTCGGTAGCTTAGTCACGAAGTCCATGGTGATGTGTTCCCACTTCCATTCCAAAATTTCCAAGGATTGGATAGGAAAGATCATGCGAGAAGTTAAACATTATGGGACAATGTGAGAAGTGTGATATCATACGTCTATGTGTTGCCAATGTAACGTGTGTTTAATCATATATGATTAAACTTGTGTATCATATATGATATTGCACTTCTCACATTCTTGCAAAAAGTTTAGCTTATCATATATATATATATATATATTGTTAGGTTCAAATGCAAAACCCATTTATGTTAAGAAAATGAGAAACAATCTACTCCGTTAGATTAGAATTTTGATATCCATGGTTTATAATTTGATTGAAAGACATATATGTAATATAGTAATTGACATAGTTATGAGAACACATCAATATCCTAAGGGGGCGTTTGGTTCGTTGGATTCCGCCGGAATGTGATGGAATTGGAATGGTCATATCCATTGATCAAATTCCATCCTACTGTTTGGTTACCAATGGAATGGAATTGAATTCCATGAATTCCTTTAATCATGGATTTGGTCATTCCTTCTTAAAATGGATAGAATTGAATTCCATTCCATCAAATTTTCTCAAAATGACACAAATACCCTCCCTACCTTTTCTAAAAACCCTAGCCGCTTCTAAAAACCCTCTCTCCTCTCTCTCTCCTCTCTCTTCTCTCTCTCCTCTCTCTCCTCTCTTCTCTCTCTCCCCTCTCTCCTCTATCTCTCTCTCCTCTCTCTTCTCTCTCTATCTCCTCTCTCTCTCCTCTCTCTTCTTTATCTCCCCTCTCTCTCTATCTCTTCTCTCTCCTCTCCCTCTCTCTCCTCTCTCTCTCCCCTCTCTCTACCCGCTCACTCTCTCACAATCTCTCTCTCCTCTTTCCCCCCTCTCTCTCAGCATTTAAAAAAATAAAAATAAAAGAAATGGTATTTTTGTCATTTTTCAGAATTCCATTCCAATTCTTTTGCAAACCAAACAGACAGATTTCAATTCATTTGATTGATTACATTCCATTTCTGCCAACCAAACACTTGGTCAAACCCGATAACATTCCATTCCAATTCCTTAGACAGATTCCATTCCTTCAGAAATCATTCTGAATACCAAACGCCCCCTAAGTTATCTCATATTTTTTTCCGTAAGTGTTTTTGAATATTGATAAACATCTTTTTGTGGTCCAATCTTCAACTGTGAAATCATTGACGGCTTAAATCTCATTTGACTAAATTTTATATATGAGCACAAATGAATGATCCGATTATGAAATAAGAAAATATGTAAACTACTATGGCTACTCATGGTATATCCAAATCATTGGACAAAATGTTGTGTAAGCCCAACGAACGATGACCCGATAATACAATAGGGGCAACTTATCCGTTGAGGAAGAGGCAGGTTGGTTTTTCGATCCACAACTCCCACAAAATAGGGAATAGTGGATGTTGTATTAGTTCAGGTAAACACATCCTACAGAAAATACAAAATTATGAAAAAAATGCTTGAACTATAAGTTACAAAATATTCATTGTAGGTAATGCCTTTCCATCATAGTGTGTTTTTCTAATTTCTTGGGAGAGACGAACAATTTAGCGAAGATGACAAGCATGGGTATGCTACGATACCTAGCTACGTGAATTGGCATAAGTGGTCCATGTTTTTGGATTAAGGCTCAGAGAAAACGTTGAGGACTTGAGCCTACTTAATGAAACTTTCCGATAATTGGAAGCTTTCGCAGGGATGGCGCAGGGCTGGCAATGGGTAAGGGTAAACCCGTTATCCGTTATGTTTTGACCCGTTGGATAAGGATATGGATAAAGAAAATTTTATCCATTTATCCACTTATCCATTATCCGTTTACCCGAAATTTTAGTGGGTAGGATATGGATAAACGGTTTTTCGTTATCCATTACCCGTTACCCATTACGATATAGTATATATATATATATATGTATGTATAATTATATAAAGTTAAATATTAGTGTATATATACATAATTATATTAAGTTAATTATTAATATTTTTTTAATAATATTGTCGTACATTAACGTGTACTTTAATTTATTTTTATATTTATCGAGTAAAAGAATTCATGCTGATTAAATGAGAAACAAGACGGATTTAGAAATTAAATACAACGAAAAGTGTTAGTCTTACACATTTTAAATTGTTTTAAAAATATTATACTATGATTATATTTAGAGTAATTAAATGTTTACTACAAAAAATTAGATATAAAATAATAACTATATTTATGAACTTATGTATTACTTATATGTTTGAGGTTTAACAATATTAATTGTAGTTCAAAATGAAAATTTGTTTTACCATTTATCCATTACCCGTTTCGTTACCCGCTACTTTTAATGGGTAGGGTAGGATACGGATAAGGGTTTTATGAGATGGATAATTATCCGTTTCGTTACTCGCTATTTTAAATGGATTGAATAACGGATTAACCCTGACCCTACCCATATCCTACCCGTTGCCAGCCCTAGATGGTGGTGGTTTTTGTGGTTTGTATTTGCTTTAAAGAGTTTGTTGTTTTGTATATTTGTTTATATTCAATGCAAACCATGCCAAAAATAACAAAGTGCCAACGGAATATATATTGGAGACATGGACAAGAAAAAAATCTTATCTATGATATTGTTAGAGATATTTTGTCAAACAATCACAACCTAAGAGAAATATGGAAAACTTGATTAATAATGAATTAGGACTTATACACAATATCAACCTTAGTATTATATATCCATGAATTAACAACAATATGAAAGTTTTAGTAATTCGGATTGGTGGAAAGATCGTTAAAAACAGTTTCTGGTTTTCTCTGCATACTTGCCCAATTTTACTAACCATTACTAGCGGATCCCTAGGTTTTGAGTCAACTGTATTGTTGGGATGTCACATTCCCCATTTTGTAGCTATGGATGCATATGATCATCGGGGGCAACTTGGTACGGTTATGTGAGGCCGGATACTAGCCATGGTTCATAGTGATCATAGTGAAGGAGTATACATTGGTTTTGCTTGGGGCTAGATCTCACGTTGTAGCACAGACTTATGTGTTCGTATCCTCGGATTCCAATTGTTCAGCTCATAACTCGGATTTTGGCCTACTTAGTGTTACGCCACAATCCTTGGTAAAATATTTTATCATTGGTCATTTGATAATATGTTTATAACGGAAAAGTCCGGTTGTGGCAAATGTTTCAATTGTAAAATTCAACCTCTTTGGAAATATTATCTTTTGATGCAAAGGTTTATATCTTTTAAGCTTTATAAACTGTATGTTCTCACCAGGCTTTAAGTCTGACACTTTTTCTCAGATGATATGTATAACAGGTTTCCCTTAGCGGTGGGATGCACTGGGTTTTGAGAGACGAGTTGGGTCTCGGGGCATTTTGAGATGACTAAAGTGTTGATAGTTGGGCATTGTTAAGTCCCATTCTTTTGATGAATTATGGATTGTCAACTGATGTAATCTAGATAGTTATGTTTAGATTAGTCTGTTGATGAATTCTAAATCCGTACAGGTTTTTGTAAAGTCTTAAGGACTGATACACCTTTTCGAGAAGTTTATAGCAATGCATATGTCATATTGCCTTATTTATGAAGTTTTAAAATACTCTGAATTTTAGGATGTTACATTCAAGCGTTCTCGGATACCCTTGGCATTGTCTGCGGTTTCTTGAATGATCTCGGGTCCGACAAATTTCTTCTCACCCGCTCTAACCAACAAACTGGAGTTCGACATTTCCGGTCATACAAGGCCTCGAAAGGAGCCATGCCAATACTATAATGGTAACTTTTGTTGTAGGAGAATTCCACTAGATAGAGGTAGATGAGAGTCCCAATTTCTTCCAAAGTCGATGACACAAGACCTTAGCATGTCCTCGAGCGTCTGGATGGTCTGCTCGCTTTGACCGTCGGTTTCGGGATGATAAGTCGTGCTCAACTTCACTCTAGTCCCAAATTCTTTCTGAAGTCCGTCCCAAAAATTGGAAGTGAAACGACTATCACAATCCGACACGATGGACAAAGGTACACCATGTCTCGAGACTACTTCGTCGATGTAAAGTTTGGCTAACTTGTCCATCGGAAGAGTTTCTCTCATAACCAAAAAGTGAGCACTCTTGGTCAGACGATCCACCACCACCCATATTGTATCGTGCCCTCTCAGAGTCTTCGGTAGCTTAGTCACGAAGTCCATGGTGATGTGTTCCCACTTCCATTCCAAAATTTCCAAGGATTGGATAGGAAAGATCATGCGAGAAGTTAAACATTATGGGACAATGTGAGAAGTGTGATATCATACGTCTATGTGTTGCCAATGTAACGTGTGTTTAATCATATATGATTAAACTTGTGTATCATATATGATATTGCACTTCTCACATTCTTGCAAAAAGTTTAGCTTATCATATATATATATATATATATATTGTTAGGTTCAAATGCAAAACCCATTTATGTTAAGAAAATGAGAAACAATCTACTCCGTTAGATTAGAATTTTGATATCCATGGTTTATAATTTGATTGAAAGACATATATGTAATATAGTAATTGACATAGTTATGAGAACACATCAATATCCTAAGGGGGCGTTTGGTTCGTTGGATTCCGCCGGAATGTGATGGAATTGGAATGGTCATATCCATTGATCAAATTCCATCCTACTGTTTGGTTACCAATGGAATGGAATTGAATTCCATGAATTCCTTTAATCATGGATTTGGTCATTCCTTCTTAAAATGGATAGAATTGAATTCCATTCCATCAAATTTTCTCAAAATGACACAAATACCCTCCCTACCTTTTCTAAAAACCCTAGCCGCTTCTAAAAACCCTCTCTCCTCTCTCTTCTCTCTCTCCTCTCTCTCCTCTCTTCTCTCTCTCTCCTCTCTCCTCTATCTCTCTCTCCTCTCTCTTCTCTCTCTATCTCCTCTCTCTCTCCTCTCTCTCTCCTCTCTCTTCTCTATCTCCTCTCTCTCTCTATCTCTTCTCTCTCCTCTCCCTCTCTCTCCTCTCTCTCTCCCCTCTCTCTACCCGCTCCCTCTCTCACAATCTCTCTCTCCTCTTTCCCCCCTCTCTCTCAGCATTTAAAAAAATAAAAATAAAAGAAATGGTATTTTTGTCATTTTTCAGAATTCCATTCCAATTCTTTTGCAAACCAAACAGACAGATTTCAATTCATTTGATTGATTACATTCCATTTCTGCCAACCAAACACTTGGTCAAACCCGATAACATTCCATTCCAATTCCTTAGACAGATTCCATTCCTTCAGAAATCATTCTGAATACCAAACGCCCCCTAAGTTATCTCATATTTTTTTCCGTAAGTGTTTTTGAATATTGATAAACATCTTTTTGTGGTCCAATCTTCAACTGTGAAATCATTGACGGCTTAAATCTCATTTGACTAAATTTTATATATGAGCACAAATGAATGATCCGATTATGAAATAAGAAAATATGTAAACTACTATGGCTACTCATGGTATATCCAAATCATTGGACAAAATGTTGTGTAAGCCCAACGAACGATGACCCGATAATACAATACGGGCAACTTATCCGTTGAGGAAGAGGCAGGTTGGTTTTTCGATCCACAACTCCCACAAAATAGGGAATAGTGGATGTTGTATTAGTTCAGGTAAACACATCCTACAGAAAATACAAAATTATGAAAAAAATGCTTGAACTATAAGTTACAAAATATTCATTGTAGGTAATGCCTTTCCATCATAGTGTGTTTTTCTAATTTCTTGGGAGAGACGAACAATTTAGCGAAGATGACAAGCATGGGTATGCTACGATACCTAGCTACGTGAATTGGCATAAGTGGTCCATGTTTTTGGATTAAGGCTCAGAGAAAACGTTGAGGACTTGAGCCTACTTAATGAAACTTTCCGATAATTGGAAGCTTTCGCAGGGATGGCGCAGGGCTGGCAATGGGTAAGGGTAAACCCGTTATCCGTTATGTTTTGACCCGTTGGATAAGGATATGGATAAAGAAAATTTTATCCATTTATCCACTTATCCATTATCCGTTTACCCGAAATTTTAGTGGGTAGGATATGGATAAACGGTTTTTCGTTATCCATTACCCGTTACCCATTACGATATAGTATATATATATATGTATGTATAATTATATAAAGTTAAATATTAGTGTATATATACATAATTATATTAAGTTAATTATTAATATTTTTTTAATAATATTGTCGTACATTAACGTGTACTTTAATTTATTTTTATATTTATCGAGTAAAAGAATTCATGCTGATTAAATGAGAAACAAGACGGATTTAGAAATTAAATACAACGAAAAGTGTTAGTCTTACACATTTTAAATTGTTTTAAAAATATTATACTATGATTATATTTAGAGTAATTAAATGTTTACTACAAAAAATTAGATATAAAATAATAACTATATTTATGAACTTATGTATTACTTATATGTTTGAGGTTTAACAATATTAATTGTAGTTCAAAATGAAAATTTGTTTTACCATTTATCCATTACCCGTTTCGTTACCCGCTACTTTTAATGGGTAGGGTAGGATACGGATAAGGGTTTTATGAGATGGATAATTATCCGTTTCGTTACTCGCTATTTTAAATGGATTGAATAACGGATTAACCCTGACCCTACCCATATCCTACCCGTTGCCAGCCCTAGATGGTGGTGGTTTTTGTGGTTTGTATTTGCTTTAAAGAGTTTGTTGTTTTGTATATTTGTTTATATTCAATGCAAACCATGCCAAAAATAACAAAGTGCCAACGGAATATATATTGGAGACATGGACAAGAAAAAAATCTTATCTATGATATTGTTAGAGATATTTTGTCAAACAATCACAACCTAAGAGAAATATGGAAAACTTGATTAATAATGAATTAGGACTTATACACAATATCAACCTTAGTATTATATATCCATGAATTAACAACAATATGAAAGTTTTAGTAATTCGGATTGGTGGAAAGATCGTTAAAAACAGTTTCTGGTTTTCTCTGCATACTTGCCCAATTTTACTAACCATTACTAGCGGATCCCTAGGTTTTGAGTCAACTGTATTGTTGGGATGTCACATTCCCCATTTTGTAGCTATGGATGCATATGATCATCGGGGGCAACTTGGTACGGTTATGTGAGGCCGGATACTAGCCATGGTTCATAGTGATCATAGTGAAGGAGTATACATTGGTTTTGCTTGGGGCTAGATCTCACGTTGTAGCACAGACTTATGTGTTCGTATCCTCGGATTCCAATTGTTCAGCTCATAACTCGGATTTTGGCCTACTTAGTGTTACGCCACAATCCTTGGTAAAATATTTTATCATTGGTCATTTGATAATATGTTTATAACGGAAAAGTCCGGTTGTGGCAAATGTTTCAATTGTAAAATTCAACCTCTTTGGAAATATTATCTTTTGATGCAAAGGTTTATATCTTTTAAGCTTTATAAACTGTATGTTCTCACCAGGCTTTAAGTCTGACACTTTTTCTCAAATGATATGTATAACAAGTTTCCCTTAGCGGTGGGATGCACTGGGTTTTGAGAGACGAGTTGGGTCTCGGGGCATTTTGAGATGACTAAAGTGTTGATAGTTGGGCATTGTTAAGTCCCATTCTTTTGATGAATTATGGATTGTCAACTGATGTAATCTAGATAGTTATGTTTAGATTAGTCTGTTGATGAATTCTAAATCCGTACAGGTTTTTGTAAAGTCTTAAGGACTGATACACCTTTTCGAGAAGTTTATAGCAATGCATATGTCATATTGCCTTATTTATGAAGTTTTAAAATACTCTGAATTTTAGGATGTTACATTCAAGCGTTCTCGGATACCCTTGGCATTGTCTGCGGTTTCTTGAATGATCTCGGGTCCGACAAATTTCTTCTCACCCGCTCTAACCAACAAACTGGAGTTCGACATTTCCGGTCATACAAGGCCTCGAAAGGAGCCATGCCAATACTATAATGGTAACTTTTGTTGTAGGAGAATTCCACTAGATAGAGGTAGATGAGAGTCCCAATTTCTTCCAAAGTCGATGACACAAGACCTTAGCATGTCCTCGAGCGTCTGGATGGTCTGCTCGCTTTGACCGTCGGTTTCGGGATGATAAGTCGTGCTCAACTTCACTCTAGTCCCAAATTCTTTCTGAAGTCCGTCCCAAAAATTGGAAGTGAAACGACTATCACAATCCGACACGATGGACAAAGGTACACCATGTCTCGAGACTACTTCGTCGATGTAAAGTTTGGCTAACTTGTCCATCGGAAGAGTTTCTCTCATAACCAAAAAGTGAGCACTCTTGGTCAGACGATCCACCACCACCCATATTGTATCGTGCCCTCTCAGAGTCTTCGGTAGCTTAGTCACGAAGTCCATGGTGATGTGTTCCCACTTCCATTCCAAAATTTCCAAGGATTGGATAGGAAAGATCATGCGAGAAGTTAAACATTATGGGACAATGTGAGAAGTGTGATATCATACGTCTATGTGTTGCCAATGTAACGTGTGTTTAATCATATATGATTAAACTTGTGTATCATATATGATATTGCACTTCTCACATTCTTGCAAAAAGTTTAGCTTATCATATATATATATATATATTGTTAGGTTCAAATGCAAAACCCATTTATGTTAAGAAAATGAGAAACAATCTACTCCGTTAGATTAGAATTTTGATATCCATGGTTTATAATTTGATTGAAAGACATATATGTAATATAGTAATTGACATAGTTATGAGAACACATCAATATCCTAAGGGGGCGTTTGGTTCGTTGGATTCCGCCGGAATGTGATGGAATTGGAATGGTCATATCCATTGATCAAATTCCATCCTACTGTTTGGTTACCAATGGAATGGAATTGAATTCCATGAATTCCTTTAATCATGGATTTGGTCATTCCTTCTTAAAATGGATAGAATTGAATTCCATTCCATCAAATTTTCTCAAAATGACACAAATACCCTCCCTACCTTTTCTAAAAACCCTAGCCGCTTCTAAAAACCCTCTCTCCTCTCTCTTCTCTCTCTCCTCTCTCTCCTCTCGTCTCTCTCTCTCCTCTCTCCTCTATCTCTCTCTCCTCTCTCTTCTCTCTCTATCTCCTCTCTCTCTCCTCTCTCTTCTCTATCTCCTCTCTCTCTCTATCTCTTCTCTCTCCTCTCCCTCTCTCTCCTCTCTCTCTCCCCTCTCTCTACCCGCTCCCTCTCTCACAATCTCTCTCTCCTCTTTCCCCCCTCTCTCTCAGCATTTAAAAAAATAAAAATAAAAGAAATGGTATTTTTGTCATTTTTCAGAATTCCATTCCAATTCTTTTGCAAACCAAACAGACAGATTTCAATTCATTTGATTGATTACATTCCATTTCTGCCAACCAAACACTTGGTCAAACCCGATAACATTCCATTCCAATTCCTTAGACAGATTCCATTCCTTCATAAATCATTCTGAATACCAAACGCCCCCTAAGTTATCTCATATTTTTTTCCGTAAGTGTTTTTGAATATTGATAAACATCTTTTTGTGGTCCAATCTTCAACTGTGAAATCATTGACGGCTTAAATCTCATTTGACTAAATTTTATATATGAGCACAAATGAATGATCCGATTATGAAATAAGAAAATATGTAAACTACTATGGCTACTCATGGTATATCCAAATCATTGGACAAAATGTTGTGTAAGCCCAACGAACGATGACCCGATAATACAATAGGGGCAACTTATCCGTTGAGGAAGAGGCAGGTTGGTTTTTCGATCCACAACTCCCACAAAATAGGGAATAGTGGATGTTGTATTAGTTCAGGTAAACACATCCTACAGAAAATACAAAATTATGAAAAAAATGCTTGAACTATAAGTTACAAAATATTCATTGTAGGTAATGCCTTTCCATCATAGTGTGTTTTTCTAATTTCTTGGGAGAGACGAACAATTTAGCGAAGATGACAAGCATGGGTATGCTACGATACCTAGCTACGTGAATTGGCATAAGTGGTCCATGTTTTTGGATTAAGGCTCAGAGAAAACGTTGAGGACTTGAGCCTACTTAATGAAACTTTCCGATAATTGGAAGCTTTCGCAGGGATGGCGCAGGGCTGGCAATGGGTAAGGGTAAACCCGTTATCCGTTATGTTTTGACCCGTTGGATAAGGATATGGATAAAGAAAATTTTATCCATTTATCCACTTATCCATTATCCGTTTACCCGAAATTTTAGTGGGTAGGATATGGATAAACGGTTTTTCGTTATCCATTACCCGTTACCCATTACGATATAGTATATATATATATATGTATGTATAATTATATAAAGTTAAATATTAGTGTATATATACATAATTATATTAAGTTAATTATTAATATTTTTTTAATAATATTGTCGTACATTAACGTGTACTTTAATTTATTTTTATATTTATCGAGTAAAAGAATTCATGCTGATTAAATGAGAAACAAGACGGATTTAGAAATTAAATACAACGAAAAGTGTTAGTCTTACACATTTTAAATTGTTTTAAAAATATTATACTATGATTATATTTAGAGTAATTAAATGTTTACTACAAAAAATTAGATATAAAATAATAACTATATTTATGAACTTATGTATTACTTATATGTTTGAGGTTTAACAATATTAATTGTAGTTCAAAATGAAAATTTGTTTTACCATTTATCCATTACCCGTTTCGTTACCCGCTACTTTTAATGGGTAGGGTAGGATACGGATAAGGGTTTTATGAGATGGATAATTATCCGTTTCGTTACTCGCTATTTTAAATGGATTGAATAACAGATTAACCCTGACCCTACCCATATCCTACCCGTTGCCAGCCCTAGATGGTGGTGGTTTTTGTGGTTTGTATTTGCTTTAAAGAGTTTGTTGTTTTGTATATTTGTTTATATTCAATGCAAACCATGCCAAAAATAACAAAGTGCCAACGGAATATATATTGGAGACATGGACAAGAAAAAAAATCTTATCTATGATATTGTTAGAGATATTTTGTCAAACAATCACAACCTAAGAGAAATATGGAAAACTTGATTAATAATGAATTAGGACTTATACACAATATCAACCTTAGTATTATATATCCATGAATTAACAACAATATGAAAGTTTTAGTAATTCGGATTGGTGGAAAGATCGTTAAAAACAGTTTCTGGTTTTCTCTGCATACTTGCCCAATTTTACTAACCATCCAAGTTAGTACCATAGGTTCGAAATGTTGTTCTTCTATAGTGGTGGAGTTCTTACGAATCAGAAAACGAAGCTATTGGCATAATTTTGGAGCTATGCCTTTGTTTGAAGGATTATTATGATAGTATCAAACGCATTAAACACAAAGAAATACTAGAAGATGGACCCATGGTTATCGAAGAAGATATTCCCAAAGAAGTACCACACCAGAGCATAGTTCCAAGTCCTTCTGGTCAAGATTATTGAAAATATTTACATTAAGATTCATAATACATTAATTGAAGACAAGGTCGTTACTAACTTTTTGGGGGCCTTGTTGCACATTGGACGATAAAACGAGTAATGACTAACCCTAGACGACATAATCCTTTTTTTTTCTTTTTACACTTTTCACATCCAGAATCATACTTTCTAACCCTAGACGACATAATCCTTTTTTTCTTTTTACGCTTTTCATATCCAAAATCATATTTTCTAACCCTAGACGACATAATGACTAATGTGACTATAATAACAAATAAGTAAAAACTAAAAAGCTATAAAGGAACAAAAAAACCGGCTTGAGGACAGAGAATGATGTATTGATATTTAATTATTGATTCGTGGTTCTCCCAAGTCTCAATGCCAAAGGTCCAAAGCTTTTGAGGTTTGACTACAAAGCAGATTGCAAAAATGAGACAATTAGACAAATATTAAACAATATGAAATTCTAATTTCTGAAACAGTAAGCTTGAACATATGACATAGCAACATAATCTGACTTTGAGTAAACAGGATTGATTTGATTTCCTAAAGTAAACTGTAAAGTGTAAACAATATGATCAATTGAACATAATCTGACTTTGAGTATGTTAAATACTTAAATTGTTAATTTCTAAATCAAATAATCAATCACCAATGAACAATTGAACCTAAACCTATTAACCTAAACAAGTAAAAAAATTAAAAATCATAAGTTCATAATCTAATTTACACAAAACAACTATTGTTTATGAAAAGAGACCAAAAAAAAAGTTGAATTTAAGTTACAAGAAATGGAATTTACCTACTGTTTGTGTGATACTTAATACTTCAGTCGATGATATCTAGAGCCAATAAGCAAAATAGTCCAAAATTCCAAATCAGAAATCAGTTGTTGTCTTGTTGATGTTAAGAACCATTGAACCACTAACCAGTCGACGGTTGTATGAAAAATTGAAAGCTTAGATGTTTGGAGTCGATAATCGAATGTAGATTTCAGATTTATAGGATGAACCGAATCAACCGATAAAGAATTGAGATTACTCGATCCAGTCGATCGTATTATACAGGGGGATAAGATGAAGTTCCCATTTGGAATTAGCCGTTGAAAAATCGAATCGTCTATCGTTGAGAATTTCAATCGTCCTTGCTGAATCGAGAAGTTCATCATTGAAAAATTGAATCGGGTGATTGAACTTTGAAGACAAATAGAAGATGAGTCGATGATGATTGATTGTTGTCTGGTAGAAATTAGGGCCAAAATATTAAGGAAGAGGTGCTATATTGGGTTGCATATTAGGCAACAAAGGAATAAAAAAATGGGCACTGTATGTTTGGGGGTCTGTTCAAATGAACATATAGTACATGCTATAGCACGGTCCTGATTGAAGAATCATACAACAATTAGAGTTCACCAATACATTTTAGTAAATTGGACGATGTTTTAATATGTATACATCTTTTTAAGTACTATTTTTTTTAATGAATTTAATACTTGTATTGTTTATTATATTTGTAACTCTTTTTTATTAACTTCATGAAATATCTTTGAGGTATTATTGTAAAATAGAAGTGTACCCAACACAATGGAGCATTATCTTGAATTAGAAATTGAGAATTTGAACCCTCAATCCTAATTCATGTTTTTTTCCTATTATTTGTTCTTTTTGTTGGAGATGTGGAAACTAATTGCAAAGATAAATAATGAACTCTACTGTGTTTTATTGAGAAATCTAAGAAGGGCTTTAAATAGCCAGAGTAATTATCATAAAAATAAAGGGATAATGATTAAATAACCCAAATAACTAATCCTAATAGAGAACAAATACATGGAAATCCTAATAGGAAACAAATACTTGGAGTATATCTTCTCCTTATTTAAACAAATTAAATCCAAATCAAATTAATATTTTAACACTCCCCCTTCATTTGAATTTGGACAACCCAAGTTCTTCATAAAACTCTTTATGTTTTTTCCTTGACAAACTTTTGGTGAACACATCTGCAACCTATTGATCAGTCCTGCATTCTTCTAGATGAACCTCCTTTTTGCTCAGTAAGTCACGGATAAAGTGATGCTTGATTTCTATATGCTTGGTTCTATTATGAAAAACTAGATTTTTAGCCAACATGATTGCAGATTTATTGTCACAAAAGAGAGTTGTCGCATCATGTTGCTCTTCACCCAAGTCACCTAAGACTCGTTTAGCCAAAGTTCCTGACAAGTTGCAACCGTTAGAGCCACATATTCCGCCTCTGTGGATGACAGGGCAATTGTGGCTTGCTTCTTTGAACTCCAAGAAATAACATTCGAATAAAAAAACAGTTTACAGAGGTACTTCACATCCCATCAATTGTACCGCCCCAATCATTATCACTATTTCCCTTTAAGGATAAATCATAAGATCTTCTGTACCATATTCCCAACTCTTTTGAACCACCAAGTACCTGAGCACCCTCTTGGCAACACCAAAGTGATGCTTGGTTGGTTGATGCATGAACCGAGAAAGAACTTCCACCGAATAGTTGATATCGGGTCTTGTATGAGTCATATATATTAGCCGTCCAATCAAGCTTCAATTTTTTCCACCATCTGCACGTTTCGTTCCGTCCTCTACTTTTAGTTTCTCATTTACATTCATGGGTGTTGTTTCCTCTTTGCAAATCATCATGTTGTACCTTTTCAAAGTATCTTATATTTATTTATTTTGAGAAATAAATATACCTATAATTGCTTGCTTCACTTCAAGGCCCAGAAGTAGTGAAGTTCTCCTAAGTCTGTAATCTCAAACATAGACTTCATAGAGTTCTTGAAGTTTGATATAAGTTGACTCGAGGAGCTAGTAAAAATCATGTCATCGACATAAAGACTTACTATTAATAGATCATGTGTACTTTGTCTTTTGACATATAAGGTTGGTTCATTCATGCTTCGTTCAAAACCTTCCTTTCGAAAGAATTCATCTATCTTGTTGTACCAAGTTTTTGGGACCTGTTTGAGCCCACACAAAAACTTCTTTAGTCTCAAAACTTTAGTTGATTTGTTTAGGTCTTCAAAACCTGGAGGCTGATCTACATATACTTCATCATGTAGATCACCGTTTAGAAACGCCGATTTTACATCGAATTGATGCACTTTCCATTGTTTTTGGGCAACTAATGCTAAAACCATACGAACCGTCTCAAAACGTGCTACTGGAGAAAACGTTTCATCGTAATCTACACCTAGTTTCTGAGTGTACCCTCTAGCTACCAATCTTGCTTTGTGTTTATGAATGCTCCCGTCGGGCAAAAACTTTGTTTTAAAAATCCATTTCAATCCAATTGTGTTTTTTTCTTGCGGGGAGGTCCAAAAATTCCCATGTCTGATTACGTTGGATGGAATTTAATTCATCATCCACAACTTTCATCCATTCATCACTTCTCATTGCTTCTTCCACGGTAGTCAGATCACCAACAAACAAGACCATAGATGAGTTATCCTCTCCCTCAATGTCGAATCATCGTCGTGGAATGTGGCCTCACTCACTTTTCCATAGCTCAGTTGAATCCTTTGTTGCCTATTTATTGACATTATACTCTTCCGCAGGAGAGTTAGAACATGACTTTGCTGGTGATAAGCTCAAACTTGCATTTTGGCTTACTCGTGGTGGTGTTAAGCTTTGGGAACTCTCCAATATTTTTGTTTCTTCAATGTCGGTCTCTTCATTTTCAACTACTCTTGTCTGATAATTATCTTCATCGTTCCATTTCCATGACTCCTGCTCATCAAATACTACGTTTCTGCTCACATTTAAGCATTCCTTTAATGGATCAAATAGACGGTAAGCTTTGGAGTTGAGGCAATAACCCACAAATATATATATATATATATATATATATATATATATATATTTGTGATTTTTCTTCCGACTTATGTTTGTCACCTGTCTTTAATGCATAACACACACTTCCAAAGACACATAAATGACTTACCGATGGTTTGTTGTCGTACCATGCCTCATAAGGTGTTTGATTCCAGAAGCCTTTGTTGGTGTGTCAGGATCTTAATTCTTAACAAGAATAAACACTCAGAAACAATATTAAAGGAGTTTGCGGAATAACACTTTAATATTCAATGATCAATAAAACAGTGAATCAAAATAACAACTTGTAAACTTTATTGAATGATTGTAAAGCTACAAGATTCAACACTCAACCTCAATATTGATGAACAAGCTCACCAATACGAATTCTACTTCTCTAGAATTAGGATTACAAACCTTGAGGTTGATTCTCTCTATGAAAAACAAAAATTCAGAATTTCAGAATTAATTCTATCAGTTCTAAACTATTCTATATATATACTGAAGATAAAAGATAATTACAAATAATAAAAGATCTTCAAAATAATCTTCCATCTTTATCTCCAAGCTTTCCATAATCTTCAAACTTGATCTGCACGAATCTTGATAATCTCTTAAGCAACACTAAGTCTTCAGCAGCATTAATACTTTGAGCAATATTAATGTTCAGCAGTACTAACTACTAGCAGTACTAAAATTTGCTTAGCAGTAGTAACTTCATCCAGCAGTATTAATCTTTGACTAGCAGCATTAATCTTGTTCAGCAGCATTAACTTTAGAAGTAGTAACCAATTAGTTCTAGCAGCATTAACCATACTTGTGCATTTTTGAATTTTCCAACAATCTCCCCCTAACTTGACTTTTAGGAAGAGAAGTCAAGTTCTTCAGATGGTCTTTAATATGCTCCCAAAACTTAATAGCTCAAACACCTATATTTGCATCCAACCCCAAACTCTGATTGATTGTTCTTTGAATCAGATACTTTGCCATTTCTAAATCTGGAACACATCCAAGCTTCTTCTTCAACATGGCATGTAGCTTCAATCTACTGTGGTTGTACACTCTATCCACTAGGAAGTATTCTATGTGATTTATATCCATAGTCAATGTATATACTCCACTAGTTTCATATAGAGTCCAGTTGTTGACAGTTTTAAACACATTTCTGATCACATGCTCCACTTCTTCAGGTTTGAACATCATACACAGATACTCCATCACAAGTTTTGTAATTGAAATCTCTGGAGCTTTCAGTTGATCTGCATACAACTTCATTCCTATTTCAAACATCTCTTCTAAATCTGACCTGGAACATGTTCTAACAATCTTTGCCCAAGTATTATATGCTTCATACTTCTCATCTTTTCTTTTGAGCCTGATATATTCTTTGCCATCAACCTTCATTGTATCCCATAGAATGACCTCAGGAGGCTTAACTCCAACAGGTTCTGCTGTAATAGGTTCAGGCACTTTGTCCATCACTACCATGTACAGATTCACATCATCAGTTCTTGATGGTTCTTTCTGTTCAGATGACTTAGGTGCCCCTTCTTCTTCAGCAACCTTCTCAGCTTCTTTCTCTGCTTCTTCCACTCTAGGTTTCTTCACTAGCTTTCTTCTAGCCATCATTTTAGTTCTTTTCAGCTTTCTCAAACTGTCACCTAGAGTTGCTTCTTTCTTTGGTGTTTCTTGCTCATCTGGAAAAGGCTTTTCTATCAGAAAGTCATTGCTTTCTTTCATTCTCTTCTCCATTTCAACTCTTGCTGTTTCATTCCCTTGAAGCTTTGTCAGCTCTGAATTGTATAGCTCTTTAATCTGTTCAAAAGACATATTTGAGAACATCTCCTTTCTGACTCCTACAGCACCCTTGAGAAAAGTAATCATCTTGTTTCTCTCTTGAGTACCAAGGAAAGTCTTTGAGGGTTCTCTCTTCTTTGCAGCTCTTTTTATCCCTACAGATTTCTTCAGGGTTGCAGCTTTCTTCTGAGCTATTTCAGTTGCCAAGTTTTGTTGATAAGCTTCATTTAACTCTGCAGCTAGAGCCTTAGCCATCTCTCTGTCCTTGTCCACTTGAACCCTTTCTTCTTGCTCAAGATCAGCTTGAATCTTTCTGGACAATGCTTCATCTGACTCAACCAACTTTTGGTTTTTGATTGGTTGATCAGATTCCACTAGCTTTGCTTTGCCTTTATCTTTGCTCACCACCTTCTCAACACTTGTTTTCTTGATCACTTCACCTTGTTATTTGATGACAACTCCTTTGGCCTTTGAGGTGACCTTGGGAGTATCATGTTTAGCTTTGATTAAGGTTTCTGCAATCTCAAGATCTGTTAGTACTTCTTGCACTATTTCTGCTGCTTCTTTCAGTTCAGCAGTATTAACAGTTTCTGCTGCTTTGCTTGTTTCAGCAGCATTAACTGTTACTGCTGCTTGTTCTGGTTCTGTTTCTGTTACTGTTGCTTTCTCTTTTTCTGCTGCTTGTACAAACTCTGTTTCTTTTTCCACTGCTTGTTGCTCCCCCTCAAAATCAACTTTTTTTCCACTGCTTGTTGCTCCCCCTCAAAATCAACTTTCTCTTGCTCCCCCTTGTCTTTAGCATCTTCCATGTTTACTTCAGCTTTTGATAGCTCCCCCTTTTTGGGAGCATCAGTCACTGGTTCCCTTCTTCTGAGTACAAATTGTTTCTTTTTCTTCTTCTGGACCAATCTCTTCACCATTTTCTTCAGGGTGGAAATCTATTCTTGTTGAGACAGAATTATCAGCTTCAACTCTTCTATTTCTTTTCCCTGCTTGATTACATCCATCTTTATGTTTCCCATTGCTTCCATTAATTCATAATAGTCATATCTGTCCTCACCTTCTCCAGGAGTTTTACCCCCTTTTGAAGGATCATAGGATCTTTTTGTAGTAGAGGTCTTCTGCCTAGCAGAAGCACCTGCTACCCCCATGGTTTCTTGGCACCTGGGACCTTTGGATGATTGCTCACCCAAAGTTGTCATGGGGAAGGTCTTATTTATGTTACCACTGACCTCCTCTGTGCTAGCAGGAGTAGTGGCAGCCTTTGCACCCATATGCTCATTCATCTCCTCATTGAGCACCTCCTTGGGGTTGGGAGACACCCCTGTGGTTTCCCTATAGATATTCTCTAATGGAGAATTTTCCATTAGAGGGCTTAAAGGCTCTGTGGGTGTAGGTACAAGAAGGGAAGGAGCCTTATTTACCTTTTTCCTGATATAAGTATTGGTTATTGGTGAAGTTGGTTTTTGAACAAGGGACTGAGAGATTGATATGGTGATGGAAGGTTGGGATTGGCTTTCAGTGGGTTGGTCTAATGAGGGCCTTGACCCTGAAGCCATACCTTCTTCATTGTGGGACATCACCATCATTGTAGAGAACAATGGGGTGTCAACTCCTTCCGAGTCCAATGGAGATCTCTTCATGTTTGAAAAGACCTTACCTTTGGGGATTTTTGGTACATATACCTCATCAAAGTGAGGCATATCCGTCAATTCATGGGTTATAACTACCTGTACAAATCTTGGGTACATATAAAAACTCTTTTTGCTTCCTAAGTTTGATACAAGATCACTGAAAATCATTCTTGAAAATTTGTACTTTCTGGCAGTGGCCAAGCAGACCAAAGCATAAACAATGGTACTGCTGAACTCACTCCATCCAGTAGTCTTTTTGGAAATGCAGTGCATCAGGGTATGAACAAGAAAACGCCATTGGGTATAAAATTTAGCTTTTGAGAATTTGAAACCACCCAATTGGCCTCCATACCCCATTCTTGACAAATTTGAGAACAAGTCCTCATTTGGAATAGAAGTAATACCTGCAACATCGTCTAGACGTAGACAGATGCGTATCACCTCTTCAGAAACTGACAAGGGTTTGTCACACACCCTTGTCTTGATTATCTGCACTCCATTCTCTGTGACTACGGCGGCATTCACTCATAATTGTCTTTGATGCTCTATGTAGATTGTTGGCGACACAGTAAAAGCATGGTCAATGTGGCTGGACCTGAGAAAATCCACAATCTGGTGAAATCCAGCAGCTTGTTTCGGCTTCTGTAGCATCGCAATCTCGTTGTGCTCATTAATGATTGCCATGGATGCCATTGAACTTGTGTGTTCTGGACTGAAACACTTGGTGCTTGAGAGAAAAGGGTTAGAGAGCAGATGAATAGGAATCAAAGAGTCGTTATGAACTTTTAGGCGGGCAAAAAGGGTATTTATACGATTCGGGACATAAGCAGTATTAACTAACTAGCAGTATTAACTGAGAGCAGTATTAACTACTAGCAGTAGTAACTAACTAGCAGTATTAACTAACTAGCAGTATTAACTGAGAGCAGTATTAACTACTAGCAGTATTAACAAACTAGCAGTATTAACTGAGAGCAGTATTAACTACTAGCAGTATTAAAACTGTACTGACAGCATTAACTATACTTACATCTTTTGAAGCTTGAGGTACTCTGAGCAAGGTAATAACTTCCTGAGAAAGATGTTAGTAGCACCAAAGAATAAACCAATAACAGGTATGAAAACACTTTTGAAAACATGAGCTCATTCAGAGTTGATCATGCCCACACTTGTGACCAAGAAAGTGAATCTATCCACATCAAAAGCTTTAGTGAATAGATCAGCAAACTGGTTGTCAGTATGAACTTTAGCAACTTGAATTAGCTTCTTTTCATTACAATCTCTAATAAAGTGATACCTGATCTCAATGTGCTTTGTTTTGGAGTGCTTGACTGGATTGTTAACAATGCTTATAGCACTGCTATTGTCAATGAAGATTGGAGTGTGAAGAAAGGTTACCCCATAGTCCAGCATTTGATTCTGAATCCATAGAACCTGAGAGCAGCAACTTGCAGCAGCAATATACTCAGCTTCTGTTGTTGATAAGGACACTGTGGTTTGCTTCTTACACTGCCAAGATACTAGTCTTGCACCCAAAAGTTGACATCCACCTGAAGTAGACTTTTTGTCCATGTTAGCACCTCCCAAGTCACTATCTGAATAAGCAATCAAGTCAAAGTTGGATTCATAAGGATACCAAAGACCTAATCTAGGTTTCCCTCTTAAGTATCTGAAAATCCTTTTAACAGCTTGAAGATGTGATTGCTTTGGCTTGACTTGGAATCTGGCACACAAACACACTGGAAACATGATGTCTGGTCTTGAGGCTGTGAGATACATGAGAGATCCAATCATTGATCTATATAGATGGACATCAACATCCTCCCCCTCAAGATCAGCAGTGATCTATTTATGAGTCTCCATAGGTGTGCTTGCTGGCTTTGAGTCTGTTAAACCATACTTATCCAGGATGTCTTTCACATATTTTGATTGGCTTATGAAGATCCCATCTTTCTTCTGTTTCACTTGAAGCCCAAGGAAGAAGGTAAGTTCACCCATTGAACTCATTTTAAAGCTCTTGTGCATCAACTTTTCAAAGTCTCGACACATTTGATCTTTTGTGGATCCAAAGATGATATCATCCACATAAATCTGAACAAGTAGGATGTCCTTCTTACTTCTTTTAATGAAGAGGGTCTTGTCAATTATTCCTCTTTCAAACCCATTCTCCAAGAGATAGGTAGACAGAGTATCATACCATGCTCTTGGGGCTTGATGAAGACCATAAAGTGCTTTCTTCAGTTTGTATACTCTGTCTGGATATGATGGATTTTCAAATCCAGGGGGCTGACAAACATATACTTCTTCATCAATTGTACCATAAAGAAAGGCACTCTTCACATCCATTTGGTATACCTTGAACTTCATGTATGAGGCATAGGCTAGAAATAGCCTATTTGCCTCTACCCTTGCCACTGGAGCAAATACTTCTTCATAGTCAATGCCTTCTTCTTGAGTGTACCCTTGTGCCACCAGCCTTGCTTTGTTCCTGATTACAATTCCTCTCTCATCCTTTTTATTCCTGAAAATCCACTTGGTGCCAATAGCTCTATGACCTTTTGGAAGGTCCACCAAGTCCCAAACTTCTTGCAATTTGAACTGCAGTAACTCTTCTTGCATAGCTTCTATCCAACTGAGGTCTTTCATTGCATCATAAACCTTCTTAGGCTCAATCTGAGATAGAAAGCAAGAGAGTAATGTGTGTTGCTGATCCTGCAGCTCTTGAAGTCTGCTTTGATTCCTTGTTATCATAGGAGAAGAGATGTCTCCTATGACCAGCTCTGGAGGATGGTTCTTTTGAGTTCTAGTCTGATGACTAGGTTCTTCATTGATTCCCACATCCAGATTGGAATCATTTAATTCAGCTGAGGGGATGTCATCAGCTGCTTCTGGCTCTTCATGCACTTGATTCTCCTCATCTCTTCCTTCTTCTTCACTCTAAATTGGTCCAGTCATAGTTTCCTTTGCACAGACATCAACAGGCTCTATTGTAGGTATGGGAAAGATCACAGACTGAGGAATAATGTCTTGTACTTGTACTTGTTCATCCCCTGATCCTCCACTTCCTGAACCTGCATGATAATCACTACTGAAACCCAAAGAGTTAGTGAGTGAATCAATGTCAAATAACCACTGAGGACCAGACCCAATAGGATTTGGTGTGTTCTCATTGCATTTGACATTGTCACTTTCCTCAATTATTCTAGAAGAAGTATTAAAAACTCTGTAAGCCTTACTCTGAGATGAGTAACCAACAAGAAAACCATCATCTGCCTTGCTATCAAACTTTCCTAAGTGAGTTTTGGTATTGAGAATGGTACAAGGACACCCAAAAGGTTTGAGAAATCCAATAAATGGTTTTCTGTTATTTAAAAGCTCATATGGTGTCTTGTTTTTAGGTTTAACTACTCGAACTCTGTTTTGGACATAGCAAACAGTATTAACTGCTTCAGCCCAGAAAGTAATTGGAAGTTTTTGAATCTGCCAACAGAGATCTAGCAGCTTCAATCAGTGTCCTATTCCTTCTCTCAGCAACACCATTTTGTTGTGGAGTCCTAGGAGCACTGTATTGCGTCTCAATTCCTTTTTCCTCACAAAAGGTGTTTAGGTCATGATTTTTAAATTCAGTACCATTGTCTGACCTAATGACTTTTACCTTTTGATTTGTTTGATTTTCAATTCTTAGAATAAAGGATTTGATCAGTCCACTTGTCTCATCCTTAGTCCTTAGAAAATATACCCAAGTAAATCTAGAGTAATCATCAACAATAACTAGGCAGTATGATTTCTTAACTATACTCATAACATTTGTAGGACCAAACAGATCCATATGCAACAACTGAAGAGAATGAGAGATTGTGTTCAATTCTTTAGACTTATGAGAAGTTTTGTGTTGTTTGCCTTTGAGACAGGCAACACAATGATCATCACATGAAAAGACTTTGGAAGGTAAACCTCTTACAAGGTTGTTTTTAACAAGATTATTCATTGTTTTAAAGTTCATGTGACACATCCTTCTGTGCCAAAGTGATGATTCATCCAAAGAAGCTTTTGAAACAAGACAGTTTAGGGATGAATCGGTTGAAACACTTTCCATATCTAAGCAATATACATTATCCTTTCTGGGAGTTCTTAGTAGTATCATCTTTTCATCAACTACCTTGAATCCAGGAGCAAGAATAATGCATTTAGAATCTGTAAATAATATACTATGCTGTTTGTCACAAACCTGTGATACACTTAACAGGTTGTACCTTAACTGCTCAACATAGAATACATCTTCAAAGGTCATTTCACCTTTGGTTACATCCCCCTTACCACTTATCTTACCTCCATCTGGAGTATCACCAAAGGCAACATACCCACCATCAATTTTCTTGAAATTCTTGAGGCATGACATGTTCCCTGTCATGTGCCTTGAGCAACCACTATCAACATGTCAGATGCTCTTCCCCTTGAGCTGCTGGTTGCCCTGCACATTAGATTAAACAATTAGTATTGATTGGGGACCCAAGCCAAAGTGGTATTGGGTCTCCCTTTCTCATCAAAGTATTTACATTCCTTTTTGATGAGGTTTTTAAACTCAGAGCACTCTTTATTGGAGTACTTTGCCAATATGATTGGCTTAGCAACACAAACACTAGAAGCAATACTAACTTTGGAAGTACTAACAGAGTTAGCAATACTAACAGGTTTAGCAGTACTAACCTTGTTAGCAGCACTAACAGAGTTAGCAGTATTAACTTTTGAAGAAGTACTAACAATGTCAGCAACACTAACATTGATAGCAGTAGTATTACTTCTAGCAGCACTATCATTGTCAGCAACACTATTTGTGGTAGCAGTACTAACAGTTTTAGTGCTTTTAGGAACCCACATATTGACACTTTCTTTAACAGTCTTTTTCTTCATGTGGCTTTTAGATTTAACAGATTTCTTAGCCACATGGTTACTTTCACTCTTCCTATAACCAAAGGGTTTTTGCATAGACCTTTGAAAATTCATCCTTTGGTTTATAGGATTGAAATAGCAGTATTTGGCAAGATGATTCAATTTGCCACAGATAAAACAAGGTTTTGGTCTATTGATTTTACTCAGATCAACCCCTTGTTTTTGTGCCCACTGATTGTTCCAGTTTCTTTGATTTCCCCTCTTTTTATCATGTTTTTGGGGCTCAGTCTTCTTACATGCACACTGTTTGTAAGGAACTGGATTCACAACTGTGGTCTGTTTGTAATGGACCTTACCAGACTTTCCCTCTGTCTTCTCTATGTCCTTTGATTTGATCCAAGCCCTTCCACAGTCCTCATTGGTGATAATGTTATTCTCTAGAGGAATCTCACCACTCACATTGTTCTCCTTACTCTTACCAACCTCTTTCTCAGTCTTATCCTCAACAACTACCTCATCTAAGGGATCTATCTCAGTGGCTCCCTCAGGCAAGTCCTTCCTATCTTTGGTTTCTAGCAAGTCTGAAGTAGGAGGGATGTAATTGTTGTTATATGGTGGTGGTGTGGCATTGTACCCAATTCCTCTTCTCAGCTTGTCATGAATCTGAGTTTGTAGTAAAGAGTCCATTGCTTTAGAATCATTGGAAAACTTTTCCACATCAAGCTTAACCTTGGTTAGCTCCTCTCTCAACTTTTCACTCTCCTCTTTAGATTTGGTCAGTTTAAGTTCTAGATCCTTTTTCTCCCACTTCCAGTAATTTGTATCATATGAGTGTTGGAGTTCATTGGCTTGAAAACCTTTAATCTATTCCTCAAACCTCTCAACAATTCTCACATAATCGTTTATGTCCTTTTCTAACCTCTTAAGGTCATCACTCATCTTCTGGTTGTGATCCCTGTACCTTTTAACAGTGTCTATGCAAGTTTTAGAACAGAGATTAGAACTCACCTCAGTTGGGAGATCAGATACTTCAGCCATAAGTGCTTGATTTTGGATAACCTCTTCTGCTTGATCACTCCAGTCAAACCCCATTCCTTGTTGAGAAACAAGGGCTTGAGCAGAGTTTCTGTTATGGTTGAGGTTTCCAGACTGTGCTTGTTGGTGGTTGTTGGTGTGAGACACTCCACTTCTGCATTCCCTGGCAAAGTGTCCCTTCTGATGACATTTATAGCACTCCACCTTTGATTTATCAAAACCTGCTCCATCTTCCTTTCTTTGGGAGAAGTTGTTCCTCCCAGTCCTCTTGATGAACTTCTTCACCCTCATGGAAAGCATGGACATCTGCCATTTAATATCCATCTCTTCAAGATCATCAGGATGAAGTTGTTTCAAGTCATCATTGATTAAAGAAGAGTTTCCATGACTGGAAAGAAAGGCTTCAAACATAGAATCAGTGCCTTTCTCTTGATTTGCTCCATTAGCAGCATTAACTGATTCAGGGTTGGCCGTAGAATCAATTGATGCTGATAGGAGTGCAGTATTATGAATATATCCAGAAGGTTTCTTCTTTGCCTCCACCTCAGCTTCAAATACTCTAAAATCATTATACAGATCATCAAGTTCTTTCTCTTCCAATTGTTCATTCTGTCTGAATGAAACAGTGTACATGGTCCATTCATCTCCAAGGGACCTTAAGAACTTTTTGTTTACATCATCTTGATCAATCTGTACTCCCATAGTAGCTAGTTCACCAATCAGTTTGTTAAACCTGTCAAAAGTTTGAGTCATGGATTCATTCTTAGTTGACATAAAGTTTTCATACTGTTGTTTCAAGATTGCCTTCTGATTTCTCTTGGTACTTTTGGTACCAGAGAATCTCTTCTCTAGAGCATTCCAGAGCATTTGTGCATCAGTGCAATTACAGAATTGGTGTTGATACTCATTGGGAATGGCCAAGAGCAGTGTGCTCAAGGCTTTCATCTCTGTCTGCCTTGTCTTTCTTTCTGCATCTGTCTTTGGTGGGGTTCTTTTTCCATCTTCACCAATCTTTCTTGCATCAGATGGGGCATTCTCAATGATGTCCCACCTAGAGTAATTTGTGAGGAGAATGTATTGCTTGATTATAATCTTCCACATGTCAAATTCATTGGATCTGAGCATTGGAACCTTTGAGACCAGAGTACTATTTGATTCAACTGTGTTTTCCATGATGAATAAGATTTCTGAGAATACTAGCTTTGATACCACTTGTCAGGATCTTAATTCTTAACAAGAATAAACACTCAGAAACAATATTAAAGGAGTTTGCGGAATAACACTTTAATATTCAATGATCAATAAAACAATGAATCAAAATAACAACTTGTAAACTTTATTGAATGATTTTAAAGCTACAAGATTCAACACTCAACCTCAATATTGATGAACAAGCTCACCAATACGAATTCTACTTCTCTAGAATTAGGATTACAAACCTTGAGGTTGATTCTCTCTATGAAAAACAAAAATTCAGAAATTCAGAATTAATTCTATCAGTTCTAAACTATTCTATATATATACTGAAGATAAAAGATAATTACAAATAATAAAAGATCTTCAAAATACTCTTCCATCTTTATCTCCAAGCTTTCCATAATCTTCAAACTTGATCTGCACGAATCTTGATAATCTCTTAAGCAACACTAAGTCTTCAGCAACATTAATACTTTGAGCAGTATTAATGTTCAGCAGTACTAACTACTAGCAGTACTAAAATTTGCTTAGCAGTAGTAACTTCATCCAGCAGTATTAATCTTTGACTAGCAGCATTAATCTTGTTCAGCAGCATTAACTTTAGAAGTAGTAACCAATTAGTTCTAGCAGTATTAACCATACTTGTGCATTTCTGAATTTCCCAACATGGTGACATATTGATAAGGTATACAACTGTTGCCACTCCTTCTGCCCAAAATCTATCAGGGATACCTTTTGTTTTTAGCATTGATCAAGCCATTTCCACCACCGTTCGATTCTTCCTTTCGGCCATTCCGTTTTGCTCGGGAGTATACGAGGCTGTTACTTCCCTTTTTATTCCTTGCTCTTCACAGTATATCGTGAATTCATTTGATGTAAATTCACCACCTCGATCTGTTCTCATCACTAGGGGTGAACATCGGAATTGCGTATCCGCTTTAGGAACCGGAACCGCTCCAGAACTGCCGGTTTCGGAACCAGAACATATGTAATTGGTTCCAGTTCCGGTTCCTAAAATACGTAACCGATTAAGACTGGTTCTGGTTCTCATTTTTTTGGAACCGTTACCCGTTGGGTACCCGCCGACACAATTTATAAAATGATTTTTTTGTTAGGTGTTGACGACTTGACGTGAAGTGTTATGGAAGTCATTTTGTTCTGTCAAAAATCGAGAGTATCTAATTTATTTATGTAATAATTAGTTTTTATTGGTAGTTTTCACCATTTGTTGTATTTATTATTTTAAGTTGGTACTTTGTATTTTTCACTAGACTTAAAAAGTTAAAGTTACATTTTTATTGTATGAAATGTTAAAATTTAAAAAAAAATTGAAACCGGGTACCCGGAACCGGTTCCCAGCGGTTCCGGGACCGGTTCCAAAATATAGAGAACCGATGTAAGTGGTTTTAGTTTCGGTTCCTACGTACATTCCAGAACCGTCGGTTCCGGTTCCATGAAATTTGGCCGGGTACCCAGTTATGCTCACCCGTACTCAACACCTTTAGACTTTTTGCCACTTTGTTTTTAAGTTAAAGCTTCAATTAAATTTTTTGAAATTTTCAAAGGTTTCCGACTTTAATTTCAAAAAGTATACCCAACTCATTCGACTAAAGTTGTCTGTGAATAGAAAAAAATACCTACTGCTTGATAAGTATCCATTCTTCATTGGATCACACAAGTCGGCATGAACTAGCTCTAAAACATCACTTGCTCGTCTTGACTTTCCGATTGGAAAAGGCTTATTGTCTTGTTTTCCGAGCATACAACCCTCACATATATTTTTTTCTGATCCATAATAGATGGAAGCCTACTGACCATCTCTTTGTGTCTTAATAGTTGTAGACCCTTGGTGGCTGTATCGTAAATGCCAAAGATCACTATCATTTGACTCTTGATTTACCAAAGCAACATTTGTATCATGATGAAACAGAAGAGGAAACATCTTGTTGATCGACATATTAGTCTCTGTAAGTAACTTTCTTGATTTCTTATCTTTTATCAAGCATCATGAGTCATCGAAAGTAACCGAATAACCATATTCGATTAATTGAACAACACTGACCAGATTATGAGCAAGGCATGGAGCATAACCTACATTTTTTATAAGCTTAAATTGGTTCCCTACCTTGATCATGGCAGTCCCACGTCCTTCAATTTTTAATTGTTTATCATCACCTTAGTGTACCTTATATTTGATCGAAGCATCCAGGTCTTTAAACTTAGGGGGTGTTTGGTTGGAGGTATTGAGGGGTCAGGAATGAGAATGATAATGAAAATTGTTGTTTGGTTTGACATAATATAATGGGCCCATTATCCCAAACCCATTAATTTTTATTCCTGACTAAACTGGGGGGGGGGGGGGAATGAAAATCCTATTCCCGCTTAGTCACCTTTTCTCATACACCCTTCATATCTCGATGTTGAATGAAACATATTTTTTTATTTTCATGTTGGACGACACGTATTTGTATTAAAAATACTATATAAAACAAATTTTTATTGATTATATTGGTTTAACCAAACAGCATCAATGCAATGCTCATTCATATTCCCATTCTACTTCATTCCTATTTTCATTTTCATTCTCATTCCTTAAAATGAACCAAATATGGTGGGAACACCTGCTGTCAAGGTTCCATACATCGTTGGTATGCACATATCTGCTTGTGTAGGCCATGAATAGATAGTCCTCCGGTTCTTCTTCTTTTGTGTAACTCGCTTCTTCTAGTTTTGACCAACAATCTTTCTCACCATGTCCAAATTTTTTGCAGTAGGAACATTGGACCAAGGTGTTACGGCCTCTCCCCCGTCCTCGAAAGCTACCGCGTTCGTGTCCTCTTCCTCTATAATTAGTGAATTCTCTTTCACCTTTGATTTGGAAAGCTTTTTCTTCTTCTTTCTCTAATATCCTGTTGATTCTTACTTCATGTGCTTGTAACGAGCCCATCAATTCATCAAACGTGAACACGACTAAGTCTTTCGATTTTTCGATTGCGGGTACAACGTGATCAAACTTGGGGGATAAACTTCTCAAAACTTTAGCAACTATGATTTCATCTTTGTTTGTTTCTCCATAAGATCTCATTTGACTTACCAAAGACGAGATGCATGCCAAATATTATTGGATTGATTCACTTCCTTTCATGCTGGCGGTTTCAAATTCACGACGAAAAGACTGGAGCTTTACGGTGATCACCTTTGAGGAACCTTGAAACTCGGTCTTCAAAATTAGCCAAGCTTGTTTTGCTGTGGTTGCTGCTGTGATGTGAGCGATGATGACTTCATCCACTGCTTGTTGGATAAAAAATAGAGTTTTGGCATCCCTTTTTTGATTCTCATTCTGTTTTGCTTCATCGTTACTTGCTTCCGCACTTCCATTCTCCACTAGTTTCCACAGATCATGCGATTTGAACAAAGTCTTCATCTTTTTTTTGGAAAGAGTGTCCTAAGCTATGCCTAGACTAATCCCTTGGCAAATTATGACTGTAAGACATCAGCTCTGATTAAACCTCAGTGGCCACAATTGTTGTTCACGCCTGGATTCGAACCCTAGGTAGATGCAATATTCCACCACATCCCCCAAGACTTAACCAGTACGCCACAACCCTTGTGGTTAACAAAGTCTTCATCTTGATGCTCTAATATTCATAAGACTCACCTTTGAACACTGAAATTTGTGGTGATGCAATGTTGAGAGTGGATGAATTTGTAGCCATAGTTAGTTGACAGGAAGGCAACGTGGCTCTGATACCAAATTCGTTGGAGATGTGTAAACTAATTGCAAAGGTAAATAATGACCTCTGCTGTGTTTTATTGAGAAATCTAAGAAGAGCTTTAAATAGTCAGACTAATTAACAGAAAAATAAAGGGATAAGGATTAACATAACCCAAATCCTTACTAATCCTAATAGAGAACAAATACATGGAAATCCTAATAGGAAACAAATACTTGGAGTATATCTTCTCCTTATTTAGATAAATTAAATCCAAATCGAATTAATCTTTTAACGCTTTTTAATATTATGTTTGAATATTAATTTTATGCTTTTGAAAATCCTGTTAAAGAGTTGGATATATATATATATATATATATATATATATATATATATATATAGAGAGAGAGAGAGAGAGAGAGAGAGAGAATTTAGATTTAAAAAACTAAGATAAATTTATAGAGTTTGTCCATTGGCTATATACTTAGTTTTTTTAGAGTCAGGGCCGTCCCTAGGGGAGGGCGGCACGGGCGTACGTCCAGGGCCCAAAAATATTAGGGGTCCAAATTTTTTCGTCAATATATAGTGATAGTCTAAAAAAATTAATATATTAAAGAGATCCAAAAAATTGTAGCATATAATAAGAGGCAAAAAGAATTTAATAAATAATAAGTACCCAAAAACATATTAACTAATTACATTGAAGAAGTAAATAAAAAATAATAATTGGACTTGCGTTACATTCTATTGCTTTTGCCTCTTTAATTTTTCAAAGTCCAATATTATTGGCTATTGTTATCTCTATTTGCTTGATTGTTTTTGTGCTTCAACAATTCAATGGATAACAACTTTAAGCTCATGTGTTTGTTGTTGCTATATGTTTTTATTGAATATTTTTATCTATTTTTGCTATTTGCTTATGTAGTTTGCGTAATTGCTTTTGTTGGCTATTGCTATATATTTTTGCTTCTCTAGATGATATTGTACTATTCTTTGACGACCTATATTATTCTTATGAGTAATGACGTGTTACATGGTTTTGTGATTAATAAATTAAATTTTCCTACTAAATGTATTCAGTAATTTTTCTTATATATGTCATGTTCAATAAACTTTCAATCCTAACATCTTATTTAGTGAAGCAAGAAAAGAAGGAAAAGAAAATTCAAATATTTTCATCAATTGTTTGACTTCGACCTTTCATTGGGATTCCACTACACACCACAATACTATATTTAAGTGTTCAAACAATAATTCATTGAGCTTGCAAATTATATGTTTCATTCATTATTTATTCTTATCGGATCTTAATGAATCATCATTTCTTCCATATTCTTAGTGATCCTCATTTGTCTACATGTCTAGGAAACCTTGATAATCTTCTCTATCATTGATGTCTGATTGATTCTCTCGATTACCACCTCTACATAAGTTCTCTTTTGTATCATAATAACACTATTTCTTGTTATGAACTAAGAAAAATATTACATTTTAAAAAACTTACCGACCGTTGTAGATGGTTAAACGCATATCTATATATTAGGACTTCAAAACTATCATTGTTTTTAATATATTGTACTCTTTGTTGCTAATTACCTAATAAGGAGTACATAAATCTTAAGTATTCTCTTATATATATTAAAGAAGAATAATATTTGTTTCCTCCATGAATTATTAGTATTTATTATATTCAGTTTTTTTACTAATGAAAAATATCTATCTAATTTTTTTGGAGGGACCTAAAGTTTATATTCGCCCAGGGCCCATGAAATGTCAGGAACGAGCCTGTTTAGAGTTTTAAGAAATTTGTATGTAGACTATAAGAACTTGTGTAACATGTTGCAGAGATAATAGGCGGTCTAGCTACCTAGAACTAGAATTAGCTATTAATTGATATAATAGTAAGAAAAGTACTCGTACTAAGAAAGTGCATGCAAATCCTTGGTAATACTAAAAGCGTTTTAAACATGAATTACCCTAAAGAACTTGAGCTTAATATATATGGAAGTATAAATGATTGCAGTAAATTAATGTGAACCATGATATATAATGCAAAATATTACTGTAAGTTATTTCGTGCATGGTTGTCATTATACGAATGAAAAATAAAGCAATGAATCAGCAAATCATTGAAGGTTATATATATATATATATATATATATATATATAGTGTTGATATATATGATGTTCCTCCCATATTGAAGGATCTCTTGCTATCGCCCAAGCATTAATGATCACTTGTGTACCTAATTCAATGTCGTACCCCATTAGTTTGACGTCTTGTCTTGATTCTCGAGAAATGAGTAGTGGGAGTGGAGTATGTAACCGCAGAGTTTCTTTGAGGACGACTTGTAATTAAGTAGTGCATTTTCTCCAAATCCTCCTCATAAATCATGGATTTTCCTTGCGCGATTTCACCAACCTCGTACTGCAACTTTTTCATTACTCTAGGGTGTCTTATTAGCTCGCTGATTGCCCACACTACGAGTGTGGATGTAGTAACAGTTCCCACAGCAAATATGTCCTATAAGAAATACAAAATATTATATGATACTTCATACTTCAACTATAAGAAAGAGTGTCATATTTAGATATATAGCTGTCGTATTTGGTTAATTGGTTGTATGTGTGCAGCATAGCTAGCGAGCTTGGATCTTTCAATGACTCTTTGAGGGAGAAATTTATGTAAATAGCCATATTGGGTTAACTTTGTTAAAATTTAGCCACCAAAATTATTTTTTTTTCCAAAAAATGTATGGTATCCTGCAAGTCTGACTCCGCAAGCCATATTTTCCTTGAGGTGTCGAACTTTTTCTCACAAATTATAGGAAAAAAACCTTTTACGTCCCCTAAGTCAAAACGGCAGCTTGCAGCTTTCCTAAAAATCACTATTTTCGTCAGAAAAACTTCGATTATGTCAAAAAAATTCTGACACCGCAAGGAAAAGGTGGTTTGCGCTGCCAAACTTTCAAGATGCCGGACATTTAAAAAAAAATTGGTGGCTAAATTTTAAAAAGTTAACCCAATATGGCTATTTATGTAAATTTCTCCTCTTTAAGGCCGGAGGCGGAGCAATCCGAATCTATCATGTCCACCAATCACATGGACACATGTCATTGGAGAGAGGCTATGAATTTGAATTAAATAAAATTAAAAATAAATAAAATCTGACATGTCTTAATTTTATTGGTAAGACATGAATGAGACATGAAATTCGAGCAATCTTACCAGGATGGCAGCTTTAATGACGTCTCTGTCAAGTGTAAAGCTGGATGTGTTAGCACTTTGAGTATCCAGTAAGATGTCAATAAAATCTTGGCCGCCTTCATCAATTCCATCCACCATTTTTTCTCTTATTTATGTGTTCTTCAAGATTAATACCCTCAAGAAAATCATCTAATTCTTCAGCAACATTTTTTGTTGTTCCCTATAAACCACTCAATCGATCCACTCATGACACCAAGAAGGTATATGCCAAACTTGCCAACAAGTTGTTGAACTTTATCCCATTTGTCCTCCCTAAAGTCACCCTGCAAATTATATTGTTAGTAAGTGAACTTACCAACTTACCCATATCAATTAACGAACCACAACTTTCTCCAATCGTATCGATCATAACACGGGTCTCGTCTTCTCTAACTCCTCGAAACGACTGAACTCATCTATTGCTTAGAAGCACCGCGATGCTCCTCACCTGCCTCCAATACTCTCCATAAGGCGAAAATGCTATGTCTTTAGATCCATAAATAAGTGTGTCGACATACTTAATTTGGGTCGGCTGCAGAATATCACATCATGGGTTTTCAAGATTTCTTGGGCTGATTTGGCAGAGTTGGCTACAAGCACGGCCGCACGGGTACACTGGTGAATGAGTACAGTGGACCTTGTTTTTGGGTTAAGGCCAGAAGAGAGCGGTGGGGGTTCAAACCTATCGCTATTTGGTGAAGTTTTACGATAATTAGAAGCTTTCGCGGTGTCATACCCCATTGTTAGAAGATGAATATGGTTGAAGAACACGATGAGTATGCTGAAGGTTTGAAACCTCAATATATTGATTGAGAGAAAACGTACAATATGAAAGTAAAATTATAAGAGATTTCTAACCTAGGCTACAAGATACAACAAATATATACTTAGGCTAAAAGGGCTTGGGCCCTAACATGGGCCTGGGCCTCTATATACATTAACATCCCCCCTCAAACTCAATTAGGAGAAGAATGAGCCAGATGGAGTTTGGAAACTAGATCACGAAACCGTCCTGGTAAATGAGCTTTAGTGAAAATATCAGCCGGTTGATCAAGAGTCGAAATAGGAAGAAGCTGAATAGTCTTACGAGTCACATGTTGACGAACAAAGTGACAATCAATTTCAATATGCTTCGTTCGCTCGTGGAAGACATCATTGTGGGCAATCTGAATAGCACTGTTGTTGTCACACCACAATGGAGTTGAAGACTGTTGAGAAGCCCCCATGTCAGAAAGAAGCGAGCGTAACCACACAAGTTCTTGAGCCGTATCAGCTAGCGCTCGATATTCAGCTTCAGTACTGGATCGAGCTGTGAGAGATTGTTTCTTGCTTCGCCAGGATATAAGAGAGTCGCCAAGAAAGAAACAGTAGCCAGTAGTGGAGCGACGATCAGTCATGTCACTGTCCCAATAAGCATCAGAAAAACCTCGCAAAGTCAACGATGAGGTGGATGGAAAATGAAGACCATGAAACATGGTCCCTTTTAAATATCGAAGAATGCGCAGGACAGTGGCATAGTGATCAGAACAAGGTGCAGACATGAACTAACTAACAGTATGAACAACATAGGCAATATCAGGTCTAGTCACTGTCAGATAGACAAGTGACCCCACTAACTGGCGATATAAAGTAGGATCACGTAGAGGTGGACCAACATTTGGAGCCAAATGAAGGTTGTGTTCAAGAGGAGTGGATGCTGTTTTGTTGTCAGTAATCCCAGCTTTCAACAAAAGATCTGAGGTGTATTTGGCTTGACACAGATAAAGACCCGATGGATCAGAGAGAACCTCAAGACCAAGAAAATAGTGTAAAGAACCAAGATCCTTCATCTCAAAACAGGAGCTTAGAGATGACTTCAGATTGGCTATGCCTGTAGAGTCACTGCCAGTAATAATCATGTCATCCACATACAGGAGAAGTAAGATTGTGCCAGCTTCAGTGGTCCGAGTAAACAGTCCTGAATCATAGTTGCTGGGTGAGAATCCCAAAGAGGTGACAGTGGAACTGAATTTCTCAAACCAAGCTCGCGGAGCTTGCTTGAGGCCATAAAGAGCCTTTCGAAGACGACAAACATGACCTTGTGGAAGTCGAACGCCTGGAGGAGGTGTCATGTAGACTTCCTCAGATAAGTCACCGTTCAAAAAGGCATTCTTAACATCCATCTGAAAAAGAGGCCATTGTTTGGTAGCAGCAATGGCAAGAAGACTGCGAACAGATGTGATGCGAGCAACAGGTGCAAAAGTCTCCTCATAATCAATACCATACTCTTGATTGAAGCCCTTGGCCACAAGCCGAGCTTTGTACCGATCAATAGAGTCATCCGATTTGGTTTTGATTTTGAACACCCATTTGGAGCCAATGGATTTCTTGCCTGGTGGAAGAGGGACATAATCCCAAGTCTGAGCTTTGTCAAGAGCCTGAAGTTCCTCATCCATAGCTTTCTGCCAATCAGAGTTAGAAGAGGCTTCCTTGTAGGAAGTAGGTTCGTGATTTGACAGCAGAGTAGCATAAACATGATAATCACGAAGATGAGAAGGAACTTGTCTTACCCGTTATGATCGTCTGACATTCTGAGATTGAGAAGTTTCAGGAGCCAAAGACTCAGCAGGCACCTCAGATGTTGGTTGTGCGGATGGAGCAGATGATTGATGATGATCAGGAAAACTTGGAGAGGCTGACTCAGAAGGAGTTGGAACAATGAGTGGAGGTGATATAATGTTAGATTGGAGTGAGTCCAATGAGACAGAAGAATCAGTGAAAAACGGCGGTGTGAGATTAGGAGACTCACGAAACTTGGATATAGAAGAAAAAGGAACATGTTCCCAGAAGGTAACATGTCGAGAAATACGAAGACGCTGGGAGATAGGATCCCAGCAGCGATAACCCTTGTGCTCAATCCCATATCCAAGAAAGCAGCACAGTCCGGAGCGAGGTTCAAGTTTGGTATGTTCATGAGATTGCAGTTGAACAAAACAAGCACTACCCCAAACTTTTAGAAGTTCATAGGCAGGGGTGACTTCATAAAGAGCCTCATAAGGAGACTTATTATGAAGGATGGGAGTAGGGTGCCGATTGATAGTATAAACGGCAGTAAAAGCAGCTTCACCCCAAAAACGTTCAGGAAATTTAGCAGAGATGAGAAGAGTGCGAACCGTATCAAGAATATGACGATGCTTGCGTTCGGCACGACCATTTTGAGGAGAAGTTCCAGGGCAGGAGTACTGAGAGAGAGTCCCCTGAGATTGAAGAAAGGAGAGAAGGGATGACTCTTTGTATTCCATAGCATTATCAGCTCGAAGAATCTTTATAGATTTTGAGAACTGGGTGTGAATCATCCGAGCAAACATAATATAGATTTGAGGTAATTCCGAACGATGTTTCATAAGATATATCCATGTGAAACGGGTATGGTCATCAATAAAAATAACAAAATATCGAGCACCACCCATGGATGGATGTGGTGCTGGTCCCCATACATCAGAATGAATAATATCAAAAGAAGAAGTAGAATTAAATTCATTCATTTCAAAAGGTAAAGCATGGTGTTTGCCAAGTTTGCAAGATAAACAAGAAATATTGTCAGTTGATACACAATTTCCTAACACCCCTAAATGAGCTAATGACTTTATTCTGGCGAGAGATAAGTGACCCAGTCGGGCATGCCACAGCTCAAGGGAAGAAGTGCAAGAAACCAAGGCAACAAAACTTGAAGAGGGTAAAGGAAGACGCAGGTAGACCACTTCAATCATCCGTCCAACTTTACGGCCGAGTCCAAGGATCTGCTTGGTCTTTGGATCTTGTACAACACAACCAGAAGAATGAAATATAATGATCAAATTAGATTCAAGAAGTTGTGCAATCGAAACTAAGCTCAGAGATAGCTTTGGAACATTTAGAACATCCGATAATTGTATAAGAGGAGTGGAAACATTTCCACTAAAAGATACCGGTAGACAAGTGTTGTCAACAGTTCTTACTGACGTAAATTGCTGAGGTAGTTTCTTAGAAGCGAAACCATCAGGACAAGGTGTCATATGATTGCAACACCCAGAATCAAAAAGCCATACCTTACCTGATGCAGGAGAGTGTGGAGAGTTCATACCCATAGCACCAGACATGATCTGTTCCATAAGTTCCTGATTGCGACGCATCAGTTCCATTAGGTCCGGTGAGGAGGCTCTAGAAGCCTCAGTATCAGCAATGGTAGGCCCAGCAATAGCATGAGTCCGGTTTTGAGAACTAGTGTGCTTTGAGTTCTTCGGACAGTCAGTCTCATAGTGGCGCGGATGCGTGATGCCACACTTACGACACTTACGGATAGGACAATCAAGAAGAAGGTGAGCAGGAGAATGACAGAAGGCACACTCGGATGTGTTCGTCTTTCCCACAGATCTGGAATGATTGTTATTGGTCCATTTGCCTTTTGGCTTGGGATGAGACGTGTAGAGAACACTATCAGTAGCAGGCACCGGTGAACGCATGTGAAGACGAGTTTCTTCACTTGGCAATTCTGATATTGCTTCTTCAAGAGTAGGTAAAGGTTGCCTATGAAGAAGTGAAGCACGAACATTCTCAAATTTATCAGTCAAGCCCATCAAAATGGTGATCAGATGCAACTGGTAGAAGTAGGCGGTGAACTGTTGAGCGGTTTCATCAAAAATCTGTGGTGCTCCAAGACTTATATGATCTATGAGAGACTGCATTTCAGAGATATAAGAGTTGATGGATTGATCAGGAAGTTGACGTTTGCTCTGAAAAGTGGTCCATAGTTGATACTGATGAGATAAACCAGATGATGTATACTGCTTGGCGAGAAAATCCCAGAGACTTTTGGCTGTAATATAACCAAGGAACTGTTGGTTGATCTCAGGAGTAGTAGAGGCATTAATGAAGCCCAAGATGCGAGCATTATTAATGTCCCACTCGTTCATTCGTTTTGCAAAGTCAACAGCATTCTCAGCTGCTTCTTGAACTAGAGCTTTGGATGCGCCAGTAACATAGGTGTGAAGACCATAAGACTTTAACAGGATTGTCATATGGTGATGCCAAAGAATGTAGTTGCTACCGTTGAAAACAACGGAGATGGGATTTGAGTGACTGAAATTGGTAGCCATGAATTAAGAAAAAAAAAATACTGAGAAACAGTATTAATGACCGGTATTAACGACCGGTAGAATGTTCGACCGAAAGGACGTTCGACCGGTAGGATGTTCGACCGGTAAAATAACTCGACCGGTAGGATGTTCGACCTGTAGGATGTTCAACCGGTAAAACGCTTTGACCGGTAGACGTTCGACCGGTAGGATGTTCGACCGGTAAAATAATTCAACCGGTATGATTGTTATTGGTCCATTTGCCTTTTGGCTTGGGATGAGACGTGTAGAGAACACTATCAGTAGCAGGCACCGGTGAACGCATGTGAAGACGAGTTTCTTCACTTGGCAATTCTGATATTGCTTCTTCAAGAGTAGGTAAAGGTTGCCTATGAAGAAGTGAAGCACGAACATTCTCAAATTTATCAGTCAAGCCCATCAAAATGGTGATCAGATGCAACTGGTAGAAGTAGGCGGTGAACTGTTGAGCGGTTTCATCAAAAATCTGTGGTGCTCCAAGACTTATATGATCTATGAGAGACTGCATTTCAGAGATATAAGAGTTGATGGATTGATCAGGAAGTTGACGTTTGCTCTGAAAAGTGGTCCATAGTTGATACTGATGAGATAGACCAGATGATGTATACTGCTTGGCGAGAAAATCCCAGAGACTTTTGGCTGTAATATAACCAAGGAACTGTTGGTTGATCTCAGGAGTAGTAGAGGCATTAATGAAGCCCAAGATGCGAGCATTATTAATGTCCCACTCGTTCATTCGTTTTGCAAAGTCAACAGCATTCTCAGCTGCTTCTTGAACTAGAGCTTTGGATGCGCCAGTAACATAGGTGTGAAGACCATAAGACTTTAACAGGATTGTCATATGGTGATGCCAAAGAATGTAGTTGCTACCGTTGAAAACAACGGAGATGGGATTTGAGTGACTGAAATTGGTAGCCATGAATTAAGAAAAAAAAAATACTGAGAAACAGTATTAATGACCGGTATTAACGACCGGTAGAATGTTCGACCGAAAGGACGTTCGACCGGTAGGATGTTCGACCGGTAAAATAACTCGACCGGTAGGATGTTCGACCTGTAGGATGTTCAACCGGTAAAACGCTTTGACCGGTAGACGTTCGACCGGTAGGATGTTCGACCGGTAAAATAATTCAACCGGTATGATTGTTATTGGTCCATTTGCCTTTTGGCTTGGGATGAGACGTGTAGAGAACACTATCAGTAGCAGGCACCGGTGAACGCATGTGAAGACGAGTTTCTTCACTTGGCAATTCTGATATTGCTTCTTCAAGAGTAGGTAAAGGTTGTCTATGAAGAAGTGAAGCACGGACATTCTCAAATTTATCAGTCAAGCCCATCAAAATGGTGATCAGATGCAACTGGTAGAAGTAGGCGGTGAACTGTTGAGCGGTTTCATCAAAAATCTGTGGTGCTCCAAGACTTATATGATCTATGAGAGACTGCATTTCAGAGATATAAGAGTTGATGGATTGATCAGGAAGTTGACGTTTGCTCTGAAAAGTGGTCCATAGTTGATACTGATGAGATAGACTAGATGATGTATACTGCTTGGCGAGAAAATCCCAGAGACTTTTGGTTGTAATATAACCAAGGAACTGTTGGTTGATCTCAGGAGTAGTAGAGGCATTAATGAAGCCCAAGATGCGAGCATTATTAATGTCCCACTCGTTCATTCGTTTTGCAAAGTCAACAGCATTCTCAGCTGCTTCTTGAACTGGAGCTTTGGATGCGCCAGTAACATAGGTGTGAAGACCATAAGACTTTAACAGGATTGTCATATGGTGATGCCAAAGAATGTAGTTGCTACCGTTGAAAACAACGGAGATGGGATTTGAGTGACTGAAATTGGTAGCCATGAATTAAGAAAAAAAATACTGAGAAACAGTATTAATGACCGGTATTAACGACCGGTAGAATGTTCGACCGAAAGGACGTTCGACCGGTAGGATGTTCGACCGGTAAAATAACTCGACCGGTAGGATGTTCGACCGGTAAAATAACTCGACCGGTAGGATGTTCGACCTGTAGGATGTTCAACCGGTAAAACGCTTTGACCGGTAGACGTTCGACCGGTAGGATGTTCGACCGGTAAAATAATTCAACCGGTAGGATGTTCGACCGGTAGGATGTTCGACCGGTAAAACGCTTTGACCGGTAGGCGTTCGACCGGTAGAAAGTTCGATCGGTAGGAATTCGACCGGTAAAAGGGTTCGACCGATAAAAGAGTTCGATCTATAAAACATATTCGACCGATAAATTGACACAGCGGCGGCGGCGATTCAAAACTCACAAATCGATCGATGTCGACAAAACAATTCAAAGAAAAGGCAGTGGCAGGCAATCGATTCAAGACGAAGACAAAATCGATTTCTGGATGAACAGTGACGGCGATGAACTGGTAAAATCGAAGAATAAACCTACAGCTCTGATACCATTGTAGAAGATGAATATGGTTGAAGAACACGATGAGTATGCTGAAGGTTTGAAACCTCAATATATTGATTGAGAGAAAACGTACAATATGAAAGTAAAATTATAAGAGATTTCTAACCTAGGCTACAAGATACAACAAATATATACTTAGGCTAAAAGGGCTTGGGCCCTAACATGGGCCTGGGCCTCTATATACATTAACACCCATTAATGTTAGAAATAATGTAAATGTCAAAACATAGGTTTAATTATTATAGGTAGTTATGGTAGTTATGGTAGTTATTAGTGAAGGGGTGTGATTCATGAAACATCACAACCATTACCGAACCATTGTGATGGTTCGAAGGCACCCTTTTCGGTGTCTATAAATATGTATCGATTTGTATAGTTTCAAGTGTGTGGAATTCTAAATATATTTTCAGATTATTAAAGGGTTCAACCCACGTTTCTTGTTCTTTCTTCTATCCTTATTATTCTGTGAATGATGTTGAATGCATGATGATCTATGGGATGGCCAGATTGCATGATCTTGGGAAGATCTAAACCTGTGCAGATTCTAAACAATTAATTTGATGTTGAATCTTTTTGCAAAGATTTTGGTTTAGATAGTTTTACTAGTGACATAGGAACAAAGTTCATTCCTAGTTTCCTACCAAGCAAACAAGTTTTTGCTATCCAAAAGGGTCCCAAAAATATTACCCATTGGTAGGGATGGCAGAAAACCCCGAACCTGACGGGGAAACCCGAAACCCGACTAAGTTCGGGTCGGGTCGGGTTAAACAATTTCGGGTCGGGTAACGGGGATTTTATCGGGTTCGGGGACGGAGCAAGGTATCCCCGCCCCGCCCCGATATATATATATATATATTTATATTATTAAAAATAAAATTATATATATATTATAATAAAATTATATATATTATATATAAAATTATTTATATATATTATATATAAAATTATTTATATATATATTATATAAAATTATATATATTATGAAATTATATATATAATTATATAAATAAAATATTAAATTATCGGGTCGGGTTCGGGGATTCCCCATCTGGTCGGGTTCGGGGACGGGGCATAAAAAATCCCCGACGGGGCGCCCCGAATAAAAACCCCACGGGGAACGGGGCGGGGACGGGGATGGGTTTCGGTTTCGGGGACGGGGGACGGCAAACCCGCCCCGAACCCGGCCCGTTGCCATTCCTACCCATTGGTGTCAAAACGGATAAAAAAGTTTTACGACGTAGTACCCTACATAATTTGATCCTGGGCATTTTAGATGAAACAGAATAATGCAACTTACATTAACATTAATGAAAACATTGAAATAAGACATGATCAAAGTTATCGCATCCAATCATCCACGATCGAAAGCATGCTAGCTAGAAACGAGGAGTCGCCTTGACCAGTAAAGGGTACTTCCTATGGACAACAATGCCCATGGTCTCGCTCATGTCCAGTTCTTCATCATTCGGCAACGCCAAATCATATTTGTACACCAAATTTGCTATAGCGATCTGATCGATAGCTACAGAAAATTGAGCGCCAGGACACCCTCTCCGGCCAGCACCGAATGGAAGCAACTCAAAGTGAAGCCCTTTATAGTCAATGGCACTGTTTAGAAACCTCTCCGGCATAAACTTTTCGGCTTCTTCCCATAGCGAAGGATCTCTTCCTATTGCCCACGTATTGATGAGCACTTGTGTACCTGCCGCGATGTCGTACCCCATTAATTTGACATCTTTTATTGCTTCTCGAGGAATCAGTAGCGGGGCTGGAGGATGTAACCGCAGTGTCTCTTTGATCACGGCTTTCAGGTACTTCATTTTCTCTAAATCCTCTTCGCTAATCATGGATCTTCCTTGTGCTACTTCTCTTGCTTCTTGCTGCAGCTTTTTCATCGCTTGTGGGTGTCTTATTAGCTCGCTCATCGCCCATTCTATGCTTGTGGCTGTAGTCTCGATTCCAGCGGCGAAGATGTCCTACGAAACAGTGAATTGAAAGGTGCTTGAACTATATAAACTATAGATATTTATGTTAGTTGTTGCTTAATGTTGGTCTTTCTAAACTTGATTATAATGATAATGTATGTGTGCATGACTGAATTGCTAGTTTGATTGTTGGAACTAAAATATGAGAACAGGAACGAATTTGATCAAAGCAGTAAAACGAGAACGTAATTATAGATTTATATCACTATCCTTTAAGGAATATTAACACCCATTAAGTCGTTGATGGATCTAGGCTAATTTCCTCCCAGGACCTCCTCGGGTTTTAAGAACGGTAGGAAATGATCCTACAAGTTCTTCTCATAACCATGATTTTCAATGTGATATTACCAAAAACCACTTTAAACTTTGCCCCTTAACACATTCCCTCCCATTTACTTTTAAAATGAATTTCAACTAGTAAACCAAGAAAAGTTTTTTCACCTTTCCTGAGACTAAACAAAACAAGTAAGTGATAAATATATAGTACTTGTTCCAACATAAATTATGAATTTGGGAAGATAGAAGAAGAAATTAATCTTACCATAATGACAGCTTTAACAGTATCTCTCTGAAGGGATACATTGCTTGTGTTTTCACTTTGAGCATCAAGTAAGATATCTACTAAATCTTGAGGTTTGTCATCATTTTCATCATCAACATCTCTTCTTCTCCTCTTATCTATATGTTCTTCAAGAACTCCCTCAAGAAACTCATCAAGTTCTGGAGCAAATTCAATGGCTTCTCGTTCTAAACCCCACAACCGATCCACCCACGACAACCATGGAATATAACTCCAAACACTAAAAACACCAAGCAAGTATGTCAACTTTCTCAACATATCTTTAAAGTTTAACCCTGGACATGTCTTTCCAAGGGTCACCCTACAAACTACATTGCTTGTAAGTGAAGCTAACAACTCACTAAAATCAATTAAAGACGAACCACAACTTTCTTTAATCGTGTCGATCATAACCCTCGTCTCGTCTTCCCTCACTTGTCGAAACGACTGAACCCGTTTCGTACTTAGAAGTTGGAGCATGGATACACTCTTGATATGCCTCCAATATTCTCCATAAGGTGCAAAGGCTATGTCTTTAGAACCAAAGGTAAGTAGATGTGTTATGTTATTCGATCTGGGTCGGTTGCAAAACGCTAGATCGTGATATTTCATGATTTGTTGGGCGGTTTCGGCTGTGGAGGCTACAAGAACAGGTACACTACCGAGGTGAATCAACAAGAGTGGACCAAGTTTTTGTGCTAAGTTATGGAGATAGTTGTGTGGTCTTGAGCTTAATTGGTAAAAATTTCCAATAATTGGAAGCTTTTGGGCGGATGGTGGTGGGTTTTTGTGGCTTTTTGGAAGAGATGAAAGCCATTTGAAAGATATTAAGAACATCAACAGAAGAATGGAGAGTGGGATAAGAGAAAAGAGTGGATCAAACTCAGAGGTAAGAAACATTTTATTCTTGTAATGTTATAATCTAAAAGAAAATGTCACTTGTTTTCTATGGTTTGTGTAGGTATGCTTACATATATATATATATATACTCAAGTTTCATGGACATGGCATAGGAAGATCCGCCTTTGCATGGAGTGTGATACTGAGATGGGAATTGTAGTAAATTTGTAATGTTGTGCAGGTCTGATTCGAATTCTTTGCGTTTTCAGATTTACTTTGTGCTACGTGAACACTTAAAAGCATGAATTGATATATCATTTGTTGACAGCCAAAACAGTAAGAGTTGACACGTGTATGTCAAACCTATTGACTCATTGAGCACTTCAATAGAGAGCAGTTTCCCAATTTTTTGTTACTATCTCAAACTCAAGAAATTGACTTCCATGAAACTATAATTAATATTTATAAAAACCTCAACTTTTTCCTAAATTTAATATGGGTGTATAAGTTTAAAAATATGTTAAAAATAATAATAATAAAATGAGATTCGCACATTAGAAGAACTCAAAAAAAAAATGTTGGTAATTAATCATGTTCATTTATGATATTTTATAGGTTTTAGACGAGATGTAAAAAGGGCATTCGACAAGTATGTATACGTGCAATCAAGTCCATGATATTGGGTCAAAAGATATCAACGACTGCAAATAGGGGTGCTCAAAAACCCGATCAACCCGACCCAACCCAGCGCGAAATAACTCAAATCGAAGCAACCCGATGTCTAATCGAGTTGTAAAATCTTCAAACCGTAGGTATTGGGTTGATATCGGGTTACTTTTATTTGAACCCAACCCAACCCGATGAACCCGATCCTTTTATTTTGTGGATTTAATATGATTATTAAGTCTCTATTAATATGTAAATTAGACAATTACACTATTGCGTACCCTCTTCATTTACATATATTTTCAGTTATTATTCATCTCTATATAACTCATTTGTATATATGTTTAATAAATGTAAACACACACACACACACACATATATATATAACATATATATATGTGCAAACTAAAAAATTAACTAAATGTGATATATTTAAGATCTAAGAAGTATGGATAAGTTGTACCAAATGGTTGATGATGACAAGACCAATCTCAAAGCCAAGAAAGCGAAAGCATCGGGGTTGGATACGTCTAAAACGATTGTTATTGATTGATATATTATCATTTGGTTTAGACATTTTTATATGTAATATCGTAATATTTTTGATGAACTTACATACTCTCATGAATTATCGGTCATTCGGTTGTATTTCAAAGAAATGTTTCCTTTATGTTTATATTTCTAAATTTGATTTCACCTTGTTTAAACACAACCTGATCAACCCGAACGGTTTGGGTTGGGCTGGGTTGTACTTTTGATTGAGTTGGGTTGTAAAATTTTCAAACCGCCTATATTGGGTTGAGTTGTTAAAAAACCTTCAACCCGATCAACCCAACCCGTGAGCACCCCTAGCTGCAAATTAAAGTGTTTTCACCATTCTTATAAAAGAGTTTGTTCTCACCAGAATCCTATATATATATATATATATAGAGAGAGAGAGAGAGAGAGAGAGAGAGAAAAAGAGGTTCAAACGAGAAAGCTAACTAATTAAAGGAACAAGAAAAATAACAAATCATGTGCAAAATCATATATGATTCGGTATTAACAGCCAAAAAAATGGGCATCGACGACTTTGGCCGCAACTTAAGTCGCGAGCAAAGTCGCATTAATCATATATATGATTTTGTAATGATTTTATATGTATTCGGCCTTCTTACGTTTTCTTAAATAAATATCGTTTTCGTATGATGAACTCACCTCAACGTTCATTTTGACGTTTATATGTTTGTTTTTTCCTTATATCAAAAACTTCATTTTCATTCACCATAATCTTGATGACTTAGGCTATAAAGCAATAGATTAGTAAATTTAACTATTACAGGAAAATATTATATTTTAAAAATTAAATGATTTTTTCCGTATAAAATAAATGAAAAAAAAAATCCTTTCTCATCTTGAGTACCTATAATGGTGACCAGATTTGTTGGCACGTGATGTTTGGACATAGAATCGAGTTTAGTCAATGGTGACGAACTGGGTGAAAACGAAACAAGCAAGAATAATTAATTTAAAATACAGAACGTGTTGTTGATAATTAACGATTGATTTTTACTGAAATCTATCCTTTTTTTCAAGCATATATTATTTATATATGATATATAAGAATTATATACACTCTCATCTTTACTAGAGATTTGAATCTTTAATCTTTAATAATTAAAGTGGGTTGCATCCTTGTTAATGGAAATTGGGATATTCCTGTTATGGTAAAAAAAATGTTACCATTAAAGATACGTAAACAACATCTCATATGGTAATAAAGACACAAGTCATGTTTAGTTCAGTTGGTTTTCCAATGGACGGTAACATCCTGGGGGGTGTGGATGGTATCCCAATTTATCTGGGTTTGAATCCAAGGGGAGTCAATTTGAGGGCATGAGTAGTATCCAGTCCTTGGGCTGGTCCAGTCGTTGACTGGGTTGCACCCCAACCTAGTCTTAGATTGTGGTTGCGCTCTAGGTTCAGCGTAAGCTGGGCCGGGACAACGGCAGATTAGTGGGCTGCCCCTGGATGCCCGATACCGCCGGGGAGGTGTGTGTGCGTGTGTTCGTGGTAGTCGTTCGTTGGTTCAATGCCGCTATGCCTTCCAAAAAAAATATGGTAATAAAGACAAGAATATTTAATTAAATACTCAGTTTGTAAGCCCAATCGAGCAATAATATTAATAGAGCACTGGTTTTTAGATCTGTTTGTTAGTAGTCTAATGAGACTCACAATTTATCGGTCAAGCATACAAAGAGGTTAATCAACAAAAAGTCAAAGACAATTTTATCTATTATGGAATTAGTGAAAAAAAGACCAACCAAACAGCCCCTTAGTGTTCCTACCCTAACATGAGTTATTGTGCTTAAACGTACATAACTTTTACTATGGGGTCTTCATTTTTGAAACATGTTTTGAGACATTTTTGTGTTTTTGTGTTTTTTTTTGCTATTTTTCATTTTTTTTAGACTTCTATGTTTGGCCAATCATCTCTTTCGAGGTCCTTTCTCTTGAAACTCTTTATTTATATGTTGAAGGTATAAACTGGATGGTCACTTGATCAATAACAGAAAATTCTCTTTCCATCCAAATTCTTAGTTCTCTCCAAATTCGAATTTGAGCCTAAATCTTAGGATTCGTTGAATCAACAAGCTTTAGAAAAGGTTATTCCTGGGTATTCACATAATCAACACGTTTAATCTTTGGTTCAATTATCATATGTTGCATCTGTGTTATATAACAATAGTAATAAACAAAAAAAAGTTATATGCACAAATCAATACATGAATGGAAATAGTGAGGATTGATAGAAATTACCTATGTGTTTCTTACTTTATGGTAATCATGTAAAAATTAAATCGATTTAAGGGGTTACAAAGTAAAACAATCGAAAAGCGTATAGTAGTAAACAATTTTAGGTTTTAAATTTGGTTTTTTACTAGGTAAGGATTAAGGGCGAGAGATGTCTACTTATGCCCAATGACCGAGATTGACTATTCAAGGACCAAAATTGGTTCCAACCAATGTCAAAAAGATCGATCATTCCTTATTTTCTCACAAGAAGACCGGTTATAAAAAAAGTCCAATCAAGAACTAAAATCGAGTTATGACCAGAAGCGGTCAGGGCCCGGTCAAAACATCAACATCTTCATGTAGAGCGGCTTTTCTCTTCTTTAGTCATCACCAACTCGATCAACTTCTTCACATAGAGCCCAATGTGAGCCTCTTTTTATTTTGTATTCATCACTAACTCAAGTCTAATTCCTCTATCACTTTCTTTTGCAACATCAATAATCATTATATTGCTAATTTCAACAAACCCTACACTCCAATTTCTCAAAACCCTCTTCCGATACAACACGAGGGTTTGGGATCGCTAATAAAATTAAAATTTTAATTTCAAATTCACAAAATCTCACATTTCCTATATTTATGAAATGTTCTAATCCTAGTGAAATTATATGGGGTGAAAAAAAAATACTTGGGGGTGAGTAAATATGTCAATTATTGATGTCTTGATGAGATAGTCGACATATTGATAAATGTTTGGCAACGGGCATCAAAGGTGGGGTAGTGGGGTTAGAGATGAAGTGCGATTGATTGGAAAAACCTAAAATAAAGTAAAAGGGGAATTAATCTAGGGAATTTAATTAAAATACCCTAACATGAAAAATCAGTGCCCAATATGTTAGGGTATTTTAATTAAATTCCCATTAATCTATACTATCTATACTATATTATAAAATACGGATAAAAATTTTTTAAATACAAATTAATAGGCATAAGGTACCATCATTTTATGCAAGATTTTAAAAACCTCTTAATTTACAAGTATCAAAGCACAAAATACATATTACTATTGCAGTTTCTAACACCCACCAATTTAGTATGTGCAGGGTCTTCCTTTTATGCAAACCTTTTCATTTATCACTATTAATTAATATATTATATTACTATAATTTTGTTTTAATTATATTATTAAATATGTAATTGGTTATTTTTTTAAGATGTCATTTAAATATACAAGATAATCATTGAATTATAACAAAATACTTAATTTTTTAATATAAAAAACATTATATTATTAAGCCTAAATTAAACAAATTTATAAAAAAATATTATCACTTTTTCAAAACCATCCAAAATCGTATTGTAAATCGACAAAAAAAAATGAAACACTAAAATCGTGATGTATCTCTCTGTATTGCGCGAGTACGTTTCTAGTATTATAAAACACGGATAAAAAACTCTTAAATACAAATTATTAGACATAAGGTACCATCATTTTATGCAAGATTTTAAAAATCTCTTAATTTACAAGTATCAAAGCACAAGATACATATTACTACTACAGACTTCTAACACCCACCAATTTGGTATGTACAGAGCATTTCTTTTATGCAAACATTTCTATGTATCACTATTAATTAATATATTATATTACTATAAATTTGTTTTAATTATATTATTAAATATGTAATTGTTATTTTTTCTAGATTTCATTAAAATATATAAGATAATCATTGAATTCTAACAAAATACTTTTTTTTATATGAAAAACATTATATTATTAAGACTAAATTAAACAAATTAAAAAAAAAAACATTATCACTTTCTCAAAACCATCCAAAATCGTACTGTAAATCGACAAAAAACAAAAAATAAAATGAAACATTAAAATCATGATGTATATCGCTGTATTGCACGAATACACTTCTAGTATTTAATATAATGGGAAAAGATAATTACAAAAATTAAATTGTACTAAAATAAAATCAACTTTAAGATGGTTTTTATTTTAGAAAATCAATTTTTAAAATCTTCATTTTAGTGTCTATAACAATTTTTCGTTTATTTAAGAGTTCGGTAACAAAAATGCCCATAACTTAACGACACTTCAATAACACTTCTACCATCAACGAACCAAGAGGGAAGAAGTCCACTTTTTTAAACCAAAAATACAAGGGAAAAAAAAATACTAAACCCACATGTTAACAAATAATTCATTCACTCAATTTGTAATTGTAACACCTACGATTTCGAGGCGTCCGTTTACGATTAAGTGTTCCACTAAGTGACATTTAAAATGTTCAAGTATGAAGGTTTTTCATAATTATAATATTAGAAAAGTTGGAAATCGAGCTGGACGCAAAAAAAACGGCAAAAACGTGCGAAAATGGGCCTTGCGTGCGACCATGATCACTGCCCAAGTCCATAGCCTTCTGTTTTGTTGGGTTTGGAGTTCGGTGCCTCGCGACCTAGTCACATGATCTGCATAAAAAAGCCGACTTTTGGGGTTTTTCTTTCTCTCATAATTTCTCGTCCGTTTTGGCAATTCTTGAGGTTATGGTTCCGATTATTGAAGCTCTTCAAAGGGAAATCAAAGAGAATTAAAGTTGTTGATGATTATGGATCTCCTAGTGATCAAAGGTAAGTTCTATATCTCCATTTTTGACCTAGGGTTTGTACACTTTGCATCCTCAACCCTCATTTCTTCTTTGGTGGTACATTTGTTGAGGTTGGGAATAGGTGGAGTGTTCTTGAGAGCTTTGCATCATAGATCTGGAAGTTTAGCTTGGAGATTTAAATTCTTCACCAATGGAAGCTAGAGATTGGGTTTGGAAGGTGAATTCAAGTTGCTTTTGTGAAAACTTTGTGCATTTCTCTTTAATATTTATCAAATGTTGTTGGATTACTTGATGAAATTGCATCTTTTGCACATTTGGTTTTATAAAATCTAGAAAAAAGCATATATTTGGAGTTTTTGGGACATATTATAATAAATCATAAAGTGTATAGATTTTGACGATTTATACCTCATTTGGGATTATTTGATGTTAATACACCTTTGGTATTTGATTTCATAAACCATTCGAAAACAAATATGATTGAGTTTTGTTGAATTTTGTAGTGTTTTGGGTCATGAGAGTTGATAAGCGATTTGAATGCATATTGGGCTTATGATTACTCAATTTTGGTTAGCAGAACAAATCGAAGAACTTATTGGCTTTTATTTGAACAAATGTTCATTTGCCCCCACTTTTGAGTTAATAATAATGGTATTCAACCTACTTGGTGTATAAGTTGCATACACGTTGGGTATTTGTATTTTATTGGTTTATACCTACTTTTATTAAATAGTCAATTGAGTTGTTGAGATATTGGTTTGGTTTCGACTTGAGTCTTGGGACATTTGTCCAGTTTAATTTGCTCTATTGTAACGCCCTCAATTTGGTAAGAGCAACTAATTTAAAATTTTCGATATAACATCAGAATAGGGACAAAACTTCCTCTTACAAATCAAAACACAATTTAACCAAATTAAAATTCTATAAATAACCTCAATAAATATCAACTCCAATAAGTTACAAGGACTAAACCGTAGTCGGGTGCTACTTAACCCCAATACAAGTTGCTTTTCACAAAAACCAATGCGGAAGCCTTCATCAAGCTACCCACTTCACGAGCACATCTCTCTTCATAGTGTCACTAGAACTATTCCCAAACGAAGCTTGTTGCACATGCCGACAATTGAAAGGTTAGGCTAACACCTAGTGAGTTCAAGAGTTTTACATGAATAAATATATCTTTAAAAAGATATGGACCCCGATTAAAATCGTAATCTTTCAAATGATTTACTTTAAACTTGGAGACGACTCTTTTCCAATATCATGCATTTTCAAAGATGGACACCCCACTACAAAACATTATTTATAAAACTATGCAACCCAAAACTCACTCGAAACAAGAACGGGGATTGACTCCCAATTTAAAAAACGTGGATAAAACGTTGTATCCCAAAACACCCAAGCACGGGTGGGGTAAAATACTCAACCCACAAATCATGGTTAATAACTCACATGTACGATACATCACCGAAAACATGGACACTAGGCCCAATACTCACGCAACCATAAAATGGAAGGAAACCAAATACCAAAACATGGGAAGGACGTATTCCATTCAAACCTTAATATACGCGGGGAAACCCAATATTAAGGTCATCATTTACAGTCGACCACACAAATACAACGATAATAAAGTAAGGCGTTAACATTTAAAATACTGTTGGCCGACGACGGGGTAGGCCTGTATCCGTTGAGAGTGGAGGAACACAAAAGTATGTCACCCATACAATGTTAATCACATGACACCTCACGACATAAAAGCCCAAGTGTCCTTATAACTTCTTAACAAGTTTCACCTCAAGAGACAGTTGACCTTGGTGAACATTACAAAGAACTCCACCCCAAAGACCCGACACACTTAAAGACTACCTCCAAGGCATTACTTCAAGCGGTAGAGGTCCAAGTGCCTACCTCCTCGGTAGCACTTCCAGGCTCAACCCTTCTAGTGTCTACTTGAAAAGTTCATGTGTAACACTCTAAACTCCAAAATTTTCACTCTAGAACATTTTGTTGCATGTGGAATATTTAGATAAAAGTAAGTTAGAACTGGTTATGTTTATTTGGATGCTTACCATATTTGTGATCGATTATTTTAGCTAGAATGCTCTTTATTGGACTCTCGTTTATATCTGTAAGAACCACTTAAGACCGAACCAAGTCGAGAGGTTAGATTTGAGAAACAAAACTGCAAAAGTCAGCCTTTGGATCGCCGGCGCGACAATGGCCGACGATTGTGACATGAGTCACTATCGCAGGGGCAAAGTCGCGGGACCTCAACCCCTCTCGGTACACCGTGGGCGACAGTGCCCGGTGATTATGCCCGGGTCACTGTCGCGTTTCATTCTCGTGGAATGCGTACCACGAGCTATGGAACGTGGGCGACAGTTCCCGGCGATTGTGCCTCGGGCACTGTCGCGGTGTCATAGTCGCCGAGACCCCACCCGCCTTAAAAACGGGATCTGAACCATTTTGACCTATTTTTCACATTGGGAGCTCGTTTTTGGGCGATTTTTTGCAGACTCTAGGGTAAGACTTCAAACCCTAACTCCTCTCCTCATTTATTATGTTTTGGGGGTTCTCTAGAGGCATTTATGATTTTGTCTCTTAGGTGGTTGGACATTAAGTGCAAGGAAATCACCACTCAATCTTCTACACTAATCACTACTAAGTTGTGTAAGCTAGCAAGGTGAGTCTCTCTCTTCTCCCATATTCTACACATGTATATGTATAACTTCTCTTTTTATGAACCAATGAACTTGTACTTATGTTTGTTTTTTAGGATCTTATTAACAAAGTACAAAACTAGGGTTTTTCCTCGTTTGAAAGGGAGATTCATGCAGAAACGGAGTTTGTAAGGTGTTGTAACGTACTCGAATGCTTGTATTATTTGATATGTATATTTGGAACTCCATGATGAGGGTAAGACACACACATATTCGGTATTGATAAATTAAAGAGTCATCTTATGAAGTACTCACATTATAGAGTCTAATTGTTAAGCATAAGATTCCTTGCATGTATGACAAGTAAGTGAGAAATTAGTATCAAACGTATGGGGCGGTCTAAATTCCGAAGATACCAAGAAATAGGCATGGGGTTTAATGTGTAATAGTTGTGGACATCGATGTCAGGCAACGACCAATGACCACTAATTGTAATTTCTTGCGTGAGAGTGAAATCTAGAATTGGTGGTTTTACCATATATTTGTAGTGGGGCTTGTAAGCATTATGGGTGACTTACTTCGTGTTCAGTCATCCACATGGATCATCGGATTGTCGTTCCATAAGGATTGGTATGTGTTCATAGTGTCATGGTTAATCACAAAGGAATGATTTGGGTAAAGATTTAATTCTTGCATAACTGAAAGTCGCTTATATTTTATAAATTGATATGCTCTATTTAACTCACTAGGCGTTAGCCTAACACTTTTCCTTGGTTGTATTGCATAGCAGGTCCTAAGAGTAGTGGGCCGACAAGTTCGTGAGTAGGGTGCCTATTTGCCAGTAAAAGGGAAATTTTTGGAGCACTCGCGTGTGAAGAGACAAATTGGAGAATTGTGACTAGAGTCCCTTTTGGTGATCTTAGCGACACCCGTCCTTAATCTAGATTTCGGTGATTTAGATTAGTAGTTTGTTGTTTAAGTATCCAATTTATTGTTTGTAACTCTTGATTAACGCTATTTCCAATGTTTGGGAAAATTTGGGTTCTGAATTTAGTCTCTTGGGTTAATCCAGGTTTCTCTTAGTTATAAACGGTATATTGCCGGATTTTCGAATTTTTGTTCATCTAATTTTTAGGGTGTTACATCATGGTCGTAAAACATGGGTCCCGGAGTCCAACCCCGAAATACCCAAATGCTATCAAAACAGACTGACTTACGTGCCTATGGATCAAATGTAACACAGTCTAACATTACATGACTACACAGGAATGACCAACACACTCGAGCATGTAATCAACCTCAATATGAAACACGATGCATTAGCATATAATTCATAACCGGGCTCTACATTGAGCCATTACAACCGAACAATTGTCCCCGAGACTCTTTTAAGTCGACACCGAGCTAAAGCGCTCAAAATCCTTTTTGACCAACGATTAACGATCCCCAAATAATAAACGCACACGGCCCACGTCATGCAAACACATGCTCTAAAATACTTGAATAGACTCCAATACAGTTTAGATTGGGTCAAATAGTTTTCCAAATGGATTTATACTCTTTATCCTTTCAAAACGTCTCATACCACGAAACCAAACCTTTTACCCAAACAAACACTAAAAGAGTCTTTTTACCAAATAATTTCCATTTATGCAATAAATCATCAAACACTTTAAAACGACTTATTTTTCAAGATATCCCAAAAATCCCAAATGTGGGAGGGGATTTTACAAGATTTTTAAAGCCAAACACCTCAAATGATCAAAACGCACCAAATAACTCAACAAGTAACAATTTCATGATAGATACATAAATACTTTAAAATGAATATTTTGTTATGTACAACGTTTTCGCAAATCAACTTGAACTCACCTTGCTAGATTTAGGCTAAGTCTAGATTTTCCCCAACTTAAGCTCCTTTGAAGAAACTTGGATATTCAAGCCTAAAACTTCCAAAACCTAGATCCATAAACTTCAACCATAAATATTTACATCTAACCATTTAGAATCATACCAAAACATTATTCATGAAGATCTCCACTACACCAAAACCATAATTTCCATAGATGAAGAGAATAAAAGATTACCTTAACAATAGCTTGAATCCACCAACCAAAATGCCTCTAAGTCACCCAAAATGAGCCATAACTTCTCATCTTCAAAATAGGTAAAAGGTTAGGTGAAACCCTAAGAAGCTTGGTGTAGAAGATGAAGATGGAGGGATGATGGTTCTAGCTCCCAACTTGCTAGATGAAGAAAAAACACTTAGTTTTAGGAGGAAAACCCCCAAATATGAGTTAGGGTTCGAATTTGGGGTTTAGGGTCAGTTTGGGAGAGAAAGGGGGAGGAGATTTAAGGTTTTTGAGAAAAATGGGGTAGAGGCCGGTTTTCCCCCTTTTATGTGTCCATAGTGCGCACGCGTGAGTGGTGGCGTGACCCAACTCGTGCGGAGAGGCGCACCACCCTCTAGACAGATCCTCGTGGTTCGACCTGCACGGACACTCGCACGGAACACTGCCACACTTTTTGTCCTCTACTTGACTATAGATTTCGGGGTGTTACATCTATCTTGAGATTAAGGAGTTATATGAGTTATGACATATTTAATTAAAAATTACATGCTTTGAGTGCGTTTGTCATTCAATCAGGGTCATATAATTCATATTGTAATTAATGCAATGAATTTATAGGAATGTGAGTCGGTTTTCATTAAACTATAATGGGATGGTATTTCCCGTATAATGGCCAAAAATAGGCATCGGATCATCGGGGGCATTGTGGTGCGGGGTCTAGGAGTCATACATCGGTAATTAACCACAAGGTATAATTTCTGAGTCGGTCTTGATGGTTTTGAATGTAATTGTTATTCCCGTATTGTGGCTAGAAATAGTGTGATTCCCTATTTCAAGTTCTAATTTCTACACACAATCAAGATGAGAATTCCAAATCCATATTTCATTGATACAATCACAACTATTACAAACTCTCTCTTTCTCTCTCTACTTTCTCACTCTAGAAATGTTTACAATGACCTATTCTCTAATCTGCTCTCTCAATCACAATGACTTACAATCTTACGTACTTACTTACTTACAAGGGAAACAAGGTATTTATATCCAAGACATACAAAGAAACAAAACAAAAACAAATGTTGACTTTGACTTTATTACAAAGACTTTGACATTCAGTGAGAGTTGACTCTTTCAAACTTCAAAAAGAAATTATCTTCAGATTTAGCACGACTTGCTTCAACAAATAATCTTCAAAGTCTTTCAGTTCAATCAAATCTTGAACATCTCTCCCATATCTTGAATTAAACTTTCCTTTTCAAACATCTCTTGAAACAAATACTTGTAATGCACATTTCTTCAAACATTATCTTCTCCCCCTTTTTGATGATTAGAGCATCAATATCATCAAAATTTTCACCAAGAAATGTCTTTGAAATCTTTCTGAATACTGATCTTTCAAACTGAGCCTCTGATTCGTTGCCAATTCGAATAATGTATTCATCCAGATCTTTGCAAATCTAGACAAAATAGGAATGTAACACCTGAATCAACAAATGAATCAGTTAATGCGCCTGTCAGTAACATGAAGTCACTGTGTGTAACGGATACACATTGGAAATGAGCTTTTTGATGTTCACTCCCCCAGGGCTTCCATTCAATCATCGAAACACCACAAAGGCAATTTCTATGAATGTTATGACAAGAAAAACAAATTTCCTTGTGTGTTCGTGCATGTGTAGAAAGAATTAAGCATGAATAATTGCTTTTTAAGGCTCAACATAGTGTAAACCACTGAGACAACAGTAGATAAACACAGACTCAATGTGCATGATTGAAGTGCGAAGGTGGGGCAGACTTCCTTCTTTTTCAATATCCAGATTTTCCAAATGAAAACCAGATAGATAATGTGCTGCGTCCCCAGAAAAATATGAAACATTTTCTTTTTGAGAAGAAAATGAGTAGCTGGTGGGGTTTAGACAAGAGTTGGCATAGGCTAGTTGCCTGTTTCAATAACGTTCACCAAGAATTGTGAAACGCTAGTAATGTGGTTGCCCGACTCAGAAAGTAGTTGGTGCAGAGTCTGATATTCTTTTACTCTGATCTCACACCCTCTTTCTTTTAATCATTAAGCTCACATCTAACCAAACTCTCATTTACATTTTACCTCATCACACCCACACTCATTTCTTTTAGACTCCTCACACTCAATCTCTATGGATTAACTTCTTGGGTAGAAATCACTGGTTAACGTGATTTCATAGAAGTTCATGTAAGTCCTAGCACAAAGAACCCATATAATCCTATGAAAACATAATGTTGCTCAAATGGTTTAACTTTATTAGTTAAAGCTCATATATAAATGTCAGATATGAATATGCTCAGAGATATAATCATGGAAATATGAGCATTTTTTTTAAACATTGAAGTATTTTCAAACAAGTATATTGAATAATTGAACATGAATGCAAAAGGCTTGTGTAACACCCTGGATTTTCATTATATTTCATCGTTGTATTCTTGTGTTAAGTTGTTGTCGTTAGCACCATGTTTGGTTTGAAGTTGAGTTGGATTTTTAGAATTTTGGGGGACAAGCAGTGAACTACGCGAGTTGTACCGCGACTAGAGGTCGCGGCACAACCCGCGTAACCCACTGTTTGAAATGAGATTCGTGGAACTTCGCGAGTTGCACCGCGACAAGAGGTCGCGTCACAACCCGTGTAACTCACTGTTCATTGGGACACGGGAGAGTTATGCCGCGAGTTGAAGTCGCGGCATAACCCGCGTAGTTGCCTGGCCGACTTAAGGGTTTTTAACCCAAAATATCTTCACTTCTCAGGATCTTTCTCTCTTTCTCTCTCTCTCTCTCTCGAAATCTCTTCTCTCTCTCTAAATCGTTCTCTCTCTCTCTAGAGTTTGGTGGTTAATATTTGGTGTTAGATCCGAGGTTTCGGTGTTTTAAGCTTCACTTCTACGACGTGATCGTCATCTGGTTTTCAAGGTTTTATTCTGAAACCTACTGGTGAGTTCCTACTACCATTTTACAAACTTTATACATGTCAAAACTCTTATTTGCGAAATCCGAAGTATTTCTATGGTATGATTTAATGTTCTATACATTTTGATATAAATGGAGTTTTTGGTGATTTTCGGGGTTCCCGATCAGTTTTGACTAAAAGGATGGATCTTATCTTATTGAAGTAAAATGATGGTTTACTTGCACATTATGTGGATATGTGAAAAGAATGTTTAAGAACTCATTTTTAATGATTTTTCTTTCTCACCAGAAGTTGAACTGGAAATGACATTTTGTTTATAAAATGTGTTTATACCATATGTTTATTTATGGTTGGTCACATATGTTGTTGTGACGAGTCTGTACCATTACTAGCGGATCCCTAGGATTTGAGTCGACTGTATTATTGGGATGTCATATTCCCCATTTTGTAACTATGTATGCATATGATCCTCGGGGGCAACTTGGCACGGTTATGTGAGGCCGGATACTAGCCATGGTTCATAGTGATCCTAGTGAAGGAGTATACATTGGTTTTGCTTGGGGCTAGATCTCACGTTGTAGCACGGACTTATGTGTTCGTATCCTCGGATTCCAATTGTTTAGCTCATAACTCGGATTGTGGCTTACTTAGTGTTATGCCACAATCCTTGGTAAAATGTTTTATCATGGGTCATTTGATAATATGTTTATAACGGAAAAGCCCAGTTGTGGCAAAGGTTTCAATTGTAAAATTTAACCTCTTTGGAAATATTATCTTTTGATGCAAATATTTATATCTTTTGTGCTTTATAAACTGTATGTTCTCACCAGGCTTTAAGTCTGACACTTTTTCTCAAATGATGTGTATAACAGGTTTCCCTTAGCGGTGGGTTGTCGGGGTTTTTGAGAGACGGGTTGGTCTCGAGGCATTTTGAGATGACTAGTATTGTATCTGGGCATTTGTTAAGTCCCATTCTTTTGATGAATTATGGTTTGTCAACAGATGTAATCTTGGTAGAAGTGTCTAGATTAGTTTGTTGATGAATCCCATTTATGTACAGGTTTTGTAAAGTCAAAATGACTAATCCCCTTTATGGGAGGTTTATATCAATGCGAACGTCATGTTGCCAGTTTTCCCAGGTTTTATTTTACATTGATTCCTAGGCGTTACAGGTTGGTATCAGAGCTCTAGTTTAAGCGAACTAGGCATGAATGTAAGATGTCTAGACTTAGACCGAGTATGATAAGAATTGATCCGTGAGATTGGGTAGAGCTTCTAAGATGGGTTAGTCTTAGAGTCAACGGAAAATACGTTTATCAGGCGTTGTGGTGATCGTGACGAGAACCTTTATGTGTTATATGTTCATAATCTCACTTAGCTAATGTTATTATGAGGATATCGTACGTAAGAGTGCTTGAATTTCTATTGCTACGACGATTGGTAATGTGGTAGTACGTTTCCTTTGTGTTTATTCAGTCTCTCTCTTATCTCTTTCTTTGTTCTGTGAAGCAGTTCAGTATGGTGATTACGCGTGGTAGACCGCGTACGCGTGTTGATCGTCTG